>CM041050.1:16226013-18921817 GCA_023078785.2 Hyles euphorbiae
GCCTGTGAAATGAGAGGCCGCGTGTTCGATACTCACAGCGAGAGAAATGTTTATGCGGCCCAAAAATATTTTTTTCGGATCAGGGTATTTGTGAGACCGAAAAGTCTCTCCACCTTTCCCGGTACCCACGGCACAAAACTCGATTTTTGAGTACGGTCAGGACTATGTATGTGTATGTTGGGTGTTATATATTTATTTATTATTGTATGCATCATTAATCATATTTTAGTTTGATTTTTAGTTCAATTTTAAATTCGACTATTTTATGAAATAATCAATTATTTCAATTCTTTAATCTAGCACGACAACTACACTATGTTGTCAAATGACAAATGCTAAATTCGCTTCCACGGTAATTACTAATTACTCTAAGGCAAAGAATAGACCACTAGAAGAACGACATCTCCATACTTTAAAGTCAGGATTTGAGTTTATTATGACAACTAGCGCCGCCAAAAATTTGCCCATAGAACTAAAAACAATTGGCGGGATTTACAAATCGAAAACGCGGTATTTCCAGGTATTTCAAATGTATATTTAAAAATTGCGTGGGATCTCCCATAATATAGGCGGGTAATTTTGAACGTTAATGTAACTTAACAAATAAGTACCGTTTGATGTTTTATACTTTCCAAGTCGAAACAATTTGTACGGGCGTAACTCACACAATTTTAATACGACAATTTTATTGAATTTTCGACTTGAAAGTATGAAATGTCAAACAGTACTTACTAGTTTAGTTCATCAGTAGATATTTTTCTTTTTCTTGTGAGTTTAATAAATTAAAACCCAGGTTTCTGCTTGTATTAAATTATTTATTGGGCTAAAAGTGAAAATCCATCACTGATTATGCTGTGAAATAATTTTTGATTAGTTGACTGGCTATTAACAAATAAAAAAAAAGAAACTTATTGTAAGTTCCGACTAAATAAACATTCTTCAAGCGGACTACAGATAAAAATCCTAAATATCAAGAAAATCATTTTGTAAAACTAGGCAATTCTTGTGTTACATATGGGCCTAGTAAATTAGATAAAAATTAGTGCTATATATTAATGAAATGTGCTTATAAAATAACATTGCTTCATTTAGATACACTATTGGGGCGCAAATTATTTGTATTTTAGCACGTGATGCGGCAGTGTTTTATAATTCGTTAAGATTTTAGTATATTTCGCAGAATTAGTATGAGTATTAACACTGGGCATATCATCTACAGTACCCTGTATCATAGTTCTGATATCACGCCAGTCTAATATGTATATTGCTACTGTAAATTAAGCTAAATTAATGAATTCACTCATGTTTCTAACAAATACTATCGAATCACTGATTGTTAACTTAATTTGAAATCTGTTTATTGTCAATAAGCTTAGCATATTAAGAAACATGTATAGCGGCCATCTTCTGGACAACAGTTACTCATCGTATTTAATAATCTATTAATTTATATATAGATGTGGTTTAATAAAGATCGTTAATCTGAAAGATGCGTGATAAAATGATTTAACTCATATAAACTCATTTGCAAAAAAAAACGGGCACCTAAGCAATGAACCATTTCAAATGTTACTATTTATTTGTTTGATAATTATAGGTAGTTTTACTTTCACAATTTTGTAAATTAATAAGCAAATAATCGTTTTCGTCAGTATTATCATAAAATTTTGATAAAATTTATGGGTTTAAATGCTAAAGTTCACTAGTAGTGTATGCTCGCTAGTAGTGCATATGCTCGTGAAGTAAAAGTTAACAAAGATTTTTGTTTGTTTTTTCTTTAATAAAGTAAAAGCAGATAAATGTTTAGTATCGAGTGTGACCCCCTCTAGCTGAAATCACAGCATGAATTCGTCTGGGTATGCTAGCGAGGATATCCCGGATACTTGCTTGCGGAATATGTTCCCACTCCGCGGTAATCACATTCTTCAGCTCTCTGATGGTCTGCGGAGCCGGTTGTACTGATCTCACGCGTCGTTTCAGAACGTCCCAGACATGCTCTATAGGATTGAGCCTGGTTCTGGAAGAAAACCATGTACCCAACCACGGGATGATCGTTTTCTTGTGAGTCGCGCATTGAGAAATCGCAAGTCTTCGTATGTGGACCTTAAGAACAACCTCGAAGAAGTAAGAAATGTGCATATTAGTCTATGGACGGTCAGGAGGAGGCTTCTCGCGGCCAATATACGCAGTCATCGCCCGGCCCGCGGCCCTAAGTTACTCCGTGAGCACAGAGTTGCCAGGCTTAGGTTTGCTTGAAATTGTGAGTCATGGACTCAAGAAGACTGGAATAGGGTATTGTTCTCCGATGAAGCCAGGATATCTCTGTTCGGTGAAAATCGACGTCGGCGAGTGCTACGAAGACGAGGAGAACGCTTTGCAGAGGCTTGTTTTGAAGAAATCACACATTATGGTGGGGGCTCTGTTATGTTTTGGGCAGGAATAAATTCAATGGATTGTACAGAGTTAGTCTTCATTGAAAACGGCTCACTGACTGGACATCGATACATAACGGAAGTTCTAATTCCTCATGCACAACCCGCATTGGCCGCTTTAGGCGAAGACTCAATTTTTATGGACGACAACGCTCGCGCCCACCGGTCTGGCGATGTGGAAGCGTATGTGCAAGAGGTCGGCATTCGTCGTTTGGATTGGCCAGCTCGAAGTCCCGACCTCAATCCTATAGAGCATGTCTGGGACGTTCTGAAACGACGCGTGAGATCAGTACAACCGGCTCCGCAGACCATCAGAGAGCTGAAGAATGTGATTACCGCGGAGTGGGAACGTATTCCGCAAGCAAGTATCCGGGATATCCTCGCTAGCATACCCAGACGAATTCAAGCTGTGATTTCAGCTAGAGGGGGTCACACTCGATACTAAACATTTATCTGCTTTTACTTTATTAAAGAAAAAACAAACAAAAATCTTTGTTAACTTTTACTTCACGAGCATATGCACTACTAGCGAGCATACACTACTAGTGAACTTAAGCATTAAAACCCATAAATTTTATCAAAATTTTATGATAATACTGACGAAAACGATTATTTGCTTATTAATTTACAAAATTGTGAAAGTAAAACTACCTATAATTATCAAACAAACCAATAGTAACATTTGAAATGGTTCATTGCTTAGGTGCCCGTTTTTTTTGCAAATGAGTTTATTACAACGAGATACACGACAAGACAACACACCGATAGCAAGTAAGCTGTGGTAGTGTAAACTGTTAAGTGTCCGAGTGACAAATTATGATTTTTTTTAATATTATTTGATATTTCAGTGCGAAGTTATTTTTATTGAACACAATTTATCACATGCTATCACAGCCCCTTTTTTGAGTCACTCGAAATTTTCAATTGCCGATCTTCGTTATACTACATCTTTGATGTTTATCAACTATATACAATCGAAAAACTTACACAACTTAATGCAATCGTACAAAGTATTAAAGAACCAACAGTTCTCAAAGTGTTAAAGTTTGGAAAAAGTCATCGATTTCTTATATTTCTTTATTTGTGTTTCGTCATAGCATTAACCTATTACTACCTGCTGCATTTACCTATACATATAAGTAAAAGTGAAATGTCTGTGAAGTGAAAATACAAAAAATGTCCATGTCGAAAGTTTGTGTTTTTAAAATGAACTTCAAAATTACAATTGTATCTTCTTAGATAGGTGATTTTGAAGAGAAGTCATAAGCAAAAGCAACTTTAATTTAAAGCGTAAATGGGTTTTACGTAAAAAATACTCATCAGTAAAATTGTGCGTGGTTCCGAGATTAGAAATTTTGAAGGTAGCAAGTTATTGTGTTTAAATAGTATCTATTTATTATATTATAGTTAAATAATGACCAATTTATATGTCTTAAGCGAAGATTAGGCAGGAAATCTTTGTAGTTAAGAAAGTAATAAATTACATAATTTGCCCGACGTTATATTTTGTGATGTAATTTGGATTTTTAGAATTATCTCATTTTGATGGGAGAAATTGGGATGTAATTGGTATATTTAGGGGAGTATGTATCGATTTTAAAGATATAAAACATATTGTAAATACAGTTAATCACGTAGACCATATTGCGGTCAAAAGCAAGTTTAAAATATAAAGCAACAAATGCTTACAAATTTTAAAGAACAATAAAATAATTTAATTAAAAATTAAAAGACCGACTTCAATATGCACTACAAAGTAATAAATAATACATATTTCATTGTGCTAGTACACATTGATTAATTTTCTTATTGACGAGACTAGCCAACAAATCTTAAATACGTAATATTTTGAAGGCGGGTCGCCAAGTGCCAAACCAGAACAAATTTAAGTAATGTAACACAGTTGAATATTACCTACTTGTAGATGTATCGTTGGCGCTCAGTTAGGTCCATATGTAAACTAGAAACAAATTAATTTAACATATTGATCCTACTTGTACATTTGTTGAAATTTTAATAGAATTAATATGTGTCATATGTGTAGTATTGCATACGATCAAAGATACAGTGGTCAAGGGTTTCAACACCAGGGTACACCATTGACTTATTGGAGTCACTTGCATATGTATACAATTACTTTAACAGTGATAGGAATCATAGTGAGGAAAGTATAAGAAAGGGAAGGGTTGTTAAGTTTGTATGTTTCCCTCGATTGTAGATAAGTCCGATGCTCAACAATAATCACATTCTTCAGCTCTCTGATGGTCTGCGGAGTCATATGTGTAGTATTGCATACGATCAAAGATACAGTGGTCAAGGGTTTCAACACCAGGGTACACCATTGACTTATTGGAGTCACTTGCATATGTATACAATTACTTTAACAGTGATAGGAATCATAGTGAGGAAAGTATAAGAAAGGGAAGGGTTGTTAAGTTTGTATGTTTCCCTCGATTGTAGATAAGTCCGATGCTCAACAATGTTGATTAAGAGCTGATATATTAAGGACGGGCGATTTTTCTATTAGTTATCAGGACAGGGACTGGAATTTGCACCCGATATGACTATAGACTCTCGCCCCCAACCACACCGAGGGACAAAACACGCAAGGCGTAACGTGGGTGTCCTGGTTGATACCAGGAGAATCTCTGCATACCCCTTCTGGGAAAATGGCGTAAGTTTATATAGATTAAGACAAATTAATATTGCGTGTAAAATTGCGTGTTTTTCGCTAGAATGTTTTACACAAATTAAATTTAAGTGTAGGTCGTGGTGTTCGTCATTTGGCGACCCGCCTTCAAAATATTACGTATTTAAGATTTGTTGGCTAGTCTCGTCAATAAGAAAATTAATCAATGTGTACTAGCACAATGAAATATGTATTATTTATTACTTTGTAGTGCATATTGAAGTCGGTCTTTTAATTTTTAATTAAATTATTTTATTTATTACTTTTTAGTTTTCATAAGCATTGTAATGATGCCAAAGATAATCATATAATGAAAACTGGATTCAATGTATATAAAAATGAACCATTGTGATCCTTTATAATTTCAAAAACGAAAATTAATATTTTATGATTTTTAAGGAAGCTACACTGTCATTTCGTTTTTATGATAAAGAAAATACTAATATCGGCTGAACCTGCTAGAGATATTGAGTACACTTATGCGTGGTAATCATTCGTTACCCCCTCACCTCTACACCTTCTTTACTTCCTATTTTTAATAAAACACATATACTTAACCTAATGAACAAAAAATCATTGCGTTTCTGCAAAGTTTTGTGGAGGTCTGCTCTCCAGATATGTACCTATTCATCAGGTCATCACCATATTTTATGTGACCAACATTATGTATAATTCGTTCTGAAGAAAAGTTATTTAAAATCATTTATTTATTGTCGCAGATATTTAGTATTTATATTTGTATATATCCCCCCTCCCCTTCCCACGCCCCTTTCTATTTTCCCCTTTCCACCCCCCCTTGTAGTAATAAACTTATACTGAACCTAATGCAAAAAGAATTATTGCTGTACTGTTCAATTTTGAGGAGTTCTACCCTTCAGGTCCAAAGATATTCATCAGGTCTTCACAATATTTTTTTTTTGTTTAACCTATCATATAATACTCTTTGAAAAAAAAGTTATTTTTAAATCGATTAAGAACTGCCGGAGATATTGAATATTAACAATTGTACCTATTTTCTACCCTCTCACCCTCCCACCCCCACCCTTTTCCCATTTTCACCCACCCTTTGTAATAATATACTTATACTTAATCTAACGCGAAAAGAATTAATGCTGGACCGTTTAATTTTGAGGAGTTCTGGTCGGCAGATCCTAAGATATTCATCAGGTCTTCACCACTTTTATATGGGACCAACCATATATTAACCATATTGCTTTCCAACAAAAAAGAAATATTCAAAATCGGTTCACAATTGCCGGCGTAATCGCGTAACAAACATACAAAAAAAAATCCTCTTTTGAAGTCGGTCAAAAAAGCTTAATATCAGCCATCGTAGTAAGAAAAGGTCATAATTCATCACATGTTTTTATCATAATCCTACCAAAATACATATTTTTTTACGAATTAAGAAAATAATTGTAAGTTTGTGTGTGTGTGTGTGTGTGTGTGTACAATGCACACACGGCAGAGTAAAACATCAAAAAAGTAGCCTATGAGAGAAAGATCGACAAAAATATGACATTTCATACAATAAATATTTAAACAGAAGTATTTTCACTTTGATATTATGTAAGAACTTTTTTTATTCAAAATATTCATGTTGCATTTTGATTATATACAATTTTAAATTACAACGATTTGGTGGTAGTATTCATTAAAAAAAAAACTTAAAATCTCCTACAACAACGTTTTTTATAGACCACCTTGAATAATAGGTAAGCATAATTATTAACTAAAATTTCGTGAAGTAGACGAAATAATTTTTGTGGCTTATTTCTTACCAGCAGTCTGGCCCAGCTTTGCCCGGGTACAAATAGATTTCTATACAATAATATGTACGTATTATACATATAAACCTTCCTCTTGAATCGCTCTATCTATTAAAAAAAACCGCATCAAAATCCGTCGGGTAGTTTTAAAGATTCGAGCATACATAGGGACAGAGAGAGCGACTTTGTTTTATACTATTTAGTGATTTAAAATGTTAATAAATTTTCATTTCTTATGGTACTTTTTAATCATATTATTCAGATTTAAAAGATTGAAAACTGGGAGTAAAAATAAGTTTGTGAAAATTATGTTCAAACAAGGTGCATAGTCAAAATGAAGAAAGTTTAGTAATCTTGGATGAATTATTTGGTTGCTTTTTTAAATACCATTCTTCTATTGACAAACTCGTAATTTTCAGGTTCTGGTACAGCTTATTTTCTCTACTTGTTACTTCTCGGATCAATTCACATCATGAGCCTTCAAATTGCACTATGTAGTACTTGTGTGCTTTTTATCATCTGAAAAGTACAGTAAAGAAAAATTAATGTAATATAAAACCATTTTTAGGATTTGTGTCTTAAATGTAAAATATAGGCTTTTCTCTTTCTCTCTTCAGCTACAAGCAAAAGAGTTTAGGCTTATTGGGCTTTAATAGTCGGTAAGTTAAATGAGGATATTACATTCTTGATGTGAGAACTTTTTGGAATCTTGATGTAACATTTGGAAAATGCCAATAAAATCAATACAGTGGTACATTGCATCTGTTGAAAGTGATTTTAAAACAATAGTCTCACACACATAGGAAAGTATAATAGTACCTACATTCTTACTCACATAATGTCCTTTATTATTACTACAATAATGAACGAAAGTTCCAATTTACTGTTAAAATAGTGAATTATATACATACCTACGTTATACAGACTTGTATACAATTTTTTTATTTGAAGAATTGCATTCCCACTCTGCTGCTCCATAATTTCAGTTTGTGAAAGCAAATGAACTGGTACTATTTGCTGAAATCATATTTTTATTATGAAAATAATAATAAGTGTATAAAAATATTGCCAGGTATAAGAAAATAAAGATATAATAGAAGACATATTGGCAAAGATCCCGTTATGAGATAAGACAAGTCTGATTTTAGTAAAACCTGATGTTTATTAATTTTAAACTGAAAGAAAGATTCAGTTCATAGAGCCTGTTTACTTATATGTACAAATATAGTGTGCACTTTCTGTTAAATACAAATTAGTCGATATTTATTTAATTATTTGTTTTCATTCCACTTTACATTTATAAATATCTCAATACAGTAAGCATTATTAGCTGGTGAGATCATAATGTCATAAAACTTGTGTTGTGAAAATTATTTGAACATGTATTATTTATAAAAAAAGTTTCCCCACTGTTTGTTGAACTAATAATTTTTGTTGTTTCTACATTCAATTTCAAGTCATTAATGAAATATGGTATAAACATACATATCTGTTCAGAGAATCAAACTTCTAGATATTAGAGAACTGGTTATGCAGTCTCGGTTAATCCAATCCTCAGTTGCATAGTGAAATACAGCCCGGATACATACTCTGAAAAAACATAAGCAATTATTTTTAAGAATAAAAGTAAAAGCAAATGCAGATATGGACAACAATTAAGCAATCAACAAATGGTAATATCCTTAAATACAATATTATTTTATATGATGTTTTATTTTCTACTTAATTATTATTTTCTACTTAAATTTTTGGAAGTGATATTTTGTTACATATTATTGTTTAAAGTTATATCCTGTATCATTTTATTTGATAGTTATATCATAAAGTTTGAGTGTT
Source organism: Hyles euphorbiae (assembly GCA_023078785.2). Classification (NCBI taxonomy): domain Eukaryota; kingdom Metazoa; phylum Arthropoda; class Insecta; order Lepidoptera; family Sphingidae; genus Hyles; species Hyles euphorbiae. The sequence goes on from CM041050.1 coordinate 16,234,740, forward strand.
TGTATATTTTTGTTTAAAATTCTGACCTCATAAGGGTTATTTTGTTTGTTTAATGTCTAATGCAAATGTTATGTACATGTGTAAATGAGACTCACCAACTCCACGGCCAAACCGAAGCCCGGTTTCGTGGAAATAATATTTATTTTTTGTTTCTAACTCTGTATTTTAATAAATAAATAAATAATAAATTAAATTAAAATAATTTAAGGATATTATTTTAAAAACCAAACCATATATCGAATCATTGTGGCGGTCAGAAGACACTATATAAATAATTACCACATAATTCTATCTTTAATCACCACTCAGCAGTATTAATTTAATGATACAGATGACTTGATATACTAAGATAAACTTTTATTAATATTATCTATTAAAAGGTGTCCTAACATTGTAGCCCTTCTCTAAACATATTCATAATGTCCTGTTGAAAACAGACTGCCTGTCGTCTGTATAATGAGGATATATATTCGATAAGCATTATTGAATACAACTTAAAACATAGTACAAACATACCTGATGTCCTTTAAGATGGTTATTTTCCAATGTTATAAAACTTGTGTAAAGTTATGGATGGATGGCTGGCCAGTAAGTCAAATCGCACATCACATTTTCTATATTGATTAGACGTGTTGAACCATTTCCAGTAAGTATGTGAATATCTCCGCAGTAATGGATATTAGAACAAAACTTAAACACAAAACTTCAAAAGAATAGTTTTGAACTTGATAAACTGACTTTAGTTCGCCATTTTTCAATGTATTTTTTTTAACAGAAGACCACAGACCAATAAGAACACAAGACTAAAAATTTTATATATTTTAATTACAGATTATAATACACTGGGTATACAGATTCATGAGAATAACCACAGATGAGCACAAAATTGCCCAGGATTTTGACAACTGTAGGAAGGCTCGATCCGTTCATAGAGAGATGGACCACCCTGGTCCTGTTGAAAACAGACTGCCTGTCGTCTGTATAATGAGGATATATATTCGATAAGCATTATTGAATACAACTTAAAACATAGTACAAACATACCTGATGTCCTTTAAGATGGTTATTTTCCAATGTTATAAAACTTGTGTAAAGTTATGGATGGATGGCTGGCCAGTAAGTCAAATCGCACATCACATTTTCTATATTGATTAGACGTGTTGAACCATTTCCAGTAAGTATGTGAATATCTCCGCAGTAATGGATATTAGAACAAAACTTAAACACAAAACTTCAAAAGAATAGTTTTGAACTTGATAAACTGACTTTAGTTCGCCATTTTTCAATGTATTTTTTTTAACAGAAGACCACAGACCAATAAGAACACAAGACTAAAAATTTTATATATTTTAATTACAGATTATAGTACACTGGGTATACAGATTCATGAGAATAACCACAGATGAGCACAAAATTGCCCAGGATTTTGACAACTGTTGGAAGGCTCGATCCGTTCATAGAGAGATGGACCACCCTGCACTGGAGCGTCGAGACGCAGGTGACTATCGCGCCACCTTGAGTCCTTTATTTCATGGCTTTTCGAGATCACATCTCTCTCCATATAACGCGCGCATGCACGCTCGTTTCACAGTTTTGTATCTACATAAGGCCTAAAATTTAAAATATGACCATTTGCGGTGCTATTTCGCACGTAGTCCTATAAAACAAGGAGTAAATCATGTTTTATGCATTAAATAAAGATTTCTATGCGGAATATTTCACATTTCAGTTTTATGATCGTGGAATAAACTTATTAATCGCAAAGAAAAATGTTTCATGATGTATCCACTAAACACTGCTTGCACAAGTAAAACCTAAAGAAATATTGTTTATAAGGCGCTATTCTATTTAAAAACATACCGGCTATTCTTTTGAATAAAATATTTGTGTACAGTGATATTTCAAAGAATATCGAGACAAAATACTATACAAAGAATGAATACAGTAAATCTTCTAGTGGCGATTGAGTAATGTGTAACAATAAACACACAATATTTCTCAACTTTCGTACCATTCCACATAAAATGTACAAGGATAAAGGAGCGAGGCACCTTAAAAGTTAGTGGTCGAAAAATCAAAGTAATGTTAGGGTCTAATGAGGGATCACTCCGAATGATTAAGTCGCTATAAAAAGGTTCATTTTTCATCTTTAATGCCATTACGACAATTTTCTCGGGGCACAAAAAATTATGTAATCGCCTTACTGGCTACTAGATTTTCTATTAGTACCGAAGACCATAGCAAAATATCACCGGGGAAAGGATCTCAAAGGTCGGAAGGCCTCAAAATCGAAATTACGTATAATGTAGATAGTCCACCGGTGTGCGGGCGTCGATAACGGGATACCGAATTTCGAAGGGGCGCATAACGAACTCATATAAATGCGATATTGGCCGCGACGGACCGATACCAGCCCATCGGGCGCGGACGGCCGGCGGCCGCTCACCTTGCGATCGCTGCCTCCTGATTTATTCAAAATCTAACCTCGGCCCACACATACTATGTCAGATTCCATCTGGATTACATTCACTTTGGATGCTTTCTTTAAAAAAACATACCTCGGAAAGTCGCGGTAGATATAAATATTTTCATACCCAATTTCGTACCTTCTTTTGTATTACATGTTTTGCTATAACGTAGGAATTTGTTATTATAATACGTGACTGTTTTTATTTTTCATGACGTTACTGTTTATGGAAGTTTTTACAAGGATGGTCCTCGCCGTTGGCCAAAATTTGACCTCTGTCAAATTCTAGGCTCGTGAAAGGCTTGCGTGCTAACCACTTTAGATAAAACATAATTAATCCAACCCAAGGGTTTTCAATTGTGTTATAATTAATTCGAGTTTTAATATGTTCCTAAAATTTACGACTTGTACCAAATGTGTGAACCTATTGAAGTATCTGGATTATGTTGTACACAAATAAATGGTCATGTAAGCGGTAAGCCTAGTATGTTGGGCAGAACTAGACATTGTTTTTTTTATTTATAAACTTTATATTATTTATAGTTAGCTTTACTTATTGAATTCAAGGGGCTTTCATACGAACGTCACTAAAGTTTGAAGTAAAGCATCGAAAAGAAAGTACTATTAAAGGACAAATAACAGAAACCGCAGCGTTTTGTCCACAAGCAACTATCTAGTCGCGGATTCTTTTGTCCTGGGAACAAAAAGCGTCGCGTCTCGCCACTACATTACTCGTAATAACTTCCTGAGTCTGCGCGATAGAATAATGGAGCGTAACGTGCGGTAACCGCCTTGTCTTACTGTTCCCCTGGTACCTGCCTTTTTATATCCGACTTAAAAATAATGTTTCGGCTTGGGTGATCTTTTACCAACTGTGCACAGGATCACCCCAACTTTGAACACTTACATTGTATAATCACGTTGTTGTAGAAACTTAAAAGGTAGAGTTTAATAAAGATAAATAAAAAGTAGTAGGTTAGTTGTATTTTTATACGATCATGAATTTATTTATTTAAAACATATATTTTTTAACTAACCTACAGTTTTATACGCATTAGTGATTAGTTTGGTAATATTGGTCAGGGCTATAATAGAATAAAATTTAGTAGAGCTCGGATTCATTGCGGCCTATTCTTAAGCGCTCAGACATCGACCACATGATAGTAGGAAACCCATAATAATTAACAGTGGCACATGTATACACGCCTGTGTTCGGGTTAATATTTAACTTCGAGCAAGCCGACATAATTATGTCGACTGACGAGAGATTTTTGATCAAGACTGCGTTGAATTTGCCATGATATACGTTAAGTTCACGTTGTCGTACCAATGTAAAAAAAATGTAACGTCGTAGTAGGTCCTGGAGTACATTAATAGTACCAAAACATGGCCGTGAAAATCACGTCATCTATCAGATTTTTTCGTAACTACGTAAAAATAAATAGATGACTAATTCCAATAACACTACACTGGAGCGCCGCACCACTTACGTCGGAACACTTAAGGTGCCTTCAGCCATGTCCATATATTTATTTCGGATATTAAAAGTAGTCCTAGACTGACTCGAACCTTTTGAACACTGATGGTCGTGGCATATCGATACGTTATACGAAAGAACCAAGAGTTGCAAAGTAACAGACTTGCTAGACAGTGCCATATTGTTACAGATTACCTGACTATTTAGTAATAATGATAGAATAATAGAATGCTGTCTATGATTAATTATTACAGACTACTCGTAGCTAGTCTTGATAGCTTTATCCACAGATTAAAATTACTAATCCATCTACAGATTTAAACTGATTAATGAAAGTAAGTAAATTACACAATTTATGTTTCATAGGGCTATAAATATTTAAAAGATTATTATAATAGCCTATTTGCCTCATATTAAAAATTGTTCTGTACTGTATCAGCCCAAATACGTCCCACTGCAGGGCACGGGTCTTTAAAATTGAGAGTACGATTAAGGGTGGTTAGGCCATAATATAGCCCACCACGCTGGCCTAGTACGGGTTGGCGGACTCTATATACTATGAAAATTCTTGCAAACTTGCAGTAGTATGCAAAGTTTCCCTACTATGTTTTCCTGCACCATTAAATTGTCAAAATATTACAAATTATAAAACAAAATATTTCATATGAAAAATCTACACAACGTCGTTTCACCGTTATGTAAAAAGGACAAACGAATCAGTTTTAGCTTTTTAGCCGCCCTCCAACTTTAATAAAACGACGATTGCAATGCAAAAGAGCTACAATTTACAAACTGCGTAAAATTGGATAGTCCAGGCCTGGTATATCACACGGCTATGTATTCTGATAAATAAAAAAAAGAAACCAAAGAGTTTTATGAGTCATAAAACTATATCAAACCTTTATTTACTAAAATACAAGGAAACATTTTAAGGTCCACCGATGGAGCAAAATATTTAACAAAAATATATTTTAGGTTAAGAGAAGAAAAATCCTGCCTGCCTGTGCCTGTGCCTGTTTTTAATGCAGAAGATGGTTATTGAATATAAATATATATACATAAAACGTATGGTTAATTTACATTCAAAAACAATAAACAGCTTTCTCAGTATATTAGATTTGACGCATAATATACAAATTTGCATGTCTAATCCAAAGCCGCTTCATAAACAGTGTGGTATATTTTACATTAATGGCTGGATACGTTTTAAAGGCCCTCCAGGAATATAAAACATGGCAGGTGTTTCATAATTTAACTCAATATTATAACCTCTTTCTTAATTACTTTCATAATGGGCAGAGATTCATAAGCAAAATCCATTCGAACAAAAAAACATCGTGATACGCTTAAAAACCAATTTAAAAAGATAATATGTTGTTATTATTTTTACAAAGTGGAATATGTATACGAAAAAAAACATAGCCGATTTTTATTGTTTAAAATCAGGTGTGATGAAATATCCAACGTGTTCAATGTGTTCATTTATAAAGGTTTATTAAAGTTAAACTTTTTTATTTTAATTTTCGTTAGTAACAAAAGCTAACGTAATTTTGTCAGTAAAGCTGCCTATAAAATACCCAAATTCTATAGAAATCATAACGTTTTCAATTTCGGTATTAAAATTTTTGAAGGAAACTAGAAATAAAAGTGGATGAATGAATTTTAGGGTCTAGCAATCCAAAACTAAGAACAAAATGCAAGAGCACAGCCCTGATTAATGTGTTTGATTCTAACTGGCAAAAGAAGGTCACCTTCTTCTTTTGCTTGCCATTATCATACAATTACACAAAGTTCGAGTTCCATCATTTTTATTTTGTCAACACTTTATTAACATAACACAACATTTAAAACGAGCAGAAATTGATCTAGTAAATACCAACCAAGACTAGTTATTCTAAAAGAAAAAAGACCAAAAAATATAATTAAGTAGTATGGTTTATTAGTACACGTATAACTGAAACTCCAAACAACTTTCGTATATGAACATTGGACACATATAAAGTGTTGAAGTGAAGTATTTTCAATTAAAGGTTTTTTAATACCGGCGCGGCAGAAATATCAACACAGCCCTGTACGTAACACAACGCGGCTCACAGTTCACAAAACAATATCCAGCACGTGTTATTCCGCGCAATGGTCTGTGAAAATGAGAAGTAAATTAAATTTTACGCTTTCAAAGTTTTTACAGTTGTAATATTTTTACATGCCTTGAATGTGAAGTTCTCCTTTCTTTTTTAAGCGGACATCCGGGTCTTCTTGCTTTACGTGGATTGGAATAACAAAGGAGGAAAATAAAATGTTCACTAAAATTTTTCGCGTTCTTGTGTCATTGTTTGAATGTATTTTCAGAGAGAATGATTAATATATTACAGAAATGTATTTCCTGCTCCTTTTCATAAATGTCTACAGCTGCATTCGAGCTGGATTAAACAAGGTATAAAAACTTTACATTTAACGTAAATCATTTTTGGATACTTATAATATTAGTAGCCATTTGTTTGGGTTGTTAGTTTGTAAAGTGTGGATATTAGAACACTGTAGTTTAAAAATTTATTTATTTATACATATACAAAAGTTAACTCGGGGAATAACATATTTCTGGTGAGGTGTTAATTCATGCAATCCTTGCAACCAATCGAAGCCAGGCCAGAACGATTTATAAAATAAAATAATACTTGTGCATGAAAGAAAATTGTGGGGTACATTATCAACTATGTTGAGGGTATCTTTGATTATGTAACTGGTTTCAGGGTATATAAACCCTCCAGCGGTGTAATGTAGTTCAGTTGTTACCGAGACTCCGACGACATCGGTCGTCGTAGAGGCTCTCCCTGTCGCGATTATACGCGGTTTTTGTATTAAAAAATAATAATGCCAATCAAAACTGCTCTTGTTATTTCGACAAACAGTGGAAAAAAGATACCGTTACTCATAAATATGTAATAGTGTGAACATTTGTAAGTAGCAAAACTAACGTTATTGACGAAATAATTGTTCTTTAATTTCAACGTCAAGAACTACGGTTGACTTACAGCCATTTGTTCAACAATGCTGTCTTCACCTGCCATGGGGTAAGTTGTTCATTATTTTATTTAGGACAACGGTCAGTCGTATATATTATAAATTAAGCTTAATTTATGTTTACAGCTTTCACTTTGAGTGTCAATATTCAATATATAATTTTTATCCTATTAATATTATAAAGCCTAACGTGTAACTATTATACTCGCACATCACATACATTTGGTAAGGAGGTATCTGAAGCCCATACTTTTTAACCAGAAAAGTATGGTATACCCGTGGGAGTCATTCCACTGCGCTCGCCATCCTGAAACATAAGATGTTAAGTCTCAATATGTCCAATAGTTACTCTGGCTACAATGATGATATGGGACATAAGTGGACAGAAATTCACGCTTTGTGTCATTGGGCTGAATGAGACGGAAAATATTGTAATGGGACGGAAAAAGTACTAAAGAGGAGGATTAAGGGAGTAAAGTTGAATTTAAATATAAAACATTTACTACTCCAAAAATATTTAGTCTAATAGTAGAACTGATATCGATCTCTACTTCACGGCGATCTAAATGAGACTAAACCAAATATCAAATAATTAATCGATCTGAACAAATTCAAAATAGCTTAAAGTTATCATAAATTTCAGAACCATTCATAATATATTCAATTTCTAAACAACCTGGTGTCATTATACAGACACAATAAACTCTACTGGGATATTTTAGTTTTAATTTTTACGGCATAATTGGCCTTAATAAACAAAACAGCAATAACATTATCTTAGAAATATAAGAAAAGATAATAAAAACGCATATTAACTGAAGTATTAAGAGTAACCTGTCGGCCTTTGAACACATAGAATGAGCATGAAAACGTAGACCGCGGCATGATCGTAAATGATAAAGAAGGTGCGACAATCGCACTAAACGTATGAAACGTTAAATCAGAATAACAACTTGAAGTCTGATTTTTGGTGAAATAGCGGTAAAGTCAAAGGATATCCACTGCTGAAAATAGGCCTTGGGAGCCGATTTGCATCCAAAGCTTCCTACAACCTTTATTAACTAACTGATCTATTTACCTTGGAGGTGGACGTTCGACGCTGCTCTTGTCAGAACGTCAAATGATTAGAATCATTAATTATATTAGTGTATCTATTTTTGTGAAAGAGGAAGAACTTTAAGTCTACCTTTACCTTTAAAAAATTACTTGCCAACGCTCTTGTTTTTACTTCTAATAAACTGTTTATATCTATTGACATAAACATGTATACCATGTATTAAACAAAAACGGTAATATATAAGTATCTCCTGAACAAAGATATGTACATGACATAACTAGTACTAAGTATTAAGCGTATTTGAACAAAGTAACAAAAATACGAGTGAAATACAAAAATCGTTAGTGCTTAATTATTTTTCGTACATTGTAGCTTACATAAATGCTCGGTTATAATAACTATATTAATACACATTCGTTGTTGCTGCTGAGATAACCATGGTTCCCACACTAAGCTCTATGCTTAATTCTTAGTTAACCATTGTTGGTACAGTTGGTATGGTTCTTTTAATGCAGGTATATATACTAAACAGAGACTAGAAGCAGAAGTAAGCCGTAATACGTAATTAGCGGTATATGTGCATTAATAAAATCACTTTAGGTAAAACATTGGGCAATGAGTTGAATGCATTATAAGTTGCCTGCACGTGCCCCTCTATTGTTCAATCATAATGCAATAGTAATGTCATATTTTGCTGTGGCATATTTTACTTACTTTCACCCCGTTCACCCAGTTTCAATTTGTTATCGACCCCCGCGGAACAGTGTTTGCATGAAACATGAATCATGAATTAGACGGAATTGGCGAGTTTAATCGGATGAATTACTTCAGTAGCTTCTACACTGGCTCAGTATTAAAATGAACCAGCGCAGAGCCAACAAAAAAAACAGAGTATTCCGAGCCAAAAACTGATTTCCCCTCGGTAAAAAGTTAAAATGACAATAATGTATGCAGAAAATATGGCATGGTGACAGTATTAACAATATATCTTGTTAAACAACTGTGATAAAATAATTCATAATCTATTTGTTTTTACCAGAATACATTTAAATAAGTAATTGTAGCCGACGTGTAAAATTAAATTTTAAAACATATTTGTATTACTTAAATTGATGTATAGGTAAATATTATTGATCAGTTGGTATGCATAATACTTCGCATCTGTACAATGAGTTTACTTGATATGTTGTCGACGATGTATATGAATTTTAACTGATACATTACATGCTAAATATTATAACTTGATATTATGTCGACGGTGTATGACTTTAACATGATGTAATAAATATATTTCATATCTCTTCCTCGATTTATCACACGTTGGAAATGTTGCACACATTCGTTGTTATTTAACTGATTTATGCGTTCCTTCTGTGTTGCCGTCATGCAAGCAGTTTCTCAATGCTCCCGAGTATAGAGTTAAACTCTCCCTGGAGCCCCGAGGCGTAAAGCAGAACAATAATAATAACTATAACATTTTTATTTTTTCCGACCATACGACTTGTTAGAAAAAAAAGTTTGAATCTGTTCAGTGAGTAATTTAATTGCATGACCAAACATTTTTTTTTATTATTTTATTACATTTTATCATCATCATCATCATCATCATCAGCCTATTCGCGTCCACTGCTGGACATAGGCCTCTCCTATGGCACGCCACTGGGCTCGATCTTCAGCCCAACGTCTCCAACCGCTGCCAGCCATTCTTCGAATATCATCACTCCACCTCGTCGGAGGGCGTCCTACACTACGCTTACCGAGGCGCGGTCTCCACTCGAGAACACGTCTACCCCAACGGTTGTCGGTTCGCCGACAAATGTGACCAGCCCACATACAGCCCCATTACATTTTATAACATAATTTAATACGAATATTTAATAGTTGTTCAATATTTTGATACTCAATGATGATTGATGACCATTTTTATTGAATAGAAAGTTAAATATTATATGTTTTATTTACATTAAAGAATCTACACTTAAGACAAATAGCACACGCACTAATAACAAAGCCCACACAAAGGTAATCACCATAACTCTGTTTGATATAAATACAGTATCATGTAAGACGACATAGCCGCCGTTTTAGTGCCATAAATTGAGTTATCTGGTTTATTACAAGCGCAGACCAAGTGGTTATAAATCGTACGATGCCGCCATAAACATGCCGCTCTCTAGGCGACTGTCAATCGGACGCACTAGTAAAATGTGTCATAAATTTGTTGCAGGTATTTTCGCACGTATTTTCATACGAAATTGCGCACCATTTGTCATTTATCATTCGCGTTGACAGTTTCCACGTCTCGAAAAATTGACACGGTTACAAATGTACGCATATTGATGGTATTAATATCTGAGTTTGCAATCAGATCAATACACATTATGAATGAATGCGCAGCACGGAAGTTGGTTTTGTGAGTGATTATTGATTTCTAAGACAGTAGAGGTATACGAGGGTTAATATAAGGCAAATAGATGGTATATATTTTATTCAGCGCTGCCAGCACGTAAGTAACATGTTGGAGTGCAAAGTATTTAAGTGGATGGTTCCCCGGGGCGAGCAGTCGGCGCTCTGACCGCTCATTAGTCACTGCCGGCCCCACTGGGAGCACCTGATCAGAGCCGAACTTTACATAAAGCTATTTCCACCAAAAAATCACGAACAGCTTTATTCGCCTCTCCTGAGGGGCTTCGCTGGACTCTAACCGAATTAAAACTTGCAAAAGCAATTAAATTACGTTTCCATCCTTTCTGTTTTCGTTGTACCGAAATGAAAGTTACATACATATTTAGCATATTTATGTTATTCTTATACAGGGCATAAGGGCCCAGTTCTTTTTTGATGAGAATTGAACCGGATAAACGAACCAAAACACAATCGGCTAGTACACATATACATAATTAACGCGCAAAGTATGAGTATTAAGGTCTCTGTTCACAAAATATTTTATCGGGTAACACGTTGACCTACTTTTTTCTGGTTTTCACACTTCAGTCCATGTTAATGCACAATTTCCATTGGATTTATGAAATTATTTGTAAGGTTGCTCGCCATCTCCTCTCCTTGATACTGGTCTTGGGAATGGATCTTCGATGGGAAGGTTACATCCAAGTCGCGTGCCTTCCCGACCCAGGAGCATATGTTAATGCTGAGAGCCATTTTCATAGTCTTTGTATCTTTCGTCTCTAATAACTTTACACAATACTAACCAGGGGTGAATTAGAACTATATAAGAACGGATGTTGATGGCGTGTTTATGGCGTGAAGACATGTGATAACAAATATTGAATAATTTTGTATTCCACTTTAATATTGCACAAAAACCTTAAATACATTACACTACTTAAATACCATTACATGGGCATGAGCCATTGATAGATACATATTAGGGAAAAAATAAATTCAAGTTATTACTCGGTCGACTAATCGCGGGTCTTCAAGACCAAAGTTGAAAGTTCGCCAGGATTTCCTGAATTTGCTTTGCGCTCTTTGACGGAGTGAAACTCCTCAGAAGCGCTTCACAGGTGCGCGCTCACTAACTTTGTTTAGTCGCCCCAGGGCATATTAGCTACAATAAGCACCAGCATACAAATGCCAGCACCCCACTCAGGCCTCTATTGATTAGGTTAAGAACTAAACATTTAAAACAAGATGCTATTTATATTATTCGAAAACAATATTAATATATATTTCGTGGATATAACAGAACAAGCTACAATACTTGTGGTTAGAATACGTGTATTGATAATAATGGCGCTAACTACTGAGTGAAATTATGTATGAACTCATGAAAGTAATAATTAATACTAATTTTATAATTACTATATTTTCGATAGTTTATTTTTATACTTATACCAAAATGTATTTTTATGCACTGTGTTTTATTTAATTCTGTCGCTATCATTGTTTCGGTCAATGCCACGCTCCGGTTCCTAATGAATCTTTTCCATTTTGCATTGTCTTTTGCATCCTCGATCAAGCGAACACTTGAAGCAATATACTTTAAAATATAATATTGGTGATCTAAATATAACAACTTATTACCGCCTAAAATAGAAGAGATTTCACATCTATTTTTGGGAGCGCGCTTACGAGAGTATTTCGATAATGTAAACAGATAAAGTTACCATAGGGGAATATTTCGATTTTCTCGTGTTTTATATCCTTCATAAGTATTTCAATTTACATACAGTGACAATGTTCTTTTGGCTTAAGTTTTTATGAAATTGAACATCTTGGAAAATTTATGTTTAAACATTATTTCTTTATGTTCCTATTTCTTAAACTAATTCAAAATAAATAAGGAAATAATTTACAAATAAATATATTACTGAAACACAATAACGTGTATCTATACATTATTTAAAAAATGATATGCGTGCCGCTGTTACTTTTTTCACTATTATATGAAATATATTTTCTAAATTTTCTTAAATCTTTATATACATATATGATTTGCAAGGATTTTAAGAGTAGAGACACAAAGGGATCTGACAAATACGCTTAATCCTACTTTGAGTACATTCTCCATACACTACGATGAAACCCTAGTCTCTTTGTATAAAACCCATTTCATTCTATATTTTCTTGGAAAATGCAACCCTCTTAGCCACCTGCTGGTGGACGATAAATCTTTTATTAAAGTAAAATGAAGAACATATTGGAAAAGTCGAATAACGTAGTGATATTTTGCTCGTTATAACGTAGCAATGTCGAAAACCGCGAGTATTATTTAATAACATAATTAAAATGAATGAATATTAAATGGTGTGAGTATGTGTGGCGTGTACAATGTATGATGTACAGTGTAACGTACACAGTACACACTCGGTAGGTGGAAACTCGTAGTACACTAGGGCGCCCATTTCATAAACCAGCGACGGATCGTTCCCGTGAGCGTGTGAGAAAAGCTCTAAATTTCAGCAGGCCGACATCCGATGTCGGTGAATTTCTTTTGTGTCTTGACAGTTTATTACGAGAACAAAAGGATGACGTTGTTTGAACAGACCCGCTTTAGATTTTACTACGCTGATTACACATTACTCAAGATCCACTCCATTGTGTCGAAGATCTGTATTTCTCTTCAATTTCCAACTGAAATTACATCGACTGTAATTTACCCGAAAGCGAATAATCTCCAGCATCCAGCCCCTTATAAAGTGTAACTACGTATAAATAGAATTTGGTGAGAACGCAATTATAAATGTTCTATAAAAAATGAGGGCATTATTATTCGTCGTTGAAGCCGTTTTAATGTCTTATCCGAAATATCTGCTATATGAAAGCAATTATATCTGATTTGGATTATTCATTACCGTTGCTATAGCTGAACATGAATATAATCTTCCCAAAGGAATATCATACCTGGAAGCTTCATAACGTCCTTGAGGAGGATTGCCAATTTCTTTTGTAGATTTAGAGAGATTATGCGGCAATTTGCTCTTGAAATAAATATGTAATTAAGAACCTCACCTTATAGTGCAGTTACGTATATATTTGTCAGTTTCGCAAAGATATGAATAAATAATGAAGAAATTGTGACACGAGCTACCTTGGCAGCTCTTAAGAGTGAACCAGTTACGAACACACGTGTAATCCGCGATATTAACCTGCAAGGTCCGTATTTGTCACTATTTATCACATAACGTGAAGGCGTACATGAGTATGAGCGCGGCAGGACGGCGGAGCGGGCGCTCCGTGTCCTAATTCAAGAGGTACTCGTTAATTATTTACTTACATACATCCCAGGGCAACCTTCGGAGGACGGCATGGCGGGTGAAATCGTTGTAATTGCTTGTATACTTTGAAATCCCAGGCACACTGCTGCCTACTTTACATGTCTGTGTGCAGATGACTTAAATTTTATACAATTATCCCAAATTAATGTTTGCAAAGAGCCTAATTTGTTTTCTTATTTGTGTATCATGTAGATTTTTCATTATAATAATGTTTCTTAGGGATTTTCAGTATATTTGCGTCCTAAAAACATGTAATGTTATACACTGGTGTTGTTTTTTTGTTTTATAATGATCTCACGGTCCAATTAGATCTTAAAGGATGACACCGTTTATTAAAATTAAAGAAGTTTATTTTACGAGTATATGTTATTTTTTAATAAATAAAAATCTCATTTTTAGCCACTGGAGTAAATATGAGCCAAATTATGACTATCAATGAAATTTATGCGAGATTGACATCGACAACGATAAGAAAGGGGAAGGAGGCTGTACTGTTAAAACACCAAGTTTCTACCGCAAAGCCGATTCCATAATCTTACACGCTGTCTCAATTTTTACTTAAAGTCATAATCTCATTATGTAACTAACTCTAGACGCATTAATTAATAATTATAGGAGTATAAACCATGCTAATAAGTGAAATTAAAACCTATAAAATTTATTAAAAATGTTAAACGATTAGTAATTTTTTTGTCGACGTATGTAGCTATACACGCCTTACTTAAAGGCAAATATTCTTTCGCCAACATACTCAACCAAATCCTTCCTATATTCTACGTCGCTCTTGTCTTCCTATAGAGTGACGTATTCCAAGCAAGAAGCGCTCAATAATACTTCTTAACCACTCTGTACGTTTCTAATACAAATGATCTCGGCCTCAGAAAAGCTAATGGCTTGGTTCAACCACTTTTAACCGTATAAGCCACTTCGGGGGCTTAAACCATTGAAAAACATCAATTTGTAATTATGTGGCAGATGTACACCACTTCTTATAGATGTCTGTAAGCATCTTCTAGAAAGGCAATATTGAGCAACGAATACCATTTAATTGCTAGTGATGCTGATGATATTATGACTTTCGAAGAGGAACTTATCGTTGAAAAATGATCTAATATTGTTAACTACATTTTTCCCACTTCATGTAATTTTAAGATGCAGCAACATAGAAGAACTAAGATAAAGTTAACAGTGCAGGAAATGTTGAAATACTGTTATCAAGCATACTCGTTCCAAAATCTTGCAAACAAGCTGCAAGAAAACCAACTATGCGGCGTGTTCGTAGTTTATTTACTTAATATATTTCCCAGTTGGAGTAGAACACGCTACGCATTAAATAGCAGGTAGCCAAACAGTGTGGCAGAGCAAAGTGCCAAATCGTCAAGATCCAAGGCACGTATGGCTCGAAGTCGAGAGTCGAGCGCACGTTACCTCCAAGCAGACGTCAGAAGATTCAAATAACACTTCCAACTGATAGCATCGTTAAGCTGTAACGTGTTTGCGAACACCCTGTTCGTACTTAGTTTATGTTTAGTTTTATTACAACTTACAGCTTTTGTTGCCAAGCTGCGGTTTGACGAGACCATAATACTCGTATAACCATTTTTATATCGTAAGCTCGGCAAGGAAATTATCTATACTTTTAAGGCCTTTTTTACAAGTTATTTAGGTGTAATTCATAGTTGTTATAGTTAATGTATTCATTAATATCGCAGGAAGTCACATATTTAACAACCCTTGTTCAATAAAGTTGGACGTCGGTACGCAAAACTATTTCATTTATGATTTTCATGTGGCGCTGCCAAGATGAACCATACTTTCCGGAGAAAATAAATACTATGCTATAATTAGACAAGACACATTTTCCTTTTAATGTTGAAATATTTTTTTTCCACAATGATCGATGTTCTACGCTCCTGTCACTTTTTAATGTAACATTGGCTTTTACATTAATACTTTCAAGGTAAAATTTTACGGTGAGCTCTTGTTTTCCAAGTTAAAATAAATGTTTGTATATCGCACAATGCGATTCTCATGCTTTACACGGTACGTGCGCCAAATTATAGTACACATTTAAAATGTTAAACTTTTAACGACAAGCTTCAATTGCAATGTTTAATAAAAAGTGCTATTTTATATTACATCATGTATATACTAAAGCAGGTATAAGAAATCTTGTTGACGATTCATAAAAAAAAAAACTAATAAGAACTTACCCTCTAATATTGCAATGATGTTAAACTTATCGGCTCACAAAAAGTTGAGTTCTAGAAAAGATGAAACAACCCGAACCACCGCTAAGGATCCTGCAAAAGAAATGCATACAAACATAAACCGTTATGTAGACATTCTTCAGCTCATCTAGATAACCAGTTAAATCCTGAGGCTCGAAGCGCATGGTAGTTGCCGGACCCGCTCTTGCTCGCTTCTCCTGGGCATCCCACCCTCGTGCGTGGCATGTTCGAATGCCGTCTGCGTCTATTGTGATATAAACACACACTGCAACGTGTAAAAGGCAGTAGAGCAGCTTGCTGTCCAATTTTTACTCCAGAATCCCTGTATCTATCTGTGTAAAATACATAACATTTAATCAAGCCCGGGCTCTGATGTAATAGACAGAAATAAAACTCACTTTATTAAGTAAATTTTCAATTCCATCAAACGATATAATGGCAGCACCAGTACTCCCGCCACGTCTGGTAGAATACCTACTCATGTTATTAAAGTAGCCAAAACATCCTTCCTTAGCCAAGGTATGACACGAAGTAAAAGCCCCTTCAGCAGAATGAATGCATAATAATCATTTTCGAACTATTCATAACAGACGTGGAACAAGACCAGGCTGAAGGAGAAAAGTTAGCGTGAAAGACTTCATAACTAGTTTTTTCCATAATTGTTGTACACAATAAGTCGTAAATTACAATATCAACAATGTTAACAGATAGTGTCGGACTCATAACAACAAGGGATAACTAACGAGTGCTGTCATTCTCACACAGCGCGGGCCGAATTGTGTTGGCGCGCCGCGCCGCGCCGCGCTGCCCAGAGAGAATTAATGAGCGCTGCCTGTGCCACTCGCCGCCACGCCGCACCGCACCCACTGCCACTACACTGCAACGAAATTCGACAACGCTACTTAATAATATTAGAAATTGGGTCAGGGCCTAACGCTCTGTAAATATCGGCTTACGTGAAATATAGCAGTAGTTAAGGAAATATATTAATACAAAATCGCCTCCGGTTAAACACTTTCGAGTACAGCTGTCCGTACCTTTATGACTTTCGATACACATCCTACCGGAATAAAAGTAATAAACAGTACAGCTTCCGTCGCGCAGATGGTAAGACGCAGGCTGTGGAACGAAAGACAGCGGGTTCGATCCCCCACCGACACAATTTTTTGTGTGAACCACAATCCATATATAAAATGTGTAAATATCCGTTTCGGGTCTGGGTGTTGCGGAATCGAAAAGTCTCTCATAGTTAATGATATGTATATATGATTATGTATGTGTCTATAGAGCGTAGATACTTACCTATTATTTTGTATTAAAGTGTAACAAACTTGTCTGCAGTGATATTGATTTATATTATTAACAGGATATTAACACAAAACTAGATTACCCTTAATAAAAAAACGTAGATATTGAGAGCCACATTACGAAATTAAAAAGCAAAATATAAAAATAAAATGTGAGTGAGCTCAGCAATGACATAAATACATATATAACATATTCGTTCCTCGGCAGTCGATGCTTTGAAGGAAATGCTACATTTCTACATAATATAAAAAGTCGGATTAAATAATCCTTTAAAATATTGCTTATTTGCAAAACAATATGGTATAAGTTGAACGTATAAAGAAAGCAATAGAAACGTTCAAGCTGCGAGTGCACAGAAAGACATAGAAAATGTCCATACAGAATGAGGAGCGTTTCTCACTTCAGTCATCGTCATGAGACACACAGTATTTAACATCATAAGGTGTGACTGTATTTTCTTTAAACTTCCAATATTCAACCTTGTTGCATGTTTACGAAGACGAACGACGCCGAATATTCATGTAAAATGCATGTCTTCATCCAACACGATATTCTGTGAATGTTATATCTTTATTGCAACTCTAAAGTTTAGTTAGCTATGAATGTTTTCAACATTTTTGATGCCGATGCCTATATCTCGACTTTATTTATCTATGATGTATTTATTTAAGATTTCTGCAGGGATTCGTCTCAGTGGTCGCTTGGAAACATATTTTCTGGGTGGGTTACAATTAAACCGTAAGATCAATCACTCGATGAGGATTTCTCTTTTACCCCGCGATAGCAAAAAAGCAGTTATTATGTATTAAGAATCTCGGATATTTGTAATTGCGTTACGGGAAAAATAGTAGATAGCTAACTAAACCACTTTAATGCCATAGTTTGCTCTAGTTATTATACGAGTTATTTTACAAGCATAAATATGTGAGAGAAACTCGCGTAACCACACGCCTAGCCGTATGTGCCGCGGCGGTAGAGAGTGTTCCAAACACCGTCATGATAGAAGGCATTTATATTCAATGAGACCTACGTTTGTTGGTAATGTACCTACATTTATAGTACCCAAAAGACCGAGTGTTCACTATACAGACGAGCACCGAAGCATTTTATCCTGCCATCTGTAAAATGGCGAGAATTTGTTATAAAAGTAACCTATCAGAACCATGTAGTCTGAAGTCCCCAAGCTTAGTCAAGTAATTATCTTCTTAAGGAAAGGTGACTCCCCAGGGTACTCGAAGTGAAACCCTTCAAACCCAAGACAATAGGCCATAATAATATTCCGGTTTAGAAAGCTAAACTCAGATAATAAACTTGGTGATGTATTATGAAATATCACTATGTAAATACATCAATGATCACAATATCGCTCATCCAATAGAACAACGACGTAATTACAATGAAGAAAATGTTTGATTGTATTATATATTTTTTTAATTCTTGGGTTTTCGCACGAAATTGTTTTGAATTACGTTCATAGTAATTATTTTATGTATGTATATAAAATAATTAAGATTTCATCAAAATGATTGGAAATACATTCTATTATTAATAAATTTTTAAAAATTTCTTCCGAAAAAAATCTAAAACGTAATTACGTCATTGTTCTTTTGGATGAGCGATATCATTGTAGACAATTTAAAAGAGGAACAATATTTTTGTATAGCATAGCACGAACAGTTTTAAATTATATTATCTTCAAATCAAAACTGCGCAGAAAAGAACAGTCGATTATGAGTATGCTCAAGTTAACAAGCATAAAAAGTACGGCGATCTACAAAATGAGTTTCCCGGTAGATGCGAAAATAAAATTGAACGTTCCAGTGACAATATCATCTCAACGAAGGGCACCTATAAGATTCAAATAAGAAGTGCTCATATTTTTTGCAAAAGCCGTCGTCTATCGAACACGTCCGCGGAGGCGAGATATCACTCAAAATTGTTTCCAATATCTTTTACGAGCACTTGACAGTTGAGTGAAAAATTACCAAGTGTTTCACGCGACATTATTATTTCACTTACTTTAATATCATTATTTATTCAGCCGTTTAGTCTACTTTCTCAATTATATAGGCATTAAGCTATTGGCTGATCTTGAGATGTGATCACTACCGTTCATGAACACCCGTAACATTTGGGGAAATCATAACCTTTGGGACCAAATGGAATAGTTATGGAATGGGAAAGGTCCTTTTTCGTGTAAGCTGCGATTATATCGCACTGGCCGAATGTTAGGTTACTCACGTCGGTTTCGTAAGAGACTGTCCTGGTCAAGGCTCTCAATTAATGTTTTCAATTCGACTTGAACTGTAACTTTATCTTTAACATTAGTAATAAATATTTGAATCCAAAATAATGTAAACACTATAAAATAAAGCAGGTTCTGACTCCATAACGATGGCTTGAGTGGCGAGGTTTAAGCATTCCCTCACTCCATTCATCGACCCGGATTGCAGTCAGCGCGTACAACTCCCGATTCCGAGCAAAGTTACATTACTCGAGAGCCACTCCATCTGATCTCTAATTTAGTTTCAACTTGAAAACGTTTTACTTATGAAATCCATAGTCATACCTGATTAAGTCAAACAGTAGATAGCTGAGATTACCTACTCCTGTATTTAGACTGGGACGACTTTTCAAATAACTGAGTTAAGCTTTCTGCTGATTTTTATTATTAGAAATCATATTAATTTATATAAGTTAAATAAAACATTTACAATAGATATTTGAAACTGGTTAAATAATAATTATGGTACGTTTAACTGCTAACATCTTAAGCCCCATCGCGGCTTGGAAAGCACGTTAAGCCGTCAATCCCAGTTGTAGCCATTTAGGAATTAGCACTATTTGAGTTTAGCTGCGTCAGAAGACATATGACTGTGTATAATTTTGTGGTAAATTTTAAAACTTTAAGAATCGGTCGAAGGAATTTATAAAAATGAAACATCACAGGTCACGGTTCAAAGTGTAATGTTCAATTTTAAAAAGACAGTTACGCACTGAACAAAGCGCCTGACAAATAGTGATGGCACTTGTTCCTAATGAGCATTCGACTATTCGACTAAGCTAAAACTTATGTGCTAATAAAAATATAATAATAAAATATTAAAGGAGAGGCTGCAACATGCCCCCAGCCGTTGAATGCCGTGGGATTCAACCAGAAGTCGCCAACAGTGGACATATTTTTGATGCAGCTCTCTTCACTACACCATCTGCAGTGCGAATTTCAGCAACTCTGCATACATTGTCGTTGCCAGGATACAGGGAAATCACTCGACCCAACTTCCATTTCATTGGCGGTAGATTGTCGTCCTTAATAACAACAAGAGTGTCGACCTTCAAGGAGTCCTTGCAAGCTTGCCATTTCACTCGTTGTTGGAGCTCCGACACGTATTCTTTGCTCCACCTTGCCCAGAAATGTTGTCTCAGTTGCTCGATCCTTCGATGCCGAGCTAAATGATCGTAGTTGAAGTCGCGAAGATCTTCAACTGGAAGCGAAACGAGGGGCCGTCCGATTAAAAAATGACCTGGAGTCAAGGGCAGCAAATCTTCAGCATTCGATGACAACGGAGTGAGTGGTCGGGAGTTTAAAATAGCCTCAATTTGTACTAAGGTGGAATTAAGTTCCTCGTAAGTCAAATTACAGTTGCCCAGCACTCTCACTACGTGATGTTTAGTGGATTTGACACCCGCTTCCCAAAGACCACCGAAATGTGGAGCATAGGCAGGTATAAAGTGGAAATTAATTCCATCCTGAGCCACGCTTTCAGCCAAGGAGCTACAGTTACGCCTGAGAAAATTAGAGAGTTCGTTATAGGCTCCTACGAATGATGTTCCATTATCGGAATATATATTAAGAGGCTTCCCTCTTCTAGACATGAATCTACGTAACGCCTGCAAATAATTATTACTCGTCAAATCGCCCACTAACTCTAAATGTATAGCTTTAGTCGTAAAGCATACAAAAACGACGATGTACACCTTCATCAATCGACATCCACGACCCTGACGACTAGCTGACATTATTGGACCCGCGTAATCAACGCCTACGTTTTGAAAGGGAAAATCTGCAGGTGATAATCTACTTGATGGCAAATTTCCCATCTGTGGTTGAATAGTTTCCCCTTTCAAACGTCGACAGCGCACGCATTGACGATAGCACGCTCTAGCTAAACTGCGCCCACCTAGCGGCCAATAGGTTTCTCTTATTGTAGCCAATAATAATTGTGGACCTGCATGCATCAATCTTCGATGCTCATGATTAAATAAAAGTTTTGTGAAGTGATGAGTGGACTGTAATAAAATAGGGTGCTTCTTTTCGAATGAATATTCTGAGTTGTGTAACCTGCCGCCTACACGAATAATTTTATTTTCATCTAAAAAAACATTATATTTTAATAAGCGATTTTTAAACGGCAATTTCTGATTATTTTGTAATAAATAATATTCACTAAAAGATTCCCTTTGAGCTTGTGTTATAATAAAGTTTAACGAATTTTGTAATTCGTGAGTAGAAAAACAATTACTGTTCTCGGACTGACGTCTACATAAATTAATAAATCGAAATACGTAACATATCGAGCGTTGAAGTCTAATCAAGTTTGAGAAACGTTGGAAATTGATACAGCTAACTTCCAATTGTGTGTTGCGATTAGTGTTGTGTAGACAAATGTGTCTTTTGAGTTCAGGTAAAGATTGTACGTTATGTTCAATGAAAGGCCATGACGTGCTGTCCTTTCGTAAGAAGGAAGGCCCAGACCACCACAAATTTAATGACTGCAGATTTGTGGCTTCAACCCCTCGTGAGATAAGATCCGCAGGATTATCATGTGAGGGGACATGCCTCCATGTGCACAAATCAGTAGTGTCTTGAATTTCCGATACGCGGTTGCGAACGAAGGTATTTAATTTTATGGGAAGCATTTTTAGCCAACCCAACACGACCATGGAGTCAGTCCAAAAAACTACATTCGAGACTGGTGTTCGGAGGGAACTAATGACCTTTTTGTACAAACGGGCGCCAATCACGGCAGCGCATAATTCCAGCCTAGGAATAGTAAGGGATTTGATGGGACTAACACGACTCTTGGCCATCAAAAGATGAACACCGACAGTGCCGTCCGCGTCACAACTACGCACATATAAACACGCACCATAAGCGCTTTCCGACGCATCGCAAAAAATGTGAAATTCTACCCGCTTATACGCATCAATAACAATGCGGCGGGATACAGCCAAATCGTTAAGCGCTGGCAAAGCTCGGAGCAGTGAAGACCAAGTGGCGATGACTTCAGTGGACAACCTTTGATCCCACGTAAGTTTCTCTAACCATAATCTTTGAAGTAGCATCTTCATACGGATAACACAAGGCGATAGCAATCCCAGTGGGTCAAATATTCGCGCAATGACGGATAAAATGTCACGTTTTGTATTTTCCACCGTTTCAGGGATGTTTATCGGAAAACATAACGTATCTGTTTGTGTATGCCAGCTAAGTCCTAAAGTTTTGCTAACGCAGTTGTCTTTTTCTATGCCTAGGTCTACAAGCGATTGGTCAGATTGCGTCGAGACTAATGAGCACTCGTTGGACTTCCACTTCCGCAGCGGCATGCAAGCAGAAGCAAGAGCTTCAGTTACCTGCCGACGCAAACTGTCAGCTTCATTAAGTTGGTCCGCACCTGTCAAAAGGTCATCGACATAAAAGTCATGTAGAATGACCTCAGCGACTCTTTCATCCTCGCATTCGAGCCCAAGTTGTTGTAAGCATCTTGTAGCTAAAAACGGTGCACTCGCTGTACCATAGGTCACGGTATTCAGTTTATACGTTTTAAGATTATCAGTTTCGGTATCACGCCAAATTATTTTTAATAAATGCCTATCCTCTGGATGTATAGACACTTGTCTATACATCTTTTCTATATCAGCGGAAATAACATATTTGTACATACGAAATCTGATTAAAATAGATGTTAAATCATCTTGAACAGTAGGCCCTACCATTAGAATGTCATTCAAAGATATTCCTGCAGTAGTGGGAGAACTAGCGTTAAAAACTACGCGTAATTTAGTAGTCGTACTACTTTCTCTTAGTACGCCATGATGAGGTATATAATACGAAATTTTATCTTCGTCCGCCTGGCATTCAGACATATGCCCTAAAGAGATATATTCCGACATAAACTCTTTGTACATTTTATCTCGCGAAATTTGACTTTTGTTTCGTCGTTCAATTGATATAAAACATCATTTTGCTCGTTGAAATGAATCGCCTAAAATATCAGGACATTCCTTTAGAGGTAATCTAACACAGAACCGACCATTTGATAAACGTGTCGTATTCGTAATAAAATGTTTTTCGCAACGTGATTCCTCATCAGAATAAGTAGATGACTCATGCTGGCTTAATTCTTCGATTTGCCAAAACCGCGTTAATTGCGTTTGTAGATTATCCAGTTGTGAAGATTTATCGCTCGCAATATTAGCGAAATTACATTTTAAAGGCTTATTAAATTTATTTTCGTAACCGATGTCAACTGGGCCACTAACTATCCAACCAAGTCTAGTTTCAAATATTAGAGTAGAACCTAGTACGATGCGTTCTGACCCTAATAAACTCCAAAATATATCGGCACCTAAGATCATGTCTATCGGCGCAGGAGTATGGTAATAGGGATCCGCTAAAGCTATATCCGTCGGTATATTTAATTGAATTTGTTTACAAGGCACATTGTCAGTAATCGTCGGCAAAACGAAACATACGATATTGTCGCAATAAGATTGGCGCAACGATTTTATGTGAACACGACACATTTTAGCTACCGGTGACAATAAACTGTTAATTCCTTGGATATAGTTATCAGTGTTCACAAATGGCAAATTTAATTTATTAAATAATGATTCCGTCATTATACAAGACGAGCTGCCTGAATCAAGTAGTGCGCGCGCAACATGTTCCTTATTATGAATATCATAGCATCTAACTAACGCAGTCGACAACAAAATATCGCGCGAGGTAGGCGTGTGCGAATGCGCAGTGATATTTGCAGATAATGCGATCGAGCGGGTATGACCAAGCTCGGGGACTGCGCTGGCGCCGTTATCAATGTTGTGTAGTGGGGGCGCACCAGCCCGGCTACTGTCGGTCGAGCATTGTATTGTTTTGCTGGACACGTTGCTTATTTGTTTTGTCTTATTCTGGTTGTGAATTAAAGTATGATGCTTATAACTGCAAATTTTGCAACCAGATTTCTTACAGTTTTTAGGGTAGTGCCCGCGACGAAGACAATTGTAACAGACCTTTAAACTCGGCAAAATAGAAATTCTTTCATCGACGCTTAATGCAAGGAACTGTGAGCAAGTGTTCAGATTATGATCACCGCTGCATTTAGGGCAACTAGAACCAGTTGAAGACGCGCTAGTGTTATCGCTCAATGACACCATGGATTTGAGTTTAGTGTTATAAGTGTGTTTTGTGAGAGTGTTCGGTTTTCTAGTGTTGTACAACTGGGCGCGTTCCAACGTTTCAACAAAATCAGCCCGTTCATGCATGAACTCCATAAATTGATTAAAGAGAACTGATTTTGTTTTAGGTATTCGCTTTTTATAGCTTTCCCACTCGCGGAATGTTTTTGAGTCCAATTTATGACTAAATAAGTGAATGAGTAACGTGTCCCAACTGTCAACCGGTTCTCCCAACTTTTGACAGGCTCGTATGTGTTTGTTAATTTTGTCGATCATGTTACGTATCGCGACTGACGACTCCTTTTCTAATGATTCCATATCAAAAATAGCAGATACATGGTTTGAAAGTAATAGGCGTTTGTTATCAAACCGTCCACATAATAGGTCCCAAGCCAGACTATAATTGTCAGCCGAAAAATCCACTGATTGAATAATTTCAGCTGCTGAACCCTTTAAAGATGTTTTTAAATAGTGGAATTTGTTGACGTCATCAATATCGTCATCATTGTGGATGAGACTAATGAAAGTGTCACGAAACGCGAGCCAATTATCGTATGAACCCGAAAATACTGGTAAATTTATAGTGGGCAATTGAGCGACCTTACGTTTACAACTGCTGTTAGTAGATTTAGCATCATCATCACGATCTACCTTGCACATCAATAAAATATGCTTAGCTTGAGCTACTAATGCGTAATATTCGGATTCAACAGACGTTCGTTCATTTATTTCGACATCAAGGTTATCAGTAATACATTCTAATTGAGTTTGAACTTCGTTAAATTCGTCATAAAAACTCTCTAACTTATCAAGACGCGCCTGCAATTCCAATACCTGACAGGGGTCCAGTTTTGAATCCGAAACCCGAGATAAATAGTTAGCAAAAATAGTTATCCTTGCTTTATAACTGCCTCGCTTCCTCTTCAGGTCCTTGATATCGGCCATTTTAAGAGGCGAGTGCCACAACCCTGTAAATTTACAGTTTAAAGATTAACAACGTATTTTATTAAAAGTTGTATATACCTATTACGCTTTAAGTATCTTAGAATAAGTATCAATGTGTAATAGGCTAAGAATTAATTAATATTGTACAGCTAGTGTTTGAGTGTATACAACGTTTACTATACGGATTAAAATTACTTACAATAAATAACGTCTTTAATTACCTATACAAATTTGTAAAGTTTAAACTAGTTAACTAATGTAACTTAGCGTTACTGTACTGTATGAACAAGTACTTGTTAACTATTTATTATAAATAACTTTTACAAATAAGATTTATTAAAATGTCTAGTAACTACTTTATACAGTGTTGTTACTTATACAATAAATGGTTTAATAGACACAGTAAGTAAAATTAAATAACACTAGGTACTGACCTTTACAATTTGAATTTTAACGGTGACCTGTTGAACTTATATTACCTTATAATTAAATCTATAGAGTGCTGGGTGAAAATAAAATGTACAAATTACTTGATTTATCCTTATGAGGCACTGATATTTAAATTATAACGTCCATAAAGACCAAATCACTTATCCACTCCACACGTTCAGGTAGATAATCCTCTTCACTGCCGATTTATTATTTTAACCACTTGTACTGGTATTAATAATAATTTATCCGGTTCGTAATGGACCATGTATAATTTTGTGGTAAATTTTAAAACTTTAAGAATCGGTCGAAGGAATTTATAAAAATGAAACATGACAGGTCACGGTTCAAAGTGTAATGTTCAATTTTAAAAAGACAGTTACGCACTGAACAAAGCGCCTGACAAATAGTGATGGCACTTGTTCCTAATGAGCATTCGACTATTCGACTAAGCTAAAACTTATGTGCTAATAAAAATATAATAATAAAATATTAAAGGAGAGGCTGCAACAGACTGGCTAAGAAATTATGACCAACTCTGCTTGAATATACTACACCTGTCGAGGATTACAGGAAAGAATAAAGTAATCGTAATTATTATTTATGCGAATTATACGCCCAACAGGAAATAAAAGAAATATCCGGACTGCGACCGATAACAAAACTAGGTGATAGTTTTACGGCCGATGCCAATAATCAATCGAAAAAATTAGATTGAAGTCAATCTGTTTTGTTGTCAATTGTTTTCTACTTTTCGATTGGTCTCCTGTCATGTTGCCATAGTTTATTCGCTACTGAGATTGATTATTGGCAATATAGTATCAGAAAAACGATTGAGCTGTCAATCTAAAACGGCAAATTTTGGATTGGGTTTGTTTATTGGCAGCGGCTGTAAGTGACATCAGAGACATTGTAACTAAATATATTGGAAAAAAAAGCGATTACCATTAATCGGAAATAGTTTTTGTATTAGGTGGCAAATTCTTTCCTGAAATATTTGAATATTACTGGTGGTAGGTCTCTCATATGTGAGAGGCTGCCTGGGTGGGTACCACCGCAATGTCTATTTCTCCCGTCAAACAGCAGTTTAAATGCACTGTTGTGTTTCGGATTGAAGGACATTGTAGCCAGCGTAACTACTGGACATATTGAGACCTAACATCTTATGTCTCAGGATGGCGAGCGCAGTGGAATGCCAAGCATTGCTTTGTAATTCAAGGTGTTGTTTGGTTTTGCTACTGTTCATGAGCGGTCGCATCGCTTACCATCAGGCGAACGGCATGCCCGTCTCGCCATCCAAAGCAATAAAAAAAAATATATATATTATTCAATACTCCTTTTTATTTTTAAAGACGCTATGGTGCCAAGGTTTTTAATTATTATATTACCAAAAATTATGAATTTACCTCCCAAACACGACGATATTACACCACCACAGATAAACACCACATGTCAGTTTTTGCCACATTGTAGTTGCACTGTCTATAGTAACTAGAACTGCCACCCGGCTTCGTTTTCGGGTGGTCTGGATATACCCGGTATAAATATAAAACCTGTTCTAACAGTTAATCCATGTAAGCAAATAATGCCGTATTTTCTTCCAGACATTTATGCAAAAATGCATGTTAAATTGTCTAACGCTGACGCAGCAAGTTTTGGAAAGACAAAAACATTCACCGGGAATATCTGGGATGTGGATAACGCGAGATCGGCCGCCAAGTTTCTGTCGGCTGAGCGCTCCTTGTAGAATGCGGGCTATGCCGTATGCGTTCCAATAAACATTATATCGCCACGCCGATAATCTCATTGTGCTTGCTAAACAATGTGATCATTGCGCACATTGTTTCTTGACTATCATCCTCAAAAGAGAACGTCGTAATCGATATTGTTGTAATATTGTGCTTAAGTGGTTTACTGATATTTCATTAACAAAAACGTAGTTTTCAATAACATACAATACAATAGTATGTAGGTTATGTTTTCATATTTTCTTAACGTAAAGGTTGGGAATAACAACAATAAAAACGCTTGTTGGTAAATATAATTACCCAAAGCCTACAGTTAGTTGAAAGCAAAGAAGATTCAAGCTTATTATAATCTCGATTTGAAATAAACGTGTTTATCAAACGACAGCGTTTACAACCATTAAATTACAAATATAATAATATTTTATCTAATATCATTTTAAATAATATACATGTATAATGAATTTTTAAATTTCCTTGCGTATTTTACATAATAGGGAGAGTAAACACAATTCTAAAGGCTTATTCCCGTCACAAGAGTAAAGCCATATCCCGAGCCCCAGGGGAACGTAAATTTACATGTTAACTGAAAATTTCTAAAATCTTAATCCAAACCTCAGGTGATAGACAATAAATAGATTCATTACATGAGCAATTGTATCGCTCATCCATTTACGAGGTAACGTAACAGTCAGTAAAAAGGTTTTTACTTTTTATTTAATTGCAACATAAGTGAATAAATGAAACGCGATTTATTTTAATTTTTTGCAGCTGCGCCGCAATGGCGAACAGTTGTTGTCACATTTTCCACCTCACATAAGCACAGCCATTTGGTACGATTTTCGTGCACCCAAACTTAATTGTAAATAAGGTAGTTTGGGCGTACCGCTAATAGCATTCGCTAGTCTCCACGTTGCTGCCGAAGTAATGCACGCGTGTTACTCCGACACTATTGTCGTCTATAAACTTGCATGAATTCTTTTCGCCTGTAACACAATGTAGTCAATTTGCTCAGACTCCACAGAAACTTTTCTCGATTCTGTCACAAAGTTGTGATTGCCTTGTTTTCCGCGTCGGCCGCGGCGAGATGACGAATAAAACTTCACAGATTTTACCAAAAGTAATATAAATGTAAGTCTTGAATATTTGTGGACTACGCTATCTGTGGTAGTCGTACTTGTGTAATATCGTGATAATTGATGACGACATATTTGCGTGGAAATAAATTATTCTGCCTCATGCATATAAACAAATGGCAAATAACCGGAGACAGCACATATTAAAAGGTATTTTCACATTCCTTTTGTTGAAATTGTATCGCAGGTAATTTTCATATAAGCGCAGTAATGCGCCGGTAATGGTCCATAACAGAAAGCTCGCGATATATGTATGGGGACCCACCCGCTCCCACCCGCCGCGACGTGGGCTCCGCTCATACGACCCCATACACACGAGGCCGAAACAAAATGTTCCAACTATACACGATTTATTACTAGATATTCACCAACCCATTTGGTCTGGAATATAGCAAAATATTGAACAAACTATCGCCGAGTTGCCATTCGCAATTCCAAATAAAACAAAAGGCAAATCGTAAAATAATATGTCCATGCATATTGTGATGTTTCATTTTTTATTGTTTTGTGAAGGCCCACATCACTTTCAGATGTATAAAGGGTGATTCATTGTTGACACATTACTGTATGCGCACTTTACTACTTCTACAGCGAAACTTTTCGTTTTTGTGATGTCCTCATTGGTCTACATGTGGCGATGAAATAAAAGTGTGATTCTTTATATTGTACAATCATAAAATGTATAATTTTGAAGGATATATTACCTACATCATATTTACCATTATATTTACACTTTTTCTAGCAACTTCTACTACCTAGATTGAATCAGTCAGGAATCGTAACATTATGATATTCTAATACGTTGGTAATTTAAAATAATTCAACCTTCAAAGTTTAAAAAATAAAGCTCTACTTTTCCTATTATTATTTTTATTTAGAAATGTTATAATAACACAAATATAATTGTGATAAAAAAACTGCTTACTGGTGGTAGGTCTCCCATATATGAAAGGCCATCTGGGTAGGTACCACCGCAATGTCTATTTCTCCCGGCAAACAGCAGTGTAAATGCACTATTGTGTTTAGGATTGAAGGACATTGTAGCCAGAGTAACTACTGGACATATATAGACTTAACATCTTATGTCTCAAGATGGCGAACGCAGTAAAATGCCAAGCATTGCTTTGTAATTCAAGGTGTTGTTTGGTTTTGCTAGTGTTTATGAACGGTCTTATTGCTTACCATCGGGCGAACGGCTTGCTCGTCTCGCCATTCAAAGCAATAAAAATAAAACAATTTTTAACAGACATTCAGTGGTTTTGAGCATTCATAATACATCGTACCCATGTTATAATACATATTTCTTTTTCACAGGACTTTAGTGACACAGACAATATACGACTCTAGAATTACACCACAGAGTCAAGGGCACTGTTCTCGCCTTGCCACGCGGTACCCTAAAACAAATTAAATCTTGTTGCGAAGCGCGGCTAAAATATACTTGAAAATGTCTCGAAGGCATTTCTTCTAAATAATTAGGATGATGAGAAATATTAAAATTCAGCCCGACTGTGACAAAAAATACCGTAAATAGCTTTTTAGAAGTTATATTACTTGCAATTGAATTACAGAAACCTGAGGCTGAGATAAAAATAAAATGCTGTATTCTAATTGTCTAAATTGTTTTCCAGAGGAATAATAAAACCATCGTGTATTTCCAACGTCGAAAAGTATGTAAGACTGATTTTTCCGATAATAGTTCAAAATCTACGTAAAGTAAGTTGGTTTTTACCAAACGAATGAAGCCCATGTCGGTTTATGAAGTACCTACTAGGTCTTTAGTCTTAAATATTGCTATTAAAACATATACGCCAAATACTCATATAAATACCACGAACGTATTCACAGCAATCAAGTGCCATCAATAAACCCGGAGACACGAGCCGAACATTCAGTCGTGATCAAACGTAACTAATATTAGATATCATCCAAATCGGTAAGTAGCCAACAATGCATAACCAAGTATCAGTCGAAAGAGGCCCAAATATGAATGACGTGCCGAGACAATGGAACCCAAACGTGGACAAACCATAATCCTATTTGGTGTGCCGGGCTCGCCTCGGGACTGCCTGCCATGCCGGCGCGGCGCGGCGTGCCAACTTGCTTGCGGCGCCCAGTAAACAATAACTCTACCTCCTGCTTACGTCACAACCACAAAAATTAAACTGAATTAATCTACAACTCCGTCATATTATTACAAATCTCAATGAGGATTTGGACTCTAATTGCATCAACTTTTGAGAAAAACTAAAACACCTAACTGCGTGTAGAAATATCGCACTTATTTTAAATTACGCAACACGTTATTTTTTAATAGGTAGGTAATTTAGCTGGTCCCTGTCCAATAAAATTTATGAAAATGTCCTTATTGAACGTGCCACGCACTTTGAGAAATGGATTTTGTTCATTTATCAATGTCATGATTCTGTTTTTCACTAAGAAGTAGATTGTTCGTACAAGTAAAATATTATGTCTGTATTATTTTATCTCGGCTGATAAATGTTCAGATCAAAACTGGAGTGTTCATTGCCTATTCACAAATTAGGTGCTATTTGCCTGCTACTAATAATATGCTGTGCCGACTCACACTAGAAACCCTACGAACAAGTTAAAACTGAAATTCAACTCGTAAAACCGATGTTAACACAAAGACTAATTAAAAATATTTTTAAAACGAGCAAGGTATAAAATTAATTAACGAATTTTACGCTTGTTAAAGTACACGTTAGTGGGAGTTCTTTACCAGTCACTTGTTTAAGAGCGACCCAGTAAACCTCTTCGTGAAAATAAACCGTGAGCAAAGAAAAATGTACAGTAAAGTTGCTCAAATCATAAATTTACAGTGAGAAAAAGCCTGCCAATATCATTCTTGTGAATATTGTATACGAAAGACATCTTGTATCTGTGCAAGATATAGAATAAAGCTATATTACTGATTTAGAATTATTTTCTGAAAAGTATATATGACCTAATACCAGGTGTATAATAGCAATTCGAAATTGTAACTAATAAAAAAAAGAACCAATGTTATTTAAACCTTCCTCTTTCTTTCCTATTTTTCATAAAATGTATAATGACGACTGCACACTAAAAGTTATTTTTAATTTACACATTATGGAACTATGTGTTAAACTTATGGGTATTTTCATAACACTTCTGTGCTAAAATATATTTAAACCAGTATAATATCTAACGAATGTAAAATACACTAACTCGAAGCGGAAGACTCCCAAAACAACAGCTATCATACACTTTAAATATTAAATAGGTACACAACGATTTGTATTGTGTGATTTTAGCAAACAGTTCCTTTATGTGCGGAGTATGCACAGAAATATGAACAAGAGCCGTTGGGAAATAAGCTGAATAATGTCGCCGCGTCGCGTCGGTCCGCCCCGCGTTGTGGCCAGTTTCTGCACAATCTACACAGGTACAAGTTTCCACAATATTACATGCCTACGCTTTTATATCATTTTCCTTCATAAACTGCGAAGAGTATAAAAATATGTTGACTACTTAACATACACATTACTTTGACCAGAGAAAATCAATTTTCGAGATTGAATGCACACAAAACTGGATCTTGATTATTATCATATCAAGTTATTATTCAAAAAAGGTCCCTGATGAATATTTTGATTAGAATCTCTTGATAGATTTGAATTTGGATAACAAATTATATGGTGACTACAACAGATAGGCTTAAAGCTGAATTAAAGTTGTGACTGATTTTGTCCACCACAATATATTATCAGACAATATTTCTCATATTCTTACTACAATACAAAGTTTTCATTGTGTGATTCCCATTCAAGGAACACTGATGATGTGTTGTGTTTTAACTTATGTTCCAAATGTTTTCTTTTATCGTCAAAATGTGTCTTAATGAGCGTTAAAGTTCCAAATAGAGCAGCTGGCTGCGTACAGAAGGTCCCATTAATGTTTACAGTCTGTAAATACAAATTGATCCGTTCCGTAGTTCAAAAAAGCCCGCTCACTGTACCGGGGAATCGTAGGATTTTGACGTTTTTGTGAACATTTCATTTGTATTTTATCGCTATTCCGTCTGTTTCATTTTATACTTATTGGATTTTACTCTTTTATGAGCAATACATTTCCTGTTAGGGTCTCTGAATACTTTATCATTGACAATTAAATAGATTTTTCACATGTGTAAGGACGTAAATATAAAATCCTAATCAGGTCACGTTAACACATTTTTATTAATTTGCTATTTGCGAACTCTTTATTCTTTATATTAAAAACATAACTGTGATTATTGATTTGCGAATGATAAAGCTAATTTAGTGAGCAGTAATTAATATTGGTTGGATGGAAAAAAGATGTAAGTATGCATAATATTTTTTTCGTTTTTTATGTTTTATTCATACGAGTAGATTTAAAGGCACGTCAATTCGCTACGCACGGGCCTTCTAAGATTTAGAGAGACCTAGGCCTGAGTCCAGCAATTTCTGAACCGCCCATTTATTTTAAAAAAATGTTATTTTTCCGACGAAATACGCATAAATATTGAATGATTACTAATACTTATTGTAATAATTTGTAAAAATCTAATTAGAAAAAAACAATATCGATAAGTGCCTGAATAAAAATGTGTATTAGTTCTTAATTCTGATAAATATTAAGTTTAGTGTTTACCTGACTGATACCTATTAGTTGTACATGGTAGTCGTTCATTCCTTTTTATAACTATGTTCAGTGTCCTTCTCCTATTCATTCCAGTCCATCCAGAGTTGATCTGGAAGAGATCGCCGTGAGATATAAGACCGCTGTTTGTATAAACATTAAAATCTATGACCCTCGTTTGTGTAATTCCTTGTCAACAGTAAAGAATTAAAAATAAAATACATTATAAATAAGTTTAATAAACATTCCATTTATTTTTCTTTCTTTCATTTAACTACATACAAGCATTATTTACTATCCAATCCAATTTATTTAAACAAAGACAATTTTCAAAACCTTCGGCCCCATACTTGGATATGAAAACACGGCCATACCTACACACAAATAGTGTGAATAGAATAGTTTTAGGAGCATTCTCTCTATCCGTAGCGGGGCTGTCGGGAAAATTCCATTTCAAATTGTTTTCAATATGTTTTATCGGAATGTGATAGTGAGCTACGACTTGATACTGGGAATTTCTCATATTACCTATCTAACTTGTCCAATAATAATGTTATATTGCAAATTATTTATTTTGGAAAAATTGCATGTAACAATTTTGAGGAATTTTAACTGAAATATGGAATACCTAACTTCATTTTTCTACAATATGTATATAATATCTGGGTTATTCCAGACGATGCAGGATCAAGCTGTTATAGAACTTCATATTGCATACTAGCCCACTTTATTTAAGTAGCTAATAAAAACACAATATTTAAATCATCATCATCATCCTCTAGTCTAAATGACTATTTTAACAGCCACCCGTCAAAAGCAGCCTGCATCGAGCCTGCCTACGACCTTGATTAGATATCCGCCCATCTTAAGCGTGATCCATCGCATTTCAACTACAAAATTCAATATTTGGTGTATTTAAAAAAAGGGTTACCGATGAATTTGAAAAAAATAACAGAATTATTTAAATAATATTTTTTGTTAATCCAATTCGTCATAACCAGAGCGAACGTTGATAAATGAATAATCTTAAACCTTTCTGTATTGTTTCTTTAGAAAACAATCAAACATTGTTTTCATTGTAATAGTCTTGAATTCTAGAAACTTGCTTATGAGTTTAAAATTAAAATTTAAAACGTATGTATAATGCAGACTATAACAATACCTACTAATTATACAAGAGTAATAAATAAACTCTAGCGTATTAATCAGCACAATTACGAGCTAATCCTCTGAATAGGTCCGCACTAACCCGGGAAAGACGAAAAATACATAATTTCATGACTCAGTTCTTTTATTTCAATATACGATATTCAATTCATATGCAAGAATTTAAAATTCAAGTAAAGTTATTTATAAGAGTAGTGAATCAGATACCGGCAAGAGCATCGGAGTAGAAT
Organism: Hyles euphorbiae; assembly: GCA_023078785.2. Classification (NCBI taxonomy): domain Eukaryota; kingdom Metazoa; phylum Arthropoda; class Insecta; order Lepidoptera; family Sphingidae; genus Hyles; species Hyles euphorbiae. The sequence continues at coordinate 16,269,796 of CM041050.1, forward strand.
GGTACCGGCGCGGCGCCAGCGACTGCACAGTGTCCTGCTTCCACGGACCATAGATAATTCATGCAAACTCCCGTGTGACATGTTGCTGCGTCTCGGCTCACCGCGCATTGCCAATTTAACACGTTGTTTTGCTTTTAATTTTGCATTACAATTTATGCAGATTTGCTCTTGCTGGCATAAAGCAAAAACATCGTACTAATTTATATGTGAAAAGGAATATTGTTTTGGAAGACGACATTTAAATTACTTTCAAGAGAATTAGCAATGTGTTGCTTTTTTTTAAACTACAAAATTCCCGTCTCCACATAATTCGAAAGTTTGAATAAAAACTACCTACACTTACCCAGAGTAAGATTAGATACATTACAATTTACAAAAAAAAAGATAATTAAACACAATATGCAAGCATGCCATCAACTTACCTCTATTAAACTCTGCCATGCTCTCTTTGGCCACGTTTTGAAAGGTGATTCATATTGTGTTGAAGTAGCGGCAGCGCGTCGATACCGCGTCGGGATTTAACAATTCATTGTTTGTGTAAGCCCATCGCGCCAGTATATCTGAGTCGGCGAGGTGTCGGCCACCAGGCGCCGCTCTTCCACGTCTGTCGTCTGTCAGGCTTTTGTTCGCCTCACGAGACCGATGCAATTTACATTGAAAGCGCCTGCAAAAATAAAGCTCACTTGACGTTATTTACTAAGCAAAAAATCTAGACGCTTCGTGAAGACAGGAATTTTAATAAAACCGCAGTTTGGCCTAAGTACTTTATCACGACTGTCTCACTGTAGTTGAAAGAATACGATGTTCACTTTAATTTGAGCCTTAAAATCTACAACGTACATTTCGCCCTGACCTTTGTTGTGGCCTCTGAATTTAGTTCGTTAAACTTCCACGGCCGGTCGACTGAAATATTTTGTATATTACATATTATTTTAAATTGCTGTTTCATTATTAAATAAATAAATACACCCTACAGTAACATACATAGTCCTGACCCCACACTAAGATCGAGTATTGTGTCGTGGGTATCAGGAACTACGAAAGACTTTTCGGTCTCACAAACACCCAGACCCGAAACAAATACCTGTGGATTTGTCTCAGTACGTGGATCTAACCCACGAACCTCACGTTTCACAGCCGGCGCCTAACCAACTGCGCCTCTGAGGCTGTCAAATTATTCTCCTATCATACACATTCAGCATAACAAGCTACTATAATGTAAATTGTAAAACAGCAAGGTTTTTTACTTTGTCCCTTTTAGTATTTCCACACACTAATTTTCTTATTACACTTACCTATATAATATATGCGAGCTGTTTTTCCTTTTTATTTAGGTATATATTTTATGAAATGTATAGGAATACTTATTACCCTTGGGGTAATAGCTAATAACATGATTTTTCAAATTTCATGATTTCGTTAAACCGAGATTACGTGGTCTCGAAAACAAGATGAGGAGCTTCCACGATTTACGGTAAAAATATCGCCTGTCTCCATATTCGAGATAGTACATTTAGCGATCAGTCTTTCCTGTTGCTATTTCATAATTAAAGCTATCGTTCGCTATATTCAAAAATAATCCTCAGTCCATGGCTATTCAAATAGCATATGCATCTATAAACGTAAAACTTGTCAAATTAATTCATATAAAAAGTTATATTTAAATAATATCTGCTTGTAATGGCTCCTACACACTTTACCGGAAGCTCGGTAGGCATGGCCGCTGGGATATTCTGGTTGTCAGGGTGGCTGGTGGCAGGTTATGCGCACTAAAACTAACATCACCGTCACAATGGCTAAGCCAACGGCTTGACTTTCCATCAGAAATAATTGAAATTAAAAACTGTACAGATACTAGCTTTCTGAATGGCATCACAAGTGAAATGATGCTCTGCGGTATTAAACCAGTTTTTGCTACCACCCGCTTGGCAGCTAACCACCGGCATAGCTTGTAGGAGCCTTAACGTTGCCGGCAATAATCAGATATCTGTAATCAGGCAGCACTTAAAGAAAAGATAACATTCTGTGACGAATGCAATAACAAAGAATGGAAAGAGAAAATATAATTCAGGTACTTTCTGGAATCGTAATGACTGTTGACATTAGAACAGTGATTGATGTTGCTACGACCTAATTACAAATAAAAAATACTTACCCAGTCTTTGATATAGACCAATAATGTATCGATAAATAAAATATTTGTAGGGAGCTGCTCACTGAGTTTTCTGGGAGTAACTCGAGCGCGTCAGATTAAGATAAGGTAAGTTAATTACTGGCTAAGGAGGGTTTAATTCAATAATCTGATGATTCGAGCATAATGTAAGCGACTGCAACGGTTACAAGTAATGAGATAGTATACTAGACACTGCAAACAATTTTTTTTTAACAAAATGAACGGAACCGTACCTCTACTTCTATCTCTATCTCATTCACATCTACGCAGTAACGTAATCTTCGCTCTCGCTTTACTGGGTTCTCGTGTGCACACACAATACGCAGAGATCAAATATTATCAGCCAATACTCTAAGTTGAAAACCTAAAGGAGCTTTCTCCACAACTAAATCATAGAACCTTTTTATTATTATCATCTACATTCTACACTGTAAAATATTATCGTTTTAGCCTGATGCGACTTCTATCAACAATACGAACTCATTAGCTCCCTAACTATAGACAAAAATCATACTTTATCTACTCGGGCGGGTAACTCTAACATATACTTCTGCAGGATCATGAACATTTAGGGAAAAAATTAAATTTTTCACAAATTCTTGGGAACATATAGTGATAATTCCGGGTATTTAAAATATAAATAAACTGAACGTTTATTACAGTGAAGGATAAATAATAAATTTAGGCTCTTTTTGTTCAAAAAGTAGCCCTCCAATTTGGTCCCACAGTGGACCCTACAAGTATTAAAGTTTACTTTATTAGCAAATTAGTTAAGGATATAAAAGGATAAAATCCATTTTTCAAGGTTCAGTAAAGCTCAGAAAATGAACTTTTCTGAAAAAACTCCTGATCTTTTTCTGAAAAATATATTTTTTTAATATCATAAGTTACGGGCCCTACTTTATACTATACTCGTATTTTGCAAACAAGTGTGTTATTAGGTAATTATCTTGTAATCAGGTAATTAGCAGGAAAACCCAAAGATTCACGACCTGCCATTAAACTGAATTACATGAGCATTAAACAAACAACAATTACCAGTGATGGCAAACGCAATCTAGTTTTTATTTGATAACATGCCTGCAGCCCGTCACAAACATAAGACTGAATAACAAAAACTTTGATATATATATCCGAGCTATCTGAGATATTTATCTCGCGGGCAAAAACGGCAAAATGAAGGAATGTCTCGTTATGGTCGCGCCATGTGTCACGGTCGGGGGCCGCGCTCATTCTGCTCATGATGCCACTTCGTCGTGTCTCCTAAAACCAATATCCTTGCGAAAACTACACTAAGCTGCTTTTGGAATATTTCTTGCATCGCACGACACAACCTTATAATGTTAATAATTAAACTAGTCAGTATTAAAAATTAATAGAAGCAGGTGATTGCACTTATTGCTTTTGTTAATAACAAATAATATTAGAAAAGTTTCGAAAAAACTAAACTATTTAAAACAACAACACTTTACGAGTATATTTCAAAATGTTATACCTACGAATATTTTAATAAACACGAATAAAATTCTCTTTGACATCTTCACAAAGAAAAATATCGTTAAACTTATGATTTTACATAAAGTATACCTATTTGTGAGTTGGGACCACTGATCTCTCTTCTAAATACTAAGCTGCAATTACTTTATTTCCTTCGAATATAAAGAATATAATGTTTACATTTTAATACATATTTTATATAGTTAACACAGTAGCTTGATGCAGTGCATTTAATTAATCCGTGCTTGAATACAGGAAAACAACTGCTAAAAGTTGCTAGATACTGCCGGGTACATGCGAAAAAATAAAACTGTTCATCAACACTGCATATTTCCCATTAAACTCAAAGCAGTACATAAACACAGACTGAAATAAATAATAGTTAAAAAAAACTAAAATACACGCTTTAATAAGATATACAACTAAAAAAGTAAAAATAATTGATACTAAATTTAAGATAAGAAAATGGAGTAAAATACATATATTTTATTGTTACAAAGCGTGGGGTGTTTACAACAATTACTTATCCTCCTGCACCCCACGCTTTGTAACAATAAAATATATGTATTTTACTCCATTTTCTTATCTTAAATTTAGTATCAATTATTTTTACTTTTTTAGTTGTATATCTTATTAAAGCGTGTATTTTAGTTTTTTTTAACTATTATTTAATTGTTTTGACTAAAAACATCCATCTACGGCTGTATTTCCAATCAATAACGCCATCTGTTGGTCAGTAGTAACATTTGACACTTGAAGAATACAATGTTAAAGCCATCTAGCGATGAATAGTGCAAACATGCATTATTGACGTGATCACGCCATCTATTAGTTAGTAGCAAATTATGTTCATCTATACGCCACCTAGTGGTCAGTAGCAATGGTCATCAATTATAAGAATAATTAATCCTGGCGAATCTAATCAGGATAATTATATATTTTAATCGAATTATTGTATTGTCATCGGTCTTTGACAGGTGTGCAAAATTTGAATGAAATCTGTCCGTTTAAAGTGGGGCAAAATGGCGCCCAAAGAAGTCGGTTACAAACAAACATACAAACATACAAACATACAAACATACAAACATACAAACATACAAACATACAAACATACAAACATACAAACATACAAACATACAAACATACAAACATACAAACATACAAACATACAAACATACAAACATACAAACATACAAACATACAAACATACAAACATACAAACATACAAACATACAAACATACAAACATACAAACATACAAACATACAAACATACAAACATACAAACATACAAACATACAAACATACAAACATACAAACATACAAACATACAAACATACAAACATACAAACATACAAACATACAAACATACAAACATACAAACATACAAACATACAAACATACAAACATACAAACATACAAACATACAAACATACAAACATACAAACATACAAACATACAAACATACTAACATACAAACATACAAACATACAAACATACAAACATACAATCATACAAACATACAAACATACAAACATACAAACATACAAACATACAAACATACAAACATACAAACATACAAACATACAAACATACAAACATACAAACATACAAACATACAAACATACAAACATACAAACATACAAACATACAAACATACAAACATACAAACATACAAACATACAAACATACAAACATACAAACATACAAACATACAAACAAACAAACATACAAACATACAAACATACAAACATACAAACATACAAACATACGAACATACAGGTGAAGCTAATAAAAAGCGTGTAAAAATACATGCAGTAAATCAACAAATACACCCAGACAGGGAGATTAGAGAACGCTATGCAAAACTAAAAAAGATTAAATACAACTCGGAATTACTAGAGACTGGTTAAATAAGGCAGAAACAGGATTTCCAATCTAAAAGATGAATGCAATATTTTTTAATACTTTTTCGTTTGGTGTAATAATTTCGGCTTTTATAGTTTCGTCTACGATGCCTTTGCCTTTGCTATGATACGGCGTATTTCATCTTAAACCTAGTGATTAAGCAATATCTTGGCAATTTTATCATATAGTATCAGATCCGCACGACACTCAACATTAATGTGGCTGAATCCGCTTAAGTTACCAAAAACTGGAACAAATGGCGCAGCACCGAACGCGAAAGTTTTCATTTATTCCAAACTATTGTTTTTTTTTTTATACTGGCCTGGCATAATGGCGGCATTGCCCCTGATGGAAAGTGTCAATGCCGCCCAAGCAGAGTATCCATTGGCATCGGACGGCAGTCCCATGCCAATGGAAACAATTATGCCGGCCTGCTAAGGTGCCTCTTCACACCGCGTCGGAAGGACCCAGGATTGTAGGAAGGAGGGAACACGTGCGCCGGCAAACAATTCCACAGCCTGACGGTGCGGCACAAAAACGAGTTTGAGAACCGTTTGGTTCGCGCCGGGATGGTGTGGACCGTCAAGCTATGGCTTCGCAAGCCAGCACGCGTGGTTCTGGTTAGGAATGGAGAGGAGGGGATCAAGTTGAACAATTATTCAGAGCACTCACCGTGATACAGGCGGTAGAACTCGCTTAGAGAGGCGACATCTCTCCGGAGTTGTAGCGACTCCAAGTTGCTCGTAACGTCTGCATCATTCACAATGCGGATGGCCCGCCGCTGCAATCCATCCAAGGCATCGAGCAGGTACTGGGCGGATCCATCCCAGAGGTGCGAGCAGTACTCCATACCCGGCCGGACCTGCGCTTTATATAAGCGACAAAGCTGACCGGGCGTGAAAAACCGACGCACCCTGTTTAGGACTCCAACCCTGCGTGATGTGGCAGATATTACGCCCTCGATGTGATTCCTTGGATTGAGATCACAGCGGATATCCACAACAAGGATACTCAGGTCATTCCGCACTGAGAGGGGAGTACCGTGAAGAATGGGGAGGGGAGAGAACGGGGATTTTTTGCACGTGATCGCACACACCTGGGTTTTCTGATTGAGTTCTGTTTGACGAGTAACTTTCGCAGTTTCACACCAGCGAAGAGCCTAAACCTTTAACACCAGAGTATTCTAATTTGATTATGAAAATACAGAATCAAAGGCCTACGCCAGATAAAGGAAGACCCCTATGCAACAGTTTCTTTTGTGATGACGAACCAAAATTAAGTCCAGTTACTAGTAGTAGGGAAACGGATCTGCGGTAGAATTTTTTGTCTTACACCATACCGCCAAGTAGACGAAAAACCTATTATAGGTCTACCAGAATCTCATGGCATTTTGGGAAATTTGAATTTGCGCATCGCAACACTGGGGTAATTGGATGAACATATTTTGATACTTTCAATGATTGTAATTTATTATTATTTCAAATTAACATAATTTTTTTAGTAAATCTTTGTAAATAAAGTACATAATGTTTTAAGTATAAATATATAGGTTATTTAAACATTAAAATGACTTTAAAATTGTACTTTTTGATTAATAGCCAATTAAAAAAGGTAAATAAGTTTTTTTTTCTATTCTAAATAAATAACTAATAACACCCAACAGTCACATACAAAGTCCTGACCCTACACTAAGATCGAGTCTGGTGTCGTGGGTATCAGGAACTACAAGAGACTTTTCGGTCTCACAAACACTCAAACCCGGAAGAAATATTTGTGGGCCGCACAAACATTTCTCTCGGTGCGGGGATCGAACCCGCGGCCTCTCGTTTCACAGGCAGCGTCTAACCAACTGCGCCACGGAGGCTGTCATTTTAAAAGGCTGTCAAATTACAATATAAATACGTGCCTTACGGGTATTTATAATATAGAAGGAACGCTGGTATTTCCAAAACGTAGATAAAAATGGCGGTACCGAGGCACCAGTTTCGTTTTAATTCTCTCTTCTTAATAATTTTCACTTATTCTAATAACTTTCAATTTCTTAATTGTACGTAGTTTGATTATAAGTCGTTTTTATTTACATAAATATTAGATTCCAAAAATGTTATATGAAAGATGTAAGATTGTAAAATAAAAAACGTATAATTTTATTTTCCGTCTTCTTTATTTCATTAACACTTTAGTCAGAGCTTACTTCTTAATACTCTTCCTGTACATCTTCTGATGAAGACTATGAAGACAAAGTATTAATAATAAACCGTTCCTTATCTAAAAACTCTGGAAACTCCTGAAAATAGGTATTCAATGCATTACTGTTTAGTTTCAAAACATGATAACAAAGTAAATACGATATAACACATGTACAAATCTAAAACTAACCAAAAAACATGAAGTATCAAAACGATTCACTCCGACTTATTTGTTAAAACGACGTCGATTTTAAAATCGACGATTTTTTATAATTTTGGCCAATTTATTCACGGATCTAGCGATAAACTTTGTGAACAATGTGTCGCACTTGTTATCGTAGAACTAATTTATATATTTTCGCTAAGGAAGTATAGAAATCTTAAAATAATCACATCAAATGACTTAACTCAAGTTTTGAAACAGCTGTTGACTGATGGTATTGCCATATAAAAATCATTATGTTTGTTTTTAATTTTATGCCATGAGATTCTGGTAGACCTATATCTGAAGAATTTTGGAAAGAATGACTAGTAAGGTGATGGATCTATAGTTTATACTTTAAAGAATTATCTTTTAGAACGTCTTCTCGTATTTGTGTGACAAAAAAAAAATATTTTATTTTCAGGACGTTGGGAAAATATAGGTCTACCAGAATCTCATGGCATTAAATAAAAAAAAAACATAATGATTTTTATGTGGCAATACTATCGGTCAACAGCTGATTCAAAACTTGATTAATGTCATTCGATGTGAATATTTTAAAATTTCTATCCTTTCTTAGCGAAAATATACAAATTAGTTCTACAATCACAAGTGCAACACATTGTTTACAAGGTTTATCGCCAGATCCGTGAATAATTTGGTCAAATTTAAACAAAATCGTCGATTTAAAAAATCGACGTCGTTTTAACAAGTAAGTCGGAGGGAATAGTTTTGATACTTCATTTTTTTTTGGTTAGTGTTAGATATGCGCATGTGTTTTATCGTATATACTTTGATATCATTTTTTGAAACTAAACAGTAATGCATTAAATACCTATTTACAGGAGTTTCCAGAGATTTTATATAAGGAACGGTTTATTATTATTCCTTTATCTTCATCGTCTTCATGAGAAGATGTGCAGGAAGAGTATTTAGAAGTAAGCTCTGACTAAAGTGTTAATGAAATAAAGAAGACTGAAAATAATATTATACGTTTTCATTTTACAATCTTGCATCTTTCGTATAACATTTATCGAATCTAATAATTATTTAAATACTAGCGGTCGGGCCCGGCTTCGCCCGGGTGCAGATAGTTTTTGAGTCCAATCCACATCAAGAACATATTATTTCGCGTGTCTACTAACTATATTTCCCGCGTGCCGTCGACTATATTTCCCTTCCGTAGGAGAGGACATCCCGTGCCAACAATTTGAATTTGAAAGAGTAGAAAATATGTATATTTGGTTTCCTGACTCATCCCACGGGAACACTACATTTTTCGGGATAAAAAGTAGCCTATGTGTTAATCCAGGGTGTCAGCTATCACTATACCAAATTTCATCAAAATCTGTTGAGCCGTTTTTTCATGAAAGAGTAACAAACATCCATACAAACTTTCACCTTTATAATATTAGTAAGGATAACCGACTCATAATCAAACTACTTACAATTTGGAAATTGAAAGTTGTTTGATTAAGTGAGAACTAATAAGAAGAGAGAATTAAAACGAATCTGGTGGCTCGGTACCACCATTTTTATCTACGTTTTGAAAGTACCAGCGCTCGCTCTATATTATAATAATACTCGTAAGGCACACGTATGCATATTATGATTTAAAACTGAATAAAATCTTATTTGCCTATTTTAATTGGCTATTAATCTAAAAATACAATTTTGAAGTAATTTTAATGTTTAAATAACCTATATATTTTTACTTAAAACATTATGTACTATATTTACAAAGCTGTACTAAAAAAAAAATAATGTCAATTGGAAATAATAATTAATTACAATTATAGAAAGTATCAAAATATGTTCATCCAATTACCCCAGTGTTGCAATGCGTAAATTCAAATTTCCCAAAATGCCATGAGATTCTGGTAGACCTATACCGGAGGAAAGGGTAAGGCTATAAATGAACAAGGAGTTTCGCAATTAGCCGTTGGGTACGTGCCTACCTATCTTTTAATAAGCCACTGAAGATGCTACAACCAATACGGGGCAGAACATTTTTTTTTTATATTATAGGGGCAAACGAGCATGCGGTTCACCTGATGGTAAGTGAACACCGCTGCCCATGGACATCTGCAACACCATAGGGCATGGAGATGCGTTGCCGGCCTTTGAGGTGGGAATACGCTCGTTTTTTGAAGCTCGCCAGGTCGTATCTGACCGAGAATGATGCCACTGGCAACTGGTTCCACAGATTTGTAGTACGTGGGAGAAAGTGCCGGGAAAAACGTACTGTAGTAGATTTCTAACCTCCAAGGTGATGTGGGTGGTATTTGGAGGTTGGTCGTGTTGAACGGTGGCGGAACTCAGCAGCAGGGATAAATCCGAACAATTCTTGAGAACACTTCCCGTGATAAATGCGATAGAGAATGCAGACAAAAAAATACATTAAAAAAGATTAGGAAAAATTACAAAAAAGAAAACATTACAAAACATTAGAAAAAGATACATTCTTAATATGTTACCTGATAATATCAAAACTGAAGTTAATGCACTGTTGTATTTGGTATTGAAGAACATTGTAGCCAGAGTAACTACTGGATATATTGAGACTTTACATCTTATGTCTCAGGAAGGCGAGCGCAGTGGAATGCCAAGCATTACTATGTAATTCAAGGCGCTGTTTGGTTTTGCTACTGTTCATGAGCGGTCGTATCACTGCTGAAGGCATGTTTACTAGATACCCTGAGACTCATGGATCCGCGCATATCCTCATGTTATGTACTGTCTTTTCTCGTCCCCCCTGTCCCTTCCCGTCCCTTCCAGTTCCTCCCAGTCCCTTGCCACCCTCGACCTTCCCGTTCCTTCACGCCAAGTCAGGGGTTGAGTAGCTCTCAGATACTCGCCTTCAAATATAAAAATATACTTGCAAAAAGTAATAATGGAAAACCTTTTTTTTTTTGTTGTACTTTTACACTTCTTTTGAACTGTTAAGCCCGCTGCACACGACGTTTGTTTTGCTGCTGGATTGCTGGCGGGGTTCACTGATGGCTGCTCTGGTGGCAGCGCTGCGAGAAAGTGACGTCACTGATGGCTCTCAAGCGTGGTCGCGTGCTGGATTTCGGTGATCGAACGCGTGCTATTTTTTGTGATAGATTGCTTGCGTGTTCGGGGTTTTTTCATTATTATTTTTTGTTTTTTCGTATAATTAGTGATCGTTCCAGGATCTTCAGGGCTTAAATAAAAATGTAATATAAATATATTAAAAATTGAAGTACGAAATTATAAATCCCAATAATATAGTAGCAAATAAAGTTGAAATGTTATAGATACATACCCGAGCTCATTAAATACCATGTTTAGTAGAACATTCTGTCCTGTATCACGCCGTAACAGCCACTCGCAACTCCACAATCGACGCTTTAGTTGTTCGAGCTCTCGTTTCCGTTTAAAATCAATAACTGCAGCTGCCATAATAATAGTTTTTCTACGTCTAATTATCTCAGCAGCAATAGTTTTTGTATTCGAGCGTTCATGGTAGTGCAGAAGTTAGGAATACTCGTGTCTTTGATAGCGACGTCGCTTCGCATGCACCCCTAGCGGTGAGTAGTGGCAAGCACCGTGTGAAGCCTACATATCATGAGAGCCATCATTGCACCCAGCGCCACAGCCAACTTTAAACCCAGCAGCAAATTCTAGCAAGCAATCCAGCAGCAAAACAAGCGTCGTGTGCTGCGGGCTTTAGTTAAAGACGAGGCTGTATGAGCAAGAACCCTTTGCCTTCCCAACAAATGGGACGATATAAAATAGACATGGGTAACTCAGCGAAAATCATGGGCGTAGCCACGGTGGGGCAGGGTGGGGCACTTGCCCCACCCTGGCTCTGGCCTCTAAGGTACCTAACCAAACCTAAAAAAATAAATTATCTAAGTAAAGTGTTGGTTATGGACAGATATGTAAGCCTTTAAATTAACTGGTTAACAAATTGGCATACTCCAAGAGGCCAAACGGCTGAAGTTAGAGACACATTTTTAGTTGGATGATTTCGTGGCGTAAGAAGGTGAGCAATAAGAAAATGTTTTGGTCAATTCGAACTATACATAACAGGGTATATCAAGATTGCGACCGAAAACGAAGGTGGATGCTAGTTTTAGTGACTCACACAAACACATCGTCCATTAAACAAAGGAAGTCCACTGCTGAATATAGGCCTGCCCCTATGATTTCCACAGTGATATAATCTATACAATGAAAGAATGTTTAACCAAAATCCGTCTTTTAAGGAATATGTAAAAAATTACTCCAAAGTTTTCAAACGAGCTTGTTCCACAGCTAAATCCTTGTATTTAAGAAATAAAATCAAAATGTCTAAAAATAAAATCAAAACTACTTGGAATATTATTAATTCTGAATCTGGTAAAAACTCGGTACGTGAAAGTAACTTTAATCTTAAAATAAATAATAGGAGTTGTACAGCAGATCTGGAAGTAGCGACTGAATTTGAAAGATTTTTTACTGATATTCCCAAAAATACCACCCAACATCTTCAGTCATCTTCGAGGTCTGCTTTATCTATACTTGAAAAACTTGTACCTGAATGTAACGTGGCGTTTGAGTTCTCGCAAATTGGGCCGCAGCATATATTAAAATCGTTTAAAGAAATTAGTTTAAAAAAGACCGCAGACTTGTGGGGAATATCTGTAATTAATATATCTTTCCAATCCAAAATACCTCAGTGCCTTAAATCGAAAGTCTTCGATAGTTGTGTGTTGCCAGTGATGACTTACGGCACCGAGACGTGGCCTCTCACTATGGGCCTTATTAGGAAGCTCAAAGTCACTCAACGAGCTATGGAGAGGGCTATGCTCGGGGTTTCCCTACGAGATCGAATCAGGAATGAGGAGATCCGTAGGAGAACTAAAATAACCGACATAGCCCACCGGATTAGCAAGTTGAAGTGGCAATGGGCAGGGCACATAGCGCGGAGATCTGATGACCGATGGGGTCGGAAAGTGCTCGAATGGAGGCCACGTAGCGGACAGCGCAGCGTAGGACGTCCACCCACAAGATGGTCCGACGACCTGGTAAAGGTCGCGGGACGTCGCTGGATGCAGGCTGCCTCCAACAGGTCTCTGTGGAAATCATTGGGGGAGGCCTATGTTCAGCAGTGGACTTCCTTTGGCTGATGGATGGATGGATGGAATATATCATTAATCATTGAGCATATAGCACCTCACTTAGCAGAGATATTCAACCGCTGTGTGGTATCTGGTGTTTTTCCTGACCTGATGAAACAAAGCAAGGTGGTGCCTCTTTTTAAATCCGGTGACAACTCGGATCCGACCAATTTCCGACCTGTTTCAATTTTACCAACGCTTAGCAAGTTATTTGAGAAAATAATTCTTACTCAATTATTAACACATTTCAACACCAATAACTTGCTACACCAGAAACAGTTCGGATTTACGAGAGGTCGATCAACAATTGACGCGGGAGTATCTCTCCTAAAGCAAATCTATGACGCTTGGGAAGAGTCGCAGGATGCACTTGGTGTATTCTGTGACTTATCTAAAGCCTTTGACTGCGTAGAGCACGACACTCTGGTCAGGAAATTACGCCACTATGGTATCAGGAACCGAGCTCTCAATCTTTTGTCCTCCTATTTGAGCAATAGGGTACAGAAGGTTGATATTAATGGAAAACTTTCTGGAGGATCTGCGGTCACTATGGGAGTACCGCAGGGTTCAATTCTGGGACCTTTTCTATTCCTGGTCTACATAAATGACTTACCTTATCACGTCGGGAATAATCACGAAGTTGTGTTGTTTGCGGATGATACATCTTTGACATTTAAAATTAAAAGGCAACAATTAGATTTTGATGAAGTAAACAGTGCCCTTCGTGAAGTTGTACATTGGTTTAATGTTAATAATTTATTACTTAATGCCAAAAAAACTAAATGTATTAAATTCACACTGCCCAATGTTAGGCAATTATCTACCACTGTACAAATTAACGGTGAAGAATTGGATCCTGTTGCGTCTACTACGTTTCTGGGCATTACGGTCGACGCTAAACTCCAGTGGGGGCCGCATATCAATAAACTATCTGGTAGATTAAGTTCAGCGGCATATGCAGTTAAAACCATTAGGCGTTTAACGGATGAGGCAGCGGCAAGAATTGTCTATTTCAGCTATTTTCATAGTATAATGTCTTATGGAATTCTCCTCTGGGGAAATGCTGCGGATATAAATAGCATTTTTGTTTTACAAAAAAGAGCTGTTAGGGCCATTTATCAACTTGGTCCAAGAGTTTCATTGAGAGAAAAGTTTAAAGAAGTAGATATTCTTACTGTTGCATCTCAATATATTTATGAAAATTTATTATATGTTCGTAAAAATATAACCCAATTTAAGCGTAATTGTGACATACATAGTAAGAACACTAGGAACAAACATAATCTTGTCTCACACATTACTCGTCTCCACAAGATAAATAATTCTTTTATGGGTCAAAGTATACACTTCTATAACAAGCTTCCCAACAGTTTAAGAGAACTTCCAATTAATAAGTTTAAAAAAGTGATAAAAGTTAAGCTGTGTAAAAAGGCATATTATAGAATCACAGATTATGTGGAAGATAAAACTGCTTGGGAATAAATTTATCATGTTTTGCTTCAATTGACATTATTGTTACTTGTGACATGAACCATTGTTATTGTAATTGGCGATATAAAAAAAAAACAAAAGAAAAAGAAAGAAAAAAGAAGACAGTTCGTGTTGCTGAGGGAGTTTCTTGCGCCGCTTCTTCTTCACAGCTACAACACGTTCCGAAGCGATGGTAGCAGAAAAAGACGATTCAAAAGATCTTGTGAAAGACTATTTGAATAAAGAATATTTTGATTTTGATTTTGATTTTTGACCTGTTGGAGGCAGCCTGCATCCAGTGACGTCCCGCGACCTTTACCAGGTCGTCTGACCACCTTGCGGGTTGACGTCCTACGTTGCGCTTTCCGCTACGTGGCCTCCATTTGAGAACTTTTTGACCCCATCGGCCATCAGCTCTCCGCGCTATGTGCCCCGCCCATTGCCACTTCAACTTAATACTCTGCTGGGCTATGTCGATTACGTTCGTTCTCCTACGGATCTCCTAATTTCTGATTCGTCTCATTTCTGAGTCGGTCTCGTAGGGAAACCCCGAGCATGGCCCTTTCCATAGCTCGTTGAGTAACTTTGAGCTTCCTAATAAGCCCCATAGTGAGAGGCCACGTCTCGGTGCCGTATGTCATAACTAGCAACACACAACTATCGAAGACTTTCAATTTAAGGCTCTGACGTATTTTGGACGAGAGGACGTCGCGTACTTTTCCGAACGCTGCCCAACCGAGTTGGATTCGACGAATGACCTCTCTCTCTCGAAGTTGGATCTGCTTAACCGGATCACTTGTCCTAGATAGACATATTCGTCTACAACTTCAAGAGTCGAGCCCCTAATTCTTATGGGGGTGGGCAGAACATGAACTTTCGACATGATCTTCGTTTTGTGATTTTGTCCAAGTTCATTTTAAAACCCACCTGTTCGTAGACTCGATTGAGGTCTTCGAGCATAAGTGCTAAGGTATTCTAGCGATTCTGCCAAGACTACAACATCGTCGGCAAACCGAAGGTGAGTGTCATACTCGCCGTTGATGTTATTGTGGCAGTGAACATTTTTGGAGATATGACATCTCCCTGTTTCATACCTCTCTGCAGTGGAATAGTCTTCGTGCTCTGGTCTTATACTCGGACCGACATGGTGGCGTTGTAGTTTATACATTTCAACTCTTCGATGTACCGATAGTCGATATGGGCCGCTAGAGAGACTGTAGTCCAGGTCTCAATCGAATCAATTGCTTTCTCGTAGTCCACAAACGCTAAACAAAGCGGCAAGTTATATTCCTCGGTTTTTTGTATAACTTGCCGAAGCGTATGGATGTGGTCTCTATGGTACTAAAGCCTTTTCGGAAACCGGCTTGCTCGGGGGTCTGGAAGTCATCAAACCTGCGTTCGAGACGGTTTGTGATGTGTGATGTGATGACCCTCAAAAACAACTTTTAGACATGGCTCAGAAGCAAGATGAGCAGCCGTTATACTTCGGCGCCAACGGAAGACTATGGCACCATAGATCGACCATGAGGTCAAGAATGTGCTCTTTAATGCAAATAGTATTGTGAGCACGGACATCGCGTCGCAAATACTTACAGACCCGTCTATTGAGCAGCCGGTATGGCCATGAGGTCAAGAGTGTGGATCGAGAGTTTTTGTGGGATGCCTCTATGGCGAAGTCTGAAATACTTAAATCCCACCGTATGGATAGCTTCTACCAAACCGCTGTTTAGTTCATCCATTGACAGCCTCCGTGGCACAGTTGGTTAGACGCTGCCTGTGAAACGAGAGGCCGCGGGTTCGATCCCCGCACCGAGAGAAATGTTTGTGCGGCCCACAAATATTTCTTCCGGGTCTGGGTGTTTGTGAGACCGAAAAGTCTCTCGTAGTTCCTGATACCCACGACACAAGACTCGATTTTAGTGTGGGGTCAGGACTATGTATGTGACTGTTGGGTGTTATTTATTTATTTTATTATATTTATTGCAAGGAGTTCACTTAGACAACAAAAGCGATTTGCTAGTTCAATGTGAAAGTTCTCAGGGTTTGAGATATGAGCGCGAGTAGGTCGGAGCGTAGACTTCATCAAGCGACCCCTTTCTAATTGGACATTGATAATCAATGTAAAGTAAAGTAAAGTAAAGTTTATTTAAACGCACCTAACCATTCGGTGATCACTGCCAGTTTTTATCCTGTTGATCACAAAGACATCAGTGAATCATCCGTCAGTTCGTCGTCAAAATGAAATCTATCTCATTTCTCGTAGAACCGTCAGGACTCAGCCAGGTCCATTTCCTGTGAGGCGGCTTCTGGAAATCAGAGTTCATCGCAAAGAGTCCCTTTTTCTCCAAAAAGTCGGACAGCCTCTGACCCCTGAGGTTCCGTTGCCCATGTTCAAATTGCCCTATTTTCAATTCTGCATCACTTCTCATACCCAACTTTGCGCTGAAATCCCCCATAATAACATTGAAGTAGGTTTTGGAAGTATGTATAGCCCTACTTATGTCATCGTACATTTCCTCTACTTCTTTATCTGGAAGTGTCGAGGTCGGCGCGTATACCTGTATGATCTTCAACAAATATCTTTTTGATATTCTGAGTATAAGGCACACTACCCTGCCTGACACACTTTCGATGGATACGATGTTCCTGAGACCTGCGGACGAGAAATCCGACACCTCCTCGGAACTGGTAGTCCCCAAGATAGAAAAGCAGGTTACCAGACTTCAGGGTTATCGTATCCTCTCTGAATCCTTCCGATAATCCCAGAATGTCCCAGTGTAACTCACTCAATTCTTCTCCTAAGAATTCAAGTTCGATAATCTTCTCGTCTGTCCTCAACGTGCATATGTTGAATGTTACCAGGGCCAGCCGTCGCCGGGGGTGGAAGCCACATTTTTTAAATTTTTTGTTGCATTGTGTCTGAAGTCACTTAAACTGTGACCCGGCTTCGTTTTCGGTAGCACACTTGAAAAACACTGTAGTTACATGGGTGTAACCTTTTTGTACAAAAAAATAACCGGGGTGAGACAACGGGTATAGTTTGCTACTTAAATATTATTTTAGAATTCTGCCCCACCCTGAGCCCATTGCTGGCTACGCCCATGGCGAAAATCCTTGCGTTAACTCAGTAACTCAGGCGCAATTAACTGCGCTGGCTCACTGAGTTAACTCAAAATTGCGCCATGGCGCAACAAAATGAAAACGCTTGTCGCCGAGTGAGCAACAAAATGCGTTATGCTCGTCATCTGCGC
The DNA here is from genome assembly GCA_023078785.2 of Hyles euphorbiae. Taxonomy (NCBI): domain Eukaryota; kingdom Metazoa; phylum Arthropoda; class Insecta; order Lepidoptera; family Sphingidae; genus Hyles; species Hyles euphorbiae. The sequence goes on from CM041050.1 coordinate 16,287,613, forward strand.
GGCGCACACGGCATGCTACGCTCACAAGTCTGTTTATTAGTTTGTGGCAGTGATGTGCCAACTCGGGATAAACCCGACTCGAGTTACAAAATTCGACTTGGAAGGAAGAAACTGAGTGTTGAACTTTGTAGGTAGGATTGAATTAGATAGGTTTTTATAGTTTTTACTGGTATAAGACTGTACTGTTATGTGTGTCTCATATGTAAGAGGCCGCGATGAGTCTGTTACTTTAAAATTTAAAGCAAAATGATGAAATTTCGTACGTAGCTGATACCCTGATATATTGCATAGGATACTATGTATCCCGAAAATGTAATGTTCCCATAAATATGCATGTTTGCTAGTACTACTCTTTCGTACCAACTTGTGTTCACCTACCGCGATTTTCAAACTCGAGTTAGAAAGAATTTAATTCAAGTTAGTAAATCCGAAATCGAGTTGACAGTTGTATAACTCCTTTTTGCGCCAACACATTTTGAACAAGTGAGTTAACACATCCGGCGCAGTGAACTGAGTTGGCGCAATGGACAATGTTACTAGGTATGCCAAATCGCTTGAAATGTTGTCTCAGTAAAGCCTTTATGTATACAAACACACTAGTTTTTGTTGTAGTCAAAAATACCTAGTAGTTTTGATTTTATAGGTATTCAAAGTTTTGAAAAATATCGAGTCCCGCTACAGTCACGAGATCGCTTGTGACGTCATTGTACAACGCGCCGCACGGGCCACGACTCGCTTCGTATCAAATCGCCAGCGATTATAGTAGTTGTAATAGCTTGAGCAGTGTTTTGTTGTTGGGTTTCGTTCGCGTATTAAGTTAATAGTTTAATAATAGTAAATATTATTCGATTAATAAAATGGATGAAGGATTCGAAAAAGGGCAATCGGATAATCTACCTTAAATAGATGGATTAATGGTTGCGCATTACTTATCAACAAATAGTGATTTCGTTGCCGCCGAAATGCGAGGAATAATAAAAAAGTAAAAAAATATATTTTAAGTTAAACGGTTTTATATTGCAGATAAATGTACTAAAAGCTAAAAAATAATTTTAAACACACACATGGGCACGTCCAATATTTAAAGTGGTTAAAATTCATTTAAAGTGGACGTGCCCCACGATTTTATTTTAGTTTAATCAATGCATATGTTTAAAATTATTTTTTAGCTTTTAGTACATTTATCTGCAATATAAAACCGTTTAACTTAAAATATATTTTTTTACTTTTATATTTTTACATTTTTAGTTTTTATTTCTCATTCTATTCAATTCGTTGAGTACTTGACTTGGGTGGGAGATTCATATTGTAATTTTGTATAGTATACTGTATTATATTTACCAAGCCCTTTATTTTGATACCCATATTGATGGGATTAAAAAATACATTATCCGCCATTTTGTAGCAGTGGCCATCTTTGATTTTGATTTTGTATAGTGCACTGAATTTTACTTGACAAGCCCTTTCATTTGATACCCATATTGATGGGATGGAAAAAAATCTAAGTTGACCGCCATCTTGTAGCGGCGGCCATCTTGGATTCACAATAATATTGAATATAGATAATTATATTGTCACCAGAATCAAAGGCGTATACTAAATTTCAGATCAATCGGTTAACGGGAAGAGGGTTAAATTTCAATTACTAAAGGAGATGTGCTATCTTGGGCCGTTTTGTGTACGTCTAATACAAATTCTAGAAAAAAATGTGGAATTCAAATAAAATACATTTAGATTTCTTGGACAACAGGGGGCTTTATACAAAAATGTGATTGTTTTAGTACAGAAGCAATATTTTCTTCTATAATCTGTCCTCCATGATGCCTAATTGTCATTTCGTTCAAAAATGCGCGAACCCACTATCTTTAACTTGAATATGTCTTATTTTTAAAACCCCCCTACAAATTATAATTATTGTCTATATTTCTTTTTCTATATTCTTCGCTTTTTAAAAGACGACATATGTTGTTGAAGAAGTCACTTTTATTATTTTATTTATATTACATGATTTTAGTTTAAGAACGAAAATGTTTAACTTGACAGCAATTGCAAAACTCTGTGTTATCTGTCTACGTCTGTGGCCGTAATTCGTATTATTTTTTATTATTCGCATACATTTCGCAAATGTGTATTTGCTTCTCTGTTAACCTGGCTTTGTTTTATGGATTCTGATTCTCGGAGATGATATATCTTGACGCTTAAACGCAATTACTAGTTCGTATTTTGGTGAGTAAACATATATATTATTTAGAATGCCACATGTAAGTAATACTTTTATGTTTTTCTATGTTCATATTTCTCTTCTAACCCACAATTCTACTTTTCAGCACATCAAAAGTGGCGCTTGGCTTGAATTGCACTTCTGCAATTGTTGTGAAATGGTTGAATTGCACTTCTGCAATCAAAAATTGAAATGGATTCTATCATTCAACAGAATCTTAGTAATTACATGGGATGCCCATTCACTCTCGTGTAGAGTATTTCAAAACGTTTTATTGCTGAAATGGCAGAACAAGAAGTAAGTATTCTATTTTCTTCATTAACTTGGGAAATGTATAATTTATGCCAATTAATCAAGGTCAATACAAAGTATGGAGTATTACAAAAGTATTCATGTTAGAGCTGAATTGCATTGTGTCCACAGGACAAGTCTACTAGTACATAAATATGTAAGAATTGATATTTTATATATTGTTTAAATTGTTAAATGAATTACATTTTCTTTTATTTCCCTCTGGACACTCAAATGATCTTGTGTTATGTATAATATATTATATTATTTCCATAATAACAACACTATGTCTGATGGTAAGCACAAATGCCGTCCAGGCGGAATATCTAATGGCATCAGACGACTGTCCCAAGACATTTCATACAATTATCCGGCCGGCCTGCTAAGATGCTTCTTTAAACAATAGTGAAAAGACCTGGGATCATAGGAAGAAGGGAACACATGTGACTGCAAAGAGTTATTTATCCATCATAATTCTTCGATAACTTCAATATTAAATCTTTTTTATTTTGTTTTAGCTATCAGAACAAGCAATTATCTGTACAAACTGCTGGCTGCAAATAAATCAAGCTGTAGACAATGAGCAAGATTTTATTCCAACTCCACCGTAAGAAGATTGTATCAATCTCGATTCTTTTGGACATACTTAACACCCACAAGTGCTTCATGTTGAAAGGAACATAGCTGCACACTGGATAGTGGGTTGCTGTACTCATACCATGATCATACTGTGGTATTTAGCCTTTAGGTTGGGCTAGGCAATAGTACAATATCATCGGAGCATCGGCATTGTTCCTAGATGTTTTGACTGGAGATTATTTTTAGGCGAATATAAATAAAAAATATAAAGCAAGATCTGGTTGTACTTTATTGTCCTTAAGTTTTGTTTAATTTTAGTTTTCTTTCATCAATTAATCCTACTTTTTCCTTATGTGTGCTCAGAAATAACCAGTTAGAATTAATGTCAAATACATTATTTGAAAAATAATATCTTAGAACTTAGGATAATATTATTTTTAATTATGCAGAAGTCTAATATACCAAAGTATATTAGACTTCTAGGGGTAGACCAAATATAATGTTTAAAATGTTAGCTTGTACAGAAATGATTGCTAGTAAGTTCTTTTACTAGACATTAAGGTATAGAAATAAACATGGCTGCTATCAGATTCGATCCCATTTTTATAGCGTATTCATTTGTATGGACTATAATAACTAAGAGCTTATTAAGTGCATATGCCTAATAATAAAATGATTATTTATTCATATGCACATAGGGCACACCTCTGACTTTTTGGAGTCATGTGTGTATTGATAGTCAATCACCACGCACTAAAACGGTGAAGGAAAACATCGTGAGGAAACCTGTATACCATAGCGATTCATAAGAATTTCTATGGTATGTAAGTCCGCCAACCCGCACTAGGCCAGCGTGGTGGACTATATGGCCTAATCACTCTCAATCGTATTCTTGATTGTAGAGTAGGCCCGTGCCCTGCAGTGGGACGTATATGGGCTGATACAGATGCTAGCAGTCGCGACAAGTGATCAGTCTGTGCCATGCTGTATCTCATGCCTAGCAGATTTTTATTGTGGATTATTTAAATAGGTTGTTTAGCAGGTATTATGCACCGCACTTACGGCCAGATATAGGTACACTTTCTTAATATTAAATAACTATAAACATGACGAGATTCTGACAGACTTGTTGCAATTTATTGTATAGACATTATGTTATATTATATTAGATGATCAATAAAGCATGATACTAATTCCGTTGACGTAAAAACATTAACGAGTTATATAGAGTACAGTAATTTATAGCACAGACGACTAAAAATAATATTTGATTTAAAGGAAAACGAATTACGACTTCATATTTCATAAATGTCAAGTTTTGACATCGGTTGTCAAACATGTCGTTTCAGACGCCATATTGTCCCCTTGTAGTGTTGCTGTTCTTGGCTTGGTATTTATTTTTGTATAAAGCTAATATGCAACGTATAATATTATTTCATACAGAAATCGAATGCCAATTTCCCTAAGTAAATTTGGTGTAATGTACTACAAACGGCCCAAGGTCCATACATTTCTGGCCCATCTCCTTTGACCCAAACAAACGGGGTGAGCTAAATAAAACCGTTTAAAAATGGTAAGTGAAAGGAGATGGGCCAGAAATGTATGGACCTTGGGCCGTTTGTAGTACATTACACCAAATTTACTTAGGGAAATTGGCATTCGATTTCTGTATGAAATAATATTATACGTTGCATATTAGCTTTATACAAAAATAAATACCAAGCCAAGAACAGCAACACTACAAGGGGACAATATGGCGTCTGAAACGACATGTTTGACAACCGATGTCAAAACTTGACATTTATGAAATATGAAGTCGTAATTCGTTTTCCTTTAAATCAAATATTATTTTTAGTCGTCTGTGCTATAAATTACTGTACTCTATATAACTCGTTAATGTTTTTACGTCAACGGAATTAGTATCATGCTTTATTGATCATCTAATATAATATAACATAATGTCTATACAATAAATTGCAACAAGTCTGTCAGAATCTCGTCATGTTTATAGTTATTTAATATTAAGAAAGTGTACCTATATCTGGCCGTAAGTGCGGTGCATAATACCTGCTAAACAACCTATTTAAATAATCCACAATAAAAATCTGCTAGGCATGAGATACAGCATGGCACAGACTGATCACTTGTCGCGACTGCTAGCATCTGTATCAGCCCATATACGTCCCACTGCAGGGCACGGGCCTACTCTACAATCAAGAATACGATTGAGAGTGATTAGGCCATATAGTCCACCACGCTGGCCTAGTGCGGGTTGGCGGACTTACATACCATAGAAATTCTTATGAATCGCTATGGTATACAGGTTTCCTCACGATGTTTTCCTTCACCGTTTTAGTGCGTGGTGATTGACTATCAATACACACATGACTCCAAAAAGTCAGAGGTGTGCCCTATGTGCATATGAATAAATAATCATTTTATTATTAGGCATATGCACTTAATAAGCTCTTAGTTATTATAGTCCATACAAATGAATACGCTATAAAAATGGGATCGAATCTGATAGCAGCCATGTTTATTTCTATACCTTAATGTCTAGTAAAAGAACTTACTAGCAATCATTTCTGTACAAGCTAACATTTTAAACATTATATTTGGTCTACCCCTAGAAGTCTAATATACTTTGGTATATTAGACTTCTGCATAATTAAAAATAATATTATCCTAAGTTCTAAGATATTATTTTTCAAATAATGTATTTGACATTAATTCTAACTGGTTATTTCTGAGCACACATAAGGAAAAAGTAGGATTAATTGATGAAAGAAAACTAAAATTAAACAAAACTTAAGGACAATAAAGTACAACCAGATCTTGCTTTATATTTTTTATTTATATTCGCCTAAAAATAATCTCCAGTCAAAACATCTAGGAACAATGCCGATGCTCCGATGATATTGTACTATTGCCTAGCCCAACCTAAAGGCTAAATACCACAGTATGATCATGGTATGAGTACAGCAACCCACTATCCAGTGTGCAGCTATGTTCCTTTCAACATGAAGCACTTGTGGGTGTTAAGTATGTCCAAAAGAATCGAGATTGATACAATCTTCTTACGGTGGAGTTGGAATAAAATCTTGCTCATTGTCTACAGCTTGATTTATTTGCAGCCAGCAGTTTGTACAGATAATTGCTTGTTCTGATAGCTAAAACAAAATAAAAAAGATTTAATATTGAAGTTATCGAAGAATTATGATGGATAAATAACTCTTTGCAGTCACATGTGTTCCCTTCTTCCTATGATCCCAGGTCTTTTCACTATTGTTTAAAGAAGCATCTTAGCAGGCCGGCCGGATAATTGTATGAAATGTCTTGGGACAGTCGTCTGATGCCATTAGATATTCCGCCTGGACGGCATTTGTGCTTACCATCAGACATAGTGTTGTTATTATGGAAATAATATAATATATTATACATAACACAAGATCATTTGAGTGTCCAGAGGGAAATAAAAGAAAATGTAATTCATTTAACAATTTAAACAATATATAAAATATCAATTCTTACATATTTATGTACTAGTAGACTTGTCCTGTGGACACAATGCAATTCAGCTCTAACATGAATACTTTTGTAATACTCCATACTTTGTATTGACCTTGATTAATTGGCATAAATTATACATTTCCCAAGTTAATGAAGAAAATAGAATACTTACTTCTTGTTCTGCCATTTCAGCAATAAAACGTTTTGAAATACTCTACACGAGAGTGAATGGGCATCCCATGTAATTACTAAGATTCTGTTGAATGATAGAATCCATTTCAATTTTTGATTGCAGAAGTGCAATTCAACCATTTCACAACAATTGCAGAAGTGCAATTCAAGCCAAGCGCCACTTTTGATGTGCTGAAAAGTAGAATTGTGGGTTAGAAGAGAAATATGAACATAGAAAAACATAAAAGTATTACTTACATGTGGCATTCTAAATAATATATATGTTTACTCACCAAAATACGAACTAGTAATTGCGTTTAAGCGTCAAGATATATCATCTCCGAGAATCAGAATCCATAAAACAAAGCCAGGTTAACAGAGAAGCAAATACACATTTGCGAAATGTATGCGAATAATAAAAAATAATACGAATTACGGCCACAGACGTAGACAGATAACACAGAGTTTTGCAATTGCTGTCAAGTTAAACATTTTCGTTCTTAAACTAAAATCATGTAATATAAATAAAATAATAAAAGTGACTTCTTCAACAACATATGTCGTCTTTTAAAAAGCGAAGAATATAGAAAAAGAAATATAGACAATAATTATAATTTGTAGGGGGGTTTTAAAAATAAGACATATTCAAGTTAAAGATAGTGGGTTCGCGCATTTTTGAACGAAATGACAATTAGGCATCATGGAGGACAGATTATAGAAGAAAATATTGCTTCTGTACTAAAACAATCACATTTTTGTATAAAGCCCCCTGTTGTCCAAGAAATCTAAATGTATTTTATTTGAATTCCACATTTTTTTCTAGAATTTGTATTAGACGTACACAAAACGGCCCAAGATAGCACATCTCCTTTCCGTGCTACTACTTATGCTTAATAGTTTATCTGTTCTAAATTGTTTTATCAAAACAAAATACCCAACTAATGTCGTAATGGAAGAATGCAACTCAAATAGTAGAACTACCTACCTACCATTTTTGTAAGTTAAAGACAACAAATATGTATGTACCTATTATAGTTTTGTAGCTATTGGTAGGCACGTATGTATAATATAGGTAGGTAACGCTCTTATTAGTAAATTTAAATGAATACATACATACCTATATTGATTTATTGCAAACTAGCTTCCGCCAGTAACTTCGCCCCAGGTTCCCTCAGAAGCTGTACATTTTCCCAGTATTAAAAGTAGCCTATGTGTTATTCCAGACTTCGTCCAGATCCTTTCAGTAGTTGTTTTTGTGAAAGATAACAAACACACACACTCACAAACTTTCGCATTTATAATATTAGTAGGAAGTAGGATAGGTACTTATGTAGATGTAGTGGGTTGAACGTTACAGATGTACTAAACCTTTTGTTAGCGACAGAATGATAAAAACCCATATGGATGACTAAGGGGGTGCCGCGTCGGGGACCGGCGCCACTTGACACCGGGAGCGCCGCGGAGGAACCGTGCGGGGTCCGTTACGCCGAGCCAGCCGCACGCCGAACTACTACAAACAGTCCACACCGTTCTCCCAGAGTGTTAACACGTTACTTATAATTTTTGTAATCACTATTACTATCGCCAATAAAGTCAAGAAAAAGTCTTGCATTTATATTCATCCCTTACAAATTGGTCCTTCGAGCCGGATTGAATACGCTGCATACCACCAGCAACGTTAATGGTTATTACGCGAAATAGCGCGCGTAAGGAACGCGAAAATAACTGCAAAGACGAAGCATCGACCAGCCAGCAGAACTCACCACAGAAGCCAACTTCGCAAGCAAAAATGAACGAAACCGGAAGCGTAAATTCCGAACAACAGCCACTTCAGGTACGCGGAACAACTAGAGCTGCAAGTTATATATCCAAGAAAACATCTTCATCTACGCGATCTCAGATAGCCATGCTGAAATTACGTGCCGCAGAAGAAAAAGCAAGAATTCAAATGGAGCTGGTCGACAAAAAATTGGCAATAGAAATAGCTGATTTTCAAGAACAAACTAGTGAACATCAATATGAAAAGACGCATAGTGAAGTGGAGAGGTGGTTAGATAGCAGCCAACCGGAACTGGAGCATTTGCAGCCCGCCCACGACAAAGGTCGCCAAGAGGGCAAGCTGTGCGAATCAGGGACTTTAAACCCTGATACTTGTGATCCAGTTCAGGAATCAGATGCCGCACTTAAGGAACTTACCGCCAACCCTGCTAACGTTACGTCTACAAAAAGGCGACATAATTGCGACCGACATGAGCTGTGTCATCCAGGTACTTCAGATGAAACAGTTCAGATGCTAGCTAGCGCACTTAAGGACCTTGCCGCCACGTCAGCAAACACTACGTCAAACGCAAATTTACTGAGCCGCATAAGCACGCCGCGAGACCTACCAATATTCTCCGGTGACCCGATGGAGTGGCTGCAATTCAAGTATGCGTACGAAGAATCGACGGAAGTGTGCAACTTTAGTACAAAAGAAAATCTCTGGAGAATACGCAAATGTCTTCGTGGACCCGCCAAGGACGCCGTAGCAGCTCTATTAATTAGTGCCACCGATCCGGAAAAAATAATGGCAACTTTGGAGCTACGATTTGGAAATGCCGACGTCATTATCTCAAAAATAATACAAGACATTAAGAAGTTATATCCAATGAGTCAAGATTATCACAAGGATATCGTAACATTTTCAATAAAAATACAGCACTTCATATTTGCTGTAAAAGCTGTGAAACGCGACGAGTATCTACAAGGAATAAATATTGTGTCAATAATACTGACAAAATTACCTGCAGTCCTCATAGCAAAGTGGTCAGACTACAGTTTTCCTTTGATCACCGAGGGGAAGAAATCGCGCATGGAAATTTTAGCAGATTTTCTAAATGAAGAAGCAGTGAAAATATCGACAACGGCAAATATTAACATGATAAGTGCCCGGAGTGACTACTACAAAAACAACAACTATAACCGTGCGAACAACTCAGTACTAGTAACTACGGAAGCCACTCACTCAAAGTGTTCATACTGCCACTTATCAGAACATAAATTAACCGACTGCAACCGTTTCAAAAGATCACGACGCATCGACCGCTGGCGCTACGTTAAGAGTCACAACATTTGCTACAAGTGCCTGCTATCGCGCCACGATCGAGATACATGCCCAGCTACCGCGTGCGATATAGATAACTGTGGAAGACCGCACCATCGCTTGTTACATTCACCGATGTGGAAAAACTCTCGGTCACAAAACAGCGTGAATATCACAGACGTGACCGAAGATGCAACAGTGACAAATATCAATTTGACGCACTGCAAAGTACTTTTGAAAACTGTATCCATCAACATTCACGGTCCTAAGGGTGTGGTGAACACAACGGCGCTTTTAGACGACGGTTCAACAGTTTCATTGATAAGTCACGAGCTTGCGCAACAAATAGGACTCCGTGGACAAAAACAAACAATTCGCGTGAGTGGTGCTTGGAACAATAACACCTTAGATTGCGTCAGCGAAATAGTAGACTTCGGAGTATCAAACAAAGAAGGAACTGTTTTCGACATCCGAGCGCGCAGTATCAAAAATCTAAACCTACCAAAACAGGATGTAACGTCAATTGACTTATCGAGTTACGAGTGTTGCATTCCGAATATAACAAAGCTTATTAATGTGAATACATGCAAACCTCAACTATTAATTGGGCAAGACAATTATCATCTGCTGATGCCACTGCAAATAGTAAAAGGAAAAACCGATGGACTGTATATCACACGCACCAAACTAGGCGCTTGTGTACATGGCTATATACGCGAATCTTTACTTCGCGAACATGCCTCGACCTCCGAATCAGCAACTTACTCCGCTTTGTTACTTAACGATAACCTAAAGATGGAATGCTGTGACAATAATCAGTTATTGAGAAGTCTGGAGGAACAGATACGCCTATCATTCAACATTGATTCCATAGGCGTCAGCATCAAACCTAGACAAAATGCCGAGGATCATCAAGCTATATTACGTCTGGAAAATACAGCCGTACTCAAGAATGGGAGATGGCACGTCGGCCTACCATGGAAGGACATTAATTGCAAAATGCCTAATTCACACCCCGCTGCATCGTTGAGATTGAAAGCTGTTGAGAAAAGGCTGAAGGAAAATAAAAACGTTCAACAGTATGAGTCATTTCTACCCGTCGCCGTGCTCGCCATTCATAAACAACATTATGGAACAACATGGCATTTCATTCCTCCAGTTAGCCCCCACTGGGGTGGAGCTTGGGAGCGACTTATTCGATCAGTCAAGCAGTGCCTGAAAGTTGTGCTGAAAGAAAGAGCGCCGCGAGAAGAGACACTCATCACTCTGTTGGCTGAAATAGAGCAAATGGTCAATAATCGCCCATTAACACACGTAACAGTAGAGCCTAATTCAAACGAAACATTAACACCGAACCATTTTTTATTAGGCTCTTCATCCTATTCACCAATAATAGGATCATTTAACATGGCCGATTTGTGTTTGAGAAAACAATGGCGAATATCTCACATGCTGGCCGACATGTTCTGGAGGCGTTGGATTAAGGAAGTGTTGCCTACTATGCTTCCCAGAAAAAGATGGCAACAAGAATCAAACCCACTGCGCATCGGAGATTTGGTGATAGTTGCTGATCCTAATGCACCCAGGAATACATGGCCTAGAGGCGTTATTCAGCGAGTAATGGCTGGAAAAGATGGACGTGTAAGATTAGTTGAAGTAAAACGGCTTCGAACGTGCTACAACGATCAGCAACCCGCGTCGCTAAAATACCCACTGGTATGGAGTGCTAAATATAGCACTGGGGTGGAGGGTGTTAGCGACAGAATGATAAAAACCCATATGGATGACTAAGGGGGTGCCGCGTCGGGGACCGGCGCCACTTGACACCGGGAGCGCCGCGGAGGAACCGTGCGGGGTCCGTTACGCCGAGCCAGCCGCACGCCGAACTACTACAAACAGTCCACACCGTTCTCCCAGAGTGTTAACACGTTATATATAATATTTTTGTAATCACTATTACTATCGCCAATAAAGTCAAGAAAAAGTCTTGCATTTATATTCATCCCTTACACCTTTTTTATTTGTATTTTTTTACTTACAAAATACGTAAGGCCATTTTAATCTCATTTTTATTGCAAATATAGATGTTTGAACAGATGTACTAAACCTTTTTTTAGTTATTTGTTTTTTTCTACTAATAAAATACGTAAGGCCGTTTATTTTTATTTGAAACTTATTTCAGATCGGCAAGAGACAGCTATGGCGATAATGCTATTGGTTATATTCAAGTAAAAAGAGTAGGTGATGTATGTACGGTTAATTTCGCATTTTAACGTCCTTTGGAACTATAAAAAACAACTTTTCTGGCGAATTGGTAGTTGTGTTTGTGCATTTAGGCACAACACATGATTTCCTAGTAGGTATTTGGATTGGACATTGTTAAAAGTCTTTAGGTATAAACGTAATATTATAGTACTCTGTGGGTATAAATTCAACGGCACGGGCGCGCGACCACGAGCGGACTGAGTGAGCCAGTGAGCGTGTTGTACTATGACGTCACACCGTAACCGGCAGCCCGGGTCGTACGGTTACAACTTGTTTTACTTCTAAATCGGAAACTAATTGACATATCGAAGTAATTCTTTCACTAGTATTTTTTTATTTTTGCTAGAGAATATGGAGTGCTAATAATCAAAATTAGTTAACATTCTTCATTGCGCGGCGTAGCGCAGTGTTACACATCTCTAATATAAAAAAAAAGTTTATAGTCTATCTAACGTCACTGTCATTGTGATTTATGACTGTCAATTTGCCTGTGGTTTGTGCGGGTTTGTGGTATTTTGTTGCTATTGTGTGTAAAACAGTGTAAAAATTCTGAATCTAATTTTAATACCTTGAAACGTAAATATTTTTTAAATTCTTATTCCACATTTATGTGGTATAAATAGTCAATAACATAACAATAAAACAAAATTATTCATCATGAGTATGAGACCCGACGATCATCGAAGAAAATGGGACAAGGAAGAATTCGAGAAAATTGCTGCAGAAAGAATTAAAGCAGAGATAGAAGAAGAAGAGAAATTAAAGAAAAAAGGTATCAATGGTGTGTTAAGTTTTAATACTAATGAAATAGTTCCTTGTAATGATTTCATTTAATGTATTTTTCTTTGTTTAGCTCCTCCAGTAAAACGTGAACTACTGAAACAACGAGATTACAAAGTAGATTTGGACTCAAAACTTGGCAAAAGTGTCGTGATAACAAAGAACACCCCAACATCACAATCTGGTGGATACTACTGCAATGTATGCGACTGTGTTGTCAAGGACTCCATAAACTTCTTAGACCACATCAATGGAAAAAAACATCAACGTAATTTGGGCATGTCAATGAAAATTGAAAGAAGCTCACTAGACCAGGTAAGAATTGTGAATTATGAACTAAATTAAAATATTTTCATTACAGCAGCCCCCCATCTTTAGAGAACAATATTGACTCAAATTAGCTTTGCTGATGAAGCAACTCCCAAACCAATGACGAATAGGCTAAATCAATTAATACATAGTGAAATACTTATCAATAAAACTGTAGGGCTGTACTATAATCTATGTATTAACAACAGAAGAAATGGGCCAAGTTATTGAGGGCAATACTGTCTTTGTGAACACTGAAATCAAATTAAAAATTATTTATTGTGTTATGTTGGCTGAGGTTGCTGTATAGTCCTACCAATAGGCCAGCAATCCATCAACTGCCCCTAAGGTTTGGAGATGTTCATGGACAGCACTAATCATTTACTATGAGTATAAAAATTTTAAATTGACTTGTATTGTGGTGATTTATGATCAAACTAAATATTTGCTGGTAACTCAGAGCATTCTGTACTGCAAAAATATGTTGTAATATGTTGTAATTTATTTTCTAATTAATATTTTCTGTTGAATGTACAAGATGATGAACACCTTGCAAAAAATATTTTCTTATTACCTGTTCAACCCCTGTATGTTTGGTTTCAAGCAAGCTAATATTATAGTTTCAGAGTTGAGTCGCATTCTGGTGGATTAGTATCCACCAAATTTAGTAATCAGCCATTCACTGTACTTCCTCACAGTCACATTCTGGGTGACGTCACTTAACTTGGCCATTTATAATAATGAAACTCATATTTTTACGAGTTCCTTGTATGAATAAAATGCACAAAGTATGATTTTAATTGCATTCTATAATTAACTAATTAATTCTATTAACTGCAGGTCAAAGCACGATTTGCATTGAATAAACGAAAATTAGAAGAAAAGAAGCGTGAATACGAGTTAGATACCAGACTAAGGGAAGCCGCAGAGGAAGAAGCCCGTGTCAAAGAGTTAAGGCGAGAAAGGCGACGCGACAAGAAACGCAAGCTCATTGACCCAGAGGAATCTGAAGATGGACCCGCACAGTCCGAACTCGCCCAAATAATGGGATTCTCAGGGTTTGGTGGTACCAAAAAATAAATGTATTCCATCTTATTTATACCAACAAGATCAATAAAATATTTTTATATCTATTTTCTTTTTTAAATTTAATTAATAATTTAAATAATAATTTGTATTGTATATGTGTAAACCAATTTCGTATTTTTCACTTGATGAGTACAATTAACGATATAATTGGGCCCATTAAATCTATGAATCAGATTACAAAGGATGTTTAATAATTACTGTAGTTACTGCAGTCATTGTAAATGTACACATCAAATAATTATTATATCACCACATACGTATGTATATTACTGTATCAGCCCATATACCTCCATCTGCAGGGCACGGGCCTCCTCTACAATCGAGAGTACGATTGAGAGTGGTTAGGCCATATAGTCCACCACGCTGGTGGCCTGTTGCTAAACGGACTAGAAGCGGCTGCCAACATGTTCACGGTTCGCGGGTTTGAATCCCAGGGCACACCTCTGACTTTTCGGAGTCATGTGTGTATTAATAGTCAATCACGACGCACTAAAACAGTGAATGAAATCATCGTGAGGAAACCTGCTTACCATAGCGATTTATGAGAATTTCTATGGTATGTAAGTCCGTATGTATTTTAAATTAAGTATTTTATCATTATGTGGGTAAGAGAGGATTAAGAGGGCTAGGCGAGAAAATCCAAGTCTAAATGCATGGTCATATGGAAATATATTTATCTATCTTCAATGGGTTGAAATATGCCATGGAAAATCGAAATCACGTGTATTATCCTCGTCATAAAGTATTTTAAGATCTTTTTTATAAAGAAAAATAATATCGTGTAATAATTTTAGAAAATCAACTTTATGGGGTGAAATAAAGTATGAAATATTTTATACAAAATCAAAATCGCTAAAGTTTTTTATGTCCATTATTCATATGGGGCACCATTTGGGTGTGAAAAAATGGGATAAAATAGAATTAGGACGCAGGATAGAGTAGCTGATAGAAATAATTTGTTGGGATAGGACGGATTGAAACGGTGTGGTATATGGCGTGAAAAGAAGAAGAGCGGGAAGTGACAGCGGGTATGGTGGGAAGAAAAAGGGACAATAGGATAGCTACGTTGAGTTGATAGGAGTTGGAAAAAAAAACATGTATTATATATGGTATGGAGCGGAATCAAACTACAAGCGGCCCGTCTCAGGCGAAGTTGCAAACTTACGAATGTCTCAAACTTTCTTCGTCAATATGAACCCAAATTCTCGGGATTCTCGTCCTCTTTCGTAATCGGCCATCGCCGCATAAAAGAAGAACAACGCCACACACACTCACTTTTGCCTGTGCAGTTATAACTGCGCAGAGCTTTACCCATCGGAGCGCGTGTGTGGCCTGTTGGTAACGGACAAGACGCGGCTGCCAACATGTTCACCGTGATCGCGGGTCCAATGGTGGGCTATATGGCCTAAACACTCTCAATCGATCTTTCGATTGTAGAGTAGGCACATGCTCTGCAATGGGACTTAAATGGGCTGATACAGTACATACTCACGAGCAAAAAATAACATTATAGGGTTTTGTCGGTTGCCTGCATAGGTGTGGTATAGTCCATACACAGTCCTGAGTCCTCACCCCACAAATATATTTCTTTCGTTGTGAATCTTAGTTACTTTAATAATACTTCTCAGTCTCACAAACATTAAAATTCAAAACGAATATTTATAGACGCTACAAACATTTACCTAGCTCTATGCGGGAACACACGACTTCTCTTCAGAGTTATCTTATTATCTAACAGCTCCACGAAGACCGTTGCTAAAGTACATATATACGTAAACTCACGCCTTTTTCCCGGAAGGGATAGGCAAAGGTGCTGCTAGGACACTCAAGTTTCAACTTGTGTGTTCCGTCTCACTATGTGATAGGAGAGAGCCTATCGCCATATCGGCTACAAATTCTTGACTCCGGTTTGATAATTAAGAGAAAATCCGATATCACTGTACCCGACCCGCGATTCGAACCAGAGACCTCAGGCTTGTAAACACTATAAATAAATGTTGTTTAAATACCGCTTTAATTCATTATGTAGGTCTATTATATGAATTCTACGTAGATATTATTTATAAGTTTGAACGAAAAATATTATTACGTCAACAAGTTCTAGAAAACTACAATTTTATGAGGCTTCCCTAACATTAGCAACCACACATTACGAGATGATGAGTCGATTTTTCCATGGAACCACGCCTATTCACCACAGCGTGGCTGTAGCTATTGTATGAAAGTTTTCATGCGGAACATGCAATCGTATTGACAAGGTCACTACGACAATATCATGGTTAGAAACATGCATAAGGTATATTCATGTACAATCTTGTCCAAAAGTGCTACAAGATAGGTATTATATTGGTAATTCGCAATACAAAAAGATAGACTTAGGCACAAAATAGCACACATCGAAATTAGTATTTCTTTTTGCTCTTTTCTCTCAAAGCGCCTATGCCGGCGCGTTTGTGCGGCGTCGGTATGCCGTCGGCAACAACAGTTCGGCGGCATTTGCTGCAGAACATAATTTCAACGTTGACAGCCGTGTGTAGTATAATTAGTAATTGCATACTCTGTATTTGTAATGGTTAAGGACAATGAAGCCATCAACATCGCCATTGCGACTGTGATATTAATTTTAATTAGGAAAATAATCAAAAGATATAGGACAATTAGGGCACGTCATGCGTGTAAGTTTCACTTAACAAACTGGCGCATACTGCGTAGGTACTACGACAATGTCTATATCCCGCCTAACAGTATTGTCAAGGCACTGTTGTGTTTCGATTTAAAGGGCATTGTAGCTAGATTAACTACTGGACATATTGGACCTAACATCTTATATGTCTCAGGATGGCGAGCGCAGTGAAATGTCAAGCATTGCTTTTTAATTCAAGGTATTATTTGGTTTTGCCACTGTTCATGAACGGTCGGATCGCTTACCATCAAGCGAGCGGCATGCTCGTCTTGCCATTCAATGCAATAAAAAAAAACATTCCTGTGGTTCGTGGATGCGGGTTTGCTGGCGGCTCAAAGACTCGCCGGCAGGCCGCGCCAGTATAGCATGCAGGAGGGACTAGACCACCGGGGACATATTTGATGTTGGTACCTATCTACCTAGGAGTTCCTGTATACTACACATAGCTAATATCATCCCAACACTAAAACCTATCTAGGAGACCCTAACCCGATGGACTTTATGAAGTTATTATGATAAAGTATTTAGACACACCTCAAATTGCTAAGCAACATCCATTTTTTTTTATTCACTTTTCATACATTATATATTTTGGTAATAAAGGTATTACATGCATGTGGTATCTACAAGCCTCAGTTCAAGTATTTACTTGTATAATGCTTGTGAACGTTCACGTTAATTTTAACGTGAATTCCCCCTATAAGATAAACTTCAGTATTAAGAGGCACAAACATTCAGGACCCAACATTACTATTTAAGTAATTCCACTGTAATTGTACAGAACCACGCCCTTGTATAAAAAGACAAGTTCACAGTCACGGAGAGTTACAGGTGTAATAGAAGCCGCAGAGATGAGAGGGATCAATTATTGGTACATTCTGTCGGCTATAGTTTTACTTGCAGTATTTTTAATTACGTCGTCAAAGCAAGTAGGTGTCAATGTAGTTTAATAATATTATTAATTTAATTTGTTTTTATTTTATGTATATAAATAAAATATACCATAGAATTAATTTAAGTGCCTAAACATGGCACACTATAGAAGTTACTATCAACTACTATCAACCAGTTGAATAATAGTTATATTAAAATAAAGATAATTAAGTCACAGTTTTTCAGTAGATACAACCGCTTTGAATTTATGATCATGATTAATTCCTTTACTTATAACTGCGTACTCTTTAATTTTAGGTATCTATTGGAGACACAAATTTAGGTGAGTTTAAATTTAATTATGAAAGAAAGAAAAATGCTTTATTATCGCGCAAATAAGCCGCATACAACACAGTACAATAATTATAAAAAATGTAACAATACAATAAATTAAACAAAAAGAGACTAAATATAAAAAATAAGGAGAAAAAAATAACAGGTATGTATGTTGCGCAGCTCACTCGCGATAACAGGTCAACATCTCAGCATGATGCTGTGTGATAACAGAAGCAACCGTGACAATATGACAATCACCGTGGCGAAGTTGGTTGAAAGTTGGCTACAAACACAGAGGCCGCAGGTTCGATCTCTGAAAAAATATCGATATTTCTATGACCATTAACGTGGTGTGCAACTTATCGTGGTTTCTAAGTTATGTGAAGTGGTGATTTTAAGTGATAACTAGGTATATAAATATGTGACTATAGAGTGTATTTATCTATTTAACATGTACACACATATTATACCCACCCAAACAAAAATTGATATTGATACCATTTGTAGGTACATTTCATCCTTTATTAACATTAAATATGTTTGTTTAAATGAGAATGGAGCATGAATTGGGATTTAACATAATGATATGTAAATTATCTAAGTTGTAGTACAAAATTTGATTATACCGGGTATATCAAGACTGCTACCGAAAACGAAGCCGAGTGGTAGTTTTAGTAACTACAATCACAACTAAAAATTTCGCAATGAAACGCGACAATTTTTTTATCCTTTTTTCATTATCATCATTTTTGGGCGGTAGATCCATAGTTTTTGAAAATAAGAATTAAAATAATAATCAATTAAAAAAATAATTTAAACTTGTTTATACCTTAGAGTCTATATAAATAAAAAAATATACACTGTAGGAAAAAAAATGTATTTGACACCTAAATACGACCATACGAAAACGTAACAAAAAAAATCGTCGCTTTTTTTCCAACATTTTCTGTTGCATAGTGTCTGAAGTCGGTGAAACTACCACCCAGCATCGTTTTCGGTAGCAGTCTTAATATACCCTGTATATTGCCACTTTAGTGCCTGTAAAAACTACATATTCTAATACCAAAACACAATTGTTATTAGCATTTAGTGATTAATCTGTAAATGGTCACTTGTTTCTGCTTACAGAAAAAGCAAATGATTTCTTTCTCATTACAGATAACTCAGATGAATTGGATCCTGTAGCTTCACTGCCACGACTCAAAAGGCAGGTAGAGACTTTTGATGATGAATATCCTTCAGCATCCACCCAAGAAACTGAGGAAGAAACTGGGTTTTGGGACAGAGTTGTTAGAGTGGCTTTAAAAATATTTAATCGATTCATTGAATGGCTGAATTCATCATAAAATTATTTTTATATTCAATAAAAATTTAATATAATTTTATAGTTTTATAAACCCATATTGTTGTGTATTAAATAAAACCACAATCATGTTTTAATTCTATAGCTGTTTTATTAACAAAACATTTTGAATGAGGTACATTTCAGTGTTTAATTGATAAACATTGTGTATAGTTTATGGTGGCATTCTCACAGTAATTAGGGTGTTAACACATTTTCAGGTATATTGAGTGGATTGTAACTCCTTTGGGATGCCAAATGTCTAAGTATACCCAACTGGAAATCACCTGTTGCTTGAGGAAATAAATTTGTTTCCCTGTCTGATATGTTAATGCTATTAATAATAAATTTATGAACACTATTTTTCATAAAAGCTTTACTGGCTAAGGCTGTTTCAAGGATGCATTTCTTAAGTATTATATATGTCATATAGTCTTCTATCAATGATTTACCTTCTAAGGCATTGGCAATTTGGTGATATATTTGTGAAAAGTCAATATTTTCTGTACATAAAGGTGAAGGTATTTTTTCTAAGTCAGCAATTAAGCGAAGAGCAGCGGATGTTTCTGTCTGAAGTTCTTTGTAGCCCAACGAAGCCATTAAAAACTTGGCCCAACTTGCCAGTGGTATGCGTGGATTAAAATTATTTTTGAGTTGTTTCTTCTTTAATTTCTCTTTGTGTTTGTTTATTTTTATACCTTTACTCTTATATTTGTTAATTGCAGCTTTTATTTGTTTCGTGGTTTTAGTCGGGATTTCCGCTTGTATTTGTTCTAAATTTTTGGAACCATAACCTTTAAGAGCGTTTAAAAGTTCTAATTTCTCTTCTTTACTCCACCCTTTAAGTTTGACAACACCTCCTTCACCAGCGTGCAGGTCTTTCCCCGGGGACGCCATTTAATTACTCACTTTAATACATAAATTATTCTTTTAATACAAAAGTGACCACAATAATGTTATAAGTAGTTTCTAACCAGCACTTCGTGAACTATCTTCTCAGATTACTGTACTTTTGAATTTACTAATTCAACACCGATAAATCAGGACTACCAATGAAAATAAAATTATTTGTCTTGATATTAATGGTAATGGTTTTATTTGTAGTTACCAAAATAGATACAATTGTTACTTTTTATTTCCGCAAAAAACGATCCCAAACATCGAAATTGTGATCGAAATGTCACAATGACATTCATGGATACTTGTCTTTTAAGTCATTAGTTTTACTGAACATTGGCCCACTTATTTTAGATGGACTTGGTATTTTAACCCTACAAGGCTCCTAGTACCATATGTGGTACAACCATTTTAATCGTTCGTACAGCTATAAAAATACTAGCAGCGATGTATTTTACCATCTAAATAGAAGCATCGGATATCAATCAACCGTTTAATACATATCGTTACGTAAATATATCTCTACTGATTTTTTACACGCTTTTTATTAGCTTCACCTGTATGTTTGTATGTTTGTTTGTAACCGACTTCTTTGGGCGCGATTTTGACCCACTTTAAACGGCCAGATTTCGTTCAAATTTTGCACACCTGTCAAAGACCGATGACAATACAATAATTCGATTAAAATATATGATTATCCTGATTAGATTCGCCATGATTCATTATTCTTATAATTGATGACCATTGCTACTGACCACTAGATGGCGTATAGATGAACATAATTTGCTACTGACTAACAGATGGCGTGATAACGTCAATAATGAATGTTTGCACTATTCATCGCTAGATGGCGTTATTGATTGGAAATACAGCCGTAGATGGATGTTTTTAGTCAAAACAATTAAATAATAGTTAAAAAAAAAACTAAAATACACGCTTTAATAAGATATACAACTAAAAAAGTAAAAATAATTGATACTGAATTTAAGATAAGAAAATGGAGTAAAATACATATATTTTATTGTTACAAAGCGTGGGGTGCAGGAGGATAAGTAATTGTTGTAAACACCCCACGCTTTGTAACAATAAAATATATGTATTTTACTCCATTTTCTTATCTTAAATTCAGTATCAATTATTTTTACTTTTTTAGTTGTATATCTTATTAAAGCGTGTATTTTAGTTTTTTTTTAACTATTATTTTTTTTATAGTAGACTTGGTGTGAAATTCGAAAGAAACTGTAAAGTTTGCTATTCATGTGAATTCAAACAGCGAATAAATAAAATTACTGTGTAGTTTTCACGCAAAATAAAATATTGTGCGTTGTAAAAAGTGTATATTTAGCAAAGGTAAGTAATTTTTTAATATTACTACAATATTCTTTTGGCAAATCATATTTTTATCCGTGTTCCACATACGGAACGTTGAGCTTTAACGCTCGTTTTCAGTATGAGTACTTACGACAACTTTTCTTATGATCATTTTTTATAATTTATAGACCATATCGCGAAAAGGCTTGAGTGAAGAAGATATTATAGATTTCCTAAATATTCCTTCTGGGAGTAAAGATAAAGAAGATTTTTCTGACGCTGAAATTGATGAAGACATCGAAACAAAGTATATACAAAACTTTTTATCTGAATCACTTAGTAGAAACTTCGTTACCACCGCAAAGAAATCAATGTCCGTCTTCCGTCAATGAGGATATTAATGTTATGAATACCGAAAATCTACACCAATAAATCTTCTTGTTCTTTATTAGCCCATATACGTGCCACTGCAGGGCACGGGCCTCCTCTACAATCGAGAGTACGATTGAGAGTGGCTAGGCCATATAGTCAACCACGCTGGCCTAGTGCGGATTGGCGGACTTACATACCATACAAATTTTATAAATCGCAATGGTATGCAGGTTTCCTCACGATGTTTTCCTTCACCGTTTTAGTGCGTGGTGATTGACTATCAATACACACATGACTCTGAAAGTCAGAGGTGTGCCCTGGGATTCGAACCCGCAACCATCGTGAATATGTTGGCAGTCGCGTCTAGTCTGTTTACCAACAGGCCACCACGCACTCGCCACTCTCCACTCATTTCACTCATCAATAAATATTTACTAATAATAATAGGTTGAGATACTCCTCATCCTAGTACTTCAGGTGCGACTTCAGAAACAGGGACAGGTACCATTAGAGAGTCTAAGGCACCGAGGCGATCATCTACTATGAATAATGCCGTTACAACTAAAATCCCTGTCTCTGTGTCTGTAACTATAAAGAAAAAAAGGAGGTGCCTTAGGAAGAAAACACGAGAAAGAAGCCCAATACGGCAATTCTCTCTCCTCGTGATGTCCGGCGTGACGGCTTTGAGCATTTTCCTCTTTGGGGCGAAAAGAGACAACGATGCAAATATCCTGGATGCAGAGGAAAAACCTTCATATCCTGTGAAAAATGTCGAGTAGAACTTTGCCTGAATAAAGATAACAATTGTTTCAGAAACTTTCATCAATAGTTCAATATGTATAATAAAAATAATATAGTTATTTCATATCGCTTTTAATTTAATAATTATGGTTAAACACACATTAAAATAATCCACCAAGAAACTGTTTTTATAATAATGTTATTGTACCAGTTTATTAACAAAAAGTATAGTTAAGGCTCAGTGTACCATATGTGGAACTGAAATAAAAACACGATTTTCCATTAAAATATTAAATTATTATTATTTTTCCCTGACTATTTATCACTAACTACATAACGAACATTTTTATTTGACCACAAAAAAAAATTGAGCCTTGTAGGGTTAATATTTATTATGAATAGTGGGAAATAGAATTCGATAGAAAGAATCTAACGATTCCTACGGTACTGACTCAATTTTTAGAAATATTCTCATAGAAACTAGAAAGGCAACATTACGCAAAATCGTAAACAGAAATAGATTTTAATATCCGTTTTGTATTAAACGTTACACTCATTTCAAATTGTGTGGTTGGTTGAACACAAAAGATCGTCCTTTTCTTATTTCATATTTGATATCATCATTATGGGGGTGAGTACAAATGAGAATACTATTGTCCTCGCTGTCTTACTGAAATGATTAATATCTTAGTTCTTTCATAAATCAATGTTTGTTATAATTTATATTTTGCAGTAATTATATACTATTATAATATAAATCCAGGAAGCATCCTTGATGAGCTAATTTCAGGCAATTTCAACTAGATCGTACATAAATATATTATTATTGCCAAATATCTTTAAATGGTGCTTAATGGTCGCCGCCGCGCCGGTTAGTAGAGTTAACCACTAGACCTACATAATATACCACCACGATTTCAAATATTTCAAATAAGTTTGCCATAGGTGACTCGAAAAGTTTTAAGGTCGCTCTCAAATTATATGTACTCTGTGACGGTGGTCGTGTGGCGAAGTGAAGCAGTCGTTACAGCGCCGAATAAATAAATAAATAGCCATAATAATGTATAAAATAATAAATATATTTATTAATATGCATTTACTTAAATGAAACTCTGTAGGTACGTACAGTAAGCATAAATTTTTTGCAGCTAGTAAAAATTTCCATATTTACAATAAAAGCTTGCAGGCCTTAAAACATAAACTGAATTATTAATAGGACAAATATTACACATTAACAAAACAAAAAAATATGTGCAATGTATTTATCTTTATATTTTCAAGACGTAAGTATGTAATGTTGAATTTGTTTATTAATATTTTTTACATTTTTTCTTAGCTTCATAACATTAAACGGGTTTCTGAGCCGATAACAAATGTATTAAGTTGCCATGAAGAACAGAGTAGATCTGTTACAAATAATATTCTCATTCTAATCTCTAGAATCTAATGGACATCTATCATCGGTTCGTGGGCCAGCTAATTGGCTGTAATGAATTTATTGCTATTGATTAAATATGGCGGTACCAAAATACATACGGTAGTATTAAAGAAAAAATATTAACATCTGTGTGGATGCTTGTGGTATGTACCTTAAAAAAGCAAATCTGAAAACAAAATAATATAACACAATTTTCAATTTTCAAATAAAATACATATAGATCGATATTGGTATTGAAGCTCTAAAGTTTAAATACAGTTTTTTTGCCATTTTAGGATATATTTTTGGTACATTTTATACAAACCTATTTATCCCATACAATTTTTTTTCACTAAATCCAATTTCGTAAACCTTCGATCAAATATACACTATATACAACATGAGCGGTTAGAAAATGGCACTAAAAAGAGTGCTTTAAGCACTCTTTCGCCTTCAGTCACGCACTGACCGTTGTTTCTAAAACGTCGCAAAACGTTAGACAATATTATGTGAAAAGCTACTTTAAGCTCCACGAATAAGGTGGAATTTGTGTTAATATATTTGGAATATGTGATCTTTTTGTTTCAATGCACCGGTGCCACTTTTTAACAGAACATTTACAGGGAACTGTATCTAGTGTATATTTGATCGAAGTCGTAGACAATCAGTATGTGATGTAATTTAGTAAATGTTACCAACATGTCTCGATATAGTACTGTGGCTCTATAGAATTATTATGTCTTATCGAAATACTGGAATGACGGCAGGTTCCCAAAATCGTATCGAAAAAAAATTGGTAGTATTCCATGTTTCTTTGTCTTACAATAATTTAAGACGAGTACGAAAGTATTAGTTAGTGTTTCTGTTATTCTTAAAACACAATAATTCCATGGTCGTAACACAACGTATTTATTAACATTTCATCAATATTATTTTGAAACAAGTGATATATTTATTTCTATTAATGGCAAGTTTTTGTGAAGTAAAATCCTCCGTATGAAGAACACGTTTCAACTATTATTGCTAATATTATTGCTGGTACCTGTACCAAGAAAAATAGTCACGGAAGACTTATGTTGAAATTATTTCATCAATTGAAAAAGAAAACTAATTTCATGCATGGCCTTAGGTTAAACGAGGGAATTAATGAAAACCCCGATGGTTCATGAATAAAAAAAACGTAATACGGAAAATAAAACGTCAACAATATACGTAATCAATGTAACAAAAATAATTCAATTTTTTTTTTGCAAAAATTCTCACAATATGTGGACACCCTTGTCATTTTGACTTACTTAACCCATCTTGTCTCTTGTGTAAAGCTCAAAACACATTATAGGTTTTCGTCTTACGCATAGAGTAAAGAGCGGTAAGTACGGGGCCAACTGACCAATCAGGACAATGGAACGTACAAGGTTCTTTCTATGTAGTCTGTGGTCACGTCTTAAGCGTATGACCAATAATGTGCACACAACAAAAGAATCAATTGTTCAGATCGCTCTAAGACGCGTTGCTCTAGTATTTATGGCCGCTTCTTTACTCTATGCGTAAGACGAAAACCTACAATGTCTTTTTACCTTAACTTTATAACCACTACGTTTGGAAGTCCCAGGCGCGCTTTACGTCGTTCTAAATATTTGAATCGAAATCGAATAATCAATACCATCAAAAAGTCCTTCGTTAACAATACAAACTTTATACAAGATTTATATTACCATACAAGTCCTTTTATTGTAATGTATTTCTTCGTGAAATAAAATGCTTTTGTCGCTCCTATTGATGCTAACTGTACTTTATGTAATTCTGAATTTGAACTGCAAGGAACCAGTGTAATGGCACTCATCGTTTTATTAGTTTTACTTATCACGAAGATTCAGTATCAAATTCGGGCATGCAACCAAATAATACTATCCTATACACATGTAGGCAATAAAATGTATTATGAAAAATCTGAATGTAAAGCAAAATCAGTTTAGGTACAATATACTGATACTTCTAACTTCCCAGACTGAAAATGACCAGCGGATAATGTAGAGGATTGTACATGACGGCATATTAAGGGTTAAATTACATTTTATGTTAAATAATTTGAATCAAAACTAAACTGCACTAACATTATGATTGTCATGCCAAAGATAATAGACTAAACAAGAAACTTTACAAAACATTCACCCAGCTTTATTTTTGTTATATGTGAGCTATAATCTGGTGCAATATTATAAAAAGGAAAATTACCATAAAAGACCCAGGTGCCATTTGGTTAGTAATCAGATGATTTAATAATACATTTCAGTAAATATACAATATGTAGATAAACATCCTGTGTTATTGCAATGGGTTTAGAATAAAATATGAAGTGAATAATGTATATTGATAAGTATTTATACAATATTGAAGCTTTCGTACAATATTAATCGGTATAGTTTTCTTGGTTATTGAATTCCATAAATGCATAACTATGAAGGATAAATCACACTAGGAACAAGATAAAACGCTCACCTTTTACAAAAAATATACGTGGTATGAAACGAACGCTACTTAAACTGAAAAACATTTTATTTTTGTGAGTAATAATAGTTATAATGTAAGCCGGCAATGTAAAGCATCTAGATCATTGTGGCAATGAGTTTTTTATTCGCCATATGATAATTATCTTTACACTATTTTATTGAAGAATCGAATATGAATTATTTTTAAAGAACCGTTTTTTTACGTTCAAACGCCGCTACATTTAAAATTTAATAAAAAAAAAACGAATATAAAAAAGATGATAATTTATATTAAAGTAGTGATAATACCCATATAGGTTTATTTGGATACAAGAAAGGGTGCTTATTAATGTAATATCACCATCACTCTTGATTTTCGGGTCGGATTTTTCTTCTCTTCTCATACCACGTATTTTTATAGTACGACGAAAAATTGGAGTTAATCACAATGACAAAATCAACATGAAAAACTTAATTCATACTAGTGATAAAATTATGATTAGTCTTGGACGTTTAGCGAATCGAATATTATTTAGGTAGCAAAATATTGGGATGTTCACCATGCTCTTAAAATAGTAAACTCGATTAATCACTATACAAAATAAACTGTGACTCACTTATTTATTTTGGCTTTATTCATAAACAATTTTAAAACCTATTTTAGTTAGAGAATGTTTTGTCTTCTTCATTCAAACTGAATTCCAAAATCTTTTGATAGGCACAGAACATAAAATAAACATACATCTGGCTTCTCCAGTTGTATATCTTTATATAAGAGGATACATACCTCTCGACTCAATATTTTTTGTCACCCGCTTTGCTGCGGAGGGAAGTGGACAACTATTTGTTTCCAACTCCTCCTTTTGTTTTTTCTTTCTGATTAATTTCGATGCGGGTTAAAGACAAGCTAGTGTCCCTGAGAGACTCGCCGAGCTCCGGAGCTCGGTGTCATATCTTTGTGTGCCACTGTTGATCCTGGCTGACAGGAGTTACAGTGGCGGGTGTGAGGGCGGGAAAGTCAAAGGCACAGAACATTTGATAACTAATCTAGGTTATAAAACTGGAAATGAATAAGTCCGTTTTAAATAACAACAATGTAAAAAGGACAACAATTAAAATCTAAATGCAGTGGGTTGTTATCAATAATGTATTAAACATAAAATAAACATGCATCGAGATAGGAAACAAATCGTATTGTGTAGGTGGGATACATAAGTAAAATACTAAAGATAACTATTGAAATCAGTGGGAATGGTGCTAATTCAGTCGTAGTGTCATTAACTATTGCTACGTCGCTACGTGCTAACTGCTATGTGTGACGAAGGGTCGGTAATAATCTACTTGTTTAAGAAGTAAATGCAGCTGCGAAGGTATAATAATTATAAAGAATAAGTTAAATACTTGAGAGTCATAAAATTGAAGGAACAAGTTAAAAATAATCATATGATTCACAAAACACGATACAAACAAAAGAATACTTTACTAATGAGGTTTATCGACTGCTTTGTTTGTTCCATATATAGTTTGAAAATGGCATTACACTTAAATCATATTAATATAGTCATACGCGTGATCTAATAGTAAGTCTAATAAGAACCAAAGCATCAATAACTAGACATAATAACAAAAAATAATTATGAGTTTGAAACTCTTAATATATAAATTGCTTTTTCGTGAAGCAGAATTAAAATACTAAAATAATCAAGAACTTAAAACATAATAAGACTGTGTGCTGATGTTATAGCATTTTATATTTAGTTCCTTTAAAAATATAAACGTTAATGCTAATAGTTATTATAGTCCAGGTTCCCTAGAACAATTTTCATAATTGATTACTAACAAGCTGATTTTTCGTGAGTAGCTTCCTTTCTACTAGACGCCCAACTTTTTCCTTAGTAACGTTGGTAAATGGTAGCTTAGTAGGGTAGCAAGGATAAAACATGTCGATTTGACGAATTTTTAAAATTTATTAGTAACCGATATTTTCTTCGTTAATTATTCAGATAATTATCTAAATAGTGTGAAAAAATATTTGTCCTACAAAATATAAGGTTTTGTTAGGGAGTCCCCCCTCTCCAACATGCATCATAAACAAGGTCATGGAAAATAATTACTAACCAGCTGTTTTTTTTTATTGGTTAGCTAACATTTGTATAGTTTACTACCCACAATGTCCTACAAATTGCGTGGTATGTCATCTTGGTCCTACGCTCAAAAGTTGTCAATACCGCAAGACTTTTTTTTAATTAGTAACTGTAGGACAAATATATCACGTGATAGGTTAATATGTTTTTCATCCAAATAAAACAATGTCCTACAAAAATAAAGGTATGTT
This sequence comes from Hyles euphorbiae, assembly GCA_023078785.2. NCBI lineage: Eukaryota > Metazoa > Arthropoda > Insecta > Lepidoptera > Sphingidae > Hyles > Hyles euphorbiae. The sequence goes on from CM041050.1 coordinate 16,316,706, forward strand.
ATATTAGTCCTACAAAATTTGTAATTTTTGAGTATACATAATAAAATGAAATATACTTACAGTAGTATTCGTATACAACGACTTCGCTTACTCAAGTTAGGTTTCATAGTATGGTATTGAGAAAATATCACCGTTTAGTGCGACCCCGGTTTAAGCGACCAACTGCTTATAGCGACCAATAATTATAATAATACGTCCAGTTAAAACCACAGAATACTAACAGAAGTCAACCTTGTGTATGTACTTCACTTTTGTTGCCACACTACGCTCGGCGTTCGCGCAAAAGTTGAAACTCGCTCTCGCAGTGGTCTCGACTGGTTTGGAATATCGTGTCGGTGAACGCTGTCTATGTGTGCGTTGATTAAGCGCGCTTTGTATGAAGCTTGACTTCTGTTAGTTTAGTATTCTGTGGTTAAAACGACGCGCAATGTTTTGTTTGCACAACCTATGCACCAATACCTCGGTGCCCCAAATTTACTCCGCCCCGCGCGCTTCACCTCTCCTTATTAGCACGTGAATCCATGCTTAGTGTTTGTCACTTCTTAAGACAAGTTCTAAAAGCTCTACAAAATAGTTATTTCGGTAAAATACCGATTTCCAGCTCCGGTGCGAAACGCATCTAAATATATGTTATGGGCCAAGTGATTAATGCGAGCAGTATTCATAATGCCCGGGCAGTATGAATATTGCCGAGCCATATCGGGCCAAGTGATTAATTACAATCTAAACTCACCTATTTATCACATTGCCCGGGCATTATGAATATGGCTACATGATGATCGGGCAATGGGATTCATAGGTGATTTTTTACGTGGTGGGCTGCCGCATTGTCGCATCTCCGATAGACCCATAAATTAGAAAGGTTGAATTGATCTGCTTATGTTAAGTTATGTTTTAACGACCGAAACATTATCTTCAGAAGAAAATTAGTGTACCCACTTTATGGATCAGTTAGGTCGACTGTGCCCCAAAACCGACTTGGAACACCCCGACTTCACGTAGTCTTTTGGGTACTGACCCTAGAGTATATATAAAAAGCCGGAGGCGCGGAGGGAGAGCAGCCCCCGCCCGCTGTAACGAAGGATAGGCATCCGTGCGAGCCGTAGCGGCTGAGGCTGGTCGCCAAAGGCGACCAGCAAGCCGAAGCTGCGGAGGTGAGCATGGGTGTCTATCTTTTGTTACGCAAGGGCGAAGGGGCTGAACTTCCCGTAGCGCCGGAGACGATGCAGAAGCTAATTTGTATTGACAACAAGTGAAAAAGTTTGAAGGCTAGGTTGCTATAATAGATATTTCTCAAGAATAGTGCGTTACCTTTCCAGGGAAGTGGTACCAGGAGAGGTGCGACACTCCCCCTTCCCCTCGACTCTCCCAACCCACCCCATCGTGCTGCCTTATTCCAAATTCTACCACTTCGGCTCATTGTTTTGATTTTGATTCGCTTTATATCACTCTGCCCATTAGGCACTTAGCATTATTCATAGTGCCCGGGCAATGTGATAAATTGATTGGTTATAATCACATTGCCCGCTCTTATTGGGTATTATTCATATTGCCCGGGCACTATGAATAATGCCGGATTAATCACTTGGCCCATAACATATATACCGGGTATATCAAGGGTACTACCGAAAACAAAACCGGGTGGTAGTTTAAGTGACTACAAAAACAATGTAACTGTGTGTTGGCCGTCTGTATTTTTAGTCGTCTGTGGTCCACAGTAAACCATGCTGTGCGGATGCGTTTGTGAGCAAGGATAGCAGTGTGCCTTGGCTCCAATAGCAAAATATACAAAATAATATTTTTAATTTCATGAATTTCAACTATGTAACTGGAGGACTGGAATAACGTACCACGCAATTTGTAGGACAATGTGGGTGGTAAAGTATGCAAATGTTAGCTAACCAATAAAAAAAAAACAGCTGGTTAGTAATTATTTTTCATGACCTTGTTTATGATACATGTTGGAGAGGGGCGACTCCCTAACAAAACCTTATATTTTGTAGGACAAATATTTTTTCACGTTATTTAGATAATTATCTCGATAATTAACAAAGGAAAATACGGTTACTAATAAATTTTAAAAATTCGTCAAATCGACATGTTTGATCCTTGCTACCCTACTAAGCTACCATTTACCAACGTTACTGTAAGGAAAAAGTTGGGCGTCTAGTCGAAAGGAAGCTACTCACGAAAAATCAACTTGTTAGTAATCAATTATGAAAATTGTTCTAGGGAACCTGTACCATTATACCGGCAACGACTATACAATTTGTATAGCATATGTGATAAATGCTCTACTTAGAGTTTGTAATACGATGGAGCCTCGTGAACAATGAAGGTTGTACAGCTATGATATATTATGATTGACGCGTGTCCGCGGGCGTGGCCGCAACGGGCGACAAGACGGCGCCGTGACGAGCCAAGATGGCGGCCGGCTCGGCGGCGAAGCAATCGAAGCATGTGTCCAGGAAGAGTTCTTGAAGGAAGCGACGCGCACACAACATATACGTGTCTCTAGCCAGCAGAGAACACATGTCGGAGTACACGCACGGACTGCGGAACACTTCCGGGTGACGCTGCTTCAACGACAGCAATACTGAACGAGTCTGCAACACGATTAATCAATAGCACCATTTTTTTTTTTTATAATTATCACTGCTGAACGTGTTTTTATTGCCAATACTAGTATTTAACATTACAAAAAATATATTAATTTAGATACATTTTGATAACCAACAATGCCATTTGTAGTAAAAGTATTATTGTGTAAATTTCGAGGTACAATAATGAACAATTTGAGACTATGGGAGTTTATAACCACAGGTACTATGAGCCAGTTATACTGTCAAGTGCTTTAGTAGTAAAGTAACATAAAAATAATATTTACGTACTTTCTGTATTATAAATCAATTAATAAATATACATACTTGTCTCAGATGTATTGGGTTGGCCATCATATGAACCTGCCGCAACAACTCCGCCTCGGGCGAGCCTGATTCCCGATCATTATTAGTTGGACTGCGGGACGGACTGCGACGGTCTATACTAGAGCTAGTGTTAGCATCCATTCCTACAATACAAAATATGTTGAGTTCAAATTATAAAATGTTAATTGTATTACATTACGTAAATTGGATCCCATCAAAAACATCCTGTAAAAAAATTCCAAGTCTCGCAGCTCAGGTTTTCTACCGCAAAAAGTTGTGAGATGCATGTAATACCAAGTCGATTAATTTATTTAGTCCTTAAGGGACCTTCTATATAAAGTTATTACGTTAGTTATTACCATATCAATGTTAAAAATTCTTAACGTTTTAAATAAATGGATCGACTTGGCCATCGCATGAAAACATAATGTATCGTACAATTTATACATAATGCTGCTGGCCAAGTCGATCTATTTATTTAAAACGTAAAGAACATGAAGTCACAATGAAGTGAACAGACATGAAACTGTCATGGGCTGAATACACCATTTCCCTCTCTATATCCCTCCTGTTATGCCTCATATATATAGATATCTATCTACAACTATTATTCCATTATATACGGGTACAATGATTCATTAACTGCAAATGTAACTTTGTAATCCTATACATTTATATGGGATTACAAAGTTATTCACGCAGTTGGTCTATCTAGAAAACTAGACACAAATTATGAAATGTTTGAATTTTCCCTTACTTTAGACACTAAACACTAATTATATTCTAAATTTGAAGGTTCTATGTCTGCTAGAAGTGCCTTAGACTTTTGATGATCGGTCAGTCAGTCAGTGAGTGACAAAATTAAGAAAGTTTGACTAGTTACAATTCTTAAACTACTGGTTCAAATTGAATGAAATTTTAAATATACCGTGTTTACACAATGCTTGCTTAGTAACTGAAAATTCAGGCTTCATGCTTTAGCCACAACGAAGTTATAGGGGGTTGAAAATGGTCTGAATTGCTTCGAGAAAAGGATGTTACGGCCTATAGCTCGACTTGGAGGGGGCTCGCGGCCGCGCCCCCAGAAATCCGTGTGGCTTGTACTAGCTTGTATAAAAAATATAGTGTGTGCTTCATGCAGACAGAAAAGAATACAATTATGAATATAAGTTTTCTTGTATCCAGTACATCAAAGGCAATCAATGTATTTTATGGCAAGTGCATTTCTGTTCATATGTAAAATAGCTTAAGATTTCCAATTTTTTGTGATGTGACTTATTTTTAGAGGGATCATTCTAAAACTTTATAACATACAGCATTTCACAGATGATAAAATGATTAATAGCGAATCACTATTGGCGAATTAAAGAATTAAATTAATACACATCAGTTGGTGACGTAGACTACAAATAATACCAATCGGAAATCCCTGTTAATCAGTGAGGACAAATAGACCTAATTACGCAAAACAGAATCAACCCACACAATGTCAGTTTTAAGAAAAAGCCATTTTTGGCATAATTTTGAACACAGTCAAATTATTTGTTATTTTAAATAAAGTTTATTTACAATATTCTGCCAATCTAAATGTAATTAATTTCAATTTTTTTTGGATTGTTGGATTACCATGGGGCGTGGATCTTTTGAGTTAATAGAACAACTGCTGTTAAGTTGGTTGATAACTTTATCATAAAAATATTTTGTTGTATTAAAATTGTCAGATCATTTTGATATTTACAGGGTAGACACAGGGCTCATTTGTTAAAGCTTTTCTATCCTTATCTCGATTTTGGCACTTGTGCGGATTGGTTCCTTTTTCCATAAGTAGGTCCAAATGAAACTGACAGAATACTGACCGGCAAAGAAAGCCTCTCGCAGTTGGTAGGAGGAGGGCGGGCGCGTGCGCGCACACGCCAGGCAGCCGGCGCTCGCGTGCTGCCACGAGTACTTGCCGCGAGGGACCTCACTCTCCCGCATAGCCACCACGTTGTCCTGAACACTACTGCCTTCTGTCATATCCTTCAGTGACGTCGCCGGCTCGTCTTCAACCATCTCGGCTAATGAGGTTATTTTATCCCCAGTCGCCTCTTTGGTTGCACTGCTTGTGGAGGTGACGTTAGTCTTGGAGACCGCGTTCGTGTCGCCGGTGTCTTTGCTCACTTTTGTACTGGCAGCGGCAATAATCGCGCTGTTCACCGCGGAGGCAGTGCTGCGTAAGTTTACTGCCGCCGTCACCGTATCTCCACCTATGTGATGGACATTTATTTCAATTATAGAAAAATAAAGTGCATTGGGGTAATACAACAAAAATTCTTATAAAATATAGGAGTTTACGTTTTTACCCTTTCTTGTACTGCGGTGTTACCCCAACGCACCTTACAGATTTTATTTAAATATACGTTACTGTTACATTGTGATGCTTACTTTATTATCTATACACATAAATAATATTAAAATAAATCATGAGACTCTAGATCATACCTTTTATGTTGGGCTTAGCTTCAGGCGTGGATCTAGATTTAATGTCCGCGCTTGCAATACTAGTGTCCAAGAAAGATGACACACGACCGCGCTTTGAGTGATCACTCCTATCAGTGTCATCTTCTTTTCTTTCTTCCTCTCTGTAAAAAAAAAAAAACAATCATTTTATTTAGCATTTAAAATCATTAGTAAAAAAGTCATAATTATGTCATTAAATCATTTTGAAAGAGTCTAAGCCCGCTTCGCTGGCCCAGTATTTTTTCTAAATTAACTACAACTACCTGTCTAGAACTGGAACCTTAAATAAAAAGTATGTATAAATATGGACTAATAAACGTAAGTTTAAATAATTGGAAATACTATTATATACAGGGTGAGTTTTTCAAGTGGGCGTGAATCCGAAACTGTAAGGAATAACGAAAAATACTGAAAGGACTTACGAGCCCAATTTTGATGAAAACTAAAACCACATACATTCATATTTGATAAATCGATATGCCTCGCTAGGAATAGAACTCAATGATTTTGAAAAAAAAAACACATGCTGTATTATTACATCATTCGATAATGTTGCTAATAGGGATCAAATTCTGGGAAGTAAAAGTCATTGTGTTCGATTCCTATATAGCTAGGCATATTTATTTATCAAAAATCTAAGTATGCAGTTTTAGTTTTCATCAAAATCGGGCACGTAAGTCAATTCAGTATTTTTCGCTATTCCTTACAGTTTCGGATTTGGCCATCCACGTCCACTTGAAAAACTCACCTGTATACTTATTGAGTTTACGGATCAATTGAAAAACATGTATTGATTATAAAGGCCAAGGTTCATGATGTATGCTTGTACAAATAATTAGGTACTACGTCATTTAAACAAGCAGGTGATTGTATCACGATGATTTATACGGGCACGTTGTCAGGCGTTTGGAGGTAGGATCCGAGGAGCAGGGCGCGGGGTGCAATGCCCAGCCCGACGCATGCGAAGAATCCGTTAATGAATACTTAACAGTGCATTATGACGGAGTGTACCTCGGGAATATGTCCATGAGGTGAGCGGGCAGGCAGATGCCGATGTATGCGGGCGCGGCGGGTGGTGCGGCGCGCGGGCGGCGGGGCGGCGCGCGCGCGCACTCGGCCGGCGCGCCCGGCGACACGCGCCCGCACTCGCTCAGCGGCAGCGGCTTCCAGTCGTATTCTAACAGACTGCACGCACGCACACATACATATACATCGCACTTGTATTGTAAATATATTCACTTTTATCAGTTTCCTGATTCATTTTCCATAGAAATATTTCAATTTGGGATACAGCTACAACGCGCTTATATTGTTAATATATTCCATTTTATCAGTTTTCTTATACATTTTATCATAAATATTCTTTTTTATATCTCTCGACTGCCTTGTACTACGGTGCTGCTACAAAGCTGAGGTCTCGGGTTCGAATCCCGGGTTGGGCAAAGTGATATTGGATTTTTCTATTCATTATAAACCCAGAGTAAGGAATTTGTGCCCGATATGGCGATAGGCTCGCCACCTATCACATCGTGGGACGGAACATACAAGGCGAAATGTGGGTGCCCTGGCACCCCTTCTGGCCTACCCCTTCTGGGAAAAAGGCGTGAGTTTATGTATGTATGTTAATTTTTTTATAGATTATTCTCAATATCAGCCCATATACGTGCCACTGCAGGACACGGGCCTCCTCTACAACCGAGGGTACGTACCTACGATTGAAAATGATTAAGTTATAATTATAGTCCACTACTTTAGAGTGTCTCATAATAAACATCTTTGACTCACAAAAACTGACCCGAATATGTCTTCAATCAATTTCACAAGTGAAAATAAAACATCGAGTAATAACATGATCATTAAGTGAGTGACACAAGAAATTAATCAATCAAAGCTTCAATATTGAGCCTACTTGACGCTTTACTTGAGGGAAGTAAACGAGACCCTCAGAACACTGAATTGGTTGATTAAACTTGCATGGAAATACCTCAGCTTAGTCAGCCTCTCCTTGCTGGCCTTCGACCTGTCTCGGAGGGAAGAGAACGGATTGGAACGTCGCGTTGTATCAGACAGCAACCAACTTAAATCTTCAATCTCGCTACAACCGGTCGCCGAACTTTCTGACAAATGAGGCCTGTGAACAACATGACGGTGAAATCATTGCTTCACTCCAGTAGGTAATTAATATTTATGTATTAATGCTATAATACCAACCTTCTATTCAAAGACTTAATCATAGCATATCCATTCATATCCATCTGCGTCGGCGGTGAATTAGCTGTATCGTGACCTGAAAAACCTGTATCATATTAAGATAAAATATATTAATCACAAATACATAAAACTAAATTTATACAATATACTAGAACTGCAGTATTTTAAAAATTATATATTAAAAAACAAATGCAAGAATATCTCACTAGTCGTAGAGGTACGGCGTTGAAGCTCTGGTATTTTGGCTCGTTGCGAACTGTTGGTCCCCTTCATGCCGTATAAACTGGACGAGCTCGGTATAGGACTCAGGGTCAGTACTCTGTCGCTAGAAATTAAATATCATGTCTAGACATAACTACAGTATAAATGATATCGAAAATGATGAACAATGATATCGCCAATACTTACGGCATTACATACTTCCCGAGAAAAGAATCGCAACTGCTCACTCCACTAGTACTCGATTCACTAGTATTTCTCACTCGGCCTTCGTGGGCGTGATCCAATGAATTCATCCTGCCTATGAGTAACCTGTTCTCACCCATAGGAATGCGATGAGAGACGGAGCGATCGTAATTCGAACAATCTTTCAATATGTCCACAGTTTTGGACTCGGATAGCATCGGTCGATCGTGAGAGCTGGAGAGCCCTTGTGATGGTAGTGTGTGGGATTTCCGCTTGTCTTGTTCCCTGCGTTCTGCGGTGGTTGTTTTGTCGTCGACGACGTCTTGGTCGGATTGTTCCAGTATGGAGCCAACTTTGCTCATGAGCTTGTAGTCGGAGTGCAGGCTCTCGGCCACGCTGAGGTCGGTGTGGTCCGAGTGTTCGCTCAGCTCCTGCTCGTACATGTTGTAGCGACACTCGGGTGACGTCACTGGACCCTGAACACTTGTATCTCCCAACGAGTAAGCTTCTTCTGGCAGCACTGGAAATTGGTCGTGTCTCGTGTGCCTCACACACAACCATCCTGACAATTAAACAAATAAATCATTTATTTATTCTGTCGGATAACTTAAGACACTTCATAAATTCACGTTGATAAATTATTACCTAATTCTGCGAGCATGTTCGCCCCTTCATACGTACTGCCAATGAGGCTAAGTACATAGAAGGCGGTCGCGCGCACGGAGTACACGGGGCAGTACTTGACGAGGCGCACGATGTGCACCAGCACCGAGTCCTCCAGGAAGCCGTTGCTGAGACTCATGAGCAGCTGCAGGCCCGCGCTCGTCACCGCAGTGTTGCCCACCGCCCACAACGACGCTTTCACGTCGGCGATCTCCTGCTCCGTAGAACACTTCTTGCGCTGGAGAATCTGTAAACGATAAAAAATTGGAGAATTGTATTCTTGCCGTGCCTCCTTACAAAATGTTGTTTATCGAAATTTGCTGTGGGAGTATTGAATAAAAATTCATAACAATAGTGACGTCATCGATCTTCACTGCCATCACAATGGAGGCAGGCAAATGAGACAGCGCAATATTCCCAGTACAGCCACCGTTTTATTTTTAAAAACACACTCAGGTGATATTATTATTTTAATGGCAGTATAAATAATAAATAACACTCAACAGTCACTTACATAGTTCTAACCCCACACTAAGTATCAGGAACTACGAGAGACTTTTCGGTCTCACAAACACCCAGACTCGCAAGAAATATTTGTGGGTCGCGCAAACATTTCTCTCGGTGCGGGGATCGAACCCGCGGCCTCTCGTTACACAGACGGCGTCTAACCGTCTGCACCACGGAGGCTGTCTATCGGTATGAGAGTATACATAGGAGTAGCCTGTACTTAGTTATGCGGCCTGCCACCTTACACCCAATACTAAACCCTCAAGGTTAGTGGGACATTAAGGTATCGCATGACAACTTCGCCCTTACTTAGATAATATTATGTTCTGAGTACCGGTGGCACAAACGAGTGATGTCACCTACATAGTTTTCATGAGGGAACAGTGTAAAAGCATGATCGATGTGACCATATGCTGACTTTGCTTCAAACCTTGTTAGAGTTAACATACGTAGTAATTTTTGAGTAATAAATAATATTTTTAATGAAATACGCTAATACACACTTTTGACAGCCTTCATGGCATAATTGGTCAGACGCCGGCTGTGAAACGAGAGGCCGCGGGTTCTATACCCGCACCGAGACAAATGTTTGTGAGGCCCACAAGTATTTGTTCCGGGTCTGGGTGTTTGTGAGACCGAAAAGTCTCTCGTAGTTTGATACCCACGACACAAGATTTAATTGATCTCAATGTGGGGTCAGAACAATGTATGTGACTGTTGGGTGTATTTATTTATTTATAATACATGTTTGAGTACCTTGTGGTGTTCCGGCAGCACGGGCAGCAGCGCGTGCGCGGCGCGTGCGTGCGGGTGTCTGGCGGCGCGCGCGGCCAGCGCGGCGTGCACGTGCGGCGGCACCCGCGCCGAGCGCCGCGCGCGCGACACGCCCCGCCCCGCGCCGCCCGCGCCACCCTCCGCGCACTCGCTCAGCGCCAGCGCCGCGTGCACGCCGCTCTCCACCAGCCGCGTGTACCTGCACGCACACACACACACATACACTCACTCAACTCGTAGCACTACATCACATCTATAGGACTCCCTGCACGCACACACACTCACCTCGCCGCACTACATCATATCTATAGGACTCCCTGCACGCACACACACACACACACACACTCACCTCGCCGCACTACATCACATCTATAGGACTCCCTGCACGCACACACACTCACCTCGCCGCACTACATCATATCTATAGGACTCCCTGCACGCACACACACACACACACACACTCACACACACACACACTCACCTCGCCGCACTACATCACATCTATAGGACTCTTTGCATTGCTACTATATCAACCCATAATCGACAACTACTAAGAATTGAACTTATGTACAATAATTTTAAGTGTTGAGACATCAATTCTGAAGTATTAAACATAAAAATATTTGCTTTTGTTGATATATTTGACTGTTTGTTATACAAAATGAAATAAACAAATAAATAAATTGAGAATTAGATTTAAAGGACTTTGGACCACTGTCCGCCACACCAATCTTCTGCACATTGGATGTCTTCACTTACCATAAGAAATTCACAATAAAAAAACTATGGTTTGTTAATTTCTTCACGATATTTTACCTCGCCTATTTCACTTCATAAATGGTGATAGGCCCATCGCTCCGACTACCATTTTCCTCCGTCTATTTTAAGAGTGATTAGGCACGTATGTTCCTAGTGTTGTAAATGATACCATCAAGTAAGTCAGTTAGACGTATGGGAGACCTATAGAATAAAGGTAAAAGTCCAATAAATAATTTTAACTTACAAAATGAACTCACCTGTAATTATATGATTTTGTCCAAAAATCTAAGTGTTTCTTTATAAATGCCATAGATTTTGCATCCGCCACCTGAGCGGCAGCCACTTCTAGAGTCAACCACAACAAATAGCCTCTGTCACCGACCGCTGAAAAATCAAGCGTCGCCGGATCCGCGTGTTTATCCAAACGACAGTTCTGACATAATGTATCCCTCATTGGTATCAATTTCTCCACATAAGCCTATAAAAATATACAAAATTCATTCAGAAACAAAATAAAAACCAGTTTCACCAAATCCATGTCAAACTACTTACAGGCACACTGAAAGCCTCCTCCAGTATTGTGAGAGCTATTTTGACCACAGCTTTAGATTCGTCTTTCACTTGACCAACCAATATCTGCAGTATCCACGTGTCCATATCGGTCTCAACTTCCGTCTCGTCTTCATTTGGCGGCTTTGTTTGTTCCTGAACGAAGCTTTTCTTTAATTTGGCCTTCCGTCGAACTAACTCGCGCGATTTTCTAGAAGCTCTCAACAGAACGTTTAAGAACTGCGTGGCGTACAGGCGTGACGCTTGAATGTTGCACGTTAAAGTCTTGGCGAGTATGTCTCGGGGGTATGAGTCCATAGAGTAGTCCAAACTGGATATGATCAACTTGACATAACAGCTGTGATGAGTTTTCGTTGATAGATCTAGAAGACTGTAATGAAAATGTAAATGAAATATAACGTTTTATTGGATTGCAATTGGCACATTCAAATTATAATATGGATATATGGAGAGTTGGTTATTCTACAATACATATGAGTAGTAACGAAATATTCGTGTCTGAATATTTATATAAAAAATTCTCCATTTTTCTATTTGTACAAATACTGTAACACATTGAATAGAAAAAGAAAGTATGCAAAAACTCACTTCTCGTATAAACCAGTTCGTTTGAACAGCTCTAGTCCAGTATTGGAGTGGCACAGTTGTCCAATGAATAAGAAATACATTTGACACATAGTATTGCACATGTGCTGCGGACTGAACAGACACTCGTGCGCCTTCAGACCCGTCTCTATCGCCTCTATTTGACGGCTCACGTCGTAGAAAAGATCCTCTAGCATTCTCTGGGAATCCGCCTAAAATTGAAAAATCTATTATGTTTTTACATGTACTAATGGAAGAAGGTGATAAATATACAATGCATGGATAAAAATTTGATTAATTGAAGGAAAAAAATAGTTAATAATCAGAGAGAAGAATTACTCTGTTCGCGATACAACACTCACGTCATTGTGTCTCAAGAGATGTCTGATTAATTGGCATCCGGCTCGCGTCGCCGAGTGGCCGTTGCACGTGCTCGACAAATCAGTGTGTGAATATTTATTTGAAGAAGGTTTCAGGTAATTGATTATTCGAGCCGCCCAGGCTTTATGTCCGCTATCGTTTAGATTCAAAAACGGCGCACTATCAGTTTCCTGCAAACCAAATCAAATGATTAAGATTGAAATACGTAAATACGAAATATTTATATAGCTCGTACAAAATTAAGTCAATTACCTTCAATATGGTCCGAATGATTTCCCAATTCCACGTGTTGCCGTCTTTGTTCTGCATGACAAGCGTGCTCCTGATGAGTCCGTCTCCGTCGCGCTCGAACAAGTTGAAGAACTTGGCGGACTTGGCGACCTTGCCGACGGCGGCGCCGGTGCGCGAGCTGACGCTCTTGCTCTTGACGAGCGCGCTGACGTTCCGCTCGGGCACGTCGGCGCGCGAGCCCACGCTGTGCCTCTGCCGCGGCGAGCGCTCCTCGTCGTCGGGCGGCGCGGGCGGCGACCACGCGCCGCACCACGCGCGCCGGTACGCGGCCGCGCACCACTGCACCACGTGGTCCAGGAACAGCGTGGCCGCGGCGGGGCGCGCGCGCAGCATGTCGCGCAGTCGCCGCAGCGCCGCCGCCGCCGCCAGCGCCGCCGCCCCGCCCCCCGCCGCGCGCCGCCCCAGCGCCGCCGGCGCCGGCCACGCGCCCTGCAGCCGCGCCGGCACCAGCTGCTGGATCAGCTGCAGCAGCTGCCCCAGCAGCACCGTCGCGCGCACAGAGATGAACGTGTCGCTCGTCACTATCACCTCCGCCAGACCGTCCAACAACCCAGCCTACAAACGCACACACATCTCATCTCTCGCGGTTCAATCTATCGACGTAATCTCCATACGATTACGTCACCGAAACATACCTCAATGAAACACTGAAGCAGAAGGGCGAGATGGATTTCAGTAATGTCTGGTCCGGTCGCGCCGAGGTGCGGTAAAATAGCGATACCCTCGGCGGCTACGAAACCCTCGTTAAGACGCCACGAGTCCTAAACCAAATTGTTCATATTATAATACTGTGAACTGTCCTTTCATAGCTCCTTAATTGCCTACGTGATCAATAAATACATTTCATTTCATTTCATTTCATTCTACAAGTTTCCGAATATATCTAATGCGTAAATTATATATGATGAAACCACAACTCACTTGAAAATCTGAAGGATCCACGGCGTCTAAAGCTACCGATATTTCGTCCGTCCATTCCGGTTGAGGAAGTCCGACCAATTCGTACAAAAGATCTAAAATAGCTTTCTGCAAAATTACAAAGATCAATAGTCACAATAACATAACTGCTAACACTTAACACAATACATAGTGGAGAAGCGTTGTCATACTCACTCGAACCTCCAAGCGCGGTAGGTAGAGTGCTGCGACCAATGCGCGCAGCCCCCCAGCACTATGGGGGTGGCAAAAATGCAACAGCCCTGGCCAACTCCGCAGAACGCATAGTAATGCTAGCCGACTGCAGGTGAACCTCATTTCACGTTCATCCCTAAATAATAAATATAAATAATTAATTTTTATTTTTACCAGATCTATCAGATAGCCCCTAAAATTGAACGAAACAAAAAAATATGTATGGGAAAACAATACTATAAGTATTTATAATTAAGTTCAAGTTCAAAGTAACATACAAAATAATGATATAATTTAAGTCCATATAAGTGTGTACAAATAAAATTAGTTTGCAACACGCATCCCGACCTGCTAGTCTCCGTGCCGGCGGGTCGGAAGTGGAAGTCGCAGTACGGCGAGCTGAGGTACATGAGGTCTAGTCGCGCGGCGCGGCGCGTGGCGGGGTCGTTGAGCGCGTGCAGGAGCACTCCGCACAGCGCCTCCGCCATGCGCGGCGTGGCGCACTCCGCCAGCTGCCGCGACACCGCGCTCACGCCGCCGCACGCCAGCAGGAGCTCAGTGTTCAACACGCCTTACGTGATAAACACATATATTACACTTCTGTATTTGACAGCCTTCATGGCGCAGTTGATGTGAAACGAGAAGTCGCGGATTCGATCCCCACACCGAGACTAATGTTGTGAGGACCACAAATATGTCTGTGAGACCGAAACGTACACGACGCAAGACTTAATTTATCTTAATGTGTAGTCAAACCTATGTATGTGACTGTTGGGTATATTTATTTATTATCGGGTTGGATTCGGTTCCTCGGTAGATAATAATCATTTTTCGAAATTAATTTTCGTTAATCGTTTTAATTTTCATAAAAATTGCGTCAATACAGCCAATAACAGAGAATAGCAAAATTAAACAAAGAGCGGCACCATCTTTAACAATGATTTACAAAGGTTGACTGTCTCTCTAGAGTTAGGCAAGTATCCTTAATATTCACTAACAGAGCAATATGTTCAAACATTAATTAACATATTATTAATAGATGTTGCTGATTAACATTTGGAAACATCGCTAAACAAGAAATAACATCATTGCATGCATCATTATATAGATATAAAACAATAAACATACATATTTCAGCTAATGTAGCAGCGGCGGGTCGCGACAGTCTGTCGGCGGCAGGGTCTGGCGCGAGCGCGGCGAGGCAGCGCAGCAGTGCCATGGCGCCCGGCGTCGCGGCCGCGCCCGCTGCGCCGATCGCACGACGCGCCACGCGCAACGCTTGCGCACGCTCCTCCTCGTTGCGCACCATCAACTCCATAGACCTTGCATATTATAAACAACCTATTTTATAAATATTGCAGACACGGAATGAATATGACGCTTTAGGCCCGAAACATATTAGCGAAGCGACACGTTTTGAACCTAATCAAGTACCTAGTATTTTTTATGACTAGAACCACACTATAAACAAGCCACGCAACGTAGCATCGCGTGTTCGCAGTATGGCGTTATGATAACTAAATAATTTATATAATACTAGCTTTTTCCCGTGACTTCGCCTACGTGTACATATTATATTAATACCGACTTAAAAGCAATACATTATATCGCTACAACTACGAAAACTTTGTACAAAAATAAATTATGTGATTACATAAATCAGCTTCAGTGGTTCTGATTTTCATATAAAATTTCATCCCTTATTTCACCCCCTTAGTGCTATTTTTTTAAACATAATTCACGCCATAATTTTTCGTTCGTATTCGTTTCCGTGCGTTATTTGAGCAGTCAATAAATGACCCTATTCTCACAACAGTTCAACCCTTATTTTAACCCCATTAGGGCTAAGTTCAGAAAAATAAAGAAAGCAGTTATTTTTGGTCTTAACTGACTAAATGAAGCGCCATGTTTGAAAATTAAAAACTTTAACGGTTTTGATTTTCCATACAAACGATTTTTACCTTTTTCACTCCCTTAGAGGTTGAATTTCCAAAAATCCTTTCTTATTGCTACTTTACATCATAATAGGAACCCTTGTGCAAAATGTCACCTTTCTAACTCCAGTTGTTCAGGCTGTGCGTTGAACCAGTAGTTAGGTTGTGCAAAATTTCAACCCTTATTTTTACGCATTTAGGGTTAATTTTAGAAAAATTAAGTATGCAGTTATATTTATTTTTTGATTGGCTAACTAAAGTTCAAAGTTTCAGAATTGTAGTTTTAACGGTTTGGATTTTCCGTACAACCGTTTTTTACCCTTTTCACTCCCTTATGGATGGAATTTCGAAAAATCCCTTCTTAGTGCTACCGTATGTCACAATGGAAATGCCAGTGCAAAATTTTACGTTCCTAGCTCCAGTATTTTCGGCTTTGCGTTGATCCGAAAGTTCGGTTCCACAAAATTTCAACCCTCATTTTAACCTCTGCAGGGTTAATTTTAGAAAAATAAACAATGCAGTTATTTTTACTTTTGATTGTATAACTAAAGTGCAAAGTTTGACAATTACAGCTTTAACGGTTTGGATTTTCCATACAACCGTTTTTTACCCTTTTACCCCCCCATAGGGGTTAAATATCCAAAAATCCTTCCTTAGTGCTACCCTACGTCATAATAGGAACTCCTGTGTAAAATTTCACATTTGTAGCTCCAGTAGTTTGGGCTGTGCGTTGATTAGATAGTCATTAAATCACCTTAGTCTCACAACATTTCAACCCCTATTTTAACCCCTTTAGCTAAAACTTCATAAGAACGCAACCATTGTCGTCACTTTCCTTTTCAAGCAATAGATCGCGTTTCGGAAAAAATGCGCCGCAAATTTGAAATGTCATTTTTTAAGTATTTATTTTACCGATTTAGAGTTGATAAATTAAAAAAAATTCTGTCTATATCAGCCCATATACGTCCCACTGCAGGGCACGGGCCTACTCTACAATCGTAAGAACGATTGAGAGTGGTTAGGCCATATAGTCCACCACGCTGGCCTAGTGCGGGTTGGCGGAATTTAAAAAATATCTTTAATGTATATTTCTATATCAATAAAGATTACAAAAAAATATTTTGACTTATTTTGAAGTCTGGTGCATATTCCCTATTGTAACTCTAAGGGTTTCGATTTTCCATACAACAGTTTTTTACCTTTTTCACCCCCTTAGGGGTTGAATTTCCAAAAATCCCTTCTTAGTGCTACCCTTCATCATAATAGGAACCTCTGTGGTAAATTTCTCGTTCCTAGGTCCAGTAGTTTCGGCTGTGCGTTGATACGTCAGTCAGTCAGTCAGTCAGGTTCCTTTTTTATATATATAGATTTATAGCAAAGCATGTAGTTGCAAATATTGACCTGCTATTGCATTTATGATCTATGAAGAGATAATAAATGGAATGATTTTATGTTAATTGATATTTTTGGTGAGAATTTTGCTAATAAATTCAACTATTTTGTGTATCCTTTGTATTGTAATATTAGTATAAATATCATAAGTGTAAGTAATATTATGTGTAATGTATGTTAATGTTAAAACAAAAATCTTTTTAAAAAAAAAAAAATGATAAACCCTTTTAAGAAAAATTTTACCATCAATATTGTGTATGTAATTTGGATGCAAAAAGTGGGTATGCATAGTCGCAAATGTTTTCATTTTTTTAATCCTATGGTGTTTTGGCAATTAACAATAGCAACAATATTGTAATAAAAGTAATTGTAATTGTAATAAAGGAAAATAAATAAATAAATAAATAAAAAATAAAATATAGACCATGCTAAAGGCTTCAAAAATAACAGGGTGATGATTTTATTATGAAATAGCAATAATTCCCATTACTACTTAGTAGGTAGACAAACTGGCAGTGTTACAATAAAAAAAATACAAAATTACCTTATCACAAGGTATGGGAGCTTGAGGTTGTTAAAAGTAGCAACATCACTCTCAGTTTTTATGAGATATCGTAACACTCTTAATGCTGCAGCCCTTATCACCATAGAGTCGTCTACAAGACTTATGCGAATGCTGAAAACAAAAAATCATGTGGCATACTACATTACAATATTAATTGGACTAAAATAACGAAAATGAAATTTATTTTCTACTTGCAACTAAATATATGATATCAACACAATTGTTGCAGAATCCAAGTAAATTATCCAGCAGTGTCGGTCAGAAAAAATATACTTTGGTTTCCCAGACATCTCACGTCTCAAAGCCCCAAAATTATTAGCTGTATCAAATCCCGTGATTTTCACATCAAGACTTAAGAGAAGAAATAATTGAAATTCGAAATTGTTTAAAGTATCGAAATTGTAATGTATTGTAATCATTTGTATTTTAAAATAAATAATAGTTAAAAAAACTAAAATACACGCTTTAATAAGATATACAACTAAAAAAGTAAAAATAATTGATACTGAATTTAAGATAAGTAAATGGAGTAAAATACATATATTTTATTGTTACAAAGCGTGGGGTGTTTACAACAATTACTTATCATCCTGCACCCCATGCTTTGTAACAATAAAATATATGTATTTTACTCCATTTACTTATCTTAAATTCAGTATCAATTATTTTTACTTTTTTAGTTGTATATCTTATTAAAGCGTGTATTTTAGTTTTTTTTAACTATTATTTAATTGTTTTGACTAAAAACATCCATCTACAGCTGTATTTCCAATCAATAACGCCATCTGTTGGTCAGTAGTAACATTTGACACTTGAAGAATACAATGTTAACACCATCTAGCGATGAATAGTGCAAACATGCATTATTGACGTGATCACGCCATCTATTAGTCAGTAGCAAATTATGTTCATCTATACGCCACCTAGTGGTCAGTAGCAATGGTCATCAATTATAAGAATAATGAATCCTGGCGAATCTAATCAGGATAATTATATATTTTAATCGAATTATTGTATTGTCATCGGTCTTTGACAAGTGTGCAAAATTTGAACGAAATCTGGCCGTTTAAAGTGGGTCAAAATCGCGCCCAAAGAAGTCGGTTACAAACAAACATACAGGTGAAGCTAATAAAAAGCGTGTAAAAAAAATTGTACCTATTTAAGACATTTAACAATCTCAATCAAAAAAGACCTACAACTCTTAAAAATACTCTCCTGGAAGTTTCATGGACCAGAAATGCCTGAGACTTTGATTGTAGGCTGTCCCGTGTCCCAGGACTTCGAAAATTGTTGGGAATTCCTAAACCCTATTGTATAGGCATACAATAAGTTTATTCAGTTTTACATATTTATTGCATAGAATTCCAAGAATCACATTGTAGAAGTGTCGAACATACTTACTAGATACAAAAATCAATATTATCAAGAAACATTCACAGCATCTTCAAATTATTTAAAATGTTTTAGATGATTATACAAGAGTTTAAGAATTAAACTATACTTTAAACAATGCATGTTATACTGATAATTTAAAGAATTAAAATTTAAAACTTTCATTCACAGTTTGATTTGAAAATTTGTATATATTTTACTAGTTTTTTAGTTACTACTTATACTGTGATATTTGCATAATAATTTATGATATTCCAAAAAAAATGTGATGGTTCAAATCAAGTATTATTTTCAATGTATGTTGTATTAATGTTTAGTGATGATTTAAACATGCAGTGTTCTATAATTATAAAATCTCTTACCATGTCATTAACTCATCAACAGTAAAACCCAATGAGTTCCTGTCTTCTTTACATAGCAATGTAACTAAGGCGTTTAAATATGATAACCTACGGCTATCAGAGCCACTTCTCTGCATACCCCTCAAACCATGTCTGAACTCTGAGGGTGCATTTTTACCATTAGGGGAGGTTTCAATTTGAACATTTTTTCTCTGGTATAAGCCTTGTATAATCTCCTTAATGTTTTCTTCGGGCGTTTTATTTATAGTGTCTAGCTTAAATAAATCACCACCATGTTTACCTAAAAGAAAGTTATATAAAACAGCGAAACCCTGTAGATTCGGATAATATCTTATACAGTGATCACAAGAATATGTATTTATTTCTTAGCGTACCGTAATATATGTTAATTTGAATACAAAATGTAATTAAATCTGCGATTTATTTACCTTTCCTTCGACACAACCAATTTTCGGAGGTAGCCATTATAGCATTTTTACGCAATAATCAATGTAGAAGAAATAATCAATTTTTTGATTCCTTATGGTAAGGAAACGGATTATATCGGCAATAAATATGATTAGCAAACAAACTACGAATTAAATTACAATTTGAGTCTGTTTTCTTCACACACCAACATCACACATTTGACTCGAAGTTTGACAGATCCTTTTTTAATTTTTAATAATGATACCACTTTATAAAAATAATAAAACTTCTATAAGTCTTTTTGCCACATTAAAGAATAGACCACTAGTAACCACTAGTGACCACTAAGCACTAGCCCATATACGCGTAATAGTGTTATAATTTTTGGAAAGAACTCTATTTTACAGAAAAAAATAAATACATCTATAAAACTTATATACATAAACTCTCGCCTTTTTCCCAGAAGGGACAGGCAGCGATGCTACCAGGACATTCACGTCACGCCTTTTCACTTGTGTGTTACTTCCCACAGTGTAATAGGAGGTAAACCTATCGCCATATTGAGCACAAATTTCTAACTCCGGCACAGAGTACAGAGAGAGAGAGAGAGAGTAGAGTAGAGTAGTTTGTTATATAGGAAAACTCCGGGCTGATAATGAATAGAAATATTTAATATCAATTGGCCCAATGCGGGATTCAAACTCGAGACCTAAACTTTGTAATCGTATCGTAGTACTGCGCCACTGAGGTAGATCGGAAAAAAAATAAAAATAGGAAAGTAACCCAAAAATTCACTTAGTCTTTGTTATTTTATGCCTTATTTATACTGTGATTAACACTCGCATAAAGTAAACATCCGTACATTAGTGATACTGCTACCAATATACATGCTACAATGGGACACGTGGCTCTTCCCGAGACACTTCGAGAATACTTAGTACTACACTACAGTATTAAACCTATTTTTCACCGAGACATCGCTGAATATACGCTTCTTATCTGTCATGATAAAGTCGATCTCATTTTTCGTCGTTATCGGGGCTCTGCCAGGTCCACTTCCTATGGGGCTTCTTCTTGAAGAAGGAATTCATTAAGAATAGCCCCTCTCATTCCAAGAAGTTAATCAGCATCTGCCTCCAGTGATTCCTGTTCCCAATACCATGTAGCCCTTTAACTGATTTGGTGTCCGTGCGTACTCCCACTTTTGCATTGAAAATCCCCCATGACAACAGCGATGTGGGTACTTGAGGTTTTGTGCAGGGCTTTATCCGAAATCATCGTACATAGCTTGTACTTCATCATCTAAGTGTGTGGTAGTCGGCGCATATACCTGTACTACCTTAAGAGAATATCTCTCGGTCATTTTGAATACAAGATACTCTACCCTTGGCAACATATTCGATATTTCCACAATTTTGTCAATGAGGGCCTTGTTGACGAGAAATCCGACACCGCCCTGGGAGAGGCTGCCGCCTTATTGGAAGTAGAGTAGATAACCTGATTCTAAGGTTATTGTGCCCTTCCCCACTTTACGGACAACCCTAGAATATGTCATCGTATATTGTCTTAACCTCGAATTCGGCTATTGGATTGTCGGATGTTCGTTGAGCCTCAGAGTTCGTCCCTTTTACGTAACTAACATCAATGTGTAGTAGCCGTCCGTAACCAAGGCATTCTAGGCACTCTGTGTTCCACTGACGCTGTGACCGCTACCGTGACCAATTCTAGTGGGGTGCCCGGGAACTCGAGGCCGTTTATTTGATGTACTTATCAAGTAATGGGAGGTAAAACCCTAATCGCCACGCTGGGCAGGCGGGTTAGCGATGAATGAAGCATACCAGGAAACCCTGCTGCCCATTCTCTGATCTACAGAAGATTCAGAATATTTACCTCTGGTATTAGTGGCCTTGTACGATACCCGAAAGTATAATAGCCAAAACATATCTCAATCATATTTTAATAACAGCATGACAACCATGGGCGTAGCCACGGTGGGGCAGAGTGGGGCGCTTGCCCCACCCTGGCTCTGACCTGTCAGGTACCTAGTCAACTCTAAAAAAAATAAATTATCTAGGTAAAGTACTAGGCAGGTGAGCAATAACAAGGTATTTAGGATAATTCGAATTATAAACACAGATACAGGGTGTTGTAGAAGAATACCGTGGGTATAGTTTGCTAATTACATATAATTTAAGGCTGCTGCCCCACCCTGATCCCACGGCTGGCTACGATCATGATGACAACCACGCATTTCGAAAAGATCGTAGTAACCACAGTAGTAACGTAGTGTTTTAAATTCTCATTGATCTATAGTTTCAATTTTCAACACACGCTATGACAATAGCCATACGAAAGCTAGGCCGCGGCGGGGCCAGTCCTTAGTAAGAAATAAATTTAATATGTAAACATATATAGTTATAAACATTATTAATGTAAACTTTTTACTTAGAAAATAAAAGATTTGAAAATGATTTTCTGAAATTAATCAGTCATATCATAACCATTAACAACATACATCCAATTATGGACATGTATTCACAAGCTTGAAACAAAATAATTAATTGAATAGCTACTGTAATATCTATATCATATTTTAATAACTCTAATGAAATCAATTTCATGAACTTGTTTAAATGAAAGGCACCCTGCACTCATAATATTGTTGAAGAATTTCTATGGTTATTATTTAGTATTTAAGCTGGCAACTTTTTATTGTAGTGAGGTGAAAAGAAAATGGTGTGGTGCTGCAAAATCGCAAAGTAAACTAAAAAACGGACACATTTGATCACTGTGGACCACTATCATCAATTTGCTCCTGAAATTTGTCATCACTAAAGATTTCGAAAATGGCGGAATCCCAAGATTATGTTGACATGAAATCATGCCGTATTTGTCTGACAAGCAACAAACCATTATGTCCTCTATTCAGATACAAATTGTCGGGCAATTATGCCGAAATGTTAACAGCTATAGCAGACGTCAAGGTACGTAGACTTAATACAGCGTGTTGATTTATTGGAAATGTTTTCATGAAGTGTTTTTATTTATTTGTTAATATTTTTCAAATGGTTTTAGGTGTCATCAAACGACGGCTTACCAGAAAAAATCTGCTTAAAATGTTGCACGACGCTGGAAAAAGCGTATTTACTGAAAACAGTTGCCGAAAGGTAAAGGTTTAATATTGAAAATTAAAATATTCATTTGTTTTTCTCTACATTTCACCGTTTGTTACCAGGTCCGACAGAAAATTAAGGAAAATGTTAGCCAAGATTAAAGGCAGCATTCCCACGAAGAAAATCGCATTTGATTCCTTCACTGACATAAAAAGTGAAATTGGTCCGATACCAATAAAGTCAGAGCCAAAGTGGGAGATGGAAATTGATGTGAACAATGAAGGTTCTAAAGCTGTTGAAACTATTGATGGCAAAGACATTGTTATTGCTAATACAGTTATAAGGAAAGTGGATCCAAACAATGAGGAACCTAAACCTGATATTTCTGCTGATGTTGATAATGTGGAGTTAATATGGAAGAGAACATCAAGTGATACGAATGAGGAATATGATGTAAGCACAATTATATATACTTTCTGCTGTAGCTCAACAAATGTACCAAAGTGCTATTACTTTGGTATATTTACATGACATAGATTAGAGTACTGGATCAGCCCATATACGTCCCACTGCAGGGCACGGGCCTACTCTACAATCAAGAGTACGATTGAGAGTGGTTAGGCCATATAGTCCACCTCGCTGGCCTAATGCGGGTTGGCCTACACTACTACAGATTAGAGTACATTTTATTCATATTTTCTATATCAAAATGGTCAATCTGTTAGTCTTTATATATATATATATACTTTTTCAGATGGTCAATTATTTTTAAATTTTAAAATATTTTCTACATTTATTACTGACAGCTCATGGTAGGATGTTCATATGCACCTGAATAATATCACCACCATACCAATAATTGCTATACAAATTGCTGAAATTATAGTGATAAAAAAAGGAATTATAATTATTATTCTCTTCTTTAAACATAATTATTTACATAGTGGCAATTTAGAAATTTGGTATGGTATGGTAAGAATATTTCAAAAATAAAAAGAGTTAATTAATAGCAGAAATAGCACCTCCAGTTACATAATGCAATACCCAAATTAATTATACATTGCATGTTTAGATTTATTATGTACTAAAATTATTACATAATATGTGAAAACCATTTTTATTTTTTATTTAGGATGATTATGCAGGTGATGCTTTTCATGATAATATAGATGATGAGGATTATGTGCCACCAAGTGAGAAGCAAAAAACTAGATTCAAGAAACCAAAATTAGCTGATATAAAAGTGTTTAAGGGCAAACCGCTAGTAAGGAAAATAAAAGTGATAAAGAAGATCAAAGATGAATATGAAGAAGGTGGGACAAAAGGTGAAACTCCAAGATCAACATCTATCACTTGCTGTAAGTATAATAGAGCTATTAGTAATAATCAAAAGCAAGAAAAATGGATTGTATTGGACCTGCCTTCGTTCTCATGTTATAAATATATCTCCCAAATTTCATGACTTGACTATCACTAGTAATAGACAACATTGTACAATATAATATTTGCGTACTTAATGGTATAATAAAATAAAATATAAATTCACAGACCCTATTCTAAAGAATGGTTCAAGAGGTGCACCAATAATCTTAAAGCGTCCTAAGGATTCAACTATACTGAAAGTACATACAAATTACAAGCCAAGAACTCAAGGCTCAAGTGTAGATGCTCCCAGAGTGATAAGACGAGAGAAACCCGTGAGAATGGTGAGGAGTGGAGTGGCAAAGCAAAGAGAAAAACTTGTTTGTCCTGTTTGTGGTATACTTACATACACATTGGGCAACCATATTGCAACACATCAAGGTAAATAGATTACAATTATTCAATTAGCCACTTGCTTTACCTACATATCCTATCTTATTGTGGATATCATTCACCTTTTAAAAACTTCTGGGCTTATTAATAGTCAGTTTGTAAACCTAAGTAAGTTATTGAATGTTTCATCTTCTTAACACAAACTGAATTCAAAAATTGTTTGAAAAAGATAAAACATTTGATAACTAAATATGTTTATTAACTAACTAATAAATAATAATTGTATTGTTATTATTAATTGTGATTAATAATAATTCCAAGATTGTAATCATAATAAAAAACACACTGCAATATAAAAATAAAATTATATTTCCTTGTATGTGACTGCATCTATAAAAAAATATTAATTTGTAGAAAAGAAGAGGTATTCATGTCCACAATGTCCAAGAACGTTTGCTCAGAAGAGTAACCTGCAGACACATGCTAAACAGCATTCTGGAATTAAAGATCACATTTGTGAGATTTGTGGTGCTGGTTTTTACAGCCAGAAATCACTAGTCAGGTACTTAATTTATTTGAGAATACATAATAAGGATATTTTAATTATAATTCATTTATATGTTTTTTTTTTTATATTACAGGCATAATTTGATTCACAAGGGCGACAGACCATTCCCGTGCAATTTGTGTAATAAGAGATTTATTGCTGTAAGTGTTTTGAATTGTAATATACATTTTTTACTGTTGATTATCTCTTATCGCGCGTCGTTAGGCACCTTAAAGTTATATCTTTGTTGTTATCTTAGAGTATTTATATATAGAGGGAGCACTGTCATACATTCGCGTTTTGAAAAACGTAGATATTTTCTTGTTCGTAATGTTGGTAGTGCTCCTATATTAGTAAAAATTAAATTAATTATTTAGCAATAAATTGCTATAAATTCCTTTCATAGCTGAATTTATATTTAGCTATAATCCATTTAAAACGAGTTTGAATGGAATTAAATAGACCTAAAATACTTATTTTTAGTTTTTTTTTTCAAATAATTTATGTATGTTGCACAACCTGTTCAAATATTAGCCAATAGGAGGGCAGAAAAAGGTGGCCCGGCACCACCATTTTTATCTACGTTTTTGAAGTACCAGCGCGCGCTCCCTCTATATATAAATACTCTAAGGTTGTTATGTTATATTAGTTTACAATATTGATTATTAAATGAAAAATAAAATAAATGTGTAAAAAAATTTAAAACTTTACAACACATGTCAAATGTTCAAAATTGTTCAACATTTACAATAAATTAGTTTTTAGTTCTGGTGCGAACTTCTACAACAGTGCACATAATCAACTA
Organism: Hyles euphorbiae; assembly: GCA_023078785.2. NCBI lineage: Eukaryota > Metazoa > Arthropoda > Insecta > Lepidoptera > Sphingidae > Hyles > Hyles euphorbiae. The sequence continues at coordinate 16,342,682 of CM041050.1, forward strand.
GATCTTGGTCTAGTCAATTCTGGTCTAGTCTACTCTAGTCAATTCTAATTTGGGTAAACACCCTATTCCTAGGCCGGCAGGCAATGAAAATTGTCACTGTGTACTTAGTTTTGGGGATATTGATATGAAGGTGGTAAATCTACATCATTATGTAGATCAGTATTTCTTAACCTTATACTCATAAGAGACCATTTGAATTTCTGTCTAGCCATTGGCTCTACTCAGTTGGTTGACTGGTTTGGTTATACCATGATACAGTACAGAACTGTAAATTAATAAAGGGCTTTTTAAATATCTAATCATAAAATATGGTCAAAATTATCTTAAAGATGGCCTTAGAATATAAAACTATCCTGAGGCCTAAGGATCACTTTAGATACTTCCAGGGAGTAGGGACCACCAGTGGCCCACGCGGTCCACTGGTTAAGAACCAATTATGTATATGGAAAATTTTATTATTTACATACAAAAAATACATATATGTTTGTAATGGATGCCTGTGAAAATAATTGTAATATACATAAGTACCATTACGTTTTAATTTGGCACTATTAGGCTACCATTTGCAAACCAAGCCAAAGGAGGTGTTATTCATTTAATTTTTTTATGTTATTATTATATAAGTAACTAAAACTTATAGGTTGCAATTTTTGTTTCGTTGATTTACCATTGTTTACGACTTTCAAAAGTAAAAAATAAGAGTATATTACTAAATTTCAGCGTTGTGATCTGAACCGTCACCTGCGTATACATTCCGGTTACAAACCGTTTAAGTGCGGCACATGTACAATGTCGTTCAACGCCAAACACCAGTTGCAAAACCACGAGAGAATGCACACTGGGGAGCGCCCATACACATGCCAGGTGCGTTGGATACCTTTCATATTATTTTTATCACGTTACAGATGCAAAGTCTACGTCGCCATATGAGAATTCACACGGGAGACAAACCTTTTAAATGCGACATCTGCAGTAGATGCTTTGTGCAGAAGCACCATCTACAAAATCATAGTTTAATCCACACGCGCGATAAGCCCTTTACATGCGAGGTCAGTAGGCATCTTGATTTTTAGTAACCACTTATGCGCTTTAGGGTGGTCCTAGTTGCGCTACGACTTTATTATCGGTTCAATACATACTGTGTTATTACAACAAAATTTGGGTACTGGTATCACTTCACTCAGTCCGATAATATAGGCGTACCACTAGATTCAGCACGATATTCTCGCTCATAAATATCTATAACTACTGACACATGTAATGTCGCTTGGGATCATTTATTTGACACGCGATAAAGGGAATCCTGGTTACAAACTAACGGCTGGAATGTGATGTTTCATGTATTTAAACAAATTTACATTATAATAATTTATTTAAATGAACTTGTAGCTAAAAGTAAGATTAATCGTAATTGAGGGTAAGATGCACATTCGTTGATAGTTGATACATAGTCTTTTGGTGACATTAAATTTATGGCACGTGACTGTTTTAACTTGCATCAGTACTATGAAAAAAATAATCGTCGGTGATTTTTATTGATTAATCACGTGAGGTGTGTTTGTTACAGGTTTGCAACGTAGCCTTTAGCTACAAAGTGAATTTGAATAACCACGTATTCAAGGTGCATGGAATCAATCTTAAGTTTAAATCTATCCACACTGTGACGGAAGATGTCCTCCGTCGGGAAATGGGTATGAACAATGAGACACGAGTGGCGATTTCCCACATCATGCCGCAACTGGGCGGTGAAGTCCCGCCACCGGCCGCGCACGAGACCGTGCACCATACTTCTGAATACTAGAATATACGAATGAATCTTAATGACACTCATGTTGTCGTCATTTTGTTTAAACAACCTTACGTGGTAACTTTTTTATCAAGAAATAAATATAGCGCTTGTAAAATACATCGTATAATAATGTGTTGTTTTTGGTTAGTTTTTTAAATATTATGAGACTATTGTTAAGACTCAATAAATAGCTTGTAAATAAGTTTTGCGTTTGCTTTATTTTTAGTTATTGAACCTAATACAGTCATATTACAAGTTAAAAATAAATAGGAATTAAATATTCTAGAATGAAACAAAGATACATAATATATTTTCTTGTATGTACCAGAAACGATTATTAGTTAACATTTTCTCAATTCATTTACGCGGCTCACTAATAAGAATAAGTAACATGAGTTATATTAAATAACGTAGTCCCTGGTGCAAACACATCCAACGCTGACAGGATGTTTCACGGCAATCCACTGGTATTGAAGTTCTTCGGGTATATCAAGGGATTCCTGATTTGGCGAACTTTTTCGTTTTAATATTGTTAACTGCAACAAAATTTATATGTCAATACTACAACATTTGAGAAACTCGATTAACATTTTCTATGTAAATAGATGAAAATTGAGATTATAAAAATAACTTGCTCACATTGTATAAGCTCTCTTTGCAGATATAAGGTGGAAGACAAGACTTTTGTTGTACTGCACTACAGTTTCTATATTCGATAGACCGTGGATAGACGTTTACGCCCAAGTGAACGATTTGTTTCTGTGAAGAAAACAAAAATGTATTAGAGGACCGTAAAGTAAAAGTTTGCAAGACATAGAACAATAACAACAAGACATTTTTCTGTATGTTGATATCAGCTCATATTCGTCCCATTGCAGTGTACAGGCTTACTCTACAATCGAGGGAACGATTGATAGGTTAAACCATAATATAGTCTACCGCGGTGGCCTAAGCGGATTGGCGGATATTACATACCAAAAATTCTTACAAACAGCTTTGGCTTTGGTTTCCTTACGATTTGTTATTTCACCGTTATAGTGCGTGGTGCTTGACTAGATATCAATAGACGCAAGACTCTGAAAAGTCAGAGCCTTGGGATTTGAATCCGCGATCATCGTGTCGGTAGCCGCGATCGGTTCGTTACCAAGAGGCCAGAATACACGTTTACGAAATTTTTAGTTGCTAGAAATGACTAATTAAAAACTTACAGTATATTCACAGCTGCACGGTGGGTTCGGGATTGCTTGCTGTGGGTAAAAAATAAGGTCACGAAATATTTGTTATCACACATATTCTTTTTTATAATAAAAAAATCTTTAGCCGTACAAGACTTTAGAGTTGGTGACATAATTTATGTGGTGCCCATATATTGGGATTTTAAAATAATCAACTTTTATTTTTTATAAGATGTAAAAAGCTCTAGAAATTTTCAAAGCTATGGGCCCCATGATTAACAAGGCCACGTATTCAGAATTATTTACGTAAATAAATAATATCCCACATTAAAAGAAGCTTTATGTAACTATCTACTAACGTAATAAGAGTACCTAAATCTTATTAATAAAAAATATGATTATTTCAAGATTTTAAATTGATGTGATCAGTTGCACTGAAAGCCAAACTTACATTATACTTTTCAACTTTTATGTTACCCCGTTTTCGAGTTCTGGTTTCGGCAGAATTATCTAGAAGAATGACATCGTTTCGTATCATATTGGCATAGTCCACAATAAATGCCGACAATTCTTCAGGATTAGCGTCTGGATCGAATGGTTCTGTTTTGTACACTACGCCATAGTTGTCTTTGTCCCGTAAGATGTCCTTGTTTTTGTGCATCATGTAATTCAGCTTTTTATGAGTTCTTTGATTTTCAATAGTAAATTCATCAATGTTGGAACTTCTTCTAGTGGCCAGCACTTGGGCTAAATATTGGACCAGCAAGAAGACACAGGAACATGCTACTATAGTCGTCAGTGGTTTCATTATCTGAAATAAGGGTTATTAGAGACCAATTGTTGTCTTAAGACTAAGAAACGTAGTAAGTTCGGAATAAATTTGTCAGTAAAATAAAGCCCATAGAATACTGATTTGTAACTTATTGAAAATACTTACTGTAATGGTATTGGGTGGACAGTTCGACGAAAAGTGGTGCTTCTGGAGGAAAACCTACCCTTATATACGGGAAATTGATTGATAGGTCTCTGAATAGATCCATTAGTTGGAAACAAAATCCCCTTTGTACGCATTATACTTACGATGAACAATACAAAGTGTTAATGTACACTAACAATAGTTTTAATTAAGATATAACATGATCCTTGTAGAACACAGGAGTATTTTCAGATTTCACCCCGTATCAATATACTTAAATATGGTCTGACGTCATGTTTTAATAAATGAGTTTTTATTTTATTTAACGTATACATATTACACGCAAGCACCCCACAAACAAGAAGTACCATTACTAACCATTTTGGTACTTACCTAATTTGTTTAAACCACAATGTTAAACTTAAATAACGAAAGCAGGCGTCTGATTTCTAAGAACGGTCATTTTCGTTAAGCTTAGTCAATTTTAACACATACGTGAATCATAATGGAAAAAAATAAAATTTCTAAATATACAACCAATTGGAATTTTCAAATACATAGATACCCCACGATGGACTTTGATGAATATCTACATAGAGGACAGGTAATCTGGTTAAACAGATTCAATTTTGAGAAAGGACAACCGTCGTATCTAACTTGGCTGGACGGATATCGGGAAACAGGGATGTTGCGAATATTCGCATCCGCATCCGCAAATGCGGAACTTCTGCATAAATTTAGACATCTGCATCCGCATCCGCATCCGCAATAATCGATGCGGATGTTTTATGCGGATTGGCGGTGCCGGCTAATGGCGCGTGCCCTTCGGAAGTAGTGTTGCCAGGTGTCCCGCTTTTCAGGGGTTTGGTGACGTGTCTTGATTGAACCTTCGGCGGGACGCTAAATGTCCCGCTTTTTGACCACCGTTTTCAGAACGAACAATTCTATTTTCATTTTTTTTTTTTTTTTTTTCTATACTGGCCTGGCATATTGGCGGCATTGCACCTGATGGAAAGTGTCAATGCCGCCCAGGCAGAGTATCCATTGGCATCGAACGGCAGTCCCATGCCAATGGAGACAATTATGCCGGCCTGCTAAGGTGCCTCTTCACACCGCGGCGGAAGGACCCAGGATTGTAGGAAGGAGGGAACACGTACGCCGGCAAACAATTCCACAGCTTGACGGTGCGGCACAAAAACGAATTTGAGAACCGTTTGGTTCGCGCCGGGATGGTGTGGGCCGTCAAGCTATGGCTTCGCAAGCCAGCACGCGTGGTTCTGGTTAGGAATGGAGAGGAAGGGAGCAGTTCAGGACTCCAACCCTGCGTGATGTGGCAGATATTACGCCCTCGATGTGATTCCTTGGATTGAGATCACAGCGGATATCCACACCAAGGATACTCAGGTCATTCCGCACTGAGAGGGGAGTACCCTGAAGAATGGGGAGGGGAGAAAACGGGGATTTTTTGCACGTGAACGCACACACCTGGGTTTTCTTGGCATTGAACTCAACCATATTCCTGGAACCCCATGTAGAAATGAGATCCAAGGTCCGGTTGAGGTCAATGACAAGATCTTCGCGTCCCATCACAGATTCGACACGGCAACCCGGAGGTCCGCAGTGGTATCGCCCATGAACCGTGCTGTCATCTGCATAGCAATGAATGTTGCCAAGCGACAACATGTCATTGATATGCAGAATAAACAAGGTGGGCGACAGCACCGAGCCCTGAGGAACTCCGGCATTTACCGACATGAGCGCCGAAGCGTGTCCGTCAACGACTACACGTATTCTACGCCCATGCAGAAAGCCGGAAATCCACGAACACAGGTTGCCGGGCAGACCGTATGCCGGAAGCTTGGACAGAAGACCACGGTGCCAGACCCTATCAAACGCCTTGGCAATGTCGAGGCTCACAGCAAGAGCCTCGCCACGCCGGTCAATCGCCTCACCGCAGCGATGCAGGACAAACGCTAGAAGATCACCCGTCGATCGATTATGACGGAAACCGTATTGTCGGTCACTGATCAACGAGTGATCCTCCAGGTAGCGGATCAATTGAGCGTTTATGATCCGCTCCATGACCTTACACATCACTGAGGTGATAGCGATAGGGCGGTAATTGGTAGGGTCCGATCGATCACCCTTTTTGGGGATCGGTTGCACATTGGCCTCCCTCCAAGATTCCGGCACAACACCTGTGCGGTAGGACGCTCGGTAGAGGCGAGTCAGTGCTGGAGACAACTCGGCTGCACAAGCCCTCAAAACCACCGCCGGTATTCCATCCGGACCACTGGCTTTCCGCACATCGAGAGACCGTAACTCACGCCGCACATCACACTGCCTGATGCGAATATCTGCCATTGAGAAACCGCAATCAGGCAGTGTAGGCAGCGACTGGGAACCACGGTCTTCGAGGCGGGAATTAGCCGCGAAGAGATTTGCCAGCAAGGCAGCCTTCTCTTGCGGCTTGTGGGCCAGCGACCCTTCTGGGTACCTCAGCGGCGGCAACGCTGGACGGCAGAAGTTAGATTGAACGGCCCTGGCCAACCTCCAATAAGCACGACTGCTAGTTGGGTGATCGGCCAACGCACACCCAATCCTGCTAACGCGCTGGGCATCCGCCCTAACGTAGGCCTTCTTGCAGGCCTTGGAGGCACGGTTATAGGCTTCTTTGAGGGAACTGATATTCGGATCCTTCATGGCGCGACCCATCGGCGCATGCACGATTGAACCAGGAGCGTCCACGGCCCTTACTGGCGATCTCAGAGGAAGGAATGTAATATTCCATTCCAAGTCTGATCTCGTCAGCAATAGCGTTGGCACTCGCTGAGGGATCTTTACCCTCAAAGCAGCGCTGCCTCCAAGAGATGGATGCGAAATATTCCCGCATACCATCCCAATCAGCTGACGAGTAATGCCAGACTCTTCGCCTCACCTGCACGGGACGTGGAGGTGATGCGATCGGTACTGACGACCCAACCAGGCAGTGATCGGAAGTGCCCAGAGGCGCACTAACGGTCACACGATACCCGGCTGGGTGACTCGCCAGCAGAAGGTCCAGCAGAGAAGGCGCATGACTCGCCACATCCGGGATCCTGGTGGGCTGGTTCACCAGTTGTGTCAAGTCATGAGTCAGAGCGAATGCATGGGCAGCTCTGCCAGCATGGTCAGTCTTGGAGGAGCCCAGCCACAGTTCGTGATGAGCATTGAAATCGCCCAAGACCACCATTTCGGCCGACGGGAACTGCGCCTGCGCGTCATCAGCCGCCTGGCTAAGATACCTGAACAGCCGAGTCGTCTCATCGTCCCCGTTGTGAGACCTGTAAAGGCACACGTAGATGCGGCTCAAGGAACCTAGATCCACGTGCACCCACAGAGCGGAGAAGGAGGGGTCCTCCATGCAGTGCAAACGGCGACAGCAGATGTCCGACCGAACATACAAGCATACCCCGGCTTTAGGCTTGAAGTTTACTTCAAGCGAATAACCGGGATACAACAGGTAAGAATTATCGGTCGGACAACGAATCTGCGTCTTCGTTAGGAAGAGCAAAGCAGGCCGGGCCGTCTCGAGATGGTGGTGGACGGCATTGAGGTTCGTATGGAGTCCACGGATGTTAGTGAACTCCATAGTGAACGCGGTGGTGGGGTTAAGCACCGCTGAAGGACCTGCTCTGTTAAATTGCACTGTCATGGTAGATTAAGGATGGGATTGGTGAAGAGGCAACGAGGAGCTTAAGTTCGGGCACTAAGAAGGCCGAATGGGCACCGGCACGAAAGGGTCGGCAGGAAGCGAATTGATCCGCCGGACGGAAGGGCCCCCGTACCCTCCCGGGATGGGCCGCCGGGACCCCACTTCCGGTCACCAACCGGCACGACGGACCCACCCAAGATTATGCGCGGCATGGTGAGGCAGCCTCTCGAGGTGGTTAGCCCCGATTGGGCCCCTGTACTATACCGTGGGCGGCCAGCGGACAACCGTTTCTACGGGTCTCCCTGGCCGGCGGATCAACTTTCCTCCCTTTGACAGAGGACCGAAAATACCCACACGGTACAACCTCATGCCCGGACTCAAGACCCTCGAAGAAACCGGAAAACCACTGGCTGATCCCGGAACACGATCCCCTTACAGAGATCACTATGGCGGTCTTTACGCCTCGTGGACGGTGGTAGCTACCCGGGCGGACACATAAGTCCTACCACCACTATGTCACTCATTTGGCACTACCCAGGGGTCACGTGTAGGCAATCTAGAGTCAAAGCCTACGGACGCGAGTGACGTTAACCCCCTAAAAACGTTAACCCCTTTTAGATTGTAAAACATGTGCAAGGAAATACTGTTATATAGTGAACTTATATCTTAGTGAATATTAGCTGGCTCCAATGAATATTCCTTAGTAACAATTTCAAGTTTCATACGGCTTAGAGAGCATTACTGGCGATTTTTTTTTACGATATGTATATGTAGATGTAATTCAAAAGAAAAACGCATCTTAACTTCACATAATCTCTTCGAGCATTATAGCGAGCATAATTTGTCAAAATTCATGTGCAAAGACGTGTCGGAAAATATAAATTTTCATCTTGGAGATAAAGATCGTTCTGGTAAATCGAATAGTTATAGACTGAGAATTTAAGGAATAACTTGATGTACACCCATAGTAAACGCTAGAGGAAAAATTTAAATCGCTTTGTGTAAATTTTTTAAATATTAGGAGTAAGGTAAGAAACCTCTGCCTATCCCTTCTGGAAAAAAGGCGTGAGTTTATGTATGTATGCATGTTAAGAAACCATGGCGCCTTATGAATTGAAGCCTCGAGAGATATAGTACTTGGTCTGATTGAGCTGCGCTTTCATTATTATACTAATAACCAAAAACGGCAATTGTCTTTGAGAGCCTCCAAAGACGCGACGTTTTTCTATGTAATAAGTATATGCTGCTAGAAAGAGGGAGAGTAATAATTTGTGAAAGCAAAAAGAATATAATTGTCTCTTCTTTAATAGGCGTCCCGCTGAAGAACTCAAAATCCCGCTTATTTGAATGTCCTGTCCCGAATTTTCAAAAACTAAACCTGGCAATGCTATTCGGACGTGACATTGACCAATGGCAGCAAAATAAATAGAGACATGATCCGACGCATTTGTTGTTTCTATGATAATAGATTCTTCTAGTGAAAATGAGAGTCGAGAAATACTAGAAAATGGTAGCACTGAAGCTGTACTCCAAAAAAATTTCTTTCTTACCCCAATAAAAAAAGAGTCTATGTGGATGAAAATCCTCTTAAGTGGTGTTTATCGAGAGGAATATTATTGCTGATAGCACAAATATTTTTATCCACTCCACTAAGTAGTAATCCTAGCGAACAATTATTTGCATCGTGGGTTTAATTTACCAACCTCTTCCTAAACGCCTTGTTATGAGAAAAGTCGGAACGGCGTTATACTTAATAAATGAAACGGTGTTCTTTTGCGAGCTCTTGGGGCTACTCAAAACGAAGGTAATGCATTTAATTATCTATAGAGAAGATGGCTAAAACCTTGTACAAGCATGGGATCGAATTCTACACTTAATTATATCGGAACCCAAAAGACCAACTGCCCGATATCAAGACGCAGTTAGCTTCTTCTGCGTAGACTGAAATGCAAAAACAGACTAACGTTTTAAATTAACTTTTTAATATAAATTACGGGTAATTAAATTCCGCCCTGTGACCATAAATCCTTTAAGGTAATCGAAATACCGGGAAGTTAAAAAATATAAAAAATTAACATAGATAAATCGATAAATATTAGTAAGAGATAAAATCCGTAAATAATAGTTTAATTTCAATATTCATTCATATACTATATTTATATAAAATGTTAAACATCCGCATCCGCATCCGCGGATGTGAAAAAATCGACATCTGCAACATCCCTATCGGGAAACTAAGCCTTAGCGTATAAATATGAAATGAATTGTTCCGTTCTCTGACATCTCAAGGCGTCTAAAGAAAACAAGTCACTTAAAGAAGACTTCTCTGTATCAGCACATATACGCACACCCACTGCAGGGCACGGGCCTACTCTACAATCGAGGGTAGGATTGAGAGTGGTTAGGCCATATAGTCCAACACGCTGCCCTAGTGCGGGTTGGCGGACTTACATACCATAGATTTTTTTTATAAATCGCTATGTTATGCAGGTTTCCTCACGATGTTTACCTTCACCGTTTGAGTACGTGGTGATTGACTATCAATACACACATGACTCCGAAAAGTCAGAGGTGTGCCCTGGGATTCGAACCCGCGACCACCGTGAAAATGTTGGCAGTCGCGTCTAGTCTGTTTACCAACAGGCTAAAGAAGACTTATGAAAATTATATTTAGAAGAAAAGCTACGTAGTGGCAAGTGGTTTCTCTGTCTACTGATCAACAACAGCGTCGTTTAAACCTGGCCTCTTTTAATAGGTTGCGCATCTTCCAACAGTGGACTTCCTGGAGCCGACGATATTGATGATTAGTGCTATTTTATGGGTATATTTTATAGACAATAATAATGTATATTGGACCAATATTATTGGTAGGTATGTGACGGTTAAATATCGAAATAAACACAGGTTAATAACTAATATTAATTTGTTAGATATATTTTTAATATTTAGATAAATACAACAATTTCAAATGAGAAGTAAATTAGAAGTCCTCGAGTATCGGTCGATTTTCCAAGACTTGCATTACTTGTTCAAATGCCATTGCAGCTTGGGGTCCTTCGAAAGGATTATAAGCTTGGTCGTCTTTGATCATTCCTTGTTTTCTAAGTAGCAGTTCTTTCATGAGTTCCCTTTCCCGCTTTAAAACTTCTTCATTCATAACGTTTACAGATCTGCGTTTGAGAAAGACGCCATGTTTCTTGAAACAATGGCGGTTGAAGTCCCGTTTGTAGCTGTATGGTTGCGAGCAAATCTGCAAGTTAGTAAAATATATTTGACAAAAATCAGTCCGTTTTACGTTTTACTGTAGGACACGAACTCTTCTACAATCAAGAATACGATTAACAGGGTTTAGGCCATATAACCCACCACATTGGTTTTCTGCGGGTTGGTGGACTTTGCAAACAATAGAAATTCCTACAAATCGCGATAGTGTGCAGATTTCCTCACAATTTTTCTTTGACTGTTATAGTTCGTGGTGATTGACTCTCAATTCAATATGACTTCACAAAGTCAGCTGCATCATCTCCAACACACAAGCACGCACGGAAAGTTCGATGGGAAGGGTCATTCCTTTATAATATAATACACCCAACAGTTACATACATAGTTCTGACCCCACATTAAGTTCAATTAAGTATTGTGTCGTGGGTATCAGAAACTACGAGAGGCTTTACGGTATCACAAAGACACAAACACACAGACCCGACACAAATATATGTGGACCACACAAACATTTGTGTCAGTGCGGAGGTCGAACCTGCGACCTCTCGTTTCACAGTCGGCGTCTAACCAACTGCGCCACGGAGGCTGTCAAATTTATATTCGCTGCTTTTAGCTGTTGTCACATTCAGATTTGAGTCTTGTATCTTGGATATCAGTAATTACGTGAGATTTTTCGGTATCACAAACACCCAGACCCAAAACAAATACATGTAGTTCACACATATTTGTTTTACGGGGATCGAACCCACGGCCTCTCGTTTCACGGCCGGCGTGTAACCAGTTGCGCCACGAAGGCTGTCAAGATGTTTATTTCAACACATCGTAATTTCGTATTTATTTTCTATTCATATACACAACCCTATTTTAAAATCATTTCCATTGTATGTGAAGTTCGCCAATGTATAATGGGCCAGCGTAGAGGAGCAACTATGGTTTGAGCCCTCTCTAACGTAGAATAGTTCTGTTTCTTGCAGTGGTATGTGTTATCAATTTATTGAAATTTAAGTAGTTAGTATAAAATTTACGGATGTTGATTTTTGTATACCTACCTCACATTTATATGGACGTTCTCCAGTGTGCACTCGCATATGATGTCTTAAAGCAACTTTCGAATAAAACATCATGCTACATGATTCGCATTTTACGTTTCTATTTTCTGAATTATGTTGTCTTAGATGTCTTGTTAAAGAGTTTTTCTAAAATATAAGATGAATATGTGAAAAATATATTAATCAATAATTAAGAAACGACGGTTAATAGAATTGTTATGATTACCTACCCTTTTGAATCCCTTATTGCAAGTATTGCAAAAAAAACTTATAACATCAGAGTGCATCTTCATATGTCTGTAAAATATCATGTCTTAATATACAGGGTATATCAAGACTGCTACTGAAAACGAAGCTGGGTGGTAGTATTAGTGAATACAAAAACATTGCAAACTAAAAATTTCACAACAAATGTGACAATTTTTTTTAATCATTTTTTAAATATCATCATTTTTGGGTGGTAAATCCATAGTTTTTGTTAAAATAATAATTTAAATTCTTTTATACCTAAGAGTTTTTATAAATAAAAGGGTATTCACAATAGTTTTTATCCTAAAGTAATATGTATATGACTATAGTCATATACATTTATGTATATATAATATATTCTTCTGATATTTATTAGTTTACACCTGAAGTTTTATTTTATTATTATTTAGAGATGCGCCTACTTTGATTTCTCTGCACCACCCAAAGGTTGACTGGGAGAGAATGCCTCAGGCATTAAGTCCGCCTTTATACTTTGTATATAAAGCATTTAAATAAATAAATAAATAAATAACTTTAGGCTAAAAAAAATAATTACCACCCAAATACGAAAAAAAAACGTCATTTTTTTGCAACATTTTCTGTTGCATTACATCTGAAGTCACTTAAACTACCACCCAGCTTCATTTTCGATAGCAGTCTTGATATTACCTGTATATAAAATATAAATTATAATGTACATAGATTTTATGCTCGCTGAATAGCTATTTCAGAACCAGTAAAGTTGATAAAATAAATGTTTTTAGTTCAATTGTCGCAGACTTGTTTTATTATTGCTTTCCTTTTATATTTTATAGTAGGTAGGTATTTTTTAATGTTATTTGTAATTAAATTATATTTGTGTCTGTGACAAAAGAATTGTTTTTCTACTTTTAAAATGTGTTTTTTTTTTGTTTGGTTGTAGATTGTTGTGATAAATATTTTTATAATTATTCTAAATATGTGTTTTCACTTTTCAATGTTGGATAGCAAACTACCGGCGCCTTATCTGTCTGCCATGTACATTTTTTGTTAATCTAACTAGACTGTTACATGCACCCTGCATTCCTGCCCCCAGGACGGTTGCCCTGCTATTTTTTTAATATATAATATTTGTCCAGTACCTGGAATTTTACTATTCCTGTTTTTTAAATGCATACATGAGTAGAGAAATATTAGTACATAATTATATTATATTTTTATGGTTCAAATGTATCAATAATTATTACCTTCGCAATGAGTGAGCGTTGTCGCAAGTTGCCACACATACCTCACATTTAAAGTTTCTTATATTTAAATGCTTTTTCTTATGATGATTTAATTGGCCTTGTTTGAAATAGGTTTTGGAACAAATATCACATTTGAATTTTCTTTCACCTAAAACAGAAATATATTCTTAAAGCAATGTCACTTGCGAGTATCTAATAAAATACAATATAAAACTGTAATGTCATACCTATATGAACTAATTGGTGAATTTTTAATGATTTTGTTAACTTCCCACAATAACAGCAAATATCCATTCTGGTTTTTGGTACATATTTAGCCCTGTACAATCTTTTTCTCTTAATTGTTTCTTCATGATCATAGTATACAACTCTGACATCTTCTAAAACAACAGGCTTAATAGGAACATTGCATACTGTCCCAGATTTAATATCTATAAATAAAAAAATGATAAGAAATATTGAAAATAAACTCATGTAAATATATTATATCATATTAACCTTTATTTGCTTTCTTTTTTGTCTTTTTCTTTTTTATTGGTTTCCAGGGTATGTACTCATCTGCATCAGAGGTTGGGCTATAATCATCAATATCATTACAATCCTGTTGAAAAATATGAATATGAAGAATTGTACAAGAACAGTTTACAAAATAAATTAACTTGTGAAATTTTTGTTCTTAAATCAGACATTATTGGGAATTGAAATTGTAAAGTATGTAAGTGCCTCAGTTATAAAATATTACAAATGAGTTCTTTTTTAGTAATTATTAAAAAAAATAATGAATGCCATAAACACTTACAAAGTTTTCATATTTAATCTCTGGTTTTATTGACTTCAAAAAATCAATCACAGGCATCTCAGTTCTGTTCCTCTTGTTTTCACTTTCAGGTTTTGTTATGATTGTGTTTTTGTATGTAACACATATTTTGCCACTTTCAATTTCATTCATTAAATCAATAGGCAGTGAAGGTTTAAAGTCATTGTTTTCTTTGTATGCTATGTGCTTTTTGATTTCACTTATATTGTTAAAATTTACTATTTTTGTTGGATCTATATCTTGCAGTATCCTGTCAGACCTAAAAAAAATATATAAATGATGTAATAGAAGCTCAATTCTTAAAATTATATTAAATTATACTCTTTTATTAATGTTAAATGAAGGTGTAATTTTATGTGCACTCACCGTTCTATTAGCACTTTACAACCATATGCTTCAGCAACTTTTTGTTTGCATGGATGACATATCTGATTGTGGTCATTTGTTCCTATTTCCTAATCAAGAAAAATATTTAAAATGTTGATAAATACTCATATACATTATAGTGCACCCACACAACTATTATCTTATGTTGACCAACATTTTCTACAGGGTAATATTAAGAATCTATAAATTTCGTTGTTACTAATTATTATTGTTACATTTTTCTTGTCGCATCGAAAAAAGTAAAAATATTCTCTTACAATGTTATTGATTGTTTCCAAATGTTGACTGTTTTTTTAAATTCAGGTCTCATTAAACAATGGGCATCATGCACTAATATTAGATAGATATCAACAAAAGTAACTGCGGCGAGGATGCACCTAGTTACTGCTATGTGTAAAAATATTAAGAACTTCCTCCTATACCAAAAGGGGACATTAGAGAGAAGTAATATTTATGTTGGACTTAAATGTAGGGTAATTATTATTTTTGTAATGTTTTATATATTTTATTCTAATAATATTGCATACCTTTACAGTCGTAATCGATGTTATCATATTTAAATAACTGATTCCTTTGTCTTTATCTATATCACTTATTCTATTCAGGTTCTTGGTTTGCCCAAGACATATTCGACATTTATTTTTAAAAGGTTTCAATACCATGGTCTTAATTTATCATGAAATAGGAATAAATAAAATTGAAAACAACACAATCTCAAACATTTCAAAGTTGACGTTTACATCAATCAGTGTCAATTAGATATGGGTCGTTCGCGATTGAACGGGTCAAATAAACCAGCTCGCAAGAACCACGCGATCGATTCGATCTTTATGTACTATGCGGTTCAACTAAGAATAGGACTGACCCTGCGCCATATTGGTTCGTAGTAGCTGTCAAATCGCACAATTTAAGTAGGGTGAGCAAAACAAGATTTCTTAAAATCGACACGCCCGTAAAACAAGGTAGTATGTGATCAAAAGACGAAACCACTTTTTTTGTATATTATTCTTTAGAAAACAATTCTTTATCAGTACAGCTTGAAAAAATAAAATTATTATGAATACTTTCGGAGATATTCAATCGGACAAAGTTGTATCTCAATATTATTCCGACGTACAATGTCATTCTAGCACGTACATTCTTGTTGCCTACCAGACGAAAACGTGTTTGGATCGGTAAGCTTCTGCGTATCCTCAGTTGTAGCGTTGTCTGATGGATTACGCATGTACAATGTTCACATGACTCCAATTTTATTTTAGTTATAAAAAATGTTATTTTTAGGTTTTATAGTCAATAATATAATAAATGTATAAAACCAGGACGTATGTTATGAATCAACATTATTCTACGGAATTCTTAAAAATATATTTATCTCAATACTTTATTTTATATTCCACACTGTTAATTATATCTTATGTATTTATAACATTTAAATTATTTATTAAGTTTTTTAAAAAACTGTGTCGTATATAAGTTATGCCACGTTTTTGTTTGAAATTTCTGTAAATCATTTAGATCATATGTACACATACGACGTCTTACTTCGGGTATTCGTTGTATTTTTTTAGTCGTATCATAGTTTACTTCGTTGTTGTGTGAAGCAAACTAAAATAATACTTTGTTCCGCATTTATAAATGCTTTTTACTTTATTTATATTACACTTACTGTTTATAAAATACTGCAGTTTTTTAGTTCATGGAATTAACTCATACTTTTGATTAAATGTTATTTTCTTATGATGCAGATTTTGATGTTGGTGGTGTGTTGTGGTTTGATACATCACCTCTACCACCAGGTGTAGAAAAAATTTTATTCAGCTAGCAGGTGTCTGGTATGATGTTATTGGCGATTACAATATAGAAAACTGTGAATATAATGAGAGAAAATATTATATTCATCAGTTATCTGTACCAAATCCATTTATATGAATAAGAAAATCCATAGAATATGATGATCCCAACTTTAAAAATGTACTGCTTTTTGTTATACAAAAAAAATTAAATATAGCATCTATATACAGATAATCACTATTAAATATTGCAACACCAAAGCCTTTTCGAATTACTAATCACGGCCACTGGAATGTTTTATTTTGTGCATTGCTCAAGAGCGGTCGGTTTAGCTTAATGCTAACTTCATAGGCAATATAAATATTGTTTTTTTATAGTTTACCCGAATTAAACGGTAATCTGTTCTACTCCTCAACATGGAAAGAACGCAAAATATGTAAAGATACATGTTTAGAAATGAGAAGGATATGTTTGTTAAATCTGGTTAAGAATCATGTTTTAAAGAAACGAAACGTTATACATTAAGAAGATATGACTGAGCCTTGCAAATATAATTATAAATATGGATATGAAATTTCTTATAAACAATGATTGAATTATTTTATAGTATAGTCATTGATATTGGAACCTAGGCCTTAACGAAAAGCAGTAGGCGTTTGTTATAAAATATACACTTAAGCTAAAAGAGTTTCCGATACCTTAATGAGGATCATCCGAATAGGCGCAAATTTAGCTACTGTTTATATTGTTTTCTTCTTTTCATGTTATAATGATACAACAACTTTGCGCTAATCTTTTTTTTAATTAGCTATGTATGCTGTTAAGCAGCTGTGTACTAGATTTATTGTCCTAAAACCCAAAAAGTGCTTTATAAAAAACTGATTTATCGTGGGGGACAAAATCGATACAGAATTGCTTATTATTTTGTACATTTATGCTGCTAAAAAGTTTAATTTGATTATTTTTCAAAGATTTCTCGTAAAACAATCAATTAGAATTCTAATATGGGCCAAAACAAATTCGAATCTATATTTGGTACAAAATATGCACCACAGGTCTCTTTTGATGTTTAATCTAAAATTTAAAATATGCTTGTCTTGAAAAATATCAGTAACGAAAAAAATATCATGTAACAAAATAAAAGATGTGTATAATATTGATAAAAATGATCCTAGTAAATAATTTATAAATATGTTCTAAATAAAACTACCGTTACCTATAGTTGCCTGATTGTTGTCCACATCTTTACAATTTCATCTTTGCACGTTTGAAATAATACATATATATAACTCTTGACAAACGATTTCAAAGCTTATAATAATGAGGTATAAATAATGATATATTTATTTTGTGTATTGTGACCTCTATTATTACTGAGCACTTATTCTTCAAATGTTGCATTAATGTTCCCTTTTAAATTTGATGGGTAAAAATATTTATTAAGAAATTAATTTTATATTCTTGTATATGATTTTATATAATATTAACATTTACATTACACTATGAATATGTATCTTTTTTATAATTATGATAAATTATTAGTTTGAAGATCATAAGTTAATAAAGCTTTATGATCGTTATGCTAAATACAACGGGTTGAGAAATATTTATCTATGCTGTACTATTTAGTTTTAAATGGTAGTCTTAAAGATAATTGCAGTTTCGTTTTGATAATTTGATACCAAAAAAATAACTTAAGTACTGAAAAATGTAATAAATATACAGCTATAACAATAATTACAATATATGATTTAATATCTAACGTTAAATATATATATATATATACTAAAATAAAAGATTTTAATTTATTTTTCAGTTCAAAAACTGAGTTTTGTGCTCAAAACAAAAACATACATCATCATTTTTCGTTCACCATTCCATACAAAAAAGTCGGTAGTGCACATAGGTAACCCTAATTTTCATAGAATATTGCCGTAAGATAACAACTAGCGTTCTCATTTACGTAGTACAACGTGGAATGTTCTCATAAAACACCTATTTTTTAAAATAATTGATAAATTTTCTTCATATTTATTTATAAAAAGGCTTGACATTGGAGTATAAACTTTTGGTAAGTTATATTTAACCGCAATAACTAGGAATAAAATAATTCAATAAAAAGTTTTTCTAAAACTTCAAACAGCTCTCCTGTAAAGTAGAGATTTTGCAAATCCGACTTTGTTCTACGACAGTGTCGAAATAATATTTTTGTTGAATAAAAATAATATTTTTAATACTTAATAATTCGTAAAAAAATTAATGAATGAATAATGTCGTGTTATAGTTACTCTCTGGCGAATAATTGCATATGAAGTAAATAAAAAATTAAAAAATACTTTTTTAAGCTATTTATGACTAAACATTCTTGTTTATGTGTCCATATAACATTTTGTAATTGTTTTAATTTATTTAGTTAATTTATGTTCAAGAATTTGACTATGTGAAAAAAATATATAATTGATGCGTAAAAAATTTTTTGTTGCTAACCATACTTTTCGTGTGATATTTGACAACTAGAGGTCATTGACGTTCCTATTCTTATTTGAAACACATAGTACAATAAAACTCGTTCATTCGATCGATCGCGATAGGAGAATCGCGTCGGTTCAAACGAACCGAGAACCGAAAACCGAGAGCCGAGAGCCGAGAACCAAAACCCGTGAACAACGGTTCGCGAGCCGTTAACGTCCTGTGAAGTGCGACCTGACCCGAGTCGAGCCGAATCAAGCCAAACAAACGGTCGGATATCATCGGTTTTAGAGACGAATACAGACACTAAATCGTTAGAATGTAAATGACAAAGTTAATATATGCTTTGAGTGGTAGGCTTTAAAGTTTATTTTGCGTTACAATTTTATAGTTTTGTCTTTTTGAGTGAGTTGAAGTTAGTTACGTCTTGATTTATGATTACTTGCGAATTGCGTTTGAAAATATTGTCATCAAGTAATAACTCCTTTTTGTTCGTTTTTCGTAATTAGTATCCCATTGTCCTAATATTTTGCCTATTACGTTTGTTGTAAAATTGGTTTTCACGTGTTTCAGTTGTAAAAGTGATATTTTTGTGTAAAATAATAGGTAATATGAACTTTAAAACGTGTTTACCTACCCTTAGTAGAAGACTAAGGGCCTATTCATTTATATCAATGACTTAAACGGAACCAATCGTTCGATTGATCGAGTCATTTGAACCGGTTCATTTCATAGTATTGATCCGGGTCTTAAAAATTGAACGAATTGCACATTGCTAGTGTCAATTATCAAATGTCAATTTCATTATTTTTATTCGTCCACAAAAGACCGCCTAAGTCCTAACAACATACTGCCAAGGCGAAAAAGAAATAAAAAATGGTGTTATATAAAAATACTAGCGGCCCGGCCCAGCTTCGCACGGGTACAAATAGATTTCTGTACAATAATATGTACGTATTATTATTATACATATAAACCTTCCTATATAGGCACGCTGCTGCCGCGCTCGGTCGGCGAGTACCACCGCAAGCGCTACGTGCGTCCCGCAATTTTAAATCTGTAATATCTTCGAAAATATTCATTTAAATCTTGTGCTGTAAAGGACCATATAGATCTATATTAAATTAACAATGTATTTAAGCTATTTAATTGGATAAGGATTAATGTTGTATTGGTTAAAGTCGCTTCGAAAATTAGCCATTATTTGTCGTAAAAAGTAAATGACAAAAAAATGTTATTGTGGGACATCCATAAGAGATAGACATATACCATTCCAGAGTTTTCTGTAGACCTTTTCAATGTGTACTAATTTGTAGTGCATTATTTTGATAAATCTCGTAGGGTTCAGCCTGCGTTTGCAATTTAAGCGGAAAAAAATTGATAATTAACGACATCACATTAGAAACCTCAAAATAACAATATTTCTCCACTATTTAATGGATGTTATTATACATGTAACCCTTTCTATTGAATCACTCTATCTATTAAAAAAAACGCATCAAAATCCGTTGCGTAGTTTTAAAGATTTAAGCAAACAAGGGGACATAGGGACAGAGAAAGCGACTTTGTTTTATACTATGTAGTAATACCCAAAAATCACATACTGACATCACAGTGAGATAGATATACGAATCTTGTATCAGTTCGGGAATCAAAACCGCGGCCTAACGTGTAATCAAAATACTTTTTTTTTGGTAATGTACTTGAGCACCATTTCTCGGAGTTACCATCTCCACCCATTCTTGAAAGTTTTCAATGCTGTTGCGGCCAATTAAGAGAAAAACTAATCTATAGGAGAGGCCAGAGACGAACGTAACGATATTTATTTTTTTCTTGAAACGTCTGACAAACCTTATTTGATCACGAAATACTAATTACTAGACGAAGTAAATTACTCTCATAAGTATGAACAGCAGGAATAGTGATTAAAGCTTCATTTAAAAAATGGCGTTCTAAAGGAACTATCGTATAACTGGTTCCGAATAATATTAATCTACTGTTGAGGGTGTTCACTTCAACCTAGAATTTGATTGACAGCGTTTAGGCCCTAACTCCTGTCTCCAAGTCCAACACGGTAGTTTTCTGCGGTTGGGAGGACAAGAGTCTACAAATATACACAGACCACAGAAATTTAACTCATATCACAAAACCTGCTAACTGATTTCATGCATTAAGTGATCCTTCCGGGTAACTAGAAATGGGATAGTCCGTAGTAATATATAAAATGTAAAAATACCAAGTATTATAACAATACATATTTTATATTTAAGTACACACCTGTGTGTATCTTCAATAACGAGGAGAGTATTTACAGTACTCCTGTTGGAATTTTGTAGATAAGGAAAATACTGAAAGCTACAACAGATGCAAGGATTTTTATGGTTTTTTTGATAATAATTATGTTCTAATTGATTTCAAAATGTTACCAAGAGAATGATATGAAAAGAAACGACTTTTGGTTTTCATGTCCATGGAACGAATGTAACGTTTTTACAAGTTTTGTTATATCTAATTGACTCTATACGATATAACAAAATGCTACTAAAATTCAAACTTTGTATACAATACATTACAGTATTTGGCGGTCCGAGGTTCAATCTATCGCGGTCTGCGAACGGGACGCGCCGCGCCGCGCCGCCCGCTTTGTGCTGGCCCTTGTTATAAAGCCTAAATCTCTTTTTTTTTGTGTAGTAAATAATTCCAACCAATAATTATAGGACTTTGATGGAGTTAGATCATAAGTTTTTTTTAAATATTTTAATTGGGATTATGTTTCGTCTAAAACTTTTTTGCTCGTTAGCACAGTAGGTTTTATAATGTCAAATGTCGTCTAATTATAACATATGAACTATTATTTGATTTTAATAGCAACCATAGCGTAGCGTTGTGGTTCTGTATTTGTAGAACGGTTTTGACGATAATCTGCTGAAGATTGTAATTGCCACAAATATTGCTACTTTCCATTTCAAATACCCACTTGTAAAACAGTAGGGGCTTTTGGTCTATCGGCGTCTTACGTGACATTTCTACGGGATTTCTACGCATAAGATAAATTTAAAGGTCTTAGATTAATAGTAAAATTTGCAATTCATTTACCAAAACCACACTTTCTACGTGCGATCATCGCTGGCACACTAGCTGATTGTATTGTTATCCAATCCCGCTCTACTTTAACCCCAACACTGTCTATTCGGCTCGACTTATAAGGTCCTTTGTAATAATTGTAATCATGTCGTTGCGTTTTCCGATGGTGGACCTACTGTAGTCTTAAGGTTACCGCTCATTAGAACCAACCGGCACCGCCTCGTCGCAGGTGAAACAAGGGCAAACTTCGCGTGGTTCACTCGTTGGTAAAGCGCGTTTCCTTCTGGGCTTGTGAATTGACAATGCACTACACCACAAGACAAGCATGCAAGCAACGAGTTGTTTCCGAGTGGCCCACGCTTGGATGGCACGGCGGGGCGATCCGAAGACGTTACGGAGTTGATGTAGTGACCGTATGTCCAGAAAATTTCATATAAGGAATATTAATTACGCGAGGCGAGCCGGTACCGAGGTGTGAACCCACCACCTTGTATTGACTGTCAGGAAAAGAGAGAGAGGGAGACAAAGAAAATGTGATATTTGTCCCGCCAAATAGCAGTGTAAATGTACTGCTGTGTTTCGGATTGAAGGACATTGTAGCCCGAGTAACTATTGGACATATTGAGACCTAACAATTTACGTCTCAGGATGGCGAGCGCAGTGGAATGCCAAGCATTGCTTTGCAAGGCGTTGCTTGGTTTTGCGGTTGTTCATGAGCAGTCGTATTGCTGACCATGAGGCGAACGGTATGCTTGTTGAATTAATTTATTTTTGTTGAATAATTATTAAGCTGAACGTGACACGTGAGACTTGAGAGCATGGGCCTGATCCCCGTTGCACTCAGGAAAATGTTTGTGTTAGAATATAGGGGTATACAAAATTATTATATTTCCGATTTAGGTGTTAAATATAAAAATTGTATTGTAGTGACTTATAGTAAACCACGGTGGACAAATAACAAAGGTAATGGGTTCAAATACCAGGGCACACAGGGGATTTTTCGTAGCCATGTGTGTATTGTCTGTCACCACTCATTATAACGGTGAAACAAACATCGTGGGACACCTGCATACCATAGCGATTTGTAACAATTTCTATCGTATGTAAAGTCTGCCAACCCACACTAGACCAGGTCTAATGACTTCCAATAGTACTCTCGATTATAGTGCAGACTTTGCCTTGCAATGGGACGTACTAAATGAGCTGATGCAGATACAGGCAGATAAAGCCATACAAAAGGCTTTGTATATCACTGAGAAAAAAATGTCAGGAGGAAACCTGCATACTAAACAGACTTGTCAAAATTAAAATTAATTTTAGTTGGTTAACCCGTTCCAATCGCGGAGTACGCCCGTGCCCTACAATTTTATCCTCTTTATGATATTAGTATCTATATAAAATACTAAGATTGGTTAACAGATGATAGCTTTGGTTGAGAGGTCGTGTCTAATAATATTACGCTGGGCGTCACATTCCTCTTCACAAACACCCTTTTTGATATCAGTTCAGGTTTTTATTGCAGTTGATGGCGAGACGAGCATGCCGTTAGCCTGATGGTAAGCGTTACGACCGCTCATGAACAGTGGCAAAACCAAACAACGCCTTGAATCACAAATACATTGCTTGGCATTCCACTGCGCTCGCCATTCTGGGACATAAGATGCTAAGTCTCAATATGTCCACTAGTTACTCTGGCTACAATGCCTTCAATCCGAATCACAGCAGTGCATTTAAACTGCTGTTTGGCGGGAGAAATAGGCATTGCGGTGGTACCTACCCAGGCGGTCTCTCACATATGAGAGACCTACCACCAGAAATGGGTAATCAGGGGTAGTCTTAAATTTCACCACATATCACTAAAGGGGAGGGTGAGTTAAAAAATGCTAAATAAAAGATCACGTGATTAATGGACGGCCCCTTTTTAAAGGAGATTAACTCTTAAAAATCCTCTGAACATAGGGATACATTTACGATTTTCTTATTGTTGAGACGTATTAATACAGGTTGGTTATTTGACCCGAATTAACAACTTAAATAATTAAGACCAAAGACTCTACGAAAATTATTTTTTTACACTTTTTTTGTTTTTAACCTAGAACTAGCCCTAAACTGTTAGTTTAATCTAAGAAATTTCAATAAAGTATTATTAGTATAGTGTTATTAATTTTCAAAAATGTAAAAACGAACGGAGAAATGTTGTATGAAAATATCCATAAGTGGTAGAGTCGCGCAGTCCGCTGCAGCCGGCATTGAATCACGTACTTTATGGACGATTTTAAATATTTGGTATTAAATACCATTTTACAAAATAAATGCAGAAGCTGATAAAAAAATGTAACTTTACTCACAAAATCTTTAACCATATTGTAATGTCGGTGCTCTTATAAACACAAAGTTGCAACTTCTTATCCTCTATGCAAATATGGATCAACGGTCAAGGTTCGACCAAGCTTACATGTACGGTAGTATTGTAGTAGGAACAAAATCAATCTAGTTAAATAACAATAGATAAGTAAAAAAGTTGAAATAATATTAACATAACTTACCCTGCAAGATATTGGATATTGATAGTGTCCATGTTTTCAAGCTCACGAATAAAAATGTTGTATTACTTGTCTTTTATTATGTTGAATAATTGCCAAATTAATTTTTGCATATCAATTGATTAATATTTTTTTTATTGCAATGAATGGTGAGACGTGCATGCTGTTCGCCTGATGGTAAGCGAAACGACCGCTCACGAACTGTATTAAAACGAAACAACACCTTGAATTACAAAGCAAGGCTTGGCATAAGATAAGTTTCAGTAGGTCCAGTAGTTACTCTGGCTACAATGTCCTTCAAACCGATGCACAACATTGCATTTACACTACTGTTTGGCGGGAGAAATAGACATTGCGGTGGTACCTACCCAGGCGGCCTCTCACATATGATAGACCTACCACCAGTATTCATTGGATGGTAGAGTCTTCTCTGATTCAACTATAATAAATTATTTTGGGCCTTCCATTTACCAGGGACATACAATTTTATAAGCTCTGTGTGCGAACATAGGCTGGCAACATTAATGTCAATGTTTTAGGTTCAACTCCCAGGTCAGGATATATATATTAGTTTCATGGGAGTGCTTTAATTGAACTGTTTGTAAAGTCGAAAAATAATTGTATGTAAAGTCTGCCAACCCCTCTCAATCGTACTCTCGATTGTGGAGAAGGCCCGTGCCTGCAGTGGGACGTATATGGGCTGATGCAGACCATATAGTGCAGGGACCATTGGTAGTCCCTGGAAACATCCTAAATGGTCCATGGAGCTAAGGTCACCCCTAAAATAATTTTAAACATGTTTTATTCATGACTACATAGGAAAACTCCTTTAATATTTATATTTCGGTACTATATTAACAAACAACCAAACCAGTCAACCAACTAAGTGTTCAATAGTTGGACAAAAATTCGTTCAAATGGTATCTGATGAGTCAAAGTTTAGATAATAAATTGTATCAGTCCATATTAGTCCCACTGCAGGGCATGGGCCTACTCTACTAATCGAAGATACTATTGAGAGTGGTTAGGCCATATAGTCCACGCTGGCCTAGTGGGGTGAGCGAACTTTTCCATACCATAGAAATTCATAAAAATCGTTATGGTATGCAGGTTTCCTCACGATGTTTTCCTTCACCGTTTTAGTGCGTTTTTGATTAAATATCAATAAACACATGACTCCGAAAAGTCAGAAGTGTGCTCTGGGATTTGAACCCGCGACCAGCGTGAACATGTTGGCAGTCGCTTCTGGTCCGTTACAAACCACCACGCCACCACGCACTTTGTAATAAATAATTATCGTTAAAATCTCTCCAATAATAAATAAAATTGAAATATCAGCTTTATCTTTTTACACCGAAACAAAGAAGCAATGGATCGACATGATTTTTATTTGAAAGAGCCATTTTAAAAGAGTGACACAGGCTACCTTACTTATTTGTATACCAAAAAGATAAAAGGCTTAGAGCAAATCTTTAGGAAAAGGCTACCAACGAAATGAAATGTCGTTGTGCCTACACGTATGTAAGTGTATGTAGAGCCGACATAGTATGTATATAGTATAGGGGTACTAAATTAACTTTAAAAATCACGATACGGTAAAAACCAACAAGAAGCATTGGTTTTTGCATTGCACCGAGATTATATTTTTAAAATAATTTACATTTATTCTTATGCTATCCAAATATTTGTTCTAGTTAAAACAAACTGATAAAAAACAGCTGCGCGTTTTAAAATAAACTAAAATATGTACTGTAAAGTGTAAACATTTCAATCAGAGCATATTTCAACTATATTTATACCAAGCTTTATTTATTAAATAAATAAAATGAGGAGTTATGTACATATGCATATATAACTTTCATTGCCCCGGTGTAAAATCGTAAAGAACGAAAATAAAGCAAAATAGTGACCTATATCTATGACATAAAGCTTTTAATGTTGATAACACAGATTATAAGTAGAGTTTTGAGTACTGAGGGCTAAAAATTATAGAGTTCTAATACGATAAGGCAAATTAAATAGTACAGAGGTCGGGGACAGTGAATAGCGCACCCGCGCTTTCCTTCGTCAAAGGCAGTACCGAATGTAGCGAAACAACCTATCCGGTGAGTCAACAGCTTAGCGCGCCCGCGCCGCGCCGGGAGACGGCCGAGGATGCGGCGCGGGGTGCAGCCGCCCCGGAGAGCGCCGCGTGGCTCGCGAGTTGCGACGTGCGAATGCCGAGTGTGAATCGTGTGCAGTGTAGCACGCGCCGCCCGCGGCCGCACATCGCTCATCGCGCTACGCCGCCGCCTCCCCGCTCTGCCGCACCACGCGTCCGCTGGGCGCGTCGCGCGGGCCGCGGGCCAGGCCCGCGAGCCTGCTGCTGCTGGCCGCGTGGCTGGCGGCTGTCGTTGCCGACCTCGCCTGTCCTCAAGAGCCGCCGTCGGCCCAAATCGCGTGCGCTTCTTGCCGCTCGTACGAGAACGCGCGTGAGCATAGCCTGCGAGTGATACGTGAGAGCTTATTGGCAAAGCTTGGTTTCACGCAGGCGCCCAACACGACCGGTCGGGAACTGCCTCAAGTGCCGGCGGACGTCATGGAGCGGTACGAGCGAAGAAGACCACCACCGGGAGTGCAGGCCGACGCACCGATACCCTCGCGCACCTTCGTCACTCATACCGAACAGGACGACTTCCTCGCCCGCACCGATAATGTCCTCATATTTGCCCGTTAGTATTTTATTGAATTCCAGAATATTGAAACAATTTGCCTTAGTTAAGATAAACTCGTACTGTTCTGTGAAAACTAGAATCTATTTTAACCTTCCCTTTGTTTTAAAGTTGTTAAAGTGAAAATATCGTTGTTGACCAAAATTTAAGAGTTACACGGATAAGTGGTATTGCACTTTTAATTCAATCACTAAGAGAGGACCCATTTCAGAACATTTAATTGATAGTAGTTTTACAACAGTAGTTAGAACTGTCGTCAGGAATAAATTTTGGTCGGCTTAACGCGTGGCCAACTATTGGCATGGCCTGCGAAGTTCATTGACAGGCACGTGTGCAGCCTATAAGTGGGTAAGGCACTTCGTGGTCGCGTCACGCACAGCAAATTTTAATTAGTCAATGATTGCTTCAACTTCAACGGTTATATTATGTACCATTGTCTACAGGACCGCGACACGTCGAGATTTGATATTGCGATTAGCTCTAACTATTGTTGAATACTAATATTAACTATTCGATTTATATACATGATTCACAGGTATATAGATTTGCATCTCTTACATTTAATATAAAAATTAATTAGGATAGTGAGCATGCTTCTGCCAAAATGTTAAATATATTGTGATAAAGGTTCAAACAGGCACACACATAGTGTGGTTATTTTACGGTTTCCGTAGTTATAATTAATATGCGAGATGACACAAAAGATGTGGGGGTGAAATAATTATTGTTAAGCGAAAACGGGGCTATCTAAGTTCAGGCAAGTATGTAATCTGGTAACGTGAGCAAGGGGCTTCGACCGCTGACGATAACGTTAAGTCTACAACTACTAGCAGAGTGGCGCATCCCGCTACTAATTTGTACTTAAATATGTGTATGCAATGCAAAAATGAATAACGACTGCTGTATTTTAATGTCATTTGTGCATTTGAAGAATTGTATTGTGGGGAGATCACGACATTACATTAAGCTTCTTGTGTGTTTGCTCGTGTAGGTAATAGTATCTTACTTTGTTTAACATGCACTTATCTCATTACTGTCTTTGTACTTGATTAAAATTGCATGGCTTTTATTATATCGCTCTACATAGTTAAATTTCGTACTGTCCCAATTTAAATGTATAGATTTGCAAATATCTCGTATCTCAGTAATAGCAAATTATTAATAATATTTGTTTAAAAGATGTTTCAAACGACTGGAGATATTCCCACGATTGTATCATCATTCACGTCAATTGTCTATTTATAGCATTATATTAATTATCAAAATTGATAAAGACTGCGCTAGTGTTCTTAACACGACATTAATAGAAAGCATCCCAGTTTTATCGTTATGTACGAGCACAGATAACTCCCTACTACTTAGGAGTGATCTGTGTGTACGAGTTACGACCGACTTAACTCTTTAATTTCGCTATTTTATTAGTTAGGTATATTATCGGTATGAATATTGTTATTTAATTTTAAGCATTGGGATTTTCCTTTTGTGAATATGTTGATGTAAAATTTTCAAGTATTTATGTGAAAATTATAATGTCAATTGAGATATAAGGTTGACCATATGTTTAACAGTAACTTCATTGTGATGGCGAAAATGTAAATAATGTTTGTGATATTGTAATTTTACTGATTAAGCTGAGGAGTGCGTGGCCGCCACCACAAAACTCTTTGCTCGGTTGGTAAATTATAAATATTACACCAAAAGTATGATAGGTAATGGAAAATGTGTAGTATGTAAAGAGAACGATTGTGTACAAGATTTTTATTGTTTGTTTATATGTCATGTTATCCAGTATTTTTCATTTTGAATATACACTACACTACTCTGCGGGCCACATAATGACGTGCGTTGTAGTTGGTGTGTATACAGTATTGTGTAAATCTCTCTCGGTCGTCAGCAACAGGAGAATTAATTAGCTAGCACAAGTTAGTAATCGTTGAGCAGCATCGAGTACTCGAGTAGGCGTTCGTCGACTGTGTGTCTGCCATTCGCGCCGCTCGAGGAACACTGCCCTCGACTCATAATAATCGACGTGCAAACGCACCGCCTCCGTTTAACTGAATGACACAATTCCTGACACATTACCCAATCTCTACGTACGCTACCACAATTTTGGACCATTGGTTTTATTCTGGTTTTCAACTGACTCAACGAAAATTTAAATTACGTTTTAGGAAGTCAGCAGGGCTTCTCGCACCTACAATAAGAGGACTAGGCCTAATGGGGACACCTCTATAAAAAAAGCGCACCTTGGTTCTTACCTCGCAGGTGGTGTGGAAAAGGAACCGTATACTCTAAGTTATTTGTTACAACTATAACAACACAGTAAATACTAAATAATAATGGGCTGATATCGAAACAAAGTGCATTGCATTAATAACTATTGTGAATGTCGCTAAATATTTTCGACCAACCACAAATGCTCGTGCTATTTATGCCATATTTAATAATAAATCGCTTTCACAAGCGCCCCTACGTTATAAATTAACGACATTTATGTGACCATTGACTTAATTCAATAAGCTATTATCTCCTAGTCCGATGATCCGACACAAATAAAATTAATGACCAGAAAACAGTTGAATTCAGAATTATCACAATTTTGTTTTATACCGACTGTTACACTTAATTTACGCTGTACTCTTATACAATTCACTAAATATTTTGTGCATGTATTCGCGTTATTTTTATAAATAATCGTTTCTTATCACAGTAGCAAGGACACGATACGGTTGCGCCCATTAATTTAATATTCAGAGCAATCGTGTCGAGGCTTGACATTGCATTTTTGACAGATAGCATTTATGATTTCTTCATTTGATATTTCTACAAGTACTGCAAAAGGATTTGACGAAACATAAATATACAAATAGTTTAATATAGTAGTTATAATTGCATAATTTAATAAGTTATAATTTAATCGAAGTTTCGCGAAAATCTTGTTACATAATATAGGGAAATGTAAAAACAGCTATTTAACATACGAAAAAGTACAGTAGAGGATTTATATAAGTAATTATTATATTTTTCGTAGCATAAATGCTATCCAGAAACAATAAAATAGAATATCTGGATTATTTTTAAATGTAAGCACCAAAACATTGAGGTAGAGCCATTTAATTGTAATTTACATGTAATGTATGAATTACTAATGTATGTTAATTTAGTTAAGTATTTATATACTTAATTAAATAACATCTTCAATATCGTGAGAGAATCACCTAGTCTAGTTTATAAAAAAGTTATAGTATCTTTAAGATATCGCAAATGTCATTTAAGGAGATCATTCACTGACCGTGACCCATTTTAGTCCCAGACGTGACACGAGGCAAACCTACTCCTAGACCAGGAACAAATTCAACGTCTATTACAAATGATAATTTGGTTACCAATGGCTATAGTTACAATATATTACATCGCTCTACTTTCCAAGAGCCAAATTGGGTATAGTTTGAAGAAATACAAATATAATTTGTTCTTTATACACATATATCTACATATATTATAAATTAATGTAATTTAGATTCATCACTGCGTTGATGGAAAAGTATTAAGCACCTGAATTATGTAGATTACTATGAATACAACAATATTTTTCAACATACTATTGCATGTAGAGTCGAAATATTAGGATTTAAATATTATGATGAAAACTAATTAAAAGTGTAATAAAAAGGGACATAGTCTTTATTTTTTTCTTACAAAAATCATCACACTGTAAACGGTAAAAGAGAATGCATAATAATTTCGGTTCAGAAAAATTACCAGACACAGAGGAGCAAAAACTTATGAACGAGACGCGCGTCTGGCGAACGTGTGTCAACGAGATGGCCATTTGCAGCGATCGATTGTTTTGGCTGCTGGCAGTCACCTTAATTGCTCATGAATCAAGATGTCTCGGCCGCTTTTGTATGACGTATACGAATATTAGATTTGGATAATAAGCTAATGCAGTTATAGCTAATCGTGGAACGGTTGAAAATAATATTATGTGGAGGTGTATAAACTTTTTTGCAATGTTTTTGTATTTATGCATATAAAAATTATTTCGGTCAAGTTTACAAGATAACAGCCTCTTATTAGAATTATTCGCTACTTTAGCGTGAAATAAATAAAATATCAGACGGAGTGACTATATAACTGACATTTTTGATAATATTTGACGAATAGCAATGAAAAACTTTATAGCTACTGCAAGCTACTAAGATTATACTACATATCCTGGACATTTGTAAAATAGTACCTACCTGTTGTGACTGAAGTTAGAAAAATGTATGAAGTTTTGAACAATGAGCTACGTAATGTAGGACCTCCATATCTTTGTTTCTATGTGTGTGTATACGATTTAAACATATTTTATTATTAACTGTATGTAAAGAGAATTTATTAAATGTGGAAATGACATTTTTTAAAAGGATTTTTTAAACAGAGATTCAACATGTAGTGCCTGAGCAGGGACGTGGTAAACAGGAACGTCAACAATGAGTCAACTTAACAAAAACATTATGTTTATTAAGAAAAATAAACAAATATATTATTTTATGATCTGTATTTATGTCTATCTAAAATACTGTGAAAGAAAAATAAATGCATTTTTTTGACAATAATAAGATACGGCAGATGTTTTTTTAAATAATTAACAAATTTCCTAAATGCCTTAAACTTGACACACTTAAACTTTAATTATATTAGTTATACGGTACCTATGATTTATATTAGACTGATACAGTCTTTATATAGGAAGCTGTCAGGAAATATTTTGCTGAAACGGCAAAGTCAATCCTTCCCAGTCACATGATTCATCTTTCAGGAGTACAGACAGCACTACAATTTTCCTCTACGATTTGATTTAACACACTCAGTATCTTAATAAAGTATGGCTAAATAGAAATAAAAAAAAATACGCAACTACTAACTATATACTCATGAATGAAGTTTAGTTTTTCCAATGGTTTTTGCACTTATACCGGGCATATCAAGAGTGCTACCGAACACGAAGCCGGGCGGTAGTTTTAGTGACTACAAACACAATGCAACTAAAAATTTCGCTATGAAACGCGACAATTTTTTTATTATTTTTTAATTATCGTTGAGTTTGGGTGGTAAATCCATAGTTTTTGCTAAAATTATAATTTAAGGCCTTGAATACTATAGTGCGTTTAAAAATAAAAGGGTGTACACTATTATTTCAAAAAAATCTATGTATTTACCATCCTAATACGACGATAGAATAAAAATAACAAAAAAATTTCGTCACAAATTTTTGCACAAAATTTAGTTGCATTGTAATCACTAAAACTACCGCCCAGCTTCGTTTTCGGTAGCAGTCTTGATATACCCCGTATTATACTTATATTTGCAGATAATGTAGTTACATATTTTTATTGTTAGCTATATCATTATGATTGTAAACGAAACCAAAATTTTCTATATTTTTTTATTTTTAATCTTATTTTGAGCTCTGTGGAATATCAGGTACATTAGACATCGGATTTTTGGCTCCATTTTAAATGTTTTAAAATGTCATATGTCCGGCAAACAGGGCACCTAATGATATGTGATCACTGCCGCCCATGAAAATCCACAATGCTTTGATCACAGCTGTATTGCCGGATTATCAAACCGGGAGGAGAGCGAAAACGAAAAAGGATCACTGGTGGTAGATCCCACATATTTGAGAGGCAGCTTCGGACTTAGCACCTTATGCCTCAGGATGGTGAGCTCATTGAAATGGTAAGCATTATTTTGTAATTCAAGGCGGTGCATTGTTTGGTTTTTCTACTGTTCATGAGCGATCGTAGGCTTACCATCAGGCGAACGACACGCTTGTATCGCCATTCGTTGCAATAAAAGAAAAGGATGGAAAGAGGAAAAGGGTAATTGGTATCCGACAACCTGACTCTCCGAACGAAACGCGGCAGCAAAGCTTTACGTCGGTGTCCTATGACCACCTGTGTACCACTCCAGACGAGCCTGCTCATTCTTGCTAAGCCATGGCTGACAAAAGCGTGACTCTACCACATAAATTGACTTTTAGACCTTATAGTTTAATGAATATTTTTACTGTTTCGGAAAAACTGAATGGTAAGTACCGTGCAATTCAAATACAAACTCCCTTGGTCGACTAAATCATGCCAGCCTGGTTTTAACCGGACATTCACAGACCGAACTCGTATCACAACCAATATTCTTGAGTCACTATGATGTGTTTTCTATTATGTATGTGATGTATCCGGGTGCATACAGATATGTGGGTACCTACGTGTGAGTAAGTAAAATAAATGAACTCGGCAAATATTAATTAACATGTAGCAGGGAAAGATAAACTAGCGAATCATCTATTAGAATACCACGAACATAAACAGTACACATTGGTTCGAAAATAGATGCATATTAAAAACGCGGTGGATGCGCGTAAGTGTAAATTTTATCCTGAAATCAGTATAGACATGAAGAATTTTCTAAGAATTACAAGCGTGATTCAAAGCAGTATTTTAACTGCATTTCAAAGAAATAGGTACATATATTATACATACATTGTGCGTTTTGATTGTTTGCCTACACATTGATAGATGAGTATTTCATTTTACGTGTATAAGGCTTAACGTTAAATCTCTGTTTCTTTTGATTAAAAATTGTATTTGTTAACCATTTTTTACTTATTTTTTCTTTATTTTTAACCGACTTCAAAAAAGGAGGAGGTTTTCAATTCGTCTATATGTTGTTTTTTTTGCTTTTATGTTTAATCTCTGAAATGGGTGAACCGATTTTGATCATTCTTTCTTTGATTGAAAGCTGGTGCTTGTCATTTGGTCCCATAAAAATGTGGGGAAAATCTGATGAATATATTTGGACCTGGAGAGGAGAACTCCTCAACATTGAATAGGATTCCAATGGTTCTTTTTGCATTAGGTTCAATGTAAAAATAAAGCTACTTGGAGCCCCGCCTTCAATATGTTACGCATATAATATTTTGATTTGTTGGCTAGTCAATTTAATAAGCAAATAAATCAACATGTACAAGTGCAATATAATAAATAGTATTTTCGCTTTGCAGTGGTAATTTTATTATTATTATTTTTAATTTAAGTCGTTTTTGTTTTGAAGTCGGTTTTTTTCTTTTTTTTTATTAATTTTTTTGTTATACCTATATGTCATAAGTAAATCAATATCGAACTGATAGTATAAAGGTTAATGTTTGTGTGTTTATTATTTCTTCAACCTTATACAGCTGGACCGATTTTGATGAATTTTGTTGTGGTACATATAGGCTAATTTTATGTAGGAAGAATGTAAAGTTCCCCTGGGATGAGCAAGGGATATTTGTTACTCTTTCAGACTCAAACGGATGGGACGTGATAGAGTATAAGACATATATAATATTATATAAAAATGAGTACGCAAATAAGCCATGTTTCTGATGTGGACTGGATCCAAAAAGATTCTGCACCCGAGTGACGCTGGACCGAGCCGCTAGTATTATATAATATTGATCTTAATTTATGTTTAGAATCATAGAAAGTTTATTTCGGTCTCTCTCCGTACATATACTTCAGCCATATTCGTAATTAAATATTACCAAAGATGCACTAAGCCGGGGTAATTCTACAGCTAATTTGTTAATTGTCAGTTTTATGCTGACTCTGCAAATATAATCCTATGTTTCTAATAGTGAATGCAGTTATATATGCCTCAAGGAATTAATCCTACCTCATGTCGGCCGGCAAAATTAGGAAAGCCTGCGCAAAACCGGATATACCGACACTGGTTGAACATGGAACACTACATATTTACGTGGGTAGCTACCGGGTTTTGCACTAGGTACAATAGCTGGGCAACCAAGTAACCAAACTAGGTACCGTTCCCGAACGGTACGTTTCCAGGGTTCTTTCCTACCACGCATGTGTAAGCTCTTCAATGAACTCCCTGCATCGGTGTTTCTTGAGCGCTATGACTTCTTCAAACGAGGCTTAAAGAGAGTGCTCTCCTTAAGGTAGGTAGCGACTTTGTTGTCATGGCTCCTGGCATTGGGCTTGTCAGAGGTCAATGAGCAGTGGTAGCCTCTTACCATCAGGCAGGCCACTACCTCGTCTACCCACAAAGGCAATAAAAAAACCAGCGTGATGGACTATATGGCCTCACCCCTGTCAATCGTACTCGATTGTAGAAGTGGCTCTCGTCCTGCAGTGGGGCGTATGTGGATTGATACAGATAAAGTCTAGTCGTATTCAAAGCAGATAGGCATATCCTAAATCCATATAGTTAAAACATAAATACATCACGATAGGTGGATTTTCCATCAATGAGTAATCTATACTGTTTATGAAACATGAACATGTGCACTTTGAGTTCCAGAAGATGAGTTCCAGAAAGTTTAGGTAGCATCAATTATATGGTGGGTAATTATCCATCAACAGTATTGTACGCAATTGGCCAGTTTATTGTTTACAGTTGTGCAATGTTTTTCTTGAATGCGCTGTATGAGTGGTTAATTTTGTTGAATGCAAGGTTTTTTGGAATTCTCTTTTTAGGGTACATTTAAAAAAAAGAGTCTCTTCATGAATTCAATGCCTCAATATCGGTTTTAATAACATTTCCTGTTTAATTTTGATTTCAACAAGTTCATAAATGTAAGTTCTTGATTTAAAATTTTCCACGATTTACCTACTGCACCTAAACTTGATAAAGAGAATAAATATATTTTCCTTCCTCCAAAATTGTTGACTGCAAATATTTGATGTTGATTGAAAAATGTTCTCATAAAATGAAATACTGATTGCAGAATGTTTTTGCGAAAAAAAAGTTTGCTATAAACATCGCCATTAGAAAACACGTACAAAGAAGCATGCTGTGACTTGATCCGCAGAGATTTACGGATATCTTAAGTATGGAAAGTACATCCGCCAAGTTAAATGTGAATGCCACGTATGGTACGTGCGAAATTCTTTGCGCAGCTGAGCCCGCATAGCCGACCACCCTCGCGCTTTCATAATTCTAGTAATTTGTTGGCAGAGCAACTCCTTTGTTCCCTTGTTGTTATTATTTGTACAATAGCAATTAATATCGTTGATATTTATCGTCTCATTTAAAGTTATGTCTTTTTTATAGATCCTCTATTAAAGCTCACCAACCCGGACTACGCCAGCGTGATGGGCTATATGGCTTAATCACTCTCAATCGTACTCATGATTGTGGAGGAGGCCTGTGCCCTGCAGTGGGACGAGAGGGGCTGATACAGAAATTAAGCCCAGTGGCTACTTACTACCTTTACACAATAGGTACGTAATACGTAATTATTCATGGGAAGAAAATTGATGAATAAGTAATAATCATTCTGCGAGCAATCGTGTGCAAAAGTTATTACCACTACCCACGCACACTAACAACATTTCAGGTTTTGTAGGTGGTGGGCGAGTGAAAGATAAAATAGATTGGGGAGAGATAGCAGGAGTTATAAGACTAAGGCCATCAAAATTATGGAAAGAAATTGAGATGTAATGAAAAATGAGTAAAGCTTGTCTCTATATTCAAGAAATTACAGTATATTTTATGAAATTCATATATGTTGTGTAATATAAAACACATTTTCTTGACATCTCTCTAATAAGTAAACTGCAAAAACCTCAAATTCCACGCCACTAACAGAACGT
This sequence comes from Hyles euphorbiae, assembly GCA_023078785.2. Taxonomy (NCBI): domain Eukaryota; kingdom Metazoa; phylum Arthropoda; class Insecta; order Lepidoptera; family Sphingidae; genus Hyles; species Hyles euphorbiae. Next base: position 16,379,451 of record CM041050.1, read on the forward strand.
AAAACTATCAATCCCTGGGCCCTACTATATTCATCCGAAACGAAGTTCGAAACTTCGGATGATCGAAATTTTTTATACAATACGAATGTAGATACATTCTCTGTAAAAGTTCGAATTTGTATAACGTACATTGTAACCATAAGTCCATGGTTACGACCATAAGTCAATAACGACCAAAAGTATATGTAGGTACATTCGTATCGTATATAAACTTTGATCATCCGAAGTTTCAAACTTCGTTTCGGATGAATATAGTAGGGCCCCAGATTGATATGTGCTTTTGTTGATGATCTGGGTGGCATGAATTCTGAATTCTAAAATGTAGACATATTTTTTTTATTTTCAACCAATCCTCGCATTGAGCTATTAGGGCTGTACAATTACGACTAGGTGTAAGTAAATAATTAATACGTCTCAATATTAAGGTACTTTTTAAAAGTCGAATCTATCCAGAAAACAATTTATAGGTCCCAAACATAAGTATTAGGGAAATATAGGAAGTACATAGAAGCATCTCGAAGTGATGAACAAAACCAAATGTTCAACAAAGCCGTTAAAACATTAGGTTTTAAACCCGTTCATTACGGTAAACAGATGAATGTTGATTGTATTAATGTTGTTCTTATGATGTTCTTGTATCAAGCATGTGGGCAGGCGATTTAACTTACTTTTACAAATACAAGTAGATACATAGTTAATAAAATATACATAGACTATAGTAAAAAAGTAGAGGAAAAATTACTTGACGTAGGTAGTTTATTTAATATGTTAAATAAATATGTCGTCAAGATGTTGGTTTTTAATAACGTTACTACTTCTTTAAGATTTGCTTTTACGAAACAATATTTTTAACCAATGTCAATTATTAAACTATTGTTTACATGTACCTGTTGCATGCATTTAATCCTATTGGTACCTCGATATTTTGTTATGTAGTTTTTAATTTTAATTCAATTGCATCCCATTGCGGGTGTATTGATAATATTTTATTGAGACAAATGAAAATGTTCATGGGACACACACAAAAATTCATTTTGAGCGCTAAACAACTGGGAAACAATTTATTCACACAATAACTTAACAATTGATTTATGATAATGTTTCAAAATTGTATTCTTTTTCAAGTTGCATATAAAATAGTATTCATAATATTAATAACGCTTTCAGCTGGTTTAAGATACTAACGCCAGAATACTGGAACGCAACTTATATATTAAATATAAGTTGCGCTTAACTACGTTAATCCCGCTTAAATGTACTGGCTAAGTGGGCCATGCACTGTTAAGAGCAACTTCTTATTTGAATGGCGTTCCAGTATTCGGGCGTTAAACTATTGAATACTCTCCATGACCATTACCTAAAGTAAAACCAGATGTTATATGGTGGAGTTATACATAGTTCCGTGTGGATGATTTTATAAATGTGTGGGTGAGAATAAAATAAACGTGTCGACTGGATACACAGCTGTGAGATAACAGTAATAGATTGTTATAATGCTAAGCAGGTTATCAGGTATTCCGGATATATTAGAGCGTAGTGTGCTGCAGTGTTATTGCGAGTATATTTGATAGTTTTGAGACTTCCTTTTACTATGCAAACGGCACCAGGCACCTTGACACTAGAGGTTGTTAACCGGTGCATTAGATGGGGCGCAATTGAGGCCAGTGTGTGAGCGAGTTCAAGACCAATTTAGGTTCCGTAGGTCAGTTCGCCGAAGGTAACCTTGACATTGACTACAATAATTCCACCTAGAATGTTTGCTTTGAATCAAATAATTTGAATCACATTTTTTATCTCAACCATGCATGACTGTCAAGGAATATTATATCCGGGTAGTAAAGCACTTTGAAACTTATTTGACAAACGGCAATTGATATTTTACGCAAAAATATAACTTTTGGAAGTAGAGACATAATATATAAAATCGCAATGAAGATAGAATATTCAAGTATGATATATATGATGCTCAATGGATGGAAATTTTAAACTAATATTACGTTTTTAACTCGAATATAAATGTTGATAAATTATAACTTCCACTCTCAATCGTACTCTCGATTGTAGAGTAGGCCCGTGCCCTGCAGTGGGACGTATATGGGCTGATCCAGAATTGTAAAGTTACAACTACATAATGTAGCTTTTGTTGGCTCCCTACAGCTAAAAACACTATTTTTACACAACATGTTTCTTACAATCAATAATACTTATGTAAAACATCTATAAAGATAACTAAAATAAATACACAATCAGGTCGTGCACAACACGGATGGCTTTCAAGCTAAAGGTTCGGCTATTACTCCTCGCAGAAGTAGCAGTTTCTCCCCACTAATGTAGGTATTTATTTATTTAGTTGTTTATTTATTTATTTAGTTTTTATGTATATATTTTATTTATATATAAAATTATATTAGTAAATATATATATAATTAAAATTTTTATATATCCGTTTAAATATTATTATTTATATTTTATATATTTTCTCTTTTCGCTTATTGTTAATTTTATTAATAAGCACCTGCTTTCGTCTCTCTGCACTACCTTAAGGTTGGCTGGTAGAGAATGCCCTTGGGCATTAAGTCCGCCTGTACTACATATGTGTACAAAGTGTTTAAAATAAATAAAAATAAATAAATATCACATAGCCTTACTATACGATGTCTTTATAAACCTAACAAATAAATGTATATGATTTCGTTTAAAGTCGTACACTGGTTGGAAATAGCACATCTGCAGGATACGTCGCGACGGATTTCCAAGAGACAGGAGAGACAGACAGAAAAAAAGAAATGCTTCGTAAATTAAGCTCACTGGACGAAGCGGGTAACCTCTAGGGCTGATCTCTCATTATTTATAAAATACATTTATACAATTAATGCATGTAGATTAACAATAATGCATATACATTATATTTTATTACTTTGTGTTATATGAGCTTTTAACCTCTTAGATAAACAAAAAAAAAAAGATATACGTTGACAAAATTATCTGATTATTCGACTATTAAATTTAGCATTACTCATACAACATTGTTCATTTCATCACAGAGTGAACATTATCTGCGGTAACTTCATCACCGATCATTATCAGTAGGTTTATTAGTTTTGGTTTGTTGTTTCTTTTCATTCACAATAGCATCATGTTATTTTTGTGCCCCAACAATGACAATAGCTTGACACAAATATATAAATTACTGCCACCCCTATTATAAATCGCCCAAGAAAAAGAGGATGTCATGATAATGCGTGACCGTTGATTGCAATAAGCAGTTACTTTACATCAATTCAGTGAGGACGTCGATTTCAATTTGACCACATCCTGCTTTCACGAGATATTGTTATTTATTTTCGGAGAGGGGGCATTTTTGAGGCCATTCGTGCAATGAATGATAAACGTGTAGGTACAGAGATGACGGATACCAAACATGAAACATCACGTCAATTTTGTTCTTATCTTCTTTAATATTATAATATTATAAACTGTATCATCGTGAAGTTGTAGAAAAGTAAGGAATTGCCAATTCGTAATTGCTAAATATTTGGATCATAAAAACCAAAATATACTAACATATTCAGAAATATCGCGTGATGTCATTTGCAACCTTGTCAACACTTGCTTTGCTTATATAGGACGCCGGACTAAGCGAATAACAATCTGCTTTCAACAGTTTGAATATTCAGAATTTAAACAACTAATATTTTTTTTAGCTTTATTTGCTGCGTTAATAGACGGTTTGAACCTTGGACCTCATGGTTCATATTCATTTCAACCTTATTATTATATATTATTACTTATTATTATCGAGAGCGTTTGATGTCTAGACAAAACTTTTGTCTTCTTACTACATATAGAAATTAATTTCTCCTTCCGTGGGGGCACAGTGCAGTGCCATGTTTACTTTTTAATGATTATGTTTTCTATTATTATTGATAATTAATTCCAACGACAAGGGCGTCACACTCGCCATTCTTTTGTGTACGCACGGACCAACAGGGAGCAGGTTCGTCCTCCTGCAATGCCAACTACATACAATGAAACAGTGATATGAAGACCTGTGTTCCGACATGATTTCTTTAAATAATTTTAAAGGTTTACTATCTGTAATTTAGCTGCAAATATTAAAAAACAATCGTGAATATCTCATGTCGATAAGTAGGAAGAATACTTAACAATCTGGCTCGAAGGACTAACTAATTTTAGTTTGTTCTTTTAATAAAACAATCATGAGGTTAGATTATGTTAAAACTATAGAGTTAAAACTTATATAGTACAGTTACATCTGACGTTACAGACTGCGTAAATGCCAAGACTAACAATCACGTTAATTGTTTATGCTTTAATTTTTGATATGATAGCACAGTGCAGGTTATTAATATCTACTTATTCATAAATAATTTATATTATGCATTCATAATTTCTGTATTAGTGGATTCGTTACTATTTGGAGCAAACTAGGGAATTAATATTATGAAGACCTATTTATTGTCATTTCCTACACAGAAAATATTTTTTAATTTCATAATTATATGACTTAGTTCGTCTCCAATAATAATACTATTAAATAAATTAATTACAGGTACAGTCAACACTTTTTGAATATCTGCTTTTATTATTTTAATTTTTGTAGAAATTTTATTATTAATTACAATAACTAAAACGGTGAAGGAAAATATCGTGAGAAAACCTGCATACTATAGGATTTATAAGAATTTCTATGGTATGTAAGTTCACCTACCCACATTAGAACAGCGTGGTAGACTATATGGCCTAACCACTCTCAATCGTACTCTTGATTGTAGAGTAGCTATATGGTATATGGGCTGATACAGATGAGAGATTTATTTATACTTAACTTCAATGGGGAATATGCATGATTTTTTATTATTATTTTATACGATTCTACTAGTCAGTATATTACCATACATACAAATATCACGCCCAAATTATAAACTATTGCTATGCAAAAAAATAAATATTAAAATCGCTATCAATTTTGGGCGATTTAAACGTGGCCATTATGGCGCGCTTGTTCGTGACGTCACGATTACACAAGTTCGATGTCAACAGCAGTGTTTGGCATGAGCGTAGCCAGCCATGGGCTAAGGGTGGGGCAGCAGTCTAAAATAATATATAATTAGCAAACTGTATCCACGTCTTACCCCGATTATTTTTTTTTATACAAGAAGGTTACACCCTATAGCACCTTGTATCTGTATTTAAACACTTATTGCACACCTGCCTAGTAGTTTACCTAGATAATTTATTTTTTTAGGTTTCGTTAGGTACCTTACAGGTCAAAGCCAGGGTGGGGCAAGTGCACCACTCTGCCCCACCGTGGCTACGCCCATGGTGTTTGGTTCAAAAATTACCAAAAAATAAAGAAAGTGAGTGAATATCAACTTAATTACCATGGAAAATCATAAAAACTATATTACACATATTGTGTCGTTCCTATGTGTCCAATTATTTTTTTATTGCAGATAATGGCGAGACGAGCATGCCCTTCGCCTGATGGTAAGCGATGGGACCGCTCATGAACATCAGGTCGCCATCCTGAGACATAAGATATTAAGTCTCAATATGTCCAGTAGTTACTCTGGCTACAATTACGTTCAATCCGAAACACGACAGTTCATTTAAACTGCTATTTGACGGGAGAAATAGACATTGTGGTGGTACCCACCCAGGCAGCCTCTCACATATGAGAGACCTACCACTAGTAAACACCTGACGTATATTTCTTTATGCCGAAAGGTGAAAATCTAAGGATAAAGTGGTGCAAGGCGATGAGAAGAGACAATGTATCGAGTTTGAGCTCTTTATATTGTTGTGAAGACCATTTCGTTGTAAGTAAGGATATTAAAATACATATACAAATCATTCTTACGTTTACCTACCTACTTGTTTTGTTTACAAACCTTTACGAAAACATAACCTAGTTTACGAAAATATGTAAATATATTATTAAGAATTCTTATTCGATATTCTAAATATATCCTTATATATATGTATGAGTATTACTAATGAATAAAAACATTTTTTATTTTTATTATTGCAGTGTATAGCGAGACGAGCAAGCCGTTCGCCTGATGGTAAGCGATACGACTGCTCATAAACAGTATTAAAACCAAACAAGACAATCACAAAGCAATGCTGGGTATTCCACTGCGCTCACCATCCTAAGATTTTTAATATGTCTAGTAGTTAGTGAGTAATTAGTGGTTGTCCAGTAGTAGTCTCTCAATATTGCCAGTGATTACTCTGGCTACAATGTCCTTCAAGCCGAAACACAACAGTGCATTTATACTGCTGTTTTGGTGGTGGTAGAAATTGACATTGCGGTGGTACCACCTTAGACAGCCTCAGTCCTCACATATGAGAGACCTACTACCAATAAAAGCTGTAGGTACATTGTATGTATTAAAATCTACTTCTAATTACTTATATTACATAATATATTATATGTCTATTGTCGTATATAACCTTTCATGCACCTCATGGTACCCTAAAACTGTCTTTATTGCGGATTGGCGGACTTACATACCATAGTAATTCTTATAAATCGTTATGGTATGCAGGTTTCCTCACGATGTTTTCTTTCACCGATTTAGTGCGTGGTGATTGACTAATATTTATTCAATACACACATGACTCCGAAATTATTGGTGGTAGGTCTCTCATATGTGAGGCTGTCTAAGGTGGTACCACCGCAATGTCAATTTCTACCACCACCAAAACAGCAGTATAAATGCACTGTTGTGTTTCGGCTTGAAGGACATTGTAGCCAGAGTAATCACTGGCAATATTGAGAGACTACTACTGGACAACCACTAATTACTCACTAACTACTAGACATATTAAAAATCTTAGGATGGTGAGCGCAGTGGAATACCCAGCATTGCCTTATAATGTAAGGTGTTTTTTGGTTTTGCTGCTGTTTATGAGCGGTCTTACGGCTTACCATCAGATGAACGTAGATATGTAATGTGAAAAAAGCAGGACATTTTTTAGAGAAAAATCGAAATGAAAAAATTATGAAATAAATCAATTTCCGAGATTTATTGAAGCTTGTAAATCGTAAATTTTATTTTATCCTTTTATATTCTTGGTAATTTTGCTAATAAAGTAAATATCCGTACTATAAAGTCCAAATTCACGGTAGGCTTCATATCCGATAGCTGCTTTTTGAACAAAAAGAGCCCAGCTTCACACATCCAGAAAATCTATCTTAATGGCAGAGCCCAAATCCTTTTTCCATTTTTTCTATAAGAAATCGGCTAAAGCTCGCTGCCCACGACGCTTGTTTTGCTGCTGGATAGCTTGCTATAATTTGCTGCTGGGTTCAAAGTTGGCTGTGGCGCTGGGTGCAATGATGGCTCTCTCGATATGTTGGCTTCACACGGTGCTTGCCACTACACGTCGCTACGCGTGCATGCGAAGCAACGTCGCCATTAAAAACACGAGTATTCATAACTTCTGCAGTACCATGAACGCTCGAAAACAAAAACTATTGCAGCTGAGATAATTCGACGTAGAAAATTTATTATTGTGACAGCTGCAGTTATTGCTTTTAAACGGAAACGAGAGCTTGAACAACGAAAACGTCAATTGTGGAGTTGCGAGTGGCTGTTACGGCGTGATACAGGACAGAATGTTTTACTAAACATAGTATTTAGAGAGCTCGGGTATGTATCTATTACATTTCAACTTTATTTGTTACTACCATCACATTTTTTAATTTCGTACTTCAATTTTTAATATATTTACATTACATTTTTGTTTAAGCCCTGAAGATCCTTCCAGTCTCACTAATTATACGAAAATACAAAAAAAAAATACATAAAAAACCCCAAACACGCAAGAAATCTATCACGAAAAATAGCACGCGTTCGATCACCGAAATCCAGCACGCGACCACGCTTCAGAGACAGCAGTGACGTCACTTCTCGCAGCGCTACCAGCAGAGCAGCCATCGGCGAACCCCGCAAGCAATCCAGCAGCAAAACAAGCGTCGTGGGCAGCGGGCTTAAGGTATAATTCACAGAGTACTTTGTTATATAGGGTATAATTAATGACTATGCGGCCTAATCATTAGTAAAAGCCTGTGGTAAAAGCCAATATCCATGGTATAAAAAAAAGATATGTCACTGCAAGTGGTCTATTCTTTGGGCGCGTTCCATTAGGCGCTCACGGCGCCCAAAACACTCATTTCGCCGTTCCATTAGACGATCACGGTCGTCGTGGTCGCGGTGAACACGTTATTGATGACGTCATGACAAACGTTCACGCGACGCCCCCGACGACCCATGTCAAGAGGTGGGTCGTGGTGCGCGTTGAGAAAATTGGCGGGATTTTGAAACGTCACAACAACAAAAATGTCACCGGAGGAAATTACTTTAAACGCATAATGCAACCTAACCTTTTTATAGCTATTTCAAAATATTTATTACCTAAAAATACGCCCCATACGCTAAAAACGCCTCATAACCCGTTCCACTTGGGTTTGCGATCGTAACGCTCACGAGCTAGTGGAACGGTAAATATCGCGGTCGTGAGCGTGGTCGTTGCGATCGTCAAATGGAACGCACTGTTTGTGTCACTGTCACCATGCCTGTCACTGTCACTCGTCGCCAGTGTGCGCGCGACGGAGGGCGCTGTTAATGTGGCAAGCCTCATATAAATTAAAAACTCCACAAAAAATGGGAATTGTGGTACCTATAGTCAATTGAGGTAACTTTGTTATTTCGCAATTAACATATGTCTATCTAACATATGTGAGATTTTTTTTTAAATACGTGGGTTTGTATCGTCATATATTAAAGGATTGATAAAAAGTTTTGGAATTTTATAGTGTAATGACCTAATTTTGATAAAACGCCAAACATTCATATATGTATTTCAGGTGGTAGTTCGTTATTAGGTAAGGGCTACTTTGGGCCTTTTTAATGTACGAATTTTATATATTTTAATAATCTGATTCACAAAGGTTTAATATGTTTTAATTTCAATTCATACATAGTATTCAACAAACTATTAAACAAACGTACTTTTTTTTAATTGACACAAAGTTGGAAAAAATATCCGTAAAAACATATTGAGATTATCGAAATTGGCATTTATTGAATTACGTTTATTTTTGAATATTATAAAATTTAAAAATGTCTTGATTTTAATACTTTTGCAACGTAATTTTTCGTTTCAATAAGTAATATTAATTGTTGTTCGTGTATAAAATATTTTTTATTAACGAAGAATGGTACATAATTTAATAGAGAAGCTGTAAATTTTAGAATGCATTTCCCGGTAACAGTGCATTAAAAATGAAATATTGATTATTATACGTCTTCCATTCGTTTATTTTATTTTTGACAGTTCACGCCTATAAAGTACGACATTACAGTAGAACAATATTTTGAAATAAAAGTAGATACTTTCTTGACGGGTAACGCCCACTTAGAGTTGTGCCATTCGTAACGAATGACCACAGATAACAAAAACGATTTTGAATAGAATCAATCAATCGGAATCATTTGAAATAAAATTACATTAAAATGCTAATGAAAACAGTTAAACGTAATATAGTACCCAATATTAGGATCGAATGTATTTGCTGCAAATTAATTAATATGAATAAAGGTATACGTATTGAAGTGACTTTTAATAAGAGTTTAATTTAAAATAATTACAATGATTACAACGAAAATAAATGTTTAGTACCTACTTGTAATAAACAGTTAAACCATGTTGGAATTCATAGTACTTTAAGGATTAAATAATTAAAACAACTAAAAGGTAATTTGTTAATATTTTTATTTATAAACAATCGTCTGTTTCGTCGGAATCGGCGTCGTCGTCACTCGTATCCCCAGTAACACTAATTATTAATGAGTGCATGGGTAAGTTGTCAAATGCGACATCGCGATCCCAATCAGACATTATTTCTTTCTTCGTCTTATCTACGACACTCGCCCAGTTATGAGGCGTCACATTTTCACACGCATTTTTAAGCAACTCCAGCATTTTGTTTGCGGTGAAAGGAGGAGTTGTATTTATTCTCGCAGCATATCCTTTCACTTGCGCCCATATTAGCTCTATGGCATTATACTGGCAATGATATGGAGGAATTCTAAGGACGGTGTGCCCATGTTCTGCAGCCATTTCATCTATAACGTATCGTTTAGGCTGCTTCCTCATTTTTAATATTTTAAGTAACTCTACTTTTAATAGGGACTCGTCCACCTCCTCGCCATTGTTACGGAGCCAGTTTATTATTTCATTTTTTTTACTGGCTTGCGTTGGCATTTTGTTAATTTGCCGAGAGTGATAGGACGCATTATCTATAAATATTGTTGATGGCTGTTCGAGTGACAATAACATTTCCCGAAACCATTTTTCATATACTTCGGAATTCATTTCTTCGTGGTAATCCCCTGTTTTCTTTGATTTAAAAGCTAACATAGCATCTTGCACAAATCCTTTTGCGTTTCCTGCATGACAAATTATAATTCTTTCACCTTTTCCCATTGGCACTGCGGTCGAGGAGCTAGCAGTGTTGTCAGTCCAAGTTTTTGATACCGTGTGATTCGCATTGAGCCAAGTTTCATCGGTGAAAACAACATTCGACCAGTCTTCTATTTTTTTAGCTTGTCTTAAAAATTCGCATTGATACAAAGCAACATCATTGCGTTCCATCAATATTTTTCTTTTGTCACATTTTTTGTATTGGAATCCAATCCTATTCAATACCTTCGCCAAAGAAGACTTTTGACCACGGAACAAGCCACTAGTTTTCAGAGATTGTACTAGGTTATGTAAAGTAGGAATCTCTTTTCTTTGGTAATAATCGTATATATGACGACGAATAGCATCACCATCAAAACTGTCAATTGCTGTCACTTTAAAGGGCTGACGTTTTTTCTTAGGTGTAGATGGCTTGTTTTGTTCCATGCCACTACTGCCGTAGCCTTCTTTAATTATTTTTGAAACTGTTGGAGCAGTAATACCTAATGCTGCTGAAACACGGTCTCTGATTTGAGTCACTGGTATAAGAGGTCCACCATTACGGCTTTCCCTTTCAAAGTACTCATGAAGTCGCAACACAAACTCCCTTGTTTGTCCTTTAAGCACCTTTCCTTTAGGCATTTTGAAAGTGATGAAGGCAGGTACGATGTTCTCAATTCAACCAAATGTAGGAATTCACGGGTAAAACAATACGGAGGAATATAAATACTCAACTCGACGTATGAAAAATGTGAATTAAAATTCAGCGAACGGAAAACACTAGCACGGGCGCGGGCGTCTCGTTGTGAGTGACCACAAAATGGCGGCGCGCGTCACCTGTCTGCCCAGTGTTGCCGTTTCACAATTTGTTTTTAACAACATTACTATTGCCGACGGAAGTGATAAGAATACTAACTTAACATGAGTAAATGGTTTATTTTAATATAATTATTAAATCAAGTAACTTAAATATCCCTGAAGTTTTATAAAACAATGCATGGAGCAAAAAATAAAATATGTATTAAATCGATTAAAACTTGTTCAAAAATAAAATCGTTTGTTATAAAAAATTGATTCGATAACGCATCAGGCCATCACTATTTGATTCAGTACTCGATGTGTCAAAAATAAAATAAACGAATGGAAGACGTATAATGATCATTCTATGGGTAAATCTGTGGGGTAAATCCACTAAGTCAGCAACATTTCATGACGTCATCATCAGTTCAAATTTTCTCCGCGCGCAGACTTACGGGGCGAGGAGTGAGGACTCTAGTTAAATGCTCATAAAATTTGATACATTAGTGCCTATTTCCTTAAATAATTTATTGTTAATTAATGTTGCGAGAGTCATTGTTGTCTTATACATGTAAAATGGTGTAATATATAAAATAGTTTAATGAGCTCTCCAAGGTTATTTATTTAAAGTTATATAATGAAAATATTATCTTCCTTCAGTTCAGTCAGGTGACACTAAGCAAGATGTTCGCGCAAAACTCAACTCCACTTTCGTCATATGTAAAACACTACTGGAAAACTTGTAGTCAGTGTGTAAAGTTTGTTTCCTCGCAAGCTCAGGCGCAGCCGTCGCACACCGATGGGCCTTGGCATGTGTACGCGCAGAAAGTGGCAAGTGGAAGTTTAAGTAAAGATACACATCAAGAAAATGTAGTTCACCAATTGCAGCAAGTTTATCAAGAAATAGCATCTTATGAACGACCAGTCGTACATAACAATACCTCAAGCTCCCTGTTTAGTTTTTTCAAGAAGCCTCAAGTCCAGAAGATTATTGCACCAAAAGGTCTCTATATATGGGGAAGCGTCGGCGGAGGGAAGACAATGTTGATGGATTTATTTTATGAAACAGTGCCAGTAAATAATTTTATTTCTTGATTATTCACAAAACCTGTGTTAACTAAGAGTAACTATGCCATTTTTTTATATCTTCCAGATAAAAGAGAAATTGCGAGTCCATTTTAATTCATTCATGTTAAATATACATGCCAGAATACATGAACTGAAAATTAAGTCAGGCAAAGGAGCAAGTTCATTTCGTGATGAAGGCTCCAAACCCTTTGATCCTATACCACCAGTAGCAGCAGACATCACACAGGAGTCTTGGCTTATATGCTTTGATGAATTTCAAGTGAGTTTCTGACTTTCATATTAAATTTTTGACAAGGAAAAACTATTACATCAGTATTAGTATGAACAACTACTATATTTACAAAACGATAAGATAGTCCTTAATATAAATATTTCCACAATTTTAAATTACTACTTACATAATTACTAAATTGATACAAATGGTGTATGATAATGTAATGGTTATCATGTGTCAATAACAAGAAAACTGCTAGTTATTAATTAACATGTAACCTAGTTGAAAATTAGTCTTTAAAGTAACTATTTGAGCTCATATGATTTCTGTCTGTTTGTTTATTGTGGACAGAAATTCAGTACACTGGTTTCATGAAATATGTATGGTGTCTTTGAAGTTCAGAGATTTTGATTAAATGTCTTATTAAATACTCTTTTTGCTCACAGGTAACTGATATTGGAGATGCCATGATACTGAAGCGCTTGTTCACTCAATTGTTTGATAATGGGTGTGTTGTGATTGCAACCAGCAATAGAAAACCAGATGATCTGTATAAAAATGGTCTGCAAAGAAGTAATTTCTTGCCATTTATACCAGTACTCAAATCACACTGTGATGTCATTCAGTTGGACTCTGGTATTGACTATAGACGAAGAGGAACGGGCAGTAAATATAGCAAGTACTTTCTGTAAGTATTTTTTTCAAATGTGTTAGAGTACATTAAATGTATAGAATAATATGAAAAAAAAAAGCCATTAGATACTAACTATATTTGTCAACTCTCCTAGATTTCCAGATCATATATAACACTGATCATATTTCAATGTGGTTGAAACAAATCACCGGAACTACTTCCTGTTGAATGTTCATATTTAATAGTAACATTATAAAAGTTGTTTAGAATAAAGTTACATTGATGGATTTATAAAAGAAATAAAGCCATTGCAAAACAATAAAAAACATTAATTTTTAATTTAATTTAATATATATATCTTTGTGTTATATTTAGATTGTTAGTTATATTTGTCTATTTTTTTTACAGAAATGGTGATGTTACACCTGACAATGATGCGGTTAATGTTTTATTCAAATTCTTATGTTCTAAAGAGACTGACACTGTGAGGCCTAGAGTAATTAATATATTGGGTAGAAATGTTAAATTTGCAAAGTCATGTGGAGGTGTTCTAGACTCCAATTTCGAAGAATTGTGTGATAGAGTAAGTCTTTCTTAATAATAATGTTAAAATACTTAGAAAATGGTTATTTAATTTAAATATTAATGACAAATAATTTAACTTTTTAGCCCCTTGGAGCCAGCGACTATCTTGTTATATCAAAAACATTTCATACGGTGTTCATAAGAGATGTACCTCAGTTATCTATTTCAAAACATAGATCACAGTTGAGGAGATTTATCACTCTAATTGATACATTGTATGACAACAGAGTGAGGGTATGTATTTTAACATTTGCTATTTGTCATGTGGCTAAAGACGAATCAACACCTGCACACGCCCACGCGCGCTTGCGTCACATTTTACGCGCGTGTTCACGTGCCTAAAATGCGAGCGTACTGTTCGTATTCGCCGTTCGGAGAGAAATAATGACTTGCCGCGTAAACTACTCGATTGTCGAATAGTGTCCATAATTATTATGTTCCCAAGTTGCGTATAAACATAGGTACATAGTTTGTGTGCGTGTACAGCTGTAGACCCTGCATATTAGAATCATATTAATTTATTGCCATGTATTTTAACTTTTCAGGTTGTCATTGCTGCGGATTGTGAACCAAAAGATCTCATGAAATTAGACCAAACTGAAGTTGGCGATGCAGATAGGGCTCTTATGGATGACTTGAAGATATCTAAAGACTCGGTAAGATACCCATAACTTTTCAAAAATGAGCAAATAATTGGAAATAATATCCTTCATTACAAACATTACTTCAAATCATCATCAAAATCGTCATAAAATGACTGGGGTATTAATTTTATTGATAGCGCAGTGGGGACGCTCGCTTTCTCTTCCGCTAATATGCACTTTATGGAATATGACGTCAAAGCACGATAGTTGCATTCTTTTCTTTTCCTCCAACCACCAAATTGTAAATAATATAAACTTATGTATTAGTTAACGAAATTGAATCATATAAATCTGAACTGTAGTTTAAATAGTAATAATTCAATAATAATAATAAACATTGAATCATCATCCCTATGGTCCAATCACCCACCTCCTTGCGTTGACGCTAATTTCATTATGCCCATATTTTTAAAATTTGGTATTACGATGTACTACATTGCAACCTGATGGTAGGTGCCATGCTTTCCATGCAGAGTATCTAATGGCATTACACGGCGGTCTCATGCCATTTGACACATATACCGGTCCATTAAGCTGCTTCTTCCCGCTAGGTTGGAAGGGTCGCGAAACTATTCTACAGTTAGATAGCGCGGCAAAAAATATAATACACCATCCAAATCAGTGATATCCTCAACAAGGGTCAGGTCAAAAGGACCCTAAACCGGCGAGAATGAATGAAAAGGTTGCTGAAAGTGGATGAAGCGAACGTAATATGTCAGGAGCAAAGTAGCGGTCTATAGTCTCTGCCTACACCTATGGAATACAGGCGTGACGATTATGTATATATGTTTAATATATAATTATGTTGTCAATTTGAACATTTATTTTTTACAGGAAGATTCCAAAGCGGCCATATTTACTGGCGAGGAAGAAATGTTTGCGTGCGACAGATGCCTGTCACGTATTATGGAAATGCAAACAGATGAATATTGGGCAAAATGGGGCACTCATATTAACTAACTTAAATATTTAATAATGTTATTTGTAGTTAATTAGTATTTTGATAAAGTGTACTCAAATTTTTTCCTGCTCAAAAATGTATTAATATAGGTATATCAAGTTACTACCATAAATTTTTCGTAATCGATAAAATTTTCTTGGATTTTTTAGGATAGCCCATTTTTAAATGTTTTTTTTTTTTATAAAAAAATAATAAATTTTAAGAAGCCCATTTTGGAACCTAATGTTGTTATTGTACGGGTTTTATAATTAGTGTTAATTCATAGTCTAAATCCCGTTTTCATATACCGGGTATCTCAAGACTGCTACCGAAACCGAAAACGAAGCTGGGTGGTAGTTTTAGTGACTAAAAACACAATGCAATTAAAATTTTCGCAAAGAATCGCGACAATTATTTTTTATGATTTTTTAAATATCGTCATTTTTGGGTGGTAAATCCATAGTTTTTGCTAAAATAATAATTTAAACTCTTTTATACCTTAGAGTATTAATAAATAAAAAGGTATACACTATTATTTTAGGAAAAAAATGTATTTACCACCCAAATATGGCCATAGGAAAAAAATAAGAAAAAAAAATTGACGCTTTTTTTTCATCTATTTCTGTTGCATTGTGTCTGAAGTCGCTTAAACTGCCACCCGGCTTCGTTTTCGGTAGCAGTCTTGATATACCCTGTATATTCAAATGGCAGTACTAGTTAATACTGTCATTGCCAAAGCCATTTCCCCCTATTTACATTAGATTAGCAGTAATAGTTATTATTCATTAAATGGTATTGCATTCTGGAAATAGTGCGATAATAAATATATTAGTTACGGTACATTTACTAGCATAATAATAACTCAAGTATTAAATCACATTCTTTACCAATCAATTTACCTGCGTTAAGTATTGACCATAAGATATTTATTTGCGTGTTTGTGTGTGTGTGTGTTTAGATATATTTTAACGACATCGAACTTGAGGCCAATAATCAGGACATTTCAACACAAACACAACATTTCAAACTATATCCACTATTTTGGATTCAGTGGTTATTTAACACGTTGAACGCCACGCGGCCCACCGGTGGGCGATTCAAGCAAACCCGTTCGGGCCAAGTGGAAATCATCAATTCCATCATTTTTCGCTAAAGTTAATATCAACACAAAACAATAAAAAATTACTAAATTTGCATATTTAATTTGATTAAAACAATTTTTCGTGATATTTTCTGAAGAAAATACCACGAAACAAGCCACGCGGCTCACCGGTGGGCCGCGTGGCGTTCAACGTGTTAAATGCAATAATTAAAAGCAATTATTGTATTTCGAAGAAGGGTTTCTAATCGTCAAATTGAGTTCCGTTCGTATTTCCTAATTTAAATTTGGTTTGTCCTGGAGATTGCGACTATTTACGGTGTTTTA
The DNA here is from genome assembly GCA_023078785.2 of Hyles euphorbiae. Classification (NCBI taxonomy): domain Eukaryota; kingdom Metazoa; phylum Arthropoda; class Insecta; order Lepidoptera; family Sphingidae; genus Hyles; species Hyles euphorbiae. The sequence continues at coordinate 16,396,278 of CM041050.1, forward strand.
GATAATTATTGGACGGCGGGTATGTACCTCGCAAAATCGATAACCTTTGGTTTAATAAGTTATCTCGTGCCAATTGCACCTAGGAAATCGGTGCATAGCCCTAAGTAAGGAGATTGTTGTCGATGTCAAGTTTTCGATTTGACCGGCCGTCTTCGGTTAGACTAGTAGATACCATTCTATTTTGCAGCTAATATTTATATAATATAACTAGAAACAGTTTTTATTTTTGTATTTTTTAATATATTTTCATTAGCTGTAGAATTGAAGTACTGAATTCGTTTTATGTAATCATTTAGAATAACCCTTAAATTGATTGAGTGAAACGGACGAAAGGTGAAGGTATGTTTATTAATATATTACTTACTTAAAAGTTCTATGGTACTGACTACATAGTATTTTTTTTTCATTCCTAAGATTTTTCTCTCAATTTAAGGGTTGTATATTTGTTAGTATATATTTCACACGAATATTATTTTTATATTGACTATTTACATTGTATTGATGGAACCATTTTTTAAATTAAATATATTATGGATAATCGTGGAATTTTTTTCTTTAATTACACTGATCTGCACCTAAATCCTTTAGATACGGCTATGATAGTATGATAAATTTGATCTGGTGACTCTAGATACCTACTTCTTACTTTTCCTACAAATTATATATTTTTTAACTACTCAGTTTTCTGTTCTTTCTTACCATTCTTTCGATAATATTACTTTTTCAGATCAAATCTAGAAACTTAATTCATATTCAAGGATATATTCAATAGTCGATACTAAGAATTTTATTATTTAGCTTGTTAAATTATATTTTTTATTTTGATGTACAATTTTAGATTAAAAAATTTAGATTGACTTGTTCGTGTTGTAGAGTAAGCATGTCTCCAAAATTTTAGATAAGTATTTTGAAAGTACTCATACACTTGATAAATAGTATATAAATAAATATAATCATCAGTCACGTTCGAGTCTTGTGTCGTGGTAGCTACGAGAGACTTTTCGATCTACCTAGATCCAAAACAAATTCCTGTGTGTGACAAACATATCATCAACATGTCTCAGTTTTGGGGATCGAACCCGAAGCCTCACGTTTTACCGTCGACATCTATCCAATAGCACAACGGAGGGAATCGATAGATTATAAGGAACAAAGATAAATGAAACTAACAAAATAAATCCACCGCATATATTTGCAAGTACATAGTTCAATTTACATTTCAGTCGTACATGTGGCTGTAATACTCCTGGTACACTTGTATGTAGGTTTCCTTCTCGGAAGGCGTCATTTGCGCGATGACGTCATCGTCGATGCTGGTCAGTGCAACTGCTTTGCCATTCACCATAACAGTAGGCTCGTTGTCATCTGTGTCTGAATCCTCGCTTTCCATCTCGGCTAGAGTATAGGAAAACATAATTAATGTAAAATTTTGAGGGATTACGGGCGACAGGTTACTGAGTAGCGCCCAGTTGACTCGCCGCGCCATATACGAGGCAGTCCTAGCATAGACACCAATAATACTAAATCTGCTCCTAAAATGTGTGCTATAGGGTGTTTCGTATTTCCATTTGGCTAAGCTGATATGGTAATAGTGTTTTGAATATAGGTAGCATCGATAACCCACTTCGCGAAGTTAAGAATTCTAGGGTATTTTATCAACTCCCCTTATTAACTTGAGTTCGAAATTCGAATACGTAATCTTCGTACCCGGATTTCATTTACTATTCGTAGATTTCGAAATATGAAAAAAATTAAATATCAATTCCAAGGATCATGTGGTGATTCATGCGCAGGAAGTGTATTGCAAATGATTCATATCTGCGTATGCATCGTTCGTGGTAAATATGACGTGAGTTGATCTCATTATCACCGCGCTGCTATCAGTGGTAGGCATAGATCCATATCTGCAATCCATGCCAACTACCTTTTATACGTTTTGAGTTCCAAGTTTGAAAAATATGTTTCCATTTTATTGCTTAAACTTATGGTATATAAAAAATTCAGTCGAATTTTTTACCTCATCTTTTGAAGTCGGTCAAAAATAGAAGTAATAAATAAACATCAGAAATGCGGAAAAGCTCATGCATTAAATTCATATTTTAAAGAATACATTAGAATATATCATTGCGTGCAATGCAGTATAATAATCGTTGTATATTTAATTTTAATGATCTAATGACCTCTTATTTAGAGTTCTCTTATACTTTTAGTATATCATATAAAAATATTTTGATATAGATTATACAGCTCAATATATTAATATATACTTACCAACAGCTGCCATCTCGTCCTTGAGTTTGTACGGGTCTTTAGATTCGTTGTCACTAGAGTCCGAACTGTCAGGTTCCATGCCTTTCACAGCGTTCGTTGCTGAAGTTCCTGAAAAATTAACACGAGTTATGAATTACACATTCACAATTGAATTCTTAGGTATACTTGCTGGTCTCCTTGAGTATTTTTTGACGAATTTGTTTGATAAAAACCGTGATTTAATAAGCGAAAATAAGCGTGTATTAAGTTTTAAAAACGATATGATGTTTTATATTAATTCAAATAATATTCCAATGAGCGTGTAGGCACAAACTGTAGAAGTTCTATTAACAAAACATGACATAATTATAATACAGTATGATATTAGCATAATGTATCAAGATGACTTACCCGTGTTTTGCTTCTCATGCGCCAGTAGTACGGACATGATGTCGTCGTTCTTCTCTTTGCCGACATTCTTGGAGTTGGCCGCGTTGCTGGCTGCTTTCTCAAGCACAGCGTCGGTCGAGTGTATGCTGTCACTCTGCAAACAAATACGTGCTTAACCCTTAGCCTGTCGTAAGCGCCGCCTACTGACCTTGATTCAAAAATAGCCCCTATTTCAATGAAGTTAGGTTGCTTTTTTGCTTGAAATCCGATGAGCCGTATTAATATAGACCCTATTTCAATGACATTAGGTTGCTTATTGCTTGAAACCGGAAGGAACCGTCTTCAGGTTCTGACGGTTGAGGGGATAATGCCATGGTTTCTTTCAAGTAACTAACAGGATGTCACTTTCTTTTAATCAATAATCGATCAATTTCTATGTATTCTCGTTGGCCCTGTAAACTTTGGGACAAGGTTGATAAACATTGATCATTATTAATAAATTAATAATTACAATGTTTATCAAATCAAATTAAAATTTGCCATGTGCCGAAGGCAGCCATCGGAAATGATAATGATTAATGCAAAGCACAAGACAATGATCGGTACAAGTGCTTACCTTAAAAGGTTTAGCGCGTATGTACCCTGTTTGTAACATATCGCACCTTTAGAGTCACCTAATTATTTTTTTACTTGGGTCGCTCTAATTCTAAAGGTTATTATTTCGATCTTATACTCCTCCTAACAAAAACTTTCACACATCAAAATGGTAAAACATAAACCTGTTCATTAGTGACGATGGTGCTCTCGACCATCCATACTGGTCGTTCCTTGCGTTGCGCATGCGCGTCGGTTGCGTTGTCGTTCTCTCCGATGGTGACGTCGACGCGCGTCTCCTCCACCAGCATGCCCTGGTTGCGCGTCGCCTCGCCGGACCACTGCTCGCCAGACGGACGCAGTGCAGGCTGCTTCATCGTCAAACTGCATGCAATCGTTCAATACGTGTATATAACATAAAAGAACAAAAAAGAAGGGAAATTAACGGTATAACAAGTGGCGATCTTATCGTTTGGATCTATTCCAGACGACCCTCTCTTCTAAGCAACAATGTATTATATACAGGGTATATCAAGACTGCTACCGAAAACGAAGCCGGGTAGCAGTTTAAGCGACTTCAGACACAATGCAACAGAAAAAGTTGAAAAAAAAAAAGCGACAATTTTTTTTGTTATTTTTTTCCTATGGCCATATTTGGGTGGTAAATAATTTTTTTCCTAAAATAATAGTGTATACCCTTTTATTTATTAATACTCTAAGGTATAAAAGAGTTTAAATTATTATTTTAGCAAAAACTATGGATTTACCACCCAAAAATGACGATATTTAAAAAATCATAAAAAATAATTGTCGCGTTTCTTTGCGAAATTTTTAATTTAATTTTCGGTAGCAGTCTTGAGATACCCGGTATTATGTGTAAAATAAAACACATCGATGGCTTAATTATAAGACATCGTGACTCCATTCAACCAAATTTTACAAGAGGAAAAAAAACGCTGTAAAAAAAAATAAGGTAATATTACATGCTTTTTTTAAATTATTTAATAGTAGTTCGATTGTTTATGTGCTCATTTTCAATGAAAATCCTGTCTCCCCGGAAGCCCACTACAAACCCGGTAAACACACTACCTGCATATCAAATAGCGAAGGTCTTTACCTTTGCATGGTGCACCCCACGTAACAAACAGAACATCTAACAGCGATACAGACGTAGCTCATACAAAGAAAAGCAGAGAGGAAAAAACAGTCGTACATAAACTTCTAATCTAACTTGCAAACTAGGATACAAATCTTGTATCATGGGAATCAGAAATGATAAGTCTTTTCGGCTTCACTACACCGAAACTCATACGGCTTATCACCCATTTTCTTTTTGTGATAAGCAAGTTTTGTGATAAGACTGAAAAAATCCTTAAATTTTGGTTCAATATTGCATATTTTATTTGTATATATAGGTCTTACCCTCGAATAGTGTTGATGTCGACTGGCTCAGGCTCCAATATTTCTGGCGATAGTTTAATGCCCTCCACTTCTCGGAGTAATATGTACAATGTTTCCAACTGTTCGTTGAATTTAGCCAATAATAATCTGGAATCTTTTTTTGGGAGTGCCGACAGATCTTCTTCCACGACTTGATTGCAAAATGTGCAACGGAATTCTTGTGTCATCATGTCGTATAATTGATCGGCCTGAAATGTAAATGTATGTTGTGATTTACACGGGAGAGTTTCTCGCCTTGAAGCCGAAATTGTCGTACGGATATGAAAAAGTTTCATTGTGTAAATATTTGCCCTTAACATTAGAATACACGCATTCGCCGGTGTCTGTTCACACCTGATTTCAGGTAAGACACTCTCACCATGTAAATGGGCTATAAGTTATGTATTTCAAACTTATATTTTGACTTGTGTCAGGATATCTTAGCCCACCGGAGTAAGCTTGCTATTGAATATTTTTTTATTTGTACATCTAATATATTGACTTAAATATACGATAGAGAACAAAATAGAATATCCTTACCTCTAGATCAGTAAAAGTTTTTCCACAAGCTGGACATTTAAAACTCGCACGACTAGTAGCGTCCCGTTCTTCAGTCTCCAGTCGTTTGCGCATCAAATCCAGCTTATATTTGACCACATTTACAAATGTCTTATAATTTATAAAATAATAATTTACTTTTTGTGCTTTGCCATCCGGACCTGAAAGTCGGAACATTTGAAAAAAATCTAATCCGAAAGGTGGTGAAAAATAAAGGTATTAAATAATGTTTAATAATATTAGATCGCTCGATGTTATTTCATCTTAATTTCTTAATTAATGGAATTGAGGTCGTGTTAGATTTCGGTGTAGCTATTCGCTTATATAATAGATCATCACGTTGTGTTTCTTTGGCTGAACGATGAAGAAACAACGTGAAGAAAGCCACCTACCATAGCGATAATTAAGAATTCATATCAAATATGGTATTTAAAGTCCGCAATATGCCAGCGTGATGGATGGCCTAACTCCTCTGAATTGTACTCTCGTATGCACTGGAGGTTCGTGCCATGCAGTGGCTCATATTAAATCTGATACATCATACACATATACCTCCAGAATCATTCTTGAACGGATGACTAGATGTCATGCTTCATGAAGCTATTTCAATATAAAGACGAGTAGGTATGTTCGTCGCAAAGAATCTGAACAAATTCCATGTAATTGTAACGTAATATTATTTTACATAGAAGTTAGAGGCGTTATCTTTTCTGGCAGGTACAACGTATTTTTTTGCAAGGCAAATTGTAACATACTATAGGTACTCCTTGCACTCATGGCACAATCACTTATGTTGGCGCGTTAAAATAATGATCAAAATCTTTGTGATTATGCATTTCTATACTTCAACGTAGACTACGTCTATGCTATTTATGTCCTTTCCATATATTTACTAATATCCTGTACTGTATCAGCCAATTATCGCCGACTACAGAGCAAGAGACTCTTTTACAATAAGAGCGCTTAAGACATGTTTCACCACGCAGGCCTATCATGAGGTGGCTAAATTTACAAACACCAGTAAAATACAGATCTATGATTCCTCACAATGTTTTCAAGCACCTTAATGTGTTTGGTAATTGGCTATCCAATAAATGACAAGCGTCAGCCGAGCTTTGGGATTCGAACCCATGACCTCGTTTTTACCGGGTAGCATAGTTTTTTTAATCAATAGACTACCATGCATAATTGTTTATCTAGTGTTTATAAGCGTATATGGAAAGTTCATAAGTATACCAACCAGTTTCCATCTTTAATCTCACTTGTATAAACTTGTCGTTTTTAAGAGTCGATATTCTGGCTCTCAACATTTTTCTTTCAAATTTTAAAAGCTCGCAAATATCGTCTTCTTTCATACCTGTATAAAAAGTTGCGATTTAAATTAAGTGCGTGGATCCACATTAATCTCACAATTATTTATATTTATATCTTCTTCAACTTACAAGGATTTCTGACCAACATATCCACTATAAGCGCCTCTTCTATGGTGTAAAAGCCTCTCACAACGAGACGAGCCAGTTGTTTTAAACTGCTCGGGACCTCCGTTACGAGGCGTTCTTCTGTCATGGTTGTAGTGATGCTAAAACGAAGATTTATATAAATTTGCGATATTTTATGAAAGTAGTTGTGTATTATTTGACTTGGCATTTCCAGATAGTTTTCATCAATTAATGCGTAGTAGCGTAGCAGAAATATTAATTGAATTAAAAATTCAATTGAGAGATTTTGTTAGAAATCTAAGAAATGTAAATTATTGATTTAATATTGATGGTAATTAACGCTGGGTGAACAATGGGTTGGCTTTTGGAGTAATATGGTGACCTGCGCGTTTTTCGAGTCACTAACTGGCGACAGGTAGCGCTGGACCGAAAAATCTGGAGGACTCTCGTTTTAGTGGCCACAACCACGGGGTTGTAACTACGGAGTAATCAACGCGAATTATGTGGTACGAGGTGATGAGTTGCTTTCTGCTATTTAGACTGAATTAAAACGAAGAATGGTGATAGGTTTCTTTTGAGAGGAAACTGAGTACATAGGCATAAGTACTAAATATTTATTGGCCTTTAAATCCATACCTAATACTTGCCACGATTCTTAAATTAATTATAAAATCAATGACACTAATGCGTACAGACAAGTAGGATATCATGTAGACACAAACACGATTTGCCATAAAAACTGAGTTATATTTTCCTTGCAAATAGAAAAAATAAAGCAGTTTTACCGTAACAAAAAGTATTTTCGTCAGAGATGGAGTATAAAAATATAAATCCATAAATATTTTTCCAATATCAGTTTATTACATAAAACAAAATAATTTAACTCATTTAAAATAAGGAAATAAGTCAAAAGTACCTGGCGACGTATTATATAAAAATATAATTATAAAGTACCTACATGTTAAAACAAATGCTTGTGTAAAATTACAATTTCACTCACAAATAATGACATACATAAATTATAACATACTTATCAACTCCAAATGGTATCCACCATTTAGATGATATATCTAAAATATTACAATATTCTTTTTCATCCAAATAGTCTAAATATATTTGGCAGTATTCTTTTTGTCACATTAGCACTTTCTTGGAATAAGTATTTACAAAATCTATTACAATTTATGATACACTCTGAAGTCTTTGTCCACTAAATCTTTTTACAATTGGCTGCAACATGGTTAGGGCTAATCAGGCTTTGCTTAGGCAACTTGTTCACTATATGATCCCTACATAATTGTGCATGTAAGCACCAAATTAAAAGCAAATTACATTTTCTACAAGATTAAAAATAATTTAAGCCTACAAAGATGATTTAAAAGTAACTAACGAAAATCAGTCTTTCCTGCTAGTGTAATTCATTGGTGACAACAAACAAAGTCTGCATAAATTGACATAAGACTTAATAAAAATTAAACACATGAATTTCTTATTTGAAACCAACATTAAGGAATTCTGTTTACCCCTTATTGTATTGTTTAAGACCCTAAAATATAAAATTTGTATTTGAAAAGTAAATAAAATATAAGCTTATAACTATATTTGTTTGCTAACATGAGTATCAAACACGAAAAAATCTAAACTTATAACTTTAAGGCAAGACTTTTGGACACTGGTTAAAATATTATTAAAGTTGATTTTAATGTTTATTATTCATATCTCCTGGTATATGTATTGTAAAGTTTGAATCTGAAATAAATAATGAAATCAATAGTTTGTTTAATAATAAATTACTTTAACAGTAATAGTGTAAAAGCAACTGTTTATATAAAATATCAAAGTAATTTTACAAAAAAGTTCAATCCTTACATACTAATTAATGATACTCCAATTCTGGCATCATACACATTTCACATCACTGAGAACATCACTGTACTAATGTGTTGCCATTAAAAATCAGGTCTGAATCAACTCCACTCAATTACTGGCTGCTTAGATTTTATTGTATTTATGACAATATTTGAGTAATTATTCAGTACAAGTTCTTTCTAGTATTAATTGTATATTGTCTATAGTGTGGTAAATAACTCTGAAATTAGGGCGGTCACTTGGGTGATGATTCCAACACTGTTTCATAAGATCATATACACATCTAGGTGTGTTGTCAGGGCAGGCAAGGACATTGCCATCTTTTAAAAATTTAACAACTTCCTCATGTGTCATACCAAAATAAGGCTGTAAAGCAAATGAAAATATTTCCCATAAGCACACACCATATGCCCAGACATCTGATTCCAGTGTGTATTTATTATAGAGTATGCTTTCTAATGGCATCCATCGGACTGGGATTGCATCATGTTCATCACCTTTGTAGTAATCTTGTAAGTATATTTTGTGAGAGAGGCCAAAATCTGCTATTTTTACTACCATTTCATCATTGATTAAACAATTTCTGGTTGCTAAATCACGGTGAACAAATTTTCTATCTGACAAGTATACCATTCCAGATGCAATTTGTCTAGCAATGTGCAATAATTCTAGATGCCCTAATGGTGTAGCAAGCAGCCTTAGATCCTCTCTATTTTCAATAGCTGGAGTGAAATTTGGAGCAGTACTGCAAGCTCTCAAATACTCATTCAAATCTCCTTTTCCCATATACTCAAACAACAAACACATGGGCCGTCCTACAGCACAAACACCCAACAACTTAACAATATTTGGATGGTCAAAATCTGCAAGCAAACAAGCTTCTCTCTCAAAGTCCAATTGTAAATCATGAGAAGCTTCATCTTTCAACATTTTAACAGCAACAAGTGTAAATTCTTCTTCAGGCACTAGTCCTGGAGCTTTAGCTTGAAACACTCTGCCAAATGCACCTTGTCCCAAATCCCGAATGTAAATGATGTTGTTTCTAGGAAATTCTAGTTTTTCTAACTTAGGATTAAGTTGGGCACCTGTAGTGTGATAGGCCAGATTACTGGGAAGTTTATCTAAATCAATATCCATGTTTTGAACATTCCTCCTGCTTGATATATTGCATTTGGAATAGTGATTTTTCACAAAGTAATGACACAATAGAGTTACAGCAGCAATGCCTAAAATACATCCCAGTCCACTTATGGACAGTAACAAGACAAAAGTAGGTGTGAAGTAACTATCCATAACAATGTTGGATCCGCTCATAATATCAGATTCTTCAGTAAAATTTCCACAAGATGGAATAGCACAGTGTTCCCATCGCACATTAGGATCCATTGTGTAGCACCAAGGTTTACGTTCTTCACCTCCTGCATTTCTACAATAGTTTGATGAGTTTTGAACTTCTGGGAAAATAAGAGGTGGTCTTGTGTGTTGGTGTGGAAATTGGGATTCCCAAGCTTGACATGCTAATCCATTTTCAGTGACATTCACTACACCCTGGTAGTAGCGACCATTGCCTTTCACACAAGTTGTTGTTACTTGAGCATAATCCATATTTGTTATACCAACATTGTTACAAGTTACTTGTGAACCTTTACCGGAAAATCGCGGCAATTTTTCGCATTCCGGGAAGCGAAAATGTCCCCTGGACTCAAAATAAACGCCGCGTCGTTTTTGTTCTTCAATAACGATCCAGTCATTGTAACAAAATTGCATCTTAACAGCCATGCAGTCTTCGTAGCAGAGTGGCAACGCATAATAACCAACTCCATCCTTGTCGATGCACTTCGGAAATGCATAAGCACAAAGCAACTTCTCTGCTCCTTTCCTGCAAGGCTCCTTGAGTGTTGATATCATTTCCTTCCACAGCCCGCTTGTGATTTTCTCATTGTCCAGACCGCCTGTGTCGTTGTACCACACGTAGCCCGTGGAGTAACTTTTGCAAATTTGACCATTGTATGGACCACAGTAAAGACGCACAGACTTTGTAAGGAGAAGCACAAAGAAAATTTTTATACACAGGATCATTGTATTATTTTACTGGAGTAAATAATTCGATGTATGGAATGTTTGCTCGTTGCATTTTAGCGTAAATCTAAGCATAACATATTAAACATACTATACTTTTACAATGGCGGACGTAGTATTTTAAATTATTGATTTTACGTTTTATGAAAATTCCAAGCCAACTTAATTTGACATTTGTGAAGACTCGGCCATCGGGAAGCGTGACATAACAACGCTGTTGGAAAGTGACTTTAAAAATCCAAATAGTTACTAAAAAGTAATCAGACATAAGTACACCTGTATTTATGTTAAACATAATATTATCAAAACAAAATAATTAGTATTTTTTTATACAATAATTTTGGTATTTATTCTAAACTTTTAATTATATTTTTGTAAGAACTACATTTGTTATTATCAAATCATATTTTAGTCGATTATTCGAAGTAGAAAATATGTATTGGACTGCAGCACTAGCAACTTCAATGTCATTGTAATGTTGGTAGTGTTTATTGTATGCAGATGTCAAATAGAATAAAATACGAACCAAGCGGTGTTTCTTTTGAATGGCTGCGATTGAAAAAGTAAAAGTCGTCGTTCTTGGTGATTCCGGTAAATTTGTTCTTTATATTTTACACTTTGCAAACATTTGGATGAATAAATATAAACAAAAACAACACTGAAAGGCTAACAAACTTCTGGTTTGCCAACATGATTCGCCATGACACTTGTGATAAGTTACCAACATTGAAAACCGAAGCAACTCGTTGTAATATTTTGGCCATAGGTTTTGGCGGTAAAATCATAAATATTTTTCTCATTTACCAAGTATGGTTTAGAAGGTTGTATTGATCATCGCAACCCCGGATGTTGTTGTAGAAAGTAGTTTATTATACTATTTACAGGTAAAATGTGTACCTGACATATCGTTGTAATAATACGATAAAAATAAAAGATATTTTTTAGTCTAATATAAACTATCCCTCGAGCAAGATTTTTTTTTCTTTTATATAATAAAATTTACTTTGCCTTTAACCACGGACAGTACCGTGACCACCAAATATTAGAGCCACTGTTTTGTTGACAGTAAATAGATACAAAAAGTGATGTTTTTCATATTCATTTCGTTTTTAGGGTTACGTACCTAAAAGGTACAGACGGAACTATATTGCTGAGACTCATTTGTCCTGTCCTGTCTGTTTGTTAGTCTGTCTGCCACCAGGCTGTATTTCATAAACCGTGATAGCTGGACAACTGAAATCTTCACAAATTATGTATTTCCGTAGCCGCTATAATACTAAAAATAAAAATATTAAGGGGTATCCCCATACAACAAACGTATTTCTTTCGTATTTTTTTGCTCAATATTAATAACGGTAACAGGTAGATGCTTACAATTTTGACAGAATATTTAGTTGTATATTACCTTTCAAAATGAATAATTAAATAAAAATAAAGTAAATATTAAGATCTCCCATACAACAAACGTAATTTTTAAGCAATTTTTGGCTCGATCTTAATAAACAGGAACAAACGTACTATGTATGATACGGAACCATTCGTGCGTGAGTCCGACTCGCACTTGGCCGGTTTTTTTTACATACACTCATATTATGTATTTATAAAATATTTTTACGGTTAGATCTAAATATGCTAGTTATCCCTACTAATATTATGAATGCAAAAGTATGTATGTATGTATGTTCCGTTTTCACGCTAAAACGGCTGAACTGGTTTTGATGAAATTTGACGTAAAGATATTGGTCCATGTAAACGGACTCTAAAACGGAGAAGGAAAACATCGTGAGGAAATATGTATACCGTAGCGATGCTATGGTATGTAATGTCCGCCAACCCGCACTAGGCCAGCGTGATGGACTATAATATGGCCTAACCACTTTCAATCGTACCCTCGAGTGTGGAGGAGGCACGTGCCGTGCAGTGGGTCGTATATGGGATGTTACAAGACGGCCATAGGCTATTTTCATCCCAAAAAAACGTAGTATTTCCGTGGGATGACTTAGAATAGGGCTGGATTCGTTTCGTTATGAGACTAAATCAGATAGGAAAGACCGGGATATTCGGGAAGAGACGGGAAGAGTAATATATTATATACTATAGTGAGCGGCAGTTATGGAAAACGGTTTTTAAAATATCCAAATGAGAGTCGCGCACGCACATTATAGAATTCCTTATTTCGTTACTGTATCACCTGCCGTCATAGGAGGTGACAAAAAGGCATCATTGGAGTTACTGGGAGTACTGCAGAGACGCTATACCTGCCCAAAATGTGATTCCCAGACGGACGACAGAGCGAGTGGCCTTGCATCTGTCGTGGACTGCGCCCATATTTAGACGAAATGTGAAGCAACTTTGTTCCTCAATTAGAGACCAGTCTGCGTCCTGGTATTGCACCGGGCGATCACAGGAGAGGAATCAGGTCGCCTCTCGCCCTGAGATATCCAGTGCGCGCGCGGCCACCGAGACATTTTTAGTCAGTACGCTGGTGTAGGTTGTTGTCAGTTGTTGTTAGGGACTCTCGGTCGCAATATCCGTAGCGTGCGGAGCTGGTGATACACTGACACTGATATACCCCTTTCGATCTCCTCAGGGGTTCCAAAAAGGGAGATTTACAGCTTTTCCTCTTGACACAAAAAAGGTTCTGTATTTGCACCTTTAACAAGTAAGAGCTTCTATGATTTTATTAAATTGATTCCAATGTTGTGCGATTGCAGATGTAATGTAGAATTAATTGCATTCGTTTAGAAATTTAAATCTTGTCTATTGCATTGACCTTTGATGGTGTATCTTAAGATGCAAAATTTTATGTTTCCACTCTTAAAAAGTATCATAAGTTGTTACTAAGGTAAAAAAAACTTGTAAAAAATAATAAATAGTTAACCGATAGGCAATTCACGACGCTAAACAACGCCGCGCCGCCACGTCGCGCCCCCGTTTTTCAAGTGATTACGTCAGTCGGTATCGTAACGTAACCCATGTAAACCATGACGCTTTACTTTGTGAACTGGAACTTCTAACTATTGCTTATTTGCACACGGAAAAACAAGATATCGCTATCCATCATGGCGACTTCCGTTCCGTATATTTGTATAATAAAAAAAATCTAAAACTTATTTTAAATTGATTAATTCGTTGATATTTAAAATTGATATTAACATATTAATGACTTATGCTATAATATATATTTTTATTATATTTCGATTTTTTCTCATTTATTAATGGCCTTCAATTAAAAAATAATTGAAACCGACTTCAAAATTGTAATAAAAAAGCTTTTATATATCACTACATGCATAGTATAAAATAAAGTCGCTTTCTCTGTCCCTATGTCCCTTTGTAGACTTAAATCTTTAAAACTACGCAACGAATTTTGATGCGGTTTTTTTAAAATAGATAAGAGTGATTCAAGAGGAAGGTTTATGTGTATAATACGTACATATTATTGTACAGAAATCTATTTGTACCCGGGCGAAGCTGGGCCGGGCCGATAGTATCTTATAATACCTATGCAAATCTTGAAAAGTCGGATTTCGAAAATTCTTTTTGCGTTCTATTAAATCAAGCGCAGATCCACCATAGTGAGCACAATGGGCATGCCAACCACCCTAACGGACTTATTTCGTCATACTTCCACTCTTTTATGAGATCGATAGATTGATAATATTATATTAAATGCCATAATACCACCAATATAATAAAACCGCAGAGTTAAATCTTTATTGCGTATAACAATCATGAGCAAAATCATACACAGACTCTCATTTCTTTAATTTTCGGGTTGCCATGCCCACAACCCTTTTTGAAGGCTGGATCCGCCATTGTATTAAATATAGTCCAACTTAGGAGCTGTATAAGTTTCATCAAAATCGGTTCCGTAGTTTTTTTCGTAGGTAGAGCAGGGGTGACCAACATTTATCAGTTCGCGACGTGCTTACATGTTGACTATTATGTCTCGGTATCCTAACCTTGATAGGCAAGGGTAATAAGTTTTGATTGCTAAAACATAAATAAAAAATAAATAAAAATAAAATATAATTTAAAAAAATAAAACCGACTTCAAAATTGCAATAAAAAGAGAGAAATAAAATTAATCTTTTAATAGATCCAAAATACCTAAATAGGCCAACAATTTTTTGAGGTCTCCATATATCCTGTATACATGGAGACCAAACACACACGACGAACAAATAAACACGAATTTTTCAAATGGGCGTGGATGGCCAAATCCAAAACTATAAATAATGGCGCAAAACGCTATAAGGAGTCACTTTTTAGGGCTTCGTACATAACCGTCATGTACTTGACCCCAAACTTAAAATACATGCATACCCATGTTTTTAAAAGTATTCCGTTGGGCAGGTGGGTTGGTTAACGCAATAACAGACCAGAGTCTTCCCATAAGTTTACTGTAAGACCTTATTATTGACCAGCCCGATATTTTGTGTATTTCAGGCGTGGGTAAAACTTCGCTTACATACTTAATAGCCCACAACAAACCCCTGCTTTCGCCGGGATGGACTATCGGGTGTTCTGTGGAAGTGAAGTTGCATCGGTACAAGGAGGGCACACAGGCACAGAACACGTTCTTTGTGGAGCTGTGGGACGTCGGCGGCTCGAATGGCCACAGAATTACTAGAAATGTTTTCTACCAGCCTGCACACGGTAAGCTATATTCATTATGGACTTGTAGTCTTAATTTCTTACAACGGCGTTAATCTAAGCACCTACCATCAGTAGTTCATAATTTCAGTAGTAGTATCTATCTTCAGTAGTTCATAATTTGTAACGAAATAAAAGAATAAAAAGGAAGCATCCAAGCAAGAAATAGGAAGCTAGATTTTCCTTATTACAATAGTTCCTTTTTCATTAATAGACTCGCCCTCTATCACATCGGGGGACAACGGAACAAACTAGAAGATACGTGGTTGTCCTGGTAGAATCTCTGCCTACTTCTTTTCAAAGTTGCTTTTGTAACTTGTTTATATTATTGATAATTGAATTTTCATGTAATTAAAAAACCCATCATAGGACGAATGTAATTGTATAACGAATAACTACTACGAGTACTATTGTCAAATGACGCAAGTTATTTTCTAATTACCTATTCCGAGGAATATTTTAATTAAACATGTACATATGTAATTCATGATATATTGTACATACATATTTGTAACCCGAATAAATGGCGACATGTTACAAGGCATTTAACATCGAGATCGAGACTATTGTTCTTTTTTTATATAACATCTATCATTATACAAAATGCTATTTTTATTACAGGGATAATACTTGTTCATGATTTAACTAATAGGAAAAGTCAAGTGAATCTCCAGAAATGGCTTTCTGAAATATTAAATCAAGATAACTCCAATCCAACATTGCAACATGTAGAAGTAGATCCAGAGCAGTTTTTAGGATCAACACAGGTATAAAATTATTTGAAATCTGAATCCTTATAATGGCAATCCAGTCCAACAATAGAATTGAAGATATTCTAATGCGTTAAAATACTCTCTTGCTTGCTCACCTAATTAAAAAATTATTTGTTTTTCAGATTCCTATATTGGTAATTGGAACGAAATTCGATTTAGCCGAAGAGAAACAAAGAAAGAATCAGTACAGGAGATTGGCCAGCAGCATAGCCGAGCAATGTGGCGCTGATGAAATATTTGTTAATTGTCACCAAGCGAGGTGATTTCATTATGCGCAGATTAAGTACATAATATGTATGTATTGATATAGTGATACGGCAATATAATTGGTAAAATTATTGCAGATCCTTGGCACCCGGAACATCAAATTCAGTTAAACTGACTAGATTCTTTGACAAGGTAAAATATACTAACTGAAATTTCCTTTATTATCATTGCATAATGTTATGTGGTTTGCTTTAATATGGACATTGCCAAGTTGGAATAAATAATGTAAGTTATTTTTTAGGTGATAGAACGCAGGTATTACTCAAGAGTGAGTCCATTCTCGGACAAGAGGCGCATCCCCCCGTACATAATGGCGGCGTCGACACCGCTGTCCAGCAACAGGCCGCCTCAATACATGAGTCCTAGGTTCTATCATATGGACTAGCTTTCATGAATGTACATTTTCTTGTTATCATTCCGTGATTTATTGTAAATTATTAAATAAACGTTATATATCTACAACTTTTTTTGTACATTTAATCGAACCTAATTACATATAGGTATTAAATTCGAGACTTTTTGGTATACTATCTAATCGGTTCTGAAGTCTTCAGTATAGTGGATAAATAATTCAAGAGTATTGCAATTACTAGATATTACGATGTCATAAACAGGATGGTAAATAAAAATAGGTCGTGCTTGTCTCCGTGGCGCACTACTTTATGAATGCAATGCCGAGGTCTCGAGTTCGAATTTCGGGTCAGGCAAAATAATATTGGATTTTTCTATCCATATTATCCTGGAATCAGAAATATGTGCTCGGTGTGGCGATAGGCTTGCCGTCTATCATATCGTGGAAAGGAACATACTAGATGAAACATAGTTGTCATGATCTCTGGTCCATCCCTGCCTACCCCTTCTGAGAAAAAGACATGAGTTTATGTATGTGTGTAAATAAAAGTATTATAGGTGTTATGCCATATTTTAATTAAAAAAGTTGCTTGAATTTACAACGCCCATACGCGTACGTAGTCAACTTGTAGAGAAGCATCTTGTCCGTCGTTGGAGTTGAGGTTCCAGGTCGGAAGCCAACCAGCCTGACCGTTCCAGAAATCTGCAGCAGCCTGGAAAATTTATAATATAAGTAATACTTATTTGTTCATGTCCATTTCCGCACTACCTAATAACAGGTAAACATAAATAGTGTCAATATAGATACAATAACAACCTTACTTTTTTGTTTGGTCTTGGCTATTCATACCATATAACAAAATAAATAAGTATTTGTATATTTTAGTACTATCATAACTGATAATTACTTAAGATACAATCAAGTTTTATCAAAAAGATTTTGATGATTATGAAAGGGATAATATAAATATCCATATGCATTGGTCCAGTATTTAAATCGGCAATTAATAAAAATAATCTAAAACATAGTATTATAACAATGTTTGCATCGGTGGCGTAGTTGTACTGAGGTACGGTTATAAAGCCCAGAGTCAGGAATTTGTGCCCGATACGGCGTTAGGCTCGCCACCTATCACATTATTGGACGGAACATACAGGGCGAGATGTGAGTGTCCTGGCACCTCTACCTACCCTTTCTGGGATATAGGCGTGAGTTAATGTATGTATGTATGTATAATTTTTTTTTTGTTTTGTATAATGGTTTTGTTTCTAAACTCACCGTCGGGGAGCCGTTCCACCAGGGTTTTGGAACAGGATTCTGGACGCCATCGGGGAAGAATCCGTTAGTACCTCCTACTGCTAAGTTTATGATCAAGTAGAACTGGAAATAATAATATGTACACAGTGAATATGGAATAATAACTCGCATAAATAAATATAAGTACAATTTTTATATTACTTTACACAATGTATATACTTTACCTTTTGGTCGAAAGGTGCCATTTTCGTGCCGTATCTCCAAGGGTTCAGGATATTTGGGTTTGAGTTAAATCCGCCATATTCCCAAAAACCACCATTCCCCGGTGTCACGCGGCCTAGCTCTACATCGTCGATACTGAATTTTAGGTAGTCTGAAATAAATATACACATATATTGTTCTACTAAATGTATTCTGTATATTATAATAGAATCCTATATAACAGTGATTCCACACTGGTCTAACGTAATCAATATCGTGAACTAATACAGTACCTACGGCAACTTTAATAAAATACAGGAAGACTCTACCACTCTATAACTTTGAAATTAATAAATATATTTATCTAATAAACTAATATTTCCCTATTTATTATTTTCTATTATTTCCGAAGAACGGCTAACCTGGCGTCCATTCCAGTTGGTATCTGTGGAAAGCGGAGTTGTATCCAGCACTATTTCTCCTCACCCAGTGCGCTCTTTCCCATCCGTTTAGCTCGGGGTATGGACCGTAATGCAGTGTAGATCCCGCTTCCTGTTATTAATTTCAAATTTAAAATTGTAATGGAAGCCACATACTATTTAAATATATGTTATTTATTTCCTTCTTTCTTACTTTTATTTCATTGCATGCGTGTTAGATTACGCTCTAGTCAATAAGGATGGCTAACTTCGATCAACAATTGATCGAAAATAGAAATTCATATTTTAAAAAAATACAACCTTATTCATAGACAGTTAAAAAGCCTATTTTACTTATAAAATGTTTTGTCTTATTCGCTCAAACGGAATTCAAAACTCCTTCGAAAGAGACAAAACATTCTATAACTTAAATAGTATTGTAGACTGTAGGTATATGAATAATGCCGCATATTGTTTTGTTTAACTGCTGGTTTAAAAAAAAATATTATTGTTACCTGTGTGCCGATGTGGACACCATTATGTAACATGTTTCTGTTGCCTCGGGACTCTACTAGATCAATTTCACCTGAAGCTGGCCACGTGCCATACGAATTGAAAGCCGGCATCAACCAGATTGCTGCAAATTAAATTACGAGGATACCTTATGTAATTTACTATATATTCAAAACGAAATATTAACTGCTGGAAAATGTAGTTCATAAATTATTATGAAAAGAAATACTTGATTAAAACGTAAATTAATTGTAATTTCCAGTGTTGTTGATAAAAAGTAGGTACGCAAAAAAAAATTGTTTATAATGAGAATAAATAGTTTCTGCTTAGTTTTTCAGGTGCGTTTCTTTTTATAATGTCAAGAACAGGGTTACATAAAGGGAAATATTGATTATCGCATATACCTACAGGATATACCCAGACTGCGACCGAATTCGAAGCCGGATGGTAGTTTTAGCACGGTAATGTATATCACTACCGTGGTTTTAGTGACTACAGAGTACAGCCGCAATGCTAATAATAATATTAATATCGCAAATAAACGGTTTTTTGTGTCTTTTAAAATATAATACTTATTGGGTGGTAAATTCATAGATTTTACTAAAATAATAGGTAATTTAAACCTTTGCGTACCATAACATCTTTAATAATAATGTACACCACTTTATTTTAGGAAAAACTATATATTTGCCACCCAAATACGACGATAGGAAAAATATAAAAATAATCTTCGCGTGTTTTTTTTGCATTGTGTCTGAAGTCATTAAAACTACCACCCTTCATTAAAACTACAACCCGGTTTCGTTTACGGTTGCATTCCGAATTTAGACTGTTATTCTCAAAGGTTTTCATTTTGTCAGTAAACACATACCGGGCCACAGCCAATCGCCAGCGGGCATCTTAGCCCTCACTTCCACTCGTCCATATCGGAAACTGAATGAGTTGACCGTGCGTATACGAGCGCTCTTAATAGGATTCAGAATATTAGTCGGAGTACCGGTGCGCTCGCAGCCCCACCACTGAGGATTTGTGCACCTGAAACAATAAAAACAATATTCAATAAATATAGCTGACTCTGGGCGCACTATTGATTTAGTCACCAGATGTTCTTCATTATTCAGGTATAATTTCTCTATCATACATATATTTACCTACGCGGATTTACGTACATAGGTACCAGTCCAAGTTTATAGTGATATCGAGTATATGCGTCTGATTTATAATGAATTACTTATTCATTAAGCATCTTATTCTATTAGTAAAATAATGCCATTTCATTATAGCAATATCAATTAACTCTATTTTGAAGTGCGAGTAGTTCACTTGAATACTTCAGAGTTCAGTGCAATGACATAAATACATCTTTGAACAAGGTCAGGGATATAATACAGAACAGAGCTTTATTATAAATGATGTTTACGATAAAACATAAATTGCAGTTTATTACGGGTAACTATAACTTTATAACTATAAGCTTTTATAAAATATGGTGTAGAAGAATACAGTATTTGGTGTTACGTAATAGCGGTCACCATTTAATGCCTTATTCGCCAAATTCGCAGACAAATGTTTATAATCATCATCTTTATTAACTGTTAAACCGTTTTAGGAATACGAATGCTAATATTTTATGCGATCCCTGATTGAGTCATTGATGGAACCTGACTCAAAAATATTGACCTTTAAGGTTTAACGCTAGAGTGCCGCAGTGCTCGGTTCTAATTACAAACATTTTTGTTTTTCATATCGGTTATATGTTTTCTATTGACAACATGCGGTGTTATACGCAATACAGAGAAAATATAACAAGAGTATGTAATAGACTCAACTTGAATCCAATTAATTGATCTTTTCCTTGCTTTGCAAAGGTTCAAGATTGTGTTAATTCGCGTCAAATGAATATATGGGAGGTTGTTCACGCTATGACGCATCAAGATCTCCCTATATCAGTGATTGTGCAGTATCATACCCTGTCCTGTTTAAGAACGGATTTAAATAATTGATGATTGTTTAACACTCTATGTGTAGCCTTGGTTGAACACCTATCCGTGCGCTACAGTGAACGCTTATCATGACTCATGAGACGAACAACAAGGTTGTCTGCCCACGTAACCAATAAAAATATATATTTTGACATCCAATACCCAAAATGTTACGAAATTAAATAGGTAATTGTTTAAAATTGAAGTTGGGTTAGCTAAATATTAAAAAGTGCTATCTGTCACTTTTCACGATGGCTCTGCGCTAATACATTAAAATGAAAACTGTGTATGTAAAAAAATCGATCTAAAAACAAACAACAAAGTCCTAATGCATAAAATATTTATACTTGAACATTTTTTATGGGTATTTAGTAAGTAGAGCAGGGTCGAACATTGATCATTAGGAATTTCCGTTATTCGGTTTTCTAGTCTGGAACGGTCTAATAATATGTTTAGATGTGTTTAGATTGGCAAATATTTCTAAAATCTAATAATATCTCAAATACTTTTTTAATTAGGAGAAGTTTCCCGTTGTATTTTTATATATATTTTTTTTTTCAATAATTTGTTATGAAATTAAAATGCCCTAAAGGTAAAATTGCAGTAGTTTTATAATTATAATTTTTGAATTAGGAGTTTATTTCTAAATTCCTAGATGATTTCCTGTCGTAGCGATTGTTACTTATAAAAAAATGTATACATACCTAATCCTATGATTTGTCATATATGCATAATTTCCTCGACATTTTAGGTAATAAATTATATCCTGAAATTAACATATTAACATTACCTGTCTGCTGGCGCGCCACCTTCAATATTCAGGTGACCGCTCGTCAGAAACGGTGCGCCGAATTGGTCGGACGTGAGCGAAGGGCGAATAAATAAAATGCCGCTGTGTGTAAATGAATTAGTACGGTTGTTACTGTAGTATTGGAATTCCCAATTCTGTAACAAGGCAGACGAAAAATAATTAAGTAAAACGATTTATCATATATACTAGTTTCAAAATGTTAACATTTTCGAAAATACATGTTAATTTAAACCAACGAAACTAAAACCATGGGATTGTGCTTTTACGGAAAATGTTATCGAAATTTTGTGAGTTACGCCTGTGCAAAGTTATTTTGGCTTGAAAAGTCAAACGTAATGTCAAACGATAGGAACCTATTAGTTTAGTTGGATAGTGGTACCTATAATTAATACGCATGGGTACTTACGCCGCCACCAGCTAGGGTGTTCTCGTGTTGCCACTTTTCTAAGTCAAAATGTTCGAAGTCGTCTGAGAAGATCATGGCTCCCGAGCAGACGGTGACTGGTGCATGGGTACCGCTGACTGTGGTGATACTTGGAGTGCACGCCTCGCCCAGCGCTGCCAGCGCAGCCACACTTAACAACACCCACATCGTCCTGGACAATACAAATATTCTAAGTACACGATATAATTGTGGTATAAATGTAGGAAATATTAGGGATCCCCAGGAAATGTTTTCGAATAAAATACTTACTTCACCTCTCAATTGTCGTTAATTCAAGGTGTTAATGTGAAGTGGAAATACAAAAATAACAATATAAATTTGGCTGTAAAATTAATACCAAGTAAGTACATTACACGTTGGCGGAGACAGTAAGAGTGATCGTCGTTGAAAAATTTTCTTTATATAGGCATGTATTTATTAAAACATCCGTATCGGGCGACAAAGCAAATACTGTAAGGAAAACCCAAAGGAATACCGTATTTCAATTGAATAATTGGTAATTTTACAATAATTGTAAAATTGATTCACTACCGTGTACATTAGATTTTTTACATGGTGCGTTATAAATCAAATCTGGATTTTACGTTCATGTGCGACAGTAATTTTCAGAAAAAGAGTGAGTATATTTAACTATTCTAAAATTAATTCTTTTTTATAAGTTAACGTATCGTAATTTATATATATCTGTTATGAATAAAACGAATATAGACACTGCATAAAAATAATTATCTAACTTACCAATTCATTTATTTACAAACATATATACGATCTGGAAGTCCGCTACAGTGCCAACTTATATACTTACAGACGGACTAGGTTAATTTATACGATGCTAATCGATAGGCAATATGCAAAGGCCAAGGTTACACTGTTAACTAAAGTGTGAGTTGTGTGTTATTTAAATATTTTTTTGCAAATAGCATGACGAAGTGATTGCAGTCAACCTGATGAGAAGTGCAATGTAGCATATTGATCAAATAGTGCATTCATCATTCGAGAGATGGTTATTTCTCACCGCTCAACACATTATACCGTCTTGGTCGAGACCGAAAATATTATTTATATATTTGGGCTGAAACCGAAAAGTTAAAAATGTTACTAACGGGTTTTCCACTACCAAAACAGCTGTCGCTTTCCGGAATGATGGAATAGACGCATCTAACTTCTTTTTCAGTGAGATACGTCTACCACTCCGGTCGAACCTGATCAATCATACTGTAGTTTTATCGACCTACGCCAATGCTCTACCACTTAGAATTTTTATGTAACACTTTACACAGAACCATGTGGTCGTGCCTTAATATTTAATGAAAGGTGCAATAGTTATCAATCTAGCAACATATAAGATTATCGGTCAATAAATAAGATATTGCTTTATCTAAAGTTGCAAACTTCTTATTGATTTTATCCTGAGATGATGGTAATAATTTTATGATCAAATCAACAGAAATCTATTATATTATGATGTTATTATTTGCGCAAATATTTTACCGCCAATATTATCAGCGGTGTCATGTATAATGGATGTTATATCTATTGACTGAGGTAGTCACAAACAAATAGACACAAAGGGTCACCCGAGCGGAACTGAAACAATCCGCAAGCTAGTCCTCATAGACTCAGAGTATTTGTTTAAACTTCAAGTTTCTATACGTTTATCTGTATGTTTGTATAGCACACTTGTATAATTTTATCCATTATACATATAAAGAACAATTATTATTAGTCTTCACCTGTCGACCACAGCTTCTTGAAATAAGCCGTATGCTATTCAAATATAAGTCCTTGGGAAGGGTACTTTTTTATCCATATCCGCTACCAAAGATTACGCTAGCGCAAACGCTTCTCTCCATCCCAAATTTTACCGATATCAGTTATCTATACTTCAACGAAGATGATCTTAATAAACTTCAGTTATGTATTTAGGTATTTATAATTTTACTTTTATATATTTGTTACGTCCTTATTATCTGGAGTCCTGGACTATATGGTCTAACCTTTCTAAATCGTACATTCGATTTTAGAGGAGGTTCATGCCCTCCAGTGGGAAGTATATGGGCTGATAAGATATTATCTTTGTGTATTTATAATATATTTTTAAGAAATCTTATTTACATTGTATCCTTATTTTTCTACTCTGTCCTCTTCTTCACCTTCATTTAAATCCAACTCAAAGTTGTCTGTAAGACATTGCTTAGAGTGATAAGATTGCCGTTTGTGTTATTTTTTAAGTAAATTATAGTTTTATTTTCGAATACAATAAAGACTAAATAACAAAATTAAAAATATGTAAGTATTACGAAAAATGTTTCGCTGGTAGAACTAGGAACAAAACCATCTATATATCTCTCTCCTTCTCTCTCTTTCTTTCCCTCTCTCTTTTTAGCAGACGAGGCTCCCAATGCTTTCAATTACATTATCATTTACTCGATCGTTTCAAATGGTATGTGCTTTATACTTAGGTACTTAAGTTACTTAATACACTCAAAAATACAGGAACTGAACTCAACGTTACAAAATTACGTACGATTACATGAATTACATGATGTCATCCTAGTTTCAGTACCCAGTTAATATTCATATCACTGCTGTTGTCTTCGTCAAATTGTAAGTCAACTCAAGTTTTTTAATGTCATCTTCAGCCGATCGCCAGACATTATCTACGACTCTTAAAATAATTCTAATATGTATACTATTAAATGGAAATATCATAAGCAACAAATATAAACAAATTGAAGGCTATTTCTATAAAAAACGTTAGGTATACAAAACATCCAAATATAGATTTTGGCTAGACCAGTGTTGTGATACATAATTTTAGGTCATTATAACGTTTTTATAGGCCATAGTCCAACACATTGGCCTAAATCGAGTAGGCAGAGTTTACATATCTACAATAGGTTTTAGAAAAAAAGGGCCCGAATCTAAATAACATATGACATTTGAACGATTCAATAAATATGTGAAGTTCATTTTATCGTTTCTTTTATGTAATGAATGGCGAGACGAGCATATAGTTCACCTGCTGGTAAGCGATACTACTGCTCATAAACAGAAGCAAAACTAAACAATACCTTTAGTTACAAATAAATGCACTTCATTCAGACAGGAGAAATAAACATTGCGGTGGTATCCAGATGGTCTCTCAAAAAGAGAGAACTACCACCAATATGTTGAATATCTCAATGGTACATGTATTATGCCGGTGTATCAACGTTGCGTTAAAATAAGACTCATTTTACTTAGTATTTCCTCATAACTAATTTATATTCTATGTTTCTATAATCAACATATTCATAAATAGAAGTTTCTGATAAGGCGCGCTTGGGGGATCGGCAAATTTTCAAACAGTGAAACCGTTTAAAAAAAAATGTTTTTTGACGGTCAAGTGGTGATAAGAGACTTTTTTTTTGCAAAAATAAAAAATGCAGCTAAATAAAAAATTGTCATGTCATAATTATGACATAATGCGACATTATTATGATTACCAAAATTTTTAATGGATTACGTCAGTAATTAAGCGCATTAATCATCTACCAAAAATGGAAAATTTTAAGTGTATCCATATAAACCATGTGTAAATTGTGATCCTGCAAATTCTATGCCATGGGCATAAGGTAAATGTGTAATCAGTTTTACTAGAAATTCTTTGAGTGCCTTTGTGTATCCACTAATGGTGTTTGTTCCTTTTTTAGATGGCAGTATCAACAAAATTATTAAAGCGCTTTCACCCGAAATTACCATTGCTCTCTAAACTGGCAAATGATTATTTTTCTCAAAGCAAGAGCTTTTTCTCTGTAACAAGAGCTGTATCTATTAGCGCTAGGCCTTACTTCAAACAAGGAACTCCAAATATCTTTCGTCAGTTGGACTTACCAAAAGGACTAAATGATTATCCTAATTTATTTCTGTCGTCAAACATATCAAGTATTTTCAAATGTCTCGCAAAGCCTTTTACGTTCGGGAGGAAAGATAAAAAACCCAAAAAGCAAAAGAAACGTGTTCCTAAATTGATATTGCTACAAAATCCATTGACGTGGCTCATGATCAAAATTGACTTCAGTGTGTTGAGAAATATATGGGACTCAACTTTTGAAGAAAAAGAATTCAAATATGGAACTAAACAAGTAATTTTTTAACTTATACAGCACAATAATTTTATTCTACCTTGGTACAACATTAAGGTACTGCAGTCAGTGGCTTAAGTAATGGTAGTTGCAATTGTGGATAGCAATAATTTATTTATCTCAATATAGGTCCAAGACTAAATGCGTTTATGCTATGTTTACATACTTGTTAATACTTGGCGAACATCTACAAGCACCCCACTTTTACAATCATGCGTGTACGTTAAAACGTTCCGAACAGGCAAAGCTGCGGTTATTACGGCTGTTACTACATACACGGGTCACTATGATATCTCTCGAGGCAAACCATAGTTTTCTCGAAACTTTTCATTCCTCGCAAAAGATTTCTTAATATATCGATTTAGAAAGCGCCACAAACTTGTAAAATGTCGTAGTACGCATTTCTGATAACTACAATTGTTTATTATTAAAATCTTTACATATTTTTTTTACCTAATTTGGTAGAAATATTATTTTAATACGTATTTAGTAATCCTAATCGTACTCTCAATCATACTCTCGATTGTAGAGGAGGCCTGTGCCCTGCAGTGGGACGTATATGGATTAATACAGAACGTATTTAGTAGTATACCGAGCAACATAAAAACACCTGTTAAGCACGTACTGGTAACAAACACGCACTAATGTGTAAATGCATCGCCAGCACATGTCACAAGCTTCTTTGGATCTGTCATCGCTGATCGTCGTGACGTATATTAATAGTATATTACGTCCATGGCCTTGATTGACGGCAAGCCCACAAATGGGAACAAAATACCCCGTTGACACTCTTTTGTTTGCAGACATTTGGCGAGGCTTGATATCGTATAAACGTAACTTTACATAACGATATGTTTTAATAAACATTTTAGGCAATATCTCGAGTAACACATGTTATAAGCCAAGGTCAATATTCAGAACTAAATGGCTTGCTGACTAAAGCTGCTCGATTAAGCTTAATGCGTGAATTAGATCGAAACTGGAATGAAAGGCAGCGGTCTCTATTGGCATTAAGCCATGAAGATATTCAGATTTCTTCGCCGAGGAAAGTATACTTCATTAGGATAGCAGGTCAGTAACTATGTCATAACAGTTTAGTTATACCTACATACAAGGTTCAGACTGCAACCGAAAGAGAAGCCAGGTGGTAGTTTTAGTGACTTTAGAAACATAGCAAGTAAACATTTCAGAAAATAAAAGTTTGGGTAGTAAATACATTGTTTTTTCTAAAATAATAATTCACATGTTCACCCACCATTTTTAAGACGCAATGGTACGTACTATGGGTTTGTATTATTATATTAATTAAGAAAAAAATATGTATGCTAAGTATTTACAACCCCAATATGAAGATGCTTAGGTACAAAATGAATTGTTTGAAAATTCTGAAATTCGTTAGATGCATTATATTTCTGCGATAGAGTTACTAGAACTACCACTTGGCTTCATTTTCGGTCGCATTCTGAATATATCCGGTATATGTAAACAAACAGTATGTAATGTTACATCATAGTGAACTCTGCAGCTCATTTGTTTACTATATCTATCACATCCATATACTTTAATAAAGATAAGCAAATTGGCAGTGATTTTTTTAAAAGTAAATGATAAATTTAATCTCTGAATTACACGTCGTCGATTTTAAACATTAATCGTACTATACAATCAAATATGGTGCTTTTACTTGCAGATAAAAAATTCTGCGATGTAGATATGGCCTTTCTTGCACTAAAATGGGCGCCTATAAACAACATAGAAGCGTTGATATTCACTGAAATATTTGCCAGGTTTCATCGTGAATACACACCCCATTGTATACCCGAGTGGACTATTGCATATTTCAAAGTTACTCGCTTCGAAGTTTTACGACGATAGTTCACGAACACTATGTAACAGTATAATCATATTTTTGTATTTTTTTATTGGAATTATAAATCAGTCTTTGACAACGCATTGAAATGAAAATAATGTGTACTTAAAAATATTTTATTTTGTTAAAATATTAAATAAAACGATAAATTACAAAAAATGCCGTTCTTCATATTTTCATAAGTCTAAAAGTAATGTGTAAGGATTTTCTAGATATTGCTTCATGGAATTTGAAAAACGTGCCATAGTGGCTCCATCCACCACTCTGTGATCAGCGGCCCAGCTGGTAGTAAGTATGTGAGCTTTCTCAATGTTGCCATCTGAGTCAAATCTGGGAAGGACCTATTAAGACATAAAAATAATTAAATTATAATAACTTCAAATAGATATGTTTTTATCAGCAGTAAGTTTGCGATTTAATTTACCTGTATTTTTCCTAAAGCTCCTATGGAAACTTGGGGCGAGAATATGACTGGTTTGGTGTATGTCCCTCCAACCTACAAAATCATTACCCAAAATATAAGTATATATACCGGGTATATCAAGCGTGCTACCGAAAACGAAGCCGGGTGGTAGTCTTATTGACTACAAACACAATGCAATTAAAAATTTCGCTGAGAAACGCGACAATTTTTTTTTATAATTTTTTAAATATCGTCGAGTTTGGGTAGTAAATCCATAATTTTTGCTAAAATAATTATTTAAAGCCTTGCGTACCATAGCGTCTTTGAAAATAAAAGGGTGTACACTAATATTTAAGAAAAAAGTATGTATTTACCATCCTAATACAAGGATAGAAAAAAAATAACAAAAAAAAAAATCGTCACAATTTTTTGCACAAATTTAGTTACATTATGTCTGAAGTCACTAAAACTACCACCCAGCTTCGTTTTCGGTAGCAGTCTTGATATACCCTGTA
Organism: Hyles euphorbiae; assembly: GCA_023078785.2. Taxonomy (NCBI): domain Eukaryota; kingdom Metazoa; phylum Arthropoda; class Insecta; order Lepidoptera; family Sphingidae; genus Hyles; species Hyles euphorbiae. Next base: position 16,425,491 of record CM041050.1, read on the forward strand.
TAAGTATATATACTCTAGCCTTTAATATTTAGGCTTGGCAAAAAAGAGTCTTATTTATTGTTGTTAATAGTCTCTTCGTTTATGTTAAATCACAAAAGCAGATTCGTACGAAAATGTATAGAAATACCTGCTTATGAAATTATTCAACGAACACATTTTTAATAGTGTCGCCGTATTTTTTTATTTAATGCCAGTTGTCACCGCATCTTACACTTTTTTGCCATGTTATAATTATGATAAATGGAAATGTTACGTACAATTCCCACATTAGACAATGTGAACGTTCCACCAGTTAAATCGTTAAGGCCAAGCTGTCCTTTCGAACCTTTTTCTTGAAGTCCATTTAGTTCTTTCGCTATTTCTAATATTGTCTTACTTTGGACATTCTGAAATAAACATAATTACGTATTACAATCTGTGATTAAATCTTATTACATCGATAGTTATTCTCTAATTACCCTGATAACAGGTACTACTAGGCCTTGGGGTGTATCCATGGCAACTCCAATGTTGTGGCTTGCTTTGTATATGATATTTTCGCAGCTGGCATCGGGACTGCTGTTCAAGATTGGGAACTGCGTCAGGCTCAATGACGCGGCTTTAATAATGATTGGCATGTACGTTAATTTTACACCTCGTTCCTTAGCAATATTCTTCAAACTGTCTCGTGACTCCACAAGTTTTGTTACGTTATATTCATCACTGAACACTAAGTGTGGTATTTTCTGAAAAAAATAATTATTCAATATTGGTCCTTATAATTTAAGAATAACCTCGTAGGTGCCAGAAACTTACCATTGATTCAGTCATTGATTTAACCATCGCTTTGGTAAAACCAGTAATAGGTTCAATTCTATCTTCTAGTAGAACTTCAACTTTGGCCTGTGCTTTTGTTACTGGTATTTCTACTCCTTTGACAGACGTTAAATCTGGAACTTCATTGGATTTATCTGCGCTTATGTTCAAATGTGCTAGCATATCTTCTTTAAGTACTCGTCCATTCCTCCCTGTAGCTTTAACATCATTGAGGTTTACCTAAAAATAATATTTTTTATAAAAAAGAGCTCGTGACATTATTTTGACTAAAACTTTTATAAAAACCGGGGTATCCAGAAATTCCTCGTCTACTAAAGAGTATCTGATTATTTAACTTATAAAAACGAATAAATAAATGAGTTAAAACGTACTTGAAACTGAGCAGCAATTCTTCTTACTGCTGGCGTTGTTAATACTTTAACCCTTTGGTTGGCTTCCGTTGATGATGTTACCTTAGGTGGCACTTTCGTTGATTCAGCTTCTGATTTTGAAGTTGGGGCTGAAAGAAATTAAGGCTCATTGAATTTACCATTGCTTTATATATGTATCGTAGTTTTTAAGTTATTATTTCGCCTACTTTAAATGAAGCGTTTCGTGACATCAAAAAGTTTGACTTGTACCCATCTTATACCCCTCACATAAATTTACTACTTTCGAACCACATTTCGAACAGACAATTTCCCACATTCCAACCGCCTGTTTATTTATTCAGTTTGGCAGCTTGTTACTACCATATAAAATTTCTGCAGTTCCCGTTAATCAGATAAAAATTGAATCAGTATTTAAATATGAGTAGGTAATTATCGACCCTTTAAACTAACCAATCAAAAAACGGTATGAAAAACGTTTTAGAGATCAAAGTGTTTCTTTAAATTGTAAGACTTTTTTTAACTTGAAACTTCAATACCTTCGTCGTCATCAGCCTGGGAATCAATATCGACGAGTGGTTGCCCCACCAGTGCTATTTGATCCACCTCATGGTAGAGTTTAGTAATAACACCATCGTAGCGGCTGGTGATCGTCACTGCCGCCTTATCGCTTTGAACTTCACAAATATTGTCAAATTGTTGCACTTTGTCACCGACTTTCACAAACCTGAAATAACGCGAAATTGTTTTAATTTCTTCATGGAAATATCTCTGATTAGGCTGTATTAAAAACTTATATTGATTTGCAATATATATATCTGAAACAATATTTATTCTTCTAATATACAAGGAAATGCATCTCATACCCAACAAATTCCAGATATTCGTTAACACATGTGTACACGTCCGTAGGGCTTAAGTGGTTGACAGAGGTTTTACTGTGACTGCAATACTTAGTTTACAGAGATCAAGTCTCAAGAAGTGATAGAGGATTGAACTTATTGCTATACCGTGCATATTTCCGGGATGCTCAGACAATATTCAAGCTGAATAACAAACTGGATTGTCCTACTGAGATTCGAACCCAGATTTCTAGGTTCATAGTTGACACATGCCGAAATATAATAAATTGAATTTCAATTTAATAATGATGTTCTGACTATCTTATCCAATTTTATGCAAATATATCAATTTGGATCTAGCATGTTTTCTATAACTAAAATATAATTTATCGCCTGGATCATTAGAAACAATTCTGCTGATACTATTCGCATGATGATTGATGATAATGTTGATGACGGTTTATATGATTTTATTTCGTAGTTTACAATAAATCAACTCCGTTTATGCATAACTTTTTGTGCATTTCAAATTTTTGGTAGCTACTTACAGCCACTGATTAGATTTATATCAATACATAAAACATTCATAAATTATAATTAAAATTTGAGAAAAAAATATTCAGAGAAGTATGGGTTGTTTAATGGAAAATAAGAAAGAATTATGTGCGCATTAAAATCTAAGATAATAACAGTGTGAGCTCTGAGAATATTTTTTTATATCAATCTTTTATAATTACTTAACGAAAATAAAACATATAACAGGATGATTGAATATTTTTATCTGCAATACCTACGTAAGATTTATCTCACCATTCTTTGATGACCACTTCTCGGATACCTTCGCCAATGTCGGAAAGTTTGAAGGCTATTATTTTATTAACCGTCTGACTTGTATGAAAACTACTCCGTCTCAGATGAGTTTCTGGGAAAGCGTTTTTAAATAGTTGATACGTTGCCCTTTGCGATCGGTGCGTCTCCTGTAAATTAAAAATCAAATTCTGAATTCTTGCATTAGTTTCTACGTTTAATTGCAACGATGAAATATATATATATTTTTAATGATTTATTATCGTTATTTTGATGATAGGTTTAAAGTATATTATAATACATTTCAGGCGATGTATGAACGTAGACTTTTCAATTCTCAACTAAGCTATTCATATCTACAAGTAACCTTGGTATTTATCTTAGCTGCGATATTTAATTACAATTAGTTTGGAACACTTCTGAGTTCCTTTAATACACTAATATATTGACAACCACCTCAAATACCCGTACGCAAATGAACAAAATCAATTAATTTTACCATGCTTCTAAAGTTTTATTTTTATTAATGGTTAGGGTATTCTGTAACGAAATTTTAAGTAAAATTTTAAATTAAAACATCTATTTAATAAGTATAATACATAGGCCAGTTAAACACCAGTAGGTATTATCTTTGTTTTAAATTGTGATTCGTTAATGTATTGATAACAATTACTTATTTCATAACTGTCTTATCTTATTGCTATGACGAAAATTTTAAATCAATATTTCAGATTTATTAACCATAGATAGATAAACACATTAGTCGGTAAGGAATTCAGATTGCAGTTTGATAAAATTCACACTGCTATGTACCTATCGTTTAGTTGCGAATAAATATTTGTGTATTTTGAGAACTTCACAAATTATATTGACAGATAATGCGAGGGTCATCAACTACCCTCTTACACTGTTGATTAAACGACGCTTGTTTCAAAATATGTTATTCTCATAATAATAGATAACACAGATGTTTATTTTATTTACTTTACAAAACCCCAATAATGTAATCATGATTCGACAACTTCTATCAAATAATGTATTCCAATTATTTATCGAAAACTTGCACTCCACACAAAAAGTAATTAAAATGTACTTACGCATTGCAACAATTGCCACGCCTTGCGACATCTGCTTATATTGTTTACATTGAGTATACATCTCCTGGCGAGTAGTGACATGATTAACTATTTATTAACTTGAGAATATGTTATTGCCGTGGAGCATGTCGCGACTGACGCGATCGGCGGGCGCGTACACAACTGACTGTTATCGCCTCATTATCAACAGGCCGCAGTTTTGATTAACATACTAAACGAAGTTATATATATTTTAGCCAAGCATATCGTTTTAACACGTAAGATGTTTAGGTCAACGAACGTTGGCGTTTGTGTAAGTGAAAAAAAAATTGTCTCTCGTTTGTGCATGCCATACGTATGCATATGATTGTGTTAAATAATAAGTATGCAGCCTGCAGGTCAGTAGTTTCGGTAAGATAATAAGTAGGACTAAAACAAAACATCATAAATGGTACTTTAAATATTATACATAAGTATATTTAGGTGACTCAAGTGACATCTTGAATTAATTAAATAGCATTAAAAGATAAAAAAAAAAAATATTTAATTTAACCTCCTGCCTACCAGAGGTACTTTTTGTTTAGTATGTTTGTGAAACTTTACCATTGTATTCCTAACCGTTTAAAATAGATCAGAAAAATAACAAAAAAAATCTCACCTTTCGGAAAATAGTTTTTCACTATGTCCTTTATAAAGGACAAAGTGACGATATTACTATGTCATTTACATAGGACATAGAAAAGAGTTGGAAGAAAAATTTTAATAAGTATAGGATTGTAAACTAAAAAAAACCAACAATCTTATATATTATGTTATTTTATTCGAAAATATTTAAAATTAAAGTAATTCAACGTTTTCTAGAACAAAATTAAGCACAACTCTCCAAAAACAAACAGAAAATAATTTATAGTCAACATTATTTACTAATCAGTCTTAAATAGAGATTTAAAGAGAAGAAATAAAACTTATATACTAAGAATATTCATTATCCTCATGAAAATGGGAATAACAATGTCGATTAGGCGTAAAAAAAGGTAAATAACACTTTTTTTTTTCAAAAAAACCGTGCTGAACTCTATCAAATCGTTGTTGTGTTATCAATTTTTTTCCTTTTTTGTTCTGTATTTACTTCACTATCATAAACACCCTTTAGGCGTGATCTTATGAAATAAAACCTGTTTCTCATTATAGCCATAGCAATAATAGGAACCTTCCATTTTGAAGACTAGTACATATCAATTTAATGCGGACATTGTAATAGTAATTCCTAATATGTATAATATATTATTTAGTTCTCTCAAAGTTAGACCCATTGATCTGCCTGTCTCTAAAATATGTCTTCTATTCGAACAGTCAACTAAAAATACCAAAATCTCATCGTCGATATATTGATCCTAGAACTTATTCCACTCCCAATATTGAGTTTCTTTATATACATAACGAAACTATCATTTTATGATTACATACGTAAGCATAGAATCGTTGATTTCGGGTTCTAAGGTATGTTTTGTCCATAAGTCTTGCATGCAATCATATGTTTTGTGATTTCTGATCGCACTCAGTCGAATAGATAAAAATGACGGTTGGGTGGTATGCATTCTTTGCCAATATTTGAGCCACGTACACGACCAAGTCCACGTCCTCGTCTTCTTCTTCTACATGCTCTTAAACGAGATTGCAATGCAGAACTGTCAAACAACGCTAAAGAAGCAGGCGGATAATAATAAATAAATAATCTTCGTCTGAACTACTGGAATCACTAGTCTCGTGGTAACTCGCTCTTTGGGTCAATTCTGGAGGCAGAAACTCTGAATCATAGTCGCAGTAATCCCCCAAACAGTCTTATTCAGAATCAATCAACATTTCAACTATGCTAGCATCTGTTATAACTGGAAAATATAAAAGTAATTGAAAATATCTTCCAATGTACTACACAAAGTACAGTACAATTCAAAGTTACTCGAACATTATTTATTTTTACGCGGAAATAACACTGTATACTTACGTCACAAGGTATTAATTAGTCACAAATAACTGTAAATCTAGAAACTATTAAGAGTTTGATACAATTTTAATCTATTAACTTATACATGCGTGAACGCACGGCTACGTTTACACACCCGGATGCTATTTTCAAATAAAATTACAAATGTGAAGTGCCATTTCAATTTGTTTTCATACACTCAAATATCTAATTGATGTCACTGTTAAGTAAAATTAGTATATTCATTAAAAAATAAAGCGGCAGAATTTTTGTTTTCTTATGTACTATGAGTAGTACAGATGTAGGTACGAGGTTAAAAATAGTATGGGGATGGCAAACCAAACGCATGCTATCATAAAGTTTATTAAGCACCGAAAAATAAAACATTTGTTTATAAATATTTCTTATTACAAAAAACATATTTATCGGCCAACGACAACGGCATTAAGTCCGCCTGTACAATTTTATTGTATGAAGTTTAATAAAATAAAAATTAAATAGACAGCGCGTGTTAGTAGAAGTACTATAGCTAATTTTTGTCAATATTATTGAAATCAAAATGTTATGACGGCACGTTAACCATTTTTTTTATAAAAACGGCCCTTGGGTAGATAAAGGTTCGCAATCACTGCCTTAGACTGTTCTCTCTCCAACCGGTGACGTGTTAGATATGGTAATTGATATAAATAATATTATTTTACCTGCAAACTATAGTTGTGCTGTCAACGTATCAGGGTAATTTGAGAACACAGCTATTATAGTTTACTACTGCATTTGAGCAGCGACATTCAAATAAATGTTTTCTGACGCAAACAGCATCACAAACCTATAATAAATAAACTCCACATTAAGCAATTGTTTTTATTAAAGACATAATAAACATGTTAATAAAGTGAATCAATACAATAATATAATAAATAACTGTAATATTATGCTTGACAAGACGCAGGGGGCAACTCATACTGAGAACAACATCAGATTGCGAGTACTTATCAGTACATGGTAATTTAACCGACGACTCCTATCCTAAATAGCTAACGTGTATCACAGAGGCGCTCTGCAAAGTGTCACCCGTCTCATCTTCTATCAATATAGCTGCTTGAGACCAGCTGCGTCTCACAGGTCTTCAATGAGATACGTTATACTCGAAATTCGGCTTAATATGTCATATTTAAAACTAAAACATTAAAAGCAATGTGCACACTTCGCCGTGCGCCTTTACAAATTCTATGCATGTTTATATTAATGAAAATATATCACATCGCAACTGTCTACACGTGCCTAGAGTTCTTTTAACATAAAGTACGATAAGGTTGTTATTCGATGTCAAGAAATTATTTGAGTGAAATCAATATTTTTAAAACTAATACGGTGGTAATATGTAAGCAATTTCCATACTCAATTAAATTACTTAATAATAAACATATAATGGTTATTATACATAACACTTCATATCTAAATACATAGCCTTTTTGTATTCAATTGATCAATCAGCAATATTCGCGCACAGGCAGACATAATTGTGTCTAATAAAAAAGATATTGTTCTTTAAGCTATCAATACATTCCTACACACTATGATGGAGTTTCATTTTTCTGCATTAGAAACTGATTCAGCATAAATGAGTCGGCTTACATAGCACACAATACCAAAATTATCATAAGTATAAATGGGTTCGTTCTGAGCAATGTTGCAATAACATCACCTTAGAAAAACCTTTCCTTAGAAAATCATCAATTATCAGCTAAGCGATAAATAAATAAAGAAGTTGCTCCCATTTTTGTACAATTAGCTACATACTGTACATATTATTACGACAACATAGGTTACATTTTTGACGTTAACATACAATTACATTTTTGCAGTGATTTGCCAGCACAACCTTCCTGGCGTACAAAATTAGCATTTAAACATTAAAAGTAAATATTTATATAAATAATCTTTACTGGAAGTACATTTTATAATTCACAACACAGCATGGAATTCAAGCAGAGATCAAAATAATGGAAGACTAGAAAAACATAATTAGAGTATAAATGAAGTGGAGACCAGGGATGAAAATAACAAAGAAAAAGAAATGGATCCGAAAAGTTCCAGAAATGTTTTTTTACTGCAATTTCGATTGATTTATTTATGCTAACTTGGGTAAAGTAAGATCTATCTGTGACGACCAAACCTTAAGGTATATTTTTCTCAAAATCTGTAATAGCAACTAATATTAAGTTGATGGTAATAAATAGCCGAAAGACCAATATTCCATGTGTAATAATTCGCATTTTATCATCTAAAAAGGTCTGCAAGAAATTACAAAAAAAAATTACCTTCGTCCCTGGTCCCCCCATTTAAATAAATAGACTAAAATGTACATCTAAGTTTGCCCCATATTGTGAGTACAAAGATTTTGATTACCTATAATTAAAATAACATATTGAGCTGTTCAGATAATTTTCATTTTGCTTGCGTTAATTGTTCTTAGCGCCATTGGTAGGCCCTTAACAATTACTTTTCTGCTGGCTTAATAAATGTAAAGGAAAGTGAGTGGAAGATTCTTAGAAGACATGTGGTTCTTGATGTTTCCGTTTTACTAACCCAGCATATCTATGCTAGTCATCGTCACTCGTACAGGAAGTCGTCTCCTTCACATCGCAATGGTACTCAGTCGTAGCAACATGTACGCACGTACGTACGTAGAAAACAATTTAAACAGGTAAGAAAAGCTTTTGAATATGAAGTGTATATCATGTAAGACATTAATAAATATTGTAATGTTTTAAACCTTATAAATTTACAATTTCAAGTCTAGTTGTTAGTTATCAAAATTTCACTAGCCTTTTACAATGTTATTTCATTACACCATAAGCGCAAGGCCAACATTAGTGCAGAAGTGTAAAAACCCTGGGCTTCAAATTAAATAAATCAAGACGTACTATAAAGAGAGAGCGCAATACGATACCCTCGATTGTATAAATCCAACTGATCAAAAGATGATGAATGAGATTTAGACTATCATTATGAATTTGCTGGAATACATAAGGAACCTTACTTATAATTCTATTGCATTAAATTAAATACAGCCCATTGCGAACATATTCATTACGTCATTAAAGAATTAACGACGATAGAAGAACGATATGTTGTACTGTAGGACAGAACAGTGCCCCAGTAAGTGATAAATGAATGTATCAATCGCTGTTTTCTCCTATAGGCACATTAACATGTATCATGACATTGACAAATTCTCAGTAAGGTTTACACGTAAGTAAAATAAGATACAAATAATATAAAAAATAATGTTTGTATTTTCAATAAACACAACGATAGTATTTAATCAATGAAGTGAAGGTGAAATACACGTCATGATGTGTCCTAGAGGTTCTGATAGTTACACACAGGTGGATGTTTCAGTTTGATGAACATTAGTACAGTAAGAACGAACACTAACTACTGATCAACTAGTCTGACACAGTACACGTATAGTAACGAAGCAACAACATCAACTAAACATCGATGTGATGAACATGCTAGTATTAAAATTGAAACATATCACAGACACAGTTTCCAGCCGCTAATGACAGGTATTGCATTTATTTGTATTTGGATATCCAAATACTTATATAAGTATCATGAAAATACACAATATGTATAAATATGTACACATTGTTAGTATTTTTAATCAGTTTAGGAAGACTTCGTAGACACACAACGCTTTGCTCCGAACGTTCATGATTCGAACTCATATGCTTGGTTAAACAAAATCGATCAAAATCTTGTACACTGTTCACTATGATTTGTTTCTATTTTAGTACTGGTGATTATTGAAATTACACTTAACTAAGTACAGTTAACGATTATAAATCGATTTTGACGTGTTACAGTACGTTCTAACTATGAAATTGTACTAAAAGCTCAGCATCAAATCATTCTAAGAATGATATTGAATATTTCAAACGTGCATGTTGACATACATGTGCATGTTACATCAAATATATTGCAAATGCACGGCATGTTTACAATTAGTTGGGAGTTGGGTAACGTGGGCTAGAAATCTATAACTGATTTTAGTCGAAATATACTCAATAAATATGAATTACATTAGCAACATATTAGTGGACACAGATAGTTTTTCTCTTATCAATGACATCGTCATTTAAATTATGAACTATGTTGCCTTATTGTTAGTGCATAAATGTCAGGTTTAGTGAAAAGTGCAAATGTTTTCTTTACGAAAAGCTTTGTGTAAATATAACAACAAAACAAAAGAACGAGATTAAAATACTGATATCTCCGATTAAGTATTAACTTTCGTTGTAAGGTTATAAAAATATATTTCTTAATATTATTTTTTCAAGTATTTTTAAAGGATTTTACATCTCAGTATTCTTGTACTGATAACGGCGAAGGTCCAATTAGGTAACCCACTCAAAATATTCATAAAATAAATTATTAGTAGAAATAAAAAAAAGTGCTCATACGAAGTGAGTGAAATGATTTAAGATTGTAGTATTTCGAACGTAGTGTATAATACATGGGTATTTTATTCTTAATTTAATGACGAGTGTGAATACGAATAAAAAAATATTGATTTTCATGCCAAGTGTAGGTAACACACAGGATGTGTTCAATTAGATAGTACGTTTTTCACCTTGAAAAGTAATTTAGATAAGTCATAAGTATGTACATAATTATTGTACATACGTACAAAAAATGAATGACTACCATACGGAACTTTGGATATTTATGTAACACATACATCTTTACTAAACAATTCTCAGTATAAATCCGCGTAGTAACATCAATATTTTATCACGAATTTAACACGTCTTAATACTAATAAACAATTAATTGTTTTAACATTAAATACTTTTAGAATACCACATTTGAATTATATCAATTGCTAAAAAATTATGTATAACTCACAATTCCATTATTCTATCATTGTTTTGTATTCGGAACTAACGTCGCTCAGTTCATGTTTTGTTTCGATATTATAAAAAATGCACTATTTCTTAGTGTTCATTGGGGTACTTGAGCGTTTATCTTATAAATACACCGCAGGGCACACCGTTTGCAATACACATTACACTCAACAACATTAGGCTATTTCCTCACACTATAATTACATCTGTGACGCCGCCGAATCATAAATCAAATAAATCCACTCGAGTCACTCGGCCACCGTAGTCTCCGCAGCATTCGAGTCGCACAATTCACTAATTTCGAGCGAACGAGGAAGCATATTAACGCGCAGATACTAAAATAAATATTAACATTCAATAACAGGAAGCTCTTTTGTAAATCAATCGAAACGGTCAACCGACGCTTTTCAGTCGTTCACATCGCAAGGATCGCTCGGTCGAGTCAGAAATCAGTCGAGCTCGGCGCGTCCGCCCGCCCGGCCTCGCGTCACGGGCCCGGCGCCGGCGGCGGCGACAACGCGCGCGGCGCTACCAGCGGCACCAGCTCCGGCTGGAGCCGCGGCCCGCGTCACACGCCCGGCTCCGCGCACACCTCCGCGAACTTCACCTCGCGCGCGCGCCGGAACGAGGCCGCGCGCCGCGGGGGACTGCGCCGCCCACGCGCCGCCTGCAGGCTCGTCGACGACGCCTGCGCCAGCAGCCGCGACGGCTGTGATAACCGACCGAACGGCGACTGCCGCAGAAACTGACGCGCCACCACCGGCTGCCAGTATGAAGTCCCTGGAAAACACACCACACACCTCATTACATCTCTAGATATAATCAGTACCGGCGTTGGGGAACGACAGCCACTCATGGCCTCGCGATCCAAAGGGTATTCAGTCTCCAAGTTATAAGGAGATATACTTAACTAATGGGAAAACATTTAGCCAACACTATTTAATAATAATCGACGATGGTTTGATTGATATTAAGTATACATTTTATTTAGATCTGCCTCGCGATTATTGGATATTTTCTAATGCTTTTAACTTCAGGTCGTCGTATTGTCATTAGCGAATTCTTGCATAAAATACCTAAAAACGTTATGTCGGTTCCACACATGTTCCACGTAGATAGTGTACGCAAGTGAAAGTATGTAGTACCTTTGGGCGTGGAGGAGCGCGCGCGCCACGCGAGGCTGCGCAGGCGGCCGCGCGCGCCCTCGTGCACGGCGTCCACGCTGGCCGAGCGCGTGAGGTGCGCGCCCGCGCCCTCGCGCTCCGCCGCCGCCGCCGCGCCCAGTCCCTCGCTCACAGAGTACAGCTTGTGGGTTATGTCCTTACCTGAAACACGTGCAACTTAATATATTGCAACTTTAGAATTAAAGTCACTTAATCCAAAAATTTAGATTTTGGCTTTTAACCATATTTTGGGTCAAAATGACCTATCGACTCGTTATTAAAGAAGGACCTATTGACGAATGAAAGGCAGAAAGATTTATAAATAGGTCTTTTAGATGTATCTTCCATAAGTACAAAATTTCTTATTTTACAAATCTTTAATGAAAGTTTCCCAAAAAATAAGTATTTTTTGGTTAGATCACTCTAATTCTAAAGGTGCGATATTATAAGTCCCGATCTCACCTTACGTACTTACTGACAAAACCAAAAAATTTCTCATTATAGAAATTGAATTAACAATCTTCCGTAGTACAGCAGGCGTCATACCTAACTGCGCCACATTCGTTTACGGTTTAATGTAACTTAAACTAGTTTACAGTTACCAACCCAAGAGCATCGTCTCTACGAAAAAAGCGCTCGAAAGGTGTGCATGCCAAAATTTGTCTTTACGCAATCGTAAAAGGATTTTATAGCAGTAGCCTATATTTATGAAATACCTTATATACCTTGTGTATTTATTATAGCCGATTTCTTTTCCCGTGACTAAACTTTATTTCCTGATTATAAATAGAATATAATTAAACTCTAAAACTAGGTAGAGCACAGACAGTTCACAAAACTGGCTGAGTAATTATTGAATATTTAACTTTTTTACACTTATTTTCTAATTCGAAGTAAACATTACACAATGTAAGTAATGGTTTTATTTTAAACGTTCAATTACTATTTTTAGCTTCACTATCGTACCGCGGAATATGAATAGACAATTTACCAATCGCGTGTTCCAATCAAAACGTCATGGTTTAACTTAGTGAGCTTGAAATTAGATTGAAGCATCGAGCTTCATACCGACGTTTATTTTTTCAATAATAGCTTCCTGCTTTATTGAGCTTGACTGAAATAGCATTGGGGTAATAAATGAAACTGTTTAAATGTTATTATGATAATATAAATAAAAGATAAATAGTTTATGTATACAGAGAGTACAAGAAAATAGCGCCCTCGCTTCGTTGGGCATAATATTAATATAGTAATAAAATTCAAACAGTTGGAATGGGTAAACAACGAAATTTAAACATTAACGTATTTGTTTCGTCATTAATTAAATAGTTGACAAATTATACCCCGAAAAAACATTTTTAACAACAGGAAAACTTTCATATATTTCGCCTTAACATTTTTTATATATCGGCCAGGGCATGAGCTGTTTACTTTATCCTTAATAATTTAGTTTTAATAAGCTATTATGGAGAAATATCCATTCTTTAGGGCGATTCACGTAATTGAATAAGTTCAGTTGCGGCGCAGTTGCAGTTACGTTTCGATCAAAACAGCCCTTTTCGTATTCTCGTAATACGCTCGCGTCAAGTTCGCGTCACGCGAGCGTATCTACTGCTGCGCGTATATGTCAATGTCAAACAAATTTCATACATCTGACGTACAGTTGACGCCAAGAAGCTTATACCCAAATGGAGATTGCATTCCGTATATAAAAGTGAAGCACAAAAATTTGACCTTGAATGACGTTGCTACTGCCTGCTATCCTTTTCTTTAGAGTGACAATGAATGAAAATGACTTTTTGTTCATCATTTCTGACGCGCAGCTCACGCGCAGCTAAACATTTACGAGAATACCATTTTGTACCAAAACGTAAACTTAATCGCAACCGCACCGCAACTTGATCGGCGCGTCAAGAAATTACGTGAATCGCACTACTTATCTGATGTTGAGTTGACCGCTCACTGCTCAGTTGTAAAATTCTAAGTATTACTTCGTCGTAATATGTTAAGGGGAAGCACGTGAGATGTTTCTTTTTCTCGACATCTTTACGAATACGAAAATTCATCTTGTAATAGCCACAATAACGATTTATTAAAATATCAATTAGCAGGTGTCCCATTTCCTTGATCAACCAGTATAAGTATTGTACTCAATCAAAGAAACAACAAGATATAAAAATAATAGTAAACAAGTAGTACAAGTGGCAGTCTCATCTCTCTACGCAATTTTACTAGAAAAACTTACGATGGTTAGAAAACAAGGAAATAGAGAGAGGGGCAGTGTAAAACAAAGAATAGGAGCTAAATAATATGGTTAAAACATACAATATTTACAACACAAATACACCTTCAAACATATTATATTTAACAAATATACTGTACACATATATTATATTATACATAAATAAATATTATGTAATTTAACCAAAAGAATTATAAAGAGGAAATACGTCCAATTAAAGAGGAAGGTAGTGCTCTTTAAGAAGCTTCTTAAAAGATGATAGTGTTTGAGCCTGTCTCACCTCAATGGGAAGCGAATTCCACAAACGAATTGCTTTAACGGAGAAATAATTGTCCGTAAATATCGTGGCGTGGGAAGGCATTCTCATCTTTAGGTTACCTAAAGAATCCAAAGACATCCAAAACGACTTCTGAATAAATAAAAATCATTCTTCAATAAAAGGAAAGGGAGAGGATTAGACAACATTAAGTAGAGAAAAGAAAGAGGAAGAAACAAAATACATGGAAAAAAAAAAACATTAAACAACCTACACAAAAATATAATTAGTAATAATTTAAGGTAATGTATGATTGTTTTTAACTATTGATTCTGTACAGAACACGAGATCTCGAAAAATATATTCCTTAACAGCGCGTAACGCTCCCAGTAAACATCATCCAATAAAAGTAAATCGATTTTTAATCAGTAGTATTATTGTGCATCAGTGGTTTTATTATGTCCTATAACGAGTCAGACGATACCTATGCACACGAATGTTACATACATTTATAATCTGCTAACAATTTAAAAGTAAAGGACCTGGACAGTTTCTGCCTAGTTAGTTTTTATCATGTACAAAAACAAAGCAATAATTGAATGAATATAAAAAATCAACTATTAATTTAAGAATATGTCATATTTCTGTAGAAGTTTAGGGAGTAATATAAAGTTTAATAAGATTTTGCATTGATTGATGACCCATTTTCGCCATTGTTGGCCCCGCATAAACGTTTCGTTCGCAGTAAAGCAAGTGTAGGAAAAAAATAATAACTTTGTCTAAAATATTCCTAAAAATAATCTATAAGTAGTTAATAGGTCATAATAACTAACAATACTAAATATATATAAAGCAATGTTTGTAGTATATACTTGCACATATATTCTTCCCATTTTTACACACTTTCATTGCAACAACTAAACGCTGCAGTAAAATACTTGACACTTGACAGTTGCTTGACAGGAACCATGCTTTGTTTATTTGTTTACATTGTGACACAATTAAAAACGTCTCGGTGTATATTTTGTGTAACTTATAAAATATTAGTTCCTTTAAATTCCAAATTCGATGATAATGCATTTATGTAAACGTATTCTTATTAGATTCAATAAATTGACGGATAACCTACAAAACATAACCTGAAAATAAGATATGTTTTTGTAAATATCTAAAAACCCTGAACTTCATAGGCTTTGTAACTTTTCTGTATTAATCTTGGAACAAACCTTACCCCAACAATGCAAAACTAATTGATGTAGACGAGATTCGAAGTACTAGGCACAGCGCCATACAAAAACTGGCCATGTCCTTTGAGAGAAACAAACCCAACATGGCATGAATGATATCTACCCCGTTCGCAGTTATAAATCTTTTTTTAAGAGACCTGCAAGCCAGTGTCGCATTTTTATCTATGAAAATATGGCAGTGTGTTTTGAAGAGTGTCGCAAAGGTTAAGTAAATTCAAGCGGAACGTTAATAATGGTAACAAGCAGGACTGACCTATAAGACAGTCGAGCACGACCTTGAGCGCGGGGCGGTGTCGTAGCACGCGCTCCAGGCGCATGCGCGGCCAGCACACGCACGTGCACACTTCCTCCGCCACCACCGTCACCTGCATCACACCACCACGTCACCATCCCACCACATCACCACGAAACCACATCATCTTACAATAACAACTCAATTATGAACTGAGTGCAATTTCCCAACTGTCAAATCTTGCCAAGTTGCACTTTGTAAAAGTTTGATTGTTGTATTTTGTTACCTAAAAGTCATCGAAACATTTTAATTAGGTAGCTAGAACTTTAATCACAGCATACTAAAGCTAAGACTCGGTAGTATTCGAGAATATAAGCATATAACATTTTTTTATTCCTATTCAAAGAAAAACCAACATAAAAGTTTAAACCTAAAGGGCTGATGTCGATGAAGTCGACAAATTATTTCACTAAGCACACATAATTTTATTGCGCCCACTTTCTTATACCAAATACTCTCCATTAAATGTGCTCTGGCTCTC
The DNA here is from genome assembly GCA_023078785.2 of Hyles euphorbiae. NCBI lineage: Eukaryota > Metazoa > Arthropoda > Insecta > Lepidoptera > Sphingidae > Hyles > Hyles euphorbiae. Next base: position 16,441,981 of record CM041050.1, read on the forward strand.
GGAGTTCAGTTAAAAACGTAAAGTACATTAAAGCAGAACCACCTGCCGCCTTTGCGACGTCGCGCCCCTTCTCAGGCGGAAAGTTTCGCTCGCTCTGCATACATAAAAATAATAAGACCAAAGAGGTTTGCTCGCTGCTCATATATGTAATTTATTACTCGTGTATTTGCCGCCTTCATTAAGTAAATGATATGCAGCCATAATTATAATATTTGGATTTTAAAAATATGCCGCAGTGAATTCCCGTATTCAATAACATTATACAGGCTGTGTTATAAATGGAACAGGGTACCAGTAAATATGTCATAAAATGCTTCATGACAGTCCGTGGCCCGTTTTAGGACCATTTTGTTGGAATTATTCTCAGCCACCGGTGGAAAGCGTTATACCGTTGCCCTGTGACTTTGAATAATTAAATATAATAGAGAGGGATCGAATACGCTGAAGTGAATAAAAGAGCGGTCAACAATTTGAAACACAGTGTGTCATGACAAAACAACACGTCAGGTGATCAATTCGCTTGAAAAAATATTATTAAGCAATAATATAATTATAATTTTATTAAAATATTGCCTTTCAGTTCCCACTTTCACGAATTACATCAGCTACAATAAATAATAATAACTGTTATTCGCTTACTGTAAATACCCTGTTGAAAAATATACTACAAATGATCCTTTATTTCTAATATTTTTGACAAATAAGACTGCAATAATACAGACATCACTAAGTTATCATAGTTGCATTTCTTACCTGGAAAACATCATCAGACTGTTCCCTGTTTGCTTCCCACTCCGGAGAATCTACAAACTGATATGGTTGTATGTAGTGCAGATGTGTCTCGTCACAACTGACTCGCATCCTGAACCAAATAAAAAAAAATACTATTTTGGTAATATCATTAAATTTACACACGTTATTATACATGTGGAATATGTGTTCATAATACATTTCAAATTAATTACATTAAATGGGATTTATTATGCAAGTATGTCGCGTCTACTCGTATAGAAATTACTCAACATATAAAGCAATATGGGAATACAACACCTATAGGAATGATTCCATTAGCACTCGGTGCCAAGCCCAAAACGAATGTAATTACGTATTACATTACAAGCACTTCCGCTGCTTGTTAATGAAATTAATTTAGTGTCCAGTCTTTTTAATTTGAAACATTTTTTCTGTAAGATCTAAGCGTTTCTGTGGCAATTCAGCATCCATTTTACCATACTGGGCATTGAGTAAAATCTACATCTTACAGACGATATAAGACTAACATAGCTGAGACAAATAATATCTTAAAAGGTATGAACTAGTTAGAATACAATCCAAAACAAAATATTTAGATAAGAATAATAACAACAATCTAATACAAACGGAATAAAGAAACATATAATCATAAAAACAAGACACGAGTACGGCGCGGTGAGTGAAACATACAAATACACTCGAAGCTAACGGGAAAGTTATTGAGCATTCAATTTAGCGTTTGAAAATAAAGCAACGTCTGCGTTGTGAAACAAATACGTACTTTCCTTTTATGAGTATCGATAGTCTCTCGTCGGCGGGCGTTACTTCCTCGAGGGCGTACGCCTCGCCGGGCTCGAGGCGCACTATCCGCGCCTCGCGCGTCAGTTCCTGGAAGTGTTTCTTGTTCACTTTCAATGGCTTGAATAGCTTCAAATACAGGTCAGTCAGCTCCAGCGATAACGCCGGCGGGAGGAATCTGTGTAAACCGCGTTTGGATACCGGTTAGACGTGCATTCAGAACCTCCTTAGCGATTACTATGTATTATTTATAAGAAGCCACATTTATCTTACTGTTAGGGAGAAGTCAGACCTCTTTTAGCAGTTTTGTGGGCATTACAGTTTTACGACAAGTGGCTTGTTGTAAATATGGATATTTATTTACTTTGTTCAGTATGTATATTATAAAATAATTCGGTGTATTATAAAAAGCGGCAAGTTACTTCAATTTACCATAATTTATTAATTACCTATGCGATATGTAACTAAAGTTTCGATAATATAAGATTAATGAAATCCGCTTATTCAAATCGTAGGAATACTAGTACATTACAAAAATATGTATAGTCGTATAAAATAAAAGGGCAAATATATTATCTAGAATTTGATATTCATATGAGGTCGTTACAAGACGCCTACGCGCTATCTCTACTGTGAATGACGCAAATTAATGTGTCATACCCATTTACAGTCATGTCAGTTACGTTGTTCTAGTGTGGCGTATTAAAATTAATTGGAGGAAATATTACATTGGCGCATTTCCTCCTCGGTGCACCACTTACAAAGGCATCGTAACTTCAACATATAATATTATGTTTTGACAGCCTCCGTGACGTTGGCGGTTAGACGCCGCCTGTGAAACGAGAGGCCGCGGGTTCGATCCCCGCACCGAGAGAAATGTTTGTGCAGCCCACAAATATTTCTTTCGGGTCTGGGTGTTTGTGAGATCGAAAAGTCTCTCGTAGTTCCTAATACCCACGACACAAGACTCGATCTTAGTGTGGGGTCAGGACTATGTATATGACTGTTGGGTGTTATTTATTTTATTTTATAAATTCTGACGCCTAATAGTATTTTTACCACTCGTGTCTTTATCAATAGCAATTATTCATCAATATTAATTACATCATCATCATCATCATCATCAGCCTATACTGCTGTCCACTGCTGGACATAGGCCTCCTCCAAATTGCGCCATTTCAACCTGTCTTCGGCTTGTCGCATCCACGTACTATTACATGACTGTAGATAATTTAGAGAATACATAATATACTGTAGGTACCTTATAATTAAGAAGACGGTGTGTATGGAGTTGACGAGCACTAGCGCCAGGCTCCAGGCGAGCACGTCGGGCGCGCACACCTCGGCGCCGGCCCACATGGCCATGAGCACCGCGCCCGCCGCCGCCAGCGCGCGTAGCACCAGGATGCTCTGCTTGAAACTTTTCGGCGCCAGAAATGCTATCGCGAAGCATAGGTTTGCCGCCTGAATTGCATACGGTTAGTTTCATCAAAGTCGACGTGGTAACTAATTCATTATTCTACTGATGTGTTTAAGCATATACCTGTTTACATACGAGTATTATCCAAGTTACCAAAATATTTGATAAACATTAAAAATAGTGGATTCATTTCTTTATATCGACTTTCAAACTCGTTTCAAAGAATGAATGCGAAACAACATTATAAAGCAAATAGTACCTATAACGCAGCTACAACCAAGTGCACGTATGATACCTGGAACAGGTCCTGCTGCGCGCTGGTCCACTTGGCGCAGAACCAGTGGTTGTTGTGGTCGTCGGCGGCGGTGGCGTTGAGCAGGTCGTAGTCCGAGTCGAAGGTGGCGTTGAGCCGCGACACGTTGTAGGCGAGCGTGGCGTTGAGCCAGGGCGCGGCGGAGGCCGGCGGTGGCGCGGCGGGTGCGGCGGGCGCGGCGGGCGCCATGGTGGTGCGGGCGCGTGCCGCCCCCCGCCCGCCCTCCCCGCCTGCCTGCTGCTGCGGCTGCGCTGCCCGCGCGACGCCCTCCACGCGCACACCAGCCGGCGACACGAGACGATTCAGTTGGGCTCTCGCTTTCAGTATTACCAACTCCATCACCGCACCCTGACACGCACTTCACATACGAGCCCCTCCTACCTGCACCTGCAACAACACTATCCACTGTACTGTCTGTTGTCTGCGTCCAAGCTTGTCTATTGCATGGCACGGGACTGCCCTACTAACGAAAGTTCGATTGACTATCTATTGTTGAACGAGTGTGTGAGGTCGCATGTGCGGAAACAAATTTTTATGTCATATTGTGTGTCTATAGACCTCCTTCATCAAATATTTCACTATTTTTATCAACAATGGAGGATATTTTAAATAAAATTAAAAGTAATAAAAAACTTCTAGTCTGTGGGGATTTTAATATTAATTTACTAGTTGATTCGGTTGATAAGTGTAGGTTTGTGTCTTTATTCGGCTCATTTAATCTTACATGTTTGTTCTCGGAGCCTACTAGAATTACGCCTGAAACTTCGAGTTGTATTGACAATATCATAACCAACTTCGAAGTACTTGAAAAAGGTGTAAAAATAGGGGTTAGATCTGACCATAAATGTCAATTAGTGAAATTAGAACATGCTGTAGACAAAACCAGTAGATTAATAACTTTTAGACCGTTATCTAAGAACATCCTAGGTCGATTTAACAGTAATGTACAATTAAAAATAGATAATATTACACTTGATGGCAGTCCAAATGACATGTACTCGTCATTATTTAAAACTATACGAAAAGAGTATGACCAAGTATGTACAATTAAAACAATTAAAATTAAGTCTAAAATAAAATTTAGTGCTTGGGCCACTAAAGGCATTAGACATAGTAGGGAAATTTTGTATGAGCTATATGACAAAAGGTCCTATACACCTGATGTCAACTTTAAAAAATATGTCAGTTTATATTCAAAATTATTTAAAAAAGTATGTATGCAGGCTAAATCTAATTATATAAGTGAAAAGCTTAGATTGTCAGATAATAAAATAAAAACAACCTGGCAAATTATTAATACTGAAACTGGGAGTAATAAAAAAAATGACAACAAAATTGCTCTCCGCATAAATGACGACCTTATTTCAGATAAATCTACTATTGCCAATTATCTTGATAATTTTTTTCACTAACATACCATTAGACTTAACTGAACATTTAGATTCATCAGTAGATTTAGCGGAATCTTTTCTAAAGGAAAATGTTCCTGGAAATATGCCTCAGTTTAACTTTCAAAAGGTAACCAGTTGTCAAATAATAAAGGCTTTCAAGCAAATTAAAATAAAAACTACGGAAGATATATGGGGACTGTCTGTTAAAGCTATAGAAGCTATTATTGTTAACATTGCACCGTTATTAGCTACTATTTTTAATTCCTGCCTAAGTGACGGTATCTTTCCCGACTTAATGAAAATTAGTAAAGTTGTACCCATTTTTAAGTCAGGATGTTCGAACAATCCGTCGAATTATAGACCCATTTCTATACTACCGGCTCTTAGCAAAATCTTCGAAAAGCTTTTGCTTAATCAAATGCTAGCACATTTTGATGAAAATAAATTAATACATAGGAATCAATTTGGTTTCACAAAGGGTCGCTCAACTCAAGATGCCGGGACATCACTAATCACGTCGGTTTTAGAAGCCTGGGAGGCATCTCAAGATGCTCTAGGAGTTTTTTGTGATCTCTCCAAGGCTTTCGACTGTGTTGACCACCAAACGCTTATTATGAAGCTGAGGTACTACGGAATCAGTGATACGTCACTTGATCTCGTAATGTCTTACTTGTCGGGTCGTGAACAAAAGGTTTCTTTGGATGGGCTCACTTCGGTAGGATCAAAAGTTAAAATTGGGGTTCCGCAGGGTTCCATTCTGGGCCCCTTTTTATTCCTAGTCTACATAAATGATCTTCCTTACATGGTTCAAAAGTGGTCAGACATAGTTTTATTCGCTGACGACACCTCTATAATATTTAAAGTTAATCGGAAAGACGATAATCTAGATACACCTAACAATATTCTTAATTTAATTTCGGATTGGTTTTCTGCTAATAATTTACTATTAAATGCTAGTAAGACTAAATGCGTCCGTTTTGCTTTACCGAACGTGGCAAGCGTAAACACGCGTATCGAATTAAATTCAGAAATTCTAAGTTTAGCTAATTCCACAATTTTTTTAGGGATCACTCTAGATAAAAAATTACAATGGGGTCCACAAATTGAGAGATTATCAGCTAAACTTAGTAGCGCAGCGTTCGCGGTCCGAAAAATAAGACAACTAACTGACGTTGCAACGGCTAGATTGGTATATTTTGCTTATTTTCATAGTATAATGTCATACGGCATTATTTTATGGGGATCAGCGGCTGATATCGAATCCATATTCATCTTACAAAAAAGAGCAGTCCGTGCTATTTATAATCTAGGGAGCCGCGATTCTTTGCGATCTGTTTTTAAGGAAAGCAATATACTAACCGTGTCATCTGAATACATCTTTCAGAATATAATGCACGTTCATAAAAACATTAGCAAGTTTTATAAGGTCAGTGACACCCACACTATTAATACGCGGAATAAAAATAAACTTGCAATACCCTCGTTTAGACTAGAAAAGTCAAAAAAATCTTTCTTGGGTAGTTGTATTAAATTTTATAATAAACTTCCCAATAGGATAACGCAGCTACCGGATAAACTATTTAGGGCACATATTAAAAACAAACTTATGACTAGAGGTTATTATAATATTAAAGAATATATTGAGGATAAAAAAGCCTGGGATTAGGTGTTCTCTTGCACATTGCGACCTCCTGGGGCCCTGCACTATTCACTCATTACATCCCCTAATTTAAATAATTAAAAATTTTAAACTTAAAAATTAATCAATATACAATTAAATTAATCAATTAAATTATAACCAAGTATATAATGATTAATTAATGCCAATTAAAATCATATGACGACCGATCGAGAAAACAATTAAAAATAATAATATGGCAAATCTTTGTAAGACAAGTCACAAATATTTATTTTAGTAAATTGACCAAAATCAAGCCCACTGAGTTTGACTCGCTGGATCTACTCAGAAATGGGTCGCGCCGCGTAGTATCCAGTGGTAAAGTAAAGCCCGCTGAGTTTGTTCGCCGGGTCTTCTCAGTCAGGGCCGCGTTGGATCCGGCAGTAAGCCTAAACATACGGGACGTTTCGGAAATACTTATGGTCGTTGTCTTAAATTGGACCCAAAACAAGCCCACTGAGTCTTATTCGCTGGATATACTCAGGACTGGGTCGCGTCGCGTAGTTCCAGTGGTAGTGTAAGCCCACTGAGTTTGTTTCGCCGGGTCTTCTCAGGAGGGCCGCGTTGGATCCGGTGGTAACAATAAACCGCTACGCACCGTTGTAATTAATATTCATGGTCCACAAATTAATTTAATTTGACCAACGTACATATTGTATTTCTTTGAAAAATAAATTACCATAAAGTCATAACTAATACTTTAAATAAAATAAAAAAGGAAACAAATAAATAAAACTAATTCTAAATAAAAATAAAATTAATTTAAAATAAATAAATTACATAAATAAATTAATTAAACCAAGAAATTAAAATAAGGAATACTAAGTATAGGAAATATATTGTTTATAGAGATTAAGTTATGTGTATTGACTTGTCATAAGAGCTTTTAAATTGCCTACGTGACCAATAAATACATTTCATTTCATTTCATTTCATTTCATTTCATTTCATTTCATTTCATTTCATTTCATTTCATTTCATTTCATTTCATTTCATTTCATTTCATTTCATTTCATTTCATTTCATTTCATTTCATTTCATTTCATTTCATTTCATTTCATTTCATTTCATTTCATTTCATTATATTTTCTGTATTAAGATTGTTTTTGGTTTTAAATTAAATACATACATAAAATCACACTTTTTGCCCACAGGCAGAGGCAGAGGTGCAACCAGGACACCCACATTTCGCCTACTATGTTCCGTCCCACGATGTGATAGTTCGCTCTATGGCTATATTGGACATAGATTCCTGACTCCCGGCTGATAATAAAAAAATCCAATACCACTTTGCCCGACCCGATTTTCGAACCCAAGACTGGCTTCGTAACCGTACCGTAGTACAACTACACCACCGCGCAACGAAATAAAATAAATAAGCAAAATCTCATATCCCAGGGCACACCTCTGACTTTTCGGAGTCATGTGTGTATTGATAATCAATCACCACGCACTAAAACGGTGGAGGAAAACATCGTGAGGAAACCTGCATACCATAGCGATTTTAAAAATTTCTATGGTATGTAAGTCCGCCAACCCGCACTAGGCCAGCGTGGTGGACTATATGGCCTAACCACTCTCAATCGTTCTTACGATTGTAGAGTAGGCCCGTGCCCTGCAGTGGGACGTATATGGGCTGATACAGATACAGTAAATAAAAACACTTTTATAATACTATCGCTTCGATGATGGGTGTTTCCGACACGGCTCTATCTTTTGGCTGCAAATGTTGGTTTCATTAACAAAATATTATTCCGAGACACAAAAGTCCACTGCAGAACATTATTTAACCTACAGTCTATTTCAAAACATCAGATAAGTTTTTTTACGTAAGCTGCCTTGAAACGTGCATGAAAATCGGGTTATGTATGTGGTGGTCTAGAGCACGTGTAATCCGTGACATTTCCGCACTCATTAAGTGATCGAGAGGTGGGCGGGCGGCGGCTCCCTGTGTTCGAGGGGCTTGTTATCGTCAAATCACCACATTTGCATTAAATTGCATAGAGGCGCGCCGCCTCGCCGCCGCGCCGCGCCGCGACCTCTACTCTCTACGGACAGTTTTGATGAACCATTTGCAACCGCCCTTACTTGCCTGATCGCACACTTTCTCCCTATTTGGCAAGTGAGTTTTCAGTCATGCTGAAGAACGGTCGATATTTTAATACCTTAGATTATTTATATATAGAGGGAGCACTGTCATACATTTGCAACTTCAAAAACGTAGATATTTTCTTGTTCGTAATGTTGGTAGCACTGCTATATTAATATTAATGTTACCGAGAAATTACTTTTCCACGAAAAATATATAAATAAATAAATAAACGGAAATTAACATATTCACGTTACATTGTTTTTAGCTATCATAATACAAAATATTAATAATAAATGAAAAATAAAACTCACCCTCGGATTATTATAATTTATTTCGCTCCAAATTCAAATATTTATATTTTTCACCTAAAAATTATTCCGGAACTTTTTCGGAATTTCAACAATTTAATTACTTGCAACCTCTAAGCTTGCAACATTGAATAAAAAGGCGTTCGAAAATTCAAAAATATGAATGTTTTTCTGTAAAATTATTTTAATTATTTCTTGTAAATTAATAAGAAATTGGATTTATTGTCGATGATAAACGAATACACAGTAAATAATTAGCCCCTAAAATAAATTTGGATGGTATTCGATAGCGCTAAACTACATTTTTCGATTTTTCTTTTTCATGTAAGTCATGCGTATTCCAAGCTGTCACAATTCACACTGGATGTAGAGAAAAAAAAAAGGTGGCCCCGGCACCACCATTTTTATCTACGTTTTTGAAGTACCAGCGCTCCTTCTATATAAATATACTCTAAGTTTAATACTTAGGACAACATTTCTATATACATTGTACGTGTGGTATACCTGTTCCGTTGTAAACAATATTCTTACAAATAGTAGAGCTCTAGATTTTCCAATGGACAAAATCGGTGAGTACTTCAGGAGCTAGTTTATTCGATACTGGCACGAAAAAGTGACTTAAAGTCACTAGTAAGTTATTACAATGCAATTTAATTATGGCGTCTACTGGCAGGAGATGTAAATCTTTCGCTATTTACACATTTATAGCCTCGGCGCCTAAACTGCCTCATGCCCAAACACGACGCACTTGTAATAGTCACATTCACCGTTCACGGATCGTATATCTCCGTTAGCTAAAAAACATTCCGACCCGCCACGGTCTTTATGCGTCACCTGCGTGTAAACTGCAGAACACGGGCGCTCGCTGCCAACGCACTGCTCCGACCCAAATCAGAGAGAAATTTATTCGGCTCTTTTATTCTCGCTGAACTAAAATTACCACATTTGTAGTTTACTACGATACTTGCAAACGCCGTCAATGTGTATATTTGTTATTGTTACATAGTACATTTTTATTTTCGTTCATGTCTTTGGAATTGTAAATACTGTAATGAAATTTAGATTTTTGTTCATACAAATACTCAAAGGACCACTCTTTGACGTCACATCCGAACTCAATACCGATAAACACAGGCAAAATGGTTGTACGATAACTTTAAACAGCATACTCACGATATTTGTATACGAAACACCGTGCAAGCGATCCTAGGTTTTTTGCTCTTCACAAATCCAATATGTCAGGACTCAAGGTATAGGTATAATATTATTACAGCTTAATTTTTTTTACGTAAAATTAAACATAAGTAGAACATATTATAACGATACACCCATACTTACAAAAATAAAACAACATTTCTTCCGAGTATGTATCTAATCGACTCAAAAAAGAGGAACCTTGAGACCCTTCATACATACTTTTCAGTTACTAAGATTAAATGTATTTTACTTATATTTTAACCGTCAAACTTAATGTACATTTGAATATTGGCAAGACAAAGTGACCTGACAGACCTCTTGGTAAGTGAATTGCAATCCACATAAAGTATCTATACAATGATGTGGTAGCCTGCTTTCGCCGGATACAAAGGTTGAGTTCGATACACGACGACTGGCTTCCTAACATCGTGTGCGATGCTCACTATCCGGGTATATACGAATATTAAACCACTAGCTACAGGGTTTTCGGTAAAATCATTCACGAAATGGAACCGCAAAGCTATTGGGAGAGACCTATGTCTGATTATGGTGAACTGCCAAGCTGTTGCTCCTCATCAGTTTTCTGTGAGACAATGGAACCATTCAACCTATTTGTATTTTAGATTTAACGAGCCACAGAGAGCCTTTACCATTTACAAGTTTCTACAAACAATAATTGTTAATTCATGGTTGTCTGGAAGAAATAGCTTATAGAATTATAGCGGTAAGGGTATCAATTGTAGTAGTCAAAAGTAATGTTTATTCTATATTTTTTACTACAAACATACATAAACTGACCCTTTTTTCCCAGCAGGGGTAGGCATAGGTGCTACACTCACATTTCACCTCGTATGTTCAGTCCCACGATGGGGTAGGGGGCGAGCCTATCGCCATGTTAGGCACAAATTCCTGACTCCGGGCTGATTGAATAGGAAAAATCAATATCACTTTGCCCAACCCAGGATTTCTGACAGCCTCCTTGTCGTAGTTGGTAAGACGCCGGCTGTGAAACGATCGGCTGCGGGTTAGATCCACGCACCAACACAAATATTTTTGTGAACCACAAGTATTTATTTCGGATCTGGGTGTTCGTGATACCGGAGTCTAGTAGTTTCTGATTTCCATGATACAAGACTCGATCTTAGTGCGGCGTCAGTACTATGTATGTTACTGTTGGGTGTACTTATTTATTTATTTGAACTAGACCTCAGCTTTGTAACCGTAACGTAGTACAACTACGCCACCGAAGCAGCGAAATTATTTTGTATTCAGTAATAAATAATGTGTGTTGTTTATATATCTGTACAGTAGATGTTTTATCAGAACGTATGAAAGAAATAAGGCTAGTTCGTCGTTATGGGAGCGTATTTGCAGTGTTTCGAATATTTCGCTCGGTGAGACAGTGACATGAGACATCCCAGTTTTTGTAATTGACTTCCCAAGAATGGTCGAGTGTTGTTTACAAAAGGTATTTAGACCTAAATAATACGAGTATATGATATTTTACATGCAATTTAAGGCAAAGGGGAACATATGTTCAGTTAGTTGTTCATTTGGCAATATCATAATATCAGGGACACGTATTTTAGATCTATGTCCTGCTGAACCGCGTCCTATACAATGGTATTTTCAGGTGAATACTGCTTCAGAAAGTTACATCGTTTTAGTATCACTAAATATTTATTTCGTTTTTGGGTGCAGTGAAGTCAAAAGAAAAATAAAACCAGCTGCGTGCGAGTCTTTTTGGTGCACCTAGACTTCTCTCCTAACACTAAATACCTAATACCTTAGCCTAATACCACGAACCCAACTTGCACTGGAGCAACTTTCTATCGCTATTTCAATTGGTATACAGCTCACAAAAAAAAGTCTTCAAGTTTGAACATTAATCGTATTATGGTGTATTATGAAATGAAATGAAAATGACAATATTTTATATTTTTTATAACTTGTTACGGTACCTAGCATCGATATACTAATTAACCCCAAAAACTTAGTTTAAGGTCAAACGTCGACCTTTCGATTGGCTTTGGTTCTGACAAACAGAACTGCTTTATTTTAGAACCAAACTTAAAATAATATTGTATAGTGGTTGTAACTCCTCATTATTTTCATGTACACGCAAGCATGGCTATGTTATATAGAAATAGAGACAAAATGAGCAGAGTAAAGTAAACACCAAACAGAAGTTTATGTTTCAATTGGATTTTGAGAATTAATGCAAACTATCCGAGTTAAAAGTTTAAAGTTTTTCCTGCTATAACATTTTCCTATTTAACTGACATTTATTTTTATTTATTTATTTATGTGAAGTTAGTATTCAAGTTTTTAGTGATAAGTTATTTTTTACTAATTTATCGCTATGTATAAAGAATATTTTTATAAAATTAATCCAAATAATGGTTCAATTCAAAGGCCTCTTACTTAATGGAATGGGATATCCGGGATGTCAGCGACGCTTTGAGTCCGAGTATAGTAGACCTAGACGTAAAATCAATAAAATAACGTTTCTCTTGCAGGCTACTGGCGAACTATGTCCATTCTTAGTCAGTAAGGTTCAGCCTAAGAGTATGCACATGTATTAAAAGTAATTATCAAATCACCACAGTATCAAAAGTAAGTAAGTCTTAATATAAAATATTAGGCTAATAACTTAAGCTAACACGCATCACACAATAAATTGACTTGTCATAAGAGCTATTTAATTGCCCACATGATCAATAAACCAATTTCATTTCATTTCAAATGGACGGAAATAAAAGTTCTGATGAAATGTTGACCGCCGTATTACCAAATAAACTCTGTGTAGCTCTATATGCGGCAGATTACGTAAGATGTAGATGCAATAGATGAAATACATATTATGAAGTTATGAAAATAATTGGATACATAGTTGTTTCGAAATTTTCACAGATAGAAAAGTATGTGAAAAAGGGAATAGTATTAACATGACATAGACGAGGTAAACTGTGTGTAACTTCGACGTGTTATTAAAATAATGCTAATCAAAATCAGATCAACATCATTCATTAAAATATGAGTACCTACAGTTGTATTAATAACATGAGCCTATAAAATTCATAAATTTGATCCTTTGTCAGAAACTTTTTCTCGTTATCCTACAGCCAAGAAAAAGTTGGCCGTATATTTAGAGCGTACGGCACGTCGTGATCCTTGAGTAACAATACAGCTCATTTTGAGTCTCGCGAAAGTAGAACACTATGGTGAAATGCACAATTTATTTATCTGCCGCATATACCATTAGGCGTGTGTTTGCAACATAAAGCAGAATGAAGTCTTCTCAACAGACTTGGCATACCAATTTACAGTGAAGCGTGTGTTCTAGCAGTTAATTATTAATTAATTTCGCTGCCAACGCGATCACCAATCGCGCATTATTGAGCAATTCCCGCGACGCGACGAACCAATCTTATCACTATATTCATTACATAATATTTAGAACGTGGCGCAAATATTATTATTACACACTTTCGCTACTACCCGAGAGAATAATGACTTATTTATAAACCTATAGAAGCTCCAGTATCTATTACGTCTACATAAAATCCGCTAATATGCATAGTATATGTCGGAATTGTGTTAAATTTCATACGTTCGCCCGAAACCAACCTGATAAGCAAGATAGATGGCGAGGGAGTTATATCGTGACCTGGAATCGGTCTGTTTCTTAGAATACAGTATTAGCTAACCTAATGCAGCGGCTAAACTGGTATTTTATGTGTAACATTGATATTGTACTACCTTGAACATAAAATATGTGTTACAAATATAACACATATTAGGGTTTAGTACGGCTTTTTCTGGCTGTACATGTACGGCGCACGCTGCATAGTCGTTTACACCAAAGCAGAATATTTTCTCAACCTCTTTGATACTAAATATTAGAATTTGATCAATTTTTTTTTTTTTTGTTTTCGCGGGGAAAAACGGTTTATCGCTACCGCTGCCTGGGAGGAAAGGCAGGCGGTTATGTTGGTTTCGCCGGTCTTACGACTCAACGCTGAACCACCCGGAATGGATGTTAACATCTAGGCGACTGTTGAGTCGCGTCCCTAACAAAATTCCTACACCGGCATACCAACCAAAAACCCCACGGTGAACCTCTTCAGCGCATTGGAGCGGGTCCGGGTTCCTAAGGCTTAGGCGCCCTAGCCTCGCCGGATCCGATCCTGCACGATGCCGCGACACGACACACCCCACATATTTTCTTCACGTAGTCGCTATTAGTGGACGTTACGCAGCCCCCCGCTGCGTGCCCGCGACTACCATTGCCCCCATTAGTCGCCTCTTACGACAGGTAGGGGATACCGTGGTGGAATTCTTAAAATAGCCCCCAGTCCACAGGGCAGACCCGGCCTAGCTCTGCTTAGGTGCAGATACACATTTTTGAATTTTTTTTATCGCCTAGCTTCATCAGGATTAATGTAGGATACTAATGGTGAAATATTTTTTTCAAATTGGTCGAGTAGTTACCGAGCATATTCAATGCAAACAAACAAATCTTTCCTCGTTATAATACTTGTATAACGCTACACAAACACAAACTATAAGCTATGATACTGAACATTGTTATCAAAATACATTCGTAGTGTTTGCGTGAAATAGTATAGGACATCCATACATTGCGTCGCCACCATTCACATTTAAAAGTTAATTAAATTATATTAAAATAAAACATTTAAAAGTTGAATGTTGACAATGTTGAATAATTTGTTTTGATTTCAAAATAGCTAGCTTAATGAAATAAATGTATCAATAACTACGGGACATATTGAGGCTTTACATCTTCAAGGTTTTGTTTGGTTTTGCTACTGTTCGTGAGCGGTCGTATCGCTTACCATCAGGCAAACGGCTTGGATATCTCGTCATTTATAGTAAAAAATATATATTAAAATTATAATAATGTCTTGACACATAAAGAAGTTTTGTCATCGTCTTTTACTAAGTGCACATAATTTTCCTGGGAAAATATCCCAATTTACTAAATGATAAATATGGTATAGCGCAATAATTCCGAAATGCAAATGTCCCGTTTGCACAATGCTTTAAATAATTTACCGAATATACACAACCATTTGTCATACTGACGGGTTTGCCACAACTAGGTATGAGAATCTGTTAATGTAACAGTAGGACTAGATTTCAGTGTTAATGAAGTTACCGCGAGAAATCAAATTGCACCTTTGTAATTGTAAGGTATCGCGAACACGAATGAATCGCGATTTTAATCGGCTCAGGGTTTCTCATGCAATCGGTGTATAGATTTTATCTGTACTATTATTAGTATTTATTGCACTTTAACGTAATAGAAAATGGTCTAGAGAACATCTAAATATAGCCATAAATGAGAGTAATTTATTATAATGATACAAAGTTTTGCCTTTTCATACGACATAAATAATGGTGTAAAATCTAAATATAATTTGGTTTATGACGTACGAAAGACAAGATAATTTAATTGTGATCATGATTCAACAGAAGGCAACCTAAGTAAGAAAATTGAAAAAAAATATTAAAAGCAATACAATACAACCGTAAAATATAAAATGAACTCTTTACTATCAAATAAGGAACAAATATATTAAAATGGTACGCTTAAAATAGAATCATGAATGGTGCTAACTTTGCTAGTGTATTTTGTACGCGCTCCGAATAAAACTTGCTACGAAACGTCTACGAAGGTAAGGCGCGTCGGGTTCGTAGCAGGTCAATATTACGGCTCGCAGCGATAACTCCCAGCTCGTGTGTAGTACAATGTACATTATGTATACCCACATCAATATTTACGTACAAAAATACTGCGGCATCGAACACTTCTCCGAACCGAAAAATAATCACATCCATAAATTCAATATACTACTGTTATTCACGAATATAATAAATACGAAAGATTGTTGTTCGTTTGGTAACTTTCAATTGAACATCGAAGCATCCAATCGTGAAATAATTGGCTTGCGTACATTTTGCATGACGGAGACAAAGGGTAAAATTAATCCGGGTTAAATGAAAAGGTCAGTGGGAAATGGGAACAAATATCATAACTGGTTTACATAACTCCAAAGTCTATATTATGGTGTGTGCACTGTGCGCTAGTTGCTGGCTCCGATTAACACATAGACGGTCTTTCATAGTGAGTGACTAATGAATATTGACTATCTCTTTTAAATAAGTAATTATATTTTGTAAAAAAAAATGGTTTTCACGTACAAACATTGTCCAAGAGATACGATGGAAAACTTATATTATGCTGGTACCCGAAGTGGGGAATTGGCAGATCTATCACAATTGACTAGTATTAATTGAAACTATTTAGGACATATTTTGCATAACGCAATCCAGGATCTTGGGGCTTTATGTGTCTAGGGGGTTACTCTATACTCCGACACGAAGAGGAATGTTCGAATATTATACGTAAAACTGTACAAATATGTCTAAATATTTTACAAAATGTTCGAATCAATAGACTAAGTTCAAAGTTTCGTAGATATTAGTGTTGATTTTAAGAAGTGGAAACTTTTATCTTACATGAGGACGTCGAACGTCTAAACATCCGAACTTGGTGTCGGAGTATAGAGTAACCCCCCTGCTAACTAAGTGTAGTTCTGAAATTCCAATTCCAAAAGCGAAAGTTCATTCATTATTAATCTGTCTGTATTCTGTATCAGCCCATATACGTCCCACTGCAGGGCACGGGCCTACTCTACAATCGAGAGTACGGTTGAGTGTGCTTAGGCCATATAGTCCACCACGCTGGCCTAGTGCGGGTTGGCGGACTTACATGCCATAGAAATTCTTATAAATCGCTATGGTATGTAGGTTTCCTCACTATGTTTTCCTTCACCGTTTTAGTGCGTGGTGATTGACTATCAATACACACATGGCTCCGAAAAGTCAGAGGTGTGCCCTGGGATTCGAACCCGCGACCACCGTGAACATGTTGGCAGTCGCGTCTAGTCCGTATTATTTCATTTTATTTTATTTTTTTATTTCAACATTATTCATTTTTGAAACAATTCTAAAAATTATAGTTTAGATTAGAAGGGAACGACATCAAAAATTGATTATTTGCTCAAAAAAACCGATAATTGAAAAGATTAATAAAAAACCATAATAAGAGAACATTCATCCCAATTAAATTATAATTGCTGTTACATAAACTGTAATAATTCAGTTATCGACTAGCACCATGTTATTATAACTTTCTTTTCACGTTTGTATCTTCTTAAAATAAAAATAAAATACTTTGTATTCTAAGTATAAATATTTAGTCGCGAACAGTTGACAGCAATTTGCATTTTAAAAGCTTCTTCCAAGTTTGAATCCAAATGTTGCATGTAAATGTGTGGAACATTTATCTATTCACAGTTCATATAAAGTGACCAAATATTGTTCGCAGCGTTGCGTCAACACCGCCGTGTTTATATATGAGTTAGAATATAAACAACGTAAGGATTGTTTTGTGATTTTATTTGAATGGTTTTGTTGGATTTTTCGCATGATTTGTTCGAGCCGTTTACTGTATCAGCCCATATACGTCCCACTGCAGGGCACGTGCCTCCTCTATTATTGAGAATAAGATTCCGAGTGGTTAGGCCATATAGTCCACTGCTGGCCTAGTGCGGGTTGGCGGAATTTATATATCATAGTAATTCTTGCAAATTATTATGGTATGCAGATTCTTCACGATGTTCACGATGTTCATGTTCACTATCAATACACACATGACTTTAAAAAGTCAGCACCCTGGGATTCGAACCCGCGACCACCGTGAAAATGTTGGCAGCCGTAAGTTGTTGTAATTAGTAAATTACACATCATTTGGTATCGGAGGGTTTAGTTCGTGTGTTTTTAAGTGCAGTAAGTAAAGTACATACCTACGTACTATATAGCATATGCTAATTGAAAACAGCTGTTTATTAGATACTTATTAATCGACTTCAAAAAAGGAGGAGGTTCTCAATTCGACTGAATTTTTTGGTGTTTTTCCAACTTATACTACTATCGAATATATTAAGATTCACAGTGTGTACACTGTACATACTCTAGTAATACACGTAGCATATTTGCGCGCGCTAAGTACATACAAGGCGAAACGGAATACTTTTAGGCACTTAAAATATTTTTGTTGCATCTGTTTCAATTTTCGTGTAACAAGCGTCCTTATTTTTTAGTGCTTTAGTTTTAAACTAACCTCATTACCCAGTAATTGGTTTAAAAAATATTCATGCAGGTTATATTTCTATGTATACAACTGAAATTGTATCATATTATATTGGATGTTGATTCAATCACTCTATCAATAAAAGAGTGATGAATACGAAACATATTTAAGAATTGATAGTGCCTTACTGTTTCTTTAAAGCTTCTTGTACTCAAGTGCTCTGAAGTCCTTTTATCGTGCCACTATAGAAATGAGTTTAGTTGTGCAGTTTTTTTTTATTTTCACTAACTAGAATTACTTGAGTTTGTGTAGTTGTATGTTTGTTCTTTATGTTCCAGTCTCAAAGGTTCCAGCTGGACTACACGCGTTCTTCTTTTTTATTTCTATAAAAGGTTTTTAATCATCGGTTAATAAAATTCCAAAGACATACATATGTATATTTTATGAGAACGTTTATGATGAGGCGAAAAAAGCGCAAAGTATGACGCTGAGCCTTAAACGTAGAGTCATTTTCGCAGTACTTACTTAGCCTAGTAGTCTATAATGGTACTGATATGAATAATTACATAATACGACCTTAGGGTATCAATAATATAGAGGGAGCGCTGGTACTTCAAAAACGTAGATAAAAATGGTGGTGCCGGGGCCACCTTTTTCTTCCCTACGTCCAGTGTGAATTGTGACAGCTTGGAATACGCATGACTTACATGAAAAAGAAAAATCAAAAAATGTAGTTTAGCGCTATCGAATACCATCCAAATTTATTTTAGGGGTTAATTATTAACTGTATATTCGTTTACCACCGACAATAAATAAAATTTCTTTTTAATTGTTAAGAAATAATATACATAATTTTACAGATAAATATTTACACAATATCCATTTATTTATATATTTTTCGAGGAAAGGTAATTTATCGGTGACATTAATATAGGAGTGCTACCAACATTACGAACAAGCAAATATAAATATCCACGTTTTTGAAGTTGCAAATGCATGACAGCGTTCCCTCTATATCATAAAATACTCTAAAAATACGTGTAAACATAAAATAAAATAGAAATTTAATTATAATATTTTCAAACATACTTATTAGGCAAGGTTTAATATCTCTAATATAATTTTCATTGGATATTAAATATAAATATATAATACATATTTAATATCTAAGTGCTTACAAAAACCACAGTTGCAACGATTAGAATAAGCGCAATATAGGAGACTAGACACTAAAACATTTGTACTTGAGTTTGTATATTTTCTTAGGACAACAATAATGACTATAATGACAAAAAAAATCGTTGCTTCCCGTGGTTATCTGTGAGTCTACGAAAACTACAGAGCGACTCTACCACTTCAAAGGTGACGCGTAAAGGCGGAATTACTATTCGTGTATTTATCAACTGTACAATATCTTACCTAATGTGATATTGACGCGATAACTTAAATAAATGTTTAGGTCTATCATATATATACGATATATAAACATAAATAAAGTTTTAACATTTTTTGTACTACTCTTTTTATTAAAATACTTTTAAGCGTTTCACTATTAGCGTATTTATATTGATTGTTCTTTTCCAAAATAAAGATTTTTTTAAATAGTCATCACAGCTAGATAACCTGATTATTTACCATATTGACTACCTCAAACTTTGTCCTTGCTATGATGACAAAATCTATAGAAATTCCTATCCGCGCTTTTCATTACTTCCTGGGTATGCTAGTGCGCTTACGCTCGCTACAAAACACGCCTCGTTCTATCGATGTACTCGCAAGAATCCGCTCAAACTTACGACATATCTACGGAAATCCGCGCCTCCGCTAACGCTTTCACACATCGTCATATCATGTTGGAATTGATATGATTTGTCATGTGATTTCCGCATCGTACAAAGCTCAATGAGTCCATGTCGAAGCCTGATATTAACGGTTAGTAATAAAAATAGAAATGTCATACTTATTTCGCTAATACTTTTACTTAGATAATTATTTACAATATGAATTTTAGGCTAGAACCTTATCTACAATAAATTTAAAAATTATATTTTATAGAACAAAGTTTAAATAAGACTTTTGAATACAAAACTTTTATGCAATAAAACTTCCATTTTGCGGTATAGCGCATTATTTTTTCTGTTTTAATACACACTACATAATTTCATCATATTATTGAATGTTGTTGCTGTTTAATAACACGTGAATCACATTCGCATTCGACTTGTTTTGAAAGTAAAAGCAACAAACGTATTTGCTTACCTATAATGGTGACTATTTTCGATGAATTTCCATGAACTTCTTAAAGCAACGGACAAATACTGGAAAATATTTTTTACAGTCAGTAATAAAACATCAATTAACAGGAATACTTTCGTATTTGGTAACGAACTAATAACTACGGATTAATGTGAAAAAAACAATTCTAACTCACTTGTTTCTGCACTAAGGATGACTATATGCACAATTAACAAGACATTCAAATGGTATAACATTTGCATTCAAAATTTAAATATACTATTAATATTCCACTTGCAAGCATGTTTTCATATTTCATACTGTGAATAGAGTAGATAAACAATAAATTTGCAGTCGGGCAACATGTTCCCGAGAGAAACCTCGTCGAGTTATTTATAAGTTGGGTATTTGTGTATGTACATTGTACATATATAGTGTAGGTACAATACAATTGCAGAGGCCGGCTGGCACTGGAATCGACCCTGGCGACACTTTGTCGCGACTGTCTGTGCACACATCCTTCTTAACAAACAGTAATGATTAATCTTGAGCTACACTCAAAATGTGGAATTAATACAATAAGTTAGCAACTTTTTAGTTCCACGAAACAGTACCATTTTTGCTATTTTAGATATCAGGCTTTTAGTGTTCCAGCTTTTCTATTTAAGGACAGTATGTGCGATGTCACTGCTCTGTGCATTTGTATTGGATCAGTAGAGTGAACTACGGATCAAATCTCCTCTATACGTCATGGATAATCTGCGACTTGCAGCGAGAAATACGTAGGCTTAATGTAAGTTTATTGTGTGAATATAAATGCAATAGAGCGGAAATATATTCAAATATTGTATATTAGAAATTTTAATAAGGTCGTTAGGGATAATTATTCATTTATTTCAAAAAACAGATTGTGCGTATTTTTATATACTTGCATGATAAAATGACTACAATGCATTTGAACCGAATAGCAAGCACATGCCAATACAAATAGAGTACTACGGGCGACAGATTGTCTTGCCGGCTGGTTGAATCCGAAATACTATACACCAGTATGAGTGACTTTAATGAATTTTCTTCCGTGTTTCACAGGCTTTTTGTTATACGGTAGACGCTAAATGATTGAATACAAATAATCTATCAACAGACTTTGGGTAACCAGCAATCTAACTAACTGAAAAAAACTCTGCAGGATTTTCTGGATCATGAGCTGAACAGAATTCGGTTTTCTGTGAGACAAGGGCATTATACATACCCGGTAAATAAGTCATAGGTTAATTAGATCTTTACGACCTAAAACAAGGCTTTACCATTTACAAGACACTAAAATTTTAAATCTTTGGTTGGTTAATTTGTTTGTTTGGTTTGGTAATTTGTAATAGTGAAAATTGTTTTATTATATAAAAATTACATTCACCTAACTTAAATGTTACTTTTTTTAAACGAATTAATGAAATAATATACGTTTTAGTAGTTTCATAAAACTTCTGTGACCCAAAATAACAATGACAGGTGTTTACAAACTTATATGACCTATAAATCAGTTACTATTATCTGTTTATAAAATATATATACCTACTGAAATTTTACTTTATATTTTCATAACATTTAATATTTAAAAACGATTCAAAATAATTTACAACTGGATAAGTAACTGCAAAAAAGATTAGGGACCGAATGCACATATATATGAAGAGATTGAGAGAGATGTTGACATCTACACACTAATAATCCATTAAAAGCACTTAAAAAGTGAATTAAACATGACTAAAATATCATACGTAGAAAGACGCGTGGAATACACAAACCAACGCTGATCACGTTGAATTAAAAATTGCCCATATAGCATAAACGCTAGCAATCCATAAAAAAATACAGAAGCAATATTTTTGCTGACATACAACGAGCCTACGGAATCGGGTTGCACATCGCTGTAACGTATGAAATATAGGCAATGAGGGGCTTAGGATATATTGTACCGATGCATCGTTGGCCAATAAGAGACGTCTTTGAACTAGGTCTGAAGAAGGCTCAATACAATACAGGCTTGCGCGAGAAGTAAAATATGTTGCAATCGGCCACGTGGAGAGTCACGTGTAGTAACACTACTTTTTAAGAATTTTAGGCGTAGAAACTAATGAAATATGATCTGAAACATTTAAATGAAAAGGATACATGTAATACTTTTAAAATAAATGTTATCTTCTATGTAACTTAGGTAGAGTTTAGGTCAGCTTTATATTTTTCAATATTTTAACTCATACAGAAAGCCTAAGGTTTGTAATGTAGCGCTTGGCAGTAATTATGACTAATATTTTTTAAGAAATAACTAATAATATTAACCAAATCGTGCTTTAAAAAATAAAACTACACATCTAATAAAATATCGCTGCTAAGAATAACACGATTTACACACACTAGTGCAAAACGCCGATAATCTACTAAAATAAGGTCAACAAATATATTTTCAATAGCTATAGGAAAAAAATATAATGTGGCTGGCAACCTCGCATCAAATGTACACGAGCTGTCGTGCTCTGGGGGTTAAGATTGATGACGGTTACTCGACTTTCCTACTGCGAGATAATCTTTATTTCCAATATTGCGTGACGAGTCATAAAGTCATGTCTTGAAGCAATCTCATGACTGTGCATTATAATCATTATTTTATTCTATAATTTATAAATATTGAGGCTAAACCAATACTGTATAATCCTGAGTAACATTTGTTTTATACACCTAATCAAATATGTTGTCTAGGTAACTCCTTGATATGTTGTTAGTTGTTATGGTCGTGTAGTGTCGAAAAGTCTAGTAATGTATGCTCACTTCTATGTTATTTACAAATGACATATTATATATTAAAATAGAAAAACTATAATTACTACGTGGTTTGGTAGAATAATAAAAGGTCATCCAAATAATATAACAACACTAAACGGAAAATATTAATCATTAATTGTTTATATACAAATAGCTCTATGCCTCGTTTAGCGCAACCCTTTTAATATTTTAATTGCTGCTACTGAAGTATACATTGCGTACAACGTAATTTCAGAGAGTTTAACCAAAAAATCTACTTATTGAGCAAAATACTATTGACAGCATCTCAATCTCAAATTGACGTTAGGTTTTCATAGAATCTGATGTACTTTATGTCCTATATATTTTTATGCTGGAAAAAACGTTTCAAAACATTAAATATTACAAGATAAATTAATATTTACAATCGCAATTTATCGACGAATATGATAGTGAATATTTTCTTTTCAGTTTCCCTACGATTTTTCACAGAACCGGAGTAATTTAGATAAGAGGCTGAGTTGGGCACCTTATCGACCCCGAAATCGTGGCGTCTTTAACCAGCGTGCAGCGGATGAGATGCGAAGGACCGCTCACCTGAGCAGCCTAGGACGCGTCCCGTTTCTCCGCCCACTTGTAGCGACGGCAATTTCAGCAACGCGTCTCTCACGGTACGTCCGCATATCTTGCACTCTCATGCCGTACCATCATAAAGCACCATAACACGAGTGAACGCGGCACACGAGTGGCATATTAGAGAGCGGAGGAGCGTCGCTAGGCGCACAGCACGCTCGCGGTTCGCGGCTCGCCGGCAACGGAGCGCAGCGCCGCGTGGCACTACTCACTGGTGCTGACCGACCGCCCGCCGCGCGGCCGCGCTCGCCAACACGGGCGCGGCGCCGCTGCACGCACGCGCGCCGCCCGCCCCGCACGCCGCCGCCGCCTCACCACCCCACCGCACCACACCGACACAACGCTTGCGACCCTTGCCTTCCCTTACTTCCATCTCGCTACTACCTACTTAGATATTATCAATAAAATTATTCTTCGACATGTACTCATCCGATAGCCGCACTCTGTAGATTGTAACGGAGTAACATGTAAACATATACCTCACATGTTAAAACATATAAGTAATTCAATAACAAGTGATTAACATTTTAAGTCGTAACGCAACTTTTATTTAACTCACCTATCAATTTAGCTGTTTTGTTTGTAAATATAAACAAGAGCTATGATCTCTCTATGATGGTTGGGTTATTATTTACGAACAATAAATCATTCTCTCGTTATCGTATCTAAATGTGTCAAAAACTTTTTAAGTAAGAAAAATAAATCTTAGAGAATATGGTTGGACATTTTGTTGTATGTGTGCATTTGTTATATTGAACAAATTTAATGTATCTACCATAAATTCATTATTGACATTTTTTAACTCTACCAAAATTAAAATGCTATGTGAAATACATGCAAGAAATATTTTAAACTATCACAATTGAGCTGAAAATCAATAAACGTTCAGTGATATATTTAAATATTTGTAACAAATACCTACTACAATATTTAGGCTTTGAATACATGCGCTTGCGGAAATAAAAAAATCCGGACTATTAATATAAGCATGGCCAACATTAATAACCCAGAGCATGATGAATAGATCAGCTATACAGAAATGCAGTCAGCAATGTTTTTACATTTAAAATGGAAAATATGCCATATCAATATTTTTTTATGATAGAGTATGCATATTATAATGAAATTTAAAATCTTGAAGTCCGAAATTACAAGTCTCTCATAATCCATCTTCACCCACAGAAAGAACATCGATGACAGTAAGCCCAATAAATTATGTGAAATAAGTGCACTTAAAAAAGTTAGACATTCAAACAATATCATAAATATTACGTATAGAGCTTAGAGATTTATATCTGCATGTCAACGTGCATACTCAAAAACAAATATAGAAAGTTTCAGTTTGCGAACATTATAAATAATCCTTTAAAGTAAATCCCGAGGGAAGGTATGGGAAAGCTGGAAATATAAATGCGTGACGATTAGTGTCTGGCAGTTATCCAGTGAAAACGAATTTCAGAACCTTGCATCCAATACCTACGTTGTCACTGTTTTTGGTCATCCATAAAGTATCTTTAATAGGAAAATTTATAATTTCCACAGCATGCGTAATTCAAAATTGATTATAGTTTAAAATTAGTTTACTTAGTAAAAATATTGCATAGGTCCGACAAACGAGGAAACAAGTCACCTGATGTTAGTGATCACTGCTGCCCCTGAATATCCACAACGCTGGGATTATACCTAGATGTCTTGCCGGCCCATCAAATCGGGAGGATCGCCGGAAGGAAAAAGGATGAGAAGAGGAAAAGAGTGTTGGTCATCCGGCAATCTCACTCACCATACAAAACGTGACAGCGAAGCTGTCGCTACAAGTTTTTCAAGTTGTCCTCTAAGACAGTGTACCATCCCGGACAAGCCTGCCCATTTATGAGTCATGACTGGCAACTGCGAGGCTCTACCACTACCAAAACTTATTATGAGACATGTCGTAAACAAATTATTTTTTAAATTCCAAAGTATTACTAAGGCCTATTTGTGTAAAATTGTGGATAACCTGAGTAATTAAGATCCACCCAATTATTTCTAAACTATAATATCGAACATAATATAGAGCCAGCCTATAACATTAAAAAGGAAGTTTTTTTTAAATATAATTTATATCTGTATCAGCCCATATACGTCCCACTGCAGGGCACGGGCCTACTCTACAATCGAGAATACGATTGAGAGTGGTTAGGCCATATAGTCCACAGTAAACAATTTACTTACTACGTTCGTATCATGGTTCATGAAGTTTCATGAAAGACCGATATTTGTTTAATAAATAAGATAGTTGCTTAAAGTAACGAAAACCAGCAACGAAGAATTTTGTAGGAAAATGGAAGTAAAAGCTCACCGACTTTGGAAGTCGAAAGTAGTAGCACTAGTAGCCGAATGATTTTGAACTAAAGTATAAATGTTGACGTTTTGGGTAACAAATCGAAGAAGTAGACAGTCAATTTTGGTCTAATCTTGAAAAGTCTGTGGTAGACTAGACGAAGAAATACCTACGTACTCGTAAAGTTTAGCTTGTAAAATTGTAAACAGACAGTATTTATAAAATCTTTGTTTGGTATCTAACTTACCATATTGAATATAAGTAGGTACTTTTCGCCCTCAAGAATAGCATTGTGACCTTTAGCTGATTCTTAGCTTTCGTTAAGGCAAAAGACCTTGTAATTTCATGGCTAACAATTTAAAATGGCTTAAGGTTACGTTTACATTTATAGCGTTACGTCAAATAAA
The DNA here is from genome assembly GCA_023078785.2 of Hyles euphorbiae. Lineage (NCBI taxonomy): Eukaryota > Metazoa > Arthropoda > Insecta > Lepidoptera > Sphingidae > Hyles > Hyles euphorbiae. Next base: position 16,468,507 of record CM041050.1, read on the forward strand.
CAACGTGACGTACGTGTAATTTCAGATTTACAAATTGCTCGAAATTTTATTGTTACTTTAGTAGTGTTATCACATGTTGACGTGTTCTTAATGAAGGTCATTAGTTACAATTATGTAAAATACCACATTTGTTTACACTGTTTAAAAATATTTCACTTTAATTTATGAATTATCATTTAGGTACAAAAAAAATATTAGAATAGGATTCTTGTAAACACCTTGCCCATCTTTGGGCATACATTAATATTTATGTGTTTGATTGTTATTGAATCGCGGTGGAACGACACTATCGTTTCAACAAAACTTGGCACTGATTGTGAGATAGAATTTCGTAATCGAATCGGCTTCCCGAGGGAGAGAACGCGATTTAAGCGCGACTGAAACTGCGCTCGTAAGCTATTTATATACTTTCCTCTAATTACTAGGTACAATTGCATTCATTAAGAGTGGTTTTTATGCGTTGGTTTGTGCGGCTAGTTTTATCGATCTTCCATTACCATTATTCAGGGCTCCTTTGTAAGCAACGCCACAGACGATCAGATAACATACCAAATGTTAAATGGCACGTAATGCTCAAGAATGGTGCAGTGTAGTGGACGTGGATAAGAAAAATAGCAACCGGTCAGTTCGAGGCATGCCACGGCACTCGGCAGCCTTGACCAGGCCGGCCTGCAAGTGATCCGATCATATCTTCCACTATCGCTTAAGTCACCTTTATGTTTTAAGGTCAATCGTTAATTTGCTTTAATAAAACACGGTGCTCACTAATACATACTTTGTAATCAACGATCTTATTCTGTTAAAAATAAGTTTTTCAGATATAATTTATAATTAGAAAAAAATATGTTCACAACCTTTGGCGTACATGTATTTGTGGAATGGGCTATGAATTATGTTAAAGTAAGAGATAACTGAACACGTGTTTAGTACATAAATATAACTACAATTTATACCATAACTTTACCTAGTTTTTTCTTTTTTATTTGCAGTATAGTAGGTAGTTACTTTTAGAAAAATGATATTACATGCAACTTTCTGTGAGTAAAAACCAAGAGGATTGCAAACGCAATCCCCTGGATTAATCCCCTAATAAGTAAACACTTATTATAGTTATTTGTATTATTCATACATATCTGTAGGAGAAACAGTACATAATGTTAGTAAATTAAATGAAGTAACCGGAGCATCAACGATCACTTTTCTTCTTTAAATAGGGTTCCACCCTCAAAGGGCGATATTAATTTAAGATGCCTAGTCTTTTGGCTATTTTTTATGATAGCAAAGAGTGCCTGCAGTATACCTTAAGGTAAATATATTAATATGGATAGATACAAATACTACATTCACCAAAATCGTTTAAATTCTAAACGAAACGTAATGAATAATTCACTTGCAAAGCAAACACAATAAATGTTTAAATTCATGGCTCAAAGATACTCGTTGTACATTCTATTAAAAAGTATAATAAATTAGGCAGTTTATTTGGTTCTGAGACTTGCGGAGTAGTGAAATGAAAATGAAAATGAATAAAATATGTTAACAAACATAATATGTTAGTTTGTCACTACACTGATTACAATTTACAAGTTATGCGACTTATTATATAGTCTTATCCAACAGTCGCATTGTATAGGTTAATTAACTTTGTAAGTTTTTAAGCCCTCACTCCTGAAATGGGAATAATAAACATTGTTGCTTATTCTTTAGAATATCTAAAAGTAATTTTTAAATATATAAGTGCATAATATAATATACTAGTCTTTGAAAATAGCATATCTAAGTATCGATATTTCATGAATCAAGCAAGACTCTGAACGAATTGTAGCACTTTTACCCGACCAAAATGGTCTTTAAAACTGAGCAAGGCCAGGGAGAAAATTGCTGGCTCCTTTGTAACGGCTTCACAAAATAACCTTTGATGCCTTTGACTAATTGCAGCGATGTGCATCCGCGTGAAACATGGAGACGTGACAGCATCTACTACTACTACGTTACTTGGTGGATATTATTGCTACATGGTTCTCGTGTGCCTATATTCCAAAGACCTGAGGATTTTTAAATATTTTGAATTATTCTTTAGAATAATTGTGACTTAAGTACATATTTTATATTTAGACTTAGAAAGTAAGAAATGGTCATCTGGCACATCCTGATCAACATAATTGTCAAAAAAAAATATAATTTTAAACTACAAGTACATTTCGCGTGTAGCGTTAACTTTTTAAAAATGACGTCATAAAATATGGGAGCTCCTCTCAAAAAACGGCATATCAATGTGTGATATATTGAAAAAATGGAACGGTTGAAACCAGAAAAATAAAAAGATAATTTCATCCTTTCAGATACCTCTGGAAATCCTGTAAAATAATTATTTTAGTTTTTTTTATAGTGGTAGATGGTACCTATAATATATAGAACAGTTTCACATATATCATCCAAAATATTTAAAAATACCTCGCTAGCCGTTATTGCCTCCATTGATTAGCCCTTGTTTTCCTAATTAGCAAATTTCAATGTTCACCCCTCGTGTGACTAACGTAGCTAGCCTACTTTCGATCTAAATAGAGCGCAAAAACTCATGTAAGGATTCCAGTAACAATGTTATATTATAATTGACAGATGTGATAACATATTTTGCAACAATCTTACTGACAGAATATATCTACACGGCCTTTGAGTAGGTTAAGTAACAACATCAGGTTTTACCGCCAAAATTCAGCAAGCCAATTCAAATCCAGTTTAGTTAAATGAGTTTCATTTGGCTGCAAGGCAAACATCTGCGGCTAAGAGTGTTTGGCAGTCTAGGGCGAATTTCTACTGCTTTTCCTGGCACCACCATAGTAAAACTGCGCCAAACAGCCCTAGGTGTATGCTTTAATTCCAACAACTGGATTAAAAGAGCCCCAAAGTTTGCTTTTTTGTACCTACGTACCTAAGTCTAAGTAACTAATACCTATTTATCCTGTTTCATTTGACTTCCACGGTAGAAATATATTTTGTAATTGCTACTTATGTGAGTAATTTAGGCCTACTACGAGTATAAGCTACAATTTAGGAGTAAGTAGAAAATACTATACATGAAAATGATTAGGTACCTATGTAGAAATTTGAATCAAGTTTATAATCTTCTTCTATTAAGCAACATATACGAGGATTGATGAATTAGCATAACACGTCTCTACTGTTAAATAATAAATTATTTACAGCCCACCATCTCTTTAACCTGAGCTCGCACAGAAAATGATTACTTTAAATATTGATTTCGAATTTAAAAAAACATAATGTAAATAACAGACTTCTTAATCGACTTCACCAATGAGATTATAAACAAAAATAACAAAGCTAAAACTATGCCAATAGGAACTTAAGTGTATGAATTTGAGTACGCCATTGTATATTTGTAAAGTGCGTGGTGGCCTGTTGGTAAACGGACTAGACGGCTGCCCAAATGTTCACGGTGGTCGCGGGTTCGAATCCCAGGGCACACCTCTGACTTTTCGGAGTCATGTGTGTATTAATAGTCAATCACCACGCACTAAAACGGTGAAGGAAAACATAGTGAGGAAACCTGCATACCATAGCGATTTATAAGAATTTCTATGGTATGTAAGTTCGCCAACCCGCACTAGGCCAGCGTGGTGGACTATATGGCCTAACCACTCTCAATCGTATTCTCGATTGTAGAGTAGGCCCGTGCCCTGCAGTGGGACGTATATGGGCTGATACAGATAGACAGATTGTATATTTATTTTCTGTAGCCATTTTATTTCTAACTTTTAAGATGACACAGATCTCTGACTATTCGATTTTGCGCTCGTACACATTGTTAGTTATCGCTAATTTAAACAATGTAAAACGTCATGGGGGGGAGGTATAATAGAATATGAATAGTACTACTTCGCAGAAAGGCATAAACCTCTCTAGACGCCCGTTCCTTTTAAGTCATAACATAATATGGGCTGGTCACATTAATTGTTGGATAATTCCCTTACACGTAAGTAAATAAATTTTATTAGATATTGATTTCAATTGTGTTTAAATTTGTTTCAAAAATGTATATGAAAACCATAGCCAAAGATTGTGTGTCATAAAAATATGTTAATTGATTTCATTGATTTAGGGGTAAAATTGATTCGTCTTCAAGTAGAATTCCTATGAATGAGTTAAATCGAGATGCACTTGTTATTTGAGTTTATTGCCTTCATCACCCTGCCTGAACTGCCAGCCTAACAAACAGGGTTATTAAATCTAAAAAGTGGAACTAAGTTTATTAGCCAATAAAGTCGGGTACCTAGAGTGTTTATTGGTTACTTTATATACTGTAGCTGTAATATGTATATATAGGTAGAATTTAGCCTTCAGGTTAATAAGGGCTGTGACAACTTTCTAGTACCTATATGCTCATGGCGAATACACCTGACTTTGTATTTTTTGAAATATCAAATTGTAGAGCATGGTGATGTGCTGCTGACTATTATTGACGAACCGGATACAAACTACCAAGATCGTAATATCGGGTTAAAATCTTGAGGGACACCTCTAGCTTTACGGAATCATATTTATTGATAGTCAATAATCGCGTACTTTATCGATAAATGGAAACTTCGGTGTAAACGAAACAGCCGTGTTAATGTACTTTTGTGTTCCAAGTTTAAAGATATTGTAGCCAGTGTAACTACTGAGAGAGACTAAGACTTACCCTTTAATGTCTCAGAATGGTGAGCGCAGTGGAATGCTAAGAATTGCTTTGTAATTATCGGTGTTATTTGTTTTTTTTTTTATTGTCCATAATTGGTCGTTTCACCTACCCTTTGGCGGAAGGTAAGATCGTCTCGCCACTCAATAAAATAAAAAAAAGTCGAGGTGAAAATTTCTGTTTCTGTTACTACGCGCAAGAAGTTCAAATTTATACAGCGGTGAACCTATTTTATCTGAAGAAATCTCGTTTTAATTATCAGCGTTTTAACTGTCACAGTGTCCTTAAATGTATTTGCCCCAGAAGTAGGCTTTACCTTGTAGATGTGGTAATTTTCATATTGAGGAAATATTAAGGGTTCTCTGTTTACAAATGAAAGTAATTACTAATTAGGTTGTGTGGAAAAGATTCTAAACAAAACATTATACACAGTAGGCCCAGTACAGACTTCAGAGAAGATATGGGTAGAGTATATAAAGTATGAATATAAATTATGTAGACTTTTAGGAAGTATATTTTTGGCTATCAACTTCGTCTAATGAGATTTTAGAAGTCTATGTTTAATCATATTGCAATGTGTATGACTTTGGGGTGATGAAATACTTATAAGGTCAAAAAGACAATAGTTATAGGTACTTGGTTAAAATGTAACAGAAGTTTAATGCTACTTGATCCGATCGTCTATTCTACATATTTTCAATATTTATAACAAATGCGAAACTAATGTAATATTATACTCGTATACCGGGTATATCAAGACTGTTACCGAAAACGAATCCGGGTGGTAGTTTTAGTTATTACAATCACAATGTAACTAAAAATTTCGTAAAGAAACGCGACAATTTTTGTTTTTTATATTTTAAATATCGTCGAGTTTGGGTGGTAAATCCATAGTTTTTACTCAAATAATAATTTAAAGCTTTGTGTAGCATAGCTTCTTTAAAAATAAAAGAGTGTACACTATTATTTAAGAAAAAACTATGTACGAGTATATACCACTCTAATTAGACGATAGAAAAAAAAAAATATCAAAAAAATTCCGTCACACTTTTTTGCACAAAATTTAGTTGCATTGTGTCTGAAGTCACTAAAACTATACCACCCAGCTTCGTTTTCGGTAGCAGTCTTGATATACCCTGCATGTATAATGTGCTTTTATTGGTAAATTTATCTGTAAAACTTGTGTAATAGTTATTAATAATTATTATTATCCAGCTAGCTACCCTACTTAAGAAATATAGCAATATTAAGTGATTCAGGAGCTTTGTAGGATTCTTATAATAAATAATGGCGAGCAGACTTATTATTTTCATTCAACATATTTATAAGATTAATTTACTCTATGTACCTATATACTGGGTTTCTCTTTCATGTTGGAATCTAATTCAAAGTCTCATGAGTCCTATGGACTAACGATACGTATAAACTTTCAATTACCTAACACAAAATTAACGATGTTATAAAAGTGAATGTCGCCATACAATAAGCTGCTCTGTAATTTTCCTTACAGTTCCGTGTCGCTAGCAATCAATGGCTGTCGTCTAATTATGTTTTAGATTGTCTAGAAAAAAGGAAGCAATTCGTTTTTGTGGGTGCCACCAGCGTTGTCGGAATAAATGAACTTTTTTCTTTATTTTGTCTATATTTACATTTCGTGTTTTTAGTTCAAATGTTCGATTAAAAAAGAGATATACTTAATACTTATAATATTCATATTGTTATTTATTATTCTTTTTGCATTGTGAGATACAAAAATGTAAATAACAAATAGTCAAAACGGGAAAATTCACAAATGTAGATTTAAATTTTCACTCATAGAAAAAGCCAATGACTGACTGAACGACTTGACTATTAACGTAATAGAGTAAGATCCCAGGCCCCCCAGACGTTACTTATTTTCTCATAAAAAATATAAATGGGATAAAGTAGTGTTAGTACGTACTTTGAGTGTGTGCATACCTGCTAGCTTGTGTCGACGGCCAATTCATAGGTACCAGGTGCTAAAGGTAGATAAATACAGTACTGATTTTTCTTAAATTCTCAGTGGTGATTTTTATATATGTTTTAGATAATTTTGTTAAAAATTAATAATAATTATTGCCAGACACTTTCCATCGGCGCTTATCCTTAACAGACGCTTTAAAGCTTCAAAAAAAATAACATATTTTTACTTATAATCTCACTCTTGATTTTTATATATGATACTTAGGGAACTATTTGAACACCCCTGGTCAGCAGCCAGACCAATTGGAGGGGTCAAACATACCCCCAGACACACATAAAGTGTCGCTATGTGTATGAGCGTGAGGTCATTATTTGTACGCTTGAGTGTGAGAGAGATATCTATTTATCGATATCTTTCTTACTTAAAAATGCAGAGTACCAGATAGCATTTATGAAACTCGGCGATATTCAATGACTTAGAACTAGAGCAAAATGTGTTTAACACTATACAAAAATTTGTTTGTGAACTGTACAACGTGGCCGGAATAATTGACGTAGATGCTGCCCGACTCCAACTCTTCATCAACACTTATATGGTTTGTGACGTAAATGAAGAGTTCAATCGCAAAAATGTGAAAAACTTTGATGTAAGTAACTTACCACCATGCAAAAGTGAGCTTTTACAGCAGTTTGGACGAGCTAATTACATCACTAGTCTCTGGAAGAAAATTAGTATTTTTAGTCCTGACAATAATGGGTGGACGTTGGAAGACAATAAATATATATCTTAAAATTACACAAAGCTATACATGTCTTTCTTCTTTCGGATTATTTGTAGTTTGAACATTTTGCAATTCAGCGTGATCTTTACTGTCATCATCGTCTAAGTTTGATAAGTCATCATCAACCCAATGTTGGCATTGACTATCTTCATTATCATCTTTATTACTTTCATTTTCGGTTACAAAAATAACATAATTAAGAATCAAAGAGTTACACGGTTATATCAATTATTCAAAGTTAAAGTATAATACCTGATGCTTCTTGAAGCGATTCACTGACAAAGCTCGGCAATTGGTCCCCATCGAACCAGTTAAAATGATATTTATTGTCTTCCAACGTCCCATTATTGTCAGAACTAAAAATACTAATTTTCTTCATATATTACTGGTGGTAGGTCTCTCATATGTGAGAGGCTGCCTGGGTGGGTACCACCGCAATGTTTATTTCTCTCGTCAAACAGCAGTTTAAATGCACTGTTGTGTTTCGGATTGAAGGATATTGTAGCCAGAGGAACTACTGGACATATTGAGACTTTACATCTTATGTCTCAGGATGGCGAGCGCAGTGGAATGCCAAGCAATGCTTTGTAATTCAAGGTGTTGTTTGGTTCTACTACTGTTCATGAGAGGTCGTATCGCTTACCATCAGGCGAACGGCATTCTCGTCTCGCCATTCAAAGCAATAAAAAAAAATGGGCATTCTTCCAGAGACTAGTGATGTAATTAGCTCGTCCAAACTGCTGTAAAAGCTCACTTTTGCATGGTGGTAAGTTACTTGCATCAAAGTTTTTCACATTTTTGCGATTGAACTCTTCATTCGCTCATACACATAGCGACACTTTATGTGTGTCTGGGGGGATGTTTGACCCCTCCAATTGGTCTGGCTGCTGACCAGGGGTGTTCAAATAGTTCCCTAAGTATCATATATAAAAATCAAGAGTGAGATTATAAGTAAAAATATGTTATTTTTTTTGAAGCTTTAAAGCGTCTGTTAAGGATAAGCGCCGATGGAAAGTGTCTGGCAATAATTATTATGAATTTTTAACAAAATTATCTAAAACATATGTAAAAATCACCACTGAGAATTTAAGAAAAATCAGTACTGTATTTATCTACCTTTAGCACCTGGTACCTACGAATTGGCCGTCGACACAAGCTAGCAGGTATGCACACATTCAAAGTACGTACTAACACTACTTTATCCCATTTATATTTTTTATGAGAAAATAAGTAACGTCTGGGGGCCCTGGGATCTTGGACCATAAACTATGATGGTCAATCACGTGAATAGAATACAAAGGTGTATCTGCAGCCCACATGTCGTGAGACTCTATACACAATAATATTTGAATCATTTTCTGTGGTTTTTAACCGACTTCAAAACAAGGAGGTTCTAAATTCGACTGTAGGTACATTGTTTCTTTTTATGTTTGTTAGGTACCTCATATCTGTGTAGGTACTGGGTGAACCGATTTTGATCATTCTTTCTTTGATTGAAAGCTGGTGCGTCATTTGGTCCCATAGAATTATGGTGAAGATCTAATGAAAATCTTCGGACCTGGAGAGAAGAACTCGTCAAAATTGCGTTGGATTCCAATAGTTCTTTTTGTATTGGGTTTAATATAAAAATTAAGCTACAGTGGGAGGGAAAAAATTAATAAACAAGTGCATACTCCAATATCTTCGGTAGCATTTAATATATTTTTTAATAACAAATAAAAACATAGAATAGATATTTAAATTAATATAAGGCATAGTTTTACATGTTTGATACTTGGAGTCCCGCTTTTAACATGTTACGCATGTATGTATCTTGATTAGTTAGCTAGTAAATCAATAAGCAAATTAATCACCTTGTACAAGTACAATGAAATAAATATTGTTTTTTGCTTTGCAGTAGTATTTCATTGTTATTTTGATTTTTTAGCGGGTTTTGTTATTTTTATCGGTATCTTTATTTATTTATTTATTTAAATCTTTATTGTACACATAAAAAATAATACAACACACAGAAATTAAAAAAAAAAAAAAAGTACAAATGGCGGTCTTATCGCTTAAAGCAATGTCTTACAGACAACCATGGGATGGATTTAAAAGAAGGAGAAAGAGAGGGCAGTGTAAAATAAATAAATAAAAGTGAGGAAACTAGATAATACTCAAACTATATAAACATAAAAATACACCAATATAACATACATAATAAAAGGCATAAATACATACGTATATAATACTACATACATATATATACATATATAATAAATACGAATTTTAAATGATTTAGAAGTAGGAAATAGCATTATCCACTAAAATCTGTTTATATATCTTTATCTTTGTATCTTTGTGCATTATTTTATTAGGGTCATTTCTGGAAGCATCAACCATCGTACAAAAGTTAATCTTTCGTTTACGTTAGAAGTTATATTAGGAACATTACCATAAAGATAGCTCAAGAAAACACGCATTTGATTCAGATGATTTAATATAGTTATAGAGAAAATACACATAGTCGCAAGCGCGGATCCACCATAATGAGCACGATGGGCATGCCCACAACCCTAACGGACTTATTTCGTCATACTTCCACTTTTTTATGAGATCGATAAATTGATAACATTATTTCAAATGCCATAATCCATCGACATAATAACCGTAGAGTTAAATCTTTATTGCGTATAACGATCATGACAAGATCATACACAGACTCCCATTTCGTTGAATTTCGGTTTGCCATGCCCACAACCCTTTTTTGAAGGCTGGATTCGCCCTTGCATACTCGTAGTACTGTGCCCCCAGCAAGAACATTTGGCTCTATAGTATAGTAATCGTAATAGTAAAATTTTGTATGGGAATTTGAACAGCGCCATTGTGAGCGTATTTGGAACTAAATTATGGCAGCGGGAAACGTTTACGACACTATACTCTATAGTATGGTAATCGTATAGTCTAGCGATAGTTTTACTATACAAATGTATGAAAAGTGGTAGCACGAATAATTTTTGACGTATAGTATCGTTGTAGTAATAGTATAGAAATCGTTGTCACGATATTATTACTATACGATACTTCAAAATGTTCCTGCTTGGGGTACTGAAACACGCATTTGATTCAGACGATTTAATATATTTATACACAAAATACACATTAGAGTCAGTGTCGCAGTTCGTCGTCGGTCTCTACAGCCTCGCAGGAGTGGTACTTGGAGGAGGTGTCGGGGCAGCTGTCTGCGGCGGACAGGTCGTCGTCGGAGGCGGCGGGCGCCTCGTGCGCGGCCAGCGGCAGCAGCTCCTCGTCCCCGCCCGAGTACAGCGGCGGCGACACGCACACGCGCTTCACGTTGCTCACTTCTGGCTCGCGTGGCCAGCAATCTGTTACGTTTCGATTATCGATCAATTCAGTTAAAGGTTTTTCACTCTTCAGCCACAGGAAGTCCACAGATGAACATAGGCCTCCACCAAGGATCTCCACATCGACCTGTTGGAAGCGGCCTGGGTAATTTTAATTTTGATGTGTTTGACCATGTATAAGTGGATAATTATAACCGATTTACAAGTTCTAATTCACTCTCATAAGGTTTTTCTAGATGATATGCAAAGACCAAAAAAATCGGCAAGTTATAGTTATAGTAAACCAAAAAAAAGAAATTTGCCGTTTTGTTTAGCATTTGTGGACTATGAGAAAGCCTTTGATTCGATCGAAACCTGAGCTGTGCTACAGTCTCTCCAGCGGAGGCACATTGACTATCGGTACATCAAAGTGTTGAAGTGTCAGAGTACAAGATCAGAGCACGAAGGCTATTCCACTACGGGAAGGCGTGAGACAGAAGACGCCTACAAGTTCTTGCAGTGGAAAAGATTCGGCATCAACATCAACGGCGAGTATATCACTCACCTTCGATTTGCCAACGATATTGTAGTCTTGGCAGAATCGCTGGAAGACCTTGGCACTATGCTCGAAGACCTCAATCGAGTCTCCCAACAAGTGGGTCTTAAAATGAACATGGACAAAACGAAAATCATATCGAATGGCCATGTTGTGCCCACCCCAAACAGTGTTAGCCTCAAAAAATACCTCAGAATGAATAATCAAGAGTCTTCGATAGTTGTGTGTTGCCAGTGATGACATGCAGCACCGAGACGTGGCCTCTCAGTATGGGCTTTATTAAGAAGCTCAAAGTAACTCAACGAACTATGTTCAGTGTTTCCCTAGGAGATCGAATCAGAAATGAGGAGATCTGTAGGAGAACTAATATAACCTACATAGCTCAGCGGATTAGTAAGTGGTAATGGGCAGGGCACATAGCGCGGAAATTGATGGCCGATGGGGCCAAAAAGTTCTCGAATGGAGGCCACGTAGCGGAAAGCGTAGCATAGGACGTCTACCCACAAGGTGGACAGACGACCTGGATAAGTTTGCAGGAAGTCGTTGGATGCAGGCCGCTTCCAACAGGTCAATGTGGAGATCCTTGGCGGAGGCCTATGTTCAGCAGTGGACTTTCTGTGGCTGAGGTGATGATGAAGATGCAAAGACGCAAGAGTGCGTTGTGCATGTGACAGTAGAGTGTGTGCGTACTGTGTCGCTTGTGCGGCGGCACGGGCTGCACGGTGGTGGGCGGGTGCGCGGCGCGCAGGCGGCGCGGGGAGCGCGCGAGTGCGTGCGAGATGCTCGGCAGCCGGATGTCCAGGTGCGAGCCGCGCTCCGTCACGATCTTGTTGTTCATCGCGTACAGCTTGGTGGTGATGTCGCGCGCGATGAGTGTCGTCACCACGCACGCCAGGTACGGCTCCTTCACGAACAGGTACTCCAGCGAGCTGCGCTGCCAGTACACGTAGCGGCACGACGACGCCGCCACTATCGACACCTGCACACGCACACACACACACACTCACATCCTACATCATACTCCCGCGATCGACAACTATACAGGGTGTATCAAGACTGCTACCGAAAACGAAGCTGCGTGGTAGTATTAGTGACTTCGTTTTTTTATTTATGATTTTTTTTCTTTCATCGTATTAGGATGGTAAATACATATTTTTTTTGTTAAATAATAGTGTACAGCCTTTTATTTTTAAACACGCTATGGTACCCAAGACTTTAAATTATTATTGAAGCAAAAACTATGCATTTACCACCCCATCACGACGATATCCTTACTAATATTATAAAGGTGAAAGTTTGTATGTATGTATGGATGTTTGTTACTCTTTCATGAAAAAACGGCTCAACAGATTTTGATGAAATTTGGTATAGTGATAGCTGACACCCTGGATTAACACATAGGCTACTTTTTATCCCGAAAAATGTAGTGTTCCCGTGGGATGAGTCAGGAAACCAAATATACATATTTTCTACTCTTTCAAATTCAAATTGTTGGCACGGGATGTCCTCTCCTACGGAAGGGAAATATAGTCGACGGCACGCGGGAAATATAGTTAGTAGACACGCGAAATAATATGTTCTTGATGTGGATTGGACTCAAAAACTATCTGCACCCGGGCGAAGCCGGGCCGGGCCGCTAGTTTAAAATAAAAAAAAAATTGTCGCGTTTCTTTGCGAAATTTTTAGTTACATTGTGTTTGTAGTCACTTAAAATACCACCTGGCGTTTTTGGTAGCACTCTTGATATACTCGGCATATAAATTCTTTAAAGGAACCTTACTTCCCATAATCAATGAAACACAATGCCAGTTCCTCAAGACTAATTAAGCAAATCGTTACCAACAAAACTGATTTTTTTTTAAGTGACTCACAAAAGCTTTTCAAGCGTTTAGTTTACACCAGGGCCACGTAACTAACAATAGTGTCAGTAGTGTAAGTGCATGCAACTCGCTGTAGATTGATGTGAAAGGAGCAATTTAGGTTCCGCGCGTTTTCGTAAGACTGTTTAGACTTCATCGATATTTAACCCAGTTTCATGCATTTATAGCCACTTTGGCTGTTATACAGCCATATCAGACAACAATTAGGTCACTGGAATAGGGTAGGTAATGCCAAAGTGCGCCGTGATGAACGACTTAGTAAACTGATCGTGAAATTACGTTCGAGTTGAATGCAAAAACGTTATCGCCTCGCGCCGAGTTGGCAACACGTCTGTTTGTTCGGCAAGGTGCGGCCGCCGGGCTACATCCAATTAATTCACGTCGATGTGTTTACGTCGTTCGCTTTCTTATTAGGCATAATGCAAAAATCAATGCTTCGAAGGCAAAAACATTTGTGAAATCTAATTAGTAATTACTTTATTGTTACTTGCCTACCTCCTAAAATCATGAAAACTTTATAACATGAATCTAAAAGCTGAGTAACAATGTGTTTACGAGACGTTTTTCGTTGAAGGTTCCACTTGTTTATCAATCGCTGGAATGGTATTAGCATAACCTTTATACGCCTAAAACCTTTGTAACATTTGTTTATATAGGTTAGTGGGTTCGGAACCCGATCCGGTTTCGAAGGACCACTTCACCTCCATTGTAATAAACTCATCAACGTGCCATCAGCTTTTGTTATTCGTTCCTATTATTTTCGGTGTTTTCCAGAGACTTAATGTCGTCGGCTTAATCAATTAGCTAATATGAAACTCATACAGCCCCTTTATTCATACACGAAACAAAACACTAATTCGTGGTAAAATGTAACGTAACTTTAATAAAGGTGGATGACGTAATACAACGTTATCTAACCATTTATCTGATATGATTTTTAATTTCCCCCATTTCACTCATACATAAATTCAAGTACACTTAAATGATGGTTATGATAATACATATCAACAAGGTAAATTAAATTACCACCGTGTGTGCTGTAGATACCGGTGATTATAGGATTAGAAAGCTAATTAATATCTTCACCGAAAGATAAACGTATCATTGAACATTGTGTTCCAAATTTGTTATTTGAATAATTTGAATAATGCTATGTACAGACTATTAATAAATAAGTTTAATATTACCTTGAATTTTTCATCGATGGTGGCGCGGCTAGATTCAAACTCGGGTGAGTCTAGGAATTCACACGGTAGTATTGGGTGGAGGAATTGATGTCCACTCATAACATTTACCTGCGACGAAATGCAATAATTTAATAAACATAATAAAGCTCCACAAGCCTAATGCTGTAAGAAGATAAATTGAGAATAAATAATAATTAATCAGAAGTCGCGTTCTTTTACTCAGGAATAAAAAAGTAACGCACAACATAGCCCACTTGATGGTAAATGAAATAAGGTTCAGATACCTAGTATACCATAAATTGATAATAAAGAAATACGTCTCACCGATGTCTCATATTTGATATAATTTATGCCAAACAATGTGACACCTTATCATTTCTTTTTCGTGCGGATGGTCCTCTTACATATCCGCCTATGCCAGGGATCGGCAACCTTTTGAATCAGAAGCGTCATTGGTCAAAAGAGCCAAAAGTTACAACATTTCGAAGTTCTTAAAGAGCCACTTTTTTTTTTCTGACTGCTGTTGCGGCGCCTGACACGGGGGAGAGGTGTTATAAAAAGCGAGGACAAGTGGCTGAGAGATAGAAATGGTGCCTAGTCCTCCTTAATTGATATAAAATTTATTTTTTTAAATAAATTGTATTGGCGTATGGAATTAAAAAGCCACATGTGGCTCGCGAGCCGCAGATTGCCAACCCCGGGCATTGGCCCCTATCTACCGGCAGAAAACCCCACTTTACCCAAGTTACTTCGGAGAAATCCAGGACCTCATAACGGCGGCCTACCATTATAGGTAGGAGGAATCATGCAAGCCGGCAAACTGTTGCAAAACTTATGCCAACATCAAACCAATTATGTACACCGAGTCAACCCTATCATTTTATTTTTATATAAAAGGGGGAGGGGAGCGGGAATGAAAAAGAGTGGGGAGATGAAAGGGCTTCCGGCAATCCGTAAGTTATTAATAAGTAAACAGCATGTCGGGTTACAATTATTCAGTTAATCATTAAGTTTTAATTATACCTATAGGTACATAAAATCGTTTCCATTCTACAATCCAAGGTACTAACAGACAATTATATTATCGACACGGTTCTATAAACGTACATACTTGATCCTACGCATGATCGTAGCCAGCCGTGGGATTAGGGTGGAGCAGCAGTCTAAAATTATATGTAATTAGCAATCTGTACCCACGGTCTTTTTTTACTTTAAAAAGGTTACACCCTATAACACCCTGTATCTTTGTTTATAATTCGAATTATCCTAAATACTTTCTTATTGCTCACCTGCCTAGTACTTTACATAGATAATTTTTTTTTTAAAGTTGGTTAGGTACCTTACAGGTCAAAGCCAGGGTGGGGCAAGCGCCCCACTCTGCCCCACCGTGGCTACGCCCATGATCCTACGTATGTATACTAATGATACTAGCAAGATCTAAGCACAAGATTTAATCTAAAATTATGTGGAGGTGTTCGCAAGTCACGTCCGCGTCGTTAAGACAAGCACATTGCACACCATAGGCACTCATGAGACACATTGGCACGTGAACACACAAATTGTTTTAAACTTGGTATAAAGAACTGAACGATTTCATCGATGTACACAAACGACGCTTTCGTACAAAATGCATTGGTTTGTTTCTATGGCCCTATTCAAAGACAGATTTAAAACCTAATTTAGGTATCGAATGTTTTGTTCCTTTCAAACGACGTTTGAATTCAATTTGGGCGAAGAAGACAGAACATTCTATGATAAAAATAGGTATCAAAATTGTCTATCAATAAGGTCGTAAATTAACAACAGTTTTAATAGCATAACAATTATTTTCACCTACTTACTTGTACTCTTTTACTTAATGGGAGCGCCTGTATTGAGTAAAAGCCTCATGGCATAATTTTCACACTCTGTTATTGTTAGGATATAACGTTGGGGGGCGACCCGCAAATTTAGTTATACCAGTTCGGACATACGTTTTTATCGCACATTGGGTCACGAAAATCTAGCTCAAGGTTTAATGTTTTTATTAAAATGTAAATTAGCTAATGAATGCCCATTGTTAGTGGAAGAAAGGTTGGCTCGATTTAATTCTAAAGGGTGTCTCACCGAAATATAATGAGGTTTTCGGAAACGGAAAACTGGTGAAAAAATTGTATCGCACTTCGCATTCAACTTATGCTTAAGTATTCGGTGTCGACCACTATTACATACCGACATATTGTGTTGACCGTCGACAGATTGTTGTCTTTTACTAGAACAATCGGTCGCAGGTCTTGCACTGCATTTACCATCACGTGCATTATAGGGACTTCCAAACAGTTTGCAAACAAAAAGTGAATAAAAGAAAATACATACTATAAATAAGTATTTTTCTTATTGCAATGAATGGCGAGACGAGCATGCCGTTCGCCTAATGGTAAGCGATACGACCGCTCCTGAATAGTTGCAAAACCAAACAACGCCTGTAATTACAAAGCAATGCTTGAGATTCCACTACGCTCGCCATCCTGAGACATAAGATGTTAAGTCTCAATAGGACCAGTAGTCACTCTGGCTACAATGTCCTTCAAACCGAAATACAGCAGTGCATTAACAATATTTTGCGGGAGAAAAAGGCATTGATAACTAGGTACTTACTTTTCCAGAGAGCAGCAAACCAAGGCGGTCTGTTTTGGTGAGGTTTTGCATCGCGTACGCCTCGCCAGCGTGCAGAGACATCACGTGCGCGAAGTCCGGCGACACCATGCGCTTGAACTGCAGCCTCGATACCTACACAACCATGTTGCCCTACATCGCCTACCATGAAGCGACAGACTATTTGATGTTGTAGATAGTTAGAATTTTCAAACCCAAACATAGACTTTCCTTACAGCTGGTCAAGCAGACGTTTAAGCAACTTTTTAACTGAATAATTATTTCTAAATCTTTGTACATTTTATCAGTATAATTTTAAGTATTATAAAATGAGTAATTTCGGATTGTGGTTGGAACTAATCCAAAACTGCACCGAAATACATTGATGAGTCATGCTTTTTTGTATACTGACCTTAAATGGTTCAAAAAGTGTATGGTACACTTCTTCAAGCTCTGGATCAAACTTGACTGGCCTCATTTCATACACCAGGTACACTACCTGGGCCAAGTTGAGGAATACAAACCCAAAGTTCCATGAGAATGCGTCCGGTGAACATATCACATGCCAGGCCCATATTGAATACAGCATAAATGCTGTCGGCATAAAAATAAAACTAATTATTTTGACGAAATGGTACATAGATAGTTTAAGCATTGCTTAGTACATCCCTATTTTTTGTCTTGTGTCTAGTCTATCTATATATATAAAAGAGGAACCTGACTGACTGACTGACTGACTGACGTATCAACGCATAGCCGAAACTACTGGAGCTAGGAACCTGAAATTTCACACAGGGGTTCCTATTGTGACGTAGGTTAGTACTAAGAAGGGATTTTTAGAAATTAATTCCCTAAGGGGGTGAAAAGGGTAAAAAACTGTTGTTTGTAAAATTGAAACCGTTAAAGTTACAATTGTCAAAATTGGCACTTTAATTTTTCATTTAAAAAGAAAACTAACTGCATACTTTATTTATCCAAAATTAGCCTTTAAGGGGTTAAAATAAGGGTTGAAGTGTTGCGAGAGTTGGGTGATTTTATGACTGTCTAATCTACGCACAGCTGAAAATACTGGAGATAGAAACGTGAAATTTTACACAAGGATGCCTATAGTGACGTAGGGTAGCACTAAGGAAGAATTTTTGGAAATTCAACACCTAAGGGGGTGAAAAGGGTAAAAACTGCTAGAATTCTCAAACTTTGCAGTTTTGTTAGCCAATCATAAACAAATATAACTGTATACTTATTTTTTCTAAAATTAACCCTAAAGGGTTAAAAATATGGGTTGAAATTTTGTAGAACCGAACTATCGGATCGACACAAAGCCGGAATTACTGGAGTTAGTAACGTGAAATTTTGCACAAGGGTTCCTATTATAATGTAGAGTAGCACTAAGAAAGGATTTTTGGAAATTCAACCCCTAAGGGAGTAAAAATGGTTAAAAAGCTGTTGTATGGAAAATCGAAACCGTTAAAGTTACAATTTTCAAACTTGGTGCTTCAATTAGTCAATTAAAAACAAAAATAGCTGCTTCCTTTATTTCTTAACCTTAAAGGGGGGGATTGAAGTGTTGTGAGAATAGGGTGATTTATGGACTGCCCAGTCAACGCACAGCCGAAAATACTGAAGTTAGAACCGGGAAATTTTACACAGTGGTTCCTATTATGATTTAAGGTAGCACTAAGGAAGGTTTTGAGGAAATTCAACGCTTAAGGAGGTGAAAAGGGTTAAAACTAATGTATGGAAAATTCCAACCGTTGAGTTGTAGATATTAAACTTACTAACTGCATTTTTTTCCTTTTATTAACCTTAAAGGGCTTAAAATAGGGGCTGAAATGTTGTATACAAAATCGAAACACTGAAGTTATTTACTTTAAACGAAAAATAATGGCGTGAACTACTTTTAGAAAAATAGCACTAAGGGGGTAAAATAAGGGATAGAATTTTCATTTTCATATATAGTGATATATTCAGATATAGTGTATTGCTTTTACGTCCGTATTATTATAACATAAACACACAGACGAAGTCGCTGACAAAAGCTAGTATGGTATAAAAAATTGAAATAAAAGCTGAAAAATAAATAAGCAGTGACATAATAAACAAGTTTTGTTGAAACCAATAAAAATCATATGACCATATGACATAATTAATTGAAAATTAAATATAAAATTTCATAAAATTAAAACCTTTCTAAACTTACCAAAAATTAAAATAGTATGCATCCAGAGTTGACCCCTTTTAGTACTGGGAGCGCAATATGAAGCCACAAACAGTACATTGGATAGCTAAAAATATGGTGCTAAATTACTCATTTAATACTCTTACAAATGCTTATTTAAAATTCCGCACATATGTACGTAAACAAAATAGATTTCGCCCACCTGAAATAGAGGATGTTGTGGTATCCTCCATAAGGGGCACCATGGCCAGTACCACGGGCCTGGATAAGAATAAACACATTAGCATATCTTCAAAACAATACAGTTAGTTACAATAACCATGCGTACCTGACGGCATTGTATAATTTACTGAGCCAAAATCATGGAATGTGCCATTATCTCCAGGCCACGTAAAGTTGTATTCACCAATCTCCAAGTAATCAGGCTTTCTAGCCAACATGCTGACGTGTGACATTTTTGTCGAATCAAATTCACTGTAAAATATTTAACGATTTAAAAAACACAAATGTAATAATTCCTTGCCTACTATTTTTATCACTCACTTGACACTTCGCGCCAAATCAATAACATCCGGCATCCGCTTTCCAAAGTTGCAAATAGTGCCATCTCTCAATTTTTTATGACAATATCATGAGATGACATTCTCTTCATGTTGACGAATGACGATATTAGTAGGTAATCCTAGTGTTATAAAATGTTTTTGGCTATCGGTATTAATCGTAATAATTAAAACTATGCCTTACATTCCTCAACATAATCCAACAACTTTTATATATGTTGTACTGTAATCTTTCCATGGATGTAATATAAAAACAGGATTGCGCACGAAGAAAATGGTGTCATCCTGAAATAAGACGTGTGCATGTAGCATAAGGTTTAATTTACTATGGTAAATGACATGGAGGAAGGCCGATACCAAATGAGACAGTATGAGAGGTTTCTATCCCTTCTTATTTGCTAGCGTGACCATAATAAAACCCGCCTTAGGACTTTTTTGATCGACAATTCAAAGTTCAGATGAATTATTGAAAAACTTTTAATCTGCTTGAATATTAAAAGCAGTTCTTTTTTCGTTAAAATGTTATTATTAAAGTAATGTTTAATTTATACACATTAATTTGCATCTACTACATACTATGTTTTAAGTGAAAATAAACACGTTAAAAGTTTTTCTAATACAATTGATTATGAATTAAGTATAATTAAAAAATATTTATTTCTTGCGATAGTTTTTATTTACTGAGTGATGTAAAATTTCGGCACGGACGTATTACACTAACTGCTATATTTTCACGCCTAAGCCACTGAACCAATTTTGATAAAATTTGATACAGAGATAAATTAGACCTTGGGTAAGGGCAAAAGGTTCCCGCTTGTTATGTAGACAACGCTTGAAGGGGTTGAACAAGGGGATACGCAGTACGCATGGAAAAATCTAAACTGTTGAAGTTACAGATGTCAAACTTTTTTACTTATTTTGTAACAAAAATAACTGCACACTTCGTTTTCTTAAAGTTAAACCATAAAGGGGTTATAATAAGGGTTGAAAGGTAGTGAAAATAATGGCGTGAATAATATTAGATAAATAGAATTATGGGATTTCATTTCATTTCTTTATTGATCCGGTGGTCTAAAAATTGATATCTGAACGGGTGGTTCACATATTTACACGAAAAATTGAAATTTACAGTCAGAATTGATAATTATCGCCGCAATTTTGAACTTCATTGTTAATGATTCGATTAAAATAGGGATATTCGTTAGGGATAAGATAGACGGTACGTTGATTTTAGTTATTACAAGAGTTGGTATGAATAATAACATGTATCTGGTACGAAGTAGGCCAGGGAAGCTCCTATCTAGTGGTCATTGCGGGGTATGCGATCTCGCCCCCTGAGCTACTGCTATTACTACCAACTTTCCCCTTCGTGGCTGTAGTATCCATCTCTATATTCCATACTTTCCTATCCAATAACATCTTCTAGCCGCAAACTTTCCCCGGTTGAAGACGGACAGCAGCGTCAATAACGCGAGTACCCTCCTGCGCTCTCGAATCCGTCTGCCAAGCGTGGTGAGTATTGGCATAAAAAATAAAAATGCCTAATAGTTGCTAAAACCAGGATCAGGACTCCAGTCCCCGGCAGCCCCGCTATTCCTGGTTATGGTAGCGGCCACGGCAATGGCGGGACAGATGGTGGTAAGAATCTCTGTGTTGATCCCGGCTACCACACCCTGACGAATGGCACTGATAATACACAACATACGCACTTTGTGAACAGACGAGAAGATTGTTAACTGTATTTTGCTGTTAATAAAGGCTTATTATTATTATTTTCATTTTTCATTTCACCTATAAAAAGTATACGTATAAAACTATGATTTTGAACTTTTTTGCTAGGTCCTAATGGTGGACCATATTTTGGTGATCAAATATTTTTTAAACGGTTAGACAATATCACGTTTGTTACCTCAAAAACAAAATGCTTCATTCGACGTATTACAACTGAAATATTTACCATATTAGCCAATTTGATTAAAATTCCTGTATTTCCCAAAACATATACATAGTCACCCTATAGGAACGGGACACAACCCTACCGTCCTACACCTCTCGCTCGGCTCGTTTTTCCGATGACAGTGCGCAGTCCTGTTTATATACTACGTCCATGAATCTTTCAGACAAAATATTGTCAATCCATCGATTAATTTAATATGGTTGGAATTTATGTGGTCGTCTTTTTGTTTATCCCATAGATGGTTCAACCACATAGAGAGACAATAAATTATTAAATATTTATATCTCTGTACAGGATTTAAGGGGTTTTTTGAAATATAATTCCATCGTGAATTGATAATACATAAATGTTTTTTTTATATTCGTTCGGCAATGAACCGACCACGATCAAAGACCATGCTGCCAAGTCATAACTATGAAAAACTTTTGGAAAAACTAAACGGAAAAACGATTTATCATAGACAGCTGACATTTGACGTTTCCTCTACTTTATCATTGATTTCATTCACTCATAAAAAGGTGTGATGTGAACAGTGCGGTTTCATAAATTAGAAATCTTCAAATATATTGCGATGCGGTAGCAGCGGCCGTTAAAGTATACTTAAACAATACTCAAATAATATGCCTTAAGTTTTTTGTGTTATAAATAATATTGATTTTCGCGGGAATGCCGAACATTAATAATCTCCCTATTACTAATGGTAAGTACATAATTTAGCTGGTTTTGATCAAATATTATGTGACTCACACAAATATATTCAATGAAATATATTTCCACGTGTTATATTGAACATCTTGCCTCTAATCTTGCGTAGGTTTCTGTTAAAAAACTTGACGACACTTGAACCATCTGGCGTGGTCATCAATTGTCTGTTTTTAATAAGCCCTATAAAGAATGAGTACAAATCTTGTAGATGTCGTCAATTACACAAATTAACTTGTTTAAACAACGAGCGTCATGCACTATGCAGTATTAAATAACCCTTCTTTATTGCAACATAAATTAGGAATATATCCATATTAAATAAATTACGAATATGATTCTTTTTATTTTTGAGCCGAATGTAAATATTATCTTTTTAGTGTAGTGATTGATAAAAATAATTACTTTTATAAATACCTACATTACACCTATAAGGTCATTTTTTTTCACACGTCGTAAATTGGAAAAGTCTTGAGGTTATATCTCTTATTAAACCATACAAACAAATTTTGCTCATAGTTATTATTGGCCTGTTAAACACCATATTATTTTGTGTGTTCTTAATTGGTAACCTATAATATTTGCACACATGTATGCACATAACTCAAAGGAGATGGGTTAATTAGATCCTAACAGCACACTTAAGAAATATTTATCAATATAATTTGTGAATTTTTCATTTCTTTAAGAGTAATAAGGTACATGACGATAGGAAATATAACCCGTAGTATATAATAAAGTAATATCCATTAACAGCATAATTTTGCATTTTTTTTTAAATTAAGCTAGTTATTATTCTCAATGAATAGTATGGATTTTGTGTTCTTTAATACAGTTGACGCATAATATTTATTTTATCATCAGTAAAGTTAGAAAACTATACCAAGTAGGCATTTGTGTCAAAAATAATATTAACAAATAACTTCATATTTAAAAATGAACTGCAAACTTTACCATTTCCTGATTTAGTTAGATATTGGTCCTCTTTAGTAATATATTGCATAGTATTTTGCACTGCACTGCATATTGATTGTTTCTTTACTCCCATTAAGAAGACAGATTTTTTATCTATTTTCAGTTTAAATATTGTTTTATCTCTATAAATTATTGAATAAACTAACTCTGTAAGATTAGACCCATGCTATAATGACGATGATAATGGTAGTTTCACGAGTCTCCTTTGGGGTTTTTGTTACATATTGTAAATGTTTATAACTTTTTATTAACTCAGTATGTATATTGTCAGATTCCAATTTTGCACAAAATTTATATTATGCATTTCACTTTTAAAGACCTAAGTACATTTTTATATAAATTTCCATGTTGGAATTTTTTTTAGTGTGCCAACCTAATGCTAAGAAGCCACTATGTGGTATATAATACCTATGTAATCTTATTTAAATGACAGAAACCCATGACCAAGGATGCAATCTTAACCAGCCAATCATGACCAATCATAGCAAATTGGGGCATTGAGTTAGATAAATTAGTCTCTTTTGATAGTGGGGATATTTATGAGTGTTTGTTTAACCTTAGTTGATGTGTAAAAAACTGACAGTAACATATGTCATTTTTTAAATCTAGTGGGTTGGCATTGGCTATAAAGTTGTGTAAGCCTGTGAGTGTTCCCAAGCTATTTTCTCCAAGAAACTAGATGTTGATATAGCCATTTTTAGCATCAAGCGTTAAGAAGTCACTTCACTTTCAAGAGACAGATAGCCATCTAGTTAGCTAGTTGTATAAAAAAATTGGGACTCCAAAATAACTGAATGGTAAAGACATGTATACAAAGAGAATATATTAGGCAGTAATCTTCACATATTACTAAAATATTTACAGTTAAAATTATGAAGTACATGAACATTTTATAGTTTTAGCAATGGATTAAGATTGTTTTATTTATACTCATGCCACACCAATATAGCTGTCTAATAGTTTATTGATATAATTTCCATGTGATTCATATACATTATTTTCTGTTGTAAATATATTATACAAATTACAATCTCCATGATATATACTTAAATAGTTTCTTTTATTTTGACATTGCTTAACTATTGCGCAATGAAATGAAGTATACATTTGTATACCTGACTCATTGTCTTGTTCATTTTATTTAATCAGGTAGAGACAGTTATTGAAAAGTTGTTAATTTTAACTTTTAGATGTTATGAATGTGACGCAATATAAGGTTGGGTGGTAAAATGGTGAAGAAACAGTATCAATTCTATTTTCCATTGATGAATTCAAGATTTATTATTTTTTGGATTATGAATTTTAACCATCACTATTAACTGCCTATATGTCTGCAAGATTTTGAAGTGAGGTGCCAAAGTGTTCCATAAATTATTTCATAAAATACCATGCCAGTGTCATTGCATAATAATAATACATAATGGAGGTTAATTTAAGTACTTAACTTGCTGTATCAACCCATATACATATCACTGAAGTGCACAGGGCTCATCTACCATTGCAGAGTACAGTTGTGAGGAGGTAGGCCATATTGTCCACCTTGCTAGCCTAGTTCAAATCATGTTGACACACTTTTCATACCATAAAAAAAAATCACTAGCATATGCAGGTTTTCTCACAATATTTCCCTCTTCCGTCTTCATATATATAAAATAGATACTTGATTATCTATAAAAATGTGATAAATGTATTCCCTATTCAGTATATTCACACTAAAATTTTTTGAACATAAAAATAAAGGATTACTTATGGTGTTTATCAAAAACAAAATTTTGTTTCTATGTTTGCTACTCAGCATTTCATAAAATTTGCATTAGGCTGACTAAGTTCCTTCTTTGCAACAATATATTATAGATAATATAGTGGTACTTACACATTTGCATATGTAAATAATTAAAATATATACAGGGTATATCAAGACTACTACCGAAAACGAAGCCAGGTGGTAGTGTAAGCGACTTCAGACCCAATGCAACAGGAAATGTTGCAAAAAAGAGTGACAATTTTTTTTGTTGTTTTTTTCCTATGGTCGTATTTGAGTGGTAAATACATTTTACCCTAAAATAATAGTGTATACCCGTTTATTTATCGATACTCTAAGGTATAAAAGAGTTTAAATTATTATTCAAGCAAAAACTACACATATACCACCCAAAAATGATGATATTTAAAAAATCATAACAAATAATTGTCGCGTTTCTTTGCGAAATTTGTAGTTGCATTGTGTTTGTAGTCACTAAAACTACTAACTGGCTTCGTTTTCGGTAGCAGTCTTGATATACCCAGTATAGCATAAATTTTTGCTGTTTATATTATTAAATTATACATAATTTATCTAGTTTGATAAAATCTATGACAGTGGGATAAAGTGATTAGTATGTAAACATCGTAATTGCCAATTATTTTACATATTTTAAATTATTTATTCAGAATAATAGAAGCATACAATAACGAAAATAATATGTTTTATAGCTGTCTATGAATAAGCCTATTATGTTTATCTGATTACTTGCATTTCAGCTAGTTAAGAATTATAGAGTAAAATTAATCATTAGAAAAGAGAGCAAATATTACTTACCCACCTACCTACCCTACTACAACTACCCACGGGCCACGACACAAGACGGAGACTGTCATCAATAAACACAAATTATAGTAAACGATGGACTAGTTAGGTATAGACTGGATTACAATTTGTCGAGGGTCGTAGATTTGTTCCTAAAATCTGTGTATTTTCTCTCCGTAAAAAATCGTGGATAGCCTGTTTATCTGGACCTTCTATACCAGAATTCAACCTGTGCGTGAAAGTTTTCAATTCCGAATTAGGGGATTAATTTGGCCCAAAAAGCCTATTCCTTCAAAAGATGGCATCAAACAAGAAGCTGCCCTTGGCAAAATTATATGCCATGCCATTTAGATAAAGTACTTTTTAAAAAATCAGGGTTTTCAATCTATACTTATTGTTTGAAGCTGAAGAGTTTGTTTGTTTAATGTTGTATAGTCCATTTATCGAGGAAGGATTTTATATCCCAGGAAAATATATGTATAACGGGACACGTATATATTTAAAAGTCGTAGAGCCACGCTGTTGTCAGTCATGCGATAGCATGAATTGGTAGAGTTGTCCGGAGCGATATCACTATCTCAAGAAACAGACGTGAAGAGACAACTTTGCTATCGCTTTTGGTTCGGTGAATAAGATTGCCGAATACACCTTTCCTCTTTCCATTATTTTTCCTTCCTTCCTGTTGTTCTTTTTCTTCATTCCTTACTGTCCCGATTTGATGGTCTGACAACACATCTAGTTCTAATCCCAGCGTTGTGGATGATCATGGGCGTCAGTGATTACCATCAGGCGACCTGATATACCGCGTGATATTGACATATTGTAAATAACTTCGTCCACATGTTTGTAACCACCCCAGGAAACATTGTACCAAGTTAGATAAAAATCCACCTGATAGTTTTGTCAAAAATCACGATTTTGTATTTCGTAATTTTCGATCACTCTGTACATGCACGAGTAGTTTTGCCGCTCAGCTGACAAAGGACTTTGACCCCGCAAACATAAAACTTGGCGAAATAGAGATACCTCAGTATGTTCTACACTACAATAATTATTATTAATGTAGCCTAGAACATGATCGTTATTTTATAAGTAAGTAATAATGATTAACTGGTGTATTTTTTAGTAAGCATTTACTCAAATACATACACTAATTACTAGGCACTCTCAAAATCCAATATACACATTAAAAGGTTTCTTGAATATTGGAAATACATACACGGCATTTTAATTGCACAATACATAAACTTTAATTGTAATCATAATCATAGGCCACCAAAAAAAAAAAAATCGGTCACGTGACAATCGGTCCAAATAAGTATACATGAATAAAACTATGAATCAAGAATAAAAGTTCTTTCAGCTTTATTTTTACATAGTTTGCAGTCAATTTTAAGTATTGTTTGAATCCAACACGCAATATTTCGATTTAACATTTCCAAAACAATTTTACGTAAACGTATCCTAACGCGCCATGTTCCTTCTGTACTTTGCATTTACTATAATCACTTGTTGCCAGATCCTTGTTATTATTATGTCATAATATGCAACTGTCCCTTTTTCGCCCTTGGATTGAGTATAATTATAAGAAAGTGACAGCATACGAAACATTGTTGAAGTAGTGTTGTAAAATTATTCGAGGACACTTAATCGATATTTTTTTTATCTCAATATTATTTAATATTATAAATATGGATCTAAATCAAGCTTTACTATAGTGTGAGTTGACTGGAAACTTAATATTATGTCAGAAATATCATGGTAATTCGTTTTTGTCGCTTACGGTTGATTTTAATAATTTGGAACATCTTCAATAATTAAAACCCAACGTAAGGAAAAAAAAATCAAACCGTATTCAATTCTTTTTTAAGAATCCCTGACGTTAAGGGTGGTAGAAAGTTCACCTAACGTCAAGTAATATTGCCATTGACGAAATTATTAAAAATAAGAATTTAAGTAATTCCAGCAAATGAGCAAGCAGATCATTTTATGGTAAATGGTCACTGCCGCCCATAAACAGCCTCGACTCATGTATCATGAATGTGTTACCGGACCATGACATTGCGAAGGGAGCGGGAAGGAAAAAGCCGGCAATCTTACTCACCGATCGAAACGCGACAGCGAAGCTGTCGCTTCAAATCATTCGCCTGTGAGACAGCGGTACCTCCCCGGACGAGCCTGTCCATTCATGCTGAGTATCGGGGTGCCCTTCGCTCTGGGATATCCGGTGCCGTCCACAATGCGTGTGACGTTAATTGAGGGGTTTTTAGCATACGGATATTCTAGAGTAGATATTGTTAGGGACCGATCTCGGCCACAATATCCGCTTTTATATCGGGCTGGAAGGCCAGAAACACTGATATACCCCTTTCGACCCCCCGATACCCCCCCGAGGTATCGAAAGGGGAGCTTAAAGCTTTTTCTCTTGAACAAAAAAAAAGTGCACAAAGTTGTCTGACTAATCCCGAAAAATTACAATAACTTGACAATATTTAATGTTTCGAAAGTAAACTTTGTGAAATCTTAATTTTATACAAAATACACCTATGTATTCGCAGCTGTAGATTGTTTTATTAATTAACTACTTACGGGTAAAATTGCTTAGAAAAGTAAAGTTGACACATTCGACTAAACTACAAATAATCGATATCGATTTCGAGATATTTTAATCACGGCCCTTATTTTAAATTACCAATCACATAAAGATTTTTTTACGCCAATCAGAGTATCTCATTTGAAATACTATTATCCAATCCAGTTACGTAATTACTGCATCAACCAATCCATCCAATCAATCCATAGGGATCTTACATTTTTTAGCAAATCCTAATGTATGGTGGCGCGGGCGGCGCGGCGGTAAGCTCAGTGTTCGGTACTTCGGTGTACTGCGGTACAATTGGTAATGTAAACAAAGACGCGCGCGCGCAGAACTCGCCATTTTGATAGTTTTTAAATTCTGTTGTTATTAGTATTTAGTGTTAAGTAAGTGAATAGTTATGAGTGTTTAAGTGATAGAGACACATATTGGAATTAAGTACGTTATCATTAGGTGTTAGTTTTAGTGTTTTAAGTGTTCTTTTTATTATTAAAGTTTTAGTATTAGTGTTTATAATTACATTTTAGTTAGTATTATTGTGTTTTTTTTTAAATTATTAATTTACTTTACGCGTATTCTTAATGCAATGACGAATACTTCTAGTACTGTGGAATACACAGATATGGTGTTATTGTATGGCGAGTGTAATCAAAACGCCGCGCCGCCCTGGCCCTCGGAACATATTGTGAGAGATTTGGTGTAGCTGTACAAAGATTAAGGTACAGTGGTCAGTACTCAGTTGTTGCCCCAGACGCACGAAGATGTTCCTCCCCGTCGTATTCGAATTAACTTAGAGGAGCGGATTTTGAATTGCTTCCGGGACAACCCAAACATGAGCATAAGGCAGGCTGCACGGCAATTCCGTGTGAGTTATTTTGCTGTGCACGGCATATTAAAAACAATTTAATTTGTTCTGTGATTACTATGAACAATTTGTGACATGGGAAGATAGTTCTCGCGATCGCAGCGCCGCGCTGCATGTACTAGCAGGTCGGCTGTTTTCATAAACGCGGGAATATTGCGATGTTGCCGCTCCGCTCCGTGCGGACGCTGTAAATCAGGTAAGTGTAATTATAGGACGTTCAAATTAAATGCCATTATTTTGACTTATAATTTGTTTGAAAAATCAACTTTTTTGTTTCTTCTTCAACGACAACTCCTATGCGTGCAAATAATATAACTTACTACGCGATGCACATGGTTTAATTTATTGTAGGGGGTGTCAAAATCACGCTGTATAATTTTCCTTTGTAGAATGTTGCAGGAAAATTACCTTTTGTAAATAGGTATTAGGTAACTGATGAGCATTCTATGCACGATTTGCAGATTTACCTTATTGCTTAAAACAATCTGTACCACTTATTCTGCAATTCTGGTGTAGGATTTTCCCAGTACCTACCTGCAACTGAATGTAGATTATCGCAGATAGAAATTATCCTCTTTGTTTCTCTTAAAAGTGTGTTCCAAAAAATATGCATTAACTTAAATTTAGTGCACTTAAATAACGTGTAATATATTATTCATTACAATTATTCCTCTTAGTATCTATATGATCACTTACACGTAAGGAAATATTTAATTCCAAATGAAAAAACTATAATAACGTATTATTTCACATCCTCGCAGAATCCCATATTTTCCTGTGAGCAGTGGTTGCACAAAGCTAAAATATGTCTTATCGTTACTATTTTTTTTTTTTTTTTCTTCTTTCTGGCTCCGTACTTTAAGTACATTTAGCCAATGTCGAGTTATTAGAGATTGGTTATCAGAGGACTGGGATTAAAGGTAGGGAAACTGTTTATTTAAATAAAAAGAAAGTGGAAATTAAACATCTATCAGGAGAGTTGGATATGAAAAAGGAGAGAAAGCAACACGGCAAACAAAATAAAACATAAAAATATTAAATAAGGAGAAAGTTAACACTATAATTATAACGTATAAAATGTTTACAATAACTATTTACACTTTTATTTTATTACTTATAAAAAATGAAGCTATACATTTATATACAGACATATCATTAGTACTAAGAAGAGTGGAAATAGAACAGGGAAAAGGAATATGAAGGAGAGTTAAAGAGTTAACAAAGGATGAATGATCATATTTTACACACGAAAAGAGTATGTGATTTAAATCGCCGACATCTGAACCACACAAACACAAGGAACTGTTTAGGATATGAAGCCTCGCAAGATGAGCAGGGGAACAAGTATGGCCAAGTCTACAGCGGATCAATATAGAAGTTTCCATCTTACCCAATGTCGTTCTACAGAACCATGGTTTCAATGGAATCTCTGGCTGAATAGAAGAGTAATAGCGGCCCTTCAGTAGTTTACTAGAGGACCAATTTTCACTCCACAATTCCCGAAGATATATTTTCGGTAAAGATAAAAGGTCAAGGCTATAATTTTTGAAAGGATATAAATCACCACAATACACCGCCTCCTTGGCAAGTTTATCTGCAACTTCATTGCCCTGAATTCTTGAATGGCTGGGAACCCACCCAAAAAGTAAAGAGTATCCCTTGGTGAAACATTCGTATGCTAATTCTTTTATTTGGAAAATAATCGGTAATAACTTTTTATATTTAAATGGAAATTTTGCAATGGCCTGAAGGGAACTAAGAGAATCTGTAAAAATAATAGCTTTATTAAGTTTAAAGGTAAGTACGTATTCAACGGCCTTCAGCAGACCAAGACATTCACCTGTAAAGACTGATGACTCCGGAGGAAGTTTAACTTTTTGAACAATATTGTATTGGGAATGGAAGACACCAATCCCTACACAATGAGAAGGAGAAATTTTAGATGCATCTGAGAACAGATAATGGAAACCCTCAAAATTTTCAGCAATATAATTATTAAACGTACTTTTAATATTTGGGGAGTCTTTTTGCACGCAGTTAAAATTAATTTTAGGAGAAAAACAAAGAGAGTTATAGGAATTAGAGAACAACGGAAATTTGTTGGAACGGTGAGTAGGAGCCGATAGGGATAGAAATTTTTGATAACTTTTGACAAGACATGGGGTAGATTTGTGGGACCAGTAACTAGAAGAGTTCGTATGTATTTGGAGGGACTCCAACAATGGAAAGAGCGGATGGTGCGAGAATTGTAAAATACTAAATAAATATCTATCAGAGAGATATTGTCTCCTAAGATAAAGCGGAGGTTCTCCACACTCTACCTGCAGAGCGTTAATTGGGCTAGATTTCATGGCACCTGATACAATACGCAAAGCTTTTGATTGGAGGCGATCTAATTTTTTAAAAGAATTAATATTAGCTGGTTCTAAGATAAAAGACCCATAATCAAAAATACTTTTGATCAAAGCATTATAAATAAGTTTTAAAGAGCATGGATGACCACCCCACCAAACCCCCGATAAACATCTCAGCATATTCAACTGGCGTTCCACTCTATCTACTATATAATCACAATGAGCAATTCCAGAGAGTCTGGAATCCAAGATAACCCCCAAATATTTAAAGTTATCTCTAACAGGAATTGGAACATTATTGTAAACAATGTTTAAAGCAGGTGGGTTTCTACTACGAGTATATAAAACTGTTGCACTTTTAGAAGGGGATAGTTCTAAACCATTGCCGTGGAGCCATAACTTCAGTAAATGTAAAGAAGAATTAAGAGTAGAACAGGAATCGTTAACGTTATTAGAAGAGCAGTAAAAGAGTACGTCGTCTGCATATTGCAAAATATGAACATCAGTATTTATAAAAGAGGCAAGATCGAAAGTATAAATATTGTACAATAAAGGGCTAAGGACTGACCCTTGGGGCAAACCTCTCCATACAACCCGATTTAACTGATGATTGTCTGAACACAACATTTTGATTGATCGTTCATTTAATATATTTAGAATAAAATTAGTTAGTCTTATCGGTACTTGGAGAGAGTGTAATTTACTTTGAAGTACAGACAGTAGTACATTATCGTAAGCAGCCTGAATGTCTAAAAATACAGCGACAGTGGAGTGACCTTTGGAAAAGGATAGTCTAATATCAGATGTCAGGATACTCAGACAATCCATGGTACTTTTGCCTTTTCTAAAGCCGTATTGGGAATCTGCCAGTAGACCCTCATTCTCAACATACCACTCTAGACGGTTTTTTATTAAATGTTCTGCTAATTTCATTAACACAGACGACAACACTATAGGACGGTAAGAAGAAGCTTCGGACGGGTTTTTCTGGGGTTTGAGAATTGGCAACACAAGTTGATGTTTCCATGATGGAGGAATGTTTCCTGTCATCATGACAGAATTGATTAAATTCAGATAATAACCCACAGCATTATCACTAAGATGAGAAAAGAACGAGTACGGAATACCATCCATCCCTGGGGCTGAATCTACAGCATTTGTTATGATACCTTTCAGCTCATTGAAGGTAAAAGGCATGTTTAAATATGCATGCTTGTCAAGGTTATCGATTTCAAGTAAAGGCAGCATAATATTAATATTTTGGGCAACCCAAGGAGGCGCAAGTCTATCTAAAAAGCTACATGCCAAGGATTCAGGAATTTGAGGCGAAGAGATATTAGAAAGAGCAGACCTAAATCTTCTAATATTACTCCAGACCACTGATGGGTGGGTATTGGGTGATAGAGTAGAACAGAAATTATGCCATCCTTCAGTCTTTTTCTTTTTAAAAAGTTTGCGTGTTTGGGCAATTATCAAAGATAGGGATTCAAAATTTTCTGGAGTCATATTCAGGCTATAAACTTTTTCTGCCTTTTTCCGTTTTTTAATGGCCTCTGTGCATTCCGAATCCCACCAAGGTGGCATGGGAATTTTCCTATGTTTGCCATCCTGTTTAAGAGGCAAGACTTCATTGGCTGCTGTTATTAAAATAGAAGCAAATGCCTCAGCGCATTGATTCTCATTGCTCTCAGTCACAACGGGAAGAGATGGAAGGAGACTTTCAACTCTGCTTTTAAATGCAACCCAGGTGTCACTCTCTCTAGTGGGAACTTTATATTTTAAATATGGTTTTTTGGGAACATGTAAAGAAGCTTTGTTGAAGAAAGGAAAGGAAATTTTTAAAGGATAGTGATCACTGCCGTAAGAAGAGGAAAGAGGAGACCATGAGAGAGAGGATGCTAAGTTAGGAGTGCAAATAGACAGATCTAATGCGCTTAAATTTGTATGGATGGGATCAGTACGCCTAGTTGGAGCGCCTGTATTTAAAACACATAAATTGTGTTTATCTAATAAATCAAGTAATGTTTCACCATAAGAGTTTGAAACAGAGCTACCCCAAGATTGGTGATGGCAATTAAAATCACCCAGAAGTAAAAAGGGTCTAGGAAGAAAATTTAGAAGGTTATTTATTTCCTTAAATAAAGAGGAGGAAGGATGAGAAATATAGATAGAAACAAAACAGGTATTATTTACACTTACAGCTACAATAGAAATTTTATCACTGTGAGAAGGCAAAGAAATTACAGAGAAAGGTACAGAATCTTTAATGAGTAAGGCGACACCACCAAACCCATCAGATCTATCTTCTCTCACAGTTATGTACCTTTGTATTTTAAAAACATGACTGTGTTTTAACCATGTTTCAGATAGTGCAAATACAAAGGGCTGATATTTATTAATTAAGTAAATAAGGTCGCATTTTTTATTAATGATGCTGCGGCAATTCCATTGTATTATGCTGTTGGATTGTTTGTCCATTATGAAGTGACAGAGATTTATCAAAAATAGGGGCAACGTGGGACGGTGAAATGTTAAATTTAGTCATAAGACTAAACAGAGCTGTAATAAATTCTTTAAGGTTTATTGGTGTTTCATTTTCATTTTCTCTATTGTTACAGGAGAGGGCACAACCATTAGAAGGTTCTGGAATTGTGAACTCACGTATTATAGCATTGTGGTCTTCTTTGTTGTAACTTTTGTTGAGGATAGGGGGGGGGACGGGGAGGAGTCAAAACCGTTTTTTTATAGCTTATGGATTTTAAGGAAGTGGATTTGTTGATGTTTGAGGGTTTAGGGGAAATTACCACATCTGCAAAGGATTTACTGACTGGGGGCAGTAATTTACTAGCTTCCATATAAGAAATGGAACTCTGAGCCATATGGGTTTTAATTTGTTTCTGCCGTGAGAATTCTGGGCAGGCTTTACTAATTGCAGAATGGTGACCTAAGCAAAGGCAGCATGAGGCATTTGCTTCTTCTATGTCACAAGTCTGACCAGAGTGATTCTGGCCACACTTGTAACAACGTGGGTTTGACCTACACTGGGTTTTAGTGTGTCCGAACCGGCAACAATTAAAGCATTGAATCGTTGGGTAAATATAGAGATCTACTGGCAGAGCATTAAAACATATGAAAATACGTTTTGGCAATATTTGACCATCAAATGTCACTACCACAGTCTGCGAGGGTTTCCATTCTACAGTGCCATTAACAAATGTCTTATAATTCAATCTCCGCACTTTAAGTATAGGACCACACCCGATGGGAACTGAAGAATTCTCAATAACTTCCTCCGGAGACCATTCTGAAGGAACGCCTCTAATTATACCCATCCTGATAATGTTAAATGTTGGAATAAATGCTGTATAATTATATTTTTCCAGGTTCTCGTTCGAAATAAAAGAGTTAGCATCGAGATGGTTATTGAAAGAAAGAGAGATTTTATTTCTTCCAATACGCTTCACGCTACCATTCACAATATTTTTAAAATTGTGATATTTTAAAAACTTGCCAAAAGACAGAGGATGAAGAGTGGTGGAGTTATTACCAATGTCATTTTTTTGTACATGAATAACATAAGGCGCGCTATCACTCTTTTCATAAATTTTTCTTCCCACCGTTTGCGCGGGAATTTTAGTTTGCGCGGGAATTTTGGAAGAAGAAGATGATTCTGTATGATTTATTGCATTTATAGGCTGAGCCTGCGACAATGTAGGCAACGATGGGTCTGCTTCTACACATCCGCATGTAAAGGACTCGTTTGGTCCTTGTTTCCGCCTTCTCTTATTACAAATCTTACAAATATGTCGGCGACTTCTTTTCACTGGGCGAGCTGTTGATGAACACGAGCCGTCCGTGTCCATACCAGACTCAGAAATAACTACTTCCATAGCGTCAGAATTCGGTGGATTTGAATCTATTGTAACAAAACAGCCTGCCGGGGGGACTGAACCCCCCGGATCAGGCGGATCATTCATTTCTTACTATAATAGGATTTATGTAAAAACTTACCAAAATGAGAAGAAAATAATAAAAATTAAATAAAATACTAATGAAACTACAAATATCTACAAAAAACTCCACTGATAGAAATATTTACAAGAAAAATATCATGAAAAAAATTTGCACAAAAATTACGTCCGCCAAGATCGAAGTTTCCCGCGCTTTTTTTTCAAATATCGTTACTATTATTGATGTTATGATTTATTTTTCAATGCACTGCCAGTGCTGTACGTAAAAGTGAGGTGGAGTTTTTTTTTGTCTATTGTTCATGTAGCGTTTTGTCTTCAAATGATCGTTATTTGCAAATGAAATATTGCTGTTTACGATAACAGTAAAGTTTTGGTTTTCACTATTATCCGTGTTCAGAAATCTTAACGGCTTAACATAAGAAAGTAAGTACTTGTTTGTAACTCACGCCTTTTTCCCAGAAGGAGTCGGCAGAGGCGCTACCAGGGCACCGATGTTTTACTTTTTATGTCTCGTCTCACAATGTGATAGGGGGCTGGTCTGTTGCCATATTGAGCACACACTCGGGACTCCAGGTTTATAATGAATAGAAAAATCTAATATCACGTCGCCGGTTACAAACCCGATACCTCAGCGTTGCAATGATAGCGTAACCATTTGCAATCATTACTTGGTTAAAATAAACGAATTATAAATAGTAATACGTACTTTTTAGTTTTATTTTAATGAGTTTTTAAATTAACTACTGTTAAGTTTACCCTTACATAATATACCTGACAAGGCATAAATGGCACTTGACTCGTTTTAATCCCTAGCGTTAAAATGGTTAAT
This sequence comes from Hyles euphorbiae, assembly GCA_023078785.2. NCBI lineage: Eukaryota > Metazoa > Arthropoda > Insecta > Lepidoptera > Sphingidae > Hyles > Hyles euphorbiae. Next base: position 16,505,063 of record CM041050.1, read on the forward strand.
GGTAATTAATCAAGCAACAGTAATTGATGACCGATCAGTGTTCTATTGCATAAACAGTTATTTTTTAGCAAATATGCTTTATTGCCAAGCAAAACATTACACAAGAGCTAATAATTGGACTCTTATCTTATCGTGGCTCAGGTAAAAATATCTTATTTAGTTTTATCATTGTTACAGATGAATACGAAGTTATTGGCGAAGCACAATGGCAAATTTTGGAAAACTGTGGGGAGGAGCAGGTCATCAAAATATATGGCTTCGCCTTTTCAAAATTTCGAGCTGTACTGTTTCACATCGCTTGCGCCTTATGTTGTGGAATTCCGTATTTCGTATTAACTTACTACCCTGCCTGGCACCGCTTCAAGTACAAAAAATGCAGTTTGAAAACGGCTAAAGAAATTTGCAGTAAGTGGAATAAACTCTAATAGTCTCATTTATGACCTAAACAAAGTTATTGTAATACTTACTTTTTGATTTTTTTTAGTTACCGATGCAGATGGATTGTTCGTAATTGAAGAAGTTCAAGAAGTTGAGCTGAATCTTTCCAACCACCGCGAAAACATTTTAAGATATTTTGTTTACCAACACAGCCGTTTCATTTGGCTACACGACCAAGGCTTATTTATCAATGTTCAAGCGCTCAACGAAAAACTCACTATTAATTTGCTAATGGAAAATATGTCAGGTATTAATAAACGGCAGCAAACTGAATTGTGAGTGTTAAATCAGCGTGTATGTTTTAATATATGAAATCATTCTCCAATATAAAGACTCCGTTGTCTTTCAGAATCAAGCTATACGACACTAACTCTGTGGAAGTGCCAGTGAAGACCTACTGGACGCTGTTCGTCAACGAAGTGTTCAACCCGTTCTACTTGTTTCAAGTGTTCTCTATAATTCTTTGGTCCCTCGATGAATATTATCAGTATGCGTCGTGTGTATTATTTCTTTCCACTGCGTCGTGCGTCATGGCTCTATATCAAACAAAACAGGTAAATGGACATCTCCATATCAATTTTCCTGATTTTATTTTCCTGTAAGCTAAGATGACAAGATTGATATCTTGTGCCGGTAAATTGGAACTAGTTACTATACATATAGAGGATAAATGTCTTTGAGAGGATTTGCAACAATGTGTAAATATATCCAAATAAAATAAATATATCTAACAGATACATATTATATAGCGCTCCACCCACGCTAAGATAATATATGGCTTGTGTCGTGGGAATAAAAAACTTGAGAGTTTTCAGTCCCACCTAGACCGGAAACAATGATCGTTTCTTGACGTTTCATAAGGCAGGTTTTGGCATACTATTTTTGTTTCGTTTTTTTTTTATTGTGTTGTATAAGGCAAGACGTGCATGCCGTTCGCCTGATGGTAAGCGAAACGACAGCTCATGGATGGTAGCAAAACCAAACAACAACTTGAATTACAAAGCAATACTTGGTATTCCACTGCGCCCGCCATCCTGAGACTCAAGATCTTAAGTCTCATTACGTCCAGTAGTTATTCTGGATACAATGTCCTTCAAACCGAAACACAACAATAGGCATTGGGGTGGCACCTACTCAGATGGCTTCTCACATAATTATGAAAGGCCTACCACCAATAAATTTTTACTGAGCGACGAGTGCAGTAGAATGCCAAGAATTGCTTTGTAATTCAAGGTGTTGTTTGGTTCTGCTACTGCTCCTGAGTGGTCGCTTACCATCAGGTGAACGGCATACTAGTCTTGCCTTATAAAACATAATAAACGAATAAAAAAAACGTGTCCTGCAGTGGGACGTATATGGGCTGATGCAAATGCAAATATTTTGTAAGTAGTAGTTTAGATTGCACGTTGTCGTTAGATGAGCATCAACCTGCACAACATGGCGGGGTCGACTTCCTCGTGCTCTGTGACGGTGCTGCGGCCGGCGCGCGGCGGGCGCGAGGAGTGCGTGGTGAACGCGTGCCGCCTGGTGCCCGGCGACGTGCTCGTGCTGCCGCCCGACGGCTGCGTCATGCCGTGCGACGCGGTGCTGCTCACCGGGACGTGCATCGTCAACGAGAGCATGCTCACGGGTAACTACTCACTCACCAGTTACCACACCTAGACTGAGCGCACTGCACGTGTATCTACATACCAGGGTTCCTAGAAAATAAATCACTTTTGAATTGGCGTGAACCTGCGAAAAGAAATTGTATTGAAATGACAGAAGTCACGTGACTGCCAAATGTCATTTTCATACATTTGATCTTTCCGCAGACGTTCACGCCAACAGAAAAGTGACTTTTGTCTAGGGCCCCTGATCACATTAGAGCGAAAAGGAAAATTGTGTGACTGCATAAGAGTGACAGAGACATAAACAGATATAACAGTACATCTGTCTCGTCTATCTTTGTTACACATTTGTATCATACCAATTCGCCTACACCGTCACACAATATTTCTTCTCACTCCATTGATTTCCCACGTGCCTGCTGCAAGTGATGCGTGATACTGATTCTAGTACAACATATGAGCTGCTTACGCAATGCGCCCACTTAATACTTTCTTATGATTCTTTACAAATAAACCGACCACCAGTATCTACAAAATAAAAACAATTCGAAAAATATGTCAACATCCCTATTACGTTATTTGTGATAATGGTGATCATAAATATAGTCCAATATGTCCTACTGCAGGTACAGCCCTCTTCTACAATCGAAAGTTTGATTGAAAGGTGTATTTAATTTATCAGATCAGATATCAGTCATCATAATATTGAGTATACTGCACTATGACTTTAACAATACATATATTATTTTTATTATTTATTTATAAATTCTTCCTTGAACACCACATACATCAAAAATAAGACAAACATAAGAACACAGGCTTAAACAAAGGTTACAATCGGCGGTCATATCTCTTACCGCGATTTATATCTTACATAATACAATACAATTGAGTTTGTTTCGCCGGGTCTTCTCAGGCAGGGCTGCGTTGGGTCTGGTGGTAACATTAAATAGCTGCGCGTGGCTTTAGTAATATTCTTGGTCCTCTACACCATTGATTAAATAATATATTTCCTTGAATGACATTTTACTTGCAATAAATCTTTATTAAATAATAAAAAAGAAGACTACCGAAAACTAAATAAATTTAATTTATATACTTAATTAAATAATCATCATTTTTTAAGTACTATGTATTGACTTGTCATAAGAGCTATTAAATTGGTCATGTACACCAATAAACCAAAAAAAAACAACTTAACCATAAAATAATATTTTACGATAGTGATTAAACTTATAAACAATGTCATTCCCCAGGGGAGAGCGTGCCCGTAATGAAAGGGCCGCCATGCGCGTCAGCAGAAGTGTACTCCACTGATAGCCACAAGAGGCATACACTGTTTGCAGGCACTCACGTTATACAAACCAGATTTTATGGAAACAATCAGGTATGCATAACATTTTTCATTGTTAACTAATATAGCTTGTTTGTTGTCAACTTGAATCCGTCTTTTTAATATTAGGCAATATATGTTTATTAATTTCTTAAATTGAAAAAATATAATATGCAAGCATGCTACATAAGTACATGCTAAGCAAATACCTCGTATATGGATCAAAAGGTTCTTATGTTTGATATAAAGCTGGCTTGATATTTTTTAAATAAAATATAAGTAAATTCACTGTGTGGTTGTTTGTAATAATAAATAAAAAGTATTTTATTATTCCAGGTGCTGGCAAAAGTAGTGCGGACCGGGTTTTCTACCGCCAAAGGCGAACTGATTAAGAGCATATTATTCCCAAAGAGATTCGGATTTCAGTTTTACAAAGATGCTGTTAAGTTTGTCGTTTTCATGTTCTTCATCGCTATGGTCGGCATGGCTTACTCCATCTGGCTGTACGTTTTGAGAGGGGTGAGTATTTATTTCATTAATAATATTCTATGCAAGCCAAGTCGGAGTAACCATCGCAAAGATAACGTCATTCATCATTCATATTCAATTCATTCATCATTCAATTCAATTCAATTCAATTCATCATATTTAAATGTCATGCTGATGATGGGCAGCATCACTAGAAAGTTCTGCTCTTAAAACCCACCAATCGTCAAATGGTACTTAAGCGAATTCTTGTTGTGGCTGACTGAAGTGTTTTGCAAAATATTTTGGAAAATTACCAATTTTTATAATATGTTCTATGTTGTCTTGTGGCTATACATTAATATATATCAAAGAGTCGATTGTTGGAAATGTGAGTCAGTTTTTAAGGTCGATGATAAATCTTACAAATCCTATGAGTCATGCGACATTGCGAAATGTTATTAGTATATTATATTTTTGAGAGTGTCATCATGAGGTTCTTTTTTGTATTTATTCATTAAATAAATTCATCAAAAAATAAGAAACTCATCTTAAACTAATCATGTTAATTGGAAGCAAAATCGTCCCAAGAGGAGAAATCTGGAAGCGATGTTTTAATTTATTATGATCGTATAGAAGATTCTTGTATTTTTTATTACCGTTATTGCATAGGTCCGGCGAACGAGTTACTGGAATTAGCCTGATGGTCATTGACTACTGCTCTATAAATAACAGCAATATAATAATTATGGATCGCTAATCAAATTGGATCAATTTTTCAATGGGCGCGAAAATGAAATTCACGGAATGAAAAATGACGCGAAAAGTATAGTGGGCTTTAGTCCAGCTCATTTAGATGGTGGTCTCATGTCGATTTTCTATGAGACCATATTACCTTGATCCGGCTGGTCTATTTCTACATTAAATTTTTTATTGCCTAGTTCCAGCAAACGAGCCAACAGGCCACCTGATGGTATGTGGTCACTACCGCCTGTGAACATCCATAAAACTTGGGTCATGGATATGTTGTCGGCCCATCACATCCATCATTGGAAAAGGGGCTCCTTTCCCTCTTTGGGCAATCTCACTCACCGAACTAAACATAACAGCAAAGCTGTCGCTTCACTTCAATTTCCTATGAGATAGTAGTACCGCCCCGGTCTAGCCTGCTCATTATAGCTGAGTTGTGACTTGCGACAGCGTATCCCTACAACATTTTACGGAAACAAAAGTACAACATGGTACTGGCACATATGTTCCAGAGTCCTATAGGAACGATAGTGCTGCGTACACTGGACATCATCACGATCGTGGTACCGCCCGCGCTGCCCGCCGCCATGACAGCCGGCATCGTGTACAGCCAGCAACGTCTGCGCAAGAACAGAATATTCTGCGTCTCACCACCAAGAATTATCATCTGTGGGAAGCTTCAAGTCATGTGTTTTGATAAGGTAATTACTATGTGTACTTAGGTTTATACCCTTAAATAAGTATTTGGTTTATTATTTTCGTGTTACTATGTCAACCATATGTCTTTGTGGAAGATATGGTGATAGATTTACCAAAGATATAATTAAAATACTTTAATTCTTTACACAAATTGACATTGTACCAATCTGTATCAGCCCATATACGTCCCACTGCAGGGCACGGGCCTACTCTACAATCGAGAGTACGTTTGAGAGTGGTTAGGCCATATAGTCCACCACGCTGGCCTAATGCGGGTGGGTACCAATACTTATTTAATAATATAACACTGATTCAAAGTTTAAGAGTGCCTTATAAAATAAGTCTTATTGTGTATTTATTCACATTTAACTTTCATATTTCTTCAATGAATATAAAATGTAATTCCATTTTTTTTCCTTTTAGACAGGTACATTAACAGAGGACGGGTTAGATTTCTACGCGGTGATACCCTTTGACTGTTCGGAAGGGAGGTTCGGCAGACGGGTGGTGGACGTCGATGCGTTGCCGGCGAAGAGTCCCCTCGTCCAAGCACTAGCGTCCTGCCACTCCTTGACCAGCATCCAAGGACAACTCAAAGGCGATCCCCTTGACTTGAAGATGTTCGAATTCACACAATGGGTGAGCACTTTATAGTATATTGTTAGATTATAAAATATGTTTTATCCGATATTAGTCTATAGTTAAACCCTACATCTACTGAAGTAAATTACTTTTTTGGGATATTTCGTTATGGCCCCAAAAATATTCTAATTAAAAAATATCAAATTGATAGGAAAACGTTGCGAGAACCGTAAAAAAATAATAAATCTTTTAAATGTTTTGTATTATTGATATATTAAAAGAATTAGAATATCATGGTAGCAAAGTCATGATGATTCAGTGTTTACAACAATATCAAAGTATTTTTATTGTTTACGCAATTTTATTTAAAACCAAGAATTTTTGATAAAATTGACATGGATTGGGGACTTCGTGCATTATCGTAAGTTTATTGGAATCTGTCAATCAGTTTTCTGATGCAATATGATAACATATTATCAGTTAAAAGTGTCATTGGGGCGGTACTGATAACATATTTAAATATTTTCATGGACAGGTGCTGGAAGAGCCCGGACCAGAGAACACTAGATACGACAACCTGACCCCTGCTATAGTGAAGCCAGCCTCATCACAGGAAAACACCCTGCAGAACGATGATGATTACGATCCATTCACTATGGAAATGCCTTATGAGGTTTGTATTCTTAATACCTACATAATGCAAATTCCCATGGACTGAACAAAAATACACAAAACGCTGATAAATAACAGAAGTAAAAATATGGTTTTGATAAGTCTCAACGTGCAAATGTATCCATATTTAGGCTAGAGATTAATCTATTTGAAATTACGCGTTTACGTGTGAATGACCTTTGCGTGCCTACTCTGACACACTTTTCTGGTGGTGAAAAGTGATAACACCAAGTGAAGCCTTTCTTTTTTCGTGGCTGGGGAATCGTGTTCAAAGACTGCCTATGTTTTGTTCTATAAATAATATCTAACATTAGGTTCAGTAGTCAGTGAATAATGTAGTATAATGTAATGTTAAATGTATCATGATCACTAAATAGTATAAAACAAAGTCGCTTTCTCTGTCCGTATGTCCCTTTGTATGCTTAAATCTTTAAAACGACGCAACGGATTTTAATGCGGTTTTTTTTAATAGATAGAGTGATTCAAGAGGAAGGTTTATATGTATAATACGTACATATTATTGTACAGAAATCTATTTGTACCCGGGCGAAGCTGGGCCGGGCCGCTAGTATTACATATATTTATGTCTGGAAAATTATATATTCAGATTTCATTCTGAATACATTTTTTACACTCCACAGCTACTGTCCGTGTCATTATCCAAAGTTCTGTATTTCCAGATCGGTTTACTGCGGCGGTTCCACTTCTCATCTTCACAGCAATCGATGGGCGTCATCGCCAGAGTGCTCGGGCAACCCCAAATGGTGTATTATGTTAAAGGCGCTCCGGAGAAGGTATATAATATATATTAACGTATTGAAATAACTGTTTATTAAAATGTTGCTTGAAGTTTTATTTTCGATAAATACGTTTAATTCATATAGGTAATCGGCTTTATTCATAAACAGTTTTCAAACGAACGAATTTTGAGTTCAGTTTGGGCGAAGGAGACAAAAATTCGATAACTAAAATAGGTTTATGAATAAGACCAATTATGTAGAATGGTTTTCTTGCTCACTTGTACGAGCAAGTTTATAAGATGCAAAATTGAATTAACTCAAATTCTACCCAGATAGTGATACACGCTCCTACTATGTCAGAACTATGTGTGAATGTCAGAACTATGTGTCACTATTGAGTGGAATTTCTACTTACCTTTCCTGAGATACCGACGTGAATAAATATTAATATTGCAGGTGGCGGGTATGTGCAGCGCGGCGTCCCTGCCGGAGAACTTCAGCGGCGTGCTCAACGAGTACACGTCCAACGGGTACCGCGTCATCGGCCTGGCGTACAAGACGCTCGACCGCAAGATGAAGTGGGTCGACGCGCAAAGGATCAAGCGGGAGACACTCGAGTGCGACATGATATTCTTAGGCTTTCTAGTCATGCAAAATAGCCTAAAACCAGAGACTACCCAGGTCATAAAGGAACTTCATAATGCCAATATGAAACAGGTTATGGTGACGGGTTAGTATCGAATTGAAGTGCCAGAATTATAATCAGTGTGTGAGAGTGGACTAAGTTAATATAAAATGAATATTATCGATGGTTTTTTTAGAAATATAAATATCCCATTACAGGAAACGACAATATCTTCAATTTGTAATCTTTTAGCAATTTTGTTGCAAAGACTAAATATAAAAATGAAGGAACTTTCGTTGTGGAGTTTCAACTGAACAAATCATTTATTTAAAGATAAGTCCAGCTTTTATTTTTCTACATGTAAAATACTTGTTTCAGGAGACAACATAATGACTGCAATGTCAGTGGCGCGCGGATGTTGCATGGTTGGTCAGAACCAGAAAATAGTTTTGATAACATTAGGAACACAGATAAATGAAGACCGACCTCCGCTTATAATGGAAGTGAGTAAAATTGTTTTATTTATTACTTTTATTTAGAATATTTATTGCGCCGCACGCGTATGTTTTTGCTCTATGTGCAACTGCTAGTTTGTAACTATTGCATATAGGTAACGGGTGTATCCAGACTGCGACCGAAAACACAATAATTCATAAATAATTACAAATTAGTTTTTATTATGAAATTTTTAGTTGTTGTGTTTTTATAGTACCTTAAACTACCACCTGGCTTCAATTTTGGTCGCATTCTGGATATACCCGGCATTGTGTATTCTCCCAGTCAAAGATATCGAACATGCACGTTTGGATAGTTTTTAATGTTGGCCCCGTGGTAAAAGTCCATATTTTAGTTCATAGTAAAATTAAAAATGTTGTTCGTTAAAGTCTCAACACTGCATTATTTTAAATGATTTGTGTAAGATTGTCGGGTTTTATATTATTATTTTATTTTTAGGTAGTTGGTGACGGTACGCCACCTAAACAACCACTAGACGCATATGCAATAGCGTTGGAAGGAAAAACGTGGGCAGTTCTGCGGACCCACTATCCAGAATTAATGCCAGTTGTATTAAAGAGAGGTGCGGGCTTAATATTTTATAGTTTTGCAAAAACAAATTTTGAAGAACATGACATGAACAATGTATTAAAATAATTAGGAATTAACATGTACTCATACATTTTTTAGTTATTTTCCTTGTATATTTTTGTATTAGACGAGCTTAATGCGCGAGTGGCGTGGTGCCCACACTATAACCACTATCGTGTCACAATCGTATTGATCGATCGATTGTTGGTAAGGCCTGTGCCCTACAGTGTGATGCATATGAGCTGATATAGAATGCGCGACTACCTCTTTAGATGCTGTATATATAACTGCACTCCAGTGCTTTAAGTTAATCATGGCAGTAGACAATGGAAGAATGTTTTCCAAAGAGATAAATAAGTATTGGTGAGTGTAGCGTGTGTGTGTGCAGGCGTGGTGTTCGGTCGCTTCGGTCCGGACCAGAAGACGCAGCTGGTGACGCTGCTGCAGGCGGAGGGCAGATCGTGGGCATGTGCGGCGACGGCGCCAACGACTGCGGCGCGCTCAAGGCCGCGCACGTTGGCATATCGCTCTCGGAGGCGGACGCGTCCGGTACGCACGAGATATATATATTTTTTTAATGTCCTACTCTCTGTATCTGGAAGAGATCGGTATTAGCGATAAGACCGCCAGTTGTTCATCATTTATTTTTATTTTTATTTAAGCTTTAATTGTACACCATAAATAAAACAAAAGTAAATAATTCACACAAGAAAAAAGTACAAGTGGCGGTGTTATCGCACAAGACAATTTCTGACAGATAACCATATGATGGATATAAGAGAAAAGGACGAATAGTATTTGTAAAGACGACAGTTTGTAAGGTTACTCCATTATTTTATGTTATGTGGTATTTAATTAAGTGCTGTGTATTTGTATCCGCCCGTCTCTCTCACTCCCCATCTCTTTCTGGCATTCTGCTATTTGCTTAATGTTACTTGCTAATATCCATATCTTTGTAAAACTTTTTTTCTTGAAATTTTTGGGAAAAATTGTTTTTATTTTTATTTTATTAAAAACATTTATTGTAGACCTAAATGATTCTGACGCATTTTTGAGAAAGGCCTTCCATGCGAGACTTCCTTTGGCCGGAAAAGAAGAAGGTATATATATATTTTTTTACAGTTGCGGCACCATTCACCTCACAAGAGCAAAACATTAGATGTGTGAAATTGCTCGCGCTGGAGGGTCGCTGTGCGCTGAGCACATCTTTTGCTATATTCAAATACATGGCCCTGTATTCTCTCATTCAGTTCTTCTCTATCCTCATATTATACAAGGTAAGAATTACAAATGCATTGAAATCAGAGATTAAGTTATAGATGATATAAAAATGCACGAAATATAGTTTTTTTTGTAAAATGCCTCCTTATAAGTCAGTAATTTAGAAAATATAACATTCTTAGAAATGTTTTTAGAATCATTATATTTTATTTAATTTCATTTCAATGTAAATATATTCAACTAAATTTGTAATATATGCATATTGAGTATTTTAGTCTGTTGCTTTAATATATGGATGATAAACATGTTGTTTTATGCGTACCGATGAGTACTGTACAGTGTGTTGTGCGCAGTTCTACTCGATCCTGGGCAACAACCAGTTCCTGTACATCGACCTGGTGCTGACGACGCTGCTGGCGCTGTCGCTGGGGCGCGCGCGGCCGGGGCTGGCGCTGGGCGCGCGCTCGCCGCCCGTGTCGCTCGTGGCGCCCGCCAGCCTGCTGCCGCTGCTGGCGCAGGTGTGCCTCGTGCTCGCCATGCAGCTGCTCGCCGTCTACCTGCTGCACGAGCAGCCCTGGTGCGTCACACACGACACTACTTAGAGTATTTATAATATAGAGGGAGCGTTGTCATACATTCGCGTCTTGAAAAACGTCGATATTTTCTTATTCGTAATGGTATTTTACGTTTCTTATTGGTAGCGCTCCTATGTTAGTGAAATTGAATTAAATATTTAGCAATAAATTGATATAAATTCCTTTGATAACCGAAATTATATGTAGCTATTATCCTTTCAAAACGACTTTGTGTGAAATTTATTTTTACTTTTCTTTTCCAAGTAAGTCATGTATGTTGGACAACCTGCCAAATGTCAGCCAATAGGAGGGCAGAAAAATGTGGTCCGGCACCACCATTTTTGAGAGTGGTTAGGCCATATAGTCCACCACACTGGCCTAGTGCGGGTTGGCAGCCTTACATACCATAGATTTTTTTATAAATCCTTATGGTATGCAAGTTTCCTTACGATGTTTTCCTTCACCGGTTGTGAAGTGTGTAAAGTAGTGCGTGGTGATTGACTATCAAAAAAATCGCCTATTACATGCTAGTTACTGATACGCTAAATAGGAGAATCTATGCCATCTTCATTTGTGAAGATCCATACTTTGACGGAGTACTGGCTGGGGAATAGGTGCTACTTGCTCATTTACGCTTCCCGTGATGCGCAAGAGATCCACCAAGAGATTCTGATTTTAAAATTATAAAAAAAGAAAGAAAAATCTTAGATCCCGTTAAGTACCCAGCCTGGCCGTAACATTTGCAAGGCATGGACAATTGTCCCCATGCTCCCGGCGTAAAGCCAGCCACGAGATACCTACCTACCAAAAAATTAACTATCCACGCACGGCCCACTTAGCCAGTACATTTAATCGGGTTTAACGTAGTTAAGCGCCATTTATATTTAAGTTTCGTTGCAGTATTTGGGCGTTAAAGATTTACTCCTGATTAACACGTTACGTTACTTAACTCATTTTATTCTAATACGCGACACGTGTTTTGTCCAACGTTCAAAGGAGACGGGCGAAATTGGGCCTGACCTTACACTTATGAAAGATTCACTAATATTATTTTTTATTTATTTTTTTGTTTTTCTCGAAACATAATATTATGATGTTTTACAATGGGAATATTAAATTAATAATTCAATGAGTATACGGCTGAAGTTTGAGACACATTTTTTAGATGTAAGATTTCGTGGTGTAGGAAGGTGAGCAATAAGAAAATGTTTTAGTCAATTCGAATTATACATAACAGGATATATCAAGACTGGGACCGTAAACGAAGCTGGGTGCTAGTTTTAGTCACTATAAACACATCATCCATTAGCCATCAGCCAAATCAAGTCCACTGCTGAACATAGGCCTCCCCCAATGATTTCCACAGTGACCTGTTAGAAGCCGCCTGCATTCAACGACGTCCCGCGACCTTTACCACGTCTTCTGACCATCTTGTGGGTAGACGTCTTACGCTGCGCTTTCCGCTACGTGGCCTCGTTTCGAGAACTTTTTGCCCCATCGGCCATCACTTCACCGCGCTATGTGCCCCGCCCATTGCCACTTCAACTTACTATTCAGCTGGGCTATGTTTTTTTTTTTTTTTAATAATGGCCTGGCATAGTGGCGGCATTGCACCTGATGGTAAGTGCCAATGCCGCCCAGGCAGAGTATCCATTAACAATTATGCCGGCCTGCTAAGGTGCCTCTTCACACCACGCCGGAAGGACCCAGGATTGTAGGAAGGAGGGAACACGTGAGACGGCAAACAATTCCACAGCCTGACGGTGCGGCACAAAAACGAATTTGAGAACCGTTTGGTTCGCGCCGGGATGGTGTGGACCGTCAAGCTATGGCTTCGCAAGCCAGCACGCGTGGTTCTGGTTAGGAATGGAGAGGAGGGGATCAAGTTGAACAATTCTTCAGAGCACTCACCGTGATACAGGCGGTAGAACACGCTTAGAGAGGCGACATCTCTCCGGAGTTGTAGCGACTCTAAGTTGCTCGTAACGTCTGCATCATTCACAATGCGGATGGCCCGCCGCTGCAATCCATCCAAGGCATCGAGCTGGTACTGGGCGGATCCATCCCAGAGGTGCGAGCAGTACTCCATACCCGGCCGGACCTGCGCTTTATATAAACGACAAAGCACACAAGTCACCATAATAGATTTTCATAGCGTGCTGTCATCACGCCATCTTCTAATTACTGTCATAAATGTCAAATATCTCTAATGCACTTATATTGCTGTGTGTACGGTGTGAATTATGTTGGACTCATTGGTTGGATTTCGATATCAATATCAAACAATAATTTAATTTCGATGTACTTAACTTATCCCTGTAAATAATGCATAAACCAACTGTATAAGCCTAAGCCCAAGGTTCTATGAAGTTTCGCCCGTCTCCTTTGTGCACTAGTTTCATAAAGTTGTTAGCTGAAGTGAATATAGACCATAGTCAGCATAGTCAGTCGGTATAGAGTCAGCATAAATTGACATAAATACATACTCAGTATACGAAACCGTACAATATGTATTTAATTATTTTATATATTGTATGTTACGTATAAAACATAAGATATGAAAATCAACAAAAATACAATATTTTTGCATGCGCGTAATTATCATAATTAATGTTTGATAATAATTATACAGGTTCGATCCGGTAGTTGGCGGTCCCGACGTGGAGCAGGTGTTGTGTTGGGACAACACGGTGATATTCATCATCACGTCATTCCAGTACTTAATCATGGCCTGCGTGTATGCGAAGGGCTGGCCCTTCCGTCAACCCTTCTGTACCAACTGTAAGCATCATTTAATATTTAATAATTATATAAAATTACTACTATTATTGGTAGCTCCGTGACCAATCAATAATTCAATAAATAATATACAACATTCGACACGAATAATTTGTATGAAAACCATTAACAGTCTTTGCACTTGTATCCATAGATAATTATCATTTTAATATAGATTGCTTATGAAATAGCCACGGATTTATTTTAAATTCACAATATTTTGTGGCGTCCTGTTATACAAATTGAAAGAGAGTAAAGGTCTCATTACATTTGTATTAGTAAAAATGTGAAATTTAATGAATATTAACGGTGTTATTACAAAAAAGTTAGACACGCGATGAACACTTGATTACAGATTCTACAATTACAAATTCATGTCTAAGCATTGCTTAGAGTTGGACATGGTTTAAACATTGTTTATAATTAAACACAAGTCGATATTGTTTGCAGACTGCATGGTGGTAACGTTGGTGACGCAGTCCATATTCGTGATGGTGGTGCTGCTGTGTCCGTGGGAGTGGCTGGCCAACTTGATGGAGGTGCAGGTGATGACGCCGCACCACACCGAACAGAACATGTTCCGCGTCTACCTGCTGCTGTTGCCCATTATACATCTTATACTCGCTATCACTATTGAGGTGAGTCTTTATTACGTTATCACTGTTTATTATATATCTTTAAAAATATGGGTTATAGGTAGATACTTTGCCTTCTTAATCTTTTGCACTATGGAAACTAGATTTTGATTTATAAGAGTACCAATGAAAAAATTAGAATGTTTACCTCTATACTCAATTTTCTCTACAAGAAAATTAATACTGTTTATTCTATTTGGAATTATTTGAATATGAGTTAAGAAAACTTAGTTAGCAGTTTTATTTGTTATTAGTTGAGAGTCGAATAATAAGTGCAGTAGATACATACATAAACTCACGCCTTCTGCCCAGACGGGAGTAGGCAGAGGTGCCAGGACACCCTCATTTCGCCTCGTATGTTCCGTCCCACAATAAGATAGGTGGCGAGCCTATCGCCATATCGGGCACAAATTCCTGACTCTGAGCTGATAATGAATAGAAAAATCCAATATCACTGCCCAACTCGGGATTCGAACCCGAGACCTCAGACTCTTGTACAACTACGTCACCGAGATACTACTAGGTAAATACGGTATTAACATATGTGTATGTGTGTGTGTGCGTGCAGGCGGTGGTGTGGGTGCCGGCGCGCGTGTGCGGCGCGGCGCGCGCGCGCAAGCACCTCGCGGACTGCTCGGACGAGCAGCCGCTGTGCTGACGACTCGTGCTCGCGCCCGCCTGCTTGTGACTAGCTCGCCCGACCCCGGCCTGCTCGCTGACGGCACTCTCTACCAATATTGTATGTAGCACTAGTTACTTATGACCCTCGCCCGTCAGCGAGCGGCCTGACCTGCCGCTCGAACGCAGTACCGTGTCGTTATATGAATGCCTTTTATTTTCTGTGATAATTTTATTTGTTGAGATCCACCTTAGGGTGAAGACGGTCAATAAATATCTCGATCCATATCACGTTTAGCGAAATATAATAGACAATTGAAATATAATATACTGTTGAACGCTGTCTTTCACGGTCTGTATATTTATTATGATCCGACTGATCCTATTCGGTTCACTTGAGAGGACGACTCGATATTGCCCTGCACTCTTTTGTACAAAATTCTGTCGACCTTTTTAACAGTTTATGTACATTCACCGTTATTTATTTCATATACTACCGAATATGAACTCCTTTTTAAGCAATACATAATAAAAAGAGATAATATTTTTTTTTTATCTATTTAACTATTCTTTTTGGTACGAAACTTTTAGCTTTGGTTTTTGAGAAGTTTCGTATCCGCCTGAATGGCGACCACTGAAATGTATAAAGCTCACCATAATTAAAATGAATTGCTTATTGGGAACAGCCATAGGTCCCAGCGACATGAACAATAAAGTTATGTCGTCTGGCAAAAGAACATCATTTGTCGCGAGCAGATGCTCCGTCTGGACTACACTGCGATCGCCATCAGTTGCAGCATAATAACATTGTTTTTCTAACATATAAAAAATCAGTAAGCTGTATTTTTGTGTTTTGAATGTTAACGAGATCCACCTTTTTTCTGTGCAACCACTATCTAATTTTAATCAGATTAAACTACTATTTACAGTTTTTTTTTGAGTATACTTCTGTAATGGATAATACGTGACGGTCGATTGCACGGGCCCTACTATATTTATCCGAACGAACGAACGAAGTTCGAAACTTCGGACAAACGAAGTTTTTTATACGATACGAATGTATCTATTCTGTAAAAGTTCGAATTTGTATAACGTACACCGTAACTATAAGTCTATGGTAACGACCATAAATCAATAACGACCATAAGTTTTATGTAGGTACATTCGTATCGTATATAAACTTTGATCATCCGAAGTTTCGAACTTCGTTTCGTTGAATATAGTAGGGCCCCACGTCCGGCCATTACGTAAATTGACGTTAGTGATAGTGTGGGTCTCCTAGGTTTGGATAGGTTGTGTGACATTAAATGAACGCCAATATATATAATAGTTATGTCTATATGAACCGCCTTTAGCCATACATGCCGTGATTGTAACGGCCATGTTTTGCATAAGGGTGTTCATT
The DNA here is from genome assembly GCA_023078785.2 of Hyles euphorbiae. Taxonomy (NCBI): domain Eukaryota; kingdom Metazoa; phylum Arthropoda; class Insecta; order Lepidoptera; family Sphingidae; genus Hyles; species Hyles euphorbiae. The sequence goes on from CM041050.1 coordinate 16,521,295, forward strand.
TAATAGATCATTTGTTAATTATTTATGTAATACTTATTCACCACTTAACGTATTAGGTACTTAGATATTTGTAAGCGAAATCCTACTTAAAATGTAAATAGAACTTAATCATGTCGCATTTGTATGAGTTGTTTAGGTGTGATTGTCATTAGATATATGAGTATTTAATGAACATAATTTTAACATTATTGCATTAGTGTATTTACAAAATGTGTGTATTCGAGCTGTGCTCGTTTAGTTTGTGATTTATTTGCAAATTATATGTTTTATTTTTATTAATTAATAGATCCTTACAATTTATTATACTTTTTAAAGTATTAAATGAAGTAAATTAGAGTTTTAATTGGGCAAATTGTTTGCATGTAAATGCAAAAAACTTAATGTGACTATTATAGTTACATTTTGAATTGAAATGATGCGTGTAATCTTAGACAAATTCAAGATTAATATTGATGTTATGATATGAATATGTAAATGTGTAGTGCAATAGTAATTACCGTGGAGGCTGTGCGCGTGCGCCGCTCGATTACTTATTGTTTCGGGGCACGTCAACCCTTTAAGTTAACGTGCAATACATACTTAAGTCACGGTCACGTTGGCACATTTTATTTTCTTTTTTTTTTAGTAGAATAAAATATGTAGTGACGAAAATTCTGCGTTTTTACTTAAATTCAAATGTTTTATAAACTTCGTAGTCTCATATATGTATTAATCGCAATTTACGAATGCATGTTGAAAATCAAAATTAAATGCATCATATTGCGCTTTAAGCCCAGTATTTAATAGTCATCATGTGAAGAAGTGCTCTACAGTAATAGATAACGACATATGTACTAAAATGGACTAAAATGTATTAAAATGCCAAAGCAAATGTTTGGATTATATTATATTCGAATATATGAAGATGTGATTCCGTATGGTTGATTTTATTATATTTATGTTGGTTACCGATTTGATGTACGCCTGTTGGAAGTTGTTGGAAATCCAGTAAGATATACTCTATATCTTCAGAATAAATGTAGTGTAATAAATGCAATTAATTAAGTTGTTATTTTGTCGTACTGTATTCGGTAATGATAGAGTTGAAGTTTTAATTTGCATAGATACCTCATAACTGTGGTACCTCAAATACTAAGTGCGTGTGGTAAGTAGATTTGTATGCACATTAATCCATTCCTAATAATTTAGTACTTACGTTTGGTGCTGAGTTTTATTGAAGTAGTCATTTTACCTTCGGCCAACTAGTGCAAAATTATCTATAAACATGTTTTGGAGAACGTATTTTCTTGTAAACTTGTTATTTATTGAACTGCATTATTGTGGTTGTTTTTAAAGACTTTCAATATTGTCTATGTGTACATTTCTCGAATTTTGGAACTTGTTGACTGTTTTTGTGTCCGATTCTTCACGATAGTGTAGTTCGATACGAAATTTTACTAATCACGACATTGTGACCAGAAATAATAAAATAAACTGAAAATTAAAAAAACACATTTTGTGTGTCATTTATAATTTTTATTGAGTGTAAATTCATCAGAATATCTAAAAAGTTGTAAAACGACAAAGTTGAGTTTTGCATGAATAGTGCTGAAAAAATGTATTAAAATAAGTGAGGTGTTAAGGTAAGTAAGTGGTATATCCCGGGGGTGGCGAGTACTGCGGCGGTGGCGGCTCCTTCGCGCGCACCATGATGGGGCGCGCGCTGCGACGAGCTGGCGGCTGTTTCCACCTGCAACAATTAAACGCTACTATATACTAACTTCTATACTATACTTACTATACGAACTATCTCGCAGAACTGACTACCAAGATTCTAGCGTCACAACTTTATTCACCACTCAATATATATTCATTCAGTATTCAACGTCATCATCTTGAGTCAATTTGGATTGTAATTTCTATGGATTGTCATAATTCATTTTAACAACAAAACAATTCTCTTCAGGCCCGGATCTAGGGGGGGCAAGACGGGGTCTGTGCCCCGGGCGGCAAGTTCAGGGGGTGGCATATTGAGTCTTGGGAGACAACTACACAACTGACCAATAACGTAACACCACTTACACGAGCACTGCAGAATTTAATTTTTTTTCGCGGGCGCGAATATTATTGAATATGCGATAGGGTGCGTGTGAAAAAGAGATGATGCTATATTTTGGAAACTCGCTTCATCGATCTCAACGACTACGTTTGGTTTGAAATATTCAATTTGTGTTTACTAGTTAGTTTTGTTGATTAACCAAACGAAGAAACATATTTTATTTGGTACAGAAGTTTGTAATATGGTTGTAAAAGCAAACCAACGTTATACCGCTACAATTATATTACATTGTCAAAATCAAAATCAAAATCAAAATATTCTTTATTCAAATAGTCTTTCACAAGATCTTTTGAATCGTCCTTTTCTGCTACCACCGCTTCGGAACGTGTTGTAGCTGTGAAGAAGAAGCGGCGCAAGAAACTCCCTCAGCAATACGAACTGTCTTCTTTTTTCTTTCTTTTTCTTTTGTTTTTTTTTTTATAACGCCAATTACAATTACAATAACAATGGTTCATGTCACAAGTAACAATAATGTCAATTTGATGCAAAACATGATAAATTTATTCCCAAGCAGTTTTATCTTCCACATAATCTGTGATTCTATAATATGCCTTTTTACACAGCTTAACTTTTATCACTTTTTTAAACTTATTAATTGGAAGTTATCTTAAACTGTTGGGAAGCTTGTTATAGAAGTGTATACTTTGACCCATAAAAGAATTATTTATCTTGTGGAGACGAGTAATGTGTGAGACAAGATTATGTTTGTTCCTAGTGTTGTAAACTCTCCGATAACGTTTTATAAAAATGAACATAAAACATTATCTTGGGTCCTTCCCATCTTCTATTCAGCTATGAAATTATCCTTTATTTCAACCCCTTATAGGTAATATTCAAAAACAAAGCCGACGCACCCGGTTCAGGACTCCAAGCTTGCGTGCTGTGGCAGATATTGCGCCCTCGACGTGATTCCTTGGATTGAGATGGATATACACAGCGTATATCCACTCCAAGGATATTCAGGTCAATATAGGGTGCTCCTCTCGCAATGCAGAATATTGCGAGGGGAGCACCCTGAAAAATTGAGAAGGGAGAGAACAGGTATTTTTTGCACGTGAACGCACACACCTGGGTTTTCTTGGCATTGTACTTAACCATATTCCTGGAAACCCATGTGAGCTCAATGACAAGATCTTCGCGTCCCCTCACAGTGTCGACCCGGCAACCTGGAGGCCCATAGTGGTATCGCCCAAGAACGGGGCTGTCATCTGCATAGCAATTAATGTTGCCTAGCGACAACATATTATTGATATGGAGAATAAACAGCATGGGCGGCAGCACTGAGCCCTGAGGAACTCCGGCATTTACCGACATGAGCACCGAAGCGTGTCCGTCGACGACGACACGTATTCTACGCCCATGCATTGTAAATGATGCAGACGTTACGAGCAACTTGGAGTCGCTACAACTCCGGAGAGATGTCGCCTCTCTAAGCGTGTTCTACCGCCTGTATCACGGTGAGTGCTCTGAAGAATTGTTCAACTTGCTCCCTTCCTCTCCATTCCTAACCAGAACCACGCGTGCTGGCTTGCGAAGCCATAGCTTGACGGTCCACACCATCCCGGCGCGAACCAAACGGTTCTCAAATTCGTTTTTGTGCCGCACCGTCAAGCTGTGGAATTGTTTGCCGGCGTACGTGTTCCCTCCTTCCTACAATCCTGGGTCCTTCCGCCGCGGTGTGAAGAGGCACCTTAGCAGGTCGGCATAATTGTCTCCATTGGCATGGGACTGCCGTCCGATGCCAATGGATACTCTGCCTGGGCGGCATTGACACTTTCCATCAGGTGCAATGCCGCCACTATGCCAGGCCAGTATAGAAAAAAAAAATAAAAAAAAAATGCAAAAAGCCAGAAATCCACGAACACAGGTTGTCGGGCAGACCGTATGTCGGAATTTTGGATAGAAGACCACGGTACTAGACCCTATCAAAAGCCTTGGCTATGTCAAGGCTCATAGCAAGAGCCTCGCCACGCCAGTCAATCCCCTCACCCCAGCGATATAGGACAAACGGAAGTTTCACCTGCTGGTCGATTTTGACGGAATTCGCGATGTCTGTCACTGATCAACAAGTGATTCAAGTGATCAAGTAGCGGATCAATTGAGAGTTTATGATCCGCTCCATGACCTTACACATCACTGAGGTGATAGCGATAGGGCGATAGTTGGTAGGATCTGACCGATCACCCTTTTTTGGCATCGATTGAACATTGGCCTTCTTCCAAGATTCAGGCACAACTCCTGCGCGGTAGGACACTCGGTAGAAGCAAGTCAGTGCAGGAGACAACTCGGCTGCACAAGCTCTTAAAACCTACCGCCGGTATTCCATCCGGGCTACTGGCGTTTCGCACATCGAAAGACCATAGCTCACGCCGCACATCACACTGCCTAATGCGGATATCCGCCATTGAGAAACCGCAATCAGAAAGTGTATGCACCATCTGAGAACCACGGTCCTCGAGGCGGGAAGGAGCCGCAAAGAGATTTGCCAGTAAGGCAGCCTTTTCTTGCGGCTTATGAGCCAGCGACCCTTCCGGATATCTTAGCGATGGCAACGCTGGACGGCAGAAATTAGAATGAACGGCCCTGGCCAAACTCCAATAAGCACGACTACTAGTTGGGTGATTGGCCAAGGCACGCCCAATCTTTCTAACGCACTGGGCATCCGCTCTAACGTAGGCCTTCTTGCAGGCCTTGGTGGCTCGGTTGTAGGCTTCTTTGAGGGAACTAACAACTCCAAGGGATGGATGAGAAATAAACTTGCACACCATTCCAATCTGCCGACGAGTAATGCCAGACCCTCCGCTCAACCTGCATGGCCCAAACAGGTATTGATCGAAAGTTCCCAGAGGCCAGAGGAACCAGCATGATCAGTCTTGGAGGAGCCCAGCCATAGTTCATGATATGCATTGCAAGACTACCAAGACCCCCAAGAAGACCCCTATATCAGCCGACGGAAACTGCACCCGCGCGTCATCAGCCGCCTGGCTAAGATACCGGAACAGCCGAGTCGTCTCATTTTCCCCGTTGTGAGACCTGTAAAGGGACACGTAGATGCGGCTCAGGGAACCTAGATCCACGTGCACCCACAGAGCGGCGAAGAAAGGGTCCTCCATGCAGCGCAAACGGCGACAGCAGATGTCCGACCGAAAATACAAGCATACCCCGGCTTTCGGCTTGAAGTTTTCTTTAAGCGAATAACCGGCCCCCGTACCCTCCCGGGATGAGCCGCCGGGACCCCACATCCAGTCACCAATCGGCACGAGGCCGACCGAGCTACCCAATATTAAGCACGGCATGGTGAGGCAGCCTCTCGTGGTGATTAGCCACGATTGGGCCCTTGTACTATACCGCGGACGGCCAGCCGGCCGTTTCTACGGGTCTCCCTGACCGGGGGGCAAAACTCTTCCCTTCGACAGGGACTGAAAATAGTTAATATACACGGTACAGTGAGGTTACAGTGAGTACGGTGAGGTTTTCCTCATGCCCGGAGTCAAACCCCTCGGAAAACCGGAATAACACGGGCTGATCACAGAAACCGGTCCCTTACTTACGGAGATCACTATGGCGGTCTTTACGCCCCGTGGACGGTGGTCGCTACCCGGGCGGACACTTAAGTCCTACCACCACGAACTGTGTCACTCATTTAGCACTAACCAGGGATCAGGTGCAGTGAAACTAGAGTTAAAGCCTACGGACGCGAGTGACGTTAACCCGCAAAAGTGAAGCTACATACAAGTGAAGCTAATATAAAGCGTGAAAAAAATGCTTAACCTGGTGGTATAATGGCGTTCTTTTCCGAAGGCCTGTGTCATATGGTTGCTAAAAATGATTTTAATTAAGATTGATTATGATTAAGATAAAAATATAGGCAGGTGGGGGCGGCATTTTTCAGTTTTTGCCCCGCCTCGAAAAATACCTAGATCCGGCGCTGATTCTCTTACACGAGACATTACTACCTACACTATGCTACGTGCCATGATGTGTATTTATAGTTTACCTATTAAGTACTAACTGACAGGACAGAAGACAGTTTGCCCCTGTTTTTTTTTCTCGTAAGGTGTTTTATACCTGTTTTTTTTCTGTGAAGGTGTTTTGTTTATATGTGTGTTTAATTTAGATATATCAACAAATGGATGAGTAATTAAATTTTATGTGAGTACATCTGTCTGTTAATAAAACTGATTTGGTGCGTGTTCCGTACGCCTATCTAAATTGAATATTTTTTAAATTCAGGTGTTATAATAAAGCATCAGAAATGAGGAGATCCGTAGGAGAACCAAGGTTACCGACATAGCCCATAGGATTGGCAAGTTGAAGTGGCAGTGGGCCGGGCACATAGCTCGTAGAACCGATGGCCGTTGGGGCCGAAAGGTTCTCGAGTGGAGGCCACGTACAGGCAAGCGAAATGTCGGACGCCCGCCTACAAGCTGGACGGACGATATGACTAAGGTCGCAGGATAAGTCGCTGGATGCAGGCCGCTTCCAACAGGTCATTGTGGAGATCCTTGGGGGAGGCCTATGTTCAGCAGTGGACATCCTGTGGCTGATATGATGATGATGATGATGAATAAAGCAAATTCTGATTTTGAGACACTGTTAAGTATACCTAAATAAAGGTTTATACAAGTTTCTATTTTACCATCTTTCAATGCCAGATTAGCCCTTTTTTCATCTTATTTCACTGGGTTATTAAGTTTTATTGCAAATTTTACTTCGATAAGACTGGCTTCTTTCGATTATGAAGTATTTAAAAGTATAATACTCTGTATTTGGCTTATTATTTGAAATAACAGTGAAAGAAAACATCGCGATGCAGGTTTCCGCATACCATAGCGATTGCTATGGTATGAAAAGTCTGCCAACCCGCACTAGGCCAGCGTGGTAGACTATATGGCCTAACCACTCTCAATCGTACTATCGATGGTAGAGAAGGCCCATGCCGTGCAGTGGGACGTATATGGGCTGACACTGATGATGATTGGAAATGAATACGAATAAGTAGGGATTTAAATATTTTGTATATAAAAAACTCTGGCTTTCTGTGTAATTTTTTTGTTAATTTAGTTTAATTTTCTCACTTTTCTATTATAATTTATTTTGTATTTTTTATTTAAAATATATCCTTAACTGTTTTCATCCGTTTTCACACATTAAGCATGTAAATTATATAAGCCGAGGACAACGTTGTGAGTTCAGTATCAGTATCAGCCCATATACGTCCCAGTGCAGGGCACGGGCCTACTCTACAATCGAGAGTGCGATTGAGAGTGGTTAGGCCATATAGTCCACCACGCTGGCCTAGTGCGGGTTGGCAGATGTGAGTTGCGTATTTGTAATTCTAAAAATATTTTTAAATCACTTATAAGTCTCAATGGACAATGAGTAACAGTTTGTCTCTTAATAAATAAATAAAGTACTTACCAAGGCACGAGACTGAGGTCGTGCGGCGGCTTGGGTCGCGCGGCGCGGCGCGCGCGCTCGCGGCGCAGCGTGTCGGCGTCGCGCAGCGCGGCGCAGCACGCGCGCAGCGTGAAGTAGTACACCACCTCCACGCCCGACAGCAGCGAGAACCCCAGGAACAAACCCGCGATGCCGCCGAACGACACTGCACTCAACATCTTTATACCTTACCATATTAGCAAAATTATGTTACAATTAGGCCGGAAACATACTACTGAAACGCCACGCCACTCGACCCGACGCGACACGTGTTGAATCAAATCAAATTTTACCATTTTCTCACTAGAACGCGCGATACTACGTTGCGTGGCGTGTTCGTAGTGTGGTTCTGGTCATAGAAAATACTACGATTTGATTTAGTTCAACACGTGTGTCATCGGGTCGGGTCGAATGAATATCTTATCCGATACTCTCCGTGATAAATTTGGGTAGACACAGGCTGATAAACAATCGGTCGCGATTTCGAACCCAGCACCTAGACGAATATTTGCATAATAAACAACTAATAACTGTTTCGGGTTAGGGTATTTGTGAGACCGAAGTCTTGAAGTGTCTGATAAGTGATACCCACGACACAAGACTCGATCTTAGAGAGGATTCTTACGACGCGGTTTGCAACCGCGGCCGCCTCGGATGCGGGTCCGCCGAATACAGATATATGTATGTCTATATGAGCAAACGACGCGGCCATAAAACGATTTTCCTTTTTTCCGATATGGCTGGCGGGTGCAAACCGCGTCGTGAAAATCCTCTTACTGTGGGGTCAGAACTATGTATGGGACTGTGGGATATATTTACGATTTGTTTATGTTAGATAATGCAAACACTTGTTCCTGACTACCTGTGCGATATATGTACCTAAAGTGTTATTATAGCCATGTAGTCTTTTGTAAAAGCTTTTGCTGTAAACTTTACTTTTTAAATGAATAAGTTTTACCAAGCAAATCGACCCATCCGAAGAGCACCTCTCGTTTATACCGCACCATTGGCCATGACACAAATTCAGTTTCCAAGGAACTAGTGCCACCTCCTCTGGTAGTGCTGTAATTATAAAGAAAAAACAGTAATAAAAAATATGATTTCATATACAATGGACTCCTTTATCCGACAAAACATTTACAGAGCGGTGTCGGACCATTAAAGTCAGAAAACCTGCTAATTACATTTAAAAGTGGTAAGTATAATTCTGGTTGAAGTATTGATCATAAAGAAATATACAGGGTATATCAAGAGTGCTACCGAAAACGAAGCTCGGTGGTAGTTTTAGTGGCTTCAGACACAATCCAACTAAATTTTGTGCAAAAAATTGTGACGATTTTTAAGCTATTGCATAGCTTCTATCGCGGGCCTTGAGCGTGGAGACTGAATTCCGTAACGAAAATTATCTAAGTCCAACCGAAATTTAAAATAAATATTTTTATTTTGATTCAAATATGTGCCAGTACTTTTAAATGCGAATTGCAAATCTATTGCGTGATTAATTGTAATCTAATCTCTTTCGATATTTAGTTTTGCCATCTATCGATGAATAGCAGAACTTTTAATGACTTTTTGAAATATCACGCTTGTCTCTTTAGTTCAGCAACTCGCCTCTAGGTGACATTGGTTGTATCGGCGTTACTGCGCATGCGTAATCCCCCTCTTCGCCCCGCAATCTGGTGACTCATGCCTGCTTAGAGTTTCGGCGTTAGGGCATCTCCTCTTTGTATTTACTTCATGGTACGACTCTACGAAGCTCGCACGTACAACAGTGAATATCTGTACAATTAATATCAAAGAAAAACAAAGGAAAAAAAAATACTGCATAAATAAAAATAAATAAAAAAATATAATTACATAAGTTGATAAAAAATGCTATGCTATAGCTTTACCGCGGCAGTTTCCGAGTGCCACACGTCTTTTTTTTTGTTATTTTTGTTCTATCGTCTTATTAGGGTATTAAATACATAGTTTTTTTCCTAAATAATAGTGTACACCCTTATATTTTTAAAAACACTATGATTGGCAAGATTTTAAATTATTATTTTAGCAAAAACTATGGATTTACCACATAAACTCGACGATATTTAAAAAATAATAAAAAAAGTTGTCGCGTTTATTTGCGAAATTTTTAGTGACATTGTGTTTGTAGTCACTAAAACTACCACCCGGCTTCGTTTTCGGTAGCTGTCTTGATATACCCGGTAGTGTAAGCTTTCGAGTCGCATCATAACTCACAAGGAGCGCGGGATTTAACTGGGCCCATTACCAGTATGTCCATTGTATTTTAGTCTAAACATGACATATGGACAGAGAACCTAGTAAAGGTAGCAGTAACTCCATGTATTCCGATTACAATTACAACAGGTCACTGCAAAATTAATGTTCAAGAGACAATAAATCAGAGCATATATACTAGAGCACATGCTTAAGCTAAATGTAACTAATTTTTCAAGTACCTAAGCGTTAACTTACTCGACATCTGAAAGTTTTTCGACTTCGTACACCGTGTGGGAGCAGCCGAGTTCACAAGAGCATTGGGTCACGTCAGTAATATCCGCCGCGTGTTTTGCAATACATTCAAGCTCACGCAATGTGCATTGTCTGTACCCTTCTGAAATATATGGATTTTAACTAATTTTAGCGAGACACTCCTATTAGAGAATTTTTTTGCAATAATGTATGTTATTCATTGTCTATAACCTCGCACATATAAAACAACTCACTATTTAGGCAACTCGTTAATTTCTAAACAAAATAAAAAAAAACTAACATTCAAATAAGTAGATTTCTAAAACCTTCTTTTTATATATCTTAAAACGCTTATTCGCATCCTGGTCAAGATTTTCTATGTTAATACTTACTTAAAGTGGGGTAAAAGTGTGGTACGCATTTACAAAACGACCGACTCCTTTGCATACGGCATTGGCGCATACATGCTGAATACGTGTAGATGTTAGATGTTTCTAAACGTAGTTCGTCAGCGAAAACGCAACGCCTTTGACGTATGGACAACTGCCTAGCGTCCTCCGTAGTATACGTGTGTTTCACAGAAAATGATACTTTTTCCACGCGCCGGTCCCACGAGTGTTGTGCGCTTTGCTCCAAACCCGCCATTTCCTCAGTTGAGTGAATATAGATCTATACAAATTAATAGTATAAAAGAAATGATAACCCAAAAATCAAAATGTTTATGGTGTCAGGACTTAAAACTCACATCAAAAGTAGTGTTCTTACGATCAGTATTAAACATAAATGACCACTTGGCATCCGTTTCATGAATAAACGACTCAACAAATTGTTCTGCTTGCGTTTGCGATTGCCTGGAAAAGTTGTACGCATATTAATGAACATTAACATGAGTCCAGCTAAAACCGAAGTACTAATTTCACTGTAATTTACCATGGCCAAGCCTTCTCTGCATGTTTGGAATTGAAAGCATAACAGAAGCCCATTTCTGTAAATACTGGCATTAGCAAATCGCAACACTCTTCCGAATCTCCTTTCCATTCGCAGTCATAAAACAAGGTTTCGCAGTGACGAACAATCTGGAAAACACCATGTTTATTGCCGATGCAATGCGCGTGTTGCGCGAATAACAATACACTCATACATTATGTATTCACTATTGAAATGAGGGCCGACCATGGTAATGTGGAACATAGGTATTTACTAAAACAACCTTATTTGATGAATTGCCTTTGAGGAAAATAGATACAGACTACATTCTACACAAACCGAAAAGCATAATTTTACATCAAAAATAAATTATACAAATATCTTGAAATTTTACATCCGAATCCAAATAGGCTAAGGGAGAGCATGATGAAAAGGCCGCGCCGGGCAAGATGTAAGGCTAGGTTCAGATGACCGCGCGGTACAAGATCTAAGTAACTCAACAATGTGTTCCGTTCACATTACCGCGTGCCACAGTAACGCGCGGTTATGTGAACAATACAAATGGTTTAGTTAGACCTTGTACCGTGCGGTCGATAGCTCCGCGTGGCACCCAGTGGCACCGCGCGGTCATCTGATCCTAGCTTAAATGGCTATACATATCTGTCAACCCGTGGGACCAACTCACGTGTCATAAGCATACGGACACTTAGCCTCGCTGGGGGCAGCCATTGAAATGTGCACATGGTTCTTGTTTTTGCAGTAAAATATTACGCTAGCAATTATTCCTTGCAGTGAAATTATTAAGAGGATATATCATATAATACATTTTATAATGGGATGTACTAAGTCAAAGCTATGGGTAAATTTAGTTTGAGTAATTAGGTCCGGCTACAGAACTCATAACCGCGACTCATATAATGGTTTGTTCTTTTTTATGCAACAACGGGTGCACATACCTATTGTTTTTCAAAGAATCCTCATGTGAGCCAAAGGATGACAATAAGCTTCCGAATAAATTCTTATAAACTGACGGTTTTAATCATTCCGTTAGGTAATGTGGTGTTGATAGATAATCTTATATCTTTAAAAGAGAAATTCTTGTATATATATAAATATATTCTCTGAATCTCGGAAACGGCTCCAACGATTTTCATGAAATTTTGTATACAGGGGGTTTCGGGGGCGATATATCGATCTAGCTAGGATTCATTTCTAGAAAATGTTATAAAAAAATAAAAATAGGAGCTGATAAAATGACTCTTCCTGACATCTATTGGCGAATAATAATACTATTTTTTCATTGTGTGCAACTAAATGCTTAACGATACAATAACAATAAAGATATTCCAGCAGATGGCGTTGTTAAGCAAAACTAAGAAAATCAATTGTTTATTAGCTTTTAGGTTTTATTGGGATATCTGTCAAAACTATAAAAATAAAAAGTGACATTGGTAATTTGGCGTTTAATTTTGGATATGGCTATTTGTTTGGATCATGAAATATTATAGATATACTGCGCGATTGAGCGAGTATTGGATAGAGAGAGAATACATATAAAGTACGGTATGTTCCGCGGAGCTGTACTAGGAATAATTTGTAAAAGAGAATAAGACCATTTTCAACAGAATTGGAATTATAAATAGTGAAAAGTACAAGAAGACTTTTAGCTTTTAGTGAAGTAATTCCTTCAAGAGTCCAATTCCTTTAGTCCAAAAAAAACCGAGCAAAGCTCGGTCATTCAGGTTCTAAATCATAATGTGATTATATGTTCACAGGGATGTTTTGTATATAAAGCATTAGGTACATACATTAAAAACAGCATCTTTTGGATTTTTCGCGGGTGAAGGGGCGTCGTAGTCGTTGCGTCCCACTAAATCTGGGTAATTCATAAATTCCGAGGCGTGTTCCGCTATAGAACTATAACTCAGTGTTGCTAACCAACGCAACATTTCCGCTGCTCGCTCCGGCGGTTCCGCTCCCCATATACTAAAGAAATAAACAATGCAGATGTGTAGGTATACAATCAATGAATCATAATTTTAGTTCCACAATATTCATACAAAACCTGATGATTCATATCGGTGAAAATATATTTTTTTTTTATTTGAATACACAACACTGGCCACTTGAGATTTGCCCTGTGGTATGGGGGTTCAAGTATCCCCATACCACAGTATGGGGGTTCAAGAATTCCGCCACTGTATCCTCTGCCCTTCGTAAGAGACTACCTAAAGGTGTCATCGGATATGCTGAGCACACGGCTGGGGCAGTCCGACCTCGCGTATAACGCCTCCGAGACATGCGATAGAGCCTCTCTGTCATGAACGCCCATAACAACTTAAACGTTCGTACAATATTATACATAAGTGGGGGTCATCTAGGCCACCCATAATAATGGTAGGACCAGCAAAGGTTTGACGTGCGGCGGTTACACGGACTTAAATCGGGACGCCCTTCGCCCTGGGATGTCGAGCCATCGAGGGATTTTTAGTCAGTATGCTGGCGTAGATATAGCTAGGGACCCAGCTCGGCCACAATATCCACGTTTGTACCGGGCTGGAAGGCCAGAGATACTGACATACCCCTTTCGGCCTCCCCTGGGGTATCGAAAGGGGTGCTTAATAGGTTTTCCTCTTGAACAAAAATAAAAAAGGCCACTTGAGATAATTACATGAGAAAGACGCCTTTTACCTTTGTATATATTCGTCTAATAATTCATCGTCCACTGGATTAATGTCGCATATTGTAACGGCCGGAAAAGGGACATCCCAGTTATGAAAATCAGTGTCTAAACCTATAAAAAAATGCAATTCAATATTAGTGATTTCATACCAGAGCCGCGAAAGCTTTGTCACAAAAAAGAATACTTATTTTAAGTTTGTTAATCATATTTTCCTACCTGTGATAGTAGGATTCGTTTGAAACTTTTCCCATAAACTCACAATGATAATGCATGTGGTTACGGCACCCACGGCTGTGAAACTAAACCACATAAATCTGCAATGAACAAGCATATTAGCTTCTATTACAGTGTCAGCTCAAACATAAGAGTATAAATAAAGACACTAACTTTTCACAAAATGGTCTTTCCTTTTCTGCGATATACCGTACGCCGTGCAACGTAGAATTGTTAAAGAATTCGGTGGTCTGGTGACGAAGGCTTGTAGCAAAAAGTGCCAGGCCGTTAACATCCGTCGATGGCGATCGACTTCTTTTACTATGTTTGGAGCCATTCTTTGTGTTGTCTTCTGGATAAACTTTCATATCTTTTTACATTTTGAAACTAGTGTTTTTATTTTCCACACACGACTGTAAGCCATCTGGACATAAACACACTAAATCACGCGATGGTGAGATAACATCGTAAAGCTTGTGTATCGATCGACCTTTGCATGTTTAGATTGTACAAATTAACCCGATTTTAATATTGGTTTCAATTGCTTATAAACGATAAACTTTGTGGCCTGCGTAATAGCATGTAGCCTCTGTTTAATGTTTATAAAAGTTTTCAGTAGTAGGTATGTTATGTGTCATATTTATGTCCTTTATATTGCGTCTAGTTTTAAAGGAAATATCGACATCAACATGTCGACATGCAAAAATATTAATTTTATCATTACTATATTGTAGAGCTTTCTATAGCATAGCCTACAAGCTACACTGTGATATTATACATATTATATTGAAGTAAAAACAGCAATTCGTAGAAATAAAATAGTTGTATCATTGTTAATTATTAATTCATACTAATACGAGTAGTACATTTTCGATGTAAAAATAAATTTCATTATAAAGTATAACTTCACAATTGAAGACTTGATTTCAAAAACCACCTTTGTCAAATTTTGGCCCAAATGAGTTAACAACGCCATCTTGTAGACGATTTAACAGGCTTCTATTTGGTATTTAACGTTTCATTTAAAACCACCTTAGTCATGAGATAATCGATATTAAAGCTTGTAAGAGTTCTTCAAAAACAACCTTTGTCAATGGCGTTTCCCTCAAAAATAACCCACCCCCCTTTGTCACTTCCTCTTCCGGTTTAAGATATGTTATCTATTACTATAATAAATATATTTTTTGTAGAAAATATGCCAATACAAAGCTAAAACTACAGATAATAAAATATGAAAAGATTTCTACCAAAATCACTCTTTGATTAACTGTAAAACAGTTTTTTAAGCCTCCTGTAAATTAAGTAATTTATGACAAAGGTGGTTTTTGAAATGAAGTCTTCAATTACCGAAAGACTGACAGGGCTTTGCCGAGATGGTCTGCAAAACATGACGTCAAAAACCATTTGAAGGGAATAATATGCGGAAAATCCGAGCGACTAATTGACATCAGTAATGTACGTAGTATACTCACTGACGAATACAATACACCAGTACAATAACAAATTAAATGACGTATCTCTACGTATGAACATCGATTCAAAAATAAAAAGTCTCTTTTGTATCTATTTTAGCAATTTTATAGTATATTTAAATTAACTAGGTACCAAAAAGCATTAGAAATTATTACATTCCGCTCATATTCTCACAATGCTTTTTAGAAGAAGATGGTCCTCGACAATCGTCTGCGGGTGGCATAAATGACTCTATTTGGACGTCAAGGTCTTTCAATGCAGCATCCATTATTTTTATTTTCCCTAACATTTTTTCCGCCTGTAGATTATATCCTGGTTCCAGCATTTTACCACTCGGGTTAAGCTTGAATAGATATTCAGCCTAAAAACAAAACTGTTTACAGGTAATGCGGTGAAATAATATCTAAGACGATAATTTATCTAAAGGTAATCTATGCTAATATACAGGATATATCAAGACTGCTACCGAAAACGAAGCTGGGTGGTAGTTTTTGTGACTTCAGACGCAATGCAACTATATAAATTTTGTGCAATTTAGTTGCATTGTGATTTTTTTTGTTATTTTTTGCTATCGTCGTATTAGGGTGGTAAATACATCGTTTTTTTCTTAAGTAATAGTGTACACCCTTTTATTTTTAAAGACGCTATGGTACGCAAGGTTTT
The DNA here is from genome assembly GCA_023078785.2 of Hyles euphorbiae. NCBI lineage: Eukaryota > Metazoa > Arthropoda > Insecta > Lepidoptera > Sphingidae > Hyles > Hyles euphorbiae. The sequence continues at coordinate 16,537,263 of CM041050.1, forward strand.
GAATTATTATTTTAGCAAAAACTATAGGTTTACAACATAAATTCGACAATATTTAACAAATAATAAAAGAAAAAATCGCGTTTCTTTGCGAAATTTTTAGTTACATCGTGTTTGTAGTCACTAAAACTACCACCCGGCTTCGTTTTCGGTAGCACTCTTGTTAAACCCGGTATTAACCTAAAGAGTTTGTTTGTTTGTTACTTCTAATCTCAGGAACTCCTGGTTCGAATAGAAAAAAAAACATTTTTCTGTTGGATAGGTCATTTATCGAGGAATGTTATAGGCTATATATCATCACGCTGTGACTAGTAAATGTGACATTTTATTCGTGGTCCGATTGATGGATATTCAAAATTGATAGTCGGCATTGAAAATTTTGCACCCGGGCGGAGCTGGGCCGGACCACTAATAATTAATATAATTAGAAAAGATTCTTAACATGTAAGGTAACCAGAGCAAGTGATCGATATATAATAACTTTAGAGACACTAAATACCTAATGTATGAATTGCGGTTGCAAAATTCAGTTGCAGAGTGATGTGAGTTATGAAGTAAAAACCAAAGTATCAAAATACAAAAGAGTGAATAAAAAGACTAAAGAAACATACTAGAAAATCAATGGGGTCATCGGGACGCAGCTTAGCCACTTCAAGCAGAGCCGGTGTGAGCGTCGGGAAGATGTGGTTCACCAGATAGTTCCGCATCGGTTCGCCCGCCGCCGCTAGCGCAGACTCTTCTTCTTCGCGAAGTAGGGCATACAGTTCTGACTGCAATACCCCCAACAGTGTTGTTATGAACAATGTGTAATGCGTAGATATTTATTTATATATTTCCAAACTTACATCTACTTTTACAGGATACCCTAATGCAGTAGTGTAGCATAGTATTTTTTTTTGTTTCATTTTGTCCCTAATATATATCCCTTTGCCTAAATCAATAATCGAGGATAGCAAACATTTCATTATTTCTTAGTATCCCGCAGAAAAAGTCTTTTTAAAAATAATACATACATACATAAACTCACGCCTTGTTCCCAGAAGGGGTAGACAGAGGTGCCAGGGCACCCACATTTCGCCTTGTATGTTCCGTCCCACAATGTGATAGGTGGCGAGCGTATCGCCATATCGGGCACAACTTCGTGACTCTGGGCTGATACTGAATAGAAAAATCCAATATCACTTTGGCCAACCCGGGATTCGAACCCGAGACCTCAGCTTTGTAACCGTACCGTAGTACAACTACGCCACCGAGGCAGTCAATTAGTTTTAAAAATAATGAGCGTGTGTTTTAATCTCTGGCTCCTAATCGGATAATTTTTTTTGCTGTACTTTTATGGAAGGAGGCAGGTCGCAGGACACTATAGAAGTGCAAAATATACCTAACTTTTTTTTATCTTTTATGATAAATATATCGATGCAACACGACTAAATGATTATACTTATAATAAAACGAGTTTGTCGTATACGTTACATTTGATGACTGGGCAAAGCTATTTCACAACAAATAAACTCCACACTTGAGAATGCATTATTAAACATTTATGGCACAACAACGTACATATATATGCGAATTACTAAAACAGTGGTTCTCAAAGCAGACTGGGCTTTGACCCACCGTAATGGGGATATTTTTAATAAAATAACTAAAAAAATTGTTTGATATTTTAATACGTACGAGTAGTACGTACGTAAGTACGAGTAGACGGGTGTATTTGTTTCCTATTTTTTGGCATTACAGCTTCAATTTAGTGAGTATTATAAATTATTTCGGTATTTAGTTTTAATATTGATTTTAGCTGAAAATCTGGACTCACATCGACTCGATGTACTAAAGAAAGGATATCTATATAGAGCCTACAACATTTTTTTCACAACCTACAGTTTGGAAAATGGTGATCTATAAAGTAAGGTTATAACTTCCTATATATCAAAGTACCTACTCTGTGGTTATAACTTATAAATAATAGATACCAATTTGGTCACAGACTTGCACCTACCCAAACCAGATTTGATAATGAATGTTTGTCAAACGAATTCACTTTTTTTTGTAGCTCTACAAGCTACATAGCCGTGGTAAACAACCAAGTATCATATCGTTAATCATTTTACCCAATATTCCATTTTTTCTTCACGTTCCTCTTTAAGTTTCTTTTCTAATTCCTTCATAGCCTTAGCTTCGCTTGCACGTAGTGTCTCCATTTCTTGCTTTTCTTTTTTTTCGGCAGCCTCAATGAGCGCTTAACAATGTTAACGAAATAAGTATACATTTGTGGTGAGATTTAAGTAGATACATATTATGTAATTTTCTTAATAAGTATCCAATGACGTAATTAAACATGCAGTCAATAATAATATTTTAACAAAATGTCGAGTAAATGTTTAAAAAGAAATCATTGGTAAAATATAAATGACAGATACAGAGCTGCTTAAAATCGCCACTATCATATAAATTATAATTTTAGCTTTACTAATGTTACTTACTTACGCAACGATACAACAATAGCACTGTTAATTACCAATTAATTTGCCGTAACGACATGGACGCCCCATGCGCAAAGCCACAGCAGCGTAAGCACCTTTCATGCTATAATCTCCATGTTCTTTAACAGGTACTATGAGAGGATGTATATCCATTTCATCAAAGAAATTAAGAGGTGTCACATCTCGTGTATCACCAGCTCGGAATTCACTAAGACGTTTGAGAACACCTTCCTCATCCAAACGAGTATCGCTTTCAGGTTGACGCATTGCTTTTTCACAAATAAAATCATCTGTTGCTTCGAGAGATACAACTATATCTAAAATGAGAATTATATTGTGAATTAAACCATGCTTCACATCAGTATGCTGTTAAGATACTTATAAAGGTAAAAGTTCACATTTTCACAGCATAAGACGCTTCGAATCAAACGGATTATTTTTTTACAGTGCGTCCACAGTATCAGCAGGGATTTCAGCCTATTTGCCAACGCAACTATCAGCTTTTAGATTATCGACGCCACATTCATTGGGATCCTTCGTAGTGAGATAAATAAAGAAAAAAAATTGTAATTGCTTATTTGCTAGGAAAAGAAGAAGAAAGAAACCTAAATCATAAAAAAAAATAGAAAACATAATATGTGGGGAGTCAGCGCGAAGTCCGTCCACTCAGCGGCATTCCGTATGACGTTATCAGCATGCATCGCAAGTTAACCCTCGGAGCATGCAGATAGATTCGTCAGATCCGTATGATACGGATCAGAGGAAGCACTTGTATGACTTCCTATACAAAGAATACTATGATCTGTTTGATGCGATGCATCCCATAATTACAATATGAAAATGTGGACGTCTATCTTAATTGGGCAATTGTTACAAAGAAAAACGTCATATCGCACCATTAGAATTAGTGACCTAATCCAAAAAAAATAGATTTTGGCTTTTAATCATACTTTTGCTCAAAATGACCTATCGACCTGTTATTAAAGGACCTGTTGACGCATGAAAGGCAAAAAGATGTAAGAATTGGTCTTCCAGATGTATCTTCCATAAGTACAAAATTTCTTATGTTACAAATCTTTAATGAACGTTTCCCAAAAATAAGATTTTTTTAGTTAGGTCTCTATAATTCTAAATGTGTGATATGAATTATTCATGTATAAACTACCACATATATTAGTTGTACCTGGCAAAATTTTCTTTAGCACGTTGCTGAATAAATCAACGTCTTCGTCGAAAGGTTCTTCTTCAGGTTCCTCGCCGTCGTCAGAATCTTGTTCATCGCCTTTTTCGAACACTGCCAATGTTACGTTAAAATCATATTTTACTATGTAGCAGTGGCGGTACTTCCATACAAGCCCAAAAGCCCGGCTTGCCTTACTTAATACGCATATACTCAATCCTAAAGACAAATCAATACTTTAAATAAAATATATTCGTTTAATGCAAAACGTCTATCATTTTTAAATTTACCGCGCACTAATGGACCCCGCGCCTGCGACGGAGTACCCGCGCCGCGCCCGGCAACTCGCCTAAGCGAGCGCCGCGGTCTAAAACTAATATAAAATTATTTCATTCAAAATCAACGCGTGACGCAATATCTTAAAAAGATGGAACACACCAAAGTATTATCTATCTTTTTCTCTCTCGTGTGCTTTTACCTGGCTTCTGGCGTATATTGCCCTCTCAGTCGCACCTCTGGGTGAAATGCTATTACCATGACACTACGTACCTATACATATAGCTATTTTTTTATGCAATTTGTACCAAGCAAAATGCCCGGCTTCGCGGAGTGAAGTTGTGCACTTGACATGTCATATTATGATCCAAATTTATCGAAAAATATTTATGTTTTGCTATAAGTTGTATTGGATAATATATAAAATAAATAGATATTTTTTGAGAGCGTATTATGATGTTTTAAATATTTTTATTAATATATTAGAATTAGAATACTTAATTTGGAATTGTCCATAATTTAGCTGTGGCTAGCTTCACGCTTATTATTATGTCTTTCGAGCGGACGATCACCGGACGATTAATCAGTAACAACTGAACATATACGTTTAGTTTTTGTTTCATTATAGTATTTTAAGTTTATTATGTATAAAAATGGGTGAAAATGTGCCTTGTGATGGTTTGAAGTGTGTGCAAGTGTTGATCGGCGAGGAAAAGGTAAATTCATTACATTTCGTAGACAAACAACTACTCGTATCTGGTCGAAAACCTACGCCTGATTTGTTGTGTATTTCTCGAAAGTAGTGAAAACTATAGAATACAATTTTATAGATCAGTGCACATAACTACATAGATTGCTGGATGTTCTCATACTTTAATAAGTTATACTGTCGGTGTTGTATATTTTTTTCCAACGATGTACTTAAATTTTTGGAATTGTTCCGGCTATAGTGATTTAAATAATTTAACTGGTACTTTTATAGTAATTGACAAAAATATGTGAATGCATTAATATATTTTCATAATTCCGGTAAACAGCGTATAGAAACCTCTTTATGCGTCATATACATAATATGTGATGAGATTTCAAAACATGCTCGCGTAGACAGTAATCGTAGTGTTTTTCAGATATTCCTTAGCTTCCTTTCAGAGCTCATGATGAATCAAAAAATCACATGCATACACAAAAACATAACATGAATATATTAAGAGCGTTTATACCCTTTGCGCGCTTTTTGGCTTAAAAACAGGACTTTTCAAATGAGTTAATAGCCACCAATAAACAATTTAAAGGAAAAATAATTATTACTGATTTTAGAAAAGGTTGTCATCTAGGGATTTTGGTGGAAAACATTATAGATTGATGGATAATTTGTGAGTACTATAAGGATTACTGAACACAAGTTTCGTTATTTAGGCTTTAAATGGCAATTTAGAAGCTTAAGATATCCGAAACCAATAAATATAAGATGAAAATAAAAATATTATCAGACTAATAAGACCCTTATGGAGGGATTTTGCTGAGAAAAATAATCTTTTTGTGTTTAGATCCTGAAAAATAAAAATTTAAACAATGCGAAATTATTCAGAAACTCTCGTCAAGAACATATTTTTTTTCACCAACTTATCGTACATAATTTTTTATAGCAATTGCATATTATAGTAGAAGAACATCTTATCAATAAATTACCATTTTTATATTTCAACAAAATTAGTTTTCATGTTTTCTACAGATATTTTAAAAACCACTATAAAACACGCTGTCCGACGTGGATCAAATCAGACCGCCGCAAGGCCTTTTAGAGGGAGGACGTATCGCTCGTCGCTCCGGCCTAGCTGCAGTCGATTTTTGCCGTGCGTAGTAAAAATAGCCACGCGCGGACTGTGATTACCACATCTTAGTACTTTGGTAGTAAAATATTTAATTATTTTTATTACCTACAATGATTTTGTAGTGAGTATAAATTATGTTTCAGGTAATATAATGGGATGTAATTCCGAGGCTAAATTATGTTATGTATTGTAATATAAAATTTAATATATTTCGTAATTGTAAGGGGTTTTAAGGCCCCTAACACTATTTATGTGTTCAAACACGAAATGATTAATAAAACGTCCGTAGTGTCTACTGCAGATTGAACACTGATTTGAATGCAACTTAACAATGTAATAATAACGAAAATATGATTAGTATCTAAATTTTTATTATTCTTTGCTTGCACAGTAATATTTGTCTACTTATAATGCAAATAAAATATTTTTATGATATTATATTACAGTTACATTTCAATTGAATATTTGAAGCGCACGGATCAAAGTTGTTTGAGTCGATTGTATAGCGAGCCGACGCGGCAGCTCTACGCACACAGCTTTGGTCGCTTATGTGTGCGTGAAATTAACGAAGAAATACCTATAGTTGACTTTGCGCGCAAGGTGTATACGCTCTTAACAATAATTTGTGGCCGCGAAGTTAAACACGACGCCGTACTTGTGCTATTGTAGTGCCGTTTATTAATTTACAAAATAATTACAATATAAAGTTACGTATGCATGCCCAAAAGTAATTTAACTTACACATTTGTTTTAATGCAAGGCGAAATGTGGGTGCCCTGGCACCTCTGCCTACCCCTTCTGGGAACAAGGCGTGAGTTTATGTATGTATGTATGTATGTACATTTGTTTTATTCATCTATTTAAAACTAATGATGGGCCCTTCAGTATTTTGGCAATATTAAATAGATGGCCGTGGAAATCGCGCCATCTATTAGATTTTTTCGAAACAACTTGTTGTAATAGATTTTTTCATAACGGTGATAAAGATTTTATTAGTTAGTTATTATTTTATTGGTTTTTATCCTAATCTTATATAGATCGTGTGGTAGGTCCAGACCTACGTCAAAATTGGAGGTCGGGACGTTTGAGTGGTTAATAATATTAATGTGGATTTTAGGCGCGCGAGGGGACAACGACCTCTGTCGCGCTCGACAAGACGCGGTAAATTCAAAAATTGCAGATGTTTTCTAATAAAATATGATTGTATTGTGTGAAATAAAATGGTTTGTGTTCAGTATCGAGTATGTACGCCATCGAGACAGTCCCAGGACTGCCTCGATGGCGCAAAGTTGAGGTCTCGGATTCGAATCTGGGGTCTATTTTTATTTAATTACATCGCATAGGCTCGCCCTCTATCGCATGATGAACACGTTCTTCTTTCTTAATACCATTTTGCTCTTGAATCAATACATATTGTTACTAAAAAAATATTGGGCTTGCCCTAGTCCACAACCCTAGGCACGCCACTGCTATGTAGTGAATCTGTTTTTGTATAATACAAATGTTTATAAATATCATACATGCGCCACACTGAGCCAATGAAGTGGGAAAACCATCAAGCACCCAACCTTTATTTAATGCTTCGCGACACAATAGACGTTGCCGCAAATATCTGCAACATATTTTTAAGATTGTTATTTATAAAACTTTAACGATTCCAGACCAATAAACATTAATATTTTCTCAGTGTAAACAAATTTTTTTAACTGTTTTGTTCGCTATTTAATTGCGATACGACTGCTCATGAACAGTAGCAAAACCAAACTGCACCTTGAGTTACAAAGCAATGCTTGGTATTCCACTGCGCTTGCCACCCTGAGACATAAGATGTTAAGTTTCAATATGTGCAGTAGTTACTCTGGCTACAACATTCTTCAAATCGAGAAACAACAGTGCATTTGCACTGCTACTTGACGGGAGAAATAGGCATTGCGATGGTACCTACTCAGGTGGCTTCTCACATAAGAGGCACCTACCACCAGTAAATTTCATTTTATATTTAGTTGTTAGGAAGCAAGCAGTAGCGTGTTCGTTTTGTCTCCCTCGTGCTCATGCGATTGCTTTTAATTCAGAGCATTCACGTAACTATTAACATTTTTGTGTTTCGTATAATATGTGATGTTTGAAAGTTTAAGCATAAGCAATTAAAAATCAACGCAATATATCTTCACGCTGTTACCCAATTATTTCGTCATCTGTGAGTAGGCGTCCAGATTGCAACACTGCGAGTGTTTGTTTAGCGGTATCTTGAATGCCCTCTTCCTCGGCCGGATCTTCGTCGTCGTCTATAGCTTCATCTTGTTCTGTGTTTGGGAGCGCTAATCCCGCTGTTTCACCAATGTCCCAATGATTTATACGCCAAGTCTGCATATTTTTAAGACTAAACTTTCATAAATTCATTTCAAAGCGACATAAACATGAAGGTTACGCAAACTCAAGCAATAACTAATGATACATAATATGTATGTATTATAAATAACTAGGTACACAATGATAACAAATGATCTTGGCTATGTTGTATTGTTTCGCTTTGTTAAGTAGCTAATTAAAGTAGCTAAGTTAGATTAAGTAAAGTTTTAATAGGGAACAGGACTGATGTAGATGTACCAAGGCGTTTTTGTACAACATATGTATGTAATTATAATGATTAGATAATTACATGAATAAATCGAGAACACTCATTTATTTCAATGTGAAATCGTTCATAAAGGATCCTAATTACTATGTTACAATAACATAATGATTATTAAAACACATGGCGACATACATTAGGGGCGTACACTTGTAATGTACACCGGCCGCATATATACATACATTAGAACTAATATCGTGTAGATATACGTTACGATATGACACTAACCAAATCTTCAATAATGTCTTCAGTGACTGTCTCTGGGGAAATATAGACGAGACCATAAGCTTCGCAAATCAGCTTAGACAAAGTCGTCTTGCCAACAATAGGAGGCCCGTACACTACTACCTGCATAAGATTTGCATAATAAAACCGCATTGAATCGATCATATTAGAGATGTATTCAAAAAAGATACTTTTTATTTAAACTGTATAAGCCCATATATGTAAGTCCTACAGCAGGGCACGGGGTTCCTATTCAATCGTACGATGGAGCGTGGTATAGGCCATATAGTCCACCGCGCTGGCCTACTGCGCGTTGACGGACTTTACATACCATACAATTCTTACAAATCACTATGATATGCAGGTTTCCTCACGATGCGTGGTGATTAACTATCAATACACATAATAAGACTAAGAAAAGTCAGATGTGTGCCCTGAAATTCAAATACGCGACCACCATGAGCATGTTGGCAGCCGTGTCTGGTCCGTTTAACACGCCACCAGGCACTATTTATTTATTTAAACACAACTTAATAAATTAACCAATCATATTAATGCGACACAATAAAAGTATAGGTACACAAGATTTGACTTGCCTTGAAAGGTTTTAAACCTCTCTCTTTTTTAAATTGTTTCATTAAATTGGGCACATTTTCACCAAAGGTCAATTCAGAGGTCCATTGAAGTGCCATAGTCTCAACGATGAATGTTGGTTCCATATTTAAGTTCAGGGTCATCAAATCATATGTTCTTTGCTAAAATCGATCAACTTTATTACGGAGTTAGATAGTGAATTTTACTCTGTTTCAGGATTACATCTGCGGTTTGCCAGTAATCTCTTGATGTGATAATGTACTTATCTTATTCATGTTCGATACTATGATAACTACGCTTATCACATATGCAACTCAATAGAGGCTTTTTTGGTTAACGTACTTTGGTAGGTAATAAAAAAAAATTCGATTTAATCTTAACGTGGTAATGAAAATAGTGAGTAACTAGATTTTCCATACAGATATAGCTTCAATAAAATATATTCATTGGTAAATACGAGGCAATGCATACAATTGATACTAAAGAATTTATTTCTTATAGGCATTAATCCGAGATCCCTTTAATATTTTATTCTTAGAAACAGTTGAGCGAGTTACACAGTCTAATATTTCGAATTCAATATTGTCGTAGAGGTTAAACGAATATATGAATATATTTGTATTCTAAAACTTCTTACTTCGATTTCAGGAATCAGAAAGCCATCCTCTGGTGGGATACATTTAAACATTCCGGACCCCACGATACGTCCAAGTGGTTTAATTATCTGAAAAACATTTATTTGTGTGTGTTATGGAACAATTTCAATTATAAAACACAACCAAAAATTAGAAACAACCTCTCTTTGTTTTGTAATATTCTGTTCAACCGCCAAGATATAAAGCTTTTTTGGAAATTCCGTAATTAGATTGTAAATAATTCTGCAAATAGATTTCGAATGTCACGTATTGCAATATGTCAGTAAGTATATTAATAAAATAAAATCCCTTTTGTGAAAGTGGGATCAGTAAATTACGTACTGTGCCAAATCCTGTACGTTGATTAAAGGAACTACATTTCCTCCACGACCAAGAATTGGTAGGACGCGTTCGCATTCCCATGCCTTTTGAAACCAATAGAAGAGTACATCTTGGCGTCCACCGTAAGTTACACCGGACGATACAACCAATGCTCTGATCAAAATCGTATTTAAGTATTAATATTATGTGATCAACAGGTCAAATTCCCAAAAACATGTGCCACTCCAAAATTATTTTATTATATAAAAAAGGTGAGAAGTCCGACGTCAGCAACTTCACACCAATCAGCCTGCCAATCCGTATATACAAACTGTTTATAAAAGTTATTCTCAATCGTATTGATGGGGATTTAGATCTCCATCAACCGCCCGAACAAGCTGGCTTTCGCCGTAGTTTTTCTACCACTGATCACCTCCATACTGTCAACCAAGTTATTGAAAAATACTTAAAATATCGAAAGCCTCTGTATTTAGCCTTTGTCGACTATACAAAGGCTTTTGATACCATTACACACACTGCAGCGTAGCGTCCTCGAAGGCCAGAGGCTCTAAAACCTTCGATTTACAGACGATATTGTCTGCATATCGTGGCAATTTATAAGACTTTTTTATGATATGTAAGTCCACCAACCCGCATTAGGCCAGCGTGGTGGACTATATGGCCTAAACACTCTCAATCGTATTCTCGATTGTAGAGGAGGCCCATGCCCTCCAGTGGTACTGATAAAGATTGTCCTTTTTGTTTCTTCGGCCGAAGAACACCAACTCATGCTCGATGACCTGAGCATGGCGAGCCTTGAGGTTGGACTTATGATAAATCGGTCAAAGACTATGGTCATGACCAATAGCACATTATAGAGCGCAGCATGCTAGGCGTAACACGGATGGACAGAGTGCCCTATAACACCTTGCTTGCTTGTTGGGAGAAAGTCGGCCGATTTGAAATGGGATTGGGCCGAACACGTCACCAAGATGCACCCGAAAAGGTGGGCGAAAATTGCCAGGAAATGGACGCCCACGGATGGCAAAAGGCGACGAGGCAGATTCGGAAGAGATGACGTGACCACCTTCATTTCAGAAGTGTATGGACGGCAACAGCAGAAAATATACACAGATGGAAGGAGTTGAGGGAGACCTTTGCCCAGCAGTGGGACATAATAGGTTGATTTTTAAAAAAATATGTTACCGGGTACGATACGTTACAAGTACTAGGGTACATACATATATTTTATGAAACAACAATAGGCGCAAATTTATTTTTCTGATTTACGCGCATCTGAAAATTTACCCAATTTGTGATTTATATTTTCGAGCTATTGCTACAATTTCATTTTCCACATCGTAGTGAACTTTGTAATTTGGATGCGGCTTTCTCTTGCGGAAATCACCTTCAACAAAAGGCATTTCGGGCGTGTCCTAAAATAGGAGCTTTGATAAGTAAAAATTAGAATTATTGACTAACTTATTTTCTACCAAACTTAGACTCCATAGATCTACTTAGACTTACCGGATCCAACGGTTTGGTAGAAGCCCACGTCATTACAGAGGATATGAGTATAACGTATCGTTTATTAGGTTCCCCTCCACCGTCTTCTGTGTCTGTGACAACTGGTACTTGTTTGTCAAGCAACTCCTTCAGTACTGTTATTTCAACAGGAGCATGGTATTATTGTATTCTAAACAGATTTTATGAACATACAATTATTTTGTTGGTACTAACATTTTAGATAGTCCGTAATAGTTTTAAGTTCATCTCTATCACAACTTATATCAAAAATAACGGTCCCACATGTAAGCATTTGCGGCAGACAATCTGATTTAGCGATAATTCTAGCAACGTTGTCCCATGATTTGATCTTCTGATTGATAACCGTACCTGTACGGATAAATATTAACATGAAAAAAGATATTATTCAATGCGAACCAAAAGAGCTGTATGCAGTAGATAATTATCGCCTTATGACCCACTTAGCCAGTACATTTAATCGAGACTAACGTAGTTAAGCACAACTCATTTTTAAATTGCGTTCCATTGAGCTTTAATCGAGTTTAAATAAATTCACCCAACAGGCACATACATTATGATCTATAAAGTTTTAGTATAGTGGGTATCAGAAACTACGAGCCTTTCCAGTCTAACACCCAGACCTGAGAAAAATATTTGTGGGCCTCACAAACATTTGTCTCGTTGCGGAGATCGAACCCGCGGCTTGTCATTTCAGAGCCTGCCTCTAACTAGCTGCGCCTCCGAGGCTGTTCAGAATGTTGCCTATTGTAAGTATATACATGAATTTAAGTAAGTATAAACGTCATTTATATTATTCTTGTGAAAGGGAAATACGAAATGAATTAAAGTTAATCGCACATATTAAGATCTACTCGGTACCTATAATTTCATAGGGTTGTTGTGCCGGCGTCGGTAATGCTTGCACTTCGGCATCTTCTCCCATTAAAGTTTGTGATGTCGGCTGACTAACAGCAGCATTTCTTTCTAGTATTTTAGAAACCTCTTTAACAATATACTCTCCGTGGTATGAGTCTATGTTGTTTATAAAATACCGTTTATACGAAAATAAGGTATCAAGTTCTGAGGAGGACCTATCTGAAGAAACTTTGTCCATATTTAAGAAATATTAAACATTTTGTGCAGCAATTATGTCTAATTTGATATTTCGATATCACAGACCGTTGACAGATTAAATTACGTAGTTTCGATTCTCATTGCTTTTCAACAAAATAGCCAGTTTAAAATCTACGATACTTTATAAATACTCATTAAGTAATTAAAAAAGTTGTTACGATTACAAAATATGTTTGAAAAATGAAGGTTTAGTAAAGGCAATGTAGGAAGAAATATGTAGGCGCAAAGACTAAAATACAAATAATTCAATAAAATACTTTATTATTGTCCCATATGATAAAATAATACATTTTAACTATAATGCTATATTAAGTAAGTAAAACATCTTAACAAATAAAATATGTAACGAAAAGGAATATCTAAGTATTACAAATCATTATAATTAAAACCTTTGAGAATAAGAGGAAATGGAATGCTGTTCACTAGGGACCAGATTATAGGCATTTGTATATTTACCCCATTTTTAGCTACCATTGCATATTTTGCCTAATATCGAGTGAATATGCATAGTTTCGCTATATTTATTACATTTTTCGGTAGACTATGCTATTGAGAAGTTTAAAAATAACTGGCAATTCTTTTTTCGTATCAATGTAGATGCTAAAAATAAATTACGTTATTGCCGTTAAAATCTATACATATTATGGACGTAAGCCGTATGATTCATAAGCATTATCATGCATATTTTGAGCTTTTTATGTTGCTTATAATCCGGTCCCTACAATCATCACCAATATTATAACATATTCCTATTTTGGAGTTATCCAATAAATACTTTGAATATAATAATAACATCGAAATAATCGCTGAAAGTTTACAATTAAAAACGTAAATCGGTATAATATAATCATAAATATAAATCACAGAGATTCTGTATCATCAATTTTATTTATAAAATAGTAATGTATAAGTATATTGTATAAGCACCTCATGTATTTCGCCAGTTAAATCTATTAATTGGCACAATAAAAACCAAGTTAAACTTAAGTGTTGTGAGTCACTTGTGACCTATTTAACATATGACTCAAATACAATTGATTATTCAATACATTTTACAAATTCTTTAATTCAGGGTATAGTAGTTTTATCGTACAGTAACGATAATAAGATTCCGTTAAGATAACTGATAAGCACTGAAGAAAAGATGAACAAGGTCGCTTTAAGATATCTATAATAAAAAAGTATCTATCAGGGTCGTTGCAACTCTGGAACTGTTTCACTATTATCGGAATAATTTTATTCTGTATCAGCCCATATACGTCCCACTGCAGGGCACGGGCCTACTCTACAATCGAGCATACGATTGAGAGTGGTTAGGCCATATAGTCCACCACGCTGGCCTAGTGCGGGTTGGATCAAGCATAAAATGATTGCGTACAAAACAAGATCGCATACGAGTGATCATTAATTTGCATTTTTTTATTTAGATCATTACGATATATGTTATATCGTAGAATGAATATTGCAATTTGAGTATCTTTAAAATGCTCGATACATTTAGGCGGATTTTATGCAGAATTACTATAAAAAGGCGGAAAAGACAGAACATTTCTTTTGAATATTACAAAGTTTGTGTATAAAAGATTAAAGTTTATACAATTTATTTCCTTGAAACTCGAGTGCAATCGACGTTGAACAAAACTAATATCAAAATAAAACATTTTTCAAAATGCTAAGAATCGACATCGTTGATGCGATATTAAAACATACCTACAAGAGACGAAATTTATCGAAAATGTGCAATTTTATATATTATAAAAAGTGCTAATTTTTTCAATCAACTTTTCCAATGATCGGTGTTAACTTATGGCACATATCTCGTATTAATTCGATGAATGTGATAATACTGATAAATTATTGTACTTCTTATTCACGATGTGTCAATTTGTTAAGTACGTAAAAATAATATAATGAGGATGAAAGGACGGCGTCGTTGCAAAATGACAAAATATCGCAGTCTTATATTTTTAAGTACATGTTGATAATGAAAAGAATGTATAAGATATGTGAATTGTGATCACTTGACCACTCGAACATTCCAAGCATTTTGGTCCCATAATAAAGTTTATCAAACTATTTAAGTTAGTAAGCAAAAATATATTAAAACTTAAATAAAATTATTACTATCATCTAAAGAATTGTAAAAATAGCAGCTGATGCAAAAAAATGTGTTTATATTGGTACCCCCTCACTTTAGGTTTCTAAAGAAACTTTGAAAGTGAGAGAATTATTTCAGAATATGCCTGCAACTAAAATTGAAGTAAATTAAATTTAACCAGTTTTAGTGTAGAGGCCACTAGTCTTAAGTTACTAAATAACTTTAGAGCACCTCATGCAATTAGAAATTATAGTTGCACAGAGTAAGGCACTATGATATTATTATCTATAACTTAGATACCTATATAACATGTAAAGTATAAAAATTTGTCATTTTTTGTAATGTAATTATTAATCAATATTATTTTAGTAACAAGTAATAATTAGAAACAATTTATAGCTGTGTAGTTATCACAGACTTGCGGTGAATAATGGTAATCTCCTTTTCTCCAATTCCTGAGGGAGAGCTGGGTTCTGAAGTGACAAGCCATGGTGATAGAGATGATATAGGCTGTGATTTTGGAGTTATATCTTCATTCTTTTCAGCTGGCTTGGCAGTAGTTATTTTTGCTTGGTTGTGTGGTGGTTCTACCACTACAATAGACACATATTGGGAATTGTTGGAATTTAATGATGGAGGTTCATTTAATATTTTTGGAGAAGGTGTAGATGGGATAGCTAGATTGATATTTGTAGCTTCATTGATGATCTTAACTTCATTTTCTCTAGCCTTCAAAATATTATTACATTTCAATTGGCCTGGTGGAAGAGTTTTTGTTGATGATAAATAGCACTTAGCTTGATTATTTGGTATTTCCTTATCATTTCCGGAATCTAACTGATCTCTTTTTACCTCATTCTTAGAATCATCATTATTTAATTTTTCCTTAACCAAGCTCATAAGAAGATCATTCAGAGGGTTTGATTCACTGACAGGGGAAGAACAGTTGCATGAGGGTTTGTTTATTACAAGTTGAGTTAGATTGTTTTTCTTTTCTTCTACAAAAGGTTTATCTACTTTGAAGAGAACTTTATTGCTGATAGCATCATCCTTAGAAATCATAACTTCTTCAGGTTGTTCTTCACTCAAAAGGTTCTTAGAAGAAGAATGTTCTCCTAATTCAACCAACTTGGTATCATTTTCAATAAGAGATGATTTTTGTGACTTGGCACTACTCTTTCTAGACAAGGTTCCAACTTCAGGAACAAGGTTTGATGTATCAGCAGATGTGCTAGGAATTTCATTACTTGGCTCTACTTGTGCTAAAACTTCAGTTTTTGTGGAATTATTTTGTTTTTCTCTTTCCCTCAATACATGGCTTTGTCTTCTAGCAAACCTTTGGCTAGGTCTCCTTTCAAATTGTACAGTGCGACGAGCACGATTTTGTTGTGTTGTTTGATACTCTGTTTTCCCAGAATATTGAAATCTAGAGCCCATCCTAAAGAAGTTTTGTCTAGCTGAAGGCCCCTTAACTGGTGCACGTAGTCGGAAGAAAGTGTGATGTTCCACAGCACATTTCCAAAGATGTTTACAAGCTTTTTCATTATGCAAACGGAATACAAAAGTATGTTCCTGTTCTCGGCCTTGGTCATCATCTTCAACAACTACAAGAGTCAATTTCTTTTTCTTAAAATCAAGTTTACTTATTTTAGGCCAGAAGAACAGGCCTATTTTTTGAGGACCTTCAAACACAAGGATACCTGTAGGAGTTAAGCCTAGGTGATACTCGCACCCATCTTTGCCTAATACAATGTGCATATCAACACCATACATTTCCAGCCACTTAGCTTTGTTTAAATAATTAACTTCAGCCTGTGCAGGGGTAAGACCTTTGTACTTCTTGTACTCATCCAATATTTCAATTTCCATTTCCTCAGTTTGATTAGGTACAAATCTAAACTCCGACACCGTAGCAGGTGTATGGATTGATTCATCAAAATCTCCTAGTTCAGATTGTAGTGCTAGAGCAGCCAGTTCCACTGCAGTTGAATGGGGGCATTCCAGTTTACTCTCCAAAATATCTCTTTTCAATTGCAAAAAAAATTGATATCTAGTAAGTTCTTCTCTTAAATTGTTTGGCTCAGAGGAATAAAACTTTACTTTGAGACGCAGTGTGTATGGTGGTCCAATTTTAACTTGCTTTTTTATAGTTTTAGTTGGATCCAACCAATGCTTTACATTGTTTGTATCAGTGAATTGTAGTCCAAAGTAATCTTTTTCAATTAAATCCAATGAATAAAAAACTTGTTCATAAAGGTCAGCTGCGCTAGCTTTTTTAGATAAATTAATAGATAAATCAGTTTCATCAAGTAACATTACCTTGCATTGTATTAAATTTTTGTTGCTTGAAGACTTTTGTGCTTGCTTATTACGATTTTGAGTGGAAGAGCGACCCCTTCTGCTCAAAAATCGTAACATTTTCACCAATCCAGAGTTCTGAAATATAAAAAACTGTTAATAATTGAAAATTGGTCAAATATTCATTAATTTACCAAAATGTTAATACATGAATCACTAATTTTCATTTTCATAGTACATACATAAACATTACTGTTACTAGAACTTACGTTCTAGGATAACTAATTCAATTAAGTATATGTGTACACAAATCCATTTATTTATGTAATAGAAGATAAAAGTTCATTACAAAAACATTTTATCTTTCACCAATGGGATCGTTAGTTAATTACATTCTCATGGTTTGTAAAACACTTAGGACTTACTGCCAAGTGATGTATTGAACTTGATTGTATATTCGCAATTCTCCTTAACTTTAGCAAAGGTAAAATAAGTTAAAGCTACACTTTTATTGATTATACACATATGCTATAGTAGACTTACCAATAACTGAACTTTTAGAACTTTTATGTTACAAACAACTACAAGTGAAAATGCTATTAAGCTGAATTTGTGAGTGTTGCAAGAGCAGAAATCATGAAGCACAGACCAACACACAGACCAAGAAATACATGAAGTCATGAAGTCAGAACAAAGTAGAGATGTACCGCAGTACCGTTAAAAACTCAATGCTAAAACGGCTAAAACTGGCTAAAACAATAATTAGCGGAATTTAACTTTGTTTTGTAGAATATCGTGTTGAAATTATCATCGACTACAGCCAACATAATATATAATCATAATGGTGAATTCAGAAATGCATAAATTAGCATGGACGTGATAATTAATTTATATAATTTTTATTAAACCATTATAGTTTTCTATGTTTCATAGCGAATGTCGCGTCGCATAGTCGAAACGTTCCTTTGAATAATATTTTTTTAGTCATATTTTCCTTTCTGTCTGTAATTTCTACGGTAATTTCCGATTTATTCAGTCCAGTTTCTAGTTTACTTGTCTGTGCTGTCAGCTCTTTAATCTATTCCATTAAATCCTTTCTGTTGTTGGCAGGGTTTTCATACTGTCATAAAAAATAAAATAACTGGATTTTATCCAGATTTTTATAGAAAACATCATTTGTGTTCAATAGTACGCAGTAAGTAATACAACATATTAATCCTAGATTTATTTCTAACGTTTTTTCTAAGTTCACGTTTCATAACCAAAACTTGTTTTGCTAACGTCATTTTTTACTTGATTTCGACTACAAATCTTATTTCTTTTTAAATGCTTTGCTATTTTCATGGTACGGGTGAAGCCTTAATGTAGTGATCTTGATATACGATCAATGCGGAATTTTGTCCAATGAAGTATTTTAAAAGATTTTACAGCAATTGAGGAAAGACTGGATGATGCACTATTAACATTTTATAGATGCCAGTTGCTGACGAGATTCAGTCCTCATGGGCTGACGAAGTAGAGATCGATCAAGGGGCTCTTCCTCCACCGTCCGAAGTTGTTGAAAACGGTTTAAAGATTGTAACCGAATACAAATATGACAATGATAACAAGAAGGTTAAAATCGTGCGCACGTACAAAATTGAAAAACGTGTGGTTTCAAAGGTAATTTAAACATCAGGAATACAGTTCATATAATGCTATTAAAAACACCAACAATTATGTGGTAAAAGCAAGGAAAATCCATAGCTTTTGCTAAAATAATAATTTATATAGTTGTGTGCCTTAGCATCTTAAATGTAATGTAAACCCTTACATTATTATTTTATAAAAAAAAATGTTTTTACTACCCAGATAGTAAAACAAAATAGTTTGTTTCTTTTTTTTTGCAAGATATTTAGTTGCATTGTGTTTTTAGGCACTGAACCTACCAACCAGCTTCATTTTCGGAAGCGGATTTCTTGATATACCCTATAAAAGTATTTATGAAATAAGGACCTTGCAAATAGAATAAATAATTTATAATTAAAAAAAATCATAAATAATTTTAAATCATAGAAAGCCTGTCTTTATAATTATTCAACATACAACTATTTATATTCAAAAAATTATAGGGCTTTGTGAACAAGATGTACAAATTTATCAATAATTACTTTATAATCTGGCCACTTGGAATTGAACAGGAAAACTTTTAAGGACAATCCATAAAAAATGGTATAGTTAAATTTGAGCTGTATCAGTATTAGGATCATTGATTTTTTTCACTTATAAATGGGTATTCTCCTTTAGCCCTAAAATTGTAAAATGTTTTCATTGTACGTAGGACAGGAAAGTAGTCAATATTGATTTAAAAAAAATAATGTTTTAGAGTATTGCTAAACGCAAGACTTGGAGCAAATTTGGTGATTCTGCCAATGACAAGCCTGGACCCAACCCTGCCACAACCAATGTTTCTGAAGATGTCTTTATGCAGTTCATCACAAGCAAGGAGGAAAGCCAGCGTCCTGATGATGGTGAATTAGATGGTCTGAAGGTACAAAACATATTTGCTTCAAATTTATTTAGAACTATTAGTTTATTACAGTCGACTCTCGTTAATTCGAAACTCGAGGGACTCTTAAAATAAGTACTACGAATTATCCAGTGTTCGAAATATCAAAAGGTTCAAAATTTGTGAGAGAAAGTAAATACAACTGAATTATTAAGTGTTGATCAATTATTATTTATTAACTGCTATTCAATAACAATGACAAAACTTTAGAGGTACATTCGTGTACATACATGTATTCATAATTTAAATTAATTAATATTTCTAAAGAACGATGTTATACTGGTTTTCCTCGTTCTCTCTAAAACTTTGAATTGCCGAGTGTTGGAAGCCGTTGAGCTCGAATTAACGCGTCATTTTGTTATATAGCAAAGGTTTTTTTCGTTCGAATTACCAAGTGCATAAAAATGTATTGATTTAGTTCGAAATATAAAGAGATTTTGTAGGGAACTCGTTGATAACTTTGAATTATAGAGAGGTTCGAATTATCGCAGTTTTGAATTAACGAGAGTCGACTGTATTTACTATTAAGTACCCACCCAAAAGGTCCTCTTAATTGAATCTTCATACATACATAAACTCACGCCTATATCCCAGAAGGGGTAGGCAGAGGTGCCAGGGCACCCACATTTCGCCTTTTAAGTTCCGTCCCACAATGTGATAGGTGGCGAGCCTATCGCCATATCGGGCACAAATTCCTGACTCTGGGCTGATAATGAATAGAAAAATCCAATATCACTTTGCCCAACCCAGGATTCGAACCCGAGACCTCAGCTTTATAACCATACCTTAGTACAACTACGCCACCGAGGCAGTCAATAATAATCAAATTCGCTATGTTTGTAGCAGCATTATGTATAAATTGTACGATACATTATGTTTTCATGCGATGGCCAAGTCGATCTATTTATTTACAACGTAAAGAATTTTTAATGTTGATATGATAATAACTTACGTAAAATCTTTATACAGAAGGTCCCTTAAGCAAGGACTAAATAAATTAATAACCACAGTTTGTGTGGACATAAAAATATTAAATTATGTTTAATGGAGTAATAGTCATTGGATATTTGTTTTATTCAATCGATTTTTATAGCATTATGTATTATTTTAATACGCTAAATGTAATTTCAATTTCATTCAAACATTTTTTTGACACCTAAATTAATAGTTTTACAGTATTGTGATTTACTAGTAGTGAAATGTTGGTAATATATCTCTTTACAAGATAATGGCCATATGATTATAAAGTTTTTTATGAATGTTAATCATCAGGGATACATGTTTTTTTTTTGTGTTCCAGCCTCAAACAAATAGTGTTATCTTCAAGTGCCGAATTTGTCAAGGAGACCATATGACTTTGAGTTGTCCATTCAAGCACACTCAAATTGCGCAGGCTAAGGCCAGTGAAGCTGCTAAGGCAGCAGGTAAGTTACTTACTTTTATACAATGAACATTTAAACTTCACTAAAATACTAACATCCTTGTTTATCAATTTCGTAATGAAACATTTCAGAAGCTAAATCTTCTACTACAAACAAGTATGTAGCACCATTTTTGAGAGATGCTGGTGCCAACCGTGGAACAGGCCGTGAGCCTCCAGGTGCTCGCCGTGATGATGTTGCTGCCATAAGAATTTCCAACCTCAGTAACTTTGCTGTTGAGGCCGATCTTGAGGATCTTGTTAAAGGATTTGGGCCTCTTCAAAAATTGTACCTTGCAAAGGAAAAGGTAAACCCAAAAGAGTTTCTATATTATAAGCATTGATGTAATTTGATATATATGTTTGGCTAAAGTAAAATACTACAATATTTTTTTTTACGATCTTGTGTAATTTCTGAGAGAATATTTTTACGAATCTATTTAAAGAAGAAACTAAACAGTCCATTTTGTGTGTGTAGTATTACATGTTAAAAATATAGTCGCGTTTTTTGTTTTACAAATTCTGTGGGGGGCAATTCGCATTCTTGTCTCTAGATTTCATTGCTTAATCACAACAAGGGATACTAATGAAATTGTATTGTTGAGCATAATTTATGGATGTATTGTTTCATTTCAGAGCACTGGCCATTGCAAAGGATTTGCTTATGTGCACTTCAAGTTCCGTGCTGATGCTGCAAAAGCCATACAGACCCTCAATGGCTATGGTTATGACCATCTTATTTTGAATGTGGAGTGGTCAAAGCCTCCCCAGAATAACTGATGCGTAACTATTTCCATGTATTACTTGAAGATTTTTATTAAATTTTGATGCAATATTTGGTGTTTTAATTTTGTAACCACAATTAACTAAGAAAATTATCATGAACAAAAACAAAGATTTATCTCAAAATAATATATAAATACATTCTAAACAAAATTAATATGCATACCATTGAGATAATATAGTAGAGGGGACACTGCAAACAAAATGAAGAGTACATTCTATTCCTGCTTCTGTCATGCCTACAATGTAACATATATTCCCTCTCGCTTCAATGTGTACCCTTGTGCATGCACCTTACGCACAGATTTTGTTCCTGATGTCCGCTCTAGTATAATACCTCAATGATGCATACACTTTAGTAGAGAGATAACCTCTATTCTGTATATTAAATAATCTATGTTGATAAATAATTGGGCTCTCCACTGACTACCACTCATGTGAAAGAGTAACTTAATATATTGTATTCTAAAATTTAACAGAATGGACTTTAGTTGGAACAAAAAACAAATAAACTTCAAATAATTTATTGAAAGCATTCAGCAAGGAGACTAGAAACCTTTTTTTAACACACTGCTACGAAAAGTGCATACATTTTTATTACTGTTGTGCTTCACCTTAACTGCCACCAAATAACATGCACCCACAGAAAAGAATAAATGGGACTTATTGAACTAGTAATTAAATAATTACAATGCTTAAGCAAATATGTGCAATAAATTAGATATCAATGTCATATTTCTCATCATCACTATTGGGGCTATATGTTTCCTCAGGTAAATGCAATTCACCACAAAACATAAGTTCTACATAATGGAAATAATCCAGTGCAATATTTGTAAGCATTGCCCCCGTTGTTATACCAAGTACTGTGCCTATAACAGGTTTCTGCCCAACAGAACTCCTAAGTATAGCCCATAAAAATATGGAGCCCAATGGCCAGAGACAACCACCAAGGAATGCCCAAGAAAAACGCCGAGCTGGAGCTGCTGCAGCCATGTGTGGTCTGGCCCACAGCCATAATCCTGCGCCGCCACCAGCACTCAAAAATAATACATCTGTCAGATCCCGTTGTGGAAATAATCTGTAAAACAACCACCATCATAAAACACTTTGTAAAACATTCACTAAATTACAATTATTAATGGATATTGTATACACACCTGACCATTAAATGTGGATTCATCACACTTACTGACAATGTTGTGTAACTAACCAGACCTTGCAAAGGTAAATAATAGTACAACACATTATCCCTTGTGAATGGCGGTAGTTTTACACTATTTACTGATTTATTGACATAATCCACGGTTTTAGGTACACAAACCGGCAGATCTACTATTTGCCTTCTAATATTTCGGTAGATCCTCTCTAGGATATCCATTTTTTATGACGAATCGACGTATTAAAGGTCTTCCAAACTCTGTACTTAAATTAGTGCAGACTCAAATAAGATTACGTCGCTGCACATTATTTGGCAAGTGTTAAGGACTGCAATGTTATTTATACTATAATTTTAATCATTATAGATCAGTTGCAATGTCGCGTAAATGTGATATGTGATTGCAAAATGCTAAATCCACATTTGACATGACGTGATATGACAACTGACGTACACCAATGACATCTGTAATAGTGATGGTCAACTCGAGTAACTAACTCGAGTTAACCCGAGTTGGGCGTAACTCGAACCCACTCGAGTTGGATTCTCTCAAACTCGAGTTCCAATACCGAATGGAATCGATATGGAGCGAAGATTGCCGATCATTTGCGACTATATTCATTCATAACAAACAAACTGTTAGATGTAGATTTGACGTTATCTTTATAGTGCCGGTTATTATTTTAGTTATTGCGTATTATGCTTTGAAAAATGCCGGGTCCTAAAAGAAAATCTTTAGTTTGGGATGTATTCGAATCGTCATCAGTGAGTGGACGTGTTACATGTAAACAGTGTTCAGGTTCATTCAAATATACTGGAAATATGACCACATTATTAAACCACATTAAAAAGAAGCATCCTAACAATTTTTCATCGAGGAATGTCGGAGTTTATCATCAACAAATGAAAATAATACGAAATACGAAAATAATACTTCAGTCGATTCATCGTCATTATTATGAGCCTGTATCATAATGTTAGTCTGATTTTATTTTAAAGACTGATATATAATTTCATAGTTTAATTGATAGCACATGGCTAGGTAAATGGAGAATCGCTGCCAGTGTCACCAAATCAGCACATGTTACCTTCACACTTCGAAAACAGGATTGCTCCCCAGTCACTCTTAATGGAATCCAACTGCCACACCTAGACACAGTAAAGTATTTGGGAATGCACTTAGATAGAAGACTCACCTGGAATAAACACGTTCGAACAAAACGGGAAGAAATCAACCTAAAGTATAAAGGCCTCTACTGGTTGCTGGGACGGAACTCAAAACTATCGGTTGACAACAAGTTGCTAGTGTACAAGACTGTTCTAAAACCAATATGGACTTACGGCATCCAATTATGGGGCTCCGCTAGCGCCTCAAATATTATGATCATACAGAGAGTGCAGAACTATATCCTGAAACACATCTCTAACGCACTGTGGTTTACTACAATAACAGAGATCCACGAAACACTAAATGTACCAATGGTAAAAAATGAAATCGACTCTCATGTAGTCAATTACTTACGAAGGCTAGGACGCCATCCAAATCAGTTAGCGGGTCAACTTACTGTTCCCGAAACTATAAGAAGGCTTAAGAAGCGCCGAGACATGCTAGACAGCCACACGGCCTGATTTATTTAAGGAAAAGGCTGACTCTGCTGGGAGTAGTGCCTTACACAACAAGAACCCGTCACCACATCTGTTTATAGTCTATATGACTGATTGCAAGATTGTAAATAATACAAAAAAAAAAAAAAAAAAATTGATAGCAAATATTATTTTTAATTAAAATTCGACCAAAAATACTTAAATAAATGATTCGATTTCAAACAATAACTTTTTTGTTTCTTTAATTAGTAGGTATCGCCTAATACATTATAAATAAATAATATAAAAAAATAAAGAATTGAAACAGATGAAAATAGAATTTGTCTGTTCCAATTTTTTAAAGTATTTATGCAAATCAGAGGGAATAATATTTTAAAAACTCAAAAAATATATATTTTATTTGTCCATCCACTTAACTCGAGTTGACTCCGAGTTACGTGGATTTTTACTCGAGTCAAATCGAGTTCAATTTTTTCCGAGTTTTCCCATCACTAATCTGTAACCACCAGGGTAGGTACTGGGCGTGTTCCATTTGGCGTTAACGGCGCCCAAAACATTCATTTCGCTGTTCCATTTGACGATCACGATCATCGTGGTCGCTGTGAACCAAGAAGCTTATACCCAAATGGAGATTGCATTCCGTATATAAAAGTCGTAGACGGAGAAACTAATAGACGGAGTCACATGTTCTATCCCTTTTCCACAAAACGAAAGAGATTTATACATAACATTCATGTAAGAAAGAGATGCAAGCTTTTGTAACCTGTCCTTATCGGCGTAACCGCTTGACTCCAGGAAATTTGACGTTTTGGAGGCAAATATTTACATTATTTGGGGTGGCCAGCGGTCCAAAGGTTGATATTCCCTAAAACAAACTATATTAATAGATTTAAATTACATATTAAAAAACAAACTTCAATAATTATCTTTTATTTTTTAAACTTTTTCCTTATATGTTTTGAACTGTATATGGATGCACAATAGATATTATTTTTGAAATAAAACTATTTACGAATTTTATCGCGGATTTGGTTTAAGTTTTGCTTTTTTTAACTTCTCCCCGCGACGTTTCGATTACTTTACAACTTTCGTGGTCACGGGGCGGACTAGATGTTGTTTTGTTATTAGCTTTTATTACAATCGTTTTTATTTTCAGAACTAAATATTTACTTAAATTATGTTTATGTTATACAGTGTTTTTATTAGTTCTGGGTGATGGCTGACGACCCAGGTATGTAAGTGCATTGTAGTTCCCCTCAAAGTTAAAATATCGATATTTTAGCAATTATATTTTTTTAAAGAACGGTCAAAGTTTCCCGATACCTTAGGAAAAACGTGTCAACCTGGCCACACTCCCACAAATATCGCTATCTCATACTAGGTTACACGGTGGCTACCCCTGTGATAAAAGTGAAGCCATGGATGTAATATAAAAACAGGATTGCGCACGAAGAAAATGGTGTCATCCTGAAATAAGACATGTAGCATAAGGTTTAATTTACTATGGTAAATGACATGGAGGAAGGCCGAAACCAAGTGAGACAGCATGAGAGGTTTCTATCCCTTATTATTTGCTAGCGTGACCATAATAAAACCCGCCTTAGAACTTTTTTGATCGACAATTCAAAGTTCAGATGAATTATTGAATAACTTTTAATCTGCTTGAATATTAAAAGCAGTTCTTTTTTCGTTAAAATTTTATTATTAAAGTAATGTTTAATTTATACACATTAATTTGCATCTACTGCATACTATGTTTTAAGTGAAAATAAAAACGTTAAAAGTTTTTCTAATACAATTGATCATGAATTAAGGATAATTAAAAAATATTTATTTCTTGCGATAGTTTTTATTTACTGAGTGATGTAAAATTTCGGCACGGACGTATTACACTAACTGCTATATTTTCACGCCTAAGCCACTGAACCAATTTTGATAGAATTTGATACAGAGATAAATTAGACCTTGGGTAAGGGCAAAAGGTTCCCGCTTGTTATGTAGACAACGCTTGAAGGGGTTGAACAAGGGGATACGCAGTACGCATGGAAAAATCTAAACTGTTGAAGTTACAGATGTCAAACTTTTTTACTTATTTTGTAACAAAAATAACTGCACACTTCGTTTTCTTAAAGTTAAACCATAAAGGGGTTATAATAAGGGTTGAAAGGTAGTGAAAATAATGGCGTGAATAATATTAGAAAAATAGCATTATGGGATTTCATTTCATTTCTTTATTGATCCGGTGGTCTAAAAATTGATATCTGAACGGGTGGTTCACACATTTACACGAATTTTTGAAATTTAGAGTCAGAATTGATAATTATCGCCGCAATTTTGAACTTTATTGTTAATGATTCGATTAAAATAGGGATATTCGTTAGGGATGAGATAGACGGTACGTTGATTTTAGTTATTACAAGAGTTGGTATGAATAATAACATGTATCTGGTACGAAGTAGGCCAGGGAAGCTCCTATCTAGTGGTCATTGCGGGGTATGCGATCTCGGCTCCCTGAGCTACTGCTATTACTACCAACTTTCCCCTTCGTGGCTGTAGTATCCATCTCTACATTCCATACTTTCCTATCCAATAACATCTTCTGGCCGCAAACTTTCCCCGGTTGAAGACGGACAGCAGCGTCAACAACGCGAGTACCCTCCTGCGCTCTCGAATCCGTCTGCCAAGCGTGGTGAGTATTGGCATAAAAAATAAAAAAGCCTAATAGTTGCTAAAACCAGGATCAGGACTCCAGTCGCCGCAGCCCCGCTATTCCTGGTTATGATAGCGGCCACGGTAATGGCGGGACAGATGGTGGTAAGAATCTCTGTGTTGACCCCGGCTACCACACCCTGACGAATGGCACTGATAATACACAACATACGCACTTTGTGAACAGACGAGAAGATAGTTAACTGTATTTTGCTGTTAATAAAGGCTTATTATTATTATTTTCATTTTTCATTTCACCTATAAAAAGTATACGTATAAAACTATGATTTTGAACTTTTTTGCTAGGTCCTAATGGTGGACCATATTTTGGTGGTCAAATATTTTTTAAACGGTTAGACAATATCACGTATGTTACCTCAAAAACAAAATGCTTCATTCGACGTATTACAACTGAAATATTTACCATATTAGCCAATTTGATTAAAATTCCTGTATTTCCCAAAACATATGGTCACCCTATAGGAACGGGACACAACCCTACCGTCCTACACCTCTCGCTCGGCTCGTTTTTCCCATGACAGTGCGCAGTCCTGTTTATATACTACGTCCATGAGTGAAGCACAAAAAAATGACCTTGAATGACGTCGCTGTTGCCTGCTATCCTTTTCTTTAAAGTGAAAATGAATGAACTAAAAATCATGTTCATTCTCCGTGAGATCGGGATTATCAACGATTCGATGAGCTCGGCGCTGTAAGGAGTCAGGTGGGCCGAGCTGGTATTTTGGGGCTTCTACGCAGAGGTGAGAGCAGTACTCCACGTGGTGCCAGTCTCCAGGTGGTGAAGTATAGATTGGCTCTGTTGAGGATCCCTAACTTTTTGCTGGCCAATCTGCCCTTGTCTTCCAATTAAATATATACATAAATACACTCCACAATCACATACATAGTCCTGACCCCACATTCATATCTATTAAGTCTTGTGTCGTGGGTATCGGGAACTACGGGAGACTTTTCGGTCTCACAAACACCCAGACCCGAGATAAATACTTGTGGACCTCACAAACATTTGTCTCGGTCCGGGGATCAAACCCAAGGCCTCTCGTTTCACAGGCAGCGTCTGCGCCACGGAGGCTGGCAACAAATGACACCTTAACGCACTTTGCTTAATATTTCGTTTCCAGGAATACTCTCGGATGCTTAT
Organism: Hyles euphorbiae; assembly: GCA_023078785.2. Taxonomy (NCBI): domain Eukaryota; kingdom Metazoa; phylum Arthropoda; class Insecta; order Lepidoptera; family Sphingidae; genus Hyles; species Hyles euphorbiae. The sequence continues at coordinate 16,565,881 of CM041050.1, forward strand.
AGAGAGTGTCTCAATGACAAAAGGGATCTTCTTGGTTGCAAGCGAGTAAACTTGTGTCTTCTTGGTGTTAAACTGAGCTATGTTCAATCCACCCCATTGGGAGGCGCTCTTCGTGGACCAGTATGTAGTGTGCGCGCTTGCACTTCCTGCACGGCGGCTTCAACAGTTTTTCGGCAGTCTTCTTTCCTGTGCCTCCCTTGAAGACACTTGAAGCAAAGACGGCTCCTCTTCGCCTAGTCCTACTTGTTTTTGACCGCTGCTGTCCCGAAGTCCTAGCAGTCCAGCATCCGATGATCACCGTTGCAGTCCGAGCAGACCACCTTCACGGGCCTCTCTTCTCTCTCCTGCAAATGGACTGAATCTGTCGGCTTCTCTGTTCAAGACTTCATCATCGAGATGAGTTCGGGTGCCTCTTCTCCTTTGTCTGCGGCGAAGTCGTACCATCGGTACCGAATGACCGCAGGCATCTTATCGACTATGCTCTTCATAATCTCCGGCGAATGGAGATACTGTGGCTTCTTCAAGCCCTGGATCGCTGTGACGGTGTTGTTCACTTGACTCGCGAAAACACACATATCACGCCCGTTTCCATTGATTGGCATGCTCTTCAATTTTTCTAACTCGCCTAAGACCAAAGCGTCTACTCTTCCTAATCTGCGGGCGCAGGGCTTCCATAACTTCCTCCGGTGAACAGTCGGAGAATAGAACGCTCTTCACCGCGTCCCTGGCCATTCCTCTGTTGGCCTTACGCAGTCTGGCCATGTTCTGTGGGCGACTAAAGAACGAGGCTGTGTCTTCATCCCGCAGGTACCGTCGAACGGCGGTAGCTCGTGCAGGAACGCGGGAGTCGAGCAACTCGAGTCGAGCTCGAGCGGCCGCTGCTGCTGTTTGCGCCGCCTCATGCTCGAGGCGCGCAACTTCTGCCCTTGTTTCCAGCTCCTTCTTCTTCGTGCTTGACCGTGTGGAGCGTCCTCTTCGAACTGGCGTAGCCGGTACATCTTCGTGTTATCCGGGTGCGCGAGGAGTTTCAGTCGCGGTCGTAGCAGTCGTTGTGGTCCCATGTGACCACGTCGTGGTGACCGTAGATCCCGACGTGCATCCAACTCGGGGCGCCGTAGTTGCGCCGGTTATCGAGGTCGCGGTGGTTGTCGTTGCTCGAAGGCTTGTCAATGGAGCGCCTTTCGTGCTTCGGGTAACTGGCATCTTGAGTGCGGCGAACAATCCGGCTTGAAGGACCAACTGTAGGCGTATGGAGGTCGCAAGCCTGGCGACAGACTACGTGTTCCGCGCGCGGCGTTACTGGGCGAGATTCCGAGCTATTAACTCGGGCGCCGAAGCCCAGTGTATGCACCCTCTAGTGCGTGTTCGGGCACTCTAGACGTCTAGTTCTTTAGGAAAGTCGCTCCAAAAAGTGCGATTTGTATAGGACGGGAACGCAATAAAACACACGATATACAGGGTATATCAAGACTGCTACCGAAAACGAAGACGGGTGGTAGTGGAAACGACATCAGACACAATGCAACAGAAAATGTTGCAAAAAAGCGACGCGACGTTTTTTTTGTTGTTATTTTTTTCATATGGTCGTATTTGGATGATAAATACATTTTTTTCCTAAAATAATATGGTGTACCCTTTTATTTTTAAGAAGTTATTACTTTGGCAAAAAACTATGGATTTACCACCCAAAAATGGTGACATTAAAAAAATTATAAAAAAAAATCTCGCGTTTCTTTGCGAAATTTTTAGATGCATTGTGTTTGTAGTCTCTAAAACTATCACCCGGTTTCTTTTTCGGTAGTAGACTTGATATACCCGGTATAAAATATACACGGGATCAACCAAGCCTCGCCCTATAGTACCCCGAAGTAGGTACCAGTCATAAGCCTTGCCGGCTACGTCGCAAATCTTGCGGAAACCTGGATCGGTTCGTACTTCGGGCTTCTTCGAATTTCTTCGGGCTTCCTCGGTTTTCTTCGGAGCTTCGGGTTTCTTCGTAGTTCTTCGGAGAGCTCTTCTGGATCCAGTAAATTCCTAATTTTGCTTGCCAGCTTAAGAACTTCGAGGCGTTACCACATAAAATGGTTCCCTTTTTGGGTCAATTTTCATTTCGGAGCGTGGTCATTTTCCCCTTTATTTAAATAAGTAAATAAATTATATATGTACGTACATCGCTGGATAGGTCTCATCAGGCCCTTTAAAATGACATAAAATGCATAGATGTGTGAGCGGTGAGTGCGAAGTTATCTTATAAAATGTACCAAAAGTTCGGCGAAATGCATCCAATTCGCCTACACATACTTCGATCGTGGCGTGACGAGACCTTACATATTGTTCTTGTTTGTTATGTGGGATGTTGCGCACGTGCGTCGTCAACAATTACTATTTATTTATTTATTTACATATAGGTACCTACTTAGCTAATTTAAGTAGTTAGGTACATCCTCCACTACCTAAGAATATTCAGTTTTTATTGTAGGGGCAGTGGCGGCGTAAAAAAGGTCCCCTCAATCTACTCTTGTATCTATCTAATTACACATTAATAACATATTTTGAAGTCCATCGCAACTATAATTATTTACTTTCTTAAAAATATAATGTCTAATTCCCAGAAAGAATGAATTAATGGTGCACTTGATCTGATCTTGCCGCCACCTTTGCTGCGATAGGCACTGGCAAGTTAGGAGAATACGATAGCTGGGTTTTGCAGTAGACTTTTATAAATTTGAGGAGAATATCATAGGTGCAATATTCCACGTGGGGTCCAACCTTCGCCTTTTTTTCTCTCTTTATTGATGAGGGGTTTTTATCCACACGGATACGCCAAACCCATTGTACCTTATCAACTATACACTACATTATTGTCTTAAGAGGTAAATAATATTAAAGGTATACAATAATAATAAAAAGAAATATAAGTAAAGATGGATAATAGGTCGGATGAAAATATAAGTAAACAAAGTATTTAATTACACAGGCTAACTAGGTTGACTAATTGTTTGGCCATGTGGGATTTAGGGTATGCTAAACCTACGCCTTATAACGCTGCAGACAATGACTCGTCGTAATATATCGCCTCGATCTGTTGAGCATATCAAGCTTATTTGAGGCCAAATCAAACATATCTCTTTTTAGACCAAAAGACTGTTGCCACCAAACTTTCGTCATTTGATAAAATAAAATAAAATAATCAGATACTTTTGATGGTTCTTTCAACATGCCAGATACATTGAAGCTGATAACTTCCAAAGCAACCACGACTGGAACTTCATAATAGCTGATTGTGTGATGCTTATGTCAAAGCATGTAATGCAGACAAACTTTCAGTTTTTAATTTTTATTAAATGACTAAAGTTTGGCGACCACGGAGTCTTGCTCTATTTCGGTTGAATGGTTGGTCTGTTCTTTTTATTGGTGGCGTAGGGGATGATGTGCCAACCCGCACTAAGCCAGCGTGGTGGACTATATGGTCTAACCACTCTCAATCGTACTCTCGATTGTAGAGGAGGCTCGTGCCCTGCAGTGGGACGTATATGGGCTGATACAGTAGGGGATTATCCTTAGATTATATACTCGTCTAGATGACACATCACACGTCACCGCGCGGCTCAAAAAAAGTCTACCAAAGGACCTGGACAGTTTCTGCCTAGTTACTTTTTATCATGTACAAAAACAAGGCAATAATTGAATGAATATAAAAAATCAACTATTAATTTAAGATTACGTCATATTTCTGTAGAAGTTTAGGGAGTAATATAAAGTTTAATAAGATTTTGCATTGATTGATGACCCATTTCCGCCATTGTTGGCCCCGCGTTAACGTTTCGTTCGCAGTAAAGCAAGTGTAGGAAAAAAATAATAACTTAGTCTAAAATATTCCTAAAAATAATCTATAAGTAGGTAATAAGTCATAATAATTAACAATACTAAATATATATAAAGTGTGCAGGACGAAGACTAATTTTTAATAGTTAAGTGTATCATGTTACTAGTAAATAGTTATCAGTTTGTAAATGTTCTTATGTTGTGATGTTAATAAATAAAGATAGAACGTTCCCTTAGTTATAAGCTTATATATAAGTTGTTGTTGTATAGTTTTGAGCATATAACTTGTTATGTGTGTTAGCCTAATATGCAATATTATGTGAATTGTTATGTTTCTTGTTATATACTAGAGTGTTTTATCAGAGATTATATAAAGATTTATGTAGTTAGAACAATATTGTCAGACCCTAGTTTATATACTGATTTAAGTATAGTGTCGGGTGCGGGGTCCGCCGAACTTAGGTGCCTCCCACACATTCGGTGCGGAGTTACACCTCGCGGCCCCGCACCCCCCGCAGGACCGAGCTACCGCCCCGCAAGTCGCTACAGCGACACCCCGCAGCACGCGCTCTCATTGGCCGAGCGCGCCTGTGACGATCGCGGGCCCGACCCTAGGGATTAGCCCAAAATTGGGAATATAGATCGGCACCCTGGGTCGGGCAAATCAGTTCGGTTCCGGCCTACAGTCAAGAAAACATCAAGAAGTCAGCAAGTCAGCAAGTAGTCAGCAAGTCAGCAAGTAGTCAGCAAGTAGTGAAGAATTAAGCAGAATCGCTGCCGGGAGATACCAGAACGAAGCTCTGCAGCCACATCACGACGGTGCCGCAGTTACGTGTCGTAATTACGCCGCAATTACGTCACTTTGTAAAACGTACTTCTCAGTGCGAATAAAGTTTCTACTTTCTAATCACTGGTATTATTTACCACGCAACCAGCACCCCCGAGCATATAAACATTGAACGAGGCTGTTCGAAGGCGGTCTCGTTCATTCTGGTCCTTCAGTTCGCCGGATTTGCGTGGAAATATGCCAGTGACTAGATCGGTGGGAAGGCACACCGCCTCGGCCTCGGCCTCGGCGTCTGCCACGGTGACATCCGCCACTGCCACGACAGACGAGACGGGTGCGTCATGCACTACGACGACTGTCACCGGCACCGGCACCGATGCTACCACCACGTTAAACTTAGAACAGTCAAAACAACCCGCGGCGAACGAACCTATGGTAGCGGAACCTACCATCGCCGCCGGTATTGAAGAAAAGCCGAGAAGCAAAGCGCCGTCAAGATCAAGAAGCAAGAAAACGTCGAAATCTCGCCGCCTTGCCGAAGCCCGAGCCGAACTCGCTCGACTGAAAGTCGAGCTCGCCGCCGCCCGAGTCCAACAAATTGAAGCAGACTCGAGCACCGAAGATGACGACAACACGGCGGTCGCGGAGATTGAACAAGAACTCCGCGTCCACACATGGCTACAAAATAGCCAACTGCTCGCCATCGATAGCGAGCCGCATCAAGCGCCGCACACCGAAGCCGCCGCGCACGCACCGGCGGGAGTCACCGCCGCACACCCGCCGTGCACACAGTCGTCACTTCACCCGCAACAGACGTCAACAGTAGAGCGCGCACCCGCGCCTCTACTCGCCGACCTGCACGCGCCTCCGCCAGCGACCACTGCCGCGTCCTGGGGACCGAACTTCGGCGCTGCACGCCTGCCGCCGACGTCTACAGTAGAGTGCGCACCCGCGCCTCTACTCGCCGATCTGCACGCGCTTCCACCAGCGACCACTGCCGAGTCCTGGGGACCGAACTTCAGCGCTGCACATCAACCGCCGCCCGCCGTCGCCGCCTGGTTAGCCGAACAGGCAGCACGCGCCCCTCCGCCAGCGACCACTGCCGCGTCCTGGCGACCGAACTTCGGGGTCGCGCAGCTGCCGCCGCCACCTACGCAAGCCACGCCGTGGGACTCCGCCGCCGCCATCATCGCGGCCGGCCTCGAAGCCGCCGCGAACGCCAATGCGTCGTGGCATCAAAGCCGCACCGCGCCGCCGCCGCAACCGCGGCCGCCACCGCCGCCGCCGAACACTGCGCCGGGATTGGAGCCCAGCGCCGCCGCTCCGCTCGCACCAGCTATGTCGGACGGAGCACTTGCCGTCCCGCCGAAGAGGACGGAGATGCAGCAACTAGCTGCAGCGATCACCAACGCAGTACAAGCTGCGCAAGTAAAGCAAACAAGCGCGGCTCAACGACTGGAGCTGCACGTGTTCTGCGACGCCAGCGAGAAGGCGTACGCATCCGCGCTATACTGGCGCGCAGTGGACCACAGGGGAGCTGTGTCCACCACTCTCGTCGCCGCGAAAGCCAAGGTAGCCCCTCTGAAATTGTTATCGATCCCGCGCCTGGAACTCCAAGCGGCCTTATTGGGAGCCAGGATGGCAGCCGCAGTCAGAGAGGAGCACACCAGGAAGCCCGACGCGACGACGTTCTGGACGGACAGCCGGACCGCGCTCACGTGGATCCGGACCGGGGCCAGGAGTTATAAGCCCTACGTGGCCCATCGCATAGCGGCCATAGAAGAAATCACAAAAACGTCGGAGTGGCGATGGGTACCGACACGCTGGAACGTGGCGGACGACGCCACACGAAATGTCCCTGAAGAACTGAACTCAAACCACAGATGGTTTCAGGGACCGGAATTTCTGCAGCATGATCCGAACACATGGCCGATGGAGACACCGAGCTCGCCGCCACCTTCAGGTGAAGAACGCGTCAACGTCATCTGCACCAGTGACCAGTCGAGCGTGATACCTGACGTCACACGCTTCTCGTCGTGGACGAGATATCTCAGGGCGACAGCAAGAGTGCTACAAGCAGTCGCTATGTTCCGGCGCAAGATTGAACAAGTCAATTACAAGCGAACAAAAAGGGGTCCACGTCGCGACCCTGATTGGCGAGCCGCGAACACCAGAACCAATCCGACAGTCAGGACACGCCAATCCGCAGCTACGGACAAGTTTATCACGTTGACAGCGGAGTATCAACGAGAGGCAGAAAAACTTATAACAAAGAACGCCCAAGAAGAGGCGTTCAAAGAAGAACTCAAGGCGCTGCGAGCCGGCAAGGAGGTCGGAAGACATAGCCGACTACACCAGCTCAGTGTAAGACTCGAGGACGACATCATCGTCCTGAAGAGCCGAATTAACGCCGCCACTGGAGTGCCGGAAGAAGTAAAAACCCCTCCAGTCATAGATGGAAACCACCGGGCCACACAGCTATGGATCCTTCATGTACATAGGACTCTACATCACGCAGGGGTGGAGGCTACGGTAAACCAAGTAAAGCAGCATAAATGGGTCGTGCGACTGCGACCGACAGTGAAGATGGTGCTGTCAAAATGTCAAATGTGTCGCGCAAGGGCCGCGACACCTCCGAGGCCGGCCACAGGGGACCTGCCGACATGCCGGTTGGCGCACCACCAACGACCATTCACCTACACGGGTCTCGATTATTTCGGCCCGCTCACCGTGACCGTCGGGAGAAGCACACAGAAGAGGTACGTCGCGCTGTTCACATGCCTCACCGTGCGCGCAGTGCATCTCGAAGTGGTGTCCTCGCTGAGCACCGAATCAGCAATCATGGCGTTACGACGAATGATCGCGCGACGCGGTTGTCCGACCGAGATCTGGTCGGACAACGCGACGAACTTTCACGGGGCGGATGCGGAAATCCGCCAAACTCTTCTCTCCGGTGCGAAAAAAGAAGCATCAAAAAGGGCCATAACATGGAAGTTCATCCCTCCAGGAGCTCCATTCATGGGAGGCGCGTGGGAGAGGTTGGTGCGGTCAGTGAAGACCGCACTGACCACGGTGCTCCACCAGAAGAGCCCCAACGAAGAAACTCTCCACACCCTGCTCACCGAAGTCGAACTCACACTAAATAGTCGACCATTAACGCATGTGTCGGTAGATCCTGCCGACCCTGAGTCCCTGACGCCTAGTCACTTCCTGCTGGGCGGTCAGGGACACTTCGCCACTACGGGCCTGCCAGCGGATCACACCGCTAGCCCGTACGCCAGCCTGCGTGCGACGCAGGCACTCGCCGACGCCTTCTGGGCGCGTTGGCTAAAGGAGTACCTGCCCGAACTCCGTAACCGGCGGGAGCCCCATGGACGGGGCGCTGAACTTCGTGTCGGCGACCTAGTACGGGTCGTCGACAACAACCTGCCGCGCAACACCTGGGTGCGCGGGCGCATCTGCGCCACGTATCCGGGACCGGATGGCGTCATCAGAACCATCGACGTCGCCACGAGGGGCGGCGTGCTACGACGCCCATCCAAGAAAATCGTCGTAATCCAGAGCGTCGAGAACGACGAGTCGCCCTGCACCCCATGAAGATGCACCGTCGCGTCGCGTCGCTACGGTACACGGCGGGAGAATGTGCAGGACGAAGACTAATTTTTAATAGTTAAGTGTATCATGTTACTAGTAAATAGTTATCAGTTTGTAAATGTTCTTATGTTGTGATGTTAATAAATAAAGATAGAACGTTCCCTTAGTTATAAGCTTATATATAAGTTGTTGTTGTATAGTTTTGAGCATATAACTTGTTATGTGTGTTAGCCTAATATGCAATATTATGTGAATTGTTATGTTTCTTGTTATATACTAGAGTGTTTTATCAGAGATTATATAAAGATTTATGTAGTTAGAACAATATTGTCAGACCCTAGTTTATATACTGATTTAAGTATAGTGTCGGGTGCGGGGTCCGCCGAACTTAGGTGCCTCCCACACATTCGGTGCGGAGTTACACCTCGCGGCCCCGCACCCCCCGCAGGACCGAGCTACCGCCCCGCAAGTCGCTACAGCGACACCCCGCAGCACGCGCTCTCATTGGCCGAGCGCGCCTGTGACGATCGCGGGCCCGACCCTAGGGATTAGCCCATAATTGGGAATATAGATCGGCACCCTGGGTCGGGCAAATCAGTTCGGTTCCGGCCTACAGTCAAGAAAACATCAAGAAGTCAGCAAGTCAGCAAGTAGTCAGCAAGTCAGCAAGTAGTCAGCAAGTAGTGAAGAATTAAGCAGAATCGCTGCCGGGAGATACCAGAACGAAGCTCTGCAGCCACATCACGACGGTGCCGCAGTTACGTGTCGTAATTACGCCGCAATTACGTCACTTTGTAAAACGTACTTCTCAGTGCGAATAAAGTTTCTACTTTCTAATCACTGGTATTATTTACCACGCAACCAGCACCCCCGAGCATATAAACATTGAACGAGGCTGTTCGAAGGCGGTCTCGTTCATAAAGCAATGTTTGTAACATATATTCTTCCCATTTTTACACACTTTCATTGCAACAACTAAACGCTGCAGTAAAATACTTGACACTTGACAGTTGCTTGACAAGAACCATGCTTTGTTTATTTGTTTACATTGTGGCACAATTAAAATACGTCTCGGTGTATATTTTGTGTAACTTATAAAATATTAGTTCCTTTAAATTCCAAATTCGATGATAAAGCATTTATGTAAACGTATTTTTATTCGATTCAATAAATTGACAGATGACCTACAAAACCTAACCTCAAAATAAGATATGTTTTTGTAAATATCTAAAAACCCTGAACTTCCTAAGCTTTGTAACTTTTCTGTATTAATCTTGGAACAAACCTTACCCCAACAATGCAAAACTAATTGATGTAGACGAGATTCGAAGTACTAGGCACAGCGCCATACAAAAACTGGCCATGTCCTTTGGTAGACTCGCTTCTCACGTACGTCCAGGCCGGTTTAACTCGGGCATAAAAAGTAACCCAATTTTCTATCTCGCTTTCTCATATGCCGTTTTCGCCCCATCTCTTTCACTTTTATGAATGTGTGCGTGTGCCGGCGTGCGCCGTCGCCGCCATATTGCCGCCATATTTTTCAACAGTCGATTGCTGTTTAGTTTGGATTTGCTTATTTTATTCCATTTGCATGTTATTTCATCTGTTTTGTAATCAGTAACGTAAATATTTAACAGTACAAACGTGATATAGTTTTGTTTGTGTAAATCGTATCTAAAAACTTGTGATTTACGTGATAATTATTAATTTTAGTTATGTGTTTTGTTCCCGAGTGCACCAACGAAAAAACATAGAAATATCTGTGCAGACTTCACAAACAAAATATACAAACACTTTAATAAGTGAACAGCTATGTTGGCGGAGCAAGAAATACCAGATTATTGAAAAACATAAATCTAACCTCATCTGACATAATGAAGGTAAATATAATAATTTGTTATTCCGCTGTGACCCTATTTCTAGTTTAATCTGCTACAGGAATGTAAGAAATAACAATAAGTTGAAATAAATACCTATTAAAATACAGATTTATTAGATCTCTGAACATGTGATAAGGTTAACTTTTTGTTAGTGTCTAGAGTGATGGATTATGTAGCCTTACTCCTCTCATTCGTACTCTCGACTGTAGAGGAGGCTCGTGTCCTGCAGTGGAAAGTATATGAGTCGACCCAGTACAGTATAGTGCAAGATTAAAGCTATTGTCAGTATAGGTATTTCCGAGTTCATAACATATTAATTGATAATAATTATTCAAAGTTTTATGATAACATGTATTTAAAGTCAGGAAAGCAGTCAACTTCAACAGATTGTGCCCTTATAATAATTATTTTTTTAATTAATTGTTTTATAATTTCTAGGCTAGACTCGGGTCAAATTTCCAAGCAATTCGCAGGCAAATGGGTTCATCGTTGGAAGTACAAAGAAAGTCTCTACTGTGTCTGCAGGATCACTACACTGTAGGTTTATATGTTAATATTGGTGAAGATTAAATCACAACAGAAGTAATTATGTTCATTAATAATCTGTTTATAATATTTATACTTCTTGATATAATTAAAATTCTCATAAAAATGCATTTGCTAAAGATTTTTGTTATATTTTCAAATCCAGTGCAATGCAGTAGTTTATTAAAGTATATATGACAGACCTATATTGTGCATACTATAATAGTAATAGCATTAACATTCTTTAAAATGACTATACTCCAAACATATTTTTTGCCTATTCCGTTAATATTTATTTATATTATAATAATAAATCAAAAAAGTTTTAGTATTTAGCTGTCATGCATTTAATGTGTTCCATGATTTGACTAATTATTATTTGTTAATTAATAGCTTATTTTAATTATGTATGTCTTGTTTTTGCTTTTCAATTTCTCCAAAAGTAAGCCAAATCGTTTTGTTTATTGTTTACTTTATATTAATTTTGTCTTAGATAAAATTTACAAACTACGCAATCTTGTGCTGTTTCATGGTATTGTAAAATATAATTTGCAATAATTAATGTTTCCATTTAAATTTTTATTTGTCAATGCATATTTCAATTCTGTAGTCATGTTCTTAGATTTGGCATTGTTTTATTGGTCCTAAATTAAAGAAAATTGATATTTACAAATTGGAAATGCTTAAATTAATCTGAAGATGTATAAAAAACTATTGTAGGTATAATATTCATTAAGATGAAAATGTTAAAATAAAACTTGTAATTTTAAAAATAAAATCAAATAAATCAAAGAATATATTGTTGAGTAAAGGTTTCGAATTATAACTTGGTTTTATTTATTTTCATTTTAAATCCAGATATTTAAACATATAAGCATGAAACCCAAATAAAAAACCGGTAAATTTTCGGTAGTAAAAATCGGATTGGTGAAAATTTAACGTACATCCCTAAATATTTCGGTAATTTCGGTAAAGTACCGATTTCCAGCTCTGGTGCGAAACGCATCTAAATATATATACGTATAACTTGCGAAAGAGATGGCTCAAATACGATGAACAAAATTCTTAAATACTATTGGTCAGTGACAAAATTATCAATGAAAAGAAAGAAAGATCCGATGAAGATTGAATGAATTATATATGTAGAAAAGAATGTTTGGTTTCGTTGTGTGAGTTTTCATAACGTGTTAAAAAATTTGTATGGAGTTGGCCGTCTGTATTTTTAGTCGTCTGTGCGTACGTCAGTGTCATTTGAACTACATATGGATAACGTGCTCCCGAAAAATAATTAATTATGCCGGTTTGTGCTGTCGAATTGTATCGCAATTGTGTGGGAAAACTGTATAATAATACCAATATCACTTTCTATCGGTAACATTATTGTTAAACCACTATTATTTGAAGAAAACATGAACTTTTAATTCATTATTTTGAAGATGAGTTTCATTGGCCAGTGTTGTCAATTTATTACTAGGAAAATTTGTTGAAACTGTGGGAGAAACTATAAAACACAAATATCATTACATAATATTTCGATCAGAATAACAAGAAGAAGAATGGCATTATTTATTTAATGAGTAAATAAAACTTACCTACACGATATTAATGAAACCCACGACGACATGCACTTCATAGTAATTTTATTAATTCTTTGCCTTGCATGTACCATTCAAAATTTCACAAACGGGGTACTGCTATTGTCATCTTTGAAGAAACAGCGAGAACTTATTCAAGGTCCTAATAATATTTTTAGACTTCCTACGGATTCCGTACTAGCAAATTGCTAATTGAGAGACATTACACAGCGGAAACGAAAAGAAGACCATTCGTAGCTTTCACATGACTTCAGTTGTGTGTTCCGAACATTTTACTTATGATGATTTATATTTTACATAAATACAGAAATCAGATAACAGCCCAGGCAATAAATCCAAAGAGTTAATTCTATTCGGAAACAAACACTAGGAGATGGGTTTAGATCTTTATTGTTTTTACTAAAATGGGTTATAAATATAATTAATAGTATGATTACTTTAAATAAAGAAAAAATATTTTATTTAACCTATTTTGTATATGAAATAATGGGGAAAAGTTAAGTTAATAATCTGTAGTAGGCATCCCTAAACACACACACCTTGACAGTTGGATTACAATAATTACACGACCCGTACTCACACATATCAACGAAAGTGAGGACACTTTTAGCGCATCGTTTGTTGACATTGCTCAATCTAGACGAGTATATAATCTAAGGGGATTATCGTAGGTACGATTTCCCAAGGGGCGGCTTGTTTTCTGGCTGGTTTCCTTCCCTGGAACAATGACGCAACAACCCTTTCGTTGTCGGTTTATTACAAGCAATGATTATAGAATAAAGTTAATCATTGATTATAAGGAACTGGAATCGTCAAGTCAAGGGGAGCAATCAGCTTTTAGAGAGAGAGAAGTGGCCGTTATGGAGGAGTGGTACTCTAGGATGGACAATTCCAGTGCTGGTGGGTGGACCATTGTGACAGTGTGTAATGTTTTTTTACCAGTGGCGGAACAAGGGTTTCCGTTGTGGTTCTTCCGCGGGCCGCCGGGTTATAAGAGGCCGTACCGTCACGACACCTCTACCCTATTGGGGGCGTTAAAATTTCGCCACGGTGTAGTGTATTGATAAATTCATACTCTTAGCATCTGTCGTCTCGAACTATACACTACGCGAACCAAGGGTGAGTGAGATAGATATAGAAGGAGATAGATCATAGACGTGGAGGACGGAACGGGGTGTGAAGACGTGGTGTATAGCAAACGAGCCGATAAATATTAATAATTGTATTCTACTACAATGTTACACATAATAACCGTAAATAGTGACTATTACACACGGTATCTCCTACCCGTCACAAAAGCCGACATAACGGGGTAAACGGTGTCGCCTCGTTGGATTCGGAGAGTCAAGGGTTACCTATAGCAACTCAAAGATGGACGACAGACATGGCCTCATCTCTGACGTAAAAGCCCATATTATCTTTAGCCAACGGCGCATCCTGAAACAGTCGTAAGTTGGAATCATGCGCGCCGGATGCGCATAAAAGTAGAACAAGCAATTATTTATCGCAGGGCGCTTAGGCGGGCATAGATCTCGCACTTTTCGCCTTAGGATGTCTGGGGTCGCCCATAATACGTGTGATGGTCATCGAAGGGTTTTTGGTGGATATGCTGGTGTAGTTTTGGGACCCGACTGGGCCACAACATCAGCAACATGCCAGGTTGGAAGGCTAGTGACACTAATATACGCGTTCCAGCTACGCCCAGGGTACCGAAAGGGGAGCTTAATAGTTTTCCTCCAAAAAAAGACAGATTTCATACTGCATGGTATATTCAGTGTAGACTTATTTAATATTTGGTACCTATTAGAATTTATGTAGGGGTGCTCAATATAAAGCCGCCGCGTCTAAAAACCTACCTTGCGCCACCATCGTGTAGGGCAAATACATATTAAACTGTAGGTACTTACCTAATTGCTTCAGATTTATGAATTTTGTTTTGTAATAGAAGGATAAATATACCCCTTAGCTAAACAAATGTAACTTATAGACATTTGTTTCAGGTTTGGATGTTTGTGAGACTGAAAAATGTCTTGTTCTTTCTGGTCAGGACTATGTATGTGGCTGTTCAGTGTGTTTTATTTTATTTATTAATTTAATTAATTATAATCTGTAATAGCTTATAAGTAATAGAAGTAAAAAAATAAAGTAAGACAATGTTATCATTTATATTTTATAATCAGCAAAATAAACTACAAGTAGGTATACAAATTAGCTCATTTTAAGTTTTAATAATTTAACTGGTATTTTAGCTTTAGCCACTTGTTCTATTAATGATATGCCAAGAGGACTTACAGCTTCAATATCTAGCGAATGGTAGTCTTTTATAATATCAATACCTTTCTTCCATTTCTCTAAACCATTCCATGCTATCATAACTCCATTATCTGTACATAATTTTGGTGTAGGTCTGAATATGTTATATTCAGTTTCATTGCATAATGTTTTTAATGAGTTGTATATGTAGTTATTGCAGGCTACACCACCAGAAACTACTAGCAGCTTATTGTTTTCTGGGATGAGTTTATTTAGTTGACAAAATTCCATGGCTCTCTGAGTTCTGTGGATCAAATGTTTCGTGATTGCATTTAACATTGCTGCACATAAATCATTATATTCTGGTATTAATTTATCTGCTACAATATCATGTTGTTTCTCTTTTCTATGTATATGGTATAAAACTGATGTTTTTAATCCATTGAAACTAAAGTTGCAATCTTTATAGTCAGCTAGTGGTAAGGGCATTTTAAACATATTTATATTAGTACTTTTCATAGCTGCATGTTCTATTGCTTCACCTCCACACATTTTTGAATATTCAGGCACATTTTTCAATTTCATTCTTCTAGCGACTTTGTCAAATACCTCTCCTGGAGCTGAATCCATACTCTCTCCCAGCAATTTAAAATTGTTCACATCTTGAACTACTGCTAGTAAACAGTGACCACCAGATATTAATAGTACCAAGAAAGGAAAAGGTATGTTGTATGTCATTCTTGCAACTAAAGCATGTGCCTCCATGTGGTGGATAGGTATGATTGGTTTGTTATGTCTACGAGCCAAATGTTTGGCATACTTCATGCCTACAGCAAGACTTAAAGGTAGACCGGGCTTCAGTGTGACAGCTATTGCAGATATGTCTACCATAGACAGATTAGCTTTCTGTAAAGTTGTAGCAACTGTTGGTTCTATATATGTTCGATGGAGATCCTGTGCTACATCTGGTATGATTCCACCATTTCGCAGATGTATTAGATTTTGCGAATGTAAGGCTTCTGATAGCACATTACCTTTATCATCAATAATAGCACATCCCGTGTCATCACAAGATGTCTCTATTCCAAGAATTCTGGTAGAATATAATTTTCTTCTAATAAAACCTGGGCTGTTCGTAGTAGAAAGTAAGTTTTTCTTAGATACAATATTAATATAATTAGTGTAAATCTTTCGAGGTCTAACTATCATGTTTATACTCAATCTAGTTTCACACCCGAATTTATGTCCCAAAAGTCAATTAACAAGAATGCTTAGCTGATTTTAAAAATATATACGATACTGCTTTGTTTATATATTTATAATTCATTTATAAAAAACGTATATTCAAAAGTAAATTGTAATTGTATGTAGTTTCACACCAGCTACTAATTATTAGTAAATAATAACATATAATTCTTAGGAGGAAATAAATACAGTATAGGTACACAAATATTATAGATATAAAAGATTGTGTATAATCACAGTCATTTTATGTAATTACTAATTATGATTAAATATTTGGTTATTTTAAGTTGCCAAAAATATTACACAATTCCACAGCACAATTCCAAATTTCCAACACAATTCACTAGGCTTGGGCAAAAAATATCGATATATCAAAATATCGATATTTTTTCAGAAAAATATCGATATAAACTAGCGATATTTTTTCCCGCGATATATCAATTTTCGATATTTATTTTCAGATATCAAAATCGATATATTTTTTAAGCTCTGCTGTCTGCTCATGCGTCACATCATGTTTTTGACCAATCCGATTTCTTAAATTTAGAAAATATGGGTGGGTCCTCCATCTGGTCCAGACATGAGAAATTATTAAATCTGAGCATAGGTTCCAAGCAGTAGCTGTGTCCCCAATGAACTGAAGCAGTATCACTTTTAGAAAGAAAATCTGATCCAATATAGCTGGGTAAATTGTCAACATTACACGCCTTTTCCCTCAGATATCGCTCAAAAATATTTGATTTGTCAAGCATCTTCAGTGTAATCTGAAAGAGTAGCTTCAGTGGTCAAAAAAAGAGTGCTCCTGATGTCAATATCAGACAAATGCTGGTTTGGATAAAAAAAAAATATTTTATTTCTTTTTTTATGCCGAGCAATTCGATTTTTTTTTAAATAATAAAACTTATGTTGAAACAGGCCAGATGTGTATTTGCTTTAAAATTCCGATAATTTTGGCAATTTTTATAAATAATTGCAAATTGGGCAAAAAATATCGATATATCGAAATATCGATATTTTTTGGGTGATATATATCGATATATTTGAAAAATATCGATACGATAAATATCGATATATTTTTTCCGTTTGCCCATCCCTACAATTCACATTTCCATGACAGACAGATTTCACCACAGATTTCACTGTCAGACGTCAATGTCAGAGCAATACCAATCACAGACCAAGATACTAATAGAGACGGGTGAATGATCGATTTCAAATGAAATTGAAAAGTATCACATCATATCACATCAATGAAATTAAATAAGGCTGAGTTGCAGAAAGTAACTTTGCCTGTAGCAAACGTCAAATCAACCGTCAAAGTTACAGTTACGCCATTTTCGGGTTGCAGAAATCTAACTCTTGACAAAATGACGTCACAAATAACATTACCTTTAGCTCCACAGTTTCGGGCGGATAAGGGCTAAAGTTACAGACATGTCTGTAAAATGTCAACCATAGATAATACAATATATAGGAAAATGTCAACTATCAAAACCAAGAAGCTTTTTTAGAAGAATTAAAATGGATTAATGTCTTTACTACGAGATATTTTATGGGAATCGAGAACTTCAAGTGACGATACTTCAATAAAGTGTGTTGGGTTATGTCTTTGGAAGTAACATAAATGACATATTTGTACAAGATCACCTTATTGCATGGTTTTCCTTTTTTTCATCAGTTTTTCACGTTATGTGGCCAGCCGCATAGCAATAGCAATTAATTATAATCTCTTTTTTTTACACTCATTTGGTATTATTTTGTACAAAATTGGCGACAATCGGCATCATAATATTTGCATTGTCAACTCCCAGTATCTAAATATCGTCGATCGCAAATTCCTATAATTGAAACAGTATTGTGAACTGTAAAGCACAAATTTTGATTTAAAAAAATACAAACAAACATACAAGTGAAGCTAATATAAAGCGTGTAATGAAACAGATTCACAATTTCAAAGAAAATTGAAATTTGTATTGAAGTGTTGTCACTGATAAAAAATTACCCCTGTAGCGTTTTGGGGTGTTAAAACGTTTTTTTCCTGGTCACCCGTTTAACTTTACCTTTAGCAATTCCTACAGTGGTGCAACAGACGGATTGTCAAATTCAGTGGGTCATGGTCAAAGACACTGCTAAAGTTAACTTTACCTCTATCTTTAGCAGGACTTTTCCTGCAACTCACCCTAAGAAAAATAAATGACACGTCAAGAAATTAATTAATTTTGCATGATGATATTGTCCCCGTAATAGTATTTCATTATTATTTTTAACGATTGAATGATTGGGGTCATCACCACTTCAATACTTAAATTTTACATTTCGTTGTAATGATAACTTCCGTTTTAAAATATTACGTAATAAATTAAAATCGTAATCAGCTATTGAAGTAAAAGGCGTTGAAGGAAAGGTGTATTACTATAATTTTCAAGGTTGCATGGATTTCATTAACATAAATATACAATAAAATTGTAGAGCCCTGGGTTAATATGACTCAGAGGACCACTAATTATTTAACTAATTGTTGTTGCGTCATAAAACTGTTTGAAATGTGATCTAGGTTTACTTTAAAAGACAAAATAGGACAATAAATAAAAAAACAAGCTGTTTCTTTTTTTAATTTTCCCATTTAATTCCTAAATCGCGCTGAATCAGCGCTGTTTTATAACGTCTTTAAAATGAACATATTTAAGAATTTAAGCCTGGGGTCTTTTGTATCCACGGGGCCCTAGATTGCAACCCAAAAAGTCCGTATCCAGCTGGATTACATAAGCTGTGTAACCAATTTACGTTGCAATTTGTTCTAGGCCACAGACCAAGTAGTACTAGTTCTAGGCATTTGTTGATAGAACCTCAATCGCTTACGTTTTTAGTGACTGACTTAGAGCAACACAATTGTCATTGTTTTATAATTGATGGTTAAACAAACTTACCTTTGTGATGTTTGACCATAATTATACGAAGCGTTGCATCCGAAGAGATTTAAATATCACTATGTAGTCCACTCCTCAAGGTACTGGGCATCAAGCACAATTTTTAGAGTAAAATTCACTAAAAAAAGAATTTAAATGACTAATTCAATATCCCTACCCACTCCCGTCGCAGGTGCCGGGGATCGACACTCGCGCGCTCATTTCTTCAGAGTCAAATTTCGCAATATAGAATATAAGGGATCAATTTGTATTATGATACAAATGGGTAAGGGAGGGTTGTAAATCTCTTCGGATGCAACGCTTCGTATAATTATGGTCAAACATCACAAAGGTAAGTTTGTTTAACCATCAATTATACTTCAGCATTGCATCCTCGAGATTTAAATATCACTATGTAGGATGTTCAGAGTGTTTTGCGAAATTCAGTGAAAATAAAAAGAAAAATATTGTATGCAAGAAATATTTTATAATTCACACAAATAGATTCGGAAAAGCAAACAATTATAAGGTATCTGAGATCAGTACGTAATAGTATCTTAATTAATTATACCTATGTATATTAAGTACATTTTTATGTGATGAAGTATGACATTATTTCATATGTTTTAGGTACTAGGTACATTATCATATATTTTCATATACCGCTTCTGCAAAGGCGCTCTCATTGCCATCGGCTAAGGGTCTATTATAAAATTTGGCAAAAACTAAACTACTTCCTGACCAACCAGCCGATTTTTTAATCATATCTATAGACAAACCTCTTCTATACGCTGCAGAGGTTGACGCATGACGAGTGCTATGCGCACCGAAGACTTCCGTATTAATACCACTGTCACTCATGATGTCTTATATCCATCTACTAATAGTGGATGAACTCGCATTATGAAATGGTTTTCTGCAAGTTAGGAAAAGTCGGTCAGTGTTTTCCACAGACCGCATTTTTTCTGTAGCCGCTATATACGATGAGAGCGTCCTTGCAGGACACACTTCTATTCTGTTTGGGAAAAAAGGTATGTACAAATTAGGTATAGGGCGATTCGGTCCTGAAGTTTTAATAATATCTTTTATTACGATTTGGATAGAAGATTCATTAACTTTTATATTTGACATTCTAATAAGAGACAGTGTCTGAACTCGTTGTCCGGTGGACAATGCTAGTAGAACTGCTAACTTTTTTGTAATTTGCCCGAATGATAAATTTTCATTAGGGAAAAGACGCGAAACAAAATTTAAAATAATATTTGGATCCCAGGTGGATAAATATCTGGGAAAACATGGTTTAGATTTAAACACTCCCTTTAAGAAACGAGCGACGATGTCGCTTTCACTGAATGTTTTGCCAAATATTAAAGCTAGAGCTGAACGATAAGTGTTTAAACTTGAATAATTGCCTCCTTTATGATATTCGTTGGTAAGAAATTCTAGTAAGAGCGGAATATTTTGAATAAATGGGTTCGATTTCGTAGATTTACAGAACAACCACCATTTCTTTAATGCTACATTGTATTGTTTGAGTGAGTTTTTTGATAATGATGCTATCATAATATCGATTGTGTTTGAGCTAAGCGATTGTTGGGAAAAAGTTGTCCTGATAATTGACATGATACCAGGGTAAGTGTCTTCCATCGTGGATGATGTGTTCTGGAAGGAGACAATAATAATGTATCGTTAGGATAAAAATAAACCGGATCGGCGCACAAAAGGGATTGAAATAAAGGGTACCAAGGTTGACTTGGCCAATAGGGTACTACCATAATACCAAATGCTTTGTCATTAATTATTTTTCGAAGGCATTTCAAAATCATTGAGAAAGGGGGAAATGCATAAAAATAGTATAAGCTCCAATCTATCGTAAAAGCATCGACATTAAAGGCTGATGGATCTCGCTTCCATGAAACGTATCTTTTGCATTTAGTATTTAGCCGCGAAGCAAAAAGATCAATCTCTGGCAAACCATATTTGCGAGTAATATCGTCAAAAGCCCAAGAGGATAAATCCCATTCAGTGTCGATGTTTGTACGTCTAGATTCTTCGTCAGCTTCTACATTCTCTTTGGATTTAATATATGAGGCATAAATATACAGTTGCCTCCTCTCACACCAACGCCATATCATACGAGCTATTTCATTTAAGTGGCTATACTGAATACCCCCCATTCTATTAATGTATGAAATAGCTACTGTATTATCAATCCTTAATAAAACTTCACAATTGCGTAATTTACTAGCAAAGCATTTGAGACCCATAAATGCTGCTTTTAATTCCAGTAAATTAATATGTGCCTGAGATTCATACGAATTCCAATGTCCATTAGTACGTTCATCATTACATACTGCCCCCCATCCAGATAAGGATGCATCTGAGAATATCTCCTGGGAATACTGACCAATATGAATATGGTTTTCAGATGTCAGTATATGCTCCATCCACCAATGAAAATCATGATTCAACAAAGTACTATTAATCGACATGTGAGCGTCATAATTGTTACAATTATATTTGAGGGCTAAAAATTTTTCCCTTTCAAAAAGTTTTGTATACATCCAACCGTAGGCTACAGCTGGACAGGCAGATGTAAGGACACCAAGAAATTTAGCAAAATCCCTAATTGCTATATTATTTCTTCTAGAAATGTCCTTTACAAGATTGAGAATTCTAATTCTTTTGTCTACTGGAAGACTTAAAGACATTTTTATAGAGTTAAGTTCAAAGCCCAGAAATTTTCTGCACTGGGCGGGTAAAAGTTGGCTCTTTTCATAGTTAATCGCGAATCCCAAAAAAGTTAATAAATTTATTGTTTCCGTAGTACAAGTGAGACAATCTTCATAGGACTTTCCCAAACACAAAAAATCATCTAAATAATTAACTATGAAAAAACCTTTACTTCTAAGATGAGTCACAACTGGTTTCAGTAATTTGGTGAAAACGTATGGTGCGCAAGAGAGACCAAAAGGTAGACATTGAAATTCGTAAGTATTTTGTTCAAATTTAAACCTTAGGAAATGTCTAAATGATTTGTGAATACTTATCAGAAAATATGCGTCTTTTAAATCAATAGTCGTCATATAGCATAAATGAGACATAAGCTTAATAGCCGTACGGTAATCCTCCATTTTAAAATGAGGAGTCTCAACAAATTTGTTAAATGATTTCAAGTTTAAAATAAATCTAGATCTACCGCCTGGCTTAGGTATTACGAATATCCTGGAAATGAATTGATTGGGCTTATCATTGCAAGAGATTATTGCTCCTAGTTTGCATAATTTTTCTATTTCTTGATATATTACTATACTTTCATGTTTTGAAAAAATTACATTTACTGGATCTGTCGTTGAAAAAACAGGATGTAAAAGAGGGATTTTATATCCTTTAACAATGTTTAAAATGGCTGAATCATTTGTAATAGATCTCCAATTACGTAAAAAAAATTGTAATCTGCCTGAATGTACCTCTATCGAGTTTTGTTCGACGGTTTTGGCCGATTCTTCGACTGGTCTTGGCGTTCCGACGCAGAAGTCGTGGGAGCTGGTCGCCGCGCCGGTAGATAAGTCGGCCGACTCTTGGCTCCACCCCGTCTGAATCCGCGTTGAGCCTGACGCGGTGGGTTTCTCCAGTTTCCCTGTTGACTTGCGGATTTCTTGGAAATCAAGACTTCATTATTAAACTGAGTCTTCTTGATCTGAAGACCTGACTTTTCAGCAGATTTAGCGGTTTTTATTTTTTCAGTCAAGTTTTCTCCGAAGAGCATGGTGTCTCTTTGTACATCATGTATCATATCTAAAAATTTTTTATCTAAAGAATAAGTTATTAGTTTTCGACGATTTAGAGTGTTTTCAAAATGTAAGTCTAAAAGAATTTGGTTTGCTTGCGATAATCGTTTTATAATTTCGGATTTTTCCACATCATCTCTAATTAGAATATTGATTAAGTTTGTTAAGGCTGCAATCCCCAGGCCTAAATGATTTTGCGCCTTTTCTAGACGTTTATCCCGATTTCTTGTAGAATCTATCAGCACAGTTGCTATTTCAGGATTCAGCTTAGGTGCTTTAACCAATTGAAAATTTTCCGGCACAAGGATCTCTTCCAATATTTCCTTCTTTTGATCCTTATTTAAGCCCTCACATAGAATACTACCCCAACGTTTGGCGATTTCTTCTTGGATACCGGGTCCAAAAACTTCTTGTTTTTTCTTAGAATCCCCCAGTATTTCAAGAATATTAGAAGGTATGAAATTCGTGTTTTCGATATCTTTAGATGTGGTGAGGTCCACATTTGATGTTGATGGCCCCGCGTCCATATAAGACATCTCTGGTTGGGATAATTCATCCGCCATAGGAGGCGCTGCACTATTATGCCGTCTTAAATTTATGGCAGATCTAACACAAAATCGGTTAGATGTCTCAACATCTGAATCACTTAAATCCGACATTGGACCCGGATACTCATCATATAACGGTACAGGACTCCGGCCTATGGTTTGTTCACCATCTGAAGAGTAAGACAGACATGATCGCATCATGGTACTAATTTAATATTATTAAGTTTCGACTATGATCGCATCACAGTACTAAAACCAAATAAACAGGACTACATCCGCATCTTAATACTTATATGTGCATGACTATGATCACGTCATAGTACTACAGCACTATTATTAACCCAAACAACCATCAGAAAACAATTAAATTACATTACAATGAAAATAATTTCATACTTTATAATGAAATAGCAGATATTCGATTTAATATTCTGAATGTAGGTAGTTCGAGAAACATATTGTCGAGCGTTCACTATAGAATCATAATTATCGGTAATTATTTGTTTTAAAACAAGTGTTTCAAATAACTTGCAATGACAAGATATTGATTATATTTATCTTATAGTTAATGTATTATTTTTATGTGTTAAATAGCGATGAGCTTACTTGTTTCGTCGTCCGAACTATCATAACGTCTCAGACGTTTCTCCAGTTTTCGAATCTTTTTCTTTATGTGTTCCGGCGAATAGTTACGTTTACGTTTTCCCATTACAATTAAGCTAATAATAATAAACTATAAATTTGCAAAACAATGAAACACTGATGTTAATTTTGATTAAACATGAAATTAAATAATGTTCCGATGCTATGATGCCCGCACAAAAGAAGTGAATGAGCGCGCGAGTGTCGATCCCCGGCACCTGCGACGGGAGTGGGTAGGGATATTGAATTAGTCATTTAAATTCTTTTTTTAGTGAATTTTACTCTAAAAATTGTGCTTGATGCCCAGTACCTTGAGGAGTGGACTACAAAGTGATATTTAAATCTCGAGGATGCAATGCTGAAGTATAATTATATCTTTTACTATGCTTGTAAAATGTTAATTTCAAGAGGTCGATCTTTATGGTATTTTGTATCAGCCCATATACATCCCACTGCAGGGCACGGGCCTCCTCTAAAATCGAGAGTACGATTGAGAGTGGTTAGGCCATATAGTCTACCACGCTGGCCTATTGCGGGTTGGTTGGTTTATGGTATCTGTCTGTATCTGTATCAGCCCCTATACATCCCAGTGCAGGGCACGGGCCTCCTCTACAATCGAGAGTACGATTGAGAGTGGTTTATGGTATACTTGTTAAAAATTGTTTATTGTAAATATCAACTCAAACCGCAAATTATTAGTGGAACGTGTGAAACCACATGTGAAACGATTCATCAGTACTTGATTGGAATCGATAGTTTTCAAAAAGGGCTACATCCCTTATTGACAGTTGACATTTCATTTTATTGTTTTTTGTTCTAAAATTTTCTATTGCATAGGACTGAGCTATAAAGCCTTTCGTAATAAAACAGTTCAACCTTGTTTGCTCTAGCTTTCTACACACATGGAGCTTTTTTTCCTGTCAAATCCGAAAGCTATACATTTTTTTGAGTCGAAGATTTTGAATTGTCTTAATACCTACGTCGTAAGATACTTATGTCGGTAGGTCACTGGCCGAATTATACCGGGTATATTAAGAGTGCTACCGAAAACGAAGCCGGGTGGTAGTTTTAGTGATTATAAACACAATGCAACTAAAATTTTCGCAAAAAACGGGACAATTTTTTTATGGTTTCTTATCGTAATTTTTGAGTGGTAAAACCGTAGTTTTTGCTAAAATAGTTATTTAAACTCTTTTTTACCTTAGAGTCTTTATAAATAAAAGGGTATACACTATTATTTTAGGAAAACAAATGAATTAACCATCCAAATACGACCATAGGAAAAAAATAACAAAAAAAATCGTCGCCTTTTTGTTCAACTTTTTCTGTTGCAATGTGTCTGAAGTCATTAAAACTACGACCCGGCTTCGTTTTCGGTAGCAGTCTTGAGATACCCTGTATAACAAACAATTTATATTCCATTTAATACTCTCTGTAAGTACATTTTTAAACAATAGAGTATTGACCGAGAGATACCTAGGTAAGGTAAGGTATCAAAATTATATATATGATGATGATTGATATGTTGTCTGGTCACTCATGAGTCATGATCCTGTATCTACTCAGACGGCTGTTTGGAGAGATCTAGTCAGACGGCTGTTTGAAGTTCTGCACGCTCGTCACTCCACACTGGACTCTCCGAAAGAGTGTGCTGAGTTTTGTCCTTCGGATAGTTGTCACATGGCGAATTTTTTTTTTCTAGCCACCCCCCATTGGTATCTTCCGAAGAAGTCGTGCTCCGATAGGACCTATGTGACACTGAACGTTAACATGCCGTGGCGCCTAGCCATCCTTAAGCAGTGCTGCAATGATCCGCGCCTGAACTAGGATTGCCTAGTTTGGACTGCCGCTGACGTCCCTCTACATGGTCACCATGGAAAAGAGGCACCCCAAACTAGGCAATCCCAGTTCTGGCGCAGATCATGGTCGCAGTGCATATTAGTGCATATTTGCTCTCAACTTTTTTAAGGTCTCATAGATCCCCTCGATGGGACATCTCATTTCGTCAGTAATAGATTAACAAGCAGGCTTTGCCTTGGATATCCCAGGAGAACAAATCAGCCAAGAAAAGGCCGCTTGCTGAGAAATAGTGCGAGATTCCCTGATCATTCATTATGTTGTGGCAATAATTCTCGTTTCGGTTGGCGCAAGTTTTTCTACTCAGTCCATACGGAACACTTGGAAATAGCCATTGATCGTACAACTCCAGCGTATAAACTGCGGCACGGTAGACTGAGACTTTAGAAGTTGGGTACCAAACCAGAGAACGACCCTGCTGAATTGACCAATTTTAACTTGAGGCTTTCGAAGTGAGCGCGAAAATTCCATCATCTATCGATGATAATATTATCAAAATATTACAGGACCCTCCACCCTATCCATTATTACGTCAGACTCTGTAGATTACCCTCAAGCAAGGGTGATGGTTCCCCCTTATTGTGGACAAAGTGTAATTTTGTAGTGTTTTGAAATAAATAAAAAAAATATTGTATTTTTTTCATACTCACTGTATAAAACATGTAATATAACAAAAATCTAGCAAAAATAAACTTTTAACGGGCCCCGGGTGCCCATGTGGTAAAGACTGTTTTGAGCAGATGTAGATAGACCATAAGCTGAGCATATAATACAAGAAGCTATTATCTACGTGCATTTTATGTACACAAATCTATCTGTTTGGGTGCTACCCAAGCAAGACACATTAATGCAAAGTGACATTGTTTTATGTTCATACTGACGTCTGCAGCTGTTTTATTCCAGAGCGATGTGTATAATTTTATCCTGATGTTTGTTATGTGCATTAATTTACAATGGACGTTTTACCTTCTTGTAATCCGATGCCTTAGCTCAGTGGTGCGATACGATCCGTAAACTGTACTCGCTACTGTCGCTTTTATTTCGTAGTACTATGTACAAATTTACAAAAATGCATAAAAAAGTGAATTTTTCGTATAGGAAGTTAATGAAACAAAAATCTACCGTCGCGTTTCCTGATAAAAATGTACAAAAAGAGGCCCAAAAAGAAGTGTTATTGGGTTTGAACGATATTCCAGGGCCCAAGTGCTACCCTTTTATTGGGACACTTCACAAATACCTTCCTATTGTAGGTAAGTAATAAAATTATTTATTTTATCGGTTTTAATCAAATTAACTTGGAATATGTAAATATATCTAAGAAACACAAAAGAATTTCTTTTTGCAATACCAATGACATTTCACAATATGATTATTGTTTATTAAAGTCAAGTTATCGACATTAATTTTAATGAAGGTATCGAATATTGAATTCTATATAATGTAAAGTGAGCAAGCCATATGACCGGGTCTTTCTTCATTTTAGGTGATTACGATGCCGAGACATTAGATAAAAACGCATGGCTAAATTATCGTCGCTATGGTAGCCTTGTTCTGGAAGTGCTTGGTGTCAACGTGGTGCACGTTTACGATCCCGATGACATTGAAGCTGTTTTTAGGCAAGATGACCGTTTCCCGGCGAGGAGGAGCCATGTAGCGATGTATCATTATCGGACAAATAAACCACAAGTGTACAATACTGGCGGGATTCTCTCCGAGTACGTACTTTTTTCTTTTTTTATCTTATAAACGAGTTTATCTTTAACCAGTGTTGTTGATGTTTACATTTAGTAATTGTTGATATGTTTTATGGTTCACGAGGATTATACATAACAATACACTTTATTGTACTTAACAGTATGGCCGAAAAAATAATTTAATTTGTTCATAATTTGTTTGTAAATTGAGACAGATGAGTTGAATTTGATAATACATTTTAGTGTTTGTTTTTTCAGTAATGGTCCAGATTGGTGGAGACTTCGTAGTACCTTTCAAAAGAACTTTACTAGTCCTCAGAGTGTCAAAGCGCATATCGAATGTACCGATGAAATTGCAAAAGAATTTGTACAATGGATATATAACAGCAAATTGAATAGCAGTGACGATTTTTTAAGTTACTTAAGTAGATTAAATCTAGAAAGTACGTATAGTTATATAATAATTTAAAAAATATCATTTTACACCCTCAATGAGTTGTGTTACTAGGAAAGTGAGGGATCGCGGGTTCAAACCTCGCACATGACAAAGTTTGTGTGGTCAACAAATACTTATTATGGATTTAGGTGTGGTGATACTAGAAACAGACTTATTTTTTAAAATTTCATCATAAGTTACTTATATTCTTCTGTGAGGTTAAAATGTTTCGTCCTTTCTTTTTATTAATTTATTGCACCACTGACTGTAG
Source organism: Hyles euphorbiae (assembly GCA_023078785.2). NCBI lineage: Eukaryota > Metazoa > Arthropoda > Insecta > Lepidoptera > Sphingidae > Hyles > Hyles euphorbiae. The sequence continues at coordinate 16,593,730 of CM041050.1, forward strand.
AATCTATAAATTTAGGATGTTTTTCAGTTATCGGCGCGGTGGCTTTCAATAACCGCTTTAATAGTTTTTCTCCGCAAGAACAAGATCCAGAGTCTTCGAGCAGTAAAATAATAAAAGCAGCGTTTGGTTCAAACAGCGGCGTAATGAAGTTAGATAAGGGCTTTCTATGGAAATTCTTCAACACACCACTCTACAAGAAGATGGCCGAATCACAGGAATATTTAGAGAAGTAAGTAATTTAGTACATTAATTCAGTAATTGCTTCGTAACATTGTGATATTTTATTAAAACATACTTTTAGGATTTCAATGCAAATACTTCTGAAAAAATTAGAATTCTTCGACTCCAATATGGGTAATGATGATAAATCGCTGCTAAATTCGTTCTTGCAACAACCAAATGTGGACCGAAAAGACATAATGGGCATGATGGTTGACATTTTGATGGCTGCCATTGACACAGTAAGCCACTTTTCGGTTATGGATTTTAACACAGGGTATATCAAAACGGCGATGAAAAACGAAGCCGGGTGGTAGCTCTAGTGATTATAAACACAATGTAACTAGAAAAATCGCAAAGAAATGTGTGATTTTTTTAATGTTTTCGTGATTGGATCTGTAGTTTTTGCTACAATAATAATAATTTAAACCCTTGGGTGCCATATAATCTTTAAGAATAAATAGGCGTAAACTATCTATTATTTTTACAAATAAATATGTATTTTGCATTCAAAGACGACGATAGGAAAAATTTTCACACACCTTGCTTTTTGTTAAATTGTTGCGTTGTGTCTGAAGTCATTGAAACTTACACCGGCTTTGTTTTCGGTAGCAGTTTTGATATACCCTGTATGAATTGGATATAATCATTATTTTATGACATTTTTAGACAGCCTATACAACTAGCTTCGCTCTATACCATATAGCTCGTAATGCTGAGTGTCAAGATAAAATATTTGCTGAAATCGTGTCCTTGTTGCCTAATAAAAACTCAAGCATCACATCCGATATTATTACGAAAGCTGTCTATTTGCGAAGCAGTATTAAAGAAAGCCTGAGATTGAATCCAGTATCCGTAGGAGTTGGAAGATTGCTCCAAAAAGATATAGTTCTAAAGAGATATCTTATACCAAAAGACGTAAGTGATATACAAACTGTATTTTGTTTTGTTTTCTTATTGTAAGGAAATCACACTGTACACTGCTGTTAGGTATAATGACATCTAGGTTATGAATCATCTGACAAAAACGTTTTATCATTTGTGATTTGAGATACTGAGGCCTGTTTAATTACTCTGTTTCGTCCTACAATAAAGGACCCAAAAATACAGGCAGGCTCAAGTAGAGCAGGAAAAGTGTTTTACAGCTTAATATAAATAATTATTTGTAAATTTGATATTTTTCGTATATTATGACTGTGTATTTTTTTACATTATTACACTTGTTTATTTCAGACAGTAATAGTAACTCAGAATATGGTGTCGTGTCGGCTGCCACAATATGTTCGGGATCCCTTAAAATTTAAGCCGGAACGTTGGCTCAGAGGTTCTTCGGATTTTGAAAGCATTCATCCATTCTTAAGTTTACCATTTGGATTTGGTCCTCGCTCGTGTATTGCAAGAAGGCTGGCTGAACAAAATATATGCATCATATTGATTCGGGTATTTTAAACAACATTTTGTTCTTAATAAAGGTCAAGTTAGGTACATGAAATATAGTAAATATGTTTTTGATTTCCAGTTAATACGAGAGTTTGAGCTGAGATGGCGGGGAGAGGAGCTCGGTGTTAGAACATTACTTATTAACAAGCCAGATAAACCAGTAACTTTATCCTTTATACCAAGAAGTGGATAAGGTATGAGCACTCTACCTTGTGTTACATTTGGATGTTATGTACAAATATGAAATAAAATAAATTTGGTTGTTATTTAGCTTTTTATTACGTAACCGGGAATCAAAGGCGGGCAATCATCGGGTATGGAGCTGTAGGGTATGATACAATTTCTAAGCTCTTTGTTACAGTTTTCTTAATCATGTTTGGTATTATACGTTCTACGACAATATCATGAACACAGTCAGTTGGGCCCGGGATCAGAAGTCCGTGTTCTTTATTTTTATCGGCAATTACCACATCAAAAACAGGTTTTTGAATCTCAATCACAGGTAACTCAGGACTAGGAGGCATCATAACTAATGTTTTGTTTTCATCGAAAGAAATTAGTTTTTCAATGTCTCTTACGTCTATGCTGCTAGGTATTTCATTAACCTTAAAATCAATTTCTGAAATGGCAGGTACAGGAACAGATACTTGGATTGATTCTGATTCATCCTTGAATTTGAATTGAGAGAATGACGAAGACACTACTTGTTGCGGCATAACTGGTACTCCGATGATCGGTTGAATGGGTTCCGTCTCTATGATTTCAATTCCTGGTAGTGCTATCTTTGGTGGTAAAACGAAGGGTGGTAGAGATGGTGCTTGTGGTATTACAAGAGGTGGCGCAGGCTTGACTTCAGTGATGATGATATCTTCAGTGCAAGGGGGAATCACTTCAACGATTTCTTCAATTTGTAAAGGCAAGCTGGGCAGCTCCAACGGAGGTAAAACCGGTGCTGGCGGGATTGGTTCGAGCACGACTGTTTTTGGCACTTCAGGCATTACCGGATCAAGTAGCGGCGGGGGAGGAGGAGAAGTTACTGCAACTGGCTCTTCTATAATTATTTCTGGTACGACCATTTCTTCAGGCAGTTTTTGTGTTATAAATTCTGCTCCAAAAACGCCTCCGATTGGTGGTGGAATGTTGGTTCCCATCAAAATTTGCGGGTTGAAGAAAAAGTTTGTTCCTTGATGTACAAAATTTGACATGATGGGTGGAGGTCCATAAGGCGCAATAGGAGTTAATATAGCCGGGCTATTAAAGTTTTCCTTGACAGTTATCTTGGATGGCACTTCATTCTCATTATCGGCCAGGGATGGTGTCGAGACCATTAGGAGCATAACGCCGGCAAGCAACCGCATCTTGATGGATTTCTGAAAACAACATTAACTGTTTATTTTAAAACACAACTAACTTATAAATATTAGATAGTATAAATAATTCGGCATATTGTAGCTCTGTATCACTCTGATTATATTGACCTAGTGGCGGTGAACATACACAACTGTGGTGACAGGTTCGTTTCGCAGCTCAGGTAGCCCACTTGATAAATATGACTTTTCCCTGACTAGATATTTTATATTTATGAAAACTAGATTTTTTGTGATAAAATTAATAAATTAACATGTCTGAAAAGTACTCATGTAACGCACCATTATTCATTAACTGTGGGAAACTAGCGGATAGCAGAATATTATAATTAATAATATATCAATTTTCTTACCATTGTATTGATGTGATGGTTTATTGCTGAATGATTTGGTTTTAAATGGTATTGCATTTTATACTTAAGACGTATAAACTCAAAAAACTTGTTAATCTAATACAAAGTGATTATAATTTTTGAGTACAATTAAAACCAGTTATCTAATTGTTTGTGTATTGTTATTAGAAAAACAAGTGTACGCATTTATTGAAAGAAAATTAAATATCACATTTGTCAGAAATGTTAATTGTATCACTTATTAACAAGTTTTTCAAGATTTTCAACAAATTCTCTAATGGGATGGTTATGTTTAGAAACGTATATAAACGCTTGATTCGCATTGAAAATGCATTCCGAATTTGCGAATCAATCTCAACAGTAGCAACAACAACAAAAAATATCAAATATGTTCAAAGTAAGTAAATCATAAATGGACAAACATTTCATATTTTTAATAATTACCAAAAGTAATTTCTATCTCAACATTGTCTTAATAAATTTAAGTTAATTCATGTTTTTTGTTTCAGCTCGTGGTTTTCATTACCCTGATCGCTGCCACGTGCACCTTCGCCGCTCCGCACCCGCTGCGGTCGTTGCCAGCACTTCAACAAGAGCATTTGCAAGACGAGTTTGGACAGTACGCATTACGCTACCTCACTGCGGAGGGTACCATGGTCGTTGAAAAAGGCAGGCTTGTTGCCAATCCAGACGGCACGGGACACGTTATGATTATGGAGGGCGAGGTTACATTCGTCGCTGACAATGGCAAGACTTACATTACAAAGTATACTGCTGGACTTGATGGTGTTAAAGTTGAGGGCGACCATCTTCCCGTCGCCCCCACTGAAGTTCCCCCATCATCGGAAGCGCCTTCAGTACCCGCTGTGGCCGAAAGTGAGCCAACCTCTCCCGCCGTCTTACCCGAAGCTCCTGCCGTACCTGCTGTGGTCGCTTAATGTTTTACTGATGATGCTTTAATATTTATATAATATAAATAACTAAAAATATACCATTATAACAGAGGTTTTGGGTTTTTATGTTTTATTCCCTCTCATTTTTGTTATTGGAGAATTAAAATTATGATGTTTTTTTTGGTTGGAAATAGATGTATTAAACGGGAGAAAAAATCCCACAGTTATTCGTAACTCTATTTAGAACAAGCGAGCGAGCCGTACTTAAGATAATTGATTTTTAAATTACATTCATTTAATCATTTCTTTTCAGTTAATTTTATAGAATGAAATGAAATAATTGCATAACATTCGAAATAAATATTCTAATCAAATTCACGATTTAAAAACCCGTATTTTAGGCACAGGGGTAGAAACTATAGGACAACATTAATTAAAATCTGAATATAAGCTGCTCTTGTATAAAAAAATCATTGAATTATATTCAAAGATAGCCACGAGATAATTTTCGACGAAAATTATGTGATCGACAATTTGCCCATTTAGTTTTCTCGTATTTCTTTGTATGAGAAAGTTTTAAACTTTTAGTGAGATTTCATATTAAGTGGCCGGTTTTGTGTTTTGAGCTCAAGTGCTGCCTGGCTAAACTTAGGCGATTGAGAAGATATTTGGCACCAACGAAAATATATGTTTATCAAATACACAATTTAACTATTATCCACATATTGATTTAATATACGGATTTATATTTTCTTAATAGCTATACGTATTTTAATGCCAGAGATAAACACGATTTTAAATGGATTTCAAATAGTGTTTCTAATTAGTAACAATTATTATTACACATATAAATATGGAGCCGTTTGTGGCTCTCTTATTAGGTGTGTCGTGTGAGAATACAAAGGTAATATTATTGACATTCATATTAATTTTTTAATTCGTTTTATTTGTTTTACAATATCATCGTTTTTACATTTTATTTTCCTTTTCAGATGCATATATCAATTGTTTTGTTTTTATTGCCAGTCACATTGGCTTTGCCCTACACCATTTTGAACTATTCACCATACGAGCAAGGTGGCCCTATTGTGATTGGTTTTGCTGATCCAAACCTTATAGAAGTTGAGTCAGGAGACAAAGAAAAGGCAGTAAATAGAAATATTGTACCTTACGAGGCTATACCGCCTGCACCACTATTACAGCCATTAGGTGGCCTCATCTTTTATCTTGAAAGCGACAAAGAAAAATTAAAAGAAGTGATAGATTTAAATCTTTTGGGAAACGTCGTAACAATTGATGAATACAATGAAAAATCTATAACTTCTGGCAGTGGAAGTGAAGATGAAATCGAGGCCCGTCTGTTTGGGTTTTTAAAACCTTCAAAAATCTTTAGTTTTCTTACTTCTTTACCACTTCCTTTCCCTTTTTCTGCGCTTGGAGGATTGTTTCCAAAATCTAAGTATTTTGTTTCTTATCCCATCTTTGTTAAAGAGGAAAATAGTCCAAGCACGTAAAATATTATTTAGAGAATATTTGTAGCATTTTCTGTATATTTTCTTTCTAAACAACTTTACAAAGTAAGTAAAAATATATATCTCATTTAGGTATTACCTGTTTAAGCAATTAACTTACAGAAATATCAACGTCTTTGAGTGTACATATATGATCGTGTACATAATATAGTCTATCAATATCAGCCCATATACGTCCCACTGCAGGGCACGAGCCTCCTCTACAATCGACAGTACGATTGAGAGTTGTTAGGCCATATACAGGGTATATCAAGACTGCTACCGAAAACGAAGCCGGGTGGTAGTTTTAGTGACTTCAGACACAATCCAATTTAAATTTTTGAAAATTTTATTTGGGTGGTAAATATATAGTTTTTTTCTGAAATAATAGTGTATACCTTTTTATTTATGAAGATACTATTTTACGCAAGGGTTTAAATTTTTATTTTAGCAATAGCTATGAATTTGCCATCCGAAAACGAGCATATTTAAAAAATCACAAAAAAATATGTCGCGTTTCTATACGAAATTTTCAATTGCATTGTGTTAGTAGTCACTAAAACTACCACCCGGCTTGGTTTTCGGTAGCAGTCTTGATATACTCGGTATATTGTAGTAGATGTATATTATTTAGTAGTTTTTACTCATCTTCCCATCGTCTAGTAATGGAGGCGTATTAATTAAACCTTGCATGAAAAAAGTTTTTCAATACATCTACGGATAATTAATTGGTCATTCTACAAATTACGGTAACTTAAGTGAATTATGATAAATAAAATTGTTTTATAAAAAGCCAACATCCTTTATTTTAATACACACAATATACATTTTTGTTCTTATTTTCCGAAACCATCCATCCACGGCGACAACGTAGGGAAAGATGAAGGTGGTCCTCCGTTCCGCTGACCAACAGTCGTTGTAGGGGGAGCATAAGTAGTTGTCACTCGATGATTTTCGCCTTGTGCCTCATCCCAGCTGAATTTATGGTTCCCTCTAGTCGACGGAATCTGTGGCGCCGCCGGCGGTACATTGTGCTGTTGCACAGGGTTATACGATGGCGCACGATTCACTTGTCTGTTGTAATCTTGATTATAGTTCTGAACTGGATATGAAGGCACCTGAGGCTCTGGTGTAGGAACGTAGGGCTGGTAGTTATTTGGTAACACAGAAGGATAGCTTGGTTGGTTGGAATGGAACGAGGAAGTTTGTTGAGGAGTTTCGTAATGTGGGAAAGATTGTTTGTTAATATTATGTAAGTCGGATAAGTCAGCCCATTTGGGAGTAGAGGGTGGCGGTGGAATAGTTGGAGGGAATGATGATACATGGTTCCACTGAGTGTTGGGCACGATAGGCGTGGGTACATGAGGTAAGGGTTCCATTCTTGGGTAGTTATCTAAGGAAGGTAGAAGCGGCGAGCTGGTGGTTACTTTAGGCTTTCTGTGCATGTATTTTCCGATGTTTTCATTTCGTTGCTCCACTTGAGGGGGTTGATCTCTTCTGATCTGTTCGAAATTAAATACGAAGTTGTCGTTGGGCTTGATCATTAGATTTCTGTTGTCATCGTTGAAGTCATATGGTGTAAGTGATGCACCGTCGTAAGACTGACCGAAGACCCCTCCATGGTCGTTACTCAAAATCGTTGTGAAGAGACAAAGTGCGAAAAGTAGCATTTTCTGTAAAACAAACAAAGTTTTCTTTTATTTACACGAATGTTACACATTGAAATAAATTGGCGATAAAAATTTTAAAAATTGTTTTTTTTTAATATAAATTTATTATATATAAATACATAATATAAATTATGTAATAATATTAAAAAGTATATAGAGAAAAAATAAATAAAAAATGTGATTACCGTTTTGATTGCCCGACACAACTGATGTACGCTACAAGGGTACTGATTTATATATCTAACTTTAAACACATAATTAAGTAAGAACAGGTTGAGGAATTTAATAATTTGTTTAAACGATTACTAATGTGATATTAAGTCATTAAAACTTATAACTAATTTCAAAATGACTTAATAAATTAATCTAGAATGAAACGAGACCATGTTAACGAACTATTATTTATGTACACTACACATTGTAACAATAAAATTAGTATAAATACATTATAAGTAAACTCATAGCTATTACAAAAATGCTTACAAAGAGAATGATGTAAGCATGCTGTTATAATATTTAGTTGCTTGTTACAGAGAACTTATAAATAAAATTAGACACCCAGTAAGTAGTCATTGCAACAAGTGGCCATTACTTTAACATTTAGACATAATCTAGTTTCTGCAATGGCTAGTTATTCGCAATGACGTGTTGAGAACATTCACCCGGTTTAGAAAATAATGTCTATTAGGTAGGGGTGTACGCAAACGTGACAGACTAAACGCTTTGAGATAGATTTCTTGTAATGCACTAAAGATATACAAAAAAATGATATTAGACTCTATAGTCTATACGTTTGTTCTTTAATCTTGATCTTGTACATTGAATCATTTAGTATACCTACGCGCGCATTCAAAAAGGCTATTTTACCGGTCATAAAACTATTAAAGCGCCCACGAACATTCATTTACAAAGCCTATCTACCATTTTGATAAACGTAGTAGAGTTCAACAGCCTTTCCGCTTTATAGATATAGTAATAATAAAATGCTCCTTATTTAATCTTTACAACCGATTATGCATAACTTAACGGTAAATGTTAATCCAGAAAAGGCAGGAAAGTGTGGGAAATATTTGAATAGACAATCTTTAAATTATTGGTCTTCAGTAAAATTGACCATTCCTTTTATATTTACAGCCCCACCTAATCTAACGTATTACGAAATACTTATAGTGACGAAGATTACTAATATGTTTAATGGCACTATAACTGATAACTAAAATAAAATACAAACTTGTTCCCTTACGATCTGCAATTAACCCAAATATGTATCTATATGTGCATTTTTATATGAATTATGTCGATATTATGTACGAAAGTATAGGTTTAGTAATTTTCGATCGTTCGATTGAATTAGGTTTGTTTCATCAGCGCCGAAGTATATATTTTGTGAAACAAACAATACTGATAAATAAATAAGGTAACTTCATTTCCTCATATCTATCTTAGTTATTAATTTTCAATTTATCGGTCGCGGGTCGTAAGGCGTTGCGTCGTGGCCAACATATCTATTATTTTTTCTAATATGGAATCCTTCGCCTGGCGCTGTATTATAGTATATAACACGCCTTATGCCGAATGGATCTATATATCCAAAGCTCCCGGTTCTATCATCAGACCCTTCAGACTCTTCTTCGTGATATTGCTTGGGAAGGAAATAGCGGAAACCATTCTTTTTATATGCAATACCATCATAGGCAGGAAATTGAGGAGTGTAGCCGTCGCCTAATTGAACGTTCGGGCGCTGCCTTCTTAGCCAGTCGTCAGCATGCCTATATGAATTTGGGTTAAAGACGTCTACATGTTTACTGTCACTAGCATAGTAGTCGTCGAGTGTGTTAGTATTTGAAGAGTCATAAAAGTAAGGGTTCGGTGTAGTTGTTGCTTCGTTACTTGAGATCGGGGTTTCGGTAGGTTTAAAGTCGTAGTTCGTTGAAGAGTCAATAGAATTAGGAGACACGTGAACATGTGGTGTGGACGTTGGATGTGCATAGTAAGGCGGTGCAGGTGTTATTGTCACATCCGATGGTAAATTGTGTGGTGGTTCGATTGTAGTCGAAGGTTGTGCAGGACTGGGCGTGGTTGAGACGACTCTCGGAGGCGAGCTTGTTCGTTGCACTGCCGGAGCTCGAGTGACACCGTATCCGGGATCAGTAGGAGCTGTTTTAGCTATATCCAATGACTCCTGGAAACAAAAAAAACACCGATTTATTAACAGTTGTAACGAGTGACGGTGTTTATAATAATATGTATTCATATAACATACTGGTGGTAGGGCTCACATATGTGAGAGGTCGCACCATAATGTCTATTTCTCCCGCCAAACAGTAGTGTAAATGCACTGTTGTGTTTCGGTTTGAAGGACATTGTTAATTATAGCCAGAGTAACTACTGGATATATTGAGACTTAACATCTTATGTTTTCGGATGGCGAGCGTAGTGTAATTCAAGGTGTTGTTTAGTTTTGCTTCTGTTTATGAGCAGTCGCATCACTTACCATCAGGCGAACGGCATGTTTGACACGCCTTTCAATGTAATTTAAAAAAGTCAAATATACATACACTTATAGGTCGGTTATGTCCGACGAACACAGTTTTTGATCGGTATATTCTGTAGCCTTGATTATCAGCTATGTAATCTTGTAGGCGTAAATATCCGTCTGCTCCAACCCACCCTGTGCTACCTAAAATTATGCAGATAATATAATACAATGTATAAAATAGTTAATAAATTAATTGCTGGAGTGTATTTTCATGATGCCATTGTTGTTGAGGATTCACGATTCTTTGATGTCTCCAAGCGTCTTGTCATACTTTAGAGCACTTTCGCGCTGCGGAGAGCACGTCAAATAACTACCTTCTGATAGATTATATTTATTTTCCAAGGCGAAATCAGTTTGCTGGACGATGGATTGAAGGCCTATACATAATATGGTTACTTGTTTGCAGTATCCAGCATTATATTTTGGTACAGTCATATTAGATTGATACTTTTATATTCGATAGCGAAGAAACCTGCATACCATAGTGATTTTACAAGATTTACAAGAATTTCTATGGTATGTAAAGTCCACCAAACCGTATTAGGCCAGCGTTATGGACTATATGGCCTAACCACTCAATCGTATCTCAATCGTACTGTCGATTGTTGAGGAGGCCCGTGCCGTGCAGTGGGACGTATATGGTCTGATACAGATATTAGATTGATATTATATGAAATGAATAATTCTATTGTTTTTGTTACTCACCGACGACAGAACCGTCTTTTAACCTTCGCTCCTTGCGATACTGTCCGTTGTGGGTTTGGTAGAGGAAGTAGCGCTCGTCATCCTCGTCTGTTTGTATGTGAAACTGGTTGGGGTCTTGTTGCGGGCTGTAGCCATCGAGTGCAGCGAGCGAGCTACACGCAAACACCTGAAAACAAAAGATTGTATGGTTATTTATAATAATTGTTTTAGAGTGGCTTATGCCCCGCAGGCAATTATAATTTAAATTTCACATACAAAAATTAGTTAGTCCGCCAACCCGCACTAGGCCAGCTTGGTGGACTATATGATCTAACCACTCCCAATCGTACTCTCGATTGTAGAAGAGGCCCGTGCCCTGCAGTGGGACGTATATAGGCTGGTACAGATAGATACAAGAATTTTTGGAGAGTGTCTAATTATATATAGGTAATCGAGGATAAATGATTATGGTTCATAATATACAATCTCTTATTCCTTTAAAAATAAGGATATTGTTAACAAATATTATGAGGATATGCTATTAAACTAACTACTTTAACTTAACGTAGGTATTGTTTCATTACGAAGTAATGTTTTTATTTTAAAGTATGTATGAGTACGGGTTTTTCACAAAAGCTGTAATTTTCTAGAATATGTGAGTACCTATAATTTAGAGACAAGGTTCCTTGTAGATAAATAGTCATGTTGAATAAATGATAACTCGCTTAGACTATCGTGGGAGCTAGGATTACATGAACCTACACTTTATTAGTGGTGGTCGTGGGGTCAAGGACTACGTTCAATTATCATCAATGGAGTATTATTACTCTCTAATTGGACATTATCACGCATTCCCACTCCACGTATATGAATAAAAACTCATTTACCCATTTGTGTTGTGCAAACATGAGTACACATATTTTTTTTAATAGCAACCTTCATGAAAGTATAATATTATGTAAAAATAAAATATAAGTCTACTTAATTAAATTAATATAAAATATGTGTAAATAAGTAAAGTAGAAAACGATTAAATTGAGTTTAACCAACCTTAAGTAATACATTAAATGGCAGTAATGAAAATAAAAACTGTATCGTTACGCTTTTTTACACGCTTTTTATTAGCTTCACCTGTATGTTTGTATGTTTGTTAGTATGTTTGTATGTTTGTATGTTTGTATGTTTGTATGTTTGTATGTTTGTATGTTTGTATGTTTGTATGTTTGTATGTTTGTATGTTTGTTTGTAACCGACTTCTTTGGGCGCGATTTTGACCCACTTTAAACGGCCAGATTTCGTTCAAACTTTGTAGATTTATTGAGGACCGATGACAATAGACTAATTTGATAAAATTATTCCATTTTTCAATTTGCAAAATATGATTTTTGTTAATTTATATAATTTTCATGATATTCTTTTGCACTATTCCTCGCTAGATGGCGTTAACATTGTATTCTTCAAGTGTCAAATGTTACTACTGACCAACAGATGGCGTTATTGATTGGAAATACAGCCGTCTAACTACTGACCAACAGATGGCGTTATTGATTGGAAATACAGCCGTAGACGGATGTTTTTAGTCAAAACAATTAAATAATAGTTAAAAAAAACTAAAATACACGCTTTAATAAGATATACAACTAAAAAAGTAAAAATAATTGATACTAAATTTAAGATAAGAAAATGGAGTAAAATACATATTATTTTATTGTTACAAAGCGTGGGGTGTTTACAACAATTACTTATCCTCCTGCACAGCTCAGCTTATTATTTAATTGTATATCGACTTTATTTCAATATTGGTTTGAAATAATTTTATTGTGTATTTGTTTACTTAATTTAGTTTGTTTAATGTGTACTAAAGTTATGTTTTTAAAGACTTCAAAAAGTAATCCAGAAGTTTGATCGTTTTCAGTGAATGAAGAAATTGACATTCTTTTTGTTATCAATACAAACTAAAGTACAAACAAAATCGGATAAAACTTTTGGAGCAAAAGTAATTTCATACGCTTTTGCTCATGAAAGTAGCTTCGTGGTGGTGGCCCAGATAAACAAAGTAATTGACCGATCTATAGTAATCAGCTTGAGAATGGAGTGTTACATGCATTTCGTAGTTCTATTATAGCCTCTTAATTATATATATTGATTTTGGGCCGTCTCGCCATGCTCATGGCACGTTAAATCGGTCAGTGGATTGTGAGAAACAATGGTTTTTGCCACGAATTAGAGACGAAATCAACTATCTGTGGAACAATGGATGCTAATTCAACCTCGAAGGCCGAAAGTTGGTAACAAAAACACACAGCTCATCCATTATAGATAAAAATACTCTAATGTAAAATTAAATCTTACAAATTCAATGCTTATATTTTAGGCGCATTAGTGATTCAAATTTTCAGGTCAAAAAATGTAAGTATAATAAATGTTTGATATGCTGAATAGCCAGTTGCTGGATGTTCGATTCTTTTAATTACCTGATGGTAAGCTATACGACCGCTCATGGACAGCAGCAAAACCAAACAACACCTCGAATTATAAAGCAATGCTTGGCATTCCTCAGCGTTTGCTATGCTGAGACATAAGATGTTAGGTCTTACATACATAAACTCACGCCTTTTTCCCAGAAGGGGTAGGCAGAGGTGCCAGGGCACCTACATTTCGCCTTGTATGTTCCGTCCCACAATGTGATAGGTGGCGAGCCTATCGCCATCAGTGGCGTGCCTAGGGTTGCGGACTAGGGCAAGCCCAATATTTTTTTAGTAACAATATGTATTGGTTCAAGAGCAAAATGGTATTAAGAAAGAAGAACGTGTTCATCGTGCGATAGAGGGCGAGCCTAAGCGATGTAATTAAATAAAAATAGACCCCAGATTCGAATCCGAGACCTCAACTTTGCGCCATCGAGGCAGTCCCAGACCTACCACACGATCTATATAAGATTAGGATAAAAACCAATAAAATAATAACTATCTTTATCACCGTTATGAAAAAATCTATTACAAAAAGTTGTTTCGAAAAAATCTAATAGATGGCGCGATTCCACGGTCATCTATTTAATACATATTGCCAAAATACTGAAGGGCCCATCATTAGTTTTAAATAGATGAATAAAACAAATGTGTAAGTTAAATTACTTTTGGGCATGCATACGTAACTTTATATTGTAATTATTTTGTAAATTAATAAACGGCACTACAATAGCACAAGTACGGCGTCGTGTTTAACTTCGCGGCCACAAATTATTGTTAATATATTCATGTTATGTTTTTGTGTATGCATGTGATTTTTTGATTCATCATGAGCTCTGAAAGGAAGCTAAGGAATATCTGAAAAACACTACGATTACTGTCTACGCGAGCATAATGTTTTGAAATCTCATCACATATTATGTATATGACGCATAAAGAGGTTTCTATACGCTGTTTACCGGAATTATGAAAATATATTTAATCCATTCACATGTTTTTGTCAATTACTATAAAAGTACCAGTTAAATTATTTAAATCACTATAGCCGGAACAATTCCAAAAATTTAAGTACATCGTTGGAAAAAAATATACAACACCGACAGTATAACTTATTAGTATGAGAACATCCAGCAATCTATGTAGTTATGTGCACTGATCTATAAAACTGTATTCTATAGTTTTCACTACTTTCGAGAAATACACAACAAATCAGGCGTAGGTTTTCGACCAGATACGAGTAGTTGTTTGTCTACGAAATGTAATGAATTTACCTATTCCTCGCCGATCAACACTTGCACACACTTCAAACCATCACAAGGCACATTTTCACCCATTATTATACATAATAAACGTAAAATACTATAATGAAACAAAAACTAAACGTATATGTTCAGTTGTTACTGGTTAATCGTCCGCTCGAAAGACATAATAATAAGCGTGAAGCTAGCCACAGGTCCTAAATTATGGACAATTCCAAATTAAGTATTCTAATTCTAATATATTAATAAAAATATTTAAAACATCATAATACGGTCTCAATATATAGGTATCTATTTATTTTATATATTATCCAATATAACTTGTAGCAAAACATAAATATTTTTCGATAAATTTGGATCTTAATATGACATGTCAAGTGCACAACTTCACTCCGCGAAGCCGGGCATTTTGCTTGGTACAAATTGCATAAAAAAATAGCTATATGTATAGGTACGTAGTGTCATGGTAGTAGCATTTCACCCAGAGGTGCGACTGAGAGGGCAATATACGCCAGAAGCCAGGTAAAAGCACACGAGAGAGAAAAAGATAGATAATACTTTGGTGTGTTCCATCTTTTTAAGATATTGCGTCACGCGTTGATTTTGAATGAAATAATTTTATATTAGTTTTAGACCGCGGTAGAGATGTGAGGTTAATGGAAAAAAATCGATTAAATAAAAATCGATTTTTCTTTATTTAATATTAATCGATTTGTTAAAAATCGATTATTATTAAAAATAATCGATTTTTGCTAAAAATCGATTTTTTCTCTCATTTAAAAATCTAAATGCTTTTCATATTCCAAAAATAATCCTCAGAAATTAATATTAACAATTTATAAAAATAAAAATCAAATAAATTGATATGAATAAAAAAATATCATATTCAAAACTAAAAATCAAAGTGAATGTTCCTTTAAACTGTCAATAAGGAAACCCAATTTATTTATTGATACAAATTTTCAGTACCATTAAACGTTTATTTTAATAAAAATGAAATGATGAGCATTGCAATAATATTGAACAGTATAAACTGACTGTCTCGGTGGCGTAGTTGTACTCCGGTACGGTTACAAAGCTGAGGTCTCGGGTTCGAATCCCGGGTTGGGCAAAGTGATATTGGATTTTTCTATTCATTATCAGCCCAGAGTCAGGAATTTGTGCCCGATATGGCGATAGGCTCGCCACCTATCACATCATGGGACGTAACATACAAGGCGAAATGTGGGTGTCCTGGCACCTCTGCCTACCCCTTCTGGGAAAAAGGCGTGAGTTTATGTATGTTATGTATGTAAACTGACTCCGAGTTTTTTCATACGTCGCATAGATAACACTGTTAATAAAAATCGATTTTTTACGTATAATTTATATAATCGATTTATAAAAAATCGATTAATATTATTTTAAAAATCGATTGTAAAAAATCGATTATAAGAAAATAATAATCGATTAAATTGAAAATCGATTATTTTTTAACATCTCTAGACCGCGGCGCTCGCTTAGGCGAGTTGCCGGGCGCGGCGCGGGTGCTCCGTCGCAAGCGCGGGGTCCATTATGGCGCGGTAAATTTAAAAATGATAGACGTTTTGCATTAAACGAATATATTTTATTTAAAGTACTGATTTGTCTTTAGGATTGAGTATATGCGTATTAAGTAAGGCAAGCCGGGCTTTTGGGCTTGTATGGAAGTACCGCCACTGATCGCCATATCGGGCACAAATTCCTAACTCTGGGCTGATAATGAATAGAAAAATCCAATATCACTTTGCCCAACCCGGGATTCGAACCCGAGACCTCAGCTTTGTAACCGTACCGTAGTACAACTACGCCACCGAGGCAGTCATGATGTTAGGTCTTAGTATGTCTAATAGTCACTCTGGCTACAATGTCCTTCAAATCGGAAAACAACCAGTGTATTTACATTGCTGTTTGGAAGGAGAAATAGACGTCGCGGTAGTTCCTACCCAGGCGGCTTCCCACATGAGAGAGTAACCACAAGTAAAGTAAATTAATAAAATTATCCTTGATACAAATAGTTGGGTTATAATGATAGTCGTAAGTATTTCGTAGAAAATATTGTTTCCTCGTTGTTCATTGCAATTGGGGAAATATGTCATATAAATGTTTTGGTATTTACGAATTGGTGTTACTCACAAGATGTGTTGACGAATACCAATGTTTGTTCCACTGAATACGACCTACGATGCTAGCAGCGTCACAGCCTCGGGACATACGTGGGCTGACCACTAAGGACTTACGCGGAAATGTGCTCATGCATCGTAGATTAGACAACGCTTGCGCCAAAAAACCAAATCCATAAATGTACATATTCGTTCCTTAGTCACTTGCGGTCGCTTCCGCAACTTAAACAATTCTTTTGAGTGACAAAACACAAGTTAAAAAGTCGATGACTTACAAAATATTCAAACGTGTGTGCTTCCACACACACACTGACACTAGGGCGATTTTATTTGAATATCAATAGCAATTTCGTGCATTTCGTTGGAATAAGTAATTCGTAGACTGTAACTGTTGTTTTTCAACTAGATATATATGTAAGCTACGCGTATTGCACGTCACTGAGATTTACCTATAGTTATCTCGAAAGAAGATAACGTATTCCTATGATTCACGAAACAGTGTGTATGTAAATTTTAAACGTTGTTGGTCAACAACCTCCTAAGGTTTTTGTTATAATTATACAGAGGTATAGCGTAATTTTTTGATCAATCTTATGTGCTAGTTTCTTGTACAAAAAGTACTCGAAGTGTATGTAATTCCCGGTTAATTTGTAAGAGGAAGAGACTGTAATTAAACAGTGTTTGCACACTGTAATTTCATGAAGTAAGTAATATTTTTTGCAATCATCAAATTGTTGTTCTAAAATATAGGAATACCCAAAAGGAGGATGTGTTAATTACTGTAAGCTGCGTCACCTGCCTGCAAATAACCAGGAAATATAAGTATTCTTAGAACTTCTGCAGCCACAATATATAAAAACAAATTTGGACAAAAACAATAACATTTTTGTGTTGCGGCATGGCGATTTCTTTGCTTTTCGAATTAATTTAATTACACAATGGTTACAAGATGGCGACTTCGTCATCTTGGCTAATTAAGTATGGTTACTTGGTTATATATGCACATATTAATTAATATTTTACATTCGTAACACAACAACACGGTGCTGGGAAAAACATGGAACATTGTTGTAAATAAAATTATTCCATGCGATTCCTACCTATTTTTATTTTTCGTACTTCAGTTATAGGTGTATATTATCTGCCAATATTATGTCGGCAGATGGTAATATTCCATAGGACAGTAATTTTCATCTGCTTTTCAACTAGTAAGTTGTGTTTAATTTTTGGAGACATTCACGTTGTTGTTATACCGTGAACAAAGCCCTGAACCTATGAATGTTTAAAGATATGGCAAGCAAGCCAGCATAGAAATGATTACCTAGAATATCTGCGGAATTGTTTATTTGGTTGCTGATTTTAGTGATTGCGGGAAGGAAGTGCCTCTGACTTTTACATTTAAATCCACATATGTATTATGATATATTTTATCGAGATTGTATTGGAGTCCAAATGTTAAGCACAAACTTAACGAAAATAAATTATACATTAGTTGCGGCATCAGACGCTGTACTTAAGAAGCTGAAGAATTTTACATTTTTATGTAACGTCCAAAAAGTCTATGTCCTATACACATTCCTATTTGTTTTGTATTATTTATACTTCAAGGGAAAATTTTACTATGAAATAATACATGCCAGTATTTACTATCATATCTGATGCATAAACAATATATATATTTTTTTGTTTTTCACATGTAGTTCAAAGCGTAGTTGTAAATTATAATAAATTGTTATGAATAACGTAATAATTAATTCGTGGCTTTATAACGTGCGATTTTGCATAAAAATTATGCAAATTAATCCTTAATTTATCATATTCATGTTCTATTTATTAACGGATATGGTAACGCATGTTTGTTTCAGCAATTGATTATTTTTTATAATAAGAGGAAGATAAAATTTAAATATGAAAAATAATTTGTTATTTCTTCAATCATGGCAATAAATGATTATACAACAAGGTTGAAAACAATATACGTTTAAGAAATATGCTAAATAGACAATTAACTAGTAACACTTTAACTGTGAATTTATTTTAATTTCTCTTTTGTTTAAGAGTAGCGGAAAGTAGACATACCATATACGTATGTATTATACTTAAGTTTCGATGGGCTAATGTTTTCGCATATTTTGCATTGATTACGCAAGTGATTTTGCAATCCATATGGCAACGATTACAAGTTATATAATGATCTTCATTAGATTAATTATAGGCCATTTAAATTTTTTTGTTGTAATAAAAACGAAATTCATTTATTTAAACGGTGTCATTGTGTACTTGTGACTGTTCCGGAACAATAGCGAAATGAAACTGGTGAGTTTTGCGGATCTCTTTTAATTTAAAATTTTACGTATTTTTTATCCTTTAATAAGTATAAAAAAATAGCAGGTGTATATTATGTATTGTTTATAAAACTATAACCATCTTAACATATTTTGTTAATTTATGCGCCTACTTTGTTTTCTCTCTGCACCATCCAAATGTAGACCGGCAGAGATGCCTCAGAATGCCTGTCCACCTTTATACAATATTGTACATAAAGCATAAATTCTGTATCAGCCCATATACGTCCCACTGCAGGGCACGGGCCTACTCTACAATCGAGAGTACGATTGAGAGTGGTTAGGCCATATAGTCCACCACGCTGGCCTAGTGCGGGTTGGCGGACTTACACACCATAGAAATTCTTATAAATCGCTATGGTATGCAGGTTTCCTCACGATGTTTTCCTTCACCGTTTTAGTGCGTGGTGATTGACTATCAATACACACATGACTCCGAAAAGTCAGAGGTGTTCCCTGGGATTCGAACCCGCGACCACCGTGAACGTGTTGGCAGCCGCGTCTAGTCCGTATACCAACAGGCCACCACGCACTTAAAAAAAGCATAAATAAATAAAGTCAATTATGTTTCATCAAAAAACCTATATTTCAGGTTTTGATATTAGCTTGTATGGCAGCGGTGGCTGTGGCTGCCCCGAATTCAGCTCAAATCGCAGCTCGCCGCAACCTGCCTGCCCTTCAACACGAAGAAGTTCACGATGAGTTCGGGCAGTATGCTCTCCGGTACGTGACCGCAGAAGGGACTGTGGTCTCCGAGCGCGGTCGGCTAGTACCCACTCCTCAGGGCAACGCTTATGTGCTGGTCGTTGAGGGTGAGACATCCTACATCGGCGACGACGGCAAAACATACGTCACCAAGTACTCAGCTGGACTCGATGGAACACACGTAGAAGGCGCCCATATTCCCGTTCAAGCTCCCGTACCAGCACCCCAAAAGTGATCTCAAATAAAATTTAAAACAATTTACATGGGGTTTTGTTTTTGCATTGACGTTATCCATTGTTTGTGATGTATAGTTTTCCTCAATACATTCAGTCATGGCTCATGATTCAACGTGATATAATGTACCAATATTCAGAAACGGATATGAATCAGAAGTGGACACTTGCTTGACTGATATTCCACGTCTAACTTGTATTAAATCTGTAGGCGTAGTTATAAAGTTTCTAATGGAACTTTCAAAACGTTAACATACGTGCATACTCTTATGCGATTATTTTTTATTTCTTGTGAAGCTCTAATAAAGCAGTCGCCGTAATTTGATCACACGACAGAGCAAAAACGGTCGTAGATGAGAAACAATTAAAAGTATCTTCCGCATTCAGTTTTTTGTTGATAGTTCTTAAATATTCCGACTCTCATGGTTATCAATTTACAATTAAAATATCAGACTACATTATAATTGCCATTATGACAGGATTGTCAAGGTATGAGATCAGCTAGCTTAGTAACTTATTTTGAGAGTGGGCGCTAGAGCGCAGGTAATGCGAAGTGGGATTTGCGGAGAACACGAGGAACGTGCAAAACACAATGGTATAGTAAATAAGGTTCGGGTTTCCTTGTTTTATGCCGCCATGGCTATAATAAAACGTGGGTGCATTCGCGTGGGCTCTAGGGTACGTAAGTCCGCATTAAGCCCAATACCCGTAACCTTGATTACCTCCGGTAACTAATATTATGGACCTTCGTTGCGTTAGGAAATGTAGTCACGCACAATTAATGCGACCAATAAATTATTTTGAATCAGAATAATTGAACTTTCGATGAGGTATCTTTAAAACATAATACATTTGTTAGAACTTTGCTGGTGTATGACTATCTGATATTATTACTCATTAGTGATGATGTATAGTATTTTTTAACGAAATGGAAGTTCCTCCTCTTCTTGTACCTCCAGATAGGATAAAAATGGTATGCCAATGTCACTGCATTGGTCTTAGAGCTTAGCACGCTTGGAGAATAGAGATATTACGGCTAGGAGTTGCCGCTAGCAAATTCTGCGGCGGCATACTTGTTTCATCCTCTCCTCGATGAGTACATCGCACTTTACCAAACAATAGAGATGATCCTGTTAGGTCACATCTAACGATGGACAGGAAACATTGTGGCAGAATTTGTACGTCCTCTACGAAACTAATATGCTAGGGTTATCATTTATGATCTCATGGCAAACCACACATCAAGATTTCTCAAAGTATTTTCTTTATATAGCGTAACAGATGGTGTTGATTTTTATCAGTCCCTTTGGGAAAATGTAATTGGGTTTGATGCAAATTAGATTCAGCTCAGGTGAATTCGAATTGAATGCTTTTGCAATAGACGCAGCGGTTGCATCTCTATTAGGCACAAAAGTAATTGCAAGCGTAAAAATCTAGGTGATTACAAAAATGTTAATTAGGTATTAGTTTGGTAATAGACGACGAGTATCCATAAACGGAGTACCTTGAAACAGATTTGTTAAATTATGTAGTCTAGAATAATAATAGTTCATTGACTGGCATAGCGAAATAACTATTAATTAAGTCGACAACATGCGGGTGTATTTAAATTTTCCTTTCTCCATTAACAGGCCAAACAATAAGTCGTAGAAAATAATGATGGTAAGTAAATTAGAGTTTTTAGTAAAACTCATTAGAGGCATTTGTCCATGGGAAGCGTACGATCAGTTTGTCCGTCGCGTCTGCTGGTCGCCGCGCCGCATCCCATTTGCATTCCTAGCTGTACGCGATACATTTCTAACTCACATTTGATTTTAAGATGAACTATTACTATGAAAAATAAATGTTTTAGCAATAATGTTGACAGTGTGAATTAATCGATCATGTGTAGGCATGTATCGAATAAATAAACATTTCCTTTAATTTAATCTGTGATTTAATTATAATCTAACTGACACGGAACGCAGTAGAGATTTATCTAGCATATTTGAACTAAATGTAAATTATAGTAGGCAATAAAATAAATTACGAGGTCATCAAATGCATACATATGTATGTATTTTGCTACTTACTTACACGCTACTGTTTTTGAATTTATTTACTTACTTATTTATTTGTTTACTTAGTAACTTATGTATTTATTACTCTTGAATACCTTATTGAGATTATGTATGATGTTCATCCAATAAAATATTTATATCATGGGGGCGGACAATCATAGTAATGCTGTTTGTTCGGCAGATGGCGGCACTTATTTACTATTCGACTTGAGACATCCATCAGGTAACTATTATGTTATTATATTGGATTTTAATCACAGCTTGTAATACATCCTAGTGTAGGTTCAGGTGGCGTGCACGTTATCAAGCGTTCCGCGCAGTTCCGCATAAACAATGAAAGTGATGCTCGCACACAATGCTGGAAGGTTCTCACGCGACGAAAGCGATGACGTAATCATGTGTGACACGACCGCTTTGGTGACAAGATCCCGCTTTACGAGTGCAACCAAAGTGCAACAGTCAATGCTCTGCAGCCATTAGCCGGTTAATAGCAAATTAGAACATCTTTTGTCGTTAATATTCGACAAAATAAATCCTGTTTTTTATCACAGTTCCTTTCAAAATTGCAAGAAAATACTGGTGATGTTTTTATTTTAAATAGCATATTCGATGCTATCGTGGGTTTTTTTTACTTTTTTAACGGTTGAGAAGAAGACTTCTTGTTAGGTAATATCGCGCTGTAGAAGATTCAAAATATTTCTAGATTTTTATATTATACTTGAGACAGTTTGGTACTCTCTTAAGATTATTATTAAATAAATAATAAATAAATAAATAAATAACACCCAATAGTCACATACATAGTCCTGACCCCACACTAAGATCGAGTCTTGTGTCGTGGGTATCAGGAACTACGAGAGACTTTTCGGTCTCACAAACACCCAGACCCGAAAGAAATATTTGTGGGCTGCACAAACATTTCTCTCGGTGCGGGGATCGAACCCGCGGCCTATCGTTTCACAGGCGGCGTCTAACCGACTGCGCCACGGAGGCTGTCAATTATATTGAATTCGTGGTATCGTAATGGCGAGTCTAAATGTAAAATTTTCCAGTGCTCTTTTGGTTGACAATAGCTTGAATAATTGCTTCATGGTTTAAATGTGAGTATGTACGTATGTATGCAACTACACATTTGACTGTCTGATGTAAAGTCATTTGTCCGAAGAATTACGAAGGTATCTTGTTGTTTTTTCATATTACAAGTGGAACGAGCATACGGTTCATGTGATGGTAAGGGATCACCCCCGCATATGAACATCTGCATTTTGCAACACAATAGGGCACAGAGATGCGTTGTCGGCCTTTATGGGAATATACTCTCTTTTTAAAAGTCGCCAGGTCTTACTTGTTATAAAATTCTGCTGTTAATTTTGTTTATTTTGTTAACTTTATCAAATTGTTTATACGTTTTAGGATACATTTCCGATATTCAGTTCCAGACAGTGTAACGAGTGGAATGTATTATAATATCTTTGATTTGATAATATCACAATAATAAAATTTAAGCTTAGATATTTAAAAAAATGGGGGCAAAAATGGCTTATCCCACTGGATTCTATTTTAATTTAATGCATAAAACTAACAAAAAAAAAAATAACATAAAAAGGTAATTCATTCCCTTTTACCTAGCCAACAAGTACGGTTTTACTCGGCAAACATGCTGACAGTCATGCTTGGCAGTTGTAGCTCCTAATGTGTAGGTGAAAAGATATAGATATGCCTGCCAACTTGTGTACTGCTGGAGATCAAACTACATGATAAAACCCACGGAGGATCATTCCTCCGGAAATTAGGAACTAAACTGATACGTAGCACCTTGTGCAATAAAATAGCGGATTAACCGTGTCATTTTTAACCATATTTGTCAGCATTTGTTTTTCTGAGATCTTCAAGTAGCTCTATAATTTAATAGAATTCTTACAATTGTTATTGATAAACGAATATTTCTACATCAGTCGTTACTAGATCATCCATTTCATCATTGAAGCTGCACTCTGTAGCACAATCGTGTTTTGTTCTTTTGTGGTCACGACAAACCCAATTATTGTACTATAAAATTGATATTTGCATCATCATCTTTTAGATTGCTTTTTTGTGTAATTTTTGTCTATAAAGTCAAGCAGACATGGCGTCAATTATTATGAAGAACACGAAATTCTAGCATGCTGTTGTAGGGATCACGGGGTCGTTATTTCACGTCGGATTAAGGTTTTTAAATGGCAGTTTTTTTCTCAACTCTGATTGATTGCGAAACATTGTTTGTTATGCCACCCACGACACAATTGCCATATTCATTGAAGGTGGGTTTACTTGCTTTGTTGTTGTCATCATATGCTAATAGCCCTTGAAGGAATCATAAAAATCTACTTAATTTCTACAGCCTGCATGGGATCTGCTATAGATCCTAAGATTGTAGTATTTAACTCAATTTTATAGACGTTAAAAAGATATGTGTATTTTTTACTGTTATTTGCGTGCCCAAGCAGGATAAGCTCAGTATGTTTTAATAAAACTAATAACCAAAAGTACACAAAAATAATATTGAACTCGATAAGTTTGTAATTGAATAAAATTTTATTTAAAATGTTGAAAAACATATCTGGTGGATGAAATCAGTATGTTTCTTTATGAATACATAAACTTAAGTAAAATTTTTGGACACTCTTATTTCGCCATGTATGTTACGTCCCACGTTGTCATGGGGGTGAATCTATTGCTCTATCGGGCACAAATTCCTTCCTCCGGGTTGATAATTAAATTAAAAAAAAACAATTCGAATCCGAAACCTCGGCTTTGTAACCGTATCGTAGTACAACTACGCCACCGGACAGTCAATCAAGGCAAGATATTTTTATAATTGAAAAAATTATTTGACCATACAGGAAGGAGGACCATAGCAACGGCCGACGCGACGGCACGCCATGCCAGGTAGAACGGGCTGTCTAGATTCTTGAATAACTACTTTCGTCGATTATCCTATACGTTGTTAAAATTACATGAACAAAATAAGAAAACTAAAAATGTAATTCTGCTGACATTTTGAAATAGGAGACTTGTTTGTTTCAAATTATGATAATTTTTATTAAAATTCATTGTGTGGAGAGCCAGTGCGGTGCTAAAATAAAATCACAATATACACAGTAAAATATTTTAAAACTATTACTATGAACAGGAGACAGTGTCCCGATGGTCAATACAGTGTGTCAATTATTTTTTGAATCACGCGAACGCAATTTTAAAACTAAAAGTATTGTTTCTTTTGTAACTGAAAAATAAACCTACGTATAATATTATATTATTAATATTTGAGTTCAAAGTTGTGAAGGGAGTGTTTTAGGTCACGTTTGTTATCCACAGCTCAATATTATCGCTTACATGAAGCGTTTTTA
The DNA here is from genome assembly GCA_023078785.2 of Hyles euphorbiae. Classification (NCBI taxonomy): domain Eukaryota; kingdom Metazoa; phylum Arthropoda; class Insecta; order Lepidoptera; family Sphingidae; genus Hyles; species Hyles euphorbiae. The sequence goes on from CM041050.1 coordinate 16,619,006, forward strand.
TGTTCACATTCCGTTTCGTTCCAATTTGCTAATTTCTGGTTCCGCACCTTACTTACCTACCTTATGTAATAAGCATGAGTGTATTGCTTACCTTTCGATAGTTCAGATTTATGCTTCTTTCAAATCGATGTTTAGCAACTGGCTTGTAGTGTTTATCGCTTTAAAAATCCTTTCGGTTGAGTTCCATTATTACATATTACTTTTATTGTAGGCACTAATTAACCCAAAAATATGCAATATGACAAATATAATCAAAATAATTTTGATGTTGTTTGAGCATCTTTAACAATCACTAATGTTTAGATAATGCAAGAATATATAGCAGTAATCAACAAAAATAATTGACAAGAGGGTAAATATCACACGAGTAAAGTTATTGTGCCATATCTCTTGACTATAGATAAAATTACACGAGCTTACAATATTGGAATATTGCATATTATAAATTATAATATCTGCTTCAATTACCTAGTCATACATGTATATACTTTTTCTAAAACTAACTGATGTTATGAGACCAATCTTGTTGCTACACGTGGTATGTGTGTCAGTCGCCGTACAGGCATACCATTATGATCAATAGTGCGTGCGCCTGATGCTAACTGAATTGACATGTCCGTTCGGAAGTCCAACCCATTAGCATATATTGCACTAAGGTTATACAACCAACCTGTTACACAACCGCGCGACACCTTGGCACGCGCCCAAGATAATGCGCTTTCTAATTGAAATATGACCAGATGAGTGAACCTTCGGACCTCTTTTGCGATTCTCACACGGATTACCGTTTGGAATTTTAACTTCTTTAAAGTCCGATGGAGCGTTTAGATAACTGTGGCAAATCTTAATAGTCATTTTTAATTATGAGTTTTTAGTTAAATTAATTCATGCAGATAAGGCTTGCGAGTTGACATCATATAAATTGAATATGCGGTTATGCTATCGACCGCGAGCTAATATCCTGAGATAATAAATGTAAAATACGGATACTAAGCTGTTAATTTATAAATTTATATTAGGATGACCAGTTCTGTCTATTTTTGCCTTGAAATATCGCTGTGAATATAAAAATCGGAAGCTGCGGTTTATTAACATTCCAGTGCAAAATTTAACGACGTCATCGAGCCAAACGTGGACTAGTGGTATTGATGGGACCAGTTGCTTTCACCCAGCAGGGGATAGATCGTAAGTGTAGAGAGTGATGAACTGTCATTTGCTTATCTTACTCGTAATATTTCATTACGGAACATGTCTAAGGAACCATCAAACTGATTGGACCCATGCAGTCCGGAAGATATATTTAGAAACTAACTTTGAAATGATCTTGCAGGAATATTTTGTGCATTGCAGTGTAATCAGCCAACGTATAAGTAGTTAATTGTTAATAGATTTATAATAGAATGCCTTGGTGGCGTAGTTGTACTACGGTATGATTGCAAAGTTGTGGTCTCAGTATCGAATCCCTGGTCGAGCGATGTGATGTTACATTTTTCTACGCAATATCAACCCGTAGTCAGGAGTTAGTGCTCGTCCCCTATCACTTCGTGGGACGGAAATACAAGACGAGACGTGAACGTCCTGGTTCCACCTCTCCCTACTCGTCCTGGCAGAAAGGCGCGAGTTTGTGTATGTGTTTGTATTTATTACGTATGAGAAATAAATATCGTGGACTTTAACGTGGACTCGGTCAATTAACATCTCTTAATTATCAATTATTGTGCCACATTATTATGTGTAATTATCTCGAGGTATTGATATTATGTTGTGAAGCATTTCAGTGGCCTTTAACGTTAACTCCATATGCTGCGCAGATAAATGGCACTTTATAGAAAAATGTTGCAACGTGATATTTTCAAGTTGACAGACATGTTTTTCACATCCGTAGATAATATATGTGAACATCTGTTAATATTATAACGTAAAAAAAGATTACATTTCTTAACATGACAAAATAAAACAAGTTTGTTGGTGCCAAAAAACATTTTGTGTATTTATAAGTTTATTTGTAAAGATAAAATCCGTGATAAAAATTTAATATCTTAGTATTGCGAATTAAATACAGAATATTATTGACGATTAAGTAAAATGATTTATAACTATTTTGAAATAAACAGATGCTTTGATAGACTTCGTGACGCAATTGGTTAGATGCTGGTATTGAAACCAGCGTCCACAGTTTCCGTACCAAGACATAAATTTGTATTCATCACAAGTTATGATGATGATGATAAATTCATAGCGGTTTTAAGCGTCGGCAGTTAGATGAATAGGAAACTGTTGATCAGTCCTCTGATGCTCATATGTTTCAGGTTCCCACGATAGAAGGTCTTAATGTAGATCGTATGTCCCCTTCTACACGTCAACAGATGCATCTGCAGACTTCGTTTTCGGATGCGTATTGCGTTCATCAAGAGTCATTTAATAGATTTTATTTATTATTATTATTGTTCAATTTTCAAATTAAAATAATTAGCAATGTGTAAAAGTTTTCAGGTAGGTATCATAGTTATGTAAATTAAAGTTAATTTAAAGTTCTTGGCACATACTCAAAAGTCGATATAGGTATTTACTCGATTAGTAATCGCTTAAAGTTGACTCAGAGCATGTTCGTTTGCTCAAGAACTTTTACATTTTAAATTAAAAAACAGCTTATATCTTAAGAAAGATATCGATCAAACACGGGATGCCAAATTTTTATGAATTCCGGTTGAAATAATTTGTAACACGACTAGAATTCGGTTGTGTCATAAGGATGACGTCATTAACTCAAAAATGTAACCATTAGTTGTGAGGAAACATAATATATTAAAATGTGGTAACAGGTAATATCCTATGTTCATTTAGCGCAATATAATTTCGCTGGTTCCTGGTTGTTGTAATACTAATTAAATGAAACAGAGTCATAACATTTATTGGAACGGAATTATGTTCCAATTTTGTAATAGGCCGGAATTATGTCCCAATATAAAGCGTAGAACTCCCAGACTAAGAAGTAAACAAGAACCAAAGTTGGCTAATTTAAATGAGATTAACTTTGTACATACAGTATGTTGGTACTCGCAAATGACAAATGTGTAGACCCATTCACGTCAAATAACGCAATGTATTGCTCTTAACCGACACATATCATCATAGATGTTATGGCTACGTGACTGCTTTAAATTAACCATTTAAATACTCACGTCTTTGTTCTTTTAAATTCTATAAAAGTCGTAATAATATAATCAAGATATACAGATTAAAATAAACAATGCAAAGTCACATATATGGATAATGTTAAAGGAAAACATGAAACAAACGTTTGGCAAAAACGGCCGGGAACTAGATTGTGTTGCTAATTATCCGTGACTACGGTTAACTCAATAGGAAGTTATGCCAACCTTGATTTTAAAGCGAGTAATTTGTCTCGCGTTACATTTTCACCTTTTCAATGGTTCGTCAATCATTTTCATACGGCATTGGATCGGACGGCCGTTTGATAAAGAAGCCTTGAATACAAGATGGGTGATTTATTCTAAGCAAGGCTTTCGCACGATTGTTTACTAGTAGCGACCTAAGGCTCGGCCGTGATGATAACATTGTTTCACAAAAAATCTCAGATTATCACAATACGGTCTGTTTATTTCCACCAGATGACTGCGACATCGGCCACATGGCATTGTTCTGTACGACTGATCTGCTGTAGTGATAGTCTTTTGAATAAACATGGTCATATTATGTGACCCGATTACGACAGTGGCCTGCCACATGCGCTTTGTGGGCGTTCATTGCAGATAGATCTATTGACACTAATAACTCTTTTTTTATTTGTTATCATACATTTTATTAGGTTAAAATAAGTTCATTAAACTTTTCTTTGTTATACATTGGAATATTTTACTTGATGATGGATGCTTATAACACGACAGTGCTTAAAACTGCAGTTTATGATAATATTTTAATGTTTAATAAATAATGGACACTGATAGCGTAAACAGAAATAGTGTTCGTAAAACAAAAGAAGTAATTAGTATTTTGGTTACATTGAGAATGTTCAACTTGAAGAATTTTCCTTCAAAAGCTTGAGAGAAATATTGATCTCATTTATAAGACTATAAAAATATACAAATCGCAGTGAAACCTGCTCGGAATAACTTTTTTTTTACCTAAACTTATGAATAGCTGTTAATAAATTGATCTTGTTTAAGTTAAAAAATCTGCATTAAGTATTTCAAAGAGTTCAGGACATTCTTTTGAGTTCAATGATAAATATATAATCAATGATAGAGAAATCCATATTGGAGAAATAGAAGTAGGTACTTACATAATGTTTTATTGATTGATTGTCTAATTTCTCATGTCTATAGGGTACGAGGAATCCAGTGGATATTCACAATGCTTATTGAATGTATGTAGGTATATTTGTGGGCGCAAATAAATTGCATGTGCGTTGTCAGCTGCGATTGAACGTGGGTACTTTTGGCGAAGACCTTGTGTAAATAATCTATTGTGTGTGATCCTTGGTGAAGCATTTACACTCCGCTTCGTATTATAATCCAAGGCGAGTTGTTTAGTCGTGTTTTCATCCTATATTTTGACTTTGAAATTCTGTTTACGTGTCATTGAAACTGTTTGCATTCATTCATTGCATTTATTTTTAAACTTGAATAGGTACATCTGGTTTCAGAATTTTTTGTTGTTTTGTAAAATTATTTACTGCGTGATGGTGTAGATGTATAACGCTACTATTACAGCTTAAGGTCTCAGGTTCGAATCTCAATTCGGGCAAAGTGATATTGGATTTTTCAATTCATTATCAGCCTGTAGTTCCTTTGCCTACTCTTTCTGGGAATAAGGCGTGAGTTTACTTATTTATGTGTACAAAATCATCAAAAGTTAGAACTTTTCTATGCCATAAACGTCGATAAATTCCTCAAACACATTCGTGCTGGATAGTTAAATATAGATGTAGTAACGAATAGTATGAAGAGGTAAATCACTATTTCTATGAATCACTATTCATAAGTCACACAAATGTAGAACAATGTAGAGGTTTCTTTACAGTTAATTGGTTAGAGCGCGATGATAATCTAAATGGTCACGCTAGCATTATGCTGGATTTGATTTAATGGAATTGCACTTGCGCCGTGTTTTAAGGGTCTTATTCAAAGACTCTTTTAAAACCTATTTATGTTATCGATTTTTTGTCCCTTTCGAACAATTTTTGAAATCAGTTTGATCACAGAAGACAAAATATTTGACATAAGACCGTTAAAATACAGAAGGTATACTAGTTTTCAAAATGTTAGCAAATCCTCGGTCTCGGAATTACATTCTTATCTCCATGTAAGCATTCATGTTTGTAGCTTTTAAAATTAGTTATAATTATGTTCAAAATAACGTATACTTACGACGTGACTCATATCTACACGAATATCTATATATATAAAAGAAAGCCGTGTTAGTTACACCACTTATAACTCAAGAACGGCGGAACTGACTTGGCTGAAAATTGGTGGGGAGGTAGCTTAGAACCAGGAGAAGGACATAGGATACTTTTTATCACGTTCCCGGTTTCCCGAGTTTCTATTAGCTTATTAACATTTTCTCATACAAAATGTTCATGGGTTCGTAACTGTCAAACATTTAATGTTCATCCCTCATCCCGTCGATACGGTAAACTCTTCTCTCAAATTAAAGAACGTATTTAAATAAAGGTTTCGAATCGACAACATATATCCACAATATTCGATTAATGGCGTATTTTAGATTTTAAAGATGTAAATTAATGACATTAATGAAAAGGGATTGACATTTAAATTGGCTGTCAAATATTAATGCATGCGTTCAGAAATTAATTTTGTGTAACCAAAAGAGAATATATTATGAAGTTAAATAAATATAGGACAATTAAATAAATACTATTCACACGTAAGAAGATTTACTTCTTTTCAAGATAGAATATCACTTGAAAATGAAAAATCTTTATTAAAATAACAATTTTACATATGGAGAATATTGCAGGGGTTTTCAAATTAGGCGTTGCCTGTGTCTTGAGAAACCAGTTAAATATAATTGTAATTACATTAATTGTGGTCAGTGTGAGAAAGTGCTAATAGTGTACGTTTGTGTTTGTGTGTGTGTTATGTGTTATTATGTTTACTTTTATCACGAATTTTTACAGTGTCTTTTCCTTCGCTAAAATTCACTGATAGAAATATTATACATTCTGAAATGTTATGTCGAGGAAAATCGAAACCACTGAAGTTATTTGTATGAAAATTAATATTTCATTTCTTTATTACTAACAAAAGTAATGGCGTAATATTTATGGAAAAAACAGCATAGTGGGGGTGAAATAAGAGAAGAATATTGCATGGATAATCAAAATCGCTTTAAAAGTGTTTAATGTCAAAAAATTATAAGGAACACTATTTGGCTATGGAGAAACGGGATATAATAGAGTGGGACGTACGGGAGATGACTGGGTTAGCTGACAGATTTGATAGGACGAAATGTAAATGCACGGTGTAAGACGGGATGGATAATGAAGAGAAAGGACGGGACGTATTGGGAAGTGACGGGGAATAGACGGGATGTGACGGAATTGAGCAGGACAGTACGATAGCTATGTCATGTTTAGGTATACAAGAGATTATACGAAAAATAACATGTATTTGGTGTGAAGTAAAATAAAAAAATATCTGCATCCAGGCAAAGGGGGGTCGGGCTTTTTTGCTATGCTAAATAATTCAATATAATATTAATCATAATATAATAACTAAGCCATAGCTTAGCGTGGTCGGGTCAGCTATGGTATCTTTTAATTTATTTTAATGAATGTAGTCGGAGTAGTAACAGTGTTATAATATCTCCGTAGCAAAATAATGATTTAAATCTGGAGAGATGGGATAGAATAGAATATAAGGTGGATAAAATGGGACAGACGAATAGGTACAGGATGGGATTGGAATTGGATAAGCAGTTTAGACAACGGCTGTCATGTTGATTTGAAATAAAATATGGCCACCTAGGCGAAGCCGGGCCGGGCCGCTAGTGTTATTATAAAATAAGGTTAATTAAATATGCATAGCTCGGTAGCTTCACGAAATTGTTATCCAGTGCCGAGGTGATAGTAATTTGCAATGAATGAATTGTAATTTAAATAAGGCGGGTGCAGCATTCTTTCTAAGTCCCCAACTTGTTCGGATAACCAGTATCTGAAGGCCAATCTCTTCAACGGATTTAATCTAATGGTATGTGGTGTGACATGAAATTAAATTAAATGCAATTATTAAAATATAATAAAACACAAACAAAATTATAGTATTTTGTAACAAATTTTGAGAAGATAATCTGTCCATCCAACAGGACTTTACTATTGCAGAAATATGTATGCAATTTTATGGATTGTTATAAAATTAATTTATGATTATATAAATTTATAATAAAGTATTAAAATAACGTACTACACGAAATGTCATGACTAAAGGACGTTCAAGGAGGACATCTTGTGTAGCCGGCATTCACTTAAAACTAAACATGATTGTGAGCCAATTGATCAATTCGTGTGGTCAACGTACTGCTAATAGGAAGGAATATTTTTCCACAAGTTTTTTGTGCATTTTAAAACGGTTTATTGGTAATAAAACTGGATAGCTGTTGCAATCAGACTAATTCATTCTGAAACATCTTACCTACACATATCACATACAGTAGCTAAAATACTATTAAATAATACAGTTTAACATTTATTGTCAACAGATAGCGCTATTACTTTGTTATTAATTTTAACAATTAGTAGGTGCTGCCATAATAATCACTCATTAGGCCATCACGTCGACGTTACATTGCTACAATACAAAGTGTTTAATTTAAAAAGAAACAAATGATGTTGTTGATTGAAGTTGATGGAGATAATGATTTTAATGAAGCGTTGCTGCGTGTAATTATTTCCTTCCAATGAAGTAATCAAGCACATAATCTCTATTCAATTCGTTCTGGTGCCAGAGGGGACGCGATGGTGCTACAACATGTAATTACTTGTATACAGTTTCTATGAACAGAAAACAGTAATTTACGTGACTTAATGAGACTTCAAAGAATAACAACTAAGTTTATAGACGAAATGAATATGCAACTATATGTAAAACTGCATAACGGATATAATACTACTAATAAATATCGTACGTTTTATTACCTTTTTTTTTCTTTTTTTTTGCATTGTTATTCTTTGCCTTATTTAGACTTAATACGCCTGCCTCCGTCATTATGCACTGCGATGGACTGTTAGAAAATGACATTAGGCATTAACCGCCTGTACTTTTTTTAATTGTACAAAGTGTAAAAATATATTTAAAGAAAATATAAACCACTCAGCTTATAAATAGAATTAATATGCTTATATTTTTCTGCATAACGGATATAGTGGTAATATTCATCTGCATTGTTCATTTGTATCATATTGAAATGTATTATTTAGCATAAGCATTTTCAAAAAGAAACAATATTGAGATAAAGCATTTTGTTTCAAAAAAAATAAACCCATAGTGCAATCTGCAAGTCATAATCATGACATGTAAAATTTGCTTCCCTATTTTTAATACTTTTTATGTATTTATGGCGTACTAAAATATAGCAAACAAATAAATACAAGTTAAAAACAAGAACTTACATAATAAAACAATAATATGAGTTATTCATATTGTACCAAATGTATACTTATACGTATTCGCTATCGCTTATGCCTTAGATCGTATATTACAATGTGACCTAGACGACATGTGACGGTCATCGTCATCGCTTTCAATTTATATAGGGACGCCAACTTGATTTCAAGTGCATGAATGGTATGAATTGGCTAATACTGTGCCCGTAAATGTCAGCTACAAATTATCTAACACATAAAGTGATCTATTTCATTCTTAAAACGGACATACGAATTCTATTAATTCAGCTACAAAACAAAATAATGTTCAATCGACATTGTATGTTTGTGTCCTTTTAAGTATACAATTTTGTCGGGGTATAATTTACGTTTTTATGTTTATTTTTTTTTGTAGATGGGAGTGACAGACGGGTGTGCGGAAATACGTTTAGAGCCAAGACAGAGTTCTCGATTTCAATTGATACTATAGGAGTTTGTTAGTGGCGAGGTATTCGTATCATCCAGGACAGCGATCAGCGTATGCAATGCTGAAAAATCCATTGAACCCACGTAAACATAATATGTTTTGGATTCAATTGGTATTGGTTGGTACAATTATGGCGATTGGTGAAAGATGGTTAAATCACAACGAGACTACAAATTTATTGCATTTTACTGACTATAGGGTGTACGGGGGACCATCCGGGTAGACCAAAGAAGCGCTGACTCGATGTCGTCAAGGAAGATATGAGGGTCAATGGCCTTAATATTGAGGATGCCGAAGATCGGGCGAAATGGAGGAGAATTTGCCGGAAGGCGGACCCTGGCACCGGCCGAGATAAAGCCAGGTAGAAGAAGGAGAAGAGGGTGTATGTTAGTCGCTTTGTCCTGTCATGACAGAACAATGAGTATCTATCAGTTTCAACTCATATACGACCCACTGCAGGGCACGGCCCTCCTCTACAATCAAGAGTACGATTGAGAGTGGTTAAGCCACCATAGTCCACCCCTCTGACCTAAAGTGGGTTGGCGGAGGAAAATGGTATATTTTTTGGTAATTATATTATCTCTTTCTTTTATGAAAAAGAAACCCATCATGGCAAAAAGCAAAGTTGAGATTTCTATGCATAATCAATTAAGTCTTAAGGTATTAAGTGTAGTTAATTGTTAATGAATATGCAACGACTGCAGTATCAATATCCTTGTTAATAGTGGGGGGTAAAAAAACACGTGTGAATTTCGTTCCGTCGAAAGCGGGACGTGTGATCACATGACTCACAACATGTTTGAACAAAGTGAGGTGTTAACGGATAATACATCAGTACATACATCCTGCGTATTTCGTAATGTATTATTAGCTGATACTTGTATTCATGAAAAGCGTTTTAAATCCTCTGAAAGGCTACGCGACTTTGCATTGTGGCATTGAATGTTATGTAATCTTTGTGTATGAGTTTAGAATATATTAACACCATTAATAATATTATTAAAGTTACTATGTCTTTAAAGTCATTGCGTTTCATTTATTGATAGATATACTGTATCAGCCCATATACGTCCCACTGTAGGACACGGGCCTACTCTACAATCGAGAGTACGATTGAGAGTGGTTAGGCCATATAGTCCACCACGCTGGCCTAGTGCGGGTTGGCGGACTTACATACCATAGAATTTTTTAGAAATCGCTATGGTAGGTTTCCTCACGATGTTTTCTTTCACCGTTTTAGTGATTGACGTTCAATACACACATGACTCCGAAAAGTCAGAGGTGTGCCCTGGGATTCGAACCCGGGACCACCGTGAACAAGTTGTCAGCCGTGTCTAGTCCGTTTACCAACAGGCCACCAGGCACTTTAATGCTTATTTATTTTAAATATACAAATGTATATTCAAGTATTATATTATTTTAGAAATGGTTTCCACAGAATACTGGCTATGCCTAGTTTGGGAACCCATGGCAATTATTGTTATTTTAGGAATCATTTTATTGTTACTAGTTTTAAGAAATTATAACACAATTTTTAAAATTCTAGTAATTTTGGTTACTCAAATAATAAAGGTTTTATAAGACATTAAAAATAATAACTAAGGCATAATATAGATATCAGTTGAAAAAAATCTTGTATCTAGAGTTGTATGACTGTTTGAGTGTGTGATAACCGAGTGATTAATGCTGTACTGTCTTCAAACAACAACAAAAAACGTAATAATTAAGTGATGAGAAAGCTTACGCATAAAAACAAATTTTGGCGGCACGACCTGTCGTCACGAAACAATGAGTATGACTTTCGTTCTACATGGGAATGCCAGTTTCGACGTCTGGCACTATTGTACTTGGCAGACCACGCATGGGACCCATTGAAGTACAAAAATTACGAAATTTTGTATTACATCACTAGTTAATATGGCGGATTATACCGTGTAGAAATCTTTTTTATTAACTGCATTCGGTTTCTTCATATTGCTAAAACAGTAATGGCCTTGATATAACTCTGCCTTTTGTCACGTTGACTGTTTCGCTCCACTTTTTGTGCATCTATTTCATTATAACTATTTATCAGACTACATTTTATTACAAATAATTCAATCTGCCTATAAAACCTATGAGTAATATTTGCTCGCGGCTTCGTTCGCGTTAAGAAGTAGTGAGTTCTTGCAGCTTTACATTTGTTTAGCGTGTGTAAAAAATTAGGGCCTACAAAACTTCTTTGTACACAATATTCTTAACTAATCTGTTATTAGACGCTAAAATATATTGGGTGAACTTACACTCGTGAGCAAGCAACATAAAACTGAAATGCTAAATCTGGGGGCACGGCAGTGCCCCCTCCAAGTCGAGCTAAAAAGCGGCACAGCCGTACTATCCTTTTCTCGAAGCAATTCAGACCATTTTCAACCCCCCATAACTTCGTTGTGGTTAAAGCAAGAAGCCTGAATTTTCAGTTACTAATTAGGCATTGCGTAAACACGGTATATTTAAAATTTCATTCAATTTGAACCAGTAGTTTAAGAATTATAACTTGTCAAACTTTCGCAATTTTGTCACTCACTGACTGACTGACCGATCATCAAAAGTCTAAGGCACTTCTAGCAGACATAGAACCTTCAAATTTAGAATATAATTAGTGTTTAGTGTCTAAAGTAAGGAAAAAATCAAACATTTCATAATTTCTGTCTAGTTTTCTAGATACACCAACTGCGTGAATAACTTTGTAATCTCATATAAATGTATAGGATTACAAAGATACATTTGCAGTTAATGATTCGTTGTATATAATGGAATAATAGTTGTAGATTTGTATCTATAATCTATATATATTATATATGAGGCATAACAGGAGGGGGGTATAAAGAGGGAAAGGGTGTATTCAGCCCATTAAACTGTACAACATTCCTCTAGAAAAACATGACAAAGATAACCTTGCAAATAAATAGACTAAATAGCTCGAAAACAATCACCATGAAAGATAGAACACTAATTATCAAATCCGCTATATTTGTGATAAATTGATACCTACAAAAATAAGAAAAAACCATAAGACAGAGGCTTTAAGAAAAATCATTATATATATTCTAGAAATAAAAAGTACCGAAAAGGAATAAAGTAGGACTCTACAAAAAGACGTGAGATCCCATCAAAAACATCCTGTAAAAAAATTCCAAGTCTCGCAGCTCAGTTTATCTACCGCAAAAAGTTGTGAGATCCATGTAATACCAAGTCGATTAATTTATTTAGTCCTTGATTAAGGGACGTTCTGTATAAAGTTATTACGTAAGTTATTATCATATCAATATTAAAAATTCTTTACGTTTTAAATAAATAGATCGACTTGGCCAGTAGCATTATGCATAAATTGTACGATATATTATGTTTTCATGCGATGGCCAAGTCGATCTATTTATTTACAACGTAAAGAATTTTTAATATTGATATGATAATAACTTACGTAATAACTTTATACAGAACGTCCCTTAATCAAGGACTAAATAAATTAATCGACTTGGTATTACATGGATCTCACAACTTTTTGCGGTAGATAAACTGAGCTGCGAGACTTGGAATTTTTTTACAGGATGTTTTTGATGGGATTGAATTTATCAAAATCTTATTTAAGCGAACGTCTTCATCATGGTAGCTCCAATCTTTAATTTCAGTTCAATCAGTCGAAAATCTAAGGAGATTTATACAAACTTTCATCCCCTATTTTATCCTATTAGGGGTGAAATTTATCAAAATCCTTTCTTAGAGGATGCCTACGTCATAATAGTTTTATGCATGCAAAATCTTTGTCCGATCGGTTTAAAATTGATAAAGTTTCATACAAACTTTCATCCCCTATTTTATCTCCTTGGGGGTAGAATTAATCAAAATCCTTTCTTAGCGGATGCCTACGTCATAACATCTACCTGCATGCTAAATTTTAGCCCGATCCGTTCAGTGGTTTGGGCTGTGCGTTGATAGATCACTATGTCAGTCAGTCACCTTTGAGTTATACATTTTATAAACGTCCCACTGCAGTGCATGGGCTTCCTCTAAAATCAAGAGTACAATTGAGAATTGATTAGTGCTGAATGTTGATAACAGCAACCATTAATGAATCCACCTGAAAATTATTAAAGTAATTTTTATTCTTGTATGGGACACAGCTGAGTGGTTAGTACTGATCTATTAACGATTCCATGGTTTATAATTATCTTCTTAGTTATATATAATATATATTCATAGTCACATGCCTTCTGGGCGAAGGAATCATAATAGTACATAGAAATACTGCATGTTTTATTATTATTATTTTATCCCCAATTTTAAATATTGTAAGCCTTTCGTAGGTGTTTGAAGTCTACCAACATGCACTAGGTGGTCGAGGACGAAGAGTTATGTTTTTATCAATGAGGTGTCCGTGACTGCGTGATAGTTTAAAGAGAGTATTATATTATATTAATGCTATTATTTGTTTTAATGCAACATATGTGTATTTCGAAGAAGAGCATGGTCGTATGATGGCAATCATTAATTACAAGTAGGGAACAACATTACCTAAATGGATCTCATTTAATTGAATACCATCGAGGCGGATGCGTTCACTTAGTTCGCTTATAGTTTTTCCTCAACGAATGTCATTAAGGAAATTGTTCACCGGTCTCTACCACTAAACAGAAAAAATAAATAAAACTTTCTAAGATGTTAAGATAATGTCACAGTAATACACACTACAAACACTTAATATATTTATAACACGTTGTTACTACAAAGTTACAACTCATATTATTGCTTCATTTCTTATAAATACATGATCTATTAAATCATTCAGTAATTTTACAAGACAAATGTGTATCTATTAATGAGATATCACATACGACAGCGTGTGTCCACATAATGACAAATGAAGCAAAAATCATTATATCAAGACCCAATAAAATTATTACATAAGCGTGGTTAGCGGAATGGAGTAGATAAAAGTATGCCTCGGCAGCTGATTTATGAAGATTTAAAAGCAGCAGGTAAGTATGTCACAACGCAGTTACATTTGCGGCCGCTCAGGTTAAGTCTATGTATTAGTCAATGTGTCTGAACGGAGGAAAGGAAATTTAGTTTAATTTCAAAATACGCTACCGACGTGGGTTTATAATGAGGTCAATGTAATAGATACCATAGATATGTTTTATGTAGAATTAGTGGGTGTGCACTAATGGCTGGCGAGTGGCGTGAGAGCGGTGCCTGGCGCAGAACCGACAGGTAAGGTTGCGAATGGCGTTTGTCCAGCTGGCCGCGGATAGTAGGGTCGCCGCTACACTTCTTTTTGTCTTACGTCATGCGTGATGTGATTCACAAATATGTAGACTCAATTATATATTGTTTGATTTCAAAATGATCAGTAATCTAGCTGCAACGAACCTGCAGAAATATTAATCTTATAATAAATTCCCAATTCTAAATATTTGATTTACCTGGGATTAGAGTATTTTTCGCAAGAATTGACGTCATGCCTAGGCTAATTTCATAATTTAAAGCTAAATAAGCTGCACATTAAGCATGGACAAAGAGCATTTAGAATTAGTGCTAAAAGATCGTATCATTGAACGTATCTTATATTGGTCGGTGGTCAAAAGAAAATAAAAATATGACTGCTATTTTTAAATAGATTTAATACACAATTCGCGGTGAAAAGTTGTCTAAGTAATTTGCTATAAATTAATAGAACAAAATATACAAGTACAAGATAATGAAATTATGAATAGAGTAACCTTAACATAATAACGGTATTACGTGGAAATGAATTCCAGCAAAGCCTCAACCCGCAGGTGATTCAACACAAAAGCACAGCCCTAACCGGTCAATTGCATTACGCAAGCAAGACTCCGCTCGATAACTTGCTCCACATTCGCTCTTTGTCTCACTGCAGACTACCAGCGATAAGTATTGGTCTCCGGCAGGGGACTGGCTCGTTTATTGGTCCCCATTTCATGTAACTTTATGTAACTCATGCGCAAGTGCTTTGCTATTTCTGCGTTGGCATTTAAGGTGTTTTGTGTTTAAACAGTTCTGGGATTACGTCATTAGTGTATAATTAGATGGGTATGATTTTAAGTGAGGAGAGATAAAAATTTATTTATGAGAATTTACTGAATAATATTACGTCCCCTCACTGGAATCGTACCTATATGTTTTGGCTGTAACTCCGTATTTTGTCTGGGAGTACAATTTTTTTCAGAAGAGTTAACGCTAGGCAGCTGGTTATGATAATGTAATGAGTTAAATTTGTATGCAATGCGATTATTCAAAATGTTATGTCGACAGCAGATTAGATATGGCTCAGTTAAAACAAAGAGAGTAAGAGAGAGCGAGAGAGAAGTGAAAACTAATTTTATCAATTGGACTATATTTTCTGAGACAAAAAAATGAGACCATGCAATTTTCGCTGTGTAGGATATTGGAGGCATGACAAAATTAATTAAGACCACGTAAAGAGTATTGCGGAAGCAGATCGTACATAAGATTCTCTGGATTCTCCTTACTAGATAGATCATTTTCTTATCTAGTTTGAAAATACATTTAATCTTTATCTCGTAGCGATTGTTATAAATTTTCGTTGAGTCTCTAAACTACTGAGAATTATTAATAATACTTTAAATTATTTAGTTTTGTACGCAGGTAATTAAAACAGCCAATTATATACCCCATAGTTCGCATAAGCATCCTGACATCACCGCCCATCTAACACGTTTTACGACCGTTATTATAGCTCTCTTGGTACTAAAGTCTCAACGCTCAATAGGAATGTTTATAACTTATGCAAATCACTTGAGGATATTGATAATTTTTATTTTCTCCGTGTTGCTGTGGATAAAAAATGAAATTGCGCCATAAAATTTACAACATGATATTCTTTTTGATCAATTCCGTTAAGCAAAAAAACCGGGGCACATGGGTGATGTCATTCGTCAGTTTACCAACGACATTTTTTGAACAAAACAAATTGTTCGTTCCTACCAATTGTTGGTTTTTCCAATTTTAATTTTAAAAAATCTGGATTGTGGTGGATTTGTAAATAGCTGGTGAAGCCATCTCTAGCTTCCGCGGCGCACATTGCTAGACAACGAAGGAGGTTCTTGCGATAGACTTGGCTATTAAACATCACATACAAACTGTAGCCGAATAACAATCAGATGGCGATTATCAGTATTATCACAATGCAATAGGTACGTATAGGCATCAACTCATCTGTCAACTGAGAGAACTTTGTAGTGCAATCAAGAAGTGCAATTGACTTTATGAGGCTAAGCATGACGAAGAAAATCGTATTTTTTCTGTCGCGTGCATTTTTGAAAATGCACGTGATGCTTAAGTAATTCTGATGCTCCAGCAAGAACTTGGAGACTGTCCCGCCCTCACACTCGCCACTGCAGCTCCTGTAAGTCAGGGTCAACAGTGCTACGCAATGTAATGATGACACCGAGCATTGAAGCTCGGCGAGTCTCTGGGAATGTGTAACTTGTCTTTAATCCGCAACGAAATCAATCAAAAAGTTAAATCAATAGGAGGAGTTGGAAATAAATTATTGGCCACTTCCTTCCATGCAAAGCGGGTGGCAAAATAATGAACTAAAGAGGTAAATAGCCAGCAATGACTCAAGGCAGCGATATATAGGTATTTTTAATTTACATGCAATTTATAGTCTCTACAGAAAGCCCTGGAAATATTTGATAAATATTGTATTTGCCCGTAGATCTATGGCTAAAGGTCACGTAAATTAACTCAACTGTTTATATTTTTTTGTATAATTTAACATACATACGTAATCTCATGCCTTTTCCAAGGAAGGATAGGCAGAGGCTGCCAGTAACCCGTATTTCGCCTTTCCTAGTTTCGTCCCACGATGTGTATGGAGTCGAGCCAATAGGTATATCAGGCAGAAATTACTGACTTCGGGCTGATAATGAAGAATATAAAAAATCAATATCACGTTTCTGGTCCAGCATTTCAGCCTGAGACTGTATCGTAGTACGACAGTGCCACCGACGCAGCTGTTACAGAAGTGATTTTCATTATTATTTCAGCCTACAAAAAAATGCAAACTTTTGTATCAAAATAATTCATATAGACGTTAAAATTGAGTATATTTACGCTGTGACAATTACTTAGTTACAATTTGGTGTCCGTAACACAATACTTGGCTTAGTAACGAGCCAACAAGAATGCGCATTGTGTGTGCAATAAGTATTTCGTCCACTGACTTCCGATTTCTGACTGAGCGAGTTGAGAAATGTTCTTGTTAATCTATTGTTTAGTGTGGCTGCAAGAAATGAGCTGTGAATATTTATGTACAACCATCAATTATGTCAAAGAAGCACACGTCTCTAAAGAAACTATATAGAAAACGATTTTAAGCCGGTTTTGTATTAGTTTAATTTTATTATTTCAATTTTTGCATGTTCATGTTCACGTCAACTTAATAAATAAACAAAAATATGAATTGATTTCGACGCTTTTACCGGTTCCTTATTTTCCAGAATATTTTAATTTAGGTTATCAATTAATTAAAATGAATATTGCTTTATTTTATTGTTTTTCCAAGTTTTTAATTACCTATTGGTTAGGATGTTGAAAACATATCTATTTCCCGTTAGTACATGGTTTTCGTAAGAATATTATGTAGTTGTATTTTATCTAACGTTTGCTCACACGGTCTACTTAGCATATCCGCTGAGTTTTGTTTATTTAAGTTATGAAAAACCAATTTTAAAAAAGTATATGTACAACAATTGCAAAACGTTTATATAACAATAATCAAGTTTCATTACTGGAATTGGGTCCTGTGTGGAATTACGTATAGATATGAACATTGAAACTCGCTTCACTTTCACTCAGAAGTGACATTTTGAAACTCGTACTCACTCATATATGTAACTTCATCGTCTGGACTTTACAATATCTATAAGCTTAAGTAACTTCCAGTTCAAATTAGTTCCTGTTTTCGCATAAGGATAATGGGGCCAACAGCATTTATGCTTTATAGAGACTATTCTCCAGCATTCAAGCGTAGTACTTACTAGTGTTATGGATGTACATAAATTTTATTTGTATACCGTGTTATTGATTGCTATGGGACTACGCCCTTTAATTTATCACATAAGTATAGCGAAGCTACCTACGTAGAATTGTATGACAAATCGTGAGTTTGTCTATAGGTTAATGGTGAAGATTAAAGAAAAATATATTAAAATTCTAGACAAATAAAATAAATGAACACATTTATACAAGTTTTATTCCTACGATTTTATTATACTAAAAAACAATGAGGTCTACCAGACATCATAAGCTAACTATTTTGCAAGGAGAAACCATGATATCCTTGACATGATTTATGACGAGATAAAATTGTATGATTTGCATTTAAATTGCTATTTTTATAATCATTTCTTCTACATTGCTTTTATGCTATTTTAATACGAAAGTTATTTGCCATATTTAATTTTACTTGGGTTTGCGTCATATAAAATAACTGAACGTTATGCTTTTATGGCTACTAAATATCAACATGCGCAGATTGCTGGCCCAAGTACGTATTCCTATTATAATTATTGTTGAAAACAATGCGACTTAATTCAATATTGTTTTTACTCGTGTCCGTTTCAGATATTTATAGAATATAGGGTGGTACAAATTGAATCGTTGTTACGGATTTAACTGCTTGGTTATTTTATAACAGGCGTTTCAATTTTATTTGCAGTTTCCGCAGACTTGGTTGTTGCGTAGATAATTAATAGATTCTCGCTTTTTGCAAACCATTAATTTGGACACAAATATTTTACCTAATGTAAATACATGACAGATCAGAAAAGTTATTTGTATGTAACGTGACACAAAACTATGTATTGAACGATATTCATTATGTAAAATCAAGCGCTAGTTTAATAAATTTTGTAAAAAACGTGATTTAATCAAATCGGTCAAACATAATAATAAGAAATGATACAATTTTCTTTATGTGTTTAACCAACCTCTATTGTTATACAGATTCATCCCTTTCCCGTATAATTCTTTGCATACCTGTTGTTTTTTAGCGTAGTAGCATCGATATACCTTACCACCAGGAGGTTCATAATGTTGAGGGCTTCTTCTTGTCGGTCCAATAATACCGCTGTATCCACACCACGTGTCTATACAGTTGCGCTTTAAGATTACTACGTGAGTGCCGGATTTCAAGAGAACGTTAGCGTCAGGTTTTATCGTTTCTTTTAGTTTCAAACCATCCTCGTATGGTACGTAGGGATTGAGGTCGCAGTTTATGCTTTTATCTTGACCCTCTTCGCAAATATACTCGTCCTGTGATAGAATGCTGGGCTCGTTTGGCCTCGCTATAGTCCCAGTATCGACCAATTTGGTGTATGAATCAACATCGTCCTTCTTATGGCACACTCGCCCACCATCTGAGTAAACTAAACAATCGACCATGTAAAACGTTTTGTTGCGTATGTTGCTAGCCAGGAACAAAATTTTGTCCACATTTTTAAGGTAATTGTATCGAATTGTTCCGCATTTGTAATTGCCGGATTCGTTGAAGCATGATTTCAGTGTGGATTTTAAGGAAGTGAGTTGTGTTATTGATTGTAGTTGGATCGATTTGCATTCTATGGTGGAACAGTCGTAAAACACGCTGTTCGCCCTTGGTATATAAGGATCATGTGATGGAACTTGGTTATTCATGTTGCCACCGCTTCGTCGATTGGATCTTGCCGTGGCTTTGCATATCGGATCTTGGCCCTGGAATGTTTTGTTTGTGAACTATATTTTCCTGATGCCGTTAGTACTATCGGTGTTTCCTATCTGCCTGAGGGAATCTTAGACAATCATGTAATATTATAAAATAACGATGTAACTACAAGAAAATGTTTGATTAAGAAACTTTTGAATTAGTAACTTTTGAAGGCATATTATAAATGTTTGCTTATAGTAGTAGTAAAAAAAAAAAGAATTGACACGATAAAGTCGACGCGTATTTCTTGCAATACCCTGATGGTTTTTTGAATTTATATTTTATAATCAAGTCATGTCATTGTTTGCTATTTGAATTAAGACAAACATATTATAAACTCAGAGGCATTGAAACGTAATTGGTGCGCGTGTAAACCAATACTTCCTTTGACGATAATTAATTAAATATTTATGACGGACAACAGATGACAACATTAAATGACTCACTGGTCTACGAGTATTAAATGTCTTATTAAATAATACAAACATGTACCTTATCAATCACGCAAATAACGTCCTTGCTGTACGTCTGCAAACATATTGCTTTAGTGAATATACATAAAATAAAAGTTACAATTCTTAACACTAATGCTTAAACTTCAATCTTGACCTTGTAAAATCTGCCGCAATCACTAATCATCTAGAACATTACAATTATTAAATCGGTTATTTTAATTAATAAAATATCAATTAAAACAAATGAATATCGTCTGAATAAAAATAAAGATACTTGGAAATGTGACGAAAGAGAGGTTTTAGCTCATTTAACGAAGTTTTTGGTTTGCTTTGTATTTTGTTTTCTATGGGACGTTGGTACTGGTACCCTTTATGTTGAAGCTTTAACAAGGTATAACATGGCTCTACCACTTCAAAATCTATAATATGCTTTATTGGATCACGGAGCAATGACTCATTAACAAATTATAATATCCAACTATTTGGGAACATGCGTCATTTTGCACAGGGTTAACTTATTATAAACAAGTTCAACGCATCTTACCGCACAGGCGCCTGTCAAGTAGGTGATGACTAAACATAAAAAAGTGAAAATCATGTCTATGATATTACATCACGCACGTAAACGAATCTGCGTATAGGAAACAAGGAAGTCAATGAGCAATAAATTGTTAACCGGTCCATTGCACATTAATGGGTGGACAAATCGAATTGTTTCAGTGTTGGCTCTTGATTGGTTTTATGTTAGATCAAAATATAATAACGGGCATGTTGCTTAGGCGTGTCCGGTATTATTTATAGCCCTTTCAGGCGTCTATGAGATAAGTTTGTTAAAATGTTTTGTATTATTTCTTGGTTACTAGCGGCCCGTCACATATTCGCCTGGTAAAGGTGATTTTGAAAACTGGGACCTGTATATCTATTATACATATAAATCCCATTTATTGAAAAAAAATCGCAACAAAATTCCATGCGTAATTTTAAAAATCTAATACATAGGAACAGACAGACGGGTAGCGACTTTGTTTTACACTATGTGGTGATTATTACGGGTCTGGGTATTTTTGAGATCGAAGTCACTCGTAGTTCCTAATACCCATGTCACAAAATTCGATCTTAGTGTGGGGTCAGGACTATGTATGTGACTGTTGGGTGTATTCATTTATTTATTATGTGCGTTTTATATACATATTTTTAAGAATCGAAACGTTGAGCCTTATCAATAAATCCTTACATATTTTTACAAGCGTATCAATCGATATAATATTAACATTTATGTCCATCGATCTATATTATCTATATTATCAACCATAATTAATTTAATTTCGCGAAAGTAGTCTCTAAATAGTAGGTTCATTATTTCGTTTTGGTTAAATGAGTTGCACTAATAAATATAAATAATAAGTTATAAATTGCTCACCAATAAAAGAAGCTCCTGTTTAAGCATTTTTCATCACAGTTTCTGCGCCTTTCTGAAATGCAAGAAAACGAAATTAAATAGTTGCTAGCGCCTTAAACATTTAGTGGTATAAATATTCTAGCGTTTAGATTTTCTAATCTAAAAGGCCATGCGTACTTATTTAGGACAGGTATCTCGTCAAATATTTTATTAATTGGGCAGTTGCTTTAAATGTCGGCCTATAAACGAGCACAAAAATATTTGCATTCTCTATGTGATCAAGTGCTCCGGATTTGACAAGGTAATGTATGAGCAATACCGCATGTGGGTGGAAGTCAATGTTCGTGAGATTGTTAGTACCATAAAGAAGAAAACATGTCCTATAACTATCGCATTTTTTCTACCATTATTACCCACGCTGCATCTTTAAAAGGTAATGTTACTAAAATTAGTTTATCTAACAAACTAAAGTTTTTTATGTTCCGCACATACAAGTGTAGGCGTCAGAATTATTCAGAAAATTACATGTCATATTGCCTGTGGCGGCTATCTGCCTCCTTCAGATATGTGGCATTGACGCTTCTCACAATTTGTCGCTCTAATGCTTGTGCAAATTTATCAACTACTTGATTATAATTAGCGGATCAATATTGAACGAAAGATACTCCTTAATATTGACGCTCTAAATATTGACATTCAAATCTTCATAGTTTAATTGGAATTGAAATATTTGGCTTAGTTACAATGATCCTGTAGAAGCAAGCCAGATGTTAGATGCGAACGTAGAGCGTTCAAGAACTCACTTGTTTTACAAATAACATTGGTTCCAATTAGCACAGTTTTGCAACGGTGACATCATACCGACAAACAATGTAAATACGTAATTATTTATAAATTCTATCGGTTAAGGCGTTGTTTACTATAGAAAGTGTTAGTACAATGGAACATTGAACGATAGTGAAAATGGACGCGTCCCTCGCATAACAAACACGTATTTTATAATGACGCAGGTAAGGAGTGGTGACGGACGGCGATCTTATGAACACAAAACCTAGCTTCTAATTACGGCGTAGGAAGTGTCATACACTCTAAATCTGCTGACATGTTGTATAACGATGCGGCAATACATATGTAATACTAATTACAAGCACATGTTACATATCTCGCCATTTAGATTGTGCGCAATTATTTGTAGTATCTATATGTCTAGCAGCGCGGGAACTTTCTCCATTTTCTGTCCGTCAATTTAATAGACAAGTGTCCATAACTGGTTCAGTGATAGTTATGTATTGTATTATATCACTTGGAGTGCGATTTGCTTATTGATTTATTGTTTATACTGGCAGAAGTTATTAGGGGATAGGTGCCCACGACGCGGGACTTACTTTGAGACTTACATATTAGATACTTATATAATTGTAAAATGTGTACTATGTATTTTTTTTAGTAGATTATCAAATTAAAATTTATTCTATTTTTCTAACTTAATTTGCACTGGCACGACAGGGTAGCTGTAATACACCAGATAAGTATGTATGTCGGCTTTCTCGAAAGCGCATATAGTTACATGGGCTTGACCCAAAATGCAACACATTCACGTGAGTCACTACGCCGGGTTTTCCACCATTATAGACTGTGACGGATATCCGGATTGATAAGAATATTTTACCACCACCTGCTTATTAAAAATATTAGTTTGTTAATATGTCAGTACTTTAGACCAAGATCAAATACAACATTAATTAAGAAGGAATACATAGAAAGTATATTCAATCGTACTTTCGATTGTAGAGGAGGCCCGTGCCTTGCAGTGGGACGTATATGGGCTGATACATATATACATACACTAGCTGTCGGGCCCGGCTTCGCCCGGGTGCAGATAGTTTTTGAGTCCAATCCACATCAAGAACATATTATTTCGCGTGTCTACTAACTATATTTCCCGCGTGCCGTCGACTATATTTCCCTTCCGTAGGAGAGGACATCCCGTGCCAACAATTTGAATTTGAAAGAGTAGAAAATATGTATATTTGGTTTCCTGACTCATCCCACGGGAACACTACATTTTTCGGGATAAAAAGTAGCCTATGTGTTAATCCAGGGTGTCAGCTATCACTATACCAAATTTCATCAAAATCTGTTGAGCCGTTTTTTCATGAAAGAGTAACAAACATCCATACATACATACATACATACAAACTTTCACCTTTATAATATTAGTAAGGATACATAGAAAACGCGAATAGCTGTTTCATACAAGTACCTTAAATAACAACACTGTAACATAATTACATCAGGAAATGTAATGTTATTGGATATTTAAAAGGAAATATGCAGTTGATTTGCGGTTTATTCTGTACCGCAGGATTTATTATTTCAAGATTCCACGCGTCGAACGCTCAGATAAACTTAATTAACTACATAAAATATATTTTTTACTAAAAAGTCATAAACAATATTTAGTAATTTTCGTTCGTTTTATTATGGAGCTATCTTCTAACGATTCACAAGATAAACTTTTTTCACTGCAACATGTGAAATTAATGACGTGATTTAAAAAGAATTTAACATTTTAGCCGGTGACCCATCCTCGATATAATGTATAACAAAACAAGTCGGTTCAAGACACCATTAATTTAGTTTCGCTATTTTTTGTTTCGATTTAAAACTCGTCAATGGACATTTTAATAATGTTTAAAAAAAGTTCAAAAGCCAAAGGCGAAAATGATGTCATTTAATAAATACAAAAAAATACGCATTATATTTATCGTCAGTTTGTGGTAATATTATTCCCAACACTGAATTTGATTTGATATTTACATAATGTATTGTATAAACAATATGACTGTGACTTATTAACAAATAATGTTTTATAATCTCTGAATCGGCTCTTATTTAATTGTTGTGATTAATTATACAAAATATATTGTCATCGAAACTAAAATCCTTACAGAACTTTCTATGAAAATAAAACAATCATATGACGTGAATGTAATTTCCTTGTTACATAAAATATTCATAAAAAGTTAACTTCCGAATGAGCGCGAAGTGCACTGATACGGTTACGCTATGTTCATGAATGTAACGGTCAATTAGTAGTGGTGCAATTTACATTTTGTTATTCTATTGGTAGTCTGTATGCAGATAATCGCGTGCTTAGTACGGGACTCTACTAACATCAAGATATGAATTGTCAAATGTCTAAACGAATGTTGTGTTCGCCTGTAACTGGCACGTGTACTTGTATTAGACCAATTGTTAATTTACTTAAGAATATTATGTATACTGTGCTGTTGGTGTACCAAATATACTAAAATAAAATGAATTGAGGCGGCATAGGTCATACTAGTGTCTACCACGCTAGCTTTGTCTGAATTTGACCAAAAATCTATATTATGTAACCGGTACATTATGCAAATTGCCAAAGATGTTACCCTTGACTGTTAAATTTCACGGTACTTAATCATAAATACACCCATGAAAGTGCTGGGTGGCCTATTGATAACGGACCAGACGCGGTTGCCGACAGAGCACACCTTTGACTTTTCGGAGTAATATGTGTATTGATTGTCAATTACCATTATAATAGTGAAGAAAAACATCGTGAGGAAACTTGCATAAAATAGCTATTTGTAAAACACATGTATGTGTGTGTGTAACGTCCACCAACCCGCACTAGGACTATATGGCCTGACTCGCCCTAATCATAATTTCGATAGTAGAGGAGGCCTGTGTCCTAAAACGTAAAAGGACTGACAGATTCGTGATTCCGAAATTCCATGCGTGTTGTTTCATTACGTCCGGTTCATTATTAGTAGGACGCTGGGAACTTATTTGATTACCTACTATTATTTATTTGTTTATTTATTTATTTATACAAGGAAAGCTTACAGACTAATAACTTAATGAGTATAAAAAATAATAATAATATAATGCCAATGCAATATAGAAATATGTATCAAGTATGAATATTGTAATACAAGGTGCGACAAGCTATGCTTAATTCAGAAGCCGTGGGATGAATATAATACAGTGGTTTATATGGACCTAACGGGGCTGTAACATACTCAGACGTGTCGGGTTGAAGTGTAGTGATACTGGCATACTTCTATCTTAAACAATAATACTAATAGAAAAAGACGAAGAATAATATAACATTTGTAAAAAATAGTCTTATTGAAATTTAAGAGTCATCGAGATTTCATTGTCATGAAGGCTGTCCTATCAACAAACATCTTTGCGTAAAAATAAAATACTTATACCTGCTTTACTTTTTAGACTATCGCACAAAGTAACTGATTGGAGAGTATCTTAATACTTATGTCCTAGCCATGCATATTTTTAACAATCTGATTATGTAAATACATAACGAAATGTTTCATTTTCCACATATTCATTTACTTTTCTTGTTTAATATAAGATGTATGTTACATACTCGAAATATGTTTATTATAATTACTCTGGCTTCGGTTATCGTGCAGTTTCCCTCGGAGTACTGATGAAACTCCGGGGCCGAATTTGGCAGCTCTATTTTAAGCTTAGAACTACGAGGTACAATTTAAAATAAAATGGCACAGTATCAGGTACAAGCTAATAGTAAAAAATACCTCAAAATCAATTGGCATATCAACTGAACTGCAGTAATGAAAAAAAACTGTTGCAGTTTTCTTCAATATAATTGTAATATGTTATTAATTTTATCACAACTTATATCAATCTTTTATCAGCCCAAATACGGGACGTATTATACTGCAGGGTATAAGCCTCCTCTATAATCGAAAGTACGATTGAGAGGGTTTAGGTCATATCTTGATCTAATTGATCTATATTTAAAAAAATAATTGCGTTTTACATTTAGTACACAATTTTAAATACAAACAAGTTATACGTGACATTTGATTATTTCAAAAGGTAATTCATATACATACATACATCAAGGGACCTCTAGTATAATTGTGAACCGGAAATCCCTTTGGCAAGGTGGATAAAAAAGGTAAAGGGTTTAGTGTTAAAACTCTGCCTATCCTATTGGGAATACAAACAAGATGACGGTATATGTGTTTTAAGTAAATTCCCAGAATTCTTCCGAAGGGCATGAAGGTGACCCTGTATGTTCCCGATAAGAGCCAGAAAGATAATTGGAGGTTCTGCCTTTTGGGTCTAACATTAGTCTTCCCGTAAATCATCACATAAGCCTCGAGTCATGATTTTATGAACCTAATTTGTTAAACGAAACTGAAATAATTTAAAAGAAGTGAAGGATATTCGGACTTTTTTACTTCGATTTTATAAGGTCAAAGTTAATCAGTTAGGTCATACTTGATATTATTGAGACACACCTACACATAACCTGTTACAGGAAAAAAATATTTGTACGGATACACAACATATTATATGCATTATTTATCTTTCATGTTAACAAATGGTGTATAATTAATGTCATGCATATTCTTATACTTTGCATTGCAAGGATATCGACAAAGATGACATTCATTGATTGAATTTATATTACGACCGCAATAATGGAAATGCAAAGGAAAACATTCATAATTAGAATAATCATTAATGATATGCTGCGTTTTGTTATTAAGATTATTAATAAATGAGTCAAATGAATTCGTTATTGAGATTGAAATAATCATATTTAAACTGTTTTATTATGAGATCTTGTTGTTGTCCATCATTTATTTACCTTAAGGTTCTCAATAATAAAATCTAAAATATTTAATTGTGTTGATTATGGGGATTTAAGTAATTACTGATGTTACGCACATAGATGACGCCGAAGGCAAGGCTTCAATGCTGTGTTTTTTCTTCTGCGTTAATTAAAGACGGTTTGTACCCATAGAAGTGTATTATTCTTATTATTTAGTGATTTATTGTATTTAGTATAAAGTGTGTTATAATGTATAGGTACCTATAGTGTTAAAGTGCAATTAATAACGTTTCCGTTTTCGTGCTTAATATTATCATTTATTTCATACTTCGTACGTAGGTTATTAGGGTTATTTATTAGTAGGGTCACATAAGGTTTTGAACATCTTGTGAACTTACTCGATCAATATTCTTCCCTAAACTTGTCAGATCGACATCAAATATCGATTGAGCTTCCAAATTCAAATAATAAACCAGAGCTGTTTAGTCAAAGTTTCGAGAAAGTAGAACTAACACTCCTTTTATGTTTCAACAAAACATGTTCACACAACTTAAAGAGAATCGTTACAATGGGAAATGAGGTGCGTCCTCAATACTTCCATGAACACAATAAAACAGAAAGACGAGGAGACAAAACTCCGTGTTCGCGATCGCATTAGTTTTCAAATTTGAATATCGAGCGCGTGTTGCGCACGCGCCGGCTTTGGTACGACTGCTCGCTGTTTCCCGCCAAAAGCACGCGCACATACTATCCACCGGCGATGCTGAACTTCATTCATGATCACCGATCTCACGTAAGTTTTCCTTATTGCCATTGTAACAAGTACTATTCTAGCATTGTAGATATCTCACATTATTATAAGTAGTAACCTATACGCCGATGAAGTTATAATTGCATATTTTTTGAATAGTTTAATAATATGTACTTCCCAAACTGTGCGTCTCGAAGCCCTGGGGCGTCGTAGCATTGCCCCAAGGGCGTTGCGCAGCGCCGTGTGTCGATGCAACCGAATTCAGTCAGCCGTACCGCTCCGTAGGGCTCCACCATATTATGGGAAGCTATGCTCAAAATGTCATGCTAAATATGCTAAGGTCAGGGATGCTCCTATCTAGTGGTCATGGCCTGTCCTAGAATAGGTGCTACGAGTACGCGACCTCGCCCCTCCGAGCTACTGCAGTCACTACAAACATTCCCTTCCATGACTGCAGTATCCACTCCTACAGGCTATACTCTCCTTTCCCATTATGTCCTCTACTCACAAACCCTATTTCCTTTCCCCCGCTGATGATGGGCAGCAGCGTCATCAGCGCGAGTCCTCTCCTGCGCTCGCCAACCCGCCTGCCAAGCGTGGCGAGTATTGGCAAATACCCCTCAATGGCAACACAAAGATTGACCAGGCCCCCAGTCCCCGGCAGCCCCACTATTCCTGGCGATGGTAGCAGCCATGGTTACGGTGGGGCAAGGTGTGCTAAGAATCCCCGGGTTGGCCCCGGCTACCACCCCCGACGATGACTGGCCCTGGTAACACACAACATACGCACTTTCAGGACAGACGAGAAGATTGTCGAACTGGAAGAAGAATTGAGCGGGTTACACTGGGATATTCTGGGATTATCGGAAGTCCGAAGATTCGGGGAGGATACGATAACTTTGAAGTCTGGTAACCTGCTCTTCTACCGGGGGGACGACTAACAGTCCCGAGGAGGTGTCGGATTTCTCGTCCACAGGTCTCTCATCAACAACATCGTATCCATCGAAAGTGTATCGAGCAGGGTAGTATATCTTATACTCATCATATAGAATCTCAAAAAGATATTCGTTGAAGGTCATATAGGTATACGCGCCGACCTCGACACACCCAGATGAAGAAGTAGAGGAGATGTATGAGGACATAAGTCGGGCCATACATACTTCCAAAACCTACTTCAATGTTGTTATGGGGGACTTCAACGCAAAGTTTGGCAAGAGAAGCGATGCAGAGTTGAAAGTGGGGCAATTTGGACATGGGCAACGGAACTTCAGGGGTCAGAGGCTGGCCGACTTTCTGGAAAAAGAGGGACTCTTCGCGATTAACTCTTTTTTCGAGAAGCCGCCTCACAGGAAATGGACCTGGCTGAGTCCTGACGGTTCTACGAGAAATACGAGATAGATTTCATCTTGACGACGAATAGACGGATGTTCAGTGATGTCTCAGTGATCAACAGGGTGAAAACCGGTAGTGATCACCGAATGGTTAGGGGCATATTGAATATCAACGTCCAATTAGAAAGGCGTCGCTTGATGAAGTCTACCCTCCGACCTACTCGCGCCCATATCCAAAACCCCGAGAGCTTTCAACTCGAGTTGACAAACCGCTTTGATTGTCTAAAAGAAAACCTTGCAGTGGACGAGTTAAACAGCGGTTTGGTAGAAGCTGTCCATACGGTGGGATCTAAGTATTTTAGACCTCGCCGTAGAGACAGACCACAAAAACTCTCGATCCAGACTCTTGACCTCATGGCCGAACGTCGATCTTTGACGCTGAAGTCTTTCGTTGACGCCGAAGCATATCGGCGGCTCAATAGACGGATCTGGAAGTCCTTGCGACACGATGTCCGTGCTCACAATACTGTGAGCATTAAGGAGACAATTGAGCGGATCGGAGGCTCCAAAGTGTTTGCAAGAGACTTGTCTATTGGGCAAAGCCAGTTGTGTAGGCTGAAAACGGACGATGGCAGCGTGTTATCGACGAGGGCAGAGGTATTATTAAGAGAGATAGAGAGGTTCTATGGACAGCTTTACACCTCGGTTGCCGAACCTACTGTTAGCTCGGCCGAAGACCCGAGAGCCGAGTTAATCCGACACTTTAGCGATGATATCCCGGACATCAGCCTATTTGAGATTGAGGTGGCCCTCAAACAACTTAAAAACAACAAGGCGCCGTGTGAGGATGGAATCACTTCAGAGCTTCTGAAAGCGGGCGGAACGCCGATACTGAAAGTCCTTCAGAGGCTCTTCAATTCCGTTCTCCTCGAGGGCTTAACGCCGGAGGCATGGAGCAGGAGCGTGGTGGTACTGTTCTTCAAAAAAGGTGATAACACTTTGCTGAAAAACTACAGGCCCATCTCGCTCCTGAGCCATGTCTATAAGTTGTTTTCGAGGGTCATCACAAATCGTCTCGAAGGCAGGTTTGATGACTTCCAGCCTCCCGAACAAGCCAGTTTCCGAAAAGGCTTTAGTACCATAGACCATATTCATACGCTACGGCAGGTTATACAAAAAACGTTTGTGGACTATGAAAAAGCCTTTGATTCGATTGAGACCTGGGCTGTCCTACAGTCTCTTCAGCGGTGCCACATAGACTATCGGTACATCGAAGTGTTGAAGTGTATATACAACAACGCCACCATGTCGGTCCAAGTACAGGATCAGAGCACGAAGGCTATTCCACTACAGAGAGGCGTGAGACAGGGAGATGTCATATCTCCGAAACTGTTCACTGCCGCGCTGGAAAATGCCTTCAAGCTCTTGCAGTGGAAAGGATTCGGCATCAACATCAACGGCGAGTATATTACTCACCTTCGATTTGCCGAAGATATTGTAGTCTTGGCAGAATCGCTGGAAGACCTTAGCACTATGCTCGAAGACCTTAATCGAGTCTCCCAACAGGTGGGTCTTAAAATGAACATGGATAAAACGAAGATCATGTCGAATATCCATGTTGTGCCAACCCCTATTGGAGTTGGGGGCTCGACTCTCGAAGTTGTAGACGAATATGTCTATTTAGGACAAGTGGTCCGGTTAGGCAGGTCCAACTTCGAGAGAGAGGTCAATCGTCGAATCACAACAACAACAAGGTACAAGGTGGACGGACGATCTAAGACTAAGGTTGCAAGAAGTCGCTGGAAGCAGGCCGCTTCCAACAGGCATTGTGGAGATCCTTGGGGGAGGCCTATGTTCAGTAGTGGAATTCCTGTGGCTGATATGATGATGATGCTTAAAAAAAGCAAGCACATTTTTATTTATTACAAAATCAGCTTCTAAAAACATAAAAATAAGTAAACTAAATACAGTCGAATTGAGAATTTCCTACTTTTCTTGAAGTCGGTTAAAAAACGGGGATTGTCATTATTATGTATTTTTGTTATATTATCAGAATTGCAAATTTCGGGATGCGTTACTCTATGTACCCTTAATATTTCAAAATAGCTGCGCCCCACTGTTTAACCCGCGTAGTTCGTAGCATGATTATATATATTTATCAGGATACAAAGAATTAATTGTGCTTACCAACAACATAATTAATACATTTTGTCAATCTGGAGTTAGCCCAGGTCATGACCCCCATAACCCCCATAACCCCCCTTACGCCCTTACGCCCTTTTGGATACGCTCTTGGGTAGAGGGTTTATCTAAATTGAGGATTGACTGCCAAAAAGCGATATCTTTAAATTATCTGTTAACTGTCTTTCCAATATGCATCAAAAGTCGTAACTAGTCTAGTAGTTTTTTAAATATTCATAAATCTATAGCACGACTATTATTATTATCAGTGGAGATAAAAATATAATAAATACACCTTATTATATTTTGAAACATAAATAAACTTTATGTTTTCAAATTATACCGGGTGATATTGAAATATGGTATTTAATTAAAATCATATGAACCACCACAGGTGCAGTGTACTAAGATTCTAAAAAAATACTTGGTAGATTTGTGTGAAATCTCGATTTAAATTTTGAAGGCGATAAAAAAAAGTCATTTAAAAATCGTAAAAACGGAAACCCGGATTTTTGACAATTAATGATCTCCGATTTTTTTTGCAATTTTACATGAGGTTAAACATGTGGGTTAATTTGAATACCATACTTCAATATCACTCTGTATATGGTGGCAAATGACAGGCCATTGTGCTGCTGAGATATTTGAAATCTGATAAACCTGTTACGATATTCTTTGAAATTAGATGAGGTTTAACACGTATGATGATTTTTCATCTTGCCAGACACATTGATGCTGATAAATTTTATAGCCACTACGATCGGAAATTCATAACAGCTGATCGTGTGATGCTTATGTTAGAGGTATGCGCAGACAAACTTTCAGTTTTTACAAAATACGACCATTGGTTCTTGGTCTAACGCGCCTTTATTTTTCAAATAAATGTGGCGGATAAAAAATGTCCAATACTTGCGATCACAATATGATTTATAATTTTGTGTGTAGAAATTATACGCCTCGATCAAGATCACTTGATGATGATAATGGCGATTATTTTATTTTAGCTAATTTTCATCATTAAATGAAAGCTTATTAAACCTTTAAGTAAGGTCCATTGGTCAGCATGGCCGTGTACTCTACCACTATCTCTACCAAATATTGTTTAATGTATTGATATGAACATAAACAAAATTTATTATTCAAAACATAACACATATTGAACCAATTTAATACAAAAACGAAACCTTCTAATTTAAATAATCATGTCAAAAAACACTGCATCCTAATAAAACAAAATCTAAGCTCATTATAAATATGAAGAAAGCGCCATCTCGCGAAAAGTTTATGCTTTACTTTTGTTCTAGTATGTAGAGTTGCGTTGTTCGGTTGAACACTTAACAGTGTCAGTATATAAAATAAACGCTAATAGATGGCATTGTTTACTATTTTACTTTTCATTCTTTTAATAATAGTTTTCCTAGCTTAGTTAAATAAAACTCATGTAACAAAGGCATCAAGATAACCCAAAAAACATAAGGCACAATCGACCTTTTTTAAAAGAGTTTCGTCTTGTTTAGGTCAGGTTGACATTAGAGTACCTACATTTTGATGTTATTATGTGGTTATGTACTAAAAACTACCACATTTACTAAGATCTTCTATTTACTAAGATTTTATTTATAGACTTTTAAAATACTTAGATTTTATGACGTTTGGATTTGCACATGACAAATAAGAAAGTATAATAACAAATATATGTTTTACCCTGCATCACCTAATAGGGTAATATCGAGAACTCTACAAGTCGAGTTACTGACAGTGGTTTGATAGTTCACACATTTTATTTTTCTTCGATTTGGATAGATTTTTCCGTATTGTAGTAGATATCGCTGTTCCTAAAACAACTTTGTTTTATACCCGAGTCTCGAATTCTTTGATTTCACGATAATACTACGACTGAAACTCTAGACACCGGTAAACTTAATAATTTGCCCTTCGTTGATTCGAAAAATAATCGATAATCTGTTATTTTATCTTTGGAAATTACTGGCATAATATAATTTCAATATTGACAAGTCCTGTTCCTTCGTAACGTCGTACACCGACCGACAGAGGGGCGCTAATGCCCTTATTCTGACTGTTGTCTCTATCTCCATATTAGATACTAGCGGCCCGGCCCAGCTTCGTCTGGGTGCATATATTTTTTGATTCCACTCCACACCAAATACATGTTATTTTTCGTATAAACTCTTGTATACCTAAACTTGATGTAGCTGTCCTACTGTCCGGCTCAATCCCATCTCATCCGTCTGTTCAGTCTCTTCCCAATCCATCCCGTCCTTTCTCTTTATTATCCATCCCGTCTTATAACGTGCATTTATATTTCGTCCTATCAAATCTGTCAGCTATCCCAGCCTTCTCCCGTACCTTCCACTCTATTATATCCCGTCTCTCCATATACATGTACATATAAAGATTGCCTTATGAAATTTTTGTGCAGCAGAAATCGTAATATTTTAATTTCACCACAACTTCAAAACCAAACGTCCAATTTTAATCATTCAAAGACCAAATATTATCAACATAAACTGTACTTATTGATGAAATAATTTATTCTGATAAGGATTAATAGCATGAGTAAAATAAACGCGTTTAAATGTAGTCCAAAAAAAAAAATCAAGATTTTTAAATAAAAATGTGGTTGTTGTGCCTCACTCGACATAGATAGGTATAGTGTGTCGCGGACTTTTTGTAGATATTTATAAGATCTACAATTAATTATAGCATTTTATGGTTCTATCTTTTGTAGTTTAGGCAGCGTACGCAAAATAAGTAACTTCTTTGGTTGATTTTTTTCAGTTTGTGTCCGAAAAATCCAAATATCTTACGGAACCCTATTTTTTCCAAAATAAAATATAGTCTATGTTACTTGTGGATAATGTAGCTTTCGAATGGTGAAAGAATTTTTAAAATCGGTCCAGTAGTTTTTGAGCCTGTTCATTACAACCAAACAAACAAACAAAGTTTTCCTCTTTATAATATTGGTGTAGACATGGTACTCTTGCACATTATGAGATCTCATACCCTTTTATCAACACAAATGATATGGTCTTGGTTACCTATTCTTTATTTACCTTGGTCATTTATTTTAGACGTCATTTATAATTATTTTCTTATATGCTTATAAATAATGAGGGTTTTTTTATTACTAAGAAAGTGTTTTATATATAATACTTTTCATAATTTAAATTTAATTTCAAATTTAAATTTCATAAGTTAAATAGAGTAATGTGTAGCAATCATTTAAGATATATTAAGGGCTACAGGAGATTCGGGTAAAGTTTACCAGGAATTATGATGGATGTTACGGAAAATAAAGAACAGTTTCATTTTATGTTTGCGTTTTTATTACTGTCTATATGTATAGATCGCCTGCATTAGCAATTGTATTATTTAAGTATATATCAAATTAGCTAATAATAAACTATTAATAGACCCTAAAATAAGTTTAACACCTATGTAAGTATTATTTTGTACATATATATAACGTAAATTGTAAACTTTACAAATTTGTCTAAATTTTTACACGTTATTAAACTCACGTAGAGCTTTGCTGGCTTTTTGTCTCAACAGGGAAATAGAGCCATTTGAATTCGTAGCCTTTTAGTCCATACTTTTCGTCCTTTTCCGTGTCTTCTTTAGGAACATCATCAGATATTAAATCATATACTTCTTGTGAAAGCTTAGGATGGAAACCATCATTATCAGCGACATAATCTATTCGTGTTCTTACTCCATTTCGTCCAGTGGTATAATAATAGCCCCGTTTGACGCCATTGGTAAAACCTTCTTCAAAATGAGCTTGGAAGCCTAAAGTATAGTTGAAAGTATATAGGAGTTTTAACATGTCGTCTTCTTTCAAGCCTGGTGGTAAACCATCTTTTTCACCTGGTGCTTTGGCATGTATATCTGTATTTTTATCTACAATTTGCATTTGTGCGTATGCTAAGACAGGCTTCTGATTAGGACCTGGTCTAGCTTGTGATACACTTGTGTCCAATTCCGGATTTTGCTGTCCCGGTGTGTATGAATCAGGTGTTCCTGTGTACTGTTTACTCATTCGTGGGTTTTCAGCATTGCTACTTTGTTGTCCTTGTTGGCCACCAAGCCCAGTTTGGGATCCGTAGCCTTGGGAACCTTGAAAACCATTTGGTTTTCCATAGTTACCAGGACCGTTTGGCTGTTGTGGAGAACTTTGAGCTCCATTATAAGAATTCGGCTGTGCTGGTGCTGAACCTTGAAAACTATTATAAACGTTGGATTGGCCTTGTGCCGAATTTTGAGCTAAATTGTAATTATTCTGCTGATTTAGTCCACTAGGTATTTGAGCGGAGTTTTGAGCACCATAATAAGCATTAGGCTGTTTGCTGTTATAATTATTTGGCTGTGTTGGTGCATTAGATCCTTGCGTGAATACTTGTTGGGGTCCTGGAGCTTGAGGACTTTGGGCGTTGTAATTACTTTCTTCTTTAGGGTAGAATGATGGGTTATACTGACTATTTCCACCACCGTTTTGTTGGTTAATCAGTGATGATTCGATTTTTGGAGCCACCGTGGACGTTGTGGGGAGACTGCAGTGTGAACACGAGTTAGCTGGAGGCAATATTGATATTTGTTCAAATTCTTGTTGAGGTTTTGGTGTTGGAATCGAATTTGAAATCGATGGTTGCCCCGCAGTTACTACTTTGGGCGAAGGTAGTTGAAGACTATGAGGTTGCCGAGCTGATGACGGCGGTCCTGTAACTGATAAGAACATTCAATTAATATGGTCCAATGTCCATCATAAAAATAACAGAAAAGGATATCTTTAAATGAATTGTGGGTAACCATTGGCGGCATAAAATAACTCTTAAATGCAAAATTAAACATATTTGGGTGGTCATAGTTGATTGCTTTTAATGTTATAAATTGTGAAGGGTCTCGTTAGTTGGGCATTTAAATTATAGACCAAATTGTGATACATTTCTTTCATGTTGTATAGTCCGATAAATAAACTGTGATTGAAATGAATTTTAATGTTGATTAATTCACAGTTTTAAGTATAGCCTATCAGGACTTGTTAAGTATAGTCAATTTACTTCCCATTGCTAAACTAGGGCGTTCACTATAGACAGGGGTATTAGGAATGTGTCATCAGAAAAGAGTGAGATGACCACATAAAACCTAGTATTTTAGTACTTACGTCCTTTGTAGTCTTTGTAACGGATATTCTTCATAGATAATATTCTAAATCTTCCTTGTGCGTCTGTCGCATAGACCGTGACGTGATACACTCCGTCGGCTGTTATGAATCCGTATTCTCCTTTGATGATCCCATTTTTATCTGAAAATTAAATAATATTGCTATTATTGATAAAACCGTCTGTTTATACCTATAATAAACTTGTAACTGACGCCTTAGCTGCGTCACACTTCAACTAGTGGATAGTCATTGAGATAATAAGAATGCTCTTCCGAATTCGAATGTACTAAAATGATGTCGTTTACTACTAACAATCTTTCTCAAGACAACACAGAAAC
This sequence comes from Hyles euphorbiae, assembly GCA_023078785.2. Lineage (NCBI taxonomy): Eukaryota > Metazoa > Arthropoda > Insecta > Lepidoptera > Sphingidae > Hyles > Hyles euphorbiae. Next base: position 16,656,183 of record CM041050.1, read on the forward strand.
ATAATACTTTGGAATTTAATTAATAAAACTATCTATTAAAAAAGAAATCTTTTTCAACAAAATACTCTGGTGATTTTTTTATTAGTTCATTTCAAATATTAACAATTGAAAACTCGAAATAGTTCAAAATTTTGTCTTGAATTTATATATTAATAATTTTAAAAGGAATCTTAAGGTTTCTTGCTTTAAGGCAAATCCAAAAGATGAGAAACAAATACTACGAGTCTATGAGATCATACTCGCCTTTATTATTCCGTTAGCTTTGAATAAATATTTTATCATTATTCCATTCACGTTAAAATGGACATTGGACAACCTTTTATTTATGCTTTTTGTCAAATTGCATCTCATCGCCAATATATGGCCTTGTAAACTTGATTAACTATTAAATGAAATATTGGAAAATATCAGTGATTCTTGTTTCTTTGTGATTATAATGGTACCTGAATAATTAACACATCTTTTAGAGACGACATATACTCGTAGCCACTCCATCCGTTATTTATTCGATGATGTCATTATATTTTTAAAACTCGTCAAAATTATTTTTACTCTCGAATATAGGTATTGATAAATTATTACCTAAAATGACGATACGAGCCGCCTAGCCTAGTTGTTTGATGATGTGTTTTGCCTGCCCTTATAAGAGAGTTACTTTCCGGGCTTGTTATCACATATTAAATACTGAATGGAACTTCACTGCGCTCATATTGCCGAAATTTTAGGTGTTATTTTTTATGTTTAGTATTATTAAATGCAGTGCCCTGCTGCAGAGATGATAGAACTGTTTGTCCTCATGCTACAAGGCTAATTCTAATCATATCTTGGGAGATGTTAACAATGTAATCAATATATTGGTAAGACCGTACGCAATCATATGGGAAGTGTCTATTTTAAACCAATGTCAGTCTCGGTGGCATAGTAGGCCAAAAGCCCACAGAGATACGAAACCTGGGCTAGATTACTGTGATTATTTTTACAACATACAACAAGTATGTCTACTAAATATATATTTCAATTGTGGGTTTTTAGGGGCCAGAAATCCCTGTAGATTGAATACTAATAATATGACAAATACCATACTGATCTAGAGTATTGGTAGAGTATATGTAAGTGATGAATGCATGAAAACCAAATACCATACTCCATGCCATATCGGTAGAGTATAAGTGATGAATGCTTGAAAACTATATCGGACGAAAATTCCAATTCCGGACATCTCATGAGCTTATTCAAATCCAATCTCACTGAGCCGTTTCGACCTAGAATTCAAATCCACGATCTCACGGTTCATAACTCATGCTGCCAACAGACCTACGAGACATTTTTTTTATTGCGATGAATGGCGAGATGACCATGCCATTCACTGATGGTAAGCGACACGACCACTCATGGACAGTAGTAAAACTAAACAACGCTATGAAATACAAAGCAATGCTTAGCATTCCACTGCGCTTGTCATCCTGGGATATTAGATGTTAAGTCTCATTATATCCAGTAATTACTCTGGCTACTAAGCTCTTTAAACCGGAACATGGCAGTGCATTTAAACTGCTGTTTAGCGGGAAAATAAGATATTGCAGTGATACCTAGGCAGGCTCTCACGTATGAGAGACTCACCACCAGTAGTGATATGATTCAAACTTATTTTAACCTCATATGATATTCAAACAGACTTGGTTACAATCAATATACGACATTGAAAAGCTATTATTATTGCTATATTGGAAGACATGGGCGACAGCAATATTTCATATCTATATGCATAATTAAAATGATAAATCTAGCCCGGTATACAGCAGTCCATTAGTTTCCGAAGGTAAAACAACACGACTTCATCAAATTATTTTCAAATGTATATTATTTCTAATATGTAAAATAATTATTAAAATGTTTCGTATACATGGTATATCAAGACTGCTACCGAAAACAAAGCCGGATGGTAGTTTAAGCGACTTCCGACACATTGCAACAGAAAATGTTGCAAAAAAAAATTGTCGCGTTTCTTTGCGAAATTTTTAGTTGCATTGTGCTTGTAGTCATTAAAACTACCACCCGGCTTCGTTTTCGGTAGCAGTCTTGATATACCCGGTATACATTTAACTAGCGGCCCGGCCTGGCTTTGCAGGGTGCAGATACACTTTTTTTAAATATATATGTTCATTCGGGATAATGTAGGATTCTAATGGTGAAATTTTTTTTTAAATCGATCCAATACTTTCAGAGCTTATTCAATGCAAACAAACAATAAAATCTTTCCTCTTTATAATATTAGTATTGATAAAACAAATCACTTCCTTGTTTTAATGCGGCTATGAAACGCACGTAGAAAAATATTTATTCTTAATTATTATTCTCAAATTTTTATAATAATGGTTTACAAAATGCTTACATTATCTCTGTTATGAATTAATTATGGAAATTTCGACCAGTCTTTATTGGCTTAATTGGTAGTTTACAGTAATAGTTGGCCATTACTTAAAAAAATAGTGACACGGGTGATCTTGGAATTTTTATAATCATAAGAATTGATATTTAGATAAAGTTGGTATATCGCTTATATCAAACAAAATAAAGTGTTAAATAGTATATTTTATTAACAAGATTTCCGAAATAATATATGGACATAAATATATATCATGACTTTATGAATACATGATGTGTATATCTTTTGTCTATTTGAGTATAAGCATTGAATGAAGAAAATATATTTTCTATACTCATAGATAAATGTCTATTGTAGCAAACGGCATGTTTGTTTGTCACTACCCATCATAAATCATGGGAAATAGTTATAAGTTCATGTCACTCAATGATTAATATCCGATCACAAACGTCCCACCAACTTTGAGAAGAATGGTCCCATACACTTATACAATGCACAGAGATCGACGTGAGAATAATAACAGCATTCAAATTGTCGAAAGTCAAGTTAAGTATAGTATAGTTAATTACTTAATTAGTGTACTTACACTATAGCCAAATACTAATGGCGTATTGAGACTTGACATCTCATGTCTTTGAATGGCGAGCGCAGTGGAATGTCCAGCATTGCGTTGTATTCGTGGTTTGGTTTGGTTTTGCTACTGTCAATGAGTTGTCATATTTAACATCAGGCGAATGGCATGTTCGTCACGCCATTAAGTGCAGTAAAAAATATTGGAAATCGATTTAAAACTGAGCGCAGATGGAACATACAATTAAATAGTGTTTTTTAAATAATAAATGATATGTGCTACAACACTCGAAAATTCGTTTACACAAACGAAAATCTTAAAAATGTAGGTAAGACCAAAAATTTCGTCGGATTGTAATTTATCTAAATAACAGACAGGTATTCCTGTAGGTAAAATATTTTATATATTTTATTGATTAACGCAACACGTGACTGAGTCATCCGTGTCTACTCTTGCGTGATTTAATTTGTTGACAGCCTCCGCGGCCAAAATATTGGGCGCCGACTGTTGAACGAGAGGTCGTATGTTTGATCTTTACATTGAGGCAAATGTTTCAAAGAATAGAAAAAAGAAAAGAAAAAAAGAGCAAATCTATTTCGCGTCTGTATGTTTTTGAGACCAAAAAGTTTCTATTTTCTGATACACGATACAAGTCTTGATCTTAGTGTAAGGTCAAGATTATATGTGATTGTTAGGTGTATTTGTTTATGTTGTATAGCGGAGTTTACCTTTCTCTTCATGTCGATGTTGTTGCCCGTCGATGGTGAAACCAAATTCATAAGGTCTGTTTTCGTCGGTGTACTTATCAGCCCCTTGTGCTTGGATGAGGTAGCACGTTATAATGCTGGCTACTATAAGAAACCTCTGGGGCCGCGTCATCTGAAAAACGAGGTCGGCATTTTTAATAATAGTATAAAATACGTACTTCGGGGCATATCGCGGAGTAATTAAAATAGGTGTTGATGTAATAAATTAACCACTGTTGCAAATGATAAATCTGCTGGTCTGTTAGGACTGGCTAGATAGATGAAAGTAATATTATGTTGATTTTTCGGAATCATTAACTGCAGTCTGTCGTTATATGTTGTTGGGAATAGGCTTCCCTTATTGTTGCAAGAAAGAGAGTTACTCAATAGGCTTCAAGATAGATTCATATTCGCGCAGAGAACGTGGCAAAATTTGTACTATACATCTGAATTTGATTGATCGAGTTCTAAAGAAAGTAAAAGCTTGTGACATCGGATAATAAATATTGAATACAAATAAAACTGGGAAGGACACCAGTTTAATATTGACTAGTACGGTCAGAACATAATATCAAGCCAACTCAGTAGCCAAAATAAAGATTTTCTCTATGTAAGACGCAAATGATCGTGAAAAATACTGCGACAGACTCGACCTTCACTTTTCCGTCGATGCAACAATTTAAAGGTGAATTTCTAAACTCAGCGATATTTACAATCCTTTGTTGATACAAAACTTTTTATATTGGGTGATTGGTTCCTACGAGCATTTTATGCTGATGACACAAAAATAATTATAGCCCTGACGTCATTGTAGGTGAACACATTTAAAGAACTCTTAAAAATATTTTGTGCAAACGCTAAATATCTTGTGAGTTGCGAGTAAACAAACAGCTCCAATTGTCAATATTTGTATTGAATAATATTCGTACCGTACGCTACCGTTGGAATGGGTAAGTCACGATTTATTATCACACTTGAACATATTACTATGTCTAGCGAGGCTATTAATATTATGTCATTGATTTGTGTCACTACAGCCTCCTTAAAGTTGGTTAGACGCCGACTGTGAAACGAGAGACAGCAGGTTTGAACCGCGCACCGAGACAAATGTTTATTCGATCCACAAATATCTGTTTCGCGTCTGGGTGTTTATGATACTTAAAAGTCTCTCGTAGTTCCTGATGCCCATGACATAAGACTTAATTTACGCAGACACATTTTTTTCATTTTGTAATTATTTGCATTCTGATATTATTGTATGATTATTATTCTATTCTTCAGAATTTCTTGGCACTTAGCACCAGGAGTTCTGTAGTCATTTTGTAGTGTCAGTATAAACAGTCTTACTCTGTGGAACGGAGGCGACCTAAAGAGGTCACCGGAGACGCTGGTTAAATAGCGGGGGCAGCGCGCCCTCGCGTATAACGACTCTGAGGCCTGCGATAGAGCCTCGCCTCCGTTATGAACGCCCATAACACCTTAAATGGATGTCCAAAATTAGGCGTAAATGGTGGTCATCTGGGCCTCCCATTATAATGGTAGGACGAGCAGTGGTTTTGCGTGGGATGGTTAGGTGGCGTAAATCGCAGCGCCCATCGACCTGGGATGTCCAGTGCCATCCACATTGCGTGTGGTGGTCATCGAGGGGTTTTTAGTCAGTATGCTGGCGTAGATATTGCTAGGGACCCAGTCCGGCCACTATATCCGCGTTTGTATCGGGTTGGAAGGCCAGAGACAGTGATATGCTCCTTTCGGCCTTCCCCGGTGTATCGAAAGGGGAGCTTAATAGCTTTAGCTCATGATTTAAAAAAAGTATACGTAAACAATCTCCTCATATTAGTTAATTTCATATGTGTTATAATTTTACGATCGGCAGACTACTCGAGTCTAACCACAAAAGAAAAAATAACTAATTCAAACAATAATTAAAATTATTTTAACCGTTGGTCCGGCAAAACCGCAATTGGTTAATCAGTATTACCGCTGCCCATAAACATTTGCACACAAGATTCTGGGACCTCATAATAACTAAACGTCTGCCAGATTCAAACTTGAACTCAGTCAAAGGATTGAAAGATGATAGAACAGACAAAAGCTAAAGGGAAGCCAAGGATTCTTCAAATATCCCAATGATAAACAAAACACTATTCAAAGCTATGTCTTAAGTGCATTATACTTATGATGAACCACGCTCTTATTCGGATAATTACCTTGAAAGTGACCATGACATAAATAATTAAAATAGTTAGTAATTAAGTTTTTATAGAAAAATCTGTTTACTCATGAGTTGTCCGTATAGCATACAAAAAACTTTTGTCAGTCTTTGGTTACAAATTATTGATTGTATTTTGACAAGAAGAAAAATATAATTGAGTGCCAACAGTAGGATCTTTTAATGTACGTAGATACTAACTAAACAGAAAAGAGAAGGTAAAAAAAATGCTGGAGCAGTAGGGAATCGTAATTCCAAATTAAACCCTGCCGGTTTTCCTTAAAAAAACCTTCACCACAGAAGTATGGGCATCTGAGTCTTCCTACTAATAGGAAACCTAGACAGATAGAGCGCTGGGCGGTTAATTAGAGAGTAGTCAGGGAACTTCTCCACTTGGAAATCCAAAGTGGTCCAGAATTTGGTTGACAGCAACCAATGAGTTATCGTCTGTATGGATGAGAAACCTGCTTAGATACAATATCCGAAAATATGCGTGGTTAGAAGACTTATAATACCGGCTTATTCCGGAGTACCGAAAAGGAAACTGAATAGCTTTTCTTTAGTTAAAGAGGATGATCATTTGTTGGAAAATATAGTCGCCGCCATTCTGCGCACCCATCAAGGATACATAATTTTCCTACAGATAATTGTAATGAATCTATACTAATATAATAAAGCTGAAGAGTTTGTTTGTTTGTTTGTTTGAACGCGCTAATCTCAGGAACCGCTGCTCTGATTTGAAAAATTATTTCAGTGGCATCACGTTATGACCTATAGGAGGGAAGCAGTAGTGATATTTCTGGCAAATACGAGGAAATTTTATTCGCTTTTGATAGTCCGATTGGTCGATACTCTAAATTGAAAGTAGGAATTGAGCATTTTGACCGCCATTTTGAAACATGTATCTGCACCCGGGCGGAGCCGGGATGGACCGCTAGTGATATTATATTTGGCAATATTCTACACGATACCTTTCGTGCAAATCTTTTTTTGCCAATACATGCTAACAGAATATTTTAGGCGGATAATTTGATTTACAAACAATGTTATTAAATAAGGCGGAATTTAAATATTGATCTTTACGTAGGATAGATACAAAATTTTCTGGTAATTCTGTGTCCTTTAAATTTATTGAAACGATAGAGTTTTTGGAAATTGCTGTTAACTGGTAAATTAACTGTAATTTTGCGACTACAAAATTTTAATAACATGAATTATAATAGCGCCCGAAGTTTTTTTAGATTAGATCTAAAGCTTGTTTATAGGGACCTGAAAGTACGCAAGTTTACGGGCTTTCATTTAAAAAGTATTATTATTAATCTTTACTTACTGCATGGTTTTTAAGTGTGGTAGTTTTAAGTGTGTGCAGAATAGCTCAGTTGGTAGAGGAGTAGACTAATAAATCAAAAATTGGAGGTTTAAACCGAAAGCACGCATGTTGTTTGCGCTGATAGATAATTAATTTCCCATAAATCAAATTTGGCTATGGGTTATATCCCTCTCAATATTAAAGATGGTGCTTGCTTAGTAGTGTAATATAAGTCTATAATTTAAATCATAATTATATCGATATAAAAACGGTTCCTCGTTAAGTTACAATAGTAGATACACTAATCAAAAGATCGTAAATTTACCATTTTTTAACATCAATTAAAAGCCTAAACAACATAATTAAAAAGTATTGTGATATTATTTTATTACAACTTTATTTATATTTTACGATCTTGAATCAGAGATAAATATGCGAGATGAAATATTTATTGCGTTTCCAAATACACCGATTGCATTCATTTCCATAATGTTATTATAATCAGCGGTCATAACATATTTGCTACTAAAATATGCGTAAATATTCATGTATTTTAACTTCAATAGTTAATACGCGGTAAAAATGATAGATAATGTATTTTTATACTGTTATTTGGTTGTTGACGTACGTAATCCTGCGTGTAAGAGGAATATTATTAGAAAATATGTGTGATTTGATACAAGTTAATCGTCTAATGGCTAACAATTTAAGCATTTTAAAAGCCGCCGTGAAAAAAAGTGTATAGATTATATTATTAATATCGTCATAAATTATTGAATATATTGATGGATATTATAATCAAAATAATGTCCTCAATTAGTAAGAGCCTGATTTATTGTAATTTATTACTATTAAAAAAAACATGGTTGAACCGGTTTTTTATACTTTGACGTAAACTGTGAAAGTATATTCGATTGACATTGATTATTTTATATTGATATACAAGATAATTTTAAGCATACATAAATATTCTGTTAACATTTGTTTATAAAATAAAAATATATTTGAAAATCACAAATGTCATTTTGAATAGTAATTTTTAATTTTGATAATATTGGTAATGTTGATGAGCATACCTATTAGATAAATCAAGGCAATAAACTTGACTCGGTGGAGGTATTTGTTTTAGCAGTTTTATGTTGGCTTGTAGAAATTTATTGTATTGTTGTCGGGAAGAGTGGATATCGATGACATTTTGTAATGGCTTGACCTTTTTCTGATTTGCGTTGAAACAAAAAGTCGCGATTTCGTTACTATATAATTATATTCAGAAAATATTCTGTATCGTAATAATTATATTTTATGTTGCATCTTCTCCTTGTAGGTGTGGAAATTGGGATACAGGCAGGCAGAAGATTTTTCAGCAAGATGAATTGGTCATAAAAAGCAGTCGCTGTGAAAGCCTTTGGATAAGCTTGTGTTAGCAGCGAGCTTCCATTGATTGAAGATATCATAAATGTCAATTAATAATTTGAACCATGCACAGTTAGGAAACAAATGATTTTAACAGGGTAATTCTTTCTATTCTAATTTTCAATGGACGGAAATTATTATTTAAGACTTCGTCGTAAGGATCAGTCTTAGGCATGTGTTAAACAAGGTCTTTAGCAGTATGTTAGGATTTATATCCGTCCTCGTCACCGATATTTCCTAACGACTATAAATATACTTCATATGCTATTGTTTTTAAAAATTATTGGCCATTTTGTAAACAGTCGAATTCGTCGCAAATCACATTAATAGTTCCTGTTTCAATTAGCACTATTGTGTTTCGTTGTAAGCAATGAGATAGTTAAAATATAAACATTTGTATCTAGACTTCATTTAAATATACCTCTAAGTATTGCTAAAATATATATTTGGTTTGGATAGGAATTGGCATTTATATTAATGTACTAGACATTACTATAAATTGTTTAGTGATAAAAAAATAGAAGAACCGATTTACAAATTATCATTTGTAAGTTTGTATGATGTCCTAAATTCTTCCAGTTATATTAATATAAAAACAAATCTACATAGGTTCCCTCGGGTGCTGAACTGTTCCCATTCTAAGTATCGGTTAAAAATAATACACATTTTAATAAAGAAATAATAAACAAAAACTTACATTACTATGTTATTTTTGGACCTTATCCTAAGTAACAGCCGTTTGAGCGGCCTGTTGCGCAAGCGTTCACACAACACTGTGCCGATTCTTTGGTTCACGTAATTTATTAATACGTTTGCATAGAACAAAAAAGCATAGACTATATCTGATAGATACTTAGGTATAATGTGCCGGTAGCTTACTAGTGTCGTCAAATACGTCATTGGTACGACTAGACTGGTCCTTAGTCGGATGTGTGATACAATAATTTAATAATTTCAGTATTGTAAAGCCCACATTAAATTGAGTCGCAATATTTGCTCAGGAAAATTTGCACATAGAAAATATGTAACATAATACTTTGTTCTTTTGAGATGACTTGATTTCAAATATGGTTTAAATTAGCTTTTCAATTATTAACATTGGCGTAAGTCCAAGAAACCAGTACATAGATCTTTTTTAGTGTCTACGGCGTGAAAGCGTATTCAGACATACTGAGGGGTTACTTTAATTTTAGGTAGACGTGGTCTTTATTCTGGCTTCGAAAATACCAGTTTATATTCTTTTGGGGGCTTAAATCTTAATTAAATCATGTTGACAAGTAACTAGTTCATATATTGATGTTAATAGTTCACAAACCTAGATCCAAAAGCCTGTTAATATAATGTAATATTGTTTATCGTACAGGGTATATCGAGATTGCTACCGAAAACGAACCCGGGTGGTATTTTTAATGACTTCAGTCCCAATGCAAATATTTTTTTCAAAAAAAAGCAATTCTTAAATATTAATTTCTTACTAATTTATAGCCATTCATTTCAGACACTCAGTCTCCGTTGAAACGAAGTTACTTACCTTGTTCTGTTACATTTCCGAGGTTTTTAATTCTTTTTATTTTTTAGATTGTCTACGATCTTTAGGCGCGAATGCGTGGATTTCATGCTAATATCAAAACATTAGGAACAGCGTTTCTCATTTCACATGTTATTATAATGGATTTGTTAACACTATTATAGATCAGAGTATAAATGCTTGTTGTTTATATTACGAAAACATGTCTCAAACAATACGCTTAATATTTTTTGTTAATTTGTAGTTCCAAAATTCGGCACACACCAATAGAAGATAGATCAACGATAAGATCGTATTGATGACATCACTGGTAAATGAAAACATACGAAAAAAACAATATTTAAAATGTCTTTTGAACTAAGCAGACATTATATTTATAAACAAATCAAAAAAGGAGGATGTTCTCAAATATTATTTATAATATTACATAATAATATATGTGTATATTATTGATTTGAGAAAAAAAAACTAATGATATTTGTACTTTTTAAATAATTTCAAAATTGAATGTTAGATTAAATCATAATCCATTTCCGGCATCGACAGCATTAGAGGTTGCTCAATAAACAATATATTAACTTGTACTTATCTGAGTACATAAATTGTTTTACTGTGAACATTATAACATAGTAATAACATAAACTTGATTGTAAACTATCTACTTATTATAATAAAATCGTGGCACTGGCCGAACAAAGAATTGTCGGTTGTGTTAAATTATAATATAATCAGTAACGCAATACTTTTCTACAGGTTGCGCATTAGGTTCGTCTCAGACGAATCCTTGCATAAATAGACTCCAAATTTATTCACACAGTCATCGCCCGATACATTGTACACGTGATACATTGTACTACAGTGTACACGGACATTAGAATTTTGTATCAATTCGAATATTCAAATGTACACTTGGGGATTCCTCATGTGTTTTGTTACTTGTGCTTATGTTGTTTTCGCGTTGTAGTACTTTTTAGAAGAGGTAAAATCTGTATGTTTGTATGCACTAAGTAATACCAAAATCTACTAATTTCCTAAATATAGTTTCATTCATAAATATCTTCATTATTCGATTAACTTATTAGCTTAATAAAATTTTTATCTAAACAGGTTTTCTACTCAAAATCTTGATTTTTGAAAATCAAGACGTGGGAGGGCGGTGCTAAGATTATATAAAATGTTTATGTTAAAATTATCGACTTCTAAAATATTCTTCACCACAAAATAGGTATCTAGGGTGTTTGTGAGACCGAAAAGTCTCTCGTAGTTCCTGATACCCACGACACAAGACTCGATCTTAGTGTGGGGTCAGGACTATGTATGTGACTGTTGGGTGTTATTTATTTTATTTATTTATCTAAGTAAGATATCTTTATATTCCTGCTCATATGTCCATCCCATGGTAGTGGGTAAGAGATTGCGAAACGACTGCCATTTGTACTCTTATGTGAAATATTATTATAGTTTGGCTTAAGATTCATTTGGCATACAAAAAATAATATAATAAGTAAATAAGAAACTCACAACGTAAAAAACAATACCCTATTAATGCATTTGTTTTACAGGAAAGGTTTTAGTATTACAAAAATAATGAATCATTACATATATTATGTATGTACAGTTATCTATCAGGAACCATATATCAATCTAGGCGCATTAAAATGAATAGGTAACTTCCTCATCAAGAACAGTTTATCGTTTAGAAGTTATAAATGAAGAAAATGTGCAAGATGTTCATAATTCACGCCCGGAAACAACACATGGTCGGTAGGTGTGGTGAGGTAATTGTAATTAATTTAAACGACGATAGGAAAAAGATCGTCGCGTTTTTGTAAAATTTTAGTTGCGTTGTATCTGAACTCACTAAAACTACCCAATTATCCGTTGAACCCGGCTTCGTTTTCGGTAGCAGTCTTGATATACCCTGTATAAAACATTTTATTGTTTGTCTGACTGAAGAACTATATTAATGCACAGCCTACTGCCTCTGTGGTATAGTTCTACTAATGTATGTTTACAAAGCTGAGGTCTCAGGTTCGAATTCTGGGTCGAGTTAAGTGTTATTGGATTTTTATATTCATTATAAGCCTGGAGTCAGGAGTTAATACCCTATATGGCGATAGGATATAATGCCGAGTTGATCCGACACTTTAGCGATGATATCCCGGACATCAGCCTGTGTGAGATTGAGATGGCCCTGAAGCAACTTAAAAACAACAAGGCGCCGGGCGAGGACGGAATAACTTCAGAGCTTCTGAAAGCGGGCGGAACGCCGATACTGAAAGTCCTTCAGAGGCTCTTCAATTCCGTTCTCCTCGAGGGCTCAACGCCAGAGGCATGGAGCAGGAGCGTGGTGGTACTGTTCTTCAAAAAAGGTGATAACACTTTGCTGAAGAATTACAGGCCCATCTCGCTCCTGAGCCATGTCTATAAGTTGTTTTCGAGGGTCATCACAAATCGTCTCGAACGCAGGTTTGATGACTTCCAGCCTCCCGAACAAGCCGGTTTCCGAAAAGGCTTTAGTACCATAGACCACATCCATACGCTTCGGCAAGTTATACAAAAAACCGAGGAATATAACTTGCCGCTTTGTTTAGCGTTTGTGGACTATGAGAAAGCCTTTGATTCGATCGAGACTTGGGCTGTGCTACAGTCTCTCCAGCGGTGCCATATCGACTATCGGTACATCGAAGTGTTGAAGTGTATATACAACAACGCCACCATGTCGGTCCGAGTACAGGATCAGAGTACGAAGGCTATTCCACTACAGAGAGGCGTGAGACAGGGAGATGTCATATCTCCGAAACTGTTCACTGCCGCGCTGGAAAACGCCTTCAAGCTCTTGCAATGGAAAGGATTCGGCATCAACATCAACGGCGAGTATATCACTCACCTTCGGTTTGCCGACGATATTGTAGTCTTGGCAGAATCGCTGGAAGACCTTAGCACTATGCTCGAAGACCTCAATCGAGTCTCCCAACAGGTGGGTCTTAAAATGAACATGGACAAAACGAAGATCATGTCGAATGTCCATGTTGTGCCCACTCCCATCGGTGTTGGGGGCTCGACTCTCGAAGTTGTTGACGAATATGTCTATTTAGGACAAGTGGTCCGGTTAGGCAGGTCCAACTTCGAGAGAGAGGTCAATCGTCGAATCCAACTCGGTTGGGCAGCGTTCGGGAAACTACGCGACGTCTTCTCGTCCAAAATACCTCAGTGCCTTAAATCGAAAGTCTTCGATAGTTGTGTGTTGCCAGTGATGACTTACGGCACCGAGACGTGGCCTCTCACTATGGGCCTTATTAGGAAGCTCAAAGTCACTCAACGAGCTATGGAGAGGGCTATGCTCGGGGTTTCCCTACGAGATCGAATCAGAAATGAGGAGATCCGTAGGAGAACTAAAGTAACCGACATAGCCCACCGGATTAGCAAGTTGAAGTGGCAATGGGCAGGGCACATAGCGCGGAGATCTGATGACCGATGGGGTCGGAAAGTGCTCGAATGGAGGCCGCGTAGCGGAAAGCGCAGCGTAGGACGTCCACCCACAAGATGGTCCGACGACCTGGTAAAGGTCGCGGGACGTCGCTGGACACAGGCTGCCTCCAACAGGTCTCTGTGGAAATCATTGGGGGAGGCCTATGTTCAGCAGTGGACTTCCTTTGGCTGATGGATGGATGGATGGATGGATGGCGATAGGCCCTCTATGATATCGTGAGTTTTCTGAGAGCACCTCTACCTACTCTTTCTTGTAAAAAGGCATGAAGTTACATAATATTATGTATATACTCAAAACACCTAAGAGGTAAGCTTTCATCAAAAAGCAATACAGACAAAATGAGTGCCAACTAAAACAACTAAAAGCGAGTTTTGGAATTTAGTATTTTTATTTTTTATTGCATGATATTTTGATGCATGCTGATGAAAAGTGATCACGTATGTGTTGCCGGCCTAACGAATCAGAGGGGAGCGTGACGGATAAAAGATGGGAAGAGGAAAGGGGTATTGGGCATCTTGCAATCTTACTCACCGAACAAACGCGACAGACAAGCGGTCGCTTTACGTAGATTTTTCTGTGAGACATAGATAACTGGTACCACCCTGGACGAGGCTGCCCATTCATGACAAACAGGCCACATGGCAATACCTTCCAACTTAAAGCTCATATACGCTACCTCGAATGTGAAAACTAGGTATATTAAGATATATGGTTCTAGCTTGGACAAAGTTTGAAGCTTATTCAGTTGTATCACAATATCTACATAACTCGTAGGAATTTCGAGAATCCCAGATTTTTTACATCAATTGGTCTTGACAATTGAGTGGTATACTCTAATTGACAAAGGTCATTATTGAGTGTTAAAATGTTTATTTAAAAATTAAGGCCATATTCAAGGCCTATCTATGAATGCATTGGAAATCTAAGCAAATACAATTTAAATGTCATACACAGATATTGGTTCAAAAACTAAGGATAGGTCCTTCAGTAAATTTGGAGTTTCAAAAAGATGACCGTGAAAATCCCGCTAAAGTCATTATTATTATCAAGGAAAATATTAAGAATTTATGGTATCCATCGTAAAATATATCAATGAGATCATATCAGGAGATTTCTCTATCTCTTAGTAGTAAAATACCAACAAATGTTTAGTAGGACTAGGAATACTTCCAGGAATTGAGCGCGAAGTCGTGATTTGGAAGACGAAAGTTTGGAATAATATAAAATTACCTACAATTTATCAGTTCTATATAAATGTTGATATAAAGGACTTTTCATTAATTTTACTTTACTATATATATCTACGTCAGTAGAACAACAAATGTTACTTAATAACCGTAAAAATATGATTTGAGTTCCTATAAGCGTAACTAATTGGATTATTTTAGGCTATTAATAAACTTCTAAGAAATATGGCGCAAATAATCCCATTTCTGGGATGCTTTATTAAAAATCAAACTCAGATATTTTTAGTGTACAAATTGCAATGTATGTAATTACTTCTACGTTGTATAAACGCACGTTTTTTTTACAACGCATCGAATTAAATTGACACGGAATTCGTCAGACGGTTTAGCTTTCCAGTTTGTATTGATACCATCAATATGTTAAGAAGTATACAAATAGTTTCAAGTCAACAGGACAATATGATGTAATTTTTGCAAATGTAATAAAAACAAATTAAGTGCATTGCGTCACCGTCATTACCAGGTCAAAAATGTACGTGTGAATATTTGCCAAAACAGTTTATAATACCGTGCAAAGTTGTACTAAATTTAATGTTTTTATATGACTATAACATTCCATTGCGTAAACTGGCCTTACAAATGCAATGCAGAAAAATCTTTGTTGAAAATTATTAAATGCTAATCAATCAATATGCAATATTGCTAACATGTTTATTTACGATTTACTATGATATTTACTAAAGTATAATTAATAAACGACTTCATTTACAAATGAATCTTGTTGATCCCATCCGTGTGCATCTTAAGGTAAACTCATCTTCAGAATCGTATTTATTAGTTTTTGTAATTTTTGTAACCTTTTTTTATTAAGATTTAATTTGTTTAATTAGGTGTTCAATAAATAACAAATTTGACTTTACATGCATGAAAAAAAATACAAACTATGTCTTTGTCGAGGTAAAATGGACTCTTACTTTCTTAATTATATTATACTACTTAAAAGATCCTATAAATTCAGAATTCACTTTATGCAGGTAACCAAAGATCTGATATAATTGAAATCACAGAGTGATTTGTTATAAATATAATTGAAATTGTTATGAGAAAAACTACTAATGACTTTTTTATTTAATTATTTATAAAGTAAACTTGTATTAGAAAACAAAACTAATATTTTTGCTTTTAAAATTATGTAAAAAAGATGTTTTTTTGTTCGCTGCACATGTCAATCGTAATTTCGGACTTTTTCAATGCGTAGATTACCATATAAAGTGCCAATGGCAAAACTAAAAATGTGATTTTATTGGTATTTAACATAGTAATTACTTAGTTTTAATATTTTAGGTATCGACCCGCAAACATTATTGCTAAATATTCATATAATTCTGGCTTTGGAACTTACCAAGTGTTTTAACCTCGCGGGACCTCACTTTTATTACGAAATTATTATATAGTTAAGGCTATAAATAATGCCGAACATTAAGCCTTGTTCAAAAGCAATGATGTTGGTGGACTGTGATGTGCTTATGAGCAATTAAAGGTGTTGATTTTTGCAAATTTAATTACGGTTGAACACCGTGGTTGAACGGTCTGAATGCATACTGGGGCTAATTAGAGACTAATCAAATTATTTTAACTTATAAGTAGTTAAATTTTATGTTTTCAAATCGATATCAGTTTTAAATAAAAAAATATGTAATAGCATTAAATTGTTTTGTAGTTAATAACTCGACAAATTGTATTTTATATTACATTTTTGTGTTCCAATATGCACAATTTAACGATCCCTTTATATTAGAAAACAAAATAAATTGGTAATCAAATTCCTTATTAGCAAAACATTAGTCCAACTAAAGGTATAAGCAGCAATAGAGTAAATGTTCATTACGATACATAGGTTTTGTCGATTTCCGTTTCGATATATCTTGTGCAATATTTTATCGATACGGAAACTTTAAGAATTATGTGTTGAAAATTTATTTGCTACAAATCATTTCACGCTAGTCAGTGTGCTATTCATATTGTACAGTCTATATATTTGGTTTAGTTGTCGAATGTTAAACCTGATGTCTGTCTAAAATCTATTGGCGTGTGGCGAAATTTGGAACTAAAAATAAATTTAAAAATATATCTATTTAACGCAATGTTTGAACACATATCTTTCGTAATATATACAACAAGCATTGTATCGTAATCTTACAGCATTTCCATTATTGTAAAATATGAAGACAAAAAACTGTTCCTAATATTTTGACAACAGCTTTGTTATCAATCTGTTACGCATTCTCGCTATTCGCTTTATTATCTAACTGAATTAAAATCTCGTAAATGTATGTGAACAAAGTAAGTTATTTTATTACAGAGACGGATGAGTCAGTAATGATCAACTTATGTTTGTCAGTCTCAGTCACTGCAAATTTTAGAGTCTCTAACATCACAGCTGTGATTGTGAGATTATATTTATAACCAAACTTACATGACGCCTTGATGTTTCGTGAAGAGATTCAGGTAGCTACGCTCCGTGCTAGATTGGCGACTTTGCCAAAAATCCATATAGGCGCTAGCAACTGAACTACGGTCGTACGTGTTCGTTTCTTAATATACTTTAAATACACAGTAAACTTAAACTACATTTTATTTTTATCTAAAATTGTAAGCCCTGTTGTAAGTGATGATTGTAAAATCGTGTATAATCGAATTTTAATCCCAATTTATTCATGAAAAATAAATTATAAATAATACGCATATTCATAAAATTATATTTAATGACGGAACAGAGGTGCTCCATTGGTTTCCATCGAGTAATTTTATTTTCACTATATGTTACTACTATCATGATCATCATCTTTTGCCACAAGCAATCCATTGTTGAATCTAAGGATTTCCACCAGTGCCGTATTACAAAATATAGTGCCTCGAGCCGGCAGCGTTTACCGTTCCCTAATTTAATAGGAAAAGAAAGACACAAAACTGTCCGTGGTAAAAAGAAGCCAATATTTTCAAAAATCATAAAATGTATGGAATTTGCTCGATTTTCTCATCTTAAACTTAGAAATGAATTATTTTAGTTTTTTATTTGAATCTTTTACTCAATCATGCTTTGTTATTTTTTGAAGTATAAACGGCTATTATATTTAAGGAACGAACCAGAAACGCATGTTATTCACTTTTAACATACATACAGACGAAAGTACTAAAAGCATTTTTGGAAGAGCCAGGCTATTGTCAGTCATGACTGAAGATTAATGGGTAGTCTTGTGCGGGTTGGTACCACTGTCTTGTAAGAAATCGACGTCAAGCGACCGCTTGGCTGTCGCGTTTTATTCGGTGAGTGAGATTGCCGGATGCTCAATACAAGGGGTATTAATCCTTTTCCCAATTGTTTTTTTCCTGCCCTTTACCCGATTTGATTGGACGGCAACACGGCCGGTCATTCATGGGTGGCAGTGAGCACTTACTATCAATTAAGGTTGTTAGTACGTTTGCCGGACCTATGCAATATAAAAATAAAAGATGTATAAACGTTTGTATTGACATTTTGTAAAGGTTGAATTCATTTTTTCAAATAAAAACGAAAAGAATCTTATTTTTGAAAGTCAAGGAAAAGCAAAGTCAAGAAATAAAAGCATCATAAACTAAAAAATATGCTTTAAAAAAACCCAATTCAAAAGTAAAATAAATCATAGTTAATGTTAATTACTTTTTTTAAATTCTGGTTCGGCATCGTGACTGCATTGCACCTGGTGGTAAGTGCAAGTGCCGTCCAAATAGAGTATCGAATGGCATCAGACGGCGGTCTCATACTATTCGACCCAATCATGCCGGTCCGCTAAGATGCCTCTTCACGCTACGTCGGAAGGACCCAGGATTAGGTATAGCAAGGAGGAAACACGTCTGATGGCAAACCGTTCCAAAACTTGACGGTGCGGTAAAGAAAAGAATTGGAGAACCTTTTAGTACGCGCCGAGATGGTTTGAACCGTCAAGCTATGGCTTCAAACGTCAGCACGCATGGTTCTGTTAAAAAAAGGAGAGGAGGGAATCCAATAAAACAATTCCTCACAGCATTCGCAATGATACTATACTAAATGATAAGTTGCCCGTAACGTCTGCATCATTTACAATACGGATGGCACGCCGCTGCAATCCACCCAAGGCATCGAGCAAGTACTGGGCGGATCAATTCCAGAGTTGCGAACAGTATTCCATACCCGGCCGGACCTGCGCTTTGTACAAGCGGTAAAGTTATCCGCGCGTGAAAAATCGACGCACTCTGTTCAGGGCTTCAACCCTGCGTGATGTGGCAAATATTACGCGCTCTATGTGATTCCTTGGATTAAGATCACATTACTTACCAACGCCAAGGGTACTCAGGGCATTCCGCATTGAGAGGGGAATACCCTGAAGATTGGGGAGCCGAGAGAATGGAATTTTTTTGCACGTGAACGCACCTGGATTTTCCTGGCATTGAACTCAACCATATTTCTGGAAGCCCATGCAGAATTAAGATCTAAAGACCGATTGAGCTCAATGACAAGATCTACGTGTCCATTTACAGTTTCATTTGAAGTAAGTATGGTGCTCGATGGTGGTCGATGATCACTGAAAACGTTGCTTGGTGGATCAGCCAAATTTATTTCAAGTGTCCCTCCATAAAACCCGATGCTATGTGTTATCGCCATTTACCTCTGCTGGAGTCCAAATATGAGTTGAGAACGTGACAATTCCCATCGGCTTGAAATTCAAGCATCTTGGGCTTCTTCTTGATAGTCGATGAGGCGTCCGTGCTCATTTTGCGGTTTTAAAGCTTAAATTCAGAGGGTAGCAGGCGCCTTATTCGGCCTGCTCTTTAATCAGGGGTCTCTTGCCGAAAGTTACAAATATGGGAGTCCTGTGATTCATGGCTTCGTTTGGATGCCCAGTATGGTCTTAGTCCCTGCATGTTCGCAGAGTCGCTCTGCTGTGCAAGGCTCAGCTGGCGCAGCGGCTAGTCAGGGACTACCGCACCATTTTTAATGGCGTGACCTATTTTTTAGCCAGCACCCTGCCTTGAGATCTTGATGCCAAATCTCTTTCACGCATATACCATTGGCGAGACGAGGCCATAAATCGTGTGGCAACGCTATTTCTGAGAGAAATCGAGATAAGGAAATCCTCCTTCCACGAGGCCTTCGCGGAGGAACGGCAAATCAGGCTGGAAAATCCCAGTGCTGGTGCTAGATTCGTTGAGGCATGGCGTCCTGCCCTCAAGCGGGGGATAAACAGGCGCACTGACTTTCCGCTTGACTTCCGGGCATGGCTGCTTTAGACATAATCTGTATATAATAGGACAGGGACCGAAACCCATTCGACATTACGGTACCGGTATCGACGAATTTCGGTTACCTTTAAGATTTCGGTAACCGCTATGACGCAATATAAAGGTTACCCTTATATACGGGAACCGTTTTAATACCGGTAACCTAAAAAGACCGTGAATGCAAAAGAAAATGCGTTGTTGTTGCATAACAAATAAAAAGCATACTTGTCGTGTTGTTTACACAATATCGCTGGATACGGTTCATTTCATTTTTGGTGGGTAATTCTGTTGAAAAAATCATGAAATGTGTAAAGATAATTGTGTGGTATAGTGCCATAATGTTTAGTAAAGACAAACGGCGGTATAACCACACACAGGCACTGCCCCCGCTTTGACTTATAAGGAATTTCGCATGAAACATAAAGGTAACCCTTATTTCGGTTACCGGTATGATACCGGTTAAATTCTAGGAATCCAATAAAATTGGCGGATACCGGTTACCATTAAAAATACCGGTATTATTTTTTTCGGTTGATACCAAAAAATACCGGTATTTTCGATACCGGTTTCGGTCCCTGTAATAGGAGTCCGCCGTGTGTTACTACTGTGATAACTGCTCGGACGACACAGCATACGTTAGAAGGATGTCCATGGTGACAAGTAGCCCTGACCCCTGCCCTATGACAAAGTCTTATGTATGTGGATCTAATTGCTTATATCACTGTTGCCTATATTTATTTTAAAACAGAGCTATGAGTAGTTTTCTTTCAGGGTCCACTCATATAATACTACGATACATACACATATAATGTTAATTATTCTTCTATCTACATTTCGTCGACTAAAACATAAGCTCAAACTGAAAGTTCCAGATCATTAAAATGATTTCATAGAATCCAATTCCTGAAAGTAAAGTTACTTATAACAATTTTTTGGTCTTTAATATGTAGCACACATACCTAGTCAGCAGATGGTACCCATATCATTCAATAGATCATGGTTGACCTTCTGGTTCGTGTGCGTGTGAGGGATCGGTGATGTTCAGGAACTCAACTCGGTCACGATTGATGACATTGTTCACGTTTATATGTAATTTATTTTACATGCTTTTGAAAATTATAATTATTGCATGCTTATTCAATGTGAATATGGAATGAATCGAGGCTGAAGTTTATAGGAATATATAAATTAGCAGACTCTTCGTTCCTATATCGTCTTGTGTGAGATTACCGCGTGCTTGTTGGTTTATCTTAACTAATATTTTTATTGCTTTATTTTAGATTTTCTGTATAAAATTGATATTATACAAAAACGACATATTAGGATACACTACTATTGTTAATTATATTTTTAAAAGAAAAGAAAAATATTTTATAGAGTAAATTCTAGAATTACTTTTAGTGATTTTGGTGATACTATTATAATTTTATTTAAATATATTTTTTATAATTATATTTTATATTTATTTAATATAAAAAATACATGCTGTAATTAATTTTTTAAAAATTTTTATTTTAATAACAACGCAGGCCGTAAGTTCATTCCTCCTTTCAAATTACTTATGCTATAAATCGATAAAATGTTATTGCGATTCAGTTTTGCTAGGCGCTACACGCAAAAATATATTAAAAATACATAATGTTTTGTTATTTGTATTGTCTCTAGGACAATTTTAATGCAGGTATCGTACTTCCAAATGCACTTACAACAAAGTTTGATTGAGTGCAAAAATATGCAGTAGTTAATATGATGTTATATTATGATCCTTTTTTTTTCGCATTCGTTTCGAATCGTGAAGTTAGTGGAGCTTCCAAACACATTGCTAGTACTTTAGCAACAGGCGTTTACTCGTCAAGTAAACATATAAATAGGAAATCATCTATTGTGTTTGTTAAAGGTTTCTGAAGGCCATTTCCGTTTGTTTATATGCCCTTACATTTTAATGTCAATGTAATTTACTTTGTTACATAACTCGGTTCAAGTTAATAACAAAACAAAATTATTTTGAGCATATTTTTATATCATCAGGCAAGATCTTAATACCCCTGCTGCTTTGTTTTGATAGTCAAATGTTATTTATTTATGAATAGCTACTCAAAAGCATAGTTGTTGTAACATAGTTATGGGAATACCATTTTAAAAGGAAAGATAAGTATTATCAAATGTCTGGTTAGTTTCGAAAAGCTTGCTCATGCCATTAAAACAGGGTAGATATTATCTTCTATTCTGCCCGTAGTAAAATACTAATTTTACTGTTAAACATTATTTAAGTTTAACTATAATATCATACCGGATATATCAAGAGTGTTACCGAAAACGAAGCCGTCTGGTAGTTTAAGTGACTACAAACACAATGTAACTAAAAATATCGCCAAGAAAATCGATATTATTTTTTTATTAGTTTTTAAATATCATCATAGTTTCTGCTAATATAATAATTCAAAGCCTTGCGTACTATAGCGCGTTTAAAAATGAAAGGGTGTACACAATTATTTAAGAAAAAACTATGTATTTACTTTCCTAATACGACGGTAGAAAAAAAAATAACAAAAGAAATGATCGCTATTTTTTGCACTTTAGTTGCATTGTGTCTGAAGTCACTAAAACTACCACCCAGTTTCGTTTTCGGATGCAGTCTTGATATACCCTGTATAATAT
Organism: Hyles euphorbiae; assembly: GCA_023078785.2. Lineage (NCBI taxonomy): Eukaryota > Metazoa > Arthropoda > Insecta > Lepidoptera > Sphingidae > Hyles > Hyles euphorbiae. The sequence goes on from CM041050.1 coordinate 16,678,984, forward strand.
TGAAATACAAATTGAGAAACCACCGCTTTTGATGCCAAGAATGTAAAATTTTATCGAGGCCCAAACAGTAATGCTTGCAGAACTAGGGTTCTAGAATGGTAAGATCAGGATATTGCTATTTTACAATGTCAACAGTCCTTTCAGAGGCAGAAAATGATGTTCTTTCTATTGTATTATTTTGTTAATGATAAAAGGAGAATCATAAAGATGTGCCACAAAGTACACCGTTACATATTTTGTTTAAATTTTAATACACGGAAATGACCAAGTAATTAATTTATTTAAATATTTTTTGTACACAAACTGGAACTAAACTAATATAGGTACAATAATTTAAAAAAGTACAAATGGTGGTCTTTTCGCAATGTCTTATAGACAACTGTGTAACCAGTAATGTTTTATGATTATTTATATGGCTACATCTAATATAGATACAATTATTTTCTTTTATAGCTTTCGCGGGCAGACGAACATACTGCCAGCCTAGTGAGTTACCATCATCATGAGCCTCCATAATCAGGTCGCTTCCTAGCCTAGTAAGAAAACATCACAGCAACGATGGAATCATTTTCTACAAAATAAATAAATATCATGGCAAAATGTACTACAATCTTATAGTCTTCTATGGTACAATTAGGTTCTATAGAGTCTGGGGGTATATTTAAAAGTTCAAATGTTATGTGCAATGAGAAACTAATTTATTCAATATCTCAATTACAGGCTCGCAACTATCCAAACCTGTGCATCATTCTTTTAACGTCAAAGGTCGTAAAACATTATGCAGTTCGCCTGAGACTAGTGGTGACCTCTTTGACGTACGGTGTACAAAAGGTTAGGTGTTTCGTCATAGTAATTTTGTAACCATTTTAAATAAATCTCATAACGAAGGTTCTCGAACATTCGTCCCAGAAATCCATTGACAATACTCAACTGTTGCGAAATCTATAAGACAAACACAAAGTGTGCGTTTATGTGCTCATAACTGAGTTATTAGAGATTGAATAAATATTCAATCTCACGTCGTATTGCATCTGAATCTTAAAAGTGTATGATTCACATTGAAGTTCTAACATAGAAAAGTTGAAGAAACCTATATGATTGATTATGAGAGCTTATAATATTACAATCGTAATGCGTGAAGGTTGCTGAATAATTAAAGTGTCTTCGCGTACAACTTCGGTTTCCGAGAACATTTGCGACGTGTGTGCGTTGGCATTTAGTTGTATTTACGAAACATGCATTCAACGTTTGCAGTGTGAAATTTCTGAGCTTAATGTTATTACACCTTAGTGTAAATGGATTTCGTTGGATACGCCGTGGGCGTGTAGGAAATCACATTAAATCTACACATACAGAAATTATTGCATATTTTTGAATATGTAGGCGTGTGTATGTGTGTTTATACCTCAGCGTGGAGCTAAGCTCAGAAACAGGCAATAATATTGTCATTAGTGTCTTAAATCACCACGGGAAATCTTGAATTTCATGTTCGTTATCGAAGCTCGTTTGAGACATTCAAATTAGGCCCAATTCATCGGTTCAGGTCTGTTATTTTTTCCAAAAAATATTCCATTATTATTGGGCGCTGCTAGAAAAATCATTAACTAGGTCATTTTGAACATTGTAGAGCGTTGTTGTGGATATTTCAGATAGCCTGTAGCCAGTGTACAATACGGTATGAACGGGTCAATTCAACCGAAAATCGATATTAAGTAATAACATTACTTTCAAGATTCGTTTGGTATTTATGGGCTCTGGGAACATTAGCATGGTAGGTGACAACTCCTCTTTTAATAAAAAATAATGATGTACTAAAAAATTGTAAATATTGTAAGAAATACTAATTGAAGGCGAGTAACTATCGTAACAGCTCATCATGGCAAAGTAGACCTTTCATTCGAATAAGATAACCCACACTAGTAACCATTGTCTTTCGCTATTTTCAAGCAATTCACCATATTTCTTTCGATATCATCCATACAAAACGATAAATTCTTTATAAATAAATAATAAATGCACCCAACAGGCACATACATACATAGTCCTGACCTACACTAAAATCGAGTCTTGTGTCGTAGTTATGAGTAGTGTATTATCTATAGTTACGAGAACTACGAGAAACTTTTCGGTCTCACAAGCATTTCGACCTACCTGCGGATCCCACAAATATTTGTCTCGGCGGGTTGCGTGCGTTCATTTGTCCAGTTTTCCGTTCTTATTCGATTTTTGCGAGAAACATGGCATTAAGTGTATTTATTCTATCGTTGCTGTTCTTGCGAATAATGACAGCAGTTACGCTGAGTGGTTCCGCCGCATACATATTTTACATTAAACAACTTTTAACATTATACTGGGTATATCAAGACTGCTACCGAAAACGAAGCCGGGTGGTAGTTTTAGTGACTACAAATACAATGCAACTAAAAATTTCGCAAAGCAACGCGACAATTATTTTTAATGATTTTTTAAATTTCATTATTTTTGGGTGGTAAATCCATAGTTTTTGCTAAAATAATAAATTAAACTCTTTTATACCTTAGAGTATTTATAAATAAAAGGGTATACACTATTATTTTAGGAAAAAAATGTATTTACCACCCAAATATGGCCACAGGAAAAAAATAACAACGAAATAATTATCCCTTTTTTTTTTGCAAAATTTTCTGTTGCATTGTGTCTGAAGTCGCTTAAACTACCACCGGCTTCGTTTTCGGTAGCAGTCTTGATATACCCTGTATATGACTCTTGTTAAATACTCGTATATGTTTGTTACCTATGTTTTATTTATGTATTATCACTCTTAGATTAATTGTTCATATCGTTTAAGAACTATTTCAATGAATGAAACGAGTATGCCATTCGCTTGATGGTAAGCGATACGACAGATCATGGACAATACCAAAACCAAACCACACCATGAATCACCAAGGAATGCTGGGCATTCCGCTGCGCCCGCCATCCGGAGACATAAGATGTTAAGTCTGAATATGTCCAGTAGTTCCTCTGGCTAAAATGTCCTTCTAACCGGGACACAAAGGTGCATTTACACTGCTGCTTGGCGAGAGAAATAGACATTGCGGTAGTGCCGATCTAGGCGGCCTCTCACATTATGAGACTTGCCAAAAGTAGAAGTTCTACTGGTGGCAAGTCTAGTAGTTCTACTTTAGAGCTTATATTTATAACAATCCTATAGTTTCAAATTCTTACCTGCCTCAGCACTAGCCCCGCGAACTAAACGAATAAACATTGACGCTGTGTTAATTAATTGCTTCTTTACATAAACTCTGTTTTGAATGGTCATATCCATTTTACTAATTAGCCATAACACATAAATTATATTTGATGCAATTTATGTTTATTTGTGATTTTGTACGTTGTACATACCTAAGATGGTACTGCGCATTATCCAGATACGGATGTATTCAAATTTTTGTAGATCGATGAAGTACATATTACTAAGCATACAAGCGTCATAATTATAGTTATTATCTTAAGATATAAAAACTCCATTTGAAAAAACTATGACTGCAAAGCTATTTATTAATATCGGTTTTCTATGAGGCAGTTGTAGCACCCCGTTCGAGCCTTACGTCACGTATGCTCATGCCCGTATCGTCAGAGGTAGGAGATGTACCACTCATGCTATTCACTCCCTGGGTTTATTCCTGTCTAGTTCCAAGCTGTACTATAATGCACTGTATCAGCCCAAAATAGCACATAGTTGAGCACGGGGCTCCTCTTCAACATCTTCGAATGACATTGGTTAGATCATAATCCACCACACTGACCTAGAGAGGACTAGTAGATTTTTTACATATCATAGGGATATTGTAAAGATTTTTACTGGTCTCATATGTGAGACGCCGCCTGAATAGGTACCACCGGAAATTATATTTATCCCGCCAAATAATAGTCCAAACACACTGTTGAGTTCCAGTTTGAAGGAAATTGTAGCCTGAGTAACTCCTGGACATATTGAGACTTAATACCTTACGTCTCAGGATTGAAGGAATGTCAAGCATCACTCTTGTTCATGAGCGGTCGTATTGTTTTCCATCAGGAGTATGGCATGCTGGTCTAGCCATTCATAGCAACAATAAAAAAAAGTGGTATGCAGGTTTCCTCACGATGTTTTCCTTCGGCGTTATATTCAGTCGCGAATACCGAAGTTATGACATTTAAAATCGAAAAAAGAAATGTAACTGTGTACGTCGAAATCAAGTATAGGACCTTACGGTTCACGCCTCATGTTACCTAAACGAACCTAAACATAGAATGTACTCTGTGACCTAAACTATCATTAAATTATTCCATCACTATACGCCGCTGTACCAGACGTTATGTCGTCTGGCAGGCACTTTGATACACTTGTTCGAAATATTTAGTCATAGGGGGTCGAATAATGATAATACATTTATTTTAATAAACTCATTTATTATTTAAATAATATTATCTAACTATTTATGTTTTGTTGTTGATGTGAACATGTATAATAAAAATATTTTTTGAAGCACCACGATTTACCTTACTTTTGGCCTTGCGTTAACGGAGTTTTCCGTAGTTTTTTGCTAATTTCAATACAGTTTAATTAACAGTATTGTATAGTTATGTTGTAAAAAGCTATTGGTTAAAAATACGATGATGATAACACCCGACGGCCTTGGTAATAATACTTCATTATTGAATAAATAATAACATACATCACGCACTTTATTGTCATTCACAAACTATAAAAAATATTAACAGAGAGGTTTTTTGTTTGTAAATTTGAATAATAGAAGCGACTTTTATAATTCTATAAAAGGTTTTGGATACTGTACAAAGTATATAGTTCAGTAAATCCCCTTATAACCGAGGAATTCAATTAAAAAGAAGAGACGGAGCATACTTGAAAAGGTGTATTTCTTCCACTTAAAATAAAACCACAGTCTACTTTATTAATAATGTATTTCACTTTCATGATACATTTCATTACAAAAATACAAAAGTACAAAGATTGTCCTTATGGCACGAGAATTTAGACAGTGATGCGTCCTGCATGAATATTAGAGGTTATTGAGATCTGGTGTTCTATAGAACTTCAGAATACGATTTAGTTATTTTATGTAATTTTAATATTTACAAGTGGATGTTGTTTATGATTTTACTTTTGGCCTAGGGATGTCTTAGGCTGGAATCCATTGGGGCCCGCGGTGAAGGTGACGGTGTAGTGTTTGCCGTCGGGGGCAACGTATGCGTATTGCCCGGTGACAGTCAAAGCCGCGTTCTCAGACTGTGGGTTGTCAAGTTTGCCCTCCTCTTGTCGCGATGTGCCGTCGCTTGTTTCATATCTGTAAAAGGAGTTGGTTGGTTGGTGCTGTATGTTGTGGACTGTAGAAATTCGTCATTTCTTTGGATTCGGGGGCTAGTATGTAACATAGAAGTCATTAGACAACTGCTTGCTCTTTTCATCATATCTGTTTCTAAACCAAATTCTGAAAGTAATTAAACAGTATGTAGAGACTCCAAACTTTTGCTTAAGCTTATATAGGTTTTCTGTATAGAAATACGATATTATAGGCAGTTCTTGTGTTATTCCTATAACGTTATGAGCTACAAAGCAAAGGGCTACATAAATATAGCATTTATTTCTCAGGTGAAGGAACAAAAGAACGCAATATAGGCAGTGGAAAGTACCGGCGACAGTATGTGCATTGGCTGCATTTACACAACGGAGGCCGCGCATCCAACTGAGTGCATAGGTCAACATACAGTATTAAAATCGATACTTCTGTCCGTCTGTGTCGATGCACTAGCGAATACGTTATATAATGCCATCGCATTATTTTATTAATGATTCCTATTTGCTTAAACACTAACTTAATGGGCTTATCATTTCCTGTTCTGTTTCTGGACATGTTTGTAATGTTTTTGTGTTCACTTTAATAACTCTATCTAATCGACTTAAAAAAAGGAGGATGTTCTCAATTCGGCAGCATCTTGTTTTTAGAAAAATGCTTCGTTAGTCTAGCCTGTTTTATTATAATTGTAAAAATACTTTTTTCCACTAAACTTGGGTTTTCGTGAAAAATATATTTAATTTGGCAAAAGTATGATATCTTACGCGAAACTGTAGCCATCGGGCTCGACGTTGCTGTCGAAGCGGAGGATCTGTACGTCTTGCGGGTTCTGCTGAGGTGCGCCTGCGCACAGCGCCGCCACTACGCACAACACAGTTACCTGCGAACATAAACAAGAAAAAAAAATACAATAAATAATTTAATTTAATTAGCACCGTTTTATCACCGTTTTCCACCGAATTATTTTCATAAATCTTTGTTCTAGTTTTGAATGATTTATCATTCATATCATCATATATAATTTTAAAAAAATATGTCATACTACTGATGATCTTCCAGCATCATTAAAAGTAGTGACGTAACGTAATTAAAGCCCGGATATTAAACGGCTTTATCCACGGCTGTCATAACAGGTCAACCAAGATTCACCTTCACCCATTATTCTTGCAATTACTATACAATTGTACATTACAAGTCATCACTGAATGTTCACGACACAATTTCGTAATTTCCATAGCCATGGTAAATTTTAAATAAAGTATGTTTTATGAATTATATATATAAACAAAAAATTTAGACTCACGTATTTGAGCATGGTGCTTAGTATTCGTGCTGAGTTCAACCTAACGAATGAGTAACTAGTGTAAGACCGTTCATTTTATATATATCTCGAGGTGCTGCAGTTGCAGGCTGACATCATGTGAGGATGGGACGCGGAGTCGACCGATGCGGCCCTCGGCACGCTCCGCGCTAAACACAACGCTGTTTTTTGTCAACTTTGGATACGGTTATTATTAACCTTTATAATATTAGCGATTATTGTTATTATCTCATGTTGAAATAGGAAGCTTAGAATTTATATTTGAATTATTGATACCGACGAACCTACAACCAAAAACGCAATTGATTTTTAATAGTTGTGTTGGATTAAAATGTACACTGTTCCATATATTAAACTGTCTACCATCCTATTAGGAATACATCATTAGTTAGATATGTGAAACATTTAGCGCATCCGTTTAGCTCACTAAGTAAGACATATAGCCGAGCTTTGTACGAATAAAATGTCGTATCCAAAATACGAATGGCAAAGAGTGGCGCTGTATATTGGTCAATTGTAAATATTTGTTTTAATATACCAAAATATCATAAGAAAGAACAAACACTAAAATCATGAGAGACGAATTGTGAAATAATACGTGAGTGAAAACACAATAAGCTCGTTTGAACGCTTCAAATTATTGTTGTTATGACTTATTATGCATGCAACAAGTATACAAAAGCTCTGTCAACTGTCTTAGGATTAGAGAAATTCAAAAAATAAGTTCGCTATTTTAACGAATGAAAGTTGGTAGAGTAGAATGTATTGCGTAACCATTATGTGATGCCTATTCTTACATGAACGATAATATTTGAAGTTTATTTTATTGTCTACTTGCCTAAACATATCATATTTCAATAATGAAACTATTGGCTATTGATTTTCCTTAATGTCATGAGCACCCCAGTCTCCTCAGCAGCTGGTGTTGCATTTCTAAATGCAACACAAAGTACGTCGTTTTGTGAAATAAACGTAGACCTTTTAATGTCAGTATTTAGAATCACTTAAAATTCGATAAAGTCGTGTGGCCTTCTGAGCCATCTTCTTCTAAAGACGGTAATGTTGCGTTTGTTTTTTGTTCATCTCGTAACCTTGCGCATCAAACATGAGGTTTTCTGTCATTGAAACTGTCAATTTTACGTAGTTCTTTAATACGAGCGCGGAAACCTAAAGTCATGTTTCATAAATCACAAAGATTGTATCTAAATCGTGTTTGTTTTGCTTTCTCCCACACATCAAGATTCGCTGGCAATCTAGAGGAGGCAACGAAGTTCATGTACTTAAAAAATCATGTTCATATTTGGTTATTCGCATAACAAGTCGCGCTAATCCCGTCTGGTCTTATGTTTTGTACACAAGTACGAAAAATGGGAGTCCAAATAGAGTAGTGGCTGTCTCAGAAAAAAAATGACATTCTACACAATTATATCAATCTGATTAATTACTTTTCCACTATTTATACCGACCTCAGGATTACGAAAACGTGAAAGTCCTCCTCATTCGTTGACTCAGTGCTGAGTGTCATGAACCTGTCATTATGATGACTATCAAAAGTTTTATTTCTTGCGCCAAGCATTGTGGTATTGTACTAACCTAATTGGCTTTTGGAGCGACATTCCCATTTTAGGACGATGAGGTCCTTCCAAAGAATCAGTCTAACTATTTCTTTGTTTGGTCGTTTGGGGATCTCGTGGCATTTTGTTTTTAAATTTACCGAGTGGGATGGTATTTTGCAAATCATCGGAGGATTTTTTAAAACCTAAGTAAAATGCTAAACAGTCCAGATTGATAATATTATTCAACAATAGCTATCCTCATAATTCTTACTGAGGTAGTGCCTGCGAAGACAGTGTCACTCTGTAAGCTAATAAGCCAAGTATAGTAGATATTTGGTGCTTGAAAGTAAACTCTTAATTAGTATGATTATCGTTATGCGTAATTGGTTACCCAGACAATATCTTCATTAATTCCAATGAAAATATAATTAACTGAATTCTCGTAATAAATTGTTATACCAATTAGAATATTCCTTCAAAAACGTCGTAATGTACAATAAGATAATCGAATGTATTATGAGTGAATCATTAATTAGTAGAAATGTCATCGCAATGAAGCCTCTTTTATCTGTACAATTAGTATTTGACCCGCCAACAGCTCCAGCGCCTATCTCGCCGGAGACAAAAGTGATGGCGAAATGTGCGACGCAACTCACATCAACATTAATGCGTATTAGAGATGTTGCTCATTAAAATCCTTCCTTTATTGTTCCAACAATCAAAACATTTGTCGATTACCATTTTATGTTAGTTGAACGTGAATTGATTTCGTTTTATTCTATGTTTCAAATCACGACGTTTACATTGTTTTCTTCATAATCTTGGTCTTATCAAGGTTAAGAGCATAATCTTTAATCCAAGTTTAAATATCAAACAAGTGTAAACAAAGTTCAAAGCGAATAGTCCTTCCAATTAACAACGATACTTAGGAACTACATTCGTAATGCCAAGGCTAAGATACTTCGTTTGATACTTGGATAATTAGTATACGCCATGAAGCCACCGATGCAGATGTATTGATTATGCCGAATTCATAATCGCTACAGAGAAGGAATGTTGACAGGCTTTACACGTTTGCATCAATGTTTTTAAATGAATTGGACGAGTTTTCGTTCGACCATGGAAATCCGACATAAACAAAATTCTGTTGCCTAGAATTTGCAGTCAAATGACCTAAAATTAATGCCTTAATCGAACTGTTTAAAAGTACCATGTACTTACTCATAAATATTTAAATAGTAAATCGTTTTAAAAGATTGTTGTGTAAAAGGCACATAAAAAGAATGACACATCACATATAAAAGGTGGAGTTGACAAAGCATTCATAAAACTTATATCCTGTACGACATTTATAGTTGTAGTCGAAATGGAAATTGTGAAACACAACTGGATTTAAACAATAAAATTATTAAATTGTCTTATGTAGAAGCCTATCATATCGTGAATATTGGAATTGGAAATTAAGTCTTTATTCCGGTGATATACACTAATTCTTAGGGGATTAATGTAAAAGATAATCTTGTATAATGTAAGTGAATTCTTTTTTGTATTATTCGGAGTTCGGATTCGCATACCAAAAATATGTGTTTTTTATTGCATTTTATGGCGACAAGAGCATGCCTTTCGCCTGATGGTAAGCGATATTACAGTAAGAAAACCAAACAACACTATCCTGTGACATACACAATGGTCATCTCTAACACGGGTCCTCTGGGGTTACAGCGACCTCACGTTGTGGAAACAAGTCCAGGACGTTAGACCTTAGGTTGTGGTCGACACTAGCGGTTCGCGAGTACGAACCATACCGAACTATACCGTATAGTTCGGTGGTTTCGGAACTATGCGAATGGGATGCTATAGTTATTCTTGGCCGGCTAAGGGTCCTAGGTCACGCGCGAGATTACGTTGCGGATGTCTCCGTATTGCCTCCTCTACACGTCAGGAGATGCATCTGCAGACGCCGTCTTCAGATGGGTGTTGCGAGTGTCAAGTGGAAGGCACGGTTTCAATAAACTAATAATAATATTTGATTGAAGTAATAATACATACATACATACATACATACATACATACATAAACTCACGTCTTTATCCCAGAAGGGGTAGGCAGAGGTGCCACTGCCAGGACACCCACATTTCGCCTTGTATTTTATAAATCAAATCAAATCAAATCAAAATATTCTTTATTCAAATAGTCTTTCACAAGATCTTTTGAATCGTCTTTTTCTGCTACCACCGCTTCGGAACGTGTTGTAGCTGTGAAGAAGAAGCGGCGCAAGAAACTCCCTCAGCAACACGAACTGTCTTCTTTTTTCTTTCTTTTTCTTTTGTTTTTTTTTTTATATCGCCAATTACAATAACAATGGTTCATGTCACAAGTAACAATAATGTTAATTGAAGCAAAACATGATAAATTTATTCCCAAGCAGTTTTATCTTCCACATAATCTGTGATTCTATAATATGCCTTTTTACACAGCTTAACTTTTATCACTTTTTTAAACTTATTAATTGGAAGTTCTCTTAAACTGTTGGGAAGCTTGTTATAGAAGTGTATACTTTGACCCATAAAAGAATTATTTATCTTGTGGAGACGAGTAATGTGTGAGACAAGATTATGTTTGTTCCTAGTGTTCTTACTATGTATGTCACAATTACGCTTAAATTGGGTTATATTTTTACGAACATATAATAAATTTTCATAAATATATTGAGATGCAACAGTAAGAATATCTACTTCTTTAAACTTTTCTCTCAATGAAACTCTTGGACCAAGTTGATAAATGGCCCTAACAGCTCTTTTTTGTAAAACAAAAATGCTATTTATATCCGTAGCATTTCCCCAGAGAAGAATTCCATAAGACATTATACTATGAAAATAGCTGAAATAGACAATTCTTGCCGCTGCCTCATCCGTTAAACGCCTAATGGTTTTAACTGCATATGCCGCTGAACTTAATCTACCAGATAGTTTATTGATATGCGGCCCCCACTGGAGTTTAGCGTCGACCGTAATGCCCAGAAACGTAGTAGACGCAACAGGATCCAATTCTTCACCGTTAATTTGTACAGTGGTAGATAATTGCCTAACATTGGGCAGTGTGAATTTAATACATTTAGTTTTTTTGGCATTAAGTAATAAATTATTAACATTAAACCAATGTACAACTTCACGAAGGGCACTGTTTACTTCATCAAAATCTAATTGTTGCCTTTTAATTTTAAATGTCAAAGATGTATCATCCGCAAATAACACAACTTCGTGATTATTCCCGACGTGATAAGGTAAGTCATTTATGTAGACCAGGAATAGAAAAGGTCCCAGAATTGAACACTGCGGTACTCCCATAGTGACCGCAGATCCTCCAGAAAGTTTTCCATTAATATCAACCTTCTGTACCCTATTGCTCAAATAGGAGGACAAAAGATTGAGAGCTCGGTTCCTGATACCATAGTGGCGTAATTTCCTGACCAGAGTGTCGTGTTCTACGCAGTCAAAGGCTTTAGATAAGTCACAGAATACACCAAGTGCATCCTGCGACTCTTCCCAAGCGTCATAGATTTGCTTTAGGAGAGATACTCCCGCGTCAATTGTTGATCGACCTCTCGTAAATCCGAACTGTTTCTGGTGTAGCAAGTTATTGGTGTTGAAATGTGTTAATAATTGAGTAAGAATTATTTTCTCAAATAACTTGCTAAGCGTTGGTAAAATTGAAACAGGTCGGAAATTGGTCGGATCCGAGCTGTCACCGGATTTAAAAAGAGGCACCACCTTGCTTTGTTTCATCAGGTCAGGAAAAACACCAGATACCACACAGCGGTTGAATATCTCTGCTAAGTGGGGTGCTATATGCTCAATGATTAAAGATATATTAATTACAGATATTCCCCACAAGTCTGCGGTCTTTTTTAAACTAATTTCTTTAAACGATTTTAATATATGCTGCGGCCCAATTTGCGAGAACTCAAACGCCACGTTACATTCAGGTACAAGTTTTTCAAGTATAGATAAAGCAGACCTCGAAGATGACTGAAGATGTTGGGTGGTATTTTTGGGAATATCAGTAAAAAATCTTTCAAATTCAGTCGCTACTTCCAGATCTGCTGTACAACTCCTATTATTTATTTTAAGATTAAAGTTACTTTCACGTACCGAGTTTTTACCAGATTCAGAATTAATAATATTCCAAGTAGTTTTGATTTTATTTTTAGACATTTTGATTTTATTTCTTAAATACAAGGATTTAGCTGTGGAACAAGCTCGTTTGAAAACTTTGGAGTAATTTTTTACAAATTCCTTAAAAGACGGATTTTGGTTAAACATTCTTTCATTGTATAGATTATATAGTTTATTCCGACTTTTAAATAAACCAGTGGTTGCCCACTCACTAAATGTCATTCGCTGATTTACAATAATAGTTTTAGATTTATATACTTTTCTAAATTCACATTTAATCATTTCAAATAATGAACTGTACAGTTTGTCTGGGTCTTGGTGAGGGGACAGCGCTGGCAGATTGTTTTTGATATTTATTCTAAATTTTTCCATGCGATATATATTGTTAGGAACAAACTTAATACTTTTCCTTGGAACTTTACTTTTAGTGCTAGGCAATGAAACATACTGACCACAATGATCAGAGTCTAAAACATTAATTACTGACTTTTCACATATTGAGGAATTAGTAAAAATATTATCAATACATGTAGCACTTGTGGCAGTTATTCTAGTTGGTTCAAAAAATAAATGATGTAGGTTGTATGATTTAAATAGATTAATGAAACTGCAAGCTATAGGAGATTCTTCTAATATGTTGATATTAAAGTCTCCACAGACAACAATTCTTTTTGGTGAAACACATACCTTGTGCAATGCATCTTCCATAATTTCCAAAAAGGTATTATGTGGTGCACAAGGGGGCCTGTATACACTTAATACAATATATTGTTCAGTCTCTATACAAGCTACTTCCATAACTCGTTCAACAGACAGGCGCACAATATCAAGTCTTTCTTTATATTTAATAAGATTATTTATGATTATTAACGAGCCTCCATGTAAAATATTTTCTCTGTTGAACGAGCTTGCAACTTGGTGATTATTGAAATTGAACATGAACTGGTAGCTTTTAAGCCAATGTTCAGTAATACATAAGATGTCAATTTTATTACAGCTCATGAACAACTCAATTTCTAAATTTTTATTTCTCATACCTTGTATATTTTGATGTACCAAGTTGAAAGCATGTTTATTATTAAAATTACATTTAATATAATATTTATTTTCATTTGAAGAGCTAGAGTTTATCTCTATTGTCCTTAAATCTAATTTAAATAATTATCAAAATATGTCAATTGTTTCAGATTGCTATAATCTGAGTCAACATTTATTTGCTCAATAGAGCTTTGTCTGTTAGCCAAGTTCTTGGCTGTAATATATAAATAATATGATAGCGCATCAGCTACCTGTCTCTTAATAAAAAGAGGAAGATAAACTTTATCTCTTGTCTTACTAAATATCCTATTATTATAATAATTATTAATGTCAATTAAATGGAATTTATTATTGATTGACAAGGTGTGCATTGTCAAATTCAAACTAAATCTATTATTATTTTCTTCCGCTGGCAAGTTGTTACTGTAGGGTAATGTAAACATAATAACTTCGTTTAAGTTAAGTTTTTTCAAACTGTCACAATATTCTATTAATTCTTTTTTGTTTAAATTACCCCTATTTCCAATAAAAATAATTAATTTTTTATCTGCAGATAAATTACTGCCCAAAATGCTCTTCATAATGTCAGAATAAGAAGCACCAGGCATACAGTAATTAAGAAGTTGTCCCTTTTCCAGACTTACTAACCTTCCCATGTCCCTTCCTATGTCATCGCTGTACATAATTACATTGTCATACTTATTATTTTGATTACATTTTATTTGTGTGAGAGGAAGGGAATTATTAATAATGTTAATATTATGTTCTAAGCTGTCACACAAAGTTGGACACACTTTAGAAGATGATGTTATGGGTGCACACATCGGCTGTGAGTCAGTGAGCGACCTATCTGTAAAATTACACATATTAAATACACATATAATATATAAGAATCTATTAACGCCCGAATACTGGAACACATCTTAAATATTATGTTGCACTTAACTATGTAAATCCCGCTTAAATGTACTGACTAACGCCCGAATACTGGAATGGCATTCAAATAATAAGTTGCTCTTAACAGCGCACGGCCCACTTAGCCAGTACATGTAAGCGGGATTAACGTAGTTAAGCGCAACTTATATTTAAGTAGCGTTCCAGTATTTGGGCATAAGTGGGCCTTGCGCTGTTAAGAGGAACTTATTATTTGAATGGCGTTCGAGTATTCGGGCGTAAATGACACAATGAGGCCGACGTCTGCAGATGCATCTGTTGACGTGTAGAGGAGGCATATGAGAGAGCTTCCGAGGGTGACTGATATGATGCGAACTGGGTCGACGTAAATTTTGCTACCACGCTGAGACATAAGATTTTAAGTGTCAATAGGTCCAGTCGTCTACGATACAATGTTCTTCAAACCGGAACACGACAATGCATTTACACTGCTGTTTGGCGGGAGAAATAGACATTGCGGTAGTAAGTAACCAATCCGCTTGCACATATGAGAGACCTACCACTTTACTTTTACTTTAGTATATTCTTTTATATTTATACACTTTTTGTATGTGATACATTTTATTAAATTACATATTATTATACATACGACTTGCTATTTTAAATTACATGCTCGTATTGTATGAACAAATTATATGTTAAATAGGCATACTTCTTAGTTATAACTTTTTTATTCATATTTTCACGTAGTAAAGGAAATTTTAAACATTTTGAGATTGTAATAAATTATAAGTCATGTATTGCTAGGAGTTAGTTAGTTTCATGTGGTTTCAACTACTTTTGGCAATTCTGTTGTTGTTAAAAACCATCAAACATAAATAAATAGTAATTGATGGTATTCATGTGTTACGCCTACACCATAATAGTTCAATCAATTATACTTTACGGATCTTATTTAGAAGTGCAGTCGGATAGGCAATAATATAATGGCTCCTCAAAATAGTTTCATCCTTGATCTTTGTTATTTGTTATAATCAATATTATTGTTTCTGATCTGGCTGTATCGATAAAACACTGGTAAAAAATGTGGAACTTATAAAAACTAAAGATTATCGAGGACTCATATATAATTTATGATGCAATTTACTTTTGAACGTGTTGAAGTACTTTTTTTGTCACGCCGTGTTAGACATAAATCAGTATACGATAACTGAATTATTAGGAATATATTGTGATTTGTGGACTTTAAATCTTCTTCCTTTAATGTGCTTATGATTTATGATCTATAACGAAACTGACATATCTACTTAATATTTCATCGATTGGATATAAAATATAGAATGGGTACATTTGTAATTTGGCTGGATGGTGTGTATTTTACAATTCATAAGTTAACAATCGTATTAATTGTACCACTGAAATACCATTTGTTTGAAGTTATACTACAGTTTTAAATATATTTTGAGTAAAAAATATTGTTTTGTTTACCAAAACATTTGGAAACGTGATGAACATGAAACTTGTATACAGATGCGAAGGCAAAAACTATTTCATATTGTTTTGGATTTTATTGCGTCATATTATATTTTGAATTAATAACTAATTTGATATTTTCCTTTAATCCTTAATTATTTGGCATGAAAAATTTAACATAAATGATAATAAGAAAGAAAACATAATAAATTAAAACAAAATATGTATTAAATTACGTAGTAGCAAATTGATTAGAAGTTTTGTCGTGTTTACTCTTTGGAACATTTTCGACGTACATAAATCAAGGTACAAAACGGATGACTTGTTGTTTTCTAATGGGATGTTTAGATCTAAATCTAGGTATTCTGGCCTGCAGTGTCGTTGCTTGACATTTCGATATTGCAGTAAAGGTATAGCGTAAGTATTATAAAGATGAACATTTTCACAAAGGTAATGAAATGTTTATTTATTTTAATTAATTTGTATCTTTTAATATTTATTCGCATAATAAATATGGAATGTGTCATATATTTTTGTTACTTAAATTACACAGCGCTATACAATACATATTAGTCGCTGCTATAATTATTATAGAGCAGAGTCGCCCAAATTTTCAGCAAAATATGTTATCATTATTTAATTTTTATCAAAGAATTTCCTCATTAAGGATTGCATTATAAAATACATTGCAAAATTATTATGACATAAACTTTATTACTAACGAATATCTGTTCACTAATGATTCTAAGTGTTTTATAATTAAACAAAATCTAGATTAGAATTTCGGGCTTTCAAAGAAATATCCAAAAAATTACATGTGTAACTACGATCTTTTTTCAATTTCATCATAATTTTTAAATTGTGATATAAATATTTCTTAACCCGATATTCCTTCAAATCTGGAACACTCATCCTTTCTTCGAGGAAAACAGACGTTCGTATGCCAAAGACAGTAGAGTCAAATGCGTGCACGGTAATGTTGCAAGCGGTATAAGAAATATTATTAGACTTCACTGTTTTTATAGACCTTATGGTTTCGTCTGCATTTAAGCGCACTACACACTGAAGTCGCCGGCCTTCCAGCACATGTTGACAATTTTTTGTTGGCGGGCTTCACTCATTACAAATTGATTAAACATGTTGACGGTTTGGTATAGCCTGAATATTTTTGTGACGTTGACACGTGTCGCTGGGCAACTTAGCAGATCATATGGCTGCGGGAAATACGTACGGGCGCTTGTCGCCGACATTAAACATTGCTTATATGCTGCCGGGTTGTGACGGCGCGGCGCGGCAGCGGTCTGATTCGCCGGGCCGGCGCGGCGGCTTTGGTGTGTAGTGCGCTTTATATTTCAGATTTTGCACTGGTAGTAGCGGAATAAGTTGTCATACAGAATTAAAGAAACTTACTAAACGTACTTTCTATACGTAAATAAACCATCAGTCCTTACTATTTATAATTACAATTTACACATTTGAAATAATAGTTTGAGTTATTTACGCACTAGATTCAAAGAAGGTACGCAGTATATCTATTAAAATAAATTATAGAAAATTTAATTTGTTAAACCAACCAACCAAACTAATGCATGTAATCAAATTATTTGCCTAGAGTGTCTACTTAAAATACTATAACTAACAAGGCATACACAACATGTGTACGCAGTCGATGTTTCGAAAAATTAATAGTTAATTTCAAATTTTATTAATGTTTTATACCTGAACATGTATTCTTATATCAATTGCGAATATAAGCTTGTTCAAGTATAACTGGTAAAAGTATAATAATTAGTTAGTAAGATGCCAGCTTGTTAGTCAGATGATAAAAGGAGCAACTGGATCTTGAACCTCGAGAAGATAACTCAGAAAGTGTTATTTTTTTCTTGTTCGGTTGGTTTAATTTTGTAAGCAAAAATTTGATTTATGCCATAGTTTGGGAACTGCCTTTTTTCTTAATTCGAGCTTATAGAATTCTTAATTTAAGCCGTCAGTGTAACATTGAAAGTACGGAAAGTAAAAATTGTGTGTAGTTGTAGCTGTAGCCACCTACTAGGCTGTTATTTCATACAGTGGCCTAAACACATATTTTTCTTTTACTTATATAGCTACAGCTCCCCTCCCAAGCCAACAACTTTTTAGCAACAATGTACCAAATTTCATTTCATTATTTCTTCCATGATACATAGTTTACATATTATAAACGAAGTGAAACTTAAATTATCCCAGCCAAACATTATTAATTTACATTTTGCAATCAAGATTTTTGTTTCGAAGTCGATATTGACTAAATTAGCCCTGCATTTGTGAAGTGAAAGCTTCTATTCAGAAATAACATTATGATTCGAGTTTCATTCACAACAGCGATATATAAATACAATTTCACTTTTCAAAAATGATGTAAATCTAAGCGCTAAATGGTGATTAAACATTGACTTGTTCACTTAGGAGCGAAATAAATATGCACAAGCATACGAGGTCATGCGTTGTGAATAACGCTACTCGTTATTTATTGGGCATAAATGAAGTTTTATTGAAAACAAGTACGTATTACAATGACATATTGCGATGTGCAGATACCGCGGCACACCACAGGCTTACAGGCCACGTTACGTAACATGTTATGTGCATGTGTGCCTGTGGCCTCTCCAACTTAGGAGTATTGTCGCTCTTTAAGGATCTTCAACCTTTACCGACGATTTACCGTGTAAACTCATTTTATACGCAATTAAATATTATACGCTTCTTTAGTCTATAAATGCATCGCGCTAATGCCTGCGTTTAATTTAATTGTCAAATATTAAATTTTAATGATGGGTTTATATTGCATTTTGTTTTCGAAAACTTTATCACGCGTTAATGCATGTTTTAAGTTATAATAATCATATTTTTCTAGTACGTTCTTTCATTGCGTTCATAACTTCTTGATTTTAATAGTATAAAATTAGTCATAACGGATGGTATATTTTGTTATAACTCATTACATTAATAAGTTACTCATATGAGAGGTATATGGCATTTGTGCCTTTAAATATTTTGCTTAAGCTCACAGCTCCGCCCACGTAATGAATTTAATTGGATATTCCGTGAGAACAATTGATTTAAATCTGTAAATAAACTGACGTGTCATTTAAGTTTAACTAAATAATGATTTACTCGGTTATGCTGGTTATTTTACAGCGAATTATATATCACTAATATTATTATGCAATTTCTATGGTATGTAAGTCCGCCAATCCGCACTAGGCCAGCGTGGTGGGCTGTATGGCCTAACCACTCTTAATCAGACTGTTGATTGCAGAGGAGGCCCGTGTCCTGCAGTGGGACGTATATGGGCTGTTACAGATTGTTATTGTGAATAAATTTTAAATAAGATAGAAATATTTATTATATTCTCAGATCTACTATACGACGTTTATGCAATGCAGTTCGTACAGGCTTATAATCGTTTTTTTAAGGATCCAAAAGTCGTTGCGAGCTGTGCAAAGAGTGTGTATGTAGGTTAAGTGAGACATGCGCGTGTGCCGGGGGCTGGCAAACAATTTACACAATTGACAAATCCCCGTAACGTTTTCGTGGATCACCTTAAATAAACTGTTTGCATGATTGTGATTAACACCTTGCCTCCCAATGAAACTTCGAAACATCGCATTGTCAATACTTTGGAATGATATTTATAGCTCAAGTTGTCACTTCACAGCATAGACGTTCAGGACTCGTCCAACAATCAACACATTCTTCTTAATCCAACAAAAATGATGAAAATTGTAAGTCGTTTTTAAAATATTTTTGGATATAATTTATTAAAAATATTTACTTATCTTTATCTTTATAATGCATTTTATTACAGTCATAAATCTTCATTGTTCTTTATAATTATTCATCAAGCAGTATGTGTTCCTACAAATTACAGATCATACGCTAATATCGAATAATTTCGATAATCATCGCCGATAATACATTGGTAGAGTCAACGCAAAACATATAGTTGATTGTGACGTACTTCTGTGTAGTAATTAAACTCTGTCGATGTAGCCGCCCTATTCCTGCGCTTCAAATGTAGAGCGGACTAAATTGTTTTGCAATACATTTACCCATCCATTAGTCTTTTTTAAATATAGTAGCTCTTATTGAATATAATAAGCCCAATGAGACAGGAGTGACCAATGCAGGTTTTAAGAGACCGAAACTATCTCGTAGTTTTTGATACAGGACTAAATTAATCTTAACGTGGGATCAGGACTATGTATGTAACCGTTGGAGTATATTTTATTTATTTATAATGCAACTAATTAAAGTAGCCTAGTCGAAACTGAGTGTACACATGTGGACCCAAAACGACACATTTGAGTGTCATAATGACTGGGTTTTATCGTATACGATGGTGGCTATCTGGTCGGATACGAATGTTTTAATACCTTTTAGGGCTCCAGCAGATCCCCTTAGTAATACTGTACTGTGTTTCCTTTACAATCGAGAGTACGATTGGGAGTGGTTAGGCCTTATAGTTCACCACGCTGGACTATTAGTAATATGGTATATAATTTGTTTCAGACTTTATTCGCCCTTGCTGCGTTGGCGCTGGTGTGCGCTCAACAAGCCCCCGCGGCTGAGAAGAAAGCCCCGGTAGAAATCGTCAAACAAGATTCAGAAGTCGACGTCAATGGATACAACTTCGAGTAAGTAGATAGATAGGTGAAACGTTTATTTTTTCTAAAATACAAAACAGTCATAATCATATATCAAAGTAGTGTTTATTAGAACAAGCCATTTCTAGAAGCTTTTGCTTCTGTCTCTTAATAGTATAACCAAATATTTAAATTCAATATAATTTATTTATATTTTATTCGTCTTATAATGCTTTATTATGCGATAATTACAGATAAATAATTCAGAGTAAAATAACTAGACCCAATTTTATCATATTCCTATATGATCACAATAATCAAAATACTGAATAAACTCTCTAACATACGATTTAAAAATTATCAATGGAATATGACGTAGGAGATTGATACGTTAAAATTCTATGCAACCCCTCACATTTTTTAGTTTACTTAGTGTTTTCATAACGCATATTGTGTATATAAATACGTCTAATATAGGTATTTACGTATTAAATATTAACATACTAACAAGTTGCGGCGTGTCGTTTCTATTATAATAATAATCTTTTGCACTTACATATGTATGTGTTAGGAAATGTTGTAGGTAAATTATGAGAATAGCTAATTGCATTTTATTATGTGATGTCTTGCTGTTAATAGTTATAAATACCTATTTAAATTTATTCTATGAGGTGTGATTTATCGTTGTTGATGACACTTTATGTTATATTGCCTTTATTTTTTAACGACAGTTTGCTTTACTCTAATACACGGGACATAAATGCATTAAAAATTTCAGTCGTTGTCTTAAAACTTCTAAGGAATATAATATCTATCTGTATCGTAACATATCGATGCCTAACTTTAATTTTAATTTAGTCTTTGGCGTCCTAACAGTAAACTAAGACCCTTAGGTCTTATATAATATATGCCTAAGGCATAATATATATTTTTTCGAACCAAATGGCTTTCAATTTGTCGCATCAGGTAGTCAATTTGCCTAACAAGCATAATTAGTTATAGAGCATCGATTAGGCAACTTTCATGTTTAATTATCCAAATAAATTAACAAACCTTCTTCAAGCCTCCTCTTGGAAACAGTAATTCTTAACAAATTCGTGTTTGCAATACTTAATGTATGAACATGATCATGATAACTCGAATTATATTAGTTCAAAAATGTTCCTTTCATTTTAAATTCAACAAATCGTTAGTATAGCATAGCAATCATCACTACTAATTGACAAGTATTAAATCCAATTCTCAAAGATTGATTGCCAAAAGCGATTCAGTTCTTTAGTTTTCATTAGCTAAAGTGTCTATAACTTTTTACCAGGTTTGAGACAAGCGACGGAACAATCAGGGAGGAGCACGGTGAATACAAGAACGACACTGACCAACAAGGTCTCTTGGTGAAGGGCAGCTACCAATACGTGGCCCCTGACGGCCAGCATATCGCTGTCTCCTTCGTCGCCGACAAGAACGGATATCAACCCGTTGAACACGCCGCAGACGAACAGAAGCCCGCAAAAGCCTAATTTTTAAGTAACAATAATGTCTCACATACCAAAAAAATATTTTCAAGCTAGGAGTTTATATTCTCTAGTCTTAACACAACTTAACACTGCCCAAATAAACGTGTTTTAATAATAATATTGATTTTTATTTGTTTTTATGTTCCCGATGAAGTGCCTCATCGTTACTAAGTGTTTGAAAGTAGTTTCTTCCATTAAAGCAAGTTTACACCGTGCATAGACATATAGTATTATAATAGATGTATCAATAGTTATAGTGGACATAATTTTATAATTTGCCTTTCATATTGTTTTAAGCTAAAGAATAACTAAGGAGAGTAAAATTCCTAGGAATTAATTTTAATTCTCTGATATACAGACAGATATGAATATTAGCAATATGGGATGAGAATCTGAACTAGGTTTTTCATTCTAAATTAAATTGAGCAGTATCTACATATTGCTGCAATGTAGTGTCAAAAATAATAATAAAAAAAAAATAACACCCAACAGTCACATACATAGTCCTGACCCTACGTAGAGAGTAAGATCGAGTCTTGTGTCGCAGGTATCAGAAACTACGAGAGACTTTTCGGTCTCACACACACCCAGACCCGAAAGAAATATTTGTGGACCGCACAAACATTTCTCTCGGTGCGGGGATCGAACCCGCGGCCTCTCGTTTCACAGGCGGCGTCTAACCGACTGCGCCACGGAGGCTGTCATACATTAAACATACAAACAAACATAAAATATTGCGCCAATGGATGTGAGATCTAACACGATGCTCTTGCAATACTATCAAACATGCGACGTCAACGCAATATCCTTGCCGCGAAAAGATTTGCCTTATGATTGTAAGTAAAAGCAACAGACTATACAGACAGCGACAGAATCTATTGTTTTATATAAAAAATAACGGTACAAATAAACGATGTCGATACACCGGCGATAAAACGAGATGGAGGAAGCTTATTTGTGACGAAGTGATGCATAATAATAAACGAACCTCAATACTGGAGTATACGATGCAAGAGATGGGGCGGCAGAGACAATTCTAATGCCTTAATTTTTGAGTAAAATATCACATAAAATAGACTGCATGTTTTAGAAATCCAACTTAGGAGCCTACCAAATGAACATGTTGTTATAAAAAGGTGCTCAATGAAACATTGTTATTGAGATATAATTTATATTCAATATTTGTTAGTTCAACGTTATTGGCTCATATAAATGTATGTTTTATATTCTTTTCATTTAACTTCTGTTGATATCCTCTAACGTTTTTGAAAAACAGATTGGTGAATCTGAAAATAAGAATATATAAATAACATATTATGTTTAATCCTGGTAATTATACCTGAAAATTTAAAATAAATCATATATGCCTGTTGACATCACAAGATTCAGATCAGCTTTGGATTGTTCTTTGTAATCATGTAAAACAAATATACATATTAAAATATAAGCATTACTGTGCTTAATGTCGACTAAAATATAAAAGTAACTTAAAAAACAATTGGAAAATAAACTTTTAATAGTAATCGTCGACTAAACCGTCGTGAAATTTTATGGTCCATACAGGACTATTTTATTCACGCTTAGTGTTGGCTTAACACAACAGTACATAGTGTTGGGAAACAAGCAATAAAATCAGTGGTAAACAACATGTGTGTAAGACGTTAACATTTACCTTAAATGAGACCTCATTTTAGACGTAGTATTTACTGTTTCGTCTCTCTATTTCACAAACGACGCATTATAACTGAACTCCTACGCAGGACTCTACGCATTGTTACCCAATGAACCGTTTGCTAATTTTATTCATAAGGCGCGATGTTTCACGCTCGTTGAAGTCTTTTGCCTTCAAGTTTGGAAACTGAATATTCAGGTCAGTTTTAATAAAATAATTTTGTTGAAACATCTGCAAAGTAGAAGAACTATATTTGAGGGAGGTTATAGTAAATATTATATAAGGAACAGGGTTAATTAAGTAATGGAGTAAATTCAGCTGGAGGCGGAGTTAAGACGCCCACTAAGGTTCTAAAAGATCGGTATTGTGTCCACCGATAAGAGACAATGAATTCTGAACCTAATACTGCAAACTATTTACCATCAGTAATATTGTAGTCACTGTATCATAATAAAAATATTTTAAATTAATTATTTTCGATACTCCTCATAATAAATAATACTAATACCGGTAGACTAATTTATAATTGACTTACTATTATTTCCCTGTAAGAGATGAGAAGTCATGTTTCCAATAAGTAATCGTGTACAAAATAGTCTTCTCAAGCCCACATTATTGATGTAACGGTATAGATTCCTGAAATATAAAATATTATTTCAACCCAGGTGTAGATATAAATTTATAAATTATTAATAAAATATTGTGTAATCATATTATTTTTTCAACATTACATTTTTTTATTGCTATGATTGCTGTGGTTATTGGTAATCATTTTAAGTTATGATATACATCATGTCGGGTAAAAGTAATTTGGTTAGTTAAGCATAAAATATCTCAACTATAAAATATATTTAATTAAAACTCTGTATGATGTGAATATATTTATATTTTACGTGTACGTTGTATACATATTTTGTGCATCTCTTAATAAATAATGTACTTGACGAACTAGAACTGTGCTAATAGAGGATGGCACGATCTGGCTAAACGGTGTGACACGAAACAGCCTTTAAATT
Organism: Hyles euphorbiae; assembly: GCA_023078785.2. Taxonomy (NCBI): domain Eukaryota; kingdom Metazoa; phylum Arthropoda; class Insecta; order Lepidoptera; family Sphingidae; genus Hyles; species Hyles euphorbiae. Next base: position 16,703,607 of record CM041050.1, read on the forward strand.
AATACGTATTTGGCTTAGAGTAATTACCTCTAGAGAGAGCCTAAATGTACTGTACATCGCAAAAATGAGACACACCGATACGAATTTCTTTATGTCAGAATGAGATGCAAAATAATGTTCTATTTCATGTGACGTGCCGCGTTTTGTCGATGGGCGAAAAAAGAATTTCGCCAGACAAAGCGACGTCGTTCAAGCAATAAAGCAACCTAATATCATTGTAATAGGGTCTATTTTAAATTAAGGCCACAATATGGCGCTTATTTTCTTGTGTTGCTAGATATAGCTATTGATGTCTCATGTGCGGTTACAGCGTGAATCTCTCTAGAGGTAGTATTTGGTGACAATGTACACATAACTGTCACATGGACTTCTACATGCTCGACAAACAAACGTCACGCGCCTTATAACTTCCAGGAAGATTTTTTATTTTTTAAATATCTACGTTAGATCCATTTCTACTTTTGAAATTATGAATAAAGATTGCTATCATTTAAATTATTCGCTCTTTTAGAGATTCCTCACTGTGATATTTAAAAATAATAAAACCACGTAAACTTAATATTTGCAAGATATTTGTTCATACACATAAATATGATTAGTTTAAATTTTTGGCTTCGTGCCATAAAAACAAAAACGAATGTTGCTCACAGTTATTAAATAAGCATGAAAACAATATTAAAAAGTTGTAAATGTAACGTATAGAGTAATCTAGATTCATTTCGCTCATTTTTCGCACTGACAAATGTCAAAACATACTAGACTGGCAATCTTTTACGTAAGTACGTTATGGAAGATTAGCCATGTTTTGTTTTGTTTACGATTGCACTTTTAGTCAAAAATGGATAGTTGAATGCTTTTACGGAACCATAATTGATTGTTTTACCATCTTAAGACAGAGTTCTTCAACTGCTGAGTCAGGGATGATAGTTAATTGTGTGTATAAGTATTGTTATGATTATAATCCGATTACTTTATACACTAATGCCTCTGGGCTGATAATGAGTAGAAAAATCCAATATCACTTTACCTAACCCGGGACTCGAACCCGAGACCTCAGCTTTGTACTACGCTACCGAGGCAGCAATTACTATATATTCTTTTGTTTTTTTTTTACATAGGCAACATATAATCAATATTTATTTTGTTAAGTAACTCTCTCTCTCTCTCTTAAGTAGGTCTCTAACATAGTATGAAAAATATCTAATTCATTAAATATTATGTCATATTCAAATTATGATTAAGACTTTACCTCACGTGCTCCATTTTCACATTTCAACCGCTTATCGCCATCTGAAAAAGAAAACTCAAAACTTTCTTCATTTGTATACGCACATACATTAGAAGTCGACAAAACGTAATCATATATAAGAAAACACATCATTTGTTTTTTATTTTACTTAAACATAGGAAGGCTACAAGATTTTATTGCTAAAATGATATTTTACGTAATTTTATAAAATTTTAAATAATACAATTTGTAAAAACTGTATTTTGATCTGCGAAAGCCAACCTTATATTCTGTAGACGCTGGAGTTTGAAGTATTTCATAATTTTTAAAATCGTAACCGCACATTGCTGAAGTTGTTGGTTTCATTAGCTTCTATAACACGACTGAAAAATAAATAAATAACTTTATACCTAGTACAAAAATATATTGCATTAGGGGTTCTGAATGTATTATGCTGTAGTCATATTTGAATATCATCAGAAAAGTATGTATATGCTTGTCTTAACAAATTTAATCATTTGTAGTCTAGGTGTATATAATTTATGACGTTGAAGTGTCTCTTGTAGTTATTCATAAGTCTGTTAAATATTGCAGGATGTGCGTTACTGATTATAATATAGTTATTCCGTTGATCCAACTAGCAAGTTAACTAGTAAATGTTACTTAATTAGTCACTAAGTCCCATATATGTATATTGGGGGCAATCTGAATTTGTGACGATGTTGTATCATTTGATAAATGTTGTCTCTATATCAAAGTGCCATTTGAAATCTAGTTAATTATCTCAAATTAAACGTTGCCACGATTCACGTGTTTAAAAACTTACATTACTTATTAGTGAATTGTGATGAATCTGAAACATAAATTCAAACAACATTTATATGGATACTTTATTATCATGATTGACTTGTCAACATTTAAGAAATAATGTCAAATCATAATATTATATAATTTCATCAAAATAATATGCACACGCATAGATCGATTTTATTTTATTGATAATCATGTTACAATATTTGCTTCGTTAAAATTATTGAAATAAATGATTCCAAGATAGAATAAAGGAGACAAATTATATTTTAGACTAGACACTTATCAAACTCTCTCTATAAAGTTTTTCTATTATAATACCATTAAAAAATGTTTAAAGCTTGAGCAAAAGGCTTGCGACAAATCAATGGTCTTACTCACTTGGACTTCCAACGCTGCGTTCACAGTACGATTATCAAATGTTTTACTAATAATTCTTATTCCAGTTTTTTATATCTAAGCTAGTTGAGTGCTTAAGTAAATAGGGCGATTGTTTAATAAAATAAATAAGACTAGAGCGAAAAAACAATCCAACTTACCCCAAGTAATTCGTTTCCAGGAATATTGAGTACAACTGATTGAAAAGTTTTGTGTCTTCCTTTAATATACTTTTAAAGCAGAGTGTGCTAAGTAATGGAAACGAAGGGTATAAATGAAAATGCACGACTTGATAGCCATTGTCTATGCATTTACGCTTTTAGTAACTGTTTTTCGGATGTGTTAAATTGTACAGTTATTTACTCTAAGGGTTCGAATGTGGTCTATATTCTATCTTAGTTTTGCTGTTATCTTTTCAAATAACTCTATAATTGATGTAGAACTCTCGTTGAACATGTTTGTTCTATCGCATTATAATCCAAAGTGGTACTTTCTAATCGATTAACACTTTTTTTTAAACTATTTTCCAAAACAGTTGCTTTTGAACCCAAGATTACACAAAATTCTTTGCAATATAGCTACATAATGTTAATCATGTAACCGACACCTTATTTTCTTGTTTTCATATTTCACGCTCTTTAAATTAAAAACTTGGAAGCTAAATCATTGTACAATATGGCTTTTTGAAACATGGCGAAAAAGCGATATTGTGTCGACGTTGTGTGTTGTATAAGTGTAGGATTCCATCGGTGTCACAAGTTGGTGAATCTGATGGCACGTGATTTGGGTAATATAATAATAGACATTTACTAGAAGTGCGTGGTGGCCTGTTGGTAAACGTACTAGACGCGGCTGCCAACATGTTCACGGTGGTCGCGGGTTCAAATCCCAGGGCACACCTATGACTTTTCGGAGTCATGTGTGTATTGACAGTCAATCACCACGCACTAAAACGGTGAAGGAAAACATCGTGAGGAAACCTGCATACCATAGCGATTCATAAGAATTTCTATGGTATGTAAGTCCGCCAACCCGCACTAGGCCAGCGTGGTGGACTATATGGCCTAACCATTCTCAATCGTACTTTCGATTGTAGAGTAGGCCCGTGCCCTGCAGTGGGACGTATATGGGCTGATACAATACCATACTAGAAATAGTACGGGAAGAATACATTTATTAAATACGCTAAATCATAAGAAAGTATAAAGAGGAAATTGTATTAGAGTAGCTTATTATTTATATACGAGTATACATTCATTTATGGTTTCCTGAGGTGTAAATATTTATTACATTTTTTTCCTGTATGCAAATATCCCTAACTGTATTTTTAAAATGCCAATGTCAAAATACATAACTAAAATATCGTGTTATTATACGTCTCTTAGTGTTGGCTAGAATAATGAGTTAGTGAGATCTCGATGGCTTACGTTAATTTCATGTACATTGCATGGGAGATACGCAAGAATTTTGACATAAACATGATAATCAACCTAACCTACGCTAAACATTAAAACGTTAACTAGGCAGACCATAAATTTGCAATGTATTGTTTACGGTACAGGCATTTCGCAAAACAGCGGCTCTAAATGTTGAAGGACATATTTATATCTAGGTACTGCAAATACTATTTTATAAAAACTATTTTTTTTACTATAATTTATTACTATATAGCATGGCAACAAGCCTTTGAGTAATAAATCAAGTTTTTTTTTATCAATGAATAGCGAAACGAGCGTGCCGTTCACCTGATGGTTAGCGACACGACCGCTCATGGACAATAGCAAAACCAAAGAACACCATGAATTATAAAGCAAGCTGGTAACTGGTCTCGCCATCTTGATACATGAGATATCCAGTAGTTACTCTGGTTACATTGTCCTTCAATCCGGAATACAACAGTACGTTTACACTGCTGTTTGGCGGCATCGAGTATTCAACTGTATGAGTTAGCCCTGTTGGCGTTTTAATCAGCACTGATGATGAGGAGGAGGGAGGGTGGACGTGGAAGCAGTAGTAGTAGTAACTAAATCACCAATACCACTTTGTAGATGTTCAGGGGCAGCAGTGAACATTTATACCATCGGGCGATCTATTTGCTCGTCATCACGTAGTTAAGAAGTCAACCGACAGATGTCATCACTTTATCTTAATACAATTTTTAAATATTTCGACCTGTTCTCGTAAAGATTTCAGGCTTTACACATCAATATGCTTTTGTAGACCCAATGCCTGAGACATTTTCTACCAGTCGAATCTAAATAAATCATATCTCGGTTTCAATGGGTTTTTCAAAGAAAGTACTTTAAAATACCTAGATTCCGTAAAATGATAATTAACTGTTGCATGCAATGCAAATAAAATACGCAGAAATAAACTCTTTCGTAGAAGTTGTCAATGTAACCGCATTATGTAAAAGGTGCCATTGTTGTAGAAAATACAGTGTATTTAAGGACTGGTTATGTAAAAGCGTGCAGTATCCGGTTATACATTACCTATCAATCTTATGTCTTGGCGTCACTTCTATTTATAAATATTTATACATAACTTTTTATTGATACTTTATTTTTATTTATTCTTTATATACAATTGTGCTTCTTGTTGTGGAAATTATACGGGTATACTGTGATATTTCTTTATACTGAATAATGAAGATATAGAATATGAATGTATACTGAAGGATATAGAGTATCTTTGCAACACAATTTTTTTATTCTATTAGCCGTAAGTGAGTCAAATTGCAAGCGGCTAATTCGAGGCCGGTTTAGTCTACTGCAATCTATCAGTACTTACAATACATTTAGTCTATTGGTTGCTTCAACGTAATTGAGAATGTAGGAGTTTGAAAAATTCATTTCAGCGTAATGAACTAAGTTCTATTTATGATGTAGATCGGCAAAGAATGGAATTTGTAGGATTATTTTGTAAATATGACATGACAATAAGATGAGTAGAGGAGAAGTAGAGAGTATGCAGATTGCCCGATTTTTCGAGCTGTAGGAATCGACTGGCATTTGTTTCGGGTCTGGGTCTACTCTGTACTCTGACATGACGACGAAAGTTTGAAAAATCGCACGTATAACTGTACGAATATGCCTAAATACATTACGAAATGTTCGAATCAGCCTGGTATATATCCCACTGCAGGGCACGGGTCTCTACAATCGACAGAACGAATTAGATAAGTTTGTCCACAGTCCACTGCGCTAGCCTAGTGTGAGTTGGTGGACTAAACATACCATAGAAATTCTTACAAATTGCTAGTCAGCCTTGTTTCCACAAATTAAAGCCTTACAGTAATGTGTATAATTTCATTTGAATTATTCTTTAACAGAGCTGTTTGTTTAGTGAATCGGTTAAGATGTAATCTGTGCACCGCGTGGGTTAATTTTATGGATTAACTTATAAGAAATTCTTATCAATGCATCTCACGTATTACTCACAATAAAGAAGTTATTTGGGTACAATGAGTTTTGTTAGTAAGACGGTTTGAAATTAAAGGTTGGAGAGTGATTATTCATGATGAAGGAGAGTGATTCTTCGACTGATGTTATTATTATGTATGTTAATTTAATCAGTGCTATTGACTTTTCTCGTCATCGTTTTCTTGCCTTCGTCCGTATGCATGTCATGTAATCATCGAACTTGATTTTTGAGGGTTTCAAAACATCGAGTGATACATATAACATAAATTATTTTAGAATGTATGCCCGACTGTTTTTTTAAGAGTGGTTATTTGTGCACCTTCTGCTTTTATTGGGTATGATAGCCGTATTTACTAAAATATATTATTCCACCCATCCATCCATCCATCAGCCAAAGGAAGTCCACTGCTGAACATAGGCCTCCCCCAATGATTTCCACAGAGACCTGTTGGAGGCAGCCTGCATCCAGCGACGTCCAGCGACCTTTACCAGGTCGTCGGACCATCTAAATATATTATTACGATGTTTTAATTTCTTGAACTATTATTTGATAAGTATACGTTTTGTTTGTAGTTTTGAGATTTATGCGGAAGGAGAACTAAAATGTATGTTATTTGTACCATCATTATTACCATCGAGCAATGTTTTCTACAGGAATAATACAACAATTTTGAAAAAACAGTAAAAAATATTTAATGCAATATAAAAATATAAATAACATTTAAGTTTCTTGTATTCGCATTAATGTTTTATATTGCAATAAAACTAATTTCACGGATTTTATCGTGAAGTTGTCCAATATTGATAAAGTTGGGAATTCAAAAAACGTAAACCATATCCGCGACAAAATAGTTTAAAATTAGTTTTATTTCAATATATAACGTTAATATTTAGTGGTGGCTGGGGTCGATGACGCGGATGGTAGGCTTGTATCCCTTGTCATCAGCGGTGAAGGTGACTTCGTATTGTTGGCCATCAGGAGCTGTGTATGCGTAGGCACCACGGACGGAGATGGCTTGACGGTCTCCCACTGTGACCAGACCAGCCTGCTCTTCACGGGCTACACCGTCGCTTGTCTTGTACCTGGAGTGTGGAATTGGAAGATTAGTATTGTTTTAGAATAAGTGGAAGATGGAAGTGATTTCTGTGAAAATACGTTAAGAGATGCGTTATATTTGGAAGTGGATGCCAAATATGTATCAAGTTGTGTTTCTGTTTCGTAGTGTAAATTGACCTTATAGATCACTTATTAGGTAATTCATTCTTTAAGTTCTTTTGGAATGTGTTTATCGATGTTTCTGAACATTTCTATTCATTTGGTACTTCTTAATATTCCTGATTTTCTAACATATCTATGTAAACAATCTATCAACTGAATTTCTCATAAAGTAGTGTATGCGAACATCTTGTCCTACTCTAAGTAATATTGAATCCTCCACATAAAATACACAACTCTAGAATATTAATGGCCGGTTGCTTACTCATGCATTACGCCATATATCCTTTGCATCATCATTCATTTGCCGTTGATGGTACATAGACAAAAATGCATTTAATTTTACCTATGAACATGGACAACATTATATTTTTATCGTTATACTGGAACGAGAAACCGACCACAATGCAACTGATGGTAGTGCTGTGTAGTTGAGACAGAGTAGCCACTAATGTGAATCAGCATCTCTCGTCGGTGGACATACAGCCGTTCTCTATAATCCATCTATCTTGAAATTTCATTAGATATTACGACGCATATTACGTTTAAGTTAATAAAGATAAATATGTATAGATATGGTGTATATATTTATAAATAGCTAGGTAAGATGATGAAGATGATGTCTATCTTTGTTAAACGAAGCGTAGAATTGTACCGACATAGTAATGGCAGCTGTTATAATCTCTTGTTATAGATAGATAGGATATAGAGAATAACCGTTAGTCATCACGGCCTCATTGTACTAGGAGATTAGAAACACAAGAATATCTTACTCGAAGTTGTATCCGTCGGGTCCAACATAGCTGTTGTCTGAGAGGATCTCCACGGGAGGCTGCTGTGGGTTGTGTTGGGCCACCGCCACGGCTACCACCAGAGCGAACACGAACAGTTTCTGAAACGTTAAAGAGAAAAACATAATTTATGCACAGTCTAGCACAATTATTAATGAGTGAAATGTATGAATTCCTGGCATTCTTGGATTCTTACTGGAATGTCAGTGTTATATTATGTTTTATCAAAAATATAATTTATTTTCGTGACGTTAATACAGAATGAGCCTGACATGATACTAAATTCGTATTAAAGTGCAAGAAAGCTATTAAATAGCAATAACATCTGTCAGCCGTGCGCGAACAACGGAATATTTTATTTTATTTTATTTTATAATGAATATGTATTGATGTAATACAATGAATAAAGGTTATAAAAATAATCTTAAAAATTACCGAACTGCTCTTTTGTTCAAATATAAATTTTAAATGCTTATTGACGACCATGAATTCTGATGGACTGGGTTTTTTTTTATTGATATAAAAATTCGGAACTTACCAAAGCGACCATGTTGGATGGATTTGTTGGTATGGTTACTGGATGCTAAGACAAGTGACTGATGGAAAAAAATCTACGAATTCATCTTAAATACAGGATTTGTTTGTTAAAGTTGCGGCAATTGTCAACGTGCACACCGCTTCGGAGGTGATAATACAAATCAAGTGTTGAAACATTGCGCCAAACAAATTCACACATGCGTTTGCGCACTGTTCCTCTAATTTTTCAGTTTTGAGAACTGTGTAGCAAATCTAACTTTCTTTGTTATTGAATACTTGTTTATCACTAGCCTCAATGTCATAATGGTAGGTGTGAAAACCTCGCAAATAATAATTGAGTTGACAAGGTGCTATCGTACTTTGGTACGTTGGTGTGAGTTCACAACTGATTTTGTGACAGACATCCATGTGTACATGTTTAATTCGTGTACCTAATCACATTTAACCATTGTGATATGCACGTGTGATCTTAATTATGAATAGGTATTACTTGAGATTAAAATTAACGATTTGCCGTTTCATTGTCAGCTTTGCCTTAGTTCAGAAGATTGGTATTGAAATTAGCTAGTCACGTGTTTGAATTGTATGTACTCTTAGCAATGTTAATAAACTTTACATAGATAATGATGTTGTAACAAAACACCAGAAAAAACAAACGGTCTCTAAAGGGAATTTTTGTTGAGTTTTATTTTTCTAACATTATGCACATACATACATACACTCTCGCCTTTTTCCCAGAAGGAGTTGGCAGAGGTGCCAAGACACCCACATTTCGCCTTGTATATTCCGGAGCGATGAGCCTATCGCCATATCGGGCACAAATTCCTGACTCTGGTCTAATAATATATAGAAAATTCAATATCACTATGCCCAACCCGGGATTTGAACCCGAGATCTCTTTGTACTCTAGTACAACTACGCCACCGAGGCAGTTCACATTATGTAATATTTTTCAAAATCTGTTTTATCTCACCAATCTCTGTCTCAAATCCATCTCTTTTCGATAATTTATCAGCGTATTAGTGTTAAGCGAGGGTATTTGTTTTCACTAATAAAATACGCATAAATTCTTAAAATTATTTAATAAATATAGTGCATAAATTACAATTAAATTAAAATCAACAAGTTCGTTTAATATCTATGCTTACTTAACATTGTTTTTGTGCATTATGTGGACGTTTGTAACCCCTATTTTATGTCTCCACAGGTGAGATCAACCGCAGCTTGAAAAATAATCCTTTATTAATTTTTTTCTTTTACTCCATTTACTGTCCAGTCTTTCCTTATTATTAGTGTTCGAATTTGGAATAGTCATTTAGGAGACTTTTTTGATTATCGTTTGGTAGCCTTTTTTGCCGGCTTTGTAAATCATTTCGTAGAGTTGGCCTTTGCTGTCGTACCAGCGAACTGAACCCTGGACACCGAGGGCTGCATCCTTCGTGTCTGGGTTTAGGATGGCCCCTTCCTCTGTACGCGAAGATCCATCACTGCTGTCGTAACTGAAATTAAAAAAATAATATGTTTCCATTTATTTTTTGTTACGGCTATGTGGCTTGACTTGCAAGTGATGGCAAGTACAGTGGAATAGAGAATCTACCCGCAAGAGTAGATTGCCTTTCGCCGGCCGGTCAAAATCGGGTGTATAAAGACCGAACTTGAAACGAATCTATATGCGTGAATCATCTTGATGATTGTTTTATAATCGTATATGTTTCTCGTTATTCGATTGGATACAAATACCTTCTAATTAGCTCGGATCGGTAAATTATCTCAGGGAATCAAATGAAAGAGCAATCCTGTTATATCACGTACATTTTCTACTAGACAGTAAGACCTCAAGTCGATTCGTCCCATTGTTATCGTAGATTTAACGAGCTTCAACATGGCTTGCATTTGTTTATATCTTATGGATCTAATTATAGTCGTCATTTGAGATGAGATGGGCCGTCTTTGTGTAAACAAGGATCTTTATCCGTAAGCACGCAAACAGATGGATGGACGTTAATATTTTTCGTCTTATTAATTATTTATCTTAAATATTTCGTTGTTATATACAGAAATTAACGTAACAATTATATTCTAAAGTTCAGTTTTTAGTTAGTATCAGACTATAAATAATAAATACATAAAAATAAATACACCCAGTCTTGTATAATGGGTATCAGAAATTATGAGAGACTTTCCGGGCTCACAAACACCCAGATCCGAGACATATGTATGTATACTTATGGGCCTCACAAACATTTGTCTCGGAGTGGGGACCGAGCTCGCGGCCACTCGTTTCACAGTCGGCGTCTAACCAACTGAGCCACGGAGGCTTTCAAATCGTATGATGTACCGAAGTCGTGGCTTAAAATCACTCCTTTACACTGTGCGTTTTACAGCTACTGACGAAATAAAATAATGAAAAACAGAGGAAATAAACTAAATTTAGTCATATATTACGTATTCAACAACACATATGGGTATTCCCTAATGAGTAAGTAGCTACCATTAGTACTACCCACAATTTGCGTAACATAGGTACACACACATTTTAGGTAGGCTAGTTCTACTATGTCTAATGCCATTCCTAAACGGTTCGTATAAGATTTGCCAACCCGAGAAACACTCCAAGTGGATTTAGTCTAACATGGGATTCAAACTTTGGTCTTCACATTTCGCGCACATTTAGTGACGGTTACATTTCATACATCAATCGCTGGATAAGGGTTTACTCATGGTTCAAATCATAATGACGATGGTATATTAATATAAATAACATTTCCCAAATTTACTGGTGGTAGGTCTCGTATATGTAAAAGGTCGCCTGGGTATGTAGTAGGTACCACCGCAATGTCTATTTCTCCCGCTTTGTTATTCATAGTGTTGTTTGGTTTTGCTACTGTTCATGAGCGGTCTTATCACTTACGATCAGGCGAACGGCATGCTCGCCTCGCCATTCATTGCAATAAAAGAGACATCATTTCATACATATGAGTCATGTACTTTATAACAAGATCTGGGGGCACGGCAGTGCCCCCTCCAAGTCGAGCTAAAAAGCGGCACAGTCGTACCATCCTTTTCTCAAAGCAATTCAGACCATTTTCTACTTCCCATAACTTCGTTGTGATTAAAGCAAGAAGCCTGAATTTTTAGTTACTAAGCAGACATTGTGTAAACACGGTATATTTAAAATTTCATTCAATTTGAACCACTAGTTTAAGAATTGTAACTTGTCAAACTTTCTTAATTTTGTCACTCGCTGATTGACTGACCGATCATCAGAAGTCTAAGGCCCTTCTAGCAGACACAGAACCTTCAAATTTAGAACATAATTAGTGTTTAGTGTCTAAAGTAAGGGAAAACTTAAACATTTCATAATTTCTGTCTAGTTTTCTAGATACACCAACTGCGTGAATAGGTTTGTAATCCCATATAAATGTATAGGATTACAAAGTTACATTTGCAGTTAATGAATCATTGTACGGGTACAATGTAATGGAATAATAGTTGTAGACAGTTATCTATATATATGAGACATAAAAGGAGTGGGTATAGAGAGGCAAAGGTATATAATAAATTTTGTATAAATAGCCCGTTCAGCCCATGAAACTGTACATTCCTCTAGAAAAACATGACGAAGAAAAACTTGCAAATAAATAGACTAAATAATATAAATTACCATGAAAGAAAGAACATTAATAATCATATATAAATACATAAACTCACGCCTATATCCCAGAAGGGGTAGGCAGAGGTGCAGTACACCCACATTTCGCCTTGTATGTTCCGTCCCACAATGTGATAAGTGGCGAGCCTATCGCCATATCGGGCATAAATTCCTGACTCTGGGCTGATAATGAATAGAAAAATTCAATATCACTCTGCCCAACCCGGGATTTGAACCCGAGACCTCAGCTTTGTAACCGTACCTTAATACAACTACGCCACCGAGGCAGTCAATAATAATCAAACTCGCTATGTTTGTAGCAGCATTATGTATAAATTGTACGATACATTATGTTTTCATGCGATGGCCAAGTCGATCTATTTATTTACAACGTAAAGAATTTTTAATGTTGATATGATAATAACTTACGTAAAATCTTTATACAGAAGGTCCCTTAAGCAAGGACTAAATAAATTAATCGACTTGGTATTACATGCATCTCACAACTTTTTGCGGTAGAAAACCTGAGCTGCGAGACTTGGATTTTTTTTACAGGATGTTTTTGATGGGATTTTCATTACGCATACAACGTGATTCCCTATTTAATACCTACTGCATGCTGAAAATATAATGTCACATAATTTACAAATAATTGTTTGGGAGTCATTCAAGGTTTGAGGAAACCTGCATATTTTAGAATTTTTCCTGTCCGCACTGGGATTTCAGAAGTATGTAAATTCCGCTATCTTTAATTCTGTGAAACTAACTGGAATAATCCTAATATAAATAATTCTGCTATCTAGACTGAGTCATGCTGCAATGAATTTAAGAAAGTAAAAAGGAAGTGGATCAAATAAACAGGGATTTTCCAGTTACCTTTAGGTATATAATACACATTTGTTTTATGAGGTTTAACATAATTCTATGTTTTGGGTGTCCTCGCAGCTGTTAGAATGTACTATTATCGTTTTAAGCCACTTAATATCACAATAAGCCTTCATCTCTTTATGTTCACAAGAGAACTTAATTTTGTAAAACAAAGAAAAACGATTACGAGTTAGAGTCAAACTGGGTCATTATTATTATGTACGGAGTAAAAATTCTGTTACTAGATTATATGTTGCATCATTGAGTAAAGAGCATTATTGTGGGGATTAACTTATTACGTCACTTATGTTCTTATTTAAGTAGCCAATAAAATTCCAATAACATTCCGTCAGGGAAAGTTAAAACGTGGCAAAAATTCTGAACGCACCTCGCGAGATAATTTCACCAAAGTTACATAGTTGGTGACATCGCGTCCTTAATAATGTATTTATTGTGAATGGAATTTAAGAGAAATATAATTGAGGGCAATAAGTAACGGCTTCCGAAGGGTGTTCGAACTTCGAAACGGACGTTCAACTTACAGAAGGTGGGACCACATACCGCGTTTTTATCCAGCATTGTCACCATTCTACTTTTTATGAGCATGCTGTCACATTGACTGACATGCTTTGGATATTAATGCTGTGTACGGAACTCCGGATAAGAATCAACTCATTATGACAGCCGCTTAAATTAACCTAATATGTTAACATTGTACGGTCGTGTTGATGAATCAGACTCGTAGGTAAATAAACTATATTTTGTCCTAGAAATGAACATGATTAAAAAAAAAATATGTAAATACTTATATGTAAAATATCCCCTTTCGTTAAAGTTATCAATTCCTGTTTTAGCTTGCATTCTGAAAATTGAATATTTTTTTTTATTAAAATTATTATTTTTGCAGAATGAATCTTGAAGCATTCATCTATAAATTAATCTAAATATATATTACTCAAAGGTGACTGACTTTTACAGCCGCTGCCAATAAACAATCCCAATCCAAAATTTGCTGTTTGACATTGACAAATAAATCTGTTTTCTGCATATAGCTTTGCCGATAATCGATCTCGGTAGTGAAAAAACTATCCAAAAATCAATCTACTTTTTGTACTGTTTTGAGATTGCTCTTTGTATGGAAATGACAGTTAAGGCCTGCCAATATACAATTATCCGTATTGACGTTTGGATGGATTGATGAAATCCATCCAAAATTGAAATCTAACAATTTCCACGGATTATTTATTCCTGAACACCGAAATAATTATAATAAAAATGTAAAGTGATCGTTATAGCAGTGATTTGGAAGGGTTGGCGTAGCTATCCAGTTAGGATACTGAAAGTGATGGTGAAACTGGATGATAATATTGTCTTCGTTAAGAAGAACCAGGACTACACGATACAATACGCAGCCTTGGACGAAGCCGAATTTTCTTTCAAATTTAGGCTGTCCAAACTTGCTTTAGAATTGTTAGTATACATATGAAGAGTGATAGCATGTTTTTATTTTTTTCGGGAACTATGAAGTGCGTGGTGGCCTGAAGTGCGTGGTGGCCTGTTGGTAAACGGACTAGACGCGGCTACCAACATGTTCACGGTGGTCGCGGGTTCGAATCCCAGGGCACACCTCTGACTTTTCGGAGTCATGTGTGTATTGATAGTCAATCACCACGCACTAAAACGGTGAAGGAAAACATCGTGAGGAAACCTGCATACCATAGCGATTCATAAGAATTTCTATGGTATGTAAGTCCGCCAACCCGCACTAGGCCAGCGTGGTGGACTATATGGCCTAACCACTCTCAATCGTATTCTCGATTGTAGAGTAGGCCCGTGCCCTGCAGTGGGACGTATATGGGCTGATACAGATACAGATACAGATGGGGTATGTAGCTTTATCAACTTTTGTTGACGTTAAGGTTGTATGCACTCGGCACAATGCTGATATCAGTAGCAGATTTTATCGAAATTTATGTTTCTACTGCAATTATTTTTATTGTACTTACTTAATATTATTAAAAAATATCTTTCATAAATTATTTATTTACAAAATGTTGAAAGTATATTTATATGCAATGAAAAATTCTGCGTGAATCATTGATTTCATAATTATGTCAATGGTTTATGTAAAAAAAAACTAAAATTGTCAAGAGGAAATGGATTGTTTTCAATCTATCAATAGACGCAATCGGCTATGGCCTGGATTCTTTATTGGCAACATGGTAATAGACCAAACGAAAAGCAGAAAACAATCTGGGTTGACTCCAATCTAATTTTTTCGATTGATTATTGACATCGGCCGTAGTGATCTATCAACGCACAGCCCAAACCACTGGACGGATAGGGCTGAAATTTGGCATGCAGGTAGATGTTATGACGTAGGCATCCACTAAGAAAGGATTTTGATGAATTCTACCCCCAAGGGGATAAAATAGGGGATGAAAGTTTGTATGAAGCTTTGTCAATTTTAAACCAATCGGGCTGAGCCTTTGCATGCATAAAGCTACTATGACGTAGGCATACCCTAAGAAAGGATTTTGATAAATTGCACTCCTAAGGGGATAAAATAGGGGATGAAAGTTTGTATAAATCTTCTTAGATTTTCGACTGATGGAACTAAAATTAAAGATTGGAGCTACTATGATGAAGACGTTCGCTTAAATAAGATTTTGATAAATTCAATTTAGCATTTTAGTTTTATGTTGCTTCCTCACGAGTAAGTTCATCCAATAACTTGATAGTTTTAGCGCCTAATGACAGATTAGTTAAGAATATTGTGTACAAAGATGTTTTGTAGGCCCTAATTTTTTACACACGCTAAACAAAAGTAAAGCCGCAAAAACTATACCTAATTAATACTAATACTTCTTAACGCGAGCGAAGCCGCGAGCAAAAGCTAGTAATTTATAAATATAGTAGAGGATATTCGCTAAAACAATTTTGCAATAAAAATAGTCTTTGGCGTCATCGAACGAGCCATTAACATCGTAATATAAATTTTTCTGTTTCAAAATATTAATAGCTAGATTTTATTCAAATTTTTGGGGAGACGGAAATAGAGAACAAAATCGACACTATATTTTGCGAACATTTCAGTTGCATTTTTATTTGTCTTTTGTCACTTAATGATGATGCCAATAATAATCAATCGAAAAAAATTGATTGCAGTGAATCTGGATTGTTTTCTAATTTTCGATTTGTCATTTACTATGTTTCCATAGTTTATTCACTACTGAGATTGATTACTGGTAATATAGTATCAGAAAAAAGATTGAGCTGTCAATCTCAAACGGCAAATTTTGGATTGGGATTGTTTATTGGCAGCGGCTGTAAGTAATGCTGCCAAGCTAACTAATAAGTAATACTGCCAAGTATTACTTCGTTTCGTTTTCGGTCGCAGTCTGGACACACTCGGTATAAATCCGTGCCCAAGTTGAAAATACTTAATGTTTATAATAAATATATTTAATACCATTTGACGTTTCATACTTTTTAGCGTTCTAAAAACCACAATTATACGGAGAATGTTATTGAAATTGTATGGGTTACGCCTGTACAAAGTTGTATAAACATGAAATGTATGAAACGTCATACGGTAACTATTAGTTTAGTTGGATAGTAAGGCTAACCTCATTTAATTTAGTTTGTTAACATTTCCTTTTATGATATTATTGATTTGTTAGGTAAACATTTATCTACTAATACCTAATTGGCCGTGGCATACATCAGTCACGTATTAAATGGATGACACTGCACCTAAACGAGAATAATTTGCGCACACTCTCAAATCAATCAGCATTGGAACCAAATTGGTCTGTGAGGTTAATGTAATATATTTTAATAATAATACACAATATGTCATAATACACAATCTCCTTGTGACTAAATTCAATCAAATGAATTTACCGTTTGAATATCTATTTTCAATTTTTTTAACAATTCTCGACCTTTATACAGTTCCTAATAAATATTTATGATCATATATTTAGCTATTGGAATAGAATTTAATGATTATTGTTGATATTGTAACATGCTATTTTAATGAAGAATAATAATGGTTTATCATTTATTTATTTATAAACATATTTGGACACATAAAAGAGAAACAAATACAATTGAAAATCACGTATACAAAAACTACGATTGCCCGTAAATCGCTCAACTTGATCAATTTGATTTTTTTGATCAGCCTCCGTGGCGCAATTGGATAGACGCCGCCTGCGAAATGCAATGGTTCAATCCCTGCACCGAAATAAATGTTAATTTAATCCAATGGTATTTGTTTCGGCTTAAAATTTATTTATGAAACTCACTAACTACAAAACAGACGTAACCGAATATTTTCAATATTTATTCATTTGGGAGCAAAATAAACAAAGACGTACATATTTTTTATATAAATGAGACTGGTGAGAAAAGTGGGTCGCTTACCTGATGATAAGCTTCACGTCTATACACAGGATCACCACCAATTAGAACTTACTATTTATAAGGCATGGTATGGTATTACACTATGTTTTTCAACCTAAAATATTAGTCGTCGAGTATATTAGGGCGTAGTTAACATTGCCCACAATGTTCTTTAAACCGAAGTTTAACGGTGTCTATGCAGTAGTCCTGGGCAGCAGAAATAGAAGATACGGTGTTTTCTATCTAAACGGCACCTTGCATGTAATAAATCTACCATCCAGTACTAAGGTATCTAGTGCCAGTAAGCGAAAGTGCGATTCATTTATAAAATCATGTTATTTTTGTACAAAAATCAAACTGTTATCACTTTCCCAAATATTAAATTATCACCATAATAGGTACACTTGGCAAAACGTGCTACATTCAAAAAGCATTCGCAAAATCTAAATATAGAACAAACGGACTTAGACGGATTTAACCTGAAATAACTTGGATTGAGGCTACCGTATGACCGCAGTTTTGTATTTATGACCTCAAACAGGACATCCTTGTGGCAATTCGCCAACAATGGCCTATCACGGAACCACAACTTGAAAATATTTGTTTTACGACAAATACAATGATGCTTATAAAGACGGTGGGTCACGTAATAGGATTATCGGGTTATAGCTGCACACGTAAGGCTGGTAAAGGCCAATTAACATAAACATGACATTCCTGCGTGCTTGTACTGTAAATATTTACGTCCACCATACATACTGACTCACATTGCTTTCCTTTTCGTTTAATATTCCAAATTTCTCCTATATTCGGTTCGCGAAATCGTGTTAGCGGTTCTTTTTTTGAAATTTAGGTACCATTGTCTTGATTTACCTTCGTTTGTCTATGGCGCACTGTACAAAAGGTTTTGATTTTATGCTCGGCTAAAGAGTTGATGACTACTTGCGATGGATAAAATTCCAATTTGGTCATAAGGTATTTTTAATAAACATCTCATATGCAATTAATTTGAACAATCTGACGCATCTTGGCAATTCGTCATTCACTTAGCAACGAAGAAATTATTTCCATGAGGCTATATTTTTGAATACTATTTAGAAAATGAAATTTGTTATAACTAGTTAGCGCTAAATAATAATATAATATAATATTAATTATTAATAATAGTGATTGCTGTTCGATTTACCCAACATAAAAGTTGACTTTAAAATATGTCATGGATCTCGATCCTCAATTATGCAATAAACAAAATCTATTCGGTGTGTCGTATTCAATTTTATCATTCGCTAATTTTATCACCATTTTTACGGCGTTATTTTAGCTGTACAAGTTTTGTGTTAATGGATTGACATTGAAATGTTATAGCACACGCTGATTCTATCTATTATTAATATAAAACAACAATAAATATAATAAATAAACCAAAGTGAATTGTGTACGTTACCTACTTTCATTCCATTGCAATAGATGCAGGTGTGTGATATGATAAATATTAGCGTCACCGAGATATTAACGGGTCCAACATCCACCTGATTAAGTGTTAGATATATAGATGTAGGTTAATTACCAACAAACGTACAAAGTTATTTAAAACTCCTAATTTGACGACGGAATCCTAAAAACAACTATGAGAGTAGGTGAGGGAACTAGAAAATCTTGTTTTCTGGTTTACAATTGACAAACAAGATAATGAAAAAAGTGAAATGCATTTATGCCATAACATGTCCTTTTTTATAATAACTCCTTCTTAAATATGTAATACCAACCCAAGAAACGTAAATTCGGACGCACGTTTACGTATTTAACTGCACATTTGCATGTTTTCTGTATTTCTGTTTCTTTCATGTGATCTCATTTTCTTAATTAATTAATTTAATTGTTTAATTTATAATATTATAATAATTTTATATTTTTTAATTTTATTATTTGTTGCATTAATACCAATTTTAATTTTGATTTTAATTTAGTTTGTTAATTTGTAATTTAATTTTACTTCGTGGTGAGCATACTTTGAGCTTGTTGTGATTTCCTATAATTGAGGAAACACGCTAAATATGTTATATTATATGATATTATTATATTAACACTATGTGTATTCCTTGTGGGAAATCCTTTAATAAATAAAATAAAAATAAATATGCACTTATTATAAGCCTTGGATAAAACGGTGGTTTAAATTTCACATCTGTAACACATAATCTTTGGTAATGAGACGTAATATTCAGGATAATAGATACAGTTTAACACATACTGCATAATAAGTTACGTATTTAAATTTACTTTTGCAATTTGTTATTTTGTGAAGAGATTTTCATAGTTGGCATTTTCCAATTATCACTTCCAAATTATAATTTATACAAAGTGGCGGAGACTTGACGACATTATATTTGACTGTAACACGATTGGTACGAACCATTCAATATTAGATTCGCAAAATTCAATATTTTTCAAATAATCTACATAAGGTAAGATGTCTGCCTGTCTTACAATCTTTGTCTTGTGGCTACACCGCATACTTATATTTATTTATAAACTTTGATGAACTGCGGTTGCGATGGTCTTTAAGTGGTATCAATATTAGTTATAACACCACCAGATATGTCAATATTGATGTTTTAATATCCAGATTGCTGCCGTAAACGAAGTCAGGTTGTAGTACCTAATAGTGACTTCAGACAGAATACAATAAAAAATAAATTTGGATTATTTTCCTAAATTATACTTTTGGGTAGAAAATACATGGTTTTAATTAATAATATGCTCTATGTTAATTTTAAAGCGGCAATGGTACGCAAGGGTTATTTTTTTATTTGACCACCCAAACATGATGATGCATAAACAAAAAATAATAGCGAATTTTTATTTGGTTTGTGTGATATGTCTCTAGTCACCAAATCCTGGTGGATTTGACCACTTGGCTTCGTTTTCAGTCGCACTATTGATATACCTTGTATAGCGGGGAAATCAATTACCTATTAAGTTGGTAAATGATAACCACAGGTGACAACAGTCCCCTATGAGATTTCATAACACTAGGGACAGAAGTATGTGTCTGTCTTTGACAATAATATTGGCGATGAACAGATGGGATGAGATGGGATGTATCTATAGTTGTATCCTATTGACCGAATGAAAGAATAATAGGTATGTCACGATAGCACTTTCGTTTATTTGCTAACAATAAAAGAATTTATAGACTGGACATATAGAAGAATAAATACAATATTAATCTACCAATTTGTTAGATCACATGCTAGAGTAATAGAGTTCTTTGAAAAGTTATATTTCTTGACAACATTTGAATTTAGTATCTAGTATTAAAACACGTAATCCTGTCCACAATAGAAACAAGCTACAAAACAGGAATTACACTTTTGAACTCGTATCTGTCTAGTGACTTGTTTAAGACAGGTGAACTGTGTATATATACACATATATACATATATGTAAATTACGAGATATTTTAAACAATCGTTTCTAGACAGGTTTTATTTAAATGTAACAACAGAAAGTTACATAACCTAACCGAGTGTAGTATGTATGATAATTTAATAGTACATTGCTTTATGAAAATGAACAAACCAAACACGATCATCTGTAAATAAATTTAGGACACTCAGGTCACAGAAAAACATACTAAAGTCGAATAAATATTAAGTACATACGTAGGTACCTAGTTTATATAGTGAGAAGTATAATATCAGTTACTAAGATGACGTATGACATTTGAAATCTAGACAAAAAATCTAAATATTAAACCAAAATATATTCAAACTGGAACTTGTTCATCTTCATTCATGGTCGCGTCTTAATTAATTCAAGGAAATCATAAAATATTGAATTAAAAATATCCGATTATTTAGGAAAATGTGTGGTCTTTGAATATGTGATGTTAAATTGTAATACATAAAAGCAATTCAAGAAAAATAAGTGAAGCAGAAAAAGGCAGTACGGTTTAGGGATAGTTACAAAAGAATAACAAATTAAACTTGGATAATTTAAGCACTTATGAATATACTTGACATTAACAGCCACGCAGAAACTGTTTTATTATAATACAATACTAGAAAAGTTTAATAAAGAAACAGGTATAACATATCGATATATTCATATCTTTATGGGTAATAAAATATAATAATTGCAGTTGCCAATGTTTATATACAATAACAAGCATCCGTGAGATGAACATGTTTATATCTTTCCTGCAAACCACGTAATTTATAATTGCACCTACACAATTAGTATGATTATACAGAATGTGGCATGTGACTACCTAGCCAACAAAATCACAAAGCCTCGCGCTGTCATATAAACTTAACACTAAAGGAAAAAAATAAAGATGTGAAAAATATATTATTATGAAATTACAACTGAAGTATCTATGACATACATAGCATTGGTTTATTTAGGAGTAATTGACGACATTCCATTGACAAAAAAAATAATAAAAAACACTATGACCTTTAGTTTTTCCCATCAGGATATAGAAAGCAATATTAGGTAATATCCTTATTGTATCAGAATTATTTAAAATATATTATTTTCCTATAAAGCGTTTAGATAAACAATCATCAAAATTCCCTTTTATTCTTTTCCTACGTGATTTTGATAAAGCTTCAGAATAAAAACACTGCGAGAGTCAATAGCATTGGCCGTGATGCGGGACTCGTCTGCCTATTATAGCCGGGTATGAAATACTACTCGCAATAATGGTACGGATCGGACAAGTACTTGCTTGCTTTGGATGGACTGCAGCGACAGGCCACTGGAGTTGTGAATGTTGACGTTACGAGGAATTTGGAGTCGCCACAATTGCTAAGGGATCCACTGGCATTTGTTTCGGGTTTGGATGTTTGTGAGACCGAAACATCTCTCGTAATTTCTGATAACCACAACACAAGCCTCCATCTTAGTATGGTATGTTGGGTGTATACAGGGTATCTCAAGACTGCTACCGAAAACGAAGCCGGGTGGTAGTTTTAGTGACTTCAGACACATTGCAACAGAAAATGTTGAAAAAAAGCGTCGATTTTTTTTTGTTATTTTTTTCCTATGGTCGTATTTGAATGGTAAATACATTTTTTCCTAAAATAATAGTGTGTACCCTTCTATTTGTAAGGACTCTAAGGTGTAAGAGTTTAAATTATTATATTAGCAAAAATTATGGATCTACCACCCAAAAATTACCATATTTAAAAAATCATAAAAAAATGTCGCGTTTTTTTTGCGAACCTTTTAGTTGCATTGTGTTTGTATTCACTAAAACTACCACCCGGCTTCGTTTTCGGTAGCACTCTTGATATACCCAGTATATTATTAACAGTGTGGTATCGTCAGTATCATTGCAAAAACTTTGGAGAATTTTATAATGTCATTCATTCGCCTTTTCATGTTCTAAGCACAAGTGCCAGCTTAGATAGCTAGACTTTCTTGGTCACATCTATTTACGATACAATAGGCTCTCCAATTGCTATATTTGGTGCATCATCTAATAGATCATATTGCAGGTCTACGTTTTCCCTTCTCTCTATAATCATGTACCATTCCACCATAGCAAAAGAAAAATAAGAAGAAGGCAATTAAATAAGACTGGCAAATTGTCATGGATAGCCTGTTACCGACATAGTCTATGTGAAGACATAATACGCATTACAAAGTGTCCCGAACTTATTTTGTCGGACCCCGTTAAAAATACAGCAAACAGTACTATAAGGGATATGCGTATACATTGTTGATTTCTTAAATAAAAATAACTTATAGCGTACAGAAATTACCGCAGAATGAAATGCAGGATGCAATGAAAATCGCAGTATCTGTCGGCGTATATTTTAGTCGGAAATGGTTGATGAGATGAATATCATAATGAATGGATTCCATTATGACCATAATGGGTACACAATCCCGATAAAATGCAGGCACTATGATGTCATAGTATCTACTTTGATTCCCGAGTTATTATTATAGGCTATTAATAATCTCACGTGCTTAGGGACCGGTTGTTCTAAAATGGCAGCAATCGATAAACAATGTATGCCATATGAAATTGGAATAATTTATGTAATGGTCAAAGGTTAGAAGTCCAGTCGCCCACGCGTCTACACTGGTCAAGCCTGATGAACAGCAGAGAAACTCAGAAATGTCAGAGGTCACCTATTCTATGATATTATACAAAAACTTATAACTAATGTAAAACCTAATTTGTATGTTTGTTTGGCCGGAACATTAAAATGTGGAGCGCGATTTACGGACTTGTCGAACAATTCGGTTTTAAAGAACATCATAAAATATGTCATCGAATCCATCGACAAGAACAACCCGATCGAAAATTGCCTGTATGCATCCAATGGCGAGAATATGGTGTTTTCACAAAAATGTATGGAAGATTTATCACGCTGAGTAAACTTGACTTTGTAGGTAACGGTCAGTGAAAGAGAGAGTAATAGTGTGAGAAAATTCTGGTCTGACATTCGTCATTGCATCTTTTTTTACAACTAATATAATCTAAGCTGTCCAAAGAATTGAAATTAAACACTGAAGCTACCTGTATATTTTAGTTTTTCTTAAATATGCCCCGAAATCCTTCAATTCAAGGGTTAGCTTCACGCAAAAAAATAATAATGTTGGACTACTATTTTTGGGGTCTCCAACAAAATTTTGCACAGTGTAAAATAACATTAGAATGACAGAATACAGAAATCATTTATAGCTACATCTTTACAGACTTGTTAATAAGGTACAACCTCTACATATTATTTAATTATGCAACATATATGCTGCTCATTGAAACACAATGTCATTAATGTGACCCATGTCACTGTGAAAATTAAATTTATTCGCACTCAACAAATAAAAGCTGTATTAAATTACAAAACGACGAAATTATCACTCATAAATATTTATCTGATTAAGTCATCCGGTATTGGGATGCTACGTCCGCGATTGATTGTATACATTTTATCAATAATATCCAATATAAGGTGTGTTTTGAGACATAAGGTGTGTGTCTTTAGAACTGGTAGAGCCTTTTTGAAGGAATTTCAGGATTCAATGATAAATGGGCTGGACTACTTTAATTTACTACGTTACTATCATAACAAACTTAAGCTACAGTTGAAGTTACTATAGCAGAAATAACTGCTTTGCTGTTGTGTTTTGTTTGCTGAATGACAATGCCTGTGATTTCAAAATTGTTTGTTAGATATTCATATCGGAGAGCGACCATTGCATAACGCTGTTTTTTGAGAGGTAGGTGTAAGTAATCTCTGTCGCCCATGAACATCCACAACACTTGAATTATAGATGTATTGCTTGCCCATGCAATCAGAAGAAAAGCGAAAAGGAAAGAGGATGGGAAACGAAACGAGGTATTGGGTATTCGTCAATCTCACTCACCGAATGAAACAAGATAATTCAAGGTGTTGTTTGTTTTGTTACTGTTTATGACAAAGGCAAACTTAATAAAAAACTAGGCTGTCGCTTCATGTCGATCTTCTGTGAGAGTGTGTGAGAGAGTTACCCGGACGAGACTACCCATTCATGTTGAGTCATGACTGACAACAGCGTGGATTTATCACTTCGATAAATTTCAACCTAGTCGAGCCGAATTATTAGTGCTACAACGTCAACGAGCCAAAGCAAGCTTCCACAACGCCCGGGTGCTCTTACCTTTCAAAACTGGATATTTTTAAATCTAAATTAAACATAAAACCCTTGTATTATACAGCGGAGTTCTATAGTGTCTTAAATGGATTTTTATTATTATATACTTTCTAAACACCATTTATATAACGAAAATAGAGAAGTTACATTCGTTAGAAGTTTATTTTTGAAACCTTTATGCATAGTATTATTTTTAAACAGTGTTTTTTGGACTGTAGCCGTTATCAACGCAAAGTAGTTTAAGACGTTAAATATAAATATGATTTTAAAACTTTAACCCCGCTTAATTAGTAGAAATGACTAGAGGGCAGAATAGTGTTAGGGTGCCAAATAAAAAACATTTATGATAGATTGAACATTCACCCTGTGGCAAGGGGCGTAACAATTCCGTGACGGTATCCGCTGTCAGTCGCCAGGGTCACTGCAAACATTACAAGCGAGAGAAGTGTAGTATCACTAATTATATCCAGCGACACTGAGAAGGATTGAATTCGAGTATATGTCATGAACAGCCATCTCAAATGAACTTACATATAAAACAAATCGAAAATATTGTGCTTTGTATTCACGCGTAATATGCTTATTGCGTTTCTTGGCCTGGATTATTCTATGTTTCCCGTGATACCAGTGAGGGCCATGTAGTTTACGCTGATATGCCTACATCCGATTTTATAGCACTTTTGGCAGTTTTCTATAATCTATCTTTAACAAGAGACTTTATTAGATATTTTGATGTTTTTTATGGTTCAGTTTATAAAGATAAAAAGATGTAAATATCGTGCATATATTTATAGATACATAGCTAGGTAAAATAAATATATATGCCTATGTTTGTTTAATGAAGCGTAGAATTTTACCAACATAGTATTGGGAGCTATTTTAATCTCTTGTTAAAGATAGATTGGATATAGAAACCAGCGGTTAGTCCGACTGTTATGTCCGCAAGCGGTGAACCTGGAAGGCTGATAACTTTGACATATCTCTTCCAGCCTCTTAACGAGTACAAGTAGGAGAGAATAACAGGAGAACTTATTTTTTTCCTTCCATTAAATGTTAAATCGTTAAGCGTACAGTATTTAATGCAAATTACATTTCAGATTTACTTCAATAAGATACAGTCGTGTGTTGTGGTCATTAAATAAATGGAATTAATAGACTATTACCTCTAGTTATTTTGTTTGTTTCTTGAAATGATCAAATAACGAATCGATTCAATTGACTGAACCAGTACTCATATATATATATATATATATATATATATATATATATATATGCAGTTGATTGCGAGAGGAGCTTGCCGTTCGCCTGATAAGCGAAATTCGCCGTAAGCGATAGGACCGCTCATAAACAGTAGCAAAACGCCTTGAATTATATGTAACTTGGCATTCTACTGTGCTCGCCATCCTGATATATAAGATTTTAAGTCTCAATATGTTCAGTAGTTACTATGGCTACAATGTCCTTCAATTCGAAACATAACAGTGCATTTACACTAATGTTTGACGGGGGAAATTTTCATGCGGTGGTACCTAGCCAGGCGGCCTCTCATATATGAGAGACCAGTAATATATATTTTGCTTTATTTATATTTTTTGCAAATATGCATCTGTGGATCAATAACTTCGTTATAAATACTTCCTCGTGTCACAAATAATTTATAGTTTACACAATAAACACGTATTATAATAAACTAATTAACTTAAAAAAACGATATGCATTTGTTATTTGAAGCAATGTAACTGGTTTAGAATTCATTAGTATAAAATTGGCGAACGCACTTCCGTACATGGTTGGAATTAGATTATGAAAAGTAATCCGGCAGTGATCTGAGGAGCACGTTTTAGTATGCATCGTAATTATTCATTAATTCAATGATCACAATCTGGCTTACTAATTCCGGACTGTCGAAATATTATGAAATTCTGTGAATTCCTGATTGTAGCAGACTCGGTTTTGTACCCGAAGAAATATTATTTTCATTTATATATATTTTCAACTGAGTTATATTACCGTTATTTTATATTAAGGTATTTATTAACAATTATGTGATGGTAATTTTTAGTAAAACACATGAATTCTACGAAATCATATAAACCTTATTAAATAATCGCTAAAAGTTTACCACGTTGATATTATGAATTAAATCAAAGTACGAGTATAATCGTTCAGGTTACTTTTACAAGGCCTCATCGAATTCAATTCATGCATCACACGGAACGTAACTATAATGACCGAGCAAAAGAAGCCTCGCAAGAAACTCCCTTAGCAACTTCAACCGCCTTCTCCATACATTATGTATACAGTGGTGTAATTACATAATTGTTCGCGAAATTTTATTGACTAAAGCTATAAGGTAAAACCGGTACGTTCCTTGAAGACATTGGCTCTATCATTGGACAGATTTTGATCAAAGATAAGGGCCAAATAAGCTCAAACAAGCGACGCCTTATCTAATATATAAATCTCTTGTTATGCTAGCTCATATGTACATATATTATACGACGAACTGTCGGCATAGACTTTCTCAAGCATTGAAAAGGGCTAATACTTTAGTCCACAAAGCTGGGATTCACACACATCACATCTATACATATAAATAAAATTGAAGTGTCTGTTTTAAAAGTGAAAATAAAAAAAATGTCCAACTACATATCGTTATATACACGATACCTGTGCCGAAAATGATATTTAATTTTTTTTTGTCTGTCTGTCTGTCTGTCTGTCTGTCTGTTTGTTCCGGCTAATCGCTGAAATGGCTAGACCGATTTTGACGGGACTTTTTTTGACAGGTAGCTGATATAATAAGGAGTAACTTAGGCTACATTTGTTTAAAAATTCATTTATTTAAAAAAAAATAACTTAAAAATACTAATTAACTTTTTTGCTAAACAAAATAAATTATTGGGAGAGGTCTGGATCTCCACGATGTTTTCCTTCATATTTAACTTAAAAACTTTCTAAATCTACTACTCACGAGTATCTGTAGGAATTTGGCAAGTTGTTTGTGTCCAAGTCGTATCTGAGCACTTGCGCGTTGGCCTGATTGTTGACGTAGGGACTGGCTGCAAGCATCTGTACCAGAAGTAGGGATCCAACAAACTGAAAAGTAAATAAACAAAGTATGTACACATAAAACAATTAAAAATTTAAATGACCGACTAAGATCAGAAGAAGAGTCAGATTTGATTTACAAGGCAACAATACTGGAAGCTATTCTTCAGATTCAAAAGAAATGATAATTAGGTCCGTTTTATCTCTTAGACTAGTGATGAATTTAGTTTGCGATGGTTTTAAAAACAACGCGCAATGACGTAATACGACCACAGCTCGTATTAGTAAGTAAATGTTAACACATAAACCGAGTATTTTGGAAATTAAGATTGAATATAAACCAGATCTCTGTGCTTCGAATTTCAATGAGAGTAATAAATCGTGGCGCCTACATATCGTGGAAAGATTTAACTTGTTCGTGATAGCGGCGTCGATAATGTCAAGTGACGTCGGAAGTTAATTCTCGCCTTCCCCGTATTTATGTTGGTTAATGTAAGGTTTTTATTCGCAATCGAGTTTAATGGATGCGAGGTATTCAGTACGTTTACAAAAAGCCAGTAATGTGGGAATGATTGCCGTTGTTTTACACTTGCGTTTCGGCGTCATTAACAAAAAAAACTTTTCAATATGTTATGGATCATTACGAGATATATTTACCAAATAATGTAAGGGTAATTAACTCTTATTTACGCTATAACTTTTAATTATGTGATGCTCACGAGCGGATTAGTTATAATATTTAGAATTTTAAGTTTAGAATTTAGTTCAATTTAGGTATTTGCGTTTTGGGTTAAAATTTGATTTAAGGCTAGGATAGGCAAGGATAATATTCAATTTAAGGCGAGTTAGGGCTAAATTTTAGAGTAGACCGGAGCGCATATTGCGGATGAGATACCTAACAAGGCTGGCAAAAGATTTGGAATCATGATGATGATGAAAAGGCAGAAAATATTTAGATATAACTAATATTTGGTTGCAAAATTTAAGATTTGAATATAAAAATAAAACTTGACGTTCGATTCAGGAATTCTAGAAGAATATTTGTGACTCAACTACGATATTCGGACACCATAAGCATTAACAATAATAAAGATGTTTGTTTTGATCGACGTGGTGACCTTGAACTTGTATTGGAATTTCATAAATTTGATCTGAATACGCATCACAGGATACTCACAAGGCCACTAGTCATTTCCCGCCAACGCATTACACGGCTATTCACCTTTAACTTGTGCTATTACTTTAATAAATATACTCTGTGCCTTAACTTTTTCATTTTATACTGATTAATAATATTAAACAATCCACAAGCACTTGAAATAAATACATGTATAAATTATTACGTATTCAAATAAAATTATTATGTTAAAATTAATTTGGTAATTGCTCAATTTTGTTCGTTGTACTGAACATTTATAAAATTTCGCGACTCACGCACAAGCTTAAAAGGTAAATGCGTTTGGCTATTGAAATAAACGACACTAACATTACAGGTTTGCACCTAGGTACTTGTGCTGTGAAGGTCGACACTTGCTCATCAAGACCCGGTCACTAACGACATCGCGTTCAAATTAAACATTTAAGCACTAGACACCGTTTTTGCAATAGCACAACTTATATGATTGCGCGTAAACACAGGGAGGTCGATAAAAAAAACTCCCGAACACTCGTCCTCGCCACTACCGTCGAGACAATATTTAAAATTGAACAACCATCAAATGTTTTTTTTTTATTTTCGTTTCCATAATTACCAGAGCGATCAGCATCTTGAATTTCGCGGATGACAAAAGAAACTGGTGACTTCCTGGACAAGCTGTAGTCCGAATGTGCTAACGGTTTCGCAAGATCTCTCCTTATATATAAAGAGTGGGCTAAGTGTGCGCCAGGTGTCGCGTACAGCCGTGCGCTCAGCTCTGCCACCACTGAAACCGAGCTAATTCTAGCTGACCATCAAACATTTACGTATGAATGGATAGAGGATTTACTAAGACGCACGTCACTCAGCCGTATAACAAGGTGACATCCTATCACGTTCCATTTAGAGACAAATAAACAATACGTTCCTAAGTGGGTCCGTGAACCGATTGTTAGTGTTTAACTTGAATAAAACGCTCGTTGGCTTACACCGATTATACTTTGAGTTTGAAAAGCAAGCTCATTAAAGTCTAATTGTTTGTCATGTCATAGACAATATCCTTAGGCATCTCGGCTTGTGTAGCAATATACTAAATAACTTCGGATTAGTGTTACCCAATGCCACTCACTGGAGAATAGCATATGTGTGAGACAAGCGAAAGTAGGGCCAGGTCGTGGGTCAACGCCCTTGCCTTTGCATAGCTTTTCGTGAATAAACATTTATTTTCATTTAAATGATAAAAAATGGCTGGAATTACCGATGTGAATTGTGGAAACAAATTTATTAGATCGACGTTTCTTATTGACTTACCGCGGCGGCAAGCTATGGATTATTGATGATCGTAAGGTGATATCATCAGTTCTTATGATATAAACACAATATTAGGTATAAAACGTCGTCTAGACGTAGATGTATATATGCTGTTTAATCGCCACACATACGAGATTTAAGTAAATAACTGAACATAATTACCCTATACTCGATGATGCAGATAAAAAGTTAATTACTGGTACTATATTGTGAGCAGAACGCTTCAATAATTTCCTGCCAATAAGTAACGTGTCAAGTATTACCACCGCACGTATAAAGATTAATACGAACAAAGTAAGGCTTTATAAAACAATCGGAATCTGCATAGCATATTTAAATATCACAACCTCTGATTATGCGTTCAGATCAATTAATAGCTCATATTGTGCTGTGAAGACTTATAAGGACCACTTTTTTGGAACGAACATACACTTTAAGTGAATACTCAAAGGCCTCGTGCGTAGTGTTTGGCGTAATTTTTCGATGACTCACCTTGAACCGCTCTAGACGCATAGTAACCTATCACACGGGGTAAGCGATTACTAGGATCAGTGTAAACTGTAATTATTAACACATGAATGTTGTAAATCAACTTATCTCATTAATATCTTAAAGTGACGGTCAAACTCGATTTTACATTTTGAAATACCAAAATCACCTGCGTGGAGAACTGTACACGTGAGGAAAAACATTAATAAAATAAAAAAGTAGTTCATAATACCCAATTGCATCATTATGGGTTTTATGGTATCCTGGTATGTGCAGTAAATAACGATGACGTCACAGCTCCATTGTCTAATGAGAATATCAAATATAATGTCATGGCAGGTACCAGGATGTTGACGTTTTCTACATATAGTCGCTTTTCTCTAGTGTGTACCTATGCACTTAAGCTGCCAAGTAAACAAATTAAACAAATAGGATGTAAACAAATTCGAAATATAATTTGGTTCCAAGAGATTGGTAAAATTATTTAAGAAGTAGCTTCATGAGGAGACGTTGAATAATAATATTTACTAGCCGTAACAAGCTATGCTCAATATTAAAAGTGATTTTATTAAGATTTTCATTTACTTTATCAATATTTCCAAATAGATACCTACCTACAGTAGGTGCATAGTGCATGTTCAAGAAGCTGTCAATTTTGTATGCCTTAATACACCCGTATTTGTCGTAGAAAAATGTAGGAATTCCGCCGGTAATATACGTTTGACCTGGCCCCTCCTTTCTTCTTCTCTACAAAAAGAAAAAGTCTCTTCTAAAAGCCATTTTATACACAATTTTGGTTGTTTACATGATTCTAGATCCAGCTTTAGGGCGTTAAAACGTTATTCTCCATTCCACCAAAATAGTAAAAGGGATCCAGTAACAAATGCGAGAGAAAGATTTGAAGTCACTATCCCAAGATAGGATTTTTTCCTAATCCAGCTTACTGAACTCACGTCATTTTTATTGTTGTCATATTATAATATATGGAATATATTTTACAGTTATTTCGTTTTAATTTAATTATTTTATATTTTGATTAACGGATAACATCATGTAAAATATTACTTTGATTTAATATAGGTATTAATTTAATGTTCAAAATTTGTTATTTTACAAGAAGTAGTGTAGATGAAATATTAATTTTTATGACGTGAAATATTACTCATGTTTGAACATAGCTTGGTGAACTTGCGACTTGGTGGCGATATTGATAATTAATAATAAATTGACTAGTCGCTCTTATTTGGTTAAAAATAATGATTACATGTACGCTTGTGAGATATTTTAAAATAATTTAATAAGTAATAAGATCAGGCGCATTAATACATGAATGACATACGTAGCTCAGTCGGTTTGACGCTGCCTGTGAAACGAGAGGCCGCGGGTTCGACTCCCGTACCGAGAGAAATGTTTGTGAGACCGAAAAATCTCTTGAAGTTTCTGATAACCACGACCCAAGACTCGATCTTAGTGTGGAGTTCGGACTATGTTTGTGACTGTTGGGTGTTATTTATTTATTATTTAATTCAAAGTAACACAGTTGATATTTATACTAGGCTGAAATATGAAATGATAACAAAGTAAACGATTGGACGATCTTCCACAGCAAAAATCCTGCAAATACTTTCAATGGGGAAAAGATTTCTTCGGAGTCGCCGATGTGCAAGGAACGTGATTGTAATAGTTTATGGTATCGTCCGGTGCTTCCAAAACATGTTTCTGGCGACATCGGAAGGACGCTGCGTCGATGGCATAATGAAGAGATAGCGGTTATGGAATGCCATCTTAAAGCTTTGTAATTATCCATTAACTAACAATTTAAATAAATTTATCTGGTAAAAATGCCTGTCGTGGTTACTACGGATCTTGGTTAAAATATGTGTTGTTTTGTTGAGACTAAAATATGTCTTTAAAACAAAATATGATTATGTGTGACCTTCCACCATTATGAATAATATTAGTATGATGCGATTTATTGTGGTATGCTCAAATAAAATTTAATGTAAGGTGAAAAAAATATTAAACAATATTAAGTATACCTTGGTTTGCTACGGTGACATTATATTTCACGGTAATTGTAAAATTACCGATCAATTATTATTAGAGAATAATAAAGGTTATTACAGGCTTGATTGAAATTGCTAATACCCGGAACGAATCGCAAACCAGTTGACAACGTTTACGCTCGCAAATAATGTTCTTTCTAAAAAATACTTATGTGAGTATAAAACACGACATCAAATACTGGGAGGCTACTACTTATCATGGAATTCGATATATTATACGATTCTTCGTATTGATATCGATAGTTATACGTCTTCCATTCGTTTATTTTATTTTTGACACATCGAGTACTGAATCAAATAGTGATGGCCTGATGCGTTATCGAATCAATTTTTTATAACAAACGATTTTATTTTTGAACAAGTTTTAATCGATTTAATACATATTTTATTTTTTGCTCCATGCATTGTTTTATAAAACTTCAGGGATATTTAAGTTACTTGATTTAATAATTATATTAAAATAAACCATTTACTCATGTTAAGTTAATATTCTTATCACTTCCGTCGGCAATAGTAATGTTGTTAAAAACAAATTGTGAAACGGCAGCACTGGGCAGACAGGTGACGCGCGCCGCCATTTTGTGGTCACTCACAACGAGACGCCC
This sequence comes from Hyles euphorbiae, assembly GCA_023078785.2. Taxonomy (NCBI): domain Eukaryota; kingdom Metazoa; phylum Arthropoda; class Insecta; order Lepidoptera; family Sphingidae; genus Hyles; species Hyles euphorbiae. The sequence goes on from CM041050.1 coordinate 16,737,234, forward strand.
GCGCCCGTGCTAGTGTTTTCCGTTCGCTGAATTTTAATTCACATTTTTCATACGTCGAGTTGAGTATTTATATTCCTCCGTATTGTTTTACCCGTGAATTCCTACATTTGGTTGAATTGAGAACATCGTACCTGCCTTCATCACTTTCAAAATGCCTAAAGGAAAGGTGCTTAAAGGACAAACAAGGGAGTTTGTGTTGCGACTTCATGAGTACTTTGAAAGGGAAAGCCGTAATGGTGGACCTCTTATACCAGTGACTCAAATCAGAGACCGTGTTTCAGCAGCATTAGGTATTACTGCTCCAACAGTTTCAAAAATAATTAAAGAAGGCTACGGCAGTAGTGGCATGGAACAAAACAAGCCATCTACACCTAAGAAAAAACGTCAGCCCTTTAAAGTGACAGCAATTGACAGTTTTGATGGTGATGCTATTCGTCGTCATATATACGATTATTACCAAAGAAAAGAGATTCCTACTTTACATAACCTAGTACAATCTCTGAAAACTAGTGGATTGTTCCGTGGTCAAAAGTCTTCTTTGGCGAAGGTATTGAATAGGATTGGATTCCAATACAAAAAATGTGACAAAAGAAAAATATTGATGGAACGCAATGATGTTGCTTTGTATCGATGCGAATTTTTAAGACAAGCTAAAAAAATAGAAGACTGGTCGAATGTTGTTTTCACCGATGAAACTTGGCTCAATGCGAATCACACGGTATCAAAAACTTGGACTGACAACACTGCTAGCTCCTCGACCGCAGTGCCAATGGGAAAAGGTGAAAGAATTATAATTTGTCATGCAGGAAACGCAAAAGGATTTGTGCAAGATGCTATGTTAGCTTTTAAATCAAAGAAAACAGGGGATTACCACGAAGAAATGAATTCCGAAGTATATGAAAAATGGTTTCGGGAAATGTTATTGTCACTCGAACAGCCATCAACAATATTTATAGATAATGCGTCCTATCACTCTCGGCAAATTAACAAAATGTCAACGCAAGCCAGTAAAAAAAATGAAATAATAAACTGGCTCCGTAACAATGGCGAGGAGGTGGACGAGTCCCTATTAAAAGTAGAGTTACTTAAAATATTAAAAATGAGGAAGCAGCCTAAACGATACGTTATAGATGAAATGGCTGCAGAACATGGGCACACCGTCCTTAGAATTCCTCCATATCATTGCCAGTATAATGCCATAGAGCTAATATGGGCGCAAGTGAAAGGATATGCTGCGAGAATAAATACAACTCCTCCTTTCACCGCAAACAAAATGCTGGAGTTGCTTAAAAATGCGTGTGAAAATGTGACGCCTCATAACTGGGCGAGTGTCGTAGATAAGACGAAGAAAGAAATAATGTCTGATTGGGATCGCGATGTCGCATTTGACAACTTACCCATGCACTCATTAATAATTAGTGTTACTGGGGATACGAGTGACGACGACGCCGATTCCGACGAAACAGACGATTGTTTATAAATAAAAATATTAACAAATTACCTTTTAGTTGTTTTAATTATTTAATCCTTAAAGTACTATGAATTCCAACATGGTTTAACTGTTTATTACAAGTAGGTACTAAACATTTATTTTCGTTGTAATCATTGTAATTATTTTAAATTAAACTCTTATTAAAAGTCACTTCAATACGTATACCTTTATTCATATAAATTAATTTGCAGCAAATACATTCGATCCTAATATTGGGTACTATATTACGTTTAACTGTTTTCATTAGCATTTTAATGTAATTTTATTTCAAATGATTCCGATTGATTGATTCTATTCAAAATCGTTTTTGTTATCTGTGGTCATTCGTTACGAATGGCACAACTCTAAGTGGGCGTTACCCGTCAAGAAAGTATCTACTTTTATTTCAAAATATTGTTCTACTGTAATGTCGTACTTTATAGGCGTGAACTGTCAAAAATAAAATAAACGAATGGAAGACGTATAGTGACTTAATTTTTATTAGGATGTCAATGAATACTTGTTAACACTATTGGATCATTCACATTCAATATGAGTAAAAGCGAAGGTAGTAGAAGTAGATTTTTAACACGTGGAGCTCGATATATTGAATATCGTTGTTTGTTCACTCCACTGTCTTGGTTTATACTTAGGCACACTAAGAACTAAATTGCACCTTTGGTGGAAAGAAAGTAACTACCGATCTACATACCTATAAGTCGAATCATTTTAATTTCATTGACTAGGGTCTGCTCGCACTAACAATTGCTATACCTACTTAGGTACTTAGCATACATACTAATGAATCTTATATTTTATTTAGACTGATTTGTAGCAGCCCGATCATATTATTGGTTTTAGCTTAGTACGGACGCAATCTATAAAAATACCAAACAATTTTACTAATAGTTTCAAAAAATGTTGCCATTTATTCTGAAAAAGCACGTAGCCAATATTTTTGTCCGTATTTTTATCCATAACTTGGCTTCTTTATTATTTTTTGTTTTTTTCCAATTCTCCCCTACTTTATGCCTAATAGCATATTTATAAAAAAAGAATCTGTGATAATTTATTCCTACTTAATCGTTCTAAATAAGTTTACTCAAACATTTTCTCAGCAACGCATACTCGTGGATCGTTCCCCTTGTAACCATAATGTGCTTGGAACCTAAGTATGTATAGTATTTTGAAATAAAACAAATTTGTATGTCAATTGATGGACTGGATTGATATGTAATGCCGGATGATATTATTATGAACTCATGTTCAAAATATTCAATTGGTTGCAGACTACAAACCATCAACAAAAATCAACATATGATTAAATATTTTTTTTGTTTGATATTTAACAAAAAGACATAAATTATATCACTTAAGTCTTAGTGAAGCCAGGCCATTTTGTTGTAACTAACAGCATTATTAAAAATTAAAATTGCGGATGAAAAAGTAATACCTATAACGTTTTTTAAAACAAAATAGCACATCTTTTGAGATATTTCTTCTTCTTCTGGGCTTCTTTTGACAGCCTCCGTGGTGCAGGTAGTTAGACGCCGCCTGTGAAACTAGAGGCCGCGGGTTCGATCCCCGCACCGAGAGAAATTTGTATGCGGCCTACAAATATTTCTTTCGGGTCTGGGTGTTTGTGAGGCCGAAAAGTCTCTCGTAGTTTAATACCCACGGCAAAACTCGATTTTAGTGTGGGGTCAGGACTATGTATTTATGTGACTGTTGGGTGTTATTTATATATTTATTTATTTTGTTAATTATTTAGCTGTAAATATCTATTTTATTACAGATAATTTGTGCTGCAATTATTGCAGTCTATTGTATTTTAGATGATCATACTATTGATACGAACAGGTAAGTAACTTGCACAAACAGCTCAATTAAAAATAGGAAGTGTAAAAATTTGGGTACTGTAAATTTTCGTTTGTTTAAACATTTTATGCAATTGCCAGTTTGCTTAATACGACGTCATTTTTCGTATACTACAATGCCGATAGTAATTTGTTCAGTAGCACAATCACTGCACTATTTTTTTAATATTATATATTATGATATGATATATTATTCAAAAAGAAACCGTTACCTTGTTCATTTATGAAAATTCGTGTCGGTCGCTCAACGATACCTACAAGTACAGCCAACTAGTGCAAATCAACTCTTCCGGGCCCACGCCCCCCGCCCCGCACGCGCCCAAAAATATACATACGTCAGTCAATATACTACATTAATAATAAATAAAAATAGAATTTGCTGACCGGTGACGAGGTCAACAAACAGTGTTTTTTTTTGTCAAATCATGACTGTTTTGCACATCAAACTTATAGATTAAATTAGGAAATTACGTATTGTATACTCCGCAAATATCTACCAAAACCATATCCTTTCATAATGTTTTACTATTATAATAATAAATCAGAATATATTCAGTTTGTGGAATGAACTTCCTGTTGTGGTGAGGCAGGCTCAAACACTGTCATCATTTAAAAAGCTATTAAAAGAACACTACCTATCTCTATAAACTGATCAGGATTATTTCCTCTTATTGATTATATTGGTAATATATATATATATATATATATATATATATATATATATATATATATATATATATATATATATATATGTATGTTTATTCGTCTATAAATGTATATAAGTATGTATATGTACAATACTTGTGTGTATGTATATACAATATGTATTTATATGTTTTCATTTCATTTGTCTTTATTTTACACTGCCCTTTCTTTTTTTCCTACTCATATATCCATCCCATGGTTGTCTGGTAGAAATTGCCTTAGAGCGATAAGACCGCCATTTGTACTTTGCTGTTTTATACTGTCTCTAAACTGTCATTTCTTTTTACTGTGTACAATAAAGAATTAAATAAATAAATAAATAAATACTTTCCGTTGATGTTAATGGTAAAATAAATTGGACTCCTCACCAGTTGCGCATTTTTGACGCGTACCATTTTGGGATGCTCACCAGCCGAGGGGATTTGATAAGAATCATTGGCTAGTTAGCACAACATTCTTAATACGAAACAACAAATTAAAATCAGTCATTTTATTGTTAAACATTAACTTTAAAATAAATTATGTAAAACCATAGGTATATTATACTAATGTACCCATAATACGAGGGCGGTCCGATAAGTACTTAGCCTCACCGCCTGACGGCGCCACTATCGCAAGAGAAGTTTACTATCGTGTAGAATATTCTAGTAGACTTCTATTTTTGAAATTTCAGCCGAATCGGGTTCATAGTTTAGTTTTGCAAACGGAGGAATCAGCGAATTTTTGAAAAATGGAAAAGGAACAATATCGGTCGGTGATTCGATTCTTGTTTTTAGAAGGGAAATCGCGCAGCGAAATCAAAGAGCGCTTGGATGCTGTCTACGGTGACTCTTCTCCTTCGATGGCGACCGTCAAAAATTGGTACAACGAGTTTCAGCGTGGTCGCACATCTGTTTTTGATGAGCCACGTCCAGGTGCCCCGAAAACGGCTACTACGGAGGATAACATAACAAAAATCCACGATCTCGTATTGGCAGACCGCCGATTGAAGGTACGCGAGATAGCTGAGACAATAAGTATTTCAAAAGGCCGCGTGGGTCATATCCTGCATGAAATTTTGGGTATGAGAAAGCTATAGGCGCGATGTGTGCCGCGTTTGCTCACTCCGGACAACAAGCGCAACTGTGAGACCATTTCAGAGCAGCGTTTGACGCTGTTTAAGCGCAATCCAAAGGAGTTTCTGCGTCGTTTTGTGACCGTCGACGAAACATGGATCCACTGGTACACGCCAGAGACCAAGGAGCAGTCAAAACAATGGACTTTACCCGGTGAACGTGCTCCGAAGAAGGCGAAGACTGTAATATCGGCTGGAAAGGTGATGGCTACTGTTTTCTGGAATTCACAAGGTGTGATCTACATCGACTACCTGGAGAAGGGTAAAACGATCACAGGACTATACTATGCCGAATTATTGGGCCGATTTGACGCCGAATCGCAGAAAAAACGGCCGCATTTGGCGAAGAAAAAAGTGCTTTGCCACCACGATAACGCACCGGCTCACACCTCCGCCCTCGCCACGGCTAAATTGCTCGAATTGGGCTACGAATTGCTGCCTCATCCACCATATTATCCAGATTTGGCCCCGTGCGACTTCTTTTTATTTCCAGACTTAAAAAAGTCACTCGCAGAGCAGAAATTTGCGTCGAATGAGGAGATCATAGCCGCCACGGAGGCCTATTTTGCAAACCATGGGAAAACCTATTTTGGGACGGGTTAAACAAAATTGGAGCATCGCTGGGTGAAGTGTATGGAGTTAAAAGGCGACTATGTTGAAAAATAAATACAAACTTTTTCAACATTATCGCGTTTCATTCGTAGGCTAAATATTTATCGGACCGCCCTCGTAAATTATTACGTTACAGTATAAATAGCTTAAGAATGTTCAGTGACCTAATAAAATAAATTAATATCGAGTTTATATAATTAATACTGAAATACATCGGCACATACATAGGCACATACATCGGCACATACATTGGCACATACATTGGCACATACATCGGCACATACATCAAAACTCACTATAAAAAAAAACTCATTTGTACAGCAGGTACTTACAAATATGTAAAAAAAAAATTTTTGTGCAGAAATGCGAGTTTGACAAGCCATCAGAATCATTTTAACAGAACAGCAAAAATGAATCTAAGAACAGTTCTAATAATTAATAGTGACAATATTCTTCGGAACAGTAAATCAAAAAATACTAAGGTTGAAAGTCTACGATACGAAGAATATGATGAAAGCGGTAAAAAGCTAAACGAATTTATGATGTACACTTTAGAAGATGTTTCTCGTTTCTTTCAAACATATTTACAAACTGAAGTATGCCACGTGAGATGTAATTAATGATGATTATAATCAACCGAGGATGGAAGCAACTACAGATGGATTAACTCTACTTCGAATCAACTCCTCAGCAGTGGTCTGCAAAAAAATAGTAATATATTTTAATAGAAATGAATTGTACGTTCTGATTTAGAAATAAATTATTGAATTTTATTGAACAGTGTTACAATATGCTTTTTGTTTTTTTTTAAAGGTTTTGATATGAGTTTCATAAAATATCAAGCGTATCGCAACACGTGCAACTTACTAAGTCAAAATCTATGGTAGTGCTGTAAGTTTCAGTGACGGAATTTTCTGTGGATTCTATAATTACTGTGGTAGTTTCTGCCATTTGTTTCGTGTTTGCAGTCATTTCTGTTGTACTAATATCATTATTTTCGATAATAATATTTGCTTCATATGAGTTATCGTAATAGTTTTTGTCCCTGAGGAATTCATTGTCAATTGGAGAAGTATTTGAATAATGTGGAGTCTCAAAATTGATACGAGCATCAAAAGACTTTTCATGAATGTTATTTTTATTATTTGTCCAATCATTCTTTTGATAATTCCCTTCAAAATAAGAATTACCATCACGTGATCTACTCAAAAGTCCGAGTCCATGAGGTAATTGGATAGGTCTGAAAAAAATAACATCATATTATTTAGGAATTGTTTTTTATTATTATTTGCAGTAAATAGCGAGACTAGCATGCCGTACACTTGATGGTAAGCGTTACGACTGCTCATGTACAGTGGGAAAACCAAACAACACCTTGAGTTACAAATGCATTGCTTGGCATTCCACTGCGCTCGCCATCCTGAGACATAAGATGTTATGTCTCAATGTGTCCAGTAGTTACTCTGGCTACTATATCCTTCAGTCCGAAACACAACAGCGTATTTAAACTACTGTTTGGCGGGAGAAATAGGCATTATTACATATTAATCATGTTATTGGCATGGCATGTTATTGGATATTAAAGAGTAATTTGTTAAAACGTAAACGTGTTAACAAAAACTTACGATATAAGTCCAATGGCCGCATTGAATTGTGTTTGAAAACGATTGATTGGATGTTTTCGATGTTGCCACATACCCAGAGACAAGCAGGACACCGAAGCTAACATATTTAATGTGTATATTACTGTACTCTGGAATTAAACGAGCGGTACTATGAGATAAATCAATTAAGTAACGTTAACCGATTAGTTTTACTGTAGCAAAAAAATAAAATAACTCACCTTTAATATCCGTACATTCATGTTGATTGCAAAAACTAATAAGTAAAGCTGTAGCTGATATAATTCGATAGGATATACCGAAAATATGAATTAACACTAAATGTTAGATACGAGTTATCAATATGAATTTAATAAAATGTCTATCAACGTACAGCTCACTGGTCTTCAGAGTTATCAATGAGTTACAAAGTTATTAGCTACAGCAATGTTTCCTGTTTTGTTAACAAAACACTGAGGTATTAAAATCGAGTGATTTTATACAGCGTAACTTTTTGCACGTAGAAGAACGTGACGACAAGCGTTTGTCTGTACTGATGTTCGTTTTTATAATCACTTTTTGCTGGAAGTGGAAAATGAGTAAAACACAATAACATTAAAATACATTATGTTTCATGTTACAAACCTTTTTCGTTTTTTATTTAAAACCCATTTTCATTAGTTACAATGTTTATTCATCGAATAGACCTGTAATCCAGAAATAACTGCTATCTCCTTCTGTTTGATTAATTAAATTATGGATGCTAGATAACAATGTGCATTTTATCGTAACTTCCTTTATCCTAGTTAATGGTGATGCCTCTGAGATTTACTATAAGTTGCAGCGAGAATATATAATATTAGATTTTAATATTGAAAGAGGCATTTAGTTCAATGTGCTTATTTTACAAATTGAATCTTTTATTCATCATCATCCATCATCCATCCATCTACCAAAGGAAGTCCACTGCTGAACATAGGCCTGCCCCAATGATTTCCACAGTGACCTGTTGGAGGCAGCCTGCATCCAGCGACGCCTCGCGACCTTTACCAGGTCATCTGACTACCTTGTGGGTGGACGTCCTACGATGCACTTTCCGATACGTGGCCTCCATTCGAGAACTTTCCGATCCCATCGGCCATCACTTCTCCGCGCTATGTGCCCCGCCGATTGCCACTTCAACTTACTAATCCGCTGGGCTATGTCGGTTATTTTAGTTCTCCTACGGATCTCCTCATTTCTCACTCGTCATTGATGTTGATGCCGAACCCTTTCCACTGCAAGAGCTTGAAGGCGTTTTCCAGCGCGGCAGTGACCAGTTTCGGAGATATGACATTTCTCTGTCTCACGCTTCTCTGTAGTGGAATAACCTTCGTACTCTGATCTTGTACTCGGACCGACATGGTGGCGTTGTTGTATATACACTTCAACACTTCGATACCGATAGTCGATGTGGCACCGCTGGGGAGACTGTGGAGAGACTATATAGAAGAAAAGCTATCAGATAATAGAAGAGCAAATTTTCAGAGATTGGAAGTCAATAATGTGAACGATTTTTCACGATTAAGTAAACAGGACGTGACATTTTAGTCATTGGCAACATACCAGTTAACACTTGCATTTAAAATGTTTATTATCTCATCGAAACTTATAGAGAAGCTGCTATGGAGGACATACTCGTAACTGAATCGTAACGGAATTGAAGAACATGCGTGGCTTTTGCATGTGAGAGTAAAACTATACTTGAAAAATAATAGTCCACGCTGCCAAGTGCAGGTTGGCGGATTTCACATAGCACCGAAATTCTAGAAAACCTCTATGATATTCAGGTTTCCTTCATGATATTTTCCTTCACCGTTAAAGTGTATGGTAATTGACTATCACAATACACATAACTTGGAAAAATCAGAGGTATGCCTTGGGGTTATAAAATACCTTTCAAAATTAAAAAAATACATTAAAAGTATGTGTACTTAATAACATGTAGAAAAATGTTAAACTATAAAGTACGATTTCGTCGATTTGACAGTGAATCAAGTCTAGCGTCCTTGATATAATTAACTACACAAAAATAACTTTCCAATGGTGTATCACACATTTCGATTGGAGTTGGTACCAGGTTCCATACATTTGTGCCTATCATCGTGTGTAAGTTTAAATATATGTCCCAAATTTGACATGTATAAGTGAAATAATTTTGAGCTATGAGTGGGTCAAAAGTGGCTCCAAATGGTTCGTGTAAAACTACACACAGTGTTACTCATAGAACAGTTGATGTGGTGGTACTCGCTAGTTCTGTTTGCTTGAACTTGGCATCCCACTCTACCGTGCATATAATAATGGTTAAATCATAAATGGAATGAGGTACACGAATTAAACATATTTCCAACCGAAACATAACAGTGCATTTACACTGCAGTTTGGCTGGAGAAATAGACATTGCGGTGATACCTACTCCGGCGACCTTGCACAAATGAAAGACCTATCACCAGTAACAGTCGCTTGACGTCCAGGATTAGAATGGCGCTAGAAGCACAAACTTAGCGTTCTCTACCGTTCGCCAACCGATACGTATGCAAGAGAAACAGTATGAAACACTACAACTGCTTTTTGCAAAAAATCGATATAAAAATAAACTCAGCTTATTATTAAGGCAAACTATGTATAACTTACTGGTGGTAGGTCTCTCATATGTGAGAGGGCGCCTGGATGAGTACCACTGCATGTCTATTTCTCCCATCAAACAGCAGTTTAAATGCACTGTTATGTTTCGAATTGAAGGAAATTGTAGCCAGAGTAACTACTGGACATATTGAGACTTAACATCTTATGTCTCAAGATGACGAGCGCAGTGGAATGCCAAGCATTGCTTTGTATTTCAAGGTATTGTTTGGTTTTGCTGCTGTTCATGAACGGTCGCATCGCTTAACATCAGGCGAACGGCATGCTCGTCTCGCCATTCACTGCAATAAACAAAAAACTGGCAACCATATATCTTTCGGTATTAATTCAAAAGTATCATAAAAATACGCAAGTGGTCTGTTTACACTTACAACTATGCTGCTCTGACTTTATACATGAAATTTCTATTCATGACTCACTATAGCCTTAGGTACGTCTTTTGAATTTTATATTCTTACTAATTATTGTTAGTGAGCCACCATGTATAGCGTTTTTATTGAAGAACTTGCTACCAACTATATGAGTTTTGAAATTGCTCATGAGCTTTCCAGTTCTCAGCCAATGTTGTGTTACACAAAGTATATCAATATTCTGACAACTCATGAACAATTATTCCGTTTGTATTTCCTTACATAGCATGCCCTGACTATTTTGTTGAACTAGGTTTAATATATTATTATCACCCATATTGCAAACTCTATTCTGTCTAATGGATGGAGAAGTAATCATTTGAATGTCATTCGAAATACATGAATTGTTATTTGTAATCAAGTGAATGTTATTACTGCTAGCATTATTATTTATTATGTGACATTTCTGATGGCAAGAGGTAGATTCAATTGTCTTATTAAAAATTTAAATAATTTATAGAATTATTAAAATTTAGAATAGATACAAGTGTAGCATTCCTTGTCTTAAAATGTGTCAACTACTCAATAGAAGCAAGAGGACAAGCCAAATTTTGTTATATAATGTCATTTCATATAATATGAATTAATTTGTTTATTTATTGTATATTTACTATAGTAAGTATGTATGTCAATCACGAAATGAGACTATAAATAAGGATGACAATTGACATCGGGTTTTCAGAACACGGCTGCGTCGAGGCGCGCAGTCGCACGCCTAGAAGTGATGTTACGCCTGACCATCTTTGCGCCTGACTGATTTTTATTTCGAGCGAATAAATGTACACGATGATGTCATGTTACTGAAACTTAAAAAAATCAATGAAGCTAACTTCAGGTATCATCAAGGTGTCAGTTTTGCCCTCCGTCTTTTCCCTCTTTATTAGCGATTAGCTGTTTCTCTATTTATTTCGTATAGTGTCTGCATTCCTGTCTTTGCTCTTTTTACGAGTACATTGCTATTTCCGTATGTGTATCTGAATTCCTCGTCCATAATTAAATATAACTAATCCAATAAATTATCTTGGTAATCTTATATATAATATTATATCTTATATCTTATAAATTATCTAGGTAATACTTTGTACAGCTAAATCAATGTAACTAGAATCAATGTCTTAAAGTAATGGGTCAATTAAGTGTAAGGCCACATCAGTGTAAGATCTTATCCAAAGTCTTTGTCTACATATTATTTAATAGAATTTTCATCACAGTAGCAGCTTACACTTTAGTGTTCTCATGTAAAACGTAGTATTAATAAGTATCAATTCAGAAAATAGGCCTATTTATCTCATTATCTGCCTTAGTTTACATACACATAAACTCACGCCATTTTCAGGGTAGACAGAACCTACCCTTTCTGAGAAAATGCTCTAGTAGCAACCAGAACACCCATATATTGCGTTGTTTTCCGTCCGATAGATAGGGGGCGAATCTATCGCCATATCGGGCACAAATTCGTAAACACGACTGACTGTATTAGTTTAATATGGAAGTATTTGCACTTATGGCAAGTTTTAGATTGCTTAAGCATACCTTTGTTATCACATGCAAAACCTCATTTTAGGCATTGTGCTGCATTTAATTATATTAATATCACTGGCAAAAATACAACCAATGGCAGTTTAGACATTCATAAATGAAAAAGAACATATGATTGAAGTCTTTGTGGCCTAGACCGTACCATTTTTGGGTATAACAGCATTTAAAAATATGAAAATTGCGGATGAACAAGTTATATAACATATTTCAAACAAAATAGCACTTCCTTTGCGACATTAAGTTGTAAATAACTATTTTATTACAGATATTTTGTACGGAAATTACCGCAGTATACAGTTATTTAAAAGATCATGCTACTGACACGAAAAGGTGAGTAAGTTGCATAAACAGCTCAATAAAAATAGATAGTGTAAATTTTCGGTACACACGTATAAACATTTTACATAATACCATAGCCACTTGGTAGTTTACATTATAACTTGACAATATAAATAAAAATATAATTTACTGAGTTTGATGGAAAGGTCAACAAAACCTATTTGTCAGACAATGTCTGTTCTCCATATAAAACTTATGTATTCAATAAGAAAATTATTTGTGTAGTGAATATTCGGTAAATCTCTACTGTAATCATGTTAACATTTCACATTTCAGTAACATAGGTAATATTCTGTATTCGGTATCAGCCAAATAAGTCCCACTGCAAGACACGGGCCTCCCCTACAATCGAGAGTACGATTGAGAGTGGTTAAGATATATAGTCCACCATGCCGGCCTAGTGCGGGTTGGTGGACTTTAAATACCATATTAATTCAAACAAATGGCTATGGTATGCAGGTTTCGTCACGATGTTTTCCTTCACCTTCGTAGTGCGTGGTGATAAACTTTCAATACACACTTGAATCTGAAAAGTCATTGGTATTATAAAACAACAAATTATATTCATAGTAGTTTATTGTGGCACACAAAAGTAAAATAAATCATGTTAAATCATAAAAAGCATAAGAATGTTCAGTGAGGAAATAAAGTATATTAATAGTGAATTTATACAATTCTAATATTTACTAAAGTGCAGATATAATTAAATCTAAAAGAAACAAACAAACTATAGTTAAAAAGTAGCAGTCCGGCCCGGCTCGGTCCAGATACATTTTTTTTAATATATGCTATCGCACATGTTCATTAGGTTAACGTAGGATTCGAACGGTGAAATAATTTTTCAAATTGATTCAGAGCCAGAAGTTTCAGAGCCTATTCAATTCAAACAAACATTTTTTTCTTCTTTATAAGATTAGACTATAAAAATAAAACCGGGCGTATGACAAGCCTTCAGAAATATATGAATATTTCTGAAGCAAGCAAAAATTAACCTTATCAATATTCTTCGGAAATGACAATCAAAAAATATATAGGTTGAAAACTTCAATGAAATTATGGTATACATACACTATAAAATATAATAAAATAAAATATATTTATTTCTCATTTCTTCAAAACGTGAAAACTGAAGTATGCCACGTGGGATGTTAATACTTAATAGTGAATATCATCCTCCGAGAACGGAAGCAACTGCACTTCCCCCTATATTATAGATTTTTATAACTAGGTGTTGAAGGTAATTGTGCTGCTGCTGCTGCAAAAAAAAAAAATACAGAATGTGAGTTCTTATTTACTTTCTTAACTTTGGGTCCAATACTAGTTATGGCAAAAGCGCCGGAAAGCATGGAAATTCTTCCTAGATCCCACGAGTTCCGTAGAGTATGCAACATCAGATGTTATTTGCATATTGTTCCACATTATTCCGCGTTCATAAGACCAGTGATCACACTCCCTATTTGATGTGCAGTTTTTTCGTACGCACAGTCAGGTGTAGAGCATAGACACCCAGGCGATTCAACAATCTTAAAAGTGAATAGATTGCTCTTAAAGTTGCCATGTCCTGTTGGGAACTGTGATATACACAGTGATCAAATTCTAGCCAAGATTTTCTTAAGCAATCGCGTACGAACGGAAAATATTAATATAGGTGACGACCCTTTGAGGAGATATCCCATTAGTCTAAGATCCCGCCATACATCGACCTTCACCGAGATGTTTATTTGATGAAACCTATTTTATATGCAATTTAATATGTCAATAAATATATTGTATATGGGTTGCCTTGCAAATTTCAGTCCAGAATACGATTAATTAATTATTAAAAAAAAAAAAAATTTTTTACACATTTCACCTGTTTGATTATTAAACAAATTCTATACCAATCGAAAGTATGAAACCCATAGAATATGTAAACGTTAGGTTGCCTATTTTTTTCCGGTCACAACCGTCAGGTTGCCAGGTATAAACAGGTAAATCGCTACTAGCATTTTGCGCCGGTCTGATTATTGAATGGAAATTAAATGAAAATAAAGATCATTTTATTATGAACACGGTGGTATAGGGTTGCCTGCGAAAAATCAGTCCCGAATTGCGGTTGTCGAATTTAGAAAAGTGAAATATTGCTCCGAGTGACACAGCATAGCAGCTGTTCGAAGTCCGCTCATAAAGAAAGAGGGTGCGCATGCTATTTATTCTTGAGAATGAAAAGGACAGCGATAGACTCGTATATGCTGTGTTCTGTGTTACCTGGCAACCTGAGGGTTGTGACCGGAAAAAAATAGGCAACCTAACGTTTACATATTCTATGGGTTTCATACTTTCGATTGGTATAGAATTTGTTTAATAATCAAACAGTTGAAATGTGTAAAAAATATTTTTTTTTTAATAATTAATTAATCGTATTCTGGACTGAAATTTGCAAGGCAACCCATATACAATATATTTATTGACATATTAAATTGCATATAAAATAGGTTTCATCAAATAAACATCTCGGTGAAGGTCGATGTATGGCGGGATCCTATACTACATCGGTTCTGGCATTCGTCAATTAATTCAATGTCGGCAGTAGAATATGGTTTAAATAATCGGTTAATCTTCAAAAAGTCGCGGCATGTAATAAAGTTAACTTGTTTATTGTTTCTCTTAAATAATATAATCCAGCTCGTCTTTGCATCTTCAGATTGGCCGGAAGTACACCTGCGAGAACATGCAAAGCCTATGTATGCCTTACACAAGAATATCAAAGCCAGGCGTTGGGTCTGGAGAAACTTCCTTCGAACAGCGCCAATAGATAACTTTCAATGTATTCAATGATAATATAATATGATAACAAAAAAAATGAGTTATAGAAAATTTCAAATGAATTTCAACAGTTGCAACTTACTCTCTTGGTGCGGTAAGTTTCAGTGACTGAATCTTCTGTGGATTTTATAGTTCCTGTGGCGGTTGCCGTCCCTTGTTTAGTGTTTGCAATCAATTCTATTGCACTAGTATCATTATTTTCGAGAATACTATTTGCTTGCGTCACAACATTGATACGCGCATCCAAAGGCTTTTCATAAATGCTGTTATTATCATTTCTCCAATCTGTCTTTAGATAATTCCCATAACCATCAAAGTTAGAATTACCGTCACGTAGTCTACTCAAAAGTCTGAGTCCATGAGGTAATTGTATAGGTCTAAAAAAATTACATCAAATTATATAAACACTGCTATTCGATATTAAACATGAATTTAGTAAAACGTAAACATGTTGTCAAAAACTTACGTTTTTAATCCAATGGCCGTATTGGTATGTGTTTGAAAATCAGTGATTGGATGTTTTCGATGTTGCCGCATATCCAGAGAGAAGCAGGACACCGAAGCTAATATATTTAATGTGTATATTACTGTAATCTGGAAATAAATGAGCGGTACTATGTGATGAATCAATTAAGTAACGTTAACCGATTAGGTTTATACAGGGTATCTCAAGACTGCAACCGAAAACGAAGCCGGGTGGTAGTTTTAGTGACTTCAACATTTGCAACAGAAAATGTTGAAAAAAAAGCGACGATATTTTTTGTTATTTTTTTCCTATGGTCGTATTTGGATGGTACATTCATTTTTTTCCTAAAATAATAGTGTATACCCTTTTATTTATAAGGACTTTAAGGTATAAAAGAGTTTAAATTATTATTTTAGCAAAAACTATGGATTTATCACCCAAAAATTACGATATTTATAAAATCATAAAAAAAATTGTCGCGTTTTTTTGCGAAAATTTTAGTTGCATTGTGTTTGTACTCACTAAAACTACCACCCGGCTTCGTTTTCTGTAGCAGTCTTGATATACCAAGTATAGGGTGTTTTTATGGAGGTATATAACTTTGAAATAGAATAAAACGAAGATGCTTGTTTAAATTGACGTGAAATTGGCCTTATTTGAAAGATAATCTTCTGGCATTATAAATTAAATAATGACTACTGGCATATGACCGCCACGGCTGGCTTGGACGTAGTCTAATCTGGGGGTAAAATTTTCTATGACTTTTTCCAACATTTGTGGCCGTATAGCGGCAAATGTTGTCCTCTAAGTGGTCTATAGTTTCGGGCTTATCGGCGTGGACTTGTGACTTCACATATGCCCACAGAAAATAATCATGGGTCCGAAACGTGCCACTATGCGGTTACCAAACGTTTCTTACATAGCTTGTGCCACAATTGATTTATTGAAGGCCGATAAGCCCAAAACCATTGACCACTTAGAAGGCAACGAAAGATGAAGATATAAAAATTAAAAGATATACGGCCACAAATGCTGGAAAAAGTCACAGAAAATTTTACTCCCAGATTAGACTACGTCCGAGCCAGCTGCAGCCGAGTTATATGCCAGAAGTCATATTTAAATTATAATGTCAGAAGATTATCTTTCGAATAAGGCTAATTTCAAGTCAATTCAAAAAAACATCTTTGTTTTATTCCATTTCAAAGTTCTATACCTCACTCAAAAATAAACTCACCTTTAATATCCGTACATGCATGTTGATTGCGAAAACTAATATGTAAAGCTGAATAGCTGATATAATTCGATAGGATGTATTATATTGTAATTATTAATTAGCGCTCACTGTTAGAGACAAGTTATCAATATGAATTTAATAAAGTGTCAACGTTCAGCTGAATGCTCTGTGGAGTTGCAAATGATTTCCAATAACTTTGTAATATATATATATATATAATATGCAAAAATATCGCGTCCTGTGCTTAATCGCCTTCAAAAAAGGAGATTATCGATTCGACCTCTTTGTGTGTAATATTGTCAGAATTGCACATTTGTTGGTTATGCTAGTCTATACCAGCGTCTGAATCCATGTGCCAAATTTTATAAATGTATGTATGTTTGTCCACGCATATTTTAAGAAGTATAAGGCTAACATTGTTTCAAATTACTCAGTCAGTATAATTTAGGAATGTTCCCTTTTTCCCAGACATCAGTCTACAAGGTGAAAAATATGTTTTAGTAACTGATACGGAATTTCATCAGAAGTTAACCATCCTGGTCAATTACTAGAAAATCATGGTAAAACGGAATCCATAGTGGACCATCCTTACTCGTACATCTCAATCTTGTAAACAAATTGTCGTATATTAAATACCCTGTTAACTCCATGAATCCTAAACGAATGAGAAAAATAGAACACTTACTATCAACAAGGTGACGAAGTTTTTATTATTTAAGTTCAAACTTTTTCAATCCATAAGAAAATTGTTACAAAAATAACGAATAATAGATTTATAGTATGTCAATCAATTAAAAGTTGGCGGGCATTTGGAATATACGCAAAAAAAAAAAACGTTCTTCGTTGACCAGATGGTAGCACTGACTACTTAATATGGAATTCGTTTTAAAATACGCTACGAATTCTTATTTTATCGGTTTAAATGCATTAGTGGTAAACTACTGGTACATGGTCCATTACTAGTGAGTAATATCTATCTCATATTCTGGATAGGGAAGTCTTCTTCTTTGTTAATTCCCACTTTGGGTGGGGTCGGCTCTTCTAATGTGTCAGCGCCAAGTTGTTCTATTTGGTTTGTCGGATCAGCAACTTTATTTTTGTGCATTTTCTCATACTGATCCACCAGGTAGAAGAAGGTCAAACCCTCTTTTGTGTTCAGAAACGTTCATCGCTTCTCTAAGCAAGTGATTTTCGTTTCAGCGTATATCGTGGCCAAACCACCACAGGCATCTCTCTAAAGTTTTTCGGGCACAAGGGTTTTGAAGCTACCTCGGATAATTATGTTTCTTTCGGATCCTGTCCAGCTTTTTTACCCCGCCTGATCATCGTACCATCTTCATTTCGGTCGTGTGCAGTATTTGTACATGCGTCTCATTTACCGTTCGTCCCCATCGCTAGTCCTACCACCATTTTGTAAATTTTGTCTTTTGAATGAATAGGCATTTAAGGATCACATAGCACTCCATTCAAAGATCACCATTTCTGTTAGACAACACTGACCCTATGCGCGACTGCTTCCATAACTACACTGTTGGAAATAAAAGAACCTGAATATTTAAATTGTGTTACTTTGGGGACTGGTATTTGGACAGGGTAGATTGTGGCCATATTGTTCGAAGTTTGGCAAAAACTACACCACTACTACTACTACTTTAAGTGCTTTGTTAAATAAGATTAAGGTCATGATAATTAAGATAATGATAAGGAAGTTAATATCCGTTAACAATTCAACCCATATTCGTCTCTTCAGGGTCAAAAACCACAACAACAGGACATATATTTGTATAAGTGGTATGCAGGGCAGTGTATGCACGGTTGTTTTGGATTGAAGGACATTTTAAGCCAGAGTGAACTTCTTGATATATTGAACTTAACATCTTAAGTGTCAGGATGGCGAACGCAGTGGAATTTCAAGCATTGCTTTGTAATTTTAGGTATCGAATAGTTTTGCTAATAATTAAAAGCGGTTATATCGTTTAACATCAGGCGAACGGCATGCTTGTATCGCCATTTAATGCAATAAAAAAGTGGTGTTGTAATTATATTATTATTAATTCGTCACTTTTTATATCCAAAATGAACGCATGCCCTTATTTTTATTTGTAATTAGCCAGCCATGGCCAATAGTGGCACACAAAGAATTGAAACCGAGCTCCTCAGCTCGGCGAATCTCTCAGGGACACTAGTTAGTATTTAGCCCGCATCCAAATTATTCAGAAATAAAAACAAACACGTGGAGGTGGAAACAAATATTTGTCCACTTCCCTGCGAAGTGCGTGACAAAATATTGAGTTAAGGGTTATTTATCCTCCGATATAAAGATATGCAATTGGAGAAGCTAGACATTAAGCACCACGGGATAAAAAAACACGGATCCTATAGTGTGAGCTGTTAAACTTGAGTCCAATAATTTTATTTATTTAATTTGCCATATAACACTAATTTTACAGGTTAAAACCTAATACAGTATACCACTTCCCGTGACAAAACAATGAACTAAAGAGGTAAATAACCTCACAAAAAGACTTTTACCGTCGGAGAAGCCAGCTGTAAAGCACCACGAATCAAATCATTACTATAAATGCAATGATACCTATTATATGAGCTGTTATACTAATTGATTCCAGTAGCATAAACGCCTGAAAGTACGGCAGTTCTTCCTAGTCTCTACAAGGTCCATATAGTTAGTATATAACTCCAGATGAAATTTGCATACTATCCGACATGGTTTTACGCTCATTCTGCTAAATGCGACAATCCTAAAGTATATGATGCTCGGACTGTTCACTTAAAGTTACCATGGTCCGTGAGGAACTGTGATACGCAATAAACGAA
The DNA here is from genome assembly GCA_023078785.2 of Hyles euphorbiae. Lineage (NCBI taxonomy): Eukaryota > Metazoa > Arthropoda > Insecta > Lepidoptera > Sphingidae > Hyles > Hyles euphorbiae. The sequence goes on from CM041050.1 coordinate 16,756,924, forward strand.
GTCCATCCAACTAGCCAAGCCTTTGTCAAACGATCACGCACGGTTAACGGAAAATATTGGTGTTGATGCCGTTCCTTCAAAGATACCTTCCATCTATGTTACCATTCATCTAATAGTTCACTCTGTACCACTGAAAGCGGTTTAAATAATCTGTTAACTTTTAAAAGTTCACGTGCTGTTACAAATCTTTTATGCATATTCACCCTTGAAGAGTATTGCATTGCGGCGTGACGTTGCACCTATAGGTCTATTGGAAATACACCCAAGTTTCGGTACTAACAGTTTTATATGCCTTACACAAGAATATCGACGCTAAACGTTGGCTCTGGAGCAGTTTTCTTCACACATCACCAATGTCTTATCAACTCATACGGGATATCCATAACAAATAGTTGCTCCATTGATGATCTTTATTGTATTGAAAGATAGCCCCTACGTTGATATCGATACTCTTGTCAAAGTACTTTGTATCGGAACCTGTGTCAATCTAGGCAAGACCTCGTACACAGTCAGGCGATGGTTACTACACGACGCGTCTAGCAGGACGCGCCACCCATCAATACGTCCGTTTCCACTAGAAAGTGTGACGTCATTAGATCATTCATCCATAAGGCTCCTGTGAGCAAGTGGTATAATGGGGGTGTCGTGTATTTCGAGATTCATTTTTGCAATGAAATCTTCTAAAGCGCAACGTCGCTCGGTATTGGTGAAGCGATATTTGCTATACCAAAGGACAGATGACGCATTACCAAGATATAGAGGAGGTGATGAAGGTGGGGACCCACAGGGTCTTGAGTATTGAAAAAAAAAGCTCGCAACATAAACCTTACAGATCAGAATTGACACCTCAGTGAATGCACAATGTGACGTCATAAGATTATGTACTGAGGCTTGTACTGAGGTAACGGTAAAATTTGAACCCAACACAAATATACCTGCTTGTGATGACTTTAAAACTCATTTAAGGAATTCATTACGAGATGGAAGATCTTACATTGGGGAAGAAGGTAGCTCTGAGGCCCAAAGTCTTATTTGTGTTTAGTATTCGGAGTCATTATCTATACGATCGTCGGGTATAAGAGAATTCAAAAGTGGTCTCCTCGTTACTAGTAGTATAGGTGTTATTTACTTTCTGTTTTCTATGTAAGCCAAATTAATTTACCTACCGAGACCAAGGATAGTCCTTCTCGAGGCGATCTTTTGTTTTGCGCAAGAAATTACCTTTAACTTTAGTTACCGCGGCCCTGTAGTGAGACTTGGCTACTTTAAGCGTGATATAAGCACTCGTGCACTCGTGAGTACTCGTATGTCTTCAGAGACAATTTCGTTCAACTACAAGTTTCGGCTGTGCGTTGAATGTTGATACGTTAGTCGAGTCAGTTTCGCTTTTACACTACTTTATCTTTTATAATTTTAAGTTTTATATACTTTCACAGAGATTTCTGACTTTTATAACATTATAAAAACAGAGTATTATTTGTGTTATGAAATGTATGAAAGTCAACAATGCGTGCAATGGAATATTGGTCCATAGTTTTTCTTCAAGTTGATACTATTTAAAACTAACTGGTTATAAACGTGGTAGGATATTATTTTTTTACAATTAGATTTAGAGCATGTGTATTGAACTAATATGAACAAGAAGTGAGCATAGCTTATTAAGGTGGATTTTGGCGAATACAGTAAGTTTAAACCTTTCTAACACTAATATAATCTGATCGGAACAGATTAAAATTCTTAGGGAGTCTTCAGAATACTTTAAGGTTGAAAAGTTACCGACGAAATTCTTCCTTTGGCCATTTTATCCAATATAATAAATTAAGCTTTGGTGTACCAGATGATTTATAAAGATTATTATTTCAGGAAAAACAATGTATAAACCACCCAAGTACGATGACGGGAAAAAACATTGCAACATTTTAGTTACATGATGTCTGAGTCACTAAAACTACCACCCGGCTTTGTTTTCGATAACTTTGTCATACCCTGTAGATAAACATAAAACCAAGGGCAGCACAATCCCCTGAATCTGGCAAATAAAAGAATAATACAATAAATATTCTATATATACGCTTCTTTAATTTCTGTAATAACATTTAGAAGCGCAGGATGGTGTGCGACTGCATAGTATACGCAATGTCCGCTCTCGGGGCCTGCATTTCCGACGTATGCGGAACTCTCGGGTGCTAACAGGGCGTGCAAGTCGAGCCAAATTATTAAGCCTGTACCGACCGCGCTTCATTTGTAGCAGGCCAAGTCTCACTCCGCGCTTCAGTGCCCTGGTGGTACAAAAATAATTATATAAAATTTAATTAAGCGAACACAAAGCAGGCGAGGTGTATGTAGGGTGCCTATGAGGTCGCGGGATACCTGGACAAGATTGCAGGAACTCGCTGGTTGCAAGATGGTCTCAAATGGTCGATTTGGTGATCTTTAGGAGAGGTCTAAATTCAGCAGTGAAAGTCCTGTGGGTGATGAGAGATGATAAATGGCTTGAATGGTCAAGAACCCGTGATAGTGACAAATATATTGCATTTTGGGATTCAGCGTATATGTGTATATTTCAAATAACCGGCATACTGTGTTGACCGGCAACAAGTCATCATCATGCCATTAGGTTCATCATCTATGTCGTGTTATAACAATAATGAAATGTTTACAGCTCCATATTGTTCAATTAGGTTTGTTAAATTTTCAAACACAAACAACCCTCACCCCTCAGTACCTACCATATTCGATTAGATAACATTCCTGTTTTAGTAACAAGAAGTTGTATTAATGCCGTCTAATGGCTAGCGCCATCCAAGCGGAGGTAATCTTTTACGATTTCCTACCGCCCGAATAAGGTTTTATCAAACAATTTAGAATAGTTTATATTACATTGGCCATAAAATGTGTATTAGTCAACAGGCGATGTCGATGCATACTTCGGCGTCGCGTCACCGGATGCCATGGTAGACCGAGGGAAAACTACAATAAGTAAGCGGCTGGCCGGTGGCAAAATCCCTTGACATTCCGTCCCAATGTGCGTGGGCCTTTATGGTATTTTTTGTGCAATTTTGCGGTATTTTTCATTACCCCAAAATTGCGTGGAGGAACTTGATTAGCCACTAAGGCATATGTAATGATTATTCCATTCAAAAATCATATAAGTGTTATCCAACGCCGACCGCAGTAATCAATCGCGACGGTAAGTATAAAAAATGCGCAGCTGGCCCTCGACGGGAGTACGTCCCCACCAAATTAAATTCTGACCACCTGCTAATATTATTTTGTTTCATATCAAATCAAAATATATATTAAATTAAAATAAGATATATTTTAAAATATACATTGAATTTTCAATACTATTATCGCTTCACAGAAGAAACGGCTCAAGAAGCTTCCTCAGCAATACGTTTACGATGATAGAAAAGTGGCAGATCCAATTTAAAATATCCGTTCAATGAAATAATTACATATCGTTGAGATATTTAACACAAAGTGCGATCTGGAAATTGTCTGTTCGGTATGTACTAGAGTTGCCACACTGGTTCGTAATTATGTTATCTTCGTTTATATTTATGACTGTCACTTACCTGGACAATTTTCGACTTATTTTGGGGTCCGAGATACTATATTCAATCTTAATGAATTTAATTATTGTACGTGCTGACCAGCCTGTGTTCTTCATTAGTTTTTTTATCGCCGACACAACCACTTCTCCGGTATTGAAAGATGCTGCTTTGGTCATATTTGTTTGTGAATATTAATATATTTTGTTAATAAACTCTATTCGTAAACAACCATGTGCTCCATGAGAAGTATTGGAAATGAGTTTTAAGAGGCTCTTTTTACTTATAGTAATACCAATGTCACATAAAATTTATAATTTGTGAAAAACATGCATCATTTAAATACAAGAAAACATGTACAAAATATTAATTTTCTTCTATTACTGACATTTGATTACATGCGAGTCCAACGATGTTCTGTTACATGAACCATAAACTGCAATATTGAAACAGTTACGCAAAAAGTATTTATGCAGATTCCTGAAATATACAAAATGAGCGTCTACAAAATTTTTGCATTAGGTTCTATGTGGTCTTCGAAATTCAACCATCTTTAAGAATTTTGTGCTAAGTTCAAGGGGTTAACCATAAGATTTCGTCAAAATGCTCATATTCTTCTTCTTTTTTACAACATCTTGTATACACCTCTCACTCCTTTTCATCTTATAGATCATTTTATATTTCTACTAGCGGCCTGGCCTGCCTTCGCCTGGATGCTAAAATTTTTTGAGTCCCATTTAACATCAACAAAATATTATTCCGCGTCCTACTTGTTTCATATTTACACCCAATATGAGTGTCTTTTTGTTTTTATTCCTATACTTGCCCTACATGGTGACCACACTGCACCCGATGATAAGCGCATATGCCGTCCAGGCAAATTATTTTGATATAAGGATTAAGGATCAATTTGTTACTACTAAATTTACATTAGATATAAATTATCACGTTTTATTGTATTTATGATTCACAATTTTGGCGATAATGTCTTACACATAAAAGGTAGATATATCCTGTCGCGTAACTTATCGTTATACTTTGGTCAACTCACAAAATATCTTTATAAATTATAGCCTATGTTTTATTTTGCTGTATAAGCTATATTATTGTAAGCTTACATACGAATATATTCAGTAGTTTTTGCGTAAAAAAGTAACAAACATCCGTACATTCATACTTATAAATATTCGCGTTAATGATATTACCTAGTCAGGGCATGATTTGTATTCGAAATCTCCTTGAGATCGTCAGATAACCTAAGCTTAGAATGCCCGTGCAGTCCTTTATGGACAATCAGTTTTTCACTGTCCAATCTGATCCATGGAATGCACTTCCTGATGCAGTGAGACGGGCACGAACTCTGTTGTCCTTCAAAAGAATGGTCCAAGAACACTATTTATCTCTGAAACAACTACACTAGTCGATTGATTGTTCTGTATTTAAAATATAATATGTACTCAGTGTACACTCAAGCGTTTTTATAATGGCACGTATTTATTTACCTTTGTGTTTATTTATAATTAAATCAATGTAAATAATAATGCTTAAAGGGGTATTTTACTATAAGAGAGAAAAAATCTAAAAACAATAAATCTATATAGTAAAGCAATAAGCAATGAGTTCAAGTTAATTTCAGTTTATAACTCTAAATAATATTTTTTGTAATCCGTTTTGAAAATTTAATTTTTTTTATCCGTCCAAAAAAGATGCGAAACGGCAGCCGCCATGATGGATAGCGATCTTATGTCAATCCGCGGGTAGAATACCCAGGCAACAGTTGTAAACATTTTAACTTGATAACATTTTAACAAAAAATGTAAAAATTAAACCAAATCCGCGATAAAATCATTAAATAATAGTTTTATTTTTACATTTAACATTTACATTTCAACTTAGTAAGTAAACAGAGAGTTTGTTACAGTATTCTTCCCTACGTTATTTTTTTAACATATTAAAATATACGACAGTTTCGTTAAAGAAGAGTTTAATTAGAGTTACTCATGTTTATTGCGAATAATTCGAACGCCCTGAGTACAGCGTTGTTGATAAACAATGGTTGTTTACTGGTTGAGTAGCGTATCATTTTATGGAACATGGCGACTAGCGTTTTCATATATAGTACATATTTGCGCGCATAAATTTAAAATATAAATTTCATATAGATTTTTATGGGACTTGCCGATCGTATAAAAATTATATATTTTTACAATAGTTTTTTGTTACCTTAGGAACAACTAAAACACTTTTAAAAAAAGGTTTGATTACCCCATCTAATAAATATTACGGTCGCCAAGAGGCCACGTGACATGCCCAATATAAATAAATAAATATAAAAAAATGTGAGATCAATTAGGTCGGTAGGTGGATCTCTTTTTAGCACGAAATCCGGATAGGTGTGGGTACTACTGCTTTATTCATTTCTGCCTACCTAAAGTAAAGGGTCAATTTCGTCATTTCTATTTTACGACGCTCAAGAAACTCTATTCCTATGATTACACTAACCAGTACCTTACTGAAAGCATCTTCTGAAATCTCAACATACTTTTTCATTTATTAAGAAAATAAATACGCAGAACACAAAGTTTTAAGTGGATGACATTAGAAACTATTATAAATAAGTACTTTCGTACACATTTGACGTATTATTCAACGAATGATTCGTTCAATTTCTTATATCATTCACTTGATCAGCACATGGTTACTCGATGCTTTGTGAAATCGACACAAAGGTACTCGTCACTTTTGGCAATTAGCGTTAATCAAGAAATAACTAATCAACGGTTTACTTGAAGACGGTGAAAGAGGCTCCTAAATAGCCGTCCAGCAATTAGTAGTAATAAATTATCCGTGGTGTTGCTCTTTTTTACGGGCAGGCGTGCGATCTGTGCAGTGTGCGTTCCATCATTCTAACTACATAGAATTTGGGCAGATTATAAAAGTGTTTAAATTTTCATTTAAGAATAGTAGATTTCAATTGAAAAATTACATTCAATAAGCATAAAGTGAGCTGAAATAAATCTAGTGCGATCTAATTTTTTTTTCACAAACTTGCTCTAGTTCAGAGCAAATTATTATCAAGTTTGCTTTGGTTATTGATCTGAGGCAAAAACGCCCAATATTGCTGTCAAATATTCAAAAAAATATATATTTTCTTAATGTGAAGGAAGTACACAGGAATAATTGAAGAAGGTGGATGTGGGCTTGCAACTAAATTGTGTTCCAATCATGGGACATCAAGAGCATATAAATGGTAAGTAAAATTAAATTACATATAGCAAATATTAATATATTGATTCGTTTAAAACTAAAACTAAAAAATTGGACTAATAACATATAGATACACATTTTTTAACCGAGAAGTGACGCGGCGACCGCTGGTGGTATTACTCCGCCGGGTCCCTGTTCGATGGTGGGTTGAAATCCTTTGTCATCAGCGATGTAGTTGACAGTGTATACTACTCCATCAGGTCCAACCCATGAGTAGGAACCCTTTACAACCATAGACTCGTCGTCTGTGCCAGGGTTGACCACTTCGCCCTGTTCTTCGCGCTTATTACCGTCGCTTTGCTCGAAACTGATAACAGAATTATTGAATGTATATTATTGTTCATTAAAAAAAATATATATAAGAACTTACTATCTACCAAGTAGTATATGAGTATGTGACAGCACTAGTTATAGTTTTATGATATGACAAAGTAAAATATGACAGAACCATCATTATGTTCATCCTCAGCTCCAAACAGTCAGCTGATTTGCATAGGCCTCCCACTGTAAGTCGGGGAAGCATAGCGAACTGTTGGCAACGGCTGCGGCAAGTGACTACTTGTAATATTCACATCGAATTCTATACGCGGCTGAACTTCTGAAGCAATTTTAACACAAGAGAGAACAAAAACATATATTTTAGTATTGAATCAAAGCTTGAGCTTACGCGAATCTGTAAGAGCCAATTCCATCGTTGTCACTATCATATCGCAAAATTTGAACATCCTCGCTTTTGGTTCCTAGAGGTGCAGCTAACACCGCCGCAGCGAATCCAAGAATCACTAACTGAAATCCATAAAAAACGATTACACGCATCTAATTACAACACACACACTTCACTTTGTTATTTTGAGTACTGACCAGTTTTAACATATTGCGCGGTTCAACTTCTCAAGCTAACTTCAAATGTGCTTGGTTCCTAAACTAAACCCAAGTTATATACTTCTCACAATATTTGTATTGCGACATGAGGTTATTAACTGTGAATAAACCGATATAATATTTTTTGTATGTGGTCACTCCTACGATACAATGAAGGTAAACGAAACATTTGAGGACATCTTTGACCTTTAGAAAATTTAATTTAATTACATGCGTACGGCCTTTGTTAAAGCAAAGCTCATTTGCTTGACTGACGGCAATAAATTAAGATTTTGTTTGAAATCGTCATTTTGTAATAGATACAAAAGAAAAATGATCTTTGTCGTAGGTGTACAGCATTGTTTTATTGGAGTTTCGTGTTGCTGTAATGTAATGGGCAATTGTTCTAGGCTTCAGATAGTTTTTTTAATTTTATTGCGTAAGATAATAAGATCTTTTTATAGCTCTTAGAAAAAAGAAGTATTCGTATTAACTGGGAATGTATAAATAAAATATGTAAATCCAGGCTACTAATGCAACCACTGTGTTCATAATGTTACCCAATTATGAAACGCCTATTCTTATTCAGGATGCTCTTTAACTAATTTTAAATGCAAAGCCTTATGATGCTGAAGGTTTCGTGATTAGTACTTAAGTAGTAGCTATTAAAAATTTGAAACTTTATGTCCTGTCAATAAAACCAAACTGGCTTTTCAGTGGTTTACACACGTCATAATCTCTGCTAAATGCAAACAAATGATGGTAAAATTATCTAGAGACATTATACAGCAGTGGAATCCAGTATAGTAGAATATTCGTATTTGCTTGGATAGATTCAATCACAACAATAGGCCCGTTGTCATTTTGGAAATTCTTGTGGGACGCTTATTTTCAGCATAATACTTATTTACTTTTGGTTGCAGGAAGTCGCTGGATGCAGGCCGCTTCCAACAGGTCATTGTAGAGATCCTTGAGGGAGGCCTATGTTCAGCAGTGGACTTCCTGTGGCTGATATGATGATGATGATGACTTATTTACTTGGTTATTATTTATTATAATTTTTTACAGGACGGACATGTACACGAGCTTGTAGCCCGCCTGATGTGAAACAGTCATCGCCACCGAAGGACTGTCACAATTCTAAAGAACTAGCACGGCCAGGTCGGTGCCTATGTTAAGGAGAGTACTCTCTTTACGTCTTGTTTGAAGGCAGTTTATGGCGCTCAGGAAAAATCGAAGCAGTGAGTAAAAGGAATAAAGAGAGAGAGAGTACATGAGGGTGGTAAAACCGTTGTAGTGTTACGTAAATGTGTCATGTTTTCGGTTCTGCCGAGGTATATTCGGGTTCCAACAATTTGATATTTTTTGTCGGCGAATATTTTATTCTATGTCATCTGGCAAATAGTTATTTTGACGTGCTATTATAAAAAACATATTACGTCGAGGTTGACAAAATAAAAACTTTAAATTACTCTCATGCCTCGTCTTTGAATTCACAAGATTACTATAGTGTTTATAAGCTCGTTGAAAAGTTTAATGTTGACCTTCGCATTTACATTATTTATTTACGATGATTACGTACTTTGCTTAGTAATACGGTATGACAGAGCTAATGTAAGTATCGCTGTCGTTATAGAAGTAGAAATGCCTTGTGTTGAACAATATGACAATTGCTGGTAAGTCGTTGATATGCAACCCATTCATAAAAAAATATAATTATATAGCCAATTTTATAATCAGCACATGTCGTATCGATAATGGAAAAAATTACGAATTGCATATTGTAGAAATAAAATGCTCAAATGACGGTAGTCGCTACTACACGTGGATTTAAATGATTGCGGAAGACTGTTACAAAAACTTATTTTTTATTTCAAATTTATAAATCACAATTACAATAGATATATATATTCTCACTAAAATCAACCACGTATTTATTTATTAAATTATCAAATTTGAGCATAGATTTTACAAGAGAAGCGTCGCGTTCACTTGCTCAACCGAAAAGTGCCTCCTCCGTTTTTCGCAATCTTCCTCCTTGCTTTCCTGCCCCGATGAGTAGCCATCTTCCGGTTGATCACGTGATCGGCAGCCAATTGCCGCCGTCCGCGACAACTTCTTCTTGTTCCGTGCCGTTTACTCGATGTTGCCAACACGGCCCTCCTGCATCGTGCATGCCCCCAGGCACGCCTGATTTTTGATCAGCCTTATCTATAAACAGCATAATGTCAAATGATTAGTTGCACTCATTGAAATCATGTAAATAATTTAGCCTATCCTGTATATACTCTCAATTTTACTTTCGTTTGTTTAAGGAACTCCAAGACTCCTTTGGTCCTAGGTAATCTTAGAGAACCACAAATAGATTTCTCTGTTACTACTCGATGGTCAAAGTTCGACTCGGCCTATCCTATATCTTAAGCTCTCAACATCAATGTTGTCCATTTAAAGGACTCCAAGACTCCTTTGGTCCTAGGTAATCTTAGAGCACAGAAAATAGACTTCTTTAGTTGTAGATGATCACATTTGAGGAACATAGTCTTTAGACTTAGACCATTCCCGCAATCTTAGGTTCCTTCCCAATTTTACGCCCTAGTGCCTGTTCCAGTCACTCCTTTAGACTTAGGACGTGTCTGTGTCAGCTCACTTGCGTTAATCAGGTTAGAACTTAAACCATATAGCTTCATTCTTTTTAGTCATTTGTTAAATAAACGCAGAAACAAGTAAGATAAATCTGTACCTACTATCTATAGCTATTGTCTACTATTATCAGTTATCCAAAAACCACACAATGAGACTATATTTGATATCTTGACAAGCACGTACAATATTATTACATAATATAAATGTAAGTATATGAATTATATTTATGCAAGTATAAATAAACTTTACCTTGCCAACACGAGTCTTAAATCACAACTGTTACTTATTTATTCGATCCTCCAGTTATCGATATTTATCCAGGGTTTCATGTTTTCTGCAGCTGCTATTCCATTATAAGGTCTAACACTTCTTTCATTACCTCTCATGTCTCGTATTTTATATCTATCTCGATCCAAACACTTTTCTATTTGAAAAGGTCCTTTAAATGTGGGCAGCAACTTCTTACTTCGCCCATCATTAGATTGACTTTGAATCTTAACTAGGACAAGATCCCTTTCATGATATTTTCTTGGTTTGGTATGTTTTTGGTCAAAATACTCTTTCTGTCTAACTGCATCTGTTATAAGTCTGCGAGGGTTGCCAAATATTTTTGTAATGATTTCAAGTTCTTGGATTACATACTTGGACTCTGTATTTGGCACTGCCGAAATAAACACAAACTTAGTAAACCCATCTACGATTACTAATATATATTTATTTTTGTTTCGAGTTTCTACGAAAGGACCTAAATGGTCTAAGTGTAACGTGTGAAAAGGTTGTGCATATTTCGGCATTGGATATAACTCGCCTTCTTTTGTACCACCCTTATTTTTGTAGTAAATACAATTTATGCAATTTTTAATGTACTTTTTTACAATGTATCGCATACGCGCAAACCAATATTGGCTAGAGATCCTCTCTACAGTTTTATCGACAGAAAAATGACCAAGATCGTCATGGTTGCATTTTATTATTTGCCAAATACAATTTTTAGGAACTACCCAACGACGACCTTTATTTGTTCGGCGGTAAACTTTATTACCTAAGAGCTCATATTTATCGTAGACATCTTTATTATCATCAGCTGCACCTGATTGTAATATCTCTCTTATATTTACTATTCGATGGTCTTGAAGTTGCACGGAAAGTAACCAATCGGCGTTCGTGATGGACATAATTAATTCAGTTTCAGATTTTTCACCGGATTCTACTGGGTTCCTACTCAGTGCATCCACATGGTGCATACGCGTACCCTCCCTATGAACGATATCATAAGAAAATTCTTGGGTTGACAAAACCCAACGTGCAATACGCGGTATTATATCCTTTTTTGTAAGAGCATATCGAACTGCATTGCAATCAGTAACGATAAGAAAATGGTTACCCAATAAATAATGTCTGAATTTTGCTAATGACTGTATTATAGCCAACAACTCTAATTCAAAGGAATGATATTTCTTTTCATCATTTGAAGTCTGTCGACTATAATAATGGAGGGGTTTTTCACCATTATCTGTAACCTGCATTAAAATGCCTGCTATTCCGTCTCTGCTAGCATCGGTATACAGAACGCACTTTCTTTCTGGATCAAACAAGGTTAATACATTATTTGAGGATAATGACTCTTTCAGAATAAGAAAAGCTTTTTCATGTTCCTTATCCCAAACCCATTTAGCCCCTTTCTTAAGAAGTTTAGTAAGAGGACTCGACAAAATTGCACATCCTTTAATAAATTTACGAAAATAGCTAATTAGGCCTAAGAATTGCCTAAGTTGATGAACTGACTTTGGTGATGGGAATTCCTTAACTGCCTTTACCTTATTATCGCTTGGCTTTAAACCCTCCTCATTTATCTTGTAACCTAGAAACTCTATTTCTCGTTTCAGAAAATGACATTTGCTTAAATTCAATGTGAGACCGTTTTGCTTAAAAATTTGTAACACAGTTTCTATTAATTCTATATTTTCATTAGTGGTTTCACTAATTATAAGAACGTCATCTAAATACAAAACTACCTTCCCGAATCTTAAATTACCAATCACTTTATTCATCATGTGTTGGAAGCATGATGGTGCATTGACTAGACCAAATGGGAGGCGTAGGAACTCGAAATGCCCATCTTCGGTGATGAAGGCTGTTTTGTGTATTGACTCTTCGGCCATTTTTATTTGATAATAACCACTCTTCAAGTCTAAACTGGTGAAAAATTTAGAACCCTGAAGTCTATCCAAAAGGTCCTCAATACGCGGCATCGGATATTTATTTTTAATAGTATGTTTGTTCAACGCTCGGTAATCTATACACAACCGTTTCTCTCCATTCTTTTTATTAACTAACAGAGCGGGACTGGCATAGGCAGAATTACTCTCTCGGATTATGTTATTTTCTAAAAGTTCTTTAACCATATCACGCATTATTTGCCTATCATTATGCGAAGTTCTAAATGGTCTGAATTGCACGGCTTTGTCATTATTTAAATTGATCACCATTTCGTGTCCATTGACTTTGCCTAATTGGTTTATACTTGAAGCGATACATTGCCGGTATTTATAAAAAAGGTTACTCAGGATGTCACGATGTGAATCCGCATCAAAGGCTAATTCAGATTTCGTTATATTATTGCAAAAATCTTTATAAGTCGTAATATGTTGAAATATCAAGTTATCCCCGATACGAGAATAAGTTAAATACGATAATTCGGTAACATTTCGTCCTAACAAAACATCACATCCTGAGAGCTCGTCTAGAACATACAGTTCGACTCCAGGTATACAAATCGAATCAAGTTTGATATCTACCCGCACTACATCATATATTACTTTAATGCTATCTTTGGAAAAACCTTGTATCGTAACTGGTGAACTTAAGGAGTATTTTTTCAGGTTAAACCTTTTTACCAAACTGGATGTTATAATCGAACAACTACTACCTGTGTCGATAAAAGCTTGACTTTTATTTTTATCCAATTCTATCATTTTATAAAATTTATCTTTCACATTAGGTAGCTGCACATATTTCGTCTCGTGTTTATCCGCATTCTCAGACTTTGCGTTCTTTTTGTGATAGCACGTGGCTTCTTTATGACCTCGTTTGCCACAAAATTCACACTTTATCGAACATTGTATTCTCTTGTGATTACCTCCACAATTATAACATTCTAAGGGTTTGCGAACTTGATGTGAATTAGCCGAAACGTTAAAATTCGTGTTTGTGCTATTGGGCGTAAGTGCCCTGAAAATGGGGGTAGATATCGTTTGTGAATGAGGAGTGATCTTATCACTCCCATCGCGCATATTACTGGTTACTGTATTTTGTTTGCTTGACTTAGCTTTAAAAATTCGACCATGAAAAAATCCAGCTAAACTATCACAAGTAACGAAATTACCCGCTTCAACCGCCGCGGTTATATTTGTATCACCGATGTTGCCTAATATTATAGAAATCATATCATCTTCCGTGAAATTTAGAGATAAATTATTAATTCTACCCTTCTGTTCAAAAAAGAAATCGTAAAGTGATTGATTTTCTACCGGTTTTTTGTCAATAATTTCTTTCAATAAATCAAACATATTTCTCTTTACTTTAAATATATTACACATTCTTTCTCTCCAATCATGCCACAACCAGTTTGTCCACGAATGATCATTACGTAATAGAGATTCATACCATACTTTCGCAGAACCTTTTAACTTATTTAGCGCTTGATAACGAATCATACTATCAGACCAACCAAATGTTGACGCGTGATATTCTATCACATTTGACCATGCAGTAATATTATCACATATGGGATCAAATTCAGGTATCGTGTTATGAAGAATAGAATGCTTTGTACTCACAATTTCTGTGTCTGTATTACCCGATACCTTCGGCCGTTTCCTCCTTCTAGGAACCGGCGACGGAGTCCTTGCCTCAGTACTGCTTGAACTACGACTGGTAGACGACGGCGAGCGGCAGCGTTTTTTCTTATGTTTCCGACTACTACTTTTCTTCTTATTACCCATTTCGAACACTGATTATGGCGCGCGCAGGCTACAGTGCACTTCTGATGTAGAAATAAAATGCTCAAATGACGGTAGTCGCTACTACACGTGGATTTAAATGATTGCGGAAGACTGTTACAAAAACTTATTTTTTATTTCAAATTTATAAATCACAATTACAATAGATATATATATTCTCACTAAAATCAACCACGTATTTATTTATTAAATTATCAAATTTGAGCATAGATTTTACAAGAGAAGCGTCGCGTTCACTTGCTCAACCGAAAAGTGCCTCCTCCGTTTTTCGCAATCTTCCTCCTTGCTTTCCTGCCCCGATGAGTAGCCATCTTCCGGTTGATCACGTGATCGGCAGCCAATTGCCGCCGTCCGCGACAACTTCTTCTTGTTCCGTGCCGTTTACTCGATGTTGCCAACAATATCATTATCATATCATTCTGTAAAATAATAAATCTGTAAAGTGTAGGGTCCGTTGCAGCTCACAAATGTTTATTTTTTCAAAGTTACGTGATTATTATACAAAACATTGGTATGTTTTATATTTTTATGTTTCTATTCCGACATGATAGTTACTGTAGCGCACCAGAAATAGAAAGGAATAGTGTTTTCAACGGTACAAAATGGCTATTACTCGCCTATAAACAAAGTAAACATACATACATAAACTCACGCCTATATCCCAGAAGGGGTAGGCAGAGGTGCCAGGATACCCACATCTCGCCCTGTATGTTCCGTCCCAGAATGTGATAGGTGGTGAGCCTATCGCCATATCGGGCATAAATTCTTAACTCTGGGCTTATAATGAATAGAAAAATCCAATATCACTTTGCCCAACCCGGGATTCGAACCCGAGACCTCAGCTTTGTAACCATACCTTAGTACAACTACGACACCGTAGCAGTCAAAGACAAAACAAAGTAAACCTGCTGTATAAAAACTGGATGTGTAAAATTTGAACCCAAATATAGCCCTCTTGCGTCTCTAAGAAGGATTTGCCATATGTCCTGTTGTAGCTATTCGGACGTACATCTTAGCCCCAGACTTTTGATCTGTAGGAATATGGTTCCTAGAATGAAACTTTAAAGCAAAACTGTCACTTCTCATCGGTTTTCTGTGAGACAATGTAACCGACTTGGTCGACCCATTCGTAATATAGTTTTAACGATCTATCGGTTAGGCTCTACCACTTAAATTGAATCTTATATTTAACCATAACGTTTAGTCCGTTTTAAAATACGTGAGGAAATCCAGGTTTTGTTTCGGATTTGGATTAGCCTACAAAAACATTGACACATCATGTAAAAATTATAATTATTAACGTATTGCCACGATGGTACAGTGCTACAACGATACGATTTTAATACCGATGCCTCGGGTTCGAATCCCCAGTTAGGAAGTGATATTGGACTTTTCTGTTGACTATCAGCCCCGAGTTAGGAATTTCTGTCCGATATGGCGATAGGCTCGCCCACTGTCACATCGTGGAACAGAATACACAAGGCGAAACGTGGGTGTCCTAGTCGCAACTCTGCCCATCCCTTCTTGAAAAAAGGCGTGAGTTTATGTATGTTTTTGACGTATGTATGTTTGTACTGTGTATGTACGAGTCAATGAATGTACGAGGTTGTTCGTCAAAATAGTGGTGAATAACGCCTAAACGTTTGTACTAGCAAATTAACGTGTTAGTGTATTTGCTATTCCTTTTTGTAAATTTTCTTCCATTGAACCCTCACATAGCAATAAATTCTTATTTAAAAGTTAGTCTCCCGTAAATATGTGGACATATATAAAAACTATATTGCTTTATCGGTTGATAAAGTTAAAGCGATAAATCTGCGATCTTCAGGCGTGCGAATACGTTTTTGTAAAAATATAAGAATAGATTTTGTCGATTCACAATTTAGTACATTGGAAAAGATAATACTATTCGATTATTAATATAAATTCTTGTTGTTTATAAATTATAAAAATATATCTCAAAATGTTTATTTTTTTGTAGTTCCAATTATATTTATACATGCACGTTCTAGAATTTTGTCCCTGAGTATGTTTTTTTTATTAATTTGAATGGCAAGACGAACACATGATGGTACACGATACGACCGCTCATGAACCGCAGCAAAACCAAACAACTTGAAATACAAAGCAATACTTGGCATTCCACTGCGCTCACCACCCTGAGACATAAGATATTAAGTCTCAATATGTCCAGTAGTTATTCTGGATACAATGTCCTTTAATTCGAAACACAACAGCGCATTAAAACTGATGTTTGGCGGGAGATATAGAAATTGCGGTGGTACCTATCCAGGTGGTCTCTCACATAGTAGATATGTGTATGTGAAATAGAGTTTAAGAATGTATTATACATTTATAATATATTCTTGATTCTAGTCAGTCAGCATCACTGGTGGCAAATATAGAAACATCAGACTGGCGACTGAATGCTTACTATTTTCTTAGGGACACTAGCTTATGTTTAACCAATTATGAATTTGATCAAAAAAGCAGTTGATTATAAAGTTTACCATGTAAGTAAAGTTCCGGGACGCAGCGATTTCACTATGATTTTACAGGAGTGACATATTCTATAAGTATTTCATGTGGGATACAGTTCCCTTTCAATACTCATTGACTAGTGAGAACAACCATACTGATTACATTAGGAGCGATTTGAGTCTCGGCATGACTCGAGGATTTTACCCCAAACATAACCATTCTTGACCTTGAACTTGCACCATGAATCGATTTTGTATAGATGTATCATAAAACTACGTCTTTCATACAGGCTGTGATTTTTTAAAATGATTATGCTTAAAAATATGGATAAGTACGACCGACATTTTTCCAATATATTTTTTAAGTTATAGCTATTTATAATTTATTTAGATCAAACACAATCCTGTGAATGAATGAGAATAAGTAACACTAAATCTTAAAATATGATAATTTTGTTTAATGTATTTCTGATCGCACTCTACATTTGGACCATAATATAGTATGATGTTGAGTTACATGTATTAAGTACTTCAGTGTTTTTTTTTCTCACTGATATTTGTAGCTTTGTGAATGGAAATAGGCAAGAGGCAAAAGTACTGGCATTTTTTATGATATTGCGTTCCTTCAGCGAGAAAAAAATTGTGGAATAGCTAAGATCATCTTCTCAGGACAATCGGTGCTGTATCTAGATAATTAATTTGAATATAGGAAAGTGCAGTTACATCTAACTGCAATTCAAAAAAAAAAACAAAAAACAAATAATATAAAAATATTTTTATATTTAATACTTAATGTACACTGTATATAAATATTATATACAGTTTAATGAGCATTGTACTATTTACAGGAATCGTCATAATTACATCTAAGGAATCAGCCGAGAAGCGAAGCTACTACTGCAGGTGAGACTGCTCCACCAGTTCCTTGTTGGATTTGAGGGTGGTAACCATTCTCATCAGCTGTGTAGATGACGGTGTAGATCACGCCATCGGGGCCCACCCACGAATATTGTCCCTGCACAACCATCGCTTCGTTCTCTGTTCCTTGATTTTTCAACTGTCCCTGTTCTTCGTGCTTGCTGCCATCGGAGAGTTCCCATCTAAAAAAATATTTCATCAATGTAACACCAGTCTTACAGTGCGTGGTGGCCTGTTGGTAAACGGACTAGACGCAACTGCCAACATGTTCACGGTGGTCGCGGGTTCGAATCCCAGGGCACACCTCTGACTTTTCGGAGTCATGTCTGTATTGATAGTCAATCACCACGTACTAAAACGGTGAAGAAAAACATCGTGAGGAAACCTGCATACCATAGCGATTTATAAAAAAATTGTATGGTATGTAAGTCCGCCAACCCGCACTAGGCCAGCATGGTGGACTATATGGCCTGACCACTCTCAATCGTACTGGCGATTGTAGAGTAGGTCCGTGCCCTGCAGTGGGACGTATATGGGCTGATATTGAACACCAGTCTTAAACAGCCTTTAATTTTTTGTGATCATTAAATCTTACGCGAAATTATACGATCCAAGTCCACTGTTGTCGGTGTCGTAGCGCAGTATCTGAACATCCTGAGGGTTTTGGGGAGCGGCAGACGCGGCCGCGATCAGGGTGAGTACTATGAACTGAAACAAATCCTCTATTGTCAATATGTTTCACGCACAAACGTAACTATTGGTAACTGGACATGGGAAGCCAATCCATTATTACTGACCACTTTCATTTTTTTTCTATTATTGTTTAGTACAACCGTCTTGTTGGATGAGCACTTGGTGTGTGGGATGATTACGTATCGGAACGGTCCTCTTATATACGTATGTCTTTCTTCTAATCCCTGATTGCAACATGACGTCTGGTGAGGCACTTCATAGTATAGTACGAGATGTAACATCAGTCGCGGTACAAAGGTGAACGTAGCATGCACATACATACAATTGGTGTAGCCATATACAAACACATGCGTTTTTGAACATTTAATTTGAAACATGCAACATTTCTTAAGTAATAATGGCAGTGCAAATGTCAATGGTAATGTGTATTTCAGTAGGTCGTAATCTCATTTGTACAATGGGTCGTTATAAAACTGCTATTGATTTGTATATTTTCTTTAACGGAAACCAAATTCTAAGTTTTGAAACACTAAGTAATACTTGACACCGTTTTATGGCTACTTCAGACGGTGACATTTGACTACGCATTATAATAATATCCGTTTTAGAAGAATACATTCCTAGGTAATAGGTTTTAGAAAATTCTTTAAAATATATCGACATAAATGTGAATAAAAGTTTATATCTAACCTTTATTTTCGGAAAAAAAATATCGCGGAATTTTTTATTAATCATTTGTATCTACGCAATATCGTAATATGACATAATTACGTGTACGCAATCATGTAATTGTACTGATTAACATTCATACCACATTAATAACGTTTGTGTGACCAACTCTCCAAATACTGCCATCTGATAATTTAAGAGAGGGAAATGAACATAAATGATATCATCAGATGCATGTAATGCAAGAGTCAAAATTAAATTTGACAACATTTAAGCTTTAAGGGTTGTCGACATGTGCAGGCGGGTCGGCGGCTTATCTTTGAGTTTTTTTTGATGCAGCGAGATTAATGCCAGATCAATTATTGTAAAATAACATATATTTTTTTCAAGACTCAATTATGGTTAATGCCGAAATGAAACGTATTCGAAAATGACCTTTTTAGGGTCCCCTTACATTAACAATGTTATTTAAACATAAAATGCGAGTACTGACGAACTTATTAATAGGCTTAAAACCTTATTCAGATACATAATTCGCTTAAAGGGGACGTAACATTTATAGCTAAAATAGTATTCGATAAATATAATAGGTCTTTTGTGAGGTATCAAAATGGGGGTGGAGATTGTTTGATGATGCAAAATTAATAGTGTTTTGGAAATCTTTAATATGAATATAGGATCATGTGAGTCATGTTATATGTATTAGCAGTCAATCTCCACGCACTATAACAGTGAAGGAAAATATCGTGAGGAAACCTACATATCATGGCGATTTGTAAGATTTTTTGGTATGTAAAGTTCCCCAATCCGCATTAAGCCAGCGTGATGGACTATATGGCCTAACCCCTCTCAATCGTACTTGCCATTGTAAAGGAGGCCCGTGCCCCGAATTGGGATGCATTTGGGCTGGGGCAGTATTATTAAAATACATACAAAGGTGTGTTTGGTTTTTTAATTTTTTTTTTTTTTTTTTTTTTTTTTTATTGCCGTGAATGGCGAGACGAGCTTGCCGTTCGCCTGATGGTAAGCGTTGCGACCGCTCATGAACAGAAGCAAAACCAAACAACACCTTGATTTACAAAGCAATGCTTGGCATTCCACTGCGCTCGCCATCCTGAGACATAAGATGTTAAGTCTCAATATGTCCAGTAGTTACTCTGGCTACAATGTCCTTCAATCCGAAACACAACAGTGCATTTAAACTAATGTTTTACGGGAGAAATAGGCATTGCGGTGGTACCCACCCAGGCAGCCTCTCACATATGAGATACCTACCACCAGAATATGCTTTAATTCTAAATCGATCATCATTAAACTTGGGATAAACATTGCCAGGTGTACAAAAAAGATATATAATATGTCTTTTCATCGAAACAGCATGTACTGTACCCAAACGACACAAAAAAGAAAAAGATTATTTGATAGTCGTCCGGTTTAGTTTTAGGTGCGGCCCACATTTTTTTATATGAGCTTTTTTTTTTTTTATCTGGCCTTTAAATGACGCCCAGGCAGAGTATCCATTGGCATCGGACGGCAGTCCCATGCCAATGGAAACAATTATGCCGGCCTGCCAGTATGCCTCTTCACGCTACGGCGGAAGGACTCAGGATTGTAGGAAGGAGGGAACACGCGAGACGGCAAACTATTCCATAGCCTGACGGTGCGGCACAAAAAAGAATTAGAGAACCGTTTGATTCGCGCCGGGATAGTGTGGACCGATAAGCTATGACTTCGCAAGCTAGCACGCGTGGTTTTGGTTAGAAATGGAGAGAAAGGGATTAAGTTGAACAATTCCTCAGAGCATTCACCGTGATACAGGCGGTAGAACACGCTTAGAGAGGCGACATCCCTCCGGAGTTGTAGCGGCTCTAAGTTGCTCATAACGTCTGCATTATTCAGAATGCGGATGGTCCGCCGCTGCAATCCATCCAAGGCATCGAGCAGGTACTGGGCGGATCCATCCCAGAGGTGCTAACAGTAATCCATACCCGGCCGGACCTGCGCTTTATACAAACGATAAAGCTGACCGGGCGTGAAGAACCGACGCACCCTGTTCAGGACTCCGACCCTGCGTGATGTGGCAGATATTATGCCCTCGATGTGATTCCTTGGATTGAGATCACAGCGGATATCCACACCAAGGATACTCAGGTCATTTCGCACTAAGAGGGGAGCACCCTGAAGAATGGGGAGAGGAGAGAACGGGGATTTTTTGCACGTGAACGCATACACCTGAGTTTACTTGGCATTAAACTCAACCATATTCCTGAAATCCCATGTAGAAATGAGATCCAAGGTCCGGTTGAGCTCAATGACAAGATCTTCACGTCCCCTCACAGTTTTGACTCGGCAACCAGGAGGCCCACAGTGGTATCGCCTATGAACCGTGCTGTCATCTGCATAGCAATGAATGTTGCCACGCGACAACATGTCATTGATATGCAGAATAAACAAGGTGGGCGACAGTACCGAGCCCTGTGGAACTCCGGCATTATTATTTAAAGATTTTTAACAAGTCTTTCTTTAACCTTTACAAACATTTCACACATAAAATTAAATATACTATAGGGGGCGAGTAACCAAGGGGAGGTATTTGCGCAGCAGTGGGACACATTATAGGCTATTTTATAAAATACGGTTCACCTAATGGTGAGTGATTTGTGTTATGGTAAGTGACAATTGCAAAAAAAATACGGCTGGTGCTTGACTACACAATTGCAGTAAGTCCATTTGAGTATTACTAGTGAGATAATGATCATTCGTTACTCGACGCAATTCTTTTGTCCACTCCTTGGTTGAGGCCTGGAAATATTCCTTTTTTCCTTTTGTGCTTGTAAGACCAAGAAGTCTCTCGTAGTTCCTGATATCCACGACACAAGATTCGATCTTAGTGTGGGGTCAGTACCTACTATGTATGTGCTGTTGGGTGTTATTCATTTATTATTTATTTATAGATAGGCTGTGTATAATACATGTGTGTAGTCAAAACGCAAAACTTTCATTTGTAACAATGAAGGGTTCTTAACCAGCGTATAAGGTAGTCGGTACCTGTCCAGATATTATAGTCATGCATTTTTTTTATTATTGCTTTGTTGTCGGAACAAACAAGCCATTCGCCTGATGATATGCGATATAACCGTTCATGAGGAGCAAAGAAACCAAACAACCCTACGAATTTCAAAGATATTCATATTGGTATTCCTGTGCGTTCGCCATCCTGAAATATATGTAACATGTTAAGTCTCATTTAGGTGCGTTGCTTCAAACCAAAACGTAAGAGTGCATTTACACTGCTATTTGACAGGAGAAATAGACACTACGGTGACGCCTAACCATGCCGCCTCTCACATGTATAGGTATGAGAGATCAACTACCAGTGCTTCATAATAGCTTAGGAGCTGCGGTGTTCTGCCAACTAACAACACTTAGAATGGATGGAAGTATTGTAATATCTACATGTAAATATTGACTTTATTGTATCATAACATGCATTGGGTGGAGACTGGAGTACTTTTAGTATAAATGTTTACGTAATAACAAAATGACCTGTGTGCACTGTGTCTTATGTCATCTTTACAATGTTGCAATTTGGAAGTTTTTACAGTTGTTTCAATATTACTGGTTTTATACGTGTCATAATAATAGATAATAATGCATTAAACCGTAATTAGGCTTTAACATAGCAAAGAACTTAGATTATTTGTATGTAAATAAATTTTCTTAAAACAATGTGGTGATGAAGGAACGTCACGGATAGCTTCATTTAACTTAATACCTATTATTTGAACATGTTGTGATTCAACAAACATATATCATTAATATTTTGCAACGATATATAATATACTAATTTCTGTTTACTGTAACAAATGTTGCATGTAGACTTAATTTAAATACAACATCAATCTATGGGTCAGAAACGTGGTAATGTCAGGCCTGCGTGTAATTTGTTGACCTCTAACGTTTTTTATTCGCAGGTATTATTCGGAAGAAGACATGGTGCATTTTAGTCGTAACAAACGACTATAACTTTTATTGCCTCGTGATAAGGTCTAACGCACAAAATTATTTCTGTGATCTAACCACACAAAGAATACCAAGGATTTTAAGGTCCATTAACATTTTACGCTAAATAATACATAGTGTCCAATTGGATTATGATGAGAATTCTTTATAAAAATTAGCAAATGCATGAAACTAATTGCCGGAAAATTACTAACATCTAGGTACAAGATTTTGCAATACTTTTTTACTACGTCCACACATTTTTTGTAATCTTGTGGAAATTACTTTTGGGCAGTCAAGAAATCGTAATTTAATTAAATGATTTTATTTGCAAGTGTGTTACAAAAGATAGGTCGACGTCAATTGTGTGAGAAACTTTCAGCTTTTATAAAATGAAGAAAGTCTGGCGGCCATTGACTCTTGGTCTATTGTAAAACTAAGGGGCAGTATAATTACAAAAGACATATTTAAAAGAAGCTACAGCTGAGACTCACGACACCTCTTAAAGCAGTGGACATTTGCGACAGACAGCTCATCATAATGAATTTTTATTTGTTCATGAGTTGTATAAGCGCCTTAGTCGGCTTATGGACAGAAATTAACCAACAGTGCTTGCAAGTATTGAGACATGACCTACGTATTATATAGTCCAGATGACCTTTAAGAGCACGTTGACATAATTTATCATATACAAGGAAATAGGGAAAAGATCACCTTTACTAATTATAATACCTCATTACGTATAGAACGTTTTTGTGATTTGGAGTCCAGTCTTTAAAAGGAAACATTCGAGTTCATAATACATAATATAAGGTACAAAATATAATATTAACTATGCGAAACACATAACTAACAGATATTAAAAAAACGCATTGTAGGTAATTTTAGTCCTACCTAATCTATACTAATATTATAAAGCTGCAGTTTGTTTGTTTGAACAAGCTAATCTCTGGAACTACTGGTCCGATTAGAATTTCTTTCAGTGTTAGGTAGTCCATTTATCGAGGAAGGCTATAGGCTATATATCATCAAGCTATGACATATAGGAGGAAAGCAGTAGTGGTATTTCTAGCAAATACGAGGAAATTTTGTTCGTTTTTCGTGGTCCGATTGGTCGATATTCTAAACTGATAGTTAGAATTAAACATTTTGACCGCCATTTTAAAACGTGTATACACCCGGGCGGAGCCGGGCCCGACCGCTAGTAAATTATATGTATAATAAATATGTACTCATTTTCTGTTAGTATTAGTCCTCTGGTGGTGTGTGGTGGCCTGTTGGTAAACGGACTAGACGCGGCTGCCAACATGTTTACGGTGGTCGCGGGTTCAAATCCCAGGGCACACCTCTGACTTTTCGGAGTCATGTGTGTATTGACAGTCAATCACCACGCACTAAAACGGTGAAGGAAAACATCGTGAGGAAACCTGCATACTATAGCGATTTATAAGAATTTCTATGGTATGTAAGTCCGCCAACCCGCACTAGGCCAGCGTGGTGGACTATATGGCCTAACCACTCTCAATCGTACTTTCGATTGTAGAGTAGGCCCGTGCCCTGCAGTGGGACGTATATGGGCTGATACGATACGATACGATACGATTAGTCCTCTGATGTTATGTTTTAAGGTAATATTTTATTTATAGATAAGGAACTGATGAAATTGAATAGTATATAGGAAAACTATAATCACACATAGTGTATCAATTGTCTAATATACAGCTCTGTTATTATCTTTTCTGTTATTATATCACTTGAGGCGAAAAAATATAAGTCTTCAAGTAAGTGTTCAGTATGCCCAACAGAAACCTGATCATAAAATATAAGCCATACGAATATTTCGTCACACTTACTTATATCCCTAAAATCGTGAGAAATGTGTCGCGGGAAATCTAATTCATCCTGGGTTAGATTTTTTGTTCCTTAGTTGATATTCCATACTGCCATTAGATTCTCGAGGCGAAGAAACATGTAATTTGCCATTATAACATTTACGATGTAGCTTAACTGATTATTACACAGTTATTATATGAATGAGACTATCAAAATAATGGTTATTTCATCCGAAAGAGGAAAATAACTAAGTAATTGCGCGAAACAAACATTTCGACACTGTACCGCTTCAAATTTCTTAAAGATACACGTGTTTGCCAATCGTCATGTCGTAGGTTAGTAACAATGAAGATACCAATCATATTTTCTTTCTCTGTCGCACTTCAGCACAGTTTACTGCTGAACATAGCCTCTCCCAAGGATCTCTACATTGACCTGTAGGAGCGGCCTGCATCCAGCTATTTCCTACAGCCTTAACAAGGTCGTCCGAACACCTTGTAGGTGGGCGTCCAATACATCGCTTGCCTGTATATGGCCTTCACTCCAGAACCTTTCTGTTTCATTTATTCATTCATAGTTTAATTTCAAATTACATTATGTTTGCAATATATATGTTATGGGCCAAGTGATTAATACGGGCAGTATTCATAATGCCCGGGCAGTATGAATAATGCCCAGCCATATCGACCCAAGTGATTAATTACAATCTAAACTCACCTATTTATCGATTAATAAGTAAATTTTTACGTGGTGTGCTGCTGTATTGTCGCATCTGCGACAGACCCATAAATTAGAAAGGTTAAATTGGTCTGCTTATGTTTAGTTGTTTTTTAACGTCCGAAACATTATCTTCAGAAGGAAATTAGTGTACCCACTTTATGGATCAGTTAGGTCGACTGTGCTCCTAAACCGACTCGGGACACCCCGACTTCACGTAGTCTTTTGGCTACCGACCCTAGAGTGTATATAAAAAGCCGGAGGCGCGGAGGGAGAGCAGCCCCCGCCCGCTGTAACTCCATGCTCACCTCCGCAGCTTCGGCTTGCTGCTGCAGCCTCAGCCGCTACGGTTCGCACGGGTGCCTATCCTTCGTTACGCAAGGGCGAAGGGGCTGAACTTCCCGTAGAGCGCAAGACGTTGCAGAAGCAAATTTGTATTGACAACAAGTGTTTTAAGGTTAGGTTACTATAATTGATATTTCTCAGAAATTTTGCGTTACCTTTTCATGGGAGTGGTACCAGGGTAGGTGCGTGACCTTGCAATAGCCGCACGATGCCACTTCGGCTCATTGTTTTGATTTCGATTCGCTATACATCACTGTGCCCAATAGGCGCTAGGCATTATTCATTTATTTATTTATTTATTTGAACAGTACGATTATTAACATCAATTATACTATTCAATTACCTATTATAATATAAAGAACAAAACATAAAACTTAACAAAATAAGTGATAAATGTATTCGTTATAATCACATTGCCCGCTCTTATTGGGCATTATTCATATTGCCCGGGAAGTATGAATAATGCCCGATTAATCACTTGGCCCATAACATATATATATATATATATATATATATATATAGATATATATATAAATATAAAATTATGTTCTGTTTGTGGGTACATATGTCGCTTACCACTTAGCGAAATGCTTACTCTGCTCTTCATAGTAGTTTACATTACAAGCCTATTTACCTGGTGAAAGCAGATATATTTAATATTATATATAAAATATTGTAAGCTGTGAGGACCTAGTCTTGATTTGATAGTGCAGAAATATATTTTTGATACAGTTCCAAAATGCGGGAATCATGCGGGTCTAAAGATTTCTCGAAAGCGTTGATGTGGGCAGATGGCAAGTAATAAAAGGTTAAAGATTTTTATATAAAAATATAACGCTGATTATTAACGGTAAAATTAATATGAATAATAAGTCTTATTTATGATAAATGGAACATAAAAAAAAACAAATATTTACCTCAGTGAACATTATATTATTATCAAATGAATAATTTCAAAGATACAATCATTTTATGGCACCTAAGCTTTATTGATATGATATTATGGTAGTGATCGTAAATTTTTATATGGTTTCTTCACATGGTTGCAAAAATGCCGTGAATACATTTCACGCTGTGGTAGTTAGAGACCCTAAGCCAATCGCGGCTACTTATGTCATAGCCCGGTGAACTTACCACACAGCCAAGTCGACCTTTGACCACAAGCATCTTCCTTATACCCGCCACGCAAGTCGCAGTCGATTGCCAACTTAAAAGCGACCACCACCGCACCATTATTATGGCAGCTATATTAATTGTATTGCCACAGATCAAGTTTGTTGTGTGTGAAATGCCACCTATTCATGACGTTCTGGCTTTAGTTTATATAGCCAATGTAAAAATAAGTACAATATTTGTTTTTTTTCTAATATGAATTGATATTTGATCGGCTTACGTATTTATAGTAATGGATTTCGTTGCGAGTTGCAGACAAACTTCTGTCGCTATGGGGCTGGCCGCAGGGGCGTGCACTCCTTGTAGGCAGAAATGCAGTGCTTTACTTGCCATTCACCGATATTTTATTATAACGTTCGTACGTTTTAGATGACTTTAATTTATAGTAAATAAAGGAATAAACAAAATATAATAACTTAAAAACGCCTAATATTTTATAAATAGCACCTATTTGCAATCACGCAAACATTATGGTTGCCACGCGAAAACCAAGCGGCGCTGCAAAGAAAATAATGTACCTAATCAACCAAGTCATGCCGCCGCGTCCCGCATGACATTTGTTTGCATGTGTGTAGTAATTTTGGTGTCCGTGCACAGTCGCAAACGCACACTCCCATGAATATTGAAAGCCGCGACTCCTGCGGCAGGCCTCGGGAGTTCGGCAGTTGTCGGGAGTAATCGTAAATGTTCGTTGCCTATAATCCGAGTAAAATTAATAGGCTGGAATCTAATAAATCACCTATGCACATTATGCATTTTTGGTTAGTAAGGTTTTATTTGTTTAAATAGAAATGTTTCTTTGTGTTTCGCGGGGGCCATTTTGCTTTTTTTATGAGTTTTTGCATTGTTTAATATTTTATACTAGTATGTTTGTAAAAAAAAAAAATAGATTTTTTAACGGAAAAATGAAAAATCATTTTAACATTTGAAAGTGTGTACATTTAACAGTTTATTACTAAGTTTCGATATTAATTGTAGTCATTTGCTTTTACTAGTGTGTTTGTTTATATTTTCAAATGTTATTTGATTGCGAGGTGTGTGTTAAAAATGTATGTTTATCAAATGAATGAATGAGGTGGCCGAAATCTTGCGTTTATTTACATCGGGATAGGTATAGTAATCTCAACTAACCGGAACCTTGAATATGTGAAAATTGAAAGCTGACTAGGTGAGTTTTTTTATTTTACTTATTAGAATTTCTTCCGCCGCGACGATCGATCGCTTCGACGATCGATCGTTTTGTCTGCGTTGCCGTAGAAGATGGACATGAATGGTAGTACATAGCTAAGACTTGTTATTTTGGCATGGTTTCCGATTTAGAGATCCGTCGCGTGGCTGTGGCTATGCTAAAAAACTATAAAAGTTTTTGTGACCGAGTACTCCGCCGCATACCCAGTGTCATAATCCTGTGCACGCCGCTGGCTGGCCGAGTTTTAGTGTTTGGTTGTTTTTTGTTCTTTTTGCCGTTGATACGTTTATGCTGACTGATAGTATTAACAGCGGCGGAAATAAAATAATCAAAATACACCCAACAGTCACATTCATATTCCTGAGCCCACATATTAAGATCATTTAAGTCAAGACTTAAGCTATCAACTAAGTCAAGACTTTTCTATCTCAATACTTTTCGGTCTTGTATACGGTCGCAGTAGCTACTCATCAGTCAAACTGACGATTTTCTCACTGTTAGTAAATGTTTGTAGCTCTTTAATATTGTTATATTTAAACAATAACGTTAATATACTCAAAGCATTGATTTTTAAGTTGAATAAGACTGAATTATAGTTAAAGCTGCTTAATAATTGTTGGACTAAGATTAGTAGTTGTCTTCTATAGATGTTCAAATCATAGATTTAGATAGATAATTCTTGACCGCTGCCGACTTATATGAAGTCAAATGGAATAAATTAACTTTCCTCAAACTCAAGTAACTTACATACTTCGAAAAAAAAAATATATATTCTTCGAGCATAATGGCATTATATATTTATAGTTACACATTCATATTGAAGCGTCTCAGATGTCATTTACCCACAAGGTCACTACTACGTAATTTTGTTGGGTAATAGCGAACCATGTTATGTAAGTGCTGCACTCAGAACAATGAATAACATAGAATGAGCGTGAAACATACTCATATACTTATCCTGTTTTTTCCAATGGGCTAATATATGGGAGAGAATGAGACAAATAATATGTGCTAAGGACGGCTCATGTTCACTGATGAAACGTCAAATTGCTATTTTGGGTATGATTACGCGACCGAATTAAAAAGTGCAGTTATGTCAAATGTTACAAATGGCCAAAGCGCCGATACAATTTAGTTACGACATATTCAATAGTGATTTGCTGCACATTTTATCGATAATATAAATTATGTATATTTTAGTTTACTAGCCATGTTACATAAATGGGCTTGTACTTTAAAATACCTACCCAGTAGTGTAGTGGTAAAAAGCACTCGGCCACTGCGCGAGGGCTGTGGTCTAGGATGCCATATGATATAAACTTATGTTTCATATTAAAATGCCTTCATTGCAGATTCTCTACCGATGACGACATTAGGCAAAAATTAGATTCATGCTGTTGCGCGTAAGTTCATATATCGACATCGATAAACTATCAGAAGAGATCACAGCACAATTATTTCTTATTGTCAAAATTAGAGTGTATGTTGAAATGTCAATAGCGCTACTTCTATGTTACTCATTGTTCTGAGGTGCTGCAGCGTTACGTCCGTGAGGTTAAGTTTCACACAAGTGGATTACAATAAAGATAAATACCGTGCTGTGTGAGTCAATAAAAGTGTGTCGATATATGAGCGTTAACGCAGTATGATACTGCTCATCCGATTCTTAATATATATCTTGTCATTTTAATCAACTTTTTATTAGAGTTAGGCTTAATTTCTCAATCGTCAAATAAACTAATAAATAATATTAATTAATTGATTAATATGTTTAATACTCCTCAGAGTCAAATATAGTTCTGACCCCACAAGTAAATTAATTCTTGTCTCGTAGGAAATTATAGGAGACTTCTCGGTGACTAAACAATTAGTCATTTTGGATCCCACAAACAGTTATCTCGGAGCAAGGATCGAACCCGCGGCCCCATTCACAGCACAAGCATACAATTTACGTTTAATAAGTTGACCTTATTATAAATAAAAGTAATATAATTATATAACTAAGCCCATAAATAAATTTATTCAACGACCAATAAATAAAATAAACAGATATTTAATTGACTACTGTGAACTTGAGTCATATTATCGTATTTGCGGTTGACCGTGGGAGTAAGCTTTATTGCTGTTACAATGCAAGGGTACAAAACTGTTCGAACTGTGTTGTGTAGTAGTTTCAACATAGCATGATTTGAGGGCAGCCGACCGCACCACGGTGTTCTACCGGTCGTGGGAATAATTGAACTTCGAAACTCTTTAAATAAACATGAGATGTTCTGGGGTTAAGATGCACAAAGCGTTGTGTCTTGCTTCAATGCAATTGTCTACGTATATTATATAATTTATGAAAGGGCTTCTTCACTTCTTCAGTCTTCTTCATTTTAACATCGTAATTATGGCGATTACTAAATGGTTAAGTTAATACATAGGTTCAATTATGTGAATTGGATACATTATTAGTTGCACTAGAACTCTACTATCTAAGATTACAATTGATTGATGTCATGGTTATTATTGATGTTATTTTTTCATCCTTTTTGTGATTATGGATTAATATATTATGATTATTCGTAACTACAGGAGTTTGATGTGTCGAATTTTAAAATGTAAATCTTATGTAAAAATAATTCAGGCACAGTATTAATTAAATTTATGTGATGTAAGTAAAATCGTCAAAGAAAATTAACAAGCTGAATATTAAATAATCTCCTTTTTTGAAATCGATTAATTAATTTTATGTTTAAATACATAGCATATTAAATGATAAAATATCACTATCTTATTCTTTAACTAATAAAATATTCTCTGCTTGTTCTAGAATGAAGCGACGACTCTGTCTAATTCGTCTTCTGTGAAGCACAGTAACATAAAACAGTATACTCGACGACGATCCAAATGACTCTCCTTCACTGGATTCATAAAATAACTATCCTCTTCACGAGCATACCGCTCCAGGTCAATTTTGCAGGGCTGAAAATTTTACGGATTTACAAATAAAATTACTGTTTTGGTTTTTGTATATCTTGCGACTCAATTTATGTTTTATTAAAATATATACTCGCATATGGGACGACAAGCGTAATAAAATGAACCAAAACCTTAGTACCTGATTTTGCAAGTTTTAACAATCTATCTGAGGTATTGCTATATCTATATAAGATAAGAAAAAATCGTCTAAAATATCTTCTTCTAAATATATTATTACTATTTAAAATATTCTGAGCAAAATATTATCGATCCAGATATCATTCTGGAGTAATACAACCATGCTTGACGTCTAAATGATTAAAGATCATTTTTCAATTCTGTTCTAAATAATTTAACAAATTAGAATTTTTCAACAAACCTTCGCAGCTCCGTCATCATAGCAGACTAGTTCTTCGAAATGACTGTTTAGCTTGGATTTTGGATGTAAAAAATAATTTTTGAGCTCGGTATACCTCCCTAAATGCTAGAATAAAGGAATATGTTTTTCATACGTCTAAATTAGACATTGTAAGAAATCGCTGTGGAATTTCTTTGGGGAACTCTATGTTCGACAGTCAAATTCATTTGGTGGAAAAATAAAAAATATGATGACATTATAAATAAAATATTATGATGTTATTTAATTATTATTGGTTTGCTATTCTTCGTTTACGGCTCTGTTTGGTAGTTTTTGTTCTAGCTAGCATACACCAATGAGTGGTTACAATGACAAGGTAATTTTTGCCTTACAAAGCTTTATGACTCGGCCTACTTATGTTTCACCTTGACATTACCCATGTATTGGATGGTCAGTTAGTCGTCTCAAACTGCCGAGTATATATGATTGCATGTAAATATCTAGCTGCAGGTTAAACTATAGTAAGAAGATAATTTAAGGTTTTATGTTCATTATTGGCTTGTTATTTGGCGCAATTTGGTTTGATAAAAACATTTGCTACTCCAAAAGTATTTCATAACAGATTAGTGATTTTTGAAGCACAACTAGATTATTAATTTGTTGAGGTTGTTAACTTGTGTTGGTGTCTAGCTTGATATTCAAGAGATACTAGCAACTTTATTTGAAAAAATCGTGTTGGCCTTGTAGCGTAAATAATTCGCTAATAATAAAATTTCGTCATAATTATCTTAAAAATAGCATGTAAATATTTGTGTTTATGTTTCTTAAAGTACCTGTTCTAGAAAAAAATCAGATAAAGTAATGTTTATAAATGTACATATAAACAGGTTTAAATAATTTACTTCTGCATCCACGGACCCACTTTTCCTCATCGTGTCTTGCGGAAAATCTTGGGGAAATATTCTCCTTAATTCCACGTCTTCACTGAAATTGCAGAACGATTGTAAATTACTATACAACTTACTAACGAGTAATTAATATTGAATATTCATAAGCTGTCGAAATACTCACTACGTATAAATTACGCCATAACCTTGATCAATCAGACTATTAAGGACCTAAAAGTTGAAGGTATTTGTAATTTACATAATTAAGGCACGGAATCCACTCTATTTGTTGCACTTACGAGATATATGATACATGATATTATTTTGAACATTGTTTACTAAATATTTATGGTAGAGGTAATGCTAAACGCCTGTTGCTAAGACGCGTTTAAATCGTTTGCTAGTTGAGAAATACAATACTCGTAAAATATTATCAATTTATCGCCTGTTGTAAAATGTATTGTAAAATATTCACTTATTGATTTTGGAAGATTGTGAAAGGTTTTTGCAGTCAGTCTCAAATAATTACTATTATATATATTTCATATTTTAATGAATTTAAGTAAAGTGAGTTGTTAACATAGCGTAAAAACAATGTTTTATATCTTTTTTTACTTTGGGATCCTTATATGTAAAACGTTAAGTTACATTACGTATAAATCTTTAAAAATCACTAGCTAACAAAACTACGCCTAGATTAAGTCAAGCTTAATAATCTTTAAAAATAAACATAAATTTAATTATGAAAATAAGGGTTACTTGATACATTAATATTAAAAACAGATAAAGGCAGTTATAACTAGACTATACTCCACGATTAAATGAAAAGTTTTCAAGATGAGATTGTCAGCTTGAGTACCATCTTTATAAAGTCTTAATTACAGTCAAGGCCGTGTTTGGGTTTGTTCTCTAATTCATAATTGTGTTTTTTTGCCACATATATTCAATTTAGTGACAAGTCGCTAGTTAATATATAGTAACTTGTTATACATACGGTTCCGTAGACAGCGAACCGGTTTGTGTTGAGTGGTAAATCATAATTAATTAGACTAACATATTAGAAACAATATAATTATAATTACAGTAATTTTTGATCAGCTTCAAAAATTATTAAGGTGATTTGTGTTTGATAAATATTGCAATCTTATTGCAATTGTCATAATTTTTGTACAAAAATCGCATTTCAATTGATAAAACTACGGTCAAATGGAATATATTTTTTTTTGTAAAATAGATACATAATGCATGGACAATGTTGACTTGCGTGTTGGTTAAAGAATGTACCTATTCATATTGTAGATTGCATGTCCCAATCACTATTTTTAGCTCTTGCTATAGTACGAAAAACAACCATAGAAGATAAAAAGAACGGGTTTTAAACCACAATTTTATTCAGCGAATAGGGTTTCTTAAATTATTCTTCTATCGTTGTATCTGATGTTGTAGTTGCTGGGTTCTGGTTGAAAGCCGTTGATGTCGGCAATGTACCGCAAGGAGTATAATTTACCTCCGGTTCCTATGTAACCGTACTCTCCTCGTACAGCTAAGTAGTTGCCATCGCTGTTTGAATCAATTCCACCTTCCTCTCTTCGATACGTTCCGCCAGATGTCTCATACCTAAAACCAACAATCAAAATTATAAATGCTTTCACTGCACGTTTGTTGTATAATCGGCAAACACAAAAGTTCTTGTTAATAGATGTTCAAGTTATTTAAAGAGCATCAATTAGTTATCCGTGCAATATGGGTCAACCAAGTTACATCACATAGGTTGCTGTCAACAAAAAGCAATTCAAGTGATTCATGTATGAGATGTAAAATACTTACTCAAAACTGTATTTTCCATGTCCGTTGCTGTTTATTGTGAACGTTTTAATTTCTTCAATTGAACTTATGGACGGAAATGTGACTATGGCGACGAACACTAGTATGATCGTGGACGTGAACCGATTGCCGTTCGTCTGGAAATTAAAATGGTCGTGTCAAATGTAAATGATAGCACAAACTGGTTAGAGATTTAACTCACCATATTAGTTGTCAATGTTCCTCACTAGAGTGGGCCCAATTGTACTGCGAGTTCTGGACGAGTGTTCACACTTTATATCTAGTTCTCCACGAATGTCAGTTCTGTATTTAAGTAATTCCTGCAGACAATGTGACGTCAAGGACCAAAGTCGTTGACCGTGTAACATAAATTACGCAAACTGGGGAACACTTAAAACTAGTCCCTCGGTAAGGATTAATCACGGTTTCACTATATTAAAATTGATGTGGTTATTTAAGTATACCGGGTATATCAAGACTGTTACCGAAAACGAAGCCGGGTAGTTGTAGTGATTACAAACACAATGCAACTAAAAATTTCGCAAAGAAACGCGACATTTTTTTTTTATTATTTTTTGAATATCGTCGAGTTTGGGTGGTAAATCCATAGTTATAGCTAAAATAATAATTTAAAGCCTTGCGGACTATAGCGTCTTTAAAAATAAAAGGATGTAGACTATTATTTAAGATAAAACTATGTATTTACCACCCTAATAAGGCGATAGAAAAAAAATAACAAAAAAAATTCGTCACAATTTTTTACACAAAAATTAGTTGCATTGTGTCTGAAGTCACTAAAACTACCACCCAGCTTCGGTTTCGGTAGCAGTCTTGATATACCCTGTATAATGAGCAGCTAATTTTGACCAAAATTGAAACTGATATCTGTTGAAGATTTTAAATGCTGAT
Organism: Hyles euphorbiae; assembly: GCA_023078785.2. Taxonomy (NCBI): domain Eukaryota; kingdom Metazoa; phylum Arthropoda; class Insecta; order Lepidoptera; family Sphingidae; genus Hyles; species Hyles euphorbiae. The sequence goes on from CM041050.1 coordinate 16,792,232, forward strand.
ATAAACAGCACAGTGAAGAAAGTAGGAATTATATTATATTACAAAATTATTAAGAGACTAAGCAGGAGTTCAGCTGGGAACTGTTAATGAGTTAAATTATTTCGATATTGTTGTTGTTTAACTTTATTTATAATCTCTAATTAGCTATTTATAACATAATAATTAAATCTTTAGGGAAAAATAACATTTTTCGCGACTTTCTTGTAAAAACAGGTCACAATCTCAGCATTGAGCTGTTAGAAGTCGCCAAATAGCACTAGTTTTCAGTTGTTACCTAAGGTGATGCCCGAAACATAAGTTATTTGGATATAATCGGGAATATAAATATATTTTTTATGTACAAAATGTACACGTGGACTATATTGCCTAACCACTCTCAATCGAACTCCACTCATCGACTCCAAATAACTTTCAATTGTAGAGGAGGCCGGGCCCCGTCGTGTTACGTGCATGGGCTTATACAGTAAAAAATGGAAAGGGTTTATTTATTTACTTATTAAAGAACTATGAGATACAGGTCAACAAAAAAACAACCAATAATTTAACCAGACTTTTATAATTGTTTACTTCTATATTGTATAATACGAGTATCTTATCTAAAGCACATTTTGTTTATAAAGTTCGCTTAATAAAAACTTGAGAAATAATTAAATAGGAAGCCACATTAATACTTTGTAATGTTATTTAAAATTAAACATATAGTACTAATTATTATACTATAGTTTAATTGTTTAAATACATAATGGTATTGAAATTGTATTAGGTATTTGAATATGCAATTTTCATCCAAGACACGATGCAACTACATTAGGTGGACAGAATCTATAGTTGTCTTCATAGCTCTGAAAAAAAAAGTTTTTCTTTTATATAGTTTCTTAATAATTATGTTTATAAAGAGACTGCCTCGGTGGCGTAGTTGTACTACGGTACGGTTATAAAGCTGAGATCTCGGGTTCGAATCCCGGGTTGGGCAAAGTGATATTGGATTTTTCTATTCAGTATCAGCCCAGAGTCAGGAATTTGTGCCCGATATGGCGATAGGCTCGCCACCTATCACATTGTGGGACGGAACATACAAGGCGAAATGTGGGTGCCCTGGCACCTCTGCCTACCCCTTCTGGGAACAAGGCGTGAGTTTATGTATGTAAAGAGTCAGAGGTAAAAAGGACTGACGGTAAAGAAGATGGTATTTTAAATTGCATTTATGGCACTAGAGACGCCGGATATTAAGACGTTTACCCTAGTAATTAATACTTAATAGTTTTTCGTGTTGGGATTCATAACTTCAAAATTGCATTATAGATATAAAAATATATTGTTAAATTGAGACACACTATTTATATATTTTCAGGACTTTATATGGTGTTACTAATTCTATTTAATTGTAATAATGCTATCGCACAGTTTTTCAATAATATTGGATAAATTGAAGAAAGTTAATTGACTGAGAAAGTTATACAAATTAAAGAATTAAAAAAAGCGGAAGTGCTGCGATTTGAGTTTTGACAGCTTATTTTGTATAATTTTATTAAAGGAGAAGGGACGAACATGTATAGACTCCAGCCTATCGACCAATAACGACAAGCGATATGTCAATGGAAAGGTCTTTTCAGATGCTACAACTTTTTCTATGGCATCAAAACCGAAATCGCTGTATTTTAGAAAATATAGCTACTTAAAGACTGCAGGAAAATCACTCGAAAGGGCCTCGCCATAGTGAGCAATAACAACAAGCGATGCGTCATTAGAAAGGTCTTCTGAAATACTATAACTTCTTCTACGGCGGCCAGTATCAAATCTCTGCGTGGAAAAAAATATCGCTGCGTAAAGGTAACGCAAGGATGAAAATATGTATATGGACTCATAGCCTGTTGACCAATAACGACGAGCGATATATCATTGGAAAGCTCTCTTTATTTTCAATAACTTCTTCTTTGCCAAGAAATCCCGATTCGCTGTATGAAAATCTACTCACTCCTATCGACCAATAACGACGAGCGATATGTCAATGGAAAGGTCTTTTCGGGTGCTACAACTTCTTTTATGGAAATAAAACCCAAATCACTGTATTTTAAAAAATATTGCTACTTAAAGACTGCACTAAAATCACGCGAAAGGGCCTCGGCATTGTGAGCAATAGTAACAAAAAAAAATATCGGGAAATTCTTTGTTCAGATGAAAAAAAAATTACCGTAGAAGAGAGCTACATCAAACAAAATGATAAGGTGTACGCACACAGTAGTGAAGAAGCGAGCAACCGTATTCCGCGTGTCCAACGAGGTCATTTTCCATCCTCGCTCATGGTATGGTTGGGAGTTTCTTATTTGGGATTAACAGAGGTACATTTTTGTGAGAAAGGTGTAAAAACAAATGCAGTTGTGTATCAAAATACAGTCCTGACGAACCTTGTGGAACCTGTTTCTCATATCATGTTCAATAACAGGCACTGGGTATTCCAATAAGATTCGGCGCCAGCTCATAGAGCGAAGAGCACACAAGACTGGCTGGCGGCGCGTGAAATCGACTTCATCCGGCACGAAGACTGGCCCTCCTCCAGTCCAGATTTGAATCCGTCAGATTACAAGATATGGCAACACTTGGAGGAAAAAGCGTGCTTAAAGCCTCATCCCAATTTGGAGTCACTCAAGACATCCTTGATTAAGGCAGCCGCCGATATTGACATGGACCTCGTTCGTGCTGCGATAGACAACTGGCCGCGCAGATTGAAGGCCTGTATTCAAAATCACGGAGGTCATTTTGAATAAACTTTAGTGTCATAAGAATCTATGTTTTGTTAAGTTCATTTTGGTATATAAATGGTTACATAATGAATAAACTTGTTTCAATTATTTTATATTAAACATGTGACAGAATTTATGACCTGACTAGGTATATATTGTTGAATTTGATGCTAAATTGTACGGCAACTCACAAATTTTTATCTCACTCATACTGATATGACTTATATACGGACATAATACGAATCAGCAATGCCCCAAATCTAAAAATACTTACATCAATGTCATATGTTTCGAATCCATTTTTATCGGTGTGGTATGCGACTAATTTTAATTTACCGTCTGGACCTATGTTAGAGTAAACACCGTCTAGGATCAAATTCCCATCGTCATCCACATCCGCAATTTCCTCTCTATGGATTTTGTTCGGTACCACATATCTGTAAAATAAAACAATACATGTTACTTGACTGGGTAGACGAGAAATTATTGGTATTTAATACAGGCGATTATTATGCCAGCATTTTGTTTATATTTAAAAAAGGTAAATAAAAAACAATAATGGTCCCGCTACTGGATCTTTTTCCACTAAGTTTTTGTAAGGATAGGCGAAAGGCTCGCCTCCTAACATATCGCGGGCAAACATACAAAGCGAAATACGGATGTTTCCAATATAACAAAGTACTCTGTGGCGGGTGTTCTAGAAACACCTCTTTCTACCTCTTCTGGGAAAACGCGAGTTTATAAATGCATGTATAATATGTTTTTGTAAGATGCATTAATTTCTCATATAATTAGCAAAAAATTTTTTTATCGAACACGACATTTAATTTAACATTTTAAAAGTATTTTGATTGCCTCATAGCGATCATATTAAAGTTTAATAACATCACGCTCCCACCATTCAGCGAATCGAAAATTTAGGATGAGGTCAATTGAGCACACAGTTTAACTTTATATTTAAAGTGCTGTAATTATAATTTTGATAAAGAAGCCACGCACTTAATCCCACAAGGCAAAAGTAATATCAGTAAATAATAGATTTTAATTAAAATGTTAAATAACGAAATTAACTTTACCTGAAGGTATAAATATCGGTGATATTGTCGTCTTTATCAAATTCGTATATCACTTTTGCAGATGATGAATTATTTTTAGCTATAGCACTCATACTTATACACAATGCTATGAGGATAACACATTTCATTATAACAAGCTTCTTGGTTAGGAACATGATATAATTATTGCTATACTGAACAACGCACTATAAATAAAATAGGTGTATTTTTAAAACAGGTGTAGCAACATTGAGACAGGTTTGTGAAAAAACTGTGATATGCGCGGTAATGACAGTTGCTTTATCCCAGGAGAATCCACACAAAACAGCACTTGAACTGAATACTGGTGGTACACACACTGACGACGTTTGGTTCGCCCAACAATATAACAAGTAGTAAAAAATATTTACGTGCGAGCAGCAAGCTACTTAATCAAAGACTAAACTTGCTATTGCAGTTGCAATAATTAATGCACAAAACAAAGAGAACACTCACAGGTACCTAGTTATTACGACAATAAATCGCAAAAATGAACATAATTTGATAGAAGATTTTTTTAATAGAAGAAAATAGCATTCAATACCCGTTTTATGTCGTCGTTCCACACACGACGTATTACTTGGGAATATTGAACCTCAGCCTTGAGGACGAAACTAATGAGCATTTGCACAACAATTCAATAAACTATCGGGACAAAATTGTACATTATTATAATCATCCTAAACACTAAAGCTATTGTCCTCTCTATTAAATACAAAAAAAATTAAAAATACCCACATTTCGCTTTGACTAAGAATTAGTTCAAGTTTGTCTCCATAGATGTCGTTGCAAGGATCTTGGAAGTATTCGAAAGTAGGTAATGTGGTGCTCTTGAAAGTTAAACAAAAATCTTTTATGACAGTATTTTTGTCAGGGTCGGCTATAACTATACAGCAGTATGGCTTGGTCAAGAATTTCAATGTCAACGTTAAGTAAGTACCTATAAACTAAAGAAATAAAATCAGGCGTATCGGATAAAACAAATGTAGTGAGTTAAATTATTTGCCTAAAACAAATTCAAAGGAGCTTTCAGAAGTAACTCTTGTTATCTATCTCATGCCCGAGATAGTTAAAAGATTTAGTACTAATTAAAATGTAAGAAATGGTTTATTTATTAAATAAATTACGATTTATGATACTACAAAACATCTTAAAAACGAGATTGAAAATGAATTAACAACGATTATAGTAATCCAATGTTGTATTTGGAATAACATTTTGCCCTCAGGTCTTGCCATATTAATTATGAATTCTCTATGCTACGTATCTCTCACTTCGAACTTAGTCTGCGGGTGCGATGTACTATAGAGGATTCAAACATTTTGTGGAAAATGAGTAGGTATGTAGGAAATTCGTACGTTATGTACAAAGTGGGCTGGTCACATTTGTCGGAGAACCGACAACCGTTGGGGAAGACGTGTTCTCGAGTGGAGACCGCGCCTCGGTAAGCGTAGTGTAGGACGCCCTCCGACGAGGTGGAGTGATGATATCCGAAGAATGGCTGGCAGCGGTTGGAGACGTTGGGCTGAAGATCGAGCCCAGTGGCGTGCCATAGGAGAGGCCTATGTCCAGCAGTGGACGCGAATAGGCTGATGATGATGATGATGATGATGATGTACAAAGTTCGAACATTCGAGTTTCGCTTCGGATCGTAGAGTAAGACACTATTATTTTTTGTTTTTTTGGTGTTACAGCAGTACATATTTTTAAAATTAATAAGTTTAAAAGCTAGCAGACTTCATTCCATTTTGCTTTGTATCTTGGCTATGCTTCTTTGGAGAGATGAGAAATTTTTCGATATACGTTGTAGGCTGATTATGAAGGTGCCCTATTCTTCTAGCCCAATACGCTGCGGATGTTTCAGATGGGTTAGTTTTTACCAAATCCTATACCAGCGCACTAGTGCTGGTGGTAGAGTATTCGTATGCACACGGATAACGAACGCTGTATACCGTGGTGGAAAACCTAGCATAGTGAGACCCACAAGGGTGTCGCATTGATGGTTTATCCTGTATATATCCAGTTCGGAGGAACCCGTATAACTGTCTGGACCCATCGAGATATAATCATATCTTGCAATTGCAATTTCTTCCAAATTATAACAATTCCAAGTTTGAATTGAATTGACTTATGATAAACTTTGTCGTGGCAGTACGAAAATAATAAAGTAATAAGGATTAGTATTATGTTATACTACACATAAAATTTCATAAATAATATGAACTAATATAATTTTGTTTTCCTATTTTGACGTGACAACGTCTTAAATTAGGTTGCGGCTGGGAGTCACTTATGAAAAAGTGTAACGCCCGGTAACGTTACGATGAGTCACCGAACGAGAGAGAGGCCCGCCGAATGCCTTGCGTCTCTCTCCCACTCAATTTAATTATATTTTTTTTCAGTTTCACCCACTTTTTCCAAAATTGTCCCATAGCCCCCCCCCTGCCTTCCCCCACCCTTATTCCGAAATAGTGCCTATTAGCCTCCCCACGAAACCTACCCCCCCCCCCTCCCCTACCCCCACCCCGAAAATTTACCTCACCCCCCCAATCCTATCTCGGCCAACATAGGTCGTAGACCCACCGAGTTTGGTATCCTCGGAACCGTCTTGGTGAGGGCTACAAATTGACCCCGCCAGAAATCCCAAATTACGCAAAAAATTACCCCCCCAAAAAAAAATATTTTACCTCCAAAACAATTAATTTAAGTTAGCCTCCCCACGAAACCTTCCTCCAACCCCCCCCCCCTCCCTTACCCCCACCCCGAAAATTTACCTCACCCCCCCAATCCTATCTCGGCCAATATAGATCGTAGACCCACCGAGTTTGGTATCCTCGGAACCGTCTTGGTGAGGGCTACAAATTGACCCCGCCAGAAATCCCAAATTACGCAAAAAATTACCCCCCCAAAAAAAATATTTTACCTTCAAAAAATTTATTGACGTGACAACGTCTTAAATTAGGTTGCGGCTGGGAGTCACTTATGAAAAAGTGTAACGCCCGGTAACGTTACGATGAGTCACCGAACGAGAGAAAGGCCCGCCGAATGCCTTGCGTCTCTCTCCCACTCAACTATGATCGGTCTGCCGCGCGCGCAGCACTAGAGAATTAGGCGCATTGAATCGGCGCATGCTTGTGTCTCTGTCTTTGTCTTTCTCGAACGTTCTTGGCGTTGGAAAAACAAGAAAGCGTCACAATACAAGTTCACACGTGTGGTTAAAGTATCGTCAGCTGTGTCTGTAGTGAAAATATGGAGTGCTTAGATTCGTCATTACATGTACAATGTTTTAGTAAACAAAATATATTTCTATAGTTAAAATTTGTGCAATTCTTATTTTCATTCAATTCCTTGTTCCTATTGTGCAATTTAATTATATTCATATCAATAAATATTCTACCGAGAAAAAGACGTTGTCACGTAAAATCTTCGCCCGTAAAACCGACTTTACAGGCAACTATTTTTTTTAATAAAAATATATTTTTACTGTACATATGAATATAGGTGGTAAGTTCGTATCATCTAATAAAAATGTCTTACTGTACAGACTAGAGGAAAATAAAAATACATTAAATCAGAAAAGTTTTTATCCGACAATAGACGCCAACACAGCAGGAGACACAGCTCCGCCAGGGCCTTGTTCAATTTCTGGTTGGTATCCATTTTCGTCGGCCACGTAGTTCACAGTGTAGGTAACTCCATCAGGTCCCACCCACGAGTAGGATCCTTTTAGTTCATACGCCTCGTCTTTGGTCCCTGCGTTTTTTAACTGTCCTTCTTGTCCGTGGCGTATACCGTCTGATTGCTCGTAGCTGTGGAACAAATGTTATTTAAATGTTAGTTAGGGTTTGTAATAATTAATGACTCTGCTCATCAGAGTAACCATACTGTGTTTATATATATATATTATTATATATTATATATGTATTTTCTATCGTCTTATTAGGGTGGTAAATACATAGTTTTTTTTAAATAATAGTGTACACCCTTTTTTAAAGACGCTATGGTACGAAAGGTTTTAAATTCTGCCCCGTAACCACGAAAGCTGTAAAGTAATCGAAACGTCGGGAAGTCAAAAATGTAAAAAATTAAACTAAATTCGCGATAAAATCCGTAAATAATAGTTTTATTTCAAGGTTTTAAATTATTATTTTAGCAACAATATCTATATCTATATAGTATAGGCTACAAATTTTATCCGGATATTTTATCCCATGTAATTTCCGTTGAAGGCACAAGAAGACAATAGATAATTATTTAAATGAAACAGATACTTACTAGAATTTGTGAGATTGAGTATCAATATCGTTTTCATATTTCAATATCTCCGCATATTCAGGCGAGTACCGATTTTGTGGTGCTGCTGCGGCCACTGCTACCAAACATAATGCCACCAACTGAAAATTAATATTGAAAGATGTTATAATAATTTATCAATATTATACACACGTATTTATTTATTACTAGCTGTCGGGCCCGGCTTCGCCCGGGTGCAGATAGTTTTTGAGTCCAATCCACATCAAGAACATATTATTTCGCGTGTCTACTAACTATATTTCCCGCGTGCCGTCGACTATATTTCCCTTCCGTAGGAGAGGACATCCCGTGCCAACAATTTGAATTTGAAAGAGTAGAAAATATGTATATTTGGTTTCCTGACTCATCCCACGGGAACACTACATTTTTCGGGATAAAAAGTAGCCTATGTGTTAATCCAGGGTGTCAGCTATCACTATACCAAATTTCATCAAAATCTGTTGAGCCGTTTTTTCATGAAAGAGTAACAAACATCCATACATACATACAAACTTTCACCTTTATAATATTAGTAAGGATTTACTAGTGGTAGGCCCGGCGTCGCGTCACCCGAGGAGATATGTAGTATTTGAGTCCAGTACACATCCTCCCTTGTTCAGTGCCATCTCTTTGAGTTTAAAAGAGTAGCAAGAATGTATAATTTGAATTCTTCACTCATACTATGGTTACACTACATCATTGGTACATAAAGTAGCCTAAGTGTTAATCCAGGGTTTCAGCTATACCTATACCAATTCAGTTATCATCAAAATCGATCCAGCTGTTTTTGCGTGAAAGGATAACAAACGTCCCTCACACATACACACTTTTACAAATATAATATTAGTAAGGAATATTCTCATTTAAAGATAATTCGCAATTATTTATAGAACCAGAGTCGATATTTTGATTCTTAGAAAAAAAATTAATATAATTAAACAGTTATACAGGGTATATTAAGACTGCTACCGAAAACGAAGCCGGGTGGTAGTTTAAGCGACTTCGGACACAATGCAACAGAAAAAGTTGCAAAAAAATGCGACAATTTTTTTTATTATTTTTTTCCTATGACCATATTTGGGTGGTAATTACATTTTTTCCTAAAATAATAGTGTATACCCTTTTAGTTATAAATAATCTAAGGTATAAAAGAGTTTAAATTATTATTTTAGCAGAAACTATGGATTTACCACCCAAAAATAAAGATATTTGAAAAATCATAAAAAATAACTGTCGCGTGTCTTTGCGAAATTTTTTGTTGCATTGTGTTTGTAGTCACTAAAACTACCACCCGGCTTCGTTTTCGGTAGCAGTCTTGAGATACCCGGTATGTTCTGATTAGAGCTTGTAGTTTGGAAAACTGGGCCTTGAAATGCGGGATATCCCAACAAAAGAAAAGGTGACTATGTACATAAAAAATATCGATGCATGGTTAAGTAATTGCCTTAAATTTTTCAGTGTTGACCTTAAAATTGCTATGTTGCAATGTCATGCTATAACCTCAGCTTCTAATCAATAGCACGTCATGTCAATTCCTGATAAATGACATGACTAGAAACCGGATAATATGCAACATAAAAAGTTTTTACTAAGAACTAACTATAAAGGTCGGGTCCGGCGGGATTTAAATTAGTTCCGGATAGCAATTCTTAGATTTGCTACAGTGCCGTTCTTACAAAAGTTGTCTAGTTTGGATTATTTCAATTTCAACAAATAACAAACAAATAAATCATTTTTCACTATGGCACTTTTAATGAGACTTTTTGTTTGAATGTATAATTCTGTTTTCTTTTCAAACACTCCTGTTTGATATGTATATGTATACATATTTCACATATAAAAGTCCTTAGTCAAGCATTACGCAGACAACATACCGAAAAGTTCTCATTAATGCTAACTACGGTAGCAAGTGGCAAGAAAATAGTTGCATTTCGTTTATATTTTTACGTTCAAAACAAATTAGTCACACAATAAAAATACATATTAATATTTTGTGTAAAATATGTAATCAAGAGCCTTGGGTGCCAGAATTTTGTCATTTTATAAAAAATTGTCTGCGCATATCTCTGAAATAGGCATAACATAATCAGCTATTATGAAGTTCCGATCGTGGTTGTTTTGGAAGTTATCATCTTCAATGTGTCTAGAAAGATGAAAAATCCATCAAAAGTGTGAATACCAAGAAACAGTTGTTGTTAGTTGCCTTAAAATAAATATATAATATATAATTCAGCTTATATACTTTAACGCCGGCAAAATTACATGTTATTAAATATCATAAAACCTTAAAAATAATTAATTTTACCAGATTTATAGTATTTAAACCTGAATTTAATTTATGTTATTAAGAAAACTATCAAAAGTAGTTTGTTTGGTAGGCAAATACTTTTGATGGTTCTTGGAGCTCGCCAGACATAGGTATTTAAGCTGATAACTTCCAAAGCCACCATGATTAGAATTTCATAATAGCTGATCGTGTGATGCATATGTCAGAGACATGCGCAGACGAACTTTCAGATTTTATAAAATGATGAAAGTCTGACGGGTTTTTGGTCTATAATACCCATTAGATAATTCTAAAGGATTAAAAGCAAATTGTTTGCTACACGTCCCTTCGTTGCAAGTTCTATTATATTTACTAATATTTCTTTTTTCCGCTTAAAATTATTTCACGTTTGTTTTGATTAGTACACTTTATACACTTATTTTGTGTTCAGAAATAAATGTAAATTATCACTAATATCACAGATTATCTTTAAATAATAATGAAATATACTCCGAAAGTATGTACCAGTGTACATAGGATATTACGAGTAATAAAAAAATAATCACGTAAACACAATATAAGGCTTAAATATTTTTGCTGCATTTTTAACACATGAACCACAACACATTCACTATTATTATTATTAAAATGTAACAGTTAAAACCAACCAGTTTCATTTCTAGAAGTGTTCTGATCGCGAAGTTATGCAGAGAAGTGTCGTATTACGTTAAATGCCATGCTTTATATTCTGTTACACAATTCATTGAGTTTCTTTTACTTAAGTTATACTAGTAGAATCGAAGGTGATCAGCTTTGACAAACATCCCAGTGAAATAACCTCTTAAACTTTATTTATATCGGCTCATTAGGAAATATGCCTACGGAATTTGTGTTATTTGATTTCTCGATTTACAGCATAGAAAAGTGTCAATTTGTGGTCATCATGTGTTGATTATTGATAGTATCGCAAAAATGTAGTTATTAAATGGTTTTATTGATATTTATATAAATTTGGATTATTTTTGAGAGTCCCTTGGCACAATTGGTTAAGCGCCTGTGAAATGCGATGTGAAAGCGATGTGAAACGAAACACTGCGGCTTTAATCCCCGTATCGAGAAAGATGATTGTGCGAACTATAAGTATGTTTTGGATCCTGGGGGTTTGTGAGACCAATAAGTGTCTCGAAGTTTCTGTTACCACTGACAAAATACTTATATTTTAGTATGGAGCCAGGTCCAGAACTAAATTTGTGACTGTTAGATGTATTTATTTATTTCAATGATTCAGTAAAGATACAAATGGGATAGAAATTTCATGCGTCGTAAAAGCTCTGTGAGAGACCAATATATTCCGACTACAAAAAAAAATACCTGATTGACGCTGTTTGTATACATTTATTAACATATTAGTTATTCCGTATCTATGTGAATTTGTAATCAAAAAAAAATAACTTAAGAATTTATCTAATCAGTGTGGTAGTTTTAGAGACTCATAATAAGGGATAGTGCTGCTTCGATAGAACTGACTGCAAACGACTCACCTATTCACTATTTGTAACAATAATACATCAGGGCATTTTATAGAAATCCGACTCTTAGTCTTTACATATATATATACGTATATATTTTAGTTCAGAATGAGCTAAGGGCTAATTGCTTCTACCAATGGCAAACCAGTGACGTGGCCTCTACATTTTACAGCATTATAAAGCAACTCAATGACCCATAACAAAACCCATGTAATATAATGTTTTATGCTTTCTAAATAATATTATTTTATGCAGCGTTGTCCACTACGAGATGTGGTCGGTCAAGGTGCTATAGTAATAAAAATACAAAGATACCAACAACATGCCCAAAAACAGCCTAAAAATGTTGATTAGATCAGAACCGGAATGATGCTCCAGTATATTTTATTACCATAAATATTAAAATGCAAAAATTGCTTTATATTACAAGCTTGTAACATATAAATATATTTTAGCTAACATCCTTGAGGTATCAGATTCATACAAACCATTCGAGTTCATTATCACATGTTGCAAAAAAGTGTCGTGTAGCAGCCCATACTGAATCATTTAATGTAATTTGAAGTTCTAGAACTTGTTTTATATTGTTTGTATTAGAATTAAGTATGTTTGCGTTCCGCGTGAACTATAGAATACTAAAAAGTGAGAAAAAAACTCCTTGATGTTTATGTTAACTTATAAAATTATTCATGTTCGACTATGGATTCCAAAAACAAGAAAATGTCATTTTTTCTGCTATTTTCTTTTTGTACTGCAAAACGATTAAATAAGGCAACCGTCAAGGACTGTTCTTTCGCTTGTTGACCTTCAAATTTTCCATTCACGATTAATTTACATATTATCATGTATATGTATATGTACAAACAGGGTGTCCCTGAACTAGATAATATACCAGTAACGGATGATAGACCAAATTATGACAAAAATAAATAGTCCTATCCCCGACAGTTTTCACTTTGTAGCATTGTGATCATTGATTTCTAAAATTTATAATGGATATTATTTACATAAAACATAGTATATACTCGTACTATACTAGTTTTATATAGGTAATGTTTAATGGATTATTTTAAGAACTGCATACCAAATTAAATTCAGACAAGTATATAATTAAAGACATATTATTTATAATCGATTACCCCATTTGTGAACAAGACTTCATAAATAATTTTAGCATTTTTCTATTCAATCTTCGTCGTTTTTTAGAGATATTGTATGGTTTTAAAAAGGAGAAGGTGGAATAAAAAGAACACCATATAGCAAATACTCGATTTTTTTATCTTCTATGCCTGTTTTGCGTGTATTAGATTACAGCCTTATTAATAATTTAGCCTTTTATATTTTTCTGGTTATGTTTTCTGACGTTTTCTTAAGGTTTCCTTATGTTTTCTTTTGTTCACATGTTCACGGTGGTCGCGGGTTCGAATCCCAGGTCACACCTCTGCCTTTTCGGAGTCATGTGTGTATTGATAATCAATCACACGCACTAAAACGGTGAAGGAAAAGGGCCCGTGCCCTGCAGTGGGACGTGTATGGGCTGATACAGACGTTTTCTCTCCTCAACGCCAAAAGGATTCGAATTCGTGACCACTGGCTGTTTCTTGAAATCTATTACCAATAGGACTCTATATATTTTGATCTATTAGCTACTACTGGTTTATCGTCTAGTTTCGGAACATCCTGTATATAATAATAACAATGTAGAGAATATAGAAGAGTGAGGTGGCTTGTTATTAAAAGAAAAGGTCGTAAGGAAACCTGCATATCAAGATCTTAATATAAAATATGATATATGAAGTTCGAAAACTCGTACTAGACCAATGTTTATGCCTAATCGTTTCATCGCATACAACCGAAAAATGTTTTGTAAATACAGCTGAAGTTCACACATCTATGGAGCAACTTATTATGGTGTATTTGTTATGGATTCCCCGTATCGGCTAATAGGGCTACTATATATAGGTGCTGTTCGTAGAAAATTGTTCGAGAGTCAACTCTTGGTATTGATATTCTTGTGTAAAACGTATCCAAACTGTTAGTACCGAAGGTTTGCCTCTCCCAGCGGGTGTACTTCTGGTCGAATTGGAGGTACAGCGCGGGGTCGCGCCGCGTTGCGCTACTCTACAAGAGATAATATAGACAAAAGTTTTTAAAGATGGGATGTATCCTCGAAGGGACGGCATCTATACCAATATTTTCCTTATGTGCGTGACCGTTTAACAAGGACTTGGCTAGATCTTGATTATTGTGTATCACAGTTTATCACTACCCATGGTAACTTTAAGTCTAAACTGTACTCCTCGTTGATTCGCCTACATGCCCATATTAAACACCTTATTGCGAATATGAACAGTTCGCCCATCATATTCTTTGGGATTATAATATTTAGCAAATTGAAAGTGAAATCATGTTGGATGGTATATCTTCCGGAGTCTTATATTACGTAGACTAAGTGAAACTAGGACAAATTCCCGTGCTTTTTGGCGTTTTTGCTATACCTATTACTGGAATCCAGTGTAATAGCTTAAATAATAGGTCACATTCAATATATTAATAGTTTGATCCGTGGTGCTTAACAGTTATCTTCTGTGGCTATAAATGTCCTTATCAGAGGTTAATCACATCTTTAGTCCATTGATTTGTCACCCGCTTTGTTACGGGAGAAAGTGGTTAAAAATATTTCCAACTCCTGCAATTATTTATTTCATGATTAATTTCATTGCGGATTAAAGACAAGTTAGACATTCCCGGAGACTCGCCGAACTTCAATGCTCGGTATCAGAGGCGTGCGCTCCTTGTAGGCAGAAATGCAGTGCTTCACTTGCCATTCACATATATTTTAATAAAACGTCCGTACGTTTTAGATGATTTTAATTTAATTTATCATATCAATGAGAAATCGCGGGGCGACTGGAGATTTTTTTACAAATTATTCCAAAAGTTATTTATATTTACAAAAAGTAATAAATACCAGTAAAATGTGGTGCCGAAATTTACTTGTAACATGAAATTTATTTGTAAGTTGGATACAACATGTTTCTTTAATTACTTGATGTGATATTTTAAAATTATAAGAGTAGTTGTCCAAGTCCATTTACCTTACACAGTACCTTACAGGTATATTCCATCATACTGTCATAGTATAATCATGGGAGATTTCAACATTTGCCTTCTGAAGAAGGATCATCGCTCTTCTTTGCTATCTTCTGTTCTAAATTCCTGTAACCTTTCTATCTTACCGCTCAATGCCACACATCACTTCCCTAATTCCACTCCTTCTCTGCTCAATCTCATCTTCGTTTCTTCTCTTCATCTTGTCGTGAAGCATGGACAATGCGCAGCAGATGCCTTCTCATATTACGACCTTATTTACTTATCTTTTAAAATTCGTCCCCCTAAAGATAGATGTAAGGTTGTGATGCGGCGTTGCTTTTGTGGGGTAGATTCCGTAAGACTTCGTGAGGCGTGACTGCCTCGGTGGCGTATTTGTACTACGGTACGGTTACAAAGCTGAGGTCTCGGGTTTGAATCCCGGGTTGGGCAAAGTGATATTGGATTTTTCTATTCAGTATCAGCCCAGAGTCAGAAATTTGTGCCCGATATGGCGATAGGCTCGCCACCTATCACATCGTGGGACGAAACATAAGGCGAAATGTGGGTGCCCTGGCACCTCTGCCAACCCCTTCTGGGAACAAGGCGTGAGTTTATGTATGTATGTATAAATAAAAATAAATAAATAAATAACACCCAACAGTCACATACATAGTCCTGACCCCACACTAAGATCGAGTCTTGTGTCGTGGGTATCAGGAACTACGAGAGACTTTTCGGTCTCACAACACCAAGTCCCGGAAGAAATATTTGTGGGCTGCACAAACATTTCTCTCGGTGCGGGGATCGAACCCGCGGCCTCTCGTTTCACAGGCGGCGTCTAACCAACTGCGCCACGGAGGCTGTCAAAATGTATGTATGTATGTACTTTGTGAGGATGCCAGCACCATTGACTGGGTCCCTCTGCTTACCTCGACTACAATCGATGATGCTAAGGCTAACATTTTTTCTACTAACATAACAAAACTGTATGATGAACATGCTCCATTAGCCACAGTTAAATTAAAACACCTTCCGTCCCCGTGGCTCACGGATAAAATTCGAGCCCGCGACCACCGTGAACATGTTGGCAGTCGCGTCTAGTTCGTTTACCAACAGGCCACCACGCACTACACAATCTCTTTAATCCCTTTCAATCCGGATTTCGTCCTGGTCATAGTACTACCACTGCATTAGGTACTTAGGTCTTCAGAAAATTTGATTCTAGAAATTCCTAAGCACAGCACATCATTCCTAGATAAATCTTTTACAGTCCATGCTGCTCGTTTATGGAATGAGCTACCCCTGACAATAAGACTTGCTAAATCTCTGCCTATTTTTAAGAGATTAGTCAGAACGCACTATCTGTTACAGCAGTAATATATGTATATATGTATTTTCTCTCATATATATGTCGCAGCATGGTCATGAGTACGGATGTGAAATAGAAAGCGCCCCACCCGCTAAATCGACCTTAGATTATATACTCGTCTAGATGACACATCACACCTCACCGCACGGCCCAAATAAAGTCTACCAAATTTGGTAGACTCGCTTCTCACGTACGTCAGTGTCATTTGAACTACATATGGATAACGTGCTCCTGAAAAATAATTAATTATGCCGGTTTGTGCTGTCGAATTGTATCGCAATTATGTGGGAAAACTGTATAATAACACCAATATCACTTTTCATCGGTATCCTTTGTTGTTAAACCACTATTATTTGAAGAAAACACGAACTTTTAATTCGTTATTTTGAAGATGAGTTTCATTGGCCAGTGTTGACAATTTATTACTAGGGAGATTTGGTGAAACTATGGGAGATAAAATACAAATATTATATCATATTTCGATCAGAAGAGGAACAAGAAGAATGGCATTAATTATTTGATAAGCAAATAATAACTTACCTACACAATATGAATGAAACCCATAACGTCATGCACTTTATAGTAATTTTGTTAGTACTTTCTAATATGTATTTTTAAGGCTTCCTACGGATTCCGTGCTAGCAAATTGCTGGAGAGACATTATACACCGGAAATGAAGACCATTCGTAACCTCACAAGACTTCAGCCGTGTGTTCCGAACATTTTACTTATGATGATTGATATTTTACATTAATACAGAAATCAGATAACACAGCCCAGGCAATAAATCCTAAGAGTTAATTCTATTCCGATACAAACAACAGGAGATGGGTTTTGATCTAAAATTATTGTATATTTTTACCATTGTATTTATTGTTTTTACTAAAATGCGTTATAGATATGATAAATAGTATAATTACTTTAAATAAAGAAAATTATTTTATTTTACCTATTTTGTTAAATTCTTTAAAAGTTAAGTTAATAATCTGGAGTAGGCATCCCTAAACACACACATCTTGACAGTTTGATTACAATAAATACACGACCGGTACTCACACATATCAACGAAAGTGGGGACATTTTTAGCGCGTCGATTGTTGGCATTGCTCAATCTAGACATGTATATAATCTAAGAGATCAACGACTTCACTTCGATGAGGTACGGGTGAACTTCAGTGCGCTTCGACAGAATCAGGATGTCATCGCTGGAGGGATCATTCAGTTGGTGATAACCGAAGAGTGAAGACATCTTGGGACTGTCCTACTATCTTAGTGCTTAATGTTTGTGTTATTAAAACTGATAGAAGGTTTATTAAAAATAAAGTGAGTGATTATATTTTCCGTGTGTTGTGTTTTACATACTAGTTTAATCCTGCTCCGACATATATATTTTTTCGTTTGTTTATAGTATAATATAAATGTAGTAAAGTCACATTTTACTTTGTGTAGTATATTTAAGTGTATACTGTGTACACTTTTATTATATATATAGTTCCTATTTATATAGCTTTTAGTTGTACATTCTTCCTTTACTTTTTAATGACTATCTTCGATTTTCCTTCTCCTATTAATTCCAATCCATCCAAAGGTTGTCTGGAAGAGATCGCTGTTAGCGATAAGGCCGCCCTTTGTACGTACTTATGTTATAACTCCCTTTGCTGTAAAAAACCGACTTCAAAACAAAAATCCACTAAAAACCAAAAAATAATAAAATAATAACTACCACTCCAAAGCAAAAAAATAATATTTATTTCATGGAACTCGTGCATGTTGATTAATTTGCTTAATGACTTGACTAGCCAACAAATCAAAATATATGCGTAACATATTGAAGGCGGGTCGCCCAGTACCAAACATGTAGATGTTTAAATTAATATAAGGCGTACTTCCTTTTTTTGCTTTGGAGTGGTAGTTATTATTTTATTATTTTTTGGTTTTTAGTGGATTTTTGTTTTGAAGTCGATTTTTATTTTTATATTAAAAATTTTAGTTATTTTTATCTTTTTAGTGTTGATAGGCATTTAAATGAAGAAGATTTGGTCCCCACAAGGAATATGTTCTTTCCGATGACAATGAAATCGCTAAAATCGGCTAAAAGCTGCCAAAGATATTGGAATATTCACATGTTTATTATTTTTTCTACCCCCCCCCCCCTCCCTTCGCGCCTACCCCTTTTTACCTCAACCACTATAGCCTAGCTTTTATACTGAACCCAATGCGAAAAGAACCGTTGAAATCCTATTAAATTTTGAGGAGTTCTACTCTCCAGGTCCGAACATGATAATCAGATCTTAATGTTATGTTCCTGGGATCAACCTGTCAATACGTTTTTTCCAATGACAAAGAAATCACTAAAATCGGTTAAAAGCTGCTGAAGATATTAAAATCTACGTGTATTTTAATTTTATCACCCACTCCCCCTCACCCCCACCCCTTTTTCCCTCTCTCACTGTAACTTAACTTTTCTAATGAACGTAATGCAAAAAGAACCATTACAATTCTCCTTAATTTTAAGGAGTTCCCCTCTCCAGGTCCGAAGATATTCATCAGATCTTCACCATATTTTTATGGAACCAAACGACAAGCACCAGCTTTCAATCAAAGAAAGAATGATCGAAATCGGTTCACACAGTACAGAGAAACGAGGTAACAAACATAAAAAAAAAGCAACATACAGTCGAATTGAGAACCTCCTCCTTTTTTTGATGTCAGATAAAAATTATTTTATATTTTTTGTGTACAATAAAGAATTATAAATAAATAAATAAAACAAAACCCGGGATTCGAATACCTTAGTACAACTACGCCACCGAGGCAGTATAATATATTCTTTAATAGCCTATACATAGCCTATAGTGTGTCCCATTGCTGGGCAAAGGGTTCCCCTTTTTTACTCCACTTCACCATGCCCTCGGTGAGTTCTTGCCATTTTGGCTCGAATGCATCTAATAATCATCTAAGTCGTCTTTCCACCACAGTTCAATGTTTCAAACGCGATCCGTCAGTCTAACACCTAGAATACTGCGCTCCATTCCTCGCTGGCAAACCTTGAGTTTGAGTTTCTGAGACGCAGTTAATGACCATAACTGACCATAGATTAAGATGGGAAAAATACTGATTTCGACGAGTTTGCGTTTAAGAGAGAGCGGAAGATCACCTCTTACATATTCTTTTAAAGACCAGTAGCTCTTCCAAGAATTTTCACCTTGTCTAGAAATTTTTCAGTCTCGTCTATTGCTGAAAGAAACTATCTGGCCCAAGTAAACGTATTCGACGACGTAGTGTATTGTTTGCCCGTCTGCCGCCACTGCAGGTATCATGCTGTTGGTCATTAACTTTGTCTTTATCCCATTCATCTAAAGCCCAATTTCAAGGTTTGCCCGGCTCAAATCTTCGAGCATTGCGCGTATGCCGGCTGGGTTGCTGGCGAAAAGAAGTACTCGTATATCATCGGCGGACCGAAAACTAGTCAATCTTCTGCCACCAACGACGACGATGACTCTTCTCGGTCCACGAAGTCGCCTCGAGTTATTATACCTATATTATTAGTATAATAACTTAATAATATAATATAACAATAATAGTATAGTGTAGTTATTAGTAGGATGATAATGTGGTAAATAAAAAGACAACAAATAAAAATATGTGTAATCATTTTACAATTACTAATTCATTATGTCATACAGCTGGCCTTCTCTTCATATTTATTTTCACTTAATTTCATACTATCATTCCTTCATCAATTCATCAAGAGAGATAAAGAAAAATTATTCAAATGACAATTTGGGATCCTAATGCTCAATTGATATTGGGTATCAAGAGAAAGCCAGCTATTTGAAATCGTCTTCAAATGTGTTGTCAATACTGTGGAGTACTGATATATAAATTACTAGCGGCCCGGCCCAGCTTCGTCTGGGTGCATATATTTTTTGATTTCACTCCACACCAAATACATGTTATTTTTCGTATAAACTCTTGTATACCTAAACTTGACGTAGCTGTCCTACTGTCCGGCTCAATCCCGTCTCATCCGTCTGTTCAGTCTCTTCCCAATCCATCCCGTCCTTTCTCTTTATTATCCATCCCGTCTTATAACGTGCATTTATATTTCGTCCTATTAAATCTGTCAGCTATCCCAGCCTTCTCCCGTACCTTCCACTCTATTATATCCCGTCTCTCCATATACATGTACATATAAAGATTGCCTTATGAAATTTAAAGAAATTAAAATTACGCAGCAGAAATCGTAATATTTTAATTTCACCACAACTTCAAAACCAAACGTCCAATTTTAATCATTCAAAGACCAAATATTATCAACATAAACTGTACTTATTGATGAAATAATTTATTTTGATAAGGATTAATAGCATGAATAAAAAAAACGCGTTTAAATGTAGTCCAAAAAAAATTTCAAGATTTTTAAATAAAAATGTGGTTGTTGTGCCTCACTCGACATAGATAGGTATAGTGTGTCGCGGACTTTTTTGTAGATATTTATAAGATCTAAAATTAATTATAACATTTTATGGTTCTATCTTTTGTTGTTTAGGCAGCGTACGCAAAATAAGTAACTTCTTTGGTTGATTTTTTTCAGTTTGTGTCCGAAAAATCCAAATATCTTACGGAACCCTATTTTTTTCCAAAATAAAATATAGTCTATGTTACTCGTGGATAATGTAGCTTTCGAATGGTGAAAGAATTTTTAAAATCGGTCCAGTAGTTTTTGAGCCTATTCATTACAACCAAACAAACAAACAAAGTTTTCCTCTTTATAATATTATATATATATATAGATTAGCCCAAACACGACGCACATATAGCAGGAGGAACACCAGGCCCATCGTCCCCTAAATCGTTGTCATCTACGTAATCCACAGTGTAGCTCATTCCATCCGGTCCCACCCATGTGTACTGTTCTTTCATCTCCGGCGTTGCGTCATCGGGATCTTTCTTTTCCATTTTTTCGTCTATTCCTTGTTGAATGTCTTCTGAATGTTCGAAACTGAGAAAATGTTTAACTTTACGTTATTTTTCGGTCTGTTTGACTAAAAGCTTGGTCTATTAGTCTCCTACATTACTACTAAAAATGAATGAAACGCCAAAAATGTGTAGTATAATTCCAGAATTGCCAATAATAGTAGAATAGAAAAAAAACCCGAGACTCGACCACTTTAAAGTTTCAACTTTCAATGATACGAATATGAAAAAAACTGGTCATACTACTATCCTATTACTAGTTATCACTTATTGTGATATATCAGAGCTTTATTGTCACAAATTTTGCACCGTAGTGACAAAATCACATTTTAGTGTATAAAATATAATTATTTTCTGATTGGTGATGATTGATTAGATTATTAGGTGATTATTGTTGTAATACATTATCCACAAAACCTATCCACTGAAACTCTGTTATCAAAAATATTGGTAAAAATGTTGCCATCTCTCAACTACGCTAACTAACTATACCCTAACAAAAAATTTCAACGCGTTCAGAATACATGTTCATATTAAAGTGTCAAAATAAATTAAAAAGCTTTTTACCCGCCTGAAATAGCAGACAGTTCAGCAGGAGAAATAGTGAATTTTATTTCATAGAGTTCTTTGTCACGATTTTCCTCTTCTTGTGTTTGTCGAACACTGATTGGCGACCTGAAACTGAGAAACAAATTTTATTTAAAAACGATTCAGCAACATTTCTTAATCATTTTAAATAGGTATTTTATTGTTTTTACAGTAGGAACGACTGCAATATTTATTTCTCCCGCCAAACAGCAGTGTAAATGTACTGTTGTGTTTCGGTTTGAAGGACATTGTAGGCAGAGTAACTGAACATTTTTATACTTAACATCTTTTGCCTCAGGATGGCGAGCGCAGTGCAATGCTAAGCATTGCTTTGAAATTCATGGTGTTGTTTGGTTTAGCTACTATCCCTGAGGTGTCGCGTTGCTTACCATCAGGCAAACGGCACGCTCGACTTGCCATTCATTGCAATTAAAAAAAACTCTCACGACTGGCTCTGCTGGTTACAATGGTCAATGTAAATCAATGGGTCATGAAATCCATAGGCAAGATGCGAGAAAAGTATTATTTTTCTGAAAATGCATTAGTTACTACATCTTACTAAATGTACTAACTAATACATTTTCAGATAGAGTTTACAACAGTAGGCATTTGTAAATTTCATTGTAACACATCAGCGCAATTTGTCTGCATATTTAAAACTAAATAAAAAATTGTTTAACCTTCAACATGTGAATGAAATGTTTTCTTCAAAAAAGTCGAATCTGTATTAAAAAATTAAAGCTAGTTATTAAAAATATTTTACCCGCTCAAAAGAGCAATAAGCAGAGCAGGCCCCGTTAATAATTTCATTGCTTCAATTTCTTTACTTCGATCTGCTTTTCTTGATACTCCTTCTCGTGTGATACGTTTCCCATGTGGCCCATGTGGCTTCCCCTAGGTGAGGCTCACGCGTAGCACACAGCAACTTCGACCGTGCACACACAAGAACAGACGATGTAATAAAGATTGTTAAATGTTGTTGGATGCAGGCTGCTTCCAATAGCTTGCTTAGAAAATCTAGTAGTAAATTTACACTGGCTGAAAATGAAGGATAACAATATAAAACTTTGCCACTCTCTATACAAAAACATTATCACTCGTAATGCAGTTTTTTCAGAGCCTATTTTTTGCATACAATGAAATCTTTATTCTTCAGCTCCAGGAAGTCCAGTGCTGTGTACATAGGCTGACTCCCAAGTGACTTCTTGCAATCTTTATTTCATCGATTGGCTCTTTCTGGTTAGACGTCCAATTCTGTAGGTATGCCTTATTCCTGTTATTTGACACACAATATAATTTTCGATTAACCTACACTACTTTATATGGAAAATATGTCACTTTTTAGTAAAATTATTATAAGCTTATCTCATACCTTTGAGATCTAATTCCACTGTCGTTTTCATATTGTACAACTTGGACTTTGTTCTTGGAATAAGACTGTCTTTGCGGCGGCGGCGCCGCTGAGATGGCGACTACCAGACATAATAATAACTGCAAACAAATAGTTTTATTCGTTAGTTTTTTTTTATTCACAATGTCCGATGTAATGTCACTCTGTTATTGTTCTGCGTGTACTGTGTCTTTTGGGTTTTTTCGGGTAAACACAATAAAAAGAAATTTGCGTAAACCGAATTTATTTCCGCGGAATCAATCACATACAAGTATATACGAACGAGGGAGGGGAGTGACTGCCTCACCGCATGTATCGTCGAATACATATGTGCAACGTTGGTGTTATATTGCACCATGCTATGTGCGTCACTACAATCATCCCCCTCTTACAAAAAAAAAAAAATCTATACTTAATATGAATCAAGTAATTACAACATTTGACAATACAAAATTCCTACATAAGACACAAAAGGCATACAGGAATGTGCTGCGTTGAAAAAAATACGACACCTCACAACATTTGATTGACGCAACGGTTACGTTCAATTACAGAATTATAAAATTATACAATTACATAAAATTTATATGAAGTTATATTTATAAAAGTTATTTATTACGTCTAATTAGAGAATAAAAATGTTACTGCGTCATAGTTCTAAGTTATCTGAATACGGAAGGTACATATATAAATGTTTGCCTTGTATGTTGTCTAACTTTATATCGGGCACAACTTGCTGACTTCGGGCTGATAATGAATGGAAAAAAAAAAAGTGACGCACATAGCATGGTGCAATATAACACCAACGTTGCGCATATGTATTCGACGATACATGCGGTGAGGCAGTCACTCCCCTCCCTCGTTCGTATATACTTGTATGTGATTGATTCCGCGGAAATAAATTCGGTTTACGCAAATTTCTTTTTATTGTGTTTACCCGAAAAAACCCAAAAGACACAGTACACGCAGAACAATAACAGAGTGACATTACATTGGTGACCCCGACGTGATAGCTGTTGTACTGACTATTATGCTGGAAAAAATCTGATGGCAGTCTCAAAGGTTGTCCGTAAATCATTTCTGCAGCACTTAATCCCGTATCGGTTCTCAATGCTGCTCTTAATCCTAACATAACCGTCGGTAATTCGTCTGCCCAATCAGAACTATCAGTCATTCGTGCTGTTAAGGCACTTTTTAATGACCGATGCCATCTTTCTATAAGACCATTACTCTGCGGGTGATATGCGGTTGTATGTATTTTTTGTATACCTAATAACTTCATAAGTTTGTTGAAAAGATCGCTTTCAAACTGTCTTCCTTGATCAGTTGTGATTCTACTAGGGCAACCGAATCTGCAAATCCATTCTTTAAAAATTACTTTGGAAACCGTATCAGCTGATATGTCGGAGACTGGAATAGCCTCTGGCCAACGCGTGAAACGGTCCATAATCGTTATGCAATATCGGTAACCATGGTGTGACGTCGGTAGTGGACCGACTATGTCAGTATGTATGTGTTCAAATCTATTGCAACGTGGAAAGTCTGTTAACCCTGAAACCGTATGTCTATTTATTTTTGCCCTTTGGCACGGCATGCACGCTCTAGCCCATGTGTTTATATCTCTGTTCATTCCAGGCCAAAAAAATCGTTTCGTTATTAGTTTTCTAGTTGTACGAATACCTGGGTGACTTAAATTATGAATACTGTCAAAAGCTAATTTTGTAAATTTTTTGGGTAAATAAGGTCTAGCATTGTTAGTTGATACTTCGCAATAAACTTGTTTATCAGAGTTAGGTATGACAATATATTTAAATTTGTGTTTATCGCTTGGTAAGGTTATAGCCAGGCGCTCTGCCTCTTGCGTACGCGCCACTTCTTCGTAATCTATTGCCGTTGAACATAAGATAGACTCCACCCGTGATAATGCGTCCGCTACAGTATTGTCTGAGCCGTTGATGTGTTGTATGTCGCTCGTAAACTCGCTAATATACATAAGTTGTCTGGCCCTTCTCGAAATTTCTTTATCTTTATTTAATTTAGTAAAGGCGTATATTAAAGGCTTGTGATCTGTAAAAACCGTTATTTGTCGTCCTTCTATCATATTTCTAAAATGTACCATTGCCATGTAAATAGCAGTTAATTCTTTATCATAAGTACAATATTTTAGTTGTGTGTCCGATAGTTTTTTGAAAAGTAACCTAATGGTAACCACTTACCTTTTATCTTTTGTTGTAATACCGCACCTACGCATATATCTGACGCATCTGTCATCAAGGCTAAAGGTCCTTCCATACTAGGGTGAGATAATGTAACGGCGCTTTTAAGGCTGTCCCTACATTGCTCAAATGCTTTTATGCTTTTTTCATCCCAACATATTTGAGTTTTATCTTTTTTCTTTGAGTTATGTAAAAATTTGTTAAGCAATGCTTGATGTGTAGCGGCGTGTGGGAGGTGCGACCTATAAAAATTAATTATACCTAAAAATCTGCGCAAATCTTCTACCGTTTTCGGCCTATTATAATCTGCGACTGCCTTTACTCTATCTGGCAAAGGGCTAATGCCTTCCGGCGTAACAAAATATCCTAAAAATTCAACATTTAACTGCCCAAAAACGCATTTATTTAAATTTATTGTTATTCCTAATTCATTAAATCTATTAAATAATATCCTTACATGTTGTTTATTGATTTCCAAGGAATCCGACGCTATAAGAATATCGTCTATGTAACAAAAGAGTGCTGACTCACTGTTTTCGTTTGCGCTATACATACGTTCTATTCCCTTAAGTACTTGTTGATCCATAAACCTTTGAAACGTTTGTGCGGCATTTCTTAAGCCAAAACTCATCCTGGGAAACTCATATAAACCAAAGGGTGTGCAAATACTAGTTTTCTCTATATCCCCTGCTGCAACTGGTATATTGTGATAGGCTCTATTTAAATCAAGTCTCGTATAGTATTTCTTATTAAGTAACATATAGGTAAAATCCTGAAGTCGTGGGATCGGATAACGGTCTGGTTTTGTGATAGCGTTAAGCGCTCTATAGTCACCGCATGGACGTATTTGCCCATCTTTTTTCAAGACTACATGTAACGGACTAGCCCATTCTCCATTACCTGGTCGACAAATACCTAGTTCTTGCATTTTCCGAAACTCTTCCTTTACTTTTCTATACCGGTCTGGAGGCAGTGGCCTTGGACGTGAAAAAATCGGAGCACCGGATGTTATGATATGGTGGTATACGGAATGAGATGGTTCCTTATATATTATTGGCTTAGTAATATTTGAAAAGTCCTCTAATATGTCTCGATACGGATTATCATTTTGAATACTTTTAATTGAAGGTTGAACCTGTTTCCCGATGGACCCTAACGCGCATAAATTTGTTATTCTGTCTGTAATTTTTCTGTTATGTAAATCTACTATTAGCTCGTAATATTCTAGAAAATCCGCCCCTAATATAGCTTGCTTAACATCACAAATTATAAATGTCCATTTTAAATTCCTACGTAATCCTAAGTTTAACTCTAGTGTCTTAATACCATATGTCTTAATTTCAGAATTATTAGCTGCATAGAGTTTATATCCACTGACCGTACGTTCACACTTAAATTGACTTACCGGTAGAACGGACACGTTAGCGCCCGTGTCCACGAGAAAACGAGTTCCTGTCTTCCTGTCCCTTATACACAAACGGTGGTTTACCTCGGGTTCTATGCAGTCTCCCACCAAACTAGACTGCATCGCATCTAGTTTTCCGCCGTCTTTGCATCACTGCCTTGTTTTTTAAGGTATTCCGGCTGCTTCCAGTTGCAGGGCTTCTCGCAAGTTCTTGCTCGATTCCTGTACCGGAAGTGGTATCTGCAGAGCCAGTTGGGGCTATTCGGCGTCCTTTTTGGTCCTCTGGATCGTGATCGTGATCTTGACCGACTCCTGTTCCACGAGCTGCCATGCCCCCATCTCCGTCCTCGTATTTCGTTGATCTCAACTCGTAGCGTTTGCAGCTCCCTCGTCATTTGTTCTAGTTGCTCCGACAAGTTGTGTGGTGCTGATGCCGAGAACCCTGGCATCGAGGTTGTAGTCTTTATTGCGGCAATTTCATTAGGGCGCAAATTTTCCATTATCTTGTCGGCTAATGCAGCTAGTTCATCCAGCTTCGTATCCTGTGCCACCGACAATACTGCCTTAACCGAACCCGGTAGTCTGGATATCCACAAACGTTTCAAAGCTTCCGTAGATACCTGGGTATTAGAAGCAAGCTCCGACATTCTTCTCAGGAGTTGTGATGGACGTTGAGTTCCTAAGTCCATCTCTGATACGAGCTTATTGAATTGTCGTTCGGCGCTCTCTTCGTAGACGGTTATCAACCTGTCTCTTATGGCTTCGTACTTTTTCTCTGCAGGCGGAGTACAAATAAGGTCGTATACCTGCTGTAAGGCATCTCTGCCAAGCTTCGCTACCACCATATTAAATTTTGCTGAGTCACCTTGTTTTTGCGGCTCCATAATCGAGTCAAATTGAGCAAACCGTAGTTTCGGCATGTCCTTCCAAAACTCAGGTATTTTTGAAGAAACAGAAATCGCTGCGAGATCCGCAACTGGTTGTATTGCTGTGGGCGACACGTCCATTTGACTCGCTGCGCCGGCTGCTGGCTTGTACATAATTTCCAAAAAAGTTCGCGCACTGATTCACTAGATCACGTCGGGGTCACCAATGTAATGTCACTCTGTTATTGTTCTGCGTGTACTGTGTCTTTTGGGTTTTTTCGGGTAAACACAATAAAAAGAAATTTGCGTAAACCGAATTTATTTCCGCGGAATCAATCACATACAAGTATATACGAACGAGGGAGGGGAGTGACTGCCTCACCGCATGTATCGTCGAATACATATGTGCAACGTTGGTGTTATATTGCACCATGCTATGTGCGTCACTACATCCGACAACTGTAAACTAAGGCTTACCCGTAGATACTAGTATAATAATACTAATTCAATAATTCCTAGTGGTATGAAATATTCTGTGACAATTGTAGGTTTTACTTTTTTTATCCAATTGTATTAGTGCCTAGTAAATTGCGATTATGGTGACACTTGGGCCTACTCTACTGTATTGTTCAGGATGTACAGACATTCTCATCCAGGGATATTAAGTGATATCCTTAAATTCTAGGTTTACCATTATCCGAACATTGACCGTCATATATTTTTTATTGTAAGTTTGAAATATTGTATGTACTATGTAATTGTGTATGCTATTATTGTATGAAGGAGAATCTACTTAGCTGAAGTTAAAAATAAGATACACAATGATTTCTTCTTTACGGATTTTAATTGTAACAGTCACAGAGCGCAGTCTCAGTCCGCCCCGTGACCACGAAAGCTGTAAAGTAATCGAAACGTCGCTCGGGAAGACAAAAATGTAAAAATTAAACCAAATCCGCGATAAAATCCGTAAATAATTCTTATTTCAATAAGACACACAGTAGAATCAAAAACTAGAAATGTAAATAGAACCCGATAAATATACCCTAAGTTGTTATGAGGCGACGTGTTGCTTAGCTCTGACTATATTGGTGCGGGGCATTCCCTGGTATACAAACATAACATTCTCGATGCACTGTTTTAATGTACTAATAATGTGATGCTTACATAGTCAATCAATCGATTTACGAACAGCTCAAAACTACGATAAACAATGGTTGAACAAAATACAATTCTCCACAAGGCCTCGCTTTATATCGCTACACGAAGAGAAAAATGAAAAAAATCAATAATACAATTTAACAGAATATATATAAAATCTGTATCAGCCCATATACGTCCTACTGCAGGGCCTCCTCTACAATCGAGTACACGATGGAGAGTGGTTAGGCCATATAGTCCACCACGCTGGCATAGTGCGGGTTGGCGGACTTACATACCATAGAAATTCTTATAAATCGCTATGGTATGCAGGTTTCCTCAGAATGTTTTCCTCCACCGTTTTAGTGCGTGGTGATTGTGGTGGTGATTGATTATCAATACACACATGACTCCGAAAAGTCAGATGTGGGTCCTGGGATTCGATCTTGCGACCACCGTGAACATGTTGGCAGCCGCGTCTAGTCCGTTCACCAACAGGCCACCACGCACTTAAAAAAAATTAATAATATCTTATGATGTAGCATTGTGTATCCACCGCGTAATTTATGCAGTTTATTACAGACATACATAAGTATTTGTGGCTTATAGCTGTGTTTCTAGTGCTGTGGCAATCTAAATGACCTATCTACGTGGAAACTTGTAAATTGTAATATGCATGCTAGAGTCATGTATCTCATAAGATTATATAGGTATAATGAATTTTTGTTTGTGTCAAATTTTATTTTATTATTACTATTATAAAATATACCCATTGTTAGTTATTTGTCTCTTTAATATAGGATAATATTAGTATCTTCTTGTATATGAAACATGCAAGTTGCTGAGCTACTAGATTCATGTTAGAAAATACTCGAAAAATAGAAAAAAATATTTTAATGTCAATGTGTTACATTCGCTTAAATCTAAGATACCAATACATTCACATTCCATCATAATTAGGGAATAATCAAGATCACACAGTATAATATAATTTATCATTTATCAATTATCTCTAAGGTCGGTGTATTAAAAATTATA
This sequence comes from Hyles euphorbiae, assembly GCA_023078785.2. NCBI lineage: Eukaryota > Metazoa > Arthropoda > Insecta > Lepidoptera > Sphingidae > Hyles > Hyles euphorbiae. The sequence continues at coordinate 16,822,237 of CM041050.1, forward strand.
TTGAAAATTAAATTTCAAGTATAATTTTAGTAGCATTGCATTAAGAACATAAGAGTGCAGTAAATAGTAAACTAAAATACAGTACATAAGAATAATACACAAATTAGTCTTTTATAAATACCAGAATATGAAGTCTAAAATATATGTATAGTATTGACTTAATGTTGTCAAATAAATTCGTTGTCAAACTATAATAATGTTTTTGTCACATTTTAGCACACTTAATATCACGACACGTTCACTATAAATCATATATCACAAACTTATAATTGAAATAACTAACCAGTTTCATTTCTAAAAGAAGTGATCCCATTAGAAGGTATTGTAGGAATGGCACATTAGTTTATATGCTATGCTTATATTCGTAGAAATCTGTGTCGTTTTTTTTTTCGTCCAAATTCAACCGACTGATTTGAAGGTCAGCTTTGACAAACAATCGAGTGAAATGACCTATTCAACTCCGATGATATAATTTATGTTGATCATAAGATATGGCGACGGAATTTATATATGTCATTTAATTTATCTCCGACGTAAAGTTAATTCAATAACAACAAACAAATTTAGGGTTTTCAGCGTATTTCACCGATTCTAAGAAAATCGTCAAACACGTGTTTGCCATAACTTCGCGATAAGTGTAATGCAGTATGACGCGAAATAGCACGTTCATTAATTTGTCCAACTTTGAACACTTGCGACTGTGTAGGAAATGTTAATGGAACGGCGAAACTCTTAACTGAATCTATGTCTAGTTCTGTATGGGTGATTATTTTTTTTTATAATTCGCAAAACAAAGTCAACTACAATTGTTCTGACAGTAAGTGTAGTATGCAAATAATGTCCGGTTTTGTCCAAACTAATATAGAAAGGTAAACCCGAAACGGAACTTACTGTATGCGTGATCACTGATTAGTGTCACGCGTATTTCCGTCATCGTCCACGTTCTTCGCTGACACGATGGAGCTTTTGTCACAGCAATTTCACTCAAATTTCGGAATATATCAACCACAGAACAGATGAGTATAGTTAGAAGGGAAATAAAAGCGTTTGACGCGTCGCAAGGTGGTGCATAAAAAACATCACTGCCGCGGAACGGATGATTTGTCAAATTAGTCGCTGTCGAAATGCCTTGGAGAGAGGTGCTCCGGCGAAATAGAGTAAAAATGCAGATTTGTGCTATTTTATCTTGCAGTTCCAATACTAAAGCATCAAATATCAATAGAGGAGGAATTTCATACCAATATTCAACCCGATTTTATTGATTTTCACCTGTATTTTCAAAAATTGCGGTTATTAATTACGACATTTTGAAGAATTCGATAATATAATAGACGACAAATCAAAAATGTACATTGCTGATTACGCGTACATACGCGTAAAATCGGGTTGAATATTGGTATGAAATTCCTCCTCTATTGATATTTGATGCTTTAGTATTGGAACAAACGATAGAACACACGGAGAGATCCGAAGTCTCTCCGCAATCCTAACTGGTCCAATTTGTCCATGAGATCGGGATCATTGACTATACGATAAGCTCGTCGCTGCAAGAAATAAAGTCCAGCGGGTATTTTGGGGCACCTGTCCAGAGGTGAGAGCAATACTCCACGTGGGGCCGGATTTGCGCTTTGTAAAGCGTAAAACCCGACGTAAAGTACCGCTTGGCTATGTTCAGGATTTTCAAGTTCTTGCTTGCCAGTTTCACTTTGTCTTCCAAATGACTCCTAAACGCGACCTTGCTTGATATTTCGACGCCGAGGATCCCAATACTCTCGGATGCTTGAAGAGAAACTCCTTGGAATTGCGGCGCCATAGCAAAGAGGTAATTCATCGCAGTGAACACGCAAACTTGTGTCTTCGAGGGGTTAAATTGAACTAAGTTCAATTCACTCCATTCGGAGGCCAGCCCCAGAGAGCTCTCGAATTCAGACACAAGTTGAAACCGTCTTTCCATATTGGAATCCCGAGAATGGCTCCGCTGGCCGATGTACCGCGCGTCACTCGTCTTATCATCTGCATAACAATGCATATGCATGCGATCAATAGACAACATGTCATTGATATGCAGGATAAAGAGTGTCGGCGATAGCACCGAGCCACTATCACTAGCACTACCACTTTTATGCTCCGACCATCCAAAAAGCTGGCGATCCATTTGGAGCGCCCCTCAGGAATTCCAAATGCAGGTACCTTCGCCAGAAGGGCGCGATGCCACACTCGCTCGAACGCCTTCGCATTGTCAAGGCCGACCGCAATCGCCTCACCCCCACTCTCCAAAGCCTCCGCCCAACGGTGCGTGAGGTACACAAGAATCACCAGCCGAGTGACCGTGACGGAAACCGTACTGGCAGTCACTAATTAGCTGGCGATCCTCAAGATACCACGGGAGCTGAGTGTTTATAACTCGCTTCAAGACCTTGGACAGTAGGGATGTGACAGCAATCGGCCTGTAACTCAAAGGGTCCGATCTGTCACCCTTTTTGGGGACAGGGTGTACATTGGCGACCTTTCACGAAGCCGGAACCCGGTTGGCTTTATAGGAAAGACGGTAAAGGCGCGTGAGCATGGGTGTCAACTCAGGGGCGCACGTTTTAAGGACCACTGCGGGGATACCGTCTGGCCCACTCGACTTATGGGCGTCAAAAAGTTTGAGCTCCCATTTGACAGCACGCTGGGTGATTTTTATGTCAGATAGGAGACTCTCACAACGCGGGATGTTCAGCGGTGTGGCTCCCCCGTCATCCAAAGTCGAGTTCGAGGCAAAGAATTGGGTTAAGAGATCAGCCTTCTCCTTTGCACTGTGGGCCAACCTGTTATCGGGCTTACGCAGTGGTGGGAGACTGGACATGCAGAAATTACCCTCCACAGCCTTAGCGAGCGACCAAAAAGCACGACTCCCAGAGGGATAGCTCTGGAGTCGCTCGCCAATTCTGCGGATGTGCTCCGCCTTGGCCTTAGCTAAGGCTCTCTTGTTGGATCAAGAGGCGGCATTAAATTTCCGTTTCTCCTCCTTTGAATTTGGATCCCGACGCCTACGACGCACAGGCATGATTGTGCCACGGTCGGCTACGACGCCCTGCGGGTATTTTTGAGCTGGGTATGAAAGTCTCCATACCCAAGCTAATCGTATCCGGGACGCAGTCCGCGCAGGCGTCAGGATCATCGGAGGAGAAACAAAGCCGCCCCCAAGGGTAGGACGCAAAGAATTCTCGCAGTCCATCCCAATCTGCTGATATGTACCGCCAAACTGTGCGAGTTCCAGTCGTCGAAGAACGGCTGAGACCCATCCCAGGAGCCCATGAACAGACCAGGCAGTGGTCAGATGATCCCAGGGGAGCATCAACCGCTATCCTGTATCCATCTGGGTGGGTCGTCAGCAGAATATCCAACATAGAGGGCTGATGGCTCTCAACGTCTGGAACACGGGTGGGCTGTGTTACCAGAGAGACCATAAGCCAAGGCCATCTCATAGACAGCCCGACCGGGGAGATCAGAGGTCCTGGATCCCAACCACTCTTTGTGATGAGCGTTGAAATCGCCGAGGACCACCACCTCCGCGGAAGAGAACTGCTCGAGAATCTGGTCAGTCCCCACTTGGACGCTCTCAAATAATTGAGTAGATCCCGTATCACTGGCGTGGAACCTGTACACGCATGCGTAGACTCGGGTTCTATCCCCTGAGTTCTACCCGTAGCCACAATAAGGACAGGTCCCGACCCTCGAGGCCCCGAAGGCGGTAACAATGGTGGACGGCGTCGAGGTTGCTGTGTAGACTCCTGACATTACAGAAGTCCACAGAAAATGTGGATAAATTTCCCGCCGTGGAAAGCCTGTTTTTTTTTGTGCCTTCGCATATTATATTTTAAAGAGAGTGGGATAGGATAAGGACAAGCGTGGTTGAACCAAGATGATAATCGAGAAGGGAAGATTTAGTGCGAAGCGGTTACACGGCATTAGGAGGAGCCAGCGTGAAGCTCGGAAGGGCCCCCGATGCCCCCCGCGTGCAGTCCCCGGGGTCCACTCCAGTCTCCTTCTCTAGCACGACAACTGTGCAACGGGATTTTCACCTGTTGGCGCGACAGCTTCCCGGGGAGGAAGTTTGACAGTTGTGTATCCACGGGTTCTGGTCCCCTACTAACTGGCAGGCGGCCGCCGGTGACCGTTCCCACCGGGTCTCCCTGTACTCCACACCAGCATCCCCCAAACGAGCGCCCACTCCGACACCCAGCCACATCAACGAGCATCGCTTGCACCAACCAACACCTGTTATCGAAGAGGAAGGAACGGATGAGGGAACGGCTATCCAGCCCTTCTACCGGAACGCATTAATACTTAGCGGTAGAAATAGATCAGACGGTGCTACCAACCCACTCAGATTCAGCATTGAGTGTAAAATATGACTCAACACAAAAATCCTACCACCAATAGTGGGGTGGGAGGGGGACGCCAAAGTCGCGGATTGGGAAGTGGAGTGCGACAATGGCGGCTCAAGGGAGCAAGGGGCCGCGAGCGCGTGCCCGTGCCATTCTGTAATACAAGCGGACAGGTTGCCAGAAGAATGACCCTCTGACCTCAAGTTGCGGTCAAACTGACAACTGGTGTGGGATGTCATTACCATCTCAACCAGTAATCCAATAAGTGGGTATTAAAATTGATTATGCTGATGCTAGCTATCTTGACCTCACCGAAGCCCAGATTGAAAAGCTTGAGAGACTTCAGAATTTCTGCATTAGGTTCATATTTGGTCTTCGCAAATATGACCATGTCTCCGAATTTCGAGTCAAACTCAAGTGGCTATCAATACGTTTTCGCCGAAATACTCGAATTCTCTCACTCTTATATGGTATCTTGTTCCATCCCTACACCCCCCATTACCTTAAGAACCGCTTTAATTTTCTTAGTCACACTCATGCGCGATCTCTTAGATCAACAGAGAATTTAACGCTAGAGATTCCCAAGCACAGCACATCATTTCTTGACAAGTCCTTTACCATCCATGCTGCTCGCTTGTGGAACGCATTACCACTGTCAATTAGACAAGCGAAGACGCTGCCAAGTTTTAAAAGACTTGTTAAGGAACATTACTTATCACTACAGTAATCTTTATTCCTTTCATAATTGTATATATGTATGTATATGTGTATATATACGTATATATGTATGTGTATTGTTATCTTCTATGTTTACTTAATATATAGTATATTAATATATATATATATATATGTATGTATTATAATTTAGGTATATAAGTATGTTATATTTAAAACATAATATATAACCTGTACATCTAGTATAATTTTCTTTTATCTCGTCCTCTGTACTGCCCCATTAGATCTTTATTATATTAATCCAGTCCATCCAAAGGTTGCCTGGAAGAGATCGCAGCTAGCGATAAGGCCGCCAATTGTTACCATGTCTTTAGTTTTAAGTATTTAATCTGTTATTTTTTCCTATTTTATGGTGTACAATAAAGTATATATAAATAAAATAAATAAATAAATAAAATTCAGAAACTAGGGAATAAACAGGTATACATTTAAGGATTGAATTTGGGTAATTTGTGTATCAGCCCATATACGTCCCACTGCAGGGCACGGGCCTACTCTACAATCGAGAATACGATTGAGAGTGGTTAGGCCATATAGTCCACCACGCTGGCCTAGTGCGGGTTGGCAGACTTACATACCATAGAAATTCTTATGAATCGCTATGGTATGCAGGTTTCCTCACGATGTTTTCCTTCACCGTTTTAGTGCGTGGTGATTGACTATCAATACACACATGACTCCGAAAAGTCAGAGGTGTGCCCTGGGATTCGAACCCGCGACCACCGTGTACATGTTGGCAGCCGCGTCTAGTCCGTTTACCAACAGGCCACCACGCACTATATAATACTCCACGCGTGTGGAGCTTGCCATATACCTATTTTTTGCATTATATAGAGTCTAGATATTTCAATTATATTTTGTTTAGATGGTTCATATTTTTTTCATGTTCAAGGATATTTTTTATGTTTAGTTATATAATGTATGATTTCTAAATGCCACCGTATAGAAGGAATAATTGTGGTGTGACTGGTTCGCACATCTTCAAATCTTCAAAGGTCATGTTACTGGTTTCCTAGTTTGCCGTGTTTTATTTTGTTGGATATGATTAAAGGCTAATATTTTTGCATACGGGCTCTTTTAATGAAAATTAGCTATTGGGGAAATAAGCGTTTGCAAATACCTCTTTCGTCTACTGCACATTATCATATAAATTATTTATTAAAGGCGTATAGTTATAAAAATAATTTGTATTCCTTTAGTATCTCAATTATGTTACAAGAACGCGACAAAAATAACTTTACTTACTTTACTTTACTTTTTGGTTTTTCTTATTTTTTATTCTGGCCCGGCATAGTGGCTCCATTGCACCTGATGGTGAGCGCAAATGCCTCCCAGGCAGAGTATCCATTGGCATCAGATGGCAGACCCATGCCAATAGATACAATTATGCCGGCCTGCTAAGATGCCTCTTCACACTACGGCGGAAGGACCCAGGATTATAGGAAGGAGGGAACACGTGAGACGGCAAACAATTCCACAGCCTGACGGTGTGGCACAAAAAAGAATTTGAGAACCGTTTGGTTCGCGCCGGGATGGTGTGGACCGTCAAGTTAAGGCTTCGCAAGCCAGCACGCGTGGTTCTGGTTAGGAAGGTATTGCTCTGTAAATAATGCACTATAAACTTTCTAGACAGTGTCTATGTCGTTATAGATGATAAAATTGATATTTTCAAGAAAGAAACAAATATATTATAACTTTATATACTACTCAGATAAATGATTTATTCATCATTAACGATATGACTAGTTAAGCTCAAAATATGTCTTATAAAATTACCAAAATATCTGCGAACATAACCTACAATAGTTACCTTTTCCACCATTAGATGATCTCCGTGTAATGAACTGTGGTGCTATACTACAATACGATTAAAATACTGAGGTTTCGGGTTTGAATTCCGAGTTGGGAAAAGTGAAATAATTTTTTTCTACATGCGTGCATTACAAGAGGCCTACACTAAGCATTGGGTATGGATATATAGGCTGAATTATTAGAATGTAATATTACCTTCTGTTTTTTTTTCTAGAAAGGTTTTTTTTTTTATTGCATTGAATGGCGATACCAACATGCCATTCGTCTGATAACAAGCGATACGACGGACTCATAGACAGTAGCAAAACCAAACAACACTGACAAATACAAAGAATGACTTGGCATTCCACTGGACTCGTCATCATGTCACATAAGATGTTGACTCTTATTATGTCCAGTAGTTACTCTGGCTACAAAGTCCTTCAAACCGAAACATAAAAGTGCATTTACACTGCTGTTTGGCGGGAGAAATAGAGGTTGCGGTGGTACCTACCCAGGTGGCCACCACGAGATAATTACAATAATTATGTTACAATATTTTTTAAACGGGCATTAACTTCCTGATACAAACTAAACTGTTACTCGGACAGTTCAAGATCAGTGTCAGCAATAACTGGTTAGTTTAATGTTTTTTTTTTGAGTACGTGAACTAAATACACTTCATGCAAATTGCGGCTTAATTAAAAAATAATTACTTGTTACAGCGCCATATTATTGTCAATTAATGAGCAACTCCAGAATTTCTTGGGTCTCGTGTAAAGGAAAAAGTAATAGACTGGCGTGATATTATTAATCGCTGTTTGTCTGTTGCTAATCCATCTGGATCATACTAAACTTATGATTGTGCTTTGCTGGAACTAAATGCGGTAATTCCTTGGAAGTGTGCCAGTCACGTTGGTTTAACTTAGAACAAACGACGGCGAACATCGATATCAATGTTACACTAGATAAGACGTTATTTGTGACAAACGTGTCCCGCGTATGTTTATATTTTTATGTAATTTATTTTGATATTTCCCCGTCAAACCGACAGCAAAATTTTCTGAAGTTACAATATAATTAAAGAATACAACGTAAGTGATATAATATTGTAGAATAATGCCGATAATATAGATCTTTTATTTATTATTGGATTAAATATATTTTAGAGCTCGTTTAAATACAAGATGAGCTCCTTAATTGTATGTCTCATTTCCTCGCATAAAAATGCCCGTCGAGTGAGAGAGACGAACTATATTCATCATATCATCATCATCATATCAGCATGCATCCAGCAACTTCCTAAACTTTCTAAAGTCGTCAAGTTTTGACTCCTTCATTTGTTTGCAACGAACCTATCGGGAAATACCCGATAATTTTGAAGCTCTTGTGGTATTATAAGTGATTATTTTTCCGACCCAAATATCGACCAATAGAATTGCACCATTCGACGTCACGTGGTACAACCTACATGGTATTATACTGATAATTTTTTGAAAATTTTCTCTGGTAGTTGCTATATATAAAAAACTAAACATGATCTAGTCAAATTAACCACACGTCAAACTGACAGGTTGAATTCAATTGTGAAAATTGGAGATTTTGCATGAAAACGAGTTTGAAATTAAAATTTGGGACGGAAAAATAATCCCCCGAATACCACACGAGCTTCAAAATTATCTGGCATTTCCCTCAAGGTTCCCTGCAAACAAATAAAGTCGTCAAGTTTTGACTCCTTCATTTGTTTGCAACGAACCTATCGGGAAATACCCGATAATTTTGAAGCTCTTGTGGTATTATAAGTGAAAATCAATTTTTTTTCTACGGTACTCTAAGTTGTAGAGATTAAATATTTTACATGCATATTGTATTACTGAATACATAAATAAATTCAGCTTCGTATAATATATCAGTAATAATACGTCAATTTCATTCAATACAGTATATCGATAAAATAGTCGACGACAACACATTTTTCCCTACATTTTTAAAGTGTCATAGTGTTCATTCTTCTTCTTCTTCTACCTGGCGTTATCCCGGCCGGTGCTAAAATCCGCTTTAGCTTCTATTATAGTATTCGTTCTGTACTATTTGTTATTACTTTACTTTTTCTCACTTCTTTTATTCGTTGAATAATTACTATAACACTGTGTGTGTGTGATTTATGAATTCAGAGCCTGTTTCAAACTCTGCCACAGAGGCTGTCAACCATATATTAGATATAATTATAAAATAAGCGATACTTCTATGCACCATTTCATCTTCAAAACCTTGAAGCAACATTATTAAATTATCATAACATTAGATATGGTTTAAAATTTGAAGTTCTTATAGTAAAAACACTAATGTAGGTGACGTCATCGAGAAAAACTTCATAGTAAAAATGTAAAGAATGTTACAGACTCAGTTCACTTCGTCACTACAAAAGCTGTAAAGTAATCAAAACATCGCGTTGGATAGTTAAAAATATAATAATTAAGCCAAATATGCGAAAAAAATTGTAAATAATAGTTTTATTTCATAAATGCGTTTATTGTTCTCAGTTTAATTAAGTCAATGTATAAAATACAATGTAAACCATTTTTTTTCAGGTGAACAAACCCATACATAACTGCTCAAATAAAATGATTTTTAATAATATGACAATTTATCTTTATTTATTTGTGTGTTTATGTATCTGTATTGAAATAAACACATAATTCAATTCCTGTTAATATATCTTAAAGTTGTATTTCTTAGCTATAGGTCGCCAGCTATATCGATATCGATATGACAGTATCGACAATGCACGGTGCACCATTATATATCAAGCACACATGTGAACTTCACGCACACTATCGTAAATCTGTTTTGGTCGCACTCAAAATGTTGCATTGCCGATTTACATTCTATACGACATCTATGGTTTTTTCCTGATATGTGGACGACAGTTGTAAATAATTAATTTATAAGAAACGCTACAATAACGCTAAAATCGCTGTTAATCGGGAGCGCAATCTATGCGTGTGCCGAAATTCATCCAAATCCATTAAAAGCTAACTATGTTTACTTCTTAAGCATCCACACATTTTAGCAAAATTTTATATTTATATATGGGCTGATAATGAATAGAAATCCAATATCACTTTGCAAAACCCGGGATTCGAATACCTTAGTACAACTACGCCACCGAGACAGTATATATTCTTTTATAGCCTATAATGTGTCCCACTGCTGGGCAAAGGGTTCCCCTTTGTTACTCCACTTCACCATGTCCTCGGTGTCCTCGGTGAGTTCTTGCCATTTTGGCTCTAATGCATCTAAGTCGTCTTTCCACCACAGTTCAGTGTTTCTAACGCGATCCGTCAGTCTAACACCCAGAATACTGCGCTCCATTCCTCGTTGGCAAACCTTGAGTTTGAGTTTCTGAGACGCAGTTAATGACCATGACTGACCATAGATTAAGATGGGCAAAATACTGATTTCAACGAGTTTGCGTTTAAGAGAGAGCGGAAGATCACCTCTCACATATTCTTTTAAAGACCAGTAGCTCTTCCAAGAATTTTCAACTTGTCTAGAAATTTCTCAGTCTCGTCTATTGCTGAGAGAAACTATCTGGCCCAAGTAAACGTATTCGACGACGTAGTGTATTGTTTGCCCGTCTGCCGCCACTGCAGGTATCATGCTGTTGGTCATTAACTTTGTCTTTATCCCGTTCATCTAAAGCCCAACTTCAAGGTTTGCCCAGCTCAAATCTTCGAGCATTGCGCGTATGTCGGCTGGATTGCTGGCGAAAAGAAGTATATCATCGGCGGACCGAAAACTAGTCAATCTTCTGCCACCAACGACGACGATGACTCTTCTCGGTCCACGAAGTCGCCTCGAGTTATTATATTATTAGTATAATAACATAATAATATAATATAACAATAATAGTATAGTGTAATTATTAGTAGGATGATAATGTGGTAAATAAAAAGAGAACAAATAAAAATATGTGTAATTATTGTATAATTACTAATTCATTATGCCAGACAGCTGGCCTTCTCTTCATATTTATTTTCACTTAATTTCATACTATCATTCCTTCATCAAGAAAGATAAAGAAAAATTATTCAATAGTGTCGAATGACAATTTGGGATCCTAATGCTCAATTGATATTGGGTATCAAGAGTAAGCCAGCTATTTGAAATGGTCTTCAAATGTTTTGTCAATACTGTGGTGTACTGATATAAATATTATTAGCCACAAAGCGACCCCACTATATCAGCAGGAACACCACATCCAGGCCCATCGTCCTCTAAACCTTTGTCATCTACGTAATCCAAAGTGTAGCTCATTCCATCCGGTCCCACCCATGTGTACGTTTCTTTCATCTCCTGCGTTGCGTCATCGGTATTTTTCTTTTCCATATTTTCGTCTATTCCTTGTTGAATGTCATCTGAATGTTCGAAACTGAGAAAATGTTTAACTTTACGTTATTTTTCGGTCTGTTTGACTAAAAACTTGGTCTATTAGTCTCCTACATTACTACTAAAAATGAATGAAACGCCAAAAATGTATAGTATAATTCCAGAATTGCCAATAATAGTAGAATAGAAAAAAAACCCGAGACTCGACCACTTTAAAGTTTCAACTTTCAATGATACGAATATGAAAAAAACTGGTCATACTAATAGTAGTATGACCAGTTTATATTTATAGGATAGCCTATTACAAGTTATCACTTGTACCGTAGTGACAAAATCACATTTTAGTGTATAAAATAAAAATATTTTCTGATTGGTGATTATTGTAGGTTAGATTAGATTATTAGGTGATTATTGTTGTAATACATTATCCACAAAACCTATCCACTGAAACTCTGTTATCAAAAATATTGGTAAAAATGTTGCCATCTCTCAATTACGCTAACTAACTATACCCTAACAAAAAATTTCAACGCGTTCAGAATACATGTTCATATTAGAGTGTCAAAATAAATTAAAAACCTTTTTACCCGCCTGAAATAGCAGACAGTTCAGCAGGAGAAATAGTGAATTTTATTTCATAGAGTTCTTTGTCACGATTATCCTCTTCTTGTGTTTGTCGAACACTGATTGGCGACCTGAAACTGAGAAACAAATTTTATTTAAAAACGATTCAGCAACATTTCTTAATCATTTTAAATAGGTATTTTATTATTTTTACAGTAGGCATGACTGCAATATATATTTCTCCCGCCAAACAGCAGTGTAAATGTACTATTGTGTTTCGGTTTGAAGGACATTGTAGGCAGAGTAACTACTGAACATTTTTAGACTAATATCTTTTGCCTCAGGATGGCGAGCGCAGTGCAATGCTAAGCATTGCTTTGTAATTCAAGGTGTTGTTTGGTTTAGCTACCATCCCTGAGGTGTCGCGTTGCTTACCATCAGGCAAACGGCACGCTCGACTTGCCATTCATTGCAATAAAAAAAAAACTCCCAGACTGGCTCTGCTGGTTACAATGGTCAATGTCAATCGATGGGTCATGAAGTCCGTACGCAAGATGCGAGAAAAGTATTATTTTTCTGAAAATGTATTAGTTACTACATCTTACGAGATGCACTAACTAATACATTTTCAGATAGAGTTTACAACAGTAGGCATTTCTAAATTTCATTGTAACACATCAGCGCAATTTGTCTGCATATACAAAACTAAATAAAAAATGATTAACCTTCAACATGTGAATGAAATGTTTTCTTCAAAAAAGTCGAATCTGTATTAAAAAATTAAAGCTAGTTATTAAAAAAAAAATTACCCGCTCAAAAGAGCAATAAGCAGAGCAGGCCCCGTTAATAATTTCATTGCTTCAATTTCTTTACTTCGATCTGCTTTTCTTGATACTCCTTCTCGTGTGATACGTTTCCCATGTGGCTCCTCGACCCTGAAACATATTTAAGCTATGCGTAAGACCCGATTGTTATCAGTAAAAAAATATTGCCCAACGTGAAGTACTTCAACAAACTTCCTGAATATTGAAGTGGCAGTGGGCAGAGCTTATAGTGCAGTACCGAGGCGATGGGGCTCAAAAAAATTAGGTGAGGCTCACGCGTCGCACACAGCAACTTCGACCGTGCACCCACAAGAACTGACGATGTAATAAAGATTGTTAAATGTTGTTGGATGCTGGCTGCTTCCAATAGCTTGCTTAGAAAATCTAGTAGTAGATTTACACTGGCTGAAAATGAAGGACAACAATATAAAGCTTTGCCACTCTCTATACAAAAACATAATCACTCGTAATGCAGTTTTTTCAGAGCCTATTTTTTGCATACGATGAAATATTTATTCTTCAGCTCCAGGAAGTCCAGTGCTGTGTACATAGGCTGACTCCCAAGTGACTTCTTGCAATCTTTATTTCATCGATTGGCTCTTTATGGTTGGACGTCCAATTCTGCAGGTATTCCTTATTCCTCTTATTTAACACACAATATAATTTTCGATTAACCTACACTACTTTATATGGAAAATATGTCACTTTTTAGTAAAATTATTATAAGCTTATCTCATACCTTTGAGATCCAATTCCACTGTCGTTTTCATATTGTACAACTTGGACTTCGTTCTTGGAATAAGACTGTCTTTGCGGCGGCGCCGCTGAGATGGCGACTACCAGACATAATAATAACTGCAAACAAATAGTTTTATTCGTTAGTTATTTTTTTTATTACCAATGTCCGACAACTGTAAACCTAAGGCTTACCCGTAGATACCAGTATAATAATACTAATTCAATAATTCCTAGTGGTATGAAATATTCTGTGACAATTGTAGGTTTTACTTTTTTTATCCAATTGTATTAGTGCCTAGTAAATTGCGATTATGGTGACACTTGGGCCTACTCTACTGTATTCAGGATGTACAGACATTCTCGTCCAGGGATATTATGTGATATCCGTAAATTCTAGGTTTACCATTATCCGAACATTGACCGTCATATATTTTTTATTGTAAGTTTGAAATATTGTATGTACAATGTAATTGTGTATGCTATTATTGTATGAAGGAGAATCTACTTAGCTGAAGTTAAAAATAAGATACACAATGATTTCTTAGGTGTACGCGAATGTTCCTCATTGAAATAAAACTATTATTTACGGATTTTAATTGTAAAAATCACAGAGCGGAGTCTCAGTCCACCCCGTGACCACGAAAGCTGTAAAGTAATCGAAACATCGGGAAGACAAAAATGTAAAAATTAATCCAAATCCGCGATGAAATCCGTAAACAATAGTTTTATTCCAATAAGGTACACAGTAGAATCAATAACTTGAAATGGAAATAGAACCCGATAAATATACCCTAAGTTGTTATGAGGCGACGTGTTGCTTAGTTTTGACTATATTGGTGAGGGGCATTTCCTGATATACAAAAATGACATTCTCTATGCACTGTTTCAATGTACTAATAATGTGTTAGTCAAAACTAAGCAGCATCACAATGCTTACATAGTCAATCAATCTATTTACGAATAGCTCAAAACTACGATAAACCATGGTTGAACAAAATACAATTCTCCACAAGGGCTCGCTTTATATCGCTACACGAAGAGAAAAATGAAAAAGTCAATAATACAATTTAACAGAATATATATAAAATCTGTATCAGCCCATATACGTCCTACTGCAGGGCCTCCTCTACAATCGAGTGCACGATGGAGAGTGGTTAGGCCATATAGTCCACCACGCTGGCATAGTGCGGGTTGGCGGACTTACATACCATAGAAATTCTTATAAATCGCTATGGTATGCAGGTTTCCTCAGAATGTTTTCCTCCACCGTTTTAGTGCATGGTGATTGATTATCAATACACACATGACTCCAAAAAGTCAGATGTGTGTCCTGGGATTCGATCTTGCGACCACCGTGAACATGTTGGCAGCCGCGTCTAGTCCGTTCACCAACAGGCCACCACGCACTTAAAAAAATATATAATATCTTATGATGTAGCATTGTGTATCCACCGCGTAGTGTATGCAGTTTATTACAGAAATACACAAGTATTTGTTGCTTATAGCTGTGTTTCTAGTGCTGTGGCAATCTAAATGACCTATCTACGTGGAAACTTGTAAATTGTAATATGCATGCTACAGTCACGTATCTCATAAGATTATATAATGTACATATTTTTGTTTGTGTCAAATTTTATTTTATTATTATTATTATAAAATATACCTATTGTTACTTCTTTGTCTCTGTGATATAGGGTAATATTAGTATCTTCTTGTATATGAAACATGCGAGTTGTTGAGCTACTAGATTCATGTTAGAACATACTCGAAAAATAGAAAAAAGTAGTAAGTAGTACCAATACATTCACATTCCATCATAGTTATGAAATAGTAAAGATTACACAATATATAATTTATCATTTATCAATTATCTCTAAGGTCGGTATATTAAAAATTATATTGAAAATTAAATTTCAAGTATAATTTTAGTAGCATTGCATTAAGAACATAAGAGTGCAGCAAATAGTTAACTAAAATACAGTACATAGGAATAGTAAACAAATTAGTCTTTTATAAATACCAGAATATGGAGTCTTAAATATATGTATGGTATTAACTCAATGTTGTCAAATAAATTCGTTGTCAAACTATAATAATGTTTTTGTCACATTTTAGCACACAATATCACGACAAGTTCACTATAAATCATATATCACAAACTTATAATTGAAACAACTAACCAGTTTCATTTTCAAAAGAAGCGATCCACTTAGAATGTATTGTAGGAATGGCACATTAGTTTATATGCTATGCTTATATTCACGGAAATCTGTCGTTTTTTTTTTTCGGCCAAATTCAACCGACCGATTTGAAGGTCGGTTTGACAAACAATCGAGTGAAATGACCTGTTCAACTCCGGTGATATAATTTTATTTTGATTATAAGATATCGTGACGGAATTTGTATATGTTGTTTAATTTATCTCCCACGTAAAGTTAATTGAATAACAATAAACACATTTTGGTCCAACTTCGAGAGAGAGGTCAATCGTCGAATCCAACTTGGCTGGTCAGCGTTCGGGAAACTTCGCGACGTCTTCTCGTCCAAAATACCTCAGTGCCTAAAATCGAAAGTCTTCCATAGTTGTGTGTTACCAGTGATGAAAATACAAATACCCCTTAGTGCGTCGGGGGGATCCGCGCGGGCGTCCGGCTATGCTCGGTGTTTCCCTACGAGATCGAATCAGAAATGAGGAGATCCGTAGGAGAACCAAGGTTACCGACATAGCCCATAGGATTGGCAAGTTGAAGTGGCAGTGGGCCGGGCACATAGCTCGTAGAACCGATGGCCGTTGGGACCGAAAGGTTCTCGAGTGGAGGCCACATACAGGCAAGCGAAATGTCAGACGCCCGCCTACAAGGTGGACGGACGATCTGACTAAGGTTGCAGGAAGTCGTTGGATGCAGGCCGCTTCCAACAGGTCATTGTGGAGATCCTTGGGGGAGGCCTATGTTCAGCAGTGGACTTCCTGTGGCTGATATGATGATGATGAAACAAATTTTGGGTGTATCACTTAAGCGTTAATTATTTTCAGCGTATTTCACCGATTCTAAGAAAATCGTCAAACACGTATTTGCCATAACTTCGCGATAAGTGTAATGCAGTATGACGCGAAATAGCATGTTTATTAATTTGTCTATTTTGAACACTTGCGACTGTGTAGGAAAAGTTAATGGAACAGCAAAACTCTTAACTGAATCTATGTCTAGTTTTGTATGGGTGATATTCTTATTATTATTTTTTTATTATTTATATTATAAAATCAACTACAATTGTTCTGACAGTAAGTGTAGTATATAAATAATGTCCGGTTTAGTCCAAACTAATATAGAAAGGTAAACCCAAAACGAAAATTACTGTATGCGTGGTCAGTGTTACGCGTATTTCCGTCATCGTCCAAGTTCGTCGCTGACACGATGGAACTTTTGTCACAGCAATCTCACTCAAATTTTTGAATATATCAACAAAGCAGTTTCATCAATTGATTTTCTGAGGTACTTATCTAGTTAAGTCAATCGCGTACTGTAGTTTCAACGACAAATAGCAAGAAACTAGCTAGCGCTTTTAAACTAGTTACTTAATTCTATTCTATCATATCCGCCATTGGTTGTTTACTCAATGTATTTATTTTTTCTGCATTATTTTAAATCAGTAAAAATACCGAAAATTTTAAAAAGTGACGCTAGAACGTACAAATTAAATTCTACGAAAACAGAATTTTGTACGTACTAGTAAAATAGATGTAAGTATACATGTTATGGGCGAAGTGATTAATCGGGCATTATTCATAATGCTTGGGCAATATGAATAATGCCCTATAAGAGCTGGCAATGTGATTACAACCAATAAATTTATCACATTGCCCGGGCATTATGAATAATGCCGAGTGCCTATTTGGCAGAGTGATGTAAAGCGAATCGAAATCAAAACAATGAGCTGAAGTGGCATCATGTGGCTATTGCAGGGTCACGCACCTCCCCTAGTACCACTCCCATAAAAAGGTAACGCACCATTCCTGCGAAATATCAATTAGAGTAACCTAACCTCAAAACACTTGTTCTCAATACAAATTTGTTTCTGTAACGTCTCCGGCGCTACGGGAAATTCAGCCCCTTCGCCCTTGCGTAACAAAAGATAGGCACCCATGCTCACCTCCGCAGCTTCGGCTTGCTGCTGCAGCCTCAGCCACTACGGCTCGCACGGTTGCCTATCCTTCGTTACAGCGGGCGGGGCTGCTCTCCCTCCGCGCCTCCAGCTTTTTATATGCACTCTAGGGTCGGTAGCCAAAAGACTACTTGAAGTCGGGGTGTCCCGAGGCGGTTTTGGGGCACAGTCGACCTAACTAATCCATAAAGTGGTTGCACTAATTTCCTTCTGAAGGTAATGTTTCGGACGTTAAAAAACAACTAAACATAAAAATGTACCTATTAATCACATTGCCCGATCATCATGTAGCCATATTCATAATGCCCGGGTTATGTAATAAATAGGTGAGTTTAGATTGTATTTAATCACTTGGCCCGATAGGGCTGGGCATTATTCATACTGCCCGGGCATTATGAATACTGCTCGCATTAATCACTTGGCGCATAACATATATATCATAAACTAAAATATATCGTTACGTGCGTGGTGGCCTGTTGCTAAATGGACCAGACGCGGCTGCCAACATGTTCACGGTGTTCACGGGTTCGAATCTTAGGGCACACCTCTGACTTTTCGTAGTCATGGGTGTATTGACAGTCTAGAAATAAGCAGTAAAACGGTGAAGAAAAATATCATGAGGAAACTTGCATATCATAGTGATTTATAGGAATTTATATGGTATGTAAGTCCACCAACCCGTGTTAGGCCAGCGTGGTGGACTATATGGCCTGTGATATGGCCTAAACAACCTCAATGATACAACCTCAATTGTAGAGGAGGATACAAATACACTTGTTTAAGGATTTTAGGGAGCGATTTGTTAGAAATCTTGTGAAGGATTCACTCCATTCGGAGGCCAGCCCCAGAGAGCTCTCGAATTCAGACACAAGTTGAAACCGTCTTTCCATATTGAAATCCCGAGAATGGCTCCGTTGGCCGATGTACCGCGCGTCACTCGTCTTATCATCTGCATAACAATGCATGCGATCAATAGACAACATGTCATTGATATGCAGGATAAATAGTGTCGGCGATAGCACCGAGCCTTGTGGAACACCAGCATTAGTGGTCTTGGTCTCGGAGCAACAGCTGTCCACTACCATTTTTATGCTCTGACCATCCAAAAAGCTGGCGATCCATTTGGAGCGCCCCTCAGGAATTCCATACGTAGGAACCTTCGCCAAAAGGGCGCGATGCCACACTCGCTCGAACGCCTTCGCATTGTCAAGGCCGACTGCAATCGCCTCACCCCCAATCTCCAAAGCCTCCGCCCAACGGTGTGTGAGATATACAAGACGATCACCAGCCGAGCAACCGTGACGGAAACCGAGCTGGCGGTCACTAAACAGATGGCGATCCCCAAGATACCTCAGGAGTTGAGTGTTATAACTCGCTCCAAGACCTTGGATAGTAGGGATGTGACAGCAATCGGCCTGTAACTTGAAGGGTCGAATCTGGCACCCTTTTTGGGGACAGGGTGTACATTGGCGACCTTTCACGAAGCTAGAACCTGGTTAGCTTTATAGGAAAGACGGTAAAGGTGCGTGAGCATGGGTGTCAACTCAGGGGCTTACGTTTTAAGAACCACTACGGGAATACCGTATGGCTCAGTCAACTTATGGACGTCAAAAAGCATGAGCTCTCGTCTGACAGCACGCTAGGTGATTTTTATGGCAGATAGGAGACTCTCACAACGCGGGATGTTCGGCGGTGTGGCTCCCCCGTCATCCAAAGTCGAACTCGAGGCAAAGAATTAAGGCTTTAATAAGGCTAAGAGATCGGCCTTCTCCTTTGCACTGTAACTGTTATCGGGGTTACGCAGAGGTGGGAGACTGGACAGGCAGAAATTATCCTCCACAGCCTTAGCGAGCTACCAAAAAGCACGACTCCCAGAGGAAAGTGCTACGCCTTGCCTTTAACTAAGGCTCTCTTATTGGATCTTAAGGCGGCATTGAATTTCCGTTTCTCCTCCTTTGAATTTAGATCCCGACGCCTCTTTGCGTCTTACTACGCCGCGTATGCGCGCGTATATAGAGTCTAGATATCTCTATTATATTTTGTTTAGATAGTTCATATTTTTTTCATGTTCAAGGATATTTTTTATGTTTAGTTATATAATTTATTATTTCCAAATGTCACCGTATAGTAGGAATAATTGTGGTGTGACTGGTTCGCACATCTTCAAATCTTCAAAGGTCATGTTACTGATTTTCTAGTTTGCCGTGTTTCATTTTGTTGGATATGATTAAAGGCTATTATTTTTGCATACGGGCTCTTTTAATGAAAATTGACTATTGGAGAAAGAAGCGTTTGCAAATACCTCTTTCGTCTACAGCATATTATAATTGTATTATGTAAATTATTTATTAAAGGCGTATAATTATAAAAATAATTTGTATTCCTTTAGTATCTCAAATTATTAATTATTCTTTACACTTTAAGACTGCCCTCTATGCGTTTATAAAATCTATCCCATGGTTGTCTGGAAGATATTGCCTTTGAGCGATAAGATCGCCAATTGTACTCTTATGATTGTGATTTTCGTTTTATTTGTATGTTTTTTTGTTTGTGTCCAATAAAAAAAACTTTATAGGTTTTTTTTATTTTTTATTCTGGCCCGGCATATTGGCCACATTGTACCAGATGGTGAGCGCAAATGCCGCCCAGGCAGAGTATTCATTGGCATCAGACGGCAGACCCATGCCAATAGATTATGCCGGCCTGCTAAGATGCCTCTTCACACTACGGCGGAAGGACTCAGGATTATAGGAAGGAGGGAATACGTGAGACGGCAAACAATTGCAAAGACTGACGTGCGGCACAAAAAAAATGAGAACCGTTTGGTTCGCGCCGGGATGGTGTGGACCGTCAAGTTAAGACTTCGCAAGCCAGCATGCGTGGTTCTGATTAGGAAGGTGTTGCTCTGTAAATAATGCACTATAAACCTTCTTGAGAGTGTCTATGTCGTTATAGATTAAAAAAATGGTATTTTCAAGAAAGAAACAAATATACTATAACATTATATCCTATTCAGATAAATGAATTATTCATGATTAACGATATCAATAGTTAAGCACATAGTATGTCTCATAAAATTACCAAAAATTCTGCGCTGAAATGGCGCTACCAGCTTTTAGAGCACAATATTATGCATGACATTTTGTATTTATTTAAAATTATGGGTTTTTATTTATTTTACGGTAATCTAATATTGTTATCTAATTTGGAATTATAAATGGAGACCAAGAAACCGGTTATAGAGACCGGAGCAGACCTTTGATGAGCTGGACCGACGACCTCGTCCACCTGGCGGGAAGAAGCTGAATGAGGAATGCCCTGGAGAGACCAACCTGGCGTGCATTACAAGAGGCCTACACTAAGCATTGGGTGGAGATATAGGCTGAAGAATTAGAATGTAATATTAATATTATTAGTTTTTTTTTCTAGATTTTTATTTTATTGCATTTAATGGCCTTAATTTTATTGCATTAATACCAATATCAGAAGCACTTCTGATAACAAGCGATACGATGGACTCATAGACAATAGCAAAACCAAACAACACTAACAAATACAAAGAATTGCTTGGCATTCCACTGCACTCGTCATCATAACATATCTTATGTTGACTCTTATTATGTCCAGTAGTTACTCTGACTACAATGTCCTTCAAACCGAAACATAAAAGTGCATTTACACTGCTGTTTGGCGAGAGAAATAGAGGTTGCGGTGGTACCTACCCAGGTGGCCCCTTCACATATGAAAGACCTACCACGAGATAATTACAATAGTTACGTTACAATATTTTTTAAACACGCATTAACTTCCTGACACAAACAAAAAAAACTAACTCGGACAGTTCTTGAACTACTTAAATGTTTTTTTTTTTGAGAACGTGAACTAAATCCCCAGAAATTGCGGCTCAATTAAAAAATAATTAATTGTTATTGACAGCGCTATACTGTCAATTAATGAGCAACTCCAGAACTTCTTGGGTCTCGTGTAAAGGAAAAAGTAATAGACTGGCGTGAGATTATTAATCGCTGTTTGTCTGTTGCTAATCCATTTGGATCATACTAAACTTATGATTGTGCTTTGCTGGAACTAAATGCGGTAATTCCTTTGTAGTGTGCCAGTCACGTTGGTTTAACTTAGAACAAACGACGGCGAACTATAATCATCAGTTTGACTAACTTAACACCAGAGGACAAAAACATCGTTTGGTTTTACGGATTAATCCCTTTTACGCAGATTATATTTTACGCATATAATATTAGCCCTGAACAACTTCTAACATTATTTACCATAGATTTTAAAACTTTTTTTCTAGAGATGCATACCCTTTCGGAAATGAGAATTGTTATGTTCGCATTTCCACACTGAATCCTTTGTAACTAGATGAGTATTTCAAATAGACAAAATCCAAACCGTTGTTTATATGTAAATGTTGTTTAGATATACATATTATATGTAATTCAGATCCATGTGTCCCTCGATCTTTTCGTAAATATAAGCGTAGACATATTTCTGGATTGTTTTTGTTACTTAAGGTCCTATTTTACTTAGGTGTTTAGGTATTAAATGTGATCTCACTCC
The DNA here is from genome assembly GCA_023078785.2 of Hyles euphorbiae. NCBI lineage: Eukaryota > Metazoa > Arthropoda > Insecta > Lepidoptera > Sphingidae > Hyles > Hyles euphorbiae. Next base: position 16,844,396 of record CM041050.1, read on the forward strand.
GCGCCGTTGGAGCGCGGCACACTGCGTACACATTCGTATGAGCCGATACCACAGTTCAAATAAATACAGAATGCTAACTCACGAATAGGCAATACCCATTTTAATAATTTCTGCAGACGCTCCATAGTTGATAATAGGAATTGAAAATTTTATTTGTAGTTCATAATGGTATTTTGAATTATTATTTTAAATTATAATTTTGAAAAAATGCTTAAATATGATTTATGCAAATCTAGTTGTGTTTTACTTCTCAAATAACGGTTGATTACTAATAGACTCAAGTAATTAGTATACACCGTTCTTACTATAATGCTTCGCGCATTCGCGTCTGCTGAGATTTATTAAAATGTCCGCTCATGGACATAGACATACCATTTTTTTCACAGTATACAGCGTTGGCTATAGGCTATTTTCTGCTATTTATAACCAAACACTGAACTTTCTGTAACATAGTACGTAGTGAATTTCATTATTAGATGTGTTTTACCTGAAAATAAAACACATATTAAATACTTACCTTATTTAATACTTACAAAAACAAACACTTAGCGTATCCTTTTCACACCTAGTAATATTTTATACCACCGAATAGAATTGCTCCACCTTCTATTTTGTTGGTTGTGTAGGGAACAACCCTTATCAAATTTCAACATTTTAAAAATGTGCATGTAGTGCAATTCGAAATGTGTGGAAATTTTTTCGGCAATTCTAATGCCTTTCTATGTGTTGATTCTATGAGCTCGATGCCTAATTTATCTAATGATTTCGAACAATTACCAATGGAAAGTTGGCGATAACAACCTTAACGGGATTTTTGTTGCATTGCGTTCCACATCGTATTGTATCGCGGGAGTGCCATTCTCGTCCAAGGAAATATATTTTTGTTCACTCTGAAATTATTGTAAGCTTCGATGCCAAAGCAATGTATACAGAAGACTAAGACTCCGGTTTATTACACCAGCACCATCAATATAACAGTAGGGGGCCATCTGTGTAACACCGCACGCAATATTTGTATCGATGCATGGTTCAAAAATATGTTACCTACATCAGCCCCAATATGCACACAATTCACTTAATGCCGAATAAAATCTTAAACACATTCGGTTCTATACGCGTTGCTGTGGGTAGATAAGATTTTATTTTTATTTTGTTTTTACAACCCGTTGTCCAATTGGTACGGTGGTCAGAGCGTTTAAAACTAACTAGACCCCGTCACTTTTATAATGTTGAGTGTTCAGGTATAACTACACTTGTACACCGCAAACCGATCTTAGTTTCTGAAGTTCTATTTGCCGACCCAAGTGCCTACCATGTAGGTATGGGCAAAACAGAACACTTGGGAGTGATCTGTGAGGTAAAATTAGAATTTGATAATTTTGCTGCAACTCTAAAAGAATCAATAACTAGAAATGGAAATAGAACCCGATAAATATACCCTAAGTTGTTATGAGGCGACGTGTTGCTTAACTCTGACTATATTGGTGCGGGGCATTCCCTGATATACAAACATAACATTCTCGATGTACTGTTTCAATGTATAATGTGATGCTTACATAGTCAATCAATCGATTCGCGAACAGCTCAAAACTACGATAAACCATGGTTGAACAAAATACAATTCTCCACAAGGCCTCGCTTTATATCGCTACACGAAGAGAAAAATGAAAAAATCAATAATACAATTTAACAGAATATGTATAAAATCTGTATCAGCCAATATACATCATACTGCAGGGCCTCCTCTATAATCGAGTGCACGATGGAGAGTGGTTAGGCCATATAGTCCACCACGCTGGCCTAGTGCGGGTTGGCGGACTTTCATACCATAGAAATTCTTATAAATCGTTTACGGTACGGTATACTTAAAAAATGGTATGCAGGTTTCTTCAGGATGTTTTCCTCCACCGTTTTAGTGCGTGGTGATTGATTATCAATACACACATGACTCCGAAAAGTCAGATGTGTGTCCTGGGATTCGATCTTGCGACCACCGTCAACATGTTGGCAGCCGCGTCTAGTCCGTTCACCAACAGGCCACCACGCACTTAAAAAAAATATATAATATCTTATGATCTAGCATTGTGTATCCACCGCGTAGTGTATGCAGTTTATTACAGATATACATAAGTATTTGTTGCTTATAGCTGTGTTTCTAGTGCTGTGGCAATCTAAATTACCTACCTATCTATGTGGAAACTTGTAAATTGTAATATGCATGCTAGAGTCATGTATCTCATAAGATTATATGGGTATAATGAATTTTTGTTTGTGCCAAATTTTATTTTATTATTATTATTATAAAATATACCCATTGTTAGTTATTTGTCTCTTTGATATAGGGTAATATTAGTATCTTCTTGTAAATGAAACATGCAAGTTGCTGAGCTACTAGATTCATGATAGAAAATACTCGAAAAATAGAAAAAAATAGTTTAATGTCAATGTGTTACATTCGCATAAATCAAAGATACCAATACATTCACATTCCATCATAGTTAGAGAATAATCAAGATCACACAGTATAATATAATTTATCATTTATCAATTTTTTTGAAGTGAAAACTTCTTTAGCGGCGTTGAGCACTTTTTCTGTAATGGGTATAAAATCTTAAACTCGCGTCAGGACACGTGACCTGATCGTAAGACGAAAAGCGTAAGACGGATGTAGAGTAGACAGCCGTCAGTTAGCTGTCAGTTTATAAAGCTTTGATGAATTGCCAATGATTTTGAGTGGAGATTTCAACATAAACTTCGCAGACGATAAAAATCAACTATTAATTGAATTTTTAAATAATGAATTTGGTTTAACTATGTCGAATGATCGCAATCTTAGCACAACGAAATACAAAACTACTATTGATGCGGTCTTTATTAGACATTTAAATAGGTTCGAATCAAAACTGTTCGTTTCTTACTTCAGCTACCATAAACCTATCGTATCAGTTTTAGAGATTGGCGATGATAGTTCTGGTAATGATGATGGTGAAAAAGTCGTTGAAATTATGGATGAAAGTTGATTTTTCGGAGAGATAAACTTTTTAATGTAAAATAATTGTAATAGTTTTAAAGTGTTAAATTTTTAATGTAATATAAATTGTCATGTTTGTGTACGATAGCGCAATAAATGAATATTGTATTCTACCACATAAATGATAGTACTTTTATACTGATAAAGCAATTGGTGCAAAATTATTCCCTAACCATTCCAAAATATCAAACATGCTCAACGTTAATAATCAAGTTTTCACTTCTGCCGGCACTCCCGGAGTGCAACCCGTCTTTTATTTTTTTTTTCGGTGGGTCACCCCAACCAGTATACAGTGCTCTCCACTTATTATATTATTTAAAAATAGATTATAATAATTCAGTTACAAATATATATCCCATACACAAGATAATATATCAACAAAAGTGTGTAATCGTTAGTGAAAGAAAATACGAAGCCTGTAGAAAGTTTTAAGAGAGTGGAACATCGGTGATAAAACAGTGATTAAACCAACATTAACCAGTGAAATAAGTGTAATAATACGTAAACCTTGTGACTACCTGACTATTTAGTGTACTCCGTGTGACTTTAAGTGTTGAACAATAAAGAGTCACTTTTGGATAACCTAGATCAACAATCACAACAACAGTTACAATTTGAATTTTCTAAAACAGACTTTAAGCCTTAAACTGTTAATGTATTTCGACATTCAACCTCAATCGATATTGGCCTACCGTATTACCTGTGCAGTTTCATAAGCGCTTGTTTTATTGTGGGTTCGAAACCAGAATTTATTAACACTTTTTGTATGGCCATAATTTCATTATTCATCATCATTGGCCACAACATCTTGACAGATGATTGTTGCAGTGTTTGTGGTGTACAAAATTTATTGCGTAAGATAATAAGCAATTAGGATGCCTGTACTCTGGTGCTGACACATTTTCTTCTGTGGCTTACAAGGCCAATGGCAGCACGGCATCTCTTGCCGCATATGTCGCAAGTGAAGCGCGAATCGGGAACAGGGACAGCTGCTCTAGTACGAAGCTTTTTCCGCTTTATCATATCGAGCCAGACTTCGTCATGCCTCCGCATCCCATCAGCAACCATTTTGCGCCACTCAGGTCTCTTAATGGCCAGATTTTCCCAAGTCCTGAATTCCAAACCAAAGCTTTCCATGTCCCGCTTACAGGAGTCCTTGAATCTCAAAATAGGACGCCCAACAGGTCTCTTAGCATTGGCAATCTGTCCAAGCATGACTTCACGAGGTAATCTATCATGATCCATTCGGTGAACGTGACCAAGCCAGCGGAGTCGTCTCTGTTTCAGAAGTGCCATAATGCTGTTACTGCTGGTGCGTGACAGAACTTCTTCATTGGTTATCCTGTCCCTCCAAGTAACTCTTAAGATTGTACGCAGACAGCGCATATGAAAGGCATTGAGCCGTCTTTCCTGTTTAGAATAGGTAGTCCATGTTTCTGACGCATACAGCAGGATACTAAGGACGCAAGTTTGGTAAACAAGGATCTTAGTTGACAAGGTCAGTTTGTTGTTGTTCCAGACCCTAGATGAGAGATGACCAAAGGTCGATGAAGCTCTTCCAATACGAGTATCTATCTCTCTATTATTGCAAAGATGCGATGTTGTGGTAGAGCCGAGGTAGCAAAAGCTGTCCACAACTTGCAGCGGCGCACCATCCAGGGTAATGTCGGGTAACGAGTGAGTGCCTTGAACCATGACAACGGTCTTCTTGGTGTTAATGCTCATTGAGAATAGTTTGCAAGCTCGACCAAATCTCCATACCAAATCCTGCAGATCCTGCTCAGAGTTGGCAACGAGTGCAGCGTCGTCAGCGTAGAGAAGTTCACGGGCCAGTACTTCGTGGCGTTTCTTATGAGATTTTAATAAATTTATATTAAATAGTCTTCCGTCCCTTCTTGTGTGTAGTAGTACACCAATATTGCAATCGTTAAATGCCGCACTAAGCAAAGCTGAGAAAAAGATCCCAAAGAGAGTTGGCGCGAGCACGCATCCCTGTCTTACTCCACGTTTCATATAGAAATCAGATGAAGAATCGCCGTCATAGAGAACCGAGCCCCGCATACCTTCATGAAAAGCACGCACCATGGCCAGTAGGTTAGGTGGGCACCCAATTTTAGTCAAGATCTTATAAAGGCCATTTCTGCTTACTGTATCGAAGGCCTTGTTTAAGTCCACGAAGGCCATGTATAGCGGCATCTGATGTTCCCGGCATTTCTCCACTGAAGCTGGCGTAGTGTGAATATCATGTCGATTGTAGAACGACCGGCTCTAAATCCACATTGCGATTCGGGATAAACTCTTGTCGCAAGAGTCTCAAGTTTTTTCAGAACCACTCTTGCGAATGCTTTGCCGGCGATACTTAATAGTGATATTCCTCTATAGTTGTTACAATCGCCCCTATCGCCCTTGCCTTTGTATAGTGTTATAATATCCGCATCACGCATGTCCTGAGGTATTGTGCCTTTATCCCAACAGCGTAGAAGGAGCTCAAACAAAGGATGAAATTGTCGCTAATTGTAATACATGAACGCCGTCTATTAACACAATTTGTCAATATATTTCTGAAATAAAACATCAATTAGAATAATTGATCTCGCTAGAGGGCGTCCAACTTGAAACAGCATACCTTCTTAACAAAACTGCCTTATAAAATGTCATCAAAAACATGCGCGGGTTGCATGAAGATTATCAAAGGAAGAAACGGTCTGCAATGTAGTACGTGCCACCAATGGTATGATTCAGTATGTGCCAACTCAACGGATAAACAGTCGACACAAATAGAAACAAGAACCACTTGGAAGTGTCCTGCATGTTTGAATAACGAGCCTCCCGTCAACAATATGAACACAGCCATGCAATCTTCGCAATCGCAACCGATAACAACCACATCAATTAGTCAACTGCATTCTTCATTGTCCAAAGTTGGCGATGCTATTCTTCGTCATAATGACAAATTACCTGAACCGTTAACTCAAGCTTCGGATCAACTTTTGACTCAAGTAACTGAGTCAAGTTGCTCTCAGAGAAATGATTCGGTGCGAAATGAATAACGTTGTACAAGACACAGTGAAAGACATAATACGTGAGCAATTTAGCAAAATTACTGAGCTGATTGGTAGCTTCCAACAGTCCCTTGCGTTCTTTAATGATCAATATGAAGAAATGAAGAAAACTTTAGAGGAGAAAACATCCCAAATAAAAAGACTGGAGAAAGACAACATGCTACTTCGAGACTCTGTTGCCGACATTGCAATGCGATTGAACTCATTTGAACAGCACGCTCGAGCCATGAATGTGGAATTACAGTGTGTGCCTGAATATAGATCTGAAAACCTTTTTAGTACAGTTACCCAGCTCAGCAAAGCAATCAACTGCGATATAAAGGACTCAGATATCATGCATTGTACAAGAATTGCTAAAAAGGACAAAGACAGCAAGAGACCTAGGTCAATTCTTGTTAAGTTCAGCAGTCCCCGAATACGTGATACCTTTCTTGCTTCTGTCATTAAATACAATAAGAAAAATGAAAAAAATAAACTTAACACCTCACATATTGGAATAGCGGCCGAAACACCAACACCAATCTACATCGTGGAACATCTTTCTCCAGAGAATAGAGCTCTGCATGCAGCTGCTAGAACACGTGCCAAAGAACTGGGATTCAAATTCGTATGGGTTCGTAACGGGCGCACTTTCGTGAGAAAAGATGAAACCTCCGATATTGTAGTTGTGAACAACCATGATAAGTTAAAGACATTAATGTAATGTTTAATGTAAAAATACCATTTCACCCATGTTTTTTGTGACTTCCAATTGTAACATTCAATAATAATATTATAAAATGTTACTATCAAAACACACGAGGCCTTCGAGGCCATATATCCGAAGTGCGTCAACATATTCTTAACAGTGAGTACCATATTTATATCTTATCTGAAATTTGGCTAAGTAAGTAGTGATATATTTGACTGCGAATTGTTCGATAACAACTTTACCGTCTATAGAAGGGATCGCGAGACTTCTAGCTTCAATAATCATAAAAAGACTGGAGGTGGAGTACTGATAGCCGTGTCTAATGAAATACAGTCATGTCGCATGTTTAAATGGGAGAGTAATTGTGAAGACTTGTGGGTCACAATCGAATTGAATTCCGGTCGTAACCAAGTGTTAATTAAAATATGTGCTGTGTATCTCCCCCCTCCAGTACAACAGGATACATTAAAACACTTCGTTGATAATTGTAATATGGTTATTGAGAGTTATAGCAATAGCCACACTTTAATTGTAGGTGACTTCAATATGAGTGCTATCAATTGGAATATTTCTACTTCAGATAACTGTTACATCACAACCAATAACCACTGTACTGGTCATCTTAAAGACATGTTTTTTTTGATTTTATAGCCCTAAATAATCTTATGCAAGTAAATAATATTGTTAATCATCAAAATAGAATTCTGGACTTAGTATTAACAGACATTGACGAACTTAAGATCTGCAACGTTGCTGATCAGAGAGATTGACAATTATACCATCCTCCAATAGTAATTGAGACCAGGTTTAAAGCAAATAATATAAACATGCCCAAACAAATATATAAGCTTAATTTTTATAAAGCAGACTACGAGGCTATTATCAGATCCCTTGATAGTATAAACTGGGATGTCGAACTCGACTTTTGTTCCGACGTTAATATTATGGTGAAAACATTTTATGACAAACTTAAAGAGATTATTAAAAAATATGTACCTGGAAGAATGAGCCACAAGAGTAAATATCCGCCTTGGTACTCCAACCAACTAATAAAACTTTTAAAACTTAAATATAAATTACACGTTAAAATAAAAAAGTACAATAATCCTCTAGACATTGTTGAATTTGAGTACATAAGAAAAGACTGTTCAAGATTTAAACAGAGATGTTATAATGAATATATTGAAAATATTGAAAATGCAATAACAAGGCATCCTAAGCATTTTTGGACACATATTAAGAATCTCCGTAAGTGTAGCTCTTCGTATCCTTCCCATATGACCCTGGGTGATGAGTGTGCCGATGGCACTGCAGAGATATTAAAGTTATTTGTTAAACAATTCTCATCAGTTTTTGAACCTATCATGAGTGATCAAAGCGTACCGTTGATGAAAACAAATTATATCCTACCTGAGTTAAGTAACTTTTCTATATCTCCAGACGCCATAGCTAAGAAACTCTCTAAGCTTGATCTATCTAAAGGCGCCGGTCCCGATAAAATACCACCAGTTTTTCTGGCTCGATGTGCTCACTCATTATCACTTCCTTTATCGAAGATCTTCAACAAATCACTTCATTCAGGCACTTTCCCAAATGAATGGAAACGGGCTAAGATCGTTCCTATTTTCAAAAGCGGTAAACGGGACTTGGTTTCTAACTACCGCCCAATTTCGATACTCTCGACTATGTCAAAAACTTTCGAGTCACTTGTCTACCCTGTTTTTTATGATCACGTTAAAAATTACCTATATCCTAATCAACATGGTTTCATGGCAAGGAGATCCACAAATACTAACTTAGTTACATATGTAAACACCATAAACGAAGTAGTTGACCAAGGTCTTCAAGTGGACACTATTTATACCGACTTCTCTAAGGCGTTTGACAAAGTTAACCATGTCATATTAGTTAGGAAACTGCAATCAGTTGGTATTACTAACGCTGTGCTTAATTGGTGCATATCTTATTTGCAATCTAGACCTTCTACTGTCGTACTAAATAGCCAAGAGTCAGATACTCTTATTGCGACATCTGGAGTGCCACAAGGCTCAATATTGGGGCCTCTCTTTTTCAACATCTTTATTAATGACATTTCTAATGTATTCACAAACTCTAAACCCTACTTGTTTGCCGATGATCTCAAATTACTTCGCGTTATTCGAAATCAACACGACACAAAACTCTTACAGGCTGACTTGGATCATCTTGATGAATGGTGCGAAGGTAATAAAATGTTCTTAAACTACAATAAATGTTTCCACATAAAATTTACCCGCAAAAGATTAAAAACCGAATCCACCTACAATATACGGGGGAACAAATTGACTGAGGTAGACGTGATCAGGGACTTGGGTATTCTTCTGGATAACAAGTTGACTTTTACTTTACAGTATGATAAAATGGTAACCGCAGCTTACAAATCCCTCGGTTTTGTTCTACGAAATTCCAAATTGTTTAAAAAGCCGAACACCTCAATACTTCTATACAATAGTTACGTTAGAAGTCGACTTGAATACTGTAGTGCCGTCTGGAATCCGCTGTACAAAGTTCATGAAATTAGAATAGAACGCGCACAGAAGAAATTTATAAGTCATCTAGCCTACCGATACGGAAAAACAACATCGACCAGCTCATACAACGATAAACTTGATTACTTTAATCTGTTATCGCTTAAACATCGACGCATTCTATCCGATTTAATTTTTCTGCACAAATTGCTTAATAATTACATCGATTGTTCAGTGCTGCTCAGCAAAGTCTGTATTAACGTACCTAGTAGAATGCCGCGGTACCCCTGTTCATTGCTTAAAGCCCCTCCATATCGAACAAACCTCGGCAAACAATCACCCATTGTCAAATTAACCCAGGAATATAATTCGATTGTAAATTATTCGAAAGAAATTGACATTTTTAGCACTACACCAGCCAAGTTCAGAAGACTAATAATGGATGTAATACAAACCCAAGAAACGTAAATTCGGACGCACGTTAACGTATTTAACTGCACATTGGCATGTTTTCTGTATTTCTGTTTCTTTCATGTGATCTCATTTTCTTAATTAATTTAATTTAATTGTTTAATTTATAAGACCATATCTTAATATATATAATTCACGTGTCACGTTGTTTGTACGCGATGGGCTCCTAAACCACTCGACTGATTATAATGAAATTTTGTAGATATGTGTTATTTGTTCCAACTTACAGGGTGAGATAGTTTTTATCTCGATTAAATTGACGAAAGTATAAAATAAAGGAAAAAACATTTTGCCATACAAAATGTTCATGGGTTTGTAACTGTCAAAAATTTAATGTTCATACCGTCGATACGGTAAACTCTTCCCTCAAATTAAATAACGTATTTAAATAAAGGTTTCGAATCGACAACATATATCCACAATATTCGATTAATGGCGTATTTTAGATTTTAAATAAGTAAATTAATGACAGTAATGAAAAGTGGTTGACATTTAAATTGGTTGTCAAATATTTATGCATACGTTCAGAAATTTAATTTGTGTAAACTAAAGAGTATATTATGAAGCTAAATAAATATAGGACAATCAAATAAATAATATTCACACGTAGGAATGAAAAATCTTTAATAAAATAACACATAAAAATAAAAACTGAACTGAACTGAATAAAATAGCAATTTTATATAATTATGGAGAATATTGCAGGGATTCTCAAATTAGGCGTTGCCTGTGTCTTGAGAAACCAGTTAAATATAATTGTTACTACATTAATTGTGTGTGTGAGTGTGAGTGTATTTTTATGAAAATTTATTTTTCATCTCCTTATAACTAACAAAAAGTAATGGCGTAATATTTTTGGAAAAACAGCATTGTGGGGGTGAAATAAGGGATGAAATATTGCATGGATAATCAAAATCGCTAAAGTGTTTAATGTCAAAAATTTATAAGGCACACTATTTGGATATGGAGAAACGGGATATAATAGAGTGGGAGGTAAGGGAGAGGACTGGGATAGCTGACAGATTTGATAGGACGAAATGTAAATGCACGGTATAAGACGTGATGGTTAATGAAGAGAAAGGACGGGACGTATCGGAAACTGACTAAACAGACGGGATGGGACGGAATTGAGCAGGATAGTAGGATAGCTAATTCGTGTTTAGGTATACAAGAGCTTATACGAAAAATAACATGTATTTGGTGTGGAGTAAAATAAAAAAATGTCTGCATCCAGGCAAAGGTGGGTCGGGCTTTTTTGCTATGCTAAATAATTGAATATAAAATTAATCATATTATAATAACTAAGCCATAGCGAAGCATGGTCGGGTTAGCTATGGTATCTTTTAATTGATTTCAATGAATGTCGTCGGAGTAGTAACAGTGTTATAAAATCTCCGTAGCAAAATAATGATTTGAATCTGGAGAGATGGGATAGAATAGAATATAAGGTGGATAAAATGGGACAGAAGAATAGGTACAGGATGGGATTGGAATTGGATAAGCAGTTTAGACAACGGCTGTCATATTGATTTTAAATAAAATATGGACCGGAATATGTATTTGCACCCAGGCGAAGCCGGGCCGGGCCGCTAGTTTATTATAATATTTTATGTTTTTTAATTTTATTATTTGTTGCATTAATACAAATTTTGATTTTGATTTTAATTTAGTTTGTTATATGTTTAATTTTGATTCTGATTTTGTTTTTAATTTAGTTTATTAATTTGTTTTAATTTGTAATTTAATTTCACTTTGTGGTGAGCATACTTTGAGCTTGTTGTGATTTCCTATAATTGAGGAAACACGCTGATTGTGTTATATGTGATGTTATTATATTAATGCTATGTGTATTCCTTGTGGGAAATCCTTTAATAAATAAAATAAAATAAAATAAAATTATCTCTAAGGTCGGTATATTAAAAATTATATTGAAAATTAAATTTCAAGTATAATTTTAGTAGCATTGCATTAAGAACATAAGAGTGCAGTAAATAGTAAACTAAAATACAGTACATAAGAATAATACACAAATTAGTCTTTTATAAATACCAGAATAAGAAGTCTAAAATATATGTATAGTGTTGACTTAATGTTGTCAAATAAATTCGTTGTCAAACTATAATAATGTTTTTGTCACATTTTAGCACACTTAATATCACGACACGTTCACTATAAATCATATATCACAAACTTATAATTGAAATAACTAACCAGTTTCATTTCTAAAAGAAGTGATCCCATTAGAAGGTATTGTAGGAATGGCACATTAGTTTATATGCTATGCTTATATTTGTGGAAATCTGTGTCTTTTTTTGTCCAAATTCAACCGACTGATTTGAAGGTCAGCTTTGACAGACAATCGAGTGAAATGACCTATTCAACTCCAAAGATATAATTTATGTAGCGTATTAGACCTAATTTTAAATAGGCGATACTTCTATGTACCATTGCATCTTCAAAACCTTGAAGCAACATTATTTAATTATCATAACTTTAGATATGATTTAAAATTTCAAGTTCTTATAGTAAAAACGGTAATGTGGGTGACGTCACCGAGAAAAACTTCATAGTAAAAATTGAAATAAAACTAATAATCATGAATTTTGTTACAGACTGAGTCCACTCCGTCACTATAAAAGCTGTAAAGTAATCAAAACGTCGCGTTGGGTAGTTAAAAATGTAAGAATTAAGCAAAATATGCGAAAAAATTTTACATAATAGTTTTATTTCATAAATGCGTTTATGGTTCTCAGTTTAATTAGGTCTATGTATAAAATACAATGTAAACAATATTTTTTTTCAGGTGATGGGTTTGTTTACCTGAAAAAAAAATTGTTTTATACATAACTACTCAAACAAAATGATTTTTAATAATATAGCAATTTATTTTTATTTATTTGTGTGTTTATGTATCTGTATTGAAATAAACACATAATTAAATTCCTGTAAGGCTGCGTTTCCACTGACGCGGAGCTGGGCGGAGAGGAGCTTAGCGGTGCACAAATTGACCAATGACTATGCTTGAAATATCCGCTCCGCTTCAATGGAAACAGTACGAGCGGGGTGGAGCAGAGCTGAGCGGATATTCATACATCGAGGCGGTGCAGTGCGGAGGTCAGCGAGCATTGGGGTACAGAACGGAGGACAGCGGGGCGGTACGGAGCGGTGCGTGATTCGCGTCACTTCATCTGATTCGTTATCTTCGTCTTCAAGTAGAGAAAGATATAAAATGATTGCTTTTTTCTTTTTAAGCGACAACATGATGTATGGTCTTTCCGAGAGATTTAGTGTAACTAAGTGCAAAAATGCGCGATTCCAAAAGTATGCTCCACTCCGCTCTGGTCCGCTCACTGACCACTCACCGCTGTTCATCGCTCCTCTCCGCCCAGCTCCGCTTCAGTGGAAACACTGACCACTTTTCACCGCTCTTCTCCGCTCCTCTCCGCCCAGCTCCGCGTCAGTGGAAACGCGGCCTTAATATATAATAAAGTTGTATTTCTTAGCTATATCGATATGACAGTATCGACAATGCACGGTGCACCATTATATGTCAAGCACACATGTGAACTTCACGCACACTATCGTAAATCTGTTTTGGTCGCACTCAAAATGTTGCATTGCCGATCTACGTACTGTAGTACATCTGTGGTTTTTCCTGATATGTGGACGACAGCTGTGAATAATTAAATAATAAGAAACACTACAAATATCGTAACTTAAGTCGTACACATACATCTTGCTTACATCTCAGTATAAAATCGCTGTTAATGACCATGACTGACCATAGATTAAGATGGGCAAAATACTGATTTCGACGAGTTTGCGTTTAAGAGAGAGCGGAAGATCACCTCTTACATATTCTTTTAAAGACCAGTAGCTCTTCCAAGAATTTTCAACTTGCCTAGAAATTTCTCAGTCTCGTTTATTGTTTATTGCTGAATGAAACTATCTGGTCCAAGTAAACGTACTCGATGACGTAGTCTTTTGCCGCCACTGCAGTTATCATGCTGTGGGTCAGTAACTTGGCTTAATCCCATTCATCTAAAGCCTAACTTCAAGGTTTGCCCGGCTCGAATCTCCGAGCATTGCGCGTATGCCGGCTGGATTGCTGGCGAAAAGAAATATATCATCGGCGGACCGAAGACTAGTCAATCTTCTGCCACCAACGACAACGACGACTCTTCTAGGTCCACAAAGTCGCCTCGAGTTATTATATTATTAGTATAATAACATAATAGTATAATCCTTACTAATATTATAAAGGTGAAAGTTTGTATGTATGTATGTATGGATGTTTGTTACTCTTTCATGAAAAAACGGCTCAACAGATTATGATGAAATTTGGTATAGTGATAGCTGACACCCTGGATTAACACATAGGCTACTTTTTATCCCGAAAAATGTAGTGTTCCCGTGGGATGAGTCAGGAAACCAAATATACATATTTTCTACTCTTTCAAATTCAAATTGTTGGCACGGGATGTCCTCTCCTACGGAAGGGAAATATAGTCGACGGCACGCGGGAAATATAGTTAGTAGACACGCGAAATAATATGTTCTTGATGTGGATTGGACTCAAAAACTATCTGCACCCGGGCGAAGCCGGGCCCGACCGCTAGTAAAACAATAATAGTATAATGAAGTCATTAGTAGGATGATAATGTGGTAATTTTTTTTTTCTTTTATTGCTATGAATGGCAAGACGAGCATGCCGTTCGCCTGATGGTAAGCGATACGACCGCTCATGAACAGTAGCAAAGCCAAACAGCACCTTGAATTACAAAGCAATGCTTGGCATTCCACTGCGCTCGCCATCCTGAGACATAAGATGTTAAGTCTCAATATGTCCAGTAGTTACTCTGGCTACAATATCCTTCAATCCGAAACACAACAGTGCATTTAAACTGCTGCTTGACGGGAGAAATAGACATTGCGGTGGTACCCACCCAGGCAGACTCTCACATATGAGAGACCTACCACCAGTGAATAAAATTAATTATTATAAGAATTAAATAAAAAGACAACAAATAAAAATATGTGTAATCATTTTACAATTACTAATTCATTATGTCAGACAGCTGGCCTTCTCTTCATATTCATTTGCATTTAATTTCATGCAATCATTCCTTCATCAAGAAAGATAAAGAAAAATTGTACGCTATTGAACTATTCAATAGTATCGAATAACAAATTCGGGATCCTACTTCTTAATTGATATCGGGTATCAAGAGAAAGCCAGCTGTTTTAAATCTTCTTCAAATGTGTTGTCAATACTGTGGTGTGATATAACTGACATACAAATTATTAGCCACAAATCGACGCCACTACATTACTAAGACATCCACCAGGTCCATCGTCCCCTAAACCGTCGTCATCTACGTAATCCACAGTGTAGCTCATTCCATCCGGTCCCACCCACGTGTACTGTTCTTTCATCTCCTGCGTTGCGTCATCGGGATCTTTCTTTTCCGTTTTTCCGTCTAGTCCTTGTTGAATGTCATCTGATTGTTCGAAACTGAGAAAATGTTTAACTTTATGTTATTTTTCGTTCTGTTTGACTAAAAGCTGGGTCTATGGTCTCCTATATTACTACTAAAAATTAATGAAACTCAAAAAAATGTATAGTATATTTCCAGAATAGCCAGGGAAATGGTTTTGGGAGAATATTAAATAGATATAAACAAGAAATACGGCAATAATTTCCTAAATATTGATAGTCATTTTGCGTTACATTTTAAAAAAAAAGCCGAGACTCGATCACTTTAAAGTTTCAACTTTCAACGATAAGAGTATGGAGTGAACTTGTCATACTACTATCGCATTACTATTTATCACTTATTGAGATACATCAGAGCTTTACTATCATTTATTGTGCACCGGAGTGACAAAATCACATTTTAGTGTATAAAATAAAAATATTGTCTAATTGGTGATTATTGTAGGTGAAATACATGATAAATTAGTAACATATTAATGCATTACCCACAAGACCCAGCCACCGAAACATCGTGAGGAAACCTGCATACCATAACGATTTTTAAGAATTTCTATGTTATGTAAATCCGCCAACCCGAACTAGGCCAGCGTGGTGGACTATATGGCCTAACCACTCTCAATCGTATTCTCGATTATAGAGGAGGCCCATGCACTGCAGTGGAAGGTATATGGGCTGATACAGATACAGATAGAGATTAAGTAATAAAGACTTGTAATAAATTGAAAACCTGTTTACCCGCCTGAAATAGCAGACAGTTCAGCAGGAGAAATAGTGAATTTTATTTCATATAATTCTTTGTCGCGATTTTCCTCTTCTTGTGTTTGTCGAACACTGATTGGCGACCTGAAACTGAGAAACAAATTTTATTTAAAAATGGATCACCGAAATTTCTGTATTATTTTAAAATATTAATTTTATTATTTTTACAGTAGGTACTACCGCAATGTCTATTTCTTCCCCGAACAGCAATGTGAATGCATTGTTGTGTTTCGGTTTGAAGGACATTGTAGCCAGAGTAACTACTGAACATATTTAGACTTAACATCTTTTGTCTCAGGATGGCGAGCGCAGTGCAATGTTAAACATTGCTTTGTAATTCATGGCGTTGTTTTGTTTTGCTATTGTCCATGAGCTGTTGCCTTGCTTACGATCAGGCGAACGGCGTACTCGTCGCGCCATTCATTGCAATAAAAAAACAAACTACCCAGATCGGCTCTGCCGGATACATTACAGTTATAACTCTATTAAATTTGCATTAGTCTCAACTGTCAATGTAAGTCGATGGTTCATGGGGTCTAAATGCGAGATGCGGGAAAAGTATTATTTCTCTGATAATGTATGAGTAACCGCATCTCCTGTTATGTAATCATTTCGATAGAGCATACAATTGTAGGCATTTCTAAATTTCATTGTAACATGTATACATATACAAAATAAACAAAGCATTGTTTAAACTTCAACATGCGAATAAAATATTTACTTCAAAAATGACAAAAATTGTATTAAAAAAAATAAAAACTATGTATTAAAAATATTTTACCCGCTCAAAAGAGCAATAAGCAGAGCAGGCCCCGTTAATAATTTCATTGCTTCCATTTCTTTACTTCGATCTGCTTTTCTTGATACTCCTTCTCGTGTGATACGTTTCCCATGTGGCTCCTCGACCCTGAAACATATTTCAACTATTCGTAAGACCCGATTGTTAGCAGTAAAAAATATTGTCCACCGTGAAGTACATCAACAAACTTCCTGAATGTTGAAGTGGCAGTGGTCAGAGCTTATAGTGCAGTACTAAGGCGATGGCGCCAAAAAAAATTAAGTGAGGCCCACGCGTCGCAAAGAGCAACTTCGACCGTCTACCCACAAGAACAGACGACGTAATAAAGATTGTTAAATGTTGTTGGATGCAGACTGCTTCCAACAGCTCGCTTAGAAAATCTAGCAGTATATTTACTCTGACTGAAAATTAAGGACAACATTATAAAGCTCTGCCATTCTATATGCAAAAACATTATCACTAGTAATGCAGTTGTTTCAGAGCCTATTCATTGCATACAATGAAATCTTTATTCTTCAGCTCCAGGAAGTCCAGTTTCTCCTAGTGACTTCTTGCAATCTTTATTTCATCGACTGGCCACTTTCTGGTTAGACGTACAATTCTGCAGGTATTCCTTATTCCTGTTATTTGACACAATATAATTTTCGATTAACCTACACTACTTTATATGGAAAATATGTCACTTTTTAGTAAAATAATTATAAGCTTATCTCATACCTTTGAGATCCAATTTCACTGTCGTTTTCATATTGTACAAGTTGGACTTCGTTCTTGGAATAAGACTGTCTTCGCGGCGGCGCCGATGAGACGGCGACTACCAGACATAATACTAACTGCAAACAAATAGTTTTATTCGTTAGTAATTTTTATTTTATTACCAATGTCCGAGATCTGTTAACCTAGGGCTTATCCGTAGATACTAGTTTAATAATACTAATTCAATAATTCCTAGTGGTGTGTAATGTTGGTTTGAATTTTTTGTCCAATTGTATTAGTGCCTAGTAAATTGCGATTATATACTACTATATTGTTCAGGATGTACAAACATTCGTCCAGGGATATTATGTGATATCGGTAAATTCTAGGTTTACCATTATCCGAACATTGACAGTCACATATAGGGTCAAGGCGGAAACAGTAGCTATAGCGGCAACAGTGGCGCAGCAATAGTTTTTAAGAACGTATTAGAGATAGCTATCTATCTCCTTCACTCCTCGGACGGTCTCGGTATATGTTCGTAATACAACCAGTTCGTTCGCGACAGCGATGTAACTAGGAAGTATAGTGCGTAGTTTTTTGTTTTGACAAGTGAAAACGTGAATTTTAAGGTAAGATTTACTTTGTATTTGTTCACTAACCTGTTGTTACATCAGTTAATTAATGTACTCGCTAACAAATAAGTTTAACTGATGTAATTTTGTGGCATACAGTACTTCGTCTAATGCAAAACTGGCGTGTGCAGTATAGGTTGAATTCAAAATGGCGGTTTTGGACACAGTGGCTCAAATCACTCGAGTACACAGTGGTTCATGGTCCACTGTGTACTACATGAATAATACTTGTTGACGACGCACGCGCACATCATCCCGCGTAGTACATAAGAATACATTTTGTAAGGTCTCGTCACGCCACGATCGCAGTATGTGTGGGCGGATTGGGTGCATTTTATGGTTTTTTGACATATTTTATTGAATAGCTTCGCACCCACCGCTCACACATTAATGATTCATATGTCATTTTAAAGGGCGTGACGAGACCTATTTAACGATGTATGACAAGTAGTTAAGAATAGGATACTTGTGGAAATAAAGAGGAAAATGACCGCGCCCCGAAGTAAAAATGGACCCAAGATTAGGAACATTTTACGGGGGTCTCCCTATGGTAACGCCTCGGAGTACTTAAGCCGGCAAGCAAAAATAGGAAATCACTGGATCCAGAAGAGCTCTCCGAGGAAGATACGAAGAAACCTGAAGACACTCGAAGCCTCAAGAAACAGAAGAAACCTGGGAAAACCCCCGAAGAACGAAGTACGAAGTGATCCGGACTGCGACGTTGCTTGCCGGCGTCACTACGATCAAGTACTCTGGGGCTACCATAGGGCGGGGCGTGGTCGATTCCGCGTATATTTTATATCGTGTGTATCATTACGTTGCCCGTCCTATACAAACCGCACCTTTCGGAGCGACATTCCTAGAGAGTAGAGGCTAGACGTTAGTCATGCGCAAATTGAATCACTGTAAAGAAAAGAGAGATATATATATTTTAAGTCAAAAGATATATATCACTCTTTTATATCTTTATATCTGTTGACGACGCACGCGCACATCACCCGGCGTAGCACATAGAACACATTATGTAAGGTCTCGTCACGCCACGATCGCAGTATGTGTGGGCGGATTGGGTGCATTTTTATTGTTTTTTGACATGTTTTTATTGAACAGCTTCGCACCCACCGCTCACACATTAATGATTTATATGTCATTTTAAAGGGCGTGACGAGACCTATTTAACGATGTATGACAAGTAGTTAAGAATAGGATACTTGTGGAAATAAAAAGGAAAATGACCGCGCCCCGAAGTAAAAATGGACCCGAAATTAGGAACATTTTACGGGGGTCTCCCTATGGTAACGCCCCGGAGTACTTAAGCCGGCAAGCAAAAATGAGATTTCACTGGATCCAGAAGAGCTCTCCGAGGAAGAAACGAAGAAGCCTGAAGATACTCGAAGCAACAAGAAACCTGAAGAAGCCTGGGAAAAACCCTGAAGACTGAAGAGAAGCCCGAAGTACGAAGCGATCCGGACTGCGACATTGCTTGCCGGCGTCACTACGGTCGTGTACTCCGGGGCTACCATAGGGCGGGGCGTGGTCGATTCCGCGTATATTTTATATCGTGCGTTTCATTACGTTGCCCGTCCTATACAAACCGCACCTTTCGGAGCGACATTCCTAGAGGCTAGACGTCAAATAGAGTGCCCGAACACGCACCTGGGGGTGCATACGCTGGGCTCCGGCGCCCGAGTTGAGGACTCTGATTCTCGCCCAGTGAAGTCGCGGCGGAACGTTGGTGCCCGTCTCCGGGTTCCCGACCTCCGCACGCCTAAAGCTGGTCCTTCGAGCCGGATTGTTCGCCGCACTCAAGATGCCAGTCACTAGAAGCACGAAGGGCGCTCCATCAAGCCTTCCAGCAGCGACGACCACCATGACCCTGACGACCGGCGCGACCACGGCGCCCCGAGTTGAAGGCACGTCGGGATCTACGGTCACCACGACGTGGTCACACGGGACCACAACCACTGCTACAACCGCGACCGAAACTCCTCGCGCACCCGGACTGCATGAAGACGTACCGGCTGCGACGGTTCGAAGAGGACGCTCGACGCGGTCAAGCAGCAAGAGGAAGGAGCTGGAAGCGAGGGCAGAAGTTGCGCGCCTCGAGCATGAGGCGGCGCAAGCAGCGGCAGCGGCCGCTCGAGCGCGACTCGAATTACTTCGAGTCGAAGAAGACGACGACGACTCGTCTACGGGTACAGGTGAGGATCCAGTCAAAGAAGACGCCGTGTCGAAGTGGGTGCAAGCCACTACAACGGCGCCCGTGAAGGAATACGAGGTCGAAGCTGTCACCGAAGAGGTCAAGCCCAGCGACGCACCGAAGAGCGACGCATGCGGTTTGGCAGAAGCAATAGTGAAGGCCATCAACGCAGCTCCGCGGGCCGGGACGTCGGCTCCGGCGTTCCTGCACGAACTACCGCCATTCGACGGTACATCGGGAGAATGGATCGCCTTCAAGACAGTGTATGAAGACACAGCCTCGTTCTTCAGTCGGCCACAGAACATGGCCCGACTGCGGAAGGCCATCAGGGGGATGGCCAGGGATGCGGTGAAGAGCGTCCTGTACTCCGACTGTACACCAGAGGAAGTCATGGAAGCCTTGCGCCGCAGATTCGGAAGACCAGACGCCTTGGTCTTAGGCGAGTTGGAAAAATTGAAGAGCTTGCCAAGAATCAATGAAAACGCGCGCGACGTGTGTGTCTTCGCGAGCCAAGTGAACAACACCGTCGCAGCGATCCGGGGCTTAAAGAAGCCACAGTATCTTCATTCGCCGGAGATTATGAAGAGCATAGTGGACAAGATGCCTGCGGTGATTCGGTACCGATGGTACGACTTCGCCGCGGACACAGAAGAGGAGGCGCCCGAACTCATCTCGATGATGAGGTTCTTGAACAGGGAGGCCGACAGATGCAGTCCGTATGCAGTTCAAGAGGTGGTCCGACCACGGGCTCCTGCGCGACAAGCCGCGCACGTCGCCGTGGATCACCAAGAAGAAAGAGCAGTGAAGACGACCTGCTCACACTGCAACGGCGATCACCGGATGCTGGACTGCCAAGATTTTGGAAGAGCAGCGGTCAAAGACAGGTGGGACTCAGCGAAGAGGAGCCGCCTTTGCTTCAAGTGCCTTCAAGGGAGGCACAGGAAAGAAGACTGTCGAAAGCCGCCGTGCAGGAAATGCAAGCGCGCGCACCACATACTGCTCCACGAGGAGCGGAGCCCGGTGCGCCGAGAAGAGGCAGTGGAAGACGCGGCCAAAGAAGTGGCAAACAACGTGCGCCTTCCGGTGAACGCGACGGTGGGAGCGAGAGCATTCCTCAAGATGGTCCCGGTAATCATACACGGGCCCAAAGGAACGAAGAAAATAATGGCTCTACTGGACGAAGGGTCGACGGTTACCCTTCTCGACTCTGCAGTCGCGGAAGAGGTTGGACTCAAGGGACCGCGCGAGAACCTCACTCTGGAGACCGTCGGAGGCAAGATAGTCTCGAAGAAGGACTCCATGAAGCTGGACGTGCAGCTGAAGGGCGCGCACCAGAAGAAGATGAGGTTGCTGAAGGGCGTGAGAACGATAGACGATATCAGTCTCACGCCCCAGAGACTCGACCGAAAGAGGCTGCGGGAATGCGCGCACCTCAAGAAAATAGCGGAACAGCTGTACTACGAAGAAGAGTCTCCAAGGTTGCTAATAGGCCAGGATAACTGGGAGCTGATAGTGTCAAGAAGCACCAGAAAAGGTAATAAGAATCAGCCAGTGGCATCCTACACTCTGCTGGGATGGGTGCTCCATGGCTTGAATGGGAGAAGCGAGCAGGCCGTGCGCTTTGGAAGGTGCGCACACGTCTCCTCTCGAGAGGACGATTTGGAGACGCTGGTCAAGGAGCACTTCGCCGTGGAATCGCTTGGTGTGCAATCGAGGAGACCGACGACAGACGCAGACGCCAGAGCCCTGGCACAGCTGGAGGAGTCCACCAGGCGAACGCCGAGCGGGCGTTACGAGGTCGGGCTCCTCTGGAAGAAGGCGGACAAGGTGTTGCCGGCGAACTACAAGTCGGCCGAGAACAGATTGAAGTCCGTCAAGAAGAAGCTCGACAAGAATCAAGACATATGGAGAAGCAGCGTCGGGTTGGACGAGCACATCGGAGCCGAAGAAGAGCAGCAATGGAGAACATACATAGACAACCTGCGCCTGCTGCAAGGCCTACGGTTGCCGCGGTGCATCGCGCGCACCGCACACGAGGGGGAGCTCCACGTGTTCACCGACGCCAGCGTTAAGCCATTCGTCGCTCACAGATTGGCCGAGATCGAGGACACAACGAAATCACAACAATGGCGTTGGGTGCCCACGAAGGAGAATCCAGCCGACGACGCGACACGGAAAGTTCCGAAGAATTTCGGCGCGGACCACAGATGGTTCAAGGGTCCGGCTTTCCTTCGCGAGGCCGAAGAGAAGTGGCCTCGCGCCCGTCAGTTCGAAGCTCAACGAACAGGGGAAGAGAAAGAGACGCAAATAACGACCGCCGTTAGAGAAAAAGCGAGTAAGTTCGCGACGCCGTCACCGGAAAGATTCTCGCGGTGGACCAGATTGGTAAGGGCCACCGCGAGGGTGTTGTTGTTCGTGCGACTGTGCCGAAAGAAGAACGCGGTTGGCGCCGTGAACAGGGCGGAGCAAGACCCCGCCTGGAAGCCGTATCAGAAGAAAGGAGCGGCAGAAAAGAAGACCACCGTTCGGGAGCGAATGAGCAGGAATCTGCTGCCGCTCGACCCGGACGTGATACGCGAGGCAGAGAGGCTGCTGCTGAAGAGGAGCCAAGAAGAAGAATTCGAAGAGGACATTGGTCGCATTCGCAGCGGGAAGCCGCTACACAAGGGCAGCAGGCTGAGAGGGCTGGCGGCCAACATAGGAGACGATGGGCTAATAAGGATGCACGGGCGCATAGATGCGGCCACCGGCGTCACCGAGGATTACAAGAGGCCCATCGTGCTCGGCGGTAGTCACCACGTAACGAAACTGTTAATACAGCATTTTCACGAACTGTTACAGCACGGAAACCACGCGACTGTCCTGAACGAGCTGCGGCAGAGATTCTGGGTGCTAGGATTGCGCTCAGCGGTGCGCCACGTCGCGCGCCAGTGCCAGTGGTGCAGAGTGCGACGGGGTCAGCCGCAGGAACCGCCGACGGGAGACTTGCCTCCAGAACGACTGCAACACGGGGCCCCACCGTTCACCCATGCGGCGGTGGACTATTTCGGGCCCATGACCGTCACCGTCGGGCGGCGTCACGAGAAGAGGTGGGGCGCGCTGTTCACGTGCATGACAACGAGGGCCGTGCATGTGGAACTGGCCGCGTCCCTGTCGGCAGATTCAATGATATTGGCCCTGAGAAGAATGGCGGCAAGGAGAGGGATGCCGGTCACTATCTATAGTGATAACGGCACGAACTTTGTGGGCGCAAATAAGGAGTTACAGGAAGCGGCGGAAGGCCTGAAAAACGAAGCGTTGGCGACGGCGGCCGAGGAAATGGGCGTGCGGTGGAAGTTTATTCCGCCTGGCGCGCCCCACATGGGAGGAGCATGGGAGCGTCTGGTTCGCTCCATCAAAACGGCGCTGGCGGCAACGCTACGGGAGCGGTGCCCGAAGGAAGAGGTTCTGCACACGCTGGTCGCGGAGGCAGAACACATCGTGAACTCGAGGCCTCTAGTGGAGGCAGACGACCCGGCGCAAGAAGCCCTAACGCCCAACCATTTTTTAATAGGCAGGTCGTGCGGAGCTCGTCGACTAGGAGTGTTCGCCGACGAAGACGCGACGGGCAAGAAGACTTGGAGGGTGGCGCAGCGGCTCACCGACCACTTTTGGAGTCGGTGGGTGAAGGAGTACCTCCCCACTCTCCTGCCAAGAAGAATCGCCGGGCGGTCAGGCGACGGGCGCGATCTGCAGTGCGGGGACACGGTCCTCATAGTGGACTCCGCACTGCTGCGCTGTGTGTGGCCCAGAGGCCAAATCATCACGGCGCACCAGGGACCCGACGGAAGAACGAGGATCGTCGAGGTGCGGACGGCGAACGGCGTGCTGCGGCGACCGAGCACCAAGGCGGTGCTCCTCGTCCCGGCGGCAGCAGCGGCGGCGTCGTCCGACGAAGAAGAAGGTGCTGCGCACGAGGGGGAGGATGTTGACGACGCACGCGCACATCACCCGGCGTAGCACATAGAACACATTATGTAAGGTCTCGTCACGCCACGATCGCAGTATGTGTGGGCGGATTGGGTGCATTTTTATTGTTTTTTGACATGTTTTTATTGAACAGCTTCGCACCCACCGCTCACACATTAATGATTTATATGTCATTTTAAAGGGCGTGACGAGACCTATTTAACGATGTATGACAAGTAGTTAAGAATAGGATACTTGTGGAAATAAAAAGGAAAATGACCGCGCCCCGAAGTAAAAATGGACCCGAAATTAGGAACATTTTACGGGGGTCTCCCTATGGTAACGCCCCGGAGTACTTAAGCCGGCAAGCAAAAATGAGATTTCACTGGATCCAGAAGAGCTCTCCGAGGAAGAAACGAAGAAGCCTGAAGATACTCGAAGCAACAAGAAACCTGAAGAAGCCTGGGAAAAACCCTGAAGACTGAAGAGAAGCCCGAAGTACGAAGCGATCCGGACTGCGACATTGCTTGCCGGCGTCACTACGGTCGTGTACTCCGGGGCTACCATAGGGCGGGGCGTGGTCGATTCCGCGTATATTTTATATCGTGCGTTTCATTACGTTGCCCGTCCTATACAAACCGCACCTTTCGGAGCGACATTCCTAGAGGCTAGACGTCAAATAGAGTGCCCGAACACGCACCAGGGGGTGCATACGCTGGGCTCCGGCGCCCGAGTTAAGGACTCGGATTCTCGCCCAGTGAAGTCGCGGCGGAACGTTGGTGCCCGTCTCCGGGTTCCCGACCTCCGCACGCCTACAATATCTTTATCTCACAATGATCGATGAGCTAAAGAACGAGTTGATTAAAATTGAGTTATGAGTCTTTCTTTATATCTATATCTAAGATTGACATTTTGGTGGAGTATATCTTTATATCTCTATCTCTTAATGATTCATGAGCTAAAAGATGAGTTTAAATTAGTTGATTAGAAATTTATCTATATCTGTTTCTTTCTAATCTTTGCAGTGAAATTGAACCAAAAATGATCTTTACGCGTACGGATATAATGAGTTAGTTTGAGTGCAAGGGATATAAAGATATAATCACTCCGTACGTCGGATATATATCTTTTTAGTTAATCACTCCTGAGTTACACATGTCTACTAGACGTCAAATAGAGTGCCCGAACACGCACCAGGTGGTGCATACGCTGGGCTCCGGCGCCCGAGTTGAGGACTCGGATTCTCGCCCAGTGAAGTCGCGGCGGAACGTTGGTGCCCGTCTCCGGGTTCCCGACCTCCGCACGCCTACAGCTGGTCCTTCGAGCCGGATTGTTCGCCGCACTCAAGATGCCAGTCACTAGAAGCACGAAGGGCGCTGCATCAAGCCTTCCAGCAGCGACGACCACCACGACCCCGACGACCGGCGCGACCACGGCGCCCCGAGTTGAAGGCACGTCGGGATCTACGGTCACCACTACGTGGTCACACGGGAACACAACCACTGCTACAACCGCGACCGAAACTCCTCGCGCACCCGAACTGCATGAAGACGTACCGGCTGCGACGGTTCGAAGAGGACGCTCGACGCGGTCAAGCAACAAGAGGAAGGAGCTGGAAGCGAGGGCAGAAGTTGCGCGCCTCGAGCATGAGGCGGCGCAAGCAGCGGCAGCGGCCGCTCGAGCGCGACTCGAATTACTTCGAGTCGAAGAAGACGACGACGACTCGTCTACGGGTACAGGTGAGGATCCAGTCAAAGAAGACGCCGTGTCGAAGTGGGTGCAAGCCACTACAACGGCGCCCGTGAAAGAATACGAGGTCGAAGCTGTCACCGAAGAGGTCAAGCCCAGCGACGCACCGAAGAGCGACGCATGCGGTTTGGCAGAAGCAATAGTGAAGGCCATCAACGCAGCTCCGCGGGCTGGGACGTCGGCTCCGGCGTTCCTGCACGAACTACCGCCGTTCGACGGTACATCGGGAGAATGGATCGCCTTCAACACAGTTTATGAAGACACAGCCTCGTTTTTCAGTCGGCCACAGAACATGGCCCGACTGCGGAAGGCCATCAGGGGAATGGCCAGAGATGCGGTGAAGAGCGTCCTGTACTCCGACTGTACACCAGAAGAAGTCATGGAAGCCTTGCGCCGCAGATTCGGGAGACCAGACGCCTTGGTCTTGGGCGAGTTGGAAAAATTGAAGAGCTTGCCAAGAATCAATGAAAACGCGCGCGACGTGTGTATCTTCGCGAGCCAAGTGAACAACACCGTCGCAGCGATCCGGGGCTTGAAGAAGCCACAGTATCTCCATTCGCCGGAGATTATGAAGAGCATAGTGGACAAGATGCCTGCGGTCATTCGGTACCGATGGTACGACTTCGCCGCGGACACGGAAGAGGAGGCGCCCGAACTCATCTCGATGATGAGGTTCCTGAACAGGGAGGCCGACAGATGCAGTCCGTATGCAGTACAAGAGGTGGTCCGACCACGGGCTCCTGCGCGACAAGCCGCGCACGTCGCCGTTGATCACCACGAAGAAAGAGCAGTGAAGACGACCTGCTCACACTGCAACGGCGATCACCGGATGCTGGACTGCCAAGATTTTGGAAGAGCGGCGGTCAAAGACAGGTGGGACTCAGCAAAGAGGAGCCGCCTTTGCTTCAAGTGCCTTCAAGGGAGGCACAGGAAAGAAGACTGTCGAAGGCCGCCGTGCAGGAAATGCAAGCGCGCGCACCACATACTGCTTCACGAGGAGCGGAGCCCGGTGCGCCGAGAAGAGGCAGTGGAAGACGCGGCCAAAGAAGTGGCAAACAACGTGCGCCTTCCGGTGAACGCGATGGTGGGAGCGAGAGCATTCCTCAAGATGGTCCCGGTGATCATACACGGGCCCAAAGGAACAAAGAAGATAATGGCTCTACTGGACGAAGGGTCGACGGATACCCTTATCGACTCTGCAGTCG
Organism: Hyles euphorbiae; assembly: GCA_023078785.2. Taxonomy (NCBI): domain Eukaryota; kingdom Metazoa; phylum Arthropoda; class Insecta; order Lepidoptera; family Sphingidae; genus Hyles; species Hyles euphorbiae. The sequence continues at coordinate 16,871,646 of CM041050.1, forward strand.
CAGAAGAGGTTGGACTCAAGGGACCGCGCGAGAACCTCACTCTGGAGACCGTCGGAGGCAAGATAGTGACGAAGAAGGACTCCATGAAGCTGGACGTGCAGCTGAAGGGCGCGCACCAGAAGAAGATGAGGTTGCTGAAGGGCGTGAGAACGATAGACGATATCAGTCTCACGCCCCAGAGACTCGACCGAAAGAGGCTGCGGGAATGCGCGCACCCCAAGAAAATAGCGGAACAGCTGTACTACGAAGAAGAGTCTCCAAGGCTGCTAATAGGCCAGGACAACTGGGAGCTGATAGTGTCCAGAAGCACCAGAAAAGGCAGTAAGAATCAGCCAGTGGCATCCTACACTCTGCTGGGATGGGTGCTCCATGGCTTGAATGGGAGAAGCGCGCAGGCCGTGCGCTTTGGAAGGTGCGCACACGTCTCCTCTCGAGAGGACGATTTGGAGGCGCTGGTCAAGGAGCACTTCGCCGTGGAATCACTTGGCGTGCAACCGAGGAGACCGACGACGGACGCGGACGCCAGAGCCCTGGCACAGCTGGAGGAGTCCACCAGGCGAACGCCGAGCGGGCGTTACGAGGTCGGGCTCCTCTGGAAGAAGGCGGACAAGGTGTTGCCGGCGAACTACAAGTCGGCCGAGAACAGATTGAAGTCCGTCAAGAAGAAGCTCGACAAGGATCAAGACGTATGGAGAAGCGGCGTCGGGTGGGACGAGCACATCGGAGCCGAAGAAGAGCAGCAATGGAAAACATACATAGACAACCTGCGCCTGCTGCAAGACCTACGGTTGCCGCGGTGCATCACGCGCACCGCACACGAGGGGGAGCTCCACGTGTTCACCGACGCCAGCGTCAAGCCATTCGTCGCTCACAGATTGGCCGAGATCGAGGACACAACGAAACCACAACAATGGCGCTGGGTGCCCACGAAGGAGAATCCAGCCGACGACGCGACACGGAAAGTTCCGAAGAATTTCGGCGCGGACCACAGATGGTTCAAGGGTCCGGCTTTCCTGCGCGAGGCCGAAAAGAAGTGGCCTCGCGCCCGTCAGTTCGAAGTTCAACGAACAGGGGAAGAGAAAGAGACGCAAACAACGGCCGCCGTTAGAGAAAAAGCGAGTGAGTTCGCGACGCCGTCACCGGAAAGATTCTCGCGGTGGACCAGATTGGTAAGGGCCACCGCGAGGGTGTTGTTGTTCGTGCGACTGTGCCGAAAGAAGAATGCGGTTGGCGCCGTGAACAGGGCGGAGCAAGACCCCGCCTGGAAGCCGTATCAAAAGAAAGGAGCGGCGCAGAGGAAGACCACCGTTCGGGAGCGAACTGGCAGAAACCTGCTGCCGCTCGACCCGGACGTGATACGCGAGGCGGAGAGGCTGCTGCTGAAGAGGAGCCAAGAAGAAGAATTTGAAGAGGATATTGGTCGCATCCGCAGCGGGAAGCCGCTACACAAGGGCAGCAGGCTGAGAGGGCTGGCGGTAAACATAGGAGACTATGGGCTTATAAGGATGCACGGGCGCATAGATGCGGCCACCGGCGTCACCGAGGACTACAAGAGGCCCATCGTGCTCGGCAGTAGTCACCGCGTAACGAAACTGTTAATACAGCATTTTCACGAACTGTTACAGCACGGAAACCACGCGACTGTCCTGAACGAGCTGCGGCAGAGATTCTGGGTGCTAGGATTGCGCTCAGCGGTGCGCCACGTCGCGCGCCAGTGCCAGTGGTGCAGAGTGCGACGGGGTCAGCCGCAGGAAACGCCGACGGGAGACTTGCCTCCAGAGCGACTACGACATGGGGCCCCACCGTTCACCCATGCGGCGGTGGACTATTTCGGGCCCATGACCGTCACCGTCGGGCGGCGTCACGAGAAGAGGTGGGGCGCGCTGTTCACGTGCATGACAACGAGGGCCGTGCATGTGGAACTGGCCGCGTCCCTGTCGGCAGATTCAATGATATTGGCCCTGAGAAGAATGGCGGCAAGGAGAGGGATGCCGGTCACTATCTATAGTGATAACGGCACGAACTTTGTGGGCGCAAATAAGGAGTTACAGGAGGCAGCGGAAGGCCTGAAAAACGAAGCGTTAGCGACGGCGGCCGAGGAAATGGGCGTGCGGTGGAAGTTTATTCCGCCTGGCGCGCCCCATATGGGAGGAGCATGGGAGCGTCTGGTCCGCTCCATCAAGACGGCGCTGGCGGCAACGCTACGGGAGCGGTGCCCGAAGGAAGAGGTTCTGCACACGCTGGTCGCGGAGGCAGAACACATCGTGAACTCGAGGCCTCTAGTAGAGGCAGACGACCCGGCACAAGAAGCCCTAACGCCCAACCATTTTTTAATAGGCAGGTCGTGCGGAGCTCGCCGACTAGGAGTGTTCGCCGATGAAAACGCGACGGGCAAGAAAACTTGGAGGGTGGCGCAGCGGCTCACCGACCACTTTTGGAGTCGGTGGGTGAAGGAGTACCTCCCCACTCTCCTGCCGAGAAGAATCGCCGGGCGGTCAGGCGACGGGCGCGATCTGCAGTGCGGGGACACGGTCCTCATAGTGGACTCCACACTGCCGCGCTGTGTGTGGCCCAGAGGCCAAATCATCGCGGCGCACCAGGGACCCGACGGAAGAACGAGGATCGTCGAGGTGCGAACGGCGAACGGCGTGCTGCGGCGACCGAGCACCAAGGCGGTGCTCCTCGTCCCGGCGGCAGCAGCGGCGGCGTCGTCCGACGAAGAAGAAGGTGCTGCGCACGAGGGGGAGGATGTTGACGACGCACGCGCACATCATCCCGCGTAGTACATAAGGAATACATTTTGTAAGGTCTCGTCACGCCACGATCGCAGTATGTGTGGGCGGATTGGGTGCATTTTATGGTTTTTTGACATATTTTATTGAATAGCTTCGCACCCACCGCTCACACATTAATGATTCATATGTCATTTTAAAGGGCGTGACGAGACCTATTTAACGATGTATGACAAGTAGTTAAGAATAGGATACTTGTGGAAATAAAGAGGAAAATGACCGCGCCCCGAAGTAAAAATGGACCCAAGATTAGGAACATTTTACGGGGGTCTCCCTATGGTAACGCCTCGGAGTACTTAAGCCGGCAAGCAAAAATAGGAAATCACTGGATCCAGAAGAGCTCTCCGAGGAAGATACGAAGAAACCTGAAGACACTCGAAGCCTCAAGAAACAGAAGAAACCTGGGAAAACCCCTGAAGAACGAAGTACGAAGTGATCCGGACTGCGACGTTGCTTGCCGGCGTCACTACGATCAAGTACTCTGGGGCTACCATAGGGCGGGGCGTGGTCGATTCCGCGTATATTTTATATCGTGTGTATCATTACGTTGCCCGTCCTATACAAACCGCACCTTTCGGAGCGACATTCCTAGAGGCTAGACGTCAAATAGAGTGCCCGAACACGCACCAGGGGGTGCATACGCTGGGCTCCGGCGCCCGAGTTAAGGACTCGGATTCTCGCCCAGTGAAGTCGCGGCGGAACGTTGGTGCCCGTCTCCGGGTTCCCGACCTCCGCACGCCTACAATACTCGACATGAATTTAAAATAATATATTTTATGTATATTTTGTAGGCATAATTATCTATATATATCTATAATATAATAATAATATTGGGATAATATAATAGGAAAGATTTTATTTATTGTTTGTTTGACTCAGCTTCCTCCATTATTAATAAAAAATCAACGATAATATCTCCTTTTCAATTCAGAGACCCAATAAAGGCAGGACCTGGAAAATCAAAATGGAAACCTAGAAAATTAGGAAGAAGTTTAATCGCAACTGATACCCCGGAAAAGCTTGAAATCGAAATGGATAAAAAATTGTCTAAGAAGCGAAACACAGCTAAGAAAAGAAAAATAACAAAGAAGATTCTTCAAAGCGATTCTGAAGCTGAAAATGAAGAGCCCGTTGAACCTCTTTATCAAGAATCTGATGATGATAATGATTGGTTTGATGAAGAAAACCAAAATGTTCTTTTCCCTATTACTTGAAGTTATTTGAAACAGCCAGTATCTCATATACCACAGGAAGTTGAATATGTTGTTATTGAATTTACTACCAAGAAAACAGTAATATATTACGTTGGTAAAGTCTTAGAAAGTCGTAATAGAAAATTAGAATACTACATTAGCTTTCTCCGTCAGAAATCTGAAAATAAATTTCATATGCCAAAAGAGCCAGACATTTCATATGTTTAAGAACATGACATCAAATTGATATTACCAAAGCCGAATGTTACCGGAAGCACATTTAGACAGCAATCAGTTTTATCTTTTGCTTTAGATTTATCGCTGCTCAATATTCGCTGAATAATGTTTTTTTTTCGTATTAACAGCTAAAAAAGTCACGTAAAGACTTGAATTGCAGAAGATTAGAAGTTACCAATTGATTGTTTAATAACTAGGAGTCAATAAAAATCATTTAATTTTAAAGTTTTTTGACTGATAAAAGCTTTATATTTGTTAATTAATAGGTATTTCATAATAATTGAAATATAAAAGAAGTAAAGTTGGTTGTGATTTTCTTGAGACTGAAGTAGTCATTTTAATTTAACGGATTATTAATGTTAGAGTAACAGAGTTATTACGTTTGTTATATATTTTAATGTTCTGTTTTCTTAATAAATAAAAACTAATTATAAGTAAATAAGTGTAGTATTATTTGGGTTGCAATATTGATGATTCACTGTGAACCCACCTGATTCACTGTGAACTGAGGGCCTATCCACTGTATCCGACCCCCAGTACACAGTGGCTCAAAAAAGTTGTTTTTTTAAATACTTAATAACTCCTAATATATTACTTTGTTTAATAAAATTGATTAACGCAATGAAAGTATATTAGTTACACTATATACTAATCATTTTACAAGTTCCCAGCACTCTTCCAATTCTAGTGCAGGCCATTGGGAAAAAAAGTGATCCACTGTTGCCTCCTTGAAACGTCGTATAATATATTTTTTATTTTAAGTTTGAAATATTGTAAAATGTAATTGTGTATGCTATTATTGTATGAAGGAGAATATGATTAGCTGAAGTTAAAAATAAGATACACAGTAGAATCAATAACCAGAAATTGAAATAGAACCCGTTAAATATACCCTAAGTTGTTATGAGGCGACGTGTTGCTTAGCTTTGATTATATTGGTGAGGGGCATTCCGTGATATAACAATATGAAATTATCGATGCCCTGTTCAATGTACTAATAATGCGGTGCTTACGTAGTCAATCAACCGATTTAAGAAAAGCTCAAAACTACGATAAACCATGATTAAACAAAATACAATTCTCCGCAAGGGCTCAATTTATAGCGCTACACGAAGAGAAAAATGATAAAATAAATAATATAATTGAACAGAAAATATATATAATCTCTACTAGTCCATATACGTTCCACTGCAGGGCCTTTTCTACAATCGAGAGCACGATGGAAAGTGGTTAGACCATATCGTCCACCACGCTGACCTAGTGCAGGTTGGCAGACATACCATAGAAATTCTTTTAAATCGATATGGTATGCAGGGTTTCCTGACGATGTTTACCTTCTCCGTTTTAGTGCGTGGTGATTGATTATCAATACACACATGACTCCGAAGAGTTAGAGGTGTGTCCTGGGATTCGAAGTTGCGACCACCGTGAACATGTTGGCAGCCGCGTCTAATCCGTTCACCAACAGGCCATCACGCACTTAAAAAATATATATCAAATCTTATCTAATGATGTAGCATTGTGTATCCACCGCGTAGTGTATGTAGTTTATTACAGATATACATAGGTATTTGTTGCTCATAACTGTTTTTCTAGTGCTTTGGCAATCTAAATGACTTATCTATGTGGAAACTTGTAAATTGTTATATGCATGCTAGAGTCATGTATTTAATAAGTTTATATAATGTATTTTTGTTTGTGTCAATTTGTTTTTATTATTATGATTATAAAATATACCAATTGTTATTTATTTGTGTCTTTGATGTAGGATAATATTATTATCTTCTTGTTAATGAAACAGGCAAGTTGCTGAGCAACTAGATTCAAACACTCGAAAAATAGAAAAAAAATGCTTAATGTCAATGCGTTACATTCGCGTAAATCTGAGATACCAATACATTCACATTTTATCATAGTTAGGGAATAATCAAGATCACACAATATATAATTTATCATTTATCAATTATCTATAAGGTCGGTATATTATATTGAAAATTAAATTTCAAGTATAATTTTAGTAGCATTGCATTAAGAACATAAGAGTGCAGCAAATAGTTAACTAAAATACAGCACATAGGAATAATACACAAATTAGTCTTTTAGAAATACCAGAATATGAAGTCTAAAATATATGTATAGTATTGACTTGATGTAATTGAACTTAAAATTAAATTTCAATCCTAATTCTAGTACCATTGCATTAAGATCATAACAGTGCACCAATTAGTAAACTAAAATAAAATAATTTAATTAAAAATTAAAAGACCGACTTCAATGTGCACTACAAAGTAATAAATAATATATATTTCATTGTGCTAGTACACATTGATTAATTTTCTTATTGACTAGACTAGCCAACAAATCTTAAATACGTAATATTTTGAAGGCGGGTCGCCAAGTGCCAAACGAGAACAAATTTAAGTAATGTAACACAGTTGAACATTACCTACTTGTAGATGTATCGTTGGCGCTCAGTTAGGTTCACATGTAAACTAGAAACAAATTAATTTAACATATTGATCCTACGTGTACATTTGTTGAAATTTTAATAGAATTAATATGTGTCATAATATGTGTGGTCTAATTTTAATGTATTGCATACGATCAAAGATACAGTGGTCAAGGGTTTCAACTCCGGGGTACACCATTGACTTATTGGAGTCACTTGCATATTTATATACAATTACTTTAACAGTGATAGGAATCATAGTGAGGAAAGTATAAGAAAGGGAAGGGTTGTTAAGTTTGTATGTTTCCCTCGATTGTAGATAAGTCCGATGCTCAATAATGTTGATTAAGGGCTGATATATTAAAGACGGGCGATTTTTCTATTAGTTATCAGGACAAGGACTGGAATTTGCACCCGATATGACTATAGACTCTCGCCCCCAATCACACCGAGGGACAAAACACGCAAGGCGTAACGTGGGTGTCCTGGTTGATACCAGGAGAATCTCTGCATACCCCTTCTGGGAAAATGGCGTGAGTTTATAGAGATTAAGACAAATTAATATTGCGTGTAAAATTGCGTGTTTTTCGCTAGGATGTTTTACACAAATTAAGTGTAGGTCGTCGTGTTCGTCACTTGGCGACCCGCCTTCAAAATATTACGTATTTAAGATTTGTTGGCTAGTCTAGTCAATAAGAAAATTAATCAATGTGTACTAGCACAATGAAATATATATTATTTATTACTTTGTAGTGCACATTGAAGTCGGTCTTTTAATTTTTAATTAAATTATTTTATTTATTACTTTTTAGTTTTCATAAGCATAAAGCATTGTAATGATGCCAAAGGTAATCCTATAATGAAAACTGGAATCAATGTATATAAAAAATGAACCATTGTGATCCTTTATAATTTCAAAAACGAAAATTAATATTTTATGATTCTCTAGGAAGCTACACTGTCATTTCGTTTTTATTATAAAGAAAATACTAAAATTGGCTCAACCTGCTAGAGATATTGAGTACACTTATGTGTGGTAATCATTCGTTACCCCCTCACCTCTACACCTACTTCACTTCCTATTTTTAATAAAACACATATACTTAACCTAATGGACGAAAAATCATTGCATTTCTGCAAAGTTTTGTGGAGGTCTGCTACCCAGATTCAGATCATCGCCATATTTTATGTGACCAACATTATGTATAATTCGTTCCGAAGAAAAGTTATTTAAAATCATTTATTTATTATCGCAGATATTTAGTATTTATATTTGTATATATACCCCCCCCCTCCCACGCCCCTTCCTACTTTCCCTTTTCCACCCTCCCCCCCTTGTAGTAATAAACTTATACTGAACCTAATGTAAAAAGAATTATTGCTGTACTGTTCAATTTTGAGGAGTTCTGCCCTTCAGGTCCAAAGATATTCATCAGGTCTTCACAATATTTTTTTTGGTCTAACCTATCATATAATACTCTTTGACAAAAAAGTTATTTTTAAGTCGGTTAAGAACTGCCGGAGATATTGAGTATTAACAATTGTACCTATTTTCTACCCCCTCACCCCCCACCCCCACCCTTTTCCCTTTTTCACCCACCCTTTGTAATAATATACTAATACTTAATCTAACGCAAAAAGAATTTATGCTGGACCGTTTAATTTTGAGGAGTTCTGGTCGGCAGATCCTAAGATATTCATCAGGTCTTCACCAATTTTATATGGGACCAACCCTGTATATCATGCTTTCCGACAAAAAAGAAATTTTCAAAATCGGTTCAAAATTGCCGGCGTAATCGCGTAACAAACATACAAAAAAAAAAAAATTCAGTCGAATTGATTACCTCCTCTTTTGAAGTCGGTCAATAATACAAGCGTAATACACAAATTAGTTATTTATAAATACCAGAATACGAAGTCTAAATGTAGCATTGAATTAATTTAGTCAATTAAATCCGTTGTCAAACTATAATTACATTTTTAGCAAACTCAATACCACGATACTTTCACTCTAAATCATATATCACAAACTTATAATTGAAATAACTAACCAGTTTCATTTCTAAAAGAAGTGATCCCATTAGAAGTTGTTATGGGAATGGCACATTATTTTATAAGCTTTGCTTATATTCGTGGAAATCTGTGTCGTTTTTTTTCGTCCAAATTCAACGCACAGATTTGAAGGTCACCTTTGACAAACAATCGAGTGAAATGACCTGTTCAACTCCGGTGGTATAGTTTTATTTTTATCATAAGAAATGGCGATGGAATTTGTATCTGTTATTTAATTTATCTTCCACGTAAAGTTGATTGAATAACAACAAACTAATTTTGGGTTTGTCACTTAAGCGTTAATTATTTTCAGCGTTTTTCACCGATTCTAAGAAAATCGTCAAACATTTGTTTGCCATAACTTTGCGATAAGAGTAATAGCACGTTCATTAATTCGTCAATTTTGAATACTTGCGACTGTGCAGGAAAAGTTAATGGAACGGCGAAACTCTTTACTGAATCTATGTGTAGTTATGTATGGGTGATATTCTTATTGTATTTTTTTATTATTCGCAAACTTCGATCAAATATACACTAGATACACAGTTCCTTGTAAATGTTTTTTTTTAAGTGGCATTGTAACAAAAAAGCAAAGAAAAAGATCACGTTTTCCAATTAAATTAACACAAAGTCCACCTTATTCCTGGAGCGTAAAGTGGCTTTTCTACGAGACGCTCTCGAAAGTAATAAATTTTTTACGGGTTTAGTTAGACAGCCGAATAAAGGCGCAATGGAGTCGAATGATTACATATTTTTCTATGAATTTACAAGATTCAAATTCAAAATTCAAAATATTCTTTACTCAAATAGTCTTTCACAAGATCTTTTGAATCGTTCTTTTCTGCTGCCACCGCTTCTAATACAGGTTCCCTAGAACAATTTTCATAATGTATAACTAACAAGCTGATTTTTCGTGAGTAGTTTCCTTTCGACTAGACGCCCAACTTTTTCCTTACAGTAACGTTGGTAAATGCTAGCTTAGTAGGGTAGCAAGGATAAAACATGTCGATTTGGCGAAGTTTTAAAATTTATTATTATCCGAATTTTTCTTTGTTAATTATCGAGATTATTTTTCCGACCCAAATATCGACCAATAGAATTGCACCATTCGACGTCACGTGGTACAACCTACATGGTATTATACTGATTATTTTTCCGACCCAAATATCGACCAATAGAATTGCACCATTCGACGTCACGTGGTACAACCTACATGGTATTATACTGATAATTTTTTGAAAATTTTCTCTGGTAGTTGCTATATATAAAAAACAAAACATGATCCAGTCAAATTAACCACACGTCAAACTGACAGGTTGAATTCAATTGTGAAAATTGGAGATTTTGCATGAAAATGAGTTTGAAATTAAAATTTGGGACGGAAAAATAATCCCCCGAATACCACACGAGCTTCAAAATTATCTGGCATTTCCCTCAAGGTTCCCTGCAAACAAATAAAGTCGTCAAGTTTTGACTCCTTCATTTGTTTGCAACGAACCTATCGGGAAATACCCGATAATTTTGAAGCTCTTGTGGTATTATAAGTGATAATTTTTTGAAAATTTTCCTTGGTAGTTGCTATATATAAAAAACAAAACATGATCCAGTCAAATTAACCACACGTCAAACTGACAGGTTGAATTCAATTGTGAAAATTGGAGATTTTGCATGAAAATGAGTCGATTTGGAGTTTGTTCTCTGTCCACATGAAATTCTTATTTGTTAACTGTACATTTCGTCTCATGGTGCAATTCTATTGGCCGACATTTGGGACGGAAAAATAATCCCCCGAATACCACACGAGCTTCGCGCTCGTGATTTTTTAACCTGAAAAACTTGACTCCTTCATTTGTTTGCAACGAACCTATCGGGAAATACCCGATAATTTTGAAGCTCTTGTGGTATTATAAGTGATAATTATCTAAGTAACGTGAAAAAATATTTGTCCTACAAAATATAAGGTTTTGTTAGGGAGTCCCCCGTCTCCAATATGTATCATAAACAAGGTCATGGAAAATAATTACAAACCGATTGCTGCGATTATGCCGATTGCTGTCACATCCCTACTCTCCACGATCTTGGAGCAAGTTATAAACACTCAGCTCCTGAGGTATCTTGAAGATCGCCATCTGATTAGTGACTGCCAGTACGGTTTCAGTCAGTGTTGCTCGGCTGGTGATCGTCTTGTGTACCTCACGCACCGTTCCACAAGGCTCGGTGCTATCGCCTACACTCTTTATCCTGCATATCAATGACATGTTGTCTATTGCGGTACATCGGCCAACGGAGCCATTCTCGGGATTCTAATATGCAAAGACGGTTTCGACTTGTGTCTGAATTCGAGAGCTCTCTGGGGCTGGCCTCCGAATGGAGTGAATTGAACTTAGTTCAATTTAACCCCTCGAAGACACAAGTTTGCGTGTTCACTACGAAGAATGACCCATTTGTCATGGCACCGCAATTCCAAGGAGTTACTCTCCAAGGATCAGAGAGTATTGGGATCCTCAGCGTCGAAATATCAAGCAAGGTTGCGTTTAGGAGTCATTTGGAGGACAAAGTGAAACTGGCGAGCAAGAAGTTGGGAAGCCTGAACCAGAGCCAAGCGGTACTTTACGTCAGGTTTTACGCTTTACAAAGCGCAAATCCGGGCCACGTGGAGTACTGCTCTCACCTCTGGGCAGGTGCCACAAAATACCAGCTCGACCCACTTGACTCCTTGCAGCGACGTGCTTGTCGAATAGTCAATGATCCCGATCTCACGGACAAATTGGACCCGTTAGGACTGCGGAGAGACTTCGGAAGTCTCTGTGTGTTCTATCGTCTGTTCCACGGGGAGTGCTCCGGAGAGTTGTTTGAGATGGTACGACCGTCACCTATGTACCATCGCACCATACGTCACCGCAGTAGAGTTCATTCCCAACACCTGGAAGCGTACCGCTCCCGAACGGTACGTTTCCAGCGTTCTTTCCTACCACGTATGTGCAAGCTCTGGAATGAACTCTCTGCATCAGTGTTTCCTCAGCGACCTGTCCTACTTTAAATAAGGCTTAAAGAGAGTACTCTCCTCAAAGGAGGCAGCGATTTCGTTGTGCTGGTCCCCTGGCACTGTGGAGTTCCACGAGCAGCGTTAGCCGCTTACCATCAGGCGAACCGCTAGCTCGTCTGCCTACATGGCAATAAAAAATGTGAGCCGTCATGGGACGCCTGGCAGATGTGAAACATCGTGTGTGTACAAGTAATATGCATAAAAGATAATATTATTACAGGAATTAAATATAGCCTAATGAAAAAATGAAGTATTACGAATTTCTTACAGAAAATGGTAACTTTATTTAATAAACATTAAATACTTAAATAATACATTAAATATTTAATTTTAATAAAAAATAATTAATTGGAGATAATATTAATATAATTTATTTAATTATTAATCTTAATTTAATTTATATAATTACTAATATGATTAATATGAATATAATTAATTAAATATAAAAATATAATAAATACATTTATGGACACTTGAAAAATACGATCTATAAAAGAATAATAAATAATATAATATACCTAATATAATAATAATAAAATATAATGTATACCTTAGTATAGCGTGGCGTCGCCTCGGCAAGCGTCGCCACGCCAACAATTCGGTTTACAAGTGAGCCTATAGATGTTTCATATCAAAAATTACAAAAAACATCGTGGATATCCAGCTCGTAGCCAGCCTGGCCCAACGGTTTGGATGCAATTGAGTCACATGTCTCACCCAGTTCCATTTTAATGACGCTCTCTTGCGCTCTACATTCACAATGCGAGTTTTAGAGCGCAGTTCAGTGGTTCGAATGCGATCGATCAGTCTAACACTGAGAATACTGCACTCCCATTGCTCGCTAGCAAACCTTGAGTTTGACATTCTGAGCCACTGCAAGTGTCATGCTGTTTGTCATTAACTTCGTCTTTTCCCCATTCATCTAAAGCCCAACTTCAAGGCTTGCCCGGCTCAGATCTTCGAGCATAATGCGTATTTTGGTTGGATTGCAGGTGAAAAGAAGTATATCATCGAAATACCAAAATTTGACAGCCTCCGTGGCGCAGTTGGTTAGACGCCGCCTGTGAAACGAGAGGCTGCGGGTTCGATCCCCGCACCGAGAGAAATGTTTGTGCGGCCCACAAATATTTCTTCCGGGTCTGGGTGTTTGTGAGACCGAAAAGTCTCTCGTAGTTTCTGGTACCCACGACACAAGATTTTATCTTAGTGTGGGGTCAGGACTATGTATGTGACTGTTGGGTGTATTTATTTATTTATTTATTTTATACCGAAGATTAGTCAATCTTCTGCCACCAATGACTATACCCTTTTCGGTCAACGAAGTTGCCTCAAGTTATTAGTAGGATGATAATTTGGTAAATAAAAAGACAACAAATAAAATTATGTGTAATCATTTTACAATTACTAATTCATTATGTCAGACAGCTGGCCTTCTCTTCATATTCATTTTCACTTAATTCCATGCAATCATTCCTTCATCAAAAAAGATAAAGAAAAATTGTACGCTATTTAACTGTTCAATAGTATCGAATGACAAATTTGGGATCCTAATGCTCAATTGATATCGGGTATCAAGAGAAAGCCAGCTATTTTAAATCGTCTTCAAATGTGTTGTCAATACTGTGGTGTACTGATATATAAATTATTAGCCCGTACACGATGCCACTATAGGGCCAGGAACAACAATTCCTGGCCCATCGTCCCCTAAATCGTTGTCATCTACGTAATCCACAGTGTAGCTCATTCCATCCGGTCCCACCCATGTGTACTGCTCTTTCATCTCCTGCTTTGCGTCATCGGGATCTTTCTTTTCCGTTTTTTCGTCTAGCCCTTGTTGAATGTAATCTGAATGTTCGAACCTGAGAAAATGTTTAACTGTACTTTATTTTTCGTTCTGTTTAATAAAATGGTTGATCTATTGGCCTCCCACATATAATATTAAAAATTCATGAAACGCCAACAATGTATATTATATTTCCAGAATGGCCAGTGAATTTATTTTGGGAGAATAGTCATTAGAGATGAACAATAAATACTGCAACTATTTGCTAAATATTGATGAACATTTGCAATTACATTTTAAAAAAACCAAGACTCGACAACTTTGATGTTTCAACTTTCAATGATAAGAGTATGGAATAAACTTGTCTATCTGCTATTATATTTATTATTTATAACTTATTGTGATATATCAGGGCTCATTAATTGTGCAAAATCGAAATTTAGCGTATCAAAAAAAAAAATCTCTGATTGGTGCTTATTGTATGTTAGATTGGATTATTAGGTTATTATTGGTGTAATTGTGTAATACAATATCCACAAAATCTAGACACTGGACCTCTAGCATCAAAAATATTGGTAAAAATGTTGCCATCTCTCAATTACGCTAACTCATAACCTATTACCCTAATAAAAAAATTTCAACGCGTTCAGAAAACATGTTCATATTAAAGTGTCAAAATAAAGACTTGAAATAAATTAAAAACCTGTTTACCCGCCTGAAATAGCAGACAGTTCAGCAGGAGAAATAGTGAATTTTATTTCATAGAGTTCTTTGTCGCGATTTTCTTCTTCTTGTGTTTGTCGAACACTGATTGGCGACCTGAAACTGAGAAACAAATTTTATTTAAAAATCGATCACCGAAATTTCTTTATTATTTTTAAATAGGAATTTTATTATTTTTACAGTAGGTACGACCGCAATGTATATTTCTCTCGCCAAACAGCAGTGTAAATGTACTGTTGTGTTTTGGTTTGAAGGACATTGTAGCCAGAGTAACTACTGATCATATTTAGACTTAACATCTTTTGCCTCAGGATGGCGAGCGCAGTGCAATGTTCCACATTGCTTTGTAATTCATGGCGTTGTTCTGTTTTGCTACTGTCCATGAGCTGTCGCATTGCTTACGATCAGGCGAACGGCGTGCTCGTCGCGCCATTCATTGCAATAAAAAAAACAAACTACCCAGATCGGCTCTGCTGGATACATTACAGTTATAACTCAATTAAATTAACATTAGTCTCAACTGTCAATGTAAGTCGATGGTTCATGAACCATCCATGGGGTCTGAATGCGAGATGCGGGAAAAGTATTATTTCTCTGAAAATGTATGAGTAACCGCATCTCCTGTTATGTAATCATTTCGATAGAGCATACAATTGTAGGCATTTCTAAATTTCATTGTAATATGTATACATATACAAAATAAACAAAGCATTCTTTAAACTTCAACATGCGAATAAAATATTTACTTCAAAAATGACAAAAATTGTATTAAAAAAAAAAAATACTATGTATTAAAAATATTTTACCCGCTCAAAAGAGCAATAAGCAGAGCAGGCCCCGTTAATAATTTCATTGCTTCCATTTCTTTACTTCGATCTGCTTTTCTTGATACTCCTTCTCGTGTGATACGTTTCCCATGTGGCTCCTCGACCCTGAAACATATTTCAACTATTCGTAAGACCCGATTGTTAGCAGTAAAAAATATTGTCCACCGTGAAGTACATCAACAAACTTCCTGAATGTTGAAGTGGCAGTGGTCAGAGCTTATAGTGCAGTACTAAGGCGATGGCGCCAAAAAAAATTAAGCGAGGCCCACGCGTCGCAAAGAGCAACTTCGACCGTCTACCCACAAGAACAGACGACGTAATAAAGATTGTTAAATGTTGTTGGATGCAGACTGCTTCCAACAGCTCGCTTAGAAAATCTAGCAGTAGATTTACTCTGACTGAAAATTAAGGACAACATTATAAAGCTCTGCCATTCTATATGCAAAAACATTATCACTAGTAATGCAGTTGTTTCAGAGCCTATTCATTGCATACAATGAAATCTTTATTCTTCAGCTCCAGGAAGTCCAGTGTCTCCTAGTGACTTCTTGCAATCTTTATTTCATCGATTGGCCACTTTCTGGTTAGACGTACAATTCTGCAGGTATTCCTTATTCCTGTTATTTGACACAATATAATTTTCGATTAACCTACACTACTTTATATGGAAAATATGTTACTTTTTAGTAAAATAATTATAAGCTTATCTCATACCTTTGAGATCCAATTTCACTGTCGTTTTCATATTGTACAACTTGGACTTCCTTCTTGGAATAAGACTGTCTTCGCGGCGGCGCCGATGAGACGGCGACTACCAGACATAATACTAACTGCAAACAAATAGTTTTATTCGTTAGTAATTTTTATTTTATTACCAATGTCCGAGATCTGTTAACCTAGGGCTTATCCGTAGATACTAGTTTAATAATACTAATTCAATAATTCCTAGTGGTGTGTAATGTTGGTTTGAATTTTTTGTCCAATTGTATTAGTGCCTAGTAAATTGCGATTATATACTACTATATTGTTCAGGATGTACAAACATTCGTCCAGGGATATTATGTGATATCGGTAAATTCTAGTTTTACCATTATCCGAACATTGACAGTCACATATAGGGTCAAGGCGGAAACAGTGGCTATAGCGGCAACAGTGGCGCAGCAATAGTTTTTAAGAACGTATTAGAGATAGCTATCTATCTCCTTCACTCCTCGGACGGTCTCGGTATATGTTCGTAATACAACCAGTTCGTTCGCGACAGCGATGTAACTAGGAAGTATAATGCGTAGTTTTTTGTTTTGACAAGTGAAAACGTGAATTTTAAGGTAAGATTTACTTTGTATTTGTTCACTAACCTGTTGTTACATCACTTAATTAATGTACTCGCTAACAAATAAGTTTAACTGATGTAATTTTGTGGCATACAGTACTTCGTCTAATGCAAAACTGGCGTGTGCAGTATAGGTTGAATTCAAAATGGCGGTTTTGGACACAGTGGCTCAAATCACTCGAGTACACAGTGGTTCATGGTCCACTGTGTACTACATAAATAATACTCGACATGAATTTAAAATAATATATTTTATGTATATTTTGTAGGTATAATTATCTATATATATCTATAATATAATAATAATATTGGGATAATATAATAGGAAAGATTTGATTTATTGTTTGTTTGACTCAGCTTCCTCCATTATTAATAAAAAATCAACGATAATATCTCCTTTTCAATTCAGAGACCCAATAAAGGCAGGACCTGGAAAATCAAAATGGAAACCTAGAAAATTAGGAAGAAGTTTAATCGCAACTGATACCCCGGAAAAGCTTGAAATCGAAATGGATAAAAAATTGTCTAAGAAGCGAAACACAGCTAAGAAAAGAAAAATAACAAAGAAGATTCTTCAAAGCGATTCTGAAGCTGAAAATGAAGAGCCCGTTGAACCTCTTTATCAAGAATCTGATGATGATAATGATTGGTTTGATGAAGAAAACCAAAATGTTCTTTTCCCTATTACTTGAAGTTATTTGAAACAGCCATTATCTCATATACCACAGGAAGTTGAATATGTTGTTATTGAATTTACTACCAAGAAAACAGTAATATATTACGTTGGTAAAGTCTTAGAAAGTCGTAATAGAAAATTAGAATACTACATTAGCTTTCTCCGTCAGAAATCTGAAAATAAATTTCATATGCCAAAAGAGCCAGACATTTCATATGTTAAAGAACATGACATCAAATTGATATTACCAAAGCCGAATGTTACCGGAAGCACATTTAGACAGCAATCAGTTTTATCTTTTGCTTTAGATTTATCGCTGCTCAATATTCGCTGAATAATGTTTTTTTTTCGTATTAACAGCTAAAAAAGTCACGTAAAGACTTGAATTGCAGAAGATTAGAAGTTACCAATTGATTGTTTAATAACTAGGAGTCAATAAAAATCATTTAATTTTAAAGTTTTTTGACTGATAAAAGCTTTATATTTGTTAATTAATAGGTATTTCATAATAATTGAAATATAAAAGAAGTAAAGTTGGTTGTGATTTTCTTGAGACTGAAGTAGTCATTTTAATTTAACGGATTATTAATGTTAGAGTAACAGAGTTATTACGTTTGTTATATATTTTAATGTTCTGTTTTCTTAATAAATAAAAACTAATTATAAGTAAATAAGTGTAGTATTATTTGGGTTGCAATATTGATGATTCACTGTGAACCCACCTGATTCACTGTGAACTGAGGGCCTATCCACTGTATCCGACCCCCAGTACACAGTGGCTCAAAAAAGTTGTTTTTTTAAATACTTAATAACTCCTAATATATTACTTTGTTTAATAAAATTGATTAACGCAATGAAAGTATATTAGTTACACTATATACTAATCATTTTACAAGTTCCCAGCACTCTTCCAATTCTAGTGCAGGCCATTGGGAAAAAAAGTGATCCACTGTTGCCTCCTTGAAACGTCGTATATATTTTTTATTTTAAGTTTGAAATATTGTAAAATGTAATTGTGTATGCTATTATTGTATGAAGGAGAATATGATTAGCTGAAGTTAAAAATAAGATACACAGTAGAATCAATAACCAGAAATTGAAATAGAACCCGATAAATATACCCTAAGTTGTTATGAGGCGACGTGTTGCTTAGCTTTGATTATATTGGTGGGGGGCATTCCGTGATATAACAATATGAAATTATCGATGCCCTGTTCAATGTACTAATAATGCGGTGCTTACGTAGTCAATCAACCGATTTAAGAAAAGCTCAAAACTACGATAAACCATGATTAAACAAAATACAATTCTCCGCAAGGGCTCAATTTATAGCGCTACACGAAGAGAAAAATGATAAAATAAATAATATAATTGAACAGAAAATATATATAATCTCTACTAGTCCATATACGTTCCACTGCAGGGCCTTTTCTACAATCGAGAGCACGATGGAAAGTGGTTAGACCATATCGTCCACCACGCTGACCTAGTGCAGGTTGGCAGACATACCATAGAAATTATTTTAAATCGATATGGTATGCAGGGTTTCCTGACGATGTTTACCTTCTCCGTTTTAGTGCGTGGTGATTGATTATCAATACACACATGACTCCGAAGAGTTAGATGTGTGTCCTGGGATTCGAACTTGCGACCACCGTGAACATGTTGGCAGCCGCGTCTAATCCGTTCACCAACAGGCCATCACGCACTTAAAAAAATATATATTAAATCTTATCTAATGATTGTGTATCCACCGCACCGCGTAGTGTATGCAGTTTATTACAGATATACATAAGTATTTGTTGCACATAACTGTGTTTCTAGTGCTATGGCAATCTAAATGACCTATCTATGTGGAAACTTGTAAATTGTTATATGCACGCTAGAGTCATGTATTTAATAAGGTTATATTATAATGTATTTTTGTTTGTGTCAAATTTTATTTTATTATTATTATTATAAAATATACCAATTGTTATTTATTTGTCTCTTTGATGTAGGGTAATATTATTATCTTCTTGTAAATGAAACAGGCAAGTTGCTGAACAACTAGATTCATGTTAGAAAACACTTGAAAAATAGAAAAAAAAATGCTTAATGTCAATGCGTTATATTCGAGTAAATCTGAGATACCAATACATTCACATCCCATCATAGTTATGGAATTATCAAGATTATACAATATATAATTTATCATTCATCAATTATCTCTAAGGTCAGTATATTAAAAATTATATTGAAAATTAAATTTCAAGTATAATTTTAGTAGCATTGCATTAAGAACATAAGAGTGCAGTAAATAGTAAACTAAAATACAGTACATAGGAATAATACACAAATTAGTCTTTTACAAATACCAGAATATGAAGTCTAAAATATATGTATAGTATTGACTTAATGTAATGAACTTAAAATTAAATTTCAATATTAATTCTAGTACCATTGCATTAAGATCATAACAGTGCACCAATTAGTAAACTAAAATAATACAAGCGTAATACACAAATTAGTTATTTATAAATACCAGAATACGAAGTCTAAATGTAGCATTGACTAATTTAGTCAATTAAATCCGTTGTCAAACTATAATTACATTTTTAGCACACTCAATACCACGATACTTTCACTCTAAATCATATATCACAAACTTATAATTGAAATAACTAACCAGTTTCATTTCTAAAAGAAGTGATCCCATTAGAAGGTGTTATGGGAATGGCACATTATTTTATATGCTTTGCTTATATTCGTGGAAATCTGTGTCGTTTTTTTTCGTCCAAATTCAACCGACAGATTTGAAGGTCACCTTTGACGAACAATCGAGTGAAATTACCTGTTCAACTCCGGTGATATAGTTTTATTTTTATCATAAGAAATGGCGATGGAATTCGTATCTGTTATTTAATTTATCTTCCACGTAAAGTTGATTGAATAACAACAAACTAATTTTAGGTTTGTCACTTAAGCGTTAATTATTTTCAGCGTTTTTCACCGATTCTAAGAAAATCGTCAAACATTTGTTTGCCATAACTTCGCGATAAGAGTAATGCAGAATGACGCGAAATAGCACGTTCATTAATTTGTCAATTTTGAAGACTTGTGCAGGAAAAGTTAATGGAACGGCGAAACCCTTTACTGAATCTATGTCTAGTTATGTATGGGTGATATTCTTATTGTATTTTTTTATTATTCGCAAACTTCGATCAAATATGCACTAGATACACAGTTCCCTGTAATTGTTTTTTTTTTTTTAAGTGGCACCGATGCATTGTAACAAAAAAGCAAACAAAAAGATCACGTTTTCCAATTAAATTAACACAAAGTCCACCTTATTCCTGGAGCGTAAAGTGGCTTTTCTACGAGACGCTCTCGAAAGTAATAAAATTTTTACGACTTTAGTTAGACAGCCGAATAAAGGCGCAATGGAGTCGAATGATTACATATTTTTCTATGAATTTACAAGATTCAAATTCAAAATTCAAAATATTCTTTACTCAAATAGTCTTTCACAAGATTTTTTGAATCGACTACAAACACAATGTGACTGTGTGTTGGTCGTCTCTCTGGAATGAACTCTCTGCATCAGTGTTTCCTCAGCGACCTGTCCTACTTTAAACGAGGCTTAAAGAGAGCACTCTCCTCAAGGTAGGCAGCGACTTTGTTGTGCTGGTCCCCTGGCACTGTGGAGTTCCATGAGCAGCGTTATCCGCTTACCATCAGGCGGGCCGCTAGCTCGACTGCCTACATGGCAATAAAAAAAGGAAAAAAAAACATCGTGGATATCCAGCTCGTAGCCAGCCTGGCCCAACGGTTTGGATGCAATTGAGCCACATGTCCCACCCAGTTCCATTTTAAGGACGCTGCCTTGCGCCCTACATTCACAATGCGAGTTTTAGAGCGCAGTTCAGTGGTTCGGATGCGATCGATCAGTCTAATACCGAGAATAATGCACTCCATTGCTCGCTGGCAAACCTTGAGTTTGAGGTTCCACTGCAAGTGTCATGCTGTTTGTCATTGTTGGAGAAATGTAACCTCCGTTGTGGTTATTTTATATTTAAACACTGGATAGTAGAAAAAAATATTATGTTCTAATTTTGATAATATACTTTGTCTTTATAGCCTTAGTTTTCAGTAATTCAATTATACACTTCTGTCAGTCAACACCTCTTTTTATTTATTTCAATCTTTATATATTTAACATTATAATCTTATTATTATTACAACAGTCATTAACTTTGTCTTTGCCCCATTCATCTAAAGCCCAACTTCAAGGCTTGTCCGGCTCAGATCTTCGTATTTTAGTTGGATTGCAGGCGAAAAGAAGTATATCATCGAAATGCCGAAGATTAGTAAATCTTCTGCCACCAACGACTATACACTTTTCGGTCAACGAAGTTGCCTCAAGTTATTAGTAGCATGATAATTTGGTAAATAAAAAACAACAAATAAAAATATGTGTAATCATTTTACAATTACTAATTCATTATGTCAGACAGCTGGCCTTCTCTTCATATTCATTTTCAGTTAATTCCATGCAATTATTCCTACATCAAGAAAGATAAAGAAACATTGTACGCTTTTGAACTATTTAATAGTATAGAATGACAAATTTGGGATCCTAATGCTCAATTGATATTGGGTATCAAGAGAAAACCAGCTATTTTAAATCATCTTCAAATATGTTGTCAATACTGTGGTGTACTTATGTATAAATTATTAGCCCAAACACGACGCCACTATAGCAGGAGGACATCCAGGTCCATCGTCCCCTAAACCATCGTCATCTACGTAATCCACAGTGTAGCTCATTCCATCCGGTCCCACCCATGTGTACTGCTCTTTCATCTCCGGCGTTGCGTCATCGGGATCTTTCGTTTCCGTTTTTTCGTCTAGTCCTTGTTGAATGTCATCTGAATGTTCGAAACTGAGAAAATGTTTAACTTTCCTTTATTTTTCGTTCTGTTTAATAAAATGGTTACACATATACTACTAATAATTCATGAAACTACATTTAAATTACATTTAAACAAACCCAAGACTCGACAACTTTGATGTTTCAACTTTCAATGATAAGAGTATGGAATAAACTTGTCTATCTAAAAAAAAAAAAAACCTCTCGATAACCCTCACACGCATTGTGGGCAGCACCGGACATCCCAGGGCGAAGGGCGCCGCGCAAAACCATTGCTGGGCCTTATGTTGCTATTACATTATCATTTATCACTTATTGTGATCAGAGCTCATTAATTGTGAAAAATCGAAATTTAGTTTATTACTCTCAATTATGCTAACTCATAAACTATTACTCTAACAAAAAATTTCAACGCGTTCAGAATATATATTCATATTAAAGTGTCAAAATAAAGACTTGAAATAAATTAAAAACCTGTTTACCCGCCTGAAATAGCAGACAGTTCAGCAGGAGAAATAGTGAATTTTATTTCATAGAGTTCTTTGTCGCGATTTTCCTCTTCTTGTGTTTGTCGAACACTGATTGGCGACCTGAAACTAAGAAATAAATTTTATTTAAAAACGCAAAATTTATTAATCATTTTAAATTGGTATTTTATTATTTTTAAAGTAGATACGACCTCAATGTTTATTTCTCCCGCCCAATAGCAGTGTATGTTGTGTTTCGGTTTCAAGGACATTGTAGCCAGAGTAACTACTAAACATTTTTAGACTTAACATCTTTTGCCTCAGGATGGCGAGCGCAGTGCAATGCTAAGCATTGATTTGTAATTCATGACGTTGTTTGGTTTAGTTACTGTCCATGAGCTGTCGCATTGCTTACGAGTAGGCAAACGGCACGCTTGTCTCGCCATACATTGCAATAGAAAAAACTACCCAGCCCGGATCTGCTGGATACATTTCAGTTATAACTCTATTAAATTTACATTAGTCTGGCAATGTAAGTCGATGGGTCATGGGGTCCGAATGCGAGATGCGGGAAAAGTATTTTTTCTCTGAAAATGTATTAGTTACCGCATATCGTGTTTTATAATCATTTCGATAGAGTATTGTAGGCATTTCTAAATTTCATTTTAAAGTGTTTCAATTAATTTACTGCATATACAAAAAAAAATGTTTAACCTTCAACATGTGAACGTCAAAAAAATCAAAACTTATATTAAAAAATAAAAACTACGTATGTAAAATATTTTACCCGCTCAAAAGAGCAATAAGCAGAGCAGGCCCCGTTAATAATTTCATTGCTTCCATTTCTTTACTTCGATCTGCTTTTCTTGATACTCCTTCTCGTGTGATACGTTTCCCATGTGGCTCCTCGACCCTGAAACATATTTCAACTATGCGTAAGACCCGATTGTTATCAGTAAAAAAATATTGTCCAACGTGAAGTACTTCAACAAGCTTCCTGAATGTTGAAGTGGCAGTGGGCAGAGCTTATAATGCAGTACTGAGGCGATGGGGCCAAAAAAAAAAAAGTGAGTCTCACGCGTCGCATAGAGCAACTTCCATCGTCCACCCACAAGAATAGACGATGTAGTAAAGATTGTTTAATGTTGTTGGATGCAGGCTGCTTCCAACAGCTCGCTTAGAAAATCTAGCAGTAGATTTACTCTGGCTGAAAATGAAGGACAGCAATATAAAGCTTTGCCACTCTCTATACAAAAACATTATCACTCGTTATGCAATTGTTTCACAGCCTATTCATTGCATACAATGGAATGTTTATTCTTCAGCTCCAAGAAGTCCAGTGCTATATACATAGACCCAGTCCCTAGTGAGTTCCTGTAAACTTCATTTCATCGATTGGCCACCATCCAACGACGACGTCGAACGTTGGTTCGACGTCCAATTCTGCAGGTATTCCTTATTCCTATAATTTAACACATGATATGATTATCGATTAACTTACATTTCTTTATATGGAAAATATGTAAAAATAAAACGACAAAACGACGACTTTCACCCTCGTTTTAAAACTTTTAAAACGAGGGTGAAAGCACACTTTCTGGCAAGCTAAAACTGTGTCCATACTTGACTATTAATATGTATTTATATATTTATTTTTATTATATTATATGTATTCTGTATTTTAATAATGCATCGTCTTTTTTTTTTTTTTTTTTTGTAGTATATGTATTTATGTATATTGTTTATGTAAGTTTATCTTATAGTATTATAGTAGCACCGCCCATGGTAACCACTTTCTCCTCTTCTTGCACGGTTGTCTGGAAGAGATCACTCTTAGCGATAAGACCGCCGTTTTATAACACTTTGTTTTCTCGATTAAAATATTTTAATTTTATTCTTGTAAAAATATTTTTTTGTGGTGTTTTAAATAAAGAGTTTATTATTATTATTATTATGTAGCATTTTAGTAAAATAATTATAAACTTATCTCATACCTTGGAGATCCAATTCCACTGTCGTTTTCATATTGTACAACTTGAATTTCGTTCTTGGAATAAGGCTGTCTTCGCGGCGACGCCGATGAGACGGCGACCACCAGGCATAATACCAACTGTAAACAAATAGTTGTATTCGTGAGTAATTTTTATTTTATCCGTAGATACTAGTTTAATAATACTAATTCAATAATTCTTAGTGGTGTGAATATTCTGTGATAAATGCAGGTTTTTAAATTTTTGTCCAATTGTGTATAGTAAATTGCGATTATGGTGGCACTTGAGCCACCTTAGCACTATGCTCGAAGACCTTAATCGAGTTTCCCAACAGGTGGGTCTTAAAATGAACATGGATAAAACGAAGATCATGTCGAATATCCATGTTGTGCCCACCCCCATTGGAGTTGGGGGCTCGACTCTCGAAGTTGTAGACGAATATGTCTATTTAGGACAAGTGGTCCGGTTAGGCAGGTCCAACTTCGAGAGAGAGGTCAATCGGCGAATCCAACTCGGTTGGGCAGCGTTCGGGAAACTTCGCGACGTCTTCTCGTCCAAAATACCTCAGTGCCTAAAATCGAAAGTCTTCGATAGTTGTGTGTTACCAGTGATGACATACGGCACCGAGACGTGGCCTCTCACTGTGGGCCTCATTAAAAGGCTCAAAGTCACTCAACGAGCCATGGAGCGGGCTATGCTCGGTGTTTCCCTACGAGATCGAATCAGAAATGAGGAGATCCGTAGGAGAACCAAGGTTACCGACATAGCCCATAGGATTGGCAAGTTGAAGTGGCAGTGGGCCGGGCACATAGCTCGTAGAACCGATGGCCGTTGGGGCCGAAAGGTTCTCGAGTGGAGGCCACGTACACGCAAGCGAAGTGTCGGACGCCCGCCTACAAGGTGGACGGACGATCTGACTAAGGTCGCAGGAAGTCGCTGGATGCAGGCCGCTTCCAACAGGTCATTGTGGAGATCATTGGGGGAGGCCTATGTTCAGCAGTGGACTTCCTGTGGCTGATATGATGATGATGATGATGAGCCACTATACTGTATTATTCAAGATATACAAACATTCTCGTCCAGAGGCATTTTGTGATACCAGTAAAATCTAGTTTTACAATTATCCAAACATTGACGGTAACATAATATAAGCGTCGACTATATTTTTTTTATTGTAGGTGTAATATTGCCCAATGAAATTGTGTATGTTATAATTAAATAAAGTAGAAACTAATCGTATTGTCGATTGTAGAGTAGGCCCGTGCCCTGCAGTGGGACATATATGGGCTGATAAAGAAGAAGAAACTAATTAGCTGAAGTTAAAAATAAGATGCACAGTAGAGTCAATCTCCAGAAATGAAAAAATATATATATACCCTAAGTTGTTATGAGGCTACGTGTTGCTCAGCTCTGACTATACTGGTGCGGTGCATTCCCTGATATACAAACATAACATTCTCCATGCACTGTTTCAATGTACTAATAAAGCGATGCCGAAATAGTCAATTAATCGATTTTAGAATAGCTTAAAATTACCACGATTAAACAAAACCCCATTCTCCCCATGGACATGCTTTGTATATAGCTACGTGAAAAGAAAAATTAAAAAATAAATAATACAATTTAACGAAAAATATATAAAATATTATCTTATGTTATAACATTGTGTATCCGCCGCATAGTGTATGCAGTTAATTACAATTATAAGTATTTGTTGCTTATAGCTGTGTTTCTATGTGGAAGCTATCTTTGTGGAAACTTGTAAATTGTGACATGTATGCTAGTGTTTCTATCTTATAAGGTTTTATAATATTGTATTTTTGCTTGAGTTAAATTTTGTTTTATTTTTATTATTTATTAATATAAAAATATATATCAATTGTAAGTTATTTGTCTCTTTGATGTAGGGTTATATTAGTATTTTCTTGTATATGAAACATGCAAGTTGCTGAGCTACTAGATTCATATTAAAAAATACGCTAGATTCATGTTAAAAAATAGTTTTATCTCAATGTGTTACATTCACGTAAATCTAAGACACTAATACATTGTCATTCCATGATAGTTTTGGATTGGTCAAGATTACAAAATATATAATTTATTATTTATCAATTACCTATAAGGCTGGTATATTATATTGCAAATTAAATTTCAATTCTAATTTTAGTACCATTGCATTAAGATCATAAGAGTGCAGCAATTAGTGAACTAAAATAATACAAGCGTAATACATAAAATAGTTATTCATAAATACCAGAATACGAAGTCTAAATATAGCATTGACTTAATTTAGTCAAATAAATTCGTTGTCAAACTATTATTATATTTTTGTCACATTTTTAGCACACTCTATATCACGACACGTTCACTATGAATCATATATCACAAACTTATAATTAAAATAACTAACCAGTTTCATTTCTAAAAGAAGTGATCCCATTAGAAGGTATTGTAGGAATGGCACATTAGTTTATATGCTATGCTTATATCCATAGAACTCTATGTCATTTTTTTCGAACAAATTCAACGAACACATTTGAAGGTCACCTTTGACAAACAATCGAGTGAAATGACCTGTTCAACTCCGGTGATATAATTTATTTTGATCATAAGGTATGGCGACGGAATTTGTATCTGTTATTCAATTTACCTCCCACGTAAAATTAATTGGATAGCAACAAAATAATTTTGGGTTCATCACTTAAGCGTTAATTATTTTTAGCGTTTCTCACTGGTCCGAATCTAAGAAAATCGTCAAACACTCGTTTACCATAACTTTGTGATAAGTTTAATGTGAATCTGTGTCTAGGTATATGTCAATAGATATGGGTGATGTTCTTATTGTATTTTTTTATTGTTCGCAAAAAAAAAACTACAAATTTTCTGACAGTAAGTGTAGTATGCAAATAATGTCCGGTTTAGTCCAAACTAATACAGAAAGGTAAACCCGAAACGGAACTTACTGTGTGCGTGATAAGTGTCACGCGTATTTCTGTCATCGTCCACGGTCGTTTCTGGCTTTAGTCTCCAGCAGTCTCACTCAACTTTCGGAATATATCAACACAGTTGTTTATTCAATTAATTGTCTGAGGTACTTTTCAAGTTAAGTCCATCGCGTACTGTAGTTTCAACGACATACAGCAAGACACTAGCGCTTTTAAACTAAGTAGTTTAATACTATTTCATCATGGTTGCATTGAGAGTTTAATCTTAGCACACTAGGGCAACATGTTGGTTTTAATTGAATCATATCGGTTCGCAAAGCAAAATTTAATTGAAAGTGTTATGTAAAGACCGGTTTATATCCATTTGTGATATATGCAATTGCATATTACGATACTTTCCCATTTATTAAATTATTTTGAGTGATTAAATACTCAATTTTACTACCGAACTAATGGAATAATATCTGATTGTTTATGCTAACACAAAATTGATAAATAATATTTCAACATTCCAAAAGTATCAGCTTTCTCATTTGAATTTTAAAAATATAAAATACTAGAAAAGCTCCAAGCTTTACCGGAGATAAAGGGTACCCTGTATTTTTTCTCGCTAAATGAACTATGCAACAATAAAGTATTATTTCTATTCATACCAATAGATCTTGTGACTAGAACGTTCAAACAAACAAATAATATTATTTATTTATTTATTTATTTATTTAAATCTTTATTGTACACAAACTTAACAAGAACATAGCTTAACAGAAATAATAATAACAAAGAGTACAAATGGCGGTCTTATCGCTCAACAGCAATATCTTACAGACAACCATGGGATGGATTTAAATGAAGGAGAGGGAGAGAGGGCAGTGTAACAAATAAAGAATTACTTCAAGCTAAATAATAATACTACTTAAACATAATTACTAATATTATACATATACATATCCATATATATACATACATAAATATATATACATACATAAATATATATACATACATACATAAAAATAAATAATACAAAATCATACATAAATTATAATATACTACAATTTCCAAATGATTTAATGAAAAAGAAGTAATAGTGAAGTCTGCTTTAAAGGGAAAGGTAGTGCTCTTTAATCAGTTTTTTAAATGACGACAGCGTTTGCGCCTGCCTCACCACAACAGGAAGCGCGTTCCACAACCGAACTGCTTAATATACTTTTCTGATTTATTATATTTACGAATATATCGGATAACAGTGACGCAATTCGAGATTATACAGATATATAAAACGCAAATATCAATATAAATATGAATCAAAATTGTAGTAGTAAAGTATTAAGCTGGGTACTCACTAACAAGCTGTTACTGTGACTGGTATGTAGTGGACGAGGATCTAATGTGTACGCGTACTGTGAGTGCTATTTGATTCGCGGCACAAACTGACAAACTTAGAAATTTATCGGTTCGCTGTGAGTCGCGCGTTTGGCGCTCGTTGCAGGCTGTACTGGCATCCTCTACAATCAAGAATCACGCTGGCCTATTGCGGGTTGCCCAAATTACATACCATAGAAATTGTTATAAATCCTTTACGGCACGGTATTCTTAAAAACGGTTATGGTTACAGCTCGCTAATGAGTACCCGGCTTTGTGTAACTTAACGATGCTAATGTAAGAGATTAGCCTACTTGACTTCATGCATATCTAGTAGGTTTGCATCGGTGTGGCCCGATCCGCAAATGGCTAATAGTTAATGGCTGTTCATATGAGTTGTGGTTTGCCTCAAGTTGCGGTCAAACTGACATCTGGTGTGGGCCGCCATTACCATCTCAACCAGAAAAGTGGGTATTAAAATTCAGAAACCAGAGAACAAACAGGTATACATAAAAGGATTGAATTTGGTTAATTTACACAATGTATACTAGTTCACGCGTGTGGAGCATATACCTATTTTTTGCAATATATGGAGTCTAAATATCTCTATTATATTTTGTTTAGATGGTTCATATTTTTTGCACGTTCAAGGCTATTTTTTATGTTTACTTATATAATGTATTATTTCTAAATGTCACCGTATAGAAGGAAAAATGGTGGTGTGACTGGTTCGCACATCTTCAAATCTTGAAAGGTCATGTTACTGGTTTCCTACTTTGCCGTTTTATTTTGTTAGATATGATTAAATATTTATATTTTTGCATAGAGGCTCTTTTAATGAAAATTGGCTATTGGGGAAATAAGCGTTTGCAAATACCTATTTCGTCTGCAGCACATTATCATATTTTTATTGAAATTATTTAGATATTCTTCTTCTTCGAGTGCCTCTTCAGTGCTGAAGGTTGGCCGTCAGCTTCTTGTATTTTTCCCTGTCCTTAGCCAGATGGAATAGTTGTTCAACGGTGCTGATACCGGTCCACTCCCGGATGTTTCGAAGCCACGATTTTTTCCTTCGTCCAGCGCGTCTCTTGCCTTCCACCTTGCCCATAATAATTAATTGGAGCAACTTATATCTATCGTGCCTAAGCACGTGGCTGAGATATTCTGTCTTGCGTTTTTTGATGGTTTGCATCATTTTCCGGGGCATACTGACACGCTGGAGCACGGTATCGTTCTTTACTTTCTGCATCCAACTGATGCGCAATATGCGACGGTAACACCACATTTCGAATGCCTCTAGGCGCCTTGTAGTATCGTCTTTCAAGGTCCATGCTTCGCAGCCATACATGACGACAGGCCAGATGTAGCAGAGAAGTATCCTTACTCTGAGCTTTATGTTCAGTTGACGACAACACAGCACTTTTCTCATTTTGTTGAAAGAGACTCGGGCAAGTTCTATACGGGTCTTAATTTCCTGGTTGGAATCCCATGCTTTATTTACCCAAGCACCGAGATACTTGTATTGTCGTACTCGCTCTAGTTGTTTTCCACCTATCGATATGTTAGGATTTATTCCTGGATTTCTGGAGACTACCATCAGTTTTGTCTTGCTGATGTTCATCGACAAACCGGCTTTTTGGCTGCTCTCGTTGACTTTATTTACAATGGCTTGCAAATCGCTTTCTGAGGAAGCAATGAGAACAGTATCGTCTGCGTAACGCAAGTTGTTAATGATGGTACCATTGATTTTTACTCCAGCTTCAAGGTCTTCAAGAGCTTCAGACATCACGGCTTCCGAGTACAAATTAAATAGAAGTGGAGACATAATGCATCCCTGCCGGACCCCACGACAGATCTCTATATCCTCGGTGTCTTCATTGTCGACCCTAATTGTAGCCACTTGTTTTTCGTATAGATTACGGATAATCCTTACGTCTTTGCCATCGAGACCAATATCCATTAAAAGGTTCACGAGTTGCTTGTGTTTAACTCGATCGAATGCTTTTTCGTAGTCAACAAAGCATATCCATATATCATTTTGCATATCTCGGCATTTTTGTACAAGAACGTTGAGGGCGAATAGGGCTTCTCGTGTGCCGTCGCCAGAGCGAAAACCAAATTGGCTGTCTCTCAGTTGTTCGTCACATTTCAGTCTTATTCTGTTCTGTATGATGTTTAGGAACACTTTTAGGACATGACTCATTAGACTGATCATACGATATTCTCCACATTTTCTAGCATTTTGCTTTTTGGGTATTGTGATAAACGTAGATTTTAACCAGTCATCAGGAAGGACTCCATTTTCGTAGATATTGTTGAAGAACTGGGTCAGTACATCCAGTTTGTCTTCTTCTAATAGCTTGAGGATTTCAATGGGTATTTTATCAGGTCCCAGTGCTTTTCCTGTTTTGGCTGATCTCAAGGCGCGTAATACCTCAGATTGTAAGATAGAGGGACCATTGTCGTCGGTAGTTATTTGGATATTTCTGGTTAGATCAGCGAACATCTCCGAGACGTATTCACACCATTGTTTCCTCTTGCTAATGGGATCTAGGATCAGATTCCCACCTTCGTCGGTAAGTATATTAATTGGTCTTTGTCTTTGACCCACCATTTCCTTGATATGTTTATGTGCATTGAAGGTGTCATGTTTCTGAAGAAGATCCTCTAAGTGTGCGCATTTATCGCTGTAATATCTGTTTTTAGCTTGGGTAATTTGTTTTCTTATGGTGTTATCAACTTGTTTATACCGTTCTGGATTTGTAGTCTTGCACAGTCTCCGTTCTTCCATTAGTTGTAAAATTGAGTCTGTCATCCAGTCCTGTTTTCTAACCAATTGTGACGGTTGAAGATATTTGTGACAGATATCATACACCTTATGTTTAAGGCTAGTCCATGTTTCCATTTCGGAGTTAACAGTTCTAGTGCGCTGTTCCGTGGCCCATTCGTTGATGGCATTGCAAACCTTTTCTCGCGTATTGGGCTCAGATAGTTTCCGTACGTTTGGTCTTCTGTCACTTCTTTTCGATTGTGTCTTCTTCAACTTGCATCTTATGTCCACCACAACTGGGTTATGATCTGATCTAATATCTGCTCCAGGGTAGGTTTGTGCTTTCTTAATGCAGTTTCGGTATCGTTTGTTGACCATCACGTAATCTATTTGGTTCCTCATAATGTGTTCAGAAGTATGCATTGGCGATATCCAAGTGTATAAACGGCGAGGTGGTAGTTTAAATAGGGTGTTCGTAATTACAAGATCTTTTTCTTGACAAAATTCTATTAGTAGGTCGCCCCTGTCATTACGGGTTCCAAGACCATAAGGACCTGCAACTCCAGGTACGACGGTTGAACCCACCTTCGCATTCATGTCGCCCATAACAATGACCACTTCATGGTGTTTTGTGGATTTTAACAAGATGTCAATGTCTTTGTAGAAGTTTTCTATTTCAGTAACCGGTTTGTCTCCCGTGGGTGCGTACACCTGCACAATGTTAATGTTGTATGGTTTTGCCTCCAGTTTGATCAACATGACTCTGTTGGAAAAGGGAACAAACTTTGTGACTGATTTGGAGATTTCTTTTGTGAGAAGAATTCCCACACCATATCGTTCTGTTTCTTGATCACTTCCCGAATAATACAAGCAATAGTCATCAGTTGTCGGGAGTTTGCCATGACCCGGCCATTTGGTATCACTGATACCAATAATGTCTATTTGCAAACGTTTCATTTCCAATTTAATGTTGGGTAACTTTCCGTCCTGCTTTAAACTGCGCGCATTCCAAGTTCCTATTCTAAGTATTTTCCGCCCAGGGATTCTTAGCACCCCTGTCTCATTAAAGAGACGCTGGGCACTCGGGGCCGTGGCTATGAGTGACTTTTTCATTGAAGCTAACTACTAGGGAAGATAGTGCAGTGGTTTCCCGTTGCCTTCTGCACCAGACCTTTTATGGTTATTTAGACCTACAGGCTGCTGAGACCTCTTCCAACCAGGTTTGTGGTTGGGCGTATGGTTATACCGCCATTGCTCGGTCGCCAGAGCCTCGTCAGTTGTCTAGCAGGGGGTACCACGCCAGCTCGGGGAGCTGGCGTCGATAGCTATTCTGAAAAGAACCACTATCGCGTGCAGGTGAGGTTGACAGTAGGGTCGGATAGATGTTATGCTCCGTTCCCCCCTTACCCTCCCATTCATATATAACATAATTATATTTAGATATAAGTATGTTATATATGAGTCGCATAATTATAAAAATAATTTGTATTTCTTAAGTATCTTAATTATATTACACGAACGCGACAAAAATAACTTAAAAGGTATTTCTCAATAAAGAATGCACTACATTTTTTTAGGAGACGGTCTATGACGTAGCTAGGTCGTAAAATTGATATTCTTAAGAAAGAAACAAATATATTAGAACATTATATCCTACTCAGACAAATGAATTATTCATCATTAACTATATGAATGCTGACGCACAACATATGTCTCATAAAATTATTACCAAAAAATGTACGAACGCGCGAGAGAGAGGCGCGGATGATCTCCTCTTGACGCACCACAGTTCGTTGTTGTACTACAGTACGATTAAAATACTGAGGTATCGGGTTCGAATTCCTAGTCAGGCGGTGTAATATTTTTTTTTATTCATTGTCGGCCCGGGGTCCTTGATGCACCTCTGTCCACCTTTCTGAAAAAGGCGTCCATAGAATCATTGATTTCACTTTGTTTTTCTGCCACATCATGGCGGCGTCAAGCATCCTTATATAAGCAGGTACAGACAAAATCGCGCTACCAGCTTTTAGAGCACAATATTAATGTTTCAAAATTATGGATTTTAATTTATATTACGATAATCTAATATCGTAATCTAATTGAAGATTATAAATGGAGACCAAGAAACCGGTTATAGAAACCGGGGCCGAACTTTTGATGAGCTGGACCGACGAACTGATCCACCTGGCGGGAAGAAGTTTGATTACCAGGTCGTTTGACCACCTAGTGGGTGGACATCCTACGCCGCGCTTTCCGCTACGTGGCCTCCATTCGAGCACTTTCTGACTCCATCTGTTCTCCGTGCTATGTGCCCTGCCCATTGCCACTTCAACTTGCTAATCCGCTGGGCTATGTCGGTTATTTTAGTTCTCCTACGGATCTCCTCATTTCTGATTCGATCTCGTAGTGAAACCCCAAGCATAGCCCTCTCCATAGCTCGTTGAGTGACTTTGAGCTTCCTAATAAGGCCCATAACAACACAACGACAACACAAACAAATACAAAGAATTTCTTGGCATTCCACTGCACTCGTCATCATGACACATAAGATGTTGACTCTTATTATGTCCAGTAGTTACTCTGGCTACAATATCCTTCAAACCGAAACATAAAAGTGCATTTACACTGCTGTTTGGTGGGAGAAATAGAGGTTGCGGTATTACCTATCCAGGTGGCCGCTTCACATATGAAAGACCTACCACGAGATAATTACAATAGTTATGTTACAATATTTTTTAAACAGGCATTAACTTCCTGATACAAACAAAAAATAACAAAACTGTTACTCGGACAGTTCAAGATCAGTGTCAACAACAACTGGTTTGTTTAATGTTTTTTTTTAGAACGTGTACTAAGTCTCCTTTATGCAAATTGCGGCTTAATTAAAAAATAATTACTTGTTATTGACAGCGCCATACTATCAACTAATGAGCAACTCCAGAATTTCTTGGAACTTGTGTAAAGGAAAAAGTAATAGAGTGGCGTGAGATTATTAATGGTTAAAGACAAATCTTTAGACATAGATATCAGAAACTATGAGAGATTTTTCGATTTCGCAATCACTGATTCCCAAGATAAATACTTTGGAGACTCACAAACATTTGTCTAGGTGTGGGAATCGAACCCGTTGCCTCTCCCGTCACAGCCGGCGTCCAACCATCTGCGCTATCAGTGGTGCAGGCTGTCAGACTCTTTTACCCTGAGCGAGAGATTTTTTAATTTATCTTCGCAATTTAATCTGTGGAATAATTTGCTGGTCTAAATATTTTCTCCCTCCAATAAACTTGGGGTTTTCCACCGTAGTTTATAAGGTTTGTGTGGGCGCGCAAAATTTTATCCAATCGCAAGAGATGACCAAGCGATACAGGTTCATTATTGGCACTTTGCTATATTAGGGTAATCATTAATTGAATATGACCTATGGTCAAATACTCGTCGCAGCATGTTATCAAACTGGCTACACCAGCAAAATGTAGTTTGAAAGGTCATCCTGACTATATAATATACAGCACGCAGGGGCAAATGACATTGGGTTATAGCTTTCCCGTTTTAGTGTTCCATTATGAGAAATATGGATATATATTCTGTACAGTCC
Source organism: Hyles euphorbiae (assembly GCA_023078785.2). Lineage (NCBI taxonomy): Eukaryota > Metazoa > Arthropoda > Insecta > Lepidoptera > Sphingidae > Hyles > Hyles euphorbiae. The sequence goes on from CM041050.1 coordinate 16,906,793, forward strand.
AAATAATTGTAAGACAATGATTTATAGCATGTCAGATCCCGTGATAAAGTTGCACCGGCTTTGTACTGGCTTTAAGGTGAAAGAAACGTAACTTTAAAAAGCATTGAAGTATAACTGGCTAGATATAGATGTATGTCTCTTATAGGCGAGAGGTCGTCTGGTTAGATCCGCTTTGCCTGTTTTTGTCGCCAAGCAGCGGTGCCTAGAGACATTATAGGTAGTGAAATCATTTGGCATTCATTGATTACACCTAATATTTTAAAATATAATACAATGCTAATTTCCAAGTGGTTCTCGTTTTGTGACTTAATAAATACTTGCATTCCTCGTATGTATTTTCGAATACAGGTTGCTTGCCTCGTCATATTGATTAATAAAACAAATACTTTACCACTTTGTTAGTAACTATTTGGCTTATAACTATGCCTGACTGACTTTTAAACGTTCTCGAGAGTGGGCGCTTTAGTACATTATGCTGCCTAATATATTCGGTAAACTTCGTATATCTTCGAATTTCTTGCGCAGAATTCTTAGGCATGTAGATTTCCTCAGTATGTTTTCTTTATACACTCAACTTTAATAGGTCAGTGGTTTATGCAGGATGTCAGGTTGTCTCAGGGTTTCAATCTACGACCACCAGTATGGCAGTCTAGTCTCCAACAAACCAAGTTATTACTCTTTATTTTAAATCTTTTTTTTTACATTTTTATATATATAGTATAAAAACAAAATACATATAAAAATATAAAAATTCATCCAACAATGGCGAGGCTCGAGACCCAAGCCACCGGTGGTTAGGACCCCAAAGTGAGGAACCTCATCACTATACGTGCCGTGTCAAGCAATACTGCCTTCTGTATCTGACTCCTGACCCAAACGCCGATTGAGAGCCTCTGTAGATGTTGGTCGAGGCTCTTTGGTATCAACCCATGAGCAGAAACGACAATTGGGACAATAATTGTTGAGTCGACATCCCACATGTCGGTAACCTCGTGTGCCAAATCTAAATATTTAGACATTTTGTCTTTTTCGGCTTTGACAAGGTTATCGTCATGCGGAATGGTGACGTCAACAAGTATAGCCCGGCGCGCCAATCGATCTATTATCACAATGTCAGGCTTATTGGCTAGAATAGTCCTGTCTGTGATAATAGATCGATCCCAATACAGCGTTGCATGACCATTTTCGAGAACTGGTTGGGGCACATATTGATAATATGGCACTTCAGGAGTCACAAGTCCATATCGAAGAGCAATTTGCTGATGTATGATCTTGGCTACTAGGTTGTGTCTATGCAAATACTCGCCGTTAGCAAGATACGAACAACCGGAAATAACATGCCTGATGGACTCGCCAGGACGGTGGCATGCCCGACAGATGTCGACCGTACCGTCCTTCAGGATGTATTTCCTATAGTTGTTCGTCTTAATAACTTCGTCCATAATTGCAAAGACAAAACCCTCGGTTTCCCCAAAGAGGTTACCGTAGTACCGTAGAGGAAGCGTAGCCAAGACACAGACGCTAGCCGATCCAAATCAGGCCCATGAAGGGCTCGATAGAATCGACCGTGCAGCTCTTTGCTCTTCCATATGTCCTCGCGATCCTTGGTGCCTACCACTAGAGGTTTCCGCCAGTTCCCAATCGCCAAAGAGAGCGGGGTAAATCCTTTATCTACCATAACTACAACCCCATGCATATCCACGTCACTGTGAAGGAAATAATCCCTGAGATTGCACACCTCGCGATTATGTAGGTCCTTAGCATTAAGAATGCCTCGGCCCCCACATCTCCGCGGGATGTACAATCTCATCACTGATGATCGTGGATGATGCATACCATGTGCAGTCAGGAGAGTTCGGACTTTACGATCCAGGGCGTCCAATTCGGTCTGAGTCCATTTGAGTATGCCGAAAGAGTACATGAGTACAGGCATAACCCAACCGTTAAAAGCGCGAATCTTGTTTCCACCTGACAAAAAACTGTTAAGTACTTTTGTCAGGCGGCTAAAGAAACGCTCTTTCAACGATTGTTTTACATTTGCACCCATGATACCTAAAGCCTCAGGCATACCCAAATATTTGTAGGTTTCCGTCACAGAGATGAGAGAGGGGTCTGAGTCTTACAGTCTCTGAGACTTGTATGTCATCAGAGACCGCAACCTCCCCTCGCTTCACATGGATAACCGCACATTTATCTACACCAAACTCCATATTGATTGAATTGCTAAATCTTTCTGTTATTTTTAACAACTCAACCAATTCGGTTTGTTTTGATGCAAATAAGTTATTACTCATTATTATAAATGTAAATAATAAAGATGCAAAACAGCGCCATCTAGGAATAAATGGCATAACTCTGTGAATACGACGAGGAATAACTTAAAATCAATGATGTGAGTCAATAAATTGCTTTATTAGTTCGTTTGTTCTTTTATAGATGGCGTATATAATATGTAAAAATAAGATAATATTATTTAAATGACGAGAAAAAAATTAAAACTTATCTTAAATTAGACCTGAAAGAAAATAAAAACTTCAAACTTTAGAACTCATAATTGTTGTTGTGATACAATTAATAATAATTTAATTCTTAGAACATTCACAAATGTACATATGTGTATAAGTTTTGTACGACAAGAACATGATCCAATAGGTCAGGTACGTTGTATTAAAATGATAAATTGCTTGTCAAGTCACCAAGATTAAACTAATAATTTATATCAAGGCTTGAATGGATTCTTCATGAAGCATATTCAACGTTATTGAGTTTGCTTGTTCATGTCTCATTGATTGTAATTAATAATTTTGAAATTACTCAGATATGGCACTCAGCATTCGGGTTCGGTAAAATATTTGACATAATGAAAAAAAAGGCTAATCAGAAACACTAGAAGTTTCTCTGGTGGAATAAATTGTGTTGCATCTGCCTTTAACCAATTTTGTTCATTCATCAGTCAAGCTTTAACAATTAACAGTCCACGGCAATACATAGCGCCTTACAAAATTATTTTATTACGGTTTGCTTTTTGATTTTTCTCTTTATTAACACCTTTGTATGTTTAAACATCTACTAATATGGACAAAATATTAATATATAAACTGCAGGTATTAGAATAATTTTATTGGATACCCTTATAGTAGACATGATGGTAGAATATCTTTTATATTATACGCAATTGTGTAGTGTTCCAGATTCAGGCTGTGAATATCCGATTTCGACTAGAATGGAATAATTGAGTGACTGACGAGGTATAACTACCTATCTCTTGTCTGTGGAGACTTTATTTGAATTTTTTGGAAATGCCAGAGCAACGCTATTGTCATGACTCAGCATGGGTCGGCACACACAGAAGATCGATGTGAAGTGTCAACTGTGCTATGGCGTTTCGTTCGGTAAGTAAGATTGCTGGATGCCCAAACCTCTTTTACTGTTTCCTTCCCACTACTCTCCCAATTTAAAGTGGCGGCAACTTTATGATCCAAGCGTGGATTTTGTGGAGACCTGTTTTCTCGTTTGCCGAACCTTTTAAATAAAAATAAACTGCTCTTGTCATCGAGTGCATAGGCGTTTCCAAGGATTTTCAAAGCAGCCTCTAAGGCCCGGCGCCCATTATCGGCATCGGCAAGGAAAAGGATCCTTCGGCATCCTACATGCAAGCGCACACTATCGGCAATTATGCTTTGGCATGCTGCAAAGTTCTTAGGGATGACGAGGCGTCCTTAAGGATGCCGCACTATTATCCCTATATTATCACAAACTATGCCCCGAGTGTTGCCTCGGCGCCGGCGGCGTACCGAAGGTTGCCGAAGGATGCCGAAGCATCCCGAAGCATTCTCAAGGCTGCCGATACACCAGCCTCAAGCATACCGAAGCGGTATTTTTGTTATTACGACCACATATCACGGAAATTTCTACTTTATTGCCATTATGTTATAGTATATTGCTATTTGCCACCTAAAATCCTCAGTCGTACCGATGCCGAAAATGGGCGCCGGGCCTAACGCTGCAGAATTATAGTTAGTTTATATGTAAATCTTACATAAGGATAAGTTATTGGGTTGCAACATGACGGTCGGTCATGTCTAAGTTATGCATATTATTTCGACATATGTTGTTCTTAACTACAGGCATTTCTAATCACTAAAACCAGAAATAAACTTTGTACATCAATTACTGTTAACTTGTGGGACGGGAATTTTCATATTATGGTCTCCTACAATGGAATCATTAAAAAAACGCGCTTTTACGAAATTTTGCACCTTCATTTATGAGCGACATAGGATTATGGATAGTAAAATATTTTTACATTGTTAAAAAAAGATTTGTCACGAGATTGATAAAGTGCACATTAGGTACTTCGTCTTTGTATCTTTGAATTGGACAATTAAATGTTACTGAATATAGAAACTTTTCCGAAACCTACTTTTTCATATAATTAATTAAATAATATGCAACCTTAATTTTCTATTTCAATGGTGGGACGAGCATTACATTTGCGTGATGGTAAGCCATAAGTGGTACAACCGCTCATCGACAGTAGCAAAACCAAACATCATGAATTACAAAGTGAGGTTTAGCATTTCACTGCGCTCGCCATCCTGAGAAATAAGATGTTAAACCGGAACACAAAAGTGCATTTACACTGTAGTTCGGCGGGACAAATAAATTACGGTGTTACCTAGCCAGGCGGCATCTCTTTATATAATTATGTTCCATATGCAACTTAATTTGCAGAACATATAATTGCAAGTCCTTTCTGGTTTCATAGATATTAATCAAGCATACATAATATGAACATACATAAACTCATGCCTTATTTCCAGAAGGAGTATGCACAGGTGCTGGTAGCAACCAGTATTCTGTGTATTTCGTCTTACGATGTTACTATATCGAGCACAAACTTTACTCCGGCCTGATAATGTACATTAAAAATCTACTATGATTTCACCCGACCCGGGATTTGACCCAATTGAAATCAGCTTTATATTCACACCGTAGTAATATGCCTAGTAATATGTATAGTATAAGTGTGTGGTGGCCTGTTGGTAAACGGACTAGACGCGACTGCCAACATGTTGACGGTGGTCGCGGGTTCGAATCCCAGGGCACACCTCTGACTTTTCGGAGTCATGTATGTATTGATAGTCAATCACCACGCACTAAAACGGTGATGGAAAACATCGTGAGGAAACCTGCATACCACAGCGATTTACAAAAATTTCTATGGTATGTAAGTCCGCCAACCCGCACTAGGCCAGCGTGGTGGACTATATGGCCTAACCACTCTCAATCGTAGTGTCGATTGTAGAGGAGGCCCGTGCCCTGCAGTGGGACGTATATGGGCGCTGATACAGATGCCACCGAGGCAATCTATAAACCAGCAATTAGGAACAATACCTAAATATAAATTAAATTGATGTGATCATAGGGAAACATCAACCTAACCATAGCGTAATAACGCCTCATTCATAACAGCATGATTGTGAGGAAACCCGACGTTCAGAAAAAAGGTCATGTTTACCATCCTTTTGTTGAAACGTCAGTTAAATGTTAACTTGTAATATTAATATTGGGGGGTGCCACTCTCGTTGCATTACATGATGAAAACCTATCAGAAACCAACAATTATGTCTGACATCATTGCTCATACCATTAGTTGGGTTTGTATTTTTTTGCTGGATTTCTATCAAATATTATTATGTAATTCTTACTGTTTTAATATTATCTTTTAGTATACTTTACTCAAGTTTTGTGGTATGTTCTCATTAAGTTTCAATAACATGTGTTATTTTTATCATTTACTAGCGGTTCGGCCCGGCTCCGCCCGGATGCATGCACGCTTTTCAAAATGGCAGCCACAATGTTCAATTCCGACTAAATATTTTTTTATTATTCGTAAAAACACGTAAAAAATAGGTATCCTATGTTATTTCTAATAACTCTAAGAATATGTGTACAAAGTTTCATTATAATCGGTTAAGTAGTTTTCGCGTGAAGGCGTAAGAAACAAACTTACATTCACATTTATAATTTTAAGTAGGGATTGGGTTTTGTGTGCTAATTCTATGGATTCTAGGTATATTTTTATAGATCGCACAAGAAACTGTTACAAGACTTAGAAAAAAGCCCTGACTTCAAAAATAACAAATATTCGATTGACAAAGGGAGGAAGAGAGATACAAACCTACACATCTTCTCATCAATATGTTATAAGATACTGAATCACCCAGTTGCATAAATTACTATCACCTGAAGATCTGAGTAGAATTCAAATGAAATAAATATTATATTATTTAAGTGCGTGGTGGCCTGTTGGTGAACGGAATAGACGCGGCTGCCAACATGTTCAAGGTGGTCGCGGGTTCGAATCCCAGGGCTCACCTCTGACTTTTCGGAGTCATGTGTGTATTGATAGTCAATCACTACAACGGTGAAGGAAAACATCGTGAGGAAACCTGCATACCATAGCGATTTATAAAAAAAATCTACGGTATGTAAGTTCGCTAAACCGCACTAGGCCGGCGTGGTGGACTATACGGCCTAACCACTCTCAATCGCACTGTCGATTGTAGAGGAAGCCCGTGCCCTGCAGTGGGACGTATATGGGCTGATACAGAAAATATTATATAGCCAGGCATCAACTAATAATCTTATAAATATAATTGTATAGACAATACAAATTTGGTGGGTAATAATATGGGTTTATATGAGCTGAAATCCTTATGTACCGGGTAATAGATGCTCGAATATCCACCTCTTAAAAGGAATGTTTCTATGTTTTAATGTCTTCTTATCTTATTAAAAAATGTTGATATTTTACAAGTACGAAGTTAATGTCCTTTTTTGTTACAATATCATCTTTAATTATTCTTCTTCATTTAAAAATAATCGAATTAACGCAATTACGTTGGAAAGGTATATCAAGACTGCTACCGAAAACGAAGCCGGGTGGTAGTTTAAGCGACTTCAGACAATGAAAATTTTGCAAAATGCAACAATTTTTTTTCTTTTTTTTTTTCTTATGGCCATATTATGGTGGTAAATACATTTTTTTCCTAACATAATAGTGTATACGCTTTTATTTATAAATACTCTAAGGTATAAAAGAGTTCATGATTTACTACGCAAAAATGACGATATTTAAAAAATCATTAAAAATAATTGTCGCGTTTCTTTGCGAAATTTATAGTTACATTGTGTTTATAGTGACTAAAACTACCACCCGGCTTCGTTTTGGGTAGTAGTCTTGATATACAAAGTATAATGGGTTTGAAGATTCATTGCTTTAAAATACTTAACTTTTGAAAAAATGATCCGTTATTGCAATTGAAATTGGAAATTGCTTTTTAAATTGAAATCGGATATTATTATTTTTTTGTTTTAGGATTGTTGTAAGTTAATTCATATTTTTGCTATATAATGAATGATAATGAATGATGTACAGCACAAATTCAAGAGTGTGCACCCCATTGACAATGAATATTAGTTGTATTTTCATAATATTACCAGTTTCCATTTCAAATATCTCAAAAATGTAAAATAAAACAAAAATATATTTGTAAAATTTTTACTCGAGTCTCATAGATTCATTATTAAATATACATTAAATCACAGTTATATGTTATATCTACGCGATGTCAGTAAGTACAAATTGACTTAACTACGCCGTCGTCACTTCGTCGATTAAAGGTACATGCGTGGGTGATTCGTGAATATTAATGATTAACCGCGGAAGGGTTGTTGGGGCTGGTAGACTTGCTGCTGGGGCTGGTAGACTTGCTGCTGGGGCTGAGACGCGATGTACTGGAGGGAGCGGACGATGGCCTCAGGGATTGGGGGAGGGGTGGGGAGATGGGCACCTTCAGCGTGGAATCCTGCAAGCATAAAAAATATGTTACAGCAATGATCATTGTATGAATTTGTAGACATCCGTATTCAGTGGTCATTTTGTAATCATGACGCGTTTTGTGTACTTTTGCCTATATCCGGATACAGGCGAAAGTAATGTGTGACCCAGTGAAAAATAGCAACTATGCGTCGGTGAATACTATGGGTATGCACTTAGGATGAGATATTGTATGTTTGTAGAATACGAAAGGTATTAAATTATGAATAATAGTTTTATGTCGAATATTTAGACAGAACATCAAGCAAATTAAATATTACTTCATATCGAGTAATCCAGTTTGTTATGGAATATTTTTGGTATGTCAAATTTTAGCATTAGCAAGTAGCTCTAAATGAAAGTAACTATGTAATAATGTAAAGGCGTGAGAAGTTACGTTTATCGGGACGGTAAACTGGTATGAAGGTGGTGAGAATATGGAAGTATTGAGAAGTTATTAGTTATAATTTTATTTACCTGTTTCGTCAGCGATGTAGGAGAGAGAGATGGGGATGCCCTCGGGAGAGGTGTAGGAGAAGCTTCCCTGAGCAACCTGAGCCTCAGCGTCCTTAACTCCAGCGTTCTTCAAGTAGCCCTGTTCTTGAGCAGCGATTCCATTGCCAGTCTCGTAACTACATGCAAAAATAGTACTTTTATAAATTATGCCTGTGTCTTTGAAGGAGTAGCTGAGACAAAACTCTCATCTACTGGTTGTCGGTTATTTTTTTTAGCGAATCCAAAGCATCTAAGAGTCAAGTAACTGCTTAACAGGCAAATTTTCCTGTATGAAAATAAATATCGCAAAAGGACGGAGTGCTAAATGGATGAGGTAACATGTAATTTATTTCAGAATTTACATCGTATAGGCCTACTGATGTTAAAATATTACAATTACTTAGCATGCCTTATGTAAAACGTAATGCCTCATGAAATCCGGTGGTTTGTGTGTACACAAGTATTGCCATAGACAAAGATCTCATAAATCATTCGGACGTAGTTATGGCGAACCAAAATCATCCGCGGCACACGCTCGCAAATATCAAATCTAATAAGAGGTTTCACCAAAACGTTTTCAGGTCATGCAATCATGGTGCATTGTCAATCTATTGCTCTTGGGAATCTTTTGTTTGTGCACAAGGCACCTACCCGCATACCTGGGTGTTGTTTTGCGCTCATTGCGAAATATGACGCTGGTTTAGTTGCAGTAACATGTGTATTATCATAAATTGTTATGTTATGAGTTTAACAACGCTTACTGGCGACTAATGAGTAATATGCCCATCGCTGTATAAATTATTTTGTAATTTTTAAGACTTCAGTCTAATTAGCTGGAGAGTATCTTCCGGCCTCATATATTTATTTTCTAACTGATGGCCTAATTATGTCAGTATGTTTCAAACTGATTATTTATACTATATATTTAATGTTAGTATGTATGAATAATAAACATGTTGAACCCGAAACGTGACCCTCTTCCTAAGTCACTATGACGGGATCTTCCACCATTGTGTTCGGTGGTCGCTATTCGGGCAGATACGACTATTCTACCATCAGCAAATAACTTATGTACCACTTCTTCCATTTAATTATAGAACAAACAACCACCTGGTATTCTTACAATGTAATTCAATTACATTCAAGTACGACCTTTGGCGTTTCCTTAAAAATAAGTAATAATATTCGAGATGATGAATTTCGTAGAGGATCGTTTCATTGGTTTCTCACGACTGGCGCGGTACAAAATTGATGCGCTTAATCAAGCTTTTGATAAAATCTACCGAGGCGTCGCTTTGGATGCAACAAAATATATGCTTATGAGTTGCTTATGAGAGCCAATTTGTTATGTAATAAGGGCTTGGTTTAAAACGCTTGCACGGATGCCTCCTACTAAATTTGCATTTAATATGTTTAACCCACAAGAAGTGCATGTATGATCTCAGTTCATTTCGTAATGTGATATTTCAGCTGGATAATAAAATGTGCTATAACTTAAAGATAACACTCGAAGAACGAAGTAAAACGTTTCAAAATCCATACATTAAAATAAGTTTCCATTGATTAAAATAAAACAGAAACAAAGCATGATTAATAACTTGTACTGAGTTCTCAGAAAAACTTGACATCTTATACTGCCTCCTAAAACTCGTGTAGATATTAAAAAGATGTCACAATGATTCAATAGCTAGTAAAACCCGTTGTGATTTATTCACCAAGGCGAGTCCAAATAAATTGCAAAACTGAGATTACGCAATAAAGATAAATCTTCTAGTGAATCTTGGAATATTTGAAGATCAAAGTTTTATTGCGTCTGGGTTGCTTGCAAGAATAAACGGTTTAGAAATAAATCTAATGATGAGTAATTACTATTAGTTTTCATTATCGTCCATTAATTAGAGGTTTATACTTTATAAAATATGAATCATTGGACTAGAATGACTGGAATGTTTGACTAATTTATTACGTTTTAGATAGTATGCGGAGAAATATTAAATCTTAGTTTAGTCGTTAAATTCTTTTTTTATAATTTAACAACGAATATTAACTATTTTCTGTATTGAAGAAAATAACTTTCAAGCGATATTATAATAGGTTCGTTAGTGCTGGTGAATATTATGCTCATGAAGATGTCACGTAAATTGTGATTTATGGAAATATATATATTCGATTAGAAAAGCCATTGTTTTACATATTTTAACACCTTCATATTAATATTATATCAGTCTAGCAACATTTGTAGTAATTATAATAAAATTTTCTGCATACTATTGTGGATTTGGGATGATATCATTTGAATCTACTCAATCAACAACAATCCCTCAATTGTAGATGCATTTCGCAGTGGACTGATTTTATGGATAGTGAATAGATTTAAATTATATTAAGCTTAGATTAATGTAAGCCCGCCAACCCGCACTAGGCCAGCGTGGAGGACTATATGGCCTAACCACTCTCAATCGTACTCTCGATTGTAGAGTAGGCCCGTGCCCTGCAGTGGGACGTATATGGGCTGATACAGAATAGATTTAAAGGGTTCCATATAGGTGTTTGAGTTTACCTGTACTGGTAGGAGCCATCTGGGTTGATTTCCTGAGTCTGTCTGAGAATGGGAATCTCCTGGCCATATTGTTGCGGCTGGTACTGCTGGAACTGAGGCGCGGCGCACGCGACGGCCACCAGAGCAGACAAAACTACGAACTGGAAATGTAACACTCATTAGCATATTTCACATATTTCTGTTACAATTCACGCGTACAACAAACATGACCTTTAAATGATATATTTGTGAAATGACCCGCGTTACAAAACATAATATAGCTCAAAGATCGCACATTTCCAATTGGCTAAGCGATTATTTAAGTTTTTATGGCACATTGGCCGATAGCCGTAAGATATTGAGTGTAACATCTTAATTTCGTAACACCGATTAGTGCAATGATAAATTTATACATTTCCAACAAGCAGAAAGTTTCTACAGCCTTGAAGACGTAAAAATTAAATAGTCTACATGGATTGTAAAAATTGACTTATATGGTTATTTGTTGATATTGTAATTGCCGTAACCATGAATGATTTTAATAGTGATACAGTTGCGTATGATTTAAAACTCATATTTCCAAAACTTGGAATTTCACAAAATCTTACACATTTTATGCAAATGAGGTACATTTGAGAAACAAAATAGCTTGTTATATCAGCTTCTTATATCAATCTTTGCATGTCATTGATAATCATCAAGTGAACAAATGTGAGGTACATTAGAGAAACAAAATAGCTTGTTATATCAATCTTTGTATGTCATTGATAATCATCAAGTGAACAAATGTGAGGTACATTAGAGAAACAAAATAGCTTGTTATATCAGCTTCTTATATCAATCTTTGCATGTCATTGATAATCATCAAGTGAACAAATGCATTTCTATAGGTATGTGATACTGTTTTTGTTAGGCAGAATGTCACGGCAATTACACGTGGAAGACGGAAACAAACTAGTGACTGAGTTCTTAATATATTATTACTATCGCACATATTAACTTATTTGGTGAATGAGAAATTAACTAGATTAGATAAGAATCCAAAATTTATGGTAAATAGTAGTATTAAGTTATGATAATTTGCACTTGTAAGTTAAGCTTAATATAATCACAAAATCCGATTACTTCATGGGTATAATGATATAATTTTATTAAACCGCAACTATTGTCATAAATTTAATTACAGTAACCGTCGTCTCCCTAATGGGTCAGCGTTATTGAAAATTGAATTATGAATAATACACAACACCGTACACTCACCGATTTCATTTTTGTTTTTGTAAAATGAAAATGTAGAAGGAGGTGATCTTCGGTAGATGTGTGTGGCTGGAATGATTTTTCAGATCGCCCGCCGCAGCTTATATACAAAACGGCGGCGGCGCACCTCGTGAAATTGGAGTACAACGGTGCGGCCGCGCAGCGCTCAGGCATCGCACATCAAAGCCGCCCGCCCGCCCCGCCGTAGGTATTTCGCTCAATCTACACTTTAAATCCGATCAAAATTTATTTATACAAAAAAAAGCAAATAAATCTACCCTGAACCTCCCCATTAAAACTAAATTCGACAAATAATGAATTTAGAAAAAAATATGGCAGTTAAATTAATAGAACATACCTGTCACATTCGTTATTTATTGCAATGTAATAAAATACCACATAAAAAATTCAATTTAGCCCACTACCAACGTCAAACTCATCGAGGTGTAATTAAACTATGAACCCATTTTGAGGATGTTGTAATGCGTGTTAAATTTTAATTAAACCTCAGGAGATTCATTCTCGAGTAAATTATTAATGTCGTCAAGACAGCTATGCATCATGATTTTCTGACATAAACACGCATTGATCATGAAGTAATTTCATAGGTCTTAAGCACTTTATTGCAAAAAGCTTTAATATGCAATATCCATAAGGGATATTGTAAGTCACGTATTGATTGTTAATCAACCAAAAAACAATATTAATTGCTAATTCAATAGATTGAACATTGTTGATGACAATGTTAAACGGTAAGTAATTATTCATCGTATGTCTAAGTTTGCTAGATTCATATTTATATTTGTGGATTATAAATCTTTATTGCCAATTAAAGTTAAATAGATGGAAGATAAAGATTTACTATATATTATCAGGAATTTAATTATTTGGGCCTATAATATGTTTTCTGTATCGTCCTAATGCTCATCGAATAATATTCAATTATAATCTAATACATGTTGTTGGTAATTCTAGAGTATTCCAATTCAATGGAATAAAGAAGAATATTTTAGGGAAAGCTTAAATTTAATAATAAGTAGCCTGTGAACGATGATGTGGTTAATTCACTTATGAAAACGTAAACAATTTCATTGTCACTTAAGTCAAATGTAATGTAATTTGCATGCCCAGTCAGGGCTGAACACAGACACACTTTATATACGTGAACGAGACCGCCTTCGAACAGCCTCGTTCAATGTTTTTATGTTCGGGGGTGCTGGCTGCGTGGTAAATAATACCAGTGATTAGAAAGTAGAAACTTTATTCGCACTGAGAAGTACGTTTTACAAAGTGACGTAATTGCGGCGTAATTACGACACGTAACTGCGGCACCGTCGTGATGTGGCTGCAGAGCTTCGTTCTGGTATCTCCCGGCAGCGATTCTGCTTAATTCTTCACTACTTGCTGACTACTTGCTGACTTGCTGACTACTTGATGTTTTCTTGACTGTAGGCCGGAACCGAACTGATTTGCCCGACCCAGGGTGCCGATCTATATTCCCAATTTTGGGCTAATCCCTAGGGTCGGGCCCGCGATCGTCACAGGCGCGCTCGGCCAATGAGAGCGCGCGCTGCGGGGTGTCGCTGTAGCGACTTGCGGGGCGGTAGCTCGGTCCTGCGGGGGGTGCGGGGCCGCGAGGTGTAACTCCGCACCGAATGTGTGGGAGGCACCTAAGTTCGGCGGACCCCGTACCCGACACTATACTTAAATCAGTATATAAACTAGGTTCTGACAATATTGTTCTAACTACTTAAAACTTTATATAATCTCCAGGTACATAAACACTCTAGTATATAGACTCATGACAAATTAAATTATCAAACTATTACAACTCTGAACGATATAAATTAACACAATTCACATAATTAAATTATAACAAATATGAGACTTTATACATTTACACAACAATTCACATAATATTGCACATTAGGCTAACACATGATACATAACAAAGTATATACACAAATTATAGTTCTATACAGCTTATATGTGTAAGCTTATTTCTAAGGGAACGTTCTATCTTTATTTATTAATCATTACAACATAAGAACATTTACAAACTGATAACTATTTACTAGTAACATGATACACTTAACTATTAAAAATTAGTCTTCGTCCTGCACATTCTCCCGCCGTGTGCCGTAGCGATGTGGCGCGACGGTGCATCTTCATGTGGTGCAGGGCGACTCGTCGTTCTCGACGCTCTGGATTACGACGATTTTCTTGGATGGGCGTCGTAGCACGCCGCCCCTCGTGGCGACGTCGATGGTTCTGATGACGCCATCCGGTCCCGGATACGTGGCGCTAATGCGTCCGCGCACCCAAGTGTTGCGCGGCAGGTTGTTGTCGACGACCCGTACTAGGTCGCCGACACGAAGTTCAGCGCCCCGTCCATGGGGCTCCCGCCGGTTACGGAGTTCGGGCAGGTACTCCTTTAGCCAACGCGCCCAGAAGGCGTCGGCGAGCGCCTGCGTCGCACGCAGGCTGGCGTACGGACTAGCGGTGTGATCCGCTGGCAGGCCCGTAGTGGCGAAGTGTCCCTGACCGCCCAGCAGGAAGTGACTAGGCGTCAGGGACTCAGGGTCGGCAGGATCTACCGACACATGCGTTAATGGTCGACTATTAAGTGTGAGTTCGACTTCGGTGAGCAGGGTGTGGAGAGTTTCTTCGTTGGGGCTCTTCTGGTGGAGCACCGTGGTCAGTGCGGTCTTTACTGACCGCACCAACCTCTCCCACGCGCCTCCCATGAATGGAGCTCCTGGAGGGATGAACTTCCATGTTATAGCCCTTTTTGACGCTTCTTGTTTTGCACCGGAGAGAAGAGTTTGGCGGATTTCCGCATCCGCGCCGTGGAAGTTCGTCGCGTTGTCCGACCAGATCTCGGTCGGACAACCGCGTCGCGCGATCATTCGTCGCAACGCCATGATGGCTGATTCAGTGCTCAACGAGGACACCACTTCGAGGTGCACTGCGCGCACGGTGAGGCATGTGAACAGCGCGACGTACCTCTTCTGTGTGCTTCTCCCGACGGTCACGGTGAGCGGGCCGAAATAATCGAGACCCGTGTAGGTGAATGGTCGTTGGTGGTGCGCCAACCGGCATGTTGGCAGGTCCCCTGTGGCCGGCCTCGGAGGTGTCGCGGCCCTTGCGCGACACATTTGACATTTTGACAGCACCATCTTCACTGTCGGTCGCAGTCGTACGACCCATTTGTGCTGCTTTACTTGGTTTACCGTAGCCTCCACTCCTGCGTGATGTAGAGTCCTATGTACATGAAGGATCCATAGTTGTGTGGCCCGGTGGTTTCCGTCTATGACTGGAGGGTTTTTTAATTCTTCCGGCACTCCAGTGGCGGCGTTAATTCGGCTCTTCAGGACGATGATGTCGTCCTCGAGTCTTACACTGAGCTGGTGTAGTCGGCTATGTCTTCCGACCTCCTTGCCGGCTCGCAGCGCCTTGAGTTCTTCTTTGAACGCCTCTTCTTGGGCGTTCTTTGTTATAAGTTTTTCCGCTTTTATCTGATACTCCGCTGTTAATGTGATGTACTTATCTGTCGCTGCGGGTTGGCGTGTCCTGACTGTCGGATTGGTTTTGGTGTTCGCGGCTCGCCAATCAGGGTCGCGACGTGGACCCCTTTTTGTTCGCTTGTAATGGACTTGTTCGATCTTGCGCCGGAACATAGCGACTGCTTGTAGCACCCTTGCTGTCGCCCTGAGATATCTCGTCCACGACGAGAAGCGTGTGACGTCAGGTATCACGCTCGACTGGTCACTGGTGCAGATGACGTTGACGCGTTCTTCACTTGAAGGTGGCGGCGAGCTCGGTGTCTCCATCGGCCATGTGTCTGGGTCGTGTCGTAGGAACTCCGGTCCCTGAAACCATCTGTGGTTCGAGCCCAGCTCTTCAGGGACGTTTCGTGTGGCGTCGTCCGCCACGTTCCAGCGTGTTGGTACCCACCGCCACTCCGACGTTTTTGTGATCTCTTCGATGGCCGCTATGCGATGGGCCACGTAGGGCTTATAACTCCTTGCCCCGGTCCGGATCCACGTGAGCGCGGTCCGACTGTCCGTCCAGAACGTCGTCGCATCTGGCCTCCTGGTGTGCTCCTCTCTGACTGCGGCTGCCATCCTGGCTCCCAATAGGGCCGCTTGGAGTTCCAGGCGCGGGATCGATAACAATTTCAGAGGGGCTACCTTGGCTTTTGCGGTGACGAGAGTGGTGGATACAGCTCCCCTGTGGTCCACTGCGCGCCAGTATAGCGCGGATGCGTACGCCTTCTCGCTGGCGTCGCAGAACACGTGCAGCTCCAGTCGTTGAGCCGCGCAAGTCCTTCCTGGCATCTTCTTGGCAGGCGCTGGTTCCGCGTAACCCTTTTGAAGTAGCATGTTCATTTGTTCGTTGTACTTCTTTTTCAGCAGCGGGTCTCTATCAATTTTCTTCTCGATGCCGTGGAGCCTTCGCAGGGTGTTGTCGTAGTTGTCGGGGAGTGTAGCTTCCTCCGACTTCCAGAGGAGGGCGGTCTGATACCCGCCTCCTGGTAGCTGCGTTGTGTTCGCCTCGAGTATTCGGAGCGCCTTTTGCTCGGGGTCGTTTTCCGGACGTTTCGGGTTCAAGTACGTGTTGTCGGTCGTTATATATTCTGCCACCATTTTTTCAATGTTTTCTTCGGATGTGTGACCGACGAAGTTTACTTGGTGTCCGAGTGTTCGAGTTCTGCTGCCGTGTACCACCCAGCCCAGTGGTGTGAGTGAGGCCACTGGTTGATTTTTTCGACCCGATCTTGTTCGGGTAGCTATTAATAGGTGCCAGTTGTCTTGACCTATTAATATTTTCGGGATCACTTGGTCGGTGATTATAGTGTTCGTGATTCCCTTTAGATGCGGACAGTTACTTATCGCTTCTGGCGATATTTTCTGTGCGGCAAGACGCAGGTCAGGTACTGTCCGGGCTTGTATGTGTTGATTGTGTCTGTTCTTGCCTCGGAGCAGTATTTTCACACGACGTGAGGAGTGGTCTTCTTTCGTGTTCCCGTCGTATGTGCAGATGCGTAGTGGGTCGTCCGGTCCCACTGCGCCTATGTCGTCCGCGAGGCCTTGGTCGATCAGCGTTACTGTAGACCCGTCGTCGAGTAACGCGTAGGTGTCGCGGGCTCCCGCCGGTCCCGAGACTTGTACTGGGGCGATCTTCAAGTATGACACGCTTGATGCCCACGTCGAGTTCACCTTTTCTTCCTCGGCGTCTTCATTTAATTTCGGCGGCGTGCTTCTTTTTGAGTGCAGCAACTGGTGATGGGGATGTTCGCAGCCATCTATGCCGCACTTCTTCGTCTTGCATGTGTGCTGTTGAGTGCGGCGTCGCAGGCATCGGAAACAGGCGCGGTGCTTCTTGGCTGCGTCCCATCTTTGGTCAATGGTTAAGTTCTTGAATTTGTAGCACTCTGTGATCGCGTGTCCCTCTTTGTCGCACATAATACACGTGGCGTTAGTTCTCGGGGTGGCGGCTGTGTTGAACACTTTTTGTCTTGTTTGACTTGTTCGCGGTCGTTCGGTGACCATCTCTGCAGTCGCGTATGGGCTGCAGATTTCAGCTTCCCGGTGAATGAAGCGTTCTAATTTGAGGAGGTCTGGTTCCTCCCTCGGTTGTAGTGCAGCGAACTCGTACCATTTATGTTTCAGCGTGGGTGTTAATTTTTCCACAACGGCCCGTGCTATCTCCGGATTGTACATATAGTACATGCATCGTAAGGCCCGAAGTGTGTTCACTGCATTACTAATCTTTGTGGCAAACGTACAGGTGTCACGCGGCGCTTCACTTAGGCGTGGTAATGTTCTGAGACGTTCCATCTCGGCTGTCGCTATGGACTCTGGTCGGCCGAAACGTATCTCGAGCGTGCGCATGACGCTGTCCGGGTCCGCGTTCGTTATTAAGAGGCCTTGCACTGCCTCTCTGGCGGTCCCGCGCAGGCTCCGGCGCAGGCGGGACATGTTTTCTAACTTCGAGAAATTATTCACTGATTCTTCATACGAAGCACGGAACGTTAGCCACTCTTGATGATCACCGTTAAAAAATGGTAATTCCACATACCTTGTTTGCTTTACTTGCGCAGCTTGTACTGCGTTGGTGATCGCTGCAGCTAGTTGCTGCATCTCCGTCCTCTTCGGCGGGACGGCAAGTGCTCCGTCCGACATAGCTGGTGCGAGCGGAGCGGCGGCGCCGGGCTCCAATCCCGGCGCAGTGTTCGGCGGCGGCGGCGGCGGCCGCGGTTGCGGCGGCGGCGCGGTGCGGCTTTGATGCCACGACGCATTGGCGTTCGCGGCGGCTTCGAGGCCGGCCGCGGTGATGGCGGCGGCGGAGTCCCACGGCGTGGCTTGCGTAGGCGGCGGCGGCAGCTGCGCGACCCTGAAGTTCGGTCGCCAGGACGCGGCAGTGGTCGCTGGCGGAGGGGCGCGTGCTGCCTGTTCGGCTAGCCAGGCGGCGACGGCGGGCGGCGGTTGATGTGCAGCGCTGAAGTTCGGTCCCCAGGACTCGGCAGTGGTCGCTGGTGGAAGCGCGTGCAGATCGGCGAGTAGAGGCGCGGGTGCGCACTCTACTGTTGACGTCGGCGGCAGGCGTGCAGCGCCGAAGTTCGGTCCCCAGGACGCGGCAGTGGTCGCTGGCGGAGGCGCGTGCAGGTCGGCGAGTAGAGGCGCGGGTGCGCGCTCTACTGTTGACGTCTGTTGCGGGTGAAGTGACGACTGTGTGCACGGCGGGTGTGCGGCGGTGACTCCCGCCGGTGCGTGCGCGGCGGCTTCGGTGTGCGGCGCTTGATGCGGCTCGCTATCGATGGCGAGCAGTTGGCTATTTTGTAGCCATGTGTGGACGCGGAGTTCTTGCTCAATCTCCGCGACCGTCGTGTTGTCGTCATCTTCGGTGCTCGAGTCCGCTTCAATTTGTTGGACTCGGGCGGCGGCGAGCTCGACTTTCAGTCGAGCGAGTTCGGCTCGGGCTTCGGCAAGGCGGCGAGATTTCGACGTTTTCTTGCTTCTTGATCTTGACGGCGCTTTGCTTCTCGGCTTCTCTTCGATACCGGCGGCGATGGTAGGTTCCGCTACCATAGGTTCGTTCGCCGCGGGTTGTTTTGACTGTTCTGAGTTTAACGTGGTGGTAGCATCGGTGCCGGTGCCGGTGACAGTCGTCGTAGTGCATGACGCACCCGTCTCGTCTGTCGTGGCAGTGGCGGATGTCACCGTGGCAGACGCCGAGGCCGAGGCCGAGGCGGTGTGCCTTCCCACCGATCTAGTCACTGGCATATTTCCACGCAAATCCGGCTCGAAGGACCAGAATGAACGAGACCGCCTTCGAACAGCCTCGTTCAATGTTTTTATGTTCGGGGGTGCTGGCTGCGTGGTAAATAATACCAGTGATTAGAAAGTAGAAACTTTATTCGCACTGAGAAGTACGTTTTACAAAGTGACGTAATTGCGGCGTAATTACGACACGTAACTGCGGCACCGTCGTGATGTGGCTGCAGAGCTTCGTTCTGGTATCTCCCGGCAGCGATTCTGCTTAATTCTTCACTACTTGCTGACTACTTGCTGACTTGCTGACTACTTGATGTTTTCTTGACTGTAGGCCGGAACCGAACTGATTTGCCCGACCCAGGGTGCCGATCTATATTCCCAATTTTGGGCTAATCCCTAGGGTCGGGCCCGCGATCGTCACAGGCGCGCTCGGCCAATGAGAGCGCGCGCTGCGGGGTGTCGCTGTAGCGACTTGCGGGGCGGTAGCTCGGTCCTGCGGGGGGTGCGGGGCCGCGAGGTGTAACTCCGCACCGAATGTGTGGGAGGCACCTAAGTTCGGCGGACCCCGTACCCGACACTATACTTAAATCAGTATATAAACTAGGTTCTGACAATATTGTTCTAACTACTTAAAACTTTATATAATCTCCAGGTACATAAACACTCTAGTATATAGACTCATGACAAATTAAATTATCAAACTATTACAACTCTGAACGATATAAATTAACACAATTCACATAATTAAATTATAACAAATATGAGACTTTATACATTTACACAACAATTCACATAATATTGCACATTAGGCTAACACATGATACATAACAAAGTATATACACAAATTATAGTTCTATACAGCTTATATGTGTAAGCTTATTTCTAAGGGAACGTTCTATCTTTATTTATTAATCATTACAACATAAGAACATTTACAAACTGATAACTATTTACTAGTAACATGATACACTTAACTATTAAAAATTAGTCTTCGTCCTGCACAATACGTATATATACGGAACATCTGTAAAAATGCCTGTAACCTGTATTATGTAAATAAAGATACTTACTATCATTACTTACTATAAGAAAACCCAAATCTCTACTATATACATTACTTAAAATATTTTTCTCCAAAATTAATATTTTATGTATCATAAATAGCATAGTTTATGTAGTATAAATTATTTTGATGTTTGATGTAGTCTATTTATTTTTATTAAAAAAATACTTATCAACTTTTTTGTTTCTTTGTGTTGTTTTTTCCTATACCGTGACCACCCATTACATCCCTACTTCCGTTCAATCCAGTCCATCTTAAGTTTGTCTCGAAGAAATCGCCGGCAGCGATAAGACCGCCGTTTGTTACAGAAATATAAGCGCTTTGTGTTATTATTTCTGTTAACCAGTGTGATATACAATAAATAATTATAAATAAATAAAGACATTTGATTTGATTCATTTGTTACTCATTAACCAGGTAAAAACTATAAAAGCTTTTAATGTGTCATAATTTACCAATCATTACTGTATCTTGAGTAAAAAATATTATTGTTGAACTGAATAAATTACGAATGCCAAGTGATTTAGTTTTTTGTTAGCGTAGAGGAAAATGTGGGCGCAAAAACATTGCCTCTTATTGATGTAACCATTCTTCTCCCGTAACATTGAAGTTGTAATAATTGCACTATTTCGAGTATTCACGTCGCCGTGAAGATTGATTGTATTGCACACAACATTTACCATGAACATATTTAACGACGGAATTATATGATAATCAAAGCTTAGCGTGCGAAATTTATTAAAATTAGTTTAATATTTGTATCTATTTTAAAATGTATTGATTAATTCTTGAGCAACTAATTCAATTAATTTATCACAAGTTCTCTCCTAATTTCTGGAAATTTATTCAAATATTTTGGATACATCTCATCCATAAAGATAAGTTTCGAGACTTAAAAGTATGTCGTAATTTCTGAAACTTTCAATACAAGTCTTGAATTATGATGTAAGTTCGATACACAGAAGCATGTAGTATTTTTGAGTGCATTTATTTAATATTTTTTAATATCTGGTACACCAAAGTATCAAAGTTTAATGGTAGGATCAATATCAGGTAGGTAGCCGATCGTAAAGGCTTAACTGTGTAACGTGCATAGACAACTTTTTCCTCAACTCTAAAGGAATTGTTGGTATGGTACGAAATCCGTTGAATGAATATTACGACAACAATAATGTATATAATGATAAAAATATGATGATAAAAATGATATTTCAGTAGAAATATAATTTTTATTGGGTGGGATTAAGTATAATAAAATTTGTTTTTAATAGTTCTTTGTAAGGTAAAAGGTTGTTACTGAATGTTGCTTTCAAAATCGCTGTGCAAATTCCTGAGGCGGCCTATTTTTAGCAGACTTCCTATAGCTGAAGAAGTAGAGTTTTTGCGAAATGTCCGGTGGTCGGTTAACTATTCAAAATTTCCCTTAATCCCAGTGGTGATTGACCAAGTGATAATTACTATCAAGGATAGTATCTATAGGACTACATGGAATGTAATACTCTAACAAAACGTAATCTGTATCAGCTCTTATAACTCCCAATGCAGGGCATGGAATCTTCTACAGTCAAGAGTTTGATTGAGAGCAGTTAGATCCACGCAGGCCTAGTGCGGGTTGGCGGCCTTATATATATATATATACATAATAACATAAATTGAGGTTAAATTATCTAACACCAATATCGCGAAAAAATCTGTGTGCACTATATATGGATATATTATACTAATTACAATCGCGTAAGTTTAATATTTGATTAATTACATTGCGGCCTGCGGGTTAAAGTCAAGTTTGTCATTCCCAGAGACTTGTTGAGCTTTGGTACTCGGTATCATTAAAATACGTAGGTACCAGTGTCGATTCTAGTTTATAAAAGCTGCATAACTACTTGGGTTTGAGGGTGGAGAAGTTGCTCAAAAGTTCTATAATATGCAATTTTATTTTTAAGTACCTACCTATCTAATAATGATAATTTCAATAAGATCCTTATCTCCAGGAATTTAATCAGTCTCATCAATTAAATAAATATGTTGCATTGCGAGTAAATGCAAATTCCTGTTAGGTTATACTTTAGAATACGTTAATAGAATATGTTCAATGGGGACGTGGGTGGGGCTTATGAAAAACTTGTAAAAAAATAGATATTAATATTTTAAATAGTGCGGGGGGGATGATATTCATTTTTCCTTTACACGCATGCACCTTCATCACTACATAGTATAAAACAAAGTAGGTACCTGCTGTCTGTCTGTCCATATGTATGCTTAGAGGTTTAATACTTCGCAATGGTTTTTATGCGGTTTTTTAAATAAATAGAGTTATTCAAAAGAAAGTTTTATTTGTACAATACATGCATCATATAGTAGAGAGTAAATATAAAACAGTACGCGAGATAGCTAATATATTGTTGATGAAATGAAATGAAATGAAATGAAAATATTTATTGAATCCATAAAATGTCATACACTATTTAGATTCAGTCATTTTTTTTCCACTACCACCCAGTTCACAAGGCTGTTTTCGCCAGAGAAGAACGGGCAAGAAACTCTAGCGTTGCTTTTTCAAAAATAAATTTACAATACAGTGATCATACAGGAGTTGAAATTCAGAGCAGTTCATAAATTATTCATAATAATGATTATATTGTACGGCTGAGTTAAGTGTGGTCGCCCTGACCGCGGAACCGGTATACACTGTTCAGCAAAAGCAATGAATTTGTGTGATGTGGACTAGACTCAAAAACTATTTTCACACGAGCGAAGCTGGGCCCGACCGCTAGTATGTCATAAAACAAATTCTTATCATGTGGCTCGCTGTACTTCAGTGCTCGATGTCATTGAAATACTTGAAGTTACGAACCTAGGTAACATAAGTTACAGAGGTACCCGCTTCTGTAACGGGATATAAATATTTATTGGTGCTCAACTCTATGAAACATCATAGTTAACTTTTTTGAAGAAATCATGTACTCCAAGGTACCTTCCAGTACATTTACCGTCCCTAAAAAAAAAAAAGTAATAAGTGCAAGTCACACTCACGCAGCAATGAATGACCACACAATGACCTACACAATAATTATTAGAGACTACTCGACTCATTCAAACATTTTTAGATTTTTCCTTTACTTATAATAGGTATGTAACTTGGCTTTTTGCCAATTTAGAATACCACCTATTTATTTATTTATGATTTAACGATGGGTTGCATAGTGTATCAAGTAAGTTGTGGTTTATCTATACTAAATACATAATTCAAGACATGAATTTCCTTATATTTTTTACCTTGACTTAGAATCAATTTTTCAACCATAAGCGGCTTTAAACTTCGGAGTACGTATTTTGATTATATTATTTTCAACCTAATACGTCCATGCATTCCTAAGAACAACGGTCTTGGCAGATGGACAACGAAGTGATCCTATAAGGTATCCGCTTTTTCCTTTTTAGGAATACAATAAAAATAAATAGAGCTATGAGGAAATCAATAAAAAACAATGTTTTTCAATTATTTTTAAAACTAGGAATATCGTTTGTGTTAAATTCTTACACGTGTATGCGAATAAAGGTCAACAATGAGTAAGAGTAACAGGATAAGTCTAAAAAATAGCATATCAGAAGATCAAGGCATATCCACGACGTTCTAAAAATTTTAAGTGCACTCAAATCCCGTCCGACGTTTGTGACTCAATGGGAAAAATATGTAATTGCTCATCTGCATCATGTGGTCATAAAATGTACTGATTTATAGAAACTAAATGTAATTATTATTCATCCACTCTACGTTTGAAACTATCTAATAATGCAATGACAGGGTTTTGTTTCAGAATTTTATAATAAAATTGAGCAATAAAAGGGAATGCGAATAAAAATAATAATTTTGATGGTCTATAACAATAAAAAATATACGACCGACGTAAGGAAACAGATATAGCCGCGTTAACCTTATAAATACACCAGCCGCGATGCTGAGCTTCAGTTTGCCAATCATTCATAAACTTTAGAGGTTTGCCCTCTGGAATTGTTGAATTTACTAACTCGTATCGCAGTACATACATATAATAACTGTCTGACGCATCGCGGCTCCCAATTACAATGCAATTTAATATTCCACTTGGTAATGTTCAAAGATCACATAATTCCTGCTATAATAGGTATAGTAATTTGGTTCCGGATTACAAACTATATAATCCATTGTTAATTGCCATCAATTATAATACAAAACAATCAATTATTTTTATGACTGGATATTTTTTTCTATGATAATTAAGTGCCAATATGTTTTATAGATGAATTACATTTGTGTTCACACAATTAAGTTGTTTCACAAAATGATCATTCCGACACTGAGTTTTCTCACGCGTCGTGTCGACAAAAAAGCCCTTAATTCTGCATAAAAGTCGCAAATGAAAGGAAATGTAACAAGGGAACCGGTAAAGACATATGATTACATCTGATTCGAAAGAATGTTAATATAACACATATGTGCAGTTTATAATGGCGATTAGTAATCAATATACATGAATAAGTATCGCACGTGCTTCACATAAAATACGATTTGATGCATAATTAAGATCAACATGCTTTCTGTGACATTCCTAAGACACATTCTATTTGCATAAAATTATACGGTGGCATTGAGAAACTTATCACTCACTCTGAGAAATGCAAGCAAATTAAGCAAGTTAGAGAAAAGTATTTGTGAAAGGTTGCTGGCAGATGCTGGATGCGACAAGCCGAAGACAGGGTGAAATGGCACAATTGAGAGGAGGCATATATCCAGCAGGGGACAGCAAAAGGCTTATGATGATGGTGATGATTAGCAAAGTTTGAAAACTACCAGGCCATGTAAGAAATCCTATGGGTGGCACGGAAATTCTCATACTTCGGCCAGTTATTTAATAAGATGCATTCATGCTTCAAACCGCAAATGTTAATTATTTTTGATATGATGAAGATTTATTTGATATTTACATCCTGTGTGCTTGTTGCAAAATAAGTTGGTCAGAGGGTCATTCTTTTGACAACCTGTCCGGCTGTCTTACAGAATGGCACGGGCACGCGCTCCCGGCCCCTCGAGCCACCATTGTCGCACTCCACTTCCCAATCCGCGACTTTGGTGTCCCGCTCCCTCCCCACTACTGGTGGCAGGATTTTTGTATTGAGTCATATTTTTCACTCAATGCTGAATCCGAGCGGGTTGGTACCACCGTCTGGTCTATTTCTACCGCTAAGTAGAAATGCGTTCCGGTAGAAGGGCTGGACAGCCGTTCCCTCATCCGTTCCTTCCTCTTCGATAATAGGTGTTGGTTGTTGCAAGCGATGCTCGTTGATGTGGTTGGGTGTCGGAGTGGGCGCTCGGGTGGGGGTGCTGGTGTGGAGTACAGGGAGACCCGGTGGGAACGGTCACCGCCGGCCGCCTGCCGGTTAGTAGGGGACCTGAACCCGGGGATACACAACTGTCTATCTCCCTCCCCGGGAAGCTGTCCCGCCAACCGGCGAAAATCCCGTTGCGCAGTCGTCGTGCCAGAGTGGGAGACTGGAGTGGATCCCGGCGACTGCACACGGGGGGGCATCGGGGGCCCTTCCGTGCTTCACGCTGGCTCCTCCTAATGCCGTGTGCCCGCTTCACACTATATCCTCCCTTCTCGAGTATCGTCTTGGTTCAACCGCGCTTGTCCTTACCCTATCCTACTCTCTTTAAAATATGCGAAGGCACAAAAAAAGCAGGTTCTCCACGGCGGGAAATTTATCCACATTTTCTGTGGACTTCTGTAATGTCAGGGGTCTACATAGCAACCTCGACGCCGTCCACCACCATCTAGAGACGGCGCGGCCTGCCCTGCTCTTTTTAACGGAGACGCAAATATCCGCCCCTGACGATGTATCGTACCTAAATTATCCCGGTTACGTTTTGGAACATCGATTCCTACGTAAAGCCGGGGTATGCGTCTTCGTCAGGGGTGATATCTGTTGTCACCGCCTTCGGGGCCTCGAGCGTCAGGACCTGTCTTTATTGTGGCTGCGAGTAGAATTCAGGGGTAGGACCCGAGTCTACGCATGCCTGTACAGGTCCCACGCCAGTGATACGGGATCAACTCAATTATTTGAGAGCGTTCAAGTGGGGACTGACCAGATTCTCGAGCAGTTCCCTTCCGCGGAGGTGGTGGTCCTCGGTGATTTCAACGCTCATCACAAAGAGTGGTTGGGATCCAAGACCACTGATCTCCCCGGTCGGGCTGTCTACGAGATGGCCTTGGCTTATGGTTTCTCGCAGCTGGTAACACAGCCCACCCGTGTTCCAGACGTTGAGAGCCATGAGCCCTCTTTGTTGGATCTTCTGCTGACGACCCACCCGGACGGATACAGGATGGCGGTTGATGCTCCCTTGGGATCATCTGACCACTGCCTGGTCCGTTCGTGGGCTCCTGGAGTGGGTCCCAGCCGCTCTTCGACGACTGGAACTCGCACAGTCTGGCGGTACATGTCAGCAGATTGGGATGGACTGCGAGAATTCTTTGCGTCCTACCCTTGGGGGCGGCTTTGTTTCTCCTCCGATGATCCTGACGCTTGTGCGGACTGCGTCGCGGATACGATTAGCTTGGGTATGGAAACTTTCATACCTAGCTCGAAAATACCCGCAGGGCGTCGCAGCCGGCCTTGGTACAATAGTGCCTGTGCTGTTGCTGCGCGCCTAAAGCAGTCCACATACGCGGTGTGGCAAAACGCAAGGAGGCGTCGGGATCCAAATTCAAAGGAGGAGAAACGGAAATTCAACGCCGCCTCTAGATCCAACAAGAGAGCCTTAGCTAAGGCCAAGGCGGAGCACATCCGCAGAATTGGCGAGCGACTCCAGAGCTATCCCTCTGGGAGTCGTGCTTTTTGGTCGCTCGCTAAGGCTGTGGAGGGTAATTTCTGCCTGTCCAGTCTCCCACCACTGCGCAAGTCCGATAACAGTTTGGCCCATAGTGCAAAGGAGAAGGCCGATCTCTTGGCCCTATTCTTTGCCTCGAACTCGACTTTGGATGACGGGGGCGCCACACCGCCGAACATCCCGCGTTGTGAGAGCCTCCTTTCTGACATAAAAATCACCCAGCGTGCTGTCAGACGGGAGCTCAAGCTTCTAGACGTCCATAAGTCGAGTGGGCCAGACGGTATCCCCGCAGTGGTTCTTAAAACGTGCGCCCCTGAGTTGACACCCGTGCTCACACGCCTTTACCGTCTTTCCTATAAAGCCAACCGGGTTCCGGCTTCGTGGAAGGTCGCCAATGTACACCCTGTCCCCAAAAAGGGTGACCGTTCGGACCCTTTGAGTTACAGGCCGATTGCTGTCACATCCCTACTCTCCAAGGTTTTGGAGCGAGTGATAAACACTCAGCTCCTGAGGTATCTTGAGGATCGCCAGTTGATTAGTGACCGCCAGTACGGTTTCCGTCACGGTCGCTCGGCTGGTGATCTTCTTGTTTACCTCACGCACCGTTGGGCGGAAGCTTTGGAGAGTGGGGGTGAGGCGATTGCGGTCGGCCTTGACATTGCGAAGGCGTTCGACCGAGTGTGGCATCGCGCCCTTCTGGCGAAGCTACCTGCGTATGGAATTCCTGAGGGGCTCTGCAAATGGATCGCCAGCTTTTTGGATGGTCGGAGCATAAAAGTCGTAGTTGACGGCTGTTGCTCCGAGACCAAGACCATTAATGCTGGTGTTCCACAAGGCTCGGTGCTATCGCCGACACTCTTTATCCTGCATATCAATGATATGTTGTCTATTGACGGCATGCATTGTTATGCAGATGATAGTACGAGTGACGCGCGGTACATCGGCCAACGGAGCCACTCTCGGGATTCCATTATGGAAAGACGGTTTCAACTTGTGTCTGAAGTCGAGAGCTCTCTGGGGCGGGCCTCCGAATGGGGTAAATTGAACCTAGTTCAATTTAACCCTTCGAAGACACAAGTTTGCGTGTTCACTGCGAAGAAGGACCCCTTTGTCATGGCGCCGCAATTCCAAGGAGTTACTCTCCAAGGATCCGAGAGTATTGGAATCCTTGGCATCGAAATATCAAGCAAGGTCGACTTTAGGAGTCATTTGGAGGACAAAGCCAAACTGGCGAGCAAAAAGTTGGGAATCCTGAACAGAGCCAAGCGGTACTTTACGTCGGGCCATAGATTGACGCTTTACAAAGCGCAAATCCGGCCCCACGTGGAGTACTGCTCCCACCTCTGGGCAGGTGCCCCAAAATACCAGCTCGACCCACTTGACTCCTTGCAGCGACGAGCTTGTCGAATTGTCAATGATCCCGATCTCACGGACAAATTGGAACCGTTAGGACTGCGGAGAGACTTCGGATCTCTCTGTGTGTTCTATCGTTTGTTCCATGGGGAGTGCTCCGAAGAGTTGTTTGAGATGGTACCACCGTCGCCTATGTACCATCGCACCACACGTTTCCGCAGTAGAGTTCATTCCCACCACCTGGAGGCGTACCGCTCCCGAACGGTACGTTTCCAGCGTTCTTTTCTACCACGTACGTGCAAGCTCTGGAATGAACTCCCTGCATCGGTGTTTCCTCAGCGCTATGACCTGTCCTTATTCAAACGAGGTTTAAGGAGAGTTCTATCCTTGAGGTAGGCAGCGACTTTGTTGTGCTGGCCCCCTGGCACTACGGAAGTCCATGAGCAGCGGTAGCCGCTTACCATCAGGCGGGCCGCTAGCTCGTCTGCCTACTAGGCAATAAAAAAAAAAAAAAAAAAAAAAAAAAAAAAAAAAAAGTTATGAATTAAAACTAAATAAATATGCGACTACTAAACTACAAAAATGCCAACAACAACAAGAATAAGGATATAAGCAGTCTGCATGAGTTAGCAGTAGTCTGGTGGAAAATATGAGCTTAAATATGGAACTAGTATAAACTCTTACTACCCAAATATACAAAAAAAGATCATATTCTTACGATCCATTACATGTTGTCAGTCTATATTAAAATATTGCGGTTGATATATCACAGAAGTCTACAGTACCTACTTAGATAAGCTAATTTATATTGAAGACTAACCAAACGCAACAATAAAACGGATCACATCTTTTTATTATTGCAATGAATGGCTAGACGAACTTGTCATTTCCCTGCTCATGATACGACCGCTCATGGACAGTAGCAAAACCAAACAATATCATGAATTACAAAGCAATGCTTGGCATTCCACTGCGCTCACCATCCTGAGACAAAAGATGTTAAGTATCAATTGATTATGTGGCTACAATGTCTTTCAAACCAGAACACAGTAGTGCATTCACACTGCTGTTTGGCGGCAAAAATAAACAACTATCCAGGGGGGGCATCATTTATAACAGAATCACATTCATATGAGAGATCTACCACTAGTAAATCTTCTATAATCTATAATAATATTTCAACGAACTTGTATTTGATCCTCTCGTCCGTCCAAATCGGGAATCTTGAACGTAAACGAGAAGTAGGAAACTCGTCCAGTGTTTCGCTGATGGGCATGGGTTTGGAGCGGTTTAGCTGGGTACACTACTCCCATTCATTAGCCGCTGCACTGCATCTACGTAGCTCGGGTGGTAAAATATGCGCTAGTACAGGAAGCCATGGAAGTGGGGTTGATTTTATTACTCTTGATATTAGGCGCATGACTTCGTTCAGCTGTATTTCGACCTTCTTAGTGTGGGCGCTGCAATACCATGCAGGTGTGCAGTGCTCTGCAGTGGAGTACACTAGCACTAGGGCGGATGTACGTAGAACTGCAGCCGAAGCTCCCCAGCTTGTATCAGTCAGTCTACAGACGAAGTTGATCATCGATTTCACCTTCTTTTTGATGTTTCCAATTTGCGGTTTCAAAGTCATTGAGCGATCAAGTATTACGCCGAGGTATTTTGGATTGAAATAGTGCTTCACTGTTTCACCGCAGAAGGTTACTTGAAGTTTTTTTTTTGCCAGGTTGTTGGTGAGATGGAATGATAATAAGGTTTTGTTGGGTTGGGACTTAGACGCCATTTTGTATGGGTCACAATGGTAGTAATTACATCTTGTGGACGCTGTTCTTTTTGTGTACATATTCTGCCAGAGGTCTAGTTTATAAATTTTTATATATACGTAGTTAGTGGGAGCTTGAATGTTGTTCTTTGTTTTAGTTTAGTTCGGTAAAGTTACTTCACTGCATCTTGTAGTCTCTTATGGACAGCATATCCAGCAACGTAATCCAGCTTGATAACTTCCTATTAAATACACATATGTCAAATTTACCTATAAAATACACATCTTATTCTCATATGAGTATATATCATATATATTATTTATGTAAGTCAAGAAAGATTTGAATGGCATACCATTCAAATCTTTTTACCGTTGTACTTGCGACTCGACATTGCGTCGACAGATCGGAATTATTAGACAAAGTGAGCGGATCATCCAAGCACTAGTATAGCTCTTAGTTCAAACTTAATAATTATAATATCAATGTTTGTGGGCGTGAAAATATATGAGTTTCTCCATATCTGATAACCTTTGCCTTATTATACCTAATTATGTAAAAAGAATGTCTGCATTCATATTTTTATTTTGCAATAATAGTTCTAGATGCTAATGTATAAGTATTACGATATAGTTCACTCATATACTAGAATATACATTCATTAAACTAGGTGCTAAGAATTTCGAAACTATTCAATTTTCATAATTAGGACATAGTAGCCAGAGTAACTAATGAATATTGAGACTTAACATCTTATGTCTCAGGGTGGCGAGCGCAGTGGAATGCCAAGCATTGCTTTGTAATTCAAGGTGTTGTTTGGTTTTGCTACTATTCATGAGCGGTCATATCGCTTTCCATCAGGTGAACGGCATGCTCTGCTTGCCATTAATAGCAATCAATGAAATAAACTAAAGATCCTGAAAAAGTTAATTCATAGTTTTCTTAAATTTTAAGCGCCACTTTATCGTAAGTTGAGGTCGCGACCTTATAGGTGTCATTAGTTGTTCAACATCTATTGTTCACATGCCCTTTATATTAACAATTTAGGAGCGTTCTTGACCTTCAAATTGAATTCTGATTCTTCATCGCGTTTAAAAATAAAACACAGTTACACATAACGTATAATTTCATCTTACAATTCCTTAGATCAACATTAGTTTTTATATTGATAATTTATTGCACCTGATTAGCATCTGAGCATGTTTGGTAACCTGTCGATAAGTTTTTATTATTTTATTGTACGAAGACATCACAATAAATACATAAATAATTTAAAACAGTTTGTTTTTGTAATGCAGTTGCAGGTTCCAATTTTACGTCTACTGCGACACGCTACATTACAAAGTTGAAACAAATTCTTGTACTTTTTGGTTGGAAATAAACTAATCGAGATGTTTGCGATGCATACATTTAACCTGCAACTGACATTGTTTATTTACGTTTATCGTCCAAGAAGGTTTAGATTCTGCATTGTTGTTCTGAAAAGTCCTTCGTGCATTTCAATAACTGACAAGCTCACGTATTTTTATAATAAATATTTTTATTGTCTGATTTTTAAATGCATGCTATTGTCCAAAATAAATGGCCGATAAATATTCATCCGACTAGAATGGAACAAAAAATATTTTATTGTTGAATATGAATGCTATGTATATAATATTTTCCAATAAAATATAAACAGGTCAAGGTATCTAAATAAAAGAAAAGCCACGAAGGGATTAAAAGTGAGCACATGCTCTTAGTACGGTAGCTTGTATTATGTGGACATAAAAGGCAAACCAGAAATCTATTCTATGAACTTTGCAATAAGATTCCTGTCGTCAGACGCTGCCAAAGAAGAAGATAGTTTAGTAGAATCTCTGTTCGCAGCTTATTCTCAGTCCATGTTCACAAACTATGATGTTCGGTTGCGATGACACAGTGCCCGAGATTCACGTCAGGCGTTATAATGTTCGGTGTGAGCAGCGACCTCTCGATGTCCTAGCTGTACTACTTAAAATATGGGCAGAAAAGTTGTCTCCTCTCACGCATCTAAACCTATCTTCCTACAAATCAAATTCTGTGCCCGAATGTTGGAGTAGGCCAAATGAGTACATTAGCCCAACTATCAAATTAGTTTATTATTAAATCAGCGGACACGTTAGCATAGTTCTTCACTATGCTTTTCCCTAGTTTTGCTATGAATACCTAGATGATCCTGGCGAATCCTGGGTCCTTTCGCCGTAGTGTGAAGAAGTTTCTTAGGAGGCCGGCATAATTTTATCCAATGGTATGGGATTGACGTCTGATCCCATTCGATACTCTGCCTGGACGGCATTTACGTTTATCATTAAGCGCAGTGCCGTCATTATGAGGTGCCAGTGTTAAAATTATTTTGAAAGAAAATGACTAACACTAATAATACAAAATGAATCCAAAAACTACTTTATATCTAATATCCTTTGTAAGCTGTCATCTTATTATATTATATTATGAATCCTGACAACAGGATAATTTTTTGTACTACCGAAAACCAACTAGTCAAGTGACCTCAGTTTAACCGTTTTTGGCTAAAACTATTCTAGAATACATAAAACAGCAAAATGCTCGTAAAGTAATATGAAGATGGGTCTCGTATCAGATGGTGCGGTATCGTCAAACTCGCGGAGTTGCCGCCGTGCATTTTAATGTACAAAAAAGGCTGGATACAAAATATTCTTTACTAGAATTACTAGATCTTTTGTAACATTTACTGGTGACAGGTCTCTCATATGTGGGAGGCTGCCTGGGTGGGTACCACCGCAATGTCTATTTCTCCCGTCAAATAGCAGTTTAAATGCACTGTTGTGTTTCGGATTGAAGGACATTGTAGCCAGAGTAATTACTGGACATATTGAGACCTAACATCTTATGTCTCAGGATGGCGGGCGCAGTGGAATGCCAAGCATTGCTTTGTAATTCAAGGTGTTGTTTGGTTTTGCTACTGTTCATGAGCGGTCGCATCGCTTACCATCAGGCGAACGGCATGCTCGTCTCGCCATTCACTGCAATAAAAAAAAAATGGTATTTTTTTAAATTATATGGGATATTAATAAAATAATGTTTTTTTTTACCTATAATTGTATGAAATCCGCTAATCCGCAAATGGCATATTGCGGATATTGCGCAAACATACAATTTGTCTGGTTTCTATTTAAACATTATTATTTAACATTTTATGCAAGAAATACGACTATACTTCTTCTATTAAAGATCATGTTTTAAAAAAGGCATAGTGTCGTGATGTTCTCGGTTAAATTAGTCAATTTTGAAACATCGACAAGGGCATTACTGTTGCTCAATAAGATTGATTCTCAAGTGTTGTAATATGGATCACACCCATATACATTTCATTGGGCGAAACGTAAAATATTTTTTGCAAGATGACATTTGCAATAGTTGCCACATAATGCTTTACTTCTAGATTTATTTATGCAGCTTTTTAAGATGAACTCTACGAATTTCAGATTAGTTTTCATATTTTTTCTATGTTACTATTATTAAAATAATATAAATTAGCAGCCCGGCTTGGGTCCGGCCGACGTTTAAGAATGGCGGCCAAGATACCTCAGATTTCAATTTTGAGACCAATCGGACCACGAGAAAAAAATTAAATTTCCTCATATTTGCAAGATTTTTCACTATTGCTTCCCTCCTATAAAATTTCTCGATGAATGAACTATTCAAAACATTTTTTTTAATTTGAACCTTTGGTCCCTGAGATTAGAGGTAACAAACAAATTCAACAACTTTTTTATATTAGTATAGAATATAGACTATAACTCCCCTCTGCCTACCCCTTCTTGGGAAAAAGGCGTGAGTTTATGTATGTATGTATATTGTATAGACTATAACAGTTTGATAACAAATGGAACAAATGTTTTTAGAGGCTCCCAAGTATTTGTCTCGTATCTGGGTGATTGTGAGACCGAAAAGTTTTTTCTAGTTTCTGATACCAATGACACAACACTTAATTGAACTTAATTTGGGGTCAGGGCTATGTATGTGACTGTTGGGTATATTTATTTATTTTAATTTAAGAAATAAACGTCAATACAATATTAATCGCATTTTATTCAATTACAAAGGGTGAGGATAAACAGGTAAATATGGCCTCAGTCATTATGCAACCGTATGAAAAAACAGCTATGCAAAAGAATAATACTATTTGTCGCTATATTTACAAAATGTTCAGTCTACAGGGGGGTTACTTCATTGTCCGATAGGAATTTCAAATTTTCGGACGTCGTACGCAAAACTTCATTAAGCCTACTCCACAAAATGTTTGAATCTTCTATCGTACATCGTTATCATAGACTGAGTTCGGAGAAAATGATAAGTATGATAAAGAACAGCATTGATTTTTAGAAGTGGAAAACGTATATCTTCCTTCGGAGTTCGGACGACGAACATCCGAAGATTCGAACTCGTGTCGGATTAGAGAGTAACCCCTCAGTATACACAGATTACGTTTGGATACACGCGTTGGTAGATTATCACGTTATTGTAATATTCTAATATCGTCTGCCAGGCTTGTATGGAGCAGGTTGGTAAGGCTTATGAGTGCTGGGTGCTGGTGCAGTCGGAGGCAGCGATTGCAAGTAGTCCAATGCCTTTTGAATTTCTGGTGGAATAGGCGGAGGAGTAGGCAAATGGTCACCCTGAAAAAAAAGGACAAAGGTTATTGAAAAAAAAAAAAGCACCAGACAACCCATAGTCGTGATCCACTCGAAGATTTAAGTCTCTTAATATGCGAATCAGGAACTCTAACGCCCAAATACTGGAACGCCATTTAAATAATAAGTTGCTCTTAACAGCGCACGGCCCACTTAGCCAGTACATTTAAGCGGGATTAACGTAGTTAAGCGCAACTTATATTTAAGTTTCGTTCCAGTATTCGGGCGTAAGAGACATGTTAGTCTTATCACACTTAACTACACCCAAATTGAATATTTGCGACAAAACCCACGGCCCTTTACTTAACAGTCGGTTCACAATGAACTGTACTACAGAGGCTTAAAAAATATATAATAATAAAACCTGGTATATTATCCCTGGAAATTATATAACTTGATATAACGCATTATTCTTATTTTTATTATTTAATATTACTTAAAAGTGCGTCGCGGCCTATTGTTAAAGAATCAGAGATGTGGCTACCTACATATTCACAGTGGTCACGGGTTCAAATCCCGGGGCTCATCATTGATTTTTCGGACTTATGTGTGTATTGATAGTCAATTGTCACGCACTATAACGGTGAAGGAAATCATCGTGAGGAATCCTGCATACGAATACCATTGCAATTTCCATGAATTTGTATGGTATGTAATGTCCTCCAACCCGCACTAGGCCAGCGCAGTAGTCTATGACAGAACCCCTTTCAAATCGTACTCGCGATCATAGAAGAGTATATATGTATATATAGTATATGGGTAACGTGACCATACGTCCCGCTTTGGGCGGGACAGTCCCGCTTTCAGGAAGTCTGTCCCAGTGTCCCCAACAAGGCCGACATAGTCCCGCTCTTGCAAACAGATCAAACGATAATTAAAAATGTATATCCCGCTCGAAATGCTTTACCGAACTAATGCTAAAAACCGTGGTCAAATTCGTAAACACAGTCTTGATTTATAAAAGAGTTAAATCGTCTGCCGACACAATTCTCCTGCAAAATGATCTCAATCAGCTTGTTAAGTGGTGTGGAATAAATCATATGGAATTAAACTTAAAAAAATGTTACCACCTAAAATTCTCTAGAAAACACCGTGAGATAAATTGTGACTACTTCCTTAACAATAATAAAATACAAGAAGTAGAAACGTTTAAAGACCTAGGGGTAATATTTGATAAGAAAATTACCTTTGTTCCGCACATAGAATACACGATAAAAAAAGCAAACAAAATGCTGGGATTTGTTATAAGAAATACCAGGGGTTTCAAGCACAGTAGCACAAAAATTATTCTATACAAAAGCCTAGTACGGAGTATTCTGGAATACTGTAGTGTTGTTTGGAGGCCACATTTCGCGTCACATTTACTACGTCTAGAAAGAGTCCAGAAGCGGTTTCTGTGGCACTTAGCATACTCTATTGGTAAATCGAAGCACTACTCCTCTTACCATAGCCGCCTCAAGTTCTTTCGAATTCAAAAACTATCCTGTAGATATAATATTGTTGATGCTCTTTTCCTATATAATCTTTTAAGAAATAAAATAGATTGCCCTAAATTACTAAATCAAATAAGATTTCGTGTCCCATCGAGATATCCTCGATATAGCATTACTCCACTCAGTCCTCCTCTGCGAAGGACGGTTCTAGGTGCAACCTCACCAATTCCAAGACTGTGTAAAATCCTAAACAGCATTAGTGATGAGGTAGACGTGCACTATGACAATATTAATAAATTTTATAATAAAATTATTGAAAACTTTTCTGATTCCTAATAACGGTTGCATTGTGGTCTCATAGCCATGCTATATGTGTTTATACTATCATGCAATTTGTTTTCGCTGCTCATTAAATTATTCTTTTTTTTTTTTGTTTAGATTGTAAAATCACTGTCAGGAATTAAAAAAAAATATTATGTCTTTAATATATAAATTATTATTATTATATAAAGTCGTATAAAATAACACTATTAGGTATTTAATGTAACTGTGAATCTATATTTGTATTTTAAATTTATTTCTGTTAAAGTATATAAATCATAGCCTAATCATATTATGCATGTGGTATTAGCCTGTAAGAAATTGTTGCACTTATATCTCCTGCAAAACTTCATATTATTATAAAATTGTATTGGTGTAAACAATTGTTGGCTGATCTAATAAATAAAATAAAAAAAAAAAAAAAAAAAAAAAACTTTTCCACAATTATTGAGTACGTTATGTATCTGCCTGGAAGTGATGCACCTATCGAAAGTGTTTTTTCTCACATTAACAAAATATGGGCAAGTGATAAAACACAGTTGAGTGCCGCAGTAATTAAAGCTATTATGATTACGAAAATTCAGTTTTTCAGAAAATTCAGAGTTTCACACTTATAGAAAAACTTGTAAATACTTTATTATTATTATTATTTCATTCTGGAAATGTCCCGCTCTGACACAAAAAATAAATAGTCAGGTTATATATGGGCCAATAAACTCACAATATTATCAAGTTATATAGAGGTAAGGGTCCAATCATAATAGCTTAAAATGAATCGACCAATTTATATGTAACTAGCGGTCCGACCCAGCTCCACCCGGGTGCAGTTACATTATTCATAATGGCTGCTAAAATGTTTGATTCCGACTATCAATTTAGAATATCAGAAAAAAGGATCCTTCAGATAAAGATTTTGAGACCAATCGGACCACGAAAAAAGACTAAAATTTCCTCGTATTTACTAGATTTTTCACTGCTGCTTCCCTCCTATGAGTCATAGCGTGATGATATATATATAGTCTATAGAATTCTTCGATAAATGATCTATCCAACAGAAAAAAAACAATTCGAACCAGTAGTTCATAAGATTAGTGGTAACTAATAAACAAGCTCTTTATATAGGTTATATCAAAAGTGCTACCGAAAATGAAGCTGGGTGGTAGTTTTAGTGACTTCAGACACCAGGCAACTAAATTTTGTGCAAAAAATTGTGACGATTTTTTTTTGTTATCTTTTTTCTATCGTCGTATTAGGGTGGTAAATACATAGTTATTTCTAAAATAATAGTGTACACCCTTTTATTTTTAAAGATGCTGTGGTACGCAAAGCTTTAAATTATTATTTTAGCAAAAACTATGGAGTTACCACCCAAAATCGTCGATATTTAAAAAATAATAAATAATAATTTTCGCGTTTCTTTGCGAAATTTTTAGTTACATTGTGTTTTAGTCACTAAAACTACCACCAGGCTTCGTTTTCGGTAGCACTCTTGATATACCCGGTATATTAGTATAGATTTAACAAATTCGCCTTAATCTCCCCATCAAAATGCATTTCTCAATTGACATTACAAAAGCGCTGATCACTTGTAGACACGCGTATTCCGCAGGACATGCGCTAATTCGCGAATTAATTGACTTTTTTTATAGGAAAATGTCTGTTTTGATGTGGACATAAGGGCGAATATTTAATTATCCTATGTTTCCTTTTTTACTTTTAATTGCAGTTTAATTTCATTTCGATGCTGCGCCAGTTTGAGTCAGTTGCAATGACTGCATATAAATATTAGGCGTGGTTTGCATCAATGTACAAATTAACATTTTCATTTGATGAACTACCCATGTAATTAATGTCTGTACTCACGTTGTGCATCCTTATTCTGTATAGTAAAACCAAATTCACGAATACCGTAATGTAATTGACACCACAATTATCCACAATAAATATTAGGCTTCATTGATTAATGGGCTTTAATTGTGACGTCCGAGGTGTGGTTCTCTGGGCTAATAATATATTTTATAATGTTTGAAGTTTTGTTTAGTTATTTTGGAAAAAATGATTCATTGTTAATTTATTGAATTATTTTAGTCAATTGTCCGGTCACGTTCGAATCCCAGGTCGGGAAAGGTGCTGTTGGATTTTTCTATTATCCGCCCGGAGTCAGGAATTTGTGCCAGATATGGCGATAGTCTCTTATCATTGAATGGAACATACAAGGCGAAAAGTGGGTGTTCTGGCACCTCTGCTTACCCCGTCGAGGGTAAGGCGTGAGTTTATATATGTATGTATGTCAAGTTGGTTATAAAATCACAGCCCCAGTTATTTTCGTACATACATTCGTACTTTTACACCCACATTTGTATCCCCAAGTGGGCGGGTATGTGTACCCTATTGCCTCATCTATTTGTAACACTTGAGTATTTATTTCAACACTTAAATAAAATACATTTTAATAACATATTTTGAATATAATAGGTATAGTTCAACATGTTCTTATTTAATGAACTATAGACGCACAATAATCAACAATAAGAATCAGTCGCTAACATGGAGAGAACAATAACATTAAATACAAAGACATTGCATAGACGCCACATGAACTCTTCATAATATAAATAGTGTAATTAAGATGGAGAGGAAGTAAAATAGTTACAATAGATTATATAATTATCAAAACATGAATAAAATTGAGATATCCAATGTGATACTAATTAAATCAAAATCAATTAAAATTCTTATGAATATTAAAATGCCGATGGTTGACGGTAATCAAAACGGATGCGGGATATCAAACACATTTTATATTCAATATCGATTAATTGCATGATCGATTAATTTGCCCATCGGAAACACAAAAAGCACGTCTAATTTATAATGTTTGATGAATCAATCATTAGCAAATGGCACCTACTCATCCCACGCTAATTCAAAATGTCTGGTGGCTTCACAACATAATTTTGTCATATGTAACAAGAAGCCGTTTTTTCACGCGTGTTGACACATACTGTAAGTAAGGCGTTTCCATATTTAACACTTCGGTAAGGTGTCATCAACGTGGTAGAATCCGCATCAGTGTCATATCAGTCTACAAAAGCCTACTCATTTCTCAAGAGTGGGTCACTGTGGGTCGCCGTTTGGTATTTTGCAGCGACATTTGAACACGTGTTGGCCAACTAAAACTCCCACTTAAGAAGATACCTCTCAACCATCTTCCTTTAAACTCGTTACGCAAGCCACGTGAATCAGACTACAAAGATATTTTCCTAGTATTTTATGATGTACGTGTGAAGTGACCGCTCCCAGACAGTACCTCGAATAACCAGACCCGTTTTTATTAACGTAACTTTTTGTTTCAACCGAATAAACTCGTTGGTCACACAAATTGTTTCTTTCATTTTTTTCTTCTCGGACGACATTTTTCTTGTAATAAATGTCATACGCATACTTGAATATCGGTCAGAGTAAAATAATACGAACACCATAATTGATAACCTGACATTTTATGTTACATAAAGGTATGTGTATAATCAATTTATCTGATGTTGATGAAACAAACAGTTGTTGATGCGTTTTCATTGATTTGAATGAAATTGATCATCTAATAAGTAACAATAGACGACGACCAAACTGTTACCGTTTAGGAATCGTTTAAAACCTCAAAGCAAATATAAAAGTATTTCGAAGTGGTATGTAGGTCAGGGCTGATTTTGTAGGTTTGTCCAAATTAAGAGAAATACTTCATTTGAGACTAATATGACACAAATTATCTACATGTGATGATGTGACGAGCTATTTGTATTAGGGTTGACCCAATGTCAATATTTACATAAATGTAAACATCTGTATACAATATATGAAACAGATAACACTACAACCCTATAAATACACAACAAAAAGCAACACACAGAACGGTATGTGAACAAGCCTTAACATACTATTTGTGACGGATTCCGTGAATTGTTCCACGTGCAAGATGTCAAGGACGATCTGCCGTCTATTCAAAAATCCTATCAAATATGATTTCATTTTGGATGCTTAGTTTTTACCGCAACTGTTTTTTGCAACATCCCACAATGAGAATTAATAAAATCTATTAGTAGATAACTCTTGTTCGATTTTAATATATTGAGTGGATGTGTCGAAGTTTTGGAAACCGCAAGCGATATATTATTTTGTGCAATAGTTTTGAAAGCATGGATGTGTTTGCTCATAAAATGAAACGTTAGGTTACGGTTCATTGAGATTTTTCCTTGTTAACAAAATAAATTAGAAATGCAGATATTACCTTTAAATAAATGTGTTTGTATATTCTAAGGTTTATTCAATGAATTGTATTGAAAGTCATTTTTATATTAATGAATTATTGCAATTAAAAGGGTTGCATGCATTGGTAGAGAACCTTAGGATTACAATTAGAAAGCGAAGTCATATTAACTTGTCAACTTACTTAAAAGTTAGTTTTGAGGTAAGTTGGTTGACTTGGTTGTAACTATTGGGCAATGTATCATTTGTTTATCCGCGGAAGAAACTGTGATCTAGCAGGAAATATTTCGACATAAATATATGGGTCACATAAATCCATCCATCTTTCCAAATTAAATTTTCATGCATCTAAAGCTTATTCAAAATCTATCAGATTTTTCGTTCGACATATCTTTGTGTATATTGAAGTGCTTGATTATATCAATAATAATTCATTTAAATACCTGTGGTTGAAATCCATTTTCATCGGCTATGTATGAAACTGAGATAGAAGTGCCATCTGGTGAAACGTAGCTGAATCTTCCTTGTGCGACCTGCATCTCCTCACCCTCGCCTCTTCCGAAGTTCTTGACGTAGCCCGACTCCTCAGCATTGATCTCATTACCAGTCTCATACCTACAAATTATAATATGAGGCATTGGGAATTCAAGAATAGATAAACAATTAAGTTATTATTAAAAAGTGATAAAATTTAATCTCACAATATAATGTACTCGTTTTATTAACTTAAACTTTAAGTCTTGGGCAACTTCATCTGTTTCCTTGTGAAGCCCAATAAGGTAAAATATATTTTAGTCTATTTGTAAATTTGACTATTTGGTTACAATATTAATGGTTTTATTACATCGAAGGATAATACATGAGGAAACATGCATTCCTAAGATTTATAGACAAGAATTTCAAAGCAGCTTGATAAACTTGACATAAGTTTATCAACCAGCCCGAATAGTTGATAAATGCAGTGCTCCCGAAATGGTTCAAAATGCCCGTTATAAAGGCAGGGGCCAGTTGGCCAATAACTCCAAAGGCAGTTCCTAAATATAATAGGAGGAGAAGCTATTGCCATACCAAGCCCAATAGCCAGCTCTAGATACCTCATAACATTATGAAAATTGCCGAGTTGAAACTCTTACAAATTGGAGTTCTGGTATTTGAATCACAGACCGTACACGCTGACTTTGTTCTACGAGTCAACGAAAAAAACTATTTTATACGATATTCTAACAT
This sequence comes from Hyles euphorbiae, assembly GCA_023078785.2. Lineage (NCBI taxonomy): Eukaryota > Metazoa > Arthropoda > Insecta > Lepidoptera > Sphingidae > Hyles > Hyles euphorbiae. Next base: position 16,949,228 of record CM041050.1, read on the forward strand.
AGTTTACTTACAACGCTTTGTATGAACCGTCCGGGTTAGGTCCGTCGAACTCATAGCGAAGTATTGGAATGGGCGCATTGTTCGGGTGAGTCTGCCGGGGTTGCTGTGGATGGTGTGGCTGGACATACTTCTGAGACTGGAAAGCGTGAGCTGCACACGCCAGAGTAATCAGTATGAACGAAATCTGGAATGAAATGTGTTTTTTACGGAAACTTTTTTATGTGCTGTACATCAAATACCTATTCAGACATGGATATATTTTTGCTGTTATTTTTGTTATTGATTTCGGATCCTTGTATAATGAATTTTATTATATTAAAATATAATATGGATATATGTTATTTGATTATTTTATTGCCTACAGCCTAACACTGAGCAGGAGCTAAGTTTTGTTAAGAGGAAATTAGAAGCATAGTCTTCCCATACATTTATATTATTGGGTCATAATCAATGAGTCACATAATACACACTATATACTACTTTTAGTATAATTTTACGGGTATATATTTTTGTTAAATTGAGTAATAAAAACTATGAATAAAGAAACGTAATTTTGAAAACGCAATTGTTTGTAGTTTGAACTCTGTACTGAAATCTACTTGACTATTGACCAAAAAAGGTTTAACGTTATTGAGCTCCTCAAAATAATATTGAGCAAAAGCGATTTATAGCCTGTTGCTATACTTATATCGACAGGCTTAAGTAAAAAAGTTTCGTAGGAAGTTGTAGTAGCACTTCTGCCAATTTTCATAAATAAATTGATACGTTAAGATTTAGCAGTTGAATAGGTTAAACATTTTCAATTCTTTTTCGGTTTATTCTAAACATGAGCAAAGTGGCTGCCCTCGTACAAATGATTAATACATTACAATATGAGGGTCGCTGCATAACTTTTATAACTGATATTATAAATATTTGGATTTTGATGTTACGACTAACTGGTTCAAATGCTATTCTACTATCAATAAAAGTCATTATGTTTGCCATTTCAGCCGAAACTCGCTGTGTCGGGCACTGAAAAGTTGTATGTTCGGCCATTAAGGATGTCCCTACTCCACAATCATGTTCAACTGTTATGTGACTTCACACCTTGTGTCACATCGATAGTATTGGTGGGACAGATCTTCGACGGGATTGCCAGTCCTGGGACCCGTGGCTCCTAAAGATGCCAAAACTCGTGACTCTACAGCATAATATTTATACCCTTTTTTAGAGTGCCCCAAACCTCAGATATCTCTAATTCGGTGCTCGTAGCAGGATTTCTATTCTTCTTTCCAATTATTGGGTAGCGCAATGACATCGCTATAATTTTCGAACACATTATCCACCTGCGTATAATCGAGCTTCCCAAGAAAATTTCGATGTACGTGGTAAAATTCCAGTGTCAAAAAGCTAACTTATCATATTCGTGATTTTATAGATGAAGAGATAGACGCACGAGGCAGTGGACGACGTAATTTGTAAAAAGTAAGTTGAAAAATGTATTGTTTCTTTATATCTCTTAATTTACTCATATTTATAAATCTTCTATGATGTTTCTTTTTACAATTATTGAAAGTATTACCTACCTTCGTCATATATTTTGTTAAGTTCGAGAGTCAGAGGTGTCTGGCCTAGGATTGAACCCGCGACCTCTGTCTGGGCAGTTCGTTCCGCCCATAATAGACTATTGCTCACTCTCAGCGTGTACTTTCAATACAATAGGTTATGTAAATTAAAATATTTATCAAATGAACTATCGACATGAATGTATGGCAATATATTATGATATGTCGTTTATAATGTAATAATATCGTGTAGATATGGGCACCGAACAATGACGGAAGGAAAGGTAAGCGGCTGGCCATTTCATGTCGTTTAATATCGAGCAACAAAGGTAGGTATTGTAATGTATTTATTTTTTTAATTTATTTGTCGGGAGATATTGAAATATTTTTTTGGAACCTGTGATTTATATTATACTGACGGCCCGGCCCAGTTTCGCCCGGGTACAAATAGATTTCTGTACAATAATATGTACAGTATAAACCTTCCTCTTGAATCACTATACCTATTAAAAAAAACCTCATCAAAATCCGTTGCGTAGTTTTAAAGATTTAAGCATACAAAGGGACATAGGGACAGAGAAAGCGACTTTGTTTTATACTATGTATGTATTTCCCAAAATATTTGTATGTGTTGTTGTTATAGATAACTATATACCAGACATATATAAACTCAGGTGTGTGCGTTCACGTGCAAAAAATCCCCGTTCTCTCCCCTCCTAATTCTTCAGGGTACTCCCCTCTCAGTGCGGGACGACCTGAGTATCCTTGGTGTGGATATCCGCTGTGATCTCAGTCCAAGGAATCACATCGAGGGCGTAATATCTATCACATCACACAGGGTTGGAGTCCTGAACAGGGTGCGTCGGTTTTTCACGACCGGTCAGCTTTGTCGGTTATATAAAGCGCAGGTCCGGCCGGGTATGGAGTACAGCTCGCACCTCTGGGATGGATCCGCCCAGTACCTACTCGATGCCTTGGATGGATTGCAGCGGCGGGCCATCCGCATTGTGAATGATGCAGACGTTACGAGCAACTAAGAGTCGCTACTCGCTACGCTTACTCCGGAGGGATGTCGCCTCTCTAAGCGTGTTCTACCGCCTGTATCACGGTGAGTGCTCTGAAGAATTGTTCAACTTGATCCCCTCCTCTCCATTCCTTACCAGAACCATGCGTGCTGGCTTGCGAAGCCATAGCTTGACGGTCCACACCATCCCGACGCGAACCAAACGGTTCTCGAATTCTTTTTTGTGCCGCACCGTCAGGCTGTGGAATTGTTTGCCGTCTCATGTGTTCCCTCCTTCCTACAATCCTGGGTCCTTCCGCCGTAGCGTAAAGAGGCACCTTAGCAGGCATAACTGTTTCCATTGGCATGGGACCGCCGTCCGATGCCAATGGATACTCTGCCTGGGCGGCATTAGCACTTACCATCAGGTGCAATGCCGCCACTATGCCGGGCCAGTATAAAAAAACAAAAATTGATAACATAACGTAAGATTTTCAGATTCATTGACTGTAAACATTGTGGTGACGGATTATTATGGTAGAGTCTCTTTTCTAAATCCATCCATAATATAATATCTGATTAAAAGAAATAAAGGGGTTAAGGCTCTTATTTTAATTATCTTTGAGATTACAAATAATCGAAATTGCTCAATCCTTGAGCGTCTATGTTATCTTTACATATAAATAAAATTGAAGTGTCTGTTTGTAAAGTGAAAATAAAAAAAAATGACCAACTACATATCGTTATATACACGATACCTATAACGAAAATGACCTTAGATTTTTTTTGTCTGTCTGTCTGTCCGTCTGTGTGTCTGTCTGTCTGTTTGTTTCAGCTAACCTCTGAAATGACTGGACCGATTTTGACGGGACTTTTATCGTCGTAGCTGATATAATAAGGAGTAACTTATTCTTCATTTATTTTAGAAAAAATATTTTATTTATAAAGAAACTAATTAACTTTTTTGTTAAGTTCCACGCGGACGAAGTTAGTTAGTTTTCAATAATTTGCTACATTTTTATTTTATCGGTAAGATAGACTAAAGGATTTACGATTTGATTCATTGCGCAATCTAAATTCAATCTACTAAGGAAAAATACAGGTATGTATATACAAATGCGGCGTGAAAGCCTATTACGGCATACTAACTAAATTAACGTTGGAATAAAGTATTGACCAATGACTTCTTGCCTTTACATGAACAGAATTTACATAAAGTTGTACTATAATTATTGGCAGCTTGACTATTTTATGTGATTTTTATTTTACTACAAAATTACGGATATGTATTTTAATCTTTAGTATTTTCATAGCCTATCGACTTATTTAATTACCACGACAACAAAACTAACAAGAGGAAATTTTTAGAAATTAATTAAAATAGAAATGTAAACAAAATATGGACAAGCAGAATAACATCAATGAATTTTCAGGCATGATGTACTGGTTGTATAAATTAAAATAAATAAGCATATTTGGAATTCATAAATGGTTCAAAAGAGACGAGAGCTTGCAAACCGCCCACTCACTTTCCTCGACAGAAACGTGACAATGGCAGTAGACGTTCCCGGAAGAAGATGAAAGGATTCCGTGACTGGATAACAATCGCGTTTCATTTCACCCAGCATCTTATAATTATGCTTCACGCGTGGTTCATAACCTTTCGTAAAGATATTGTAATCGTTTTCTATCTTTATTTTGCCAGCAGAAATAATTATAGAAATTAAGTATTGCATACACGAAATCAGGTTAGTGATTCTACGTTAGTTTGAATTTTAGATGGTTTTATGCAATGGTCTTTGAAACAACAATATTAGTATAAGCTGTTATTACAGCATTGCACCGTTGATGGTTCAACTTTCCTTTGAAGAGCAAGATTCTGACACTAAAATCTAGAGGTTATGCTCATAAAGCGACTATAGACTTCATACATTACATAATTTAATTCATTCTTAAAGGCATAATTCTTGAAAAATTTTGAGTGTATTGAATGAAGAAAGTTTCCTATTTATTCACAGATATTACCTATTTTATATTGCCTTACTTTTGTTTATAATTTGTTAAATAAAAACATTAATTCAATTAATTCTAATTTCCTAAACAATGACTACTAAGAATCCAATGCAATGCGAATTCGCTTAAAATAGGAAAAAAATATTAGATAATCTTACCATTGCGTGTAAGGGCGGGGACCCGACAGAGGGTCTGGATACAGTCACCTGCAGTGCAAGTGTGTGCTTAGTGACACAGCTTAGGGTTTATATACAGCCATCTTTACCTATGAACTTCGCCCGGTCCGATGCAACAGGCGTAGTCGCGTGCTGGTGATATATCGTTACCATCTTACTTTGTACGCAGTACAATTTTACTGCATAATGTGTCGCATAAATAATTAGGAACTTATCGGAATCAATTACATTTGTCTGACTTTATCAGGAATGCAAATGCTATTTTACCTTTTTAATACATGATTGAGAGCGAGTCTAACGCCCTACCGAACATACATAACACAAATCACGGGCAATTAATATTTGATTTTTATTGAAAATCTAATCTATGACTAAGTGCGTGGTGGCCTGTTGGTAAACGGACTAGACGCGACTGCCAACATGTTTACGGTGGTCGCGGGTTCGAATCCCAGGGCACACCTCTGACCTTTCGGAGTCATGTGTGTATTGATAGTCAATCACCACGCACTAAAACGGTGAAGGAAAACATCGTGAGGAAACCTTGCATACTATAGCGATTTATAAAATTTCTATGGTATGTAAGTCCGCCAACCCGCACTAGGCCAGCGTGGTGGACTATATGGCCTAACCACTCTCAATCGTACTCTCGATTGTAGAGTAGGCCCGTGCCCTGCAGTGGGACGTATATGGGCTGATACAGTACAGTACAGTATTGAAAATCTAATCTATGACTTCACTGGCTATATCTCATCAATGACGCCTTTAAATCAATAAATTTAACCAAGAGGTTTTCAATTTGTGTTTCTCAATAATTTCGATAAGCGTTGCAGGCGAATCTTGATGGTAAATACTTGGTGATTCATGCTTAATTATTGTGAGTTGAATATTTGAATATTAATGACGTTTAATATCTAACGAGGAAAGCTTCACACTCGCTTATGCGCGCATAATAAAAATATACTTCAGAATAATATGATGATGTGAAATCAAGCCTGTGCCCCGTTGTATCCTTTTGTGATAGGTAGAGTTGCATTCAATTTGAATTTAACACATGGTTTTGTAAGTTTTATTGTATTACATTTATTAAGAAGTTAGCTTATTGCGTAGGAATGCAAATAAGCCTTAAATACAAAGATAAAGGTGTTTCCTAATTTATTAACAATGTTTAGATTTTGTTGCCAATTAAAAATTAATTAACACTAAATCGCTAACAGTTTGAATAATGCCTATGATGTTGTATATTTTTTCGTACTATCTACCTTGAAGTAATTTCACAAGATTTTTTATTGTGAAATGTTTTGGGGTGTTTCAAATATTGTTTATTTGACGACTAATTGGTGCCGCAAGAAAGTTAGCAAAAAGCTGAAAATTTCGGTTTTATATCGATTCATATTATTTATATTTAAATGAGCTCTAGATATTTTATGTAGTTCACAATGTTTTTTCATTATGTTTTTGTATTATTAATAATAATATAATTCGCAGTGTGGTGTAATGTGGAAAACATCTCTGGTTTAACCTCATTTTTTCTCTTAGGATATGAGCATTTCAATTGAAAAATAAAATATCCAGATTGTTATCCCAAGACCAAATTACTTTAAAGATATTTATTATGTTTTATTTTTAAATGCAAATATTACTACGTCTTATAGAAAAGGTAGCATATCAATATTAAAAATCCATATTACTACACACACATATAGCACTATTGTACAGTAGATTGGTAGGTAGATAGGTAGGTTATTACTTTTGGATACTAGTCTATCGTTATCATGCGTTCGGCATACTGAGTATTGATCTTAATATTGTTATACGCTTTCCCCAGCCGAGAATAGACAAATTAATAGAAACCGGTTCGATTACCCAAGCCATGGATCCTTAATGAAGTAGTTTTAATTGAACACAAACAGTGTAAATTAATTTATACGTACTGATACATTTTATACAGCGCTACCTAAATACTATACGACCTATTTAAATAATATGATTGTGAACGGGAAATAATATTATAACTATGGTGTGAAATTGTTTTTAACTTCTAATTCATAAAATAATTTAAGAATCCAAAGGGATGACGTATATTTTGTCTGTCAATCAAACTATCTGCTGTACGGCTGTCCCGTGATTATTAGGAGACGATTCTGGCTGTTACAGACATTGTTAGATAATTAATTATAAGCCACTAACTTATGTCTAAACACATCAGGATTTTATTATTGTTGTTATTGTAAGTTGGTGTAAGGCGTACTACGACTACAAATCAAACATAGAGTAACTTAAATATAGGGTAAAATCAAAGCCGCTAGCCCGGCCACTAAGTCCGTGGAGACAGCCCGGCGACCTATAAGAAAAAATTATGTCGGCAAGAAACGCTCGCACGTGTTGCCAGCCGACATTGAGACTGTCCCGCTCTCATATCCACTACTATAACTCCTGTATCATCAGTATCCAGGATCAACAGTGGCAAGCAATACATTGCGCAATGACACCGAGCATCGAAACTCGGCGAGTCTCCGGAAATGTCTAACTTGTCTTTAACCCGCATCGAAATTAATCCGAAAGTTAAAATAATAAGAGTTGGAAATAAAATTCACTGTCCACTTCCCTCCGTGCAAAACGGGTGACAAAACAATGAACAAAAGAGGTAAAGAACCTCGCAAAAAGACTTTTACAGCCGGAGAAGCCAGCTGTAAATGCCCGCCGATATTTTGGCGGTATGTCGGGGACGCAAGCGCTCTGTTCAGTTGCCCGACGAAGTTTTCCGTCTTGCAATGAGTTAAAACGCCAACTAGCCCGGCAACAAGAAGTTGCCGACATAGACCAGCACGGCGGGTTGACGGCTTTGGTGTGTAGTGCGCATAAAATGTAAAATTGTATTTCAACTTTACCACTGCTTATCGAGAGATAAGACCAAAATGTCATTAAAATTTGAATTTATTTTTGAAGTATGGTATGAAGCAATAAATACTTGATTTAATTACATGTAATTAAACTTTGCGAATACAAACTTGTAATCGTTACTTTAATCATATATTATGACTGCGCACTTGTAAGTTACGATCATGAAATTTGGCTAGTAAATGGGGACAACAAAGCTTTTATAGACATTATATGTATATATAGCAGGATCGATCAAGCGTACTTTATATTAGTAATAAAACTGTTTTGCTAATTTATATGTGTATTTAAAGTTTATGATAGAACTCTTTAAAATATGTAATATCATCAATAATATGATGATTTTAAGTGCATCACAGAAATTTTAGGTATTCAATTATTATAAATAATAAAAGGACGATATATAAATGAATTATCTATGTTATGTTTGACTACCTTATTTACATTGACATTGTAGCTAGGATAGAGTATAGGCATATAATTTTTCATTTAAAGAATGGTCTCATTTGCCATTATGTTAACAGAGGAGTGGCAGATTCAAAAGACCCAGCAAGTATCGCGAGAATGTTCCCCACTTGGTATCCTAAACAAAAGTGCCTTAGGTCCTGACGGTTAAGTATCATTTAGATAAGTAGTGTTTATAAAATACTAAAATAATGCAAAAATAAAGATTCTACATTAGATTTACATCAGAGGATTGAAACGCGCCGCTTGGGTTCCTACCCTGGTGGTACATACCAGATACCACCGCAACGTCCACCTCTTCGCCAAACAGTATTTTAATGCAATGAATGGCATGCTCGCCTCACCATTCATTGCAATAAAAATGCATGTTTGTTTTCAAAACATAGTTGAGTAACTATAAGCTATTATAGTTACGGCCGATGCCAATAATCAATCGAAAAAATTAGATTGAAGTCAATCTGGATTGTTTTCTACTTTTCGATTGGTCTCTTGTCATGTTGCCATAGTTTTTTCACTACTGAGATTAATTATTGGCAATATAGTATCAGAAAAAAGACTGAGCTGTCAATTTAAAACGGCAAATTTTGGATTGGGATTGTTTATTGGCAGCGGCTGTAATCAGCACTAGAGATACAGAGAGCTCAACATTATTTATCATAATAATAAACAACAATTGCATGAGTGAGCTGTCACATTACCATACATGCACTTTCACCTATAAGACCCCACGATGAAAGATACCACGATGCAGACTCGAAAATAAATGTACATAATGCTTATAAGATGTGTGGCGGATTGTGGGTCGTGTTCGCAGAAGTAGGTAATTATTTTATCAAATACATAGTTCTGACCCCACACTAATATCGAATCTTGGGGGTTACTCTATACTCCGACATAAAATTCGAAAGTTCGGACGTTGAACGTCAACATATAAAATAATAGTTTTCCACTTGTAAAAATAAATACTTTTCCCTATGAAACTAATCATTCGCTTCAAACTTAGTCTAGTATTACGCATACGATACACGATTCGAAGATTTTGTAAATTATTAAAGCATATTTGTTCAGTTTTACGTGTGATTTTCAAACATTCGTCGTCGTGTCGTGGTACCAGAAACTACGAGAGGTCTCACAAACACCTTAATTTATTTCCTTGCTGCAATGGATTACACTGAGCACTTTGGTAACAACAAAACTGGTTACTCTGGATCTGGCGAATGACACGTGGTGAGGCATAAGCAACACGCTGATGTACCACGGGGGTAGTCGGCAAACCTACGGGATGGGAAGCAGTAGGCTATTATTATGTTTATGAAAATATTTATATATAAGTTACAGCTGTCTATTTTGAAATTGGTCAAAATCAATCCTAGGAAGAAAATGCTCGAGCACTAAATTACTATATACTCTTATTTGACGAGTTAGAACGTGAATAGGCTGTGAACCTTAAATGTTTGGGAACAAGTCCTAGGTCGGACAAAATCCTGGGATCGTTTTCAGTTAAGAATATTACGTACAAATTGCACACTACTAATTACAGGACTAGGTATGTGACTGATGGGTGATATTTATTAAATTTTGTGAGCTTAGCATAAAGATAGGCTTACCGCCTATCATATCAGGGAATGGAAATAAGCGGGGTTGATAAAACACCCCCGGCACATACAGCCTAAAGACGAGGGTGTTCGCGTATAAATGAAATGAAAAATTTAATCCAGTTTATGTCACCATGTCACGTCATTCCATTATTGCCACGCAAATAATTTTAGGTATATAAAAAAATGAAAAAACACAATTATAATACTCGTAAATACAACGTTTTATTGAGTAAGATAAGTTAATAAGGTATTTACAAAAGTTATAAAATAAGTACAAAAGTAAAAACGCTTTAGTATTACTGGTGTGACCACAGTTTTATAAAGACGCTTGTTGGGTTATGAGATATTTTGTGTATAGAATTAATTGAACGAACATGAAATAATTATCGGAATATTTGCAAAAACGTCATTTATAAAACCGTGACATGAGTATTTGATACCTTACAATATTCATTGCTTTTGTATTCTAACTAAAATTAATGCCTACAATCCGTACCTTGTAAGTACGGTATCTAAGTATCTTTATGCTTGTAAAAAATATTTCGTGGCCCTCATAGAGCCATAGCAACATTCTTACAAGTTTTCTAAGGCAGTGTATAGCTGTAATTTTGTTATAAGTTTGTACCTTAATATCCAATTACTAATTATCAACGTTACTGGGCCTTAAGTAGGCAGTATGGCCCTTAAATATACAGGCTAGTCAGTCTCCTGTTAAAACAAGTGTGGTATGTTGTCTTGTTGGCAGTGATGGCAGTATGAGAACAGTTGAACACGTTATCCGATTCTTACAACAGAATCTATGTTAATTCTTCGGAACCTAAGGTAATTATTGCTGGTAGTATTGACCCTTGTAGTCCAAGGCGGCTTTCTCTTCCTGCTGTCTGGCTGCTTCGGGGTTGTTCTTAGCTTCGATAGCATTACGCTCCTGGAAACACAATTGACATTTTCTATTATAGAAATTAATAATAATATAACCTATATAATAATAAGGATTGTGCTGGATATAATAATTATACAATACATCGATAGAATGAGGCCCAGAATTAAGCTCGGCGCAATCTATTAATTATTATATATGAATGCATAAGAAATAAATGATTGTATTAGTTATTCTAATAATCAAGTAGGTTATGCAATTTATTTTTATTAACGTCAAATATGTTGATTGAAACAAAATAAACAAGATTAACAAGTTTTGTAATATCGATGTATGATAATTATTTTTTATGTCTTATTGAGTTAAGAAGCAACCTTTAAATGATTTGATATATTTGGATCTGTTTGCAATATTTATTGCACTTAATTTATTTATCTTGTTGGTAATTAAAACTGCCTAATCTAAAATTTTAATTTTAAGTTGTTACAAAATGTCTTGTAATAAGCAATTTTTATTCGCTGACTATGCAAAGATTTGTACCATTGCGGGGATCAAACGACCTCATAAAATGATAAGTGCACACCAATAATTGGATGTATATTATAGTCGTAATTAAGTAAGCCTCTTTGTTCTAATAATAGGGCATATGACTCGAAAGCGCAATATTTTTGAGTTTGATTCCCAGGTTGGGTTTTGCACTTTTATTTCTTTGAGTTTAAAAAAAAATATCTCATCAATTACCCATAAATAAAATTAGGGTCCAATTCACCGATAAATTCGAGTTCTATCACATTTATTAGCGATAATAAGCTCAACGAAACTGGGCACTAAACGACACTGCCTACTCTTGGCTAGCCTCAGAATTATATGAATATTGATGACGAATGATCAGATAAACATATTTACCGCGTTAGCCTTAATGCCAGCGTAGATCAGGTCAAGACCCTTCTGGATTTCAGGGGAGACGGGGGGAGGGGTGGGGATGTGGTCTCCCGCGACCCTGAAGCCGAACTCGTCGGCGGTGTACTCCACGTTGATGACCTGGCCATCAGGAGCGGTGTAGGAGTAAGAGCCATGCTGTACAAGCGCGGTGGCGTCGTTGTTTTCACCGACGGTCTTCAGGTAACCCTCCTCTTGGGCCTGGATGTTGTTGCCGGTCTCGTAGCTGTAATAATTACAATACTAATGTAACTAAATACAATAAATACAAGCAACAGTCTCATACACTCTGAACTCGCTCTAAGATCAATCAACAGTCACATACATAGTCCTGACCCCACACTAAGATCGAGTCTTGTGTCGTGGTGTCGTGGATATCAGGAACTACGAGAGACTTTTCGGTCTCACAAACATCTCGATCGAAGCAAATACCTGTGGATCTGTGGATCACACAAATATTTGTCTTGGTGCGGGGTTCGAGCCTGTGGCCTCACGTTTCACAGCCGATGTCTAATCAACTGAACCATGCAGGCTGTCTAAGTATTGGCCAGTAAGAGATATATAACGATGGTGACTAGCACGAGTAATAAGATGAGAAGCTCTTGTTTGTTGGTCAGGCGAGAAAACTATCAAGCAACTGATACACCTCGTCTTAATCTTCAATTTATTTATTTTTTATTTAATTTTATGTGAACATTTCGCATGATCATCATGACCAACAGATGATACAATAATTAACTTAAGTATACAATTAATTTAGAGAAAAGTGTCTTAGTCGAAGATGTATATTCCAAACATTAGTTTAATTACAGACGTCACGACTAAAATATACTAGAAGTGTTTTGAGGTAGGTTATGTTGACACTCTCATAAAAATATTGGACATGAAAACAAAACAAAAAACCGGTAAAACCGTTTATAAGTTTTGAAACATCTGCGCAAAAATCATTAAAAAGTCAATTGACTTTATATTCATCTAAAGTGATACAAACGTAATCGTATAAAGCTGTAGAAGTGAAGGGAGTTAATCTACTTTTAAGTTTAATAAATATTCGGCTAAGTAAACCAGTATTTTGGACCAGGATGAAATACATGTTATCACTACTAGTCTCAAGGTTATAACAATTTATTCATGAACTTATTTAAATAAATAATTAAAAAGTAGAATCCTTACAACATATTTCGATAGGCATACGTAAACCTGTATTTACAATTGAAGAGGCCACAAACAAGTTTAAAAATATATTATTTGGTATAGTTAAATATAATACTTACGCAGTCTTGTAGCTTCCATCAGTTCCCTGTTCCTTGTCGAAACGGATGATGGGAATGAAGGTGGTAGTGTCCAGCTGAACCTTGGGTCTGAAGTCCTCTACCGCCTTAGCTTGCCTGTAATCCTGAGGCTGCGGTTGGTAGTTGTTGTAGTTCTGCTCAGCGGGTACTTGATCTTCTTCCTCAGGCTTTAACGATACTCTCCTTTGAGGAAGAGCCGTCGTAAGGGCTAAGAGAGTTGAAATCACGACCTGAAACGCCAAATTACACTTTTACATGTACATATAATAGCATAAGTATCTTAAATAATAAGTTGATGTCAGACTGAAGAGCTTAATCATATTCGTAATGTCGTAAGATAAGATGGAGCGGATACAATAGGCAGCCTCTTGTGAAACCGGCTCATTCGTCACGCAGGTTGGGCGAAAGTGGGCACCGTCATAATATACATTGGCGGTAACATGCATGGCTTTGTTTTCATTGATATTACTTGACTTTTAGTCACGGATCGTTAACCTTAGCAACACTTCGGTACCGTCTACAAACACATTTGTATCTTGTTTAACATATAGCACAATGTTAAGAGCACTTGTCTAACAATGTAGATGTGTTCACTAAGCCGTTTGTACCAGTGTAATGCATGGTATCACTTAATTATGCATTGTGAGAAAAAAATCTTAGTATTGGATGCATTGTACTGTGTTTCAAGCATAGCCCTGACTCATTGAAAAATATATTAAATCAATAAATATAACACTTATTGACATTTATTAGGACTATATTGTCAGTGGATACTGCTGTATCCTCATTGACATTCGACAGAAAATTGTTGCAATCAAACAGCATCTACCCAATCGAGAAAAGAAAATATAGGGTCAATGTCAATGTGTAATACCGTTGGACAGTTATGCAAGCGACACAGATGACGAGAAAAAAAATGAACAAACAAAATTGATATTACATGAAACGAACGCAAATGTTATGATTCACTTGTTTCAAACATTACGCGCGCTGCCTGTATCATGTAATAATAGTTATTTACTATTTGATCATTAGCTGTTAGTTCGCTTGATCGACTACTTTCATTGGCAAAGTAAGAATAATAGTTACGCGGTGCTTATTTCATAATGACAATTATGAGTCTTGAATCGACATAATTTATTACGGTATCATTTAATAAGATTTTTTTATCTACTGTTATGTCAAAAACGAGTCGGCGAAGCTTACACCTATTGCTAGACGTAACCTAACCTCTGACACAATTTCATTTTATTGTGACCTAGTAAAATATGATGTAATTTTAAATAAGGCACTATCGTTTGTATAACGGTACATCTAGTCAGAAGTGGTTAAGTATGCCAATGTACAAGAGTCATAAAGATGGCATGTGTGCAGAAATATGCTAATGATTTGTTTTTTCTCTCGTGCGGACGCAACACTATTTACACGTGCATATTCCTGTTGTAATTGCATTATCACGCGACGGTTAATATGACGGAAATAACTTCACTGATCGATATTACACGCAAAATTAATTGTACCATGCAAATTACTTTCTTCATTGTTTTAATTATGTAAATGGCGGCGGAATTTAAACTTTCTCGTGCAGAAGATGTCATGCGCACTATAGGTCATGGTTACACAACGAGGAGAGTTCATTGTGTCTGCGAATTTTTTATACCTCAATGTGATTCAAAAACATTACGCAATTTTCGAAAAAAAAAAGAGAAAAATACCTACAATTAAAAATAAAATACCTTAAAAATAAGAACTCAACTCAATTAAATTCAATAAATAAAACTGTTCAGAACACAACATTTTTAGAATATACTGCTAATATTCCGCTTTCTACACGTCCTTCAAACCTACACGAAGGTACCAACAGCTTTGCGACACAACATCCTTTCAACGCGATATGTAAGGTCACTGCAAATTGAAGCTTAATACAACACTATAATTGCGGCACTAATTGAAAAATGCTTTAAAAATACATTACGAATTTGCGAAATAAAAAAATGGGCATCTTAATGTTTTCCCATCAGAGTCATTGCAAGTATTTGTAAAATTCTAAATCCTGCATCTAAATTGCACATAAAATGTTTTTACGAAAGGTTTATCAATGAGTAACAAAATTAAATGCAGGAATGCACCGGCATTTAAATGGCAGAGTTCAAAAGTCGGCTCCGACGAGCGACCCTATTTGGTGCCGCATCTCGCAACAGCTGACTGCTGGATATCCGTCAATTTGGAATTACCGTAACTCTATTATGCTATTGACTATGTAAAGAGAACTGCATAAAATTTTAATTGAAGATGTTAAGGGCTTGTCGAAGTTGAGGAGATTAGAAAGATGATAAGCGAATGAGCTTACTGAACTCACCAGCAGCCTCATTGTGGTGTATGTGTGATGTGACGTGCGGCAGCGACGTGGTACGTGGAGTGTCGTGAACTATGTTAGAGTGGTAGTAGTGCGCTCGCTTTTATACTGCACCCCTGCCACCTTACCCGCGCACGGCTCTTAGCCATCACACTTTCATACCCAACTTACCTCTGCAATACGCTGTAGCCACGACCTGACGTATGAATTTTTTATTTCAGTTAAAATATCAAAACTTAGTTCATTAGCACCATTGTATCCGCACATCGATTTCGTTACGCTTATGACACAGCTCACATGCTGATGACATGCTTTTGTCATCAGGTCATCACCGTCGGTAAGCTCCTGAACGATTTAAAAATATAGAATTAATTCTTGTTGAAATAAAAATATGGATTTGCTAATTCTCATTTAAAAGCTTTTTGTCAGCTCTAAATAATAGCTCTGAATATTCTGACCATAATGTTTGACTACGATAGTTCATCATTTAATTTTCAAGGCTGCAGATAAGATTTACCGATATAATATTTGTTTCAATATTAATGAATGCATAACAAATTGAGGTAAATGGTCCGATATTTTTAATTCGATTACGGATGTATTTTCATCGTACATTTGTTAATGACACCGAGGACATACCAGTAATCAAAACAATAGTTATTTTTAGGTTGATTAACATTGAAAAATCAAGGTATTACGTTACGTTATTACTTGCAGAGACTCTCGCTCCGCTCCGCCTATTGCTAAGCTCTATGTAATTCCAGACAATGTTGTAGCCACACCTCAATTCGTAGTAAATCATTAGCTTGCCAAAATATGCGACAGAAGAGCACACATTAAGGATAATTTGAATAACATGATTTATTGATCGGCGAGTATGTAGATTTTAAGGTGACGGATCTATTTAATTATGTTTACATGTTTACACAAGAATAATGTATAAATTACATAAAATAAAAAAATATAAATTCCATTGAGGATTTTCCGTATTTCAAATTATTGTTGGTACTACGTGCGAGAAATTAAAGCTTACGCGTTCGCTTTCCATACCAACATAATCATTCGTATTTAATATTTAAATAAGTGTCTCGTCGTCGTATCAGCCCGTAGACGCCCCACAGGGTACGGGCCTCCTCTACAATTGAGAGTACGATTGGAAGTGGTTAGCCCATATAGTCCACCACGCTGGCCTAGTGCGTGTTGGCGGACTTTACACACCATTGAAATTCTTACAAATTCGCTATAGTTTCCAAGGTGTCCTCATCATGTTTTCCTTCACCCTTAAAGTGCGTAGTGATTACCTTTACTTTTATTATTTTTAACGTGAATGTTGGTTCTAAAATACCTTCTAATAATTATTTTATCAAATGCAGCGAAAAACTAAAATAAAGTTTCAATATAACATTAATTACATTCCTTCGTGCCTCGTCTTATTCTATCCCATGGCTCAAGGCATGCAATTTTGTCCTCCCTTTGTTCCACCCCATTCCTTTGAGTTTGAGCGGGTAGTATATTTGAACTCGTTGCTCATGCTACGGCAACACTACATTTTTCAGGATAAAAAGCCTGTGTGTTAATCTAGAGTCCCAGCTACCTGCATATCAATTGTTATTGAAATGTATTTAACAAACAAACAGACGAAAATTCTAACAATACTTGTTTTTGTTCCTATTACGTTAATATAGTCCTCCAAGTTTTTCTCATATACTATCTTCCATGTAAAGAAATCGAGAAGTAACTTTATTATACACATATGAATAGATTTTACCGCGACCTAACTTAACATTCTGAATATTTTTTCACTCAAGTAAAAATATGATTCAGAGAGTGTTTCAAAAGAACTTTCATTTCTTAGTGTAAAATGATTCGGGAGTGGCAACGAAGATTTCACCACAGACAATTTGCTTGGATTGTTATCAATCATGAAAATGAACTTGGGTTTATGTCTCTATAGCAAAACCTTCTTTTATCTAACAATGGAACTTTATTAAAGTCGTAAAATATTTTATATTAGAAAATTATTTGCCCCTCGTTGCTTTTATCTTATAGGTACGTTTATAAACACTTTACATGAATCAAAACTCGGGCATGTAGAAAAAATTGTAGGCTATAAATAAAATCGGCCAGGATCGAACTCGTAACTTCTGCCGTAAATAGCCAAGTGTGTAAACGTCTACGGCGATTGGGTGTCAATTCTAAGAATAAGTTCAGTCACAAAAATATAATCAGTCGCGTACTGAAGTAAGCCACTGTAAATCCAGTTTCTAATTGGCATAATTAAGCCGAGCGGGCTGAGCTAATCATCTTCCGCTCCATCGATATTTTATTCCAGAAGCACTGAACTTACTATCAAGTTTATTATGTCGGTAGCAGTGAAAATACTCTTAAATATGTAGAACCTATAGAGCTTAAAAGGAAGATAAATTGAAAAAAAATTGAGATTCGTGGAGCTTCAATGCCCAGCATAGGGATGCGACTTCGTACATGAAAAATATTGAAAACGATTATTACGATTCTAGCGCCACGCTCTGGGGAGAACGGGAAATTATCTTGTAGTTAGTTGAAATCTAATTGTTAAATGGCGGAAGTGTACCATTAAACCAAGAAATATATTTTGTATGATACTATGCACCTCCTTGATATTAAAAACAATTTCAACTTAATGTTGGAATAACAATAAATGTTGGAATAACAAATATGAAATTTCGCGCGTTTGCCTAACGCGCTCTCTGATGGCGAAATCACGTTAGAAAATTAAAAAAAGTGGAGTTGCGCATCTATCTCTGTATATAATTCTGATCTATGATGCCCGGTGTTACGTTAATAGCACACCGTGCCGCTGTCGATTCAGATTTTGGAAGTTGCAGTGGTAGTTGTGAGAGCATGACAGTCTCTAAAAACTGGATCATCCTAAGTAGCGATGGATTGATCAGGTTGAGAAAGTAATCAGCCACGATTGAGGAGAGATGGAACACAAAACTAAAACTTAAAGATAATCAAATTTAAAAGATAATTAAGTAAGTATACCTGTTTAATTCATTGTTTTGTCGCCCGCTTTGCACGGAGGGAAGTGGACAATAAATTATTTCCAACTCCTCCTATTAATTTTACTTTCTGATTAATTTCGTTGCGGGTTAAAGACAAGTTAGACATTCCCGGAGACTTGCCAAGCTTCGATGCTCGGTGTCATTACATTGCGTGTCACTGTTGATCCTGGCTTACAGGAGTTGCAGTGGTGGGTGTAAGGGTGGGACAGTCTCCATAAATATAGCTCTCAAATTAATATGAACTCTAGGATTCACGGTGACAATAAGTCACCCACACTTGCCAATGATATTATCCAGTCACGACGCCACAGAGGGCAAATCTATCGCTATATAATTGGTATACAACAAAAAATAAAGGACGATCGATTAACGTACTAACGAAGCCGTGCCCAACAGTCAGCAAAAACATGATTTATGTGCCTGATTTAATAAACAACTCGTATATATAATTTCAAGGACGGCATTAGTAGTGTTTCCAAATTACTACTTCTTACGTAAACATTTTGGATGTATTGAGGTCTAGTTCTTAAAACATGACTAATTAATGAAGAAATTAAGAATCTTTTGTTTATAGAGCCGGCGTGCAATTAACGGTATCCAATCGATGTCAACGCCAGCCTGGAGTTGTGTAACATGTGGTCACAATTTTCGCCTGTCAATGCAGTGTAGCAATAACATAGTATCTGTTATCAATCCTTATGTCGTAATTTAACGCGTTAAGGGGATGCGTGTGCAGTGCCGTTCCGCTTCATTTTCCACTATTTTTACGGTTTTATAATACGTGGAAATTGATAAATCCAGCACTATGTTTTTAACTAAGCGATGTTTTCACTTATGTGTATTTTTGTAATACTTTTTGTAACTTACACTTACTTTCCCTTTAAATGGGATACAAACTTTTGTACAATAAATATTAATTGCACATTTAGGTGTAGATAAATTGTAGGTGTTAAAAATGGTCGGATGTTCGGTTATATCGTCGTTGTTCGGTGTCATAAAATGAGTTATTAATATCGTAAAAAACTTAGTAATTGTTTGCAAGATTTAAAATCATGTTTATTTTAATTCCAAATTCAAAGAGTCTTGCCAGCAAGTACATCTAACCGCCATTTCCTCTCTGTGATCGTGAGGGATGGGATAATCACAGGCGCTATATATTCAGGAGATCCATGTCCTGTATCTGTTCCATCCATGTTCTGTAATTCTTTATTTGTAATTTTATGTTTAAATTAAAATGAGATTCACATTCACAAGTGATTCCATAGTCAAACCAAAATACGCATACATTTTTACATATTATAATTTATGATTTTTAATAAATAAGCGAATCAAATAAAATAAATTAAATCGAGAAAGAACTACTTTCTATTTGCAAGGTTACATATCTAGACTAGATAGATAAAATAATCATCCACGATAGCCTAGGACGCACCGCCGGAGTAGGTCGCAAAATACCAAGACCGAGCGTGTCATGAAAATAACGTTCTTAAATTATGGGCATTGAAGAGCTGGCCAAGTAGATTAAATCGTATCTGAAGACCAACGCTGGCACAGAGCAGGATAAAAGTCATAGAAATACGCGTTTGTTATTACAGTCTGTTGTATTAAGGAGCCAGCTCAGATCCAGACTTACAGAAAACCCACGAGAAACGAAGCCTTTATTATCGTATTTTGTTGTGTGAGTAAAATTGCTAAAGGAAATGTGTATGGGAGGTCCATACACCTTTCCCTTTTTTGTCATTTTTTCTTTATCGTAGATTTGACAAAAAGTGGGTAAAAACCTAAATTGCAATTTCAATTATTTTCGGATTTCCACCTCAATCGTACTTTCGATAGTAGAGGAGGCCCGTGCCCTGCAGTGATACGTATATGGGATGGTACAGTACAATAATTAGCAATTTAATTTCAAATCTCTAAGATCCTGCACTAAGCTTTTGACAAGGAGAAGCCTCACGAATTTTAAGAAGAAAGTTTATTTTGTAGTGTTGTAAATCGTGACCAGACCACGATGAAATGTGTGTTAAAACACGATTGCACATATTTAAGATTCAACATTTATAATATAAATAATATATTACAAAACTGTAGTGTAGTTAATAGTATCTTGGGAGGTCGATATTCAATAATTGACATCCAATTAGACACTTCAGGATCCTGTTAACCAGGGTTAAAGACAGGTCTTTATAATGTATTTTTTTATTTCCCGTATAGGCAGACGAGCATGCGGCCCGCCTGATGCTAAGCGGTCACCACCGCTTATAGATCTTCGCAGTGCCAGGGGTCCAGCACAACAAAGTTATTGCTTACCGTAAGGAAAGTACTCTCTTTAAACCTCATTTGAAGATTAACACGCGCTCAGAGAACGCCGAAGCAGAGAGTTCAGAGCTTGCACGCGCGTGGTAAAAAAGAAGAGTCTTAAATACATATGTTTGTTATAATTGATGTTGCAAAAAAAAAGATTTACATTACAAATCTCAGTTTCGCGTCCGACATTAGATGAGTTAGTTACGTAAGAAATTATTGCGCTTTTGAGGTTAGTGACACCAGCGCGTGCCGACCGTTGGCCGACCTCATGGCTTCGGATATTCGTCTGAGAGGGCCTCGGCTTAGTCGCCGTCGTGCGGCCATTCCGATCACAACGGTTGGGCAACTGAACCGGTCACCACACACAGGTGACCACATATATACATAAATATGGTCTAGCTCAAATCCCATTGGAATTGGTCTAATTTTATGTGTCCTCTATATTGGACTAGTGACTTCAGTTTGTAACTTTGACGATTCTGTTTATACTATAAGACTGTCTAGCCCTGAACATTGGAAACGGGAAACTTGTGAATTTCAAGTAGTTTTAGCTTAAAGTAACTATAAAAACATTTGAAAAACAGTGTAATATCAAAAGTCACGATCAAATGTACAATAGATTTCTGCTTCAAAATTGCTTGCAATTGATCCTTTTTAAGTACTTACATATTCGTCCTACGCCACATTGCTAAGATTACAAATATAACCGAATAGATTCATCCACAAGGGACCATTCATTGAAATGATAGACTGGATATCAGTAATAGTCGTATGTTCAAGCTCTGTTAATTATCTATCTATTCAATCAATGTATATACGATACTCATATACATTGTGTTATGTGAACGTGTTAGAAGTACATAGCGAGTAAGCGCTATTTAAGGACCAGACTGCCAAAACAGTGACCGCAAATAGAATTTAGGGAATAAATCAACATTTTAACAGTACAGGTATATTCTTAGATATTTATGATTTACTTGGGCGGCGAAGGAACAATTGTGAGAGAATTTAGGAGAATAAAAATTGATTTAAAAAAAATCTCACATCAATTAAGTTTACTGGTAGCAATGGACAAGCATCAGAAAAAAAACCTACTCTCGACAGGATTAATATCAGGCAGGCATTCGTTCCCAAAATGATAAGCCAAATCATTCTCCGATATCGCTGAAGTCATGTAGCACAGCCCTATGCAAGCGACATACACATGTATCTACGAAAGTAACAGTTGATATGATATAACAAAGAAAGTTTAAAGTTCCAAGTCACTGTCATACAAGCATTTATAATGGTTTATTAGTTACTAGCGCACAGCGTGCGGGCCTTGTAGTAGCGCCGACCGGTTATAACAGTACTGGTAACACCGTTAACATGACCATAAGTCAATTGAATATTATGTAAGTACACTCCCAAATATACTGCACTTGTCAGTATTGTGGCGTAACATAAGATCTTCGCAGATGCAACATATAGGTTTTTTGGCGAGTGAATGCGTGGTTGTCATACTGTTGTCAGAATAAAAGGAATCGTTTTACCTATTTAACGTATTGTTTGACATATTTTTTCTTAATTTACACAACAAGCTTTTATATTCGTAATATAATAGAATAAATATGTCCAATATAATAAATTGCGAGACGAGCATGTCGTTTACCTGAAAAAATGTAGGTGTCAATATGTCCAGTATTTACTTTGGCTACAATGTCCGTCAAAGCGAAATACAACAGTGCATTTACACTGCTATTTGGCGGGAGAAATAGACATTGCGGTGGTACATACCCAGGTAGCCTCTCACATATGAGAGACCCATCACCAGTATTGTAGTGGTTCATAACGTTTGCATCGAAACCTACACATAATACATGCAACATGTCACGTTTTATAAATTACATAACAGATTCGTCATGACTATTGACATGAGACTGAGGTTGACGCAGGTGTGTTTCCAAATTTTATATCGTACCTAAATGTCAAAGCATTAGCACATCTTATATACCTAGGTTTGTATTTAGGGTTCCGTACTTAAAAGGTAAAAACGGAATCCTATTACTAAGCCTCCGCCGTCTGTCTGTCTGTTACCAGGCTGTATCTCATAAGCCGTGATAGTTAGAGAACTGAAATTTTCACAAATTGTGTATCCATTGCCGCCGTAACAACAAATACTAAATGTTTATAAGTTAAGTTAAGTTTCAACTTCAATTGTCTCCCATGACCCAGCCGGTTCAGTTAAGTATAATTTTAGTGTTGAATAAAATATAGTAACTTATACAGTACACAAAAATTGCAAATACAAATAAATTTATGGCAAGAAAACAAAAAAAATGGACCAATAGACAAAAAAAGGATATTTTAAAGAAAAAACTTCAAAGTCAAATTACGTGGAAACGGCTAAGTTAAGGGTACAGGGTCTCATAGTCAAATCAGTCAGAAATGATGGAAACTACAACCTCTTAAAGGATCTAGGTCGACTTAACCTGTAACCCTGTATATGTAGTTGTATTAGTTGATAATTTATATTCATAAATATACTTAACGCTAGATTTAAGCATCTGTGGATAACGTAGTTGGTTGCGCATTTAATTGTATGTAGAATTAAGTTTCCTTTATTTATTAGCAATGTGTAACTGTTTGTTATCCCAAATAAAAAAAATATGAAAATATTAACGGGGGTCCCCATACAATAAACGTGTTTTTTTCTTCTTTTATTAATCAATATTAATAACGGTAATAGGTAGACGATTAATATGTTCACAAAATATTTGTTGTATATTACCTTTCAAAATAAATAATTTGAAAAAATAACGTAAATATTTAAATTTTAACTCGATTAAAAAAAACAGAAACAAACGTAATGGTTTCTTAGATTTACGCGAATGTTATCATCATCATCATCATCATCATATCAGCCACAGGAAGTCCACTGCTGAACATAGGCCTCCCCCAATTATCTCCACAATGACCTGTTGGAAGCGGCCTGCATCCAGCGACTTCCTGCGACCTTAGTCAGATCGTCCGTCCACCTTGTAGGCGGGCGTCCGACACTTCGCTTGCCTGTACGTGGCCTCCACTCGAGAACCTTTCGGCCCCAACGGCCATCGGTTCTACGAGCTATGTGCCCGGCCCACTGCCACTTCAACTTGCCAATCCTATGGGCTATGTCGGTAACCTTGGTTCTCCTACGGATCTCCTCATTTCTGATTCGATCTCGTAGGGAAACACCGAGCATAGCCCGCTCCATGGCTCGTTGAGTGACTTTGAGCCTTTTAATGAGGCCCACAGTGAGAGGCCACGTCTCGGTGCCGTATGTCATCACTGGTAACACACAACTATCGAAGACTTTCAATTTTAGGCACTGAGGTATTTTGGACGAGAAGACGTCGCGAAGTTTCCCGAACGCTGCCCAACCGAGTTGGATTCGCCGATTGACCTCTCTCTCGAAGTTGGACCTGCCTAACCGGACCACTTGTCCTAAATAGACATATTCGTCTACAACTTCGAGAGTCGAGCCCCCAACTCCAATGGGGGTGGGCACAACATGGATATTCGACATGATCTTCGTTTTATCCATGTTAATTTTAAGACCCACCTGTTGGGAAACTCGATTAAGGTCTTCGAGCATAGTGCTAAGGTCTTCCAGCGATTCTGCCAAGACTACAATATCGTCGGCAAATCGAAGGTGAGTAATATACTCGCCGTTGATGTTGATGCCGAATCCTTTCCACTGCAAGAGCTTGAAGGCATTTTCCAGCGCGGCAGTGAACAGTTTCGGAGATATGACATCTCCCTGTCTCACGCCTCTCTGTAGTGGAATAGCCTTCGTGCTCTGATCCTGTACTCGGACCGACATGGTGAAAGAAAGAAAGAAAGAAAGAAAAATAGATTTATTTGCCACGAGCATTAAAACGACGTACAAAACAGATATACAGAGGTTTATATATAAAAAAAAAAATAAAACAATAAGAAATAAAGAAGAAGTTCGCACGTCGTGGCTGTGACAAGTAGGTGATCACTCAGCAATTATGTTGCGCTGCGGTGCAGGCCATAGCACAACGCTGATTTTCGGTGATCACCTTGGATGACGTGCAGACGCAAGCTAACGCAAACTTAAGCCTATTATAAAAAAACTAAACATTAACCTAAACCTTAAATAATTATCCTAATATAAATGTACAATAAAAATATTACAAAAGCTTTACCAAAACAATAACAAAAAACAAAAAAAACTATAAATTAATAATCAAAACATTAAATGTAATAAAAACAAAAACAACCGGAGCAGTCGTCAACAAGGCCATGCAACAGCGCAGTGCCCCATCCCGCTCCCGCATTCCATATCGCACCATGGTGCGCGAACTAACAGGCAACAATGCACACTGCAACTCTGCAGTCTGCAGTCGCCCGGCGCCAGAGATGCTGCATGCGCGCGGTCATGGCGTTATACGTTGCATTGTTAAAAAAAACAAATTACAAATTACAACAATCAGTGTCACAATGTTAATACGCTTGTCCAGGGTAAGTAGCAAATTATTATAAATGTTTATAAGTAAATATATTCGGTAATAAAAGGAAGTATTTTTTACTTTAAGACGTAATCAGTGAGAGAAGAGAGAAGAGAGGCCACCCAACAACGCATCACAAGGGTAATTACTGCTTGTCAATCCGCCTCGATTGATGCTACAGCCACCAGCCGCTAGGAAATGGTCCCATCTTGCAAATGATTTACGAACACTAGGTAAGTACCTATCCAAGTATATCTAGGTAAGTAGTAAGTAGTAAGTATGGTGGCGTTGTTGTATATACACCTCAACACTTCGATGTACCGATAGTCTATGTGGCACCGCTGAAGAGACTGTAGCACAGCCCAGGTCTCGATCGAATCAAAGGCTTTCTCATAGTCCACAAACGCTAAACAAAGCGGCAAGTTATACTCCTCGGTTTTTTGTATAACCTGCCGTAGCGTATGAATATGGTCTATGGTACTAAAGCCTTTTCGGAAACCGGCTTGTTCGGGAGGCTGGAAGTCATCAAACCTGCCTTCGAGACGATTTGTGATGACCCTTGAAAACAACTTATAGACATGGCTCAGGAGCGAGATGGGCCTGTAGTTCTTCAGCAAAGTGTTATCACCTTTTTTGAAGAACAGTACCACCACGCTCCTGCTCCATGCCTCCGGCGTTGATCCCTCGAGGAGAACGGAATTGAAGAGCCTCTGAAGGACTTTCAGTACCGGCGTTCCGCCCGCTTTCAGAAGCTCTGAAGTGATTCCGTCCTCACCCGGCGCCTTGTTGTTTTTAAGTTGTTTAAGGGCCATCTCAATCTCAAACAGGCTGATGTCCGGGATATCATCGCTAAAGTGTCGGATTAACTCGGCTCTCGGGTCTTCGGCCGAGCTAACAGTAGGTTCGGCAACCGAGGTGTAAAGCTGTCCGTAGAACCTCTCGATCTCTCTTAATACCTCTGCCCTAGTCGATACCACGCGGCCATCATCCGTTTTCAGCCTAGACAACTGGATTTGCCCAATAGACAAGTCTCTTGCAAACACTTTGGAGCCTCCTTTCCGCTCAATTGTCTCCTTAATGCTCACAGTATTGTGAGCACGGACATCGTGTCGCAAAGACTTCCAGATCCGTTTATTGAGCCGCCGATATGCTTCGGCGTCAACGGAAGACTGCAGCGTCAAAGATCGACGTTCGGCCATGAGGTCAAGAGTCTGGATCGAGAGTTTTTGTGGTCTATCTCTACGGCGAGGTCTAAAATACTTAGATCCCACCGTATGGACAGCTTCTACCAAACCGCTGTTTAACTCGTCCACTGCAAGGTTTTCTTTTAGACAATCAAAGCGGTTTGTCAACTCGAGTTGAAAGCTCTCGGGGTTTTGGATATGGGCGCGAGTAGGTCGGAGCGTAGACTTCATCAAGCGGCGCCTTTCTAATTGGACGTTGATATTCAATGTGCCCCTAACCATTCGGTGATCACTACCGGTTTTCACCCTGTTGATCACAGAGACATCACTGAACATCCGTCTATTCGTCGTCAAGATGAAATCTATCTCATTTCTCGTAGAACCGTCAGGACTCAACCAGGTCCATTTCCTGTGAGGCGGCTTCTGGAAAAAAGAGTTCATCGCGAAGAGTCCCTCTTTTTCCAGAAAGTCGGCCAGCCTCTGACCCCTGAGGTTCCGTTGCCCATGTCCAAATTGCCCCACTTTCAACTCTTCATCGCTTCTCTTGCCCAACTTTGCGTTGAAGTCCCCCATAACAACATTGAAGTAGGTTTTGGAAGTATGTATGGCCCGACTTATGTCCTCATACATCTCCTCTACTTCTTCATCTGGGTGTGTCGAGGTCGGCGCGTATACCTGTATGACCTTCAACGAATATCTTTTAGATATTCTGAGTATAAGGTATACTACCCTGCTCGACACACTTTCGATGGATACGATGTTGTTAATGAGAGACCTGTGGACGAGAAATCCGACACCTCCTCGGGACTGTTGGTCGTCCCCCCGGTAGAAGAGCAGGTTACCAGACTTCAGGGTTATCGTATCCTCCCCGATTCTTCGGACTTCCGATAACCCCAGAATATCCCAGTGTAACCCGCTCAATTCTTCTTCCAGTTCGACAATCTTCTCGTCTGTCCTCAAAGTGCGTATGTTGTGTGTTACCAGGGCCAGTCGTCGTCGGGGGTGGTAGCCGGGGCCAACCCGGGGATTCTTAGCACCCCCTGCCCCACCGTAACCATGGCTACTACCAACGCCAGGAATAGTGGGGCTGCCGGGGACTGGGGGCCTGGTCCATTTTTGTGTCGCCATTGAGGGGTAATTTGCCAGTACTCGCCACGCTTGGCAGGCGGGTTGGCGAGCGCAGGAGGGGACTCGCGCTGACGACGCTGCTGCCCATCATCAGCGGGGGAAAGGAAATAGGGTTAGTGAGTAGAGGATATAATGGGAAAAGAGAGTATGGCCTGTAGGAGTGGATACTGCAGTCATGGAAGGGAATGTTTGTAGTGACTGCAGTAGCTCGGGGGGCCGAGGTCGCGTACTCGTAGCACCTATTCTAGGACAGGCCATGACCACTAGATAGGAGCACCCCTGACCTTATGTTATAAGGTATTACCTGACCGAATGTTATACATTGAAATAAAACTATTATTTACGGATTTTATCGCGGATTTGGTTAAATTTTTACATTTTTTGAGTTCCCGACGTTTCGATTACTTTACAGCTTTCGTGGTCACGGGGCGGACTGAGGTATTGGTCGTCCGCTCTGTGACCAAAAAATGTCAAAAAATGTAAAAATTAAACCAAATCCGCGATAAAATCCGTAAATAATAGTTTTATTTCAATGTGTAACAAACCTGTTTTTAGTATTTTTTTTATATGTAGATAATGGTACGGAACCCTGCAAGCGCGACTCGCACTTGGCCGGTTTTTTCTTGGTTTATTATATTATGTTGAAATACTATCCGAAGCAAATTATTCACATATTATTTATATTTGTTATATTATAAATAGGTGCGATTGTTGCGAATAAGTATTCCTGTTGTTGCCTTTGTAAAACACTGTTGAGGGTTTCAAGCTTATTGGATCGACGAAAAGGAAATTAATAAATCGTTGTGTATTTTTTCTGAAAAAAAATGTTGATAAACCATTAAGTTTTTTGTTAAAACTGTCAATATTTGTCAATCAAGTGAGAAATTGCACCGTTCAGCTACTGTACCGGCTTGCGGTTGTTTTATTCGGTAAAAAATAAAAAAAACAAGTGCTATTTAAGTATCTGTACAGATTTAAGTATCGATAACTTTTGAGTTGTGTTGGCGTGACGATGACAATCAAGCGAGAGATCTGTTCGTCATATTGAGATCAACATCACAGAGTACATTATACCTACTGATAATCAATATTATCTATGTAATATACATAACTTGAGAAAGTGGATGTATTTTATTACTTTATAAACTCTTTATTGCACACAAAAATAGAAACAAATACAATGAGAAACCACATCTTTAGGTACACATAAATAAAACTGAAGTGTATCTTTGTAAAGAGAAATTAAAAAAAAAATTCCAACTACATATCGTTATTTACATGATAACAACATCGAAAATCTTTAATTAAATTTGTTTGCCTGTCAAAAAAATAATCTCAAAATTTAATGATTCTTATTTTTTTTTCTAAATTTATTGTTTTGAAAATTAAAGTAGCCTAAGTTACTCCCGCAAAAATTAGCTATCTTTCAGTGAAGGGGTCAGGGAAAGGGGGGGAGGGGACGAAGGTTTGTTTTGCAATATCGCTTTTTAAAATATGATCTTCAAAATTGAAATGTATCTCCTTAGATAGCTTTTAGATTTTACGAAGAAGTCATAGGCGCCATAAGCAACTTTCAATCACGCAGACAAAGTTGCGGGCAAAAGCTAGTACATAATAAGTTCAATTGACGGTCTTATTTCTAAAAGGCAATGTCTTGTAGATAACCATGGGAATTGGGATGGATTTAAGAAAAGGAATGCAGAGTGCAGATAAAAGTATTAAAGAGACCACTTAAAGCACATTTTCTCATTTATTACTAACATTAATTACGATCTTACAGTGATTATTCTACGATAAATTAGACGTCATAATATTCAAGTCACGGTTATTGTCATCTTATCATTTCTGTATCAGCCCATATACGTCCCACTGCAGGGCACGGGCCTACTCTACAATCGACAGTACGATTCATTCAGACATCTTATCATACTGTACGATTTTTAATACTAGCACTATGAAATGACTGAGATGCCTGATGGTAAGCCCAAAGGAATCCAAAATCATCAGCTACATTCATCGGCGAGGGCGATAACTAACAGATATAGGGATTATTTATGGATATTTTCATCGTCTAAAACATTTGAAATACATCATTTTACTACCTTCTAAATTAATATATTTTTTCACAGATTCTGATATATGTATATTGTCAAAAAAAAAATGCCTAAAAGTTTGGTAATCGCAAATACCAGTTACTGCGAATAACGTCGATTGTGACGTCATATGTCACTATTCAAATAAGGAATCTGCTATTCTTGTCGCAGCTATTTCCAAGTCTCGTGAGCCACAGAGGTCATGGACAAAGGTGCTATATTTTATAACGACGGAGACTTTGAAATGCCATAGAGCAAGTAGTCAAATCATTGTATAGGATACATAACGCAAAAATAAATATGGAATTGTCGCATCGATCTAGTACTAAGTATGCCGTCTACACTAACAATTCTGCATGAAAAAATCATGTTTTGTTTCTATTTATTGTTTGGGGGATTTTTCAATATCTTGGGCTTCAGGTCAGACGCTTTACTTTACGTAAGTATTTCGAAATGAGAAATCTCCTGAAACAGATTTATGGTGACATTAATGACTCCGCTTCCCTATCGGTTAAACTAGGCATGCACGTGTGTGTTACATACATACATACATGAACTCACGCCTTGTTCCCAGAAGGGGTAGGCAGAGGTGCCAGGGCACCCACATTTCGCCTTGTATGTTCCGTCCCACAATGTGATAGGTGGCGAGCCTATCGCCATATCGGGCACAAATTCCTGACTCTGGGCTGATACTGAATAGAAAAATCCAATATCACTTTGAACGTTTGACGTGTGTGTTAATAAAACAATAATATGAAACTAAAACTAATTAAATGACATTGTTACCGGTACGGTATTAATAAATCCAACAGTTGTGAAAGGCAAAATGAAAACCCACGATTTTGGCACATGTTTAAACAATATTTTACTGTCATATATTTGTGTTCTGTTTTTATATAATTAAAAGGTCTTATAGGACGTTTTATTTGAAGATCTTGTTTGATCAAGCAACATTTGAATAACATACATCTTTATTCAAAAATAATAATATCTAATGCACCTATATTTTGTTGACCCTAAATTTTAATTTAAAATTTCAACTCTTCGTTGTTTTTATCCTTAGCTGTTTTCCTATATCTTTATCTTTAGTCCCTTAGATGTTTAATAAAATAATAAATAAATAACACCCAACAGTCACATACATGGTCCTGACCCCACACTAAGATCGTTTCCTTTTCATTATTCTCATTCA
This sequence comes from Hyles euphorbiae, assembly GCA_023078785.2. Lineage (NCBI taxonomy): Eukaryota > Metazoa > Arthropoda > Insecta > Lepidoptera > Sphingidae > Hyles > Hyles euphorbiae. The sequence goes on from CM041050.1 coordinate 16,979,836, forward strand.
GAAGCAAATAAGTTTGCACCACATCTTTTCATTAGATTTGCAGTGATTTAATCTAGATTTTGCCAGCGATGAGTCCGCGAACATTAAAGTATTGGTACATTGAACTAGTTAGGGCACGTCATAGATTGCACAATATAAGTGAGAGGAATGAGTGCATGTTCACCGCTGGGCCGCATGCCTCGACTCGCACTGATCTTGACATTTGATGCCGCCTGATATTTCAATTTACATGTGGCTCCACAAGGCACGCCAGGTGGTTGGGTGCCCACAATGCTCTCTTTCCACGTGTCATGACTTAGATATATTTGCGGTGTTAATTTGTGTAGTTACTCTCACTCTTGTGTAGTTGTCGTATGTGAGAGGCCGCATGGGTAGGTGCCACCGAAATGCAAAACAGCAGTGCAAACGCACTGTTGTGTTCCGGTTTGAAGGATCTTGTAGTTAGAATAACTACTGGACATATTGAGACTTAACATCTTATGTCTCAGGATGGTGAGTTCAGTGAAATAGCAAGCATTGCTACTGTCATAAACATGAGTATGACATGGACATGAGTAATCGTATCGCTTACCATCAGGCGAACTGCATTCTAGTCTCACCATTCAAAATTGTTACAATATTTTTGGCCTCATTTTTAGAGTATACATACGCGCCTTCAATTACAGAGTGAAAAGTATGTAAGTGAGTTTATGTCATTGAAAACACGTTTTTCTGTGAATTTCTTTGGTAACGGGACTAAAACTAGATGACACCGCCTATACCGATAGTGGTACCTAACACTACGTTACGCTGGACTATTTACGTTTCACGTGAGATTTGGTGATAAATGAGTATGCGCTACTCTCCCGCAACCATTGATTAGAAGGCAAACCATAACCAATGAACTAACGGGCCTCTTTTACAATTGAAAACTGAAGTATTACCAAAGACCTGAAACTTATTGAAATAAATGCTTACTGCATCTCTGACCAGGTCATCTGTTCACCGTCCATTTTTAATATTTTATCATTGAGGACCTCGTGGTTGAAGCTGATGTGGATGATGCTGTTAATAGTTCGCGGCTAAAGTAGTTATTCCGAAAACATTCATACTAAACAACACAGAGCAAAATACATTAAAGACCGGCAACACATCTCCATACCTAAGGGCTTATAGTGTCGCAGATGCTCATAGGCGGCGGTGATAACTTACTATCAGGTGAACCGTATGCTCGTTTGCCCCCTATAAAATAAAAATACACTATTCCATGCACTACGTGCATGTATGTATGATTTGATATCGATAATAAATCAATTTAACGTAAAACGATTTTAAGAAGCTGTTTATTTACAGTGATTCAGATAAAGGAGCTAATAAGCGTACAAACAATTTAATGCTGCATGAAACAAAAAAACAACCAATTCTATTTAAACTATCAAGTCTACGATTTTGTAGACTATAGCAATTTAGTGTTAATTTGCAGTACTTGTATAAAAGAAAAATCCTTCAGAAGTCCGTCTTAATGGTATTATGTCAGATCCTTATTTAAAATATTACCTGTATCGTCTCTGTATCAGCCCATATATGTCCCAAAATGTTAATTTCTACAATAATTTAATAATAATAATATTTGTATATTGTAACAAATTTTGTATATTGAAATATTTCCGATTTCTAAATATGTTAATTCAGCCCTTATACTAAAAATACATCTTACGTCACTCATCTATTTTAAAAATAAATGTCACGTGCCTCCTAACTTAAAACTGTGTGTGAGCTGGGTTATGTTTTGGGTTGTTTAAATATTGACATAATTCATTATTCACCTTAATCTTCATTAATTATTCAACGTAGGCATTGGTTTTGTAAAATATTTGCATTTCATGCTCGTTTAAGTTCTTAGAATAAATTTCAAATAAAAATCATTGTAGGAAAGTAAATAAAAATATAATTATTTAACAAAAAAGTTTCGTGTCGAATAAAATAATCGACGGAATAACCATACTATTAAGAATATTTTCTCACGGTTCCACCCATTTTTATAATAGTTTTGCTATCGTACACTATACTTAAAGCATTCTCTTTAATATAACCACCATAAGAACCAATAGGTTAATAAAAATAATTTATATAATTATGTTTATTTTGTTATTCTGTAGTTAAATTACTTTGTGGTAGTCTTTGACTCTTCTGTAGTAGGAACATCTTGACTAGTAGTAGATTTTGGTTCGGCTTCAGAAGCGCTGGTACTTGCGCTCCCTTCGGAGGTAGTCGTGGACTGATTTTCAGTGGTAGAGCTGCTTTCAGCTTCAGTAGTCGAAGGCTCATGAGATGAAGATTCGGTGGTCGCTGCGGTCGTAGAAGCCACTTCATGAACTTCGGTTGTTGAAGCCTCTTCGTGGGCGGTCGTTGAGGGGGCTTCTGTGGTGGAGGACTCTTCATGACTGGTCGTTGCAGATGCCCCTGTTGTTGAGGCATCTTCTTGTGCTTCGGTTGTTGAAGCCTCTTCATGAGCCGTGGTAGATGGCGCGCCTGTAGTGGATGCTTCTTCACGCGCTTCGGTTGTTGAAGCCTCTTCATGGGCGGTCGTTAAAGGTGCTTCTGTGGTGGACGCCTCTTCATGAGTGGTCGTTGAAGGTGCCCCTGTGGTAGAGGCTTCTTCGTGTGCTTCAGTTGTTGCAGCCTCTTCATGAGCGGTGGTAGATGGCGCTACTGTAGTGGATGCTTCTTCGCGAGCTTCTGTAGTTGAAGCCCCTTCAACAGTCGTTGTTGCAGATGCAATTGTGGTGGCAGCTTCTTCAGACGTGGTTTTTGAGGGAGCTTCTGTAGTCGAGGACTCTTCAGATGGCTCTGTAGGCACTACTTTAGTAGTAGACGGCTCCTCAGAAGCAGCAGTTGACGCTGTAACGGTTGTAGATTCGTCAGCTGATTTTGAGTGACTTTCAGTTACGGCTTCCTTATTGGATGTTGAAGAAGCTTCAGAAGCCTCGGTAGCTGTGGATTTAGTAGCTGCGGTTGCCTCCGCCGTTGATGGTGCCACAGATACAGGTACTGGCGCGGGCTCAGCAACCGCCGGCGCTTCCGATGTCGATGTTGCAACAGGTGCAGATACTGGTGCAGGTTCAGCAGCCGCCGGAGCTTCCGCCTTTGATGGTGCAATGGATGCAGGTGCAGGTACGGCCTCAGCAACCGCCGGTGCTTCTGCTGTTGATGGTTTAAGAGGTACCGGTGCTGCTTCTGGTACTTCCGCCGTTGATGGTGCGACAGGTGCAGGTGCTGCTACTGGTGCTTCCGCCGTTGATGGCACAATAGGTGCAGGTGCTGACACTGGTACTTCTGCCGTTGATGGCACAATAGGTGCAGGTTTTGCTACTAGTACCTTCGCCGTTGATGGTGCGGCAGGTGCAGGAGCAGCAGCTACTGGTGCTTCCGCCCTTGATTGTACAACGGGTGAAAAGGCTGCAACTGTTGCGGGTTCAGCGTCTGCCAGTTTAGGTTCCAAGGCAGAAACGCTTTCTTTAATTTCAGCAGACTTCTCAGAATCTGTTATCGCCACTTTTTCAGGTGATATCGATTGAGACGAGACGGTAGCCACTGGTGCAGAAGCCGTTTCAGCATTCCTTGAAGTTATCTCAGGTATAGGCGCTACAGGAATTGGTGGCGAAGCTACAGTAGAAACAGCTCCAATATTACCGGCTATATGCAGATTTCTTCCTGACTTTTCACTGATGCTTGAAGTTAATTCCGTACCACCAGATTTCTTAGCATGTTGAATAATTATCGGCCTGAATCCGTTTTCATCGGCTATATATCTATTTGAATAAGAGAAACAAATCATTTTATTTTATTCTAACATAAAATCATTATTTGGGTTAATGTAATTATTTAATATTAAAAAGTGTGGTTTATGCGTGTTTAAATATATAATTTATTAAATGCTTAGGCTATATTAATTTCAACTAAACTAATGGAATAGCTAAATAAAATCAGAAAATCATATAATGTATAACTATATCCCGCAATATAACTTTTTGATTACATAATTTATCACGGACTCATTAACAGATGTTTAGAGAAAAAATTGCACCAATTAAAGACCGGAAAAAAAGTAAAGTAAATAAGGAACAATCTATTATTTTCTATATATATCACCTTTGTTTTTGTGTGATTTTTTATAACTATGGAAATTACATAAAAGTACTTACTTGACAGTGATGACTGTGCCATCAGGGGCAGTGTAGGAGTAAGATCCTTGTTGCACGTGGATCTCATCGCTCTCGTCACTGCTGCTGTTGCTGTCCTCACCCCCTTCGTCACTTTCATGGTGATGTCTTAAATGCTTAGGCTGCTTCGGTAGTACCTTGTCAAAAGATTCTTCTTCGCGTTTTATTCCATTACCGGTTTCATAGCTGAAAAAATTGATTATATCATTATCTTCAGATATTGTGATAATGTATTTTATGGTGGGTAGGGACGTACTGCGATGATAAAATTATTATTATAAAATTGTAATATTGTCATTTAACGTAAATATTAATTGATTAATTTTATTTTTATATGATTGTATTTCAATCAATTAACACTGCATTAATTTATTACCTAAATCTATAGGCTCCGTTAGGGTCATATTCTTCAGATTGCGAAACGATAGGAATCACTGATTGTTGATTTTCCGAGGGTACCACATTCACTGGGGGTGCGCCGAGCACCTTTATCACTGTCAAATATAAGAAAATTAATTTACAAAACATCTTTGCTGTACTCAGTCCAGAATTTTGTCGAATAATGTACCTCCAGACTTCTCGAGCACATATATGTAAGGCTCATTTATTTACACTATCCTCCCCCCGCCTTCCGATGGAGCGTGCTTTAGCGGACGCTAAATACTTCAACCTTAGCGCTTGACTGATGTGTTCTTCGGAAAATTGCACAATCGTAGAGGTGTCAACAATGAGACATGATCGGATGCGATCCGGCGCGATTAACTCGGGGGCACGCACAACAAGGTTTGTTGGCTCTCTGAAATACTCACTTGGCTTTTCAGCCGTGCGTGTCGCGACAAACATTAAAAATGCCAAATATCCATGACAGATTGTTGACTCCAAATAATTTATTTATGAGTGACATGTGGGCCGCATATAAATGAGTAAGTGCAGTTAAACTTTGACTTAGCTTCCCCGCACGTAAATATGAAGTAACGCGTTTAATTTCTTGGAGTTATCATCCAACAAAGTATAGAACAAAGACTGCAGCGATTGCAGTCGCAGTTCGAGGGTTTTAATATTTGTATACATTTTTAATATTTGTATTAAATATAACTTGAAGACTTTTGTGATCAGTTTGAGAGTTTCGGAACCCTCCAAGTGGAACTAAATTTCGATTTCTTCTAACAATACAAAAATATTACACTTGATATATTTAGTAGCTGGATACGCCGCTTGTAATAGTTCCCTGGAAACCCTCAGAGCATGTGTATGTTTAACAGTAGATAAACTTACTTTTCATGACGAAGAAGTATAAATGGTAACCTGTTTTTAATAGAGGGTCCTTGCCTTAATGTTTCAAACTTGTATGATTTTCTTTCCTTCCCGGAACTAATTAAACAAAATTTGTATGTATTTATGTACTTAATTATACTACGAACCACATTTTCGGCTTCCAGGGTCTTTAGTGGAACTTAATAACTATTGCTTAACTTTGAGGCATTATTTAGCACGGGTGTTACAAAAATATAATATCGGGTATATCAAGACTGCTACCGAAACCGAAGCTGGGTAGTAGTTTTAGTGACTACAAACATAATGCAACTAAAAATTTCGCTAAGAAACGCGACATTTTTTTTTAATTATTTTTTAAATATAGTCGAGATTGGGTGCTAAATCCGTAGTTTTTGCTAAAATAATAATTTAAACCCATGAAAATGATAGCATCTTTAAAAATAAAATGGTGAACACTATTATTTAAGAAAAAACTATGTATTTATCATTTTAATACGACGATAGAATAAAAATAACAAAAAAAAATCGTCACAAATTTCTGCTCAACATTTAGTTGCATTGTGTCTGAAGTCACTAAAACTTCCACCCAGCTTCGTTTTCGGTAGCAGTCTTGATATACCCTATATAATGTCGGTCACTTTTTATAGCACTCAATAAAATGTTATACCTTTAATATAAGAGCGGTATAAATAACGGAAACATCTGCGAACGGCGATCGCGGGTTCGACTTCCGACTTTTCGGAGTTATATGTTTTCAGTTCCTCAATCAAAAAGTATACAATGAAAATGTCTCGACAGATATCCTACATAACGTAGAACTTTCCATGGTGGTTGAATTCCATAATATACACTCACCTGAAAAAGTATGGCCTAATTCATCTCAATATAAAGCGATTAAGAATCAATGCAGGACAAAAAATATACGATATACAAAAAGTATTGATCGCAAAGTATCGTCAATACATGCTGATATTTTGTTTACCAAAACATCTGCTGGATGGTTCATGCACATTGACGTCATATCTAAATCGGTATTATGCCCCTATTACACATGTATTATTTATACTTAGATAAATTCTGGTCAAACTAGTGATTTTATTTCGAATATAAAAAACATTTAATCTCAGTTTAGACTACTGACTCATCTCCATTGCTATTTCAGACGCGTCTGTGTGTGGTGTACGTTTAAATTAATTTAAATTGTTTAAAATGGTAATAGTAATATTGATGTTTACATCGCTATTATTGCAAATAAACTGTGTTCCTGTATACGAGGGTGAAGATGACGATGGGCCACAAGCAAGATATAATTTCAACCATCCACCAACGGTAGAAGAATATAATCCTATTGAATACAACGAAGATTCGGCTTACAAGCTGAGAGGTGTTAAAATACAAAAACGAGTTGTACCCCAGATTTTGAATACACAGAATAATTTCGCACGAAGCAAAAATGTTGATAAGCTGACAAATATTCAAACTACGACTTTGAAATCAACGGTAACAACTCCAAAACAATACAACGATCCAAATGTTTCGAAAAAGCCGCGACAACGGGACCCTGTGGTGCCTATCATTGAGTCGGAAAACCATGTTTACTCCCATAACGGCAATTTCTATTACAGGTAATATATTGGAGTTTATATTATACTATAAAATACAAGCAGAAATGTACGTAATTATATCATTTATTGCAGTTATTTGGGGGGAGATGGCACAACAGCATTCGAGACAGGTCGTTTGAAGGTATTCGATGATAAAAGGACTGGTGAATCTGTGGAAGGCAGCTTTTCATACACTGTAAGTGCCCTTGTGACATATTTTTTGTATCAACAGTTTTCTTAGGATAGTTGCTTAATGAATTATCTGTGCAATGATGGGTCGCAAGTTGGATACCCGCACTGGCACAAATTAACTTAGACCATTTAAATATTTCTTTCTGATCTGGGTGTCGTGAGACCAAAAAGTCTCTTGTAGTTCCTAAAAGGGGAAAAGTATTGTATTTTAATATAGATATAAGACTATGTGCGTAAATGTTGTATTTATGTATTAAATTTACAAAGAAACGTATAGCATATAATCGACAAATATTCAGTGCATTAGGTTGTGTAACATTACATTAGCTGTTATTTTTTTGGAAGATTATATATTTGCATTTTAATTATTGTATTACGTTTTCGTATATTCGTGGGCATGAGTACAATGCATTTGTCAACGTTATAATTATTATATTTCGTCGTAGGCGCTATCTTGGGTTTCATTTGCAACATCACGTAGGTGAGAATGCTTGATCGACAGAGTAGACACATTCGACGGTGTAATCTATACAAAGTCATGTACGAACTGGGTGAAATTTTATTAGTCTTTGCATTAGCTATATGAGCATATTGAGTTTGGACTTCACTAGCAAGTGGATGGTTAATCAATCGTATCGCTACTCTGTACTTAATACCTCTGCCACTGCACTTTGAGCACTTCAGTGAACTATGAGAGATAACTTATTACTATAATACAATAGAATTGACAATTTTGTTATAAAGCTAAGCCCTTCAGCGGCGATAACGTGCCTAATGGGTAGCAGCGGATAAACAACATCGAAATTCACCCTAATTTCCATCCACATACAAACCAGGGACAGAACTTGTGCTTTGCGCAGTGCCTCTACATTATTTATCGCATACCTAGGTACAGCAATCAAGCAAACAAGTCACCTTATGGTAAGTGATCATTGCCGCGCATGAACATCCATAACACTTGGATCATAGATGCGTTGCCGGCCCATTCTATCGGGAGGGCAGCGAAAAGGAAAAAGGATGGAAAAAGAAACGGGGTATTGGACATCTGGCAATCTCACTCACTGAACGAGACTCGACAACAAAGCTGTCGCTTCACATCGATTTAATGTGAGATAGTGGTATCGCCTCGGACAGGGCTGTCTATTCACGCTGATTCATGAGTGATAATAGTGTGGCTCTGCCACATGTTATGCATTTCGACCATCAATCATAATCCCTCTAAATCCTTTCATATTATCAACGAAAAATATCATTGCAAAATAAATACCACCACTAGCCAGAAGGCAGGATTTTAGACCATTACTAACAATGCTTACTGCATCTTATTTCAGGACAAAGACGGCAATGATTTCAGTTTGACGTACACAGCAGACGAGAATGGGTACAGGCCCGTGGGCGCCCACCTGCCCACACCACCTCCCATCCCGCCTGCAATTGCACGAGCACTTCAATACCTAGCGACGAAAAAAGTAGTCGAATCAACTACTAAGCTATTTAATTAGATACACATATTGAAATAACATTATTATTTGATTTTATCGCGGATTTGGTCTATTTTTTACTTTTTTTAACTTCTTGACCCTTTGATGCCTTTGCAGCTTTTGCCGCGCCATGATCACTAAAGCTGCAAAGATTTTAAAAAATGTAAAAATTAAACTAAATCCGTGATAAAATCTGTAAATAATAGTTTTATTTCAATCTGTATATTTGGGTAAATATAAGAAACCATTGTAAAGACACATATTAAATTTAGTTTGTGTATAATCAAACAGAAACAAAATAAGCAAAAAGCACATAATATATTGATGATATGTGAATTAAAAGAGATAATCTTGGCGCTAGTCTTGTTTATATTTTCTAGGTCGTATTATTTATTGATAAAATATTTGTTTTGGTCAAATTATATTATTTTTTTCACCACATGTTGTTTTTATTTATTCTGTAATTATACTGCACTTGCGTGGGATGGATGCAGCATGACTTTTTCAGCATATTATTGTAGAAAGAGTCGCTTATTATTCACGACCAGCCCTCAGACATATTTACCTTGTTTTTTTTTTTTTGCTTAGACCCGCAAACGAGCTAACACCACACCCGATGGTGACTTACCACTGCCGCCCAAGAACATCTATACGCTTGAATATATTATCATGGATGTGTTGCTGGCCCGTCATATAGGGAGGGGAGCGGGAAGGAAAATGAATGGGAAGAGGGGTGTTGGGTATCTGGCAATCTCACAGAGCGTCAATATCCTGTGAGACAGTGGTAACGCCCCGGACAAGCATGACCATTAACCCTTAACCATGGCTGACAACAGCATGGCTCTATCACTTCCAATATATTTCTGTTAACAAGTATCTTTACACAAAATAACTTTTTCTTAATGTTCTATTGAATTTTGTCTTAGTCACAGCAATTAAACCTACGTCTAATGCTTCGTAGTCTACGAATATTACCATTAGGTCAATGAAGTGCCTGTAAATTCATACAATAAATCAATATTTATACCAAAATATACATCATATATTATAAATCTGAATAGTATGTTTGTTTGAAAGCGCAAATATCAGGAATTACTAGTTCTAATTGAAAAATAATTTTGATGTTGGATAACCAGTTTATCTAGAAAGCTATATAACATCCTGGCATGTACAATAGGAGCAGTTGCAAAAGAGCAGAGGGGAAATATATCGCAAAACGAGGAAAGTTCATTCCCATTATGCCTTCTATTTCTTCTTCTTTTCGGAGTCATGTGTGTATTGATAATCAATCACCACGCACTAAAACGGTGAAGGAAAACATCGTGAGGAAACCAGCATACCATAGCGATTTATCAGAATTTCTATGGTATGTAAGTCCGCCAACCCGTACTAGGCCAGCTTGGTGGACTATATGGCCACCACTCTCAGTCGTATTCTCGATTGTAGAGTAGGCCCGTTCCCTGGAGTGGGACGTATATGGGCTGATACAGATACAGATGCCTTCTATTGCATGCGCTGTGAATATGGTTCAAGTTATGCAACAATCACAAACGGCGGGATTTTTCCTCTGAAATACGGTTTTAAAAAAGTGCTTGAAACAATAAATCTATCTTGCTAGGTTGGCTGGCTCTCTGTAACTTTTTTAATGATAAACCTACTTGTTCTAAAATAATGAAATATTTGAACATGGGTTTTAACCACAAGGTAATGCTTATTAAAATTACGTTATCCTTGATTTATTTTTTACAAGTACTTCATATTGAACAAAGTTGCCTTTAAACCATTTGACTTCATCATCATCATTATCTCAGCCACAGGAAGTCCACTGCTTAACATAGGTCTCCCCCAAGGATCTCCACATCAATCTGTTGTGAGCGGACTTGACTTCAATGAATGTTGTATTACATGTAACAATTCTAAAATATCACTGCAGCAACTATATTGTTCAAGTATCGCGTGCGCATTTTTATCATACGAAATTAATGAGACGGCATAGAAAAAAACGTTCACGTTGAGTTTACATTTTAAAAAAGTACGGGACACAATTATCATTGTCTCCGATGATGACTGGAGTCAAAAAGACTCTGCACTTGTTCGAAGCCGGGCCGGTTCTAATATTATAAAGAGGAGAGATTTTATTGTTTGTTGCACAAGCATGGGATCCAATACTACATTTAATTAAATCGGAACCCAAAAGACCAACTGCCAGACCTCAAGACACTGTGAGCTCCTTCTGCGTCGATGGGATCGCAAATACAGACTAGCTATTTAAATTATTTTTTTAAATTGATAATTGTAAAATAAGGGTAGTTGAATTGTAACAGTCACAGAGCGGACGTCTAATACCTCAGTCCGCCCCGTGACCACGAAAGCTGTAAAGTAATCGAAACGTCGGGAACTCAAAAAATGTAAAAATTAAACCAAATCCACGATAAAATCCGTAAATTATAGTTTTATTTCAATTGTTTGTTTGTATTGAATAGGCTCTGAAACTACTGAATCATATTGAAAAATTATCTCTCCATTAGAATCTTACAGTATCACTGATCAACATAGAAGATAGAATATTTTCAAAAAAGTGTATCAGTACCTAGGCGGAGCCAGGCCGGGCCTCTAGTATTTCATAAAAACAACGTAAAACCAATGAAAAAATGAACAAGTTTACTGTTAACAAAACATTTGATAAAAATAAACAATAGCTTGTGGATAAATATCACGTGACATTCATGTTTTATTTAAAATAAAATATGAAAACTATAAGAAAATAATAAAATTCAACCTTAAGCAATGTTTTTATGTCTTCATACTTTACTTTATTATGTTTAGTTCTAGAGGCGCACCTTGTTTATACAGCTCATATTTCCCAAAAAAGACAACAAGATAAAAATCAAATGATTTTGCTATACCACCTGCAAAATAAATGACGTCACAATTTAGCTATATTTGTAACGAGACTTGCCTTCTCCTAAAATAATTAATAAGGTTTTATTTTATCTGTATTCAGTTGACAAGAAAAAATCAGTTACGAATATTGAGTTTTTTAACTAACAAACCCAAAAATCGTTACTTCGTTTTCATTATTAATTCATTCATTTGGTAATAAAGTCTGATTAAATGAAAAAATTACCGTACATTTTTATTTATTCGTAAGCATAGAAATTATTAGTATGAATCCATTTTATTTATTTAAACTTACACACCACAAAAAACATAATGGTTCGTTGAAATCTTTTACAGTATTTTGTCAATTCTCATTTACCCAATCGTAACAGTATTGCCAATATCTGATTCACTACCTTTCTATTATACTTAAATTCTTAATTTCTTCAACATGCTTCCATAATATTAGAGATAGAATCTCAACTATGCGTACACATTTATATAATTTTTACAAAATAACTTTCTAAAATTTCAATGCAACAATAAACAGTAGAATCAATAACCTTCAGTTTTGGTAGTCGTCAAGAACTTGTTTTATCATATTTTTGATACTCCCACAATTCCTTCGAGGCGGAACGACATACAATTAATAACTTACGGCTTTGATTATGTATTTTCAGACAACAAATACCTAGCCATTGGCCCCATTTCAATAAAGGAACAAAATTATAGTAAAGACAAGAAACACAGCGCGTAATAGTAGTAAGCATGTTAAAATGGTATCTATTACCTTGTAATCAACATTAATAAGCCGTATAAAATACACTTCCCCGCGCGACACATCCGCATGGTTGTTTCTATTAACCTCATCGCTTTTTTTGTTTGGTGTTATGGCGATTTTGACATTTCAAGAATTCTTTATACAGGTATACACAGCCTTGATTTTAATGCACTAGACCTACTAACAATGATCGCATCTCCATAATTTATTCCGTGAGTCAGTACATCGTAGTTTATGTGAATGTCTTCAATATTTCTTGTTAATAGCGTCATCGGTAACTAATCAATGTCGTTTGTGACTTACTGTCAAGTAATGTTTACTATCTAGTACTCATACTACATCTACGTATATACACAAAGTAAGACGTTGTCTATCGAATGGGATGAAGAAGGCTGAGCTCAGCAAATCGCTTGCATGTGCCAATATAAACTGGTAATGATAAAATTAGTTTCCAATTCGGCAAGAAAGCTTTTCAATGTTTGTTTATGCATATAGAATCGGCGAGTAAACAATTATATAGTTAATTAAAAAAGTTTATTTCAAATATTAACTCAATCGACTATTATTCATATGAACAGCAACGAAAGAACGAAGCACCTTTACGATGAAGTTATAATAAAAATAGCGGCTTTTTTCAGGTACGTAAGCACCAATACATTCAAATTAAGAACATTATTCTTGCCATAATATGCTTAATTGAACAATTATCCATGTCAATTGACTCTAATTAAGTTGTTTTTTTTTTGGGCATCGCCAAATAATTAGTTCCAAAGAGCGTAAGAGGTTACTGTGTTAAGACATGGTAAAGCCTATTTTGAGGAGTAAATAAAATAAATACACCCAACATTCACATACATAGTCCTGACCCCACATTAAGATCAATTAAGTCTTGTATCGTGGGTTGAACTACGAGATACTTTTCGGTCTTACATACACCCAGACCCAAGCCAAATACTAGTGGGCTTCCCAAACATTTGTATCGTTGCGGGGATGGAATCCTAGGTCTCTCGTTTCAGAGCCAGTGTCTAACCATATGCACTATGGATGCTGACAAAATGACATGCATTTCCACGGCTTAGGATGATAACAATGATGAAATATTTGCATACAACTCATGTGATTTTGAGTCCCTTATTACACAGCAACAATACTCAAAGCATTGTTTGTCTTTGTATATTAGCATTCCAAAGAACGGCTGTTGATTAATTGAATCAATCTTAATAACCAACATGGTAATTCTTGATTACACGTTTTGCGGGAAACCACATTTTAACCGCGTAGGGATAATTAACCATAAAGCAATATATTTAGCCAAACACAATATTTAGTCATTGCTTTAATATATTTTTTCCTAAAAATAAACTAATATAATATTGAAATCTGAATACCAGCTACCGTGTTTTCATATTTACACGATTAAATTAAATATTAATATAATAACCAAATTTTACTTCGTTTATAGCTTACATTTTAAAGCGTATAAGTCTGAGTCTGTAAAGTAAATGCAATTTAAATGATGGCAAATATCCTACTCATTAATAATATACACATATAAGTAAGACTGTATTGAAAATTCTTCACGGCTGATTTGTACTATACGAGGCATGAAATATGAAGTGATTTAACGGTCACAACGATGTTACGTTGCAACGTTCCTATAATGCTTGCTATTATTATCTACACGGACGTTTTTCAATAAAAAAATAGAATAATTTTGGAATTTCGATTGCCAAGCAACTTATAAAATCCGCTTTCACTCGTATCACAAGTCCTTACATTATAGCATCGGCATATGTTTTTTAATTAGGTTTCACATTTATTGTAAAGTATGTAAGCAATCAAAGATGTTCTGTTTGGATTCCGATGGGGCCGAAAGGTTCTCGAGTGGAGGTCACGTACCGGTAAACGCAGCGTCGGACGTCCACCCATAAGTTAGGCGGTCTAACAAAGGATGTAAGAACTTGCTGGGTGCAGGAGGCTTCTTAAAAGTGGATTTATTGCATTTTAAAAATAATGACGATGTTGACATATAAATCTCATAGACCCATTTTAATTTTACCAATAAAACTAATGATCACTAACTTGTAAAAAAAATACATAACAAACACTGGCAGTCTGCCTTTAATATTTCTCAAACAATATTTTAATGGATCACGAGCTTCAAATCATAAAAGAAATTAAGCCATTTAGTCCACTTATTTATGCAGTATTACATCCGGACTTTTATTCTTTGAACACGGCGCAGTTTCTCACGCCCGGTGTTGTGCGAATATCTATCTTCCCCCTATAAGTTTAAGTTTCTTGTACATGACCACGTGTTCTCATCAATGACCTTGCATCAACGTTCACTTTTATAAACAGGTTATTCGAGGAATGTCGGCTCATTCTTAGGATCACTCTTATTTTTATTCAGTTGGTGTACCAAGAATCTCTATGATGTTACCGTAACATAACATTAAAAGCCACGATTATAAAATAAGGTTTAAAGGTTAATGTTTGTACCTAACTAGTTTTTCTTTTTTTGAGTAGTTGCTGATGTTGCTATGTTATGTGGTGTACCAGAAGTCATGTGTGAACTAAACAAGCAGGATCTTGGCTTTGTACCCATATATTTATGAATATAATGTTTAATCTAATATGGAAAATTTTAATCTGCTTTTTGCTTTACTTAGTCTCCTCTTAGATTCTAAACTATAAATGATGCAGGAGGATGTAACCTCTAATCAATAAATACACAATAGTTTAAAACAGCTTATTACTCCTAATATGTACCAAAATAATAAAATGTGTTCTAGTATATGTGACATTATAAAAAAAGATGGAATAATAAGGATAGAACATAAGATCACAAATTAATTTCAATACATAAATTAATTATATTCCTTAAAACGTATTGACATTTCACTCTTTTATTTGCTTTGTGTGTAAGCCACGACTGTCAAACCAATTTTTGACTCGAATGTTATCTACATTTCAATCTATTTTTTACTCCCCTTCTCTTTTGCATTTGTAGGCTGAATGCGTACAATTCCCTTTACTTATTTGTTATATAACTGCCTTGTGTTACACCTTGGGGACTTTCATAAGAGAACACACTATTGGAAATAAAAATATTTTCTTAGTAATATGAGCTTCGAAGGCTCTTTATAATACGACGCAATTAGATGTCATCAAAAAGGTACGAATTCTGCATACATATCATAATCACGTTGCTACTACTACTGTGGATGTCATGTTCAGTTATAGAACTCACCAAAGTCATTGATGTGATTCGTAGGAAATGACATCAGCATTTTAACACATACACGACAGTTTGAATTGGTGAATTTGATGCTAATCAATAATCTACACTAGATATTGTTTCACAGGATATGTTTGTCTTCAAGTAAAATAATGTAGTCATTTTTCAATGCATCTTTGGCACTGATTTTTGCCTTTTATTAGGTTAAAAAAATAAATACAAACATTTTATGAAAATTCAATCATTGTCTATCACAGTTCAGTCGTAGTACACAAATTTATTTTTTAAACATTTTTTTTATTGCTTACACGTTAATACATTACAGAGGCAGGCACCGTTTTGTAAAGAGGATTGGATATCGAATTTTTAAACTTTTGAAACTATTCAATGTTGTCATTTCGATGGTTCTTTTCAAAACGGTCCCTGCGAGTGTCCGTGGGATATTTATTTATACAAGTACATATGTAGCAGTGGGTCATTAGATCATGTCCTGGAGGCGTCTGCAGTGATGTTTAGTTTCTGGATTGCGGAGGAGGAGGTGCCGTGGCGAGGTAGTCGAGGGCTTTCTGGATGGCTGGCGGTATTGGTGGCGGAGTGGGTAGATGCGCGCCCTGCAATACACACAAACATGTTTATGGACAAGTAAACACGAGATTAACGACGTTTTGATTATGATTTCTCGTGAACTCTAGCCAGTAACTATACAGTAGTATAGACACAGCAATATATCTGTCTGTACTTCAAAAAATCCTTATACTAATTGGGTTTGATTTAAATAAGCCATAATTTCCTGTTTTATATAGAAAAGTAGTTTAATTGAAAGACATTTGGATACCGCAATACTTCTTTGTATGATCTCTTAATGTATACCAAAACCGAGCTATTAGAATCATGTGAATTCTATGAATTGATATTTCCTGCTATATCGTCACTGGGCTTTTCCGTCACTATTTGGTTTAAATCTTATTTAGTTGTGGTATAAAATATTTTCAATAAAGACGTAGTGACTAATATTAAATTCAGAATAAAACAATTATTCCATACAAAGCACCTTATTAAAAAGGAATTATTTGCTGGACTCGTCATCCACTAAAACAAAGTCACTTGTACTGAATAAATAAAGGCTATTTAGAAAAGATCAAAGTTTATAGATGAGTACATCACGCCGGATATACAAGGAGAGTATAATTTGTTTGCAATTCTTCCGCGTATTTGTTGAGGATAAATCTAAACTAATTCTCATATATTTCGCTTGTATTTTGAAATTAATTTCTCGTGAATAGTGCTGCAACTTAAGAGGATAGGTACCAAAATTGTTAAACCTAATATTAGATGTATGATCTGACTGTGTGTGCTTCGCCTACACTAAATCTAACTTGTTCTAAAATTTGAGGTTGTAATTTGTGTGCCAATATCATTAGTGAGTGATCAGAATCAATAAGGATGATTTTTATTGTTTCGGCCTAAGTTAAAGTAAACCATTAAGTAAGCTCAAAATTAATCTGACAAGGAATCATATCAATGTTTACTCATTCTTTTTTCTCTTTGAGTAACAAAAATGTTTCGACATGGACTTTCTCTGGTTGATGAAAATGTGAGAGGGAAGAATAATTCCCTGTGGGCAGAAGAAAGTTTTAGACAGAATATTTCGGATGTGTTTCGCACCGATAATCTTATATGAAGGTGAGCGAAGTTCTAATTTTGTTCTCAAAATGTATGTACAAATCTTAATAATTCAAATCTAACTACCCTATAGTAAAATTTAAGAATCTTACCTCAGGTTTGAAACCACCGTCGTCATCGGCAACGTAGTTCAAGGCGATGACTGTGCCATCAGGAGCTGTGTAGCTGAATCCTCCCTGAGCGATGATGACGTCACTGGCATCAGGGCCGCTCGCCTTCTTCAGCGTACCTGTCTCCTCCGCCTTTATTCCGTTGTCAGTCTCATAGCTGGAATTTTAAAAGCCAAAAACAAATACTTTAGATAATTCCAAAAAGTTCGGTTCCATTGAACGCTCACTAATATCGATTTCAATACAAGGTCATGAAATGTCCTTATTTTTGTCGTACAAATATTTTACGTGTTTCATTAAAAGTTTATGTGCATAGTTATTTTCTGACAAGCACACACATAAAGTGTTTTCAATAGATTCAAGTTTGATGACAAATCAAACGAACTTGTGCGCTTTGTTTTAACAATTTCTGTCGTCGTCGGAATGTGATCGTGACCTCTATACACACATGGCGACCTGACATTCGGATACTGTTAAATCTATGATAACAGGTTTGCTAATGAAACCACGATTCCTTTTATAACATCGTACGGAAAGCTGCGTGATAAATATAAATGTAAATATTGTATACATGATAAGTGAATTGTTTTAGAATATATTATAATATTTATATCCGTTTTACATTGATACTTTAAAGCAGACTCCTCAGTATTGTCACACAAGATTGCATAAAAAAAAATTAGACTCTACATGAAAATGTTCTCTCATGATTTACAAGGCAAACGGTAAGTTCGTTCATTGCTTGCAATGACATAGTAATGTATACTTTTCAAGATTTTACTATATAAAAAAATAGGTAATTAAGGTACGAAAAAAATATTATGTCCGCCATATTACGCCATAAATCCAAATTATTATTATATATTATTACGTTTCAGTTAACAAAGACATCGTATATAATTATAAGTAGTAATGGTACAATGCTATTGTTCCTTAATATTTTGACGATTTGAATAAAATGATATTCATTGTCAAACATTATATAAGAGTAAAGCAACAAAGTGAATTTTTTTTATTTAAGCTCAAAATCCCAAAGGTACCTTTGTACGGCGATGACATAACTTTCTCCTCTTATTTGGTGGAAACCAATATTATTTTGAAGTCGATAAATTGATATGCAGAATATGAGGAAAATCCAACTGTGAGTAAATGTTAATTTATAGTTAGGATTCACCAGCAAAACCTACAGCATGAAATTCCGGGTTAAGGACATCTGTCTATTCATCCTACATGCTAACTCGTAATAAATAAACAATGTTACTGCTGTGACACCAATACGCCGGATTATTAATTACGCTATACACATATTCACATGTGAATAATACGCATACTATTATTATCGACTTAGGCATGTTGCATCGTTTACACTTAACAGTCAAGTTTTCAAAGATTGGTGTAATTTAGCTGGAATTATTTTTTCACTCCTCACTAGGTCAGTGTGGTCGACTATTACATTATGGCCTATTATAGCTTAAGTGTACACTCTGTTGCACAGGACGGACGTGTCCTACAGTGTGACGTAAATATGCCGATAACAGTACGGTACAGTTTAATTTTTACGAATATTTACTCATCTACAAAGAATTAATTATACTGTGTATATGTACGTATATGTAATAATATGATTTATAATGTAATTCAGCGATTAAGAGACATATTACAGTAAAAAATACGTTAGCTTAGTATTATCGTCTGCCAAGACGGAGGTCGCAAGTTTAAGCTTAGGCACACACACTTCTGAGCTCTACTATGAAATTTTACGCTCACTTGGTTGACGCATCGCTAACTATAATTATTTGAATTTATTTTATAAGAAGAAAGTCGCCTTTTCATGCTTATAAAAGTATTATTAGCTATATCATATTTATTTCTGAAATATTTTTTTAATTTAACATTCTACGATTAGGACAATTACCAAGAGCCTCATTTAGTTACCAACTGATTTTGAAGCACCACTAACGTCTGTAACCAATTGTAATGGGAAAATCTTCAGATTAAGTTTATTCAGTAATTAAAAATTCTGGTATGATGGTATTAAAACAAAGCTTTGTCAGATACTCATTATTATGTACCTGAATCTGTAAGATCCGTCAGCTTGCTGATCGAAATCTTGACTGATGATCTGCGCTGTTTCGTCAGACTTCTGTGGGGCCGCTAACGCTGTCGCCGCTACTCCGAGCACGAATAAAAACACCCTCTGAAACATTACGTAATCTATTATATTATGGGTTTTTACAAATGTTTCGCTTTATTGGAATGGAATTGTAAAGACCGAAATGGCGAAGATTGAACTGGAATGTAGACCTCGGTCGTAAAAACGAAGAAAGAAAGGCATCATATGTTTATTTTATAACGAATTATGTATATCTATTATAAAGATAAATACCAATGTGCTTTATAATTATTAATTAACAACCAATAAAAAAGTATGTTCCATAAATATTAATAATTAAAGCGTGGTTCTTCTGTTAGACGTTGTAAAACTCTTCTGAATATTTTCAACAATCAAACTGTAAGCTATGCTATAAAAATCATTGAATATAACCTTCACTCAATACGAGTCAACTTTAAGATCATGCTTTTATGGAAAAGATGAAAATTAGAGAATAAAATAATGATTCTCCATTTTAAATTCAGTTGAAAGTGATCTGCAATCTTTTATAAATAAACATTGCTATATAAATTATACTAGGAGCAATTGATAACTTAATATATCCGAAGCTTAAAATTGTCATTATGTATGTGTTCATTTTAAGTCGGAGAGTTATTGGTTGGTAAATTTTTTTGTGAAAAAAAAATGCTGACGTCATCAATCCAATAAAGAGTTACAAAAGTAAATGTAATTACATATAGTTTAGATGTAACTACATGACTATTTAAGCGTTGGTATTATATTATATACTATATTTTTTATAAATCTATACTTTGTACTTGGCGCCTGCTCACAATTTATAGCAATTGACATTGCAATCAAACATCTATTAAAGACATTAAAGGCGTTTTGTACATCACGAAACATGTTTCTCAGTCTAATATGAGTAAGCTCTTCCCTTCGTTTGAATTTTTTTTATAAGCCTATTTTATCTTACCTAAAACAATGGTAGTAAAGAATATTCCTCATAATATAATATTCAAATGGCATAATAAACCGATCTTATGTGCTTGTGTGAAGCAGCTGCCGACTGTGAAACGTGAGGCTGGAGGTTCGATCTCCGCACCAAGACTAATATTTTTGCGATCAACAGCTATTAATTTCGGGTTTGGGTGAAGGCCTATACAGTCTAAATAGTACTTTCGATTTAAGTGGAGGCCCGTGCTCTGCGGTAGGACAAATGTGAGCTAGTATAGAGATATAGATTTGGGTGTTACTGAGACTGAAAAGTACCCCATAGCTTCGTAATATCCACGAAACTATATAATTTAAAAAAACTGACAAGCCTCTAAATAAGACATCTATAGTAATAAGTGATATTTAGCGGAGTGAGAAATTATGTTGACCTCCTATATTTAAAAAAAATTCAATTTAACTATTGTTATAAAACTACGTAAAATATTACGTTACAGATTTATTCAGACAACTTCAATTTTTGATAGTATGAGGCTTTGTATAGGGTCCTAAGACTAATAACGACCTTTGAAGGCCAGTTAAAAACGACATTATGACGTCGAGAATATTCATGTAACCATCATAATTTGTCTAGTATGAGTATAATATGCGCGAACCCTTAATATAGGCTCGCTAATTGCCGCTGCAAAACAAAGCAAACACGATTAGTTCGAGTGGTTCGTCACTCGTCAGTCGTCATGTCAATCATGCGACGCTTAGGTGACAGACTGTTTTGAAATACACTGAAATGACCAATTAAATTGTTTAAAGGAGGAAAAACAAGCGAAAGCAAGCTTAACTTTTCCCGAGCCACTGACCGTTAATTCGCAACTTTTTGTAAAATATTTTTTGTATTATACGTTGCTTTAGAATATAAATAATTATATTATATAAATACATTACATTTTGAATAATAAAGAAAAAAATACTTACTGTTTAAGATATTATAAATTAATAAATAATTAAAAATATTTTTTGCTTTGATGATATTTGTATATTTCAAAAAATGAGATATTTATTTTTACCTAAATTTATTTAATTTAAATAAGGCCTTTGAAATGAGGCCCTTTTATTAGTAAATTAGATGTTAAATTTCATAACATAAACTTTGGTTTCCGGTTGGTTTCGTTACGAGTAGGAACAGGAAAAATATTATATTTTCCGACCACTTTATACTTTAAGCTTTTCACACACCTATCTTATTTAGTTTATTGTTAACGATTGTATCAAAAAGCAATTATAAACAAACTAATTCAAAAATATACAAAATATCTAAAGTGAGTTAGAGCTACATTTACAGCATACAATAAAATAATCCTCTAATAAAAATGTAAATTGTGAATTCCGTAGTAGTGTTCTTGTATTTATTATTCTATTTTTACAGATGACATAAAACTTTGTATAATTAACGATATTCGGAAGCTTGTTACTGTTATTATGATTAATGATCTTGTTTTGTGAAACAAGTGACCTATAACAATCATGTATAAAGGAAAAATTAATATCAAAAATCCACACTAATGTTTTTAATTAAATATTGAGATTACGCGTGTATTATTATCGAAACCCGAAATTTTATAATAGCGAGTTTATCGCCATATCAAAAACAAATTGAAATATCGAAAACCTTGTCAAGTTTTTCTTAGTGAAAAACTCACTCAAAGTTTCATGAGATGTGAATCGATCATAGAAGAGTACGGTTCATACCCCATAAAAGCTAGCAGTAGCAGCATAAAAGGCGACTCGGCAAAAACTTGAAACTGCATTTTGTTTATTTATTTCATTAAACCTTACCTAGTTGCAAATTATATTTATACGCAAATAGGACAAAACCGCGTAGGACACCGAGCCTACGGGTAAAAATGAAATGTTAATTTGTGACATAAAGGTTCGATTCGTTCAGTTATCTCATTTTAAGATCTCGAAATTCTTTCATGGTGCCTATGGACACCAACCGGCGACCGATTTACCAGTTTTATCGACCGATTTACTAATCCACTGTTTTCACTCACAGTGGGAAATTTTCGGATGAAAAGAATTATAACCGGTTGTTTATAAAGGAGTCTATTCTTTCTTGACCAAACATATAAAGCCCATATCAGTAATGACTGATAAAGAGGCTGACAATAAAGTTTTGTTTAATTACCAACCTTGATGGAAAGGTCAGGAGACAAATTAAGCAGTATATGTTCAAATGGCTATTTAATAGACACTTAAGTTGAAAATTGATGTTCATGTTGTGTTGGCAAATCAATAAAATTTTGCTTAACCATCTAGACTCGATTTAGGTCATTGACGAAGATGCATGTACCGATATCGTGTGTATCTATTTTAGTTCGTCGGTGTTGTTTACACAGTGGTTCGAGTTACAAAGGTTGACATGCTTCGTGGCCCGTTAAAAATATCTCATTTAAATCTAAGTTCTCTGTGAACTTTACTATGTTGAGGATATGATGTCCTAATCGCGAGCTTTACCAACATCTTTAGATAATATTACTAAATAATAAATAGAGATTTTTATCAATCCAAGACTGTCGCGTTCCTATAAATCCTAATATGGTTATGGACGGTAATTAAGCCCCACAAACCAATTTAATTCTATGACATTTAAAATTCTCAATAAATAAAACTATAATCAATATTTTAAAACAAAATCAAAGCCATCGCTTCCTCCTTCCCAATTTAAAAGAACGCATAAAATAACAATTAAGAACGCTCGGAATTTTAATTCGTAAGTGAGGATTTTAATAATAAATCAATTATAACACGGTTTGTACATCGTCGACACTGCAAATACAACAATCAATTTTTACACGTCGTTTAACACGTAATCATTCATTGCAAATGAAATTAATAGTGAGCCTTGCCGGCACTTTAATGATTTGGTGCGACTCTCCCACATTTTCAGCGTTTTAACAGTTCTATTATTTGGTAACTACTTAAGATTCCTTAGATTAATTATAAATAAATAAATACACCCAACAGTCACATACATAGTCCTGACCCCACATTAAGATCAATTAAGTCTTGTGTCGTGGGTATCGGGAACTACGAGAGACTTTTCGGTCTCACAAACACCCAGACCCGAGACAAATACTTGTGGGCCTCACAAACATTTGTCTCGGTGCGGGGATCGAACCCGCGGCCTCTCGTTTCACAGGCGGCGTCTAACCAACAGCGCCACGGAGGCTGTCAAATTCAAAAAGAGTGGAAGAAATAAAGGGAGTACGCTTTTTTCAGTATCCTGATACCTATGTCTGTGATTTAAACATTATGGACATAGAAAAAAGCGCTGGCCCCTTTCCTTGGCTCTATAGATTCCCAGCATTTAAAAATGCTATCCCTTTTCACATAATATACCCTCCCTGGATACCTTCAACTCTCAAGGAATAGATCATGCAAGCAGAAGTTAAATTTTCTAGTCAACCCATTCTTCCTATTTATTTTCTTTTGTTTTTTACACTTTTATTGTACATTAAGAAATATATTATATAAAAACGCAAATCAATTAGCCTAAATATACAGTAACACTGGCGGCCTCATTCCTGACAGCGAAATCTTTCAAACAACCTTTGGATATGTATAATTTATTATGAAAAGCGGATATATTACAGCCTTAACAAATTGAAATTTGGATATAAAGATGCTCAGTCTAGATGTCGAATCCAGGTTTTTTTTTCATCTTAACCTGACTAATACAGTGATACTTTTGAAACACTTTTTTCAGTCCTATTCATAAGAACAATTCATTAACACAAGCGACCACAAAAGTGTGGATTGTTAGCTGTTGCCTTGAAGGAAACTAATTATTACCGCTTAACGGCGTCTTTTGTCATAGGTGCAAACTGTTTTAGGAGCACCTAAATACTTGTGGTACTACGCATATATGCAGATGTCGGCACTGTGAGTATTTCGCAAGAGTATTGAGTTGTGGGAGAATATGTCGTAGAATTCAAGAGTTACCTCGAAAACACAATGTACTACGTGCAAAAACAAAAGGTGTGCACCTAATTAACCGCTCGCACGCCTCTCGCACCATCCAGAGGTGTATTGCGCTACCATTATGTTTATACTTATGTTGGTGTTTTGATATAGCTTTATATTAGGAGGAATACCAGGATAAATAATTTTTATTATAGGATGCTATCGACTATGTCTTCTTCAAGCTGTTTACTTTTTTAGGGATGACACAACAGAGTGTCCACGCATGTTGCAAAATTATTTGACTTTTACAATGGGCCGGCCACTTGCCTGACACATAAAAATAAACACATAAAAAACTGCTATAATTAAATAACATTGCGTGCAAAATAAATAGAGTAATGAATATATTTCAGCAATAGGAGTCATTATATCTTCTGTTGCAATAATATATTTTAATATCACTATCCCTTCACTTAATTTGTCTACTCTACGGTGTTGTTCTGGTATCTATTACATATAATTTTAAACCATAATTATCTTATTGCCCTAATGGCAAGATGTATGACTTATGAACCTTAAGGTCTGAGGTTAGAAGCGCAGGTCAGGTAGCGTCGTACTCTTTGCGAGGTCGGTGGTTGACCTGATAATCGATTTCTTATCAATATAGCAAAAAAATAAATATATTTATAAAAAATAAGCTACTGATATGCTGCTTTTTACAAGCTCTTCTATATTAGATAAAATAAATATGTTTGCTAATCCTGTAATAAATACGTACGCCAATTGAATTTATAGTATAACAATAACCAATGCTGGCTTACTAAAATGAACGCAAGAAGTGCCCAAAAGAAAAATCTAGAATTTTTAAAAACCACCTGCGATGGTAGTTTTCAAACCTGTTTATGGAATTGAAGACGTTAGAATAGTAATTTTGAAATTTGAATATAATATTTGCCTACACGCCTACGTGCTAATACAGCCATAACTTTTGATTCAACCGGAAAATTTTTACATTTATTTAAATGTATCTTATGACAATTTCATACATAAAGGATGTATCAAATTGTAGAATCAAGTTACTATTATGAAGTCAAGATTTTTTTTTATTTAACAATAGGGTAGATTGTAATATTATATTAATTAATCAGTTTGTAAGTCTGAATTACTAATTAGTAGTAAATGTACAATGCAACCTAAAATTGGTTTCTTGAACCTGTGCATCTATACGTTTACGTCTCTCGAGTTATGAAATAAAATTAATTAACATTTATCCCCGAAAACCCAATAAATACATTTCTACTGTGCCTATACCCTCACACTAGAAAATAATACTAAATCATCATCACAACCTTTTTAGAATTTTAATTAATATTTAAATATTAGCTAATTAATCTTAACCTGTGTTATAAACATGCAAAAACATCCAAAGGATTGAATAAAATTGAATTGAGTCAGAGTGCACAGATCTTTATGGATATTAATGTACGCCTGTGGAAAAGGATGACACACTTGTCACGAAGGTAAACAGCACAGACGTCGTCAAAGGTTACTCTGTGGATGCAATAAATGCAAGAAGCGTTGCATAAGATGACACCCGCGAACTCATGCCCTATGCACCAACTTTGGTCACGTCCTTAAAAACGAGATAATGCAGATGCTTTGATACTGATTAGCTGCATATTTTTGCAGTCACGCAGCGAAAATACTACGGGCATTGTTACGACCTATATTTTTATTTAAAACTGCCAATAGTTAATGCGTAAATTTTTACATTTAAACGTTTAATTTATTACAAACAAGCATAAAATACACCGCAAATGTGAAAAATTAAAATATTTAAATAAATTAAAAACTCAATTAACATAATTAATTGATAAAGCTTAGGTGCATGAATTAAAAATACTTTAAAAAATAATCAGGAGATAAAACTGCATGAATTAAAATAAATATCACCATATGTAAATAAAAAAAAACTCACCATTTTGCAAGTACTGGCAGGAATATCTGTATGTTGATTTGTTCAGGGAAGATATCCCATGTGGTGTCTGTCGGCGACGTTTGCGCCGGATTGTACTTATTCGTCTAATCACCTGTCCCTTTTATAGAGACGCGGGTTTGTCTAACCATTGCATACAGCAGGGGGAGCTTGTACTGAGTGCATAGTACAGGGCCGCACTCGAGCCTCTTAACAATTACAATTTATTACTATTATTTTTGTACCAGCAAAATAAAAGCGACTGGTGCAGGGTCCAGGACAATAGGATGTAAATAGAGAAGCTTGTGTCCAGCAATGGGGTGACAAAGGTTAAGGATAATGATTATACAAGCCACGAAAGCAACAAAAAACATAAGACTACATTTACAGCTTCGTGTCATCAAGCAAAGGGCAGTTTATTAGAGAGACATTGTTTTTATTGACATCATTATTTTCAGCCACAAGATTTCTACTGCTGAACAAGCCTCCACCAAAATTTGCATTTTGTTGGTCAGTCTTTTGTTCAGTAAGACTATATTTATTCCTTAAGCTAAAGATTACGCCTACTACCAAACCATGCGTAAACATTCCGTACCATTTTAAAACGTATAAAAGTTAACAAATCTGATAGTTATTTCCTTTTTTTTATGCAGGAGGAAATATGCAGAAAATCATTTTAAATTTCATTTTGTTGCAGATCTTAAGTACATAAATGTTTTGTTTTTCTGCTATTCACATCACGCATTTTTATTACAAATGACGTATATAGAGAATAATGTCACCAATCAGGCATTTGATGCTTCCATAGTGTTGGCACATCAGTTATTTATTTACCATTGCAAAGATTTATAATTATCGTTGTTAATTTACTTCACAAATCAAGTTATTTGTGGATGTTTATTGTTGACTAATACCAGCTCCGATAAAGTACAAAGTCATCAGTATTTCTGGAAACCAAATCAGCTAGCACTGATCCAAAATACAACTATCAAATACCTTAAATTACGCATAAATACGCAAGATCTAATACAATCTTACTATTGCTTTTTGCTTGGCAAAATGACATCTGAAGATAGTGTAATTTATTACGAAAACGGCAACGATTAAGGATAACTAAATAACTTTCGTCAGTTGGAATTCTTATAGTGAATTGTTTTCTGTCAAACCCATTTTAAAACTAAATTGATTAATTAGGTTCATTGCCACGACACCGCCAGAAAAACCATGTTCTCCTTTTCTTTCAGTCACATGTGAAAATTCCATAAATTTTATAAAGGCTGGATATGCATCCTACTCAAAAATCACTATAGATTTCCATCAATCAAAATCATTACAGCTCAAAATATAGGTAGCAAAAATGAAAGTTTGCAAGACTAGAGACTAGCCGAGTGGGCAAAACTCATCCGACGTTCAAAGTGGTCACGCAGTTCGGCTCTTTCTTGCAACATTATCTCGTTCAGGTACAATAGAATAACTATCAAGAGTCTCGTAAAACGCCTAACCAAACCCAACACTTAAATGGTACGCACGCTTTATGTCAAATGCATTGCGAACTGCGCCTCGAAGATGCCACTGTATAGGGTATTTTACAATTTTATTTGCACATGCATTTGCTAACTGCGCTGACACATAACTCCGCATTAACTAGCAAACATTTTACAAAAAGGTGTGCCTCTAATCAGTGGCCTTTGTGGCGGTAAGAAGCTTGTTTAATTTAATTTTTTACTCTATTCATGAATATATTTAATGTTCGGTTTCACTTACCAATTTACAATACATGAGAATATGACTCCATGTTTCCTATATCGTAAACATTAGCACAGAGTTTATTGTCCTTTCTAAATAATGATTAAATTACATTTATAAATCATCATGACTACAACAAAAAGTTTATTGTAGATTAAGATGAGAATAAAAAGTAAAACCATATATCGGTATAACCATACTATATGTTCGTTTTTAAATTAAATAGAATTTCCTTACAATATTTCAACATCATCTTTTAGATAAGGTTTTTTATTACATCTAATGTTGTGCTATTTTATAGATATAATGAAATTAATAGCGAACATATATCTTGTGAGGCAGAAAAATATCTTAAAATTGTACCTTATTCAAGGCTTTTGAGGCTTAGAGCTTTGGTTATCCCAGGTATTCAGTTTTATATCTATTTCAATGGCGGGTTAGACTTCTCCAATTGCTTGTTTAAGAGATTAATAAATAATAATAATAAAACAGAATTATGATGCTTATAAATGTATTTGACCATGTTTAACCTTTTTTAACTATGTTTTTTTCCTATACTCGACATATTATCCTATTTGAATTCAATCACATGCTGTTAATAAATTACTATGTTTAACCCTTAATTTCATAACGTATACTATACTATACGTATACTTTAAAAAAATACTGAGTCACTACGTTTGAAAAAATTATAAATTTATTTCTACTATACGATATGGCAACATTTTATCTGTCAAATAAAACTATTTTTCTAGTTTATATGTTGGAATGACATTAACATTTGACACGTATAAGTTTTTGAAAATGAATCCCCAGCGCCTGTTCTCGGTAATTACCATATTTTTGTTGATTTTTATGTCAAAACATATTGATTTTGCTTTCACATATGATGCAAAATTATTAATAAATGGAATTACTTCCTAATAACTAACTTTCTTGCAATAATTTCAGTGATAATTGACGCTAAAGGTCAATGTATAGCAGGCTATACATTTCGCTATATTTTACAAAGTGAACTTATTAACATTAGTATAGTAGGCTATACATTTCACTATACTCAAGTAACAAATATCCCTAATATTTGTATATTATACTATACATTTCTAACTAAAAGCATCTAGCATGATCTCTTAATACTTGTCCTTTTTTTTATTTTTCATTATTTTTAATAACTTAGACTGCAGATTTTTGCATGTCCTATGTCTTTTTTTATTTAACAGCGGAAATCCATAACTAGATCGCTCCGCATCCTTGCTTTGATCCCGCCTGAAGATGGTAGATCCGACGTTAGTGGTGATTTTACAGGAGAAGAAAAGAACGAAACTCATATTTTGAAAATAACGTGATATTACGTCTTCTGATACTCCTTCGATTGACATTTTTTTTTGCATTGGCCCAGCAAACGAGGAAGCACGTCACTTGATGGTGAGTGATCACTGCCGCCCATGAACGTCCATAACCGTTGGATCATAGATGTGTTGCCGGCCCAACAAATCGAAACGGGAAAGCGGGGTGGGAAGAGGAAAGGGGTGCCCAATACGGCAAACCGGCAATCTCACTCACCGACTGAAATGCGTCGGCAAAGATGACATCTTCATGTCGATCTTCTGTGAGACAGCGGTACCACCCCGGACAGCCTGCTCATTCATGCTGAGTCATGACTGACAGCGGTTATCACATTGAACTATATTGACTCGTCTCTTGAAAGATTTAATTCGTTTTCTGAAGACAATACTGCAATATTTTGACGTAAACAAACCTATCGTGGTCTGGAGTCAAATTCAGAGGAAGAATATCTATCACCGCATATACCCCAAGAATGTATTACCCCATATACTTCCCTACTACCTCATATAATACTACCAGATACTAACATTCATTGTCAGTATCTGGTAGTATTGTGTAGTTACTTCACCTCCGATTATTTCACAAAATGTTGAATCAGCCTCTACGAAATAGGTGACCTATTCACCAATTACATTAATGCCTTCGTGTTCTTCCAGGAAAGGAGATTTACCGTCTATTCCACCAATATTTCTTCTCTTTCATCGGATCTTTTTCTACACCGTCCAACTTCATTGTAAATTAATCCCGTCAGTCAAGAAAAACCCCCACTAAAGATTTAAACGAATGTTTGCCACATAACTAAAGTCTCTCCCGTCCATATTTAGGAAAAATATAAGATACCTTCAATGTGCTATTGTTTTCGAAGATAACGTTTAAGCAGAATTGTATCTGAATAAATCTTCTTTGAACTACGTTCTTGATTTCTTTTCAGATGATATAATTAATGACATTGTTCATAATTCTAATCAATAATCAGGATAAGAGACTGGTCGTTCTATTAATGTTAATAACGAAAAAATACGTGCCGTCATATATACATAGATGTCATCATATTCTTCTACAACGAGATGTGGGTTCATTGCCGGAATAATAACTCTAAGAAGATACCAACAAGTTCGTAGATTTCTGCATTTTGCATAAATAATTCGCTCGTATACACATAATCCATGTTTGAAAATCAGACCTTTTACCTTATTTTGCAATTAATATCAGTTAGGGCTTGGTATACCGAATAAGAGATATATTTTTTTACAAGTATTTATGATAAATATTTATTTTTTGCTATGTTAATATTTCCTACATTACGGTTTTCAGTTGTAAATGTATAGTATATTATACAAACAATCCGGTATGTACAATTCTAAGCATAAGATTATGTATAGTATATTATACTATGGGTATAAAAAAAAATAACCGGTGAATAATTTTTTTCTTATTTTTTTCTGTCTCTAATGGAATATAATATAACGATTATTTAAGAAAAACATATAAGTTAAAGAAAAATGTATCTTGCCAAATTAAGGGTTAATACCACTTACATGCTCTGGCTATAAATTACTTAATATAAATATATTTTTACGTGTTCTTTACTGTTTTGTTAGGTTTTAAACATTGACCATAAATATAACCAGTTACGTACATTACTTTACAGTTTTGTAAAGTACCTACCATTATAGTATGTTTTTTTTTTTTTCATTTATTTGGTTCACAAAACTGGTTACAAACAAATGACATTCCTTAAAAACAGTGATACAGTAGAGCATACAAAATACTTGCAACCTTCTAGAAGTGAACGCAACATGCATAAATTAGAAGTAAATATTAACAAAAATAATAGATATAGGAAAAATGAAAATCTAGAATGAAAGGACGCGGTACAAATCGTGTCTGGGTTATATTATATATTTAAATGTTTTAATCTTAGCTGAGGCAGGCGAACCAAAAAAGATGTCATAATAATTACAAATACTATTATAAGAAGAGCACATTCGATAAAGGGGTGAATGTTGACCGAGATTCGTTTTGTACAGGGGAAGAGCGAAGGTTTTTCGATTTAGTAAGCGGCTGCTAGGACGAAATACGTTAAGTTTAAGACGTTGCAACATATCAGGACAACTAACGTGAGAATTGATAAGT
Organism: Hyles euphorbiae; assembly: GCA_023078785.2. Lineage (NCBI taxonomy): Eukaryota > Metazoa > Arthropoda > Insecta > Lepidoptera > Sphingidae > Hyles > Hyles euphorbiae. The sequence continues at coordinate 17,011,519 of CM041050.1, forward strand.
TTGTATAAGAACATTACGTCGGCAACTGTTCTACGCTTCTGAAGAGTTGTAAGGTTGTAATAGGTTAGACGTGAGTTATAGGATAGTAGTTGATTACATTTAACATCAATAAAAGTTAAGTGGTAAAGGAATCTTTTTTGAACCCTCTCTAATCTGTCTGAATGGACTTGATATCGAGGGTTCCATATTGGACTGCAATATTCCAGGATACTACTACTTTCAAATATTGTAATGCTTATACAGGGTATATCAAGACTGCTACCGAAAACGAAGTTGGGTGGTAGTTTTAGTGACTTCAGACACAATGCAACTATATTTTGTGCAAAAAATTGCGACGATTTTTTTTTTATTTTTTTTCTATCGTCGTATTAGGGTGGTAAATACATAGTTTTTTCTTAAATTATAGTATACCCCCTTTTATTTTTAAACACGCTATAGTACGCAAGGCTTTAAATAATTATTTTAGCAACAACTATGGATTTACCACCCAAACTAGACAATATTTAAAAAATAATAAAAAAAAATTGTCGCGTTTCTTTGCAAAATTTTTAGTTACATTGTGTTTGTAGTCACTTAAACTACCACCCAGATTTGTTTTCGGCAGCACTCTTGATATACCCGGTATATTTACATAATACAACATTTTTTAACTAAAAAAAATGGTGAGTCATGACTTGATCATATCATATATGGACTGGTTTATTAAAATTTTAGTGTAACATGATATTCGTGTCTAATTTTTTCTTTTATTCACAATAAGCTAATGGTAACATCATTACATTCTCAATCATTCACCCGAAGAAACCTGGAGTGATTTCTTAATCATACAAAATGTCAGTTTTATACCACAAAAATAATTTAGGCACAGAAACACTGACATGAGTGAATTAATTTTATAGGTCATCGGACCAAATTAAAACAATAAAACTATTATAGCATTGTTTCGTGTACAAAAGACAATTATGTTACGCGTCTATGCGAATTCCAGTCGAGAGGTTAATCACATTATACCACGAGATGGATGATTAGAAGGATCTTTTGTGTGACGTTTCACACAGTCCACGCTTTGGGCTGGCCGCTCCCACCCATTTCTACACTTCGGTGAGGTCGACTCCAAATCGAGTATCTTGCGGGTGCGTTAACGGACCGATTCGATTTAATTGCCTATTAAAAGTAATTAAACGCGTTTTTATTATCTTATAATTCCTAATTTAACGCTGTTATTTTATATGCTTTTTAATTTATGAACTGTTTTTGTCACGCGTTTAGAACTTCAGATGTACTATAAAATATCTTGAGACAAATTTTTGTAATATAATTTTACGGTGTTAACTCTGAATAAATAGCGTAGCGAAATCAATTAAAAATAATATATGTAAACGATTGAAGATAAACATTGCATCGTCGACATAGTTGCCTTTAAACGTAATCATTTTATCTTTTTCTTAGGATGACATATTATGTCATCGGTCTAATGACTATACAAGATCACATACCAGGCTCGATAACATAAGCTTAAAACTTACGTATATTTCTTCTTGACCATTAATGGTTATGTCGTATACAGTATATAGTAGCAAGTTTGCTACTGAAAACGAATTACAAATTACAATAAAAATACATCGCTTTTTTGCTACATTTTTAGTTGCATTGTGTCTGAACTCACTAAAACAATCACCCAGCTTCGATTTCGGAAGCAGGCTTGATATACCTTGTAGAAATTGACGCATCGACAAAATTAATTCTATTTTATCCGTGGTTATGTTATAAATATTGTTTTATATCTTTTTTTATGCTATTAAATGACGTGTGTGCTGATAACACCAATTGGTGTATTTGGGTGTGGCGCTACAATTAACATAATATTGTAATGATTAGAGAGTGGATACCTTGTGTATAATAATGCTGTGACATATTTTATTGGCTATGAGCAAACAGTTTTATACCTACCAATATAATATATTATCGGATGATGTTTAGGCGATGAATTAAAATATACAAATAATTTTACTCATCGCTGCCAGGTGGCCGGAATTATTTTATTTTCAACATTCTTATTGCATTACAAATGCTTTCTGCATCCTTAGTAACAAACCGTTTATTTTTATCTTCATCAGATGTTGTGTTACATATATTTATAGAAATATTATCGTTCAAGGTACAAGGGTGCATATGTACATTGGTATTAAGTTACGAACTAAACAGATGTGGTTAAGCCTTAGCGTGGAATGAATTACATTGCAAGGAAGGACGCGCGTGCTGCCGTAATATGACGCAGCTTAACCTCCCTTATTTTTCATTTCATACCAGCAGCTTTAGGATAATCATCACTCGGTTTACCGTCCAACTAAACTCCGTTTAAAATTTCATTCTCTTCAACCGTGTAATTGTAGTTTTACGTAAATGTTATTAAAATTGTGTGAATTACACCTATACAAAGTTATATCGGCATGAAAAGTGTAAAACTTCAGATGGTACCTAATATTTTTGTTGGAAACTAGTACATACAAAGAGTTATATATAAATATTATGACGATTTTTGGAACAATATAATGAAAAACAATTTTTATATGTGAAGAAATAAATCCAAAAAAAATCACTAACTTTGCCACACAGATACGAGGACGTCGCGCTGTTGGACTCAGATCCACTCCGAAATTATGTTGGCATTCTTTATCTGCTAGATAAATATTTTAATTACGGTAATTATATAGTGACAGAATTCTGAATGTATACCTACATAGGATTTTGTTATAGCCACTACTGGCGTTGTCAAATGACCACAACCAAGATCGATGGTTTAAGGTTATTCATATTAACCTAGCTCCATGGCGCCGGAAAAATGCATTGTTCTTATTATCCTACGATCTACTTCACGCATTTTATATAAGCCATTACACGATCTAGGTAATAGCCTTCCCACAGCCCGGCTTACTTGCCAATTTATCTAATTTTATCATGTCGTTCGATAAATTCATCATTAAGTTTACGAGGGCATCACAGAAGGCTCGATTAGTGCCATTGCCAGCAAAAAACATCCCTAAGTACTTCTATGTTGTGGATAAATTAATATTAATAGTCGGAGTGGCGCCGGCTGCCGCTCGCCGCAGCCCCGCCGTTGACGACTGTAAGCACTGCTTTTTAAAATAAACATTGTTTTTCCAGACACTCCTTGCTACATCACGTAACAGTGGAATTATTTGTTTTTCGAATGGTATTGCTTTGACTACTTACTTAATCATGTCCGAGGAAAATCATTGATTGGTGATAGATCTCTCATGTATGAGAGACCGCGTAGGTAGGTATCACCGTCATGGCTATTTCTCCAGCCAATTAGCAGTAAAACGCACTGTTGTGTTCAAGATTGGAGTCCGGTTAAGGACATTGTAGCCAGAGTAAATACTACTACTGGAAATATTGAAACTTAAAAGCATTGGGAGAGCAGTGGAATGCCAAGCATTGCTTTATAGATATGGTGTTGTTTGGCTTTGCTACTGCCATGAGCGGTCGCTTCGATTACCATCAGCCGAATACCATGCTCGTCTCGCCATTCCTTGCAATAAAACGAGGAATTATAGTTATTGCTAGACGCTGTCATACAACATTTTGCTAGTGGCTACAATTTTTTTAATCGGCGTCATAATGGCGACTAGACAATTGATGGCACTTCGGCATATTTGTTCAATAGTAGGCAGTACAAATAAAACCACCGCAGTAGAGGCGTTGATCGTATTTATTCTAATGCACGTCCTTTATATGCTTCGAAATAAATTATTTATAAAACTTGGCAAGTATTGGCCATTTTTCAATGCTATCCATCTTAATCTCAGACGTGACTTCAGATATTACATCCCGGTGACGTTCATTTTTCCTTAACATTTCCTTCAAACTTCAAGCGTGATGTGAAAAACATCTTGATAGTGCTATTAATATACTATGACATTGCTACTTTCAATTTACATATAAGTTGACCTTTAAATCACAAGTTTGATGCACCTGCATTCAACAAGCCATTACTTAAATAGACTGTGCGCAATCCATCTCTCATTGCCTCTACATTTGATTTTCTTCAAGAATAGATAATTTCTTAACATTTGTCTTCACTGATAGGAAGTCATCTGTTAGTCACAGACAAGTAAAAGCTGGATTTGATACAATAAAGTTGCAGGATGTAGCTTGATGCAGACAACTTCCACCAGGTCACTGAGAAATCCCAGCGGGAGATTTATTAAGTTAATTTCGCGTGACATTACTGTAAATATTGACTCCATCAACAAAAACATAAGTACCTTAAACAAGTGTGGGAAAAATATAAATTGGTAATAATAACTCTCGAGAAGTTGACGGTTACGAATCTATTGCCTAGCTGTGTCGTATTATCTCAATATTGGTTTATTATTCATAGTTCAGCTCATAATAAAATCAACCAGTACATTTCCAGACACATAAATAGTTTCCATACATATTATTTCGATTTTTGTATAATATGAATCTCTTTAAGGCTAAGCCATTCACTGCTTAAATAATTTTACATTGTATCTATACATAATATATTTCGATTTTACATTCTACCTATACATAAGATAAAATTTAGAATTAAGAATTGGAAATTCAAAATGTAAGTATAAACACCAGCTTTTACAATTTAATTTTATAGTTAACGTACAAATAATATCCCAATCCAAGACTGAGTATCATCAATCTAATACAAATGCTTCCGAAGCTCACATCGTCAGGAGGCTAAGTGACGTTGTCCATATCGGGTTCCCTTCGGTAAACGCGCCCGCCTCCTGCTAAGAGTTTAGTGTTACCGATGACCCCTATTAGTCGCACCTTACGACAGACAGGGGACGTCAAGATATTCTGCAAGCCTAAGGCCGCAGGACGCAATTTAACCTAACAATTCAACCTCATCTAAGCCAACATTTGGATTGCAATGTTTTGACGACCTAAAAGTAAATACGAAGTATTATCTATATACATTTTGTTGTTACGATGCACTAGGGTGCTAACGTAGTCATAAGTTCCGTTTTACAAGCTTCTGTTTTTTGTTGAAAATAAATCATAGAACAGTAGTCATGAATAAAACAAATCACGTGCTACAAACGTGAACGAGATAAATGATATTGACAACAATTTTTATAAGACTGGTCTTCGTTTATGGTGCAAATGCCGCGTTGTGCGTGTGCAAATCAATAAGTAATCATAGTGTAATCTACATAAGCCTGGCAGATCCTTATTGCGATATCGCACTCCATTTAAATAAATCTTCAGTCGGACACATCCGATATTTAAGATATAACACAACGCTGACATTTCGGTGCGTCTGCTATCAACGAATTACTCAGAGATGTTTGAACGTGTGGCATTAAATTATTTTGAGGACATTGTTCGCCTAGACATGGGACGTTGTAATATTAAAAACTATAAACTATACTCTATTGCGTATCCTCTAATAAATTATATATTCGGCAATAAAACTGTTTTATTATGTGTTACGTGTCACACATTTTTCGTCAAACTTATGTGATGTAATTATACATTTCTCATGAAGTTGTTACATTTTTGACATCTTTTGGCTATAAAATAATCTTTATCATGTCTGGACAAAAAGACCGAGACTAGATTCGATTAGTTTCTATAAATCATAAAGAAATCGCATGACATGTCCGAACTTAATTAATCATTTGGGTGTCGAATCTCCATGCTTAATTGTTGCTTCACGTTTTAATCGCACAAAAAATATAAAAATCACGATAGGCATCTTATTTTTTTTTTAAATATAACAATAATTTGGCATATCCTTCAAAAAGATAAAACTTATCTTAACCCAATAAAAACCCGATGTACCGGGCTCAACTGCAGGTTTATTACCATATTTATATATGACATTTTACAGAAACCATCTCAAGTAGTAGATACGACACAGAAAATTAAACTGTGAACTTTGACACGTAGGCAGGTATAAACAGACGGTCTACCTACTTGCTTAATGTTAGTATAATAACATGGCGCCGAAGATGTTCTCTACAATGATTTCTCTTAACAAGTTTCGCTTGTTAGATATTTTCCGATACAATATGACTTGCTTATCCGATACACAATTTATATGTAATTTTAATAATTTTGTCATTACAAAATTAATTAATTTGTATGTATGGATTTCTTAACTAAGAATATTTGCTCTGAGAATAATATGCTATGCGGTCCTTTAATTCCATATATTTTATTAATAAATGTATTATTTAAACTGTAATATTTATTTAGACAACAAAATGCTGTAAGTTGCGTAGGGTCATACTGCATCGTACTACAAGAATTCAAGGGGCAAAAACGAAAATCCTATATTTTATATGAGTTCATATTTTTACCCCTAACATACAACTATTAAGGTGTTACCCCAACGCAGCTCTATAATTATTGACCGAATATTAAGGGCAATATAAAAACCATAAAACAATATATTTAATGCAAAAATACCTTTTTATAGAAGAATGGAATAACTTAAATCTTATATTAGGTTATGATTTAACCCTGATATATTATTATCTAAAAAAATATATCATAAAATCTATAGGTACCTGGCCTGTCCGAATAATCAAGTGACCCAATCAACATGTATTTATTTTACACGAAAAAGGTTACAATCAAGTAGATGTCGCAATGGCAACAGAAACAAAATAATTTATCAGCAATTGTATTAATACACCTGCCCTTTTTAAGTTGATTATGTTGTTTATATTTTTCCACGAATAAAATACAGCAATTCCAAAATACACCCTTAATCTACAATGCTGTCGATACAATTGTCAAGCATCATCATAAATTACATATACATAACATGCAATACATAACCACTCTCAATCGTACACTCGATTGCAAAGGAGGCCTGTGCTCTGCAGTGGGACGTACATATACGTATATGGACTGATACAGATACATACATCATAAATTATATAGTATGCCTTTGTATTCTGCTGTAGACGTTCATGTACTTATATGCAAGCTTTCCAAAGGCGCGGCTGTTTTATTGCTACAAGGCCGCGCCAGGCGCAATGATGAAAATTTACAGAAAACGTCTACTTCTGCGTCAAAATTATAGAGCACATTTTTGGGACCAGATTTCATGTCTACCGGTAAGATATTCACCTCTTATTATAAAAGAAACCTATTGAGATAAAATAAACAAGAACACCTTATCGGCGGCTTCAGAAGCTCCTGTTATGTGGAATACATAAAGCAAGCGATGCATTCAAGTCTACATTTCTTTTTAATTTTCCCATTTCCGTCTTTATTCATATCCGCGGTTTTTGTAACTATCATCAGTCTACGTCAGTATAAAGAAATGCTAAGGCGAAATCTGCATTTCATGTTATAAAAATATATGTGTCAATTCCAATAACAAAACTATATTTTAACTTGTTTACGAGCGATCCGATTTGAATATTTTATCATTAAATTTTATTATCACATGTAAATATATACATGCAGAATTTACATAGTGAAATAAAATATCTTCAAACGAAGATTTCACTTGCATTTCAATTCACATATTGGGTAATTTAAATGTTAAATAATGAGCAAATCCTGTTGTGGGCTCGATGCAAATTATAATTACTCTTAATCGCAAAAGGCCTTCACTTTAAAGACAGTTTTAGTTGGCATGCGCCTAAATCAATTCCACTCAGTATTTACTATTTTCTTGAATTGTAAACCTTTTAATCATTTACTTGACTCGTCTACATGCCTACACGATAATACGAAATATACGAAATAATAATTATAATCTAGCCAACAATAAATAAACCTAATCTATGATTTGATAAATCGAACTTTTGTTTACGAACATTATACGCTCGTCTCCGTTTATTATTTCAAGTTATCCTTACGCCTAATCTTTGATGTGGGAATGGCCATTAATTTGCCAGCTAAATAGCTACAAAGTGATTATAGCGTCCGTCAAAGAAATATCAGTAAGTCCCGTATGAACTTTGACTTTACACACTTATATTATACCTACTAGAATTACGATTATTATACATAATTTAACCATTTCATACGACTACAAACTGCTTCGGTACATAAATATATGACATTTGAGATTCAATGCCAGTTATTAAGTAATTAAGGAACGTTTAAAAACATGATATCTCACTATATTTATTAGTTACTTAGAAAAATATATTGTGTACCTTTTTCTTCACCGTTGTAATAGTACGGGCCAATCATTCATCTCATTGTGGCCCTGGTATTGTCACCCTTGTCCATAAGACGCAACACCACTAAGAAGTTTGTCACGCTGAGACAAGGTGTTAAGCTTTTTAATACCTTATAATTTCAACGGCTAAACAATGCAAGCCAACACGACGACTCACTCGAGAAGGATGTACACACATTTGTTATATTTTACAAACGATATTTCATTTAGTTTTGCTTTTTAAGTTTGTCCAGCTTTGTGAACCAAATAACGAAAATCTTTTAAGACAGACCATTTTAGTATTTGCACATCCTCCATTTTTGCTGCGTAGCGGAAATAGACAAAGTGATACGTTGCTACATAATTGGGGAAGGAGGGCCTAAGATAAATGATGAATATGAGTGCTCCAACATAATAATTACAATATAATGTTTTTATGGTTAAAATAATCTGAGTAATGAATTATTAATTCGTTTTCATATTTTTACGTTAAATGGAAATAATGTATACGTGATGTTAAATGCAGTTTAAAATAAATTAAACATAGTGTCGTTTAGTCGCTGGATGCAGGCCGCTTCCAACAGGTCGATGTGGAGATCCTTGGGGGAGGCCTATGTTCAGCAATGGACTTCTTGTGGCTGAGATGATTAGGATGATGATAATGTCGTTCTAGCTTTTCTTCACAAAACGTTTTGACAAACACTTCATTAATATGTAATTATTTCGTAAATTGGCCGATAATATTTATCTGAAGCAAAATATCGTTTAGTGTAGGTACCTACTTATAATTTGAAGGTAGATTGCTTGGTATTTCATTATTATCACCAACATGATATTTAATAGTAACGACAGTATTTTCCCTACACACACAGATTTTTGCATCATCGCTTTATTAATTTAATAGTTGATCGATATTGTAAACTTTACACTCAATACTATCTACCTGAAATATTTTTCAAGTAATCATATCCGTACTAATATATTATTAACGTTGCAAAATTTGCTATAATTGTGAAGGAACAAATAAGCTTTTTTCCATGTACAAGTCAACCTTGTGTGCACGTTGCACCGCAATCGGCACCCGCAATGTGCCCAGTGACCCCTAAGACTCATTTCACATCTTACAACAGGCAGTGAATACCGTGGAAGAATTATTAAGCCTGTTTCACACAGGACATGTCTTCACTGACCTTGAAGGCAGTAAGTATAATGTAGTACTTTTGGAGACAATCATTTCTTGCCTGCCGATCTAAATAGGTCGGCTTGCTCAAAGCTGAATATTCACTAGTTGATTCAGAAACACTTAACACTGCATATTGGTGTAAAGCACTGAGATGGGATTTCTGTCGCAAAGTAGCTATAAATAATGATAATACAAAAAAAAATGTAAAGCGCCACCTAATTTAATTATAAGAAATTAATAATCCTGTAACTTAATTAAAAAAATGATGTGTCGCCTCATTATTCAAACTACATTTTTTTAAAGATTTTCTTTATAATATTTTGGATCAATTGGATTTGGTTTTTTAAGCGTTAAATTCAAAGGAATGAAAAAAGCCGACGTCGTTGAAATTTTAATTAATTATTGATACGAGTATGCCAACCCACGGTCACAAAACTGCACGTGTTTCAGAACCACGCCTTACAAAAATGCGGTATACTACATATTTTCTAGAATCTATTGTATAAATTATAATGGATTAAATTGAGATTAAACATTTTGCAACACGATTCGGCAATATTCTATTTTTATATTCATGGTTTTAACATCGTGAGAAGTAAGGCAAGAAATCCATAAGAATTATAACTATTATCTAAAAAGATTAGAAAATTTGCAAGCGGGCTAAAAGCCTTTCTGCATAATTAATGGTTAAAACAGAGCCTATACGTGGCAGGTGAATCTCTAGTCTCTACCGGTGATTGAATTGAAGGGTATTCGATCAGTGTCGATTTTTAATTAACCTGCTATCACGCTGTAATATTAATGTGATTTTCTTAAAATCTACCAAAATACGACAAAAATTTATATATTATGTGTGATTATGTATACAAGTGGAAATAAACCGAAGATTGCTTAGAAATTGTTCAATGTAAAATAATCGACTTTATTTCGTCTTCAAATTCGCCTGCACCCGTCGTCGTCCTAAATGTTCCATCGTCTTCCATGCAGTCCTCTTAGGAGAGAACGGAATAGGTTCCGCCCTTCCGCACTTGTATATCATAATCAATCATTCTCTTCCATCTTAATTAATTTCATTCGTCATCTCTTTCGCCCAACATGTTCCATATGAATCGTTTGTCTGTCGGTTCATTCTAGTCATCTTTTTTTTAATTTCTGTATTGCCATGAATGGTAAGATGAGCATACCGTTCGCCTGATGGTAAGCTATACGACAGCTCATAGACAGTAACAAAACCAAACAACACCTTGAATTACAAAGCAATGCTTGGTATTATTCCACGCGCTTGCCATCCAGAGACATAAGATGTTAAGTCTCAATATGTCCAGTAGTTACTCTAGCTACAATGACGTCCTTCAAACCGAAACACAACAGGGCATTTACACTGCTTTTTGATGGGAGAAATTGAATTTGCGGTGGTCCCTACCCAGATAGCCTCTCACGTATGAGAGACCTGTACTGTATCAGCCCATATACGTCCCACTGCAGGGCACGGGTCTACTCTACAATCGAGAATACGATTGAGAGTGGTTAGGCCATATAGTCCACCACGGTGGCCTAGTGCGGGTTGGCGGACTTACATACCATAGGAATTCTTATAAATCGCTATGGTATGCAGGTTTCCTCACGATGTTTTCCTTCACCGTTTTAGTGCATGGTGATTGATTATCAATACACACATGACTCCGAAAAGTCAGAGGTGTGCCCTGGGTGGGATTCGAACCCGCGACCACCGTGAACATGTGGGCAGCCGCGTCTAGTTCGTTTACCAACAGGCCACCACGCACTTTTGGCCACCACGCACTTTTGAGATGAGAGACCTACCACCAGTTATTTATATCCTTTATTGTACACTAAATAAACTTTACAATAAAATATCATATTACATAGGAGTAGAAAGGGCTCGAGCATATCGCTGACAATTTCAAGGAACATTCGATGTACTAAGTATATCGAATGTTCCTTGAAAAATAAGATACGAAACTAAGTTACCATAACTCAGGCTATTAAATCAATAAAAGTAAATCATAAAATTAAAATAAAAGAGTTTCATCAAAGACAAAATTTATACACATAATTCACGAATTACCACAATAAAACCATATATCTTATATATTTGGCTATTTGAGGACATCACTAAATGTCGCTTCTTACAATGCCGTCTATTAGGAAGCGGCAATGTTTCGTGATCAAACTGGCCAATTCAATAGGCCGTTGGGACATCCGAATAACCTTGGACTTTGTAAACATAAACTATGTACATCTAAATGGCTAAATATCATAAATAATCGGTGGCCTTAATGTTCCTCTGCTGAATGTATAACGCACTGATCCGTGTTGAGTTTCATACAATAAACATGCCATGAGATGTACTGATGCTTGGAACAGGTTAGACCAAGATGTGTCCAACTATAAGCAAAAAAGTGGACCGGTCCCACTGTCATAGTATCTGATTGAACATATTCATAAAAGTTGATAAAATCATAACAAACCAACATCTTCAAAGTGCCTCAGCGGTGGTATTAGGCACAATAATTGCTACGTTTTCGTCAGAAATATGATCCATTAATTAGATTTTATAAGCTAGAATGGACTTGTCAGACTAATTAATTGATATTTTGAGTATGATTTATGAGGCTTTTAAATAACAAAACATAAGATGAAAACCGAATAAACTATGCATTTATAATTGGAAGGATTTTCTGACAATCATATTATGATATAATATTTATATATTTATTTTCTGGCGACTTTAGGTATGTAAAATGGATCCTAGATTCTGTTAAGAAAAATACGTTCTGAGTCATTAGAGCAAATATTAATATTAGCCGGATATTCTATATCGCGTCACGTTGATCTTTGATACGTTTATTAAAACGTTTTAATCCATTTTATGTCTTATTTATTCAGGCTAGTTGTCAACTAGGTTTTTTTTATAGCATAGCTCCGGCAAACGAGCAGACTGGTCACCTGATGGTAAGTGATTACTGCCGCCCATTACCATCCATAGCACTTGAATCATGGATGTTTTGCCGGCCTATCATTGGAAAGAGAGCGGGAAGGATAAAGGATGGGAAGATGTGATATCCGGCAATCTCACTCACCGGAAAAAACGCGACTAAAATGTCGCTTCACGTCGATCTTTGTGAGACAGTGGTTTCGCTCAGGACGAACCTGTCTTTTCGTTCATGCTAAGTTATATCTGATATTCTGACAACAGCGTGGCATGAAATCTATCGCATTAATAACATATTATTTAATTATTATACATAATTTAATCTTTGTTCGTAATTTAATAATATTAATATGAGTAGCTGAAAAGAAGCTATTATCACAAAAACCAAACAACATTTACTATTTATACTGCCTCCAGTAGATATCTTAATTATATAACTTTGTGTACAACCTACAATAAGTACTTAGATATCATTTGTAGTAGATCTCCATCATTCCCAGGTAGTAGAAAACCATTAAACCCTATAAACAGCACCAATAATTCATTGCATTGTCTCTCTAGCGACGTGACGGTCAGCTCAACATAAGGTTGACAACTAAAAATCACACAATTGGCATATCCCTCGCACAACATAAAAATATTTAAATTATCGGGATGGGTAAGGCTCAGGTAAATCAAATGGTATTAATAATGAAGCGATTGTACCCGGTAAAATATAGCCATGTAGAGGCAACATCACATCGCAAATGCTAAGGTCGGACCGATGCGGACCGCATAGCATCACGACGGTATCTGATCGGGAGGTTAAGATCACACCTATCACATCACTCAACCCATGGCTTTGTTCTAACTCGTTAGCTTTAGTAATTGTTTTTGCGTCATCTGCTCATGTGTTAATGTTAACAAAGGTGAACTTTGAGTGCTGTTCTGTGTTTGATATGCAGAAAGCTTTTTTAAGCAAGAAACGTGATACAAATCTGGAGAGTAAACTTAAAACCTTAAGAAAAATCTACTTTTTTTAATCCGCAATTATATTAAAAATAAAACAAGTAGGAGCACTTGAAACATATTATATTTTATGCATCCTGTTCATCAGTTTTCTGAACGTAGTAAACTTATTGTTACACAAAAATTTTAATAAAGAAATGCAACATAACTATCACTGGAGCAAGACAATCAGCGGTTGATGTCAGCAACCCAATTAAATTAATAATTTTAAATCATTTGTAACAATAAATTCTGAAATGACAGCCAATAAATAAATAAAATATATGGCTAATTTAAATGTTTCAACCTGGCTTATCGAGAATCTTATGTTGCACATTAATTCTCACTGCATTAACGCTATAACCCGACACCTAAGTCATATCATTGTGAAGACGATGTAAAGGTCCGTCATGTATTGCTAGATACTTATGTAAACATTTATATTGAGAAGTAACTTCTATACATTTGAATAATGTGTAAACATAGTTATACAGTGTTCATTTGTGCAAGAATCTAAGGGTCAGGGGGACATAGCCCTGAAAAAGCAAAATAAATTGGAAGGAAATATTATAGCTTTAATTAATGAGTACTCTCGATCGTACTCTCTATTGAAGACGGGGTTTGTGAGCTGCAGTGGAACGTATATGGGTTGAAAAATGATAATGATGTCGTTCTCTTAAGGTAATTAATCAATTAGTTTTTTTTAGTCGGCAGACACAGTGACATTGTGTCTAATGGTCAGTGCATCCCAAATAGAGAATCTAGTAACTAGATGGGTATAGTGTTGCATCGGTGGCGTAGTTGTACTACGATACGATTTCAACGCTGAAGTCTCGGGTTCGAAATCCGGGTCGGGCAAAATTATATTAGATTATTGTATTTATATTATTATTAGCACGGAGTCAGGAATTTGTGCCCGATATGGCGATAGGCTCACCACCTAACACATCGTAGGACCGAACAAACAAAGCGAAATGTAGATGTCCTGATAGCACTTCTGCCTATCCCAACTGGAAAAAATTGGTATTTATGTATGTATAAATATAGTAAAATTCGCTGATTTAATATGCTACCCTGTCCGACACAAAATATCGCAAGCTCAACCCGAGACGACATATATACTCCTAATTTGAAATTGTTTTCAATTTAACAAAACCCAAGTGTTTTAAAAAGCATCTTGAAAATAACAGCTTTGTGCGGAAGATCGTGTTCTCCGAGACATTTCCTTTTATGATGTTATATTGTAGAATCTTGGTGTAATTGATTACGTTTAGACTATAATTGGCCCCGCTGACGTGTAGGCGTTATCTAAGACGTATTTAAATAAAACACCGAGTTTCATCTCTAGTAGCTTGGAGATCCAAAAATATTATACTTACGAAATTGACAGCTCCCGTGGCGGAGTTGGTTAGACGCCGACTCTGAAACGTGAAGCTGCGGATTCGATCCCCGCACCAGAACAAATATTTGTGTGAAACAAACGTATTTGTTTCGGATCTGGGTGTTTGAGAGATCGAAAAGTCTCTCGTAGTTTCTGAAACCCACGACACGAGACTAAATCTTAGTGTGGGGTTAGGACTTTGTATGTGACTGTTGGGTGTATTTATTAGTTATTATTTATTTTATTACTATGAAATTACTCAAAATTGAAAATATCTGGTTTCTCACAAAGTCCCTTATCTCCCATATTAATATTTAAACGAAGTTGAAATTATGATTGATTTATTTTTATTAAATAAACCAGAAAAATATTAAGTGCTCTTTTTGTGTCTAAATTATTATGGACAATTTTCATTCGTTTCGGTAATCAATTTTGTCTACATTAATTGTGCCTGACATTTTCTATCAATCAGCTGCATGGATTTAATAGAGACAAATATGGTTTAGCTTTCGATAAGGTTCCTTGCCAAGTATATTAAGTATATCTTACCTATTAAGCAAAAAGTTCTTTGATCCATCACAATGATAAATAGTATATCAAGACATATTATCAAGGTATTTTTAGTGACTACGAACACAATGTACTTAAAACTTTCGCAAAGAAACGCGACAGTTATTTTTTTGTGATTTTCTAAATATAAATCTAAACACTTTCGTACCATAGCATGCTTAAAAATAAAAGGGTATATACTGTTATTTCATAAAAAAAACGATGCATTCACCAACCAAATATGACGATGGAGAAAAAAAACGCTTTTTTACAAACTTTTAGTTGCATTGTGTCTGAACTCAGTAAAAATATCACCCGGATTCATTTTCAGTAGCAATCTTGATATACCCTGTATATTCAGCATCTATCTATATCTCTTTTAACTACTGTAATAAATCGCTGCACTAGTTAATTATTTTTTCCAATGCAAGCTTTATATTGACCTTAGAGCAAACTTTGATAAAGACAATTTCCAATATATCAAAATAATAACATAAACTCTCGCCTGAGTATTTCGTTAAGATACGGTCTACAATTTACATATAATAATATATTTACACATAATATAGTGCCGGATAGAGGCTAAAAAGATGTTTGTATTTTCTTGTAGATGTGCGTGTTATGTGAATATTATTATTGCTATGGGTCCTTGGTCTCCAGAAATAAATTAAAAAAATATATATATTTAAACTTAACTCTAAGCCTGTGTACTCAAATACTGAGTAAAAGAAACAGAAAGATACAATGAGCTTTTTGGATTACAAAGTGGTGTATTATTGATGGGAACTCAAGTGAAAAGGCGGTACCTTTTTAATTTTTTGCTATGCTATCAGTGCCCGGCAAAACCTTCACATTTAATACATTTCTACACTGTTTTAGACAGTGAACATAAACTTGTGTTTACACTCCACAATATTACCATACTTTACAAATAAAAACATAATATAATATTAATTTAGCATAGAATGCTAATAATGTGAACTCACCTTTTTGTCTAAGTGGAGATAATTTAAAGTTCTTCAGGAAACTCATTAATGATGATACATGCAGAGCAATACCTTTACATTATACTTTGTCTCCTTTAAAGGCGTGGCAGCAGTAAAAAGAAAGAAGAAAGTAAGAATAATGAACGCAATAATTTGAATTCTTTACATATTCATTTTTTACATATTATCGACTATGTGAATCGAAAAAATATTTTGTCAAAAAAGAAAAAATATCCAGCGGTTGTATGCTAAGGATTTTTTTCATTTTTTAGTCATTTCAAATATTTCAAGCATCGATAAAAATTAGATTGTATGTTTACCTAAATAGTCCTTACAACATTAGTTGTTCTCAGACGGTTACTGAAATGTTAGATCAATTTTTATTCTCGCTCAAACTATTTATTTTATATTCTGCAAATTACAATGTGTGCTCTGAAGCCGGTGATAATATGAGCTACCACCGCACGCTGGTCCTTCCTACTTTATTTATTCAATCCTTTTTTGCACTGTACAGAAATACTAAAAAGATATTACACAATAAAAATAATAGTACAAGTGGCGGCCTTATCACACTAGTTAACTTCTTACAGGCAACCATGGGATGGATATACTAACAGGAGATAGAAAGGGCAGTCTAAGGTGTAAATGAAATAATAATAATCTACAATTAATAATTAAAAATAAAAATATAACATAATCAAACTAATAATACATATACATATATATATATACATACATACATACACAATATACGAACATACTTATTATACATATATATACATAAACATACTATATACCTATCCTAAAAATATACCAAAATAAGAATGGACAAATTATCTCAGCTACAATCTTGTTGTGAAAGGAAATGTAGTTTGACCTTTCTTTTAAATGACGACAGTGTTTCAGCCCGTCGCAACTCGACTGGAAGTGAGTTCCACGGTCGGACAGCTTGGATAGTAAATGATTTGTCCATGAATACTGTGGAGTGCAAGGGCATTCTCAGTTTCAAGTTCTCCGACGACCTCAAGGATCTTGAATGTGAATCATGGAGAAAGATGAAACGATCTTTAAGATAAGAAGGCGTGAGAGGATTAAACAGAATATTATACAGAAGTGAAAGAATATGAGTATTCCGACTACCGATGTATGAGTATACCGGCTTAGCACGAAATTCAGAAACATAATCATATTTGCGGAGCCCAAATATGAATCTGATACAGAGATTTTGGAGACGCTCAAGCTTATTAAGTTGGTCCTCGGTGAGATCTAGATAGCTGACATCAGCATAATCAAGGATGGGGAGAAGGAGAGTTTGCGCAAGTGAAATCTTCGTGGTAATGGGTAGAAAGTTGTTCAACCTTCGCAAGGACTTTGCCGAGGCAAACAGCTTCCGACTAAGCTCACGAAGCTGCGGACCCCAAGTGAGAGACCTATCAAGAAACAAGCCTAAATTCTTAACGGTTTCACTATATGGGATGATAGTGCCATTACATATAACGGGTGGTAGTAGATCCCAATTTATTTTTCAAACCAACTTGGGGCTACCGACTACAATTACCTGGGTTTTGGATGGATTAACCATCAATCCATAGGTCTGGCTCCAGTCACAAATATGTTGAATGTCAGTATTTATAATAGAAATTGCGTCAGTCAAGTTGTGCAAGGGCACCCGGGAGTAAATTTGGAGATCATCAGCATAGAGGTGGTAGGAGGAGCAAATATGATCGGTTATGGAATTTATAAAAACTACGAAAAGTAAAGGAGACAGCACGCCGCCCTGTGGAACGCCAGCAGATACGGAGCACCAGGAGGAGAAACTTTTCTCAACACAGATGCGTTGCCGGCGTCCAAACAAGTAACTACGAAATCAATCAATTGCCATTGGAGATATATTAAGAGAACCAAGTACGCTAAGTAACACATCAAAATCGACAGTGTTGAAAGCGTTGCTGAAGTCTAGCAGTGCTAAGACTGTCAGCTCACCATGCTCCATGCCCGATCTGATGCCATCCGTAATATGAGTCAGGGTGGTAGTAGTACTATGCCCAGGACGAAATCCAGACTGGAGAGGATTCAGAAGGTTATTACTTGAAAGGAAAGTATTAAGTTGGATATAGATCAGGCGTTCAAGGACTTTAGAAAGGAAAGGTAAAATAGAAATTGGACGGAATTCTGACAGCACTGAGGCCTTAGGTTTTTTTGGAATGGGAATAATATGGGCTTCTTTCCATGGAGTAGGAAATATCCCTGTGGAAACGGAATAGTTGAGGATGTGACAAATGACAGGAAGGATTTCGTCTAGGATAGGAAGAATCATATTACGGCTGACACAGTCGCTTCCCATGGCATTTGATGAAATAAGCGTAATGGTTTTCCCAACATCACAAGCAGCAAATTCAGGAGTCTTAAACCATTAAGACTCCTGAATGTTCTGCTTTCGTTCTTAAAGATCTTCTGAAAGATGCTTAATAGTTTTATCTTTGATCGTCTTATCAAAATAGAATGGACAAGAGAAGTGATTATTTAGAGAATTTAAATCAATGGTTTTCGGAATTGAGTCTCCTAATGTCTTGAGATATCTCCAGACTTTAGCTGGATCTCCGTTTTCAACTGAATCATGGATATGTCGGCGTTGAGCATTCCTACACACCTTACTGCAGTGATTCCGAATGGTTACGAAGCCTCCTCCAAGAAAATATGTTCACCAGCATTTGGTGGTGGAGGTTGCGGTAAGGTACTTACTATCTTATAACGAAAATAATTTCGGAGATAGATGGCAACACCACCTCCACCGCGTGGCTCGCGATCATTTCTGATGAGGTGGAACCCAGCCACTTTACCACAGCATGTGCCTTCCCTTTTTATATTTATTACAGCAAGAGTTCGACA
The DNA here is from genome assembly GCA_023078785.2 of Hyles euphorbiae. Classification (NCBI taxonomy): domain Eukaryota; kingdom Metazoa; phylum Arthropoda; class Insecta; order Lepidoptera; family Sphingidae; genus Hyles; species Hyles euphorbiae. The sequence goes on from CM041050.1 coordinate 17,030,644, forward strand.
ACTTAATAAACCTGTTACCATGTGAATTGCCGTCGTTATTCCGATTTTATTAGTACATGGTGCTTCTAAAAAAAGGGGGATCTTTCGACTAGTAATAAAGACACTCATTATGCAAAAAAATAATCAATTGTGATTTTAATCGTTTAAAGCACAGTTTAAAGTACAATGTGAACAATATTGTAAATAAAAATTTTTGAAAAAAATTAATGATGTATTTATTTTCATAAGTGCGTGGTGGCCTGTTGGTAAACGGACTAGACGCGGCTGCCCACATGTTCACGGTGGTCGCGGGTGCGAATCCCAGGGCACACCTCTGACTTTTCGGAGTCATGTGTGTATTGATAGTCAATCACCACGCACTAAAACGGTCAAGGAAAACATCGTGAGCAAACCTGCATACCATAGCGATTTATAAGAATTTCTATGGTATGTAAGTCCGCCAACCCGCACTAGGCCAGCGTGGTGGACTATATGTCCTAACCACTCTCAATCGTATTCTCGATTGTAGAGTAGGCCCGTGCCCTGCAGTGGGACGTATGTGGACTGATACATACATACATACATACATACATTATTTTCATAAAAGCTATTGACCAAAAGCTTTATCAGTTTTTAAATTTTATGTTCTCAGGTGAAATATTAAAAGACTAGATCTATGGTATATTTTGGTGGGTATATCTTGTAAAAAAATAATAATATTCGACATAGTACAAATTAAAAAGGTATCCCAAAAAGTAGAATTCCTTTGACATCAATTACCGAAAAGCTTTTCGTGAATCAACGGGGGTTTAAAACCATAACATAATATTACTCATTAATATAAATTACGGTAAAAGATAAGTTTCCTACTTACATATTATATCGCTCCTATACAGATCGTTGATACAAATGGTGCTTCAAAAATTTTTTTTTTATTGGTTCACAAAACTGTTTTTCAATTTACAAAAATTAGCCTAATTGACATCTACTTGAAGTGAACACAGCATGCCTAGTATAGATAGATAGAGACACGTGGTACATAAAAGTGTGCTTATCTAACAAAGTATTTAAATAAATGTTTTCCAACACATTAAATAAATTTAAAAAAATATATTTAGGTATATGTGCTGTGTCTTCGATAGTTGTGTGTTACCAGTGATGACATACGGCACCGAGACGTGGCCTCTATCTGTGGGCCTCATTAAAAGGCTCAAAGTCACTCAACGAGCCATGGAGCGGGCTATGCTCGGTGTTTCCCTACGAGATCGAATCAGAAATGAGGAGACCGGTTACCGACATAGCCCATAGGATTGGCAAGTTGAAGTGGCAGTGGGCCGGGCACATAGCTCGTAGAATCGATGGCCGTTGGGGCCGAAAGGTTCTCGAGTGGAGGCCACGTACAGGCAAGCGAAGTGTTTGAACGCCCGCCTACAAGGTGGACGGACGATCTGACTAAGGTCGCAGGAAGTCGCTGGATGCAGGCCGCTTCCAACAGGTCATTGTGGAGATTATCGGGGGAGGCCTATGTTCAGCAGTGGACTTCCTGTGGCTGATATGATGATGATGATGATGATGATATGTGCTAAATTAAAAAAAAAACAGAGTATTATTAAGATAACTTATAAGATAACTAAAAAGTAACTTATTTGTAAATATTTTTCAGCTTTGACCTAATTGAGGCCACCGAACCACTAAAAATATCAAAATCACTGCGTATGGAGTTTGCTAAACTCAGCATTCTATACAGGGGCGAATTCAAACCTAAATTAGTTTTACAGCTTGGCAAAAAAATGTCTTACGGTTTTGAAGACGACTGCCGGGACGGGGCAAAGGAGATGGGTCAGAAATGTATGGACCTTGGGCCGTTTGTAGTACATTACACCAAATTTACTTAGTGAAATTGGCATTTGATTTCTGTATGAAATACTATTATACGTTGCATATAAGCTTTATACAAAAATAAATACCAAGCCAAGAACAGCAACACTACAAAGGGACAATATGGCGTCTGAAACGGCATGTTTGACAACCGATGTCAAAATTTGACATTTATGAAATATGAAGTCGTAATTCGTTTTCCTCAAATCAAATATTATTTTTAGTCGTCTGTGCTATAAATTACTGTACTCTATATAACTCGTAAATGTTTTTACGTCAACGGAATTAGTATCATACTTTATTGATCATCTAATATAATATAACATAATGTCTATACAATAAATTGCAACAAGTCTGTCAGAATCTCGTCATGTTTATAGTTATTTAATATTAAGAAAGTGTACCTATATCTGGCCGTAAGTGCGGTGCATAGTACCTGCTATACAACCTATTTAAATAATCCACAATAAAAATCTGATAGGCATGAGATACAGCACGGCACAGACTGATCACTTGTCGCGACTGCTAGCATCTGTAGCAGCCCATATACGTCCCACTGCAGGGCACGGGCCTACTCTACAATCAAGAATACGATTGAGAGTGATTAGGCCTGGCCTAGTGCGGGTTGGCGGACTTACATACCATAGAAATTCTTATGAATCGCTATGGTATGCAGGTTTCCTCACGATGTTTTCCTTCACCGTTTTAGTGCGTGGTGATTGACTATCAATACACACATGACTCCGAAAAGTCAGAGGTGTGCCCTATGTGCATATGAATAAATAATCATTTTATTATTAGGCATATGCATTTAATAAGCTCTTAGTTATTATAGTCCATACAAATGAATACGCTATAAAAATGGAATCGAATCTGATAGCAGCCATGTTTATTTCTATACCTTAATGTCTAGTAAAAGAACTTACTAGCAATCATTTCTGTACAAGCTAACATTTTAAAAATTATATTTGGTCTACCCCTAGAAGTCTAATATACTTTGGTATATTAGACTTCTGCATACATAAAAATAATATTATCCTAAGGTCTAAGATATTATTTTTCAAATAATGTATTTGACATTAATTCTAACTGGTTATTTCTGAGCACACATAAGGAAAAAGTAGGATTAATTGATGAAAGAAAACTAAAATCAAACAAAACTTAAGGACAATAAAGTACAACCACATCTTGCTTTATATTTTTTATTTATATTCGCCTAAAAATAATCTCTAGTCAAAACATCTAGGAACAATGCCGGTGCTCCCATATTGTACTATTGCCTAGCCCAACCTAAAGGCTAAATATCACAGTATGATCATGGTATGAGTACAGCAACCCACTGTCCAGTGTCCAGCTATGTTCCTTTAAACATGAAGCACTTGTGGGTGTTATATATGTACAAAAGAATCGAGATTGATACAATCTTCTTACGGCGGAGTTGGAATAAAATCTTGCTCTTTGTCTACAGCTTCATTTATTTGCAGCCAGCAGTTTGTACAGATAATTTCTTGTTCTGATAACTAAAACAAAATAAAAAAGATTTAATATTGAAGATATCGAAGAATTATGATGAATAAATAACTCTTTGCAGTCACATGTGTTCCCTCCTTCCTATGATCCCAGGTCTTTCCGCTATTGTTTAAAGAAGCATCTTAGCAAGCCGGCCGGATAATTGTATGAAATGTCTTGGGACAGTCGTCTGATGCCATTAGATATTCCGCCTGGACGGCATTTGTGCTTACCATCAGACATAGTGTTGTTATTATGGAAATAATAATAATATAATATATTATACATAACACAAGATCATCTGAGTGTCCAGAGGGAAATAAAAGAAAATGTAATTCATTTAACAATTTAAACAACAATATATAAAATATCACTTCTTACATATTTATGTACTAGTAGACTTGTCCTGTGGATACAATGCAATTCAGCTCTAACATGAATACTTTTGTAATACTCCATACTTTGTATTGACCTTGATTAATTGGCATAAAACATACATTTCCCAAGTTAATGAAGAAAATAGAATACTTACTTCTTGTTCTGCCATTTCAGCAATAAAACGTTTTGAAATACTCTACACGAGAGTGAATTGGCATCCCATGTAGTTACTAAGATTCTGTTGAATGATAGAATCCATTTCAATTTTTGATTGCAGAAGTGCAATTCAACCATTTCACAACAATTGCAGAAGTGCAATTCAAGCAAAGCGCTACTTTTGATGTGCTGAAAAGCAGAATTGTGGGTTAGAAGAGAAATATGAACATAAAAAAAACATAAAAGTATTACTTACATGTGGCATTCTAAATAATATATATGTTTACTTACCAAAATACGAACTAGTAATTGCGTTTAAACGTCAAGATATATCATCTGCGAGAATCAGAATCCATAAAACAAAGCCAGGTCAACAGAGAAGCAAATACACATTTGAGAAATGTATGCGAATAATAAAAAATAATACGAATTACGGCCACAGACGTAGACAGATAACACAGAGTTTTGCAATTGCTGTCAAGTTAAACATTTTCGTTCTTAAACTAAAATCATGTAATATAAATAAAATAATAAAAGTGACTTCTTTAACAACAAATATCGTCTTTTAAAAAGCGAAGAATATAGAAAAAGAAATATAGACAATAATTATAATTTGTAGGGGGTTTTTAAAAATAAGACATAATATTCAAGTTAAAGTTAATGGGTTCGCCCATTTTTGAACTAAATGACAATTAGGCATCATGGAGGACAGATTATAGAAGAAAATATAAAACAATGTACTAAAACAATGAAATTTTTGTATAAAGCCCCCTGTTGTCCAAGAAATCTAAATGTATTTTATTTGAATTCCATATTTTTTTCTAGAATTTGTATTAAACGTACACAAAACGGCCCAAGATAAAACATCTCCTTTATATTTGTTAAGGCAAGCATCTGAGGAGAGTTAATTTTGCCATGGATTAACTTAAAAAGATACATGATATCAGTTATTTTACGTCTAGCCGCTAATGACAAGATTTTGTAATGGTCCAGTCTATCAATGAAGGAGTTTAATATTTTGCATTTATTATCTGAAAAGCATAGATGGAAAAGAAACCTTTTCTGAACCATCTCCATTCTTTTAGAGTTTACCTGATAAAAAGGATTCCAGACAGGGCTGCAGTATTCTAGGATACTACGGATTACACTGTTGTAAATGGTTATAGTGATTTTAGGTTCTTTGAATATTTTCATCTCGCGTACCAAAAAAACCGGATAATTTTGAACACCTGGAAACAAACATAGTCGCAGTGTTTTTTGAAACTTAGCTTGTTGTCAATAATTATTCCCAAATATTTTGCACAAAAAACTTCCGAAAGGGGGTTGTTATTACCGGCGTAACATGTCATATTAATTGATTTTTTACGACGAAACTTAATTACGTGACATTTATTCTACCATCGGATTTGTCAAACACCATTCATATACCTTATCTATGTCAGACTGAAGAATAAGAGTGTCATTTTCATTTACTATGGTACGATAAATCTTGTCGTCAGCAAACAGTTTACAATTAGAATTGATGTGATCACAAATGTCGTTAATAAACACAAGGAAGAATAAGGGACCCATATGGGATCCCTGTGGTACTCCAGAGGGCATTCCAAACTTAAGAGATGAGAAACCTCTAACTGCCACTAGTTGCGAACGGTTTCTTAGATATGACTCACACCAACGCAGCAGCGAACCATGAATCCCCATACCAGCCAGTTTATGTAGGAATAAGTCGTGGTCAACTAAGTCGAAGGCTTTCCTGAAATCTGTATATATAGCATAAACATCATGATTTGCGTCCAATGCTGTCGATATGTCCGAAACATATTCAACTAAGTTGCTAGTAGTCAATTTTTTAGGACGAAAACCATGTTGATCATCATTTAAAATGCGGCCTAGATGATAATATAGCTTTCTTATATATATTATGAGATATATCAAATTTTAAACGATTGAATTACTAAAATAAAACAATAACTGGCAATAAAACAAAGCTATTTAATATTTTAAATACAAAGTATCATTGTCTCATTCAAATTATGATTTATATTTCGATAGCGGAATTTAGATGACTACATAATAAAGTTCACTCGTACTATGAATCAATAAACAAGATCGCGCTTTTAAAAGCTTACAAATATCTATATAACGAATCTTCTAAGGTCACACCGAAGATTAATATTTTAAAACCAGTCGAATATAAAATTCTGTGGGATTGCGTAAGCGTGATGGATGAGCGAAGAACCGCGTGGGTTTTGTCGCCTGCCACTAAAGTAAAGTCACACATAAAAAAATCAAGGACGCCTCGATATGATGGGTATTTTAATGATTTATTATCCAATTAGTACACAAACGACTCATGAATAAAAAGTTGCTAATAAGAAGATATCGTTTTTCTCCATATCAAATTAATTGCCAGTTTTTAAAAAAAGCTTGAGTTATTTTATTGACCATTTTACAATGAGCAGACAATAATGAGCCTCATTATTTCCGGTATAAGCACACGTTTTGTTTCTGTGTAATCGATAGATGCATTTAATTTTCTATTAAAGTTATTGTTAGTAAAAATGTCTAATTGCAAATAATAAACTTATCGCCATATTTCAAGCATACAGTTGATGAGCAGCGTTGAAAACACGTAACGACAAAATGATCTTAATACATTGAATATTGGCTATTGACGTATAGCTTCTGGCGTGAATAAAATTAAATTGATGGTTAATTTAAATATATAATAGACGCGTCTATTTTTGTGTTATAAAATTAATATTTATTAAATTTTGAACGAGACCGCCTTCGAACAGCCTCGTTCAATGTATTTATGCTCGGGGGTGCTGGCTGCGTGGTAAATAATACCAGTGATTAGAAAGTAGAAACTTTATTCGCACTGAGAAGTACGTTTTACAAAGTGACGTAATTGCGGCGTAATTACGACACGTAACTGCGGCACCGTCGTGATGTGGCTGCAGAGCTTCGTTCTGGTATCTCCCGGCAGCGATTCTGCTTAATTCTTCACTACTTGCTGACTACTTGCTGACTTGCTGACTACTTGCTGACTTGCTGACTTCTTGATGTTTTCTTGACTGTAGGCCGGAACCGAACTGATTTGCCCGACCCAGGGTGCCGATCTATATTCCCAATTTTGGGCTAATCCCTAGGGTCGGGCCCGCGATCGTCACAGGCGCGCTCGGCCAATGAGAGCGCGCGCTGCGGGGTGTCGCTGTAGCGACTTGCGGGGCGGTAGCTCGGTCCTGCGGGGGGTGCGGGGCCGCGAGGTGTAACTCCGCACCGAATGTGTGGGAGGCACCTAAGTTCGGCGGACCCCGTACCCGACACTATACTTAAATCAGTATATAAACTAGGGTCTGACAATATTGTTTTAACTACTCAATTATATAATCTCTGGTACATAAATACTCTAGTATATAGACTCATGACAAACTATTACAATTCTGAACGATATAAATTAACATAACAATTCACATAATTATAACAAATGAGATTTTACACATTTACACATAACAATTCACATAATATTGCACATTACATGATACATAACAAAGTATATACTCAAATTATAGTTCTATACAGCTTATATGTGTAAGCTTATTTCTAAGGGAACGTTCTATCTTTATTTATTAATCATTACAACATAAGAACATTTACAAACTGATAACTATTTACTAGTAACATGATACACTTAACTATTAAAAATTAGTCTTCGTCCTGCACATTCTCCCGCCGTGTACCGTAGCGATGTGGCGCGACGGTGCATCTTCATGTGGTGCAGGGCGACTCGTCGTTCTCGACGCTCTGGATTACGACGATTTTCTTGGATGGGCGTCGTAGCACGCCGCCCCTCGTGGCGACGTCGATGGTTCTGATGACGCCATCCGGTCCCGGATACGTGGCGCAGATGCGCCCGCGCACCCAGGTGTTGCGCGGCAGGTTGTTGTCGACGACCCGTACTAGGTCGCCGACACGAAGTTCAGCGCCCCGTCCATGGGGCTCCCGCCGGTTACGGAGTTCGGGCAGGTACTCCTTTAGCCAACGCGCCCAGAAGGCGTCGGCGAGCGCCTGCGTCGCACGCAGGCTGGCGTACGGGCTAGCGGTGTGATCCGCTGGCAGGCCCGTAGTGGCGAAGTGTCCCTGACCGCCCAGCAGGAAGTGACTAGGCGTCAGGGACTCAGGGTCGGCAGGATCTACCGACACATGCGTTAATGGTCGACTATTAAGTGTGAGTTCGACTTCGGTGAGCAGGGTGTGGAGAGTTTCTTCGTTGGGGCTCTTCTGGTGGAGCACCGTGGTCAGCGCGGTCTTCACGGACCGCACCAACCTCTCCCACGCGCCTCCCATGAATGGAGCTCCTGGAGGGATGAACTTCCATGTTATAGCCCTTTTTGACGCTTCTTGTTTTGCACCGGAGAGAAGAGTTTGGCGGATTTCCGCATCCGCGCCGTGGAAGTTCGTCGCGTTGTCCGACCAGATCTCGGTCGGACAACCGCGTCGCGCGATCATTCGTCGCAACGCCATGATGGCTGATTCAGTGCTCAGCGAGGACACCACTTCGAGGTGCACTGCGCGCACGGTGAGGCATGTGAACAGCGCGACGTACCTCTTCTGTGTGCTTCTCCCGACGGTCACGGTGAGCGGGCCGAAATAATCGAGACCCGTGTAGGTGAATGGTCGTTGGTGGTGCGCCAACCGGCATGTTGGCAGGTCCCCTGTGGCCGGCCTCGGAGGTGTCGCGGCCCTTGCGCGACACATTTGACATTTTGACAGCACCATCTTCACTGTCGGTCGCAGTCGTACGACCCATTTGTGCTGCTTTACTTGGTTTACCGTAGCCTCCACTCCTGCGTGATGTAGAGTCCTATGTACATGAAGGATCCATAGTTGTGTGGCCCGGTGGTTTCCATCTATGACTGGAGGGGTTTTTACTTCTTCCGGCACTCCAGTGGCGGCGTTAATTCGGCTCTTCAGGACGATGATGTCGTCCTCGAGTCTTACACTGAGCTGGTGTAGTCGGCTATGTCTTCCGACCTCCTTGCCGGCTCGCAGCGCCTTGAGTTCTTCTTTGAACGCCTCTTCTTGGGCGTTCTTTGTTATAAGCTTTTCCGCCTTTATCTGATACTCCGCTGTCAATGTGACATACTTATCTGTCGCTGCGGGTTGGCGTGTCCTGACTGTCGGATTGGTTTTGGTGTTCGCGGCTCGCCAATCAGGGTCGCGACGTGGACCCCTTTTTGTTCGCTTGTAATGGACTTGTTCGATCTTGCGCCGGAACATAGCGACTGCTTGTAGCACCCTTGCTGTCGCCCTGAGGTATCTCGTCCACGACGAGAAGCGTGTGACGTCAGGTATCACGCTCGACTGGTTACTGGTGCAGATGACGTTTACACGTTCTTCACCTGAGGTTGGCGGTGAGCTCGGTGTCTCCACCGGCCATGTGTCTGGGTCGTGTCGCAGGAACTCCGGTCCCTGAAACCATCTGTGGTTCGACCACGTCCTTCCTGGCATCTTCTTGGTGGGCGTTGGTTCCGCGTAACCCTTTTCAATCAATTCATTTTTCTCCTTTTTCAGCAGCGGGACTCTATCTACTTTCTGCCCGATGCCGTGGAGCCTTCGCAGGGTGTTGTCGTAGTTGTCGGGGAGTGTAGCTTCCTCCGACTTCCAGAGGAGGGCAGTCTGGTACCCGCCTCCCGGCAGCTGAGTCGTGTTTGCCTCGAGTATTCGGAGCGCCTTTTGCTCGGGGTCGTTTTCCGGACGTTTCGGGTTCAAGTACGTGTTGTCGGTTGTTATGTATTCTGCCACCATTTTTTCCATATTCTCTTCGGATGTGTGACCGACGAAGTTCACTTGGTGTCCGAGTGTTCGAGTTCTGCTGCCGTGTACCACCCAGCCCAGTGGTGTGAGTGAGGCTACTGGTTGGTTTCTTCGACCCGATCTTGTTCGGGTAGCTATTAATAGGTGCCAGTTGTCTTGACCTATTAATATTTTCGGGATCACTTGGTCGGTGATTATAGTGTTCGTGATTCCCTTTAGGTGCGGACAGTTGTTTATCGCTTCTGGCGATATCTTTTGTGCAGCTAGGCGCAGGTCAGGTACTGTCCGGGCTTGTATGTGTTGATTGTGTCTGTTCTTGCCTCGGAGCAGTATTTTCACACGACGTGAGGAGTGGTCTTCTTTCGTGTTCCCGTCGTATGTGCAGATGCGTAGTGGGTCGTCCGGTCCCACTGCGCCTATGTCGTCCGCGAGGCCTTGGTCGATCAGCGTTACTGTGGACCCGTCGTCGAGTAACGCGTAGGTGTCGCGGGCTCCCGCCGGTCCCGAGACTTGTACTGGGGCGATCTTCAAGTATGACACGCTTGATGCCCACGTCGAGTTCACCTTTTCTTCCTCGGCGTCTTCATTTAATTTCGGCGGCGTGCTTCTTTTTGAGTGCAGCAACTGGTGATGGGGATGTTCGCAGCCATCTATGCCGCACTTCTTCGTCTTGCATGTGTGCTGTTGAGTGCGGCGTCGCAGGCATCGGAAACAGGCGCGGTGCTTCTTGGCTGCGTCCCATCTTTGGTCAATGGTTAAGTTCTTGAATTTGTAGCACTCTGTGATCGCGTGTCCCTCTTTGTCGCACATAATACACGTGGCGTTAGTTCTCGGGGTGGCGGCTGTGTTGAACACTTTTTGTCTTGTTTGACTTGTTCGCGGTCGTTCGGTGACCATCTCTGCAGTCGCGTATGGGCTGCAGATTTCAGCTTCCCGGTGAATGAAGCGTTCTAATTTGAGGAGGTCTGGTTCCTCCCTCGGTTGTAGTGCAGCGAACTCGTACCACTTATGTTTCAGCGTGGGTGTTAATTTTTCCACAACGGCCCGTGCTATCTCCGGATTGTACATGTAGTACATGCATCGTAAGGCCCGAAGTGTGTTCACTGCATTACTAATCTTTGTGGCAAACGTACAGGTGTCACGCGGCGCTTCACTTAGGCGTGGTAATGTTCTGAGACGTTCCATCTCGGCTGTCGCTATGGACTCTGGTCGGCCGAAACGTATCTCGAGCGTGCGCATGACGCTGTCCGGGTCCGCGTTCGTTATTAAGAGGCCTTGCACTGCCTCTCTGGCGGTCCCGCGCAGGCTCCGGCGCAGGCGGGACATGTTTTCTAACTTCGAGAAATTATTCACTGATTCTTCATACGAAGCACGGAACGTTAGCCACTCTTGATGATCACCGTTAAAAAATGGTAATTCCACATACCTTGTTTGCTTTACTTGCGCAGCTTGTACTGCGTTGGTGATCGCTGCAGCTAGTTGCTGCATCTCCGTCCTCTTCGGCGGGACGGCAAGTGCTCCGTCCGACATAGCTGGTGCGAGCGGAGCGGCGGCGCCGGGCTCCAATCCCGGCGCAGTGTTCGGCGGCGGCGGCGGCGGCCGCGGTTGCGGCGGCGGCGCGGTGCGGCTTTGATGCCACGACGCATTGGCGTTCGCGGCGGCTTCGAGGCCGGCCGCGGTGATGGCGGCGGCGGAGTCCCACGGCGTGGCTTGCGTAGGCGGCGGCGGCAGCTGCGCGACCCCGAAGTTCGGTCGCCAGGACGCGGCAGTGGTCGCTGGCGGAGGGGCGCGTGCTGCCTGTTCGGCTAGCCAGGCGGCGACGGCGGGCGGCGGTTGATGTGCAGCGCTGAAGTTCGGTCCCCAGGACTCGGCAGTGGTCGCTGGTGGAAGCGCGTGCAGATCGGCGAGTAGAGGCGCGGGTGCGCACTCTACTGTAGACGTCGGCGGCAGGCGTGCAGCGCCGAAGTTCGGTCCCCAGGACGCGGCAGTGGTCGCTGGCGGAGGCGCGTGCAGGTCGGCGAGTAGAGGCGCGGGTGCGCGCTCTATTGTTGACGTCGGTTGCGGGTGAAGTGACGACTGTGTGCACGGCGGGTGTGCGGCGGTGACTCCCGCCGGTGCGTGCGCGGCGGCTTCGGTGTGCGGCGCTTGATGCGGCTCGCTATCGATGGCGAGCAGTTGGCTATTTTGTAGCCATGTGTGGACGCGGAGTTCTTGTTCAATCTCCGCGACCGTCGTGTTGTCGTCATCTTCGGTGCTCGAGTCCGCTTCAATTTGTTGGACTCGGGCGGCGGCGAGCTCGACTTTCAGTCGAGCGAGTTCGGCTCGGGCTTCGGCAAGGCGGCGAGATTTCGACGTTTTCTTGCTTCTTGATCTTGACGGCGCTTTGCTTCTCGGCTTCTCTTCGATACCGGCGGCGATGGTAGGTTCCGCTACCATAGGTTCGTTCGCCGCGGGTTGTTTTGACTGTTCTGAGTTTAACGTGGTGGTAGCATCGGTGCCGGTGCCGGTGACAGTCGTCGTAGTGCATGACGCACCCGTCTCGTCTGTCGTGGCAGTGGCGGATGTCACCGTGGCAGACGCCGAGGCCGAGGCCGAGGCGGTGTGCCTTCCCACCGATCTAGTCACTGGCATATTTCCACGCAAATCCGGCGAACTGAAGGACCAGAATGAACGAGACCGCCTTCGAACAGCCTCGTTCAATGTATTTATGCTCGGGGGTGCTGGCTGCGTGGTAAATAATACCAGTGATTAGAAAGTAGAAACTTTATTCGCACTGAGAAGTACGTTTTACAAAGTGACGTAATTGCGGCGTAATTACGACACGTAACTGCGGCACCGTCGTGATGTGGCTGCAGAGCTTCGTTCTGGTATCTCCCGGCAGCGATTCTGCTTAATTCTTCACTACTTGCTGACTACTTGCTGACTTGCTGACTACTTGCTGACTTGCTGACTTCTTGATGTTTTCTTGACTGTAGGCCGGAACCGAACTGATTTGCCCGACCCAGGGTGCCGATCTATATTCCCAATTTTGGGCTAATCCCTAGGGTCGGGCCCGCGATCGTCACAGGCGCGCTCGGCCAATGAGAGCGCGCGCTGCGGGGTGTCGCTGTAGCGACTTGCGGGGCGGTAGCTCGGTCCTGCGGGGGGTGCGGGGCCGCGAGGTGTAACTCCGCACCGAATGTGTGGGAGGCACCTAAGTTCGGCGGACCCCGTACCCGACACTATACTTAAATCAGTATATAAACTAGGGTCTGACAATATTGTTTTAACTACTCAATTATATAATCTCTGGTACATAAATACTCTAGTATATAGACTCATGACAAACTATTACAATTCTGAACGATATAAATTAACATAACAATTCACATAATTATAACAAATGAGATTTTACACATTTACACATAACAATTCACATAATATTGCACATTACATGATACATAACAAAGTATATACTCAAATTATAGTTCTATACAGCTTATATGTGTAAGCTTATTTCTAAGGGAACGTTCTATCTTTATTTATTAATCATTACAACATAAGAACATTTACAAACTGATAACTATTTACTAGTAACATGATACACTTAACTATTAAAAATTAGTCTTCGTCCTGCACAAATTTAATATAAAACTTGTTCGATTACACAGACACGCTGTTTTGTCATTGTTTAATTCAATGTTGAAACCATACATGTTCCTTACACGTGGTGTCTCAAAAAATTCACGTGCACATTTTTAAAGCAATATTGGAAATATTTATATATTTTTCGCAAATCACTTATCAATCCTTAGAAATATTCCTTGTGCATCAATTTAGTCGTCATGATACAACACGCATATATTTTTAAATTAGGTTTTTTTTTTTCAGTATTGCCGAATTGTATGTTTACGGCTTTCCCTTGTAAATGTAGTCATCAGTCGGGTTGAAAATAAGTTTTATGAATAAAATCCCCTTTTTATTGTGCATTAAATTGTGGGTTTAAAGATTCTCATTTGAATACGATTCCATCAAAATCATAAAATTAACTTAGGGAAGTTTATACGAGTACATTTTCCTTCAGTCGTAAAACTTGAAATACTCCAATAAAATCATTGTTTTGTGACTAAAAAAATCCTTTTTAATGAAAATATAAACAATCATCGTTTTTTTATGATAAAGAAACCGCATATTTTCGGCACAAAAATAAATAAAAACTACATAATTGTATTCTAGAACTGTGTTTTATTTACACTTGCACATAAATATATTTCGTTGTAGCAGCAAATGAACTCTGTAAAACATATCACATTTATTTTGTTATCTTGATACAAACAATACTAGTTTCACTACACTAAATGTGCTTAGATTTCGGTGAGATTCGCGGCATAACTACTTATTGCTTGGCAGTGTGGTACTTGGCGGTGTATTCCAAGGCGCGGGCGATCTGGGGGGGAAGTGGGGGAGGGACGGGGAGAGAAGCACCCTGAAAAAAAAAGAAATCAATAAATGCTTCAATTAATGAAATCCTCCGTGGCGCAGGATATGAGACGGTGCCTGTGATACGGGAGGCCGCGGGGTCGATTCCCGCAACGAGACAAATGTTTGTACAACCCACAAAAATTTATTTTGGGTCTGGGTGTTTGTGAGACCGAAAAGTCTCCCAGTTGCTGATACCCACGAAACAAGGCTCGATCTTAGTGTGGGATCAGGATTATGTACATGACTGTGGGGTGTTATTTATTTACTTTATTTATTTATTAATATACACATGATAATAACGCCCCGGCACTGCTCAGATTATCTCACGGGCGCACCTTGAATTTTAATAGACGTTTATAGTTTGATGGAAACTCGGCCGCGTTACAAAAGAGCTGTTAAACTTGTGAGGAACTCGTAGCCACCGAAATTTATAGTGGCACTGCCTAATCCGAAATACATTAACGTATTTCTTCACTGGCCATAATAGTGATATAAATCTTTATTAATATTTATTTTATACTTCCATTAACTTGGAAATTGAGGATAAAATGTACTTTCTGCTTCATCTCTAATTTTGCACTATACTGCGTTTTAAGGAAGAAAAGTGTACCTAAGTGATATAATAATAGTATACTTACTGAGGGTTGGTAACCGTTCTCGTCGGCGACGTAGGTGATGGCGATGGGCACGCCCTCAGGGGAAGTCCAGGAGAAAGATCCCTGGGCGACGTCGGGAACTACGGGAGGGTTGCCACCAAAGTTGCGGGGAACACCCTGTTCCTGGGCCGCGATACCGTTGTCGGTCTCGTAGCTGGTGAGTGAGAGATAAAATAAAAAATATCTGCAGGAAGCTACCAAATTAACTACTTTGTCTACTAATTAAAACATTATCAGTACTAAAACAAAATGATTCTACGATCCCAATCGCGACCCTGGGATATTTGTTAGCTGGTAGATCCCGAAGTCAAGTAAAACAGAACGGAAATAAATAATCCTCTTATAATTTTAAGTAAGGCAACGAATTAATAACACTTTATAGTTACTTAAATTTTACTTACAAGTAGTTGTAGCTGCCGTCAGGGTTGACTTCATTTCCGTATTTGAGGATGGAGGCGCTGCGGGCGTCAGAGGCGACCTTGACGATGGACACGGGCACAGGGGCGACGGTGGACACCACGGGGGTGGGTACAGCAACGGCGGGGGCGGGGGTGGTCACGAAGGGGCGGAAGGGGGAGGGGGTGCTGTAAGGGTTGTACCGTTGGTAAGGGTTCTTTGAGTAGAAACCGAAGGGGTCGTATACGTTCTTGCGGTTGTATTGCCCAGCGTTGTACTGTCCAGGGTTGTAACGTCCATCGTTGAACTGGGCGCTGGCGACGGCCAGGACGCACGCAAATACTACTGCCTGCACTCACAAATAGCATAATTATTATTATTTATTTGATTATTTTTTATTATTCATTTTTATGATCGACTCATTTTCGTGTTCGATTTTACTTACCGCGAATTTCATTTTGGTAATCTAAGCTAGACAAGCTTCGTTGAACTAGTTTGAATGCGGGTAAAAAAATCCGCGCAGGCTTATATATCGCTCAAGGAACCACCCACTTTAGAGCGTGAACTGCAATAACATTTGAATAAATTTGACGCGAGACTAGAAAAATGTTTTAAAATAACACTTGGCCCAACCTAACAAGTTCGCCATAAAATTTCAAGAGGTCGTTTTGGGCAATGGGTCCCATTAAACAGAATTTTTTATTATTTACTATTTATTCGAAATAATATTTTTTTTTTATTTAAAGCACTCACTATATAGCTATTGTACACTTTATCATCACTTTTTGGAACGCTACAATTACTTGTTTTAGATTTAACCCATTTTATAATAAAAGCTTTGTAATTTTTTTATTCGTTCATATCAGATTTCAATTTATTGTTGAGAATTATAATGGCATTCTATTTTTCACATTATAAAGGTTACATGTACATATTAAATGCATTAATATGAAAATTTATTTTAAATTGTATTGAAATAAATATTTTATCAAAAATATTTTACACAGAATGCCGATAGACTATTTTAGAAACATCTTATTTGAATTATTTATTACATATTATAGTTTATATAACACTCACATGTTTAAATTATATGAAATTGTGATAGAGAGACGAATTTAAAACTGATATTTTTGATAAGGTGCTATTATTAACTATTTATATTTTTACTGTATATTTATTAGCGTAATTTAAAGTATCTTATCAAATGCATTTCGGATTCCCATCTAGTACGAGTCAATTAGATTTTTTATTTAACACTTTTCTTATAACTTGCTAGATTGTACATCAATTTTACAAAATTAAATAAAAAATAATAATATTAAACTGAAGTGTCCAGTTAGTGTAATAATGTATCAAAACTGGAACACCACTGCTGTAGGGATGTATGTATTTATGTTTAGAAAAATAGGGGCATTTGTTACAGAAAGAAATAAAAACATCATTTGAATGGCAATGTTGACGTCTCAAAGCTCATTAATCCATTGGTTTTAATTCCTGTATCAGCCCATATACGTCCCACTGCATGGCACGGGCCTCCTCTACAATCGACAGATTGAGAGTGGTTAGGTCATATAGTCCACCACGCTGGCCTAGTGCGGGTTGGCGGACTTACATACCATAGATTTTTTTATAAATCGCTATGGTATGTAGGTTTCCTCGCGATTTTTTCCTTCACCGTTTTAGTGTATGGTGATTGACTCTCAATACACACATGGCTCCGAAAAGTCAGAGGTGTGCCCTGGGATTCGAACCTGCGACCACCATGAACATGTTGGCAGTCGCGTCTAGTCCGTTTACCAACAAGCACTTAACATTAACATAGTTTTAATTGCTACCATGTAATTAAAGTATAAAAAATATACTAATCTCTAGCATTAATTTATTTACTGACTTATTGGAAGGCTTACATACTAATAATACAGATAAAATAGTTGTTTAAACGCCGGCTGTGAAAGGAGATATTACGGGTTCGATCTCTGCACGGAAACACATGTTTGTGTGATGCACAAGTATTAATTTCGGGCGATTTCTGATAGCCACGACACAAGACTCGATCTTAGTTTGGGGTCAGGAATTTGTATGTGACTGCGGGGTGTATTTATTTATTATAGAGGTGAGGCTTGGCTTCGCCCGGATGCAGATGGCTTTTGAGTCCAGTCCACATCAACAACATATTATTATTTCGCCTACTAACTATATTTCCCGCTCGCCGTTGACTATATTTCTTGTCCCGTTATATCCGGTTGATGTCCCGTTTCGTTCAGTACCATGAAGAAAATCATCCAATCCTGTCCTCTCCTATCCCGTGCTACCCATTCGAATTTGAAAGAGTACTAAATAATTTTCCTTTTGTGGTCCTTTGAGCTGACGGCTGCTTTAATTATTATGCCAGACATTTTATATGATTTATCCTAATCATTCCAGAGAAGATATGTACATAGACAGGGATCGTAAGTTAAATTAATTTGATACATTTTAAGCTAAAAAGTACGTGATCAAGAAGTACTAAGTATTTCTGTAAATTAGAACTAGGCACAAAAAAACAGCTAATAGGCCTGTATCAAGTTCGATTTTTATTAGACAGGGCGGAAAATAAGATCACGTAGGTGTAATTAGCACCCTTGCTAAGCATTTAAGGTTTTAATATCAAATTTAGGTAGGATAGGACCAGAGATTTCTGCACTGCAACTCACTGATAAAAAACTAATTTATAGCATATTACATTAACATAGCAAACGCAGACTATTCAGAAAACTTGTCTCGTGTTTTTAAGAGGAGTTCGAATATTTGTTTTAACTTCAGAAATCGTCTGAATACATTTTATTTAGGTCAACCTTTTAAAGCATTGACGTAATTGAAAAAGAATGGTATTTTTCATTGATAATATATAAAGCTACGAACCACATTGAACCAATGACGTTTTACAAATAGACACGTCATACACTAACATAATGGCACAAAAAAATGGCGCGATGCGTATTGTAATTTCAAATTGGTTCGAAGAAAGAGTAAAAAAGCAAGAAACATAAGTTAGAAGAAGATGAATAGACTTCGCTAGTTACGTAACAATAAGTGCCGCACGGTTATTGGCCAAAACGCGTGTGACGTAGCACTAAGCATGAAGTACAGAATGACGTGGCGGGAGCTGTCATACGTTGCCATGAGAGCGATTTTACTAATTTTATTTAATAAAAAATTAAATTAGTGTGTACTTGTGCACTAAATAAAATATTTTTTTGTTTCACAGTTTCAGAATCATTTGTACTTTTTTTTAAATAACTCTAATCTATTCTTACGCATTTGGTTTCGAGAATACAGATAGTCAGAGAAACGTGTACCCGCGACACTGGTTGATGTGTGACTGATTGCACTGGAGGCAATTACCTTCCAAACGTGTTGCCATTATAAAGCTCGGACAACGCATCTATGCTTTATAAACATCTTAGCATTGAACATTGCAAAGAAACAGGTTTATGATAATATATCGGTTCTGATATATGATATTATGAGATCTAATTTGCCTTATTATTTCCCAGAGATGCGCATGGACTTGTCTATGTATGGGTGCGTTCTTCCTAATCGCATCCCACCCAACGTCCAATACAGCGACAATTTTGGTTATAATTATTTTATGAATATTCGTGCATCTGACATTAATCCTATCACGAGTAAGCTGTTCAGTTCACTACATTGGCGTAATGCTGTCACCAGACTTCATATTCATATGAAATTGTTATGAACAAATAGCACGTAATATCTCTCCTCGAGATGGTTTTATTGTATGTATGAATCAAATCTGAAGTACAGACCCCGCCATACACCACTCCCATATCCAGTTTGTACCATAATGTTTTTGCCTACTTTCTGCGCGAGAAAATTAAATTAAGGTAATGGTTGCTATTAATTATAACAATACCTAAAATATGTTCGAAAATATTATGTGTGCAAGCTACATTGTTGATTTTGGCTCCAGTCTCTGCCAGTGGCGTCATTTAGATTAGTAGAAGAGTGGATTTTAATAATAATTTATTCTAGTGACACATTTTTAACATTTTCTGATTGTATTAAGATTTTAAATGACAGCTATAGCAAAAAGGAACCAACCTGAACTAACAGTATCGCATCCACTCAGCATTATGATATTTTGTTATTCAGGTACTTTTTTTTACTTTATTGGTTTATCAGCAGTTGTTACAATATTACATGATCGCTGTACATTATTCCACTTATATATGTAATATATATTTATATTTCTAATTGTACAACTATTTAAGATAAACACTACATGCATAAGGTGTAGTCAAGTTAACAATATAAAAAAAAGAACTAAGTATATTAAAAAAAAATGGGTAAATACAAAAAGAAAAGAACAAGTGAACATTCAAAATTAATAATAAAGAAAAAGTAGTGTACAAATAATAGTAATAATAGGATTATGATCAAATTATTATGTTGTTTACACTGAATGGCTTATACGTTAACAAATCAGTACTAATAATATGAAAGGTTTCGTAGGCGCAATATGATTTTCCAAAATGTATGCTCATTAGTGAAAAATATATCTAAGTCATTACTGCAGTTGTTATACAGTCTGCATAGTCATGGAATCGGTGAGCTACGACCCATGACGGTCCTATATTTTGGCGGTGATAGAATATTTTTAATAATTTTACGTGGGTAGTTAAATGGGACACTAAGTTTTAATTCCTTTAGTAATTGTGGGCAATCGACAGAAAATTTTAAAAACTTGATATTCCTTGAGAAAAACCTATGATTACCCATGGATTACCCGTGGCTGAACAAAGAGGAAGAGTAACGTGATCAAGAAGGACATGTCTTCCAAACCCACAAAGTTTAATAAGAAAAGTAGGTATATAATTACACCTAAGCTGTGAAGGCTCCACAGAGATCGTATTATTAAATAAATAGGATTTATTTAAGTAGTCTTAAATCAAAGCGCTTAGATCTAAAGGTTAATAAAATTATACATAAGATTAATTAATGAATATTTTGATTTAATAAAATACTAGCGCTAGACCTCGGCTTCACGTAGGTGCATCCAATTATTTGTGCAGAAAACTATTTAAAACAAATTTTAATTAAATTACTTTCATTACTTCATACTGGTGGTAGGTCTCTCATATGTGAGAGGCTGCCTGGGTGGGTACCACCGCAATGTCTATTTCTCCCGTCAAACAGCAGTTTAAATGCACTGTTGCATTTCGGATTGAAGGACATTGTAGCCAGAGTAACTACTGGACATATTAAGACTTAACATCTTGTGTCTCAGGATGGCGAGCGCAGTGGAATGCCAAGCATTGCTTTGTAAATCAAGGTGTTGTTTGGTTTTGCTACTGTTCATGAGCGGTCGCATCGCTTACCATCAGGCGAACGGCATGATCGTCTCGCCATTCAATGCAATAAAAAAAAACTTTCATTATCGTAGCAGCCAAGTATTTCCCGCTATAGGGGTTACATATAAACCTCGTCGTCAATACTAACAAAAGCTGTACTAAGTTTTGACTTATTCAAATGAACTATACGTAAACAAGGACATTGTAGCCAGAGCAACTACTGGACATTTTGAGACTTAACAACTTATTTCTAAGGATGGCGAGGGTAGTCGAATGCTAAGCATTACTTTGTAATTTAAGGTGTTTAGTTTTTGTACTGTTCATGAGCGGTCGTAACGCTTACCATCAGGCGAACGGCATGCTCGTCTCGATATTCATTGCAATAGAAAAAAAACAGTTATTTGTTCAGCTTGTGAATCTCCATCATATTCAGGTATCCACATTATGTTATTTTTCCACCCCATAAATATTAATATAAACATGATTCTCAAAATTTTGAGATGTCCTCCTGGAAACCCGGACTACGAGAGTAAGTCGGTTATCGCAGAGCCATCACGCACTTTATAGGCGTTATTATGCAAAATTACCTAATTATGTCATAATCTAGTAGCGGCAGTCATCAGACTAAACTCATAAATTAATTTAATCCGTTAAATTATGTGATCTAATTCCAGCACAAGTAAATATTTCTTGTAAATATTACAATTTGGTTACAAAAATATAATTTCATTTTGGTTGGATTTTATTAATGAATACCTGTGAAATGCTGAGAAGAGTACGCATTCTTAGGATCAGTATTAACCCTTTAGGAATATTTTCAAGACATACTAACATGACTTCTGTAAGAAGATATTTAAAAAAAGATCTGGATGTGGTGTCTTCTCACATTACCTGATATATTATTCTTAGTCAGCAAATTTCTTGAAGGTAAGAGCAGATCCAAAAGAATTTTGATTCCCAGATGGCAGCTCTATCGACAGTGACATCGATGCATATATAATATAAATATTCTGGCCTGATCAGTTGTATCTATAAAACAAATGAATTTTGTTGCAGAAATGAACAGACAATATTCTTCAGTTTCTTAATGTAAGTTGCAAGTTTTTATATCACATTTGCATTTGCAATTCAGTTTGATGTTTAGTTTTGTTACTGTTTATTAGCTGTCGTATTGCTTACCATCAGGCGAACGGCATGCTCGTCTCGCCAAATTCAATTTCAATGAAATATATAAGCTCTGCTTTGGTGTTCCACGAACACGATGACCTGTCCCTTTTCAAGCAAAAACGCTTAGTAGCAACCTAGTTGTGCTGATCCCTTGGAACTTCAAATTTCCATGAGAGATGATCGCTTATCATCACGCGGTCAGCTTGCTCATCAGCCTGGGTAGGTAACAAAAAAAATAACAAAACTGATCGGATGTACTACCAATTACTGGATATTTTACCAAAATTTGTAACCCCCTTTCTGCCCTTGGAGTATGCCAAGTAAATCTACTGATCGTAGGTATCTCACATGTGAGAGGCCATTCCTTTCATTGTAATAAAAATATATTGTTTTCTATTCAGACTCTTCAACCCAGTCTCTTTTCGGTATTGTTAAAATTAAGAATAAGGATAGCATGTCCATCTCATGGTGGCGCCTGTACATTCTAAATATCATCTAAATCGGAGAAGTGATTTCTGAAGTTACTTTCCGCATATAAACAGACATACAAAAATCGTTCTATGTCTTTATAATATTGGTATATATAGAGATGATCACTGTACTACCAGAATGTTTTAAAATTCATTGACACTTCTTTAAGGATGTCATTATATACTGTTTTTTTATTTTAATAAAATAAAATATCATTTAAAATTGAACTATGAGTAGTTTTACATAGTTAATACTAAAATAACAAAACATTTCTTTATTAAAAGGTAAAAAAATCCATTGATCTTCCAATCACTATACAATATAGTGAAAATTCAAAAATAGAATCAGATCCACGAGCAAATTACGGCTCGTAATTATTCCGCAATCAAGTTTTCGCATATACATGAAAAGATAAATGTTAATATTGACAGCTTCTTTCATTTTTATATCCTGTTTGGCCAAATACACGAGTTGCTATTTATTACATAGTAAAATGATGTCATGTTTACAGTAACTTTGTAGTGGCCCAGGCAGGCACTCTAAATGTGACTGGAAAAAAAGCTCTCGAGCTGAAACATTATTTTCAGCCAACCCTTATCAAGTTCAATAGGTAGGTCTGATAATTGTCGTATCCGGTCTAGCACAAGACATTTATGCAAAGCTGTATCTTCATCATTTCTTTTTCAAGTTTTTAACATTGTAATGAGCTGCTAATTTTATATAAATTAATTAATTCACCTTTATGTGTGTCGAATGAACACCCTGAAAAATTCGATTCTTCAATGTTTCCAGAGTGACTAAAACCTTTAATAGTGCTTTGTTCTTCTTAAGAACAATAATTGATTGTAATATACATACGTTGGTTTTCTTTCGGTTGTCGCCGTTCAGGTGGTTCATCGGTGAGGGAAAGTGTCGCCGAGTAAGATGCGTGGCTAACATTTTTCCACGGGAAAGGGGGGGGGGGGCGAATAAATCGCAAATCCACAACAAACTACCGGTACTTTTGTCAATATGCTTTTGGGAGAAGTACTGCTTGGTAGCTGGCATTTATTGTTGCACTTAATCTTCAACATAAATAAATTTTGCAGGTACTCACTCTAATTACTGATTCATGAAGACATGGTGATAGATGAAAACGCATCATTATTATTCGTAAATTATAATAAAATAATTTATCTATATAAATCCATAATCGTTCAGAGTGAATTTATATAATAACCTCCTTGACCCGTAAAGCGAATCTTATTGCAGAATCTATGCTGATGCTAATATTCCTATATGTAAACTAATTATAAATTATTAGGAGTCTAATTTATTATTTTAACAACTATGAAGCATCTTTATAATTGAATAATAATTTTGACTACCGAAAAACAGTGGTTCACGCGTGTTTCTGACGGATTAGTTGCGTGGAGGTCAACGCCTAATTTGAAATTTCACAGTTCACGCCCTCTTCGTTTCGAGCAAATTCTTACAAATACATTTACATATTATTCATAATCTATAGTAATTAAATTCCATGAAATCGTGATTCTTGAATTAATTAAAATTGCTATGAACGTGTTTTGATAAATCATTTATCATTTGAAGAATACTTTCTTATTAACTCTGATTATGGAACACGGAGTACGAAAGGCAATATTTAAATGTTATATGTAAATATTAGAAACACCCCTTTATTTCACAAAAAGTGTGATGGTGCCTTAGTATTAGGCGGGTTGCTAACATTACCTACGATGGCAATCAAACCGAATTCCTGAAACCACAGAGAGGTTCTGCGAAAGAGATTCTGCACACAGATTTTTCCTCTACCTATTTTAACCAAATGTAAAGCGATCTGCAATGGTTATAAATGAAGGTAGACGATACGTTGTATAAAAAAAACTGACACCAATTAAAAATACCCAACAAAGTAACTTCTTATCATAATAAATCATCTAATAAGATCCATTTTTTTCTTATTTTGACTACTTACTTATCTAGTAGATCATAACAGAGTTTGGCACTTACAATAATTTATAATATTATGATCTCATGCGTGATCAAATCCATTCCTTAGCAATAGCCAAAGTAAAATCGAAGAACAATGATACTTTTTTTAAATTCTACTCCATACTAAACAACCGTAGCTTTCCCACATAACATAAAATGGTTACAACATCTTGTAGTTCTGCTGCTGTCAGTGTCGGCATATTTGTCCTATTGCGTATACTATAATTAGAGTTATACTCTTTTTATATTCATAAAATATACATAAAGGTCAGTGTAGCAAGTTTTTATACTGCAAGCTAGCATTACAATGCACGTATGAATACGTGTATAATCAATAGATGACGCTAAGAATAATGAATATATAAACGACGATAAATTAGACGATCGATTGATCATTAGCGTCCCTCGACGATCGCTTTAAGTATTCATTTTTTCTCCACGTGTTAACGTTATCTTACGCTGTGATTCGGGGCAACAAGAATTCCGCCAATACCCGTTGTAACAGATGACCTAAAGGGGCCATCGGAATAGTAGGGCAAACTGCGGGGTTGCGCAGGGCGCCCTTACCTATAACGACTCCGAAATATGCGAAAGAGTTCTTGGCTTAGTCTGTCGTAGACGCCCACAACAAGCCGGCGTCCAAAAACTGTGGTAAGTGGAGAGCATCCTAGCATTCCCTACAATGGAAGAACCAGCAATGTTCTTGCGCCGGCGGGTACGCTTATATAAATCCTGGTGTTTCTCGACCTGGGATGTCCAGTACCGCCCATAGTACGCGTGACTATCATCGAGGGGCTTTAGTCCGAATGCTGGCATAGGTTCTGTCAGGGACACATCCATCATCCATCCATCAGCCAAAGGAAGTCCACTGCTGAACATAGGCCTCCCTCAATGATTTCCACAGAGACCTGTTGGAGGCAGCCTGCATCCAGCGACTTCCCGCGACCTTTACCAGGTCGTCTGACCTGTCAGGGACACAGATCAGCCACAATCCGCAGTATGCCGAGCTGGACGGCCAATAACACTGACAAACCCCTTTCGGTCTCCCCAGGGGTACCAAAATGGGAATGGGAGCTTAATAGCTTTTCTTCTTTGACAAAAAAGGTGTTAGCCCTCGGTTTTCGGGTACGTGTAAAGCGTGCTTTTATGAATCCTTCAATCAGTTGAGTTTATTTTTATTAATTGTTGAATAAGAATTTTTGCTCTAATAGTCTTAACTATTTTACAATTATACAAACAATGCTAGGCGATAGTAGAATAAATTCGTTTTCTACAGAATAATAAAATATTTATGACAAAGCAAATATTCTGCTCTTGATAAGAGGTTAAAGCATGAGCTAAATCATTCTTCAACATGTTTATAATGTTGTCTCCTATCACTGCCTTGTCTTCATATCATCCAGGGCAACTAGTATAAGCTAGGATTTAGAGTAAACACGTTTTGGAAATGCCAAAGCTGTCTTCTACCCGGAAATAAATTTATCCAATGATACAAAATGTCTGAAAAGTTGCACTGAGGGCAGTAAATGCGGCAGCATGTCTATGGAATAACAATATTAATGTAGTCGTAATAAATTCTAATTACAGTATTTCAATTCAGAATCTTCAAAGTTTGAGAACTTTAAACTTTATGAAAGCCTAAAAATTCCCATTGTTTTTTATTATAAAATTGATTCTTCAATACATTTAAATATTCCAGTGACCTTATTTGGACTTCGTTTTATATAATTGATATAATAACAAAATCTGGATTAATTGTGCCAATTTAAATGTTAAGTGGGAATTTCATTTATCGCATTAAAGCGCTTAGACGTTATTAATGTCAAATTACATATGATCTTTTATTTAATGCGAAAAGCCTTTGTGTCCTCAATTATCAATAATGTTTGTATCGCATTGCTTTGTTTTGTCTAAATATAATAAAAGTAGTTTTGTTGACTGTTGTGAATTTAATTTTATCAACTACCAAAAACGTGGTATTAAATTAATTGTGATGTTAAATTATTATAAATATTCACTAATCTATATCAAAACTCCATAAGAAGGATGGACGTATCAATATAATTCGAACATTGAAACCATGATGTATTCGTCATTCTTTAATCAAGGAAACCATCTTGACCGTCTTGTTTTTATAATGTTTTTTATGTGATCCATTGAAGATATTTATAACCAATATCCTGGATACACTAAACCAGTTCAAAGGAGTTAAATAATACGAATATTCACGTGTTCACTAATGTATATTTAAATATATTAGTTTGATTTATGTACAATTGTAGTTGATAACCGATAGTTTTGATTATACAACGACATTAATTTAATACTACAATTACTTATTATACATTCACTTCTTCTGCTGGGGCGATGGGTTCCTAGCGATGTACTCAAGAGCCTTGAGGATGGCCTCTGGGATGGGGTGAGGGGTAGGGATGGCGTCACCCTGTAAATAATAAAAACATTAGTATATTGACTCCAAAAGTGATGCTTCCAGAAATTCAGAAAACCAAATGTCATATGCTTCACAGTAGTTTACATCACGGTCAGAAATGTAACCTCTTAAATGCCATCGCATCCGATATTGTGTAAGAAAACTAATTTTGTAAAGTAGACGAACCGATACTACATATGCATAAGATTTTTGACGACTGTCAGCTGTTGATCATTTGCGAGGTATTGTGTATATTTTTATCAGAAAAAAATTAAGGTCGGTAAATGTCAAAGTTTTTGGTTTTTTTTTTTTTTTTATTGCAATGAACGACGAGACGAGCAATCCGTTCGCCTGATGGTAAGCGATACGACCGCTCATAAACAGTAGCAACATTCCACTGCGCTCGTCATCCTGAGACATAAGATGTTAAGTCTCAATATGTCCAGAAGTTACTCTGGCTACAACGTCCTTCAATCCGAAACACAACAATGCATTTACGCAGTGTTGTTTCACGGGAGAAATAGACATTGCGGTGGTACCTACCCAGATGGCCTCTCACATATGAGAGACCTACCACCAGTAAATAGTGGGTGTTGTTAGTAATATATTTACCGAGGGTTGGTAACCGTTCTCGTCGGCGATGTAGCTGATGCTGATGGGTACTCCCTCGGGAGAGGTCCAGGCAAAAGCACCTTGAGCGACATCGGGAGTTACTGGAGGGTTTCCACCGAAAGCACGGGGAGTACCTATTTCTTGAGCAGCGATGCCGTTTGAGGTCTCGTATCTAAAATATAATTTTGGAATTTAGCTTCAAAACTTCAGGATTTATCTGAATATTAATGCTATTTGTCTTTCCTGTTCGTACCATATATGGATGTAGGTATAACAATTACCTTGACATATTTAATTTATGCGCCCAATTTTAGTTTGAGCCGCCATATTACATTTAAAACTACTCAACGTCACATTCCGATGTAATCATTAAATTCCAGCGGTCTAATTTTTAATGGATTCCAAATCGTTTATGGTTCTGTGAGCCATTAATATAATAAATATATCATATCATATAATTATTATTCGGCTTCACAAATCATGATGGAATATTTATTGAAACAGGATACTTACGCATATTTGTAGGCACCGTCAGGGTAGATTTCGTTTTCATAGCGGACGATTTCAGCGTTCTGGTCGTTGGTGGAGACGCGGTTGACGGTGATGGCAGGGATGGTGGGACGGGGTTGGGGTGGTGGTGGGAGGGTGGGACGCACGAAGGGCTGGACGCGGGCCGGAGCGAACCCTTGGAACTGCGCTGCAGCCACAGCCAAGACGGCGACAAATACAATCTACAATAAAAATCAAACAAATTACTTTCCATCCTTTAGAAAAATATTTTATTTTTTAGTTAGAATGTAACTCACGGTAAACTTCATTATTGCTAGAGAAGACGAGTTCGTTGACTGATGTTGTTTGATGAGATTTTTTTCACTTTTATACGGATTCATCGAGCAATTTTACGCAAGATGGCATTGATATTGTCATACGTTTACATATGTATATTAATTATTGCTGTCGACAGCAGGTCAGAATTATTATAATTAGAGAATGTTTAAAAGGTGAAATTGCAAAAAAATATATGGTTGCAGAACCGAAAAAAAGGATAAATTAGCATCTAATTCATAATTACCTTATTGGTAATTATTTAATAAATTGATACATTTAATACGAGATAAGAAACACAATATCAGTGATATGAATCAAAACAGTACCAATATTAGTAAATTTACCAGCGCGATCTAGCGAATTAATTACACAGTAATAAGAAATGTAAATATGCCTACTTCTGAGCTTGAGATTTGTTAACAATCGAAAGTTCTATTTCGAGAGCTATTAAGTCATAGTCTAGCACTATGGCCTATTACGGAAGTGGACTTCACATACCAAAGAAATTCACAGAAACATGCATGAAGCTATCCTAACTATGTTTTCTTTCACCGTTAAATGTTCATTGCCACATACAGGACTTTGAAAATATAAAAGTACGCCTTGAAAGTCGAATCCGCAAACACCGTCTAGGCAACTTGCACCCGGTTGGACAGAACCGACCAACACCACTCCATGAGTTTTTATGAATCAATGTGTATATCCAGAATAAATTATGTCTTTACAAGATGCTGACAAGGGACCAGCTTTAGATACCTATAAAAACAAAGGACCCTAGAAAACAATCCAGCTATGCACGATCAAGTTAGACATAATAAGGAAAGTGCTGATACCGTTTTTATATTATGTTTGAATAAATCACGTCGCAGAAAGAGACTTGTTATGTTCATGTATATTATTTTCACTCTTTTTGTTAATAACACCGTTGATCTGTGATTATAATATTTGGAATATATTTAGGTCTTTTCTTAATCGGATAGAGGTAGTAAATATTAGCTTTGCCACGCCATCTTACTTTGTATGAGACTAGCGGCCCGACCCGGCTTTGTCCGGGTGCAGATACTTTTTGAATACAGTCAACTTTACACAGGAACTATTTCCAATGACAACTGTTATATTTTTTTTTGTTTTATTCCAGTAAATGGCGAGACGAGCATGAAGTTCGCCTGATGGTAAGCGATACGACAGCTCAAAAACAGTAGCAGAACCAAACAACACCTTGAATTACAAAGCAATGCTTGGCATTCCACTGCGCTCACCATCCTGAGACATAAGATGTTAAGTCTCAATATGTCCAGTACTAACTCTGGCTACAATGTCCTTCAATCCGAAACCCAACAGTGCTTATACACTGATGTATGACGAGAGAAATAGACAATGCGGTGGTACCCAACCAGGCATCCTCTCACATAGGAGAGACCTACCACCAGTCAACCACCAAACTCAACATTACTGCAGTACTTTAAACTTTTCATCCCATTCATTAGTTCCGGGCCGATCCCACAGGAAAACTACATTTTGTTGGAATAATAAGTAGTCTATGTTAATCCAGAGTGTCAGCTATCTCCATACCAAATTTTATTAAAATTTGTCCAGTGTTTTAGCGAGAAGAGGTTACATCACACACAAACTGTCGCATTTCTAATATTAGTAGAAATAATAGCCTAAAAAACAATTCAGTGTATGCACATAAGGTAAAATTTAAATTTATAGTCATATCCTGGCCTAAAGCGAGTCAATAAAACTTTGTATGCCTTTGAAATTTTTGCATGGGACCTCGGATCTAGGTCTTCTTATGATGATTTCTTTTACTGTTTCAAATAAGCAACCTGTCAAAATACACGTGCATGCATGACTTTGAAAAATCGATCAGGAATGTCCTACAACAAAAAACATTAAGTTCTTTTGTGAGAACAATTCATCAGTAAACAGATAATTATATAATGGCAAAACATTGCAAAAACTTATTGAGTATGTTTTAACGAATGCCAACCACAATCGTATGTTGCAGATGCAGTCATGTTTTGCAACAAAATGTCGACAATTAATTTATGTTCTCTGCCTACGTCTATTTCGAAATGCTATTAATGTACTTCGGAAATTCTAATATCTTATAATCTTCATTTTTGTATATTTCCCGTTTACAAAACTAATCGCTGCAATGTTAACACTCGTAAAAGAATGCAAGGATACGTGCCATTTAAAATCAGAATAAAATAATTGCAGTAATAAAATTCATCAGAATACGTAGAAAATGTGTCTAATGTCAGTGTACAATATAGATTTTAATTAAACTCATATAAAATTTTAATAACGCCGCCATTTTAAAACCTTGAACGTTGGAAGGTCTACAATAACTGTTATATTAATAACACTACAATTAAGATGTCATCGCCTGTATAGAAGACCCAGAGGCTAAAGATAATTACTGCAGTTTTTGTATGCACATGCGTTCGTCTAATATTATGTCTTTAAACAAAAGGCTTCATTAGTGCCTGGGGTATACAAAAGGTATGATTTATTAATTTATATAAAATCATGGAAAATCAATCATAGCGACGAATTCTGACGTGATTTAAAAAGAGGTAGAGCCCCACTTTTGTCAGTTATGACTCAGCATGAATGGGCAAGCTCGTCCGGGGTGGAACATTATTTCACAGGAGATCGACGTGATAACATCTTTGCTGTCGTGTTTCGTTTAGTGAATGAGATTGAGATGTCCAATACCCCTTCCCTCTTCCCATCCTATATCCTTTGCGTTCCCCTCCCGATTTGATGGGCCGGCAACACGTTCATAATACAACCGTTATCTATGTTTTTTTTTTTATAATGGCCTGGCATATTGGCGGCATTGCACCTGATGGTAAGTGCCAATGCCGCCCAGACAGAGTATCCATTGGCATCGGACGGCAGTCCCATGCCAATGGAAACAATTATGCCGACCTGCTAAGGTGCCTCTTCACACCACGGCGGAAGGACCCAGGATTGTAGGAAGGAGGGAACACGTGAGACGGCAAACAATTCCACAGCCTGACGGTGCGGCACAAAAACGAATTCGAGAACCGTTTGGTTCGCGCCGGGATGGTGTGGACCGTCAAGCTATGGCTTCGCAAGCCAGCACGCGTGGTTCTGGTAAGGAATGGAGAGGAGGGGATCAAGTTGAATAATTCTTCAGATGTTCATGGGCGGCAGTGAATTACCATCAGATAGCCTGTATCCTCATTTGCCACACCTACTAAATAAAAAAATGGGATTCAATTAAACAAAATACACTTTTTTATACATATATTTTCTTTTTTTTATGTATTCGCTTCAACCAGGTGAGCATAATTGAGGCGACCAGCAAGAGAAAACTAACTCAAAATGACCTGCGCACACGGAATGGTACGGGATTTTGTTTTTTTACAAAGGATATTCAAACTTATCTGGTAGAAGGTAGGTAGGTAGTTAGGTACTGCGGTATGCCATGGCACGCCGAAGTACCGCCGTGACACGTCGCGGGGTGAGGCAGTCCAAGCGGACGTAATCGTCTACGATTTTCCTACCGCCCGAATGGGTTTGTGTCACAAAATTCAGAATACGAGTAGTTTATCTCTCTTCACATTTTGTTACATTATACATGAAATGTGTATCCTGCAGCAAACGTTGTCGATGCAAACGTCGGCGTCACGGGAAACCGCGGTAGGCCGACGGAATGCTTCTTTTGGCCGGTTGCAAAATCCCTTGCCATTCCGTCCCAGTGTTCATAGTCCTCAATACAGCATACATTTGCGGCCTCACAAGATGTATCAGAAAGAGCGCTTTCCTCTAGACACACAAAAGGAAACCAGATTCCTACTCTATTTGGAATAGGCTGAACTTAGTATCGCGTGAATTATAGTTACCTTGTCATGTGTTCAAAAAAGGGCTGAGTTTTTTAAATTAATAATTTATTTTTCAAATTACTTATTTAACTGTCGTTCTAATTTTTGTCGAAATTAGTTTGACGGTTGTTAATTACCTTGACGACCTTTTATGGTCCCACATATCAAGTTATTGAGTTATCCGTATAAAATTATTGACATGTTTTATTGTTTGATAAAATCGTTGGAGGAGGCTTATTTTTAGCAGCGGATTTCCTGCTACAGATAAGGTGATTTCTTGACAAGATTATACGAAATATATATACCCTGCTATATAATCAAAATACTTTTAATATTAATATTTTTAATAATAAACGTAGTGAGTGAATCTTTTGATATTTTTTCCACGAAACACCGTACCTACCAACTGTAAAAAAAATTAATGATCTTTATTCAGATGCATTTTACAATCATATTACAAAGAGTAGGCACAATTGCAAATACGTATATATTTTATTACAACAATCACATAAAATTGAGGTTTCTAAATTCCGATTTCATGGTCTGTCTAGCACATTGACTAACAAACGGGTTAAAAAGTTTTTATATAAATATATTGAACATAATGATTCAGCATTGTGGGTGACTCACGTGTTGTACCAGATACATCTTTAAAATAAATTTACTTTTTTGGTATCGAAAAAATAACATTTTTTCGGCCCGTACCTGTCAAGCAAGCACTCGTAAATATTCGCGTTTTCGAAGTTAAAATACAAGAGTTGTTGTACGTCACACGTCAAGATACTTGGCATGCCATAATTAAAATACCAAAAGTCATTAATTAAACGATTAATAAATTACACGTCGTCGGTTTGGGATGATTCAGTTGTGTGGTATGTGAGCTCCAGAGGGTCTGAAGCCGTTCTCATCAGCGGTGTAGTCAACTCTGTACTTGATGCCGTCATCGCCGATGTATTCATAGAATCCCCTAACCCTGGTACCAGCCCCTTTGACCGTGGGTTCTACACTGCCTGATTCAGCAACAGCGATGCCATTATCAGTCTCGTAGGCGTAATGATACGAATTAATGTCGATGTCGCTTTCTTGCTTGACGATGTTCGCGGCGCCGTCAGCCACGTATTGGATTTTGTACGATGGTTTAACTGTAGTGGAGTACACCACTGGACGGTACGTTGACACCACTGGAGTGTAAGTGGTCGGATAGGTCACGGATTTCAATGTCGTCGCCAACGCAGCAGGATCTTCACTGCAAAATATAAAATTAAACCTTTTTGGTATCTTTTCACACATAAACAGTACAGTAAAAAAAGTATTTTTGTGTATTCGCGTTAAGTTAATATTATATAATATACAGGGTATATCATGAGTGCTACCGCAAACGAAGCTGGGTGGTAGTTTTAGTGACTTCAGACACAATGCAACTAAATTTTGCGCAATAAATTGTAACGAAGTTTTTTTGTAATGTTCGTATTAGGGTGGAAAATACATAGTTTTTTCTTAAATAATAGTGTACACTCTTTTTTTTTTCAAACTTGTGGCATTGTATAAATCTGTAATCTTTTAATTTTATTTAAATCTACGGCAGATAAATTTAAACCTGAATATTTTTTTTCGCAAAGTAACACCATTACCCAATAACTATTTTGTAATGGTTGCATAGATAAATCCAGTCCTCATAAAATACGCATATCGAACGCACATTTACACAGATGTGAGGGCCGAAGCGTCAATTTTATCACTAAAAGCTTTTATCACTTTTGAAATGTCCGAATTATTTAAATTAAGCCGCTCTTACCCGTCACCGTATTGGACGAAAGGCGCCAAGAGTTCGCGATTGAGCGTCCTGGCTTGAAGTGGTTGGAAGGCGCTATAGATCGAACCATATTTGCCATTTCTTTCGGTCAGGCTCTTGTACGGGCCATTGAGGGGGCTGTAATAACGGCCTTGGTAAGTGGGGAAGTATCTGTCCCCATGTTCTTCGGGCCGGTACCTTCCGTCATCTCCCGCTATGCTATCGATGACGATAGCAATAGCAAAAGTTATCTGATAAAGGAAATATCTCATTATAGCCATGGGTCTTAGATTTTATTCGATAAAAAATTGGTTGGAGTTATATTGATTGTAACATATTACAATATTATATTAATATTAATTCAAAATTATGCCGTCATATCTAATAGCATTCGTTTAATACGAAGCGCCTGCTAGAATAAATAGTAGATATTGCCCATTTAATTTTATAAGGGAATATAAAATAGACTGATTAATATTATCTAGCAACTGCTTTAAATTATTTAAATGCTTCTGTTTTAATATTTATTAGTAATTTTGCACAAATTATCACTTTCGTACTTACCAGAAGGACCCTCATTTCTAGTTTAACCTACTAGACTACGCCAAGCAATGAAGGCTAAGGCGCCTACCCATTCTTTTTATACAATCATCAAATTCGTAAATGGTGTATTTATTGCAACAATACATCGATCTTAATAGCGAAAAATGTTAATTTAGTTTGTTAGGCTGGCATTCAATGTGACTTATTTGGGACGCTCAGTAATATATTGGACAAGTGGTATCGCCCATATAAAGCACGCCGTTTTTGTGCCGCCTACTTAACATTATTTATAGGAGTTAATAAATTTTGTATTGTTTTCGTAAGAGGAGAAGACTTACTTTTGAGTTTCGTAATATTGAAGCAATTCACGAATACAATATGGCTGAGGTGTATCGTTTTTTTAAAGTGCGTCGTCAAATCCGTGTCGAAATGCGTTGAGCCTTCTTTATTGTTCCTTTTTTTATAAAGGTGCAAGGATGATAAATACTTGTAAAAGGTTGTTTAAGGTTGAGAAAAACATTTACGTGCATTTTTATGCATGAAGGTATTTAACTAATAAATGTTAAGGAAAATATTTTTATCCTTACCCAGTATTATAAAGGTTTAATTTGTGATGAGACTGTCTTGCCTCAGTTTTCCTCAAGAAAATTTATAAGCAAAGAGGCACGTGTATACATTCCGATTGCTAATAGCATGAATTAAGCCAATTGATAAGTATGAAATATATTCAAAGACTATGAACACAACATATTAGGAGACTTCAACATAAATAGCATTTTTTAAATTTCATCTACGTATTTAGTTACATATGTAAAAAAACTCCTAATTTCAAACTATTTATATCAAGATATACTTATTGATTAATTAGTAACTCTCGTAAAACTTTTATTACGTTTTGGTTTTTTAAAGTTTGTTTAGAGCTTTTTTTTATATTACAATATTATTATTTTCTCCATGAAGTATTAAGAAATCGTAACCTATTAGTAACTTCTACAATATTGTTATACCACAATTTAAAACTTATCAGTGTGTGAATTTACTACAAAAACAAATTTGCTAAATTGTTATTGCAAAAGTCGCATTGTGGCAAAGGAATATACGGATTTTAAAATAATCACGATGTCATATTGCTATTTAGCAATAAAAGGAGTAATTTATCATAGAAATAAATTTTAATATTAATTATTTTATATCTTATAGTTTTTGTTAGTTGGAGGACATTTATAAAATAGGTTAAGTATAAACACACTACTCGTAGGCGTAGGCAAAAGAACAATCTCATATTTCAACAGAATATAATCTAGTTTTAGTTTAAACTAAAGATATCGATGACCAAATTACAAAAGGGATGAGTATTACTACCCTTTAGAAGTGACATGTTGAAATTCTTATTTATTTATTGACTAGAGCAGGGCTTCTTAAAGTGGGGTTCACGGACCATATCAGCAACATATTATTTCCCGTATAGTTTTGTATATATTCAAATTCAATGCCGTCCTCTGTACTGCTTTTCCTGTGCCGTCCCGTCCCTTCCCATTATATCCTGCACTGTCCCGTCTCATTCACACTTAAAGCATGCAATCCAGTCCAACTCCTTCCTCATCCCACGGGACCACTACATTTTTCGGGATAAAATAGTTTTTATTAGGATAGTTTCTAAGTGGTAATCCAGGGTGTCAGCTATCTACATGTTATCATTGAAATCCGTTAAGCCATTTGTGAGTTCATCGCCCACAACCGCACAGACAATCAGACAATAAATCTAAAAATCATTGGTTCGGGTTCTATTACGTTAATACTGTCCCTCCATATCAATTTTTCTCATTTATCTTTCATGTAGAGACGTCAATTGGTTACATTTACATATTATATCTATAGATAGAAGATAGCTTTAAGTTTCTCCAGTAGACACATTTTCAAAATGAATACTATTCTTTACTAGTTAAGTTCTGATGTATTATATACTACTCATAGGAGTATGCAAGTCTTATAAATTACACACATTTACATAAAAAAACCTTAAGAAAAAAAACATACCAAGGAATTGAAAGAGAGTTATAGATCATATTTAAAGGAAATCTTAATCTAAAACTACTTAAATAATAATAAATGTAGCAATAAAATAGACTGATTCCAACTATACTTAATTAATTTTTGCTTGAAGAGCCGCAAGAAATTAGAAAATATGTCAATTTGTAAATCACGTGACCCCACCCTACACGTGACCCCTGGGTAGTGCCAAATGAGTGACATAGTGGTGGTAGGACTTATGTGTCCGCCCGGGTAGCTACCACCGTCCACGAGGCGTAAAGACCGCCATAGTGATCTCCGTAAGGGGATCGCGTTCCGGGATCAGCCAGTGGTTTTCCGGTTTCTTCGAGGATCTTAAGTCCGGGCATGAGGTTGTACCGTGTGGGTATTTTCGGTCCTCTGTCGAAGGGAGGAGAGTTGATCCGCCGGCCAGGGAGACCCGTAGAAACGGTTGTCCGCTGGCCGCCCGCGGTATAGTACAGGGGCCCAATCGGGGCTAACCACCTCGTGAGGCTGCCTCACCATGCCGCGCATAATCTTGGGTGGGTACGTCGTGCCGGTTGGTGACCGGAAGTGGGGTCCCGGCGGCCCATCCCGGGAGGGTACGGGGGCCCTTCCGTCCGACGGATCAATTCGCTTCCTGCCGACCCTTTCGTGCCGGTGCCCATTCGGCCTTCTTAGTGCCCGAACCTAAGATCCTCGTTGCCTCTTCACCAATCCCATCCTTTCTACCATGACAGTGCAACTAAACAGAGCAGGTCCTTCAGCGGTGCTTAACCCCACCACCGCGTTCACTATGGAGTTCACTAACATCCGCGGACTCCATACGAACCTCAATGCCGTCCACCACCATCTTGAGACGGCCCGGCCTGCTTTGCTCTTCCTAACGGAGACGCAGATTCGTTGTCCGACCGATAATTCTTACCTGTTGTATCCCGGTTATTCGCTTGAAGTAAACTTCAAGCCTAAAGCCGGGGTATGCTTGTATGTTCGGTCGGACATCTGCTGTCACCGTTTGCACTGCATGGAGGACCCCTCCTTCTCCGCTCTGTGGGTGCACGTGGATCTAGGTTCCCTGAGCCGCATCTATGTGTGCCTTTACAGGTCTCACAACGGGGACGATGAGACGACTCGGCTGTTCAGGTATCTTAGCCAGGCGGCTGATGACGCGCAGGCGCAGTTCCCGTCGGCCGAAATGGTGGTCTTGGGGGATTTCAATGCTCATCACGAACTGTGGCTGGGCTCCTCCAAGACTGATCATGCTGGCAGAGCTGCCCATGCATTCGCTCTGACTCATGACTTGACACAACTGGTGAACCAGCCCACCAGGATCCCGGATGTGGCGAGTCATGCGCCTTCTTTGCTGGACCTTCTGCTGGCGAGTCACCCAGCCGGGTATCATGTGACCGTTAGTGCGCCTCTGGGCACTTCCGATCACTGCCTGGTTGGGTCGTCAATACCGATGGCATCACCTCCACGTCCCGTGCAGGTTAGGCGAAGGGTCTGGCATTACTCGTCGGCAGATTGGGATGGTATGCGGGAATATTTTGCATCCATCTCTTGGAGGCAGCGCTGCTTTGAGGGTAAAGATCCCTCAGCGAGTGCCAACGCTATTGCTGACGAGATCAGACTTGGAATGGAATATTACATTCCTTCCTCTGAGATCGCCAGTAAGGGCCGTGGACGCTCCTGGTTCAATCGTGCATGCGCCGATGCTGTCGGTGACAAACAGGCGGCGTATCGCGCTTGGATCAGGGGTCGCGCCATGAAGGATCCCAATATCAGTTCCCTCAAAGAAGCCTATAACCGTGCCTCCAAGGCCTGCAAGAAGGCCTACGTTAGGGCGGATGCCCAGCGCGTTAGCAGGATTGGGCGTGCGTTGGCCGATCACACAACTAGCAGTCGTGCTTATTGGAGGTTAGCCAGGGCCGTCCAATCTAACTTCTGCCGTCCAGCGTTGCCGCCGCTGAGGTACCCAGAAGGGTCGCTGGCCCACAAGCTGCAAGAGAAGGCTGCCTTGCTGGCAAATCTCTTTGCGGCTAATTCCCGCCTCGAAGACCGTGGTTCCCAGTCGCTGCCTACACTGCCTGATTGCGGTTTCTCAATGGCAGATATTCGCATCAGGCAGTGTGATGTGCGGCGTGAGTTACGGTCTCTCGATGTGCGGAAAGCCAGTGGTCCGGATGGGATACCAGCGGTGGTTTTAAGGGCTTGTGCAGCCGAGTTGTCTCCAGCACTGACTCGCCTCTACCGAGCGTCCTACCGCACAGGTGTTGTGCCGGAATCTTGGAGAGAGGCCAATGTGCAACCGATCCCCAAAAAAAATGATCGATAGGACCCTACCAATTACCACCCTATCGCTATCACCTCAGTGATGTGTAAGGTCATGGAGCGGATCATAAACGCTCAATTGGTCCGCTACCTGGAGGATCACTCGTTGATCAGTGACCGACAATACGGATTCCGTCATAATCGATCGACGATTTCCGGCTTTCTGCATGGGCGTAGAATACGTGTAGTCGTAGACGGACACGCTTCGGCGCTCATGTCGGTAAATGCCGGAGTTCCTCAGGGCTCGGTGCTGTCGCCCACCTTGTTTATTCTGCATATCAATGACATGTTGTCGCTTGGCAACATTCATTGCTATGCAGATGACAGCACGGTTCATGGGCGATACCACTGCGGGCCTCCAGGTTGCCGTGTCGAAACTGTGAAGGGACGCGAAGATCTTATCATTGAGCTCAACCGGACCTTGGATCTCATTTCTACATGGGGTTCCAGGAATATGGTTGAGTTCAATGCCAGGAAAACCCAGGTGTGTGCGTTCACGTGCAAAAAATCCCCGTTCTCTCCCCTCCCCATTCTTCAGGGTACTCCCCTCTCAGTGCGGAATGACCTGTGTATCCTTGGTGTGGATATCCGCTGTGATCTCAATCCAAGGAATCACATCGAGGGCGTAATATCTGCCACATCACGCAGGGTTGGAGTCCTGAACAGAGTGCGTCGGTCTTTCACGCCCGGTCAGCTTTGCCGCTTATATAAAGCGCAGGTCCGGCCGGGTATGGAGTACTGCTCGCACCTCTGGGATGGATCCGCCCAGTACCTGCTCGATGCCTTGGATGGATTGCAGCGGCGGGCCATCCGCATTTTGAATGATGCAGACGTTACGAGCAACTTGGAGTCGCTACAACTCCGGAGAGATGTCGCCTCTCTAAGCGTGTTCTACCGCCTGTATCACGGTGAGTGCTCTGAGGAATTGTTCAACTTGCTCCCCTCCTCTCCATTCCTAACCAGAACCACGCGTGCTGGCTTGCGAAGCCATAGCTTGACGGTCCACACCATCCCGGCGCGAACCAAACGGTTCTCAAATTCGTTTCTGTGCCGCACCGTCAGGCTGTGGAATTGTTTGCCGGCGCACGTGTTCCCTCTTTCCTACAATCCCGGGTCCTTCCGCCGTGGTGTGAAGAGGCACCTAAGCAGGCCGGCATAATTGTTTCCATTGGCATGGGACTGCCGTCCGATGCCAATGGATACTCTGCCTGGGCGGCATTGGCACTTTCCATCAGGTGCAATGCTGCCACTATACCAGGCCACTATAAAAAAAAAAAAAAAACACGGGATTGTACTAAATTGTATTATTAGTTGATTATAATCTACTTTAATTTACTTTTTTTTTGCGTGGTGGCCTGTTGGTAAACGGACTAGACGCGACTGCCAACATGTTCACGGTGGTCGCGGGTTCGAATCCCAAGGCACACCTCTGACTTTTCGAAGTCATGTGTGTATTGATAGTCAATCACCACGCACTAAAACGGTGAAGGAAAACATCGTGAGGAAACCTGCATACCACGGCCTAACCACTCTCAATCGTACTCTCGATTGTAGAGGAGGCCCGTGCCCTGCTGGTGGGACGTATATGGGCTGATACAGATACAGAATAATCTACTTTAACGGAGAAGTACAACAACGAAAAACTGTCTGCATACAAGATAGTTCATCATCAAATTTCAAATGTACTCGTATATACATGAAGCCTAGCGTCTGCAATAGGCCAGCTAGGTAGATCAAAATGAACAAGTCGATATGAGTAGGCTGATTGTTAAATTAAAAGTCAGTTTTAATACATGTTGCGAAAATCGTTTTGCTCTAACTCTATGTAAATACATAATCAATGTTACAACACGATTTTTTTCGCGATGAAGATAGGAAGAAATTGTACCTCTTTAAAACCATGATATGATATTATGCACATTATATTTTTGTAAATACTCAACAGGCTGCAATACTATTGGTACCATACTTATGCTTACTTACTAATTCAAGGCCTGTTAAATCCTACTGTGACATATCCAGAAACGATGTTTTGTAAATTTTTCCGTATCCCCGCCTCCCCTCTAGCGTAGGTTATGGGTTACTTGCAATTTGCACCCCTAAGATGTAAATTATTTGTTAATGTATATTAACCTGTAATCTAAATCAAACAAAAACCTACTTACAATAATATGGAGTTTGCATCTGCAAGTGCCCATTTAAGGATTTGTCATGCTCATAAATGACGTTAGTAAGGACACGACCATCAAAACATCCACAAGATAAATAAATCCTTTAATACATTGGAAGAAAACGTATAAAAATTCTTTATAACTGTATATTTGCTGATGATATTCATTTTTGTTTATGCTAAATCTTTAAAATGATATTTTTTTCATCGAACCCTTTGACTTTATTTTGACCGTGGCGTAGTATAATAACAATAAAATCCGCATTTCCATAAATTATTGCACGATATTATACATAAATAATATTCCACATTTGCCTTCTTATTATAACTGTTCTTCTCTCTTGCGTCAGCGAATAACTTACTGCTGCAAAATTGTGTTGTTTTCTAACGCCACCAATGTACAAGATAATTATATAAGTATAATTCTTAACTACAATTTAGAATGAGAGAACAAAAAATATATATGATGTCTTGCCTGAAAGTCTTTTTAATTAATTTCTATTTTCTAGTAAATTCCTATCAATGCAAATTTATCAGAAAAAAAGAAAATACCGATTTACGTTTGACCTGTGCAGCGACCAATTACATGCATTCCAACAAATAAAAAAAAATCATGTTCACTCCAAACAGCGTTGTTTGCATAACATTCTGTTCATTTTGTCAACTTGATATAATATTAAGTTAATTTATTAGTAATAAACGGTT
Organism: Hyles euphorbiae; assembly: GCA_023078785.2. NCBI lineage: Eukaryota > Metazoa > Arthropoda > Insecta > Lepidoptera > Sphingidae > Hyles > Hyles euphorbiae. Next base: position 17,072,170 of record CM041050.1, read on the forward strand.
GCACAGCATTCTCCTGTCACATCGTATTAGTTTTTTTACCATTACTTTTTTGTTTACGTTTTTTATTTGATATCGTCCATAAGATTTATAAAAGCAATTGATGTACCTGGCTGTTCTCATCAAGTCTTGTAACAAATATTTTTGGTTAAAAAAGGAAAGGAATCAAGGAAAATACCCAAAGGAGAGTCGATGACACAAGAGTCGTTACACCCAAAGACGCGGTCAAATTACATTTCTTAAATAAAATATTTTATTTCCATAATAATTTGTAAGTGACAACATTTTCTATTAATCAAAACTCTTAACTATACAATTTAGCCGTTACAATATACCAAAAATTATTAACTAAAATTTATTTTCATTAATATTTACAAATAAAACATTTTTTTCTAATTAAGCTTTATTGTTTTGAATGAAATTAGGCGCCATTATGTTTTTGAGAAGTCCAAGTTAATTTTTTTTGTCGCCCTTTTCACCTACTTCATCAACGACTCTGACAAATACTTCGTATTCTAATTTCAACTTGTTTTTAAGAGAATTGGAGACCGTGTTCAGTATTTTTGTGCCTCTGAAACTATAGTAAGATCCGAATTTCTCTCCGTCAGGAACATTGCGCGTAGGTGGATACCTGGAAAGAAGTTGCGTAAAATATTAGCACACACACCACGTTTCGTAAGGTATTTGTAATTTGTAGCTTATTTTTATTTTGGTATAAAAATGAACTGCTTCACGGATTAGTTGAAGGGACACGATAATTTAATACCCTAATAAATTAACACGTATAAGATTCATGATCGAAATTGATGATTAAATGTGGTTATTTTAATGAGTTTTTTGATTACGTATCGTTATGATTATTAATATAAAAACTAAAGATTAACTAAAGGTGATATGTTATTGGCATGTTTTCAACATCCGGCACCTCCTTTTGTCATCATATTATTTAGATGAACCGGTCTATTTGCTCTATATGCATATATTAAATGTTAAATATGTCATTAAAATGAAGATACTACCTGACATTTACAAAATACAAAGTTATAAATCTTATAAGAATTTTTAGGAGTCTTTTAAAGGTTTGGTATGCAAATAACTTACGTAATAAATTCCGTATTTTCAATAAATTAATTATCTAGATTTATGTGAGGGTGTTTTGGAAATCCATATTTCAAATGTTGAGCAATATTGTTGAATTAATGACACTTAACAGTCCCATAACTAGTCCTTGCCACACGAAGATCGTGTCTCGTGTCGCGGGTATCAGGAACTACAAGAAACTTTTCGGTATCAAACACAACCAGATCCGAAAGAAATATTTGTGGGCCGTACAAACATTTCTCTCGGTGCGGGGATCGAACCCCCAAATTCAAATCAAATAAAAACTAACTTTGGCCTCATGAATACCTAGTGTCAGTAATTTTTGGTAATTAACCAATTAACTACGTAACAAGCAAAGTTGATTCGCAGAAATATGTTAAGAATTTTAAACTTTCATTGGGTGAATTAATGCTTACCAAAATTTTATGGATGATTATAATAATTGTGGAGAATATACGAATAACATCGTAATGAACGATGCAACGATAGAAGTAGATGTTTCCAAAAGTGAGTGATAAAGCCTTGTTATGGCGCTGAATTTATCGGAGCAGTAGGATGCTCCTGGAGAAATAAAGAGGTAACCATGATCATTTACATAAGATGTTAATTCTCAACATGTCCAGTAATTATTCTGACTAAAATGTCCTTCAAACTGTAACAAAACAGTGCATTAACACTACTGTTTGGCGGGAAAAAGAGACTGCTACTAGAGTACTTAACAAACAGTGTACCTACCCAGGTGGTCTCTTATATATGATATACCTATCACCGGTAAATATATTTGATACCAAATAATTATTAGCAAAATGTTTTAGTAATCGGTTTTATGGCAGCACTTACGGGCTGCGTAGCAAAAGAGGACCTAAGTGTGAAAGTGTATTTCACTTTATGTCAGTATCTCGATTTGTATACGTTCACATAATATGTTGCCACAGAATTTGTGTCTAGGATTGCGGTAGGTTTGATCCCTATCGCATTATGGGACGAAATTGTGCTCGAATTATTTTAGCAAAACATTTATACTTACTGGGTAACGAACTCGCTAGTCTCGTTCACTTTGAAATTGGGAGTCAGGTACTTGCACTTTACAGCAATTTCATGATCAGCGTAAACCTTCCTGATGTGGTCAGGGCTGCCCACATAGTCATCAGTGAAGTGGAGAGCATCGCGTGACACGTACTTGTCGATGAGACCATTGATAACTTTATGGATGTAAGGATAACTTGGGGCGTATATTCTGACGCCAGTGTAGCTATTTGGCCTACTAGGGATTGAACCGCCGGGACCAAAAGGACCTCCAGGACCGAAAGGACCTCCAGGACCGAAAGGACCGCCAGGGCCGCCAGGACCGCCGGGACCTCCTGGACCGCCGGGACCTCCAGGCCCGCCGGGGCCACCGCCGCCATTGCCTCCATACCCACCGTTTCCACCATATCCACCATTCCCACCAAATCCACCATTGCCACCAAATCCACCATTAGGACCTTCTTGGTGAACATATCGGTAATCCCCGTCGTCGTCGGGATATAGGCCTTGTTGATAGATGTACGTGTATCTGCCTTCATCTCCTGGAATGTACTTCCCCTCATCTAACGGCCTATAATATTTTCCATCATCGTATATATTGTAATTGAATTGATATAATTCAGGTCTATATTTTCCATCGTCCCATGGTGAACATTGTATCACAGCCCATAAGGACAGCACCAGTAACTGAAAACAGAAGTACATGTATTTATTAAAAATCAGCCGTTCACAACTGCAAGCAGAGAACCCCTCGTTTTCTTGAATAAAAATTTAATCTCAATTCTATCTGCTTAAATAAGTCGGAATGATAAGCGTCGTCTTATAAAGCGAATCATCAATAAAACTTTTTAAATGTGTCACGAGGAAAACCACATATCCTTGGAATAGTAATTTCAAAAGTATTAGAATAGTAATGTTTGATATAATGTGTGTTGGTCTGACATTGTACGTATTCGGTATTAAAAGCATGCACATCTGAAATAAACACACAATTTAACGTACCACCTGGCACAATCACAAACATTAAAATACTTCTTAGATTATGTCAAGTAAACATATTTGCTATTTTATAAACAGCACGAGCAAATTAAAATGGATGAGATAAACTTCGCGGAGCTTCAATAAAGTTACCTTTATTTATGAAACTCTAACATATTATATCAACTTTCCAAATATTATAAAAAATATCATACATATCAACAGTAACCTCTATGCGCACTACGATATAAATGAACACTGTAAAAAAATTAAAAATATTCATAACCTGAACAGATGTTTCAAGAGAATCTAAACCTGATTTATAAATAAGACGTAATTAGCATATCAATTAATTAATTAAAATTGTTATAACTAGTACTAGTACTCACCAATCTAGAAGCCCGGATCATGTTGATCGACAGACTCTTCAGATGCAATTATTATAGAAACACCTCGGCCGTACAGGCTGTTGACTCCACAAATTATGCCCGATGTCTGAAACTAGATCACATAACGTGTCATACGTATAAGCAGTTTTTAGGAAACCGATACAGACTGTCCAAATTATATCATTTTTCATTGACATTTAATTAGCATTTAGATGAATAATAAATTTTATTTAAAACATACCAAAATGTGGAACAGAATCCTTAAATCAAGGTGTGACAAGGTCAGGCAGATGATATAAAATTATAATAGTTCCGCTGTGACTATATTACGTGTTGTTAATCACTCACTTTTGCACTTTAGATTTGTTACTTATAAATAAATATAAGAGTTGCACCCGGTGTAATGCTCGGGTATTTATGAGACGACCGACTTGTAAGAGAGCCGTAATTTTCTTATGGAATGTTTGTGGATCCACTTCACACATCGATTTGCATAAAACAAAAATGATTAAAATACAACAGTATAGCCCACTGCATTCTGTAGATCTTAATCCGTTTACGTCTCCACTGCTGACTCAGTCGACTTAGTTGACATACAAAGTGCCTCCTCCGCCTAAGAAGATGTGGCATTATACCTATTTGTGGTTAGTATTACTATCGTCTATTAAATATGCAATAATCGACGATATATATTCGATATTTTCAAGAGCGCTCGTCTGATTCGAAAAAGAAGCTCCAATAAATTTTCCAACACATCTGGTGGTTATCGTAAACAAATCTACATTGCTATTATTTTATATAACCTTTGAAAATTATATAACAAATGAATTTGATTAGTAAAATTGAAACATTGACATTTTATTTAATTCATTCTATTCAAAGTCAATGTGTGTTTGCCAAATACCTAAGATCAGAAATATTTTTGTTACTTATATGTTTTTATCATTCATGTTTTTTTAATATTTTAAAGCACTCATAAAAGGTCATATTGTTTACATAAACGTCTTACAAAATTCAGCTGAACCTTAGTATCAAAATAATCCCATATGAAACAATAAGAATTAATTAAGAAAGCAAACAACTTTATCTAAATAAGGTCCTTGTAACAAGAAATTAACCTCAAAAACGATATGCGTGGGTGTGGAATATTCATAATTCACAATATTCAACGCTCAGGGGCTTATTACAGAGGAAATAAGGTTTAAAATAAATCGTACCAAAGTTTCATTATCTAAAACTGCGACTGTTGCAGCGATACACTTCAAAGTTTAACACGTCATACCTACATATTTTAACTTTCGTGATTACTCCTTTGAATTTTTAAACCGGATTTGACCTTTGCATCTTCAATTAATCACCAAGGTAAAAGCGAACTAGTAAATATCGATGAATGGTCGATATAATCTGTCGCGGTTTTTAATTAAATCCCGTCAGCGATAACCACTTGCGGTGTTTCTATCGTACTGACCAACCTTTCGGCGGACGACAACCTCATCATCTCCCCTACCTCACGGGCGTCCTCGATGCATCACCACTGATACACTTTATAGCACCTCACTCGTATACTTGATCCGACTGCCATTTGAAGGCTGATTATAATGTCAAATGAGAGTTCAAGAGCAGATTAATCATGCCTTAAATATTCGCAGATGTAATCATTTAATTTTATCTAAATCGGAATATTTCGGAAAGGAATCTTCATGATGATCGGTTTTGTATCCGTGTATTGCGGATAATTATTTTATATATATTCACAAAAATAATTTTATATATTTTCATTGAATATTCAGATGAGTAAAGAAAGCAAAAGGAAAAATACTTTATCTGTGTTAGCTACTGTACACGATGTAATAAATACAAAATAGGAGAGACCAAGGATGAAAATGATTTTCAATTAACTTGTAATATCTCTGTGACATTATTAGATGACAAAATAATAATGACTACAAATTACATTTTAATCTTTTGGCTATCATTTAATTTAAGTCAAACTTGAATGCAACCGCAAATACACATTTTGAGAATAATGCCCAAATAAAAACAATTGAATTTGTAAAAATTATCCCCGCCTCTAGGACTGGTTGTAACATTGTAAATAAAAACTTATATTGCTTTAATTTATCAATATATTTATTTTTCAATCAAAATCTACATTTTCCCCCATTAGCAACATCATTGAAAATTTCTGGGACCTTTTGGATATAGTTTTTTTCTTCAAGTTTATGTATTTAAAACTTGTACGGAGTAACAGTATTTACTAGTTTTCTGACTTACATGTTCTTTCTATCATTTTATTTTAACTATTTTTACTTAGAAATACAAAGCAAAAATTATTGTATTGAAATTATAATTTTTTACTTTCGTCTCTACATTATAATTATCAATTAAAATTCTAAATTTTGTCGTATATGACTATACCCTAAAGAAACAGTTAGATAGTTACCATTATTTACGTCGTAATAGAAAGAGGAATAGCTATTATTTATTGATTCTCGTACACAACACTGCAATATTAAACTTACCATAACCAAAATAAAGCAGTTATTTTGCGGCAATTTTACAGCATCGGCTCGATATAACCAAAACCTGATGACACAGCAGCGCTGTGAACACAACTTAGCTAAAGGGTGAGGGGATTTGAAATGACTGAATATCGTCATTCTACATATTAGTGTAAATAACGTATTTATTTCACAAATTCATTTCTTACTTTTGTGATTGGTCTCCCCTAATCCTTTTTTAATAAGTAATTGAAAAAACTAATCACAGTTTGCAATGCTATAGGTCTTTATTTAAAAAATGTTTGTATTATCTTTCTTTAAATTATATCATACAGGGTATATCAAGACTGCTACCGAAAACGAAGCCGGGTGGTAGTTTAAGCGACTTCAGACACAATGCAAGAGAAAATGTTGCAAAAAAAGCGACATTTTTTTTGCTACTTTTTTCCTATGGTCGTATTTTGAGTTGTAAATACATTTTCCCCTAAAATAATAGTGTATACCCTTTTATTTCTAAATACTCTACGATATAAAAGAGTTTAAATTATTATTTTAGCAAAAATTATGGATTTACCACCCAAAAATGATGATATGTAAAAAATCATTAAAAATAATTGTCGCGTTTCTTTACGAAATTTTTAGTTGCATTGTGTTTGTAGTCGCTAAAACTACCACCCGGCTTCGTTTTCGGTAGCAGTCTTGATATACCCAGTATATATGTTCAAAAATCCGGATATACGCACCTCATTGATTTTTTATCTAAAAGTATTTCTTCCCAAGTACAAGTGGCGAGACTGAAAAACGACATCAGAATGTTTATGGGCTAAATGATGCCCATTAGTATAGCAAACAGGAACTGTTTTAAATTCTTAAAATTATCATATTTATGCCTATTTATCTATATTACAAAATTCCGAAATCCAAAAAAAATCTAATATTACACAACTATATGGTTTTAGTTTCATCCGGCAAAGCCATCTGAATTACAAACTACGAAGAGATATTTTAGTTGAGCACCTTTACTTCGAAATTAATTTATTTATGAAGTGTTTAGTGCCCATTATCGTTAGACTCATTTATGACTTTGATATAATTTACAATATGTCTTTCAATATATAGGGTACCGCGATAATAATGTTCATCATATTCGTACGACGTTGCTTTTATTCACAGACGTAGATAGATATACCGGAACGACTCGACTACCTCAAAATTAATAATTCATTATGGCCTCTGGTTTTATGATCTTGAAATAGAAATATCAACAGGTTAAACAGTATCACATTATGTATAGGTATCTTCAATCCGAACTTAATAAGTTGTTACACAAGTAAATGAAGAATTAAAAATACTATAATTCAAAAAAAAATTCTTTATTATTCTTACATTTATAGTTAGGTACAATTCTAAACGGTGACAGGTTTTTATAAGTAATTTAACTTATATGGCAATGGCGATCCTGACTAGGATTACTTGGGGATGTGGGCTCCTTCAGGGACGAAGCCGTTCTCGTCAGCGGTATAGTCTACTCTGTACTTGATACCGTTGGGAGCGATGTATTCGTAAAATCCTCTAACCCTCAGTCCTTCGTTCTCGTTGTCGATTTTCTCAATTTTTCCAGATTCTTCGGCGAGAATTGTGTTCTTGGTCTCGTAGAGGTAGTGATATCCGTCAACAGGGTCGATTTTGTTGTCGTAGCGAATAAGACCGTGCACATATTCGTAGTGGCCTTCAGTGGTGGGGACCACGGGCACCCTGGTAGTGGGTGGGGCGAAGGTAGCGACAATCACAGGTGTTTTGGCAACAGGCTTGCCACCAGCTCCGGAACCTGCGTTGCCGTAGGGATCGTAGCCAGAACTGAAAAAATATTTTTCTCATTATATAATATGTTTATATATAAGCAGGTACTTTATATTAAATATATCTCGCTGTTATTTCACTGATGATTTAATAATTAGAAACAAAATGTATTTAAATTTCCCGCACTAGCTAATGCTGGTGGACTATACCATGGCCTAATCAATCTCAATCGTACTCAAATACATATTTCATCGATAACAGGGCTGTTAACGTTTCTTTCTACTCATCTTTCATCATAACATTCAAATCCTACATATATTGGATGCATGTATTTAGGTATATATCATTATTTATTGTTAATGTGCATATATGTATTTTTTATATAATAAAGCTTGTATCCTTTGTATTTTAAGCTGCAATCTATTATTTTTCCTTTTCTTATAACCATCCCAAGAAATCGCCAAGAGCGATTAGACCGCCATATGTACTTAATGTAATTGTTATCTCTACAATACGAATATTATTATTTTCTATGTGTGTGTAGTAAATATTAATAAATAAGGACGATTAAATTTCTCTTACCACCACAAAGTTGCAGTCACTTTGTCACGTTACGCAACGTCAATGTCTTCGTCAATACATTCAAGAGACACTTACCCAGGTCCACCGCTGCTTTCAGGCTTGTACGGTGGGATCTTGTCGCGGGAGCCTACGTAGCCGTCACCTGGGCCGCCAGGGCCGCCGGGACCGCCACGGGTACCAGCGTCGCTGGAGCCAGTGTAAAAACCACCAGCGCCGCCACGATCGCCGCGGTCTCCGCTGTTGTACAACATTTGATAATTAATAATAATAGTTATTTTAGCTTTTGTTTTTATTGTTGTATTAATTGATTTGTCCATTTTTATTTCTTTTTCTTATGCTTACTCACTTCTTTTTTAGTATCAATGTAATTAACAATCTAGTGTCTTTTACTTTTGATGCATGCTGTGTATACCTGTAATTGGCTTGCATGTTTGTATAATTATATTATTTCTGTTATTTAGTGTGTAAGCTGCTAGTGTAGCTTAAATAAATAAAATAAAATAAATTAATAAATACACGCCAAATGCAAGCCTATCGCCATATCAGGAACAAATTACTGAGTTCGGGCCGATAATGGATAGAAAAATCCAATATCACTTTGCGGGACTCTGGATTCGAACCCGAGACCACAGCTTTGTTATCATGCCGTAGTACAACTACGCCACCGAGGCAGTCAATATAATAATAATTAAACTAGTGGTGGCGCCATCTGCCAAACAACAACTTGTAGTATGACAAATTTTGTGGAATAAATAGTATAATAATGAACTCTACCGTGGCGCTACTGTCGGATATTAGCATAACTAATGAGCTATGAGCCATCGTATCGACAATAAAATCAATATTATAATTTTGTAATACTATCGCATTTTGATACATAGTTCGAAGTTTCACTAACAGATGGATTACTTTTTTGATAAAAATATATTTTTAGTTGTAATCCTGTTTTCTAGTAAAATATTTCTCTTCGTCTTCCATTAAATAAGTAAATAAATGCACCCAACAGTCACATACATACATAATACATATTGGTACATAGACTTCCACAGAGCAAAGAAGTTAGTAATAGGTAGGTGCTGATAGACGTATGAAACGGGTAAAGTTTGACCGAACTAAGCGAATAGCTGCCTAATTACTTGCAGATTGCTTAGTTGTAGATCGCAACGTGCAATTTAGGAAACATACCACCGATTTTCTAAAATAACGTGGATATTCATGTGTGATAGTACTGTCTGGTTTTGCGATTCTGTAAAAAACCGTCAAGTGCGAGTCGGACTCGCGCACCGAGAGTTCCATACAAACCTAAATAGTGTAATAATTAAAAACATTAAGGTTTTCGATTTTTTTCCTTTATGAGTGCTATGAAACGTTGCTTGAACGTTGATGACAAATTTCAATATTCTAGGTTGACTGGAAGTATCATTTAGGTTTGATTCCCTTGCGAGTAGCTGCGAATTTCAAAATATGCGGCTGAAATTGCCGTTTCTTATAATTGCGTTGGCATAGAAGGCGCCTTGCTCGAGTGACAATTGCCGCGCCCGCGCCATGGCACCACAGAATACTAACAGAAATCAAGCTTGTGTATGTACTTCACTTTTGTTGCCACACTCACACTACGCTCGGCGTTCGCGCAAAAGTTGAAACTCGCTCTCGCAGTGGTCTCGACTGGTTTCGAATATCGTGTCGGTGAACGCTGTCTAAGTGTGCGTTGATTTAGCGCGCTTTGTATGAAGCTTGACTTCTGTTAGTTTAGTATTCTGTGATGGCACTGACGTCCAAATCGAAACTTCATATTTACAAGCACTCGCCCTCGTAGAGATGCGAGCCAAGATGAGTTGAAACATGTATACCACTTCCGAAGAATCTGCACATTCATGCTGAATCCTGACTGATATGCTTGTAAATTGAAGGTATTTTTTTTTTAAATAACACCCAACAGTCACATACATAGTCCTGACCCCACACTAAGATCGAGTCTTGTGTCGTGGGTATCAGGAACTACGAGAGACTTTTCGGTCTCACAAACACCCAGACCCGACAGAAATATTTGTGGGCCGCACAAACATTTCTCTCGGTGCGGGGATCGAGCCCGCGGCCTCCCATTTCACAGGCGGTGTCTATTCGACTGCGCCACGGAGGCTGTCAAAATTGGTCATAAATTATTCATATTTTTGGGTCGCACAGTATCGACGCTGCGCAGACGTTGGGGAAACGCCAGCGCTCGGAAAACGTCAATGGGATGGTGGCCTTAAGCAAGTACCGTCGACGACAAAAATATTACGTAACCCAGAAAAAATATTTAAAAGTTCTAATTACTATAAATCTATAATATACCTATTAATACCTATTGTATTTTTATGCTTTAATTATTTATTTATAACTTTATAAATGATGTGATATTTTTGGTAAACCACTCCAAGCTATTTTTTACAACAGTAAGTTAGTACTATAATGCGAGCTGTTAAGTCTGGATCTAAAAATAAATATAGAAAACGAATCAGAAAATCAAGAAAATTAATCCCAGATTCCCCAAAATTCCTATATAACACATCCAAAGCTTTAAGGGGGTCCATAGCAAGGCAATAGCACTTGCACTATGCTTACTTGCTTGTACGGTGTTAAAAAAAGTTCCATCTTATATTGTTTGTTTAAATAAATAGTGAATAATTAAAAAATAATTTTTACACAGGCAAGTTAATTAAAAAATGTTATTTTGTAACAGTAATAATATTTAAAAAATACTTTGTTTTTCATAAATAGTCCTTATTACTTGTTTGATCGCTTTTAAAATGTAAACTTATGAGATGAGACGTTTATGTACGCCTACATTATATTTCATAACTAAAATACTCTTTCACGTTATTAAACTGTTATTTAATTTTTAATTAGAAAACTTGACATGATCATTTCTGACAGCCATTTTTATAAACGAAACGTACTTGATTGTACCTTGTGTCATGCACACGCATTAACTGTACATAACACAATATTGACGCACACATAGAACGGCGCAACAACATGAATTAAGGCGGAAATATACTACTGAAAGTCCACGCGCCGCGCCGCGCCGCGCCGCGCCGCGCCGCGCCGCGCCGCGCCGCTAGTAATAAAAAAAAATACTATATAAAATCCTTTCCAAGGATTTCCATAGAGACCTGTCCGAAGTGGCCTGCATTCAGCAACGTGATGCATTTTTATCCATTATACGCCCTTGTTAAAAATAATGTTAACATTTACTTTATCATCCTACCTTGTGTCCTGCTTGCACATTCAAAGTCCACACTAATAAGGTAGAAACTCGACGCCTCGTTATACCTATCGTTGTTCAACAAATACATTCAAAAAACAAAACTGAGTAAATAAGGATACTGAAATTTTAAAAAACGAGAAATTGAATTAAACTGTTAGAGGAATTGAACGTAGAATCTCGCGCTACACAGTATACACATACATGCTGCCACTGGACCAAGTGCATACACGTAGTTCTTAAAAAATATCAACTATTTTAGGATGTCGTATGGCACATAATTATGTCATAATTAATTTAAATAATAAATGGTAATTATGCAGATTGCGCCCTTTTAATTCGTAACCATTTAATTAAATAAAACAATGGTTTCGTGAGTACTATAACTATTTAAATCGAAATGAATAGTGTTGGTTTGATTGTAAATATAAATGGTATTCTTTTTCTTGAAAAACACTGCGTATTCAAAAGTGTCATGGAAAGTGTTATTTAAAAAATAATAATTACATGGTATTCAACTGACTACATTTTACTGTTCAAAACTATGATCCCAAAGAGTGGCCATTCTTATAAATGATTCAATTACAAATAAAATTTAAATAATTACTTAATTCAACCGAAATGAGGCCAGTATTTAACATACCTATTACCCTATAAAATTCGAATTTAAAGTAATTTATTTGCTTACAAATGTCAGTATTTGTATTTTAAGCTTGCATCAAGGTGTAAAAACACATTTAAAAACACGTGTAAATAGGTCTAAAATCAGTAAAGATTACTATTTTCAGTACTTGTATTGAATTACTTACCTAATCGTTGTCATATTTGGCGTCATTTGAACAATTTCGTACTACTTATTGTCTTTATTTTCTAAAAATTAATTTGATCCATCTTTTTATGACTTTTCATAGTACAAGTTAAAATAAAAGCTGTCATTTAATCCCGAAGTCATATATAAAGTAAGGATATACGAGTAGTATTACAAACTTGAAAAGCGCCTACTGTTAAACACATAGCAAATCTGACATTCGTAGATTTTATTTACGCAGTGACGGTCAAGGCGTAATGTGTAGCATAATATGTACATAATATTACGTCATTATTTGCAAAATAAGAAATGTTTTAATGATATCAATGTAACAATATTATATCTAAAATAAAGGGTTATCCAGACTGCAACCGCAAACGAAGCCGGTAGTTTTAGTAACTACATGAAAATAGTTTTGGTGGTAAATCCATAATTTTTGCTAAAATAATAATTTAAGGCCTTGTGTACCATAGCGTATTTAAAAACAAAAGGCTAAATACATTATTATTTCAGGACAGTGGTGTCCTAAATTTACGCCAATGTTACACATTGAAATAAAACTGTTATTTACGGATTGTATCACAGGATGGACCACGAAAGCTATAAAGTTATCGAAGTGTCGAGAAGTTAAAAATTGAAAAAATTAAACAATATCCGCAATAACATCCGTAAATAACATTTTTATTACAATATTTTAGGACAAACTATGTATTTGCCCATTACGACGATAGGAACTGATGCTAAGGTCACTAAAACTACCATCTCGCTTCTTTTTCGTACCCAGTCTGGATACACCCAGTATACATTAAATCGGCCATGGTGTATATGCTTTTGTTAATAATCACAGAAAAAAAACACTATCACAACATTTTCATTCAATTATTACAGTGAAGGCGTTTGCTATATCTTTTTCTTCAGGAGATTAAAAGACGTATCTACAAGTTTTAAAAACTTTGTAGTCACACACAAAAATATAATGCTTTGGTATATTTTATTGTTTAGTTATTTAGTCAGAATCTCATATTTATGATAGGGTCACTTTAGACACATATTTGTAGTAAAGTTTGCCAAAAAAAAACTGACCGAAAATATAGCAAATTAGACCACCTTCAAATTAATTTAGAAATCAAATATAAATTTCAATATTTATTACGTTTTATTCCGACAAACCTTAGTGAATAAGGCTATTTTAAATTGAATATATGAATAGTGTTTCCTTAATGTCCAAAACTCTATACTGTGGTTAGTCTTTAAAACAAATAATCTTCAAAATCTTAAAATCATATCAATAAAAATACGGATGTTTACTCATCCTATTACCACTATTTATTTTGCAAAAATTTATATCAGTTGTCTGCTGCATTTTTAAATACGATGGGCCTACAATGAATTAAGTTATATGGCTCATCACATTAGCAAGTTAAATATCTCTACGAGTATTGCCAACGGTCAGAGTAAACATGTTTTAAAACGAAGTCCATATTAAGGTTCATCTAGAAGGTTGTTTTGATAATTTAAGAATATCCCACGCTATGTAAATATCACCAACTAGATACCGTGATATTTGCTGCAGGTATTTAACAGATTCTAGGTGTGGCAGGTGGGAAAAACGCATTGAAAAAAAAAACTAATATTTTGTGCATTCGTGAACAATATGTCATTGAATTATAGTATCGTAAATATGACTCGTCGGTGCAAATGTCTTTAAAACTTCATTCTAAATATTCACATTTTAAAGCATAACTTCGGGAAATAAACTGGAAGCTTACCTGATGGTGAATGTTTACCACCGCCAATAAGAGTTTGCAAACCTAGGAAAGTAGATAGGATATCGGCCACTTAAAAGTGGAGACGAGGGAAAAATATATGGGAGCCAAAAAGAGCTCTAGTCCTCCAGCAATATTCCCTTATATTATTATTCCTTTCATATTATATAATTTTATTTTATATATTTCTGCTGTCCTAAGAGCCTCATATACTTACTTGTATAATCCAGATAGATCAGGGGTGTATTTGCCAGAGTTGTACTTCTCAGGGATGTAGCGACCGGTGTCGTATTGGCCGCTGTCATAGCGTCCGGGGTCGTACCTACCCGGAGCCGGAGTGGTCCTCTCGTAATATCTATAATAATTCGGAGGCCTGTACGGGTTCCTGTTAAAAACAAAAACATTTTTTTTTTATTTTACTGTCAGGTGACATACATCATAATCGTATTTAGCCACAGAACTGTTTTAGATCTTCCCTGGACTTTTAGAGCACTTGATAATCGAGGCCTGTATGTATGCAACCTTTTTACCGAAACGAAATCTACTGAATCGTACCTAATATGTAAAACTAATTATGATACTAAACTCAAGAAGTATAATGCACTTGTGTGTCCATAGTGTCATTTACCTGGTCAAAAAATTATGAAACCCACGATGAGAACCTTTACGTATCGATCCAGTTGCCTTTTTTTCGTTTATTAACTTTATACGAACCTTTAAAATGACGACGACCCTCTAACCCTCTGACGACTAAACTATCATAAGCTGATATTTTCATTTGTATAGCACTGTATTTAGGCTTCTGTCAGTATAAGCTTTCACAGTCAAAACACATCTATATAGCCTTGATAATATCTAAAAAAATCTATTCAAAGTTAGTTTTTACGATCTGCGACGAGCACATTAGAATAAATAGTACTGGCCTTGTGAATCTGAAATAAAGTGTTTACTAATAAACTGAGCATAGAATTTTCATTGTATTACATAATACATTTAAATTACCAGCTTACATGCGCCAAATAGCTTTTGCATTAATATAGACCCTAAAATTATACCTAAAAAGGTCAATACTTATTTTTTTTATTTTACTTTCTAAACATCAGGTTAAAAATATTTTGTTATGAATATTCCTATCTTAACATCAGCATATAGAATATTCTATTACTTACGATCAATTTAATAATTTATATACAAAAATTAAATTTTAAAACAATATTTCACATAAAACTACACTGATGTTTTTATACTGCGTTTCTACCCATAATAATACCAAAATCCAATATTATATAAAAAAAATATAATACGTACCTTATGGGCTCAGCCGCAAGGGCGGCACCCAGACACACACAAAGTGCCTGAAACAAAAAACAATTACACGCTTCGAAAACAAATACCGTGTAATTAAAGTCAATACTAAAATTACTATATTTCACAAAGCTCGTGTGATTCGAATGTTATTTATTATAATTGAATGCGGACCACTGCACAGTATCACGTACAACACAACATTTGCGACTTACCAAAAAGACGCGCATTTCCGTTCTCATCAAGCACACTTAACTACCTGAATGTGGTCTACAGAAGACTTGGCCTATTTATACCTTTCTTTATCTAATTGTGTTATGTCCGTCAGTCCGGTTCATCTCATATTTTATATGTGTTTTTTAATGTTAATTCAGTAGTGCATCGCTTCTCAATCTTGGTGACGTTTTATTTTTTATTGGAAATTGTGACTTCAAGCTATTAATGTTAACATAATGTCTACAGATTCTTGTAAGGCATTAATTTATACTTGTAAAATTGTCTTATCCTCTAGTACCATCAATGATGTACATTTCAATAAAATCTTATGATGGCGTAAGCATTACCTAATTACTGTAATGATAATAAAAAATAAAGGATTTAAAATTATAATATTCTGTCCTGAAATTATGCCTTGCAACAATATCTCGCGAAATTTGCACACATTATCCCATTTATAGATATAATAAATTTGTAACCGATCGATGTCCATACATGGCAAATCTAATATGGGGGACACAATATTAACGTAATAAAATCCAAAATAATTATTTTTAGATTTTTTGTCTGTTTGTGCGGTTGTGCGCGATGAACTCAGGAACGGCTTAATTGGCTATTCTGTGCCATAGGCCGCACTATGCGTCCTGATAGTATTGTTTGTAATACGGGAGTTAGGTTGGGTTAGTATTTTTTATCCCCAAAAATGTAGTGTTCCCGTGGCATGATGAAGGAAATCGATATATTTGTTACTTTTTCATAATCAAAGGTGCCTTAAGTGAGAATAAAACAGAATAGAACGGGATATAACGGGGCGGAAAAATCACAAATAAATAATAACGTCATTCATGCTTTTACATTTTTCTCCTTTTAAGGGTAAAATGGGGTTGAAATAATATTTAAGGTAGTATCTATAAATTTTTATGTATTCCAAACATATTGTAAAGTAGAGTTAATCACACAGACGAAGTTGTTTTTCATTGGTGGTAGGCCAAAAAAAACGTACAGGCACGCGATGTGTCGGACGACCTGGATAAGGTTGCAGGAAGTTGTTGGGTGCAATTTGCTATCATCAGGTCAATGTGAAGATCATTGGGGGGAGCCCATGTTCAGCAGTGAATTTGCCGTGACTGAAGAGCGAGAGAAAGAGGTGACACCGGACGTATGTACATGAGTTTCGACCGACAGGCGACACGTATGCGTATTTCTTATGTCCTCATATATGGTGTTGGCTATCCGGGTGGACACAAACATCCATCCATCATCCAGCATCCGTGTACGACATTCCTATTCACAAAAACAACTTCAACAGCAAAACTTTTTCTTCACGTCGATTCTCTATGGTAGCACAGCCCCGATCAGACCACAGACTAAGGAGTAATCAGACGACCGACGCGCCTATATCAATACTCTGTGGTAGGAAATTAGCGGGAGCCGTGTCGGTTGACAGCTCATTTTTTTTTTTGTACTTTGATGGCAAGCAAAAGTCATTATTATACAGTCTAAGAAGCAGCACCGCGCCGGGTGGAATTAATTTTATATTTTTAAATGTATTGATTGATTAAAATGTATCTAAACTTAGATTTAAGTTTAGACACATTTTAGAATTGTATGTGTAGATTGGTGTATTTAATAATAAGAAAATAAATGAAAATGCCAATGTAATTTGTTAAATGTTTTATTTTTTCTTATATTTACAATGCTTTGTTTTGAAATATTGGTAAACATGGTTTTTTAATGAGTCTCAAGATATCAGTTTCCTTTAAAATTACATTGTGTTGCACCACTTGATTAACGAAAAATTCACAACAATGTTAATAAAATTATTGAGAACATTATATATTTTTTATTCTTAACATAGAAAAAAATCATACTTTTTTATATTGTTGGACATTCGTCTTATGGGCATATTTCTCCAAATATTCATTTGTTTCTTTCAAAATGCTAGCAGTATATTATATAAACTATATTAAGGCCTATGCATGAGCGTTCATTCATTCTCTACGGGCCTGATCTAATAATAATGTTCTCAATATTACATGTCACTTTTGGTTGAACAACTCCGCAGCATTATCATTAACAAATAATTTATAAAAATTTAAAGCTTGGTCGGCCTAATCATCCACATCACAATTCAAATAATTAATTCGCTAGAATGTAGTGTTCATAGTAAGGTATTCATCATGAATTGTTTCAAAATACATTCTATGATATTTAAAATGGTGAGCAAATATTTGTCACAGAGACAAATTTGATTACATACTAATATTAAACACAATTTAATTTAATTAAATGCTATGTCAAATTCTATTCATATTAGATATCACATACAGTAGTCAGAATAGAATTACAATTCACATTACACATATAACACAAAATTAAGATAATAGTTGAAAATGAATAAAGATAATAGTAAGTTAATTTTTTTCTTTCCGTCATAAATAAATTCTGTAATTAATAATACTTTCAGATGGACTTTAGTGTATCTGTCCAAGATATCAGGGTTTTGAGGGAGTGGGGAGGAGGGGGAAGGTGTCCCATGTCCCCTGGTACCACTCCCATGAAAAGGTGACGCACCATTCCCGAGAAAAACCAATTAATGTAACCTAACTTTAGTTTAGACGTTAGTTTATTTGGCCACGAAGAGAGCGGCGAAAGTGATCACAGGTGGTAGGGATTGAGTCCCTGATTAAAACAATACCACTCTTATTAAAAGGTGGTGTATAATTTCCGAGAAGTTATGTGATAAATTTTAGTTTCAATAAATGAACTTTATATCATGTTTGTTGTTTTATTTGTTTTTTAAACAACTTGGAAATCATGTTCCGATGGTAGTTAGTGTACCCACTTTGTGGGAAAAATAGGTCGACTTTGTCTCAAAACCGACTTAGGGCACCCCGACTTCACGTAGACTTTTGGTTGCCACCCCTAGAGTGTATATAAAAGCCGGAGGCGCGGAGGGAGAGCAGCCCCCGCCCGCTGTAACGAAGGATAGGCAACCGTGCGAGCCGTAGCGGCTGAGGCTGGTCGCCGGAGGCAACCAGCAAGCCGAAGCTGCGAAGGTGAGCATGGGTGCCTATCCTTTGTTACGCAAGGGCAAAGGGGCTGCACTTCCCGCAGCGCCGGAGACGTTGCAGAAGTAAATTTGTTCTGACAACTAGTGTTTTGAGGTTAGGTTACATTAATTGGTTTTCTCGGGAATGGTGCGTCACCTTTTCATGGGAGTGGTACCAGGGGACATGGGACACCTTCCCCCTCCCCCCCACTCCCTCCCAACCCTGATATCTTGGACAGATACACTAAAGTTTTACCATACTTTCTTATGTATAGTTTGTCACATCATCTTTTAGCTTATAAAAACAATTTAAGCTATTATTGTGAAACTTTAATAGTCTTGTAATTAATAATGACTTAAAGGTGCAACTGAAGTTGTGGCAGTTGGAATCATTGGATCTATAACTGTAGGCCATAACTTATCGCAAGAAATTTTCTAAAGGTATTAAAATATCTGTACCTCATGATTTTCATATTGTTTGATATGAAAAACTGCCATAACCTCATGAAGCTTTTTAATGTGATAACATATTTTACAGAAGATACTGACTTGTCTACACTGACACCAGGATGCAAGTTTGTAGTATCACAAACACGATTAACAAACTAATAACACACATAGATCATCTACGGGAAACTTTCATAAAATAGCGTCCTTTCACGAATTTTGGCAATTGCCAACACAGCACTTCACTTTTCTTGACATTTTACTTATAGCAAATCTACAACGATAATATCAGCATTCAAAATAGTGAAGAGAGGAAGACGTGAGTTAATCAACACTAATCTTGTAATTATTGACTAATAAAATTAATATCAGCTAGTAATGGCGGCAAAACACATATTATGACATATCGGCGTGCACGCCGATCGTCAGGCGATGGCGGGGATACCGCACCTGCGTAGGGGAGCGGGGAAGGGTGGTAACTTCAAATGACACCATTCCCTACCAAAACGTTCGGTTCCATGCAGTTAACCTGGCGTGGATCAGACCGACTGATATTTTGTACGGTAGTTTATATGACCAGTAGGTTTGTCTATCACTTACAAAATTATCTAAAGCTCACACAGAAGAGAGAACAAGTGCGGGTACCAAAATAATATCACACCTCCTGCAAAGCACCTCGACAATGTATTGTTAATACCAGGTACATGAGATATTGTTTAGGAACAAGTTCAATAGAACTTTTTATTATAAAAATGTGTTTCTTATTATCAATACCAACATTTTACCGTCATCATTCCTTTTTTAGAATGACTTACCTTCTTTTGAAACGGATATTTCTACCCCCAGAAATGCTTTCTTTATCAACTTTATATCGAAAAGTATTTAACGTCATTATAATGATGTAATACATTTTACAATATTATTAAACGAAATTATTTACATAGTTACAGAAAATATAAAATATAGTCCAAATAAGATATATGTGAAGATAGTAGAATATGGTAGTTTTTGTAAAACTTTAAGAGGATATATCTTAAATACCCCATATCGTAGCTCAAAAAGACTATATTATATTTAAAGGATATTGAATCTTTATTATTTAATTCTAGGTCTCATTTGTGTCCGTCAAGTTTTCACTACTAGGCCCAATTCCTTAGGAAATCGACCGATCTCCTTTTTATTTAGATTGAATAATATACAGATTCGTTTCACCGAAAAATATATTATTCATGTCACTTGTACTTGCTTTTTCTCTTCCGTCAAATCCCGTTTATATTTATATGACACCAAAACAATTGAGCGTGTAACGAATTAAACTGACCTGAAAATTTGATGTAGAGTGTTTTTTTCTAAAATTGGCGAGTATGAGGAAGATATTTGAGAAAAGAGGCTTTAGGATCTTTCCTAAAGCCTCTTTTCTCAAATATTTTTAAAACTATAAATATAGCTATGTATATAGCTTTAGTAAACTACGATACATTGTAGTGAAGTTAAATTTTAAATATTATTTGATTTTGATGCTATCGCATTATATTAAATTTAACAGGCATACAAATCATAAAGGCTGAACATATTATCCCAAATACGAAAAGCTCTATCAGTAAGAGGGTTCCGCTTTCAAGTTTGTAAGTAGGTACACATACTTATTGAATATTATATTAATCATCCTGAAAGTCACAAGTTTGCTTAATCACATACCTGAAGATTCTAGGATTTAGTTCTATTTCTATTATGAACCTGTCTTTATCTCACGTTGACGACAAGTATTCCGACATGAATTTTAACCAGCCTGCATAATTGTTTGACTTTTAATTATAGCTGACTAGCTCTTGACATCAATGATCAGCCTATCCGGGCTAGACTTTTTAGTTTACAGTGCTAGCTTAATGTAATAAGTAGACTGATATAGTGGTAGGATTGTTGTTTCCTGACAATAGTTTTCTTCACCGGCCCAGCGAGTGATATGAAAATAGGTTGATGATTCTGGAATTGTCAAATTTCATATAACTAAATTATAATTGTGGTTAACAAACTTTTTTTTCGGTACGGACCCTTGGACCACTTGGAACACTGCGAAAGTCCATGAGCTACGGCCTGCGGTGACTGCTTGTCATCAGTAGGACGGCATGCTCGTCTGCCTACTAAAGGCTGATAAAAATATTATTTATGGCATACTGGTGTATAGTTTGCGAGCTTTTACACATAAGTCCTGATCTCTTCCAACTAGGCTATCACTTATTGTATAAATATTGATTTGATTGATTAATTCAGGTCACTTCATTTAGTATGACTTTTCCAATAATAACAATAAAATAATTAAGTTATATTTTTTGTGTGTACCCTATTCTTATAATCCCGACCTTCCGCGAAGATCCGTTTCATGTGATCACATTACAACAATTTACCACAGTGGTAAATTAAGAAGTTTATTATCCAGTCCAAGTCATACATAGGTTATAATATGTTTAAGTTTATTATAAACAAACGTCGTTCATAAACCTGCATCATATATAATATGAAAATTAATGTACAAAACTTTGGAAACACTGTTCGCATACATTTTATGACGGTGTCTTAAAAAATGGCATTGAATGTGTACAATATTATGAAAGGAAGGATAGAATAAACGAGATCAGAATTCAATCCAAAATTATATTAATCAGTATGGTCGTCGTTAGCTTCTTTAACACTCACATAGCTACAGCATCGCTGACTACTCCCAAAATGTCAAATGCGGTAAGTCGATTAAAAAACTAGTTTATCTTATTACTCAGAATAAAAGTAGTTAATAATAGTGATTTTGTTATAACATAATTATAAGTGAAGCTTCAAAATTGTGAGCTTAATCTGTGGCTGGGACTCGAAGTGTTTGTCATGCGAGCATATTAAAGCCAAAAGGAGGTTAATGTTTTTAACTTTTGTACGTAAAGCCTTGGCGCATCTTAACTGTTTTAAGATAATAAGTGCTTTTAGATTGTTTATTAACCGAAGATTGTTGTTGGATAAACTTTAAAGTCGTAGATACGATATACCATTGTATACATTTTTTTTATTTTTTAAGGAATATACCAAACCGTTCTTTTACTTTCTTTGCACAAATTATGTCATGTCCGTAATTCACCTGCTCAACAAATTCCGCATTTGAAATGTGCACATCTACTCTTTCTAATTAAGACGGTCAACTTTTAACATAAAATTTTACCAATTCTCTTAATACAATTTAGGCTATCGAAATTATAATCATTTACGATTTTATCGTGGATTTGATTTAATTTTTACGGGTTTTACAGCTTTCGGGGTCACGGGGGGGAATGTAAAGTAATCGAAACGTCGGGAAGTTAAAAATAAATTTTCGTAAATCTAAGAAACCATTACAATTTAAACTAAATAAGAATACACGGGTCAGCACTGTTATCAGTGTAAACAAAACAATACTTAATATACCTATACTGTAAAATTGCAACGAGCGACGCGACGTGACGGTCGAAATAATTAATCAAAACACGATGATTAATCGAAATGATTATAATCAACACACCTACACGAGATTCAAGCTGAAGAACTTCCTACCCTCTCTTCAAAAAGCAACAACTTGAAAAAAGAACAATTAAAATGATTAATGTAACATTGTAACTCTACAAAATTGACAACATGTGGAAATATGTCAAAAGTGGTAGAAGCACGCTGATGCAGAACTCAGCATGCATGGGCAGCATCTATCACTGTCTCACGAAAAATCAACGTGATGAGACAACTTTGCTGGCGCATTTCCTTAGGTGAATAAGATTGTCAGGTACCCAATACCCCTTTCATCTTCCCATCCTTTTTCCTTCCCGCTCCCCTCCCGATTTTATGAGCGGGCAATATATCCTTGACCCAAGCGTAATAAATATTCATGGGCGACAGTGATCATTTCGCATCAGGTGACCTGTTTGCTCGTATCTGTGAAAATTTCTGTTTAAAACAAAATAACGCAAGACCCCACACTACTGAAATAGTACGCCAGTACTTACAAGAGGTTGATATATTATGTACAGTCAACGACAAAAGTCGTTGAGCATATTCAAAACGCCAAAAGTCTTGCACACATGAAGCAACAAAAGTGGTTGACCAGGTTCGGCCACAAAAATTCGTGAACACCTTAAGGTTACAAAAGTTTCTAAGCAACAAAAGCAACAAAATTCCTAAACACGCCAATATTACATAATTCAATGAACACTTGTAAAAAGCAAGTTTGCAGTAGATGTGTTCATCTACTTTTGTTGCTTTGTAATACAATTTATATTTTTTGCTTTTCTCTGCATTGACTTATTTTGTGTTTTTGTGAAATAATATATATTTACGCGAAGTTTAAATGTTGTTCTTGTTCGTCTGTTATAATACGTGCCTAATGTTATTCAAACCGTGCTGTTGATGTTGCAAATATTATAATAAAAACTAACATAAAATAAAAAAATATAAATTACTCACTGTACTACTTGTACTTGTGTGTACGATTTCGGAAATAATTTAATAAAGTAAATACAAAGATAATAATAACATATATTGATCGAAAAAATGAATTCAAAATATATCTAAAAAGGGTAGAAATATTTAAAATCTTGTGTGGCCTCCATTTGCTTCGATGACGGCCTGTAGTCGGCATTGCATAGAATTTGATCACAATATAATTATAATATAAATTACCAGTAACATTAATGTTTATTGATTATAATCAAAATTATTAATGATTATATTTTTCTTTAAATTCAGATCAGCTACTGAGATACCGTCCCTTCCGTTTTAAAAAACAGATAATTCAGTGAATGAAATCCTTTATTAAAATCACACTATCAGTAACATGTATTAATAGTAAAATTACTGGAATAATAATCACTTTTACTGTTGATCGATATTATAATTAAAATAAATTGCTGTTAATATGTATTTTTGATCTTAAAAAAAAACGTAATTTGACTGAAGTATTGGTTTTTCTAACGAAGGGAGGATATATAAATAGTAGGTTGCAATCATAAAAATCAAAACTGCAAGTCGTCTACATACTGAAACACCATATTTACTCGTCTTTACTAGAGCTGAAAATGTCACAGACTCGTTTAAGTGAACATTGTAGGCATGAAATAGTGAGTCTTCGCGACGACGGTATGTCTGTTACCGATATTGCACGACGCCTAGGTGTTGCTGTAAGTATACATTTATTATTTTTAATTTAATTTGTATTTCTATTATGTGTTGTTGTGTTCCTTGTGTCTTGTGGTTTCCAAACGCTAGAGTCAGTCGTAAACCTAAACTTTTAAACCCCGTACGGAGACGCGGATTTTTGTTACCCCCAATAAATATACCTACCTATATACATTTTCGGTTTGAGTGTTGTGAGATCATAATGAGACTTGCGTGTATTTGATAGCCGACGTAGCTCAGTTTGTTAGATGCCGGCTGTGAAACTGAGGCCGCAGGTTCGATCCCTGCACCGAATCAAATATAAATATATAAATAAAATTTTTGTGAACCACAGGTATTAGTTCCTAGTCTGGGTGTTTGTGAGACCGAAAAGTCTGTAGTGTAGTGTAGGTATGTATGTAACTGTTGGGTGTATTGCTTATTTTAAATTTTATTTATTTTTGTCCAATATACCACAGGTAACTTTTTTGTAATCCAGGCATTAAGTTGCAGTTTATTAATGACTATATACTGCAGTCAATCATATTTTAATGATATATTTTTTTCAGAGAAATACCGTATACCTGTGGACAAGACGGTGGGATTGTGAAGGTTTGATTGAAACATCTAAACGTACTGGTAGACCGAGGAAAACTAGAAGAGATCAAGATGTTGATATTGTTCGGCGTTTCCAAAGCAGCGGCTTCACTCGTGTATCGACGGTCGCAGCAGACATGGGTCTATCGACACAAACAATTCGTCGGCGGCTGAAAGAACACGGCTTTCATAATCGAGTGCCAGCGAGAAAACTTATTTTAACACCACAGCACAAACTGGAACGCCTGCAATTTGCCGAAAGATTTCTAAATTTCGATTTCTCACAAGTCGTTTTTGCGGACGAAAAAACGTTCCAATCATCGGAAGATGGAAGATGCACTCTTTGGCGATTAGCTGGTGAGAGATATAACCCCAGAAATATCAGAGCTAATCGATCGAGCGGCCGCATTAACGTTGGTTTTTGGGGCTGGATGAGTGCATCGGGCCCCGGTGAGCTGACAGATCTGACCGGCCGCTTGAATAGTGAAGGCTATATAGATCTATTGGAGAAACTGCTAATTCCTACGGCCAGAATGCACGTATCGGAGCCAATACACCTCGTCCACGACAACAGCCCCGTGCACAAAGCTAGAAGATGTCAAGCATGGTTCTGCAATAATGAAAATGCTGTTATAGAGATGCCGTTCCCGCCGAAGAGTCCAGACTTGAACCCCATAGAAAATCTATGGGGTCTCATTGTCCAAGCCTGGGAGCCCAACACGCCACGTACGAAGGAAGACATTATAAGGCACGTGGAACGCATATGGGATACATTCAGAGGAGGAGATGTGTGTGCAAATATGGTAAATTCTATGCAATGCCGACTACAGGCCGCCATCGAAGCAAATGGAGGCCACACAAGATTTTAAATATTTCTACCCTTTTTAGATATATTTTGAATTCATTTTTTCGATTAATAAATGTTATTATTATCTTTGTATTTACTTTTTTAAATTATTTCCGAAATCGTACACACAAGTACAAGTAGTACAGTGAGTAATTTATATTTTTTTATTTTATGTATGTTTTTATTATAATATTTGCAACATCAACAGCACGGTTTGAATAACATTAGGCACGTATTATAACAGACGAACAAGAACAACATTTAAACTTCGCGTAAATATATATTATTTCACAAAAACACAAAATAAGTCAATGCAGAGAAAAGCAAAAAATATAAATTGTATTACAAAGCAACAAAAGTAGATGAACACATCTACTGTAAACTTGCTTTTTACAAGTGTTCATTGAATTATGTAATATTGGCGTGTTTAGGAATTTTGTTGCTTTTGTTGCTTAGAAACTTTTGTAACCTTAAGGTGTTCACGAATTTTTGTGGCCGAACCTGGTCAACCACTTTTGTTGCTTCATGTGTGCAAGACTTTTGGCGTTTTGAATATGCTCAACGACTTTTGTCGTTGACTGTACATGTTATGGAGTGGCCTGCCCGAAGTCCAGACCTTAACCTCACTGAACTTATGGGAGGATCTTAAAAAGTAAGTGCGAGCGAGAAACGTGGCGCCTACGAACCTGAATGTATTTGAAACCACAATTTTGGAAGGATGGGATAGAGTGCTGCAAAATATTTTAAAAACATTTTTTTTCGAATTAAAGCTGATGATCAGGCTAGAAGGAACCATATATTATTTTTTTTTTTTTATTGCAATGAATGGCGAGACGGGCATGCCGTTCGCCTGATGGTAAGCGATGCGACCGCTCATGAACAGTAGCAAAACCAAACAACACCTTGAATTACAAAGCAATGCTTGGCACTCTACTGCGCTCGCCATTCTGAGACACAAGATGTTAAGTCTCAATATGTCCAGTAGTTCTTCAAACTCTGGCTACAATGTCCTTCAATCCGAAACACAACAGTGCATTTAAACTGCTGTTTGACGGGAGAAATAGACATTGCGGTGGTACCCACCCAGGCAGCCTCTCACATATGAGAGACCTACCACCAGTAAAATATCATATGAAATGTTTCTTTTTCAACATTCTTTCGTTTGGTTTTATCACCCGTTTCGTCCTGCCTAAAGTCCTTGAAACAGTGCTAACTGAAATGGTTGATGTTCGGTTGTTTTATTGTTTCTGTGCTATTGTTACGATATTTAAGGTAATTTCTGGGTATTATATGTTTATAGAAAGCTTACAATGTGTTTACTTTATTTTATGGACTGCAGTCATTTTATATCATCCGAATAAAAAATGTTACATTTCAAGTGGAATTCTGTGCTTCTAAGTGTGTCAATAAGGTGTGGCAAATGACCTCAAACTATATTGACTAAGCAGAAGTTAAAATTCAACTTTGAATATAATGTGCAGATAAAATTCAACTTTGGAAATAATGGGTATAATTTAGTGAAGAATAAAAATGTACATTATTTATTGATTTATAACCGCATTACACGGTACTGCATATGTTATGGGCCAAGTGATTAATGCGAGCAGTATTTATAATGCCCGGGCAGTATGAATATTGCCGAGCCATATCGGGCCAAGTGATTAATTACAATCTAAACTCACCTATTTATCACATTGCCCGGGCATTATGAATATGGCTACATGATGATCGGGCAATGGGATTAATAGGTGATTTTTTACGTGGTGTGCTGCCGCATTGTCGCATCTTCGATAGACCCATAAATTAGAAAGGTTGAATTGATCTGCTTATGTTTAGTTATTTTTTAACGACCGAAACATTATCTTCAGAAGAAAATTAGTATACCCACTTTATAGATCAGTTAGGTCGACTGTGCCCCAAAACCGACTCGGAACACCCCGACTTTACGTAGTCTTTTGGCTACCGACCCTAGAGTGTATATAAAAAGCCGGAGGCGCGGAGGGAGAGCAGCCCCCGCCCGCTGTAACGAAGGATAGGCAACCGTGCGAGCCGTAGCGGCTGAGGCTGGTCGCCGGAGGTGACCAGCAAGCCGAAGCTGCGGAGGTGAGCATGGCTGTCTATCTTTTGTTACGCAAGGGCGAAGGGGCTGAACTTCCCGTAGCGCCGGAGCCGATGCAGAAGCTAATTTGTATTGACAACAAGTGTTTTGAAGGCTAGGTTGCTATAATATATATTTCTCAAGAATAGTGCGTTACCTTTTCATGGGAGTGGTACCAGGGGAGGTGCGACACTCCCCCTTCCCCTCCACTCCTCCCAACCCACCCCATCGTGCTGCCTTATTCTAAATTCTACCACTTCGGCTCATTGTTTTGATTTTGATTCGCTTTATATCACTCTGCCCAATAGGCACTTAGCATTATTCATAATGCCCGGGCAATGTGATAAATTGATTGGTTATAATCACATTGCCCGCTCTTATTGAGCATTATTCATATTGCCCGGGCACTATGAATAATGCCGGATTAATCACTTGGCCCATAACACATACACAACATCCGCCCAATCAGTCATCGATTTCATCATCGGAGTAGGTTCAAATTTATAAAAGGAATAGGATGGAACGACTAAAAGGCCATGCAGGTAACCATACGATACTAATAACTATGCACCTTAGTAACCCTTATTATTGAGGTTTCTATGGTTAAGATATGACCATAATGTTACCTTAATTGACACCTAAGACACTTTACTGGACCACTACCTCTTAGTTTAGGTGCAATGTACGAGGAT
This sequence comes from Hyles euphorbiae, assembly GCA_023078785.2. Taxonomy (NCBI): domain Eukaryota; kingdom Metazoa; phylum Arthropoda; class Insecta; order Lepidoptera; family Sphingidae; genus Hyles; species Hyles euphorbiae. Next base: position 17,100,779 of record CM041050.1, read on the forward strand.
AGTTAACAATTAACTACAGATGCTTGATATAAGTTCGTATACACAACGTAACATGAGGTTATCCTAAGACCTACATAACTGCCACCAAGAAATCACTTAACAAAAAAAAAAGGTTTTTAGATCATATGTCGGTCATATCATTAATTTATCATACAGATGTCTCTATGGTCTGGCCATAGAGAATATTAAAACACGGACTTTTTCTTAAAGTTTTGGGCGATGGATGGAGCCGCAGTAACCTTGCCCAGTGCTAAAACTGTCACTACGCGTATGTAATTGGCTTCTTATAGTATTTGAGCAGCCGCCAGGATTATCACGAATAGTGACAGATGACTTGTCCATAGCCAGTCATACTCTTGTTCATTAGATGTAGTAGAGGTCCTTTAATAATGCGCTTTTATTAACTTCGCCTGTATATATGTACTATATGTAACCGAATCTTTGGAATCGATTTTCCAGCACTTCAAAACGTCGGATTGACTCGAAATATTGCATACTTATCCAGGACCGATGACAATACAATAAATTAAACCCACAATCTTCAGAAATGTAACATTTTCTAAAAAAAATAATTGTTGTTAATTTCCCATTCCCATTTCTAACCAGAACCACGCGTGCTGGCTTGCGAAGCCATAGCTTGACGGTCCACACCATCCCGGCGCGAACCAAACGGTTCTCAAATTCTTTGTTGTGCCGCACCGTCAGGCTGTGGAATTGTTTGCTGTCTCACGTGTTCCCTTTTTCCTGTAATCCTGGGTCCTTCCGCCGTAGTATGAAGAGGCATCTTAGCAGGACGGCATAATTGTATCTATTGGCATGGGACTGCCTTCTGAAGCTAATGGATACGCTGCCTGGGTGGCATTTGCGCTCACCATCACTTGCAATGTGGCCAATGTAATAATAAAAAAATTACACGCAGCTGTTTTCATTTGATAAGCGGCCGTCCATTAATCACGCGATCTTTTATTTAGTATTTTACCTTTAGTGATATGTGGCGAGATTTAAGACTACCCCCCATCCAACATCACGTGTATTTTTAGTACATACAATTTTTTTTTCGATTATTGTCTTTAAATACGGTTGAAACGGTTAATAAAAGAATCGTGTAATCATACGAAAAATATATTATATAGCATTTTAATCATAATGAATAATGATGTGTCGAATAAAAAAATACATGTGATATCTTACTAGACCCCCCTCCCCCTTGTGATTTTTGTTCAAACAGGAAGTGATTATTATTGTTATTATTATATGCTAAGCTTGCTCACATACGAACGAAAATGTAAAATAATAAAATTAAAACAGGTAATAAAATAATACCAGGTTGTTAAAAAACAATTAAATAAATTTAATTATTTAATCGATGAATAACTTAACGTAATATTTTGTTTATTTATGATATTATGTAAAATGTGGTTTTTGTTGAAAAACAGAAGCGTGGAAAATAGCACATTGGAAGGAGGCATCACTGCCCTTAAAAACACAAGCCCTCAGAATTACAACTAAAGCACATTGTTCTGAGCACAAACCTAAGGAACCTTAGAAACGTCGTTGTTTTTAGAGGACTGTTAACATTGATAATAATTGCATTGTGCTTAGAGATCGTTGAGTATTTTAGATCTCTTTGATTAAATCAACTTGTAAATTTTGTAATAATCACTATTTTGTAAACTGGTTTTGAAAAGAACAACACTAGAGTTTTTTGCCCGTTCTTCTCTAATAAAAATCGCATTCAAAACCGGGTGGTAGATAAAAAAATGACTGAATCTAAACGATGTTGAACATTTAATGGATTCAATAAATTATGTTCATATTAATTTTAAAATTTTCTTTGAACTGAACTGAAGGCTAACTCTAGACAGAAGTCTCGAGCGAGTCTAGGATAATTTCACGTGATTATACCCCATGTGAAGGTCATTGTACGATATCCAGATCATCATTTGACAGTACAGTAAAATACTTTCTAACTGTAAGTTTCAATTCTACAATAATTTTGTATTTACGTTGTCAATGAATAATAAAATATGGCAACACCGATATGAATGAAATTTGGATACCGCATAAAACTTGCAGTTGAAAACAATAACAACTCACAATCTACATGGGAACCCATTTATTATATTTAGTTATGCGAGAAAAAGAAGAGAGACGACTGTTATTAAACAAATTTTTAATTGACATTGTCTTTTAAATCTTCAAATGTATTGAAGAGGCCATGTTTAAAAAAATAAAATTAAATTTCAAAAGCAATCATTTTAACTTAAATGAACAATATTAAATATTATTCGTATAACACTACCTAGTGGCCATTAATCTTGTGTGATATTATCCATTAGTAAAAAAATCCGTATTTGGACTATTTCCTTCATAAATGCGAGCAGCTATTATACAGTCAACCGGTTGTAAAATCATAAGTTAAAAGCATTCAATAAATGTGTTATAAAATATTGTGTGGGAATGACTCAGGTGGATAAGACGGAAAAACAATGCAATCTTAATATCGCCCAAATTTTCAAAGAAAAAATTAAAAAAACTAGGTTGTCCTCCTTCACTTCATAAGTCGGGATTTGAAAACGTGTCTATTTTACACCACATTACACAACTGTTTTAAACAATCAAGACATTGGCATTAATTTAAAACCTTCAACATTTTATTATCTGTTATTTTTAATACTAATTTTACGGTATCTAATCGCACAAAACCTCCAAATTTCATTCTCTTTGTTGCGATGTGATATATTTATTATTTTTTCATAACATTTGCGCATAATAATTCACATGATTGGAAATTGTTGCAATTTAATAAAATAACAGTAAATCAGTATAGGCGAAGATACAGAGACATTTTTTATAGTAATAAAATCAAGGGAGTCACTACGAGTAAAATGGTTAATGTCACATAACTTATGAACAGCAAAAATTTAGAAAACATAACTACATATTCACAAGAATTTCAAAGATGTGCGAAGTCAACCAATTTGCTCTGGGCCATCGAGATACACTATGGTCTAAACTTACCTATATTGTTAAGCCCGTGATCAACAATGGAAAGTATATGGGCCGATATTTATGAATATTTCTAAAACAAAATAAGACATTGTAAAAATTATCATATAATATTCTGTTTGGCCTTTGCCAACAAAAACGCGTCTCTATTAAAATTGCCATATTTATTGATAGTACCTACACCACATACCATCTTGTCATGAAAAGGTCATGAAGATAACTAATTCAAAAGAAGCGTGGCGAGATCCAATGATATCCAAATAGTTTTGTATGTTTTTTTTCTGGTTTTATATTTGCCATCACAGCCCACACAAATATGACGTGTTTCGAGATCCGTTAGTCAACATTAGATTTGGATCAGGTCGGCATTCTTATATCATTCAATAAAATGAACATACAACTAAGTAAATAATACTAATTCTGGTGTGCAATTACTGTAATTAAAAGTAAAGTAGTTTACCGTGCTGTTTTAAATAAAATGATCTAATAAATTGTCTGTATCCATGTATAACAACAAAACACAAACCCGCATATTTATAAGGACTTAACGCAGTTATCAGGTGCCGTTACTATCAGCTGACTCAAAAACGTTATTCATAGATGTCATAAATAAATAATAATAAATTTAACAACTCATTCACTTCAAAATTGCCAAGACCCTTGATCAAGCAAATTTTAAGCAGAAAAATAGAAAATTTCTATCAGCTGGATGTTTGATGTTACTGTCTAGTGGATGAAATCAATTTTTTTCTGTGATGTGGCGATCCAGATAAAATATGCACATATAACCATTATGAATTTCAAAACTTTCAATGATTTATATCCTCTTTACATGATTTAACTAATTTATGTTTTTGTTCAGGTAAAGTTAAACCCAAAAACCTAAGTATGAATGAAACATGTACTGTACACAAGATGTCAGAGATTGATTGCCACCCTAAAAGTTTTCCGCTAGACTGACACGGCATCATGCCTTTACTGCATTAATAAGAGCAAATGCCATTATGATAGAGTGCTAATTGGCAACAGACAGCGGTCCCATGTCATTTGATACGATTATGCTAGCCCGCAAAAATGATTGAAACAACCCTTCAGCTTGACGATGCAGCGCAAAATAGAAGTTGCGGACCTTCTGGTCCGTGCTAAGACGGTTTTGAACATCAAGCAATGTCTTCGCAAACGAACAAGCTTGATTTTTTTATTCATATTAATATCTGAGAGAGCCTAGTTTTCCAACGCTTTCTTAAATTGTAATTATTTGCTATACTTTACTTGCCCATAGTCGCACATTTCTGGACACTGGGCTTTTTAATGGTTTCTTAGACATACACAAATATTACACAGTCAAATGACGGAAATTATCGCGGATATGGTTTATTTTTTAAATTTTTTAGCTTCCCGACGTTTCGATTACTTTACAGCTTAAATACGAAAATAATACTATTTTTTACGCATATTATTGCGGATTAGGTATATTTTTTACTCTTTTTAATTTATTTTTCACTAGGTTTTGTTTACTATTGACAAATGAATTGAGAGGGCTGAGGTTATATTTTATACCAGTTTAGTATGGGTTAGTGATCCTTACATACCATAAATAAAGTCTTGTTAAAATCTCTATGGCCTGCAGGATTTCTCATGTTTTTCTTCATCATTAAAGTGCGTGGTAATTTACTGTCTTCTTCTTAGCTATAAAAAGGTATATTATTTTCTTGAAATTTCAAACCAATTTTCTCATAATCATAATATAACTTATGCAATATATTTCTATGCATGTGGGAATATTCTAGTTGCCTCAGGACATAAAGTAGAACATTATTCAAAATAATAATCTAATTTGCAATTAGCACTACCGTGAGTATTTTGACATTTAAGACGAACGATATAACGATATCCTTCAAGAAGTGGCAACTATAAAAAACTAGCTGACCCGGCCACGCTTCGCTTTGCCTTGGTTATCATAGGATTCATATTATATTCAATTGTTTAGCATAATAACTTAACAACTTGTATGCCTACACTTGACGTAGCTATCCTACTGTCCTGCTAAATCCCGTCTTAACCCGTCTGTTCAGTCACTTCTCGATCCGTCCCGTCCTTTCTCTTCATTATCCAGATCTGCCAGCTATCCCAATTCTCTCCCGTACCTCCCACTCTATTAAATCCCGTCTCTCCTTATCCAAATAGTGTGCCTTATGAATTTTGACATTAATAACTTTAGTGATTCTGATTATCCATGCAATATTCCATCCCTTATTTCACACCCACAATGCTGCTTTTCCAAAAATATTGCAAGCAATATTTAGGTTAAATATAACCTATCTCACTCAGAGACGATATATTACATTAATTTCTATCAGTGAATAATAGCGAAGGAAAGGCTACTGTAAAATTCTGGATAAAAGTGACATTCGATCTTGAAAAGAAGTAAATATAACTTTTTTCGTGTGCAAATTATTTATTTAATTGTCTCTATTTATGTAGCTTGATATATTCTCCTTAGTTCACACAAAATACATTTCTGAACGCATTATTTGACAACCAATTTAAACGTCAATCCGTTTAATTATACATCTTTAAAATCTAAAATACGCCTTTAATCGAATATTGTGGATATATGTTGTCGATTCGAAATCTTTATTTAAATAAGTTTTTTAATTTGAGGGAAGAGTTTACCGTATCGACGGGATGAACATTAAATGTTTGACAGTTACAAACCTAAGAACATTTTGTATAAGAAAATGTTAATAAGCTAATAGAAACTCGGGAAACCGGGAACGTGATAAAAAGTATCCTATGTCCTTCTCCTGGTTCTAAGCTACCTCCCCACCAATTTTCAGCCAAGTCAGTTCAGCCGTTCTTGAGTTATAAGTGGTGTAACTAACACGACTTTCTTTTATATATATAGATAGTGGAAATGTTACCAATCCTCCTAGATTGTGTGAATATTTTGTTAATCTATACTTAATATATAAAAGTGGAGGTTTTGTTAACTCCTATCTCAGGAATTACTAGTTTGAATAGAAAGATTATTTTTGTGGTGGATGGAATACCAGTACTGTGCCCAGGCGGAGCCAGGCCGAGCCGCTAGTAATAAATAATTTAGACAGTGGTAGTACCACACTATAGTCATTTTAGTAAATAGTAGGGATGAGCCAACTCGACTGGATTTTTACCACTAAATTGTGTTAGATACTGGTACCAATCCATTTGTCATGGCGTAACGGCTTTACTGTATGAGTAAAATTTCAGGAGCCCCGACATCCCTCTCCTGTTCTTATTCTTTTTTCTTCCCTTATGCCTCCTAGGCTACTAGGCCAACAAAACCTCTACGCTCAAAGTGCTCAAATATTCAAAGACAGTGCTAATCACTTACTATAAGCTGATAGTCTAAGATCCCGCCATACATCGACCTTCACCGAGATGTTTATTTGATGAAACCTATTTTATATGCAATTTAATATGTCAATAAATATATTGTATATGGGTTGCCTTGCAAATTTCAGTCCAGAATACGATTAATTAATTATTAAAATAAAAAATTATTTTTTACACATTTCACCTGTTTGATTATTAAACAAATTCTATACCAATCGAAAGTATGAAACCCATAGAATATGTAAACGTTAGGTTGCCTATTTTTTTCCGGTCACAACCCTCAGGTTGCCAGGTATAAACAGGTAAATCGCTACTAGCATTTTGCGCCGGTCTGATTATTGAATGGAAATTAAATGAAAATAAAGATCATTTTATTATGATCACGGTGGTATAGGGTTGCCTGCGAAAAATCAGTCCCGAATTGCGGTTGTCGAATTTAGAAAAGTGAAATATTGCTCCGAGTGACACATCATAGCAGCTGTTCGAAGTCCGCTCATAAAGAAAGAGGGTGCGCATGCTATTTATTCTTGAGAATGAAAAGGACAGCGATAGACTCGTATATGCTGTGTTCTGTGTTACCTGGCAACCTGAGGGTTGTGACCGGAAAAAAATAGGCAACCTAACGTTTACATATTCTATGGGTTTCATACTTTCGATTGGTATAGAATTTGTTTAATAATCAAACAGGTGAAATGTGTAAAAAATATTTTTTTTTTTAATAATTAATTAATCGTATTCTGGACTGAAATTTGCAAGGCAACCCATATACAATATATTTATTGACATATTAAATTGCATATAAAATAGGTTTCATCAAATAAACATCTCGGTGAAGGTCGATGTATGGCGGGATCCTATACTATGAGCTGTTTCCAAAACTTATGCAATAAATAAAATAAAAAAAGAAGAGTCGCAATAAAAAAAATCTCAAATCCTAGTCTCGTGTCCCTCACATCTAGAGAATATTAATATTATTTATGATAATAATGCATTATAAATTCGAATTATTTTTATTTCTTACCTTGCTGCAGGCCATAACTATTTCATTAGAATAATCGCATTATTACTATGATCAAATGTTGGCATTTAACCTACTGTAGCAGTTCCTACGCATCCGTAAAGCGCGGAATGCTGTTCGCTTGCATTTTTTTTAATATAATCCGGGAAACTACGTCTAAAATAATTATTTCGAATTTTTATATTTAATTTATTGACAAATACATTCAATTTAAAAATTTGATAAAATAGTAGAATACAATAGTAGGTAGTAAAATATGAGAAGATTCATCGCATTTTGTAGCATAGTTTTATGACCATATTCATCTGTTCTCTGGTTTTATGCATGAGGAAAAATTACATTCGCGACAAAATTGACATTTTGCAGCAAATTAGATCCTTGTGAATATATTAAGTTTATGGCCGAATAATTATCATTTATTTCAAGTGACAAGATTATTTTTTGTAGTCTAGAATCTGATTTAAATATCAACTACTTAATTTATTTCTTCCTCTGCAGTTAATATCTATATGTTCTATCTCTATACATCAGACTATTATGTTGCACTTATGCATCTATGCACTTATGTAATCATGAGCATATTTTGAATATCTTTGTCTCGACTAAAGTCTATGCATATGGATAATATTACATTAGTCATATAACATCGCATTTTGTTTGCACACTGAGAATTACCGGAACGACTTGGCTACCTTAATATTAATAATTCATGATGACCGCAGCTTTTATGATCTTGAAATAGAAATATCAACAGGCTAAATGGCACTGCATGCCACTTGACACGTAGGTAGCTTCAATCGGAACTTAAATAGGTCATCCAACACGTTCACTTAATTACATGTCCACTGTAAATTGCTCCTTATTAAATACTAGCATAGATACCACTGCTTTCAGAGCTGTCATATGTGAGATCCTGCCTGAGTGGGTACCACCGCAATGTCTATTTCTCCCATCAAACAGCAGTTTAAATACACTGTTGTGTTTCGGATTGAAGGACATTGTAGCCAAAGTAACTTCTCGGCATATTGACACTTAACATCTTGTGTCTCAGGATGGCGAGCGCAGTGGAATGCCAAGCATTGCTTTATTATTCAAGGTGTTACTGTTCATGAGCGGTCGCATCGCTTATCATCAAGCGAACATCATGCTCGTCTTGCCATTCAATGATAAAAAGAAAAATATAAATTATTGAGATTAAATGGATTCTGGAGTAGAAGCCGCGTCTTAAAATGCCCTATGGCCAGATGACGGGATGACTTGCATAAGGGGTCCGGCAGCAACTGGGTATATAAAGTAGCAGACCAGGCTCTGTGGCATACCTTGGGAGAGGCCTATGTCCAGCAGTCACCTGGTATCGGCGAGTGATAATGATAACAAATAAAATCCAAGAATTATAAACGATTTTTCAATCGTTACATAAGTTTCCAGCGAATAACTTATAACCTGACTGTATATAAAAGTGACACAACTAGAGTATTTTATTAACACAACTTAAATTGATCATAATTATTTTATTTGAAGAATATATTTTATGAGGATTGAATAATTTGCTCTTATTATTTGCGATGACGTTCGATTAAAAATGCAAGACTATATACATCCGTGATTTCAAAATGAAATGAAAAAGCGGAGATTATTCTTGCATTAGGTATACTTAATTTTCTTATTTTTTTTTTAAGATTATAATCTATGTATCAGATGTAAAAACATGTACTTTATTTCTTGGTTAACTACAAATAATATCAATTGTTTTTGGAATATTAAGCAGATTATTTTATGTTTTACAACTAATAAGTCCGTGGAATTTAACATCTTCATTAAGTTACTTAGCGTATGCATATTATCGCATAAACATTTTAATACCATGCATTATCAGGATTAATATTACAAATGTTTTAAAAGCAAGTGTTACTCCCATATGTAAATAATTTATAACCGTCGTAAGTGTCGTTGACGACTTATAAGAATGTCCGTGTTCAAGACTCCTACATTATTTGTAGTTTCAATGTCGTGACGACGCTAGGCAAAATTTGTCAATTTGTACGGCAGGCGCTATTTCCAGTTATTTATGATGTATATGGATTTTTCCTTGGTATGGATACCAAATCCTTAGATATTTTATATCGTGGCTTTATTCTTTGTTCTATACTGAAATCCAATAACATATTAGCTGAATTAGAATGATTTGAGACAGCAGTGTTAGATGGGATAAACTATCAAGCTCTTTCTATTAAATATATCCTAGATACCTGAAATTTGATTCAAATTAGGGGCTCTGGTTATAAAACAAATATTGATATTCACGCACGCCACTTTATGTGCAGATATCATAATACAATGATAAATATTATCTTTCTTTTCAATTAATTATAAGCATAAAACCTTACATTAGTCTGCTATTTGAAACCATTTCAGTCCCTTTAATAAAAGTAGTTAGGCCAAAAGTTCTAAATATTATTTTTAATTAACGAATATGACTTTGATAGCTCCACGCCTGAATATGAAGAGGGGCAACAACATTTAAAACTTATTACTACGCACCGCATGGTCCTACACCGCTCTAGTTGCCCATAGACATTAGGTATTAAGTCCCTTAATATCTAATAATTTCACTGGTTCATAGTTTCTTTTATTAATTATTCGGCAGCCTCTGTGGCACAATTTGTTTAGAGGCCGTCTGTGAAACGCAAGGCTGTGGGTTTGAAAACCACACCGTGACAAAAATTTGTGTGGTCTACATGTATTCGTTTCGGGGTTGGCTTTTGTGAGACTGAAAAGTCTCTCGTAGTTCCTGATATCCACGACACGAGACTCGATTTTAGTTGGGGTAAGGGCTATGTATGTGACTGTTGGGTGAATTTATTTTTAAAACACTTTTGCTCATGGGCATAAACAAAGTGGTGGACTTACACCGTCGAACTTTACGCAGTTACCAACATCAAGCGTTTGATGAATGCAAATCTAACAGCAATTGGCAAATAACAGTGATAGGCCAGAGCCAGTAAATCCTACAATAATTATAATTAGGTATGTTTTATGTGTACCTGTTCGCACTTATAATTGTTGTTCTGAATTTGCTCATAAATTTTGGAGCTGGGCATGTTTTAATAACACAATGCCGGTGATTAGATTAGTCAATATCGAAACAATAGTTCTTTTTTTAAATATTATACAGGGTATGTCAAGACTGTGACCAAAAACAAAAAAAACCGGGCGGTAGTTTTAGTAATTACGAATACAATGCAAAAAAACGCATTTTTTTCGCAAAAGTAATAAATTTAAACCTTGCGTACCATAGCATCTTTAGAAATAAAAGGGAGCACATTATTCTTTAGGTAGGGAAAAGCTATGTATTTACTACCGAAATATATGCTGGTGCTCAAGAAAAAACTGATAATATCAGAAGCACACATTTTTTCTACGTATTTCAAATTCTCAATGTTGACCTACTTATTACGTAATAAAAGAATTTTGAATAAAGCCTCTAAAAGTGACAGATATTAAGTTATCAAAAATAAAATGTTATTAATTGTTTTAAATATATGTATATATGTGTATATATTATATGTAGAAACCAATGAAGTCACGACATCGATACGCTAACTTTATAATTTTTTAAAGATATTATTATTAAAAAAAATCTATAATATTTACCACGATATATGATCCTTTTTTCCCTCGGTGATGAACTTGTACTACAAAACAATTACACCGTTGGTGCCTTAGATTCAAATCCGGCGTCAAATAAAGTGATATTTAATTTATCTATTCATAAATATCAGCCTAGAATCTGGAATTTTGCCTAATACGAAGATAGGCTCGCTCTCTATTACAACGTCAAATAAAACACAATGTTAAACGTGGGTGTCCTTGAGCACCTCTGCCTACCCTTTTGAGAAAAAGGCGTCAAATGTGTGTGTTGTTTTGTTAAGTTCAAATACTGCAACCTTTAACTGCTTTTCTATATTTAAAAAGTCAGGACCAGAATTTGTATCGTCAGGTCTTGAGTCAGAGTCAGATCTTTGGGTCTTGTCAGCGCCATAGTAAATTGAATTACGTATAACATAGCTATATTATATATACTTGCTAAATAAGTTTTACATCAAATATCTACATCTAACGAATATCCAAAAATTATCAATATACTCGTATTTATATTCAAGATTATAATATTTTAGGTAATCTTTTACCTGTGGTCCTTATTCAAAACGATATCTACAGCCGTATCCGAAAAAATATTTTAAGTTCTTTGTTTTATTTTCGATTTATCAAAAAACAATAAGATAGAAAATTAGCACCTGCTATATAAGAGATTATTATTATTAGTACATACTCTCAAATGTGATTCAAATTTCGTATTGGGAACATTTCACTGCTTATCATTCCATGCCCTTTATTGCATTACAAAATCGCGTTTAGAATTTTCATCGATATAGTAACCCGTATCATCACTTCAGTAAACTAAACTTTGACTTTGGCAAAAACCTTATTTCATTTCTTTGATTTTTGGCTTTTTGCATGGACAAACTTACTGCTTGGTGAAACTGGACATCTAAGGATGGGATGCAAGTTATCGAATGTTTTTTTTTTTACATATCTTGTGTTATATCCTTATATCACTAGCTTATAGTCTGGCAGTCTAATTTTTCAAATGCTATGAATGTTTTTTTTTTTTTTGAACTTTATTAATGTAAATCGAATAAGCGTTGTCTTGGTTTTGGAGATTATGTCTTCATGTAAACGATCATAAGAAAATATTCCTTTATAAATAGATTAATATTCGTTAATAAAAAGGAGGAATATATAGAATAAACTAATACTGAGCGTTTTACTTGAAAATGTAATCATGTTATGCTATATCAATGTACATAAAAAAATCGAATATTAAACGACTCGTCTTGTAGATAAATTAGGTAACATGTCACACCACGAGAAGGAACTTGTCGTCATTGAATAAGCATCACCTTGCATTTATCAATAATTAAAATTGAATAATATGTTGACAAAGAATATAAATTAAATACCTATTTAAGTTTCCGTCGTTTTATATTGACTGCAATGCCAACATTTTTGCTGAAGATCCTGGTATGAGTCATATCAAATTTTTTGGCAATAGGTATTTCTTTCTACGAATATATTTGTACCGCTTAAGTGATGCTGTTTACAGGCAATAGATCCTGAAACCCGAGTAAGATTTTATGTCAAGTAATCATTTTGTTATAATGTTTCATACATCTAGGATTCATAATACTCAGAGTTGGGATGGTCTGTTAGTCAAAAGTGTTTTAGTTGGAGAGCATAGTGCATTAAAAGAAAAGTGTTATGTATATTTCCGGTTATGTTTATGAATTTTAGTTATATGGGTAGGTATATAATTCATATTTTTATAAAATATTATTTGCATTTAAATAATTACCTTTTAATTAAATTATTCAAATTAATGTGTTCATCCATGGTCATTATATTTTATAACGTGTTGTATATATACCAAACCTATAAAATTCTCGGCTAGCTAAAACTAATTAATTATTTATAATCTTAAAACAGTATGTGAACTGGTCCACCGATAATCGTATAGGTGAGAAACTTCATTTTATGCATTAATTAGCTATCAAACCGGCATACGAAATCATAATGAGCAACAAGACGATTCAGGAACGCATTATTTATTTATCTTATATACATAATTAGGTACAATTCTAAGAATGGTGACAGGTTTGTTGCGTATGACACCGCATACACGACCACATTATTCGTTCTTGGGAAGATGAGCTCCCTGTGCGATGAAACCGTTTTCGTCGGCGGTGTAGTCTACTCTGTAGGTGATACCGTCAGGGGCGACGTATTCAAAGAATCCCTTCACTCTCATGCCTTCGCTTTCGTTGTCGATTTTCTCAATTTTACCAGCTTCCTCGGCGAGGATTTTGTTCTCAGTTTCGTACAAGTAGTGGTATCCCTCTGGTACGACGTCATTTTCGTAGCGGATGATACCGTATTTGTAGATGTAGTCGCCGCCGACGGGCGCTTTAGGAACAATAGGGACGACAGGGACGGAAGAGACGAAGGGTCTGACTGTGGAAGGAGCGTAGGTGGTAGGGGCGAAGGTAGCGGGAGCGAAAGTGGTAGGTGCGAAGGTAGTAGGGGCGAAGGTGGTAGGTGCACCAGTAGTCACGGCAGCACCGGAGCCAGAGCTTCCGGAGCCAGAGCCGCTGCTCGCATCAGGGCTGTAGGCACCACCGGCGGAGCCGCGGTCACCGCTGTGAAAACGCAATCATACATATAAGTACATCCTAAATCTAACATACCAGAAAACTCAATAATAACTCTACATGAAGCATTATTCTAATTGAGAATTTGTAGAAAGGTAATGCTTCTAATGTGCCGACTGCCATCTCTATATTGTGGTTCGCAAAATCTGACAATTATTTATTTCTACCTTAGAAATGAACTTCGACTAGTTAGGCAAGATAAACACTGACTCAGGTCACCAAAGCTCTATTCAAAATGGCGTTGCTTCACATGTTCCTGATGTACTGCAAATTTCCTTAAACATTCGATGGCAAGATCCTGTGTTACTCACTTGAAAGCGCCAGTGTTGTCGGGCTTGTACTTTCCAGCGTCGTCGCCAGAGCCTACGTAGCCGGAGCCAGGACCGCCGGGACCACCTGGACCGCTGGAGCCAGAGTAAGCTCCTCCGGGACCGCCAGCATCACCAGATCCGGAGTAGAATCCACCAGCACCGCCGCGGTCTCCACGGTCACCGCTGTGATATTACATTGTTTTAACTCTATTCGTGTGCGTGGTGGCCTGTTGGTAAGCGGACTAGACGCGACTGCCAACATGTTCACGGTGGTCGCGGGTTCGAATCCCAGGGCACACCTCTGACTTTTCGGAGTCATGTGTGTATTGATAGTCAATCACCCCGCACTAAAAACGGTGAAAGAAAATATCGCGAGGAAACCTGCATACCATAGCGATTTACAAAAAAATCTATGGTATGTAAGTTCGCCAACCCGCACTAGGCCAGCGTGGTAGACTATATGGCCTAACCACTCTCAATCGCACTCTCGATTGTAGAGGAGGCCCGTGCCCTGCAGTGGGACGTATATGGGCTGATACTGATACTGAATTCTATTCGATAGGTCAGTTGCGATTAATCAGAAAATTCGAATAAGTGGATCACTTTCATAAAGCGATGTCGTGATACCGCGTAACCATGTCTAGATAAGCTTTCTAATACTTGAACTGCATAGTGTAATACACAATCCACGTTTTTACAGAAATGTTCTTATAAATTATTCATCTACATAAATCAATGCAACAAGAATTCCAGTGCTTAACCTTTATGTCATGACCTCATGAAATGTGTTGCTTGGCATTGTTTGGAAGGACTTTATTTAATATCAGTTTTCGATTACGTCTAAATGTATGTAGCGATGGAGCAAATGCAATCATCGAATGCCTAGTAATTCATGATTAGGTCTGAACTCGACATCAAGTAACCTATACAGAAGCCATGGACGCAAACTTAATTGAATATTTTGTTACCGCGCTTTAAAGTGGGTTTAAAGTGACCGTTGAATGATGCGATAATGCTTTAGTATCTATTACTTCGAAGTAGCGACTAATCTTGTCGTAAACTTTATTAATAATGTTATCACCTTATAACAGCATTCGTATTTAACACAGCTAGATTCAATTAATTTAACTGTCATAGTTGACCTTTGAAGAATTCGCTATGCAACTATAGCCTCTTTCTTAATTTAAATTCATTGAGTACGTACGTACAACTCTATTGAATATAGGGACTATTTTACTTTTAAATCTAAATCAAACTATACATTATTTATTATAAAACATTCGATCCAGTTAAAGAGCAAAAGTAATTCATAAATTAACATCCCTGAATTGCCATCGTTACACCTTGAACCTACGCTACGCTAAAGTACATGAAAATCAGCCCATCGCATGACAAAAGTATTAACGTTAAAACTTCTACACGCATTGGTCCATAATATAACAATTAAGAACTCTACCCGAATAATACCAAACATATTTCGGACCATTTTTAGACTACTATGGAAAAATTAATTACTCGCCAACTAGCCTAGCAACACACACTGTTTTTAGACCATCAAATGTAAAATCATTAATTATTATTCATCAATTTAACCCTATTAATACTAAAAGCGGTACAGGCTATAAGAGCTCAAATCCTTTAGCATTACTCAATAACTTACTTGTAAGCGCCAGAGTTGTCAGGGACATAGCGTCCAGAGTTGTCACGTCCAGGGTTGTAGCGTCCTGAGTTGTCGTAGCGACCAGCGTTGTACCTGCCGGGGTCGTAGCGACCAGGCTCGTATCTTCCAGGGTTGCTGGAGGCCGTCGCAGACGCGCTAACCAAGCTGCGGTACGGGAAGGGGTTGTATCTGGAGAAAGAGTAAAATATATTATTAGACGGTGAATATGAAAAACGACACCATGCCGCGCTGGCGTAATATCGCTAAAGGAACCTACAGTAATATAATTGGAGGATCATAGATCATAGAAGTGGATTAACAAGGAAAGAGGAAGCCAACAAATAAATATGAAATAGAAATAAAAAAGGTTTTTATATACAAAAGTTTTTGTTTCATAATATTCAATTTTATGACATCATTCCACCAACGATTTTGAAATTTGGAGTTCAATTAACAGTATTGAAAGTACCTACACTTTACGTGATTGTTTTCCATACTGTGTTAGAAAGTACGGCTTTACAGCGCAGTCATACTGAACTAAGCTGGTTACTAATGGAAAGAAGAAACCCTTTTTTATATTGTAATTGCTCACGTCCCACTGAAAAAGTACAGAGCACTATTATGCACGAGAAGACTATTGTAAGAAACAGCGTCCAGGAATTTAAGCCTCCACTTATATTGTTAATTTCATCACTAATATAATACTACAAACTAATTTATACCAGAAACTATAAAGGTAAAAAATTTATCTATTCGTTGATCACTTAATTTCTGAGATCAATTACTTAAATTAATTAATAATTAAATTCTAAATACAGAACTACAAAATATTGTAAATAAACGAGGGGGTAATTGTTTAAATGTAAAATATATAATAACTCCACTTACTGTCCAGTTTCAGCCGCAAGGGCCACTGTCAGAGACAGACAAATTGCCTGAAACAAACAATAAATAAAGTTCATATAACCACAGGTCTATACCGATCTTATATACTTCCAAACACAAGCACTGTAACAACATAAATATTAACAATTAAATAATCACTTGTCTAAAATATAACAGGCGTTAAATTCAATAATAAATTTTGATTAATATTTAATAACTGCACACTACTGTACAGCGACGCACATAAACAACTTCTGTGACTTACCAAAAAGACACGCATTTCCGTTGTCATCAAGCAAACTTAACTACCTGAATGTGATATATAGAAAATCAAAGCCTATTTATACCTTTTTTATCTAATTTTATAATGATCATCGGTCCTGTTCGTCTCATTTATAATGTCTTCTTTGACGTTAATTCATCGGCACTGCTTCTCAATCTTGGGACTTTGGTCGTTTTGATTAATTTCTACGGGTATTATCCGATGGTTATCTATGGAGGCAATCGCTATTTTGCTTATTTTACACGACCATAAATTCGAATCATTGTTTGTCTGTGTCATACTCAATTGTTCGTACCGTGAAATTAATTGTATACAAGTCATAAACTTGACTGTTTTTGTGGCAAGTATTGTGTGTATTATGAAATTTTGTACGTAAATTTCAAAAGATGAAGCATTTCAGTAGACACTGAGTAGTTTCTTTTATACTGTGTGAATCATTTGATATATATACAATGAAATTAAGAAAATCCATACATTATTTAATATAAGTACCAGATACTTTTTTACTAATTATTTTAATAAATCAAATAATTTGCATATTGTAAGAACATCTATCATGCCTTATCTTTTGGACTGTCGGCAAAATCGACTATGCTGACTATTCAGACCAGATAAAGAATAAATTGTGATATTTTGTTATCCTTTATATTTATTATATGAAAATAGAGAAACCAACATACTTACCATTATAATATATATGACTGGCTTAAAAAATTATAAAGCTATAAGCTACTATGTTTTAAGATGGTGTACAACCTCAGAAATTTCGCAGGTAATAACCGTTTAAATTACGCCGAACCGGGAAAAGCTACAAACTTCGAGCCCACTTCAGGACACAGACCTCAGAGACCATTACTTACAAAAGTGTGTATCTTTCCCTACACTACTTTTGAGTCCAATCAAGTAAAAATAATTGTAATGTAATGATTAGCGCTATAATTAGGGGTACACTAAAGAAACTTGCACCCAAAATTAGATCTATAGCTGCAACAATTATTATACATATAGATTATATCCATAAATTAAGCTTGGTGGTAGTTTTAGTGACTTCAGACCCAATGCAATTAAAAATTTCGCTAACAAAAAGCTAATTTGTTTTTTTAATTTTTACCTTTTTTGTGTGGTGAATACAAAGTTCCTTAAATAGTAATGTACATCCTTTTTTGAAATACAATGGTACGTGAAGGCTTAAATTATTATTTTAGCAACAACTATGTGTTTGTCATCCAAACACGATGAGACTTAAAAAATACAAATTACACTGGTCAACATGAAAATTGCCTTTTACTTGAAACTGCTATACATCTTTAGTATTCGACCCCCTTAATCTAAATATAGAACTTAAAATTAATAGTTAGCTCTTATTATTAATTTATGCTATATTTAAGATAATACCGGGTAACTTGGTGGATGTCACTTTATATTATGAGATTTCAAATAATTTTGTGAGAGTATCCGCGTTAATTTTATTACTATGCTTTCGTTTCATGTGTCTTATAGTATTAGCGTTTCATTTGTTTGTTAAAACGCGAAATTTTAAAAGTTATTTCTCATTTTCGACAAATTTCTGTTGCAAAAACTACAATTTGCAAAAACTACGGTTTGTTGGGTCTGCAAATGGGCTACACCAAGTGCTGGTGCTTCTTGTGTGGGTGGGATAGTCGGGCTAGATCGTTACATTACTTTAAAAAAGATTGGACTTGAAGACAAAGTCTGTGCCCTGGAGAAAATAACGTTAAATATCCTCCCCTAGTCGATCCTCATAAAAATTTTCTCCCTCCATCGCATATGAAATTGGGATTAATGAAGACCTTGGTTAATCCTCTCAACAAAGGTTGACCAACCTTTGAAGGTTGGTCCACCTTTTTTCGCACCCACTTTGCAAGTAATTGATTACTTGCGAAGTGAATTTCGACATCTATGCGGCGCCAAAATAAAAGGGGGAGTTTTCGTCGGACCTCAAATATGAGAGATTCTTAAGGACCAAAACTTTGATCCGATTTCACAGGGCATCGAAAAAGAGGCATGGGAATCTTTTAGAGCAGTAGTAGTTCATGATTTTTTGGGCAATAGGAGATTTGAAAATTACCACGAGCTTGTGAACAATCTTCTGCAAAAGTATCAGCAAATGGGTCGCAATATGTCCCCAAAAATTCACTTTCTTCATTCTCACCTCGATTTTTTCCTCCTAACTGCGGTGATATGACTGACGAACATGGTGAACGATTTCACCAAGACTTATTGACAATGGAAAAGAAATACAACGGCCGATAGAATGCGTCAATGCTAGCGGACTACTGCTAGAACTTGGTTTAAGGTTTTCGTAAAGATAATTCCAAAAGGAAAACGAAAAAAAGAGAAATTATTGAATAGTAAAGGTAAAATACTTGGGAAATATTTTAAAATACTCAGTTTCATGTAAAAAGTTTATGAAAAAGCAAAGAAAATGTCTTTTTTAAAAAAGAATCGATTTATATTCTATGAAATTTTACTCTTACGTCATATATTTCGATACCAGCCATAATTTTAAAATAAGAGCTAACTTTCAAATTTGGTTTATATTTTCGTATTCAGTGACCCCAAATTAGTAAAATAATAAAGCATTTATTTTACAGATAAACAAAAAGTTAAATTTTGTAGACCAGTGTTATTAGAGATTATTAATTACCTTACGCCAACCCTATAAGATGTGTGTAGTCCCTTTTAGTCTTCATCATTGGCATACAGCGGTTGGCAGACTTTACAATTGGATGAAAATAAAAATAATCTCTATGATTGTTTGTTATTGGTATTATACATTATTGGATAAGATTAATACGAGTCTTGATGTATGAACAGACTGAGTCAAGTAAGTTAATGCGTCTTAACCTATGCCTCACAATCGCAATAAGCTCTTAAAAAATACTCGCTATGTTTTTATATACCCATCGTATGAAGAATTAAAGGTATGAGATTTTTTATGGTAAAAACTATCATATCCATAATAAAACATTACATGTTCAAATCAAAAGTCCATGATCAGCAGTACCTGAAGATGAAGATCTGCCTAAATCATATTAGAGTCTGATTTTGCTGTTCATTTCATGTGTATGTGACAAGCGGTTATAATTCTCAGCTGAAGTTATTCGCACAGAAACGAGCAACTTCAATACGAGTCTAAACTACATATGTAATTTGAAGTATGATACATGGCAGAAGTTCACTTCCCAAGTAATGTTCCAAATCATGCAATTCCTAGGACTGGCGAACGAGCAAACAGGTCACTTGATGGCACAATGAGCACCCACAACGTTTGGACCATATATGTATGTGTTGCCAACCCATCTTATCGGACGACGAGGAAAAAGATATTGGGCATTCGGCAATCTCACTCACCGAACGAAACGTGATAGTCGATATCCTGTGAGACAGTGGTTCCAGCCTAGACGAGCCTTCTCATCCATGCTGAGTCATGACTGACGATTTGTCTCTACCACTTTCTACGCTACGGTGCTTCTTAACCAACTAAGGAATTATTTATATTCACCACTATTAGTCCATTTATTTAAAATGTTTAAGTCTGTTATTAGAATAATAAAATGTTTCAGAAGCAGCTATTAAGTAAAATCGCCGTTCACATGTAAGTAGATATAAGTAGAGAACAACATTTGCACACGTAGTTTGTCATTACCTAATTGAATCTATGCGCAAAGGTAATCCAGTAATTACAAGCATTATTTACGCTGACCGGCACACCTAAAAACACAAAAACCTTTTGGCACCAATAAAAAAGGGCTCAAGAAATATGCTCCAGTTACGGGAAAAATTTAAAATTAAGTAAGAAGTTTGAGAAACATGATTGTTTCCTAATTAATTTAATAGTCTTCAGAGATCGATTCTCAATGCTATATAATATATAACATAGTGATGCGCATACTACCGTCTACGTTACACTAACTGTCCTCAAGGTCAATTATATTCAATCAATGATAATATATCAAAATTAAATGTCAAAGCTATCGAAACATCCAAGTGATAGATTTATGAGAACAAATGTCAATCGTTTTCGTTCGCAAAGGAAAAGAGCGGTCTACTAATACTGGATTTGTTGATAACATCTCGTGGACATCTTGTTAAAATTCAAATACATGACCTGTACATACTACATAATATATATGGTATACTTAGCAATGCTACAATGGTGCAAGAAGTTTTGCAGTTTTTACATGCCTTATTGAAACTAAATTGTTAAGACTTTGGCATTAAATAAAATCCTTCAATTTTTATAACACGGTGTTAATTAATTTCACGCTATTTTACAAAAATATAAAATCAAATAATATTCTGGGTTATTCCAAATTAAATTATCTATTTCTATTTTCAATATGTATGTTAATTTGGGAGTTCGGTTTCATTTCATATATGACTCACATTTTTTGTTCGTCATAATATGACGAACAAATAATATTATTATTACATTTAAGTGGGGAGTAATTTGCTTAAGCATTTAATACCACAGTAGTTTACTATATATATATTATTAGAAAAATTATGATTTACCATAACTTCTCTATATCTCACAACTGATAGGGTACCTCTATCCTCGCTTTCTTCCCATATGTAATGACCGGTACCATGGTCTATCTGCCTACATAGCCTCTGCTAAAACTTTTATCGAATATATTTGTTTTTACTTGTGGTAAGTTTCTCATATGTGAGAGTGCGGGGCAACTCTTAAAAATTAACAGACTCAATTATGACCGACTGCTCAAAACCCAATATGCACAGGCTGAACCTACCACCACTTGCCGTCACTGCAAATTTCTACTATCTTATAAAAGTCACATTTCAGCAGAGACCATCATTTGCATGGAGGGAAGTGGACAATAATTTATTTCCAACTCCTCCTATTAATTTAACTTTCTGATTAATTTCGTTGCGGGTTAAGGACAAGTTAGACATTCCCGGAGACTCGCCGAGCTTCAATGCTCGGTGTCATTACTTTGCGTGCCACTGTTGATCCTGGCTCACAGGAGTTACAGTGGTGGGTGTGAGGGCGGGACAGTCTCCTAGAGACCATCATGCACCAGCAGCGTGAGTGCCAAGAAAATAACCACAAATGCCGAGAAGTTCCAAATGTCTGATGTGCAGTGGCTGATTACGGATTTGAAATATCCAACAAAGCAATGGATTGTGGTAGTTGTTGAAGAGTAACGCAATTTCTTGTTTCTGTTTGCCTACGAATATTAAGAATTACTTTATGTTGTAAATTGCTTGAGTGCTTAATTTTTACTGCAATGAATGGTGAGACGAATATGCTGTTCGCCTGATGGTAAGCGATACGACCGCTCTTGGACAGTAGCAAAACCAAACAACACGTTGAATTACAAAGTAATGCTTGGTAGGCCACTACGCTCGCTATCCTGAGACATAAGATGTCTCAATATGTCCAGTAGTGCTTCCAGAAATATCCTCATTACCATTTCCCTGTGCTAAATCCATAAAACAACAAATGCTCTATCGTATAGACAAAGAGAAAACTTATCCTGCTAGGAATATGAATAACATTCAAATAAAATCCTAGAAACAAGACATATATACTCCTGATACACACAACCTTCATCAATTCGTCGTCGGACAGTCAGTCCGACCATATATCACAGAACCACTGCTGGGCGTGGCCGTCTCTACGATTGCAAAGCTCGGCCTTAGTCGACCATGTTGGCATAGTGCGAATTGGCGAACTACACATACCCTTGAAATTCTTGTGGAAATCTTTTAAGTACGCAGGTTTCCTAAAGCTGTTTTTATTATATTTGATTTCGGAACTATATCTCTAACTTTGAAAAGTACAATGGCGCGTGCGACAGAAACCTGCGACTTACAGCTATCAAGTCAAGTAGTAATCAAGTCTAGTCATCACTAAACCGGCGCTGGCATTACACAATTAATAAGTAATACATAGTACTACAACCTTTTAAATTAACCAGAATTAGGATATGTGCAATCTCCTTTTTAGCTTTTACGTGATTTTAATTTCAGTCCTACTTATAAAGAGGAACAACTCTACTCAGAAGAAGGCTTAATTTCATCAACCTTTATTATAATTTTGACAATGATACCGCCATGCATTTACCATCACAAATCAGTGGTGTTTACATATTAAAGTCATCGTCACCATCAAAGTCAATTGATGCAACTAAGTCAAAGCAATGCATGACATTGCATTGCACTCGTCACTGTGGGGATATTACGTGTTTAATGTTTTAATGCCTAATAATTTAACTAGCTACAATGTTTTCGCATACTAGAAGACAAGGCTTGAAGCATAAATAGGTCAGATATTCTTCTTATTCTGTAATAAGTTGTTCTCTACGTTATGTCATACTTATACTTACAGAGCCTAGAAATGTTGTGTATTTTTTTTATTTTTTTATTGCATTGAATGGCTAGACGAGCATGCCGTTCGCCTGATGGTAAGCGATGCGACCGCTCATGAACAGTAGCAAAACCAAACAACACCTTGATTTACAAAGCAATGCTTGGCATTCCACTGCGCTCGCCATCTTGAGATATAAGATGTTCGACTGAACACGTCCAGTAGTTATTCTGGTTACAATGTATTTTAAACCGAAACACAACATTGCATTTACACTGTGGTTTGGCGGGAGAAATAGACATTGCGCTGGTAGAACTCAAACTGTGAATCTCACTAGTCTCACCTCATATTACTTAACTACATAAACTATTACCACACGATGCAGCAGTTATGGATAGAAGACATCGTTCGAAAACTATAATCCGATCCTTCAGGAATGAATACTAATACCCAATTATACGCAAAATAACGCTAAATTATTCATAAATATAGTTACCTATAATTAGTCATTAGCTCTAATTAATTTATCAATCAATTATACTTTACTTAAAAAAATATACAACAACGAAAAAACATACTGAATGAATTTAAACAAAAAAACCGTTCCGAGGCATAGAATGCGCATAAAAAAAGTTTGAATGAAATCATAGTAACCGAGTAATGTACCGTAATAAAACCAGGTTTCGCCATCACCATAAACAAACACATAAAACCACTTGTCTTATTTTTATAGTGTCAAAGTAGTTCTCATTTTCTCTTTCTATAGCTATTTTAAATATGAATATTTACTCATCGCGTCATTATAGATTGCATTATTATGAACTCAACTGCTCGATTGTGCACGAAGGGATTTCCTACCGACATTGTTAGAAACAAACGTAAACTCCTTTCTTTTTTAAATTTCAGACCGGGATGGGGCCTACTTGTGGAGACCTATTTCTAACAATGGACGAAGACAGGCTAAGTATGTCCCATATAAGAACATAGAAAAGAAGCATTATTGTAAAATGTTTAATAAATATTTATTTTTGCGAAAAAAATCGTCGTTAATCCTCAATGTCGTTCATACACATGGCAAGGTACAGAGGTTGTGTCCTATGAACCGTGGAAGTCCGTATTCAATATGCAATTTTATATTCAAGCAATATACATGGTTTATTTAAATATAACAAACTTTCCTTAGTCTCATAATAGAGGGAGCCGTACCAGCCATGAATAAGAATCTATGTTAACGTATCATCTGTATCTGTATAAGCCTGTATACATACGTTCCATTGCAGGGTACAGGAATCCTAAACAATCGAGAGTACGATTCAGATTGGTTAGGGCATATAGTCCATCACGCTGGCCTAGTCCCAGTTGTTGAACTTTACATACCATAGAAATTCTTACAAATCGCTACAGTAAGCAGATAATCTTACGATGTTTTCCTCCATCGCTATAGCTTAGTGATTGACTATCAATACACTCACATGACTCCGAAAAGTCAGAGGTGTGCTCTGGGATTCGAACCTGGTCCGATTACCAACAGGCCACCACGCACACACGTGCATGTACCATACATAATGTTTTATAATTTATGGACATTTCAAATACGATACTTATTTCCTACTTAAAATTTCTTAACAATGAAATCTTTAAGTAAGCAAGTACAGCATGTCGTTATTAATCGAAGCAGCAGATTGATTGGTTTATCAAAAACGTGGGTATTTATTCTGTGCTCTAAAACTTCAGTTGCGCACATACACCATAATCAACTAAGTAAGGTAAAGGATTTCATCATATTTATTTTATAAATCCATCTACTTAAACCTATTCAAGGTTTTTAGTGAAACCGCTCGAAATGTTTATCTGGTTGATTTAAAGACATCCGTGTAACATTTGTGATTCATTATCACTAAACTAGTTTGCTCATTAATTGCTAAAATATGAGATCAAAATTGTTACGCAACAATACTCGTTTTAAGGTTGGTCGAGCAAGTTTTCTCTAGAAAATACAAAAATCCTGATGTATAAATTTCGCACCGCGTCTGCGAGTATGCCAATCCAAGTTGATATCCTCGGATATATATAGATATGATTATATCATAATGATTATAATTAATGCAGAATACTGAAGATTGAAGTCGAGTATCAAATGCAGCCAATGAGAAACACAATAATACTACTAGAATAGACGCATGATTGCCCAGGCTTATCGCATTCATTATGGCTAAATTAGCAATTGAATATAAAATGCGAATTTTATGGATACAAACACAACATGTAACATGCTAATTTTCAGTTGAAAATCACATTAGGGCTCTAATTTATTACTTATGACTGGAAAGATTCTCGAGTGTCGTCTTATTTGCAATTATATGCCGACGAGACATTAGTTTAATGCGCCTACGGGATATTTGCATGTAATACTGAGCTCCTACTCAGTTGTTTTCGCACACATTCTGTAGGTCATGTGCAACCAATATTGGTACATATTGAACTAAATTCCTATCAATTGATTGTGGAAAATATTAAAAAACAATAATTATGACATTGACAATGATTTCGATGCAAAAACTAAAAGTAGCTTAATTAATTTTAGACTGTTCAGATTTACATACATACAATCGGTTAAGTTTGCCCAAATGTAAAAAATGATAATTTCAAATTAATTAATCAATACGGATGTGATTTTTGTTCAATGTCAGTCAATAATTTTTCTCGGATAGGTATCCAACTCTATAAAGAAATAATCTGGTAGTTCCCCTTAACTTATAAATGAATGTAGAATGTGGATTATGTAAGTAGGTACACATTATGCAAATAGAAGAAAATAAAATATGTGGAAACTAATAAAGATTTATAACATTACATTATGCATCGACAAATTGTGGTAATTATCACAAGATGAGAAGAAGAAAAGAACGTGCAGCATATACATACATAGATGGTTGTCGGAATTGTGTGGTTTCCGCCACCATATACGTATTTCGCTATCAGGGACTATCTATTTAAGATACCGAATTATTAAAACCTTTCCAAAAGTGGAAATTTCACTGTCTGGAAATTGTCGAAAGACTAACACCATTCCTCTTTCAGTTTCTTCTTTTTCCTACCTGTTGCCGTCCCCCTTTGAGAGGCCGGCAGTGCACTTACAACTCAGTGTTTGAGATATTTTTGGGCATCAACATAGAACAAATGAATATGGTACAGATCTATAGGCGTGGGTAATAATTAATTAAATATCTCCGAAAGAAATGGACGATCTCTATGTAACATGAACATACTTTTTATTTCCTTATTCGTAAAGTTGATCAACATTTTTACTTATAATTTATGTATTTTAAAATGTAGCTCCGTTTTTTATTTAGATTATTTCTATATTTTATATATTCTACGTAGAGATAGGTACCTCTCAGCGAATTAATAGACCAGCTTGGAACAAACCAGATTAACACCGGCTGTATCGGAATGCGACATACATATAGATTTCGATTAATTATCGTATACCGTCGAAGGTATCCCTTTTTAACACGCTTTTATTAGCTTCATCTGTATGTTTGTATGTATGTAACCGACTCCTTTGAGCTCAATTTTACCCTACTTTGAACGATCAGATTTAATTCAAACTTTGCATACTTATCCAGGACCGATGACAACGCAATAATTAAAAAAGTATATGACATTAGTCCAAAATGTTTTTTTTTTTTTATAATTATATTACAAGTTGGTAATTTGCGCGCAGCTGTCTTTCTTTGATAAGACAGCCGTAGATAATGTTTTTAGTGAAAGCAATTAAATTATAGTTTAAAGAACTAAAAAAAACACGCTTGCATGAAAGATCCAACTAAAAAATAATTAATAATCAGTTTAAGATTCGAAAGAAAATGGAGTAAAATACATACATTTTCGTGCTATAAAGCGTGAGGTGCTGTAGGATAAGTAATTGTTGTAACCACCCCACGCTTTGTAACAATAACATGTATGTATTTTACTCCATTTCCTTTCGAATCTTAAACTCATTGTCAATTATTTTTTAGTTTTTAGTTGGATCTTTTATTATGTAATTGATGCCGGGAAACCGAGTGACCGCTACCGCCCTGCCTCGGAAGTAAATCGAGCTTCGTTGTCGATGCTGGGTTCATCGATCTACGCCATACCAACCAAAAACCTACGTGGCTCTCTTCAGCGCATTTTGCACGGCCCTGGAACCTGAAGCGAGAGCGCCTTAGCTTCTACTGGAACAGTTTCTGCATACTGCCGCAACATTAGCGATTTGCAATCTCTCTGACATAGACAATAATATTTTATTACTATAACATCGATTTTACTTTTTTTGGCCTCGTATTATTTATAGCTCCACTTCACACCTACTCTCAAAATAATGTCATCATATTTTTTATATTTATTACCTATATATAGCAAAGTAACAAAAAAGTGCAAAATGGGTAGTGTATATGTATATTTTATGGTACGATATTATTTTTACTCATAAAATTGACCATAACAATACTAAATATAGGCCGGGGTATATTAGAATTACAAAAATTAAAATAAAACGCATTATAAGATTATACAACTGACACACCCATCTTTACTTTGTAATCCAAAGGCGGATATTGCATGCGTAATAAAACTGGAGAAACAAGTAACTGACTAAGAGATATTATGTTCAGATGCAAAACATATAACACTGGATATGCATGGAATATGAAATGAAAGTTATATGAAATCTTAAGCTGATAATAGAATATTCGTAATCCCGCGGATAGAGCCATACATGGTGGTCAAAACCTGACATAAGGATCTAAGCAAGTATGTCAAGTTTACAGATCATTTCGAGTATGTGCAATTTTGAGCAAACTGAAAAAGTTTCGCATAACTAAATAAACTCACGGCTTTTTCCCAGAAGGGACAGACAGAGGTGCAACCAGGACACCCATGTTGCGCCTTGCATTTTCCATCCCAAGATGTGGTAGGGGACGAGCCTATTTGTGCCTCGAGGAATTTGTGCCCGATAAATGTTTCGAGATATAAATATACGTTTAATTTATGTTCTCTTTAGTTAATAGTATAAGTGGTGTATTGTACAGTTTTTACGCAAACAAATAAAATAAAATATGTCTGTATAGTGACCCGACTCGGCTTTGCTCAAATGCATATACTTTTTAGTGCGTTTCACGCAATAACTGTTTTATATTTAAACTATACATGACTGTCTTGTTTTATATTATTTTTTCCGCCCCGTCCTCTTCCATCCCGTTCGGCCCTTTGTTTCTATCCCATATAACCATGCAGTCATTTACCTATATCCTATACTCTATCTCACCGCATCCCTTGAGTTTGAAAGAGTAGCAAATATATTTGTTTGCCTTGCTCATCCCGCGGGAGCACAACGCATAAACATGAAGAAGTAACAAACATGCAAACTATTGGTTAAGTATACAATATTAGTAGGGTTAGTAGAATTACACTATGGCTACCATAAAAAGCTATGCAGTCATTTTTTCAGGTAGATATAAAAAAGGACACCAAATTGTCACATTAGGTTTTTAAAAATTACATAAAAATATTTTTATTTTAAATATAATTGTGAAGAGTAGAAGTCTTTTCTTTCGCTTCACTCCATTTTTTCATCACTCTTATAATTTATCAAAGCTGTATTGTTTTTTTGTCATAATAAAATATATTTTATACTTTTCACAATATTCCCCATCGGCCCATTTTAACAAACTGTGTCCACCAAGACTCATAGCATAGTTTAAATATTGAATATTTTAGTAATGTAAATTAATTTTGAAATGTGAGCACAGAAGGTTTTAATCACAATTAGCAGTATAGGGAAAATAGGGAAGGTACTTTAAAATACACAGCAAGGGGTTATGTATGTATATGTTTGTTATGAACATGCTCCTCGAACATATCGCATCTTTAGAATTAAAGTGACCTAGTCCAAAAAAAAATTGATTTTGGCTCAAAATGCCATATCGACGCGTTATTAAAGAAGGACTTATTGACGCATGAAAGGCAGAAAGATGTATAAATCGGTCTTCTAAATGTACCTACCTTCCATAAGCAGAAAATTTATTATGTTACAAATCTTTAATGAACGTTTCCCAAAAAAATAGTTTTTTTTAGTTAGGTCTCTGGAATTCTAAAGTTGCGACATCGATATAAAGCGCCTGATACAATCGTGAGAACAACATTTCCATTGCCCGTTTAGCATTAAAAACAGCGTAGGCACTACGGCAGTAGAGGCTCTACTCTACGGCATTGTATCTGTGCGTTATCACTTAAGCCAGACCAAATTGCGAAGTAAGTTTATGTAATTGGTTAATACGAAAATTCAATTACATTTTGTTTTTTAAATTTAACATATTAGCATTTAAAAAAAAAACAGAGAATTCAGTCATTGATAATATATTATCCTAAAGATAACCAAGCCGGTATAGATTTGAATATCATGCTTGCTTATTCTATATAGACTGCAATGCACTTACCATCAAATTAAATTACACAGTCGGGACAAAATAAAAAATATATTTTCAATTATAAAAATTAATAAAGCTGTCTAATATAAATCTTTTGAGACAAAGTTTCTTATCATAGCAATTATAAAATGTTACAAAAAAACATTTGAACCTTGAAAATTCGTCCATAACAGTAAACCACATGTATAGAATTAAATGCATTCCGCGAAACAAAAACTGCGTGAACTCAAACATTTACCTCATACATTCCAGGTAGTGAGATTACCTTTTCTAAGTTCAAGTGAGGCTTCCTAAACGTTATGTAAATCTGTTGCGGTCTGACCTTTGTGCGGTGCGAACTATTTCGCCAGAGCTTCGTTCGTTAGTCACCAAGCGACACATATGGGAGAGGCTGCCATTCTCATATGAAAAGTCAGCTTATACGTTTCATCACTGGGATTTTGCAATTACATTTCTCTGTAGAATATCCCTTTTAATGCACACATCAATCATGCTCCCAAAACCGCACTTAAATCAGGTATACTGTATAAGTTGGTGTATTATTTTTCATAAATACACTTAAGCGTCAATTCTTAGAAAACATTTGTTAGGAATGGCAATGGGGCTTGTAGTGCTAGCTAAATTCATTTTTATATTATTTACGTCCTGAGAAACAAAGGTAGATTTTGAACGATTTACCTAATAACTTACTCCTATCATACTAGAAAAAAATATATATCATGACAATGAGTCTTAGTTGGTCAAAATGCAACTATCTATGTCTGATGCAATACATTTATAAATCTATTAAACATATTTTTACATTACATTTTACAAACGATATTCATTTTGGCGTTGTATTCGGAAAGGGCACGACATCGTCTGTCGGCTCAGCCAGTTTTACATAATTATGTTACATAATAGATGCCGATGACACGAAAGTTATGAGTTAAATAAACATACGGCTTCTGTAATCTTATCGTTTAAATCATACTTTATTATAGTGAGCTGGTGACCTCCTCATTAGCTCAGAGATCCTTAATCCTTAAGGTCACTTGCAAGAACTCTAGTAGCCACAATTCCACAACATATAATATTTTCCGCGTGGCTGCTAAAAGCATAAGATTCATTCATTTATGAACAACTAAATTAGCGATTAAATTATAGTATTATTATGGATAATTTAACTGTACTCCTGGCTAAAATGTAGTGAGCTTTGGACAAAAATATACGCTTATAAAAGGCCCAGGGTAAAAGAAAATCATTTTTTTAATAGTTAGCGTATCGAATATAGGATTCCCTAATGATAATACTTATAACGGCTGTGAACTATCCCACTCAAACATCTCCCACTGCAACTTCTGTATAAAAGGTATGAATCAAAGATCTAGAAAAGAAAAATTCGATCGATCGATCCCCGCACCGAGACAAATGTTTGTGTGATCCACATGTATTTGATTCGGGTCTGGGTGTTTGTGAGACCGAAAAGTCTCTCGTAGTTCCTGATACCCACGACACAAGACTCGATCTTAGTGTGGGGTCAGGACTAATGTGACCGTTGGGTGTATTTATTATTTATTTATTTAAAAAAGGGTATCCTAGATCTTAATGACAGAGAAACCTTTTCGTTTATTATCGGTGTTGTAAATTAATAATTATGTAAGGTCTGCCATTGTAAATCAAAACCGACTAGTTCGTATGGCGTTTAAATGAAATTATAAATTGCATAGTAGACAGTGATAACACACTCATTATTTATTTGTTCCGACAGAAAACTGATAAAATTACGTTATAGAAATCAATAACAAGAACATAATTTAAATCTATTCAGGTGTTCAAAGTCCCAAACTATCGGGTTTGGGATTTGAGAAGTTTATTGTTGTTGAATGATGTCAATAAACTTTGCAAATCCGAATTTGAGTAATAATTGTAGTGAATTATGCCTGTGATCTGGTTGTATAATGTGACGAATAGAACCACCCACCAATAAGCTACAATATATGTACCTATCAAAATAATCATGAAGTGATATATTATTTTTAGACAAAAACCGAGACGATTCGCTTAATAGTTCAAGCATATAAATTGACTTACTTTAAATAAATTAATAATTTATAATATTGTGACTTTCAATGATTTCATATTATTTATTGTTTCTTGTGATATGTGTTTCACTCTCTTTAAGTTCCCTTGCGATTCGATGGAGCGGCAACACATCAATCGTCCAAGCGATGTGGATGTTTATGGGCGTGAGTGATCACTCACCATCGGGGGACCTGCTTGCCCATTTATCGGACCCATTTAATAAAAAAACCAAGACTTTGCACAATAAATAATAATAATAACTTTATAAGATTGGTATTATTTAAAATCAAACAAAAAATATAAGTGCACTAAATTCTAGAACAAAATTTTAAATGAATTTCCCGTTTATTATTGCAATAATATTATGTATTCTAAAAATACTCACTTAGAAAATGTTCCGATATTAAAATTAAAATCTGTGTGAGTCTGTTACGTTTGAACGTCCTAACTTTCCAACGCATCATCATGGCATCATTGGCTAAAGTCCAGTAAAGGACATAGGGTACTTTCAACAGAAACAGAACATCTGTTGCTGAGGAATAAAAACAAACCATAAAACATCTTTAAAAAAATTGGTAGTGCGG
Source organism: Hyles euphorbiae (assembly GCA_023078785.2). Taxonomy (NCBI): domain Eukaryota; kingdom Metazoa; phylum Arthropoda; class Insecta; order Lepidoptera; family Sphingidae; genus Hyles; species Hyles euphorbiae. Next base: position 17,133,071 of record CM041050.1, read on the forward strand.
GTTAAAACTTGCAAATTATTGTTTGTTTCTTCTTCTTCTTTATCAGCCCATATACGTCAAACTGCAGGGCACGGGCCTCCTCTACAATCGAGAGTACGATTGAGAGTGGTTAGGCCATATAGTCTACGACGCTGGCCTAATGCGGGTTGGTGGACTTACATACCATATAAATTATTATGAATCGCTACAGTTTGCAGGTTTCCTCACGATGTTTTCCTTCACCGTTTTAGTGCGTGGTGATTAACTATCAATACACACATGACTCCGAAAAGTCAGAGGTGTGCCCTGGAATTTGAATCCGCGACTACCGTCAACATGTTGGCAGCCGCGTCTGGTCCGTTTACCAAGAGGCCACCGCGCACTTGCAAATTATTGTTTCACCGCCATATAAATAGATATCTGTGGTAACTTCGAGAATAATCCAGTATCCAGAAAAAGTTGCTTTTTTCCAGCGAAGCCGTGAGCAAACTTAACATATTATAACAAGCATAATTAATTTACCAGAACCAATAATACGAGCAGTATGCATAATAATCTGCACCTAAAATTATTATTACCTATATTACCTTCAAAAGTATGTATTTAGGAATAATAGATTACATTGTGAACTTTAAAATAAAACACATAGATATGGCACAATTGAAATGTATTTACATTTTTTGCTTCATTGCATTATCAATATAATATGTTGCTCATGGTAGTAGTTCGATTTGGCTGGCTGCGGTCGTTTTCCGAGTAACCTTACAAAGTTGTTAGGAAAGGTTTAGACGACTTCCTTAGGGGGGTGGGCACGGATGTACTCGAGGGCACGGCGGATCTCCTCGGGCATCGGGGGACCGACGGGAAGAAGGTCACTCTGTAATATAAATTCATGTATTGTAAGTTAGGCATTACCGAAGACTCGCTGAGCTTCTATGCTTGGTATCAATAAGTGCTACTGTTGATCATGGCTTTTAAAAGTTGCAGTAGTATAAGTGTGAGACCAACGCCAAATATTTATTATATAATTTCAATGTACAGCAAAATTTTGAATCAGAGTTTCAATTTTTTTTAATCTAATATAATCTAGGATGTGTAAGTCCCACTTCAGGGCGCAAGTCTCCTATTTAATTGAAAGTTAGTTCATAGTCCATTACTATGCTAGTCCAGAAATTACAGGACGATGAATATTATAGCCATAAAAAGGGGACGTAACAATAAAAAAAAAAAAAACTAAATCTGACCTTAGGCTGGTATCCGTTCTCGTCGGCGACGTAGGTGAACTCCACGGGGGTGCCGTCGGGAGCTACGTATGAGTAGGCGCCTTGCACAGTCTGCACACAAACAGTAACATAATCAATCAGACGTCCTCTATGGGGCAGTTGGTTCAAAGCTGGTTGTGGTATAACTACATATTATAAAGGTGAAAGTTTGTGATTTTTACTTCTTCACGCTCAAACAGCTGAACCAATTTCGATGAAATTTCCCATGAAAGTAGCTGGATAGACACATATCCCGAAAAAAATTAGGATTCCCGTGGGTTGATCAAGGAGTCTTCTCGCCCAAACAGCTGGGCCAATTTTAATGAAATTTTGTATAGAGGTAGCTGATACCCTGAATCAATGCATAGGCTATTTTATCCCGAAAATATCGTGTTTCCGTGGGATCAGCAAGGAATTAAAATGTGTAAATCAGCTACTATTTTAAACTCATAGGGATAGTTTAGGATAGAATATAGGGCGCATAAAATGAAATATAAGTGGATGGCACCGCATGCCTTGAGTCACGAAATGTATTGAGACCGGACATGATGAGATGTAACAGGACGGGATGAGAAAAGCAGTATAAACGAAGGCACGTTGAGTTTAAATATAAAACAGTTAATACGAAAAATAATATAAGTCTGGACTGGACTCAAAAAGCGTATACACCCGGGCGAAGCCGGGCCGGGCCACTAGTCCAGAATAATGCATAAATGTTATAGTTTTCCGTTAATAACTAATGGCATGAAGAATATATAAGTTTATTATTATTTATTTATAAATAAATATAATACATATCGTGGTTATTTTTATGTTCATTGTTATATGATTATCTTAATATTATCTCTTTAGTTACTCAAATATACTCCCTGTAATGGAACTTAAATAATAGATTCAAATCCGATAGGAAATACTGGTAATACATGTTACCTTGTTAGGATTATTTTGCAATACATCACACTTAAATGCATATTGTATTACAATACAAAATTTATTGCGATAATACCCATTATATACTGACTTCGACTAATTAGTACATCTATCACCTTACAGGCCTCGAGATAATCCCCTCGTTAATATGATATATAGCTTTCCTACATACTGTTTTGAACAATAAATTATTATTGTTTACTGATTTCAATAAGGAAGCTTAATATTAGTATTAGTGTTAGATTAGTAATTAATGAGTCTTTACAAATGCTAATAATTATAATATAACTTAGAGCCGAAAAAATTAGAATTATTTTATAAAATAATCTATATGTGTCATTTTTATATACAGTCAGGTTATAACTTATATGGAAACCCATAGTCCGGTGATTGAAGAATCGGCTGTTAGTTAAATATTTTCTTCAACTTACAATAAACAATGTGGTTAGTGATGTTAATAAGGACTTATTGATAAAGCTCTCTTCCAAGCACTGGTAAATAATGTACCAAAGGATTTGTTATGAAGAACAGATGTTATCAATAAATATTCAATATATATGTACATTGAGGTATTGTGCTAGAGCGGACATCGGGAACAAAATCTGTGCGTATGGTGCATACACACGGGTACACAGTGAAGCGAGAGGGAAGATAATGTTACTTCGTAGGTGTGACAGGGACAGAAATAGAGTGTACCCTTCATTTTGTTACAAACATTTTTTTTGCAGTGTATTATCCCCTCTAGTATATTATTTCAATGATTATACCTCAACCCTAAGGTATTAAAAATTATAACTTACAAGAACATCGACGTCATCAACCTTCTTCAGGGAACCAGAAGCCTGGCCGGTAATTCCATTGGCGGTTTCGTATCTACGATAGAGATTTTTATCACGAATAAAATACGGTAGATGGAGAAGATAAGGCGGTTTCTTTAATGTACTTATTTAAAAGAATCAAACACTGTTAATATGATAAATATTAGGGATAAACAGAAAGGTTAATTAACATTTTCGTTCATAAATATCTGATTTCCAATTAAACCTCTAAGTACTTAACATTGTTTAAAATTTCAAAATATGCAGCAAATTTTAGCTTACACGTAGTTGTAGCCGTCGGGCTTGACGTCATAGTCGGCGCGGAGTACGGCCGCCTCGGCATCGCTGCCAACATTGGCCACCGTCTTAGCAGCTACCACCGCAGGCTGCACCACAGCCGAAGCCACGGCTTGGGCCACAGGCCTGGCCTGCCACGTCGCAGCGCTTGCGGCGCACACGCACAATGCAAGGATCTGAAATACAATGCTTAATGTAATTATTGTTTAAAAAATGACTGCAAATTAAATCCAACTACGTGACAATATTATCCTCACCAAGAATTTCATTGTGGAGGAGATCTGTGTCTACTAACAAAAGCGAGAAACAACAGGTACCATGGCATACAAATGCGGTCCTTATATATCTAATAAAAATACAAGTTAACAAAAAATAACGTCTAAAATTATAAGGGTATTGACACGCGAGAGTAACCTTGTCGAAAGTTTTTATGAATTTCTCACCGTCATCAGGACAATCGACTCAGGCTGGGTCTAGTAAATTACCGAATTAATTAATTGTTAAACATTTTCTTGGACATAATGCGAAAGGGTTTTGTAAGCAAAGGTTCCGGAGGTGTATCACGAGCCTTATTTGGTAACCAATTACGTGTACACCTTATTGAATAGCGCCGACACGTACAAAAAGTTATTTTTTGCGGTCAAACATGTAGATACCTACAAGCCTCCAAACCAACGGATGCGTCTGCGATCTCCACACGTCCGTTTAAATTAACAATTTAAATAGTTGACTTCATGGTTTGCATAAAGATGGATAAGTAGTATTGCCATTGTCAAGGTTTTTGGTATAACGAGGTTTTTGTCCTTACTTTTAACTATCATAGAAATTACTAATATAGTACATAAGGATGTGAAAGTATGTTTGTTCGTTAACTAGTCTTTCACGTAGATTATATACCTAGATTTTATTGTTTAAAATTAATCTGTGGCTGAAAAAATAAAACAGCACATCTTCATTCAATCAATATATGCCCGATAAAATGCAAAACACAGTAGTCATAAATATTTATACATATATTTTTAGATTGATACACATACATATGTAATGTGGTGGAGCGATTCACATGACAATCTTGAAAATTAAACATTTATGGTTTCTTAAAAGCAGCCATATCGTTCAATCATTTCACAATGGCTAACAACCATTTTTAAGGCACTATTAAACATATAGGAGTTGGAAATTATTTGTCCACTTGCATTATTGTATTATTGTCTTCTTCCAACCGTGTAAAGAGGGTGACAAAACAATGAACTAAAGAGTTAAATAACCTCGTAAAAAGACTTTTTTTAGCCAGCGCGACGGTGAAGTGTTATTGTGAAATGGGAAGGCTTCTCGGTGATTGTTGTCGCCATTCATTTGGTTCTCTTGCCGAATCCCCAATATCCCTTTCCTATTCCCATTCTTTTTCCTTCCCGCTCTCCTAATTGGATGAGCTGGCAGCACATCAATAATCCAAGCGTTGTGGATGTTCATAGGCGGAAGTGATCACTTACCATCAGGTGACCTCTTTGATCATTCGCTGGATCTATTCGTTAAATAAATCAATATAACAAGATTACTTGTATAATAATTAGAGAAGAATTTAATTTAAAAATGGATATAGTTTTCACGATTTTCCTTCCCTTATATTTTCGAACAACTTCTAACTGAGAACTTAAATATTGATTTTATAGTCAGTTAATTATGTTTGTATGTAGAGCATGTTTTCGGCGTCGTGTGTGGGCCACAGATCTTATTTATTCATAATGTCATTTATATTTCTTATACTCAACACAAAAGTGATTTGAATATAATCTATTAATATATTATACACTGTATTGGTCCACATTAATTTTTAAATATATATATTTTAAACACGTTTTTTTGTTACTTTGCTGCATGCATGTATAGCATTGAAAGGTTATTTCTCGCAATTCTATACCATTAACGCAGCCCTTTCCTCAGTAAATAGCTTCACATAACCAATATAATAGTATACATTTATATTTTATTCATATTTTTTATTATAAGGGAAAATTAAGGGATTCTCACGCCTACCCATTAAAAATTGGTCCTGTCCATAGGCCGTTATTAGCACTGTATATTACTGGCTCATCACCAAGATACATCAAGAATTAAGTCTGATAATTGCTCGTAACCACTAGCCGCAATGTCCTTGATATAACAATATAACAATGCTTACAATCTTCTAGTTGGCGCCAGAATAAATTTTCTTTGATATACTTAGATACTTTACTAAATGTAATATTTATAATTAATTTACATAATATAACCTTATATGTATGAGCTACTTGATTAATTGTATGCAAATAGTTCAAATGTTCGTGAATCGGATCATCGGAATCCGATAAACCTTTTGATCCACTGAAATGATAATTTTCAATAGTTATATTTAAGAATGCCCCATTTGCCTTAAGTACAGTTATTTTAATGATATGAAAAATATGTGATAATACTAGGATGATATTTACTTTAAGTAAAAACTAAAGTCAAGTATTTTAAGGTGGATTTGTGTTGTGTGTGTGTGTGTGTGTGTGGTAAATCAGATGCAAGATTTTTTAGCCTCACAATACAAAAACAAATCTTGTGGGCCACGCTAACATTTTTCTCAGTGCGCGGATTGCTTTTCGTTTAATAAGAAAATTTCAATTGCGGTAGCTATATTTTTATTGGCACTATCATTAACTATGAAATAATAGAGAGACTAATTTCTGCAGAAACCGCCTACGGACTCCTATTACAATGAGACAAAACTATCAATTAACCATATAGCCACAAAGTTGACCTTGGCTATACAGATGTCGCCAATCTGGAAAACAAGCCAATAAACTAACACATAACACAAATAAAACATGGTCTGGGGCCTCAACGAAACTAGTTTTCTCAGTTTAAATGTCAACGACTATTATTAGCGGAGCTCTTCAGGTCACCAGGGTCGTACATAATACCTCCTGCAACCGCCAAACAGGCAATATTTTTATTGTATCCAAATACGTCGTAAATAACAAAAAAATAGCGTCTATGAATACCTTTGTTATAAAACTTTACATCATCAAGAATTATGAAGGAGCAATTCGTAGCCGTCAATGATATGTTTCAACTTATGTTGCATTTCAAAGTAACAAAGTACTTGCACAAAACTGTCTAATGCAACTTCACTTTTACCAAGCGTAAATGGCGTATAGTTGTACCTTTCAAAGAGTTTCAAAGGCGAGTACGCTTTGACACTAGACATTTAAACGTCCTCTTTTTTACAAGGGCAATATCATCAATTAAATATTATATCGTTTTCGACCTGTACGTATTGAGGACATACGGCTCTCACGGGTGTTGATTTTGCTCTTGTGTTTTTCGTTTCTTATTTGCATAATTTATTACTAATTTGACATTCTGTGTATTCTCCTCACAAATTAAAATCATATCTACAGTATACGCGTGTCACAAAAGATAGTGATTACTGTACGCGGAACGCAACGGCTAACATCTTATCATAGGTATCAAAATAAGTGTATAGAGATGGGGATTATTTCTGTTCAAATCCGAATTTATATATTTTTTATGCTATTAATGGCGAGAGGAGCTTGCCATTCGCCATATGGTAAGCGAGGTGACCGCTCATGGACAGTAGAAAAACCAAACAACAACATGAATTACAAAGTACTACTTTGGCATTCCATCGCGCTCGCCACCCTGAGAGAAAAGATTAGAGTCTCATTACGTCCACTAGTTACTCTGTTTATAGAGTCCTTTAAACAGGAACACCAGAGTGTATCAACACTGCTACTGTATAGCATGTGACAAACCTACCACCAGTAAAAAATTAAAACAACGGACCAGCATGATAATTATTGTTTGCACTGATAAGAGATGAAATGACGATTGATACTGTATTTGAACAGCATTGCACTTGCCAAGAAGTCCAAAAACATGATACTCACTCTCGTGGCGTGTTGGTAAACGGTGGGCTCTTACGGTCTTCTAATATGAAATCGGATATGGCTGGAGAATCCGATTTTGGTTTGAAGGTGCTACAACAAAAGGCGCGAGTTGTGGTTTATTCTATAGTTATATAAAATCTCCAACACACTTCCGTGTTGTATTTAATTTGTGTTAAATAAAATGTTATAAAAATTAATTAATATAATTCAAAAAATCTACAGATATTTAAGCATAATACATAACGTTTAAATATACATCTTTCAACAAATCGCTGTGAAAATCGTAGGGTACCTATGCATAAAGCATTATTACCTGTGAGTAATAACTATGCTATTTATTAACATCCTAAAATCTTAAATAAATAATATTTAAACAAATATATTCAGAAATATTAATTTATACGGTTAAGCTCGAAGGCTATCCTAGGTTCAAATCAGGGATGTTGCGAATGTTCGCATCCGCATCCGCAAATGCGGAACTTCCGCATAAATTTGGACTTCTGCATCCGCATCCGCATCCGCAATAATCGATGCGGATATTTATGCGGATGCGGATGTAATACAAAATGAGACAAAACAGAAATTTGGCGGTGCCGCCGAATGGCGCGTGCTGTTCGGACGTGACATTGACCAATGGGAGTGAAATAAATAGTGACATGATCCGATGCGTTTGTTGTTGCTATGATGTTAGATTCTTCTAGTGAAAATAAGAGTCGAGAGATACCAGAAAATGGTAGCATTGAAGCTGTAGTCCAAAAATAATTTCTTTCTTACCCCAATAAAAAAAGAGTCTATGTAGATGAAAATCCTCTTAAGTGGTGTTTATTGAAAGGAATTTAAAGCTATTATTGCCGATAGCACAAAGATTTTTATTTACTCCATCCATCCATCCATCCATCAGCCAAAGGAAGTCCACTGCTGAACATAGGCCTCCCCCAATGATTTCCACAGAGACCTGTTGGAGGCAGCCTGCATCCAGCGACGTCCCGCGACCTTTACCAGGTCGTCGGACCATCGTGTGGATGGACGTCCTACGCTGCGCTTTCCGCTACGCGGCTTCCATTCGAGCACTTTCCGACCCCATCGGTCATCAGATCTCCGCGCTATGTGCCCTGCCCATTGCCACTTCAACTTGCTAATCCGGCGGGCTATATCGGTTATTTTAGTTCTCGTACGGATCTCCTCATTTCTGATTCGATCTTGTAGGGAAATCCCGAGCATAGCCCTCTCCATAGCTCGTTGAGTGACTTTTAGCTTCCTAATAAGGCCCATAGTGAGAGGCCACGTCTCGGTGCCGTAAGTCATCACTGGCAACACACAACTATCGAAGACTTTCGATTTAAGGCACTGAGGTATTTTGGACAAGAAGACGTCGCGAAGTTTCCCGAACGCTGCCCAACCGAGTTGGATTCGACGATTGACCTCTCTCTCGAAGTTGGACCTGCCTAACCGGACCACTTGTCCTAAATAGACATATTCGTCAACAACTTCAAGAGTCGAGCCCCCAACACTGATGGGGGTGGGCACAACCTGGACATTCGACATGATCTTCGTTTTGTCCATGTTCATTTTAAGACCCACCTGTTGGGAGACTCGATTGAGGTCTTCGAGCATAGTGCTAAGGTCTTCCAGCGATTCTGCCAAGACTACAATATTTATTATTTACTCCACTAAGAAGTAATCCTAGCGAACAATTATTTGCAGCGTAGGTTTAATTTACGAACCTCTTCCTAACCGCCTTGCTATCAGAAAAGGCGGCGCGGCGTTATACTTAATAAATGAAACGGTGTTCTTTTGCGAGCTCTTGGGGTTACTCAAAACGAAGGTAATGCATTTAATTATCAATAGAGAAGATGGCTAGAACATTTCACAAGCATGGAATCGAATTCTACACTTAATTATATCGGAACCAAAAATACCAACTGCCCGACATCAAGACACAGTGAGCTTCTTCTGAAGAATGAAATGCAAAAACAGATTAATGTTTTAAGTTAACTATTTAATTTAATTTAATTTTTAACTTAATAATTATAAATAAAGGGTAATTAAATTCTGCCCCGTGGTGACCATGAATCCTTTAAAGTAATCAAAACATCGGGAAGTTAAAAAATATAAAAAAATAACATAGATAAATCGATAAATATTGGTAAGCGATAAAATCCGTAAATAATTGTTTAATTTCAATATTCATTCCTATACTATACTAGCGGTCGGGCCCGGCTCCACCCGGGTGCATACACGTTTTAAAATGGCGGTCAAAATGTTTAATTCTGACTATCAGTTTGAATATCGACCAATCGGACCACGAAAAACGAACAAAATTTCTTCGTATTTGCTAGAAATATCACTATTGCTTTCCTCCTATAGGTCATAGCGTGATGATATATAGCCTATAGCCTTCCTCGATAAATGGACTACCCAACACTGAAAGAATCATTCAAATCGGACCAGTAGTTCCAGATATTAGCGCGTTTAAACAAACAAACTCTGCAGCTTTATAATATTAGTATAGATTTATATAATATCTTAAACATCCGCATCCGCATCCGCATCCGCGGATGTGAGCCTTTGAAAATCCGCATCCGCATCCGCATCCGCGGATGTGAAAAAAAATCGACATCCGCAACATCCCTAGTTCAATTATTGAATAAACGTAAATATAAAATAATGTTAACAATGACCGCAAGTTTTACTTCTAACCTTAAAAAAGTAAAATTTATGATCCAATAAAATAATAAAACTACCAAAGGATGTCTTCTTACAGATTTATTTACTTTTATAAATAGAAAGAAAATAAATATAATTTCGATTCTAGTTTACTTGACACTACATGCTCCAAGTTTTTAATATAAAAAAATCAAAATTGTCTAAGTTTGTGAAAATCGAAGTAAAAATAAATAAAACAAAAATATGAAAAAAAAAAACATTTATTTTCGTATCCAAAAATGCAATTACAAAGCTCATTAAATGGAGTTTTAAATCCAGTGGTTTAATTATTTTAATCAATAATTATATGACTAGATAATCGGCTTTGAATTACTGTATACCCACCAGTTGGTCAAAAATTCAGTTCCGAAATTCTATAACCAGTCACTATATTAGAAAAATATTTGATACACGAATCAAGGACATATATAGGTAGAATCTACTCAAATATTTCTGAAATCAGAAACATCGAGATTTTGTACCTGTCCGCTTCGCGTGGAATGCCCCACCAATGAAATATTCACGCAGGGAGTTAACCAAAAACCTGCATGTGCTAAGTGGGTGGACATCTATTTTCTTCATTTATTGCCCTATTCCAGAAGCACATCAAAAGAGAAAAGTTAAAGACTTTGAAAATCCGTTACAAATAAATAAGTTAGCGAAACCGCTTGTATAGAATAAAAAGCAGTGGGCTATGTAAATAACCAGAATAAGATATAAAATAATTGTATTGCATTTCATCAGCCTATTACGTCCCACAGCAGGGCACGGGCCTTCTATACAATCGAGAGTACGATTGAGAGTGGTTAGGCCATATAGTCCACCACGCTGATATACAATATATATTCTATGAAAACAAAATCATTTGGTGACTATATATTTTAGTTGGTAATGACTTAAATTGAACATGTTCTAAAGCTTTCATTTTCTTGTAAAAGCTTTTAAAGCTTTTATATGTCATGTCAGGAAAGCTAATTTTAATAATAGTTTTAAAACTGTAGAAGACGGTTTAGACTTTTAATTAGTAATAACTTAACTTAATTTCTAATAAAAAAAAGTATTGTTTTTATTAAATGATGATGCTATATAGTTTCTTTTTCGTTTGATTTAAATTAGGAAAAATCCATATAAAGCGCCATCTCTCACAAAGTGTATAAAGCTAATAGCCAAATAGAATCTCATTTACTTGATTATAAATTTACATGCATATTTATCGTTGACCCAAAGGTCACTCGATATAGAAATATACATGTAGTTTCTAACTTTAACACTAGATGGTAGCCAGCATATATTTCAAACACATGACCTTGTGTTGGGGGTGATAATAAAATAAAACATAATATTTCACCTCATTACACTATTTAGCATACCTAATATGATTCCGGTGGTATTAGCTATCAAAATATATTATATAATCTGTGTCTGTATCAGCCCATATACGTCCCACTGCAGGGCATGGGCCTACTCTACAATCGAGAATACGATTGAGAGTGGTTAGGCCATATAGTCCACCAGGCTGGCCTAGTGCGGGTTGGCGGACTTACATACCATAGAAATTCTTATGAATCGCTATGGTATGCAGGTTTCCTCACGATGTTTTCCATCACCGTTTTAGTGCGTGGTGATTGACTATCAATACACACATGACTCCGAAAAGTCAGAGGTGAGCCTTGGGATTCGAACCCGCGACCACCTTGAACATGTTGGCAGCCGCGTCTGGTACATTCACCAACAGGCCACCACGCACTTTTATATTATATAATTAGTATAATATTGTCAGAAGTTCTAATACATATATAGGCATCGGACCCAATGTGGCTGCTAACAGTAGATGCGGATTCGAATCTCAGGATACATACACATTTGTCTTTCAAAGTAATATTCAAGAATTTCTATGGCTTGTGAAAGCCGCTAACTCGTATCAATTTCTTACCTCTTTTAAACGAACTTTCAATTATAGAAGAAGCCTGTGCCCTACCGCGTTTTTATAATAATATTTGTTTAGAAATATAAAATATGTTATTGTAATAATCGTATATATGGCTCCAAAAATGTAAGTACAGGTAGTAAAATAGCATAAGCGTTGCTCCTTAATGAATTGAAAGTGACAAAACAAGCATCAGAATAAAAATCCCAAGATATAAGATATTTCTATAACCATAAGCCATTGACTTATATTCTACCTTATATCGATACCTTAAGCATAATAAAAATAGCAGTCCATGTACCCATTACTGACCATAGGACTATAGATAGAAGGTTTAGTGCATTCACATAGTCCACCATACTGGCCTATAATTATTCATGCATGATGTTTGATTTGTTGGATATATAAAAGTAGTAATAAACACGTCGGTACATTTGCGCAACAACACGCAGATCTGACATTTCACGTTCAAAGCATTTAATATGGTATGCTCATTTATTTAATGTGAATATAGGAATTTTCATAATGCAATTATGATTGTAATTAACTATTTCAATAAAAACACGTCCGCATTGCGTCGCGCCAGCGTCAAGACGTCTTGACTATTTTAATAAACATGTTTTGATGCAATAAAAATAAACTTGTTAAATAAAAGCAAAAAGAGAATTTGTCCATAGGACTAATAAACAAGCGATGAGCAAACGAAAAATATATGCTTGGCATGAAATGAAATGAGCAAGATATGAAATCTTTAACTGTGAGTATTAAAAACAAAGCGAGATTTTTCAGTATCATAATACAAAGACCTGAAATACTTGTGATTCCCACAAAACAATTAAACGCAAAAATAACAACATGTGTGAATTAACTTTTAATATATAGCTAAATTATAACAGTCACAGAGCGGATGGCTATAGAGTAATCAAAACGTCGCGACGATAAATTAAAATAAAACTTAAACCAAATCCGCGATAAAATCTGTAAAATAATGTTTTATTTCTATATATAAAATTCTCGTAAACATAAATATAAAAAAATCATTATGCAGTCCCACAAATAAATACATAAATAAATATATAAATAAATAAATAAATAAATAAATAACACCCAACAGTCACATACATAGTCTTGTGTCGTGGGTATCAAGAACTACGAGAGACTTTTCGGTCTCACAAACACCCAGACCCGGAAGAAATATTTGTGGGCCGCACAAACATTTCTCTCGGTGCGGGGATCGAACCCGCGGCCTCTTGTTTCACAGGCGGCGTCTAACCAACTGCGCCACGGAGGCTGTCAAATATTTGTATACCGATGAAAAGTGATTACCATTGCCCATAAATAATCACAATATTTGGAGATCTTAGGTTAGCAGCCTTTAAAGATCAAAATGTTTAGGAATACAGACGAGATGAGGGTCCGGCTAAAATGCTGTCACTCACCGGGTAAGAGACCCGATGGCATTGCGAAAACTATATAGCATTCTAGACTACATCCCATGTTGATACAGGGAAAAATAGAAAATAAAATATTTCTAATTTTTAATTTTTTTTCTTTTATGGTGAGGTTTAAAAATCAAGACAATGGAGACATCCACATGGAGATATTAGTGAAGCTTAAACCACATACTAAAATACTGTCTTGAGCCGTGGATATCAGAAACACGACAAAAAGTCGCTTAAATCAAGCTGTTATGGTAAAATTTTAAAGAGTTAAGCAATTCTTCTGTCACTGTGGTTTATTTAATTATCAATCGAGAAGAGCTACAACTCAACTCTTGTTAATCTCCATACCATGTAGTAACTGTGAAGGAAACCTGCATACCGTAGCAATTAGTAAAATAATTTCTATGGGATGTAAAGTCCACCAACGCGCACTAGGTTAGCGTGGTTGCCTATGGCCTACCCTCTCTATATCGTTCTCTCAATTGTAGAGGAGACCCTTTCCCCGCAGCTGGACGTATACGAGCTGATACTGTATCAGTTAAAAATATGCAGATCGCTTGCAATAGGTCGTTGTGGAAATCCTTCGGAAAGCCTCTATTTATCATTGGACTTTCGGTGACCGAAAATGATGATGGTAATTAAAATATACACCGTTCCTTTAAATTAGCCAAAAAAACACAAGGGAATCAATGTCTTATATTAATTATCTGTCTGTCTGTATCAGCCCATATACGTCCCACTGCAGGGCACGGGCCTACTCTACAATCGAGAATACGATTGAGAGTGGTTAGGCCATAATATAGTCCACCACGCTGGCCTAGTGCGGGTTGGTGGACTTACATACCATAGAAATTCTTATGAATCGCTATGGTATGCAGGTTTCCTCACGATGTTTTCCTTCACCGTTTTAGTGCGCATTTATATTAATTATATAAATGCTAAACTAAGTACGCGACTAACGTTAACAAAATCAGTTGTAAATGTCACATAGTTACAAGGACATTGGTAAAGGCGCATCTTTAGTATGTAACGAACTTACCGATCACTGAGTCAGTTTCCTGGAATATCTACAATCTACACATTGCAAATGACTACCCAATAGACCAGAAAAATGTTATTGTGAGATATTTTGCGCATATTGATCGTTGCAAAATTTACTTTTGGCAGACGGTAAAACTAATAACAATATTGTTTTAAGACTTTTAACTGTTTTTATGTTCTTATTTTTAGAATTGGTTAATATACTGTTAGAATTATTACAAAAGTAAACAATATCTCGTGCGAGTTCATTAATCGGTTATTGCATTACACTATTATATTTTAATAATAAACTCTCAACAAAACATTTACTATATACTTATTGGAAAGTTAAAAGCCAAAAACTGATAAAATATGATACCTCATATAATTTCTGCATCAATCTAGGTTCGACTGGTAGGGAAAGCCTCAGGCATTTAATCCACCTATACATCAAATATATAAAGTGTAAATATTTTTTTTGGAAGTGTCAGAGCCACGCTATTGTCACCCATGATTTAGCATGAATGGGCCGGCTCGTTCGGGGCGGTATCACTGTCTCACAATAAGCCAACGTAAAGCAACAGGTTTACTCTCGCTTTTTGGTAAGTGAGATTGTTGTAAGCCTAATACCCCTTTCATATTCCGTCCTTTTTCCTACCCGACCTCCTCCCGATTTGAAGGGTCGGCTACATATCCATGTTCCACAATTCCTGCTGGATAGTATGCAAATATCATCTGGAGTTGTAGAATATAATGATTTTGTAGCACTCCGTTTGTCCGGCGTTTTCGCCACACCTATTTTGGAATTAAGTATAACAGCTCACGTAATAGGTCACACTTAAATGTAATAATAATTTGATCCATGGTGCTTTATAGCTGGCTTTTCCGGCTGTAAAAGTATTTTTGCGGGGTTATTTACCTCGTTAGTTCATTGTTTGGTCAACCGCTTTGTCACGCAGGGAAGTGGATAATAATTTATTTCCAACTCCTATTATTTTACTTTCCGATTGATTTCGTTCCTTATTATGAACAAGTTAGACATTCCCGGAGACTCGCCGAGCTTTAATACTTGGTGTCATAACATTGCGTGCCACTGTTGATCCTGGCTTACAAGAGTTACAGTGGTGGAGTTGAGGCCGAGACAGTCTCCTACACATCCATTCCAAGCGTTGTATGTTCATGAGTGGCAGTGATCACTTAACATCAGGTGACCTGTTTAGCCCGTTGCCCGATCCATGTACTAAAAAAAATATTATTGTTAGTAAATGTATTTTTTTTCATAGTTATTATGATTTGAAACAAGTTCATTGACGTAGGTAATTCACTGCGGTAATTCATATTTATGATGTTGAAATCCTTATTCATAAATGACACTTCATTGCCGAACATCACTCATTTTATCTATATGGCCTAACCACTCTCAATCGTATTCTCGATTGTAGAGTAGGCCCGTGCCCTGCAGTGGGACGTATATGGGCTGATACAGACAGACTCATTTTATACCTTTGTTTAAAAAGAAGTGGACTTACAAACATTATATTAAGACGTATGTATATATGAATTCATGTATATTTGTTTTGCATGTATAGTATATTGGTGTATATACATGTTTAATTTGTTTACACACGTCTTTTTTCAGAAATGGTGGGTGTATGTTCCATCCCACAATGTGATAGGCTATCACGATACTGGGGATAAATTCCTGTCTCCGGCCTGGTAATGGTAATAGGAAAATCCAATATCACTTTGCTCAATCCAAGATTAGAACCCGAAACCTCAGCTTTGTAACCGTACCGTAGTAGTACAACTACGCCACAGAATCATAATTTCATACTTAAACATATTTAAAATAAAAATTACAGCTGCGTGGATTATCACATAATCAAGATCTCATCTAATTTGGAATACATTATTTCAGTACTATTGCACGTCTATTTACGTAAGCGTATGTAAAAATCCAAGTATACCTGTATTTTATTCACAGGCATCAAATTCCTATAAATACGCAATCACAAATAAGCTTGAAACACGTCTCACTTTTCCTTAAAGTTACACAATTTCTAATACATTTACGACTAAACCTCTACCAGAATGCTATATAAGTCTTTCTGAAAAAAAATTAACGGCATACAAAAATTTGATTCAATAGACATATAGTCCTGAAATGATTTTACCTCACCGTACTATAGAGGCTTGTTTTCTACTTAGATAGACAAAGCACTGGGACTGATACCAGTGTTCCATCGCGTGAATAATCTTTGCAACCAATAAATTTTAAACGTTGCGTCTGACCTTCAAGTGATTTGTCTGCTCGCAGTAAAGTTTAGCTGAACGAATTATGATGCTGTTTGCAATGTCAGTTAAATTGTTTATTGAAGAAGGTCATAAAAATGAACATTCAAATATATTGCTTTGGTTATGTCTTCATTCTTAAAACGCATATAAAATAGTGGGGTTTAGACTATTAATATTAATTTTTTCCTGCGCCGTGGCGATTTTGCACTTAAAAATAAATAGCATCTTGAGACACACTTGAGTATATATCAGTCGATAACTACTCGTTCATGATGCAATGGCTATGATACAATCATAATACAAAAGATGGGTAAAATTAACTTCTTTACAGGACATAAACTTGTAAAAATTACATTGATGGGCTAGGGAATTAACATTATTCTACCCAGTAATAGAGATTAAAGATAGGCAACATTATACAGCTAAAATGAAACACGACAACTAACAACTGATGACAAGATTTCTGAGGATATATTTCCTATCATGTCAGTTGGTGGCGCATCAAAAATTATTGAATCACGCACCATTTCAACACTGGATATTTTTTTACTATTCAAGATGATCACAGGATCGATCCGAACATTCAAAAGATACACAACTTGTTTGTAAATTTAACATATGATAATTGAGAAAATATCATAAGTAAGTTGTCTTGAAACTCTTAATTCGTAGAGAAGAATAATTTTGTCAAATTGTTACAATTTATACTTACATTAGTTGAGAGTAAACATTTCTTTTTGTTTGTAATTATTATAATTATGTTAGTATTTTTAGTTGTCATTTTTTTCCTTTGTGTTTTATAACGCCTGTTATTAATACATGATTGTATAATTAATATATTTTATGTAGATGCTTAAGTTTAAGTGCGGAGTAGTCCAATATGAAGACGTACATAAATTTTCCGTATGTACCGATGTAAACAAGGAACTAATGTACAAACTTAATTTTATTGTATGATCTCATATGGTATAAGCGTCAATTTGTATATTTTAATAAATACTTTTCAATTTTTTTTTTTCATTTTTATTTATTTGGATTGCCAATGTTCATGTGTTATGTAATTTAAAGCAAAATTGCAATCATGTAGCATTGTTACAGGCATCTTTGTCAGGTAAAGAATTTCATTTGTTTTACATCAGCTTCTCCTAAGATTATGAATTTCCCTTGGAGAATTAATCAACTCAATTAACAAAATATTGTCACATATTCATTAAATAATATTGTCGCTAAAGAATGCTCAATGAACAGAGTACAATTGATGTACATACTAGCTGATAAGCTATGTAAAACCGTCAGTCGTGATTACTCACGAGACCGAGGTAATTGTAAATACTTTGTCAACCTTAAGAATACCAAATCGTAAATACCATAGCAAAAAGCTCGTTCAGAATAGTCGTGCGAAAAAGACGTTATAGCACATTGTTAGTCTTGTGGCTGCTATTTGCGTTGAAATGTACTCGTATATTGCCACCTGTGTAATTATAATCAAAAGTGCGTATTTAATTGAATAGTTCCATTTAACCTTTCAAAAACTCAGCACTAATATACCAAGAAGGCATAAACATTATTAAAAACAATAAACGTGTTAAATACATATTCCAAATTATGTGAAAAGTTGGTGATAAATCAAAACATAAGTAAATTTTCAGTGTTTTATTTACATTAAAATCATATAAAAATGAGTTATGTACAAAATTATAATCCTACTCTACAACTAAATATTCTTTCTCTATTACAGTCGTATATAGAAAAGAATAAAAAATTGTTTATTGTAATTTACAAAGAGTAGATCTAGTTATGAGTATGTATGTAAATAGTTCTTATACTATTTAAGCCTGAGGCGGAGCGGTAGCCAGGTAGGCCAGGGAACGGAGGATGGCTTCAGGGGTCGGGGGAGGAGTGGGAAGATGAGCTCCTTGAGGATGGAAACCGTTCTCGTCAGCAGTGTATGTCAACTGGATGGCAACACCATCATCACCAGTGTACTGGAAGTCGCCTTGGACTTGCATGGCGGGCTCCTCAGCACCGATGTTCTTCAGGGCGCCACTCTCCTGAGCTGCGATACCGTTGCCAGTTTCGTACGAATACTGGTATGAGCCATCGGGGTTGATTTCACTGCTCTGCCTCACGATCGGGATAGGCTCAGGCGATTGTGGTGCGGCAGCAGCGAGTGCCACAAGGCCGAAGAAAGCCTGAAAATTGAAGAAAATTTAGAACCTAGCAGTAACTATGTACCAGTTAACTTTTTTATTAGGAAACACAACACTTTTTCACATCATTAGCACAAAATGATCACTGTTAAATTCACTTTTATTTTTAGTTAAATTTTATAAACACATTCACTGGCACTTACAACAATGGTCTTCATGTTTGTATATGAATGTCGGAGGAGGCAGTAGACAATGTTGATCTAACAGTGCCATATCGGTATATATACTGACGGTTCACAACCGCCTACCACCTCTGGATGGTATTGCAGCACCATTTGGCACGTCGGAATAAATTCGACAAAACATATGCCGACGTACCGTAGTCATGCGCTTGCGTGATGACCAACCACATCATATTTAATTAATAACTATTCAGTTAAATTCCTTGCTCCGTGCTGAGCCTTTGTGTGTAAGGTTGATCAATTTAATCACACAATGAAAAGCCTATTGTATGATAAATCGCAATAGTTTGAATAAGAAATGTCAGCAGAAACGAAAGAAATATTTGTAATTTATGTGCGGCTATGAGTGCTTTTGTATTTTTTTTTGTGTTGGAAATTATCTATAATTTGACCACCGTATTCTTAATAAAGGAATAAGATTAGTTAAATTATTGCAATAAAACAAGACAACATTAACACGTAATGTTATCAATTTCCTTTTCAGTTACGAATTTCATTACTTATTTTGTTCAATATGTAATTTTTTGTTTCTAATAGTAATATTTGAGTTCAAAGATATATAGGTATTGTATTCTTTACCGTGGTAAAAGTGTTGCGAACAATATAATTATTTGTTAATTCAATAAAATGGACAGTGTGTGCACACTGTCTGTATAAATATATAAATACAGAGTCAAACTAAAGACTAAACGACTGATTATAGAGATGAGGTCTCGGGTATGAATCTACATAGGTCAGGCAAATTGGTATTGGCTTTTTGTATTTATTATCAGCACGGAGTTAAAAATGTGTAACTTATATGGGAAAATATTCACCCCCTATCTCATCATGGGATCGAACACACAAGGCGCAACGAACACAATGTCAAACTAAAGTTAAATGTATAACATTATTGCTGCATTTTGACGAAAATAAAACAATCAGAGGCATGAGAATAATTTAGCAAATGCAATGAATGGTCCAAACAGGATTAGTTTGCGATAGCATGCGTTTTGTAATGTTTTATTATTTTCTTTGTTACATTCTGTGACCATCGGTCGTGGCCAGGTCGCGGCACTTTTTCTTTTTAATCCGCCGCCATGTAAAATGTGTTAATTAGAGGATGTTGGCATTTTGCCATTAGAAGCCAATGCTTATTTCATAATATGTATTTAATAATACATCCACAAACATAACTTAAGTTTTCTTTTGCTTCATAGATATTTTAAATGATTGTTTAATTTAAATATTGATGAGCCTCTTTTATGAATATTACATAAACAAATTCTCTATACCTAACGGTGAAGGATAACGTCGTGAGGAAACTTCCATACCATATAATAGAAATTTAACCATATATGAAGTCTATGTGGTGGACTAAGCAGTAGAACAATCGATTGTTAGAGAAATGTCTTACACAACAGTGGATTTATAACTAAAAACACCCACTAGTCACATACGTAGTCTTGACCCCACACCACTAAAATCGAGTTATATCCTGGGTATCAGATATGAAAGACTTTTCGGTCTCAAAAAGTTGTGGTCGCGATGCAAATATTTGGTGCGGGGATCGAATCCACGGCCTCTCGTTACACAGCCGGCGTCTAAGCGACATGGAGCCTCCATGGCTTCTCTTCTTCTTATCTTAAGCAACAAGAAGTCCACTGCTGAAGATAGGCCTCCCCTACAAAATAATTTGTTTATAGTACTTTTTTTGAGAGGGATTAAGTCTTACTTGTTTACTTGGCCTCTTACGTATAATGCTATTAGCATTGTCAATGGTTACGGTAGGGGCCATGCAGCAGCCTTTCGTCGTAAAAGTAATGAGTTCGTTCACCGTAAGAATAAATATTTGTATAACCTACAGATTTCTGAATGTTTGTCTTTGTACACGCACCCACGATTCAGCAGCAATACCAGTAAGTACCAATAGATTTATAAAACATTAAAAGAAAAAATGCTCATTTTAGTACCCACGTGGACATACGTTAATTCATTTTACTAATGCCACATATAAAAGTGTATATTTAATTTTAATACCAAAACCAAAGCCAATAAGACATCCGAATAAATGATTTTTATAAAATCGTCGTTTACGCTTTGTGGTGCTCTTTCATTGCTAATGTATCTACTAGACTTAACAAGGCTTAAGGCCACATGTTTTTTTTACTACCACCCAGTTCAAAAGGCTGTTTTCGCCTGAGAAGAATGAAAAAGAAACTCTAGCTCTTTTCAAAAAAGTTTACAAAACAGTGACCATAAAAGAGTCGCAGCTTAGTTCAATTCAGTACAGTTTATAAATAATTTATGTAAAATTTTATTTTAGAGATTGTCTCGCCAATTCACATAAACATATTTGAACCAGACCCGGAGATTATATCTGAATAGCGACACACTAATCTCTAGAATCATCATTCACGCGGATATGAATATCACCAGACTTGTGACAAAGAATATCGTACGCCATTTTATATTATAATTTAACCAGTCTGTTCGTTTGTTTGTTCGTATTGCGCTAAAAAAATCTCTACACAGGATCAATTGAAATCAGGTGGGCCAACAGGCAGTTCTAAAGATGTGGAACAAACGTACATAATTAAAACTCCTTGGTTATCTAAGAATTTGTAGCCACATATACCTTTTTGTGACAATATTTATTTGCAATAGATTTACTATGCAGAAATTCTTAAAGAGTTTCAAAACTCTAACACTATACGACCCTTTAATCCCTTCTCTCTGACTTTCAGAGGAATCTTGTAACATTAGACTTCCATTACTGTAAATATTTACACACAAGCATAACCGTTTAACCTTTTCGCGGAATCGATGAGCTTACAACCCATTTTGTACTAATGAAATAATCATTCAGCTATAATTAACAAAACAACTTTTATTGCTATTTAATATATGCATGTCGAAAATCATACGCGCACATTATGTTTGCCTCTACGCGTTTAACAATCAATTCGAATATAAATTCATATACGTAATTTATTAACAGACGTGATACGAGTTTTGCAAGAATCAAGCTAAATTGTTATATCTTTACGATAATTTATTGCATATTTAAAAAAACTGCACGACGTCTTTTAAAAATGTATAAAACACAATAGCTTTCCAGTTTAACTATTAAACCAGTCGGTCGAGGACACAATGATTTTAAATTAGTAATAGGTATTCATAACTAATATTATACGTTTCGTTAATTGCTTTGAATAAGCTTATTTTACTAACGAGAGACGCTAGGAAGTACGAGGTAATATGATGCATACAAATAAGCTGATATTTAGTACTTGTGTCTTAACGAACCACTCACTGACCTTTGTCAGACACGCCAAGGACATACCAAATTGCGAGCAACTATTATTAAATCTGTCATATTTATGATATCGCTCGTCTCTTCCCGATTCTTCTTATTACTTAACTAGCGGTCCGCCCCTGCTTCACCCTAGTGTAGGCATATTTTTCAAAATGGTGTCCAAAATGTTCAATTCCGACTATCAGCTTAGAATATCGACCAATAAGACCGCAAAAAACAAATATTGCTAGATTTTTCACTACTGCTTCCCACCTATAAGTCATAGCGTGATGATATATAGCCTATAGTATTTCTCGATAAATTACCTATCCAAGACAAAAATAATTTTCCAATTCGAAACAGTAGTTCCTGAGATTCTGTATCTGTATCAGCCCATATACGTCCCACTGCAGGGCACGGGCCTACTCTACAATCGAGAATACGATTGAGAGTGGTTAGGCCATATAGTCCACCACGCTGGCCTAGTGCGGGTTGGCGGACTTACATACCATAGAAATTCTTATGAATCGCTATGGTATGCAGGTTTCCTCACGATGTTTTCCTTCACCGTTTTAGTGCGTGGTGATTGACTTATCAATACACACATGACTCCGAAAAGTCAGAGGTGTGCCCTGGGATTCGAACCCGCGACCACCGAGAACATGTTGGCAGCCGCGTCTAGTCCGTTTACCAACAGGCCACCACGCACTAACTTCCTTTCTCGTTTTCGTTCCTGAGATTAGTGGTAACAAACAAACAAACAAACTCTTCAGCTTTATATATTAGTATAGATTAAAATAATGAGATGAGCAGGTCGCCCGCCTGCTGTAAGCTCACGCTTGCCCTTAAATAGGAGTAAATCACGCAGTGCTTATTATTACTAAGCTTTACATAACACTGCTTTGCTTTTGTCACCCCGATACCGTAAAGGCCTTATTTTTTTTCTTCGCTCTTATTGAATTCATAAGTCGTTCGAAAGCATTGAGGTATTATACTAGAGCGGACATCGGGAACAAAATCTCTGCGTATGGTGCGTGCACAAGGGTACACATTGAAGCGAGATGGACGATATGTTACTTCGTAGGCGTGACAGAGACAGAAATAGAATGTACCCTTCATTTTGTGACAAAAAAATTGTGTGCAGTGTCCCCTCTAGTATATTATCTCAATGTTCGAAAGTGACGAAACATTCAATAATTAAAATAGGTTTTACAACTACCTATTACGAGTAAGAAGAACTTAATTTAATAATCTCATAATAGCCAGCAATGCAACTGGAACAATGCATCACTGTACTCAAAATAAACACCAATAAATTTGGAACGTGATGCCAAGACAATGTCTACATACTTGGTAATGTTATTTTATATATTCTTCAGGTAATAATTTTCAATGACTTAAAAGGACTTTAGCATGTGCGTAAGGAGTGACAACTTTCACAGCTCACATACCTGAACATTTTATTGAATAAAAGGCAAGGTTTGTGTATTTCTTTGTCATAGGAACATTAAAACCATTTAAGAAAAAGGTTTTGACTATTATAGATTTAAGGTATTATTTCGCTTACAAACACAAATACGTTAAAAATAAAACCTTGCTGTCAAAAAATTATTAAAGTTACTTGTAACATAAGGCAAATATTAATATTTAAAATTAGTAGGGTATAATGGGACATCTTTCTGTCTCTTTCACACGTGCTTTTTTTTATGTATATTAACCCTATTAACGTCACTAGCTTTGTTTTGCATTTCTTTTCTGTTGCTCCCACTACAAGATTTAAAAGGTTTCTAACTTATTTCATTCTGAATGGATTTATACATTTCTTTGTTTGTTAGACCATAGCTATGGATACGTTTTGATACAATAAAAAAAATTGGAGCCAAATACCCTATTTCACCATTCCATTTCACCAGCGCGACCAGTGAGTTGTACACCTTTTTTTAATATTCATATTCATAGTAATATAAAGAGACTTGTATGTAATTGTTGCCACGTATTAGATCCACCGGTTTAGGCGTAAAGGTAACATCTTGTAGTGATGTGCAGTAACTTTCGCATCCAAAATGTAGGTAAGGATAGCACGTTACGCTCCTTCATTTCTCGGTATATTTCAATGTTTATCGACAACACGCAATGTAATTGACACGTTTTATTTAGTAACTTTACTTTCTGATTTTGCACTGAGATGAAACATATGAATATTATCTTGGCTTTTAACAAACGTCAACTATACAACTATGATTTTATTCACATGACGTGAAACGAATATTTAATACTTTTCTTTAGTTATAAATTATGTTCTGGTACAAAAATATTCAAAATAACCCCAAGGACATATTTATATTATATAACCAATTGTCATAAAACAATTTTAAGAAGAATTCAATAAATTATACATTCAAATTAAAATATGTTGGAAAAGTTGTGAGTCGAGTTTTAGAAATAAATAATATCTTGATGAGAAAAGGTCAAAGGTATCGAATCTAACACATGTATCGTGGTATGTTATCTTAAAGAGGAAAGATTTGATCGTTTGTTTGCATTGAATAAGCTCTGAAGCTACTGGACTAATTTGAAAAATTCTCTCATTATTATTATCCTACAATATCCCTGATGAACATACGCGTTAGGATATTGTCAAAAAAGTGTAACTAACCCCGAGTGGATCCAGGCTGCCGGGCTGCTAGTAGCTATAAATAGTTATACTTGGGTAAATCCAGTTTTGGAATGCCATTTTTAGGACGATCTATTTTATTTTCTATGACAACAACGCAATGTCAATAAGCCCATTTTTTTTCACTCAACAAGCAATAAAATTAGCATGTGTTGTGTCTCGGTTCACAATAATTTAATCAATTATCTCACGGACTGTGTTAGATTCATTATAGTTTATTACGAAATAAAATATTTGTTATGGCTTGCGCAAGCGTGGTGGACTTTATGGCCTAACCACTCTCAATCGCACTCTTGATTATAAAGGAGGCCCATGTCCTGCAGTGCGACCTAAATGGGCTTATATAGCACGCACAGTATAGTTGCGTAAATTTATAAACCACTAAAAACTATTTTTTTCAGCGAATTTACATCAATGTTTTAAAAGTATCATAGTTAGGCATTCCAATATTTTAATTTAATACGACATTAGTTATACAAAACCTGTTATTAGTGGTATTTAAAAACGAATATGATTCATTGTTACCAAGATTTCCAGAAACTACTGCATATTTGAAACAAAGTGGGTAATCTTGACCTAGTTCCTACATAAAGAAATCCCAGCGGTATGCCCACAAATCCAGTATCGGTCTCAGCGTGGCGCGCTACATCTTCGATATCACGGCACACCTTCGATGGGCAGAGGATATTTCATCTTCACTCCCATCACTATAATTATTTCTATGCAGGATCAACTATGTCATGCTATAAATTACTCTGAGCACTGAAAACCGGTCTATTTTAAGGACTAGTCTTGTAGGCCCAACGAATTTAAAAACTATGAAAAGTCGAACCATGTAACTTTCTACCGCATAGCAACGCGAAATACATCATTTTAGAAGGTAGCGTCAAGACTACGCATACATATACAATTCAAAAACGTGGCTTTATTTTAAGTGTACCCGGATAAAATGCTTTATGGCATAGAATACCTATACCCGAAAGGTTAGTCCACCATTCATAAAATCATTTCGCAACTTTAATATAAAATGACAGGCAGATAAAAGACAAAATTATATGGCATTGTGAAAGTGTTTTATAACGCAAAATTATGAATAATACTATGACATATGAGAAACAGTAAATTGTATGTATTGCATTCACGATATGAATGCTCACCAATTTTCAGATATTACTTAAATTGGGCAATGCAAAATAATGTTGACTAAAATTAGTCAAATTGCTTGCAAGAAATATTTTAATATAAAAACCTTTAAACTTGTAGAATATTCCATATTTTTTCGTGCGGAATGGAACTCTAACTGACTAAAATGATTCAATCAATCATTTGCTAATCGAATCCTTTATTAATTATGCTGATACATATGTTTGATGATATGTTACACGTTGGTAGAGTTATTAATATAAAAGAAATATTTGAAATACACTTAAAAGCCAGCTATAAATCTTTTAAAATTGTAGTTAATAAAAAATCGATTTATTCATATATATAAAAAATAGATTTATTCATATATATAAAAAATAGATTTAGTCATATTCATGACTTTAAAGACGTTATTTTATTATATTAGTAGATTTTGTCGCTATCAACAACCCAATCGGATAGAAAATTGTATTCAGTAAGTATAAGTATTACTTCCAACTTCAAGAATTGACAGAGCCACGCTGTTGTAAGCCATGTTCATGGGCGGCAGTGATCACTTGCCAACAGGTGACCTGCTTGCTCTTTTGCTGGACCCTAGCAATTAAAAATGTTTTATTTGATACATAAGTATGATGCCTTCAAAAATTTGTGCTCGTGGCCTATTCATATTCTAATTTTCAGTTAGGATTCTACGGAGATGCGGTACCCGTTTCGTATCAATATAAAATAAGGCGAGACATTTTGACTAGTGTATTTTTAGTTTTGCCGCCTCTTATGACCGACCACAGGTTAGCAGCATTTCTAGAATATTGTCAGAACCATTCAATTGTACATCTTGAGAAATAGCTTAATAATTAATTACAGCCAAAGAGAATGTCTTTATCAGCCCATATGCGTCCCACTGCAGGGCACGGGCCTCTTCTACAATCGAGAGTACGATTGAGATTGGTTAGGCCATATAGTCCACCACGCTGGCCTAGTGCGGGTTGGCGGACTTATATACCATAGAAATTCTTATAAATCGCTATGATGTGGAACCTGCGTGTTTCCTCACGATGTTTTCCTTCACCGTTTTAGTGCATGGTGATTGACTATCAATGTGCGTGGTGGCCTGTTGGTAAAGGGACTAGACGCGGCTGCCAACATGTTCACAGTGGTCGCGGGTTCGAATCCCAGGGCACACCTCTGACTTTTCGGACTCATGTGTATATGGATAGTCAAAGAGAATATTTTGACACAAATAATTACTATTACATATTCACATCAGTACAGCTCTCAAACTGTGTATTCTATCAATTAAGTTGCCGTCTCCTTATTGAAATGAATTCAATCTAGTAAAATGTAAATTTAATGTTATATGATTTTTGAAAAAGCTTTCCATAATTAACACATTAATTTTATGATTTTTATACGATCTGTTTATATATGATATCTTCATATTAAGTTTTTTGAATATTTATATAATTACGCTACATTTTGCTCGCGGCTTCACTTGCGAACTGAAAATTAAAAATGTATAAATATTTCTTGTCATGTGTGTATTGATAGTCAATCACCACGCACTAAAACGGTGAAGGAAAACATCGTGAGGAAACCTGCATACCATAGCGATTTATAAAATTTCTATGGTATGTAAGTCCGCCAACCCGCACTAGGCCAGCGTGGTGGACTATATGGCCTAACTACTCTCAATCGTACTTTCGATTGTAGAGTAGGCCCGTGCCCTGCAGTGGGACGTATATGGGCTGATACAATACAAAAAAAAAATATTTCTTAAGGTTATCATATGTTCATCGAAGATACCACAAATCCCTACGTATTATCTGTCATTCAGTCACTAAGTTGCAATTTATTTATATCGATAGGCCAAGCTTTTGAAATAAACTGCGGTATTTTTTCAGGCGCTCGCCCAGTACTTATTTTTCTGTCCCTTGAGAACAGTATACTTATTTTCTGAATGAATGGATCCTATTTCTCTCTTGTATTCCTGGCAATATTCACCTATCAAAAATGTTATGACGAGTTGAGTAGTTTAAGTGTGAAAGCGTAACAAATGAAAAACTCATCTTCTATACATAAATACATACATAAACTCACGCCTTTTTCACCGGACGGGTAGGCAGAGGTGCAACCAGGACACCCTTTCATATTGTCCGTTCCACAATTTCACAGAGCCTATTGCCCTAATATCGGGCACAAATTCCTAACCCGTTGATAATGAATAGAATACCCGACCCGGGATTCGAACCCGAGACCTCAGCTTTGCAATCATACTCACTTTCCAATTTATAATATTACATACGAATGAAACTTAATTATGCATCAACTGTACAAGTGTTGCTTGATTTATGTGCGTGTCCACTTAGCCTTAACATTTACTACAGTAATAATAAACATATAATCACAATTAACAACGCAAACCCTTCATCAAACTACATTTGTTAACTTAAATGTTACGAGTAACCAAATGCACTGACCAAATTACTCATTGCTTTATGCTATTTATGTTTTTACATTAGTAAATGCAAACTAAAGAGATACAGTATTACGATGGATACAGCAGTAAGGACTTATATATTCTTTAAGATGAATAAAATGTCTATTTCTCACGCCAAACATCAGTGTAAATGCACTGTTGTGGCCCTATTGAAAAAAATTATAGCCAAAGTAACTACTGGACATATTGGGACTAACATCTTATGTCTCGGGATGACGAGCGCAGTTAAATAGCAAGCATTGCTTTGTAATTCTATTTGTTGTATGGTTTTGCTAATGTCCATGAGATGTCGTAACCATTATCATCAGGCATCATTAATTGCAATAAAAAATGAACTGTCAACAGGTCGTTGTGATAATATTCGGGTGACGCCTATGTTCAGCAGTGAATATCTTCTGGTTGAACATGATGATGAAATACAATTTATATGTAAACATGTATATTATCTTATAATTATTTATTATAATGCCATAACTTTGAGATTTATTTGATACTAGCGGTCGGGCCCGGCTACGACGGGTGCATACACGTTTTAAAATGGCGGTCAAAATGTTTAATTCTGACTATCAGTTCAGAATATCGATATTTTTCGTGGTCCGATTGACCACGAAAAACGAACAAAATTTCCTCGTATTTGCTAGAAATATCACTACTGCTTTCCTCCTATAGGTCATAGCGTGATGATATATAGCCTATAGCCTTGCTCGATAAATGGACTACCCAACACTTAAAGAATCATTCAAATCGGACCAGTAGTTCTAGAGATTAGCGCGTTCAAACAAACAAACTCTACACCTTTATAATGTTAGTATAGATTGAATATAAATTTTGAAGACAACTATGTTGAGCAGTGAATCGTTCGTGACTGATTATGATGATTAATTATTTGTTTAGTGTAGCATTGTTTATTATTGTGCTAGCGTAGTAATAGAGATCATAAGGCAATATTTTTTGTACATTTACATATTAATATTTTCGTAACAGACATCATTTATGTATATTTATATGTTGTGTAGTTTATGTGTAGTTTGTGTACTTTTAGTTGTATGTAATACGTATATATCAAAGGTGGATATCTGTGTTGCTTTCCTATTCAACCACTACCCTCTATTTTTATACCTGTTGCTCTTTTCACTCCATCCAAAGGTTATCTGGAAGATATTGAAGCCGTTAGCGATAAGACCGCCACTTGTACTATTGATCATTTGTATTTAAGCCTGTTTCTGTGTTATTATTTTTAAACTTTTTAATGGTGTATAATAAATTATTAAAAATAACATAATTTAAGGTGCATTGTTTAGCACTGTAATGGCTGTAAGTAAGGGGTAAAAACTTAAATGCATATAAAATATACACATTATGTAGGGGTTTATGTTATAACCCATCCCACCCTTGTATTATGGTGTCATCCCAATACATCTGACGCCATTCGTTTTTAAATAATTCAATTTGTATTCAACTAATTATTTCGATAATTTAGTTATACTCTGCAAGGTAGTAACCAATTAAACTTGTGTTACTTATGACGTAGAATTGCTAATATTGTTATTTAAATTATATTATAATTAAAATAATATAACTTTTTGAATTTATTAATTTATCATAGCGCTCAAATTGATTAATGCCAATGTAGAGGCGCCTCTATTTGTAACTTATTTATAACTGTACGTATTAAAATAGATTTTTATAATATCTTGTGATACAACATTATTTGAGTGGCCAATTATCATAAATGATTATATGAGTTATCTCTTAATCTGTTTCGTAATTGTTTTAGTGTTCTGTTGTCAGTTGTGTTATGTTGTTGCTTGATTAAAATAAAATTTCAAGATTTTTTCAAATTGATATAATTCGACGGTTGTTTTGTTTGACTGTTACATAACACATATATTAATATAATATAACAGGTATCAATATAATAAAAAGATAAATCTCAGTTATTTACTGTATTAACTTCATCTGTGGTACAAAATTATAAAATATATGAATTACATAACAGGGAATATGAGTATTTTTTTAGACTAGATGAATCTATTGCTGGTGAGGAGCTTCGGCGTGAGCGGGCGCGGCGGTGGCGAGGTAGGCGAGGGAGCGCTGGATGGCCTCAGGTACTGGGGGAGCGGTGGGCAGATGGGCGCCTTGTGGGTGGAATCCGTTCTCGTCAGCAGTGTACACAAGAGAGATCTCCTGGCCGTTCTCGCCGGGGTACTTGAACTCGCCCTGAACCTCCAAAGCCTCGACATCGCCAACCTTCTTCAGTTCGCCCTTCTGGTCAGCGCTGATGCCGTTGCCGGTTTGGTAGGAGTACTGGTACGATCCGTCGCCATTGATTTGGCTGTCGTCACGGACGATCGGGACTACTTCATGGGCAGCCGCATGGTGGTCTTGAGGAGCGGCGAAAGCCACAGCCACCAGCATGGATACCAACACCTGTAAATAGAATATGCATTAGTAAAATCACAATGAGTACTTACATAACAAAATATATTCCACTCATGTTAAGGCGGCGCTTCACTCTTAGCTGCTCATTTACATATGTACACCAATAACTTGTTTTAAATGTTCAACGTCACCATATATCGTATAATATTTGTAGTTATGGCTGTCAAATCACACATTTCAGTTTTAAATATTTCACTGAACTGCACTGTCACTTAAGCCCAATTGGGAGATGATCCGGCAGGTGATCCTTAGATGTAGGTACTGATACTGATGAATACTCACAATAGATTTCATCTTGCTTTGCTTGGGAGGTTGTAGGACAGCTGAAGACAACTGTTGTCGAATGATGCTTTTCATCCTGAAAATTTGGGTATTTATAGTTAGATCTATTTGACCACCTCTCTACAATGCTAATTTCACAATTCATCGCGATGTCGCAAAATCTATGAAATAAGTAAACATTAGATGCATTACCTCGACGCATGTATGCTAAGTTGGCGGAGCGACGTAATGGTTGTCAACAAACCTAACGGATTTTCCATTTGTTCAGTAGCGGCCTTACCGCTCTGTTTGGATAGTGCTAAACATTTTTACTCATTCAATTGTATACATCGATACGATACTGACGTGCGCTGTAACGGTCTCAAGCACACAAACATTATTACTGTTATCCGGAATCAATCGAAAACCGTTTAAGTTAGCAAAACCATTGGTCATTTAAACATATCCGTCGCTTGCATATTCGTCTAAGCTACTCGACTGCACTTGTTACCTTTAATTTTTAACCAATTCTTGATTTCACCCTTGTCTTCACCAACATCTTGTGGTAGGTCATAATTATGTTAGAGGCAGCCTGGGTAGATACCACCGCAACGTCTATTTTTGCCACGAAAGAGCCGTGTAAATGCACTATTGTGCTGCGGGTTAAAAGACTACGTAGCCAGAACAATTACTGGACAAACTGAGACTTTACATCTTAAGTTTCAGTATGGCGTGTGCAGTGGAATGCCAAGCATTGCTTTGTTATTCGTGGTGTTGTTTGGTATTGCTACTGTTCAGGAGCGGTCGTATCGCGTACCATCAGGCGAAGTGCATGTTAGTCTCGCCATTCATTACGATATTTAAAAAAAACATTGTTACATTTGCATAATGCCTTTCATCCTGATAATCGTTTCCTTTGAATTCCTAGAATACCATGAGTAGCCGAGACGTCCCTGCGTGTTTGACTTTGAACTACTATCTAAATTGTTATATGGTCATTACAGTGATGTTTCATCACAAAGGCATTTACAATACCAATCTGTGAAGGACAAGTTCGCGTACCGTTCATGACGGTAATAATTCTTCGATTACATGCACCGCCATCCGAATTTTACTTACAAAGCTCGTTAAGCTGAGATTATGTGAATATCTTGCAAATGTAATTTTAAATAGCTTTAACACTATTAGTAAAATGTCCATGTCTTTTTGTAGTTCGGGCTATTAAGAAGTTCGATAAAGAAGTAAAACATCATTCTAATGCATTTTTCTTCTATACATAATAGTTTCACCTGATGGTAAGAACAATCCCATCAAAAACATCCTGTAAAAAAAATCCAAGTCTCGCAGCTCAGGTTTTCTACCGCAAAAAGTTGTGAGATGCATGTAATACCAAGTCGATTAATTTATTTAGTCCTTAAGGGACCTTCTATATAAAGTTATTACGTTAGTTATTACCATATCAATATTAAAAATTCTTTACGTTTTAAATAAATGGATCGACTTGGCCATCGCATGAAAACATAATGTATCGTACAATTTATATATAATGCTGCTGGCCAAGTCGATCTATTTATTTTAAACGTAAAGAATTTTTAATATTGATATGGTAATAACTAACGTAATAACTTTATATAGAAGGTCCCTTAAGGACTAAATAAATTAATCGACTTGGTATTACATGCATCTCACAACTTTTTG
This sequence comes from Hyles euphorbiae, assembly GCA_023078785.2. Lineage (NCBI taxonomy): Eukaryota > Metazoa > Arthropoda > Insecta > Lepidoptera > Sphingidae > Hyles > Hyles euphorbiae. The sequence continues at coordinate 17,166,069 of CM041050.1, forward strand.
CGGTAGAAAACCTGAGCTGCGAGACTTGGATTTTTTTTACAGGATGTTTTTGATGGGATCTCACGTCTTTTTGTAGAGTCCTACTTTTTCCTCCTCGGTACTTCTTACTTCTAGAATATCACTAACGATTTTTCTTAAAGCCTCTGTCTTATGGATTTTTCTTATTTTTGTAGGTATCAATTTATCACAAATATAGCGGATTTGATTATTAATGTTCTTTCTTTCATTGTAATTGATATTTTCGAGCTATTTAGTCTATTTATTTGCAAGTTTTTCTTCGTCATGTTTTTCTAGAGGAATGTTATACAGTTTCATGGGCTGAATACACCATTTCCCTCTCTATATCCCCTCCTGTTATGCCTCATATATATAGATATCTATCTACAACTATTATTCCATTATATACGGGTACAAAGATTAATTAACTGCAAATGTAACTTTGTAATCCTATACATTTATATGGGATTACAAAGTTATTTACGCAGTTGGTCTATCTAGAAAACTAGACACAAATTATGAAATGTTTGAATTTTCCCTTACTTTAGACACTAAACACTAATTATATTCTAAATTTGAAGGTTCTATTTCTGCTAGAAGTGCCTTAGACTTTTGATGATCGGTCAGTCAGTCAGTGAGTGACAAAATTAAGAAAGTTTGACTAGTTACAATTATTAAACTACTGGTTCAAATTGAATGAAATTTTAAATATACCGTGTTTACACAATGCCTGCTTAGTAACTGAAAATTCAGGCTTCATTCTTTAGCCACAACGAAGTTATAGGGGGTTGAAAATGGTCTGAATTGCTTCGAGAAAAGGATGTTACGGCCTATAGCTCGACTTGGAGGGGGCTCGGCCGCGCCCCCAGATGTGATTTAGATAGAGTTTTCACAGACGCGAATTGGCTCGCTATTGCAGAACGACATTACAATGCAGTCGCGATTGTATACGTATACATGTGAACCCGAAATGCGACACATTTACCTGGGTCACTAGTACGGGACCTTAACCGCTGCTTATGGTTGCTATCTGAGCTTATTCGAACATCTTACACCGAGAAATCAAAATTCTTTATGAATTTTCATAAAGTGATTGATATATTTTATTCATGATGTGAATCTATACTTATATAATATTATAAAGCAGCAGAGTTTGTTTGTTTGTTTGAACGCGCTAATCTCTGGAACTACTGGTCCGATTTGAATGATTCTTTCAGTGTTGGGTAGTCCATTTATTGAGGAAGGCTATAGGCTATATATCATCACGCTATGACCTATAGGAGGAAAGCAGTAGTGATATTTCTAGCAAATACGAGGAAATTTTGTTAGTTTTTCGTGGTCCGATTGGTTGATATTCTAAACTGATAGTCAGAATTAAACATTTTGACCGCCATTTTAAAACATGTATGCACCCGGGCGGAGCCGGGCCCGACCGCTAGTTAGGTATAATACTGAATAAGTTTTATAGTATAAGCTGTTTCGAGGTGAGACCATGGGTTGAATTCCCGCACCGAGATAAATGTTTGTGTGACCCACATTTATTTGTTTCGGATGTTTTGTGCAGTAGAAAGAATCTCGTAGTTTCTAATACCCACGACACAAAACACGATCTCAGTATGAGGTCAGGATTATGATGTGACTTAATTTATTGAGTAATTGATGTCAAGCAAAACAATTAACCAAATCCTGCGGCATAAAGATTAATAATTCTGTTTGGCTCACCGAACCTAAATGTAGCTTTGGGATAAATGAAATAAATATGTCTATGAATGTTATCCAGCAAATATGTCCCAACAATGACAGAATTTGTCATTTATTGTATACAAAATAAATATATTTAACCTTCAATAGAACTGAATTTTGTAACTGGTAGTGCGTATAGGATATTTAAGCTTCAATACAAATGGGTTAGCTCGACCGTTGTGATACTTATATTTCACTGAAAATGTATGCGAAGTAACTGTTTCATTTTTACTGAAACATCAAAGGTGGTTGGACTGTCGTGACAGCTCGGATAGCGCACATCGCAAACGCTAGAGAAAGAACTCCATAGCAACTCTCTCTAGCATCAATCACAATTCAATACAATTATTATGAGAGAAGTTTTATTACTGTAAAGGCCTGTTTATTCATGAGTAATTCACGAAAATCCCAACAAATTGATTTTCTAACATAAATATTGAAATAAAACTAGTATTTACAAATTTTATCGTGCATTTGTTTAGATTTTTTATTTTTCTAACTTTCTGACGTTACGATTACTTTATAGCTTTCGTGGTCAGTTAAGAGCGTTAACACCTTGCGCGCAAAGTCAACTATAGGCATTTCTTCGTTAATTTCACGCACACATAAGCGACCAAAGCTGTGTGCGTAGAGCTGCCGCGTCGCGTCGGCTCCCTGTAAAGTCAGATCAACCATGTTTGACCCGTGCGCTTCAAATATTCAATTGAAATGTAACTGTAATATGATATAATAAAAATATTTTATTTGCATTATAAATAGACAAATATTACTGTACAAGTAATTAACAATACAAATTTAGGTACTAATCATATTTTCAGTTGTTAAGTTGCATTCCAATCAGTGTTCAATCAGTAGACACTACGGACGTTTTATTAATCATTTAGTGTTCGAACAAACACGCACTTGTTCGAACACATGAATAGAGTTAGGGACCATACAATCCCTTACAATTACGAAACATATTTAATTTTATATAACAGTACATAACATAATCTAGCCTCGGAATTACATTTGTCGCAATGTATTATTATACTCACTACAAAATCATTGTAGGTAATAAAAAAAAAATTGTTTGCTACCAAAGTACTAAGATGTGGCAATCGCAGTACACGCGTGGCTATTTTTACTACGCACGGCAAAAATTGACTGCAGCCAGGCCGGAGCGACGAGCGATACGTCCTCCCTCTAGAAAGCCTTGCGGCGGTCTGATTTGAGGCAGGTCGGACAGCGTGTTTTATAGTGGTTTTTGAAATATTCGTAGAAAACATAAAAACTAATTTTGTGGAAATATAAAAATGGTAATTTATTAATAAGGTGTTCTTCTATTATAGTATGCAATTACTATAAAAAATTTTGTACGATAAGTTAGTGAAAAAAATATGTTCTTGACGAGAGATTCTGAATAATTTCGCATTATTTAATTTTTATTTTTCAGGAACTAAACACAAAAAGATTATTTTTCTCAGCAAAATCTCTCCATAAGGGTCATATTAGTCTGATAATATTTATTGTCATCTTATATTTAGTGATTTCGGATATCTTAAGCTTCTAAATTGCCATTCGAAGCCTAAATAACGAAACCTGTGTTCAGTAATCCTTATAGTATTCACAAATTATCTATCAATCTATAATGTTCTCCACCAAAATCCCTAGATGACAACCTTTCCTAAAATTAGTCCTAATTATTTTACCTTTAAATTGTTTATTGGTGGCTATTAACTCGTTTGAAAAGTCCTGTTTTTAAGCCAAAAAGCACGCGGAAGGTATAAAAACGCTCTTAATAACAGCTCTATTTCTATGTATAGCATTCACGTAAATCTAAGAAACCATTCGTTCCAAACACATAAAATATCCAAATATCCCACTGCTTAAGCTAATTTATTGACGGAATTACGTGTTATCTTTTGCAAACACAGTCAATTGGATAAATGTAATTCTGGTCACGTGAATAATTTGAACATACATTTACAAAGCAAGTTTACATATGTATATCAAGAAGGTATACTTAAAAACTGATACAACAGTGTGCGAAAATAAAAGCCTTGACAGACCGACTTGCGTAAATTAAAATGTGTGTTTAACAAAATTCTATTTGTCTTATACACCAGTAGCTTTACACAATTTAGCAAAACAATAGCAATTATAAAATTATCTTCAGTATCTGAATCCAATTGTAATGCGCATTCGGCTTGTTTTTATAATAAAGCGCTCATTTCTTAATTATCGTATTATATTGCTTAATAGTGCAATTAAACATTGTCACAGAGCCTAGTCTGTAAGGCAAGACGTTAAGCGAAATCTTCAATTATAAATTACATTATGCCGGTGTCGAATGACATATCGATGGCTATCATGGCATTATGCAATTGTTGTAATAGTCGTCATTTTGAATACGTTGTCAGACAACAAAGGATTTCTCTGAGATTTGTTATGTAAACCATATTGGAGTGACTTTTGTACAACAGAATGTCTCGGGGCACCCTGTCGTGTTTCTTCACCGACAACTGTTTATTGGGAATTGGGAGTGGTGTGACTGATGCGTGATTGTGATGTGTGATGTCATACACTTACAAAACAACTATTAAATTATACGAAATCATCTAAAGCTATGTATAATCATAATTATTCAAGGTCTGTATACTTCAGTGTCTGTTCATTATGTATTCCATGTTTGAGGTTTTATCTCACGGCTCATAAAAAATAAACGTATACTGCAATAAAATCTTCAATAAAATAATGAAATAAAAACTATTGCTTTGTGTGCACAGTGGACCGCTAATGAGACTGTATTAAACTGTAAATAAATGTATTTTACGATTTATTCTAAAAAACAAGGACTAATTTTAAAACCATCTATCAATTAACAAAAGTAAAACAAAACACGCGCATATTAATCTAAAACAGCTATGTCATTCAGATCCAATCCAGCATCCAATCGACCTATGAACAACGAAATAAAAACAAAAATGGAATATCGAAACAGCATACAAACATAGGTCATGAAATTGCATAAACTATCCTTCGCAATTAGGTACGAACGCAGACAAAGAGCGAAATTTTTTACAAATTTTCTTATAGCTTTGGAGTGTGTGATGAGATGATCATGCGACCTTGACACGTGGTGTGGGGAAAGTGAACCGACCGGTTGTGAGGCAAGCCGGGTCGCAGCCGGTCGCGCCGACACACTCCAGCTTACAGACACCACACATACCACTTGCCTACGAATGTTTAATCACCATATCTCACATCAACCTTGCGTATAAGTAATTTTATAATGTAAAATGAATATGTAATTAAGTTAAAATTTATAAGGAATTTATCTTAACTTTTCGAGCAACATCTTTAGAACTATTAAGGTGTTTAATGATTAATTGTTTTTTGAGTATGTGATATTTCACAGAACCAATTATTTTTGTTCTAGCTGATGCTATTCCGACCCTAGTCAGGGGGAATACTCTATAAAAACAATACGAACTTTGAATGTTCGGATTTTCAACATCCGGAGAAAGATATAAGATTTCCTCTTCTAAAAATCAATACCATTCTCTATTATAATTATCATTTTCTCCGAACTTAGTCTATGGTTGCAACGTACGATAGAGGAATCCAATATTTTGTGAAGTATCTAGGCACATTAGTGAAGTTTTACGTACGGCGTCAGAATGTTCGAAGTTCGTATAGGTTTTATAGAGTAACCCTCCAGATTCTAATACCACGCACAATGGCTCAATCATCAAGAAACTAACAACTCCAATATTTTCTGAAAATTACATGCCAAGCTTCGAACTTTGAATTAATTTATTTAAAACTCAGCCACGTTCGAGTATTTTTGTAACGTTCTTGAACTATGACCTCTAATATTTATAATATAAACACAAAACTGAACATTAATAATAGTATATTTGATAATTTAAAATAACAATTTATATAAAAACTTTATAACGACGTCTTAAATCATTACAGGTATTATTATTATTTTTGCATTAAATATAACATAATAACTAGAAACTAGCCTTTACAGTTTGAATGTAACTAATCTTAGTGGTAAGTGGATCGCCTAGTGTCGGATATAGTCTCTGACATCTTGTGTCGCGGGAGGAAGTGTTGCTAGGAACTCCAGAGATTTCTGGATCTCTTCGGGGATCGGAGGAGGAGTTGGCAGGTGAGCGCCTTGTGGTTGGAACCCGTTCTCATCAGCTAAGTATTGAAGCTGGATAATCTGAAAATATAAATATAAATAATTAATTTACAAGGTGAAAAATACATATTTATTTACACATTTCAAGAAAGATTTAATTTAAATATATATAGATATAAAATGATAATATATAAGTATACTGTATTACTTATATGAATATACATACTTATATGTGGAATGTCATCGTATTTATAAAGGTCTGTCACAAGATAAACTTTCCATGGTACCAAGAAAAAGGTTAGTCGCTGGATTTCTGCATAATGTTTTTCTATAATCAGTATGCGCATTCAAATAAACGATTAAATGAAATTATTTTTAATTGGGCTAAGTTAGTATATATCGAATTAGCAACATGCTAAGTTAGTTTTATTCCAACATGTTAGAGGCTGAGCAAAATGCAGCATTTTGAGTAAAAAGATGGACCGAAAAGAGTATCTAAACAGGAAGAGATAATTGATGTTCAATCTTCTTACAATCTACGTTTAATCATATCATGTGATCAATTTAATTGTTTAACTCTAGACTGACTAATAGAACTATTAAATCTATTAGTTTACGAAGCATTGGACCGGCATAATGTGGTATCCAAAAGATCAAGCGGCTTTTTGATCCAACGAGCTGTTAACAGCGGCGATTTAAAGAGCATGTACATATTATAATATTATGTTAATTGTAATATTATGTTTATTATAATATTTATTTTCTCTGTAAATCTATTTTATATATTCCCTCATATTGAAGAGTTTTACAGACCACAATTTTTTGCCCAAGTAGTTAAGAAGAATTGGTTACAGTGCATAACACACTTACTTAACCCCATTCACTCAAATAGAGGCCATGAAGAAATGCATATGCGAATGAAAGGCAGATAAAAGAAAATGTTAATGTACCGTTTATTTTTATATTGTGAATCAAATTATCACTTCACATTCGAAAAGTAACTTTCACGTATGGGTTCGATAAGTAGCTGTTTTTCAGCTCACGTGTTGCTAGGTCGTTGTTTTTTATATCCGTAAATGCTAACAAGACCTAAATGCAATGCATTCTGTAATGTTTTAACTGAGTAATTTTATCTTGAACCCAGGCCAAAATATTCCTGAACAATCCTTTTTTTATTATATTCTATATAATTTAGTCACTTAACGTTTCTGAATGTGGCATTTAGACCTCATTAGCGTTTAACATATTATATTATTAGCATCAAAACATGTTGCTATCGTAATAGGTATTGTATCTATGTTGATAGAGCTATATACCTTCTTGAAAATTTATAGACGCAGCTAATTTTTTTTCTAAATGACGACAAGATTTGCCTTTAACAAATGCTAAAATCCACTTCAAAACTATAAAGGTCACTCAAAGTTCAGTCTCATCATGCCTATAAATACTTTGTTCTAAAGAGGCCCGCTAAACAATAAGGTGATTTCGAATATCATATAAAAATACAAAATAATGACCTCAGAATAACATAAGCTACAATGTTAGCTACAGTTACTTCACATTCCATATTTAATTAGCATGCGTAAATAAATTAATTGGACCCGGGTTATTTTTTACATCATTTGATAAATACAATACTTCCAGTGATTAACATTATGTAAATTAATGTCTGACAGCCCATTGGTAACGAAATTACCAACACAGTTTTGAATTCAATCTATGATTTTTCGATCGTTTGCATGGATATAATTTAAACTACCTGAGATAATAAATAACAACAAAGTGAGGAAATCTATTTTACTAATGTTGCTTCCTAAAAACTTTGAAGGCGTGTAGTCTATAATTTTAGGCTAGCAGGAGGATTTACATCGGAATTCTTCCCTAAATTAGACAAGGATTTTGCCCAGCTGTGAGACAAACATCATTTAATAATAATTTAAAAACTTCAGTCAAATATTAAACAAGACATTGATATTTACCAAAAAGTAATAGCAAAGTTTTAAAAGGACAGATGCGGAGACATAAAACGCTACGCAATATCCACAGTGTATACTTTGACAATTACCTGTCCGTCAGGCGCTGTATACTGGAACTGGCCCTGCGCTGACTGCGACTCGTGTTCGCCAGCTCCTTGATTCTTCAGGATCCCGTGTTCTTCAGCAGCTATCCCATTCCCAGTCTCATAACTGAAAATATTTTCTCAACCTTTGTAAAACAATTTGAAGATGACATTAATGACGCCTTATGCGGCAACTAAATATTAATTTGTTTCATCCATGATCATAAATTAAGCATTTTTATTTATAGTAGTTTATAAAACAAATAACTAGATATACCAACATACTACAAATGTCAGAAGGTTTGCACACTTAGGTACAGTTAGAAGCCAAATCATTTAGCTAAGTGATGAAAAATCATTTTGCGATGGCTATATGCGAGTAAGAAATAAGAATACACACATACATACACAAACTCACGCCTGTGTCCCATTGAGGTAGGTAGAGACTATAGAACGCCAAATGTCCATACATCCCTCTTTCGCTTCATCAACTGTCATAAATCTATACTATTCATACACACTCGTCCATTTCGATATACATAATAAATAATATATTTTTTATAATAAAGATCCTATCTCATTAATGATCTTAAATTAAACTATCGCCCACGCATTAAGTGACACGGCGCCCCACATGTTATAAAATAAACTTTTTATATTTATTCACACTTCAACTATTAATTAAGCAAGACCAATAGACAAACAACCTCTCAAAGAATTGTCAACAATCTGAAAAACCTCATTTCGAATACGATACAAGCGATCACATTGAGCCAGCAAAATTCATTTGAACATCAAAACGACCATTTACCTAATAATTTGGCATTTGCTTATATCCGCAATCGTGTATTGGAATTATAAATGTACCTAATTGCTAATCAACCCAAAAAAAAAAAACTGAAGAAAAAAAATGAAATTCTTGATCGTATTCGTATTTTTCAAATAAAGGGTATATATACCCTTTATTTGAAAAATTTATATATATATAAATACTCAACTTATTTGCAAGCATATTGCATCAAAATTACTACTTAACAAAATATTTTTTTAGTTAATAACTATGGTAAACATTAGGAAATAAATATTGCAAATACGTCATATTTGCATCGTGCATTTTTAAAATACTAGTCGATAAAACCCACACAGCTTATTAAGAATTGCGCTCAGTGCCTGAATAAGAAGTGAAATCGCAATGTTTGCTCAGAATATTGACAATTCGATGAATTAATAACTGCGTAATATTCTAACCTCCATTTGTAAGATCCGTCTGGATTGATGACTTGCTCCTGGTTTATGATTGGGATGTTGTCCACGGGATAAGATTGGGGGTTTTGGGGTGGAGGCTGTTGCTGTTGTTGGAATTGTCCTTGGTGATAAGGAATGAAGCTGACGTCAGCGAATGCTGCGCCAAACACCACAAGAAATATCGCCTGAAATAAATTGAAAATGTTATGCTGCAGAGGATAATCGATTTTATTTTTAAAGATTTTGTTTAGTGCAATGAATGGCGAGACGAGCCGTTCGTCTGATGGTAAGCGATACTACTGCTCATGAGTAGCAAAACCAAAAAACATCTCTCGCCATCCTGAGACATAAGATGTTAAGTCTCAATATTTCCACTAGTTACTCTGGCTACAATTGCCTTCAAATCGAAACACAACAATGCAATTACACTAGTGTTTGGCGGGAGCAATAGACATTGCGGTGGTACCTACCTAGGCGGCCTCTCACATATGAAAGACCTACTACTTAGTAATAGATAATGTATATTTCTAGAAAGATAGACATCGTGAAATATGGCCTTGAACGTCCTGAGGCACCAAATAGAGAAATTAGTATGATATTTTTAAAAAAACCTATTTAAATAGTATGACCTAAATAAAAAAAAATATACAACTGCATTTTATTACTCTATGATTTACCATATATGCATAATATACACCGTTATAATGAATGAATAAATCGCATTATGCTATTTTTTCGGTTCAAATACCGTGTTGTATCCGAAAATAGATAATTGCACAATCAGCTAAAGCAAAATATAAAACCAATTTATTTTGTAATATGCATATGAAACCAAGTTTACCGATCTTATGTTAGTCTCAGATAAATGAACGAAGAATTGCAAATTGAACAATCGTTCAGAATATTTGTTATTCTTGTTTTATTTTTCATTTTGGTCAAATATAAATGCACGGGTACAAAAAACATAAGAACGAACATATAATGCATTCAAAAAAAAAATTTAAATTATCAGTATGGAAGGAAGGATTGAATACATGGTTTAGCAACCTATTCCATCTAAATTATATCCAATTGTGTGGAAGGTACAGTCATGAAGAAAACAAATAAAATTCAAATAGTTTGCTCGCATCCGTTGGTAAAAAGTATCCATAACTAATTCCTTGAGAAGAATTAAATGAAATTTAAAGCTAGATACTACTGATACTACTACTAATGATAAAAAATAGAGATATGTTTTACGTGAATATGCAGTATAAAACAAAACACTTTATTGCGGTAGGGATTAGGAGTTATATTTGATTCGACTTTGTCTTGTGTCCCACCCAAGAAGCTTATACCCAAATGGAGATTGCATTCCGTATAAAACACTGAAGCACAAAAATTAAACCTTGAATGCAGTCGCTGTTGCCTGCTATCCTTTTCTTTAGAGTGATAATGAATGAAAATGACATTTTGTTCATTCATTGTTACTCGAAAGAAAAGGATAGAAGGCAACAGCGACGTCATTCAAGGTAAAATTTTTGTGCTTCACTTTTATACACGGAATGCAATCTCCATTTGGGTATAAGCTTCTTGGTCCCACCTCATCGATAAAGATGTACATAGTTAATGGTGTCTATAAAACAATGTTTTCGTTTTCCATACGAACAACCTTTTATTTTCGCTTACACATTAATCGGATAAGTGTCACATAAAAAGCAAGTTATTAAATTAATGAGCAATCTTCATCTCGAAAGCAAACTAAATGTTACAAAAACATTTACGCGTCAACAACTTTGCAGTTTTTGCAATGTACATGAAAGAATAATTTTAAACTTACAATGCACTTCATGATGAAACAACTGCAGTCGTAAGATGCTCCCAGTGACACAATGATGCGTTCTGGATCCACCCCCGGTATTTATACGAAAAATTTTGTCAGCAATTACGCATCGTTGCAGTTTCTGCACATATTTTACGAGTATGTACCCATCCAAGGACGATGTGGGGCGTCCCTTATTGAGCTGTACTTTTGAGGTAGGACCAAACTTGATAGATCAATGTGAACTTTAAGCTCTGAGGTATAAGAACGAAACGATGAAATCCGTACAACAAACTAAAATGGGAATTATTACAAATGATTTTACGTGACTTCTGTTATGCTCACTTTTACTGAATATTTATTTGAATCAAGACTTTTTGGAAAGAATACGTACTAGTTAACAAAAAGTTTGTTTGAAAGGTTATTCTTATACAATTTCAAGCAAATTGCAGTCGGTATCTGTCCAATGTAGAAATATATGCAATACATGCATAGTTATTAGTTAATAATACAAAAAAAAAATACCTATCAAAAAAATTACATTTTCGATTACCATTTTTTCAGCTATTATATTAAAGCATACCTATTGCATCAATGAGATTATAAATTGTGTTCTGAAAATAAAAAGGATGTAAAATCTCCGAGAAGCGTTACACAGGCACCAGTAGAAAAACTGCATCACAAATCAATCGGCTGCAGACACGACAAATAATTCAAATCACCGAAATGCTGCATGTTATGCAATGAATACAAAAGACCATAAAATAAACCTTGATGCGTGCGCAGGAACATCCGAGCACGCGGATCTTCACAAACCAGTCCCAAGAATGCGCTTTTGACATACTTCAACAAGGTTTTTTTGAGATAAAATATCGAAATGACCCATCAAGGTTCCACAAAATAATATTTCGCAATTGATTTCATCGCTTGAAAGAAAAAACATGATTGTCGCTCATTAATTTTTAGTCACCTGAACGCAAACCCGATTGCGTGCAAGCAAATTAATGCCAAATGAAAGATACTTTACTATGCAACTGAGTTTATTAATCAATTGTCTCAGATTTATAGCATTTTAATCTATACGTGGTTGTCAGAAAGATAATTTATAAGACTACATGAAAATACATGTTTCTTAAACATGGTTCATTGCCGAAACATGACCGAATTTCGAGTAATTATTTTACCATAATTTTCCTTAAACGTTTACAATATGGTCTTGTACGCCTTAAAATGTTTATTAACACACTACAAAGCTCATGTCAGTTAATAAAATTATTATTATTTATAAAACTATTATTTTTGACGTAGTTTAAACCTTTCGTAATCATCCTAAAATGTGCTATAATGAAAAAATGGCCACCGTATTGTATTATAATTAGTAAACTGTCAAAATTGCGGTCATCTATGTCATATTATATTGGGTTCATTAACACTAGAAAGACCAAGGCAGTCAAATTGGCGGCAAAGCAATTTCCTTGTTAAATATTTCACAAACTATGTTTTTGTTTCCTTTCATATTTTATGACTTTTCCTAATTTGCTATTGTTAAGCTAAATCTATATAAAACAAATATTAAAAATATATTGTATATGAGTTTCGATTACAAATACCTACTAAGACCGTGAACCGTCAATGTGACGGCATACATATAAAGGCGGCGATAAGAATTGTAAACAACGAAATTTTCAAACTAATGTGGGTACTTTTGTTTTTATTTATGTTGAGTTGAATTCTGAGTAAGTTGTTACTGTCCAGCTTGTTTACATTTTACACATTAGACATTGGTTTCGTTCGGTGAGCAGTCGTAAATTGTTATAAAAAAATGAGTCGCCGGCTTTCAAATTCGGAAATAGAACAAGAATTATTGCGATATCGGGAAATTTCCCGTATACCTTGACACATCTTCTTGAATTCAAGAAGATGTGTCAAGTGATGAAAGTAGTGATGATATAATAGACAGTGTTAGTGAAAACCGTGATGCAGAATTTCAGCCGGAACAGGTCACTTCTTCATCCGTAGACTCCGAAGTAGATTCATCTACTACAAATAACAATATTATTGTAAATTCGCACAGAGGACGCGAGGTATCTCGTAGATCCATTAGAGTACTTTGCACTCCAACGTAAGCATAGGTACTGATAAAAAAAATGCTGCCTGAAACAATTGAATTTTACAATGCAACAGAATTTGGTCTAGACATCAACGATCAAATGGCACGCAAATACACCCTAAGACCTGGAAGTCGGAGATGGCCTGTTCACGTTTTTTACAATATACTTGATTTAGCAGCTATAAACTCGTGGATTCTATATTAATAAGTCACAGGAATAAAAAATTCTCGTCATGATTTTATCCTTCAACTAGTGAGCGAACTACGTCAAGAGTATGTGAAAAAAAATCCACTTCAACTCCGACTCAGAGACAAGGAACTAATTCTGAAACAAGTAAACCATGTACTACAAACAATAAGAGGCGGCAATGTCAAATCAATAGTAAGATAAAAAATTGTGAAAACTGCACTATCTGTAAAAAAGCTATTTGTGTAAAATGTACAAAAGAGTCTAAAAAACTATTATTACTTGTTACAAATGTTACGAACTTTAATGCTAAATTGTTTACTATTAATAAAAAAATAAATTTGTATTATTTTTATTTTATTTTAATTTAAAATATGTAATAATTTCATAAGTATTCTTACTTAATCTCTAGTACCGTCAAATTGACCGCTGGGGTCTTTGAAGGTATAGCATGAAGCCCGGCCCTTCTAGTGTTAAAATATAAGCTATTGTCCACAATTTGTAGATGTCTAGACTCTAGACAGACATAGCTATTCAGAAGGATTACTCTGTACTCTAACACAACGACGACTGTTCGAACGTCTTACGTAAAGCTATACGAATATGCCTAAATTATTTACAAAATGTTCGAATCCTGTATAAGTACTTCGTAATCTTGGACTAAGTTCGAAGTGAATAAGTTTTGATACATAATAATATTGGTTTTTAGAAGTGGAGATCTTTTATCTTAAAAGTTGGTTGGTTGGATCTTTTATCTTAACTGGTGGTAGGTCTCTCATATATACTGGTGGTAGGTCTCTCATATGTGAGAGGTCATCTGGGTAGGTACCACCGCAATGTCTATTTCTCCCGTGAAACAACACTGCTTAAATGCACTGTTGTTTTTCGGATTGAAGGACATTGTAGCCAGAGCAACTACTGGACATATTGAGACTTAACATCTTATGTCTCAGGATGGCGAGCGCAGTGGAATGTTGCTACTGTTTATGAGCGGTCGTATCGCTTACCATCAGGCGAACGGCATGCTCGTCTCGCCATTCATTGCAATAAAAAAAAAAGTTGACGTTCAACGTCCGAACATTCGAACATCGTGTCAGAGTATAGAGTAACCCCTCAGAATCTAAAAATATATTGTATTCATCATTAGCGTCCTTAAAGATACCAAGTAGATGACATTTATATGATAGGCATGTGAGCTTTTGTGTCTTCTATATTCGTCGAATCGAGACAGAATCGAAACGTACTCGTAAAGTATACAATTTTGCTACACCGTAGTTACATTTAATTATGTCAACACGTAATGCATATTATGTTCCTACGAATTAATGTAAAAAAACTTACGCCGCGCCAAGTGTTTCCCGGTATTCATATTGAATTCACTAAAACTTGTGTAGTCGCATAGTATAATATTTTTTATTTATCCTATTTCCTACTAATATACCAAAATACCTCAGTGCCTAAAATCGAAAGTCTTCGATAGTTGTGTGTTACCAGTGATGACATACGGCACCGAGACGTGGCCTCTCACTGTGGGCCTCATTAAAAGGCTCAAAGTCACTCAACGAGCCATGGAGCGGGCTATGCTCGGTGTTTCCCTACGAGATCGAATCAGAAATGAGGAGATCCGTAGGAGAACCAAGGTTACCGACATAGCCCATAGGATTGGCAAGTTGAAGTGGCAGTGGGCCGGGCACATAGCTCGTAGAACCGATGGCCGTTGGGGCCGAAAGGTTCTCGAGTGGAGGCCACGTACAGGCAAGCGAAGTGTCGGACGCCCGCCTACAAGGTGGACGGACGATCTGACTAAGGTCGCAGGAAGTCGCTGGATGCAAGCCGCTTCCAACAGGTCATTGTGGAGATCATTGGGGGAGGCCTATGTTCAGCAGTGGACTTCCTGTGGCTGATATGATGACTAATATAAATTCGAAACTTTGTGAAGACGTTTCAATGTTTGTTAATAGTAATCTTGTACTGGTAATCAATGGATCTCCTGGATTGGAATATACGTATTTTATATACGTCATTTATTCCGTATCAAAACATTTGATTATTATTATTTTTTTTGGAAAAAGTAAAGTTTCTAAGCAAATGTAGCTGGTGTCTCATTGATTGCGGGTTTGGTTTCACTAAGATGTTTATAGGTATCAGAATATAATAACACCGAAGTAAAGTAGTATCAGATAGAGTAAATACATTGGTCCCTATGCTCTAGGATCTTTTCAATATATTAAAAGGTAATACTTTTTTTTTATTCACGTAAAAAACCATTAATTTTTGCCATATTTCTCCAGTGGCGAAACATAAGGGCTGCATATCGCCAACTTCGAGCTTCAAACTCCCAATCGTAGAAACCGCGTTTCATATTATTCTATATTTTGAAAAAGAAAAGAGACAAACGTCTGGTATTACATATATTATTTTACATTTTGGAACATGCATACTTCTTCGAAACAACAATGTAATAGCAACCTACGTGAAGACGGTAGTTATTTTATAATCTTATCTACTTTTATAATAGTAACTTAATTAATCAAAGAACACATTTTTAAAAACATTGAATTAAATAATTAGTAAACAAGTCAGAAAGATGATATTTAGGAAATAGTCATTATTCTGATCAAAGTTAGCTTTTGTAGCATTTAAAACAAAATTTTGAATTTTCGAGAAAAGCTGTTATTTTCATATGTTGTTGGTTTTTGAAAGTCATTTATCATCCGTCATCCTTTGTCATTTTTATTTTATTGCTTAAGTCCGACAAAGGTGCAAACAGTTACCTGATGGCAAGTGATCACTGCCGCCCATGAACATCCACAACTTTAGTATCATGGACATGTTGCCAGCCCATTAAATCGGGAGTATAGGGGAGGATAAGTATGGGAAGAGGTAAAGGGTATTGGACATCCAGTAATCTTACTCACTGCACGAAATACGACTGTAAAACTGACGCTTCACGTCGATTTCCTGTGAGCTACTGGTACTTCCCCGGACGAGCCTGCCCATTCATGCTGAGTCATGAGATAACAGCGTAGTTCTATCACTAAAGATGTGGCTTAGATAATATAGGCACTAGTGTTTTGTATAACTTAATTAAATGCCTATTACATATTTAAGACACCTATGTTGTAGTTAAAACAGATTACTGTGATTACTGTGTTAACTTCAAAATGGTTACTACACGAGGCAAAATGTATGGCTAGTTTAATAGTCACTACTTATAGTTAATATGTGTAATATTGTAGTAGAATACAATTATTAATATTTATCGGCTCGTTTGCTATACACCACGTCTTCACACCGTTCCGTCATCAACATCTACCTCTGTTCTTCTTCAACCCTGGTTCGCGTTGTGTATAGTTCGAGACGACAGATGCAAAGAGTATGAATATATCAATACTCTACAGCTAGATGGGACCGAAAGCGACAAAATAATTTCACAATAATTTCTATAAATCTATCTTCGTCCCATATTTAAAAATAAATTACGTCATTGGATTTATTATTCCAAAATCGAATTCTTTGTTGGATAATTTTTATTTGATGACATATTGATAGACAAATGCCTGAGGCTGTAGGACTCTGTTATTTGCACAATGTGTGCGCAGTGCCGGCGACGCACCATTTGAACTTTATCAAACTTTTGTGCTCACACATAGTAAGGCTGTCCAAATCGCGCAGTCTGCGGTTTACGCCTGCTTTTGATTTCACATACGATTTTGAAACCGTAATTTAAAAAAAAATATGATTTAGGTACAGTCAGCAACATAAGTCGCTGAACACTTCACATTTTTTGATAACCTTTTTATGAATTAAAATTTGTACGTACTACTCTGTAGTCGTAAAATATAACCAAGTAAAGTCATCTATGCCGAGAAGTGCCGTACGATATTGAAAATAATTATTATTTTGGATGATAAGACAATTCCAAATCTCGTGAATGTATAGCGACTTATGTTGCTGACTGTACCTACGTCATAATATATATTTGTTATTAATAAAACACTTTTTTTGTAAGCTTGATAAAACTATTTGACATTAGTGGTTGTTTCGTAGTAGGTTTGTTTGCAAAAATGCACAGATACTCAAGAGAGAACAAACGAATAAACATTTTAAAAGTTGTTGTTTTAGTTTTCTTAATTATGTCACGTCTCTCCCTCAATTTCATTTACTATTATTTTTCAAAAAATTGTAAAGTAAACGTCCACAATTATATTATTAAAAAAAAGAAGATACGCGCATGTAAGAAGCATTTTTTGGCGCTTCAAACTATACTGCACTATTTTTTTTTTTAATATTTTATATATCGTTTAGACAGCCCTGTATTATATAAGATTCACGCGATTGTTCAATAAGGTGATTTGGAGACATGATGATTTGGCGCAAAAATTTTGGCATTTCTAATAAATTAGCAAGTGTAAGAGAAACTCATTATGGATGGTTTTGTTATCTACGAGTATCTGAAAGATAAATCAATCCAAATTACAACGCAAACGATATACGAAAATCACTAATATTATAACATTTCACACTTAAATAGTAACGCATCGTTAAATCTAATTTTGTTGCACCAAAACCAAACTTTTTGCATGTTTTTAACATCTGCCTAGATACACTACAACCTTTCATGATGGTGAATAAGTCACCTCAATGGCCTCATGGCCCGGCAGTGGCAAACGAAAATCTCGACGTATATATTTCTATATTTTTTGTTTGTGAGTAAACCTTTACAAATTGTACTGGAAAAATTGAGCGTGTGAGACTGTCGTCCTTCTTTTCATTAAAAAAAGCTATAAAGCAGGCTCCTTGTAAACTTACATAACTGATTTAATATTTAAGTATGCACCTCGCATAGAATTAATTATAGATAAAACATAATAAATATACATCAAAATATTGTTTATTTATGTTATTTTAATATAGCGTGTGATATTTGAAATCGTTTTAAAATGGCTTTCATTATCAATAGGTATTGAAACTTGACATTTGTACCAGAAGCATCTGTAAACAGGTTTGTGTAATATATTAAAAGCGTTCGATCTTGGAATATATTATTAAAATTATTAGTAGCATCACATAAAATAATCAGTCACTTCGAAAAACCTACACAAAACGGGAACTGGTTTTGGTATAATTTGAATATGTGTTTTAGAATGTAATCATTATTCTACTGTCTTCGAAAAAATATTTTTCTTGAACTTGAAAAGAAATTTTTCGTCTCAAGCGTCGACGTCACTTGGTACATTCCAGACCCTCGTCGGTCGACACACGTACATAGGATGAAATGAAACGAGGCATACACACTGAGACAGTTTTTAATTAGTTTATAATATAAGCATATATCTCATTAGTTTAAATAGTTATTCGTTTAAATATTCAAATGCGTCGTGGCCAACATGTTCACGGTGATCGCGAGCTCAAATCCCAAGGCACACCTCTGACTTCTCAGAGTAAATTTTGTGTTAATAGTCAATCACCACCTGTATACCATGACGATTCGGAAGAATTTCTATGGTTTGTAAGTATCCGCCGACATGTACTAGGCCAGCGTATCAGGCATTAGCCTAATGTCTCTCAATCATACTCTCGATCATATAGGAGGCTCGTACGGCGTGCCGTTCAATGGGACGTATTCGGGCTCATAAAGAGGCATAACTGTTCCAAATTTCTACAACACAGTATATTCTTATTTGATTGTCTGTACAAAATTTAGAG
This sequence comes from Hyles euphorbiae, assembly GCA_023078785.2. NCBI lineage: Eukaryota > Metazoa > Arthropoda > Insecta > Lepidoptera > Sphingidae > Hyles > Hyles euphorbiae. The sequence goes on from CM041050.1 coordinate 17,185,058, forward strand.
CCTAACATTGATATGTTTTCCAAAAATAGCTGGAAGTGTGAAGTCCGTGAATAACATCCCAACTTTGTCATAATAGAAAGAAGGAAAAATGATAACACATTCTACGTATATACTTTTCAGAAGTAATACAATTTTATTTGTGCACAAAATAAATTCAAAGACAATTTCGATTATGATAATAGAGAGAGAGGGAAATGAAATCAAAGATTCAGGTTTCGTTTCACAGACTTTTTTATTTCTTCAATCTGTAAATGTTATAAGACTGTAAATAATAATGTTGTTTAAGTTGAGAGCAGACTGTCACTGCTTCGGCACATTAAAAATACGATTTTATATCGACGAATATTCTAATCATTGTGGGATCAAGGTTACATTTGTGACCGCTAGATGTGTTCATTATTATTTATTAAGATAAATATACGCATACTATTACTTATATATTTCCATACTTATTTCTATGAAATGACACCATTTTCTTCTCCTAGATTTAACATACTGGCAACGCAAGGTCAATGCAATAGATATTTAGTGATTTATTTAATCTTAATTAATTACAAGATCATTATGCAGTCAATATATTCAGAAACGTTTATTAAAACATTCGAATGAATGTGAAGGAGAATATTATCGAGTCGGATGTCATTGGATTGTTGTATTTGATACGCTCGTGTTATAAAAGCACGCTTTATTTATCAACTTAGCGCGATTTCTTTATATTGATAGAGTACACCCTTGACCTACCATCGATGGCCAAATTATGAATTTCGATTTGTTTTACTTATGTGAGTTAGTTTAGTTAGGATTAGCACACTGAAGTGAAAGTAGGCAGGCCACGTTTGTCGCCGGAAAGATGGTCAGTGGAAGAGACAAGTGTTAGAGTGGAGACCGCGCATAGTAAACGTATTGTAGGACGTCCTGCTGCACGATGTGACGACTCGAAAAGAGCGGTGGGTAGTGGATGGATGAGAGCTGCTCAAGACTGCTGGTTGGCGCTTACTTGAGGAGGCCTACAAGACTGAATACATATGAGTTGGTGACAATTTCGGATAAATAAGAAAAATAGTTAAAATAAAACAAACAGACAATGCTAACACACTCGGTCATATAAAGTTATTAGAAATATGTAATTAAATTGGATAGAACAGTTAAAATAACAAAGGTTATCGGCAGTGGTATAATCTTTCTGTAGATTATTAAAGCTACACTTACGTGGTAGGACTCATGTTACCATCTTACAGAAAATCAGCAAGAATTAACAGTTTTTCTACTGTCTTTTGTTTGCTTAACAAGATTGCCGGTAAACCAAAAGCTGAGGGTAGGTTAGTTCTCCTTCGGTTAAGGTGGTTAATACCAATTATTAGACACGTTACCCTCGTACTCGTCGTACTTTACTGGTGGTAGGTCTCTCATATGTGAGAAGCCGCCTGAGTGGGTTCCCTCGCAATGTCTATTTCTCCCGCCAAACAGAAGTGTAAATGCACTGTTGTGTTTCGATGTAAAGGATATTGTAGCCAGAGTAACTACTGGACGTATTGAGACTTAACATCTTATGTCTCAGTAGGGTGGAATAGCAAGAATTTCTTTTGTAATTCAAGGTGTTGTTTGGTTTTGCTACTGTTCATGAGCAGTTGTATCGCATACCATCAGGCGAACGGCATACTTACCTCGCTATTATTGCAATAAAAAAAAAGGAATTTACACTCGTGCGTATCTACGTATCGTCGTATAACCGAGACAGATGGAGGCAGATCGTGAGGCGAGAAAAAAAAGAAAAATAACATAGCAGCCATGACCACACCGCCAGGAATGTAACGAAGAAGAAGACGCACGTGACACGGGAAAATTAGGAGTGTATCCGAGAATTTGAACGCGCAGCTATCTTTTCGGAATACACGTCCGATCTGTCACAAATCTACATTTTTTTATCTAAGACCAGTAAAATTTCTTTAAGTTGTAATATAATAACCGCCATATTTAGTATATTATATTTGAAATAGTACGACATTGCTTATTATTTTTCAAAAATCTATTCATTTGCACACAAACGACATTCTTATTCTGCTTAATAATCAAGTTCAACAAGTTGTTGACGTATTAACTGCACATAATATTAAAGTTTGCATAACTCCATCCTCTATACACACATAAAATATAATATTTAAATAATGATTTCGTGACATTTTTAAATATAACATTGAAAATATAGTATTGAAGCAAATATTGAGGGATTTTATAAACTTTAATAGATGTTAAACCATAATTCATATTAATATGATACACACATTTCACACTATACACACTCACGCCTTTTTTCGAGAAGGGCTAAGCAGAGGTTCTCGATAGACACCAGGACACCCACGTTTCATTTTGTCTGTTTCGTCCCACGATGTGATATGACGAGCGTATCGCCGTACCAGGAATAAATTCTTGACTACGGGCTGATAATAGAAAAATCCAATATCACTTTGCCCCACCCGAAATCCGAACCCTAAAACCTCAGCTTTGCAATCATACTGTAATACAACTGCGCCACCGAGGCAGTCATCTTAGAATGTTATTTATAAGCGAACCGAGCGCACTATCGATATTTCGATCAAAGAAATCGTGAATAAGGATTGTAGTATAATACATACATACATACATAAACTCACGCCTTGTTCCCAGAAGGGGTAGGCAGAGGCGCCAGGGGCACCCACATTTCGCCTTGTATGTTCCGTCCCACAATGTGATAGGTGGCGAGCCTATCGCCATATCGGGCACAAATTCCTGACTCTGGGCTGATACTGAATAGAAAATTCCAGTATCATTTTGCCCAACCCGGGACTCGAACCCGAGACCTCAGCTTTGTAACCGTACCGTAGTACAACTACGCCACCGAGGCAGTCGTAGTATAATAAGCGTATATATTTATAAACGAGGAGGTAAAGTTTACTTTTAACTATTTATTAAAAACTGACATCCCTTCGTGCTTAAGACAATGTGTCAAGTCGAGATTCTTGAACCTGACAGACGGACAGGTCCTGATCATTTTACATTAATATCAGTCTTTAAACAGAATAAAAAATAAAAAATTGTAATTCTCAAATCAGATCAGCCAATAAGCCAACGATTATTACTTAAAACATTGAAACTCATAATTTAAGGAAACCCTATTGAAGTGAGGCCTGCGTCTCCTCACTTAAACAGGATAGCCCTTAGTCCATACAATTCACCATTCTAGCCTTTATTGTGTCCTGCAATGTGTGCTTAGATATAAAATTGGTCAACCTGGTGATCTCAAATCTAAAAACTAATAGAACAGAAATAGCACAAAATGTGATATTAAATAATAAAATGCAAGATATATCTTTCTTGTTTATTTTAAGGAATGTAAACTATAATTGAAAACATTGTCACTATTTATATAATATTGTTAAATTTATGAGTGCCAACATGTTGTAACTCAAACCAAATTAATGCTTTGCCAAACATTGCCGAGCCAAACCATACACAGAGAATATACGAATATGCGAGTACAATAAGACAGAAAACATATTTTCATTTCTTGTAAGTCTAGAAACATTATGCGTCTAACTTTAAAGCAGCCTTATAAAAGATTGGTCAAATTTAGCGACAATACATCAAACCACATGCACTATGCATCATATCTAAGCCGAAAATCAGTCAAAGCAGAACCGAAGCTTAGTCGTTATTTAGGTTTTTTAGTTCTGTATCAGCCCATATACGTCCCACTGCAGGGCACGGGCCTACTCTACAATCGAGAGTACGATTGAGAGTGGTTAGGCCATATAGTCCACCACGCTGGCCTAATGCGGGTTGGCGGACTTACATACCATAGAAATTCTTATAAATCGCTACGGTATGCAGGTTTCCTCACGATGTTTTCCTTCACCGTTTTAGTGCGTGGTGATTGACTATCATGACTCCGAAAAGTCAGAGGTGTGCCCTGGGATTCGAACCCGCGACCACCGTGAACATGTTGGCAGCCGCGTCTAGTCCGTTTTTAGTTCTGGTCTCTTTTAAACACTTTGCACCTATGCTATGCTAATCACGTGTATGATTTTTAGTCTTATCGACGTATGTGAAAAGTTGCCACTTAAAGGAATTTAGTGTTTCGAATTTACACGGTTTATGTTAATGAACAAATATTTAATGGTTTGATTAGCTTCCTTTTTTCATGCGTTTTTTTAAGTACCTATAGCACGGATATTACCTTCGTCTGATTTAATGCCCTTATGCTGGTTCAACCCTGTATATAAATAATTATTGCATATTATTCTTTCTTATTTTCTTCTTTAACAACTTTATTTTTGAGTCACAGGGAAAGCAGGCCTATATCTGTTATCATAGGGGTTATATTTTACCGGATCATAAGGGTACCTGGGGTCATAGGGCCGATTGTATTGTCCGAAATAGTTGTTGTATGGATTAAGGTAATTGTATGGATTGTATCTGTTGTATGCAGGGTCAAATGGTCTATCTTTGCCATCTGTAATGGGTAGTGGTAGCACTGGAGTCTTGCCGTCAGCAGGGATGTGTACACCAGAAGGCCTGAATCCTGTAAAATTAGATTTAGTTTTAAAGGGATGCATTTATACAACAAAGCCTAACAGCAAGAAATCGAAATTTTCAGTATGCTAGGTAGGTATTGTCAGGTACCCAGTTCAACCACAATATCCGCAATGTGCCGGGCTGGAAGGCCAGTGCCTCAAGCATATCCCTTCCGGCCTCCTCCAGGGTACCGAAACGAGAAATTATAGCTTTTTGAATCTAATGAGACAAGCCTTGTTAGTTATAGTAGAAGTTGATAATGTTTATTTGAAACTTATTTTACTTACCATTTTCATCAGCAACATAACTAAGTTGTATAGGAGTGCCTTCAGGCGAAACATATGCGAAACTTCCTTGTACAACCTGAAACACCAGTATAGTAGGAGCACATATGTAAATGTTATAAGTATATTTATTACCGTGTTGTTAATATTTATGTCTAGACTGTCAACTAATTGGTGCACAGCCCAGGTTAAGCATGATGCGCCTTCTCATTCGCCATTAACTAGTGCTTTACTTGGTAGCCCATAAAGAAGCTAGGAACTATCTAGCGTAAAATAAAATTTATACCACATGACTCTAACCCTAAGACCACTATTTAATCAATGTTATTTTCATCATCATCATCATCAGCCCATCTGCGTCCACTGCTGGACATAGGTATCTCCTATGGACGCCACTGGACTCGATCGTCAGCCCATCGTCTCCAACCACTACCGAATCTACATCATTGTTTCTTAGATTTACGCAAATGTTACACATGGAAATAAAACTATTATTTACGGATTTAATAATAATATTAATTTTTACATTTTGTAACTTCTCGACATTTTGATTACTTTACAGCTTTCGTGGTCACGAGGCGGCCTCAACTTCAACTTCAACGAATCTACATCGATATCTTTCCAATATCGTCACTCCACCTGGTTGGATGGTGTCCTACACTACGCTTGCCAAGGCGTGGTTTCCACTCGAGAATACGTCTACCACAACGGTTGTCGGTTATCTTACAGATCCATTGTTTTATTTGAATATAATTTAGTTACCTGTGTTCCCTGTGGATTTCCAGCATTATCTATGTACGCATCTTTTAAAAATCCACTTTCTTGCGCTTGCTTGCCATCGCCAGTTGCAAAGCTAAAAAATCACCACGATCTTTAGTTATTTCTATTCCCAAAGGAATACATCCATGAAACCATAAACACCTTATAGAAAAGACTCTATTATTATTATTTTATTTTATTAGGATCACCAACATAACGTGTATTTACACTAATAACAAATCAATAATTAAAACACATGCTTAATACCGTCACAATTATAGGCGACCACGGCATGCGTATGACGTTTGGAGTTACATTTATCATTAAAAAGCAAATCAAATAATAATAATAATAATTAAACATTTATTAAATTCCTTCCTTAACCTAGATTATGTATCAGCCCATATACTATACGTCCCACTGCAGGGCACGGGCCTACTCTACAATCGAGAATACGATTGAGAGTGGTTAGGCCATATAGTCCACCACGCTGGCCTAGTGCGGGTTGGCGGACTTACATCCGCCAACCTAGATTAACAGACATAAATTGACTTAGTCATATATATTTGCTTAGGCTAGGTAACAAGCATATTGAGTTACTGCTGATGCTTAAACTAGGATAGTCCTGTACTATAAGCACCAGCTACCATCCGTATGTCGCAGGGCCTAGTTGAAATGGGTGGTAACAGGTATTTTAGATTTGTAACATTTTAGGGTAATTTAAAGTTAAAAATTAGTTCATACTTAAATGAAATTGAAATTACATGAATGTTATTGAAATATTATTGCGAACTAAAACATAAAAAGTTTACCGGATCCATTTTTTCTTAATGATAAAATAAAATACGTTTAAATTGAAATATACATTATTTAAATTTTAAAAATAATACTTATCTTAATGAAAGTACAATATTATTCGATTACTAAAACGGTGAAGGAAAACATCGTGAGGAAACCTGCATACCATAGCGATTTATAAAAAATTCTATGGTATGTAAGTCCGCCAACCCGCACTAGGCCAGCGTGGTGGACTATATGGCCTAACCACTCTCAATCGTACTGTCGATTGTAGAGGAGGCCCGTGCCCTGCAGTGGGACGTATATGGGCTGATACAGACAGATACAGACTAAATTTACGAGTCGAAAGAAAAAAATAAATGGAAATTCAAGAAAATCTAAAAATTGCAATCCACTCTGCAAGCATTATAGCTAATACATTTTCCAACATTTTTTATACGTTACTAGTTGTATCACTTACTTTATTATACAGCGTGATATTGACATCTGGTATTTAATTTAAACCACATGCTCCTAACCATCCCAGGTAACATTGTACCAAGTTTGAACAAAAACTGCCTGATAGTTTTGTCAAAAATCGCGATTTTAGGTTTCAAGGCTATTGATCAAGCCCTATAGATACCGAGTCTCTTACAGCTCAGATAAGTTTCCGAACTGAACTGAAGTTCAGCTAAGCGGTAAAAAAACTCGTATCTATATGGGGTGCCCAAAAATAGTAAGAACTAAAATCACAATTTTTGACAAAAAATCTTCTCATATTTTTTTCATACATACATACATAAACTCACGCCTTGTTTCCAGAAGGGGTAGGCAGAGGTGCCAGGGCACCCACATTTCACCTTGTATGTTCCGTCCCACAATGTGATAGGTGGCGAGCCTATCGCCATATCGGGCACAAATTCCTGACTCTGGGCTGATACTGAATAGAAAAATCCAATATCACTTTACCCAACCCGGGATTCGAACCCGAGACCTCAGCTTTGTAACCGTACCGTAGTACAACTACGCCACCGAGGCAGTATTTTTTTCAAATTATGTAAAATGTCACCTGGGGTGATGAGAAACATGTGAGTTAAAATAAGTACAATGTGTCAATATAACCCTGTATATTTTTCTAATTTTATTATTCACAAATTCAAAAATAGCCAAATCCATTTTTCTCGTTTGTTACAATATTTCACTCACCTGAAAGCATAGGTCCCGTCGCCGACGTGTTCACTAGAGTATGACACTATAGGTACAGCAGGTCCTACGCGATTTTGGAGATACTGACTATTGTAGTATGGATTATTGTAATATGGGTTGTTGGATCTAGCCAGAGCCAAAGGAAACGAAGAAGGTACAGCTGGTGCCACTGTAGGAGCCACAGGTGTAATCGTGTCAGGTAAAGGATGGGCAGTAGACACAAATCCGCATATTATTAACGTTGACGCTAATGAGCCTGCCATCCTGCAAACAAATTTCAATTTCTTCTTTATAAAAGGAATTGTATTTACAGAATTACATTGAAAGGCATGATTGATATGAAACTATTTTTTTAAATCATACTAAACATTTATTATCAACTACGAAATATTGATTATAATATTTGTACATTAGCTCCTTATATAAGCTTTTTCCGTAGTTGTTACCTACGGCATGCCTGGATCTAAATATAAAAACAGTTACAGCCTTTCATTGGTCCGCATTTACATGAATTAAATGTAATCCAATTGATACGGAAACATTTTGCAAAAAAAAGTTACTAAAAAGATGTAATTACTTTGCTGAAATTACCTTTATGAGTTTCACAAATCCGACTGCACCCGTACTCAAAGTATTACTGCTAATGTGGGAACCGAGTACTCCATTTATAGGCAGCGGGGTTACTTTTTACTGATATTTTTTGTTATGCCATCACTCAAACGTGAGGCTCACACATGTCTTTAACCAACCGATAACAATTTGCCGTGTTATAGTTGAGGCTGTTCACAAAACCCCAGTGCCACGACCAACAACTTTTGGTAGTAACTAAAAATGTGATTGATATTTTATTATGGTAGTAGTATGTAAGGTAGTAGGTATAATTGTCGAAAGAAAAAAATTATTATCTCATTTAATCCTATTACTGATCAAATACTCTTATATTTAAGTCCATCTATCAGAATGCAAAGCGTAATCCGCCCAACACCACTAACAGCCGCTGCCAATAAACAAACCCAATCCAAAATTTGCCGTTTTAGATTGACAGCTCAATCGTTTTTCTGATACTATATTGCCAATAATCAACCTCAGTAGTGAATAAACTATGGCAACATGACAGGAGACCAATCGAAAAGTAGAAAACAATTGACAACAAAACAGATTAACTTCAATCTAATTTTTTTCGATTGATTATTGGCATCGGCCGTTAGTGCGTTTTGGTTTTAATAAATAACGCGCTTTCTGTATAGACCAGGGACCTTTGTTTTGGTTCAAAGGTCTACAAAATATACCACATTTTATGTAAGAATCGTGGCTCGAATGATGTATTCGTCATTTGTTGATAAGCTAAATTAAGCCTTAACAGCGAAGGAAAACGTCGTGAAGTAACCTGTATATTGTAATAATGTTTTAAGAAGATGTTCCATACATGTGAGGTCCACCAACCCGCACTCAGCTAGTACGGAAGCATGCAATGATCATTCAAAATTATCCAAGATCAAAATAAATTTCTGTTGAAAATGAATACTCCGTACATAGGGACTCAATACAATTTGAAAATGAATTTTGTAATATCTTCCCAACAATTAATTAAAAATATGACATCATTTCTAAATCGCACATAAAATGCTTCACAATTAATTAAAATAAGGTCAAATGTTTTGTTACCATTATGCTTAATACGAGATATGAATCTCATCAAGTAATTAATGACCACATAACATCAATGTTAACGAAGTAAATTACACATCTTACAGCATTATTGCGTTTCTTAATAGCGATTTTACATTGTTTCTTTGGTTTCTTTTAATGGTAACTATATCAATGCGGAAGTTTTAAAACGTTTTAAATACTTTGGGTTTGTAACTACGTTCAAACTTTACGCCTAATAGCTGCCAAACCATTTAAATACATATGTTTATATATTTCATCTAAACTCTATTGACGTGTGGCGATATTTGGAATTACAAAAAAATATATCTATAAACCAAAAATGTAGTCCATTGTGTTTTTACTATTAAGTATTTTGGATATAAACAGACTTAATTTTCCGAAGAGATATTTATTGAATTGTTTAAAGACATGAACAGAACAATACATTTATAATATAACTATAGAAAAAATCAACATTAAACCAAACATTGCATTCTCCAGTAGTCAACCTCATTTTTCCAGAAGTCAGTGACCTCATACCCTGTAGTCAGCCCTTCACTTATTCTCGCATTTTTAGCATAGAAATTCTTTATTTGAAATATATCGTGTACCGATAAAAAAATGGCGACGAATCTAGTCATTTCTTCGGCAGCTGTGGAAAAGAACGAGTGAATCTCGTCTACCCGATATGCTAATGGTTTCTAAGTATGCATATTAGTTAATGTGAAGACATGAATGCGATCAAAATTTGTTTTAATGATAACAATGTCAACAATTTTCAACACTATAAGAAAATAAACTCTGAAATGGCTGAGTACTGGTGCGGGGCTGACTACTGGGTCTCGTACCCTATTTAACATATTGTTTGATACATGTTTTCATATTATAAACAACAAGCAATTACTTTCATAATCTAATAGTATTAACATGTCCCGTATCATTAAATGTGAAGAAAGAAAAACTATTTCTAATATTTTGACAACAGCATAAAAAAATCAATTCGGACACCAAATGATCTAAGACAATTAATATGTATATTTTTTCTAATGCCATGATTTCACCGTATTATCTTTCACTTTGAATATATTAACCTCATATATTTGAAATCTCAAATGTAAAAAGGTATGAGGAGCCTAGTGATGGGATATTCGGATTCGCCCAAATGGCGACTGCATTTAGTGGAAAACCCACTCATGGTGGCCCAAATGTTCCGGGATATAAAACGATTTTCTTCTGTTTCGAACAGACCGAAATACATAGCATGAAATAAATACCATTTCAATTTGAATTTTCTCTGCAAGCAGGGGGATCAAGGAATAATCATTCAACATTTCTTACCTCAAATAGACTTCAACGAACGCTGTCAATCAAAAATGGAAACACTAAAATTGGTATAAGATTTATATTATTTTACTGGTGGTAGTCCGCCAACACGCACTAGGCCAGCGTGGTGGACTACATGGCCTGACCACTCTCAATCGTACTCCCGATTGTAGAGTAGGCCCGTGCCCTGCAGTGGGACGTATATGAACTGATACAGATACTGGTGGTAAATCTCTCATATGTGAGATGCCGCTTTGGTAGATACCAGAGTAATGTCTATTGTTCCCGCTAGACAGCAGTGTAAATGCGCTGTTGTGTTTCGGTTTGAAGGATATTGTAGAGAGAGTAACTACTGGAAATAATGAGACATCATGAGGCATGGCGAGCGCATTGTAATGACAAACATTGCTTTATAATTTATGGTATTTTTTTGGTTTTTCTACTGTCCATGAGCGGCCGTATAGCTCACTATCAGGCAAATTACATAGTCGTCTCGCCATTCAATACAATAAAGAAAATCTGAAATTCTAAGCATCTATATGATCATTACTCATTATTTAAATAAAATGTAATTTAAATTTATTTATTAACTACAAACAATATTGCGTATTATCTATAGCTTGGCTAGCGGATCAACGAAGCGGCTAACAGTTTTATTTTTTTCGTCTCCACGAAAGCGTATACATACATGCATATTTAGTACTGGCCTGTATGTTTTTTAATATAGGCCAATCAAGTCAGCGTCATTTAACATTCCATAAAGACTGCCATAAAGAGAGCCATAGCCTAACTTCTCTTTAGCGAACCCTTGACAAAGAGAAAATCCGTGCCCTAGAGTGGTTTGTTTACGGGCTAAATATTTTTTATTAAAGGAAACATACATAACCACAGACTTGATGCTATTGCAATCGAAAAATGTAGTGTAAATAGCTAGACACGTTTATGGAATAATAACTATAACAGATGCAAAATTTGAATCTAAACGTGTAGTAAAAGGACAGCGCGAGTCGAAAATAGTTGATGGATTGAGTGTGAGATAATAATATTACAACGAAACGAGCGGTCAGCTTAGAGGTCGTTTCAGTCGGAGAAATGTATAAAAGATGTTGAGAGAAGCATAGAAGCATCAGTCGGTCGTCAGGTGCCAACTCAAATCATTCAAAATGAAATCGGTGTGTTACGTTCTCTACTAATTAATTTTGTATTAATAATTACATCTCTTATGAAGTTAATTATAGTCCTATCTCTTTATAGAATCTAAAAAGTGCAATATTTCTAAATAATTTCAATTATTGGGTTTATATAATAAAAGTTTTAGAGTTTATATTAATATTGTTTGTTTGTTCAGATCATCCTCGTCGCTCTTGCCCTTGTGGCCGTTGCTGTCGCTGCCCCCGCTGAGCCGCCCAAGATCCTCAAATCAGTATTCGAATCCAGCCCCGAAGGAGCCTACGACTTAGCGTAATTAATTCAAACTTTTATTTTAGCATTTCCAAGTTTCATTCTCATGCGCCTCTTTAGACTCAGGATCAACATTGTCTAGCGACAATTATAATCTACAAAAATAAGCTAGCTTATTAGGTAATCTGTACTAATATTCATTTTACCTGAGATATGATCTTACGTAATTTAGCAGTCTCTAATAAGTTGTGTAGGAAAATAGATTATGCTTATCTAATAATATTTTTCGTTTGTTCTCCAATAGATTCGAAACCGATGATGGCACATCCCGTAATGAGAAGGGAGAATTAAAGGCGGTCGTTGACGACGAAAAGAACACCCGCTACGTTGTGGTCGTCCGCGGATCTTCCAGCTACGTCAACCCCGAGGGCAAGGTTGAGACCATCAGCTACGAAGCCGACGAGAACGGTTACCGCGCGTTCGGAGACTCCATCCCCAAGGCCCCCGCCAGGAGATAAGCTTCCACTAGCGTAGTGTACCTGACCTTAGAATAAGCAAACGCCCACGCCATAACTCGGGACTGTACGAGCACGCATCAGCCGTACATTCCACAAGCTCTCTTTAATTGATGCGCACTGCCATATTTTGTGCAATATGTTAATTGTTATGTTTTACCAACGTACTTGTTATGTTTTACCAACGTACTGCACGAACTCAATAAATTAAAAATCAGATAATACAATTGGAAAATTTTATTTTATCTTTAACAAAGGTAAACATTAAATTTAAATAGAAAGACGCTATTCTGTTTAAGGATCTATCTGAAATATATAATATTGTATTATAACACTCCTTCTGGAATTGACCGCTCTATGATCAGCATCAGTAAGAATCCTGTCTAAATGTGTCTGGATGTCACCTGTCCTTCAAAGTCCTGACCACAAGAGCCAAAGAATACACTACTGAGAGTGGCCGGTACCGATTGTGGCTTCCAGATGCACCACATGGCTAGTGACTCGTACCTGTAACTGATGCTCATGATAATATGATACCTTACCCAGGCGTGCTGTAACTCATTACCGACCATCAAAGATATGCCAGTTCATAGCTCACTATACCTCCTTTATTTCATCATTTTTCCTACAATCCATTGACAATATCACTCCTCGTTTTAACGAGATTGTTAAAAGATTTCGTACACTTACTGAAATCATATCAACCATAACCAAATGATTGCAGAAGTATTGGATCAATTCAGTAGATTTTGTATTCAAAATATTATTAACAGTTTAAATTATTTTTGAAGAAGGCAGATCCATACTGTAATGTTACCTATACAGAGTCTTATAAATATGATAGTTTTCTTGGACTACGAAAGGAATGGGCCTGTTCAACCGTGGTGGTTAATTTTCTCATAGAAAAGCGCCGGCTTTACTTACGTGTTTCGTTCGATGAATGAGATTGCGGAAGGCCCAATACCCCTTTTCTTCTTTAGTCCTTTTTCCTTACCGAACTTTCTTTTTATTCAACAAATTATAATTGTAATAAATATCCGGTTGAATATTGATTGAAAATAATAATTTACACGTCGCGACCACTAAAAAAAATATTGCAGCATTTTAAACTTTTCGGGTTACCTAGTTATGGGACACTTCGAGTTTGTTTTAGTTGTTGACCTCAATATTGTTTATTAATGTATCAGGGAATCAAAAATTCTGGGGGGGATCAAAATTATCAAACTATTCTATATATTGCCTCAATTCTATTTTTTACAATCAAAAGGCATTAATTCTGCCTTTAGAAATGTGTTTTACGAGATAATATAACCCTATAAGTATTTATTATCTGTTCAATCATTATTTGCCGATATTATTACTATTTATTTATTTTTTAACTTTAGTGTATTGAGTGCGTGGTGGCCTGTTGGTAAATGGACTAGACGCGGTTGCCCACATGTTCACGGTGGTCGCGAGTTCGAATCCCAGGGCACACCTCTGACTTTTCGGAGTCATGTGTGTATTGATAGTCAATCACCACGCACTAAAACGGTGAAGGAAAACATCGTGAGGAAACCTGCATACCATAGCGATTTATAAAAATTTCTATGGTATGTAAGTCCGCCAACCCGCACTAGGCCAGCGTGGTGGACTATATGGCCTAACCACTCTCAATCGTATTTACGATTGTAGAGTAGGCCCGTGCCCTGCAGTGGGACGTATATGGGTTGATATAGAATATAGAATTGCTGGATGCTTTCCAATACCGACGGTAAGTAATCTTGAAACCAATTAAACAAAGAATGCGCTGAACAAGACGGAATTTTTCAGAGCTCTGTCATCAGCATATGCAGGTTTGCCGCGGAAAATTAATTAATCGGGGCGGAACGCTAAAAGGACGCGTACGCATCACAATACAGTACTGATATTTTCTATGCACGAAAGGTCCAAAAGCAAAAATGGTCCAAAATGGTGCATAAATTTATCAATATACCTAATTTTTAGTTACTACCCATACTTACATTTATCATTAATTTTACGCTAGTCAAAAGAGAAATTCACAACATTTTCAATTGTATATGAAGTCGGCTAAACCTTAATTTAATAACTTAATAAGACATGATTATATTTAAAACAATAACTTATGCATATCAATTTCATTTTTAATTTTCTGGGTGAGGCTCATCATATTTGTCCAGTTTAAATTTTGGTTCTAGAGTTTAAATTCCAACGGTAATAAGTCTCTTCGGTAAAGTGTGTAAAAGTCTAGCCTTCTAACAATTCTAATAGTTGTAACCCATAAATGATGTTTCATTTATATGGAAATAATAAGTTTTGCATAGAAAAGTAATTTAAGTATGTTAATTAATTAATTAACGAAATTCTAGACTGATTTAAGTTTGTTTCTCAAAAAGGTAGAAAAAAATGTAGACTATAAAACAATCTTAAGTGCCTGATTGTGCGAAAGAGTATATTCACAGCATACTTAATCGTTGTGTAGTGAACCGGATGTAATGGTAGATTATATTTGTCATAGATAAATAAAATCATCAAAATTAATTATTTGATTTTTAATTTATTGAGTTCGTGCATTATGTTGGTAAAACATAACAAATAACATATTGCACAAAATATGGCAGTGCGCATCAATAAAAGAGAGCTTGTGGAATGTACGGCTGATGCGTGCTCGTACAGTCCCGGGTTATGGCGTGGGCGTTTGCTTATTCTAAGGTCAGGTACACTACGCTAGTGGAAGCTTATCTCCTGGCGGGGGCCTTGGGGATGGAGTCTCCGAACGCGCGGTAACCGTTCTCGTCGGCTTCGTAGCTGATGGTCTCAACCTTGCCCTCGGGGTTGACGTAGCTGGAAGATCCGCGGACAACCACAACGTAGCGGGTGTTCTTTTCGTCGTCAACGACCGCCTTTATTTCTCCCTTTTCATTACGGGTTGTGCCATCATCGGTTTCGAATCTATTGGAGGACAAACGAAAAATGTTATTTTATAAGCATAATCTATTTTCCTATACAACTTTTTAGACACTACTAAATTACGTAAGATCATATCTCAGGTAAAATGAATAAAGTACAAATTACCTAACATCTTTAATTACCCATAGGTAATTTAATTAACCCATACTAAAGAGGCGCATGAGAATGAAACTTGAAAATTGTAAAATAAAAGTTTGAATTAATTACACTAATTCGTAGGCTCCTTCGGGGCTGGATTCGAATACTGATTTGAGGATCTTGGGCGGCTCAGCAGGGGCGGCGACAGCGACGGCCGCAAGGGCAAGAGCGACGAGGATGATCTGAACAAACACACAATATTAGTATTATAATTCAACTCAATAATTGAAACGATTCTACAAAGAGACAGGACTAAAAATTCACTTCATAACATAATTAGCACGAAAGTAATTAGGAGAGAATCCTAACACACCTATTTCATTTATAATTATTTCAGTTAGTGTTAATAGCACCATGCTTCTACGCTTCAAATATATTTTATACATTACTGATTTTCATTGTAATATTATTATCTCACAATCAGTCGGTCAACTATTTTAGGATAGAACCTAAGTTAGTTATTGGTCGTTTCCATCGGAGAAACTAATAATAGAGATTTTGAAAAAAAAAAAACTACACCTCACCAAACGATTACAAATTTAAATTTAGCTGTATTATGCCATAGACATATCCAGCTCCAAACACCTCGAGTTAATATACATATATCTTTGATGATAGAAATATATTGATGAACTTTTTAACTTCAATAACTTTACAACAAAACTCATGCTTACGTTTTTTTTTTATTTTTAAACTATATATTCAAATGTAAAATGATATGATTTATTAGAGCATGAATATAATATTTAACGTTACGTATTTTGTCTTAGTTTTGTATTTGACACAGGTTGACTTAATACTTAAGTTCTTTTTTTTTCTATTGCTTAGCTTATATGCTTAGCGTAAGTGCCACAGTATGCAATTTAGCACAGTAAGATATTGGTTAGTCTATATATGCAATTGACTTACATTTTTACCATACTTTTTATCGTAAAAAAATAGTAATAGTTACACGTCAAAACGTCCATGATCATAATTACCTTATGAATTAAAAATTAATTAAATCTATACATTTTGTAATATTATAAATCTAAGATCGCAGACGATACTTTTTTCATTTTTTATTCATTTTTGGGGAGATCCCTCATTTCTTTGACATATAAAAAAATAAATTAAAATTGGGCATACTTGGAATATTTACTTCTTACAAACAACAATATAAGAATTAATTGCATCAAAATAGATAATTATAAAGTATAAAGTGAGTGAATTGTCCTTAAAGTAAAAATGTTTCAAACATTAGGCTAGATATATATAATATCACTGTTAATATCACAATTAAATGTTAAAATAATGCTACACACGTACCAATTTCATTTTGAATGAGTTTGGTGTGTCTTCGTTGGCACGCAATGAGCAACTGATTTCCAAACATCGATGACAAAACTTTATATACACTCATCCGGTCCTGACGGCCTTTAGCATGACATCACATTTTTTGTGTTATTTTTCCATGTTGCAAATGTTTGATAAGTTTTCTATATCTTTACTATCGCAGCAGCCATTTTACTCATACATATATGAAAATACTAAGGAAAATGCATATATGTATACAATCATATCATTATACTTCTCTTCATTTTATGGGTATTTTTATACATGCATAAGTACATATACAAATATTAACAAAATATACTCGCCGTCGGAGAGGCTGAAGACACAAGCATCCGGTGGTAAGGATCCCAAAGTGAGGAACCATACGTGCCGTGACAAGACATACTGCCTTCTGATTCTAGCTCTTCACCTAACAGACCATTAGGAAAGTCTGGAGATGTTGGTCGTAGCTTTTTTGTATCCCTGTCATCATATTAAATAAATTTATTTACGATATACTATGTTTTGATTCCAGAATTTTACATACATCATTATTATGTAGCTACAAAGATTTCTCTATGAATGTAGACAGTTCTTTTCTAATAATTTCTCTACTATCCTGTTGTTTTTTTCTGACTTCTTCTTCTTTTCAAATATAGTTTGGCTCCACCGTTTCATCGGTGATTTTGCCAATCTCATGTAGTATGTTGAGAGATTTTCTGACTTACATATATTGATAAGCTCACGTATGAATATATACCTGAAGATACACAGAGATGTCACAAGTAACACCCACAGTTCGCCAAACATATTTATATCCTAAAATATAACACTAAGCGAGCCTATAGCCTTGTTGTGGACATATACAAACTCTGAACAATAAACATGAACATTTCTAAACTGAAAACTGGTCGAAAGGGACAGTCCCGTCCTCAGAATGGAATATAGAACCTCTCAGTCCATAACACACATACCTTGTAACTGGACTAAAGTGACCAAATATTTTTTCTTTAATTGCCGTATCGCTTATACGGTCGCTCATGTATAGTAGCAAAACCAAACAACATCATGGATAACAAAGAAATGCCATGGAATCCTGAGACATGAGGTCTTAAGTCACGATATGTCTAAAAGTTACTCTGGCTACAATTTTCTTCAACCCGGAACACAACAGTGCATTTACACTGCTATTTTGCAGGAGAAATAGACTGTCGCATATAAGAGACCTACCGCCAGTAATTATGACGACCAGAATCAAAAAATATTAATTACATTTTATAATAATAAGTTTCCAACCTTGATATGAGAACATACACAGTTTCAGTCCACCTTGCATATACCTACCAAACGGCATTATTTATTCTCTGCAATAATTTTATACAGTCATTAGATGTCTTAATTGGATCTGAATCACAAGGTACTTGATGTCCAATAATATGGGTTTAGCCGGTAACATATACAATGAGTAATGACATAAGTACGTATGTTTAATCTTACATTCATTTATTGTCATAGTATGTACAGTGAAGTAATATATAAATAACACCATACATAAGCACACGCTTCTATCCCCAAAGGTGTAATACGGAAACCTTCATATTTTACCAAAATACCATTAAAAGGTTAAATAACTTAAAATGTAAAGTTCAAAGTTTCATATTTAAAAATAGAACCCTTTGATCCGTCCAAGAGGTAGACCAAAGAAACGCTGGTTAGATATCGTCAAGGAAGATATAAGGGATATGCCGAATATCGGGCGACATTGAGAAAAATTAACTGGAAGGCGGAAGAAAATTATAATAACTTTTACAATATTTCTAAGATAATATTAATTACACTCCCTCCGTGGTGCAGTTGGTTAGACACCTACTGTGAACCTAATGACAGCAAGTTCGATCCTCACACCGAAACAAATATTTGACCCACATGTATTTGTTTCGAGTCTGTATGTTTCTGAGGCCGAAGTCTCTCGTAGTTTATGATATCCACAATAGAAGATACAATCTTATGACTATGTACGTAGAATTAGGACTATTTATGTAACTGTTGTGTGTATTTATTTATAATAGTAATCTTAGTGCTTTGAAAGTTTTGGTTTTTTATGGCCTACATTTGTAAATTTTGAGAAACTGTGTATAGAATTACCTGTACTACACCGTGTAATAATTCTGTCATTCACCGATGTCTATTAACAGCGATGACCTGTGCCACCGAAACACGGTCGCCAATAGCGAGCCTCTTACCAAATGTCAAGGTCACTCAATGACTTACAGAACAAACGAACCCGGGCTTATGGCATTTTATGGTCACTAAGTTATAACATAAAAAAATTATTCAATAGCCAATTTATCAAGCTATACAAATTATTAATTTCACTTTCATTTCCTAACGTCCATAATTAATCAAAAAAAAACTTTATTGAATCGATATCGTTAAAACCAGTACGTAAAACGATGAGCTCCGCGACGTGACAAAAAATGCAATAAAATATGTGGTCATACTAGAAACCATTTGAATCGAGGTAATCTATAAAAGACTTTGTTTCAAGCTTTGAAGCATCAGTCACTTATCAGGTCCCGACCGAGACTAACATTCAAAATGAAATTGGTACGTCCGAGATACTTTTCACTGGTCAAAATTATTAAGGAATATTATACTTAAATATTTTTTATACAAATGGATATTGTGGTATGCGATAAATTGGTTAATTACGTGTGATGTTATAAATGAAAGTGTTTGCGCAGATCATCCTCGTCGCCGTCGCCCTTGTGGCAGTCGCCGTCGCCGCTCCCACGGAGCCCATCAAGACCCTCAAATCTGAATTCAACTTCAACCCTGAAGGCAGCTACGTTTACGGGTATGTGCATTCCTGTTTTTTTTTATTTTGTTTCCTAATATCATAAAATAAGCTACGACTACAATTCGATACGTTCAGTCTATATCAAAACTTCGAAGATTTTGCCCATAACAATATCGAAAATAATGCAGGAGTCTTTGTGTGTATGTGTGTTCCCTAAGGACTCTCAAAGGATATACATATTTAAATCCAATGTTCAAGCATTCATCAGATACTGTAACGTTTATTAGCGATTAAATTATCAAAATAATAAGCCAATTTATTTTTTCATATTGTACTTCTCATGGAACGGCTCTTTTGAGAATTGGAAATTAGAGAAGGGGCGGAACGGGAAAGAAAACGAAGAAAAAGAAGCGGTTAGGTTGCTAGGTTGAGTCTAAATACACAATGTCAGTTAGTATGGGAACTAAGACAATATGCGTATGGAATGAGGTCAAAAAATATGCACCCTTGTAGCCTGGAATTGGATGCTGGATGAAAATAGTGTCTAAGTTTAAAGATTATGAAAATAATTCATATATGAACATCGTACAAAATTATGCTTAGCCTACACTATTTACTGTTACTAATATTACTGAACTACATAAAATCATACGACGCGACGACCACAATTTGACAGCGCGACGATATGTTCCCACAGAATATCCCACGACAGCTTGTAACCGCTTTTATATTCTTACTAAAACCTGACACTGTGAGGCTTGTAGCTCGATGGACACATGTTACTGTGACAGTCAAGATTGGGGTAGATCTGCCTCGGTGGCACATTTGTAGTACGGTATGATACCAAAGTTGAGCTCTTGGGTTCGAATCCCGAGTCGAGCAAAGGAATATTGGATTTTTTATTCAATATCAGCCCAAAGTCAAAAATTTATGTCTAATATATTGACTGGATCCCTATCACATCGCGGGATCGAACATATAAGGCGAAATGTGGGTGGCAGCACCTCTGGTTATCCCTTCTGGGAATAGGCGAGCTTATGTATGTATGTATATTTCAATTAAGTTTTAGGGCAATCTGTCTCTATCATATAACATATCCCAATTAATTTAATGTTTTGTGTACTTTCAGATTCGAGACTGAGAACGGTATTGTCCGCTCTGAGTCCGGTGATGTGAAGGAAACTGTTGACGAGGAGAACAAGCCCCACAGAGTGGTTGTTATGCGCGGATCTTACAGCTTCGTCGACGACAAGGGAGCCCCCCACACCGTCACCTACGTCGCTGATGAGAACGGTTTCTCCGCACAGTCTGACGACATCCCTGTCGCCCCAGTCGCCAGGAGATAAACCAATCCCGACCACTGACTACAGCTAGAACACTAATGAACTCGTCAGCATAACACACGGAACTAAGTGCAGCGTCAACTGTACTTTATTGTTGCTCATTGTATCTACTGCCATATTTTGTTACGAATTTATTTTAAGTGTTGTAATTAACAACGTGATGCAAATAAAGAGTATAATTATTTTCATTTAACTTTGTCTCTTAATTTCATCTGTCATTTCAATCCGAATAAATTGTATTGTATTGTATTGTATCAGCCCATATACGTCCCACTGCAGGGCACGGGCCTACTCTACAATCGAGAGTACGATTGAGAGTGGTGAGTGGTGGTGGTGGTGAAGTGCGTGGTGGCCTGTTGGCAAAACGGACTAGACGCGGCTGCCAACATG
Organism: Hyles euphorbiae; assembly: GCA_023078785.2. NCBI lineage: Eukaryota > Metazoa > Arthropoda > Insecta > Lepidoptera > Sphingidae > Hyles > Hyles euphorbiae. Next base: position 17,206,479 of record CM041050.1, read on the forward strand.
TTCATGGTGGTCGCGGGTTCGAATCCCAGGGCACACCTCTGACTTTTCGGAGTCATGTGTGTATTGATAGTCAATCACCACGCACTAAAACGGTGAAGGAAAACATCGTGAGGAAACCTGCATACCGTAGCGATTTATAAGAATTTATATGGTATGTAAGTCCGCCAACCCGCATTAGGCCAGCGTGGTGGACTATATGGCCTAACCACTCTCAATCGTACTCTCGAATAAATTGTCGAATTAAATTTAAATGACGCGGGTTAAACCGTAATTGAAGAACGATAAAATAATTTTAAAATCGCCAAGAATTTCTGGCAGGCATGCCATTAAATGAACAAAAGTTTTGTAGTTTTACAGTAACGTAAATTATTGAAGATATTTTATTGCGATTGCATTACGATTTACGAGCATGTAGCTTGCCATTGCAGGGCAAAGGCCTATGGACAGACATATTGAATTATTTTATGTACTACATCGATAAATTTTGTACTACTATCGATAAAGTTTATTTAATACAAATAATATACCGGGTATATCAAGACTGCTACCGAAAACGAAGTCGGGTGGTAGTTTAAGTGACTACAAACACAATGCAACAAAAAAAGTCGCAAAGAAACGCGACAATATTTTTTTTATAATTTTTTAAATGTCATCATTTTTGGGTGGTAAATCCATAATTTAAACTAATTTATACCTTAGAGTCTTTATAAATAAAAGGATAAACACTATTATTTTAGGAAAAAAAATGTATTTATAACCCAAATACGACCATATGAAAAAAATAACAAAAAAAAAATTGTCGCTTTTTTTGCAACATTTTCTGTTGCATTGTGTCTGAAGTCGCTTATACTACCACCTGGTCTCGTTTTCGGTAGCAGTCTTGATATACCCTGTATAAGAACGTTGAAAAAAAAACTGCTGTGCCCCCTGGTGAATTGTCTGAATCAATCAAATTCGAACCCATCACTAAAAACCGCATCAAAATCAGAGTAGTAGTTTTGAACAAAAATGGCAACTTTGGCTTGCACAAACATCCTCTCAACCCAAACGCATATTTCTACTGTTCCATACCGTCGAGGCTAACAAATGAATTTAAACAAATATTTTTTTAAACGATACCTAATACTAACGATAAATCGTAGGAAATAGTAAACGTACATTTATAGCACGCAATATTATATATTATATTACAATGACCACAAATCGAACGTGATACGATAGTTCACTGGCAGTGCAAGTATATTGAATAGAAGAATACGAGTAGAAGACAGAAGATATTTCGTGAATATATAATGTCATTATTTAATTTTAAACATAAAACTACTAATTCAAAACAAAAAACGAAACAAACGAGACCTTACCCTGCTCCACAGAGCTAAAAGCCATAAATAAACTGCAGCTTACAAAATAACAACCTACTTCAAAACCTTTATAATATAATTCAAATAAATTACAATAAAATTATAATATTTTATTGCAGACCAAGTATTTTTAGTGTTTTTAGTACATAATAAATTACTATTGTTAGTGAAAGTTCTTAATCAAAACAAACTATAATATAAAAAAACTACAAAGTTAAAAGACGTGGACTACGCACTGAGCAATACTTCACTACATACTACACAGCAAAGTCGCGTCCCTATGTATACTTCGATCTTTAAAACTAAGCAATGGGTTTTGATGCGGTTTTCTTTAATAGATAGAGCGATTCAAGAAGAATGTGTCATTCATACATAATATAGTAGAATTATTTATTTGCAACCGGGTGAAGCTGGGCTGGGCCGCTAGTAGCAAATTAAGCTAATGTACCTGTTCTCCACCCTAGAACAGTCCCACCTATCACACAGTTCTCTTAGGATCCTGCTGGAGGTTGTACCCTAAACAAGAGGGATGCACAGGTTTGTTTATTGCCAGCCACCACAATCATGCCAAATGCATTAGCATTACCATGGCAAAACCGTGGCAGGTCAAACAAAAAGGATTGCATTAGATATATAATTATTGTACCATTTTATGATACTATGTAATATAATTTAATATAATACAAGTAGCAAATAATATTATAAGCTGGCGGTGACTTTGAGGTTTGCAGGCGATGCATATACATACTCAAGAATATGTTATGAGCTACTAAGTATATGTAAGTATTATAAAATTAAATGGTTCATTGCCCTCATAGTTCTCCAGAAATGGATGAAGATGAATGAATGTAAGAAGATAAACAGGAAATCGGCAGCAACATTATAAATTAAATCTTCAACAGCTAATAATTCACGATGCGCCAACTCCGTAAGTTTTAAGTAAATAAAAAAGAGTCCATTGTTTGCAATGAAATTTATAGTATTTTTCTATTTCTAGTCCTTCACGTTTTTGTGAAAATTTGATACAGAGATAGATTACAGCTTGGAAAAGGACGTAGGCTCCCGTTGATTGTGAAGAAGAGTCTTGAAAGAGTTGAAATCAAGGATGAAAGTTTGTATGGAAATATCTAAAGTCTAAACTGTTGAAGTTATAGATGTCAAACTTGGCACTTTAGTTCCTAATTTTACATAATAACTGCTTAATTAAAATTAAACCTAAATGGGTTAAATAAGGTTGGAAATGTTTAATGAAAATCGAAACCTCTGAAGTTATTTCTATGAAAATGTATACTTCAGCTCTTAATTATAATATAAACGAAAAATAATGGTATGCAATAATTGTGGAAAGGCAACATTATAGGGCTGAAATAAGCGATAAAATATTATATCGAAAATCATATCCGCTAAAGCTATTGATGTAAAAATTTCGTAATTGGGCTAAATACAATAGAAAATAATGTCATGCATATATTTTTCTTTATTAGCCCTGAAAGAAGGAAAAAGCGTTAATTTTTCGAGTGAAGTTTCTCAGCTTTGTTTGGGATAAAAATGAATTGGTAGAAAACACTAAGCTCATAAAAACTTTATATTTATTTTGTGGCTTAAATTACTTGACTTCCATTTTAAAGTTTTGTTCATTGATCCGTTTGTTCTCAAATCTAATATCTGAGGCACCATTTGTTCTAAAAATCAAACTTTGGAGTCAGAATTAAAAATTTTAGCTTCTTTTGAACTTGTTTGTTATTGATCTGATTTATCTTTAAATCGATATCTAATACATCATTATTAAACAATGTGAATTGAAATTTGTGGCCGCCATTTTGAACTTTTATGTTTTCACAATCTACATTAATATTAAAAAATAAATAGATATTTGAATGCAACCTTGAGATTTTTATTATTATAATTGTTTTTGAAGCTCTACCAAAAATATAGGTATACTATGCTTTGTTTTTGCATAAGAGGTCTCAATGGGTGAAGTAAAAGATTTTTTATAGTTAGATTGAAGGGAAGTATTTTACGGAGATGTTATAATATACTCATGAACATTTATGAAGCTATACAAACTCTTAATGTGGCTTTCAATTTATATAATCTGTAAAAAAAAACATAATTTTGGAAACTGAAAACAAATAAATATCATATTTAATTATAGTATGCATTATTCATGAATAAAATGATGTTGAATGCCAAAGAATGATATGATGTTACATAATAGGTTTTTTTTTTTTTTTTTCAAAAAAAATCTATTTCTATATTGTTTTACCAGTACATAGTTCAGTGCCGCGCCGTGACAAAAACCAGTGACCGGCCGAAATTTCGGATTCGATTTCGGTTTCGGCTGAAAAATAAAAAAATATGTAATTTTGAATTATTGAAGTTATCTTTTGCGGTTGAATGTTTTATTCTCATTAAATTCTAATCCATTCTCAGCTTTATGATTTCCTTTCCAAAAATAAACTCTTAAATCCTCCCCAATCCGGGTTTCGTCCTGGTCATAGCACCACTACTACTCTGATTCATATTACGGAAGGCATCAGATCAGGCATGGAGCAAGACCAGGTGACTGTTCTTGCTCTGCTGGACTTCAGTAATGCTTTTAACGTCGTCTATTACGATGTGTTACTTTGCATTTGCATGCACAATACACAATATGGAGATACATATCTCCAATGGTAGATGATTGGTTTAGTAGTAACTTGTATGGACGCCAGCAACGCATCAGTGTGGAGGAAAGCTTTTCTACTGGTTCCCTGTCTCTACTGGCGTACTTCAGGGCGGCGTGCTATCTCCTCTTCTCTTCGCTCTTTTTTTAACTCCATAACTAAACAACTTCAATCCTCCTACCACCTCTACGCTGATGATCTCCAGATTTACGCTAAGGCTACTTTAGACAAGATGATTGACTTTATAAACCTTGATATTCAACACATCTCACAATGGAGTAACGCTCACGGCTTGTAGATTAGGTAATCCCTCGAAAACCCAGGTCAGTGTTATCCGCAGCCCCAGGATGACCTTAAAGCTAGATTGGACTAATCTTCTACCTGTCTCTTATAATGGTACCACCAACGAAGGTACCATACAACGACTCCGTTCACAATATAAGTCTACTTATAAACAAGTCCTGGGGTCCTCAGCTTCGAAAATTAAGTCGAAAGCTGTTTGCTTCAGCAAAGTCCGTGCGAAGGTTAAGCAATTTTCTACTCGTTGCCACGAAAATATCGCGTACGCATACATTCCTACTCCCTATCTTTGATTATACTAATTTTGCATTAGTTTCATATTTGGTTTACGCAAATATGACCATGTTTCTGAGTTTCGTCTTAAGCTCAAGTGGTTAACCATACGGCTTCGTCAGAATACTCACACTCTTTCGCTTTTATATAATACATACTGGGTATCACAAGACTGCTACCGAAAACGAAGCCGGGTGGTAGTTTTAGTAACTACAAACATAATGCAACTAAAAATTTCGCACAGAAACGCGACAGTTATTTTTTATGATTTTTTAAATATCGTAATTTTTGGGTGGTAAATCCATAGATTTTGCTAAAGTAATAATTTAAACTCTTGTATACCTTAGCTTATTCATAAATAAAAAAGTGTACACTATTATTTTAGAAGAAAATGTATTTACCACCCAAATATAGTGATTGATGAAAATTGATGCCTTTTTCTGCATATATACATGCAAATAAATTTTAAAAATCTGTAAACACTCATTAATGCTAATTTTAAATGGTATGTTTCGGTATCAGTATCGGCCGAAATAAAGCAAAGCCGAAAGTTCGATTTGGTTTTTGGTTTCCGCTGAAAAACCTGTTTCAGCCGGTCAATAAAGAATACTACAATTAAATATGCAGAAGTAGAAACCATTTCAATCGGAGTAATCTATAAAAGACTTCCTCAAAATATTCATCAGTCAATTAACAGGTAGCGACCGACACTAACATTCAAAATGAAATTGGTACGTCCGAGATATTTTGCATATAACAAATAATAAATATAATATACGTCCCACTGCAGGGCACGGGCCTACTCTACAATCGAGAATACGATTGAGAGTGGTTAGGCCATATAGTCCACCACGCTGGCCTAGTGCGGGTTGGCGGACTTACATACCATAGAAATTCTTATGAATCCCTATGGTATGCAGGTTTCCTCACGATGTTTTCCTTCACCGTTTTAGTGCGTGGTGATTGACTATCAATACACACATGACTCCGAAAAGTCAGAGGTGTGCCCTGGGATTCGAACCCGCGACCACCGTGAACATGTTGGCAGCCGCGTCTAGTCCGTTTACCAACAGGCCACCACGCACTGGCTTCTACAGCTGTAAAAGTCTTTCGAGGTTATTTACCTCTTCAGTTCATTGTTTTGTCACCCGCTTTGCACGGAGGGAAGTGGACAATAAATTCTTTCCAACAATTTCACTTTCTGATTGATTTTGTTGCGGGTTAAAGACAAGCTAGACATTCCCGCAGACTCGCCGAGCTTCAAGGGTGTCATTACATTGCGTGCTACTGTTGATCCTGGCTTACAGGAGTTGCAGTAGTGGGTGTGAGGGCGAGACAGTCTCCAGTCTAGTATATATCGTTACTACGAACTATCGATTTATCGATTACGATATTAAGTCCACAGAAATGAAACTAAATTTTAGACCATCCAATCCAACTTTATCATTTTGCATTTATAAAGGTTTCTAAGTGATTGATTTAAGTAACAAGTACCATACAGTACATTGCAAAATTAAATACTTTAAATAAACTAAATACACCAACAGTTACATACGTAGTCCCTATCCCACGGTAAGAGTATCTTGTTTCATGGGTATCAGGAACTATGGGAGACTTTTCGGTCTCAAAAACCAAGACCAACCCAGACCCGAAAAAAATATTTGTGGGCCGCACAATCATACCTTTCGGGGAGGAGATGGAACCCGCAACAAATAACATCATCAGCTCAGTTCTTAAGTAGATAGATATTCATTGCATATTTTGAGCAACCATTTTTCATTTAGTTGGACGTTATTTTTTTATTTTATTTTATTTATTGATTTTGTTTACTTTCAGCTTCGAGACTCAGAACGGTATTCTCCGCTTTGAGGCTGGTGATCTAAAGGAAGTTCAGGATGTGGACTCCAAGCCCCACAAGGTGCTTGTTATGCGCGGATCTTACAGCTACCCCTACAAAGGAAGGCGCCACACCGTCACCTACGTCGCTGATGAGAACGGTTATGTCGCGCAATCTGACGATATCCCTACCGTCCCAGTCGCCAGAATATAAGCTAATCCCGACCACTGACAGCTAGAACACTAATGAACTATCAACTGTACTTTATTGGTGCTAATCTTATATACTGCCATATTTTGTTACAAATTTATTTTAAGTGTTGTAATTAACAAAGTGATGCAAATAAAGATTATAATTATTGCCGTCTAACATTGCGTCTTAATTTAATCTGTCATTTCAATTATGAAATAAAATGATTTTTAAGTGTTGTAACACACTTAATTGAAAAACGATAAAATAATTTAAAAAGCACCAAGACTATCGTTCAGGGCTGCCATTAAAGGAACTAAAACAAAAAAACTAGTTTTATAGTAGTGTGAAAATTTTGATATATTTTATTGCTAAGCTTAATAAATAAATAAATAAGCTTATTTATATTTATGTTGAAATTTGAAATAGTGATGGCAGTCCTGAAGGATATTCTTGGGGGTCTTAAAGTACTGGGGATCGCCGTGCGCAGCGGTCAAAATTCGGTATACTGTGTATATCTATGTATATTACACCCCACTCACACGTGAGTACTCAACAATAAAATGTACGATTGAAAGGAGTTAGGCCATATAGTCCACAACGTCGACCTATGGACTGGTGGCTGGTTGATGGACTTCACATACCATAGAAATTCTTACAAATCGCTGTAGATTGCAAGGTTTGTTCAAGATGTTTTTCCGTCATCGTTATATAGTGCGTGGTGACTAATTGTAATTGATGCACACATGAAAAAAAAAAGAAATGTGTCCTGAAATTTGAATCCGCGACCACCGTTAACATGTCGGGACAGGCTGTTTTCTTACGGCATCCAGTTCTGCGGGAACGGTTTTTTTACGGAATCCTGCAAAAACCACTGCTGTGTTAACACACAGTAGTTTGCATCCCATTTTTTGCAGTACAGCAACGAGCGATATGAGTGTATTCTCTCCTCAGACCATCCAGTAAAAAACAGTATGCAGGAAGCAAGTGGAAATATTTCCATTAAACTATAGGTATAATTAAATTGGATCCTGCATTTTACTGGACATTTTCATTCAGTTTGTAATGGCAAAACCGAATGTCAAATTCGGACGGATTGGTTTTTTACTGGATACTGTAAACAGGATAATAGTGTGAATGCTAGTATTGCAGCACGTACACTACTAAACGGGATCCTGCAAAAAACTGTTCCTGCAAAAAAACGGAATGTTGCCGTGTGAAAGAAGCGTAAGGATTTCAATTAGGGTAGTATATTAAATTTAAAAAATCTGTGCCATATCAGAGCACTCAAAGTTTTTCAGAAATGAATGAAACACACAGATAACCGGTTGTAAAATCATTATATATAATAAAATTAAGTTGATAAAATGTGCGTGCCGATAAAATTTAAAAAGTTATAAAATTTTGTGTATTTATACAGCCGTAGCTAACTTAGGGAGTTAACCCATTGGAGTTGGGGGCTCGACTCTCGAAGTTGTAGACGAATATGTCTATTTAGGACAAGTGGTCCGGTTAGGCAGGTCCAACTTCGAGAGAGAGAGGTCAATCGTCGAATCCAACTCGGTTGGGCAGCGTTCGGGAAACTTCGCGACGTCTTCTCGTCCAAAATACCTCAGTGCCTAAAATCGAAAGTCTTCGATAGTTGTGTGTTACCAGTGATAACATACGGCACCGAGACGTGGCCTTTCACTGTGGGCCTCATTAAAAGGCTCAAAGTCACTCAACGAGCCATGGAGCGGGCTATGCTCGGTGTTTCCCTACGAGATCGAATCAGAAATGAGGAGATCCGTAGGAGAACCAAGGTTACCGACATAGCCCATAGGATTGGCAAGTTGAAGTGGCAGTGGGCCGGGCACATAGCTCGTAGAACCGATGGCCGTTGGGGCCGAAAGGTTCTCGAGTGGAGGCCACGTACAGGCAAGCGAAATGTCGGACGCCCGCCTACAAGGTGGACGGACGATCTGACTAAGGTCGCAGGAAGTCGCTGGATGCAGGCCGCTTCAACAGGTCATTGTGGAGATCCTTGGGGGAGGCCTATGTTCAGCAGTGGACTTCCTGTGGCTGATATGATGATGATGATGATGATGATGAGCTAACTTATATTTTGGAGTTAAAGCGACATCATTTTAGTTATTCAAATTAGTTCTGTAAACATATTAAAATTTAAGTTTTTAAATTTCCTGTAAAATTAAACGATGTCCATATCTACAAAAATAGCCCATAGTTTTTTGAGATTATTGCAACGGTTTTAAACAAGGTATACTCTATTGAAGCGTTTTGCCGGAGTACACCAAAATATATCTAATTATAATTTTTCGTTTTCATAAAGGACATTGTTTTTTGAATTGATACTTTTAGATGCGCTGGGGGACAAATTTAAATTCCGCATTAGTATTGTTGTCAGACTCAATCTAGACATTATAATGAAACGATATGCAGTTTTATATTTATACTAGCTGACCCGGCCACGCTCCGCCGCGCCGTGGCTTAGTTAATATATGATTAATATTATATTCATTTTTTAAGCATAGTAAAATAGCCCGACCCAGCTTCGCCTGGGCGCATATATTTTTTGATTCCACTCCACACCACATTCATGTTATTTTTCGTATAAACTCTTGTATACCTAAACTTGACGTAGCTATCCTACTGTCCGGCTCAATCCCGTCTCATCCGTCTGTTCAGTCTCTTCCCGATCCGTCCCGTCCTTTCTCTTTATTATCCATCCCGTCTTATAACGTGCATTTACATTTCGTCCTATCAAATCTGTCAGCTATCCCAGCCCTCTCCCGTACCTTCCACTCTATTATATCCCGTCTCTCCATATACATGTACATATAAAGATTGCCTTATGAAATTTTGACATTAAAAACTTTAGCGTTTTTTATTGCCCATCCAATATTCCTTCCCTTATTTCAGCACCAAAATGCTGTTTTTCCAAATAATATTGCATACCATTACTTTTTGTTAGTAATAAAGTAATAATAACCATTTAAAAAAATGAATTGGCCAAATTGGTCCAGGCGTTGTTGAGTTATGCGCTTACCAACATTTTGCGATTCATTTTTATATTATAAAAGAAGATATAGTTCACCCCGCTTTGAGGGAAGAGTTTACCGTATCGACGGTATGAACATTAAATGTTTGACAGTTAGAAACCCATGAACATTTTGTATGGCAAAATATTTTTTCCTTTATTTTATACTTTCGTCAATTTAATCGAGATAAAAACTATCTCACCCTTTAAGTTGGAACAAATAACACATATCTACAAAGTTTCATTATAATCAGTTGAGTGGTTTAGGAGCCCATCGCGTACAAACAACGTGACACGTGAATTATATATATTAAGATGTGTATTTGTTTTATTACTTACGTCACCTGGTAAGGCAGTATGAAGGTTTTATTAATTAGTATATGTATAGATAGTCTTCTCAACTAAATAAAAGTAATTCACAGAAGGGCGTGGTTGCCCGTTGGTAACTTACCAGACGCGACTGCCAACAAATTTATGATGGTCACGGGTTCAAATCCCAGAGCTTAGATACCTCTGACTTTTTAGAGTAATTTCTACATTATATAAAATCCGCCAACCCGCACTAAGCCAGCGGGGTGAACTATATGACCTAATATAATAACAGCACTATTTGTTTTCTCTCCGGAAGGAAAAACGAAAAATTTTGTTCATTACAATGCAATAAATTAATTAGGTATTAAAATCTTAGACTTTAGACAGTATTGATGGCAAAAAATGTGGCGATACGAAGTTCGCCGGGTCAATGAATGTCGTCGGAGTAGTAATAGTGTTATAATATCTCCGTAGCAAAATAATGATTTAATTCTGGAGAAATGGGATAGAATAGAATATAAGGTGGATAAAATAGGACAGAAGAATAGGTATAGGATGGGTTTGGATAAGCAGTTTAGACAACGGCAGTCATGTTGTTTTGCAATAAAATATGGACTGGAATCTGTATTTGCACCCAGGCGAAGCCGGGCCGGGCCGCTACTTATAAATTAAAACTTCAAAACCACAAATAAGTAACTTTTGAAGTAAATATAATACATATGTTTCATTGTTTGCAATGTCTAACTCTAACTAATTCTTGCAAATTTATAAAATTTTCCTGTTAATAGTATTTTATTTAACCACTTTCCCGCCTATTTGGATCTTTAGGGAAACTGTTAAGAGAAATTAATATTAAGAATAATATAAACTCATTTTTAAGCAAAATTAAAAATATCAATCAAGGTTTGATTATACAGGGTATATCAAGACTGCTACCGAAAACGAAGCCGGGTGGTAGTCTAGGTGACTTCAGACACAATGCAACAGAAAAAGTTGCAAAAAAAAGCGACAATTTTTTTTAATTTTTTTTTCTATGACCATATTTGGGTGGTATATACATTTTTTCCTGAAAAAATAGTGTATACCCTTTTATTTATAAATAATCTAAGGTATAAAAGAGTTTAAATTATTATTTTAGCAAAAACTATGGATTTACTACCCAAAAATGACGATATTTAAAAAATCATAAAAAATAATTGTCGCGTTTCTTTGCGAATTTTTTAGTTGCATTGTGCTTGTAGTCACTAAAACTACCACCCGGCTTCGTTTTCGGTAGCAGTCTTGAGATACCCGGTATAGTGCACTACAGTGGAGTATCTCTGTGAAATACGGTAAAATTTTATAACCATGTGTAACTTTTGTGGCTATTTGTTGAATGTTACTCATTGTGTCGGTACCTCCAATAACTTTTAGCAACAAGCATATCGAAAAGCATCTGCAACAATGTTATCGATTTTTAACACATGTTGACTGTTTTTCAAATGCTAGATATCATTACTAACCATAATATGATCGTTAGCTAATTAATCTAACTCACTAAAGGATCTTTAAGTAATGTATTTGCTATCGGCAAGGTCATTAACGCACTTTAGAATTAGAAAAAAATGATAGCGCCACTACTTTTTCGATATTTCGCATATTAGTTTACGAATGTAAACTTTGTTACAACTAAAATATCATCTAAAGTAACTTCATGTTTTATAAAAACTTTGTGCTAGCACAACGAGAAAAACTAAATTAATTAATGACGGTTTCCACAAAATTCGATTACTCTAATTGCAGACAAAGGGTAAACTATGGTCACCCTAGCCTCTTTGTTTACAAACTATTTACAATACAAATAATCACATTTACCTGTATGCTTACGTGAAAAAAGTAGTCATAAATGATGCAAGACACATTAATCTCACAGTCCATATATAAAATATCCATGTGTTTTATTACTCTTTGTATTCGCAATAATTACAACAACCCAATCGCATGTATACTTTCATGGTAGATATTAGATGCTAAACATTGCTTCTACAACACAATACACACTTCATTCTGGAATATCACTATACCCACTGAAAAATACGAGAACATGTTAAATTATGCATGCATAAAATAACATTCACATATAACAACAGATTTTAAAATTTGAAGTTGTCATTTTGCTATCGTGTTGCCTAGTAATGTATTCGCAATGAGCAATTAAATTAGGAAATGATATAAAACCGAAAATTTAATAAAGTTAAATAATAAAGTCCAAACCCTAGTCTTCTTCTTCTTCTCCTTTTAAAAGTTGTATAGCTTCATCAGAATTCGATGATTTTGCCAATGTCGAAGTAGGGCCAAAAAGAGGAATAAAAATGGCGTGGTGATCAGTATAAATTTTTAGCTGTTGTAGTATTTACTGCTATTGCCCGGTGTTTATAGAGTTGTAGTTATCTGAAATACTTATACCAAACACCAACTACCATAAGACAGTACACATATATAAAATAACACATGTATTTAAAATATAATAGTACTTCAGGGACAAATACAAAGTAAGGGAAACGAACACAGGCGATAGTTACAATTGGATTTGGTTAATCGTAATAAATTTGAAAAAGGCAATGTTCATAGAATCATTACATAAAGTTAAAACAAATGGGATATTAATTGGGCGAGGAACATCTACAGGGATAAGGTCGTAAAGAGGAGCATACTTTTTATTTTCATCGCTTAATTAAAAACGAAAAGAACAGTACATATTTTGTCCTATTTAGGGAAATAATTCGTAAGCTTTGGCAGCATAAAAAAAGAATCGAAGACCACACAAAAGGTAAAGTTTTTGTGCTTCAATTTTCTAAACGGAATGCAATCTCCATTTGGGTATAAGCTTCTTGGGTATAAGTCGGTATGGTCATGATATCCTAACACTGCACATATTGAAAAATACCCAATTGCAGTAATCGTTGTTGATTTACTTCCGGATTTTTCCGTAAGATACCATTATCAACAATGTTGTATAAATACCCTGCATGAGCGAAGCGGGTACATCATTAGTTACTGACAATGAAGGCGCTACATTGTGTTGTTTTGTTGGCTGCTACAATTTTAACAGTTATTGGTAAATATTTAACTATTGCATAGATTAGTTTATTATTTTTATTGTGTTTTATCCTGTATAATCTGGCTGTTGATGGTGTCTGTTGATAGTGGGTCGTATACGCCCGGATAGCAACTTCCGAACACAATGGCGGTACATCTAAAAATCGCGTCCTAGTGACTCACACAAGTGTATAGAGTTTCGAGTTCAGCCTGTAACAATCCGTGTTCGAGAAGACAACTATCTTTCGCCAGTGAATACCCTGTCTGTTTTGAGGTGTGTTATTGTCTGGAAGTGTTATTGTCTGGAAGAAATAGCTCACAGCAATCAACGCCAATTGTTCATTTACTTGTTGTAGGGTTTCCATGTTTTATTTATTTTGTACTTTGTGGTGTTCAATGAAGTGTAGTGTATCAAAATGGATCTGTATTATGGTCACTTTGTCGAGCCGGTGTGTAATAAAATCTGATTAAAATAATGTTCATTATGTAAGAACGTAAAAGTCACCTCATTGTCTGTCAATGTTTAGTTCTCATATGATAATAAGTCCACAGGATATATTTAAATACTTAAGCTGAGTTGCTCTAACAAACTTTGCCAATACCTTTGCCTTTGAAAATGTCATCGCCATACATTGAGACGAATTTGACTTTGCTAATGTATGGGATTGACATTTTCAAGATCAAAAGTATTGGCAAAGTTAGTTTGTGCAACTGAGCCCTATGTGATTGCAGCTGATGAACAATTTTGCAAGGATTATGAATATAGTTCTCACGCACAAAAATTGATCAAGTTTCACAAATCACCGACTGAGTGGTGGTTAGCAGAGCTACAATGTTTTAATGAAGGTAAACATATTTTCTTTATAAACAGTATGATGAGAATGCATCAGTAAATACAAATGATAAAAGTCTGCCTTAGGTTGCACATCACACAAAAACAACTGCAGATATAATATTGATTTTAGTTGGGTTTTTGGTGTTTATGTAGATAAATGAAAAATTTCATGTAGATGAAAAACAATAATTTATATACTAAAAGATACTTTAGAACCCTGGCACTATGTATTTATTTATTCTTCTTGTTTATTTACTTGGAATTTCTTAGGAATTTAAAACAATGTTATTTTTAGGTGGTATTTTAGCGTCACCTTTAAACGATAACATAAAAGAAGTGATGATCAGCATCATTAGTCAGAACCCTGACGTCACTGAGTTCGGAGTGCACACCGGCATTCACAACAGATTCAACAATGCCGAATATTCCAGTATTGAAGGCAAGTTTTACTTCTTACTCACCTTTTTTTTATATGGTCTACATACTGGGCATATCAAGATTGCTACCGAAAACGAAGATGGGTGGGAGTTTAAGTGACTGCAAACAGTAGCTGTCTTGATATCTTAGGTATGACGTATTCGATATGATGGTCTCTTTGACTTAGATCGCAGTAGACGTTTTCCATCTCCTTAGAATAAGGCCAATCTGCATTGAGACGGAAACTATTTGAACATAAGGAAGTAAAAACATGGGGTTCTCCTTGGCATTGTAATCATGGAATAGAACCGAATAAGACAATATATCGATACATTGGATAGCAAAGATCACTAACTGTACGGTGAGATGCAAACTCGTTTATCGGAACTTTGTTATTGGAAGAAAAGCTTTTTTAGGCTTTATTTTGCTTTTCAAAAACACATTTTTTTGTGTTTTTCTTATATTGTAAGTCTTTTTTGCGTTTACAGGAGTCCCTCTGTCAAAAATATCGCCGCAATATAATGGATTATTGCCTGACAAGTATAGTTTTGCCACGCACTGCATTCGTATGAATGTTGAGGGCGCTCTCATTGCCGGCAACTGCATGGACGCATTGCCTTACATATGCTACAAAAAAAATACCGGAGAACATCAGCTTACTGAGTGCGGCACAGTCGATAGAGGTACATTCTCATAACCTATAATTAATTTCATTACTATAAACTGTGAACTCGAATCATCCATCAATAATAATAATAAATCTTTATTAGACACAAAAACACATACGAAAATGGTACAACAGGAAAATTTTAACTGCAGTAATTCGTATAACTAACTAACTGAGCCGCAGTTCAAACAATAGTTTACATCGGTTTTCCATTTAATGCCATGGAATTCTCTAAAATGCAATTAAGTACTTGAGCATCGCAACAGAAATATTTTATCGACAATTTACCTATTTTCGAACATTAACATGACTTTTTAGAATATAAAAAAACATATATGGGTGAACTAGCTCTCCCCACAAAGTTGCAAGACTTCTTTTTCTTTTCGATTGCATGAAAGCCTTCTAAATAAGTATAATCAATAAGTACCTTGAATGAATCCTACAGAATATGTCTTGAACAATAGAACTGGCCATTGTTACAAGTTCCACAACTACGCGACGAACTGGACGCACGCGTCGATGATTTGCGCACTCGAGGGCGGGTACCTGGCCATCATCAACAGCGTTGACGAAGCCCAGGTCTTGAAGGAACTCTTCGCTAGATTCCCCCCCTGGAACATTAGAGGAGCTGACAACAATGATGTTGTAAATATTGGATTTTTGGATTGGTATAAAACTGGTACTTGGAGAACGATCTACGGTAAGTATTCACACAGTAGCCCTGATGTCATCATTAATTCTATCTTATTCACCTGTTCCTTGTCATTGTATAAATAAATTGTAAGTCTCAATAATAGAGTCAACATGGTGCATATTTTTATATCGTTTATTTCATGCTACATTCGGAAATAAAGTTGCAATCAAAATATATGATAGGGACCGCATATTATAAATATTTCGAATTCATCTTTCAGGTGAGAGTCTATATGAAGCTAGATACGCAATGTGGGAAGAAGGCAAACCTGACAAACTATTTTATAAGGGCGAATATCCGGGATGTGGCAGCATATCGCGCCGCGCTCTCCTCGACGATAACTACTGCATTCTGCCCTCCGCATATATATGCGAGAAGGATCCAAAAAGTGTGCGCATGTAAAATTACATTGCTCCGCCGCGGTCAAAAATAGCGGCATTTACCTACCTTTACAATAATCTATCTTAAATTCTATTTTTTTTCTACGTCGGATCTGTGTAGTTTTTTTGTATTATCATTCGCCTTCTGACTCCTGCTACAACAGGGGATAAGCCAATTTTGCTATCAAATTACGAATATAAACAACAATTTTTATATTAAATCAACAAACCATAGTCATAATTCTCCTCTTTTCTATCTGTTTAAACTACCTAAATTGTGTAATGTATATTCGTTGTACATTGTGGAACTATTATTTCCTCAACCACCGCAGAGGCAACAAAAATTGTGATGGTTATAGCAGACTACGTATACTTGTATGTAATTATTTATGTATGTTGTGCTGAACCGTTTGTTCTAGTAATCAAACTTTGATTAAATAACTGTCAATCGATTCCTTATTTTGGCCAACATTGGGTACTTAAAATGTATTTATAGACTATTGAATCGAATTAAGAATTTTACATTGTAAAAATATAAACATATTTATGTCAATAAAAAATGATATTTAATACAAAATAATCGTATTAATCTGCGACAGGGAACTTTTTACAACAATCCTTCTGCTTTCTGGGTAATTAAAAAAACTGACGTCACTTTTGTCTGAACTGTGAATTAAACACAACATATTTGTTGCATCAAAAATGTTTTTAGTTGCTTTATACATTGCAAATTAAAACGCAAATAAAACTGATGGCATTATGGGTGAAATTGCCTCCGTCTAGTCGGTTCGGCTGGCACTCCGAACAATATGCTTTATTCATTTTTCTAAGGACTGGTACTATCTCGCATTAGACTGTTCCAACCAATTTTCCGGTCAATTTTCATCATTTTAATAGAATTATTAATAAATAACTCATACATTTTCCCTAGACTTTTACTTGTTATAGTTTAGAGCTGCCAATGAATTAGAGCAATATAACTATTCTTAACACTTTCGCGGACAGAACGTAATTGTACGTCATGATTTTAGATTTTGATACGACACAACGTATAATGACGTCCAATGTACGTACGTCATTATACGTTGTGTTCATCATAATACATATCACACGACACGATGTTTGCAAACGATAACGTGATAAAACGTTTTTGTCATATTGTCTTTTAACATTCAATATAGAACACAACGTATTTACACGTCAAATATATTTGTATGGCAATTTATTGTGTCATATTAGAATACAACTTGAACTGAGACCGTCCGCGAAAGTGTTAAGTAATAAAGCGCCCATCACATACCATCGAGTTCTTGAAATCTTAAAGAAGCAAATCGACCGCTGCAACTTGTAAATGTACGTCCCGATATAATAACATAATTTTTATGAATACTTAATTATTTTAAACTTTGAACTTTCAAACCCATTTACAAATAGCCAAGGAAAAATGTCCGTATATAATATAGGAATAAAAATAGGTATGAAGCTCAATATTTGTAACTAATGCATAATTATAAGACATTTTAACAATTCTATTAAATACTCGTAAAGCATTAATTTGTCAGTAAAAGCAGAATCACATCATCAATCTCCTCTACAATCGAGAGTACGATAGAGAGTGGTTAGGCCATATAGTCCACGTCGCTAGCCAAATGCGTGTTTGCGGATTATATCGTTTTTGTAAACGCCGTTTATTCAACACTATATTTATGTTTTGGGTGTCTTACGCCGCGCCACAGGCCTACTGGTCCAGACTCACACCCGCTGACATACACATTTGAAGTAAAAACTACAGATGAACAGGACTAGCTTGTTTTGTATTTTCTTCGTTCATTAAGACTTATACACTGCACATATTGAAAAATACTCAATTGCAGTAAGCATTCTTGATTTATTTCTGGATTTTTCCGTAAGATACCGTTATCAACAATATTCATGTTGTATAAATACCGTGCATGAGCGAGGCGAGTACATTATAAGTTTCTGACAATGAAAGCGCTGCACTGTGTTGTTTTATCGGCTGCTACAATTTTAACAGTTATTGGTAAATGTTTAACTATTGTATCGATTAGTTTATTATGTTTATTGTGTTTTATCCTGTATAATCTGGCGGTTGATGGTGGGTCGTATGCGCCCGGATAACAATTTACGAACACAAAGGCGGTACATCTAAAAATCGCGTCCTAGTGACCCATAAAAGTGTATCGGGTTTCGAGTTCAGCCTTTGACAATTGGTGTTCAAGAAGACAACTATCTTTCACCAATGAATACTGTGTCTGGATTGAATTAAACTTATGAGGTGTGTTATTGTCTACAAGAAATAGGTCACAGCGATCACCGCCAATTGCTCACTTACTTGTAAGGTTTCCATGTTTTATTTATTTTGTACTTTGTGGTGTTCAATGAAGTGTAGTGTATCAAAATTGATTTGTGTTATAGTCACTTTGTCGAGCCGGTGTGTAATAAAATCCGATCAAAACATTGTTCATTATATAAGAACGTAATACGTCTTATTATCCTTATTGTCTGTCAATTTTTACATCTCTTAAATATCCACCGGGTATGCTGTGTTGCAACAATCTTTGCCAATACCTTTGCCTTTGAAAATGTTATCACCCAACATTTGAGACGTATATGACTTTGCTCAAGTACGGGATTGACATTTTCAAGGTCAAAAGTACTGACAAAGTTGATTTGTGCAACTAAGCCCTATGTTATTGCAGCTGATGAACAATTTCGCACGGATTACGAATATAGTTCTCACGCACAAAAATGGATCAAGTTTCACAAATCACCAACTGAGTGGTGGTTAGCAGAGCTACAATGCTTTAATGAAGGTAAACATGTTTTATTTATAATCTCCTTTAAACCGTATGATGAGAATGAATCAGCAAAAATAAATGATAAAAGTCTGCCATAAATTGCACATCACACATAAACAACTGCAGATATAATATTGTTTTTAGTTGGGTATTTGATATTTATCTACATGAAAAACAATAATTTATATACTAAAAGAGACTTTAGAACCCTGGCACTATGTAGTTATTTATTCTTCTTGTTTATTTAGTTGGAATTTCTTAGGAATTTAAAACGATATTATTTTTAGGAGGTATTTTAGCGTCACCTCTAAACGACAACATAAAAGAAGTAATGATCAGCATCATTAGTCAGAACCCTGACGTCACTGAATTCGGAGTGCACACCGGCATTCACAACAGACTCAACAATGCCGAATATTCCAGTATTGAAGGCAAGTTTTACTTTTACTCACATTTCTTAATATGGTATGCATACGTTATGGGCCAAGTGATTAATCTGGCATTATTTATAATGCCCTGGCAATATGAATAATGCCCAATAAGAGCGGGCAATGTGATTATAACCAATCAATTTATCACATTGCGCGGGCATTATGAATAATGCCAAGTGCCTATTGGGCAGAGTGATGTAAAGCGAATCAAAATCAAAACAATGAGCCGAAGTGGTAGAATTTAGAATAGGGCAGCACGAGGGGGTGGGTTGGGAAGAGTGGAGGGGAAGTGGGAGTGTCGCACCTCCCCTGGTACCACTCCCATGAAAAGGTAACGCACCATTCCTGAGAAATATCTATTATAGCAACCTAACCCTTAAAACACTTGTTGTCAATACAAATTAGCTTCTGCATCGTCTCCGGCGCTACGGGAAGTTCAGCCCCTTCGCCCTTGCGTCACAAAAGATAGGCACCCGTGCTCACCCTGCTTTCCCTCCGCGCCTCCGGCTTTTTATATACACTCTAGGGTCGGTAGCCAAAAGACTACGTGAAGTCGGGGTGTTCCGAGTCGGTTTTGGGGCACAGTAGACCTAACTGATCCATAAAGTGGATACACTAATTTTCTTCTAAAGATAATGTTTCGGCCGTTAAAAAACAACTAAACATAAGCAGATCAATTCAACCTTTCTAATTTATGGGTCTATCGCAGATGCGACAATGCGGCAGCGCACCACGTCAAAAATCACCTATCAATCACATTGCCCGATTATCATGTAGCCATATTCATAATGCCCGGGCAATGTGATGAATAGGTGAGTTTAGATTGTAATAAATCACTTGGTCCGATATGACTCGGCAATATTCATACTGCCCGGGCATTATGAATACTGCTCGCATTAATCACTTGGCCCATAACACATACATACTATAATAACAGTATGACTATATTACACACTAGCTGTGCCCGCGACTTCGTCCGCGTGGAATTTAGCAAAAAAGTGAATTAGTTTATTTAGTTTTTTTTTTTTGTATTTGCATTTTTATTTTAATTATCAACCTGTCTAACGAAACCATACCGCGATCTAATTTTACGGTGGCGCCATATCTTAGGGAGCGGCGGTAAACTCCCGTTACACATTTATTTTCAGTGTTTTGTATTAGCTTTATTGAAAAATTTCTTTATAAACAATATTTTGTAAATGTGATATTGATTCGTTGGTGGAAAAAGTGGTGGGAGGCGCCCGACGTAACGGCTCAGTGGTGGCATGCGCGTGAGCTGCGCGCGGTACTGGACAGTACTTCAGCATTGCAACATTACTTTATTTTTCTAAAATAAATGTAGTAAGTTACTCCTTGTTATATCAGCTACCTGACAAAAAAAGTCCTGTCAAAATCGGTCCAGCCATTTCAGAGATTATCCGGAACAAACAGACAGACAGACAGACAGACAAAAAAAAATATCATTTTCGGCACAGGTATCGTGTATATAACGATATGTAGTTGGACATTTTTTTTTATTTTCACTTTTAAAACAGACACTTCAATTTTATTTATATGTATAGATGTATAGATGACATAATGTCAACTGTATTAACTGTACCTACCGATATTTTTTTTTTTATTGTCTCGAAATAATATAAGAATTGTTGTTGTTAAATGTTGATGCCTTGTTCTTGTGTTAGAGAACCACTCGTGTACTGCAAGTAAATATGCTTGCATCTATCATAGTGTCGAAAACAAGAATCGACATTGTATCATATCTAGACTACTAGGCAAAGTGTAATCACTTTCCTGACGACCTCTTATGTGGCGTCAGAGATATGACTTATTCGATATGGTCGATTTAACTCTGATCGCTGTAGATGTTTTTCATTTGCTTAGAATAAGGCCAATATACATTAAGACGGGAATAATTTGAAAGTAATGAATTGATAACACGGGGTTCTCCTTGGCAATTTCATCTTGGAATAGAGCCCCATGATATGATGATATATCGATACATTGGATAGCAAGGATCATCAATTACATATATAGGTGAGCTGCAACCTCGTTTATCGGAACTATGCCATTAGAAGAACAGCTTTTTAGGCTTTCTTTTGCTTTTCAAAAACACATTATTTTTTGTGTTTCTCGTACATTGTAAGTCTTTTTCGCGTTTACAGGAGTCCCTCTGTCGAAAATATCGCCGCAATACAATGGATTGTTGCCTGACAAGTACAGTTTTGCCACGTACTGCATTCGTATGAATGTTGAGGGCGCTCTCACTGCCGGCAACTGCATGGACGCATTGCCTTACATATGCTACAAAAAAAATACCGGAGAACATCAGCTTACTGAGTGCGGCACGGTCGATAGAGGTACATTCTCATAATATATTGGTACCTACTTATTAATTTCATTACTATGAACTGTGATCTCGAATCATCCGTCAATAATAATAATAAATCTTTATTAGACACAAAAACACATACGATAATGGTACAATAGGAAATTGTTAACTGCAGTAATTCTTTTAACTAACTAACTGAACCGCAGTTCAAACAATAGTTTACGTCGGTTTTCCATTTAATGTCATAGAATTGTCTAAATTGCAATTAAGTACTTGAGCTTCAGAACAGAAACATTTTATCGAAAACTTATCTACTTTCGAACATTAACATGACTTTTTAGAATATAAAAACCATACATGGGTGAACTAGACCTCCCCACATAGTTGCACGACTTCTTTCTCTTTTCGATCGCGTGAAAGCTTTCCAACCAAGTCAAATCAATAAGTACCTTGAATGAATCCTACAGAATATGACTTGGACAATAGAACTGGCCATTGTTACAAGTTCCACAACTACGCGACGAACTGGACGCACGCGTCGATGACTTGCGCACTCGAGGGCGGGTACCTGGCCATCATCAACAGCGTTGACGAAGCCCAGGTCTTGAAGGAACTCTTCGCTAGGTTCCCCCCCGGGAACATTAGAGGAGCTGACAACAATGATGTTGTAAATATTGGATTTTTGGATTGGTATAAAACTGGTACTTGGAGAACGATCTACGGTAAGTATTCACACAGTAGCCCTGATGTCGCCGTTAATTCTATCTTATTAAGCTGTTCCTTGTCATTATTACTTGTTAGTAAATACATTGTAAGTCTGAATAATAGAGTCAACATGGTGTATATTTTTATTATATAGTTTATTTCATGCTACATTCGGGAATAAGGTTGCAATCAAAATATATTATAAATATTTCGAATTCATCTTTCAGGTGAGAGTCTATATGAAGCTGGATATGCAATGTGGGACGAAGGAAAACCTGACAAACTATTTTATAAGGGAGAATATCCGGGATGTGGCAGCATATCGCGCCGCGCTCTCCTCGACGATAACTACTGCATTCTGCCCTCCGCATATATATGCGAGAAGGATCCAAAAAGTGTCCGCACGTAAAATTACTTTGCTCCGTTACGGTCAAAAATTTACCTACCTTTATCATAACCTATCTTCATTTTTTTTCTACGGCGGATCTGTGTAGTTTTTTTTTTGTGGTATCATTCGCCTTCTAGCTCCTGCTACCTTTACCCAAGAGGGGATAAGCCAATTATGCTATCACATTACGGATATAAACAACCATTTTTATATTAAATCAACAAACCATAGTCATAATTCTCCTCTTCCTAAATTGTATATTCGTTGTACATTGTGGAACAATTATTTCCTCAACCACCGCAGAGGTAAGAAAAATCGTGATGATTATAGCAGACTAAGTATACTTGTATGTAACTTTCTATAAGTACTGAACCATTTTAACTAGTAATCGAACTTAGATTAAATAAGTGTCAATCAATTCCTTAATATGCATTTATAGACGATTGAATCGAATTAAGAATCAATATGAAAATTTAAACATTTTTTAGTTCCATTCGAAATGATATTTAATACAATATAAGCATATTCGTCTGCGACATGGAACGTTTTACAAACAATCCTTCACCTTTCTGGGTAATTAAAAAACATATTTCACTTTTAGCTGAACTGTGAATTAAACATAACATATTTATTGCATCAAAAATGATTTTTAATTGCTTTATACATTACAAATTAAAACGCAAATAAAACTGATGGCATTATGCGTGAAAAAGCCTCCGTCTAGTCGGTTCGGCTGGTACTCCGAACAATATGCTTTAGTCATTGTTCTAAGGACTGGTACTATCTTTCATTACACTGTTCCAACCAATTTCCCGGTTAATTTTCATCGTTTCAGTAGAATTATTAATTAATGACTCTTACATTTTCCCTAGACTTTTACTTGTTATAGTTTTGAGCTGCCAATGAATTAGAACAATATAACTATTTTATAATAATAAAACGTCCATCACATACCAATGTTCTTTGAGTTCTTGAAATCTTAAAGAGCAAATCGACCGCTGCAACTTGTAAACGTACGTCCCGATATTATATCGTAATTCTTATGAATACTTAATTAATTTAAACTTTGAACTTTCAAACCCATTTACAAATAGCCAAGGAAAAATGTAACAGATATTTTAACAAATCTATTATTTACTGGTATAAAATTACAATGTAAAAGCAGACTGTCTTGGTGGGGCAATTATACTACGATATAATGGCAAAACCCATGTCTCGAGTTCGAATCCCGGTTCCGGCAAAGTAATATTCAATATTTTCTATTCATATTCTCCCTAGAATTAGAAATTCGTGCCCGATATGGCGTTGGACTCGTCCCCTATAACTTCGTGGGACGAAACACACTAGGCAAAACGTGAGTGTCCTGGCATCAGTTCTACCAATCTCTTCGGGGAAAAAACTTGAATTTACGTAAAAAATGTATGTAAAAGCAGAGCAGTCCAAATAGTGAGTTCTATACGATTAAAATGACTAAGTCTCGCCGGTCATCACAATTATGCCCGCAGCGTCTAACTCGGAAAAACACAAGATTTATCCGAAAAGCCGACGCCTTCGTAAGTATTAAAAAAATGACTTTTTATTGCAATAAATTGCGAGCATGCCATTTGCCTGATGGTAAGCGATACGACAGTTCATGAACAGTAGCAAAACCAAATACCACCATGAATTATAAAGCAATTTTTGGCATTCCATTGAGCTCGTCATCCTGGGACATAAGATGTTGTCTCATTATGTCTAATAATTCTCTGGCTAAAAGTACAATATCTTCCAAACCGGAACACAGCAATGCATTTACATTGCTGTAAATAGACATTGCATGGGTACCTGCCCAAGCCGTAGGTCTACCACCACTAAATTGCAATAAAGAATATTATATTGTAAAGTATTCGTGGTTTAACATGAAAGGTTTTTAATGTACTGGACAGTGGTTGCTATCCACGCGAATACTAAAATCCTGGCCCAACTTCTTGAGCTCCGATGAACTAATGTGAGTTAAAATATATAATAGCCAAATATATTGTAAATGTTTTTGATTTTGGAGTTTTTGATTTCCGAAGCGAAGTTTCTGTTCAAAGCATGTTTGTCCGTGATATATAGATGAATCTTTAATAAAGGCTTGTCATTGTTGTAGTAACTTACAATATGCCTTTATCACAATACACCAGATATTTATAAAATATTTTGGTATTCATACTGAACCTACTTCCATCGTTGTTATGAATATTAATAATTCGCTTCATGACATTTGAAGAGGATCAATGATAAGAAAATAATTACGAAAACATTTAATTAATAATTACGATAGTCTTATAAATAGTATTGATTATAATAAATATTTAACTTGTTTACGTCTAAATGCGGCGCCTAATGAACGTTTCATATAAAATTACATTCATTTTTTTGCTGCCACGTTAACATTTTTTACTCCTCGAAACTTGAAAATATATTAATTAAAAAATAAGCATAAATATTCATGTTTTTTTTCACCAAACCGTTGACATTTAAACGTTTACAATATCTGGAAATTCCAATAGCTACCTAGAGAAGACATAAAAACTGGTATCGATATTAAAAGTTAAAATAAAAACTTGCTAACAAAACTGCTTTGCGAACCTGGGAGATGGTTACTAAATTGATGAAGACTTAAAAGGTCAAATAATAAAAAATAGACACCTTAAATTTAATGCCATATTATTAGTATGTCCCAAAAATCTGGTGTAGATAGGCCAGAACTCGTCTCTCATCGGCATGCAAGACGCAAATAAAAGTGATGTGCTCTTAACCTTTCTAGAGGTCGACTATATACTTTATATCGTGAAATTGTGATTCAAGGCCATCTTGTTTTTTTTTTTATATCACTAGCTGTAGACATATGACATGATGAAGTTTTATTAACTATTAATTAAATATTGTAGACGGATGTTCGTAGAGTAGATATTTTTAAAGCAATTAACTATATAATATTAACTTTTGTAATTTCTCAATACGTGTCTAAGCTTCGTCGCAATCTTTCACGGCCTTATTTATAGACAGTTTAAAAACCTATTTTTGTTTATCGAATAGTTTACCATCTCCGCTCAAACTGAGTTCAAAAGTCGTTCGACAGGACAAACATCCGATAACTATAATAGCTTCATAAGGTCGTACGAGTCTAGTAAAATTAAGTAAACATGTTATGTAACTTGCATTTCACAAAATTCCATTTAAGTTAGGTACCTTTATTTGAGTTCATTCATGAGCAGGAATTATGTTAAAGAAAAGACATCAATGCAAAATTGACAATACTTAAACTACATGCAACGCTTAATTTGTAAGCCACACATAATGCGCGTACGAACATAATAAAAACTTCCTCGTTACGTTGAATACCAAATGTCTGGAATGTATAGTCGGTTATATTGGTCAGACGGCGGACCCACGTGACACGAGTAGCATCGTTTAACCTTGTGTGCTCACTGCTCAACTCTTCAAATATCACCGAGGCTGCAATGCCGAAAAAAATGTATGAATATCATTATATTTTTAGTAATGCTTATGTTAATGCAATCAGTCTTGGTGCCATTTTGTGTACATAGCACATATAAAACACCGCTCACGTTGCTAAACGTTCACATTATGACGTTATTTATATAAGGATTGCAAAACCGAGAACATCCAATGACTTGTTCAACTCTTTTTCGAATGGATAACTAGTACGTAGGCGGCGTTATAGACATATTATATTGTAATCTCATATGATGACAACTTGAAGAGTACTGACATATTTTGTAACAAAAAAGTAGAACGTAGGCATTAATAATGAAAGCAACGATATCAATGTAGAATTAATGTGTCGGAATCAAGTTAATACGTTCATGACTCAAAAGTATATTTACTTTTTATAGTACATAGGTACATAAATAAATTGATAGTCGTGTAAATAGTACTATATTTGTAATAAGTCTATTTTTACTGGTGCTAGGTGCCTCATATGTGAGAGGCCGCCTGGGTACTACCACAATGTCTATTTCTCCTGCCAAACAGCAGTGTAAATGCATTGTTGTGTTTCAGATTGAAGGACATTGCCAGGCAAACGGCATGTTCGTCTCGCCATTCAGTGGAATAAGAAAAGATTAAATCCTATCTTATAATTATCATGTACATGTATGGATGAATGGATGTTCGTTACTCTTGCACGCAATAACTACTAAATGTAGCTGACACCCTGTATTAACTCATTGGCCATTATTTAGCCGAAAAAATGTAGTAGTGTTCCTGTGATGAGACCGAATATAACGAGAATGGAAATCACAGTATCCTGCACGGCAGTAACATTGACTTTAAATATAAAACTACAGTACGCAAAATAATATGTTGTTGATGTGGAATGGACACACACTATCTGGAGCCGGGCGTAGCCGGGCTGAGTCGCTAGTTTAAAATAAAATTAAGGATCAAAGGTTTAAATCGGCTTCATGATCGAAGGAATTGCCTCACACAAAAATCACGAATAAACTTGGCATTAAAATGTTGTCAATATATTGTTTGTATCCATGCCGGACCAGAGATTAAAAAAATCAACAGGTCAGGGAAAATCAATTAATAATAAAGTATCATAATTATTAATTCTGTTAATCAAGATAAATATTTTTTCCAAACGAGATAAGTTTTGTTCATTGTAGGGTAATTTAAACGCCATTTATAAAAAAATTACAGCCACGCTGGAAGTTTTCCATAAATTAGAACCCAATTGGGAAACTAAGGACATTGTTATCGGCGGAAAGAAATTAACTAATCTTAGCTTCGATATTGTCCTCTTCTCGTCATGTGCAACTGATTAGCCCTAATACTAGAGCAACTGAACAATCGAGCCTCAGTATCAGACTTGGTGTAAATACATATGACCGAGACCAAAGTAATATCTAATAGCGAGAAATGCGAAAAGCGTGAAAGCTAAGCGCCTCTTAGAAGTCGGGGGTGTGAGCGTTGAATATGCCCATGACTAACTTTACTTTAGCCAATCAAAATAGTAAATAATGTCCTGGAGAAACTACTGGTCAATGAAAGATCTCATGAAAGGGTCTCTATATTTTTTTCCTTAAAAGGAAACTTATGGGAATGTGTATACTGGGGAGTATACACATGTCCATAAGTTTCCTCACACTTCCGCATATCCGACGACAATTGGGCGCAACCCACCGCACAGTGACTCCCCAGTAGCCGAAACCGACTACGCGGTAGGCCTAGAGGATGTCGTGACGAATTCGATGTAATATCTTTCGAAATGGCGGCAATTAGCATCTGACCGCGACAAATAAAGGAAAGGTCCCCCCTGTGCCATCCCCCAGTATATCGTAGTATATCGATGGCCGCAATATAAGTTATTCTCATTTATATTCCATGTACAGACATCGGTCGGTTACAAATTTAGTATATGTACAAATATGATATAGATTAATATAGATTAGCATTACTGATAAAATAATCACATTTAACCCTGTCCATTAATAAGAACAACTCTATATTTACAGAGATAGCACTGCGTGACACATCATTGCACTTGTCACCTCGGGTGCATCTCTTAATGGCCAGTCGAGAAAAGTATAGTTTTAAACTGGGAAATAAAAAATATTAATTGACATCAGACGTTGCTTAATGGCAGAATTAGGTAAACTAGTGGTATCTTGACCAGTGGTGCCCTTTGCTTATGAGGGTCGTTTGATCATCATCATCTGCCCGTTGCAGTCCACTGCTGGACGTAGGCCTCTCCCATTTCCCAAGGTGAACCACAGAGCCCGGTCTGCTGCTTTATGCTTCCAATCGCTGCCGGCCCTCTTGTCTCGTTCGTTTAGAGGGTCGTTTAACCTGGTTTAATTAGAACTTCACCGATTTATCTTGATTCTCAATATAAAAACGAACTATTCAGATTACCATATTAAAAAAAATGTTTGTCGGGTACCAGCGTGTGGGGTGTAGACCATTAACTGGAGCATATCTGTATGTGTATCAGCCCATATACGTCCCACTGCAGGGCACGGGCCTACTCTACAATCGAGAGAACGATTGAGAGTGGTTAGGCCATATAGTCCACCACGCTGGCCTAGTGCGGGTTGGCGCACTTACATACCATAGAAATTCTTATAAATCGCTACGGTATGCACGGTGTTTTCCTTCACCGTTTTTGTGCGTGGTGATTGACTACCAATACACACATGACTCCGAAAAGTCAGAGGTGTGCCCTGGATGTTGGCAGCCGCGTCTAGTCCGTTTACCAACAGGCCACCACGCACTTTTTTACTTTTTTAACTGGAGCATATAGAATGAATTTCCGAACTGTACGTGGATGGCCAAATCTGCAACTAAGAGGAGTTAGGAACTCGATTACTAAGATTTTTGTGAGGTCAATATTATACCTGCTTATTAAATCTTACTAATATTATAAATGCGTTTGTGTGTTTGCTAAATCTGCAAGCTTAAAGCGCGGGAGCAATTTTGATTAAATTTGGAATGAAGCTAGCTAGCTAGCCGACGCGACGCGTTGAATTAAAACATAGGCTACTTTTATCCCTACAAAATGTAGTGTTCCCGTGGGATGTCAGATGTACAAGAAAATGAAATATATTTGATACTCTTTCAAACTCAAAGGAATGAGACGAAGAGTTTAAAGTACGGTATTAACATTGACTTTAAATATTTAAATTAATTATCACGCTAAATAGTTCCCATGTTTCTAAAGTGGACATCTATTCCACGCGTTTGGAGTATTATTGTTAAATCTAATCCCAACAAAACAAAACAAAACAAGCTTTTAAATACAACAGCGTTTTATTTAAACAAAATAATTTAATTTAAAATTATAAAATGCACGCGACAATCACCAAGTCAATCGCATCACATGATCGGTTTTCCGTTTCGATGATTTTATGAAGCCGAGAAACTGAAGCTCCGCAACTGCGCGCGTAAATCGGGACCTGCGACAAAGCATTTAATAGTATAAAAATGTAACATATATACCTAGTGGTATACCAAATTCAACTAACGTATTATTTATTGAGGCCTCGTTCTGTAATTGGACATGTCAGAAAATCACAAGATCGAGTTCATATATATTTTTATACAATTATATGACTAGTTGTGGACGCTTCGATATGATATTACATTTATTAAATACACTGTATAACAATACAACGTTAGATTGCATTTTCCCAGTTACCCATTAACTTGGCAAAATTGCAATGTCAAATTCTACAAGCCATGATAACTGTATTATATTAAATGACGGAGACATCCTACCAGATTGGCACAAGAAAACAATGCATTCGCTAGACACAGGGCCTAAACATGTGGCGTTCAAATGCGAAGTCCTATACCCAGCAGTGGAAAGGTACTTTCTATTTCTGTCTCTATCACGCCTACGATATAACATATCTTCCCTTTCGCTTCACTGTGTACCCGTGTGCATCATACGCAGAGATTTTGTTCCCGATGTCCGCTCTACTATTATACCTCAATGGATAGATAGCAGTTAGGAGACTGTCCCGCCCTCACACCCACCACTGCAATTCCTGTGTCGCAGGATCAACAGTGGCACGCAATGTAATGACACCGAGAATTGAAGCTCGGCGAGTCTCCGGGAATAGTCTACCCTGTCTTTAACCCGCAACGAAATCAATC
This sequence comes from Hyles euphorbiae, assembly GCA_023078785.2. Classification (NCBI taxonomy): domain Eukaryota; kingdom Metazoa; phylum Arthropoda; class Insecta; order Lepidoptera; family Sphingidae; genus Hyles; species Hyles euphorbiae. The sequence goes on from CM041050.1 coordinate 17,236,850, forward strand.
AGAAAGTTAAATTAATAGGAGTTGGAAATAGATAGCAGTTATGACATACTGTACAAGTGGATCGTGGTGCCTGGCGTCGTCTGCTTCGTCGGGTTTGAGCACGGCGGCGAAGGCTTGCAGCCAGTCATACAGGTTGATGTGCTTGCCGCACTCGCGGTGCAGCTTGTACGCCACGCACACGTCCGGCAGCGAGCCCACCACGCTGTCCACGCTCGACAACTGGCAGCATGCGCACTACACACACATCAATATTTATTTACACCGGGTATATCAAGGGGCCCTACTATATTCATCGAACGAACGAACGAACGAACGAAGGGCTCTACTATATTCTACGAAACGAAGTTCGAAACATCGGATGATCAAAGTTTATATACGAATGTACCTACATAAAACTTATGGTCGTTATTGATGTATGTTCGTAACCATAGACTTATAGTTACGGTGTACGTTATATATATATATATATATATATATATATATATATATATATATATATATATATATATATATATTATATATTCGTATCGTATAAAAAACTTCGTTTGTCCGAAGTTTCGAACTTCGTTGAATGAAAATAGTAGGGCCCAAGACTGCTATCGAAAACGAAGCTGGGTGGTAGTTTTGGTGACTTCAGACACAATGCAACTAAATTTTGTGCAAAAATTTGTGATGAATTTTGTTGTTTTTTTTTTACCGTAGTATCAGGTTGATAAATACATAATATTTTTCTTAAATATTAGTGTACACCCGTTTATTTTTAAAGAAGCTATGGTATGCAGGGCTTTAAATTATTATTTTAGCAATAACTATGTATTAACCACCAAAACTCGACGATATATAAAAAATAATTTTAAAAAATAGTCGCCTTTCTTGACGAAAATTTTAATTGCGTTGAGTTTGTAGTCACTAAAACTACCACCTGGCTTCGTTTTCGGTAAAACTCTTGATATACCCAGTATATGCTTTATTGTGCAAAATGAAAGACGCATACAATATACTTAAAAACTATATTACTTTTTTTTTATTGCTGTGAATGGCATGCCGTTCGCCTGATGATGGTAAGCGATGCGACCGCTCATGAACACAAGAAAAACCAAACAACACCTTGAATTAGAAAGCAATTCTTGGCAATCCACTGCGCTCGCCATCCTGAGACATAGTCTCAATATGTCCAGTAGTTACTCTGGCTACAATGTCCTTCAACCCGAAAAACAACAGTGCCTTTTAACTACTGTTTTACGGGAGAAATAAACATTGCGGTGATACCCACCCAGGCAGCCTCTCACATATGAGACCTACCTCCAATAGTCTATATTACTTTAAAACTGTATTAAACATTGATTAATTATTGAAATATCTCAATAATCAATGTTTAATTATGTTGTGATGGACTATATGGCCTAACCACTCTCAATAGTACTCTGGATTGTAGGGGAGGCGGGAGGCCCACGCCCTGCATGGGCTGATGCAGTTCAGTAAAATATTTAATAAATTAATGAAATGTAACATGCAGTTGATTATTTCGGGATAACTCGCTGCTCGCATGCTTGAACGCAGGAGCCCCGAGTTAACCGCGAGCTACCATCGAGTGGCCGGTCACTTAGTTCGTTTTAACCGGTATCGAAATGAACCAAATAAAGAAAAATAGAAGGCGAAAACAAATAATTGTGTGAGCTTTATTAATACATAATAATGTAGTTGCACAAACCTGCAGATAATGCGCGGGATTACTCAGAGCAGTGTGAAGTGCACCACGAGGTGAACCGATGATCTGTTTCTTAACATTAGATATGTCATTGAAGAACAATATTTCGTGAAATGTCTGTGTGTGCGGCGGCTGCAATCCTATCGCAAACACTTCTTCTAAATAACTGATTAATCTTGAACGAACCATTTCGAATTCCGATTGCACTTTATCTATTCGTGTTGCTTTCAACAGTTTCTGGAAAAATAAATTGTGTATGTTAGAAAGTGAATTTTCTGTTAAAAGATACCTAATATGAAATGTAAGACAATGTGGACGATTGCTTTTGGTACATTATTTTTGCCTAAGCAACCCAGTAGGTGATATCTATTTTAGCATCATTTCATAAATAATTATAACACGCGTTTAAATCGAATATCGACACAGGAAAGCGATTTTGTCGTATCTCGAAACAAGCAATTTTACACCAGAACCAAAAAAAAATATTTAAAAAATGATAACCTCTAAACTAGAATACTTAGGAATACTATTTCTTTAATAATAACATTTTAAAATAAAACCTTACATTTTCACGAGGAAATTCAATGCGGTATTTTTTCTGAATTAAATAATATACAAAACCCATATACACATTTTTTGAGATACGACAAAATCGCTTTACTGTGTCGATATGGAAATGGAAATGTACAAACAATTAATTGAACCAACAATATTATATTGATGTAATTGGAAAAAAAATCGTCATAAAGTTACCTCCTTAAGTTTGTATCTATTCCCAGGAACATTTTCTTCAAGATCATCGGTCTCTGTACTATTATTTACAACAATGGTAGCTTCCGTGTTGGCCTTCTCAATTTGCCTCAGAAACATTAGCAAATGAACGCGAATGTTCTTAACGAACCCCTCTCCTAATAGACTGCTTACAACTATATTATCCACGTTGGTTTTCTTTGGCGTAGACTGTAGCGGTTTTACGGGCGAAGCAACTTGCAAGTAACTATTCACCACTTTTAAACCATTTTTTATCGATTCCACGAGCTTCACTTGTGACTGGAAGTTTAGTAGTTGCATGCTCTCTTTAAACGCGGCGGTGTTAACAACAACCTCAACACCACACTTTGTGTAGATTTCACGCACCTGAAAATTATATTTTCGTTTTATAACAAACTAATATATAAGCCTTGAATGGCCTTGAAAAATAATTGAGACGTCATAAAATATACAGGTGACAAAAAAAAACTGTCTGATCGATAGAGGTGTAATCAGAAATCATTAATGTGTTCTAATTAGGTAAGTAGATTTCATATATAGAGGGATCTCAAATAGCAGTTTAAGTGCACTGTTCCGTTCCGCTTTGAAGAAATTTGTAGCCTGAGTATCTACTGAACACTTGAGTCCTAACATCTTATGTCTCAGGATGGCGAGCGCAATTTAATGCCAAGCGTTTTGTAATTTGTGGTGTTCTTTGGTTTAACTACTGGCCAGGAGCGGTCGTATCACTTACCATTAGGCGAATGGCATGTTCGTCTCGTCATTCATAGCAATAAAAATAATTGAAAAATAATTCAGACATCAAAAACTATACTTATACAAATTGCAAAGTAACTACTATTTATATGTCTGTATATTATTTTAAACCGATTTAGATAGATACATTTTATAAAAAATATTATAGTGTTATACCATGTAGTTCCCACTGAAGTGAAAAGTTCTAATGAATATCTTTGCAGGTGGTGAGTACAACTCCATAAAATAAAATAGGATCGCTATGATTCTTTTGCGTTAGGTGAATTATAAAGTATTCACTTACCGACTTACCAAGAGAATTCTTGGGCATATCCTGCACAAACGCACATAGCAATCTCACACACAAGTAAAAACTGTACAAATAATCATACAGCCGATTAATTTCTTTATATAAAGCGTCTCTGAAATAATTGTCGTCTTCAAACAAAGCAATTTTCGTTCGGCAGTCTTGTCTTTCTAGAAAAGGTCTAAAGGACATTAGCTGCCTTATGCTCTCGAGATCTTCTGCACTGAGATTCAGTACTACTTCTTCTAACATTTCAGGCTGGCAACACAGTGACTTCATGTTGTCTCCGTAGTAGTGGTCCATCATACAATACTGAAAAAAGACGTTTTTGATTATTTAGATAAAGATAGTACAAAACTGACTGATTGCATTGTAAAAATAAGAATGAGATCAATTGGATCACAAATTTACTACCTATGCTTACAATAAAATTACACCAAAATGTATGTACCTTTATACTTTGTATGAGTCCAGTAACAGAAAAGTCGTAAAAAAGAAATACATCTGTTAACAGTTCCAGTGCTTTTCCTGATAAGTGAAATGGGCTATTGTGATTCAAGAATATTTCATCCAGCACCTGAAAACACATTTTGAAAAATATTTTATTATTTGCATATCTAATGCATATTTGTTATGGAGTGCTTCAAAGTCACGATATAGTCTCAACTGTCTATAATATTTTCAATGACACAAAAAGAGTTACTACATATTTGTTAATCTTCTACAGATTGCTGCGATTTAAAAATTTATATCATGAAAGACATATTTATTTCAATATACAATGTACAATGTTCATAGACAATATAGGAGACATGGGATATTTAACTTATAAACTTATTTTATTACCAAAAGTTTGAAAATTGTAGTACTTCAGTATTCAGTACATCATAATGTAATGTACAAATATTATTTCTGTGTCACAAAACGACATTTGAAAACAAGATATTAATTTAAACTCTATACCTGATTCATATAAACTGGTGAAGAATGTGAGTGAAACACTTTTATCAATAATTTAGACGATACATGGTATGGAAAGGATTTGTGCAAAGCAGATACTGATGTTGCAACTCCAAACACAAATACTACTGGCAAGCATGACGTGTAGGAACTAAAAATAAAAATATAACCATAAAAAGCTGTAACAAAACTCAAATTCGAAATAAATTAATTGTCGATATTTATTATTAAATTATTATATATATTAAATTAATTGGATATATAAATAGAAGAAAGAAAGGGCAGACTATGACATTCATTATGCCCAAGGCTTACCTAACTTTTGTGGTCGCAATATAAAAGTAAAAATATAATTACTTACCTCACAATCATAACAAAATCTTGTAACACACTACAATTAAAACTCTCAAAATCTGGCATGATTATGACTATAGGTTTCGGTGAGGCTTTGTGTTTATTTTTCTTTGGTGATTCATTAAGGTATTTTGAACTATACCAAGTCTTTAAGCTCCTCATTGTACACTGGCTCTTTTTTAATTTGCTTTTAGATTTATTTACAATGTTGGAAGCATCAAGATCGGAACAGTCCTGAAAAGTAATATTTTATCAATAAGTAAAGATAAATCATGCATTAAAATATGTTAATAAATCAATTATTTCAGTTAACATTGTAGATAATGATCATTAACACTATTTGTTTTCAGCAAATTTTAAGTTACTAAAAATTTAGTTAGTATATTTAGGACACTGTGAACAAAGTGTGTTATTTTAATGAATTACTTGTTGAAAGTTGACAATTTACAGCAATTAACTAATAAGAACAAATGAATCACAGGGATAATCTTAAAAAATATTTAATCAAATGCCTTTACAATGTGTGGGTAACAAGCTGCTTGTGAATTACTTGGCATATAAAAATTTTAAGCTCTGCAAAATAAATATATATTTTAAATTATAATACATACCAGTGATGGATGCTTATTTATCAGTTGCCAAACAGCATTTTCAACTAGATGTTTAACTGAAGGCGCATCTTGGGAACTAACTATAGCTACATGAGGTGTTACTTCATCACTGAAAATGCAAAAATGTGTTAAATTACACAGGAGAAAATTGATTGGCCATCCACAGCCACTTAAAAAATTCAGCCTGTATACACAAAAGTCCATGACACAAATAATCATAAAATCAAGTGGTTGAGGCAACAGAGAACAATGAAATGAACAATTTGGGTTCTAGATATTAACTTGATTTTTTACAACTGTGCAAGTATACTAAAAAGAATTTGTAACATGACAACCATTGAGATATTATACAAGAGAGTATACACAAAATGTTTCTGTTTCTGTCTCTGTCACATGCAATAATATAATCCTCACTCTTGCTTCACTGGGTTCCAGTGTGCACACAAAATGCGCAGAGATTTTGTTCTCAATGCCTGCTCTAGTACAATACCTCAATGATCAAAACCATTTTATTTACCTTATAATGTTAAGCAGAGCTTTGAATTGAGATACATGGTCTGGTTGACTTACTCCAGTTAAAAGAGTGGCGCTCGGAATTATACCATCAAAGGAGTATCCTTCATTGTTGTTATAAAACTCTTTGATATAATTCACTATATCATTTAACAGTACGCTATATGTTCTATGATGAAGGTCCTGGAATTAATTTAAACATGCAATTTCTTAAATTAAAAGTGTTTTTACAGAAATTGACAAATGCATGCCCAAGTAAAATAAGAATAAGAATGAAATAAGACTAAGAAGAATGAGTTGCAATAATGTCAATTTATACATACCACCATGAGATACTCACTTTTAGCTCAGTTTCAATATAATTCCAATTTGTTTTGTATATTTTGAACCACACTTCATCCTCAAACAATTCTTCAAATAAGGCCAAATCAGGTTTATTCTTATTGCTTTTGGATTTTTTATATCCATTTGGAAACAAAAATACTCCCTGCATCAATCAAAACAACAGTTAAACAATACAGCAATTTAATAGAAATATCTGTACAACTAGAATAAGTAATAGTCGTTATGTAGGCACAGGGACTTACGTTTGTTGTGATATTAATAAACAATCATATTTAGACATTCTATTAAGAAAAGAGCATAAAATAATTTAATACACAAACCTTCGAAACAGACGCAGTAGATTCCATTACGATAAATACGTTAGAAACAGTTGCAAAGTGGAAACAGTGCGATAGGAAACAAAAACTTCTACAGTTTTAAAATGACTCCTTAAAGAAGCTGCACAGTTATTTGAATTAGTATTACATTCATCATCACATTAAACATTCATGAATATCTCATAATAAATATCACAATAAAGATTTAACGACAATAATTATTAATTTAATAACCACCTGCTTGGAGTTCTTTATTTAAATCAAGCACAAAATCATTGACATTTGACACAAAATCAAGTTTTTTTATGTTAGGGATGCGATAGGAGACAACAAACAATCGATTTTTTCTTATTGGTCTGTGAATCAATATCATAGATCGATATATAATATTGAATCAATAGAGTGAGCCAAAAACCTTAAAGTTAATTGAAACGTGAAACGAGAATGCCCATTTTACTATGAAACTTAGTATCGGTGTGAAGATTGCTATCCCTCATCCCTCTCGGAGTTCATTGAGAAATGACAAATTTTACATTTTGTTCACAAAGCCCCATGCTAAAAAATAAACTTCCAGTTCATTTCTCCAAGAACTCCGGGCTTGGATCAAAAATTATGTTTTTATTTATTGTAAATATATATTTTTTCCCTACATACATAAAAAGTAGGTTTCATTGAGGGACAACAATCTTCGCTTCGATTCTAAGTTTCATAGTACAATGGGCATTATTCTTTAATGATAATTACTTTATTTTTATCAAATCTGTCGCCCGGGATATAACAGAAAAATGTTTTAGGCCAAAGCATAAAAAATTGCGTAATTCGTTAATTCAATAATCAATGATATATTTTATCGATATTATGAATGGGCCCTTTTTTTTGTTGACGCAGGGAAACCGGGTTACCGCTAACGCCCCACCTCGGGGGAGGGTGGAGTGATTATGTTGGGTTCACCGATAGGCATACCAACCAAAACCAAGATATAAGAACTACAACCGTTTATTGGCCACGATTACCATCCTTTTTATGGTAGATTATAGTCACAGATTAAGAAGTATTTCTAAGTAATGTTTTTTTTTCATATTAGTTACGAGCGGCCCGGCCTAGCTTCGCCTGGGTGGAGATATTCTTTCACTCCACTCCACACCTGAAGGCAGCCTTTGTAATATTGATTCGCTGGCCCAGTGGTGGCATGCGCGTGAGCTGCGCGTGGTACTGGACAGTACTTGGGCATTGCAACATTACTTTATTATTCTAAAATAAATGTAGCCTAAGTTACTCCTTATTATATCAGCTACCTGACAATAATAGTCCCGTCCAAATCGATCCAGCCATTTCAGAGATTAGCCGGAATAAACAGACAGACAGACAAAAAAAAATTAAGGTCATTTTCGTTATAGCTATCGTGTATATAACGAAATGTAGTTGGACTTTTTTTTTTATTTTCGCTTTACAAACAGACACTTCAATTTTATTTAGATGTATAGATTACAAGTTTTTTTCCAACAAGTGTTACATTGATCGATATATCTGATTTTTGTGATTTGATTTCAAGATCGATCTTTTTTGAAAGTGTTGACATCCCTATGGCCTTTGACAGTTGACATATTTTGAAAGGTCGACTGTCATCTTATCTTTTTTTTATAACAAGAGTCATGCTCTGGCGACCAATATTTTAATCCATTATTATTTTAAATGAGTGACCGAACTTTGGGCTTTGCTTGGGCCTGAGCAGCCAGTGGTCGTGGTGACAGCCGGCAATTGATTCAATCAAAAATCAATTTACAGTCGGACATAGTCAGTTGTAATTTTCTAAAAAAAAACTATTTTTCGTAAATAAATTACAATCTTCTTCTTCTACCTGGCGTTATCGCGGCCAGTGCCAGGGTCCGCCTTCCTGCAAATTCTTCTCCATTTTTCCCCATCTTTTGTATCCTCAATAGTAAGGCCATTGAGCCTCATACCTTCCCTGAAAACATCAAGCCAGCGCTTCTTTGGTCTACCTCTCTGTCGAGGCCCGGGAATGCTGCGGCTCAGGCACACATTGCCGACGTACTCCGTCGGTTTCCTTAGGACTTGACGTCCGTGACCATACCATCTCAAGGACATTCCTGGATTTTATCTGCCACATCACGGATACCAAGACTGCCACGGATGTGCTCGTTACGGATTTTGTCCAAACGATTAACGTTGCACATTCACCTCAGCATCTTCATCTCGTGATCGTCTCGACGTGGACATGTCGCTTAAAAGCAGGCAAAGTCTCAGGTGGTCTCAGGTACTTGAACTTGTCCGTCTTCACGGCAAGTTCGTTCCCTATGTCAATGTTTTGGTCGTCCGTACTCCCGCAAGCCATGTACTCGGTGTTCGCTTCATTTAACTTTAGACCACCGTTCTTAAGCGTCTCCTTCCACCGATTGACCTTGCGCTCCAAAATTAGTGCTATGTCATCGGCGTACATCAACAACCAGGGTGCTGGGTCCTGGATATGAGTCGTACCTAATGGCGTCGACCACAACACTAAAGAAGATGGACTCAGCGGCGAGCCTTGGTGCTCACCAACATCAATCGGGAAAGTATCGCCAACGGCGATCCGAACTAACGACTCGGATCGGAGGTGCATGTCATTGATAATACACAAATAGGCTTCCGGTATCCCTTTCACCCCCATCGTACCCTCAGATTGCCTGTCGCGGCACACAGTCGGAGGCCTTTTACAGGTCCAAGAAAGCTACGTGCAGTGGCGTTTTCTTCCCTTCCCTGTATGCCTCCTCAAGCATCCTAATGTAAATATCGGGTCTATAGTACCACTGAATTTGAACCTGTAACGAACATAATACGTTTCGAACTCAGCCTAGTAAGCAGGGATGTTGCGAATATCCGCATCCACATCCGCAAATGCGGAACTTCCCCATAGATTTGGACATCTGCATCCGCATCCGCATCCGCAATAATCGATGCGGATATTTATGCGGATGCGGATGTAATACAAGATGAGACAAAACAGAAATTTGGCGGTGCCGGCGAATGGCGCGTGCCGTTCGCAAATGACATTTACCAATGGGAGCGAAAGAAATAATGACATGATCCGACGCGTTTGTTGTTGCTACGATGTTAGATTCTTCTAGTGAAGATGAGAGTCGAGAAATACCAGAAAGTGGTAGCACTGAAGCTGTACTCAACTTTCTTACCTTTCTAATTTTCTTACCGGATTAAAAAAGAGCCTATGTGGATGAAAATCCTCTTAAGTGGTGTTCATCGAGAGGAATTTAAGATATTATTGCCGATAGCACGAAGATTTTTATCCACTCCACTAATTAGTGATCCTAGCGAACAATTATTTGCAGCGTGGGTTTAATTTACGAACCTCTTCTTAACCGCCTTGCGATTAGTCGTTGGAAAGGTACCTATTTTAAAATGCTACAACTTTATTATACCGACATGTAAAGAATCTGTAGAAATCAAAATACTAACATGGACTCCGCCCTATAAGTCAATAACAATGAGCGACATGTCATTCCCAAGTCATTCCAAAGCTCTCTTTTCTTTCTACAACTTCTTCTTTGGCAAGAAATTCCAAATCTCTGCATAAAACAAAATATTTCATAAAGATAAGCAAGCGTCATGTATGGACTTTACTAAAAAAACATTTGCCATGCAATTTGGCACTAATCGCCTTAGAAGAAGTAGTAGTTTTTAAAAAGACCTTACCAACAATATTTCGTAACTCACGCCGCACATCACACTGCCTGATTGCGGTTTCTCAATGGCAGATATTCGCATCAGGCAGTGTGATGTGCGGCGTGAGTTACGGTCTCTCGATGTGCGGAAAGCCAGTGGTCCAGATGGGATACCAGCGGTGGTTTTAAGGGCTTGTGCAGCCGAGTTGTCTCCAGCACTGACTCGCCTCTACCGAGCGTCCTACCGCACAGGTGTTGTGCCGCAATCTTGGAGGAGGCCAATGTGCAACCGATCCCCAAAAAGGGTGATCGGTCGAACCCTACCAATTACCGCCCTATCGCTATCACCTCAGTGATGTGTAAGGTCATGGAGCGGATCATAAACGCTCAATTGGTCCGCTACCTGGAGGATCACTCGTTGATCAGTGACCGACAATACGGATTCCGTCATAATCGATCGACGGGTGATCTTCTAGCGTCTCTTCTTCTCCTGCATCGCTGGGGTGAGGCGATTGACCGGCGTGGCGAGGCTCTTGCTGTAAGCCTCGACATTGCCAAGGCAAAAGAGTCTGGCACCGTGGTCTTCTGTCCAAGCTTCCGGCATACGGTCTACCCGGCAACCTGTGTTCGTGGATTTCCGGCTTTCTGCATGGGCGTAGAATACGTGTAGTCGTTGATGGACACGCTTCGGCGCTCATGTCGGTAAATACTGGAGTTCCTCAGGGCTCGGTGCTGTCGCCCACCTTGTTTATTCTGCATATCAATAACATGTTGTCGCTTGGCAACATTCATTGCTATGCAGATGACAGCACGGTTCATGGATGATACCACTGCGGGCCTCCTGGTTGCCGAGTCGAAACTGTGAAGGGACGCGAAGATCTTGTCATTGAGCTCAACCGGACCTTGGATCTCATTTCTACATGGGGTTCAGGAATATGATTGAGTTCAATGCCAAGAAAACCCAGGTGTGTGCGTTCACGTGCAAAAAATCCCCGTTCTCTCCCCTCCCCATTCTTCAGGGTGCTTCCCTCTCAATGCGGAATGACCTAAGTATCCTTGGTGTGGATATCCGCTGTGATCTCAATCCAAGGAATCACATCGAGGGCGTAATAACTGCCACATCACGCAGGGTTGGAGTCCTGAACAGGGTGCGTCGGTTTTTCACGCCCGGTCAGCTTTGTCGCTTATATAAATCGCAGGTCCGGCTGGGTATGGTACTGCTCGCACCTCTGGGATGGATCCGCCCAGTACCTCCTCGATGCTTTGGATGGATTGCAGCGGCGGGCCATCCGCATTGTGAATGATGCAGACGTTACGAGCAACTTAGAGTCGCTACAACTCCGGAGAGATGTCGCCTCTCTAAGCGTGTTCTATCGCCTGTATCACGGTGAGTGCTCTGAAGAATTGTTCAACTTGATCCCCTCCTCTCCATTCCTAACCAGAACCACGCGTGCTGGCTTGCGAAGCCATAGCATGACGGTCCACACCATCCCGGCGCGAACCAAACGGTTCTCGAATTCGTTTTTGTGCCGCACCGTCAGGCTGTGGAATTGTTTGTCGTCTCACATGTTCCCTCCTTCCTACAATCCTGGGTCCTTCCACCGTGGTGTGAAGAGGCACCTTTTTTTTTTATTGCATTGAATGGCGAGACGAGCATGCCGTTCGCCTGATGGTAAGCGATGCGACCGCTCATGAACAGTAGCAAAACCAAACAACACCTTGAATTACAAAGCAATGCTTGGCATTCCACTGCGCTCGCCATCCTGAGACACAAGATGTTAAGTCTCAATATGTCCAGTAGTTACTCTAGCTACAATGTCCTTCAATCCGAAACACAACAGTGCATTTAAACTGCTGTTTGACGGGAGAAATAGACATTGCGGTGGTACCCACCCAGGCAGCCTCTCACATATGAGAGACCTACCACCAGTAATAACCTTAGCAGGCCGGCATAATTGTTTTCATTGGCATGGGACTGCCGTCCGATGCCAATGGATACTCTGCCTGGGCGGCATTTGCGCTTACCATCAGGTGCAATGCCGCCACTATACCAGGATATTATAAAAAAAAATTGGTTCATCCGATACTGAGATTAGCGTGCACACAGAATACTAACAGAAGTCAGGTTTGTATATGTACTTCACTTTTGTTGCCACACTCACACTACGTTCGGCGTTCGTGCAAAGGTGGAAACTCGCTCTCGCAGTGGTCTCGACTGGTTTCAAATATCGTGTCGGTGAACACTGTCTATGTGTGCGTTGATGTAGCGCGCTTTGTATGAAGCTTGACTTCTGTTAGGTCAGTATTCTGTGGCGTGCACAAAGCACCGACAAACAGATAGTAATTCTAACAATCATTTTTTTGGGTTATATTACGTGAATGCAGTTCCCACACAGTATTTTTACACGTATAGAGGATTAAGAGAAGATTGCACCGCTTTGCTCGATCTTGGGTCGGTCTCCTTTATACTTTGCCCTGAGGCGTTATGACGTTATTCTAACTGGTAGTCTGCGTGCCTTGAATTTAGTCTATCTTGTCATCGACTATCACCTTGTCGATCCAAGTATCCTGCCCGCATCCACTTGAGTCTAGCGATCCGTTGTCAAACACACCTATTTGTTATCTGATCTTCTAGTGGTGGACTCTATCTCGGTGAGATATGCTTAACATTCAGTGCTTCATGGCACGCTAAACCACATTTACATTTTTTATATGTTCTTGGGAGAGCATTTATATTTCAGGTGCATAAGTGAGGCTCGAACACATTGGTTAAAAATTATTGACTTTTGGGGTATTTTGCGCGAATGAAAAACATCTTTAAACTTCTTAAACGCGGCTCAACCCAATTTTATACGACGCGACGGGAGAATTCTTTCTCTTCGATATATTGGCTGAAAAACAAGCAATTTCCAAAACATACATAGGTATGTAGTAATTTTAATAAAATAAAAACCTTGGTAGATTGTCCACATTGTTACATTGGGTGCATTAATTTGAAGGATCATATCTTGGTCTTGGTCATGTTCATCATTACGTCGATCACCAAAGATACAGTTTATAAAACTTTTATAATAGACCAAGAGCCCATAGCCGCCAGACTTTGGTCATTTTATTAAAGCTAAGGAACTTACACTCTAACTCCTTGATAAAAGCTGAAAGTTTGTATGCGCATGCCTCTGACATAGACATCACACTATTATGAAGTTCCAGCCGTGGTTGCTTTGGTTGTTATTGGCTTCAATGTGTGTCTTGTTTATAGTTGGCATAAATAAGCTACGTATATGAAATTCAGCCTTTATGCTATAGCCATGGCAATATTACATTTTATTAAATATTACGATATCTTCAAACTTTTTGCCTTACAATATTTGTCCAAGTCATACGCGTCTGCAAGGCGTAAGTGTATCAAACTATTTTAATACCTGTTTCATACCAATCTAAGATAGTTATCTTAATGCTCATGTTAGTGGATTTTTCATAATAAATTTCCGAAATTTTATACTATACATACCTATGGGCTATGGTATATGGTTAACTGGAAACAACAATGTAACTGAACTGAACTTAAGTGGAATTATTAAAGGTAGACACGAAATAACGATACATTGGAAACAGAAACATGATTTTATTATCAATATACCTAAAAGGTATCATAAACTTATTTTACATCTTAATAAAAATGATATGACGTATGTGGGTTCCCCAGACAAGACTATGAGTGCCGTACACGTTTTGTATTCTTACAATTAAGTACGGTCTTCGATGGATTAACGTCTCAATTTATTTGATGAATAAAAAATACTAAGCATTCAATTTGCCTCAAAATATTACATAAACCTAATTTTACATGATGTTTGACAGTCATCAACCAACCCACTTGTCACGAGAAATGAATATACTTACAATTAAGATAAAAACGAACGTAACCTTTGCTAAATTAACCAAGCGAGTGCCATAATATTATGTAAAAATCCTAAAGACTCATAATTTATTTACGTCTAATACCAAACCATGTTATGTTGGCAACTAACAGTATGTGCTATAACGTTAAAATTTTAATACTATATGAATCCTCTTCGTCATTGTCAAATGATATTTACAATAGTAGATTTACATGATTGAGGAACAAAAATAATTAACGCCTGTAATTAACTAGTAAGCTGTATTGTCACTGTGTGGGCGAGCGTGGTGGCAGCGCAGCTTCTTCGCAGGGCGAATGGCGTTCCTCTTCGGCGCTGAATTTGTATTCTCGTTCATTGGCGGGATGGTCTTGCCCGGGCGGCGTGGTACGGTTCTCGCTGGTGCCGGCGGCTTCGAGCGCTGGGCCAGCTGGACCGAACGGCATGCCTTCTGTGCCATAAGCTACCTCTCCAGTTCCTACGTACTCTGATGGCTGGTATCCGTAACTGTTTAAACTGAAACCAAAAAATAATAAAGATTTGAAAAATTGAAACGTTTATTATTTATATCATCATCATCATCATCATATCAGCCACAGGAAGTCCACTGCTGAACATAGGCCTCCCCCAAGGATCATAAATTCAAGCGTAGTTGAAAACAATTCCATAAGACACACTCTGGTTTTGGTTTTCTTTATGTTATATAAAATATATTTAAGTAGATTAATACCAAAGTGATTTTCATTCTTCGTTCTAGAACTGAACGAACTATTCATATGATTTCATTCGATCATTAAAATTGTTTACGTTCATATTATTTAAACTAGATAATACCAAATTTATGTTTATTAAAATTTTATAAGTAGAGTTTTATTCATATTTACAAATAACAATTAATTACTTCACTTAAGCCAATCAACAGAGGCTCAATCAAAAGAAAGCCAGCCAATTACCTAAACTCTACGTTGGTTTTAATGAGCAAGTGTGACCTGTCCAATCATATAAAAACAAATTACCCATTTGGCCAGTACGAGATATCTTCAATCGCATGATGGGCATAAGGCGCGTAGGCGTGTTGGTAATACGGAGAATGGTGCTGCGTCGACGTTTCGTATTGAAGGGGGTAGAGCGGTGCCGGCGCGGACGACGGCGCTGATGTGCTGCTGGGTGGAGCCGGCGAGTACTCCAGGGGGGCGGGGTAGGCGTGCGGGGGGGTGCGGTAAGGGGCGGGAGAGGTGTTCGGCTGCGGGGAACTGCTACCTTGCGCTGAACTCCAGTACCCACTACTGCTTGGCCATGTGTAACTGCCGCTGCCGTTTGATGCTGTTGTTGTTCGCTCCGTATTACTATAGGTCGCTATAATAAAACGAATTAAACAATTATTAAAATATATTTAGCTAATAGGTAGTATGGCAATTCAAATTATTTGATATTTGTAAATAAGGAACAAATTGCAATGAGACTAAATAACTATTATCTAATTTCTTCGATTTTGGACAAAAAATACTGGACTCTGCATTTAATTGCATAAAGTGGGAGTGGGCCATGTCACTGAATGTATCTTGTGGTAGTGTATGAAAAGCTTACAAGGCGGAGACAGCGTGCGTGGCCGTGAGGGCGGCCGCGGCGGGTAGGGCGCCGGCCTCCGTGACGCCGCATTACTGCTGCCATATAAAGACTGAGATGTCACAAACCAGCCTCCGACTGCAAAACAAACAGTTTCTCCGTTTAATATTGATTATGCGCGTTTCCCAATTCAAATGATTGTGTACAAGGTATCGACTAATAGATTATCGACGAAACGTTATGCAATGTGGATACAAGAATGTTTGTATGTATCGATTGCCGGTGGCCTTAAGTGATTGTTATCTTCAAATATTTTTTGTTACTTCGCTAGCTATTTGTGCATAAAATAGACAAATGACACGCCTTCACAAGGTAATTGTCCATGCATTAACACAATAAGGTAAATACGTTTGAGAAATGAAGAAAGCCCAGTCAGTAGTTATTATCTGAAATTTTAGATATTTGTAAATGCGGAAGTGAATACTCGCCACTAATTCACACACCAAGTTTGAGACATGCGCTAACCAATTAACGTGTAGCAATGTATTTCCTATACCCCAATACAATGCACAATACGACACTTACATTGTGGATATTGGTGCGGCGAAGAACTTTGTTGCGGGTAATGAGTACCCACAAAATCCCTTTGATAGTATCCTTCGGGCCTCTCTTTTGCGTCCAAGAATGCTTTTGCAAATGGGTTGTATTTGATCTTTAATGACGTCACTTCTTCGTTCTGATAGGCAGTGACTGCGATGAACTGCGTCTCCGGGAATGGATACGTCATGATGCGGCGAAGGTCCGTGCCCACTTTCACTAGGTGTACACGAGGCTCGTATTTATGCAAACTATTCAACATAATCTGAAATATGTAAATACAATTCAATATCTTAAGTTTCAATGTTCGTATATTATGAGATGAAAATGCCTAACATTGTAACTAATGCGAGTATCGGTATGAAAATGTATCCAATGTGCGATTTGCGCCTGACATTGATATAATGAATCATGTTCTAACACTTAAAAAATTAACGCTACATTAATATGTGAAAGCAATTTTAACGCGCTGTCTAGGGGGCAACTAACTTAGCTGTGCATAAAATATGTGTAATGTAAACATAGCGCAGAGACAATAATTATTACAAATGATAGTGCGTACGGGCACCCGCTAAACAGATGGTAAAGCTACAGATTTCACACCGAGACGTCAACATATGGATCTGGATGTATCAGATGTTTACTTTCGTATTCATTCGCACCACATTCAACCGTGAGAACTAGCTTCTATGAACTAGCGGTAGCGCCGAATTATAACATTATAACACCTATGGAAGCTTTACGTCATAAAAACTTCTTCGGAACCGTAAACTAATTACTATGCACGGTCAGGAACATAAACCGAATCAAATATCATTAATACCACTAACGCGGTACAAATTAGACAATATTTAATTATATCGTTATATTCTAAAGAATTTTGAATTAGATTGATCCTTAAATAAAAATATGAAAAAAATATATTTACTTTATGAAAAAACATGTTTTTTTAAAAAAAGGGGCTGTACATACCTGTCCGTTCCCATTTGTTTTATTGGTAAGTTTCACTTTTGCAAAGGATATTGGCTCCTTCATCCAATGTGCTCCAAAATTTGGACTTTCCGGGTGTATGTATATTGCATTGGAGGGCGGCACTTCCGCTTTGCCGCCGGGTACCTGATGTTTAAAAAAAGGTATGAAATTCCACTCAATATTACTCATAATTCCTCTCGCCTGTTTTCAGTCAGAGCGTGATATTTCATTGAAATAGAAGACATTAAATTGAAATTTCAAAAGTTTTACATATTTTGTTTTATAAACAATCATTGCACGTGATCATTTATGCATAAGTATACGTACCCATTCTCCATTGACATATTTCCAACGATGTGAGTCAACTTGAACGAATTCCAGTAGAACAGTGTACATTGCAGTTGGATCGAGTCCACTCGCAGTTACTTTTACAACGGGAAACATACGCCTACAACAATAAGATATATTTAATGAATATTACATATTAAATTAACATAACATGACGGACAAGTATCATTATATCACACACTGCCTCGTCCACATTTTTGTGGCCTCAACATACGAGAAACGAAAACCATTATTTTCAGAAAACAATGATTCACATACAGATAATTAGCAACTGGTATTTAATTTTAGGCTGCGTTTCTACTGTAAAAGAGCCGACTGGAGTGGAGCAGAGCGGGGATGTATAAAAATTTCCCAAAAGTTCAACACAAATAAGATGACATTGATATCAATCATAATTGGTATATATGGATTTAATTTGTACACTGTTAATGAGTCTACAAACAATTTTTTGTACATAAATTACTAAAGTTTATATTGAGTTGCGAACTTCCAAAAAATCTTAATAATACTTTTTAACAATAATTACCATCTTTCCTAAATTTTAGGTCACGGGGCGTTGAAAAATCTGTACATGTTTACCTACATTAAGGTAACAAGATGAGACATTTCGCCAAAGGCGGAGTGCTGTCAGGGCTGATCGAGTACGGGCGGCGTCGTTTAGCTGCCCTGCGTTAATGAGTAAGACCTACCGCGTTAATAGCTGAAAACTAGCCGACGGCCAGCGAGCGGTTAGCGCGAATGTCCCTATACGTATATGTACTGTGTGTGCTGATCACATCCTTTAACAGTGGAACGTTTCACTGACTTATTTATTTATTTATTCTTTTTTGCACCATATAGAACTATAACAGTCAAATTCAAGAAATAAAATCATAAAAAACACAAAAGGCGGCCTTATTGTAATATTGTCAAAAGTATTATCGAATGAATATGTTTAAGGTATACTGATTCAATCGCTTTGACTTAAGACTCACGTTTATAGGAATTCTAGATTTCGAAGAAGCAAAACTTTATGAAATCTAATTATCGGGGCGGCGATAGTGATATTTTTATTTACATAGGTAAGTGCGGTTAATTATGGCCTACACTCAAGAGTAGTGAGAGGCCTGCTTTCGATCTCAATTACGTAAGTTATCAACTATATGCAATGGGCGATTGATATAGAGTATAGACAACTATTTGGGTTTCCTACAAGCAGACATGGCATTAACCTCATTACTAATAATGAAGTACAAAATTTGGTTAGTAAACTGTGGATGGAACCTAGGATCGCCCTAAACAACACACCGTTAACACAACTATATCCAAGAAGTTGAAAATTTAGTTGGTAAATTATAAGGGACAACTAGGACCGCCCTTAACACACAACTATATCCAAATATTTTTAAAATACATCTCATCGTAGTATATGTTAACAAATAATGTAGAAATTTAAACATATCTTACTTAAACTTGTAATATTTTAAGGTCTCTGTTACTCAGGTATGTAAGACTAGGTCAAATCATTAATTTAAATAGGGTGATCACAATTAAACAACATTGTTGTGACCAGTAAAATATTTTAGTGATGTTAGTTTAGGTTTACGTTTGTAACATTTGGTATAAATACTAATAAGATAGAATCACACCAAAAGTTTTAGTACCGAAATACCTCACAGCAGATAAAATAAGAAGAAAAAAGTCATTTAAGTCTTATCTCTTAATATATTGTTTTTTTGGTAGAGGATATTATAGAAATAATTGTCTGAAAAGAATGCAGATTGTATTATTATTCCTTTTCGGTAACGTAAAAATCTAAAAACTTCTAATGTTAATATAAAACCTAAAACTAAGAACAAGTTCAGTAACAATCTAATATTTCAAAAGAGACTTCCACAATTGATTGATAAGGCAAATGAATTAGAATTGTAGTTTAATTACTTGACTTGAACTTAACCAAGAATAAGTAGATACGTCTCTCCTAAAATACATATATTAGT
The DNA here is from genome assembly GCA_023078785.2 of Hyles euphorbiae. Taxonomy (NCBI): domain Eukaryota; kingdom Metazoa; phylum Arthropoda; class Insecta; order Lepidoptera; family Sphingidae; genus Hyles; species Hyles euphorbiae. Next base: position 17,256,509 of record CM041050.1, read on the forward strand.
TGCTTGCGGATAAGTCAAGTGATTATAAACATCACTACATAATTGCTGTAGTAAAACTCATATCAACGCTTAAAATCGAGTAAAGCTTAGCCTTGTCATAAAATGCTACTCGCTTAGGCAAGATTACTTATTATTTATTAAATATTACATTGAATATGCAGGCAGCTAAACCTTATCCGCTTTGCAAACCAACATGACATAATCGTGCAGTGTGTTCGTATTGTTTATTTATCTTTATAACAAAGCAGTTATTAAACTAACAACAATCAACCCGCACTAGGCTAGCATGGTGGACTAAATTACCTAACCACTCTTACTCACTCTCGATTGTAGAGGAGGCCCTTGTCCTGCAATAGGATGAGTATGGTCTGATACAGTTCAGTTATAAAACAATTATTTCATGCTTATTGGTGAAACATACGTATTATCGGCTAACTAATTTAAATTCAAATCAACAATGACCATTCTGCAAAGAATACAAGTTTGTTTCATCCACGAAATGGTTTAATGTCACTTTTTATGTTTCCTTATATCAAATGAGTTTTATAAATTAAATTTTAACAAAATTTTTAATTCAGTATGTATACTTATTATAATTCTTTTATATTTTGTCTTATCTAGATTAACATAAATAAGCAAATATTTGTACAGTATTATTTGCATTTAAAAATTTCGGGAGAAATACAAATAAGATAAGTTTTATAAAAATAATATACTTTCACACAAAATGGTGATAAAGAGAGACAGAAATACGAGTACAAAGCCGAAATATAAAAAATTACGCAAAACAAAAATTAACCAATCATAACGAGATATTTGTAAATCTGTATCTGTATCAGCCCATATACGTCCCACTGCAGGGCACGGGCCTACTCTACAATCGAGATTACGATTGAGAGTGGTTAGGCCATATAGTCCACCACGCCTAGTGCGGGTTGGCGGACTTACATATGTATATATTATACATAATCGCTATGGTATGCAGGTTTCCTCACGATGTTTTCCTTCACCGTTTTAGTGCGTGGTGATTGATTATCAATACACACATGACTCCGAAAAGTCAGAGGTGTGCCCTGGGATTCGAACCCGCGACCACCCTGAACATGTGGGCAGCCGCGTCTAGTCCGTTTACCAACAGGCCACCACGCACTTCCATATTTGTAAATATCATCTAATGTATAATTAGACACGACGAGTTATCTAGGGTAAATTCATATGTTTTATTAGAATTTCATTAGATTTAAATGTGAGGAAGGATAATGATAATACATAATACAATTTATTTTAGCTACGTAATTATTGATGTGTCTACAGCCTCCGATATATTTTTATTTTTATTGCAATGAATGGCGAGACGGGCATGTCGTTTGTTTGATGGTACCTTAGCCATACGACCGCTTATGGACAGTAGCAAAACCAAACAACACTATGAATTACAAAGCAATGCATTCCATTGCGCTCGGAATCCTGAGACAAGATTTTAAGTATCAATATATGCAGTAGTTACTCAAAGCACAACGTCCTTAATACTGAAACACAATAGTTAACAGGGCTGTTTGGCGGGAAAAATAGACATTGCAGTGGTACCTATCGATGGCGACTTCTAACATATAAAAGACCTACAACCAGTATTAATTTTTCAATATAAAATCACTTTGAATTTTGACTAGTATACACAATTAATTATAGCAAAGGAATGTTACGCTTACATTCCTGAGACTACGCTCGCAGACTTGTGCAATTCTAATTAGTAGTTCGGTCATCGGTGTCCTTTATAAACGATTTGTTAATTTTAATTTAAAGGCCGAGGTAAGTATAGCGTTAAACTAAAACTATAACCTGCTCATATATTGCAGTTTTACTCAGGGCTTTAAAATGTACAACGAATTGCACGAGAATAATATATTTCCAGCAGTGGCGTAACTACACCATCTGGAGCCCGTGGCAAAATCATCGGATGGGGCCCCCTTTTTTTATGGAGAGGAAAACTGTTAAGTTTATTTTCCAGTACGCCGGAGGAGATCGAAAGGAATATATCAGAATATAACAGTGTCACTGGCCTGCCAGCACTTTGCGGTTGAGGCGGGGCCCTAACAAAAACCTGCGCTAGCATACCGAATAAGACCCTGTCTTTCACATTTCGGGCGGTACTGGATATAATCTCAGGACGAGAAGCGCCCAGATTCCTTTCCAGTGATGGCCCGGCGCAAAACCAGGACGCAGGTCTCTCTCAGAGGGGAGCAAAGTTGATATCCACTTATGTCTAGATCTGGACGCCCTTTTAAAATTTTGTGGGCGAGATCACGTGCTCTGTCGTCCATCTCGGAATCAAACTTAGTAAGAGTGCACCGCAGAGCAGTTACTCCGGTAGCCCCTTTAGGTAACCTCATAAGTCTTGCGTGAGAGATCGTGCTGGAATTCAAAACACCTGTATTCTATGGCGTTTCCTCGAATATTCCTCAACCTTATCCTTGTCGAGGTGAAGTTTAAAATGAATTCGACGAATCCGAACCGAACCGAACCGAATATGGTATGCTTAGTTAAAAATATACCTTTCCTAGAGGATCCTCGAGTGAGATTAAGTTGAGGAAATACGTCATCTGATCTTCTCATTTATCCCACACACCATACATACACAGGCGGAGGCATTGGATAGTAGGGGTGAGGCGATTACGGTAGGCCTTGAAATTTTTATCGAGTGCGGCATGGCGTCGTTCTGGTGAAGTTCCTGCCTGGAATTCCAACTCAAGGAACTCTAAAAGTACATCACCAGCTTTTTTAAATGCTCGGAACATAAAAGTCGTATTGGACGCCTTTTGTATCGAGACCAAGACCATTAATTCTGGTGTTCCATAAGGCTCGATGCTTCCACCGACACTGTTTGTTTTGCCTAAGTGCCTATTAATGACATGTTGACTATCACCAGCTGGCATTGTTATGCAGATGCTAGTAAGAGACGCAGGATACATCGGACTAAAGAATTTTTATCGGGGATCCGTTGAGGAAAGATGGTCTCAACTTTTGTCGCAAGCCAAGACCTCTCTGGGGCGCGCCTCCCAATGGGGTGGATTGAACATAGCTCAGTTTAACCCCACGAAGACACAAGTTTACTCGTTTGCAACCAAGAAGACCCCTTTTGTCATTGAGACACTCTCTATAAGCATCCGAGAGTATTCCTGGAACCGAAATATTAAGCAAAGTGCGTTTAGGTGTCATTTGTTGACAGCCTTCGTGGCGCAGACGCTGCCTGTGAAACGAGAGGCCGCGGGTTCGATCCCCGCACCGAGACAAATTTTTGTGAGGCCCACAAGTATTTGTCTCGGGTCTGGGAGTTTGTGAGACCGAAAAGTCTCTCGTAGTTCCCGATACCCACGACACAAGACTTAATTGATATGAATGTGGGGTCAGGACTATATATGTGACTGTTGGGTGTATTTATGTATATGTTTATTTGGAAGACAAGGGCAGATTGGCCAGCAAAAAGTTAGGGATTCTCAACAGAACCAAGCGATACTTCACCACCTGGAGACTGGCACCACGTGGAGTACAGCTCTCATCTGGGTAGAAGCCCCAAAATACCAGCTCAACCCACTTGACTCCTTACAGCGCCGAACTCTTCGAATCGTCGATAATCCCGATCTCACGGAGAATGTGGAAGCGTTAGGATTGCAGTGAGACTTCGGGTCTCTCTGTGTAATCTATCAATTGTTCAACGGAAAGTGCTCTGAGGAAAATGGCGCCACTATCGCTAATCATCCATCACACTTCCCGCACCGCACCGCAGTAGAGTTCAATCTTACTACCTGGAAACAATGCAAATCAAATCTTTCCTCTTATAACATTAGTATAGACTAAGGGATGCCATCCTTTTTAATAAAGATTAGCTGCGAAATTAATAATTAGAGTGAAGATAAATAGAAGCAGTTGGAATATAAAGAGCAAAGCGAAAGACAACATTTTGAGGTATTATCTTCCAACGCAAATATATGCAACAAGAGCAGCCGGATGTCAACAACAACGAATAAATATTGACGTGGGTTTTACGGTGCGGGTTACTAAATTTGGTAAAAAAGTATGCTAAAACGTCAGCCACTAAGAAAATTGTAGTTTTTTTTTGTTATAGACTGCCAATGAACATAATATGTAACACCATTGTGTAACAAAAAATATCCACTTGTTTAACATTAAAAACTTCGGGTGTCATAGTGTACGCAACTTGTATTTTTTTTAATATTAACAATATAAAAGATTAAAACCTATAGGATATATAGTAGATATACGAAAAAAAACATGGCATAAATATTTCTGTCTTTTACAAATGTTTCCGCGGCGAAGTTTTTGATCTTAATGATAAAAATAAAGTAATATTCCATTTGTAATACATTGTTTTATTTCATTTTTAATTCCAATGTCATAGGACTTGAGGTCTCAAGAATCAAGATACATGTGTATATTCGCTGAGTGTTAGACTATACCCACTACAATTTTACTGGTGGTAGGTCTCTCATATGTGAGAGGCCACCTGGGTAGGTACTACCGCAATGTCTATTTCTCCCGTCAAACAGCTGTGTAAATGCACTTTGTGTTTCGGATTGAAGGACATTGTAGCCAGAGTGACTACTGTAGTTTTGCTCCTGTTTATGAGAGGTCGCATCGCTTACCATAAGGCGGACGGCATGCTCGGCTCGCCATTCATTGCAATAAAATATTTAAAAAATAAACTTGAAGGATATTTTATCTTACCAATATATAAATATATATCTTACCTTCCATTCTTAGTGACGATCATCTCGTTGGTGAGGGTCTGGAAGCGAACCCACAACTCCCGGTCGTCCAACGCGACGGTGACTTCGCGCTCCCGCCCGCTGCGAGACCCCGCGCCGCCCACCGTCGGCTCCACCGCGCTCAGGATGTGTGATGCCGCCATTCTGATCCAATGAAAAATATTTATTTATTTATTTAATCCTACTATCCTAAGTACATAAAAATACAGTGAAGAAATAACAATAATAATAGAACAAGAGACAGCCTTATTACCCTAGGTGATTTCTTGCAGACAACCTTTGGATGGATATTGACATAAGAAAATGAGAGGGCAGTCTAAGGTATATAAAATAATAATAGTAACTTAATGAATAATATACATATACAAATACACACAAACATATATTCAAATACACAGAATATACACAATAATAAATGATTTTCCGTACCATACCGATAACCAAGAGCATTGAAGAATTGGCTAATTTAAATTTACAAGCGACGGTGTTATTACACTAGGCAATTTTAACTAAAAACAATGAATAAATATCAAAATTAAAATTTACTAATGGAGGCTTTATCAAATCACTTTTTTTCTAGCAACCACGGAATAGATATATAAATATGCGAATAAGAGGGCAGTATAAGTAATGTTTTAAATATGTCTTCAAAGAAACGATTTATCATAATATTTTTAACTTACAATATTAGGCCTGTGTTCAGCAGTGGACATACTGTGAGTAAATAGATGGAGATATATTTTAGACATAATTGACATTTGAATTTTTTATTTATCACAGTAAACATATAACAATTTATTGAGGTACGAAAAAAATAATCGTAGCATAAATTAAAAATGTTTTTTTTTTACATTTACAAGCTATCAAAATGTGTGCATTAATCTTAACATATTGATTTCAAATTAATACAGTGCTTTTTAAGATTGAAAATAAATAGAGCTACAAAAATATGGAATGTTGAAATTGGGAATCTTAATTTCAAAATAAACGCATAATTTTTTGTAACTCCAAATATTTCCCGCATAATTGTAATGATTATTAAAATTAACTAATTTTTGCGATATTCTCGAGGAAATGCCGGTGTGTAGAGCCGCGAGCAGAGTTAGCACGTAATAAGTTTACATTCGGTGCAATTTACGATGAATAAGTTGACGGCATGTTTTATTACAGCCCTTACTGGTTACTTGATGATATGCTAATGTTACTAACGGAATCATAGAATACATTTCGCATACAAGCTCGATGCAGCTCAATACTGGCGGCATTGACGTTTTGAAGAAGATTGTGAATGCGATGCCTCAAAGGTTTCGACGACGAAACAAATTCCTTTATGAAAATGTTGACTCAACATCACATTATGCATATTTCCTCCGTCGTATTAAATTGATTAAATATATCTTTGGTCAAACTAACATATATACATAGTCCTGACCCTAAACAAAGATCTAATGTTTTCTCGTAGGAATTAGAAACTAGGAGAGACTTTTCGTAAATACGTGGGTATCAAAACTAAGATAATTCGTAATAGGTGAGATTTTGGCTTAATTTCATATTATAGATCTTATCGTTTGAGCTTTTGATGTGGTCAATATGTTTTGTTTTCATTTTATTTTTCGAAACAATTATTTATCGAGTCAACTATTACTTGCAAAACAAAAAGGTAAACCTTAACAAGATACATATATTTATAAGATTAGGCTAGTGCCTAAGCGATAGTTCACTTATTCATTAAATGCCGTTTCAATTAAGTAAATTGGAAGAAATAGCCTACCCGAAATGCTTTATCCACGAGCGTCCGTATAAAAGTTTGTGATACTGATGTAAATACAAAGTTCTACAATAATTATGATCCTTGGCCCATTTTAAAAGGTCCGCTTTACTATTTGATTGCCCCATATACATAACCAACAATAGGGTTTGCAAGTAAATAATAAAAGATAAATATTGTACAATCAATATATGTGATCAAATTATACTCTCTAATCATTTTTAGTATCGTAAACATTACTACACTTTTTTAATATATTTGTGCTACACGGAAAATGTTGAATCATTATATTATACCTTTACTGCCTATCACACATCATTTTAGGATATCATGACATGATACATATTCCTCCATTGTAAAAATTACGCAACACCATAAAAATCAAAGCTGAACTTTTTACTGAACTACGTCTTGAAATGAAATAGACATACTTTTTCTTTTTTTAGTTAATAAATAATAAATAAATATATTTGAGCTTAACCGGACCATGATTTTAAAAAAATATAATATATCAGATATGTGGTTGAATTCAGTAGAAAGAAAATCCAGATTTGCGGCGCATACACTTATGTCAACCCCCCGTTTTTTCTTCTAGACATTATTCAGCGTGTTCTCACATATAATATGACTTGACTATTCTGGGTATGTCAATTTGTATATCTGGTAATTGCGATCCAATTCCCAGCAATTACATAGGGGGTGTGTTATTTGCCGCCTCACGCGTGATCGGAATCCAGAACAAATTAACAGTTATTCACGCCCAAACGACTTTTCCACTTATATAATAAAGCGCAAGCAAGACAAGACTTACGACACTCTTGGATTGAAATCAGTTGCTATGGGAAGACGATTTCAAGCGTTTTCTTTCTAATTCACTGTTTTTGAAATATGGTTCCTTTCTCTTCTTGCTATCTTTTAACTCACATAGATGAGTCGATTACCAAAAAAAATATACCCTATCTACAGACTGCGCTTACGATCAAATGCATAATAGATGTTTTTGAGCCTTTAAAAAGCGAACAAAATTATGTGATACGGGCTCATGCACTCGTATGCCTAAAAGACAACCCTTACTATTAGATGTCCCGTCTATACCCTCACAACTGCCATATCTGTCAGCAAGTATCAACAGTGTCAGTCTAAGAGTTTAAACCAAGCACGGAGACTCGATACATTTGTAAATGACTCACTTCAAACTAGTTTTTATTATATGTTGTTTAATTTTAGAGTTTGTACTGTAATCATTCCAACATAGCTTGCATTTAATTCCGAATTAATAGCAAAATCAAAACAAGCACTTGGTAAACGTAAAAACGATTAATAATTTGTTTACAGTCTATGCTGCGCGCTTGTAGAACGATATTTAAGAAACTTCTCAAATAATCGGATCTGATCTTATCAGTATAAACTATTATTATTTTAATTTTTCTTCTCCACCAAATCAATATTTTTTATACCATATGTATTATAGTTAACGTAGTATATTATGTCAAAATTTTATGTAGTTACTTTATGTTTATTAAACAAAAATGTAGTAAGTCTTTATCACTTTTAAATCACTTTTCTTTTTATTTGTATTTCCCTATACTGTGACTACCTATTTCTCCCGTGTTTCCGTTGATTCCAGTCCATCTTCAGGTTATTTGGAAAAAATCGCCCACATCGATATGACCACTATTTGTCACATATATGTATTTCAGTCCTTTGTGTTCTAATTTATGTTGATCTGTGTGGTATTGAATAAAGTATTACAAAATATAAAACTAGAAATCGTTTTGTGCTGTACACCTTGCTTCTTCCTAAGCATGATTGTAGAATTACTCGATGTACACCTGGAGTTTTGAATTGTTTAGTTAGGAATAGGTTTCTTTATATAAAGTTGATTTTTAAGCTCTCTTTTTACAGTTCTATGGGACCGCGGATATAATTCCATATTCTAATTAATTTCAACTGAATATATCAATGCTATCGTAGCGAAAAAAATGAATTATCATTCTATTAGATCCCCTTTTTCCTTTAATAGGAGTATTTCTAAACTTTAAGTCAGAACTTATGTGCTTTACCATGAATCTGTATAAATGAATATGTATACGCATATTACACTCATTAACCGACTTCAAAAAAAGGAGGAGGTTTTCAATGCGACAGTATATTCTTTTTTTTAACTCTTTTAGGACTGACTCCAGTCATATTCAGAATAGAATTTGACCGATATTTTAATATTTGTAATATACCTACAAATAACGTTACTGAAGAGGTGTAGACACTAGACACGGAAGCAATCCTACCAATCACGTTTTGTAAAGTCCTTGGACAAGACGGATATAAAAAAACTCGCTGGGCGGTTGTGTGAATTTTGAAATAGCAATTAAAATAATTTTTTTGGAATCAAAAACTAAGACCTTACGTTACCTAACATTTTATTTGCTCTTTGTGAACGAATAATATAACACATGGATTTTCATGACGAATTTTAAACTTTAATGGAAGGTCTAGCTACTATATTATGAGAATATTAATAAATTAGATAGCTTATTCGACGCCAATTATTGATTTCAAGTATCTATTTTATAAAAGCAAATGCTGTTTGCTGCCGTTTTTAAAAATATGTCTTGATCAATGTTTTCTAGTACTACACATACAATAAAGGTAAGTTTCATCTGTATCTGTATCAGCCCATATACGTCCCACTGCAGGGCACGGGCCTCCTCTACAATCGACAGTACGATTGAGAGTGGTTAGGCCATATAGTCCTCCACGCTGGCCTAGTGCGGGTTGGCGGACTTACAAAGTAAGTTTCATACAAATATTAAACACACATCTTTCTCAAACCTATATACAATTTGCAACAAACTCTTTTCTGCGAAAATTATTCAACAATAAGATGTCACTTATGGAAAATCGTATAAAAATTAAATTCCTTTGTAGGGCTTTCCGTACCCCTAGTGTTGTAAATATCTACAGGTACGGTAGCCTCTAGGTGCTCGAAGCTCGAATTGAAAATAAAAAAGGTATATTGCTTTTCTGAAAGTAAATTGACATTAGCGTTAGGACCGTCGACTACTTAATTTTGTTCATAATATCTGTATTCTGTACCAGCCCATGTACGTTCCTATAAAGGGCACGCGCCTCCTCTTCAACCGATAGTGTTATTGAGAGTGGTCGAATCGATTAATCTCTAAATAATTAACTTCACTTGAAATGCACTGCTGAACATCTTAATCAATTCCTTTACAAAAATGTATATGTATTTGATGGACATTGCGACAAAATCTTGGTGAAAAGGGTAAAATTTGATTAAAGACTTTTATGACGCCCAGGAAAAGCCGCGTATTACCAGTATCACATAAAAGTAATTAGAGATATTATTTGATAAAATAATAATTGCTTCAGAATATTTTTTATTGCGATGAATGGTGAGACGAGTATGCCATTCGCCTCATGGTAAGCGATACCACCGGTCATGGACAACAGCAAAACCAAAGAACACAATAAATAACAAAGCAATATGCAGACATTCCACTGTGCTCGTCATCATGAGACATACAATGTTAAGTCTACTTATATCCAGTAGTTACTGTGGCCTCAATGTTCTTCAAACCGGAACACAGCAGTGCATTTACACTACTGTGAATGCTGTGTGCTAGGTAGGAACCTAGGCGGCGTCTTACATATGAGAGACCTACCAACAGTAAGCATTTTAAGGACTCAGAGTAGTAATCTTCAGAATATTTAAGCTATAGCACATTCTTTTCTACGAGTAGCTCTCTTGTTATGGAATGATTAGAATCTACTCTTACATTAGTAAATTTTAAGAATTTCATATAATGTTCTGTACTTCCTGTCGTTCCTTTAAAACTTGGTAGGATCGGCGCAGTATATTTTCATGCAGTGTAAAAGTTTGCTATTATAATATTACATTCTCTTGCCTACCTGACATTTACTCTAACAAAAATAGTGAGTACCAATATTACCATTGTTTTCTATTCGAAACCTCGCAGAATTTTAATGGGCACCGAATTAAGAGGATTTTTAAAAACTGTAATTTCGATTCTTGACCTGAGGAATAGAAAAATGAGAAAAACCTTTTGAAAAATATGATAGTAATATCAGGCGATGAAGACTGCGTAAACCCTATATATATAGGTATAAGTAAATTGTTTGAAACAGGCTCGACGGTCCCTTCAAATGTTAGATAAATATAGTAAGGAAACAAATACTATGTTAAATAATGAATGTTTCTGAACAAGTAAAATTACTATAAACTTTTTTCATGAATAGATTTTCCTCGGTTATAATCAAAATTACTAGTTTAAAACTCCAACTAAAGGTAATTGTATTTAATCTTGGCAATCCTTTCTTCAAGACTTGTTTTACTACACTCGGTGTTTATTTTACATTAATAATTAATTGATCACAATTTATGGGTTATTAGAATACATTAATTAATTAATTATACAAGAATGGGTTTATAGACACGGATTCTTTACGAACGGAACGAAACAAATTAGAGAGTATAAATAATACTGTAAGTTGTACATTTTCTCAGCATCTTGAACAAGATTTAATTTTTTTTATGATATTATATTTACTTACCTAAAGATACTTAACTAGTACTTAATTTATATCCCTTAATTTAGATAAAAACTTTGATTTTTTTGATAATTAAAACTTATGGTTCAACTACTACTATTGCAATCTTCTATTAAAAGATTTAGCGACACCTTATAAACTTATCTTACAAGCTATCGCCATATAACTACGAGTATGCCTTAAGTGCAATAAGACTTTTTTGTCCGTCATTTATACAGCCTTAAGTTACCCGTCGGCAACATTCAAACATAAAATTGATTTCTGCTTTAACATTCCTTTTGCAGCGCTTTCTTAGTTTGCGCCCAAATAAAACCGCAATAAACATGACGGATTAAAAAATCCAGTTACAAAACCAGTTAATGATCAAATAAATAATAAAATATCAAATACATATGTTTGGACAACATGATTTATTGCGCACAATTGTATCATTAAAATTCCCATAGATTTTACTACTTACTTTTAAAAATCGAATTCCTGAAATGCCGATTCGATTTCGTTTTATTTATAATTCTGAATATATGATAAAATATGTGAAGTAGCTACGTAGTTATTCTAGACAGTTACGAAATGTATGTGCTTGACAAACTGAAAGAATCACGAAATCCAATGGTTATGGTTATGGTTATGTTATGCCGATTCGATTTCGTTTTATTTATAATTCTGAATATATGATAAAATATGTGAAGTAGCTACGTAGTTATTCTAGACAGTTACGAAATGTATGTGCTTGACAAACTGAAAGAATCACGAAATCCAATGGTTATGGCAAATAAGCCGGATATTTTATTGTGAGTTGGGCTCGACACGATCTTCTCGTTCACTGTTTATTGTACCCATTATCGCTGGCTACGTTGGTTCAACGTCCTAACACTCCTTCTGACACGGTACATTTTGTCAATTTTAACATTTTATTTTGTGATCGTATTAATTATATGCATGTCGACCGTATTTTTGGTTTTAGAACCGAAGAACAATTGACGTAATTTCTTTATATCGTTAAATTTTAAATTATTATACTCGTATTGAGGATATATCAACACTGCTACCGAACACAAAGCCGGGAACTAAAACTTTTACAAAAAAAACGAAACGATTTTTTTTCTTTCAAATTTTTTTTGGGTGGTAGGTATATAATATTTTACAGGCTTTTATTTTTAAAGACTCTTTGGTACGCTAGGGTTCAAATTTTTATTTTAGCCTAAACTATGGATTTACCGCCCAGACACGATGATATTACGAAAAAAAATGTCACGTTATTTAGCGAAATTTTTATTTGCATTGTATCTGTAGTCAGTAAAATTACCACACGTCTTCGTTTTCTATAGCAGTTTTGATATAACAAGTATTATACAAGCGAATTTACATACAAACGTCTCAGTCTTGTGATACTTATGAAGTTACTGTAATTTTCGCTAAATAATTGGAAATTTTTAAAACAGAGGGAAAATCTTAGGATACAAATTTTCATCAAAGTGCTCTTGTAGGGCTATATAATAAACTAGCTGTCGGGCCCGGCTTCGCCCGGGTGCAGATAGTTTTTGAGTCCAATCCACATCAGGAACATATTATTTCGCGTGTCTACTAACTATATTTCCCGCGTGCCGTCGACTATATTTCCCTTCCGTAGGAGAGGACATCCCGTGCCAACAATTTGAATTTGAAAGAGTAGAAAATATGTATATTTGGTTTCCTGACTCATCCCACGGGAACACTACATTTTTCGGGATAAAAAGTAGTCTATGTGTTAATCCAGGGTGTCAGCTATCACTATACCAAATTTCATCAAAATCTGTTGAGCCGTTTTTTCATGAAAGAGTAACAAACATCCATACATACATACAAACTTTCACCTTTATAATATTAGTAAGGATATACAAAACTATATCAATATACTAATAACTATATCAATAATAATATTTTTCTATACTTTACATGTATAGAAAAATATGTATAAGTAATATAAGAAATACCCTTAAATACATACAGGTAGGCAGAAGTGCAAGCCGTACGTATGTTATGTATGTACGTATACGTTTGTATGTTCCGTCACATCATGTGATTTTTTGTTATTAATTGAGTTATACTTTAAAAAAATTTAGTTAAAAATATTTTAAAAAACATGTCTCGCTCCCTCTGTCAATGTTCACGTGCAGCCATATTAAATATAACGTAGAAATGTTCGTATTTTTTAAATGTTATAACAAATTATTAATGACCTGCCCTGATTTAAACCATTTGTAACTTTTGTAATAATCAGCAAATTGTAACCTGGTTTTGAAAAGAGTAACACTAGAGTTTCTTGCCCGTTTTTCTCTAGTGAAAACCGCTTTTCGAACCGGTTGATAGATAAAAAAATTACTGAATCTAAACGATGTTGAACATTTTAATGGATTCAATAAATTATTTACAATTTCATTTTCAGTAGGTAAGGGAAGTTAAGTAAGAATTTTTTTTTAGTATTTAAGGTAGATACATCTACAAAAATATAATAATATAATCAGACAGCATGACGACAGAGCGATATATTCGCCATTTTTCAAACAATCCATATAGCACATGACACGATTGTACGTCACGCAGTCACTTCTAGCAAAACGTTTTGCAACATATTTTCATACGTACTACGTAGATTTTATTATAAATTCATTTTTATTTTTCCAAAAACAAATTAAAATAGACATATCTTAAAAAGGTGAATTAACTGTTCGTTTCTTTAATTATTACATATTTTACTATTAAAAGTTATTTGTGTGCGAAATAAAGAGAAACAATTAAGTGAAGCGCAATTTTATTTGTGTAACAATGTTTGTGGTCCTCCGCGCTGTGAAAGACTTCAACGCGTTGTCGACATTTTATGGATTAGCCACAACCGGTCGAGACTAAAATATTTATTTGATAGTTTTCTGTTTCTTAACAAAAATTTACGTTTTTATTATATAATTCTATTGAATAGTGTCGATGGATATGGTGGAGATTTATAGATTAGACAAAAAATGTCATCAAACAGTCAGATCAGTAGTTAAACATAATTATAGGATATTTTGGCAACAGGGCAAATAAATTAAAGAACTTATTTTTTTTTTAAATTACAGAGATTTTATCTACGAAATTTCAGTTCAAAGTACAGATTTTAACAATTTAAAAAAGATGTTATATGAAAAATAAAAAGAACGCCAACTGGGTTTCCTTTCATTTTTTTTTAATGGTGACAATTTATAAGCTAACGTTATCATAAAATATGTTATGAAATCATGTATATTGTCTTAACAACAGGGAGTACATCCGTAACATGAACGATTATATAATAACAGCATAAATAAAACACTAATAAAATCATATTCTAATTCAACTACTACACGTGTATGTTTCAACTAAACTCATATTTATACAATGGTTATTACATTTTTATTGGTTTAATACAATACGTATTAATTACTGGTATGTGTAAATGCCGGCGATTATTTTTGTAAAACAAGTAACATCTACAATAGGTACGTCAATTACCCATGCAATAAATAAGTACATCAAAGCATTATACCGAACAGTGAGGTTCGTACAGGTCGTCGGGCACCGAACAGCGAGCAAGCTTAATGTTTTACGCTACATAGTTAAAGAGAATACGCTGTTTACTCTTTAGAGAATAGGTTTTTCAAAAATTGTTATGATTTATGAATCATGTTTGCAAATAAAGACGGCACGCCGACGCTTTATTGAATCCCCTGCCATGGACCCTTGACTATAGTTCAGTGCTCGTAATTTGGTTTTATGTCCGGCTCGGAGAAACTATGAAGGTGCCTATCGTATTCGTACAACATTTAAGTATTAAATAACAAGAAAGCAAGCAACATGTATGTATAAAGGTACAGTAATTACAGCGCTAGCCCACTCGTCTGCAGCGTCATTATTCATCGTTTTACGACTGCATGAGGTATAAATATTAAACTTAAGTCGTATAGATGAATTGCTAACATTTCCTTTTTAATGGCGAGGTTAAATATGATGTGCGAGTGATGGCCTCGGTTTCGGATCTTACTCTGTATCGAGGGATGTTCCGCCGACATGCTCTCTTAATGCGCCGAACAATGTGAGCAATTACGAGCTTTTAATTACGTGCAATAACTTTTTTATCAAACGCTACGTGGCACTAACGTCAATCTCGAACGACGTCTCGATCGCCTCGGAATGTCGATAAATCGCTTTGCAGTGCCGGCGTTTTACTGATCTCTATAAAATATCAAAGATAACAACGAGTGGCTGTGAGGGCTGTTTCGAAAGGAGCCTCGGCCCAGTGATTGGAGGTTTATGGCAATCGCTTCGATAAATAGAAGCGTTATGTGTGCGGCGGACGGCGATATGGAGCCGGCGCGCAATTGTCCCCTCCGCGCGGAGCTGGCCCGGAGCGAGCGTTTGAGTCGGGGCCGCGTCATCCGCGCACAACAGCGCCCATGTTAGCGGCGAGTCGAGAGGTGCTAATTATCAAATGCAAGACCGACCAAACCGATATTGAAACCATTGAAACAATACGGGCCGTGTTGTCTTTTCCAATTTCAAAGTTTGCGGAATGGCTGCGTAACGAAGGCCGAGCATGCTGTGCAAATGGAACGATGCCGAAAACTCAAGTATTTTTAATGGTCTTGCGTCATCGCCTTTTCAAACTTGAATTTTCATTATCACTTGGCACGTATACAACCACCAGCCTTGATATGTTAATCAAACAATAGACTAAAATCAAATAACCGCAACAGTCAACACATGATCAATAAGATTTGACCTTACAAATAAAATATATTTTTCGGCTATTAGTCAATTGTTTACTCAATATTCGATTGCCTTGAATACGCATTAAAGACAATCAGAGTCAGTTGTATACCTTGCATCCATGACATGTTCTCAAACAATTAGAATACAAGTTATACACTTTATAAAGTAGATAGAATATCTATTGTATCTATGATTCAATAACACAATCAAAGAATATGTTTGATGATCGCTTCTTAACTAGTGATGACGGTCGGAAATGGACATTGGCCATGTAAATACGGAATACGTACAAGCGACTGCAGGTTATAAAACTAGAAATATTGATACGATAAATTAGCCTTAATGGTTTTTCGATAGTCTTGTTTTCCGCGCTTTAAATTTATGTTTATAATGTCCATAAAATTTATTTGTTTTAGACCCCGTTGGGCATTGCCAAAATGCGAAGGATTTTCTCGATTCCCCATCGTAACAAGTCGTAGTTATTTATTTACTATGAATATAAATCGGTGCGGCGGAACATTTACACGTGTAAATATATAAAATGTTCTAATAATGATAATTGCAGCAAAACCATTTTGACGTGATAGTAAAACGTATGGTTACAATTAGTGTTCACGACACACCCCATCGAATTGGTGTCGATTTTATTTTCTTTAATATGCGTTCAGTGTAAATATTCAAATTCGGAAGCTGATAACCACAATCAAACTTTTTTGAGGCAACATTTCAATTAAATTTTATTCCTCAATTCTGTGCTCGTCATAAAACTTTAAAGTTTGACGAGTAAAGCCCATTGAGGAACTCCGAATTGATATTAATTCAAATAACTCGGGTTAAAAAGTCAGGGTTTTATGTGTGCTGTAAAAATTTATTGTAGGGCTTTGTGGCGAGCCGGACGCGCCGATAGGCGTTCGGCCGATGACGGAACCTGCGTGGACACCGCCGTCGCCGCCGCCCGGGGCCGCTCGGAGCTCACCACGCTTTGTGTTCCAACTTGCAAGCTTACTGCTTACTGCTTCGTGCCGTGCCGCGTTTGATCATTATTTATTTATTTATTTATTTATTTGATACTTCATATACAAATAGTATACAGGCGGGGCTTAATGCCAAAGGCATTTTCTAACAGCCAACCTTCAGGTGGTGCAGAGATAAATTCAGAAGGTGCATAAAAATGGGTTGAGACGTAAATCGAGGATATATACTCAATACTTATACTAGTACCTACACAAATATAAAATATGATATACATAAATACAAGATATAATATACATAAATAAATGATATAATATACATTATTGCGCGTGCGCAAACAACACACACCCGCCGCCTTTTGAAAAAACTAGATGCTGTTTTTCTTTGAGTTCTTATCACTTTAAGTAAATTGAATTTGAAAGAATTAATTATAATATTCAAAACAATGTCATTGTATTGTTTATTGCCTGCGAATTTAAATATTAATAGCTAAAATAAATGTGTCATTAGACGCATAAAATGAAGTTTATAATTATTGTTATAAAATGTTCGTAGGCATTGCTGGTTATCACGGAGCAACCCTATTATCATATACCTAAGTTTTATGTGTTCCATAAAGTAATTGGAATAATAATAATGCATTACTTTGTAATATTAATGCACAGCATTGTAATCAGATACTACGGATTACGTCAACATTTAAAATAATTATACATTAAACAGTACGTTTAGCATGTAAGATTTTTAGTACAATAAGAATATAAAGGACGTGCGGAAAATACTATATGCAGGTCTGTAAAACAATACTAGAACTTATAAACAAAATTGCAGATCATGATTTTTGCAACAAATGATTATCACACATAATATTATGTTATTTAGTGGTTAGTGAAAAGTATATTATGAGAGCAATGTCTTACCTATATTCGCTGTTTAATTTGTCCTCAATTTCAGCAACTTATATACACATTTAAAAATATATAAAACAACACTTCAGTTCACAACACGTTAAACACTATTTAGAGAAATCCTTTCGATAGACACATCGTCAATTATTTGAGGAATTCAAATTTAGGAAACCGATAGGTGTCGAAGTGTACTATAAATTAGAATCACCTACTTGTCGCATATCACAAATCAGTGGTTGCGTGCCAACTCCGCGAGCAACTACCGCAAACTCGACCACACTACACTTCATTAACGCTCACACAAAATAACGTTGCCACCACCCACAAACTCACTGCATGATATTCACTCATAAGTTTGAGCTATAGAATATAATTTTCAACAAAAGGTTTCCCACTTCATCTCGCGGGAAATTAACAATTTTGTACTCTATTGCCTAATAAATACAGTTCAAATTTCTATTGTATTCTGAAGGATGATGTGAACAGGCTAACTGAGCGAGACTCCGCCTCTAATGTTTTACAAACAAACTGATTGGTGGCTCCGACTTTCCATAGTTGGGACAATCCTGCGCAACTAAAAGGCGGTCATACGGATAACAATTGTATTAACATTATTTTTGATTCCATAAACGCTTGCGTTACTTCACTTTAAATTTTAATGTGACCTATTGCGTTAGCTCTAAATACTTCATATCAAAATAGGTAATTGCAACGTACAATGTTGGTAAACAATTAATATTGTAAATATAATTAATAAATAAGTTTCGTCTGTTTTACTGATTTTTTAAATTTATTTTAAAGTAATACATGTTATAGAAAGTTCTACGTTATAGATCAATATTACCAATATTTCAAATTCTCGAATAATTAATTTAATTGTATAGAAATTGCTTTATATAAATAATTTATTTTATTTATGAAATTTATAAATAAATACAATACAAAACATGGTTACAAAAATCTATGCTCAGTAGCAACGACTACCTTTATATTAACTTTACTTAATATGATTCTTTTGCTGTGGCTCTACCGTGAAATAGAATTCAAATTGTACTAATATAAATTGCATTATATTATAATTTAAAGCTTTTAAATTTATTCAAGTACTCACTCCTCTCACTGTTGTATCTATGAGAAAAGTAAATAGATTACACAAACACCTAATTTTAAACTTGCATTGAAATCGCCACTCATTTTTATAAACACATGTAGTAGACGTACTTTCTAAACAGCACATAGTTAATTGTATGACAAACATATAAAGATTTTATCTATTTTGCCACTCGGTACCGGTCATTTTAGATGGCTTTGGGAAAGTAGGAAAGCATTGTAGCATTGCAATATATAGGTTTATAAAATGATTAATAATTGGTTTGAAAGAATAGTATGTTGTTTAAGTGTGTCGGTTTGTAGATGGTGTGAGGGGCTGCTGTAGACACCTAGTCAGCATTCCAATGCATCGAGCCCGCCTCACCCAGTTACGGTCTGCCGGCCGACCAAGTGTTAATTGGAAAAGGAAACTTCAAACAACGACCGAGCTCAATGCTCTCCACAGAAATGTTTCATTTTTAAACATCCCAGTGACCGTTATAGTCGATACTTACACGCATACATTGCACTTCTTGAAAGCGGAGGTGACTGGCGTTCGTGTTTACCGAATCTAGGTTACAAACTTGGGAATATTCCGTTTTAAAATACATTTACTATTCTAGTTTATGATTTTGTCTATGAAAAAATATTTATCCTCTGAAGAAACTGAGAGTAACTCAGTACTCTATTTTCTATTGAAAATACTTGTAAGAATTGCTAAATGGATTTATCTATAACAATGCATAATTGATAAATCAAAATCGCAAACTTGTAGAATACACTAAAACAATTTTTTTCACCAATAATAAACATTAAATATGTTTACTTATTATTAATTATGAAGTTTTTTTACATCCTGCGCTTCGGCACTGTTGTGGTCACTTGGCACTGTAAGTTTTCTAATATTCAGCCTTTCTCAACCTATATTGGTTTAGTATATTGAACTGAAGTCTGAAGTCCTAATATATACTTCTCATAATAATATAATATAAACTTCTCATTAGAAAAATCTAAACACCTTGCAAGTTTATATTTTGTAAGGATTGTCATAAAAATGAGTATATTTAGGAATATATAATATTCTCAAATGTCCTTAATAGTGATAAATATGAAGTTTTCAAATCCTAATGTTGATGTTCTAAATTGAAATTAAACTCATAAATTTTTTTCTGATAATCCTTATAAAACATTAACGCAAGGTGTTTCGATTTTTCTGCTGAGAGTTGTCTATCGCTCGCCAATGTCTAATTAAGTTTTGTATCAACCTGAATAGGTCCTTTTGCAAGAATCACACCCCGTCTTAAAATGTGGGATTCGGTAATAGTCCACCATGCTGACCTGACACTAATTTGTTTCCATTGTAACATCCTGGACCGCACCTTAATATACTTTCCGACAAAAAAATAGAATATTAGCAACAAAATTGAATCTTAGATTCGTACCCAGGTCGGTAAAAAATTAGAAAATAGCAAATACGAAAATAAATCTCAGTTGGATAACAGATAAATATACTGACTCACATTTTCTTTAGCATACACATTTATTTTCTAGATTACGAGAACCGCATCTCAAACCGCCTCTGCTCGGTTCAAACATGCCCCGGGCCTTTCTAAGAAACTACTGAACCGAAATTCTCTTTATCCATGTGTTTACACAGATAATTCTTTTTAAAATAGTTTGAGGAAATGGAATCTTTACAAATGTAGAGCAAACAAAGAAATACCTAGCTCCGAACATAGAACAATAAAGCTTTTTACCCAATACGTTTTTAAATGTATTGTCTTGAATATGTTTCACATACTTATTCTTTACATGGTAATGGTTCCCACTATTTACGGAATAAATTAGAAAGGAAAAAATAAGTAAATATAATATAGAATCTACATAATAGATGAACCTCATTATAATATGTTAGAAACACAATTATTTGAGCCTTCGATTGTATTTGAAAACAGTTTTCCATTTATAATTCCAATACAGTTAATTAATTCACATTTTCCAAGAACAATAGAATATAACATAAGTATACTCAGTACTCAGTTAATACTTGTAGTGACCACATGCTTATAAATTTTAATGCAAATTGTTGCAATTTGATTTATAACGTAATAAATGTTTACTATATGTGTAGCTGTTGATTTTCCAAATAAAATATAATAAAAATTCAATGTTTTTGTGCGTAAAAATAAAATATATATTGTAGGTAGATTCGGTAAAACGCGGCGCGGCGGCTTGGCGCGGCAGAGTCGGTGGCGCGCATAGTGCATACAACATACACGCGCCCCACGCTCGCGCGTATTCTCCGTCGCGGTGTTTATTCGGAGCCCCGTGCTAACTCCTCCGTTTAAACACTACGTGCTAGCAGGGCATGAATTAACTTTTCATATAAATAAAATTCACGCTACTCTAACCTCCTGAAATTAACACCTCGGCGTAAATACTATTTAGTACCGTGACAAGACTGCCATATGCGTCTTCCACGCTTGTTTGAATGACTTTGGGTGAGCTTTACCTTCTCATTAAATTCGAAGTGGTTACTGAATATATATACAAGTATTCGTTTCGAAATTATGTAAAAACCAATACGTACATGAGGTCTTTTTGTACTCATATGGTCAGGGCCTGATTAACCCTTAGGCTAATTAGGCTGCAGCCTAGGGCGCGAGGGTCGGGGGGGCGCGCTGAACTGAAATCTTATCTTCGCATGCACTATTAATCTAGCGTCATTGCATCTACCCTACATATTTTAACTGTATTCTGTATCAGCCCATATACGTCCCACTGAAGGGCACGGGCCTCCTCTACAATCGACAGTACGATTGAGAGTTTAAACGATTGAGATTTTAACTAGACCCAGACAAAACACTTAACCTAAACTGTGAACTGAAAAAACTTACGGATCCCTGAGATTATAACAATAAACGAAATTTAAAATAGCACCTGTAGGTATAACAAACGCTGACTTGTTATTAGAATCGGTCGGCGGTCGAGTGAGTGAGTAATTTTAAACATTTCACCGTCTTTTTTAAATATCTTAACAGAAGTGTGACCAAGTGACTGCATTTTTAAATCACCTCAACTCCTCAACGTTAAAATTCAATTTACCATGAAGTTAGAACATAATAACTCTCTTGCCTTCTTAGATGTCTTAGTAATCCATAATCCTGATCGTATATCAATATACTTACAAGGCGTGTTTTTCAAGTGGGCTTGGATGGCCAAATCCTAAACTATGAGGAATAGTGAAAAATGCTCAAAGGACTTACGAGCCCGATTTTGATGAAAACTAAAACTGCTTACTTAGATTTTTCATAAATAAATATACCTAGCTTAGATTATATACTCGTCTAGATGACACATCACACCTCACCGCACGGCTCAAATAAAGTCTACCAAATTTGGTAGACTCGCTTCTCACGTACGTCAGTGTCATTTGAACTACATATGGATAACGTGCTCCCGAAAAATAATTAATTATGCCGGTTTGTGCTGTCGAATTGTATCGCAATTATGTGGGAAAACTGTATAATAATTAGAGATGAAACGGATATCCGGTAACTATCCGGTATCCGGCCTATCCGGCCTATTTTCACTATCCGGCCGAATACCGGATAGTAGCGCACTATCCGGCCGGATACCGGATAATAAAATTAACAAATATACATGGTATAATTTATCACTAAATGTTGAATTCTTTACGTTCTAAACTCGTCTATATTACGCTTTTCCATCGGAATAAAAAAAATTCTTTATGCCTATATCTTTTCTCATTGTCTAATCTATCTATATATTAAATTTCTTCAAAATCGGTTCAGTAGTTGTGGCGTGATTACACTCGAACGCCCCCGAGTCGTGCCGTTCACGCCGAACGCGTCCGAATTTTTCCGATCATAATCGCCCGTGCATATTCAAATCAAATTGTAACGCTATAAGCGGCCGAATATCCGGTAGCCGGATATCCGGCGCTCCGGCCTCGCAGCTAGCCGAATATCCGGTATCCGGTATCCGGCCAAATCACTATCCGTTTCATCCCTAATAATAATACCAATATCACTTTCTATCGGTAACGTTATTGTTAAACCACTAGTAATTGAAGAAAACACGAACTTTTAATTCGTAATTTTGAAGATGAGTTTCATTGGCCATTGTTGTCAATTTATTACTAGGAAGATTTGTTGAAACTATGGGAGATAAAACACAAATACCATTACATCATATTTCGATCAGAAGAACAACAAGAAGAATGGCATTATTTATTTAATGAGTAAATAATAACTTACCTACACAATATGAATGAAACCCATGACGTCATGCACTTTATAGTAATTTTGTTAATTCTTTCTAATATTTTTTAGACTTCCTACGGATTCCGTACTAGCAAATTGCTGGAGAGACATTACACAGCGGAAACGAAAAGAAGACAATTCGTAGCCTCACAAGACTTTAGTTATGTGTTCCGAACATTTTACTTATGATGATTTATATTTTACATAATACAGAAATCAGATAACAGCCCAGGCAATAAATCCAAAGAGTTAATTCTATTCGGAAACAAACACTAGGAGATGGGTTTAGATCTTTATTGTTTTTACTAAAATGCGTTATAAATATAATTAATAGTATGATTACTTTAAATAAAGAAAAAATATTTTATTTAACCTATTTTGTTTATCAAATAAGTAATGGGGAAAAGTTAAGTTAATAATTTGGAGTAGGCATCCCTAAACACACACACCTTGACAGTTGGATTACAATAATTACACGGCCGGTACTCACACATATCATTTTAGCGCATCGTTTGTTGGCATTGCTCAATCTAGACGAGTATATAATCTAAGATACCTAGCTAGGAATCGAACCCAATGATTTAGAAAAAAAAAACACAGGCTGTATTATTACACAATTCGATATTGTTGCTTATAAAGATCAAATTCTGGGAAATAATGACATACGTCAAATAAAAGAAAGGATGTCATTTTAAGCAAAATTCAATTTTTTCTTCACTTTTCTTAACACCTGGTCGCCCTACGTTGGTAGAGAATTTTATAATTTTTCGTATTTGTTAAGACGAAATCTGTCATAATTCATCAAAACCATATCGAAATCATAGTATTAAATATTTTATAAATTATTCAACAAATCTGACAACTTTTATAGGTTGTATGAATGATGCAAAAATTTTCACACTTGTAAACAAAACAAAACTAAATACCACTTTTTAGGCTCATTGTAACGTTCCTGGGCGCGTCCTCAGAATTAGCCTAGGGCGGTCAGAACCCTAGATCAGGCGCTGCATATGGTAGTTTTAAACTCAATGTATTTGTTATATATCTATGATAGAATATAGTGAATAAAAGAAATTATTAACAAGAGCTCTAAAATTGCAACGAAATAACCGAATACGCAACAACATTATGCGATCGAGCAAACATTACGTCATTAGCGTCACATCAGGATGTAAAATTGACGGAATATGAACGTGAAAATGTGATTCGACTGTATCTATTATGTACACATAGATATATCTGCGCTTTAGGTATTTATAATATTTTATTTATTTAGCCATCTAAATATAATAGTAGGTATGGACCTACAGTCTCTAGAACTAAAAATAAAGACATCATTTTAGAAATATGTACATAGTAGGTATTGTAGACACAAATATATCCAAGACAACAATTCCGCATTCAATTTGCGTATTTACCGAACTTAAAACATGTTGCACCAAATATTTTAGTGCCATTTAAAGCGTTAACAAAACGCTAAAGATAGCTGTTTGAAAATTGACTTGATAGAAAATCAACATTTACTTACCTCCATTTTGAATTCTTAACTTCCCAGATGTGACTACATGTGTAACTACAGTGTGAAGTTAGGGTTCCCTCGACACTCTTTCATAGCCTATTTTACAGCGCTCTACCTTGTAAGTTGTAGCCAGAGTAACTACTGGACATATTGAGACTTAATATCTTATGTCTCAGGATGGCGAGCGCAGTGGAATGCTAAGCATTGCTTTATAATTTACGGTGTTATTTAGTTTTACTACTTTCCATGAGCGATCGTATAGCTTACCATCAAATGAATAGCACGCTCGCCAAAAAAGTGGAAATGATTGGATACGCTCAGAAGTGGAATAGTATAATGAGTAATAAAAACGCAAATATAAAGCTATAGTCTGACAAGAAAGTGTAGAATCGGAACTAATGTTTATTGTAATCTTATAACACTAAAAAACTTTGACACCTGCCAGTTTTGACGGTGATAGTTCATGGGTGTTTGTTTATATTTTCGTTATTATTGAGTTTCCTATCAAATAAGCGATTCAAATTAAGCTGGAGGTATTTAAAATGAATAAGCCTATTCGGAGTTCTGCCAGAGGTATTATTTACGATGTTTATCGGCGGTGTCTCGCAGAACAAAAAGCAAGAACCATTCTCTCAGATCTCGACAATGTATATCAAAGAACCGCGGATATGACTGGTATGTAGAAGTTTATTTTGCAATATTTAACTTAGTGTTATGTATAGTCATGTAACTATAATTATTTTTATCGATTTTATAAAAGATTCAGTGATGTTTTGAACTTTTCTTTTCGAGTGCATAGGTTATATTTATGTTTGTTATGACATTAGTAATTTATAGCTTTCGTAATCCATTTTGATACTTGCGATATATGTACTTGGTTTTTAAACAACATTGACATACTAACGAAAGATTGAAAAATATTAAACCGTTATAATTGATCACTTTCGTGGAATACTCATTATATTTTGTAAACTATAAAATACCAAAGTAATAATTTAAACATAAAAAATGTAATATGAATTAAAAATCTTACATGAATAATATCATACAGGTAAATCAATAAGCACCATACGAAGAGTAGTAAGGGAAGGAGACCAAAGTGGTGGTGTATTTTCTTCACCAGAGAAGAATAAAAAAGGTCGTCTCAAAAAAGAAATTGACAACTTTGACATTTGTGCTATTAGGCAAAAAGTTCAATTATTCTACTCTGTCAGAAAACAGGTACTGTCATGTATATTCAATTAAATTTTACTTAATTATTCAATTAATATTAAAATTCAATAGTATTTTTTATATTTGTTATAATCAGAGTATTCATTTTCAGGTACCGACATTGCGTAACCTTCTTCCGGTATTAAGAGATGATTAAAATTTTACCGGAAGTCGTGAATATTTACGAAAATTACTAATCAGTAATTTTTGATTGCTCTGGGTTTGAAATACAAAAAATGCCAATCGGAAAGGAAAGTTTTGATGGAAAGATCGAATATAGCTGCAAAGCGTAGATTAATAAAGCGTTTATTTAAAAATAATTATTGAGAATAGAAATTTACCTGAGGAGTTGAGAAAAGAAATCCAGTTCAAGAAATGTATAATGATTATACTGAAATAGAGTATTTAGAAGAAAGTGACTTAGATTAGATTTTATAAAATGACTAGCTGTGCCCGCGACTTCGTCCGCGTCAAATTTAATAAAAAACTTTATTTTTCTAAAATAAAAGAAATTTTCTAAAATAAATATAGCCTAAGTTACTCCTTATTGTATCAGCTACCTGACAGTAAAAGTCCCGTTAAAATCGGTCCAGACGTTTCAGAGATTAGCCGGAACAAACGGACAAACAGACCGACAGACAGACAGACAAAAAAATTCTAAGATCATTTTCGTTATATTATGTAGTTTGACATTTTCTTTAATTCTCACTTTACAAACAGACTCTTCAATTTTGTTATATGTATATAGATAATATAGTATAGTATATAAAATATATCTTTTATTTAAATCATGACTATAAATATGAAAAATCCCTTTAAATTAACCAAGCGAAATGTTTTTGTGACTCACAAATATGTATTTGCTTCAGTTCTGGGTGTTTGTGAGACCACAAAATATGTTGTTTTTTCTAATTAGGTACTATAATACAATTGTACATTAAATATTTCACTGTTTAACATCTAAGTAATGTGAGATCAACCATTCATGATATCGACGACCCAATTATTTTTTCGAAACCTTTCGACTAATCTTCAATGTCATTATAAACGGATTTCACAGTATTTATTTGAATAAAAAATATATAATATATATTAGTATCAAAACTAGGAAACGCAACTATACAGGGATACCATATAAAAGCACAGTGGCGCCCCTATTTTTTTCTACACTTTCTTGCCAGACTGTACTTTACTCTTGACTAATTTAACTTGTAAATAATTTGCAAGAAGGCTATAATAATTTCCATCTAGTTACTTTAAATTTAGTAATTATAATCTTTTATTTCATGGTGATAAAAAAATTAAAACAAAATAAACGGTATATTTATTAAAACCGAATTGCAGTTTTGTATTAAAAGGCTGGCTCTATTAAATCTGAGATCGAATAAATAGCCAACATTGGGCTTTACCCTGTTTTACGCATATGTATCCTGGACCGTCAACAAAAGCGTATATTAAGCTTATGAAGTTTTTTTTTTTCAGTTAAAACTCAATCAAATAGCAAGAAAAATATGGCCAATGTACGGATCCCCAAAAAATAGTAATTTCCGCTCAAACAGAATTTAACCGATAGTTACTCTCTCCGTGTCTAGTTTTGTTAGTTGTACCTACTGCTCGCCTCCACTTTACGATTACGTGCGTAAACTAATGACGGAGAATGTCTCCGTATATCCGCCACACTCGTTTACATTTGTTTTTAAACATGTGCTTACACATGGTGACATGAAACGTGTTCGATAATTATTGGAAGGATCAATAACGCTACGCCAACTATTAGTCTCTCTGTGGGTAAACATGTTTTACGAGTGTCGCCTGTCCGACTGCGCGCTGCGTTTCTATTTGAATGTTAATTTCAAACTAAGTTTACTTTAACTAAGTTAATAATCTGATGACGTGACTGAACGTCCAATACTCACGTTTCGATTTTGCAATTTGCATACATATAGAAATACATATTATTGAATTTTTATTAGTGTCGATGCACATACTTATGTATATTAATTCAATTATTTATAAAAACAAGGGAAAATAGCTAAGCCAATGCAATACAAACATTGAATTAAAACATAATAATAGTAAGCTACCTATCTAACCAGTAATAAAAAACAAAAACCACTTCGACTAACAATAAAATGACGTGCGTAGATACTGGATATGAGATAACGCAAAGTGATATCATGACTGAGATTTACTTTTCAATAAATTTTTTGTTTTGAATCAAGTTATGTCGTCGTATAGTGATGTTTAACAGATACCAAACACATTTTTAATCAGTAAATAAATACATAATACTTATTCATAAGTTATTTTCTGAATCATTTTATGATAAACTAACAAGTACTGGGTCTTAAAATGTAAATAAATAATAGTCCTACATGAAATCCATAGTGCATATTTCAAAAGATTTGCGGACCTTTTGATGTCCACGTCATAAAAAAATATCCAAATTGAGGTCTCCCGCATCATATCGGCGGTTCAGACTCTTGAAAGAGAAAAATAATGTGTATTTACATATCGTAAAATATTTACAAAATCACTGTGGGAGGTATTATGCAAATCGGTTTACCTGCTGCCCAGGAGCGTCCAAGATAAATAAAAATATACCTTCTTCTGCTTAGGAAAGAGTTTGCTTAGGTTTATGATACGTGTGTTAAAAATGCGATTACGTCTTGACCATTGAACAGGCCGGCGGAGACAGCGCCCGTCTGCAATCAACATAAACCGACATTTACTGCAAAATCAATACTAACTCTACTGTTTTGATTTCATTAATATTTATCTACTACATAAGCTTTAGGGATCAGACGTTGTTAGATTAATAACAATAGCTAACGGCCGATGCCAATAATCAATCGAAAAAATTAGATTGAAGTCAATCTGGATTGTTTTCAACTTTTCGATTGGTCTCTTGTCATGTTGCCATAGTTTTTTCACTACTGAGATTGATTATTGGCAATATAGTATCAGAAAAAAGATTAAGCTATCAATCTAAAACGGCAAATTTTGGATTGGGATTATTGGCAGCGGCTGTTAATGATAAATAAATATCAAATATTAGTCTATCATTTATAAGTTCACGTAAACATGAAACTTTTTTATTTGTTATTGCTATGAATAGCGGGACGAGCATTCCGTTCGCCTGATGGTAAGCTAAGCGTTATGACTGCTCATGAACAGTAGCGAAACCAAACAACACCTTTAACTACAAAGCAACGCTTGGCATTACATTTCGCTCGCCACCCTGAGACAAGATGTTGCGCCTCAATATGCACATATTGAGAGTATTATTATTCTGGGACCCTACTATATAAATCCGAAATTCGAATGTTCGTGACGTTTTTCGTTTCGAAACCTACTCTGTAACACGAAATTCGAATCTTCGGATCGAAGAATGAATGATTCGAATATATCGGCAATCCGAACATTTACATTTTTATTTACTATATTCATCCGAAATGAAGTTCGAAACTTCGGACGAACGAAGTTTGTGACGATACGAATGTACCTACTCTGTAAATGTTCGTATTGCCGATATATTGGAATAATTCATTCTTCGATCCGAAGATTCGAATTTCGTGCTACCAGGGGCGTAACAATAGGGTGGCATAGTGCGCAATATGCCACGGGCCCCCGACCTTAGGGGCCCCCGGCGGCCCGGTCCCTCAGGCCTAAGAGGCGGTGAGCAGATAAAGAACCTAGCCAATTTAATACCAACAAAATTGATAATCAAAAACTATTTTATTAGTTTCCATTAAAGACACCAAGGTTTTTTTTGATAGATAAAATAAAATGGTTCTTAGATTTACGCGAATTTTACTAACTATTATGTACTGATTATAGTGCGGATTTGGTTTAAAAAAGAACGAACCTTCAATATAAGGCTTCTGAGGGGGCCCCTTCACCATTGCTGCGTTTGGGCTCCGGCCACGTAGTAAAGATATTACGATGACTAATTGGTCTCATTGTGGAGTTCTTTTATGGCCTGCAGGCATACGAGCATACAGCCCGCCTCACGGTCAGCGGTCACCGCCGCTCATAGACATAGATTTTGCAGATCCAGGGATTCAGTTAAATGAAGTCGCTTCTTACCGGAAGGAGAGGACTTTCTTAAAGCCTAGTTTAAAGAAGGACAGCTTATAGCGCTCAGGGAATACCGAAGCAGGGAGTTCATTCTAGAGCTTGCACGTGCGTGGTAGAAAAGAACAATGGAAACATACTTTCCGGGAACGGATAGTTTCCAGGTAGTAAGAATAAATTCTACTGCGGTGACGGGAAGTGTGATGGGAGAATAGCGATGGTGGCACCATCTTCCTCCACTTTCCGTGGAACAATTGATAGATTACACAGAGAGACCCAAAGTCTAATTGCAATCCTAACGGCTCCACATTCTCCGTGAGATCGGGGTTATCGATGATTCGAAGAGCTCGGTGCTGTAATGAGTCAAGTGGGTCGGGCTGGTATTTTGGGTGCTTCTTCCCAGAGGTGAGAGCAGAACTCCACGTCGTGCCGGATCGCCGCATTTATAGAGCAATAACCAACGATCCGACGAAAAGTACCGCTTGGCTCTGTTGAGAATCCTTAACTTTTTGCTGGCCAATTTACCCTTGCCTTCCAAATGACACCTAAACTGAAATTTTATTAATAATTCGGGTCTATGACAAAAGGGGTCTTCTTGGGGTTAAATTGTGCTATGTTCAATTTACCCCATTGAGAGGCCTGCCCCAGAGAGGTCTCGACTTCCGACAAAATTTGAGAACATCTTTCTTTAACGGAACCCCGACAGAGATTCTGCAGTCAGATGTATCTTGCCTCACTTGCACTAGCATCTGCATAGCAATGCCAGCTGGTGATAGACAACATATCATTGATTTATTATGGAATACCAGAATTAATGGTCTTGGTCTCGATGTAAAAGCCGTCCAATACGACTTTTATGCTGCGATCATCCAGAAAGCTGGCGATGTACTTTCAGAGTACCTCAGGTTGAAATACCAGGCAGGTAGCTTCCCCAAAACGACGCCATGCCACACTTGATGACAATTTCAAGGTACTACCGTCATCGCCTCACCCCCACTATCCAATTCCTCCACCTGATGGTGGGTGAGATAAACGAGAAGATCACCATCCGAACGACCCTCAGTTGATGATCCTCAAAATACGTCAAGAGCTGCATAATTATAACTCGCTCCAAGACCTTGGAGAGTCAGCATGTGATAGCAATCGGCCTTCGATTTGAAGGATTCGACCGGTCACCCTTCTTGGGGATTGGGTGAACATGGGCGATATCCCATGAAGCCGGGCCTAGGTTGTTTTAATAGGAAGGACGCGTGAGTACGGGGGTTATCTCAGGAGCGGACATCTTAAGAACCACTGCAGGGACACATTCCGACCCACTCAACTAGTAGATGTGCAGTACCGCCCGAAATAGTACAGGGTTTTATTCGGTATGCTAGAGCAAATTTTTGTTAGGGACCCGCCTCGGCCGTAATTTACTGGCAAGCCAGTGAAACTAATATATTCCTTTCGGTCTTCTCCGGGGTACCGGAAAATAAGCTTAACAGTTTTCCTCTCCATACAAAAGGGGGGCCCCCATCCGATGATTTTGCCACGGGCCCCAGATGGTGTAGTTACGCCACTGCGTGCTACAGAGTAGGTTTCGAAACGAAAAACGTCACGAAGTTTCGAACTTCGTTTCGGATTTATATAGTAGGGCCCCTGGCTACAATACACTTCATACGCAACACAATAATGAATTAACATTAAATAATAGACATTGCGGTAGTGTCTACCCAGGCGGCCTCTCACATATGAGAGACCTACGACCAGTAAAAAGCAGCAATTGTTAGAGCCTTGTTGAAAGTCGTTAAAGCAATCCATTCAAATGGGTGAAATAAATCATATTATCATACTATTTAGTTTCTTTATTGCGAAAGAATAGCATAGTGATAGAATATCTTCTTATCTACTAGGTGAGTGTTCATAGTTCTTACAATTGCGTATAAACATTATATTCCATATAAAACACATTGTAAAAACCCATAAATTGACTGCCTCGGTACCGCAGTTGTACTACGGTAGGTTTCCAACGCTGAGGTCTCGGGTTCGAATCCCAGGTCGGACAAAGTGAAATAGATGTTCTACTAATTATCAGCCTGATGTCAGGCATTTGTACTTGATATGGCGACTCGCCCCCTATCACATTGTTTGACGGAAAATATAAGGTGAACCCACCTCTACCGACCCATTCTGGGAAAAAGGCATGAATTTATATTATGTATGAATGTAAAAAAACTCATAGACATAGTATCAGTCGAAGAAAATCTATATTTTGTTCTTTAATATTATTTTTATACTGGCACGGGCAAGTGACTACAATGCACTTGACGATAAGTGAAATGCAATCAAATAATGTACCGGCATGATAGAGATCTTCACTTCTGCGCTCGATATAAATATGTATGCCAGACTGCTCGAAGTCGGATATTCTCGGACAGAACCCAAACGCCAAACTCAATGACGGATTTGCCACCTTCATATACACCTAACTTAATTCAGAAGGACACTGGCCAGCGCACACCGGGACAACGGCAAGGGCGTACGTGGTGTTTATTTTCTCTATGGGCAAGGAATTTGGTTTTTTACGAAGGATATTGAAACTTATCTGATGAAACTAAGACATAAATTCCTATGTTTTAACTTGATACCGTGGCATCGAAAGGGATTTCTTGAGACAGGCATCAGCATCTTCCGGCAGGATGCCGCGGCGCACTGTGGTATGCCGTGACACGCTGCGCAAGCGGAGGTTATCGTCTAAAATTTTCTACCACCCGAATGCATATTAGTCACATTTGAATAGTTTATCTCTCTTCACATTTTGTTACATTGGAAAAGAAATGTTTATCCAGCAGCAGGCGTTATCGATGCATAATGTCGCGGGACGCCACGTCGCCATTTGTTTGCCATTCCGTCCCGATGTGGGTAGGCAATAAGAATCTGTCTGTATCTGTATCAGCCCATATATGTCCCACTGCAGGGCACGGGCCTCCTCTACAATCGACAGTCCGATTGAGAGTGGTTAAGCCATATAGTCCACCACGCTGGCCTAGTGCGGGTTGGCGGACTTACATACCATAATTTTTTTTTTTATAAATAGCTATGGTATGCAGGTTTCCTCACGATGTTTTCCTTCACCGTTTTAGTGCGTGGTGATTGATTATCAATACACACATGACTCCGAAAAGTCAGAGGTGTGCCCTGGGATTCGAACCCGCGACCACCGTGAACATGGGAGCAGCCGCGTCTAGTCCGTTTACCAACAGGCCACCACGCACTTTGAATACCACTTCAGAATCTCCGGTAAGCTCACTCATCATCAAACGAAATGCAAACCTGTTACTTTATATTGAGTTAATAGTTATAAAACTGTCTATAATTACCTAAAATATATCTTATACAAAAGATCTATAGCAAGACTACTTCCTGCAAAATAACCTAGAAGCTTCTACGACTTTAAAACTTACAGATACTTACTCAAGAATCTCATTAAAATTTAAAAGGGTATGGGAAGAATCGCATTAGGCCAGCATAGTGGATTAATTCCTGCAAGCAACGCAATCGTAGAAGGCACGTCCCCATTCATCATGATGTCATTCTTAAATTTCTTTTTGTAAGACCATCTCGTTCTATATATTTTTGGAGCTTGTAGTTCTGTCACACCAGTAGTTCCTTTTCTCAAAGCCCACTAGCATTTTACAGTTAAATAAATTAATATATTTTGTAGTTTCTTTGAAAGGGCCAATTCATAATAGTTAAATTGAAAATTTCTTCTGAAAGTCTGGATTCTATTATCAAATCTATTTGATGACCTGTTATTTCAAACTCCTTTTCCCTGTAGAAGGGAGTTGCGGGAAATGGTAGCTTACATATTTCTTCATTCATTTGTTTGTTGTGAGCTTTTAATTTTGTACGTATTTAGGTGCATATTTCTATGCTATGTAGAGTCCGCAAACGCGTACTAGGCCAGCGTGATGGGCTATATGGCCTATCGAATCTCAATCGTACTCTCGATAGTAGGGGAGGCTCATGCCCTGCAGTGGGACGAATATGGGCTGATACAGAAGGTGCCTACTACATACCGGTGTACGTCACGCTTTGCCTCGTCTTGGTACCTATTCCAAGTTGATTTGTACTAGTGTGTCTACAAATGACTCAATCAAACAACAATAAAATAATACGTGTGATAATCCCAAAATTACAATTCTCCCCATCTACATTTTATCGAAAGCAGACATAATTTAGATATTTTTAAAACAATTCTAACCGCATGCAAAGACTTTTGAATTATCACATGTCTGATACAGCAACCGAACCTGTGTTACCGTGAACCGCCATGTGTTAAAAAAAATAACACCCTACAATTTAACACACTCGTTAAAAGGCTCGATCATATGGAATATTTTCTTCTGTATAACATAGCAAATAAAATAAAAGAAAAAGCCTTCGTTGATAAAAAAAACATAAAATAGTTATAAATATTATATACTACAATAATGTAAAATAAATTATGTTTTGTTACTGCATCGGTGGCGTAGTTGTACTATGGTACTGTTACAAAGCTGAGGTCTTTGGGTTCGAATCCCGAGTTGGGCAAAGTGATATTGGATTTTTCTATTCATTATCAGCCCAGAGTCAGGAATTTGTGCCCGATATGGCGATAGGCTCGCCACCTATCACATCGTGGGACGGAACATACAAGGCGAAATGTGGGTGCCCTGGCAACTCTGCCAACCCCTTCTGGGAAAAAGGCGTGAGTTTATGTTTGTATGTATGTAAAATATATTTTGTAAATAAAAATTAAGTACAATATGAATGATCATTTCATAAGAGTTATTTAATTACCTACATACATGACTATTAAACCAATTTCATTTCATAACAGCATGGCTCTACCACTTCAATAATTCTAATTTATAAACTGCAATACTGTAAAGTTTTTATTATAAAAGATAATAACAAATATTATTTACTAACGATCGCGCCTGGTTTCGCCCGGGACCTTTTGAGCCCAAGGGGATTTCTCTATACTCCGACACGAAGTTCGAATGTTCGAACGATGAACTTCAACATATAAGATAAAAGTTTTCCACTTCTAAAAATTAATACTATTTTCTATGAAACTTATCATTCACTTCGAACTTAGTCTAAGATTACGATGTACAGGATTCGAACACGAGGCATATTCGTACAGTTTTACGAGTGATGTTCGAACTTTCTTCGTCGTGTCGGAGTACAAAGTAACCCCTCAGTCTACATCAAAACATTATTTCGCGCTAAATGTTTTATATTTAAACTCAGTGTTACCACCGTCGACTATACTGTTTTACCCGGCACTACCCTTCCCATTATATCCTGTTCTGTCCCATCCCATTCTATCCCATGACAAAAAGCATGCAATCCTGTCCTCTCGTGTCTCCTGCTATTATACATTCGAGTTTGAGATAGAAGCAAACATGTATAATTGAATTCCTTACTCATCTCATTGAAACACTACATTTTTCGAGATAAAGTCATCAAAATCGGTCCAGCCGTTTTTGCGTGAAAAAATAACAAGCATCCATCCATAAAAACAAACTTTCCCCATTATGATATTAGTGAGGATAGGGCTGCTTCCCTTGCCTACGCTTTGGCTACTTATGTAAAAACAGCACCAAAGACAATGTGACTAATGTTGTCTCAACGGACTCCATCTTGCAACTGTACTAATATGAGGTATTTTTGTATCGTAACTGCGATCGAATCGCGTTTGTATCGCGATTGAAGCTGGTCCCGTGGGCGAGGGCACACAGCTAGCTACCGTTTCGCGTCTGTATAGATGCTACGCGCGACAGCATCGCTACAGAAAGTCACCGAGGGCGAGGAGCCTTAGCGCCCTCATTAAAAACAGATTATTTTTTGCCAAGCTATACGTGGTGTAGTCAATCACCACGCACTAAAACGGTGAAGGAAAACATCGTGAGGAAACCTGCATACCATAGCGATTCATAAGAATTTCTATGGTTTGTAAGTCCACCAACCCGCACTAGGCCAGCGTGGTGGACTATATGGCCTAACCACTCTCAATCGTATTCTCGATTGTAGAGTAGGCCCGTGCCCTGCAGTGGGACGTATATGGGCTGATACAGATACCGATACGTGGTGACTTGTGTTCCACAGGATAACAATGTTGGAGAGGAAAGGGAAATGCTTTATAGGTAGGTAATTGGAAGGCAAATCAACAGCAAATAAAATACCTTATAATATTAATGCGTATATTATTTCGTTTTAATATAACATGAAAAAAAAATGTTTATGTGAAAACTTGCGTAATTGATTTGAGTCTGAGGATACTCACTACTCCTACTAGTGTACATCGAACACAACAATCCGCCCTTGAGGACAATATAACATTCATAACATAATTATTATCATAATTCCTACACTCAACATCGTGTAGGAGTAGTACGACAGAACCCAAATACAGTATGGTTATTGCACACCATGGCTTACAAATATTTATTAACAACATTTCTGTGTTCAATAATAAAGTACATATACAAATTGTTACAATGTGAAATCGCTTTTATATCTAAAACGACGCATAAGATTAGAATAGACCATAGTTTCATAGTTATGGGTACATGTATAAGCTAGAATGGACTTAGTTTTGAAAAATATTACACAATATATAATATGCTCCTGACTATAGCTCACTCCTTTTAAGGAACAAGGTTTTAACTTTGCACGACCCTGATTCACCACTTCGCTCTGTCTTGTTCATAAACTTTTGCAAGCAACAGTGACAAGCCACATAATAAACAAACAATTCAGAATCATCGCATCTCCACCTATTTACTCACAAGTAATTTAATACACAGCCTTATGATAAAATAAAACCCACTGCCGCCAATTTTAAAGCCCACATATACTTTTTAAAAGTTTAATTCAGTAACTAGCTATGACTACTAATAGATCATTACAAAGTCGCCCGTACCCTCCGTGGAATAGCCCAACAGCACAATCTCGTCCAACCTACATTATATGAATGGCTGGATAAACTAGCTAACGCTGGGTTTTATTTGCAACAAATCGGTAAATGTAAAATTTTGTGGATAAAAGCCAAAAGTTTAAAGGTATTACGCGGTACAAATAGAACACATTGAGTTCATGATCACTCCATGCGTGGTTCCTATTTAATGGTCTACTGTTAGTTAGAGTCTATACATGGGATATTTCATAAATGTATGGATAACCTGTACAAAATCGATTGACACAGCGTGGGTATCCAATTTATTCAACCAGTTAAATACAAATTTCATTCGTATGACTAATAGATAAGTGCCTCTAGTCTGGCTATTTGTGTTATTTTAACGCGATATAGATTACGACAGGCTTGCATTTAATGTCAGTAAATGTATGAGGCAGTACCGTTGATATGAGCGTAGACCTAGGAGCGTGCCGAATCGACGGGGCAGTGAGCGACGTGCACGTTATAGAGGTGAGATTAGATAATAACTTTCAGAACTCTCAACAACCAGACAAACATTGTACCATCATGTATCGTCCGTAAACTACTAAGATTTCGACTAAGACCGATCACATTTTTCATTCGCGGTATAAGATCTGCATAAAACAAAAATCACGTATAAATACTAGCTAGCTACAAAAGTTGACACTTTCAGTGCTCCGTACGACACTCACAATTTGGAAATAAACCTAACAAAATGCAGACATTTAGGAATTCACCAACGATAATGATGCAGGTGTCGCGTACCGGCCGCGCCGTCACGTCTGCGCAGTTATTATATATTCTCTGGCACCCCGCGCGCCGCCGCCTAGTCCTTGGAGGAGGTGTCCATGGGGCTGGCGGGCTGCAGCAGCGCGGCGGGGGAGTGCGCGGGGGCGGGGGCGGCGGGCGCGGGGGGCGCGGCGAGCGGCGAGGGCGCGGCGGGCGGCGCCAGCGCGGCCGCGTCCAGCACGCGCGACCCGGGCAGCGCCGGCTTCACGAACCGGTCGCCAGTGCGCCAACCCTGTACAAATGCGTCAAAAAATCAATACACACATATATACATAGTCCTGACCCCACACTAATATCGAGAAACGTGTCGTTGGTATCTTAAAGTAAAAGACACTTGTGAGTCTCTCAAACACTCAGAAGACCCGAAACAAACTTGCGGACCACACAAATATTTGTCTAGGTGCGAGGATCGAACCCATGGCCTCACGTTTCAAAGACGCCGTCTAAGCTACTGCGCCATGAAGGCTGTCAAATTCTTCAACTATAAAAACGACACAAACCAAAAAAACTAACCTGGGAATTGAGATGCAATGATGGTCGTGGAAGCGGCAGTCCAGAGGCGTTCGGCAGCAGTGGAGACGCGTAAGGCGAGAGAGGCCGAGAGCCGCCCGGAGACGACACGCTGCGTGATCGAGCCTATAAAAATTATAACAAGGCTGTAAAAACCATGTATATATCAAATACATTACGTATCGCCATCATAATTCCCACACTAAGAAAGTCCACTGCTAAGCATTTTGATTTGATAACAAATTGTGATTACTTATTGGCCATAATATCCATTTCTAATATCCAACTCTTTGTGACTTTATTCGTATGATATTTCCATAGTACAGATAGACTTATTCAACCCAACAATAACTGCAACTTCAAATTATTTCAATAACATGCACATAATAACAGGCATGTAATTCAATGCATTCAATGCATTCAATAACAGGCACATGACAATACAATCTCAACAATGCCTCCTACACTAGTGTGTAGTCATAGTTGCCGACGACACTGCTGGCGGGTTCGTGTCGAGCGGGTAAGCCAGCTGCATATGCCGCAGAGCATAATTATAGTTATGACAGCTGGGCATGCAGCATGATTTTAGGTTCTTGAAAGTTTAATTTAACATGCCGCTGGCTCCCCAGCATAATGGAAATTATTTTAATTCAATACAACTTGATTCACTCTACACATTAGGTTTTCAACTTTAAAATTAAATTGATGTGCTTATACAGCAGTAAATAATAATACGGACATTCCGGATTTCAATTATTGTTTAACTTAGATGTATTGTAACTACACTACTGTGATGTAGATTTGGACCAGGAACTTACACTGAGTGCTTCATTGAATTGTCTTTCTTCTTCCATTTCGAGTGAGGATTCGCTCTCAGACAGGTGCCTGCAAAGCGCCTCCCGACGTTCCACTTCCTGTTGCAGTTTTCGTTGCAGACGCAAATTCTCTTCCCTGATGTGTTTCTCTTCCAAAGCAAAGCGATGCATTTTTTCTTTATTTTCATTTTGAGAGACAGCCAACTGATTCCTATTTGAAAGGTATTTGCATACTGTTACTATGCATACTAGAAAACAATTCAATTGTATAAAGGTTTTATTGTATTCAGATTCAAGGTAAAACTTTTACTTTTTCTTTACTTTTACTTAATTTTATTGTTTTGGATAAATAAATCTATCATGTTCACTATCAGTTGTATATTAGTAATGTTTCAACAAATTCATTTTCCCTTTTATCTTGAGGCACAACATTTGCACAGTTAATCCATAATTAATAAGATTATTATGACAGATAAATAAATTTAATTTTTGCAAATTATCATACAAAGTAGGTCATTGAAATATAAATACATAATTGGATGTAATATAAATCATTTCATAAACAATGTCCATACCTTAATTTAACGACTTCAGAACGAAGTGTCTGGATGTGATTGCTTAAATTAGATGCTGTGTCACCATTACTGATGTCCCTAGCAGAAATAAACATCATTAATCGTAGAATATGTATATTACATTACAAATATCCATGATGTAACAAAATAAATATGTAATAAATAATAATATAACAATATCATTCATTAATTATTGGATTGTCACCTAGGACTGGCTGGATCGGATACTGGTTGGTCCAGCCTTATTTGCAGTGATCTTTTCTCAGCTTCTAATTTGTCCATTCTCTTCCAAAGCCTGTTCACCAGGGCTTCTTGCTCCTGTTCTAAAGTGTTTTCTAATTCAACCTGAAAAGCAATATTGATTCATCATCAATCAGCATCGGCCCATTACAGTCCTCTGTTGGACATAACAATATTGAATTATGTCCTTTTATTGTATTCTTTTTATTATTTCATAATATTTTGGTATAGTAATAATTATACTGCTCTGACAACACCCCAAAATCTTAGGAAAAATATACAAACCAAATTTTAGAACCTTTCACTAAAATCTAGTTGTCACCAATAAACCTTTTTGTAAAAAATGGTTGCAGACTGATTAGAATATGTTATATGTATAAATCACCAAGTATAACTAACAAAAAATATTGATTTTCAGCTCACAGCTTCAAGGACAAACGGGTCAAATATTATGAACAATCACTATAACAGTAAGATTAATTCATTATACTGAAAGAAAAATTGTTGACTTGCAGTTACTTAATCTCATACTCATATATAGGCCAAACACCTACGCTCAAATACATACCTTTTCCCTGCGCAGCCTTTCCAAATTGGTTTGTTTTGCAAGTGTCTCAGCCTCAAGCTTCTCAATTTTTCTCATTAATTTGTTGACCAGACATTCCTGTTCCTGTTCCAAGGTTTGTTCCAGACGACATTTTTCTTGGCGTAACTAAAACATGATTTGTACATAAATAAAACAATTACTTAAAAGTCTGTTAATCAGACCAATAAATTATATATCTCCTACTATTAATTTAATTAATAAATTGATTTAATAATGGATTACAGACACTTTGGAGATTTTCAGAGATTTTCTGAGATATAGTATTGATCAGATTCTGGCCAACAAGAATGCAGTGGCAACTATAATCAGGTAACTGAAAACCTCTCAACTTAATACATTGTGAAAAGGACCTATACATTTCAACTCAATACAAAAATCTATGTGATTTTAAGTGTATTGATATGTAGTTATCTTCCATTTTTTAATAGTGTTAAGTTTTGATTGAAACTATCAACTTATTAAATCAATAAATTTGTAACTTCATACTTTTTTATTACTTGTGGTCTTTCAAAATAATTTTATTTTTAATTAAGAATGAATTTATAATGATATATTCCACAAGCAGTTTTTACATATTATGTTACTATAATTCCTAAATAAATAAATACAGTAAAATGATATGTAACCACTTTTAAATCTAGATGTCCTGAATATAAAAATTAAACACAGGTCCTCACAATGAATGTATCTTAAACTTTTTTAACTGCTAAAGCATCAATGCATATAAAAGCTGTGTGCACCAAACATTATGAATACCATTTATTTATACAGGTGTTAGGCTATGATATAGGTGCAAAATCTATTTTGTTTGCAATTGCATAGGCATATTATGTAATCAAAATGTAATTACTAACAAAATACATATTATTTCTAGAACAGTAAATCTTTGCAAATTGAATTTAAATATTACCTGATTGAGTTTTCTAGAAAGGTCATTTGTGAGGCATTCTTCTTCACGTTCATAATGATGAGCCAGTGTTTCCTTCTCCTTTTTCAATGCCTGAATTTTCTTCAATAATGTATTTGATATATATTCTTCTTCCTGTTCAGCCTTGGCTTGCTGTAGATCAAGTAACATGGATATATAAAAATAAAAGGGAAATAATAAATACTATTGGATAATATATAAGTATTTATTACTTCCCTTTATTTTTGTCAATCATATAGATACTATGAAATCTCCAAGAAGTCATAAATGTATGTACTACATGTATTGTACAGTGTAAATTCTAAAAAAAAATTGAATTTGAATAAAGTATCCAGACTTGATTGATTTCTATTCACATAAAAAGGTAATTAAATAACAATGAACATATTTTTACATTCAATGACAATATATATTCTTTATCAGAAAATAGAAATCAATTTTAATATGCCTATCTTCATTAATATATAATATATATCTTCTACTTTTTTAGATAAACTTACAATAGAAACTGATGCTTGTCTCAAGGCACGATTCTCTTCTTGCAGAGCTTTTACTCGAAGTTTATAGGTGTCCAGTTCCACTTTCAACACCCTGTAAATAAATTTATAAAGTGCCTTATAATTGCAAGTTTGCGACAGCAGTATGTCGCATAAAACTTCACCCCAGATCACGAAAAATGTCAAGCGTTTCAAGAGTCGTATACATAGTACTGCACAAAATTCCAATGCATACCTGTTTTGCTGCTGCAATGATTCGATTCTTTTTTGTAGTTGATCACGGGAGACCGTACTAGGAGGCAACATAGCTCCGCCATCAAGAGAGCTAGAATCACTTTCTGACGCCGAATCTGCCATTTTGTTACCTAAAATTTAATCAAGCCAATTTAGGAAAGGAACTAAGCAGTGAAAATAGTTTCAAATGAAGTTATTATAACAACGTACTTGGCGAAGTCACTGTATCATCCATTTGCACGAGTTATATAGGAGGACGGCAACAAAATGTCATACAAGTTAAAATTTGCTTCTAATACTTATTTTAATATTACAATATTATATATTTTTTAACACTTCCAACAACAGACCACTTGAGCACAAAACTAGAACGAATAAAATGGAATTTAATAAATTAAAATAAGAAAATCCTTGTAGCAATCTGAACTAGAGACGCCCATAAAGCAACAAATAAACATGTCACACGAGTTACTATTGAGGAGAAGTCGATTTCTACGTCAATTAAATAAATAAAATTCTTCTTATCGGTGTATTTACGAGAGTGTCACGATTGATGCAGGCGGAAATACTGGTTCCCCATATTTAAAATTTTCGAATGTAGCAACATAGACTAAAAAAAATATTTAGAAAAAAGTGACACACACGCCATAATGTAAATTGCTTCTAGATTTTGGCGTTTGAGTTAAAAATTTACATTTTGATGTTATAAATTCGTTTGTAATGTATACATAAGACATTTAAAATGTCCCTAGTAAATATTGGTAAGAAGCAAACAAGTACCCTTACAGTAAATGCCGTAAAACAATTCCGTTCAAAGTATTTAGGTTGGATCACAGTAATCGAAGCCATTTAATTCTTTTCTTTTAACGACATTGACGAAGTTTTCTTCTTATTCGTAGTGGTAAAGTTGCAATAGTGATGTGTACATAATCTGATGAAAGTAGTGACTGAATGGCAGTGGTCGTGTCGTCGCCATAGTTGAAGTGTTCGTACGAAGTAAGAAGTAATTGCTGGCTGTTGTTGCCCTTATGTAGTGTTCAGGGTGTATGGCATAAAGCTGTCATCAGAGAGGAAAGCATACCTACCGTAACGTTAATATCTTTATTCGTTTATGTAATATTTTG
Source organism: Hyles euphorbiae (assembly GCA_023078785.2). Taxonomy (NCBI): domain Eukaryota; kingdom Metazoa; phylum Arthropoda; class Insecta; order Lepidoptera; family Sphingidae; genus Hyles; species Hyles euphorbiae. Next base: position 17,299,767 of record CM041050.1, read on the forward strand.
GGTAACCCAGTGTATCGTATTTGTGTAAAGTTCAATACGTTATTTTACCAAAATTCTTACGATGAAATTTTTCATTGTAAACAAACATATTGGCAAGTGACTACCGACTAATCTGCATTAGCTTAAAAACACATAATATATAATTAAATATTCATTAAATGCATTATTTGACATAATAATAAAATATTGAAATCTCTTGTCACTTGCCCCTAACATATTTTCATAGCCAAAGCTAAATTTAATAATATATCTCTATTTTAAAGATGTAACCAACTTATTGACATATTTAAATAGATTCATCAAAAAAGAGTAATATTTAAATTTACCACAATTGAAGTGTTAAATTTTGATAAGTTTTTAGAAAATCATCAAAATTTCTTATTTAATATAACTATATACTATTTTTTAGTATTTTTGTAAGTGAATTTTACCCAGACTATTATTATTACAGTACTTTATTTGTACTCTATAATTGTATTGATTGTTTTGTTATGTTGATTTCTTTAAAATTTAGGCTATTAGCAGTGATGGGCCCAATATCATGAAAATAAATGTTGTATATTATTATTGTCATTTAATAATACCATAACATACAGCTGGATTCATTATAATATTAATATTATATTGTATTCAAGGCAGACTATTAACCTATAAACATCAACTGCTGAGCCTAGTATTTCTCTACAGTCAAAACTTTGATTAAGAGTGCTTAGTGGTTATGCCATAATCTACTATGCTGGCCTATTGCAGTTTGGCAGATTGCATGACATAAATTTTTGAAAATATCAATATGATATGCAGGTTTTATCATAATGTTTTCCATCACTGTTAAAGTGTGCTTATCAACGGTGCAACCTACTGTGTTATTATTTACCTGACTTACTCTGCTGCTATTTTATATTTTGCAATGCAAAAAAAATATTCAAATTTAAAACCACTACTAATAAAAAAATATTACAGTACAGTAATGTTTTGTTTTATAAATGGAAATAATACACCCTGCTTGTGATAGCCAGTCAACATGTTAATACAAACCCACATATTACAATATAAACTTTAATTTGAAATATTTTAATAAACCAACTACAACCCTTGTCTTTCTCTTTGGTATATAAACCATTTAAAAAACTAACTATATATAAATTGCAACAAATATAAATTAACCATTGATTTAATGAATATGCAGGATTCATTCATGAACTTTGACTTTCTCAGTTGTGCATTTGTACTTTGGTATGATTGCAAAGCTCAGGTCACAGGTTCAAATCCCGGATTAGGCAAGGAGATATTGAATTTTTCTATTAATTATCAGCCTAGAGTCAAGAATTTATGCCCAATATGGTCATATCCTCTGAATGTGAACACACAAGGTGAAACATGGTTGTCCTAGTAACACCTCTGCATACTCATTCTGGGATAAAGGCATGGGTTTATGTATAATGTACAAATTCCTCTTTCATAGTCAACAAAACATTGTCTTCTCTCAAATAATCATCTTTATGTTTAACCATAAAAAGTGCTTAACAAATTTTAAGATATTCAGGGAAGGCAAGAAGAGATATACCAGTGTCATAGGCCTACCCCGCATATTTGCCAATATTGGGAACCTACTTGTTCATTAAACTTTAACCCCAGAATTTTGACTCAAACACCTCAGTGGCCATTTTGTGTATTATATTCACACCATATGTGACTATGTGACCATCTGGTGCAGTTTTATTACTAATCCTTCTAATCAGAGAAACTATTGTACCTTTTTATTGCTTTGATTTTGAGGGAACACTACTCCCGCAGTGTGTACAGTCCCACAGACAACATGTGATGACCCTTTTAAGGCTATTATCTTGTTTTAGAAATATTAATAATGCATTTAATGATGTTCCTGCACTTGAGTAGTCAAAACTTCATTATAATTTATATTGAGAATATAAGTATGCTTTCACTTTCCAAATTAGTTACTAATTAGGATTTATTATATTGTTTAACCACAAAAAGTGTTACACCTTATGAAAAACTGTAATAGGAGCTAATTTCATCTTATTAAACATCATCACTCGTTTAATAATTACAAGTTCTTTATGACTGTACCATAATATAATTTGTTATATTATTTTGTAATTGAATAATCACAGTTCTTCAGTTAAATGTATTAAAGTTTTGTAAAGCAATACAATTATAATTGTTTATTTATTTATTTTAGGCTAAGCACTAGCTATGGCACAATATTATCAGATTGTGGGACAAGGGCATTCACTGACATTAGAAGATTTGCAAAGATATTGTCCTAATATATGTTTGGATGGAATAATTGTAAATCAGGATGAACAGCAGTATGCACAACAACAGGTAATTCTTTATTTAAAGTTCACATAATTTTAAGATAGGGAAGTAATAATTAAGAGAAGATTGATGGTGTGTGTAAAAATGTTAGCTTCTTTTGACGAGTGTTTGGTCCTATTGTAAGTTTTTTAAACATAAATAAATGGTATTTAAATGATACTTAAGCTCATAATTATAATATCTTAATAAGAGTCTTGCTTCTGACAGATATAACAATATTCAAATGTCTGAGGACCAAACTTTAATATGTACTATAATAATTCCCTCAAAGGTGGTAGTTCAACAAGCTGATCAGCCAAATGACATCATTGTTAGTGATGGAGTGCCTCAACAATTGGTTGTTAGCGATGGTTTGCAATACCCACAGCAATATATTATTCGCCATGATCCTCCTCCACCACATCCTGATTTCCAACAACAACAAACTCAACAACAACAGTCCCAACAACAACCACAGCAGACTCAGCAACAACAGCAGCAACAACAACAGCAACAACAGCAGCAGCAGCAGCAACAACAAGCATTACATAGACATCAGGTGAAAATATACAAATATTAGTGTTAAATGTTGCTATTTTTAACACAATAATAGACAAATATACATATTTCAGAATTCACATACACAACAAGTAAATGTTTGTATTGTTATATTTTGAGTTAGATATTTTAATGTATACATAAAAATTTGTGTATTTTTAACTCCAATAACATATCACATAGAAGTTTACAAACAATAATTGTAATTCAAAAGTTACATACCATGATATTGTTGGCATAAAATATGACGAACAATTTATTTGTAGGTTTACTACACCTCTGATTTACCAGTGGATGCTCAGGTTGTGTTGCAACAAGCACAGCAGATCCTTGATGCATCTTTGATGCAACAGCCAACTCCACAACGTCCTCAACATGTATGTTAGATGACTAAATTGTGTATTGAATTACTATGCACTGTGTAGGAAAATGTATAATATGGTTGTAGTTCCTATCTTAATATTATGCTTAGCATGATATCACTTTTGACTCAATTTCTTGATATTTTTTTTAACATCTCAATGCAATGTCTTTAGAAGCTACAAGTGGACACAGGAATTAAATTAATTAAATGTGAAAATAACGCTTGTTACAATATTATATTTACAGTTTTATCTGATTACGGCATTTGTTATATCGCCAGTGCAATAACTTTCTGTTTTTATTGTTTCTTTTATGCAATGGTGATAGAATAACAAAGTAGAACTTTTATTAGACCAACTAAACTTTATGAACAATACTTTATGTACAAAACTAGGAAAAATTATGATTTGTTAATTTGGTCTAAACATAATTATCAAAATTATTCTGCCAAAACACAATATACTTGTCTCAACATTTAAATGATTTATCTTAAAAAAATACTGATCCAGGATTTAATCCACATGGATGATTTGTAAAAACCACATATTGTAAATACTCTTTGCAATGTGCTATGACATTGCCATGATGATTAAGTTCAACATTTATAGTGATAAATTATAAATTTTGTTTGCAGCAAGTATAAAATGTTCATTTGTTACTTTTGTTTTTTGTGGATGTGATAGTATTGTATTATTGCCTGTGAATAAAATTTCATATTATTTCCCACCAATAATTAAATGGAATGCTTTGCTTCTTGTCTTATGGTGCCTAGCCTTATTATTAACTTGGATATTTTGTAGTAATTTTATTAGGGCTAACAAATACTGTATAACTTGCATTTATCACCTAATGGATTTTTGGTATAACTGGGTGTTAAATAAACACTTCATACTTGATTATTATTGTAAGGCAACTAAATGGTATTAAGTATTATAGATAGTCCCTATGCGTTTCAAATAAGAATAGGAAAGTCAATGACACTTCTCTGTCAAATATCACATGAAAAGTATGGTTAGCAACAAAAACATATTCATGCATCAACCACATTTTTTTCACATAGTCGTATTCCTAAACATAAATTAGCCAAATAAATTGAAACACTAACTACATGTTATATGGGAAAATGAACAAAAATATTTAGTAATAATTAGTTTAAAAAACACAACTTTTTTATTTTTATATACTTTGTGGGCAGTTATTCGCCAGAAAGTAAATATAAGACGAATTTATTAATTCAGTAAAAATAATAATTTAAGAAATCTTGTTTTGTTCACCCTGCCTAAATTGTTTGATTTGACAGCTATAAAGACACAATATGGCGCCAGGTCATTCCCATTCTTATTTGAAACGCATTGTACTCGCATTTGCTGACAGTGTTGTTATTTTCAATGAGTTAATTATTTGCCAGCAGCTAGTGAGTCCGGCGCATGTGCTGTCCCAGCCAACTGTAATACATCCTGCTCAACAACCGCCGCCGCAGCCCCCGCCTACGCAGCCACCGTCGCAGCATGCTTCTCAACAATCTGTTAGTCTAAAATTTACTTTTTATAACCCCCAGACAATGTTTTATTTCGATAAGCAATTAAATACGCAAATATTTTATTGCAGCAATCTCAACCACAACAGTTATCGAGAGCATCGCCGCAGCTCATCCAGCATCTGCAACAGCAACAGCATCATCAACAACAGATCCACTTGCAGCAGTTGCAGCAACAACAGCTGCACTTACAACAGCAACAGCAACAACATCAGCATATGCAGCCGCAACAGATACAACACCAGCAGGTTGTGATGCATGCGGCGTATATCAATCAAAGTGTAAGTTTGTACCACTCTATATTTTAACACCTCAACAATGTAATTTGCTTCGAAAAACTAATATTTACGGATTTTATCGCGGATATTATTCGCGGTTTAAGTCTTGCATTTTTTAACTTCCTGACGTTTCGGTTACTTTACAGCTTTCGTGATCTAAGGGCGGGGGGTCCGATAAAATCTGTAAATAATAGTTTTATTTCAGAGTGTAAAATTCGCGTAAATCTCAGAATCCTTTATGCTTCCAAATGTCTAAGTCATACTTATTATTATTATTCACTAAAGCCTATTTTAAAATGCTCAAGCAACACATGAGGTATATGTTGGGTACTTTTCAGTTTTTTTGTAGGTATTTTACACCATCATATTATTCATTAATATTTATCACTAATTCAGGTGAATTTCTATCAATCACTCATGAATACATTTTTATATTCAGTAATATTAGCTCATGAATGAGACGTTCGTCTTGTATTTCAGGGCACACCGACTCGATCGGCGGCGCCGCGGCTGTTGAACCAGGCGCTGAGCGCGGGCGGCGTGACGCTGGTGCGCGCGCCGGTGCGCAGCGTGCGCCCGCGCCGCCTCACCGCGCGCTCGCCGCTGCCCAACGCGCGCCTGCTCAACACGCATCCGCAGCAGGTCTGACATCAACTCACTGCTTATTTATTTATATATATCACAACCCCGGTACAACACTGTCACTTATGCAAAAATGCAACTTTTCAATAGAAGCATTTGAAAGTTTGACATATTATAAAAATATGGTATTTTTAATTCTTAATGATGTACTTGGCTTATTTGCTTGATATCATCTAAAAGCAGACCATTTAGACTATTACGCTGGCTTAAAGACTAAAAATTCACATACATTTAAAATTATAGTGAGGAATTTTAAATGTGCAGGATTATTTTATACCAGGATCTAATAAAGTTAGAATACACACATTTAAAAAATATCCACAAACTACATGCATTAAAATAGACAAAGTAATAACAAGGTATATATTGCAGGGTGGCAGTCCGGCCGGCGGCGCCCCCAGCGTGGTGGGCGGCGCGGGTGTGGCGGGTGTGTCCGGCGTGGCGGGGGCGGCGCGCGCGCCTGCGCCTCGCGTGCTTAACCCGCACGCCGCGCACGCGATGCACCGACCGCCGAGACCGCGCACGCCGCTGCATCAGGTGCAGGTCAGATCAATATATCGACGCAGGAAAGCGATTTTGTCGTATCTCGAAAAATGCCTATATCTACCAGTGATTCTCAACCACTGTGCCGCGGCACTTTTGTGTGCCGCCAAATTTTGCAAATATATAATAAAGTTAATATTATTAAATTATATCATTTAAAAAGAAAAATATTTTTAACATGAATATGTATTTAAATCCACAAAAAAGTTAATTATTTTATTATTTGCTTTGCAACGCGTTTTTTCTTAGTGCCAAATTGTGATGAAGCGGCGTGCATAGCAATAGGAATATGTCTCAAGGCGCTCTTTGTGTGCCGCCAAATTTTGAAATCGTTAAATATGTGCCGCAACAAAAAAAGGTTGAGAATCACTGCTATATATACGTTTTATAAATGATTCAATTCAGAAAAAAAATACCGCATTGTATAGTGTCGTTAAATGTAAGGTCTTATTCTAAAATGTTACTACAAAAATGGTATTCATGGTCTTCTAGTTTCGTAGTCATTATTTTTATTTTTTTAATATTTTAGCACTGGTGTAAAGTTGCATTTTTCGAGTTACCACAAGATTGTTTTCTGCCGTCGATATAAATAGATTCCATGTCAGATAAAGGTGTACTGCGCTATCACATGTCAGTTTTAAGGGAGGAACGGGGATGTAATATCTTAAAGGGGAGTATTTATCGATTTTGAAGATATATAACAATTGTATATACAGTGAATCACGCAGACAAAGTTGCGGGCAAATAGTAACAAATGCTTATCCCCGAATTTTAACATTAGAGCGAAATATTTGCATTCACATTACTTAAGATTTCAATTATAGAATTATTTTGTGTTTTCGTATAATGAACTGTATCGTCATGTTAACAGCACCCGCATGCGCAGCAACACCAGCAGCATCAGTTGGCGCAGCACGGCATCGGCCAGCAAGTACACCAGCAGCAGTTGAACCAACTCAAACTAAACCCACATCAGGTACTGTGGAGCTATGATAACTAATTCTATGTTACAAACATATCTGATTTCTAATGTGATGAGTTTATGGTTGTAAAATACATATTGCTGCTTTAATTTGATATTGGCATATAACGAAATGTGTATTTTTATGATAATGTTACCATTAAACACAAATTAATCTAAAATACTATGTGAATAAAACTCATATTTTTGATAGATTATACGTTGATTTAAGCAACTTTCAAAGAGTAGTCATTATTAAAATAAAATATATAAATAATTAATTCTTTTGTTCTATTTAAACTGCTCTCCTGAAAAAAGTTCATTTTTGAGATATGTTGTTATCAAATTAAAGCAGCGATATGTAAAATTAAGTTGATGGTCAATGAAATACTATTAAATAATATTTATTTTTTCATACTTTTGTAGACTAATTCATAAGTATTTATTTTACTATCATTAATTATTTGTTTTATTTTTAAATGTTAAAGTTAATAAGCAAAAATAATACCTATTTTTAAATCAATTTTGTGGTTGATTTGCAGATTCTCAACCAGCAGAATCAACAGACCCACTCACAGCCCACACGAATAATAACGCCGCAGGGTACAATCGTTACACAAAATTTGCAGTCCCAAATGCCCCAACACACGGTTGTGCAGTCAAACCAAAATAATGGACCACTACCTCAACAGAACGCCCTCACCAACGTTCCACAGAGGGCTTCACCCCACCCCCAGCAAGTGCAACAAGTGAAAAAGGTCGTCGTCCAGCCTAACAACGCGAACGACATGGACGATCTGGAAGACAGTATAACGGCAGCAATACTTACTAAGAATCCAGTGAGTGATAACATGAACACGCAACCACCGCAATCATTCCACACGCCTCCGCCCACCATACGACAGAGCCACCCGGGCCCGCCCGTCGCGTCGCCGCACCAGCAGCTCGCCTTCACGCCGCAGCACTACCAGCAGCAGATCTCCTACGAGCCCACACACATACAGCAGATGCCGCAGACACTCACGCAACTCTTAATGGAACCCGACAGTGCCGAGGAAGAACGACAAGTATTAACACTCACCAATGGCCAAAGAATCACTCTGGCTGAGTACAAGAGACTACATCAACCACCGCGAACGCCTTTGCAACAGCAACAACAACAACAACCTAGGTAATATAATTGTTTATTTATGCCAAAATTATTTAAACATTGCCTGTTCTCAGGGTGTCGGTATCCCTTGTGTTTATTGCCATTCAATTCAATAACACAATTTAAAATAGCTTTTGGTCCAAAACCAACAGCCTTTTAATGTCTACTGCTGGACATAGGCCTCCTCCAAATTGTCTTCTCATCACCCCTACCACAATGCCTAAAAACGAAAGTTTTCAACTAGTGCATCCTACGTGTCATGACCTACGATGCTGAGACTTAGATACTCACAAATCGACTGGTCCACCAGGTCAAGGTCGCTCAGCGAGTTATGAAGTGTGCTTTGCTTAGTATCTCATTAAAGACTAGATCCGTAATTTATCCGACAGAGAAACAAAGTTATTGACATAGCACACAGAATTAGCAAGCTGAAGGGGCAGTGGGCTGGCCACATCTGTCGAAGAACCGATAACCGTTGCGGCAAACGTGTTCTTGAGTGGATACCGCGTCTTGGCAAACGTAGTGTAGGATGCCCTCCAGCTAGGTGGAGTGACGATTTGCGAAAGGTCGCTGGCAGATCCTGGATGCGACAAGCCAAAGACAGGGTAAAATGGCGCTATTTTGAGGAGGCCTACAGTCGCCAGTTGAGATTTATTAGTGAGGAGCCAAATTACACCAAGACAAAGCCTGCCATGCCACTTGTGAAATACAGAATTCAATAACTCCAACATTGGTAGCTAGTTTCGGTTACAATGTCTATTCATTGGCAATTTATTTAGTAATAAGACTATACATGTTAGAGTCTTATTGCTCATATTTGGAATTTGCCTCGTTATACAGGGATACCGGCCGACAGACTCTGGTCAGAAGTAAAGAACAGCAAAGGCCTGTACAGCGAGTACCTCCGATGCAAACACAACAACAGGTTCCTCAACATGGTGAGTGCATTGCTATTGTAACGTGGTTAAACAAATTGAATTCAATTTCTAATATAAACATATGTTTCAGAAAATAATGAAGCTATAAGTGGGCCTTCAGAACAGTCATCAGAACCTCAGTCAGCTAAAATGTTAATATTTTTACAAAATGGAGAACAGAGACTTATAACCTTCACACTGCCAAAAGAAAGTTGTACCCTTCAAGAAGTTCTTGAACAAGTAAATATGTTTGTTACAAAATATAACTATTTTTTTTTTCTATATTTCGATAATTATAATTTTTCTTGTCAACAGGTGAATGTACCATTTTCAGAAGAAACCCATATACAGTGTATGCAGAATACAAGTAGTGAAATTGACTATTTTGTATCAGTTGGCACTACTACTAGAATTGAAGAAATGTTAGAAAATCATCCTGTAAGTATTCTAACTGGACTTCAATGAACCTAACATGTTTTTAAAATAGTATCAAGGGTAGGTAGAACGGCACTTTTCATATCCAAAATCCAAGAAAGAAATTATACAAAATCCAAGACAGGTCCGAGAAATCCATAACAACTAATTTATTTAACCATATTTAGGTTGTAATGTATAATAGTATTTCATGCGAAAAAGTGTTTTTGCAAACTACTCTACTACTAACCCGAATTCAATATCATTCCATTTATCCCGAAAAATGAAATGTTCTAGTGGACATTCAAATATACTAAATGTTATTTTTTCAAAACTGAGTGGGCGGAACGGACGGTAGTGGCGAAATTTGTATGCTTTCCTTCATGACAGAAGCATATATACGTAATGGCACGAGACGGGGAAACAATATAGTTAACGGCGCGGCGATCACGTTGACCTTAAATGTAAATTTATTAGTACGCGAAATAGTTTGTCGTTAATGTAGACTGGATTGAAAAACTAAGCCCCCGAACGAAACTGGACCTAATTGCTAGTTTACTAAATATCTTTCAACAATAAGTGTTTTCTTTATATTTACACATTGTAGATGTAGAAACATGATTATTTTAAATATAATCATGTTTATTTCATCTGGAATTAATAATTATTCTTCGACTTTCAGATGTTAGTAGGAGATATAAATAGTAGAGGCTCGCCAAATGTGTCTCAACCTCAGAGTAGTGAAATGTCTACCCCTGAAAAAGTCCAATGTCCAGAAAATGGTATGTACATTGTTGTTTCGTTTCATATTAATTAGTACTATAGATCATAGTCCTGCATGCAAGACAAATGATTGAAGTCTATTTTTGTAATATAATCATTACAAAATTTGTTTATATGTTGACTGTTGCTTATTTGTTTTAGTAAATAATAGCCCTGAGTCTCCTGGACAACGATCTCCTCCACCCCGCCACGTAGACGGTATGTTGGCTGTGTGTAAATGTTGTGGCTACACAGGATTCAACTTTAGCCGTTGTGAAAGGTAAAAATCGATGAAAGCAGTAACAACTGATGTCCGATTATATTGATTATGGCATTTATGGTGTATATTGTTTACTGGAATTGTAATTAATAAAAAACGTTATTTTCAGATGTAGACGAGTATTTACAGAAGAGCCTAAAAGTGTACCAATACCTAGTAAAAAAGTAGAACAGAAAAAAAAAGAACCTGAGAAAACTATATTAGAAAAACAGAAGTAAGGATTACTTATATTTATTTAAATGAATGTTAAATAGAATTTCCTAAATTGTTTACTTATTAATGATTTGTTTTTCAGTACATGCAGTGAAGGTATAAAATTAAATTTATTAAAGAATACTATGAAGACATACAATAAGACAGTAAGTCATTCTGATAATTTATAGATTTGTTATGATCACTTTTACAGGTTTAAGGCATAATCCTGATATGCATTACTTTAGGTACTAGCCACGCCTCGATCCAGTGGCTGTTAAATAATTGTTATCATCTATATAAAATCTACTTCAAAATATTCATAATATTAACCTTAAATCCAACAACAGATAGTTTTATGAAACTACAACACATAAATATTACTAGAATTACAAAATATGTACTTAATTAGTATCTGTTTTTAAAATACCATTTTCTGGATGTGGAGGGAGGGGGAGGGGGGGAGAATATTGTTGTTTAAAAACTTCCATCATAAAATACAGAATAAACTGCTGTCATTGGCAATAATATTAACATTATCCAGACCAAATCAAGCTGTTTTTATTGTACCAATTGGACCTGCCATTTCAGCGTCTTGCTAAAAGAAAATGAATTTATAATGAGCTTTAATCTATAAAAAATTGTAGTCACTGCTTAAGCAGTAGTATCGAATTGCTAGAGAAAGAAGTTAACAAAATGTTAACCTTTTTTTTGTCTTTTAGCCTGTACAGGAGAAAAAACCAACGAGGGTAAGAAAACCGCGGGGTAAACAGCCAGATCCTGAACCTGTGATATTAACTCTCAGTTCAGACGAAGAAGACTCAAACAGCTCAATGATAAGTAATCAGGTACATCCCATAGAATTACTATAGAATTTAAGCCTCCAAGTTTCATGATGTATACATTACCGGAAATTTAGGAATAGGCTATTTGACAGTATACAAAAAATTAACTTATTTGTTTCCATCCGCATATATTATTTAGTTTTAAAATAAGTTTTTTTATAACATATTTTAGCTAAAACCTACAATTTAAATTTAATTTATTTTGAATTGGAACCATGTGATTATAAACGTTTTGATACTCACGTTCAGGAAAAGAATGGGATTGAAAATGGCGTCACTAGTAAACATACAGATTACTTAAAATCTATTGGTGTGTGATGAAATTTTGCAACTACTAGTAAGAGTTTGATAATATGTATTTAACGTATTATTTGTGATATTTTTTTTTATATTATAGACAACAAGCATTCATACTGGTAATCTAATAGTACTAACAGGTCGGAGGAAAACTATTCTTATATTTTTGACAAGGCATTCAGACGCCACAATATCGTAGCCGATCTAGTGCATTAACATACTGCACACTATTTTAACTCATTATTTCCAATAAATTAAAGTCAAAATGATACCTAACAATTTTTAACAACATAATGCTGTTCCACAAAATACTCTGTGGCTTGCTCTTGAATGTTGATTTGCGAATGAGAACGTGCGAACGAATGTTTACAGACAGGTGACGACACTCGATTGGACGCCATATGCCCGACAGAGCGTTTTGATAGCTAAAATAATGAGTGCAATTTTATTTTTAAATGATGTAGTTACATTATTTTAAAACAACCTTTATTTTTAAGGTCTGTAAACCCCCATTAATAATGTGGGATGGTTTCCAAAAACTAGTCAAATAGCTTATTATACAATTCCTAGGAAATATATTATACAATTCCGACCGAGTTTAGGTAATGTGTCAAATAAATATTATGTAATAAATACTTTTCCTAGGAAACGTATACATTTGAAAATTTGATTAAATAAATCATATCATAAATTTCTTATCTATTTTACATTATGCACAATTCTTAGAAATTGTATACAATGACATATTGCATACATTTCTGTTAAAATATACAAATACAGTTGCGGATATTATTATTATGAAAATTATTATTTGTAGCATGAGCAGTCAATCAGTTTGAAAGAGCCATCTTTGAGCGAGATTGAAGGTGGAACACCAGATAGCGGTATTGGAATGGATCAAATGGATGGTAAGTTTATTTTACATTATTTTAAATTGGTGGACTACACGGCCTAACCACTGTCAATCGTACTTTCGATTGTAGAGGAGGCCCGTGCTCTGCAATGGGACGTATATGTCCTGATACAGTACAGTACTACTTGTTGGTGTAGATCTGAAGAGCCCTGATAAGCCAAATCAAAGTAGAATAAATCAATCTAACCAATTACACGTGTAACCATTTTTTATGCAGAATTGATTTGAACGGCGATCTTTATTTTATTCTAAAACACGGACTTAGGAAATTAAAAATACACACATTTTAATTTAAAAATACACTAAAATTATTTTCTAAATTCTTGGTAAAACAATCCAACACTTCAATTGACTTTTATCTACATCAACAATCGGTAACAGTCTCGTATTCTATTATTATGAATCAATTTTGACCGATACTCACAACTTGCCGCCCAAGCCGTGACGTCACTTCGCTCCGATGGCTGTTTGTAGTTATTTGATTACAGGTAATAAATAAAACAAATTAATTATTATTTTTTTATTTATGGCGAACAATTAGACTCTCAAAATATTATATTAGGTTTTCAAATATTGTCTGTAATGTGTAAAAATATATTAGTCCATTGAAATGTTACATGAGCTTTGCATTTGTTAGAGGACGCAATTTTGTTTTTGGGATATGTGTGGGCGGTCAATAGAAGCTTAACTTCAAGTTTGTGGGGTCGCCACGCTTGTCCCCCGGCTGCCATCTTGGAAAAAGGGGTGAAAACAATTTTTCGCGTTATCTCGGAAACTATACGTCTTACGAAAAATTTGTAAAAACATAATTTGTAGCTAATTGTATTGCAATGTAAGCATATTTGTAGGCAAAACAATTTGCTATAAATTATGTCCTTACAATTTTTTTGTAGGACGCATAGTTTCCGAGTTATCGCGAAAAAAATGATTTCATCCCTTTTTCCAAGATGGCGGCCGGGGGACAAGGTTGGCGACCCCACAAACTTGAGGTTAAGCTTCTATTGACCCCCCAAACATGTCCCTAAAATAAAAATACGTCCTCTAAGAAATGCAATGTTCGGTCCTTAAATTGTAACATTTCAATGGACTATATACGAATTTTTAACAAAAGTTTTTAACATTGAACATCCCTAATGATTGTAATGTAACCATAGATGCAGTATAGAACATAGTTCGGATATGTGAAAGAGGTAGAATGGCTTTACTAATACATGAAAGTGAGATGCATGAGGACACCATTCGCAGAATCCAAATAGCCGATTACAGCCCAGTGTCGAGCGACAAATATTGCTTTTTTTTTAAATAATTATTATTTTGATACTTTTGTTTTCGTTATTCATATTTTATCATGGTGAGTTGTACAGTGCTTGGGTGTAAACATGTGATAAATGGTTATTAGTTAAATATTAAAAACGATAACATGTTAAATAAGTAGTTATAAATATAACTGTTGTGGGTTAAGAGCGTTTATACCTTCTGCGCGCTTTTTGGCTTAAAAACAGGACTTTTCAAACGAGTTAATAGCCAACAATAAACAATTTAAAGGGAAAATAATTAATACTAATTTTAGAAAAGGTTGGCATCTAGGGATTTTGGTGGAAAACATTATAGATTGATGGATAATTTGTGAGTACTATAAGGATTACTGAACACAAGTTTCGTTATTTAGGCTTTAAATGGCAATTTAGAAGATTAAGATATCCGAAATCACTAAATATAAGATGAAAATAAAAATATTATCAGACTAATAAGACCCTTGTGGAGGGATTTTGCTGAGAAAAATAATCTTTTTGTGTTTATTTCCTGAAAAATAAAAATTTAAACAATGTGAAATTATTCAGAAACTCTCGTCAAGAACATTTTTTTTTCACCCACTTATCGTACATATTAGAAGAACATCTTATCAATACATTACCATTTTTATATTTCAACAAAATTAGTTCTCATGTTTTCTACAAATATTTTAAAAACCACTATAAAACACGCTGTCCGACGTGCATCAAATCAGACCGCCGCAAGGCCTTCCAGAGGGAGGACGTATCGCTCGTCGCTCCGGCCTGGCTACAGTCGATTTTTGCCGTGCGTAGTAAAAATAGCCACGCGCGGACTGCGATTGCCACATCCTAGTACTTT
Organism: Hyles euphorbiae; assembly: GCA_023078785.2. Taxonomy (NCBI): domain Eukaryota; kingdom Metazoa; phylum Arthropoda; class Insecta; order Lepidoptera; family Sphingidae; genus Hyles; species Hyles euphorbiae. The sequence continues at coordinate 17,314,871 of CM041050.1, forward strand.
GGTAGTAAAATATTAATTTTTTTTTATACCTTCAATGATTTTGTAGTGAGTATAAATTATGTTTCAGATAATATAATGGGATGTAATTCCGAGGCTAAATTGTGTTATGTATTGTAATATAAAATTAAATATATTTCGTAATTTTAAGGGGTTGTAAGGCCCCTAACTCTATTCATGTGTTCGAAAACGAAATGATTAATAAAACGTCCGTAGTGTCTACTGATTGAACACTGATTTGAATGCAACTTAACAATGTAATAATAACGAAAATATGATTAGTATCTAAATTTGTATTGTTAATTGCTTGCACAGTAATATTTGTCTTCTTATAATGCAAATAAAATATTTTAATGATATTATATTCTGTATCTGTATCAGCCCATATACGTCCCACTGCAGGGCACGGGCCTACTCTACAATCTAAAGTACGATTGAGAGTGGTTAGGCCATATAGTCCACCACGCTAGCCTAGTGCGGGTTGGCGATATTATATTATATTACCAATATATAAATCATAAGTTATATTTCAATTGAATATTAGAATGTTGAAGCGCAAGGATCAAAGTTGGTCGCGCTGACTGTATAGCGAGGCGACGCGACGCGGCAGCTCTACGCACACAGCTTTGGTCGCTTATGTGTGCGTGAAATTAACGAAGAAATACCTATAGTTGACTTTGCGCGCAAGGTGTAAACGCTCTTAATTGAGGATGTTTTGCATGTATTAAAGGAATGTTTTCGAAACGAAGCCGAAAGATTATCCTTTTATACAAAATTTGAGATAGATATGAAGTTAACAGGAATATTGAATTCGATACTGTCTGATCCCTTGTCGGATAAAGCTAAATCTTTATACATATAAATATGTTATGTTAGGTATTAAAAGACGTAGCGGTGACTAGTTGAATGTGACGTGCCCCAATGAAGATGATATAAATATTAGTATTTATAACCCCTCTTAACTACATAGTATAAAACATGTCGCTATGTCCCTTTGTATGCTTAAATCTTTAAAACTACGCAATGGATTTTGATGCGGCTTTTTTTAATATATAGAGTGATTCAAGAGAAAGGTTTATGTGTATAATACGTGCATATTATTGTAGAGAAATCTATATGCACCCGGGCGAAGTTGGGCCGGGCAGCTAGTAAAAAAATGAAGAGAAAAAAAATGACTGTTAAGGAGTACGGAGTTACTTGAAAAGTATAAAAGTTAACTTTTAACTTTGCCTTGTGATGTTATTTTAGTTATATTCCCTTGAAACACATTTCAAAACTACATTTTATAGATCTAGGAGTTTTAGATACATGTACCTCCGACAAGCTTTAATAAACAACTAATCGAATGAAATAAAAAAATAAATTTATAAAAAACAAGTTTAAGTTATCAATTAATGCTTTACCAATGAAAATAGATTTCATTACTAAAAAGTGAATTATCACTGTCGCCCGTTAATAGAACAAATCAGACAATATTTTATTTGGCGGACAAAGTTTACCGAATTGACAGTTGCGTCGATGAGAATGTCAACCCGGCTGTATACAATTATACCTTTGCTTTGAGATGTGAGAACAAAAAAAAACTTTCGGCAGTTATCGAAAAATGTGGTTTACTTCAATATTTATTGTTTATCGTGTGAAAAATTATTTTAGAGAGTGATACAGCACCGAAAATGTCTGCACGAGTTTTCAATTATACCCGAGGTATTCATATGTTTTTGCTAAGACTAATTGTACAACAACTAAACACTTCTATTGTCCCCCTCGAAATTGTGATTTTTCACATTTCATAAAACTACTAATTGCAGACCCATAGCAAGTTTACTTTACTTCATTATTTAAATGCTGTATTAAAATAACACGCTGTTTACTGTGCCGCCTGTTGGCTGTACTATAATTTATACACAGTTTTTCTTGCGAATTTGAGACCGATCATTGAATTGCCTTAAGACGAAACACATACCTTAAATAAGATATTTATGAAGTTTGTTCTTTGCATAGATCATTAAAGAATAACTATTTATATTTTTACCTCGGTAAATTCAAAAATCTCCGTAAAACTCGCTCTTAATGAAATTAAGTTTTCGTCAGTTTAGTTAATAATACTTAAGCTGCGTTACAAACCGTATGGATAGCATAAATACTATGCAATAGTCATATGGAACTCTGCCAACCTGTGTCATATCAACCTGGGAACTTTTGCCAAAATCCCTCACACAATGTAGAAAAAGGCCTATCAAGTGAGTTTAGTTATGTGGATTACCCCCAAATACTGGATTGCTACTCAGCCACCGGACTCATTTGATATGACGTTATTTTGAGGTTTCGTTAAATTTCGAAACGAAATACTGGATAGCCATTTAGCTCATAAATCGGTCTACTCAGCAAACATCCAGCTAAATTTTCACAGATTAACGAAAAGTTTGTTTTCAGTTACAATTTTTATTGTATAAATATAAACGTTCCATTTGACGCAATATTCTTCATACATGATTTCTCAAAATTGGAAATTTAACCCTTTATATTTAATATGAGGAATCATTGTAACGTTTTTACTTTTGTTACGATTATGTTTAAAGCTATATTATATATTGCCATGTTATTATTTTAAAAATCTGTTAATAAAATCATGTGGGTGAAAAAACTTATGTCCCTAATCCCTATATCCGAAGCGAGTTTATTAAAAATAATATGATGTTTGTTTATTTTATTTATTGTCATGTTGTAATTGCACTCGGTTTGAAAGTTAGTTTTTGGAATATCTTTTCAATAAATAGGTATATAAAATACCAAACAACGGCTGCAGAACCACCTAAGTACCAAATGGAGAAGACTATGTAAATAAATACGATATGAGAAAGAAGCTGTGCTGGATATTATAAACAGGTAAGTATACACGTATTCCTCTAAGTTTTAACGAATTTATATGATAATTAACTATTTAATATATAATATGAATCGATTATTCACACATTTTAAATCATCATCATCATCTACAGCCTGTAGGATCCCACTGCTGGGTACCTATAGGCTTCTCTCATATTATGCCTCCTATATATTATCTTCTCCTCATATAGTAGTATTATGTAATAAATATGGAAAATAAAGTATGGTACAATGTGTATAACTATAAATAATCCTTTGTTTCAGGAGCTGGAGTGGAGTACATAAATATTCAATGTGTACCTATATAATAAGACCGTCCAAGAAATATGGCTCATATATATAGTGCCATGTATATCAGCTATAGACTAAATAAGTAAGCTCAACAAATATATATGAAAAATAAAAAGAGATATATAAAATTATGACATACTTTAACTTAAACACTTTTGCAGGTAACGCTATAGAAATCATGCATACAACAAATCATTTGGACAATACACACCCTTTTGAAATGAGTATGTAATATAAAAATATACAAAAAAGAATGAGACAAATTGTGTGAAGGAAGAAATATTTGCATCAGAAAACAGTGTTTTAAATCAAAGTTGAAGAATGTTATGAATTTTAATTAATATGTAATACATAAAATAAATTGTTTATTTCACCTATTTTCATTGTTAAAAATGTCATATTATATTTCTATTGTACATTTTTAATAGTACATTTATTAATTTAGTTTTAAATTAATGTTAAAATAATTGTTATTATTTTGTGTTTATAAAGGAATATAGATATAAATGTAAGACAGATCTAAAGAAATGTAGATAAATAAAAATATATAATATGTACTAATGATGTTATTAAAATAAATATACTACAATAAAACATAACTCATTTTTATTTGTATTCATTCCATGGTAATTCAATAAAATGCACTGTACGGTTTAAAATATGTATTTTATTATATTATTCCTTGTTGCAACATTTTCATTGGTTATACTATGTGGAGCTGGTGGAAATGATTCAGAAAGATCAATCTCCAATATATGATCATTCTGGGAACATGCTATATTATGTAACACAGCACATGCCTCTATAATAGTAAGCTAATTTTCAAAAACTTATAGCCCAACTTGCAGACAAGAAGATCTTTGTTGTAAAACCAAAGACCCTCTCCACTGGGTTTCTTGTTTTAGTATGGTCTTGATTGTAAGCTTCTTCAGTCTCCCCTTTCCAGAAATGCACATAAAGGAGAATCATTGAAATTTTTACTATCATGCACCGCTCCTGGCCATCGGCCTATAATGTTTCTTATCCTCAAGTTAGGGTCGCAGACTGCTTGCACATTTATAGAAAAATGGCCTTTTCTGTTTCTAAATGTTTCTGCTTGTGGTCCTCCTAAAAACAAGATAATAAAAATTAGAGCTCTAGCAAATATTCTTATTTCAAACTACAAATAATTTTATGTATATTGAAAAAATATATTCATAAAATTGAATTCTTTATAGGAAACTACTATTGTAGTTGAACATTGTTCCTGTATATAGTGAATAGCTACAATCAGTACAAATCATTGTATGATTAATTATATTATATTATATATTTAGCCCTACAACTATTTAGAGAGCTTGGTTATATGGGGTACAGTGGGCTGGGGAAGAGCCAATTACCTGCTAAATGTTTTGATTCCAACAAGCATATATATATATATAAATTATTGTGTAGAATGTTGTATGTGGCCATGCAATAATAAATGTATTTTCTTTCTTTCTTTCTTTCTTTCTAGAAATCATTTAGAGTGTGCCTTTATACTGTGCATAATATATTATTCTATTCTATGATTAATAATATATTATGTACAGTAAAAAGGGATACTCTAAATGATTACTACACAATATAAAATACGCTAGGCATTTTAGAAGCACATTTAGTTAAAATAGGATAAGAAAACATATATTTGTGTACATGTAAAAGCTTAATAGTTATGTATACATTATTATAAGTAGAAATTACCTGGAGATTTGATCCTTATATGTATGAAATTTATAACTTCAATCACTCCTGTGATCGCATAGAAATTATTCGCAATATGGCATTGTTGTTAATAGTTGGGAATTTTCATGCCACGATTTTGTAGTTTAACCGACTCTGCTGCAACTTTGTGATGTACAGTCGGCTGTTCCACATGAAATACATCTCCAATAATCTTCTGGTAACTGCCTGTCGTAGAATATCATAAAGCAAGTAACAGTTGGTCGCAAGTTTTTATCAATCGAATTCTATTTGTAGTGGGTTCTATTTTGTCTCCAGCAAGGAACACAGATGCAGAACAGTTTCTTTCTTCAGGCGGAACCTCACTTTGTTTGAATGTTTTCTTCTTTGTATTTGTCAAAAGCATTGATTTTTTTCTTGATTGACTCGCCTTGATGAAGCTATATCGTCATCAGACAGCGATGAAACCGATGCGAGAGTCATTTTAGTAAATTTTATGTAGAATTTAATAAGTTAAGAGTGGTCGCAGGCGGCCTTAAGACGACGGCTGCTTAAAACTAGAAATTCTTAAAAATTTGACTGTTTGACAGCTGTCAAACTCTTAAGTTGCTTTCGAGAATACGAATCGGATGAATAATGCCCCATTAAATATTTAGTTCTTAAGTGGTTTAATCGAAGTTATATTTAACTGGAATCAATTTAACAGGTCATTAGAGCTAGTTAACAGGAGTTAAAAGTTAATTGGCTTTCCAGTATTTGGGCATTAGAATGTCAACCTGCTGTTCATAAAGTTGAAGCACTAGTATGAGTATAGTTACTACCCAAATCTGTTAGTTACTATTTGCCATTTTTAGACAAGCACAGAATAAAAGTGGCAAATAGACAAATCAAGTAGAAAGTCACAGATTAGAATAGCTACCATTTGCAACAGTACAAATTTCAAACGATATAAAGAGATGGTTATTACGAGCTACACAATGGATAAAATTGTTCAATCAGAACCTCACACTTTATTTATTACTGCTGTGAATAATATTTAATGCTTACTTATCTAATTTGTTACAGATTCTAGCAGGGAAGAAATTAACCAAAGTCATTTGCAAGGAATTGTTACATCACTTAACTGTCGGACAATCAGAATCGGTTCATATCGATATACACCAACAGAAAAAGTATGTTATTCTATTAATTTATAATATCAATCATCATATTAATACTATTTTTATAAATGAATAGTTCATGATATAAGGACTCCTTGCCATTAGTAATATAAATTGGTATATTTTTTTTAAATTAACCCGTCTGTCTAATCTTAACTCAGCTTAACTTTGCCGAAAATTGCTCTGCTGAGATTTTATGATTTTTAAATCATAGATTTGATCATATATTAATTTAATGATTTTAATGTTTAAATAAGAATCTTCTGTTATTTTTCTATGTACAGCTTTTTGTTTTAACTCGATATAATATGAATTTTCCAAAACATTTGTAGTTACTAGATGTTGTGAAATTGTGACTTATTTTTAAAAAGACAAATATTAATAGTTATTGTATTTCTAATTCAAGAAATCTCATTTGACATTTCATACTTTTATCATAAATAACTTTGTGAAGACGTAACTCACACAATTTCAATAAAACTTTCCGTAAAACCATAGAATTATGAAGCTATTCTTATTTTATTACAGGATTTACAATCCATAATAACTAAATTTAAATATAAATCCTTTAAATAAAGCAAAACAACCATTTTAAACAACATACTTTTATACTAGACGTCATCACAAAGTCACGTCGTTAGGTCTTCCATGTGTAGAGTTGAGACTATGCAAACGGATTTGTATACGCATAATCGGTAAAAATATAGAAATAATCGAGCAATTTTAATCCAGTTGTTTTCTAATTTTAAAAAGTACTGAATTATCAGCTAATAACAAGCATACTATCACCGAACAACCATCAGTAAATAATGTAATAATAATTTTAATAAAAGGCAATAATTTAACAATTTAATAATTTAACAATAATTTTGTGTATGTGGTGGCCTGTTGGTAAACGGACTGCTGAGACGCGGCTGCCCACATGTTCACGGTGGTCGCGGGTTCGAATCTCAGGGCATTGTGGCACAAATAAAATACGTCTCGATGTATATTTTGTGTAACTTATAAAATAATAGTTTCTTTAAATTCCAAATTCGATGATAAAGTATTTATGTAAACGTATTTTTATTCGATTCAATAAATTGACAGATAACCTACAAAACCTCACCTGAAAATAAGATATGTTTTTGTAAATATCTAAAAACCCTGAACTTCCTAGGCTTGGTAACTTTTCTGTATTAATCTTGGAACAAACCTTACCCCAACAATGCAAAACTAATTGATGTAGACGAGATTCGAAGTACTAGGCACAGCGCCATACAAAAACTGGCCATGTCCTTTGTTGAAGTTACATTATGTAAATACAATATATAAACCTAAGAGAATCAGCAATCGAAAAAGGCTTTCAATTGTATCCTTCGTATTATAAATTTGGCACGCACATATACAAGTTTTCCTTGGTATTTGTTAATTTATTCGATTAATTTATTTTATTTGTGTCAAATTTACTAAAGATAATCGTAAAAAGAGTTTTGGGAAATATTGATTTTTATCTTTTCTTTCGAACTGCATAACTGAAAAAATTGCAGGTCGATACAGACGTCCGAAGTATACAAATATAGTAGAACAGACCAAGATTCAGAAAAATAAGATTTCAACGCAGGATCTAGCAGGATTTCGTAGAAATTTAGGGTTTTATAGTGCGTTCCATACATCAAAAATCTAAAATATTTTTTTTAGCCAAAATTATAGGGTTAAACAAAAATGTACAAAGAATAAATATTGTAAGGAATGATAATATCGAACCGTTGGCGTCAAAATAAATTGGAAATTCCGAAAAAAATCGTGTCACAAAAAATTGCCATTTCGACTCAGTGGGCCGGGCCGCTAGTAATAAATATCATTAGGATAAAGATGTACATAAAAAAAACTAAATAATGTAAACTAAAAATATAAACTGTAATCGATTAAGAAATACAAACAAATAGTATCGATATCTCGTTAATAATCGGATATTGTACTAACCGATTTATTTGACATCATCCCTATTTCACAATTTTGAGATATGTCAAATGGAACTTTTATAATTAGATAGATAGTAGTTGTTATATTTTAAGGTTATAATTACAACATTTGTTATCAATCAACAGGTATACATATCATCCAAAGGTATAAAAATAGTTGCACCATCATTAAAAAATGAATCTAAGGAAGTGGCACTACAAATACAGTTAAAAGAGGTTGTGAAATTGTTGGTTCATTTCGGCAAAGGATTACCAGTGATATTTTTGTACACAATGAGCAAATGCAGTACCTACATAAGGAAAGCACTTGACATGGTGGAAGATGGAGGTTAATATAGATTTTTTTATTACTCTAACTAAAACTAGTTTTATATAAAATGTGATTTAATTTATCTTATCTATTCAGGTCCTTACTACAATCCAATGTCAAAAATTGATCCATACAAAAGGATAACTCTATTACCTGACTCAATACCTGAAGAATCAAAATTAACATTAAAAACACTATTTGGCAAACTAATGGATGAATTGAATTCTAGAGAAGCAAATGAACTTTTAGTGAGGACTTGTCCTAAAGAAAGTAATAATGTCACAAAAATGACAACTAGATCTTTAAGTGCTTCCAATACATCAGTTAAGAGGTATGACTTTTTAGCAAATGGCTACATTCATGTTTTTTTTATTGATATGTTTGTGTGGTGTATATTATACATTATTTAATATTCCATTTTCAGTGCTAATCCTGCTGAAATAAGACAAATATTAATATATCCACCTGGAAAAGGTGGCATCCCCATCAACACAGAAGATTATATGTGCTTAGCACAGGATCAGTTTCTAAATGATGTTATCATAGATTTTTATTTAAAACACTTAGTCCATGAAGTATTGACAAATAGCCAGAGAGAAAAGACTCATATTTTTAGTACGTTTTTTTATAAAAGGCTTACGACTAAACCTAGTAAAGTGAATAAAAGTTCAAATCCACATGAATGGGATAATAGTTTAAATCCAGCACAAAAAAGGCATGCTAGAGTCAAAACATGGACAAAAAACGTCAACATTTTTGATAAAGATTATATTGTAGTTCCTATTAATGAGAATTGCCATTGGTTTGTGGCTATCATTTGTTTTCCAAGTTTAGATGGATGTAGAAGTATGATAGATAATCGCACTGTATCACCACAAGAAATAAAAAAGAAAGGTAATGTATGTGTTATTGCATGTTCAAATTGCAAATATTGCCCATAATATTTGGATGCATGTTTTTCTTTTGTTGCCTTTTTTGACACAAAGAAACTCATATTTCAGAACGAAGATCATCAATGCAAATAGGTAATACAACAATAACCCCATTAACTAAACAGGAACAACTTACTCTGAGCTGTGATTCTGATAATTTAAGTGAACGTGATGAAGCTGAGGCAGAGGTATTTTTTTTCTATTTTTATTTTCATTTTACAATAATATAAGACTTTTCAGATTTACATACATTTGGCTGACTGTTATTATTAAATTATGTTTATTCATCAATTAAATGTTCAAAGGGGCTTTCATGAATCAAATATAATTTTACCAAGATACATGATATATGGCTAATTTCACAATAAAAATAAATAGTCAATTGATTTTTTAAATTCTAATAAATTGAAGTTATTTCTTGGTAATCATCAATTTATCTGCTACCAAAATGAAATTCTTAATATTATATCCATTCCAGGAAAGTGACTTGGACATGCAATGTGATTCAGATGAGGAAGAAGCTGAAAAGAGTCCTGTGGAGAAGAAAGTAGATCTAATTATTAGGAAAAATGAACCCATTAAACAGTAAATTTCAATTTATATGTAATATTGAAGTGGTTACTTCCAACCTGATTTTATTATGTAAATTATATTTTGTTTCAGACCTTGTATATTAATATTTGACTCATTAGCGGGAGCGTCTAGATCTCGTGTTGTAGCTACGTTACGAGATTACCTTACCTGTGAATATCAAGCGAAGGTAAAGTGTATTAAAGTTTTAATAAAAATGAAATTAACCAATTGCAGTTGGTCTAAAATGTTATGTTCTTCTTTTGCAGGTGTCTCAAAGTAAGGTTTTTAATAAAGATAATATTAAAGGCAGTTGTCCAAAAATCCCACAGCAAAATAATTTTACTGACTGTGGTTTATATTTACTACAATACGTTGAACAGTTTTTTAAGGTAAGCTATAGTTCTGAAAAAATATGTTAATGGTCTGTTCTGAAATAATTTTTAATATTGTAATGTGTTCTGTTTTTTAGGATCCTATAGTGGACTACAGTTTACCTATTAAACAATTAGCAAATTGGTTTGACGAAATAGTTGTAACACGAAAAAGGGAAGAGATCTCAAACTTATTAAAAACTCTTATGCACAAATACAATCCAGATTCGCATTTAACTTTACCTGATATAACATTCCCTACGTTAAATGGTATGTTGTCCTCTTTTTATTTATATTAAATTATAAATTTATTTGTAGGTAAAAAATGTGATGCGAGTATTAAAACTGAAAAGTATTATTAAATGCTAAAATAACATTGTATGTAAAAGTTCATTCAATCAATTTACAATGTAAGCTATATAACTGGCATCTGTTGTACCACTGGGTCTATTAATTTGCCTAGTTTGCTGAATAGGAAGATTTTTTGACAGTTGAAAGTGAAATGTATGTAAAAGAAACTGAAACAATAAGTGAACAAATGTTTCTTAACCTCAAACATGATAGTGACCTTCCAGCTATGTTCAATTGAATTTTTCCATATTACTCTTACATTATTGGCCTTATCCATACGGTTTTAAAATCTACTTTCGTAATAGAATGTTTTGTCCCTTTGAAACCACATTTGAGTTCCGTTTAAGCTAGAAGACAAAACATTCGATAGCTAAAATAGGTTTTAAAATTGTCTATGAATAAGGCCATTTATGATTATGAATAAATGATAATAATAATAATATTTATTATTATACATAACACTTAGCAGTCACATACATAGTCCTGACCCCACACTAAGATCGAGTCTTGTGTCGTGGGTATCAGGAACTACGATAGACTTTTCGGTCACACAAACACCCAGACCCGGAAGAAATATTTGTGGGCCGCACAAACATTTCTCTCGGTGCAGGGATCGAACCCACGGCCCCTCGTTTCACAGGTAGCGTCTAACCAACTGCGCCACGAAGGCAGTCAATATTCATTATTTAACTTTGATATAACATTTTCAGGTAAACTAATAGAGTCAGAAGAACAACAAGATGAGGGTTCAGATGGTGATAAGGCTAATTCAAGTTCAAGCAAAACCTTAAAAAGTGAAGGAAAAGAATCAGATGTGCAGACTCTTACGTTTGTTAAACAAATTCCTGGTGCCGATATACTCGTTAAACGCAACTACACAGACTCATCGGAAACAATACATGTGCGAAAAACTATCAGACTTTCAAGTGATGCAGAAAATAGATCAATGGTTCACATCAAACAAGACTTTATAAAAAAGAATGATAGTGAAAATCAAATATTGATTCCTATCAAACTGCAATCCAGTGACTTAGTTAAAGACATTCAAAACACATTAATAGTTAATAAGAATAATAAAAATATGGGTGATAAAAAACATGGTGTACATAATCAGAATGTATCCATTCGACCAAATGTAGGTGAAAGTGACAGTAGTTCATTCCTTAAATCCAGAAGAGTTAATAAACTTGAAGATGTAATGAATGAAGCTAGTAAGAAATTCAAGAGGAATGAGTGTTGATACGGTTGCCTGTCCTTATGCCGCGTCTATTAAATTATTTTTATTTTATGTATAGTTGTTCATGGACTTGTAAATATTAGGAGGTAATACTATTAACAATGTGTATTTAATACTGTAACTATTTTATAAAGATAATTGTAAAGATTTAAAATTTACTTGTGTATCATACTAGCTTCCACAAAAATACAAAACTGAAAGTAATTAAAAACTTGACTCATTTTCTTATGTGTTAATTTTTCTGTGTATTTTAGACTCCGTTTTTCTAACAATTGCGTAGGGATAACGCTACACAAATGTTTTTAATGTCCAGCGATTATCAAAGCAGGGATGTGTTCTATACATTTCCATATTTGTTTATTTCTTATCTTTATATCATGTTTATCAATCATATAATAGTTTTGATTCCAACAAAAGACTTCACGAGTCACTTCACCAATGAGGGGAATAAAAATATTAATTTTATACCAGCAGTTGAGCCTGGGTACAAATAGATTTTGATTCCAGTCCCCGTCAACAACTTAATATTTTGCGCTCTAATTGTTTTAAACAGGGTATATCAAGAGTGCTACCGAAAACGAAGCGAAGTGGTAGTTTTAGTGACTTCAGAATCAATGCGACTAACGATTTTTTTGCAATTTTTTTTCTATCGTCGTATTAAGGTGGTAAATACATAGTTTTTCCTTAAATACTTTTAAAAATGCTATAGTACCCAAGGCTTTAAACTATTATCAAAAACTATAATTATTTACCACCCAAAATCGACGAATTAAAAAAAAAGACACGTTTCTATGCCAAACTTTTAGGTACTTTGTGTTTGTAGTAACATAAACTACAACTCTGCCTCGTTTTCGGTAGTGCTCTTGATATCCTCGGTATTTAAATTCAATGTGACCGCTGTCGACTATTGCTTTTCCCGTCTGTCCCTTCTCATTCTGTCCCATGACCAAAAGCAGGGACAGGTGGACACTTCTGGTCCACCTGTACCGTGCCACGCACCTATTCGAATTAGAAATAGTATCAACTATGTATGTTTGAATTTCTGACACAACCCACGCTAAAACTAATTTTATTTTTGGTTTTAAAAAATACTGGGTTAATAAAGGTTGTCTGCTGCAACCCTATACCAAATATCAAAATCAACGAGCCGTTTTGCGTGTTATCGTAATGTATTCCGACACTTCCCACGGGAATATTACATCTATTCGCCATGAAAAATAGGCTGTGTTAATCCACGGTAGTCGGCTATATCTAAATCTTCAGGATGGCGAAATCCATCCGAGCGTAATCGTCTATTTCCAATTCAATGCAGCACATTCAAATTACAGCTTTGAGAGTTGGCATGTTCGAACAGCAGCGCTTTTTGTTTTAAATTCAATTTAGGGAGTAAATAAGTTGTTACAGAATATGCTAAAACAAGCTTTGAAAGTTCAGTTGTATTTTATAACTAAAATGCAAGTGACACCCCCCCACATCTTACCTAAGATAAGTGAAAAATATATAGTTAGCAGTGTTATGACATTATTCAGTGTGGATTTAAGTAATTTTCGTATTACTTTGCTGGAAACGCAGTCAATACCACAAATATTCGATGCAATAAATTTGTACCCTCAAAATTATTAAGTGCCTCATCATCATCATCATCATATCAGCCACAGGAAGTCCACTGCTGAACATAGGCCTCCCCCAATGATCTCCACAATGACCTGTTGGAAGCGGCCTGCATCCAGCGACTTCCTGCGACCTAATTAAGTAATTAATTAAGTGCCTAATGCCGTCTATTTTAAAGTGGGCGAAATCGTCGTATGCCCAATTTCAGACTTCGTAAGCAATTGTGATATTATATAACTTTTCCTTGATTAAAGAAACTCCGATAACTCAATTCATTACTAATCTACAAGCGACGCGACACGTATTGTTTATCTTTGACAGGAAGGTACCGTTTGAGTTTAGATCATTTTATATCATGAGACTGATTGTTACTTTTTTAACATTTGATTCGTTCTGTTGATTTGATTTTAAAAGTTATTAGATTTAACATTAATTCAACTAAAAGCTTTGTCAACTTTTTGATCACTGATATCGTCCGTATCATGTTTTTTATGAGTATCTTTATTCAGTCCTAAGCCTGAAACTAAACTAACTGATCACTTTTATCTAAATAAAAAATACTTCAATTTCTCGTCATAATAGTCACTGGCTCACTGCCCACAATCGCATTGGGCCCGAAGAAATACCAACGTGTGTGAGCCTTAATTTAGTGATTATACATGCATATTTTAAAGATTTGTCGTAGTACAGATTCTGTGTTCTAGGCTTCTACTCTGTACTGTAATTTATCGGCCCACATACATCCTACTGCAAGGCATGAGCCTCCTCTAAAATAGAGTGTATGATTTGGGGGCTTCTAATCACTTCTATATATTTTTTAATAACGTTCTGGAGTCTAGATGCTATAAATCTTTATTCTACTTTCAAGTTTTTGACGGATTGTTGTTAACTGATAAAACGTGGTTACTAACAAGTGTAAGATAGTCGCGCGTTCAAACCTTTAAGCATATCTCTGACTTCGGGAGTCATGTATTCATTGACAGTCAATCACCATGCACTATAACTGTAAAGGAGAACATCGTGAAAACCCTGGATAACACAGCGATTTGTAAGAATGTACACGGTACATGAAGTCCTGCGACCCCGGCTGACCAGACCAGTGTGGTGAACTATGAAGCCAAATCCCTCTCAATGGTTCTTTATATTGTAGAAGTGGCCTTTGCCCTATAGTAGGTATTTGAACTGATACAGATAATAGACTTAGAAAACTTTCATACATTCGTGTGTTGTGAATTTTGAGCTCCTACATATTGATATGGTTTTATCGGTAGTAGACCTGGGCGATTCACGTAATTTCTTGACGCGGTTTAGCTGCGTGTGTGATGTTGCGCGTCAACTGTACGTCAGACGTATGTAAGGACGTATGTAATACGTTTGTTATTAATATTAACTGATACCTTTTGTAGGATGTTTCATTATTATGATTCATAATTTATGAAAGTCGAAACTGCACATATGTTACACGTTGTTAATCGGACTAAACTGTTATTTGAGTCCACAAATGAATACCTAGTTGAATACAAGGGCGGATCCAGCTTTTGCGCCAAATGAAAAATAGGCTTAGGAGGCTATAATCTTAGTCCTTAAAGACTCTTGAGAGTTCATAATTATGTTCGTAGGGCGATTCACGTAACTAAATAAGTTCAGTTGCTGTGCAGTAGGCGATTCACGTAATTAAATAAGTTTAGTTGTGGCGCAAAGTGCGTGGTGGCCTGTTGGTAAACGGACTAGACGCGACTGCCAACATGTTCACGGTGGTCGCGGGTTCGAATCCCAGGGCACACCTCTGACTTTTCGGAGTCATATTGTGTGTATTGATAGTCAATCACCACGCACTAAAACGGTGAAGGAAAACATCGTGAGGAAACCTGCATACCATAGCGATTTATAAAATTTCTATGGTATGTAAGTCTGCCAACCCGCACTAGGCCAGCGTGGTGGACTATATGGCCTAACCACTCTCAATCGTACTCTCGATTGTAGAGGAGGCCCGTGCCCTGCAGTGGGACGTATATGGGCTGATACAGACAGACTACAGCAGTTGCAGTTACGTTTCGATCAAAACAGCCCTTTTTGTATAGTCCACAGACCAAGTACTAAGTAGTACTAGTATACTCGTAGTACGCTCGCGTCACGCAAGCGCTTCAGTCAAGGCTTCAGTGTATTCTAGTGCTGCGCGTGATTCAGATCGGTACTTGAGCGGTAGGTATTCACCCAAGGGCGGATCCAAGAGAGAGGTCATGGGGGTCATGACACCCCTGGGCTGGCCCCAGATTGACAAAATTAATTAAATTTCTTGTTGACAAAATTTATAAGCACATTTTAATTCTTTGTATGTCGATAAATAAAGAAATAAAGTAGGTGTGTGTTCACAAAGCATGCCTGTAACAACCATTAAAGTCATTATTACGAATTAGAGTATTGAAATCGAACCCGTGTTCTGACATGAACTTTAATGTGACCCCCC
Organism: Hyles euphorbiae; assembly: GCA_023078785.2. Classification (NCBI taxonomy): domain Eukaryota; kingdom Metazoa; phylum Arthropoda; class Insecta; order Lepidoptera; family Sphingidae; genus Hyles; species Hyles euphorbiae. Next base: position 17,330,722 of record CM041050.1, read on the forward strand.
CTCCCCCCCCCCCTCCCCCAGCGTAAAAGCTGGATACGCCCTTGAGTGGGACGTTTAGAGGCATTACAGATATAGAGGTAAGTTCTGTCAACTTTCATAAAATATAATCTTTATCACCAAAAATAGATTTATTTATTAGGTTACTCCTTATCAAAGGTACTAGATTAACGTTAAAACTAAGGATAGGTTAAATCATAGATGTAGTATAGAACATAGATCGGCAATGTGTCATTTTCAGCGCGACCAAAACTGATTTACGATTGTGTGCGTGAAGTTTACATGTGTGCTTGACATATAGTGGTGTACCATGCACTTTCGATAGTATCATATCGATATCGATATAGCTGTCGGCCTGTAGTTGTGAAATAAAATGTTATGGATATATGCGATATTTTATTATATATTAACAGAAACTTATTGATGTGTTTATTTCAATACAGATTGATAAACACACAAATAAATAAAGATAAATTGTCATATTATTTGGAAAACATTTGGTTTGAGATATTTTGTATGAGTCTTTAGTACAGACATCTAATTAAACTGAGAACAAAAAACACTTTTATAAAATAAAACTATAATTTACAAAGTTTTAGCGTTTTCGGTTTATTTTTTTAATTTCCCGTCGCGAAGTTTCGATTACTTTACAGCTTTCGTAGTCGTAGGGTGGACTCAGTCTGCAACAAAATCCATGATTATTAGTTTTTTTCAATAAGTAAAATTCGCGTAAGTATATTTATACTAGAGTTAAAAAAAATATGCTAATTTAAGTCAATTAATTGACTTGTAACACATTGGGAAGTGTTGGACGCCTGCTAGGCCGCGTTGGAGGTGTACGGAGGAGCTTGTAGGAAGTCGTTGGATGCAGGCAGCTTACAACAAACTGATGTAGACATTCTTGTGGAAGGCCTATGTTCATTAGTCGCATTCCTGTGACTGAAGAAAGAGACAGTTTAATAAACTACAAAGGTTTTCTCGATCTCGTCACCTAAACTAATGTTTTTCCTATGAGAATTATAAATTTTAAACCTATACCTAATGTTATGATAAATGAATAATGTTGCTTCAAGGTTTGGATGATGATATTGTGCATAGAAGTATCGCATATTTTATAATAATATCGAATATGTTCTTGTTTTACTATTATAAATTGACAGCCTCTTGGCAGAGATTGAAACCGGTTCTTAATTCATAAATCACACACATGAAGTGTTATAATAAATATTCCACAAAAATAAAAAATAAAAGTAATATTGTAGAATGAATACTATAATAATGGCCGGGGAAATATGGCCGAGATAACGCCAGGTAGAAGAAGGAGAAAAATGCACACTATCACAACATACTATAGCCCCATAAAAATGTAGGGAAACATGTGTTGTCATCGACGATTTTATCGACAACCTTTTATTGATCGAACCTGTCAGTCAATCCCTAGCTACTTTTGGTTGAAATTATTGTAAATTCACGTATTTGATATTATTTTTTAAACGCAATGGATGCTTTCAGCGTATTAATACAATGAAATACTATATTCTTTTCTACCGATATGTATACACGGATTTCCATTTAATTCTATAATATCGTCACAAAAAAGTATTGTGCAAAAGTGGCCGGTACCTGTGAAAACTGTAATTATTTCGGATTTTTACGCCTGCATGAACCACACCTTGGCACTACACAATGCACTATAATAAACTACGTTTAATAAATATAACCAAGTACTGTAAAATTAAATAAATTATGAAAATAAGCGAATTTTGTTGCTCGCTTAGTTTGACATATTTTGACTCTGGGTCACTGCTGGCTACTTCTGTGTAAACGAATGGTCGCATCATGCATCTCGCTTTAACATATGAGTTAAATTATTCTATCTCTTTCACATTGCCGATCTATGTGTTATACTAAATCTATGGGTTAAATAATTATGTTATTTTTTCTATTGTCGTAACAGGGTGGTAAATACATATTTTTTTCTTAAATAATAGTGTAAATCCTTTTATTTTTAAGCACGCCATGGGACATTTTATCAAAAATTATGGATTTTTTTCTACATCACTAGAAACTTGCCATGTTGTAGTGCAGTGATTCTTATAAAAAATAGATCGATTTTAAATCGATTCTTTACTACTTTTTCTGTGATAGATCCCTTAAAAAAGTTCCAAATGTTTTGCCCAATGTATTTTACACCAAAAAAAATACCACTAGGTCTAGAAAATAATAATAGTAACTAATTCAGGACAACTTAAAGTTGTTTTTGTTCTTGACTAGAAAATTGATTCCGTTCTAAAATGAAGTAAACTGTTATCGAAAACGTCTCGACTCTCAATAGTCAGTTCTAGAGATGTGAGGTTAATGGAAAAAAATCGATTTTTCTTTATTTAATATTAATCGATTATTATTGAAAACAATAGATTTTTGCGAAAAATCTTTTTCTATCATTTAAAAATCTAAATGCTTTTCATATTCCAAGAATAATCCTCTGAAAATCATATTAATTTTTTTTTAAATATGAATAAAAAAAATATTCAAAACTAAAAATCAAAGTGAATGTTCCTTCAAACTTTCAATAAGGAAACCCAATTTATTTATTTTTCAGTACCTTTAAACGTTTATTTCCATAAAAATGAAATGATAATATTGAACAGTATAAACTGACTCCGAGTTTTTTCATACGTCGCATAGATAGCACTGTTAATAAAAATCGATTTTTTACGGATCATTTATATAATCGATTTATAAAAAATCGATTAATAGGATTTTAAAAATCGGTTGTAAAAAATCGATTATAAGAACATAATAATCGATTAAATTAAAAATCGATTATTTTTAAACATCTCTAGGCAGTTCTCTCTTCTCAATTCATTTTCATAATGTGATTCATATCACAGAATTCATATTCATAAACAAAATCACGATTAAAATATAAGGTTATGATTATGTTGAATAGATTCAGGTATGCAGTGCTAAGAATTGAGAAAAAAGAGAGCTTACTTATGTAATATAACTTTCAGAAAGCGAGTGTACCAGTGTCTCAGTGCAGAACGTCTACCAGAAAGAATTTGCATATCAGATATTTCATTAAGCCATGTCTAACATCGTTGATATCGGAGTATTAGAAGAAAAGGCAAACTGGCTTTTGCACCCAAGGTTCTTTCCTAGTAAAGTAGGAGGTAAACCGGCGTGGTTAAATCTAAAAGATTTACCCAAACCAGAAGATTTAACTTGTAAAAAATGTCAGGAATCCCTTATATTTTTATGTCAGGTAATTCACATGGCAAACTTATTATCTATAACAACATTTCATGAAAGATAAACTCGACTCAATTATTTTCACAGTAAATGAACATTTATAACAGCAATCAAATATTTCCCATAGGTATTTATTATTTAAATTATTGAGGTATATTCGTTGTATGCCTCAATGGTTTAAATGCATTGAAGAGCTACTGAACCATGAAAAATGCATCCTGGGAATTAGGCCGAGTGATAGTGTGAAACAATAAATTTGTTTGAAAACCGGCAAATGTTGACTGCAAAGATGCATCCAGATTGTTTGGAATATTATTACCCAATGGATAACTGTTGATTGACTATAACAATGGCAGGATGAACTGGGTGCTTTCTAGCTCATGTGGCCTTAAATTTGTAATTGGCCTATTTCAAGAACAAATTGTGGATGATCACCACATAGTATAAAACAAAGTCGCTTTTTCTGTTCCTATATCCCTTTGTATGCTTAAATCTTTAAAACTATGCGATGAATTTTGATGCAGTTTTTTTTTTAAATAGGTAGAGTGATTCAATAGGAAGGCTTATATGTATAATACCTGCATATTATTGTAGAAAAATCTATATGCACCAGTGCAAAGCTGGGCCGGGCCGCTAGTAGGAGATAATAGGGAGACCTTTACCCACCAATGGGATAAAATAGGATAACTAAAAAACATTTGCTGCCCCTTTAGTAAGACACTTTAACAATCTTAATTTGCAGGTTTATGCACCATATGAGGAATCTGATGACTGTTTTCATAGGACATTATTCATCTTTGTGTGTAAAAATGGAACCTGCTGCATCCCAAATACTGCAGACAACTTTGTTATATTACGATGCCAACTACCAAGAAAAAATGATTTTTATTCATATGAGCCGTATGAAGAACGTGAAGATGAGGTTGTTTCATTCTTTAACATTCAACATGATTCTGCCTGTAATATAAATATCTAAAAGTTTCAGCTTTGGTCACATAATTTTCTTGTGTTATATTCTTGCATAAAATTTCTCACTGTTTCCTTCATTAAATCTTATGTATTCAGAGGCTGCATATGCATATTAATTCCAATGGAGTGATTTTGTAGCTACTTTGTTTTAAATAAGAATTTCATTGATTAGGTGAATAGTGCTTAGTTGAATATTTGTTATAGATTCATAATAATAATTTCAAGTTTTCTACTTCACAGGAATTTTTAATGGAGCAGTGGCCAAAACTATGTGAAATTTGTGGTATCAAAGCACCATCTCATTGTTCAAAATGCAAACAAAGTTATTATTGTGGCCGAAAACACCAAGTTATTGACTGGCAGAAAGGCCACAAAGAAAGCTGCTCTAAGGTATTAAATTTAACAAAAGTAACAAGTTTTCCATATTGGTATAAAAATATTCCTCATAAGTGTTTTTTCATACAACAAGATTATTTAGTAGTTCAATCATCAAGTATGAAACTGCTTGCCCTAGACACAGTCATGTTTTTGATAATGAAATACACAACTTTAATGTATTATTATGATGTTTTTGATTCAGGAAAGAAAATCAAATAATAATTTTAAAGTGACTGCAGCTGGCAAGACTCTTTTATTTAAAGAATGGGAACTAATAGTGGATGAGGAAAATGAGGTATAATATAAAATGATTATTGATTAAAAATATAATAACTTGTGGCTAACTTACTCTAATAGGTGAGATTATTTTTTAGGAAGATGAAAAAACTGTTGATGTGAACCAAGAAATAGAAAAATTAAAAAAACTAATGGAAGAAAAGAAAGCTGGTTCTCTTAGTGAAGTTAGTGAAAGTGAGTTGGACCAATATACTAAAACATTGCCAGAAGATAAAGTGTTCAGTAAGTTCAGCAAGAGAGTTGCAAGGCATCCTGACCAAGTATTGAGATATGACAGAGGAGGACAACCACTGTGGATCACAAACTATGATGGAAACCTTATCCATGTCCCTAAATGTCAATATTGTAATGGTGACAGACAATTTGAATTTCAAGTTAGTGTTTTTTACAATAAGAATTAAATAATGTGTAAAGGCACATGTGACAATAGCCAATATATAAATACATTTTTACTCAAAATATTTTTACAAATGAACATACTTATATACTATAGTGAATAATCTCTGAAACATGTATATTTTCAGGTCATGCCCCAGCTGTTGAACTATATAGATGTTGGCATAGATATTAACAGCTTAGATTGGGGTGTACTTGCTGTTTACACTTGTAAAGCAAGTTGCAATGCTGGACCAACATACAAAGAGGAGTTTATGATTAAGCAAGATTTGTCAAAATAAAACCAGATTACACACTACTATTTCCTTTAATTTATTTTTTACCATATTCTTCTGAGATATATGTCAATAAATCATTCATACCAGTGAACTCGGTTCGCGACTGAGGTGGATTGTTTTTAGGTAGAACTGGCAAAATGTTTCCCATTTTCACTCTAAAGTCTTTTAGCTGAAACAAAATAATATTATTAGTGATAAAATTTAAATTATTCTAGAGTATTGAACTATGTGAAACTTACATCTTTAGCACCTGATAACTTCCATATTCCGTAACATAAACAACTTGTGCCAGTTATTGCATACACGGAGCCCCAACCCAGAGCCCTCAGTGCAAGCAGTGCACCAGCATCTGCTAACTCAGTGCTATGTAAACCTGGTTACAAATAATGAATTTATTATTTATATATCTTATAATAAAAAAAAAATAGTTTGGTGTATATAACATTTGATTATTAACTAATGGAATCAATTAGTCTGTTTCTTAATTTCACAGCTATCTTTATTCATTGACTGTGTAACATACATATAATGCTTCCAAAAACTAGATAAATACTTTGAACTTATCAGTATGGTAATTTACAAATTTTATAAGTTCAATTAAGTTAGAAATCTTATATAACACCTAATATTCTTGTTAAAATTGTAAGAAAAAACAGTTATATTCCATTAAGTAATTTTGCGAGAAACATGTAAAAAAACAGAAAGACATTAAATTAACAAACCTTTACTGAAATATTTAGGATCCGTTTTCTTTGCTGCTGATAATGTGGCACTAAAACCGATGAAGGCAGAAATACCAGCGACAGTAGCTAGAAATGCACCAGCTGTAAGGTAAAAGATAATCGTCACATATCAACTTCAACCTTAGGATGATCACTACTACACATAAAGTTCGCCGAAGATATCTGAAGATGCTAATAAGTATTTAGCTGGGTTCAGAGTTATAATATTTATTTAAAGAAGACGAATAACATATGCCTAACTTTGATCCTCTGAATCCGTTCTTCTTTTTCCATTTTATTTTTCTAAACTAACTTTCAATGGAAATTAGGGTCTTTCAATTGTTACTGCAACCTACTAAATTAAAACCATTTTAGTTTGTTACTCATGGGTTATCTAACTGCACAATTTATTTCTTCCGTTTCTTCATGTTGATGTTTCATTTGACACAATGTTTGATGTTTATGTCATTGTCAACTCGACCACAGACTAAATCACTGAAAAGTTACATCGACTTACAAACTCGAGTTGAGTGTTCATATTATTATTAGTAATGTACGCCTTTATGCGACTTTTGATCGGCTCTTAAAAGAATTCAATTCAGAATTCATTACTATTAATAATATGAAAACTCAACTCAAACTCTATGGGCGAGTTCCATTAGGCGCTCACGGCGCCCAAAACACTCATTTCGCCGTTCCATTTGACGATCACGATCGTCGTGGTCGCGATGAACACGTCACTGATAACGTCATGACAAACGCTCACGCGACGCTCACGACGACCCATGACAAGAGGTGGGTCGTGGTGCGCGTTGAGAATATTGGCGGGGTTTTGTAATGTCAAAACAACAAAAATGTCACCAGAGAAAACTACTTTAAACGTGTAATGCAACCTAACCTTATTATAGCTATTTTAAAATATTTATTACCTAAACGCTCCATAACCCGTTCCACTTGAGTTTGCGACTTTGCACCCGTTACCATCATAGCTGGGCATTAACTCGTTAATCCGTTAATCGTTAATTAACGAAATTAACATTTTGATTAACGAATTAACTTTTAAGTTAACTTTTAAAAATGTTAACGGACGCGTTAACTTCCGTTAATACGCAGAAGCCCGTTAATCGTTAATCTAATGCCTACTATTTACCGCACGGCACCGCGGCGCGGCGCGAAAAACAGGTTCAAACAAGTATGAAATGAATGACAAGTGCCGGGCGGCGCGTGAAACAAAAACAAAACTAGATATATTTTGCCGGCACGTGCGAGCGAGAAAACTGCGAAGATATTTTTTCGTTTGATCATTTCATTACTTAGCGCCAGTGCTTAGAGTGACGAATGTTTGGTTTGTTGTTATTATAAATTACTCTCAGTGATCATTTGCGCGTTGATAAAGAAGAGTGAATGTAATTTAGTTAGAAAAAGTGTAGGCTGTGCAGTGTAGTAAACGAGAACTTCAACATGTTAATATTCATGAAGGGGAATATGCACCTTATGCCAGACGATGAAATTACACATTTGAATTATACCAGTATTTTGTTTTATTCCTAACCTGTTAACTTCCAGAACCTAAACCAACAAGTTGTATAAGTTCACTAACGCAACGATATAAAAATGCAATTTTACACATATTAACGGATTAACGATTAAAGGTAACTTGCGTTAATTCTTCCGAAATGTAACGCTTTAACGCTTAACAAAGCTAACTTTTTTTTGTGGCGGATTAACGATTAACGAAGTTAACTATTTGATTAACGGTGCACAGCTATGGTTACCGTAAATATCGCGGTCGTGAGTGTGGTCGTTGCGATAGTCAAATGGAACGCACTGTATATATTGCATTTATAAACTAATGCTGAAAACACATTAGAGGTTTTCATCTTACGCATAGAGTAAAGAGCGGTAAGTACGGGGCCAACTGACCAATCAGGACAATGGAACGTACAAGGTTCTTTCTATGTAGTTTGTGGTCACGTCTTAAGTGTATGACCTTTAATGTGCACACAACAAAAGAATCCATTGGTCAGTAGGGCGATTCACGTATTATAATAAGTTCAGCTGCAGTGCAGTTGCGATTAAGTTTCGATCAAAACAGCCCTTTTCGTATTCTCGTAATACGCTCGCGTCAAGTTCGCGTCACGCAAACGTTTTAGCGTATTCTACTGCTGCGCGTATACGTCAATGTCAAACAAATTTCATACGTCTGACGTACAGTTGACGCGCAGCTCACGCGCAGTTCACGCGCAGCTAAACACTTACAAGAATACCATTTTGTACCAAAGCGTAAACTTAATTGTAACCGCACCGCAACTTGATCGGCGCGTCAAAAAGTTACGTGAATCGCACTACCGATCACTATAAGACGCGTTGCTCTATTATTTATGGCCGCTTCTTTACTCTATGCGTAAAACGAAAACCTATAATGTGTTTTCAGCTTTACAGTGCGTTCCATTGGACGATCGCAACGACCACGCTCACGACCGCGATATTTACCGTTCCACTAGCTCGTGAGTGTTACGATCGCAAACCCAAGTGGAAGGGGTTATGAGGCGTTTGAGCGTTTACGTAATAAATATTTTAAAATAGCTATAATAAGGTTAGGTTGCATTTTGCGTTTAAAGTAATTTTCTCCGGTTACATTTTTGTTACAGAAGTGCGTGGTGGCCTGTTGGTAAACGGACTAGACGCGGCTGCCCATATGTTCAGGGTGGTCGCGGGTTCAAATCCCAGGGCACACCTCTGACTTTTCGGAGTCATGTGTGTATTGATAATCAATCACCACGCACTAAAACGGTGAAGGAAAACATCGTGAGGAAACCTGCATACCATAGCGATTCATAAGAATTTCTATGGTATGTAAGTCCGCCAACCCGCACTAGGCCAGCGTGGTGGACTATATGGCCTAACCACTCTCAATCGTATTCTCGATTGTAGAGTAGGCCCGTGCCCTGCAGTGGGACGTATATGGGCTGTCACTACCACTACATTTTTGTTGTTTTAACATTTTCAAATCCTGCCAATATTCTCAACGCGCACCACGATCCACCTTTTGACATGGGTCGCGTGAGCGATTGTCATGACGTTATCAATGAAGTGTTCACCGCGACCACGACGATCGTGATCGTCAAACGGAACGGCGACATGAGTGTTTTGGGCGCCGTGAGGGCCTACTGGAACGAGCCCTAAAAAAACAGCTTAAATGCTGGCAACACTGTCATTCATCTGTCAATTAACGTGCAAAATAATTTCAAAATTGTCAAAAATAATGTCATAAATTGAGTTTTGTTTAGAAAATACAAGCGCATGAAATTCGATTAAATTAAAATGAAAAATAATACTGATGTGGTGCAATTATTCAACAGTGCAAAACTTAATGGCGCATATGTAAAAGTATGTGCGCCAATGGTTAGATACAGTAAAGTTCATTTTAGGACACTTGTAAAACAGTGAGTACAATACATCATATTTTAATAATTATGTTTACATTCGTTTTTATTGACGAATAATCAAAACTAACAAACAGGTTCTCACATTATTTAAAATTTGTTTTATAGAATTTAGAATATTCAGAAGTAGTGTGATTTTCTAACGGCGGCAGAGCAGCTTAAATTGAAAGTGTGTTTTTGGTTATGTTTGTAATGAGATACATATACACAAATCAGTTATATTTCCTTTTTTAAAAATACTTCAATTATTAAGTAATCTTTCATTTATTTTTTATGGTTCATGTTTGCTGGAGTTGTTATAATTTATATGCATTTCATCCATTTTCAGGTATGGAGTTGATTTATGCTACACACCAATGGTTATGGCTGATTCATTTTGTCAAAATTCAAAAGCCCGTAATTCTGAATTTCTTACTACTGCTAACGATACACCATTAATTGTTCAATTTGCTGCAAACAATCAGTATGACTTTGTTGATGCTTCAAAATTGGTGTACCCATATGCAGATGGAGTTGATCTGAATTGTGGTTGCCCTCAAAAGTGGGCCATGAAGGATGGATATGGATGCTCATTATTATCTAAGCCCGAAGTCATTTATGATTTAGTGAAAGGAATAAGAAATAATTTGCCATCTGATTTTTGTGTATCTGTGAAAATAAGAATACTCAAGGATTTAAATAAAACAATAACAATGTGTCAACAAATGGAGAAATGTGGTGTTAATTTCTTGACAGTTCATGGTAGAAATCCATCACAGAAAAGTAGTGGCATGGTTGATGTTTTAGCCTTGCAAGATGTCTGCAAGTCCATAAAAATTCCTATGGTTGCAAATGGTGGGGTAAAGACATTATATGATGCTGAAAAAATGCATGAACAAGTTCAGTGCGGTGGTGTAATGTCGGCAAGTGGACTGTTGACAAACCCTGCATTGTTCAGTGGCGCTACTAGAACCCCATTGAGTTGTGTCAAGTTGTGGATGGATATGAAGAATCAAAGTAGAGATAACATTACTTTCCAGTGTTATCATCATCATTTAGTGTTTATGCTTGAGAAATACTTAACTAAAGAGCAAAAACAGGTGTTTAATTATCTCAGTACATTTGAAAGTGTTGATGAATATTTGTATGACAATCTATTGTGTGACTCTAGTGAAACTTGTATAGCTTCAGTTTGTATTGATGAATTTATAGACTGTGTATTCCCTGATGAAATTATTTTGAAGCACAGCAGTAAGTGTAGAGGTTGTGGTAAAAGCATACATTATTGTGTTTGCAATGTGTACAGTAGTAATGATACTGATGGAAAATATTTTAATAGTTGTGTAAATGCTTGTGATGATATTGACTACATGGACAGTAATTTATTTGAAGAACCTGTATGATGTATAAGTAATTATTTAAATTAAGAATAATCATAGCTCTATTTTTCCAATAAATGCAGTAATCCAGCAAAGCAGATTGATGTAGAAAACATTATTTTTCCATTTAATATCTTCCATATTATGTAAAAAGTTTATTTTACTGCTTGTAAAGAACATTATCCATGTAAATTGAGGTGGTACCTGATATAATACATATCTGAATAATATAATGTACATTGATTGTTTCATGCAAATATTTGGTTTCAGTTTGTATAAGATGTATTAGGTATTTATATTTTTTAAGTAATGAAATACTGCATGTGATAGTAGTGTCTGATCCACTTCTAATTAGTGTTGCCAGGTGTCCCGCTTTTCAGAGGTTTGGTGTCGCGTCCCGATTGTACCTTCGGCGGGTCGCCAAATGCCCCGCTTTTTGACCACCCCTCTAGAGTACGAATATCACACATTTTTATCACTGTGTTTCGCGATTTTCTACAAATATTTACCTACATAGTATCTAATTCGCTTCTAAACTTGTTGACCAAAGACTGATTTCAAAAATAAAATCAAAAATAATAGTTTAATATAGGGGTCCCGCCGAGGAACTTAGAATCCCGCTTATTTTAATATCTTGGCCCGAATTTTCATACAATAAACCTGGTAACACTACCTCTAACTCAGTGTTGTCTTTAAGTAGGTATGTGTTTAACATATTTATTTAAGAAATATCAACAATATCAAAGTTCTCAAATCTCAAGCGACAGCCCTAAATCATAGATTGTATTGTGTGCATTTTATTAAACTTATTTTTATGACTATTGCAAATATTTTTTTTATTATTCTAAAGACGCTAATTCGTCATTGTTTTGACGCAAGGAAATCATAAACATTGTTTTATTTAATCATCTGATTGCTGTCATCACGTATTCTGAAAACTGACCAAGTTTATGGTTATTGAAAATGTTTAAATATAAATAAATGTTTTTGACTTTAGAACACTTGCCAGATCATACAGACAATGGGGCATTCCACCCGAAGCGGACATGTAAAAAATCTCGATGTTTCTGATTTCAGAAATACTTGACTATGTTATATATAGGTAATATGACCTCGATTCGTGTATCAAATATTTTTCTAATATAGTGACTGGTTAAAGAATTAAGAGCGTATACACCTTGCGCGCAAAGTCAACTATAGGTATTTCTTCGTTAATTTCACGCACACATAAGCGACCAAAGCTGTGTGCGTAGAGCTGCCGCGTCGGCTCGCTATACAATCGACTCAAACAAGTTTGATCTGTGCGCTTCAAATATTCAAGTGAAATGTAACTGTAATATAATATCATAAAAATATTTTATTTGCATTATAAGTAGACAAATATTACTGTGCAAGCAAAGAATAATGCAAATTTAGGTACCTACTAATCATATTTTCGTTATTATTACATTGTTAAGTTGCATTCAAATCAGTGTTCAATCAGTAGACACGACGGACATTTTATTAATCATTTCGTGTTCGAACACATACATAGTGTTAGGGGCCTTACAACCCCTTACAATTACGAAATATATTTAAGTTTATATTACAATAGATAGCATAATTTAGCCTCGGAATTACATCCCATTATATTACCTGAAACATAATTTATACTCACTACAAAATCATTGTAGGTAATAAAAATAATTAAATATTTTACTACCAAAGTACTAAGATGTGGTAATCGCAGTCCGCGCGTGGCTATTTTTACTACGTACGGTAAAAATCGACTGCAGCTAGGCCGGAGCGACGAGCGATACGTCCTCCCTCTAGAAGGCCTTGCGGCGGTCTGATTTGATCCACGTCGGACAGCGTGTTTTATAGTGGGTTTTAAAATATTTGTAGAAAACATGAAAACGAATTTTGTTGAAATACAAAAATGGTAATTTATTGATAAGATGTTCTTCTATTATAAAATGCAATTGCTATAAAAAATTATGTACGATAAGTTGGTGAAAAAAAATATGTTCTTGACGAGAGTTTCTGAATAATTTCGCATTGTTTAAATTTTTATTTTTCAGGAACTAAACACAAAAAGATTATTTTTCGCAGCAAAATCCCTCCATAAGGGTCTTATTAGTCTGATAATATTTTTATTTTCATCTTATATTTAGTGGTTTCGGATATGTTAAGCTTCTAAATTGCCATTTAAAGCCTAAATAACGAAACTTGTGTTCAATAATCCTTATAGTACTCACAAATTATAGATCAATCTATAATGTTCTCCACCAAAATCCCTAGATGACAACCATTTCTAAAATAAGTACTAATTATTTTTCCTTTAAATTGTTTATTGGTGGCTATTAACTCATTTGAAAAGTCCTATTTTTAAGCCAAAAAGCGCGTGCAGGGTATAAACGCTCTTAAGTAATTTTGAAATTTTGGCCAATTGGTGCACACACAGTACTTCAAAGCCGATTATCTAGTCATAAAATTATCGATTGAAATAATTAAACCACTAGATTTAAAACTTCATTTAATGAGCTTTTTAATTGAATTTTTGGATACAAAAATAAATTATTTTTTCCCTAGTTTTTTTTTTTATTTTAAATTTTTTAACTTCTATTTTCACAAACTTAAACCATTTAGATTTTTTTTATATTTTTTACGAAAATAGCTAGTATTGTATAGAACATCCTTGCTAAGTTTTATTATGGGCGTGAAAGTAGTTTACGAGCTAAACTGGAAATATGCGCCGCACCGCGCCAAACGCCCGCCACGTGCGTGAGCTTGCAGACATTATTTCTTTAGTACTTTGATATAAAATAAAACGATGCTGCAAATTTAGTTACAGGCTTTTAATGTTGCACTGTTACTTGTGCGTGTTAACATAATATCTTCAGTAGAAGGAATGAAGGCATAATATTTTTTTGTGCCTGGTATTGTCGCTGCCGACTCACTGTTCTGTTGAATTTCCCTTTTTCGAGCATTGAAAATGTGCGTTTTGTGACATTGAATCGAAATAGAATTAAATAGGATTTTGGTACCGAAGCAAATTTTCATTTTCATGCCACTGCTCACAGCAAAGGGCCATGTGATGGACTTGGGGGCAACTTAAATAGTCTTGCGACTCGAGCTAGTCTACAATCGGCGTCAAACGAAGCAATAACCACAGCTGAGCGTTTGTACAATTGGGCGAGAAAATCAATGCCACAAACGCAGATTTTCTATGCTCGAAAAAAGGAAATTCAACAGAACAGATTGTAGTTAAAAAGCAGATTTGAGTCGGCAGCGACAATACCAGGCACAAAAAATATCATGCCTTCATTCCTACTACTGAAGGTATTATTACTTTTTAGGTATTATTTACTCGGAAGTAAGCAGAGATCAAGCTAGTTAGTTATTAACAGCAACTCTGCAACACTTTTTTCATTACTTCTTTATGAACGTAAATATTTTTACATAAGAACATGCATTTAGAGATTATTTTACTGTTACTTTGTAAGGCGTATGCAACGCCTAATTTAGATATTATCTAAAAGACAATTATAAGGCGGTGTTATTTATTCTAAGAAATTTGTTTGTTTAATTGCCGCTTATATTTTTAGTAACATAACCTGACAGTTCGCCAGTTGTTATAAAATAATGTTAATTAGATATTCGTGACTTGGTTAAAAAAAAAACGTTTGCCCTAATATTATAGGACACGTTTTCTTTCTTTCGTTGGTTATTGCCTAAGTTTTAAGTTCGGTTAGTATTGAAATAAATGTAAGTAAATACCTACAAATAATCGAAGTTAAATCGTAGTTTTAAACGCTATAACGCCAAGCAATGATTTCGGAAGATGTTGTCGTGAGAGAGATCCACAGACCAAGTAGGGGAACCTGTTGTACCTAGGCCGGTTTTTTAGAAATATATTTTTTATTGTGATTTGACGTGCAGCACACAAATCATATTTGCATATTTTGAAATGTCAATTATTTGGGTACTCACCAAAAAAATATTAGAAATGTATATTTAATACTTACATAATATTTTTAAATTAAAAAAAAAATGGGAAATGAGGCCAAGGTACAACATACCCTATGTACCTAGGCCAGTAGTACGTTGTACCTAGGACACATTGAAATTTGGGGGTAATTTAAGCAAATTATCAAGTTTTCTTAACTAAAATCATTTTATTCGGTTTATTACAGTACACAGTATTATTACAGTATACAGTATTTAACAAAACATTTTAGAAATTCTCAAATGATCAAAATTTAGAAATGATCAAAATTAAAATAATATTCATAAGCTTTTTTTATGCTTTTCAAACAAAATATTTAAACAAAAACAACTAACGTTGGCCACCGTTTCGTTACATCACATCGCTGCGCCTGCCAAACTCCATATGTGTATTTTGATGTTAAAAAAAATGAATCTTGTGTCCCAAATAAAAAAAAAATGTTTTCCAAAATCTCACAAAAGACACATGTGGAACTTGGCAGGCGCAGCGACGATATCACATCATATAATATAGCAAATCAGTATACCTATATAGCATAGCAAATGGAAAACAAAATATTGAAACAATTATCTTTATATATAAATTATTATTTCTCTCTTAAATTTTATCAATCATTTGGACTAGCTATTATAAAAACACTATCAATAATGTAGATATATTATTCAGCCTTAAGCATTTAGTAAAAATCCCAGTACTTCTGTATCTCTGGAACATAATAAATTTCTCTGTTCTTGTTAACTTTTTGCGGGGTGTTTCATTTTTTCTACAATGTCACTCATCGGGTACAGATTTAAATCCTCTTTTTCAGGCCATTTCCAGTTTTTAAGTGATTTTTGCATCGATTTCAGTAATACACCCTCTTCAGATATTGATTCTACCTTTCCGACAAAATAGGAACCTTCATATACAAATATAACATAGTCTTCAATATTGTAATTTTCTTTATTAACATGTTCAGCCTGCAGATTCTCATCTTCGCTGTCATTGTCGGAGGCACCTTCAGATGTGTCACTCGGAGAATAGTTGGTAGAATCTTCACTGGTTTCTGTTTCGGATAGAATTCTTTTTTTTATCTTTTTTGCATTATTGAATCTGTTTTTATTCACAAACCTATTTTTTTTCCAAAAGATTGATGGACTCTGTTTGATTAAATTTAGTTGAAACATGTTTTTTAGCTTTTATATTTTCTATTTCTTGCTTTTCTGGTGTATCGGTCAAAATTCTGGATCTTCCTTTTTGTCTTCCTCTTCGTGTTTCTTTACGAGGTTCGGCTTTTGGGTGAGGGCGTATTATAGCCGGCGATATCAAAGTTGGCGATGTTCCGTCTATAACTTCGGAACCTGAAGCTATCGGCTGACTAATAGCCACCTGATCAATTCTGGTAGGTGATTTTTCGGTAAGTGGAGGATCAGAATAGGATGCGGGCATAAAATCAGCGTCTGTGTAGATGTTTTCATTTAAAGGTGGAAACCAGTTGAACTAAAACCTTTGCAAATATTGTTTGGTGTGAAGGCAAGAGGAAAAGCTTTTCCCACCAAGCCAGCAATATCATATATAGTTAATGGTTTTCCCACATGTCCTGGAGACATTAGTAACTCGTTAGCCGCTGTATTAAAATAAGTCTTGAAAGGCCCAAAAACTGACTTGTCTATTGATTGCATATGGTTACTAGTATGTGGATGTAGAGTAATAAGCTTTACACCATTATCTTTGGCCATTTGTATTGCCGATACTGAAATATGACTTTCATGATTGTCCATTAAGAGAATGACAGGTCGTTCTTTGGTAGGCTTTGCATATTTGATAAAATGCTGGAGAAATATCACAAACATGGACTCATTTGACCAACCGGATGGATTGGCGCCTCCAATACTGCCTTCAGGAGCTCCAGTTATCATAAAATCTTTAAAGTTTACACGAGGGAATATCAACATGGGTGGAATAAAACCACCACCTGCATTAATAGCCGCTATCATTGTAACCGTCGTTCCTCTTTCAGCGCTAGTCATTGACCCAACTTGTTTTACGCCAAGAGGTGCTAATATCTTTGGAGGAACATAGACAGTGGACAATCCAGTTTCGTCTAAATTCCAGATGTCAGTCGCATTTATGTCAGAGGGACATTGAGAAAGGACTTTCTTAAAATTGTCGAATGTTAAACTCACAGTATGTTTATTAAACGCCGAAGAGCGAGCCAAACTAGTAGCTTCAGGCTTTCTCAAAGACAATTCATTTTGGTATCGCTGCCTAAATAATCGCAGCCAATAATCTCCAGCCATTTTTTTTGTATCCCAACTCTTTGGGTACTTTTTTCCATTCGCTTTTGCAAATTGGTATGCAAGTATTTTCACGTCTTTTAGCGTCAATCCAAATTGCAATTGGGCTGCGTCTTTAATATAGTCAACCAGAGTACGTTCTTCGGTGCGATCAAAAACTTGATTAACTAAAAGGTTTTAGTGTAACTCGCTTACATCCTTACCTATTTCCAAACAGTGCTTTAAATGACGACGCAAAGTTGTTCTTGGTAATCCAAAATGTTTAGAAGCACCGAAAGTGGAGATTTTTTTCTCCTTAATCATTTTAATGGCATTTGTCAGATCATCCGTATTAATAGATGTCCTTTTCTTCTTCTCTTTACTTCTCGGCATGATTTCTGAAATAATAAAGATATTTGATTAGGAATATTATTACGTAAATGTGAAATAATTTAATAAAATATTCTCCTGGCCAAAGTACAACATCCAGGTTGTACCTTGGCCACTGGCCAAGGTACAGCTGATCGACAGTGACCGAGGTACAACACTACTCCAACTTCACTAAAACGGTGGATTTTATATAGTTTAGAGGTTAAGTATCTCGTAAGTTTTTTATTGTGTTGAGACTTGTTAAATCAAAGAACCGATAGCATATAACAGTTAAGTGACTATTAGAAAACGTTTAAAACTATTAGACTTCAAAATATATTAGAAATACTTACTTTTTCACACAAAAAAAGTTTCAGCGTAGATAACACCAAACACCGGCTTAATGGCGGTATGCGACTAACTTCACATTGAATAGTCTGTAGTGACGTATCGAATACCATAAACAGTAGAATTTAGTATCGCGCGAATATTTGAAAACGAGCCCACTGGCCTAGGTACACATAGTGCCAAGGTACAACAGGTTCCCCTACATACACAAGACACACACAAGATCCCATCAAAACATTTCATCTAAGTATACCAAGATAGCTTTACAAGGCCTAACTTCACAAACTTTATATACTTTCGTCACAATATTTCGCTTGACCATTTGTCTACATCCATGTAGGGTAAGGTAAAAAAATTATCACTGTTCATCACTTTTCTATTAAACAATAATTATTATTGTGGTAACAAAAATACAATTTCTCTTTTAGTAACGAAAAGGATTTCATTTCTTTTTTTAAGTTATTGATGACATGTTTTTCTTTTTTTTTGGATTTGTCTTTTTTTTTTGTTTATTAAGAGTTACATAGTATTTTATTACATTATTTTGTTTTATTATTTAAAACAAAGGGCTCTATTATCATTTCGAATCTTTCAACATTAAAATTTGCTGAATCTCATATACAAACTTCCATCCCCTAGCTTAAGGGGTTGGGAGATCAAAGTTCTAAGATTTAGATTTTTTTTTTCGGTTGCGTACTAATAATAGCTCACATGCCAAATTTTAACTTTCTGGGAAATTAGGAAGTACCCTAAGAATGTTGGTCAATCATTATTGTGTCAGGAACAAAATCAGGGTTTTTAGATCTAATTTAAGCATGAGAGCTATGCAATTAACTATTAACTATATGTTTAATAAGTTATATATTGAAAATATATCCCAAGAATTTTGTTTATGTAGTGTGTTTCAAACTCAAGTTATGAAGGTTCAAAAAACGACAAAGCGTTTAGTCAAAAGCTAAATATTCTTGCGCTTCGCCTGCTCGTCTTGGCGCCACATATGATCCATTGAAATATTATAAATAAAAATCCAACATCACTGCTCGTCCTGGGATGCGAACCCGAGACCTCACATCACATTATAGTTCAAGGTAGATCTTACGTCAGGGGGGGGGGGGGATAGTTCATGTCAGAACACTGGGTCCAATTTCTATACTCCAATTCGTAATAATGACTTTAAAGTTTGTTACAGGCGTGATTTGTAAACACGCACATACTTTTTTACTTTATTTATCGACACACAAAGAAATAAATGTGCTTGTAAATTTTATCAACAAGATAATTCATAAGTTTTGTCAATCTGGGACCAGCTCATGGTGGAGGGGGGGGGGGGGGTCATGACCCCCATGACGTCCCCCCTAGATCCGCCCTTGCACCTCTGTCTACCCCTTCTGAGAAAAATGCCTGAGTTTATGTATGCACTAAGTAGTTTAAAGATATTGTCGATTAATCATTTTTTTTTTTTTCTATACTGGCCTGGCATCGTGGCGGCATTGCACCTGATGGAAAGTGTCAATGCCGCCCAGGCAGAGTATCCATTGGCATCGGACGGCAGTCCCATGCCAATGGAGACAATTATGCCGGCCTGCTAAGGTGCCTCTTCACACCGCGGCGGAAGGACCCAGGAGTGTAGGAAGGAGGGAACACGTGCGCTGGCAAACAATTCCACAGCCTGACGGTGCGGCACAAAAACGAATTTGAGAACCGTTTGGTTCGCGCCGGGATGGTGTGGACCGTCAAGCTATGGCTTCGCAAGCCAACACGCGTGGTTCTGGTTAGGAATGGAGAGGAGGAGAGCAAGTTGAACAATTCTTCAGAGCACTCACCGTGATACAGGCGGTAGAACACGCTTAGAGAGGCGACATCTCTCCGGAGTTGTAGCGACTCCAAGTTGCTCGTAACGTCTGCATCATTCACAATGAGGATGGCCCGCCGCTGCAATCCATCCAAGGCATCGAGTAGGTACTGGGCGGATCCATCCCAGAGGTGCGAGCAGTACTCCATACCCGGCCGGACCTGCGCTTTATATAAGCGACAATATTCTAATATTTTATTGTAAAAACTATGTCGTGTTATTTAAACAAAAGTTTATTATATTTATTATGTTTATTGTAATGTTGTTGTAAAGGCTAGATTATAATCGGCAAACGCAAACTTGACTGTTGCGGCGTGATTCGGTTATTAGTATATTTTAGTTTGTTTGAAAACGAAATCTGAAATTCAGGTTAGCTACACATAAAATGAATGTATTAACTTATAAATACAAGGAGTATACATTTACGAGCAGAATATGTAAGTGTGAATAAATATCCCGCACCTCAGTTACAACTATTCGGTGGTGAACTGTACTTACATGGTCGGTCGTGTGTTTTGCACTGCCGTCAGTCTGGTGATCTCGCGCGCAGCTTTTGGTACTGTCTAACATTGCTCGTTTGAAGTGCTGGCCTTTAACAACGGTCCTGAAATAATACGCATTATAAACAACACTACTAAAAAACCAATAAACCGTAAGTCTTTCAGTTTATTTTCTGTATCTTAAGTAACACTAACATGTAGTTAAGGCGCAATTTAAAATGCTACGCTGTGTAATTTAGGTAATTATTTTTATTTAAATGATGTATGGGAAAATGAAGCAAAATGTCTCAGAGAATATTATGGTAATGTTTCTCTAGTTATTTTTACAAATGCTTAAAATAAGTACATTGGTCACAGGTGAATTTTCAATTTTCGTTCTTGATTGTCTTGTTTTGTTAGTTTTGCAATGAATAGCCGAAACAGATTTAGTTTGATTTTATATTTTTTTGGTATCTTTAATTTCAGTTTCTCCAATATAAACTTCCATTTACTAACTACGAAAAATATTTTTTTTTTCCAATCTAGCGGAACTTACACAATACCAGTGGTGTTTTTTATTTTGTTTCTTAATCGCTACGTATGTTATAAATTATAATCTGTTTCTGTATCAGCCCATATACGTCCCACTGCAGGGAACGGGCCTACTCTACAATCGAGAGTACGATTGAGAGGGGTTAGGCCATATAGTCCACCACGCTGGCCTAGTGCAGGTTGGCGGACTTACATATCATAGAAATTCTTATGAATCGCTATGGTATGCAGGTTTCCTCACGATGTTTTCCTTCACCGTTTTAGTGCGTGGTGATTGACTATCAATACACACATGGCTCCGAAAAGTCAGAGGTGTGCCCTGGGATTCGAACCCGCGAGTCGCGACCACCGTGAACATGTCGGCAGCCGCGTCTAGTCCGTTTACCAACAGGCCACTACGCACTTTTAAATTATAATAGGTACTCAGATTAATTAAATATAAAAATATATATTTAAAAAATGGTAGAGCCACTCTATAATGACTCAGCATGAATGGGCAGGCTCGTCCAGGGCAGTAGCACTGTCTGACTGGTAAGCAAGATTCCCGAATGCCCAATACCCCTTCTCTACCCCTGTCTTTTATTTTTCCCGCTTCGCTCTTGATTTGAAGGGTTCGCGGCATATCCATGATCCAAGCACTATGGATGTTCATGTTCTCACTTACCATCAGGTGACTTATGCTCGTTTGTCGGAAATATGCTATAAAAATCTTACCGAATGCAATGACCAAGTGTTCAATGCCCTCTTATGTAGGTCTTTGATGGGCATATGTACAATGTTTATTATTAGGGACTAACTAGTAAAGAATATGTTTCATCATACAATTACCTGTGTTCACAGCAATGTATCCTCTTTAAACTATTCGAAACTAAATGTGTTAGTGTAAAAGCACCTTGTGACACGTTTCTTTGCAGTTCAATGATTAAAAATCATTGTTGCAGCTGATAAAAAGTTCCAAACTTAATTTTAAAATTCTCAAATGGCCACTAATAAACCTACATATAATATTTCGTCTCTGCATCACTTGATGATTATGGTTAAAATTTGTTGATCAGACATATTCAATAGTATTAGACTTCAAATCAATTAATTACTACTAATTTCAAAATGTAACAAATAATTTAAAAAATGTGATAGACTGTAGGGAGGAAATTAGAAAACACTCGTAGAGGGTGTAATGAGACACGTTATAGGGCTCGAATAAATTCGACTACTTTTTTAATCACCCCATTGTCTTAGATTCGAATATTTGGATTTGAAGGCGTTTTTTTTTTCATGTATACATTTCTCAATTTTATTTCGTGTGTACACGTTTTTCACCAAATATAAAAAATAGTTTCATGGATGATAGAGCCTTTCAATCTAACACGCCTTCACGATTTAATTGAAATTGGCAAATCGACAATTAGCGTTACGTTACTGCAATTCCAATAACAAGTTTGTTCTGCACAAAGAATACGCTGTAAATAATCGATAATGTACAAACGTTTCCATCTGACCCTAGCTTTCTACCGTCGTTTCTAAAATAAGCGAAGACATTTCTTATAGCACACGGGGTACAAAATCAATCATATGGAGATATTAGAGAGTACATATAGGTATACCATGACAAAAATATTACTGCTTTCATTTTAGGTAGAATTTTTATAACCTAAATTAACTTTAATGTTTTATATTTATTAGTTTAGTATTCTGTGTCTGTGGCATGTAACAGAAGCTTCAATTTGTAGTGAGAAAATAGGTAAGCATAAATATATATATATAAAGATATTCGGTAGTAACAAGTGTATACTTCGAGTAGGTCAATTAATAGCATTTCAAGTAGCAAAACTTAAAAAATCTAATTTTTTTCATGGTAAAAGGAGCAAAAGATCAAGCAGCTCCTCTCCACTCGCTAAAACCTACGAGTCTTCAAAAATAAAACCATTCCTTTTGAAAAAAACTTTGTAAAAATGTCATATTGATAACAAAAAAGCAATGTTCCTTCATTGCATTTACCTATTGATGCTGTTAGCTGTTATACTAGAAACAGCTATTGCTGATTTGCCAGTCATTCAATTCCGTAATTGTGATCCAAAGCATATGAATCCAATCTTGACATTTGCCAGACCGTAACATTAACAGAATAAGAAAATTAAATATGTAATCGTTAAATATGTAACCCATTTTGGGAGCCATACCCTTTTAGGTTCGGGGTTATTAGGCACACATGCTCGACTATTAAGGCGTAGTTGTAATGAATGAGTAGGTATTGTATAACAAAATGATTTGCGTATTACTGTTGACTATTGTAGACAGTGATTATTATACACAGGCCACTTACGAATGGGTTAACGTGTTGCGCGAAACAGATCCACAATAGTAATTAGGGCGCGTATTATAAAGGCAAACAAAGTAGGAGTGGACGCATCAGTACGTTGGAGCTTCTAATTTTCTTCTTGTTTGATTAGAAATATTTGTTCTGCACTTTCACAAGTGGCGCTACTTTAAAAGCGTTGACCTGCCGTATATACTCGGTCAATTTTATGTTTCGTTTGTGAGAAGATGTAGGTATTATCATCACGAAAATCTACAACATTTTACTAAGTCTACACAACATCTAAGTCAAATCACGGCATTATTATGAAATGTAAAATCGAGCCTTCTGAATCAGTTCGTTGTCGGATTCTTGATGAATCATTTAATTAACCTTTACCTTTAATGAATATTGGATTGAAATAAATATTTATTTTTTATTTATATTTTACCTCATTTTTGTCTCGAAGATAAGATTATCGTAACGATGTAAAAAAGTTGCATCGTGTAAACATTTGCCGTAAATATTAGAATACGATAATATAAGAGATAACCGCATACGATAATGGCATTTAGCTTGTTTAATATTGCGTCCTAGGTATTTAATTTTACCCTCTGAGATATTAAATTTTATTTTAACAGATTAGTTTTTTTTTGACAGATGTGTGAATGGCTTTCATACAATGCGTGGTACGACGTGAAACTATTATGTGGTGGACACGCATTCAATGCACATCGAGTAGTACTCGCTAGTGTTAGTAAATTTTTAAGGGTATGTATAACGACCGTGGAGCTGTGCCATAATACTTATATGTGATTTTATAAACATTTAGATTATCTAATTGATTTTTTTTTCAGCAAATTCTCATTTCTTGCGAAAAAGATGAGAGCCCGACTTTTATTGTTCTACCAGATTTCGACCTCGAAGCTATGTCATCGGTGCTTTATTATATATATAACGGGCATGTGGTCGTACAAAAGCAAAAGCTCGATAGGTTCTTAGATATAATTAAAGCTATGCAAATATTTGTTGACTACCAATATTTCGGTATAAATGTACGGGATGAACTCCAGGACATGAATAATGTAGTTCCACCAGGATCTACAGCCTGCCAAGATGTATTCACTTTAGGAAATTCAGATTATGGACAGCAAAGTTACGTTAACATCAAAAGAGGCAATGAAATCATGGAACCCATAGAGTATTCTCTAAACAAAACCGATTCTTGCGATAAGCAAGAATGTTACCAGAAACGGAGTGAACGGCGGAGATCTTTAGGAAATCTGAAATCGTCATTCGGAGACCGACAAAGGAACTCTTTCCTACGTGATTTATATATCGAGACATATCCTCGAAACGGTAATGTTAACGGTCAGACGGTAGGCGTGCTGGCAATATCAAATGAATGCTATCGCGCTCCGACATCTGTGCTCTTGACGAATGCAAATGACCAACATCTCAGCGCCAGCGACGCGCTCTTAGAGACATACAAAAGTGCTACCTGGTACCCTTTTAATTTTTCTAGAGCACCTTGCCTCGACGAACAATTGCAATGTGCTCAACATTTTAAACAAAATATGCCTAGTGTTCATTCTAGACCATCATCGAAGAGCACTTCTAACAGGGTTAGATCAGATTATATTGACCAAAGTGATGAAAACTGGAACAGCAGTCTCAGTGAATTAAATACGTGGGGAAATCCGATACTTACAAGTCCAGATTTATCACTGATGCCAGTAACGTGCAAAAAAGCGTTGATGTCTGAGCTACATGTTTCTTCTATGGATCTAACGATTACGAAATTAAACTTTCCAAAGAGTTTATATAGTAAAAACTTCACGGATACTAAATATAACATACCATATAAACTGGGAGATGAAGCTGATAGTTTGAAAATTGGTATTAACAATCAAGTATTAGAAAGTCCTTGGCGTTCACGAATACCAAATTTTTTCAAACCATGCAAGAAAAAGATGCAAGTTGCCGATCTTAAAAATAATAAAGACCAAATCGTAGGTATTTTCGTATATCGATATCTAGAAGCAGATTTATATTGTAATTAAATAAAACAAATATTAACAATTTCAGGTAACAAAGAGTTATGCCATTAGTGATGATAACAATAACATTCAAAGTCTAATACCTCCAGAAACAGTAATTGCAGGCGAGATAAAGGAAAAACCCCCTTTTTTGGAAGAATGTGATAAAGAATATCTTAAATGTCATATTTGTAATCAGGTATATTTTCACTATATACTAAAAAAAAACCAATTTCTGTTTTAATTAATAGGGAATCATTTACACAAATATATTGAAATTTTTCAATATCACTAAACAAAAATATGAAACTAAGAAAAACCCTATATCATAACAATTTACGTACGTTGACAAATAGGAATGTGGAATTTATGAAAAACTAAAACGAAATAAAACATTTTTATGAAACGAAATTGCTTATGACAAATCCGCTATATAAAATAAGCTTTCTTTCCTTTCTTTCTTGGTTTGTTTCTTTGCTTTATAACTTCTGTATACCTATATTAATTTTACAGGTCTTCACAAGCCGCGACATGCTCAATTCGCATATGAAGCGGCACACCACCAACGCTCGCTACTCATGCAGTGAGTGTGGTAAGACCTTTTCACAGCTCCGCAACTTCAAGTACCACATGTCGATTCACAGAGGCACCAGGGAATTCGCCGCCACGTGCTCCGTGTGCGGGAAATATTTTAATGATAGAGGCTATTTGAGCAGTCACATGAAGATACACAGGTGAGCACTACTCACAGCAAGTAATGTAGCTTAACTTAACGTGGATGGTAGGCCTTCTGAAGTAGAGTGAAAGGACTGACGAGCAATTGTTTTTAGTGCCAGTTTTAACAGTCCCCTACTGTCCTAAGTATCATTATCGACAGCCTCCGTGGCGCAGTTGGTTAGACGCCGGCAATGAAACGAGGAGTCGTGGGTTCGATCCCCTCTTCAAGACAAATACGTGATTCACAGGTATTTATTTTGTGTCTGGGTGTTTGTAAGACCGAAAAGTCTTTCCTAGTTTTTGATACCCATGACACAAAACTTGATTTTAGTGTGGGGTCATGACTATGTATGTGACGGTTGCGTGTATTTATTATTATTTATTATCTTAATGCCTCTACTACCTGCAAATAATAATTATATTATCGAGTTTATGATTTCCCATAACGCAGGCTAATTTAGGTACAAATATATAATAATAGACACAAACAAGAATTTGAAATATAATTTTATACATTTCAGAAATCGCAAAGAATACAAATGCACTCAATGTCCAAAGTCGTTCAATCAACGAGTTGCCTACAATATGCACATGAGAATTCATACAGGTGAATTTATCAGCTCTATAATTATAATATTCTTTCATAATTTTAATATAATATGTAAAATGTTTGCTTGATGTTGAGGATTATGTCTCTTACATAATATACCGGCGGCCCGGCCGGTGGCACGGTCGCTAAAAGCCCACTGGGTTTTGAGCGGCACGGTAAAGCCGCATAGACGAACCGCGGGCTCAGCCGCCGGGTTGTGCTGGCGGGTTGGGGAGTCGACGGCATGTTAAGTGATACTTGGAAGCACCCAAAGTACACAGTTTTCACAAATGTTCGCCAACAGCAGTATTAATACACTGTTGTGTTTCGGATTGAAGGACAATGTAGCCAGAGTAACTACTGGACATATTGAGACTTTACATCTTATGTCTCAGGATGGCGAACGCAGTGGCATGCCAAGCATTGCCTTGCAATTCAAGGTGTTGTTTGGTTCTGCTACTGTTAATGAGTGGTTGTATATGCTTATTATCAGGCGAACGGTATGCCCGAGTCGCCATTCATTGCAATAAAAAAATATGAAATGATCTCTCTCAAGATGCGGCAAATGCCGCTCGATACAAACACGCTAGCAGTGTCGTCGGCATAATGTGTAGGGGGGCACGCGTGATTAAGCGTGCCCAATATTTGAAGCAAAAAATGGAATTGCAAAGCGCTCGTTACCCCAAGACATTAAGTGTCACGTCTTAGTAATCATTATCCACAATGTCCTTCACACCGGAACACAACAGTAATTACACACTGCCACTTGTCTAACCGGTCGAAGTGTATCCAGAGGGGCCCCTTGTGCACAAGGACCCAGATTTTATTTATTATTTATTTATTTAGTGCCTTGTTTTAAAAAAGTTTATAGCGAATCACAATGATTGTACATATAAATTGAGGAAATGAGTTCATATCTCGAAGTAAATTGCAGGAGTGAAGCCACACGTGTGCGACGAGTGCGGCAAGGCGTTCTCCCGCAAGATGCTGTTGAAGCAGCACCAGCGCACGCACTCCGGCGAGCGGCCCTACTCCTGCCCGCACTGCGACAAACGCTTCGCCGACAGATCCAACATGACGCTGCATCTGAGACTACATACTGGTTTGTATAGCCTCACCTATGTAATTAAATAAATATTCTAGATCAGCCCATATACGGCCCACTATAATGCACAGGCCTCTTCTACAATCGAGAGTACAGTTGAGAGTGGTGACGCACTATGACGGTGAAGTAAAACATCGTGAGGAAACCTGCACACTACGACCGAATTTCTGCCTTCATAGCACAGTTGCGTGCGCTTCATAGCGTGCGTGGTGGCCTGTTGGTAAACGGACTAGACGCGACTACCAACATGTTCACGGTGGTCGCGGGTTCGAATCCCAGGGCACACCTCTGACTTTTCGGAGTCATGTGTGTATTGATAGTCAATCACCACGCACTAAAACGGTGAAGGAAAACATCGTGAGGAAACCTGCATACCATAGCGATTTATAAAAAATTCTATGGTATGTAAGTCCGCCAACCCGCACTAGGCCAGCGTGGTGGACTATATGGCCTAACCACTCTCAATCGTACTCTCGATTGTAGAGGAAGCCCGTGCCCTGCAGTGGGACGTATATGGGCTGATACAGATAGCACAGTTGGTTAGACATCGACTGTAAAACGACAGGCCGCGGGTTCGATCCCCGCACCGAGACAAATGTTTGTGAGACCCACAAATATTTGTCTCGGGACTGGGTGTTTTTGAGTCCGAAAAGTCTCTCGTAGTGTCTGATACCCACGACATAAGAAGTTCAATAATTCATCTTAATGTCTGACTGTGATTAAATGACTGTTGGGTGAATTTATTTATTTATTTTCAAAAAATCCGTGGTATTTTAAGTCCGCCAACATGCACTAGGACAGCGTGGTGGATTATACAGCCTCACAATTGTACAAAAATATTAGTTAAATGTAATATTTCCAATAGGTAGGTAAGTAATCTGATTTATTAATCCTATATTTTAATATCAAATATTTAAAGGTTTGCCAATAGAATCAAATTCAGTGACTGAATTATATTCCGAGAGTGAGACTATTGGAAATATTTTCAATGTTTATAAATCATGGTTTTTTAATTTCATGTATCAGTTCACAAGAGATTAGATTTATACGGAAATACAGACTGCAGTGAAAGATACGGTTCCATGAAAAACACAGTGAACTTTGCCTATTTAAGTTGCTCGATAAAACTTTTGTGAAAGTAGTCGCGGTGTAGTGATTTAAGGATTCTCGAGAAAGTCGCATGCACTATTCGCACACAGCTTCAATGTTGCCAGAATAAAACGAGAAAATAGCCAAACGAGAGCAATGGTATCACGCGATATAAAACTATTTGTTTTAGAAAGCATGACAATTGCAATGTTTGTACGCATATTATTAATTTAGCTGAACTCCTATACCGACAGATATTACAGATTGCGTGTTTATCATACTAAAACAAAGTAAAATGTGAGTAATTTTATTGAATAATCACTACATAGTACAAAACAAAGTCACTTTATCTGTCTCTATGTCCCTTTGTATGCTTAAATCTTTAAAACTACGCAACGGATTTTGATGCGATTTTTTTTAATAGATAGAGTGATTCAAGAGGAAGGTTTATGTGTATAATACGTGCATATTATTGTAGAGCACCCGGGCGAAGCTGGGCCGGGTCGTTAGTTAACAATAAAATGAAAACAAAATGAAATGGTACGAGTAATCATGGATATGTCAACTTGTCTTATTGTTTATTTTATTCGCCTAGATCGACATTGGTACAATTTTACTACTATTTTACCAACAGCCATGGAGTGAAATATCTAAATAACATTAACAGTCATTAACAACTTCCGCCGTAGTATGAAGAGGCATCTTAGCAGGCCGGTATAATTGTTTCCATTGGCATGGGACTGCCGTCTGATGCCAATGGATACTCTGCCTGGGCGGCATTTGCGCTTACCATCAGGTGCAATGTGGCCACTATGGCGAGCCAGAGTAAAAAAAAAACAGTCGAGTCAAGCTATACATTTTTTTATTTTTTTATTCCTGTGAATGGCGAGACAAGCATGCCGTTCGCCTGATGATAAGCGATGCTTCCGTTCATGAACAGTAGCAAAATCAAAAAGCTTGGCATTCCACTGCGCTTGCCATCCTGAGATATAAGATGTTAAGTCTCAATATGTCCAGTAGTTACTCTGGCTACAATGTCCTTCAATCCGAAACACAACAGTGCATTTAAACTGCTGTTTGACGGGAGAAATAGACATTGCGGTGGTACCCACCCAGGCAGCTTCTCACATATGAGAGACCTACCACCAGTAATAGTAAAAGTAAAATAGGTTTATACATCTCTGTTGTCTGAGATTTCAATTACATATCGACCATTGTAATATGTAGATTTATATGAATGTGACGCATGCAAGTATGGCGAGATTATTAAACGATGTAAAAAAGAAATCCAAGGAAATCAGTCCGTCCCGTCACCAAGAAAGCTGTGAAGTCTGCGATAAAATCCATAAATAATAGTTTTATTTCAAGGAAATCCAATTCTGTTAATATAGCTATAGTAGACACATCACAATTAAA
Organism: Hyles euphorbiae; assembly: GCA_023078785.2. Taxonomy (NCBI): domain Eukaryota; kingdom Metazoa; phylum Arthropoda; class Insecta; order Lepidoptera; family Sphingidae; genus Hyles; species Hyles euphorbiae. Next base: position 17,360,912 of record CM041050.1, read on the forward strand.
ATCCTTGTAGTTTTATCAAATACTGTAACAAACGTTTTGATTTCCAGGAGTGAAACCATTTTCGTGCACGCTTTGTCCGAAGTCGTTCACGAAAAAGCATCACTTGAAGTCTCATCTGAACTTCCACACGGGCTTGAAGCCGTACTCGTGTCCTCGCTGCAACCTCGCCTTCACCCAGTCTTCAAACATGAGGACGCATCTCAAGAAGTGCAATGTTCCTGATCCCCAGCCAACTACTTCTGCGCCGCTGAATTAAAACTTATTTATGTGTAAAATATATGTAGTTAATTAAAAAATATATTTCCGTTAGGTTTTAAATATCAGTATTTCAGCATTTACATGATATACTCACAAGTGTAGAAAATAATTTATCTGAAACTCATAATATACATATGTAATTTATAGGTTTTAAAATAAGTACATTCCGACAATATTGCTGTAATTTACTCATTAAATTAGTGTTTAGTAGATATTATATAGGTGCTGCTCTGTTATCATTACCTCGTTTTTTACGTAACATTAATAAATACATTTATTTATAACTCTGATTTGATTGATTTGTCAATTTTCCAATCAAATCCCATGTAATAATACTTCGTCAGTTTTATTTTATATAACGAAGAAATAACACTAGCTCAATATTTTTCATCTTAATTCAAACAGCGACATCTGTTGGAAAAGGTTTAAGCATACGTAAAGGAACAATGTACGGGAAGCAGGCAACTTGAGTTTCGCCGCTTTCCACAGGGGTATACTCAAAACAAAGCGCCATAAACACTAAAATCAGTTGTAGGTTTATCTAATCTGCGACTGTAGAAAAGTTAACACTACATTTATAATGGGATACACCTACTGCAATTTGCAAACTGCGAACTAGTTGTTGATTCAAGAATATCATATAGCAATGCGTAGGCTATCGGTGTGTCTTGTAAGACCTAGATGCAATGAACCATAGCAAGGCGCTTTTCAAGTTTACGAATTAAATTATTTTTGTGGCAATGTATAGTAATAAACCAATGGCTGTTCTTGTATTTATTAGTATTCATTTTAATCAGTTACCGATGTTACGCTATGGTTTATAAAACCAAACCACTTGCTTAGTTATCTTTAACCTTTGAATAAACAATTTATGTTTTTAATTTATGGTAATAAAGATGCGTTTTCATGTCATTTTACATATAAAAGTAGTAACCAACCATGGTTGTATTTTTGATTTGGATTTGTAATACATATTAGGAAAATAAATAATGACTACTTTGCTCATCGACCAAGAGCCCGCGGCCGCCAGACTTTCGTCACTTTATAGAAGCTGAAAGTTTGCACATACCCCTAATATAAGTATCACACGATCAGCTATTAAGAAGTATGGGTCATGGTGACTTTGGAAGAGATCAGCTTACAGACTACCAAAGAAACATCTTTTAATAATTGTCTTAATAAGTACGCGTAAATACTTTAATAGTCATAGTCGTACATAGTCTGAACTCTACACTAAAATCGAGTCCTGTGTCGTGGGTATCAGGAACTAAGTAATATTTTTCTCTGCAAGCTGTACTCACACAGTTGATTTGTATTTTTCGAAACATAATGTTTGTGAGACCGAAATGGGAATAGTTTCGTAGTTTATGATACCCTCAAAACAAGACTCGGTCTGAGCTGGGGTCTGGAGTATGCATGTGACTTTGCATGTGACTGTTGGGTGCTTTTATTTATTTATCCAAGTAACGAGCCTATTAAATATAGACCCGCATAGAAGGGATATAAAGGGTGTCAATAAAATCACAATGTTACTTTTATTCCTGTTTTAATGGATTTGGTGTTGCAAAATAATCGGTCATTGTGTACAAAATTACATGTGTTTACAACGAGTACGTATGTTTCTGGCGCTTTAAGTATTACAACATTAATTATGCTCTCCTTACGAGGCGTATGCGAGTCCATTAATATTCATACATTATTGAAATTTGATACATATTACAATAATATTGCTTACATTGCAGTATCATGGGTAAAGTATTGTACTTATTAATATTTTTAATCCCTAATTTTTAGGTGACGTAACATTTTTTACATGAATCATACAAATTTATGAAGTTAGGTACAAAATAGTAAGATATTTTATAATGTTTATAAGTTGAAGTATATCCAATAATAATAAGCGTCGTCCGCAAAGAACTATTTACAATAAATGAAGCTAAGTACCTGTCAGCACGTTACCTTTTCGAACATTATTATTTCATCTGATTTTCGCAAACAAAGTCTACAGATTATTTCCGCTGTATCTTAATAATATATTTATTGTTATGAGTTTACACGTCTACTCTTGGAAATTATATACGTGCGCAGTTCACTACAACTTACTAATACAATATTATGCATATATTTTTTTATTAAACGTAGTATAAATATAGAATGTAACAAAAATATATATGATTTGGATTCTATAAAGAATGGCGAGATTTAAAGATCTTAATATAGTATATTTTAATTTAAATTATAATACATAAATTATCACTTCCCAGTCCACAGTTTCCTTTCGTTAAAACATTCTTTGCATATAAAATTTAAAGGAAAGTATTGCGTTACAATAACGTAACACAAGTATAAACAACAAAAGACATATTATTTTACGAAAAGTGAAATATAATAAACTACTCTTACAATTTTTCAACAAATTATCCGAAGTTGAGGTGCGTTTGCATATTTTTTGATTGTAATGTGTATATATTACGTATATAATTACTTTCCTGATTTCTGTAAGTATTGAAACTCTACAATAACGGGCTGATTCACTTTATTTTGTCGTTAATGTAGTTTTGCTAAATACAAAAATGTTCTTTTATAATTAAAACATATATTGTTATTTATATTAAAAATAACAATATTTGAAATGACTGCTCTCGCACCTCAATATCCTTCAGATAATTATAATGTATTCTTAAAAAGATACACGTATTTGTAAACCCTGTTTTTAATTATATGTAATAAAAAATTATGTATGCAGTTTTATAAAGTATTTATGATGCGTTAATAATGATAATGCGAATACTATAACGTCTTGTACCAAACACAGGCGTGAACACGATTACAGGTACTTTAGCTGAATGTTGCTACAAAGATCTGGTAGAGAGTAACATGCATAATTATATTTTATCAAGAGTTTGTTGCAATTATTGCATTCATAACCACGCCCAATAAGTATATCTGTACCGAGAGTGCGTACCAAATTCTGAATTTCAAGACATCGTTAGCAAAAGGTAATATTTATTTAACAAAGATGACATTCTCAATTGTTGGCAAGTTCCCACAATAACTTAGTAAGTTCACAATGAAATGTATAGCATTCGATATATTATTCATTATTTATAAACCGGCAAGACGATTCTATGTATGTTCCTATAGAAGAGTAGCATACACCTACTATCGGTTTATTTCTTTCGGACATTCTTCGAAGACGCTATAATGAGTGTTGACAAACAGATTTGGATTCTTCATTTCCTTCATCGTGTATTTCTATGAAAACAATTATTTTAATGTTAATACAAAATATTTAGCCCTGTATAGTATAAAATGTAACAATAAGTCTATAAGAAATTGAGTGTAAAGTCATACTAAGAACAATAAAAATATACAAAAGCTATCGTTTGGTTTACATCACGTATTTGCTACTTTTAAGTAAGCTTTAACTCAAACTAGGCACATACACAATGAAAAGTAATTTCTCTCAAGTCGACACTCATGAGTACACATCATGTAAACCAATCCTTAGATTTAATATTCGCCAAACATTACATTACATTTAATTACTTCAGCCTTTTCGAATAGGAGAATAACAATTACTGGGGAATATAAAATAGTAACTAGTAGACTCGGTGAATTTATATAATTACAGTAAATAGTGGTGCGATGCCTGATCCCGGCTTGCCACTCCACTACTACTCTACGATGTGAAGCACCATTTGTTCTAGCGTAGGGATAATGTACACGATTTGTCAATTTATTCTAAATTACATTTACAGTTAAGTCAATGCACATAATATGCGCTTACCATCCGATTATTCATTAGGAACAACAATTTAAAATACTATTCGAATATATTTTAAATTAACTTATAAAATATAAACGTGCTTTTGGCACTTAACACTAATACATGTATAATTAAAATTCGTTTTTGTTTCGGAGATAACTCGAACAGCACTTTATAGACACGTATCACGTAATGTTGTTCACACGCACACGCATTGACGACGATTCAGTGCGGCATGATGTTTGTAGCTGTTCCCACATTCTTTGGTGAAAATAATAGCGACTGCATAATGCATCTGTGTTGACGATTATATTCCGAAAGGAGACGCCAAGCTTATTTTAATAATTGCTTAAGTGCAAAGACATTTTTTTTATCTGGCATATACAAGGATTTGACTTGAATTGAAAAATGAATTTATCGATGTAATGTAAGTCTATTTACAAATCTACTTTGTGTATAAAAATTGAGCATTAATACCTATAAACAAAGGCTCCTGAAACCTCCGGTATCATATCAAAATGCTTAACGTACTTAGAAATATTTATATACACATTCCTAGAAGTTTAAATTGATGCAAGTACTTAGTACTTATTAATATCGCATCGCACTTAATACTAACGTATTTTACAAATGTACATCTTAATGTCTATCATAATCTCATAGCCACTGGAAGAGACGAGTCAAATTGCTCGTTGACAGTTTATATACATACTTCGTTTAATCACAAGACTGGAATCACATATTGCGGCGGGAAACACACATCCACACTGCGGTGCGGCTGCGGCTCCGACGCTTCAGTTCAAGTACATTCTATAATGAGTGGTTGGCTGGACTCGATGACACTGGGGCGCGGCTCGCTGGTACTCGCGGCGTAGTGCTGCTGCGCGTCGTGGTCGGGCGGCGGCAGCGGCCGGTACTGCGCCGCGTGCACCGAGTGCGCCGCATGCGCCGCGTGGCCTCCGTGCGCTCCGTGCGGCGCATGCGTCGGCGACAGCTGCTCGTGGCCCGTCACGAGGTGCGGCGTGGTGGTGTGCGCGTGCCCGCCGAGCAGCGTCTCGCTGTGAGGTAAGGCAACACGCGCCCCACCGGCTCCCACCAGACCTCCCTGCGATGGGGAGTGCACCTCGTAGGTCTCGTGCCCCTCTCTTTCATGACAGTCTTTGTCGACATTACCTGCAAAGTGCACGCGAAAATGAAATCGGCCGCGTTCAGCGAGAGCGCAAGTGAAAGTTGCGGTTCACCTACGAGGAGAAAGTGCTGCGCGATGCAGTTGCTCTCGCGACTGCGGTGCGATTATCACTCCTCCGAATATATAGTGATGGTGAACTTTTGTTAATTAAATGATTAAATTTGTAAAATCGTAGAACTGTGCAACTGCAACATATTAAATAAGTGAACTCACCTATACATTCCGTGTTGGCGGCGTTGGTGATGGCTAGGACTTCTTCGATGTTATTCGGTTTGCAACTAGTGGTTTTCCAGTGCGTTCGTAGTCCAGAAGCGCTGATGTATTTCTTGTCGCAGCCCTGGCACACGTATGGCCTGTCGTTGGTGTGAAGCCTTTTGTGTAGTTTGAGATGAACGAACTGTGTGAACTTTTGCATACATAAATCACATGCGTATGGTTTTTGTCCTGAATGTAGACGCAGGTGAGTCTTCAAGTTGGATGTGGAAGAAAACCGCTTTTTGCATATATCACACTGGTGTGGTTTTTCTCCCGTGTGGACTAAATGATGTTTTTGTAGGTGAGCCAACTGAGTGAATGATTTATTACATACATTACATTTAAATGGACGTTCTCCAGAATGTGTCCTCAGATGAACTTTTAAATTAGATAATTGACCAAAAGTCTTGCAACAAACATTACACTCGTAATGCATTTTGCCATCTTTTTTCTTTAATGGGTAAGGTAGACTCCTGTATCCACGTGATGATTGTGAATTAGGGCTGATCGGTGATACCATAAGACTGCAACCGCCGTCTGGGCTCATGCTGCCGTGTTGTGCAACCAATTGTCCGTTAACGTTAGCATTTTGTATCAAACTCAGTTGTGAACAGTTTTTTAGCGTGATGACGCTGGTTGACGAAGACGGATAGTGATGATTGTTTTGACCATTTTGTGTTCGTTCGTATTGATGTGACGAAGTTATCGTTGGTGAGTAAGTGCTTGGTGGACACCCCAACTGTGTTATGATGCTAGAGTTGGGCGGTGAATATAAGTTGTACGAATAATTTGGATAATGGCTTTCATATCGTGTCTCTCGTATTTCCCTTATTTCTCTTATCTCGCGGATTTCAGTTGTGTGAGGAATAGTGTGTGGTGGCGACGCAGAGTACACAGAAGGGGCACTAGGTGTAGGTAGTTGTTGAGGCAATGGCAGGAGTGAAGGCAGAGGAGTCAAATTTGAGCTTGAATCAGGACTGCAAGCGTTGCCGTACCTTTGACTTTTCTTGTAAGAATAGGCCATTTCCGTTGGCGACGACGGGGGTGGCGTAGCATTGGGTTGGCGACGGTTCGGATCATTATTGTTTGTGTCTATTCTGTTGCCTGTGAGGATAGTTTCTAATATTCTTGTGTCCGGTGGCGAGTACCTCATAAATGCCGGTTGTGGTGATGGGGAAATTGTGCCGTCTTCATAATATGGTTTACTTATTGGCAATACGGTATTTTGTGATGACTCAAGAACAATAACTGTCGATGTAGCTGGGTCACGACGAGGCGGGGATAAATTCTGTGGCAAAGTATTAGGAACTTCTTCGGCAATCACTAATCCAGCGTCATTTTCACAGTCCATGTCTTTGTGGTTTTGATATTGATATGCCCTAGGCATTTTTATTTTAACTTTTCTGTATTCGTTGCGATGCATATCCTGATCCGTCTTATGGACTATTACTGTTTCTTTGGGTTCATTAGTTTTGTTTGAACAATCTAGAACGTAGTTGTCTACATCGGAGTCACTGGAGTCCTCAGGAGGTGTAAACTCATCATGGTAGCCGTTGCTATGATAACCTTCGTCCGATCGCACTGATCCGTCATTGGGGGTGAGCTGATGTTCGTATGGTGGTCCACCGCAGTGGCTTAAACATGGAGATTTACTTCCAAGTTTTTCTTGATGAGGAGCCATCGGCGAAGGTCCGCGCATGTCGCGTAAGTGTTGATTCTGAGCTGGGGATCTATTTGCTTGAATTCTAGGGTTTTCTAATTGATGTATAACCAACTGTGAAGTGCTTTCCTTATGCTGATGAATAATGAGAGTAGGATTTTCTCGATGACTTATTTTGCTGGGTACCACATTATTTGGCGATAAAACTGATTGTTCGATTATGGGATTGTCTGCTTTGCTGTGTATAATATTGGTAGAAATATCAGTTCTTACAACAGTCCTTTCGTTTTTGCTGGTACACCTTGGTTCTTCACGAATTCCGATGTTTTGGCTGTCATGAAAAGATTTGTCACTTAATTCGCGTTTTCGGCGACGATTCGGAATTTCAACTTCTAAAAGTTCTTTAGCGTTTGTCAAGCCAAGAACGTATTTCATGTGGTTGAAGGCAATTTCAGGATGTACAGGTGCGGGTGGCAAACCATACGCTTTTTTAATAGTTTCTTCTTTGCCTGGAATTTAAAATTGCATCTTAAAAATTGTGCACAAGTAGTCAGGACAGATATTATGACATAAATATTTTGAGCCCAGAAAATAGTATGTTTAAAAATATTACTCACAAAAATACTTACAAATAGAATATGTGGCTCTTTCCGGATCTATATCGTACCCCAACCTGGTTGCAAAGTCTTTACAGTACCACACCATGAGCTCTTCATTAGGCATTATATCTCTGAAAACAAACGGATTTGTTTAACACCAGAGTTACAGTGTTTACACAGTTTAAATAAATACACTTTCATTTAGAGCAACAGTGTTGTGATGTGTAAATGCGTTGTGTTGTGTTCTGTGCAGTGTTATATGAGCGTACCTGATGGTGTAGAAGTATATGTGCTCCTGATGCTGGCACGCGACGAGATTCATCACGGACAGCGAGTACGCGGACGCAACGTACCGCATCCAGTTCGCCACGCTCGTGTCAGACCCGTCCAGGTAATAGTAATCACTATCTTTAAATATCTGTAATAAATATAAATAATTATTATATAGCTCCCTTGTCGAGTAAAACACTTATGTCGTAACGTTGACTAGTTAGCTCTGCACTTATAATTATGCACGGACACATAGTAAATTGAGTTGTAGCCAGTTTGGTATATAATTTGCTGGGTCTATGAAAGCATACACCAAACATATGATATAGAGGCACGTGGCCAGCGTGGCACGTGCAGGATATTTACAGAGCGCGTGCAATTGATAACAACATGCTTACATTAATGTAATGTAGTGGGGAGTCAAGGACGAGACGCAGTGTCACTTGAGAGGTAGTATAGGACATAGAAGATAACGTTTTCTTCAATACTCGTTAACGTCTAGCACGTCTGATTAAGTATAGGATTTATAAATGATAAATTAACTTATATTCACTCATTATATTAAAATACTATTATTACTTTGGCGTCTAACAGATTTTTGCGGTAGCAAGCTAATAAAATGAGTTAAGATATATTGCAGATACAATATACTCGAATACATTTACTATGCGTCGTGATAGATTTATAGAAGATTGCATGCAACATCTACTAAGTGTACCTTCACCAGAGAAAAGAATACAAAGCCCAGTCTCACCTTAATGTTTCCATAAGTATGATGTCTGACAGTTTCTTGTACCTGGCCCAAAATAGAGAGGATATTGGTTAGTAGAAGAATACTGATAGTGCATATTGAGCTAGGAATATGAAGCTCGATTTACACTATTTTCGTACACTTTACTTGGCTTGACATGTTATAAAGTAGTTGAAATTGTGTGATGCCAAGCATATTTACAAAAGAGAAGCCTCAACCACATTAATGGATACTTAACAAGCAAAGAAAGGATATATTGATGAACATTTGTCGTCATCATCCAACACATTGAAAGTAAAATTTAACTATTGTTCTAATAACTCGTTGAACTTACCCTCCAGTAATATCTCCACGATACTTTGTCATTTGGCTTGTTTGGTGTTCGAGAGCCTTCAAAAGGGCCGAATCGGGTTCCTCGCGGAATCACACCTATGCTCCACACACCTTCAGTCTGAAACAGCAGCTCAGTTGTAGTGCTGTACTGTGTACATTACGTTACAATATGCTATCACTCAATTGGTTTAGTGGTACATACCGGTGTGTTGGGAGTGGATAATACTGCAGAGGGTCGTAGGGCCAGGCTGCGCGGGAGTGTCTTCTCGGCTCTATTGGGAGTGCCTTTTTCACACGGTACGTCTGGGACTATGTACACTGTGAGCCGTTCGAACTCTTCCTCGCGCATGCGCGTCACGTCGTAAGCGCCGGAGTCGGCCACGTCGGGGCTGCCGCTGCGCCCCACCACTGTTGTGCTTGGAACTTCTTCGCTGGTTGACTGTTACAAGGGCGATTGTTACATAAGCACGTATATTTATTTAATCAACTTAGAACAAACGATGGTTACTATTCAATAAGGATGTTATGCAATTCATTGAAAACGTAATAGGGTATTTTCTTTTATTTTTTGGATTGTCAAAGTTTTCTTATCGTACGCAGTATTTGTTTACAGTATTAGATGTATTAATAAAGTCACAGTGCACGTATTAATTATTTAAATGCAAATACTGAAAACTAGTTCACGTGTCGATTTAATGGCATCGTTGAGAATGCATTTTTCAAGCTCACACCCCTTTGCATGTCCTTCAATAGCTGTAAGTTTGAGTATTATTTTCAGAAGGAAAGGGTTCATATTCGCTAAGTAGGAAGCGAGTTGCGGCGTTCAATAAATGGGCGGTGCTACTACTGACCCAGTTTTGTGATAAGTGCGCACTTTCCACTGCGCACCGCCACTTCCCCTTTACCTATTTATATTTTCAGCAATTTTAACAAAACCTTTAAATACTCGCAAAATTAGCACAATCACCTTTATTCAACATATACCTACATATAGATAACATCGATAGCATAGTTACTTGTTAATATACTTACGAGTCTCATGTTGAATGTTTTTCCTTATTGTTTAGATCAAAATGTTCATTATTTTCTTCTCCGTATTGAAGTGGCTTGTACCTGAAAATAAATGAAAATAGGTAAATATTTTGTTTCGTTTAAACATCATTACGTACATAGGAGAGTAAACTATATCACACAATATGCTATGCATTTTATAGCATCTCGAGTGGCGGAAATAAACTCGACTTCGTACAATTTCACTTTTAGAATGTCGATATAGGATTCAGTATTACCATTACTATAAAATATGAATTAAAATTATTCCCTGCGTTGTTGACGCTACATTGAAGATTTGCCAATTTGGCAATATGCACTTGGAACACGGAACTGCGATTTGGTCACGTACTTCATAAAATTCTTTATACGCTATGTGTAGTCCAGTCCAGTGTTATTAAACATTATGTTATTGACATAGTTATTGTTCCTAATGATTGTTAACATTGTATTGTTCTATATCTTTGCAATGGGCCCTTGCATCGGGGTCTAGTTTTAATTACGTACTTTGTGTTTTGTAAAGTATAATAAATAGGTGCCTAATAAAGTAATAAAACATTAGGATTTAATACTTGGAGTAAATATCCATAAAATTTTCGTATGAAGCAAAACAACCCGTCAAGTATGTTCAGTGAATAGTTATATAATTACGATGACTGATATTATGTTAGTAAATGGTAATTAAACGAAACCTTGAGTTACGTAATGCAATGCCACGGTCGAAGAACCTCTTCGATAAAAAAGAAAGCATTATTATGAAAACCAGCTTACATTTGAATGTCAAATGGGCGCGCAAGCGCCGCCTCGCGCCTGCCTCATTTTTATGTAAACATACAGCGGTCCTTTAAAATGCATGTCTCGGGGATTTGTATATCCAGCTATATTTTGTATAGACTATGGCGCCACTTAATATTGCTTATATGTATGTACAACTATTGAAATATAATTTTTATTATAATGTACAAACATAGCGAAACTTTAAAATTTATAGCAAAACTATCAACTTGAGAACATAAAATACCTCATTAGGAAATATATTGATTATAGTTGAAAGTAATCTAGTCGTAATAAGGTGAAGTTATAATATATACTAATATTATAAATCTGCAGAGTTTGTTTGTTTGTTTGAACGCGCTAATCTCTGGAACTACTGGTCCGATTTGAATGATTCTTTCAGTGTTGGGTAGTCCATTTATCGAGGAAGGCTATAGGCTACATATCATCACGCTATGACCTATAGGAGGAAAGCAGTAGTGATATTTCTAGCAAATAAGAGGAAATTTTGTTCGTTTTCGTGGTTCGATTGATTGATATTCTAAACTGATAGTCAGAATTAAACATTTTGACCGCCATTTTAAAACGTTTATGCACCCGGGCGGAGCCGGGCTCGACCGCTGGTTATTGATAAAGTGATAAAGAACTGAAGCATAAACATAGTATCATGAGACAATATTGCATAGCATATGATTATAAAACAACTGAGAGTAATAGCTATCGTTAATTAGCATAGAGTATAAAGTATAATATAGACTATAGATATATAAAATTGCGTAAGGGTATGTTTGAAGCGCGGGCGCCGATCTGTGCGTAGCGACAGGCGACATCCGACAAGCGAACTGCACGTGACCGCGACTGTTGCGCAATGTGTGCGCACTCCGCACTCCGCACTCCCCCGCATGCTACAACACGCACGCGATTTGAGCTCTGACACATTCGAGCTACAATCTTACTATTTTATGCACTAATTTTTCTTTTCATGAAGAAAAGCCATAAACGCATAATTAAAGCCATTTACGTAAAAAAAAAATACAAAATTTAAAAAATTGCCGTAGCTACTCATTTGTAATAATTAATGTTATTAATCAGTTAGGCACTTTCTATGGATAAGAGTTGGAATACGTTGTAGTGTTGCGGTAGAGAGCGCATGAGTGGCTGAGCGGCGCGGTGCGGTCCGGTGTGGCGGCGCGTGGGCGTCGCGCACACGAGGAAGCAACCTTGGCGGCGCGGCGCATGATGCGCTTGCACTTGAACTTGCCCTTTAACTACACACCACGTTACATTGCGCCTCGTATCACAGCTATTGACGATCGGTATATATTTAGTCACGCGTATTGTTGCAATACTCCCACGCATTCATTGTACAACTAATTACGTATGAATTAAACCTGTTTGCACTGTTCCCACTTATGACACGATTAAGCATAACACAAGAAATATTGAGAAAAAAAATAACACAATTTATTTATGGCTCTCGTGATTTGAATCAAGCCGCTTTATTTTGGTGATATACTGTCTGTATTAAAAAATATATTCACGCTGTTTTATTAATATTTTCCTGATTTTTATAATTGTTATAGTATCATCCCCAATCCATATTAAATATGTGTGGTATTAGCTAAATGTAAAGTTTTTTTTTTTTCAAAGAAACAAGCGTTTATTACTTATTTAGGTAAAGATATTGTAGTGAACTGTAAAACTTCGTCATATAACTTATACACAAGATGGTTATGCAACTAATGTGATTTTGATTTGATACAGGAGCTATAATATTGAACGTGTATGTACAAAAGTGCAACGGGAACACTAACCTTGCAGTCTAATAATAATTGCAATACGTAGATATTTCCTCTACAAATAGACGATAGTACCTATGGAGGAGATAAAGATTGTTATTGACGAGGTCCCGGTAGTGCTAATATAGGAAAATTTTCGGCTTTTATTTTATGGTCGACACCCGCTTTTTACGGCTGTAAATTGATGAAAATGTTTAAATGTATTAAATATAGTTTCCGCTACTCTATTTTTTTTTTTATTATTTTAAAACTGTATTAGAAATTAGTTTTGTTATATATTGTTTTTACTCTGTGATGAAGCAGTTTTACTTATCGAACATTAATTAATCGTTAATTATTTGTGTTTTTAACAATTATGTTATTTATAACTGCAACTACTTTAGGGCATAGATGTATATAGTAAAATGGATAGGTTTTAATAATTTATTCGTCAAAAAGCTTATCTTTTTGTTATAACTTTTACACGAATTTATTAATTTCGATGTAAAGATTTATTATTACTTAAGACTAGATAAATTCCAAGCTATTTAAATATTAAGTTCTAGAATTCAAGTGCTTTGTCCTTGTTCATAATGGAACTCATAAAAAACAACCCACTTAAAGATTTATTTCAGTGTATTTGTAATACACTGTATTGGAAAAGAATTACTGAATTAATGGCATTGAGATTTTTTTTTAAAGTCTATTGCAATTGCACTAAGCAATTGTTTAAAATTAGCATGAAACATTTGAAATCGTAATATAGAACGTAAATTCACTGGAATTATGGCTTATTTACTTTATCTTCTATTATAAAAAAGTAGTTACACGCACTATATTATAAAAAATACTGGCAGAGAAGTAGATTGAAATAGGCAACTTATATTATGCATATAAATGATACTTAACTACCAGGAAATAATTATACAATAATTAATTGATAGCAGCCATTTGATATGAGGAGGATTATGGAAATATACATCAAGGAAATATAACATAAACAACTAACACTTAAACAAACTACAGAGATACAGGCATTTACAAAACTATAATAACCGAAAATGAAATGTTCACATATACTTCTAATATTTTCTGAATAATAAAAACATCATACTTACAACAATGGATTTCCATTGTTCATTGCATTCTTGATATACAATTTTTAAAAGTTAAAAGTTTACTGTGATTAAACGCGGATGTTATTGTCTATGACGATGAACTCAAGAGCGAGTGTACGAGGAGCAACGTCGAGCGACTTGAGATACTCGAGGAGTATCCGGAGCACCAGCAGCGGAACGAGAGGCCGGAGCCGGCGGGCCGCTCTCATGTCGGCGCGGCGGCCGAGCTGCGTCCCACACAGCGCAGCAGCGGCGCCGGACTCGCCGCCGCGGCCGACCCAGCGCACCCACACACTACCACCACCGCTCCGCGTGCTCGCCGCCGGAGCGCGATGCGCATTATGCAACGCCAGCCGCGCTGCGAGTGCCGACCTGCCCCACGTCTAGCCGAGCAGCGCGCCGCACTAACCCGCGTCCCGCCGACGACGCCGCGCGCTATGCCCACCGACCTACATGCACTTTTACGACGCCGAGAATGCAATCGACACACATATTCGCGTCTCGTTTCGATAAACACATAGACGACGAAAGCGGCCTGTGACGGAGAATGCGGACGAATTTGACAGTAAATGCAGTGAGGACGTCACGTTCGCGCCCGCCACGCTCTTACGGGCGAAGAGCGGGACGACCAAGTGCAGCGCGGCCGCGGGCTGCATTCAAGTTCATTACTTCCGTAGTGTGGCGAGCGAGCGCGGCGCGCGCCGCGCCGTGACCGTGCTCCCGATCGCACAGCCGACTGCCGGCCGCCGCGCATCGCACCGCCGCCGCTGCATACAGCAATCGCGGCAACTACCACTGCACCGCCTATCTTATAATGCTATATTGGCCAAATATTGATAAAGGCTACAAATAAACATTTTTGTCATATTGTGACGATTTACGGTTTACGAATCGATCCTAATTTGGCCCACAACTTACACTACTAACTACTGCTAATTAAGATGCACATTTCATTCATCACAAAGAATAGTACGAATATGTCAAATAGGTACATATAAAAAAAAATAATGATATAGTTGTGGAATGCCAATTTGTTTCGGGTTTAAAAAGAGTTGATGAAAATAAGTTAAAAACAAAGTGCGGCCGAGTGGCGTGAGAACAGCAGCGAAAGCCGTGCCAGGGCGGGCGGCGTTCGCCTGCGCGCCTCCCCGGAACACGCTTTCACTCTCGCGGGTCGTCGACACAGCATGCATGCACCCTTACTCACTATTCTCGTTAACATCCCGACTAAAAAAACTAACTCTACACTTTTTACGTTTTCTACTAATTTCCTACGCGTACCATTATGACTGGTGAATGCGAGTAATTCTGGAATGGAACCAATTTTTATGTATTTTGGGTGACTTTAAAATGCTCAATTAGTAAAAACATATGGTAAGGGTCTCGGTGTTCTGTCGGCGTAGACTCGCCGCACCCTGCCACCTACCATTATCCAATATTGATTTCACTATTTACGGCCTGTAATCTGTTAACAACTGCAAACTGCTCTAGCTGTAAAATAAATTTCTACGCGTCTGCTGCAGTTCGAGTCTAAAGTTCACTTCTATCCAGACAGATTGAATGCATTCTAGGCATAAGTAAATACTTAAGGCTGTCTGGGTGTAATTTTTGTATAAATCTAGGAAATAGAAAATAAAAATTGTATAGCTTGTACGAGTACAAAGAATGGCCATCTGAAGACCTTTCTGACCTAATATTTTTTGATTGGAATGACGAAATTACATTTAGCACCTTGGGGTTGGTATTTGCACAAATGATACATAATTGCTATACATTTTTTTCCTGGTTAATAGTCAAGTTGATGAATATCAAATTTTAGGGATTGTCGTGGAATTTACACAAGATTCCAAGAAAAATGATTGTGCGATACACATGTGTGCCATGTACTCAATTCGTTTGACGACCTACCGAAACATCTCGCAGTTGCCAACCACCGCGATCTACCCCAACGACTGGCTCAATTCAGGCGCGTGTCGTCTACAATGCACGTTATAGTTTCAGGGCTTTACCAACTTTTACACAATGCTCATAATGCCGTGTTCCGCTTGTCCAACTCGGTTTTCATAATAAGCACCTTTCTGATTTTAACTATATGAATACGTCGAAATATAGACTACTTGTCGAATAATAAAAATTTTGTGATTTTCAGAAGTGGGCAGATTTACTTGACTATTATTCATTTATTAACATAATGATATTTTTTACGATTTGTGATGGTAGGTTTGAAAGCAACCTGGTTAATAGATATCGAAATACATTTCATAAAAGTATTCATTCATGTAATATGTATAAGTTTGGAAAATCACCACGAATGTCGGAGATAAACTCGATATTTGTTTGATGTTATTTAACTAAACGATGCATAAAAACAATTACTAATAAAATATTAAAAAATAAACTACTATACTGTCTTTTGAAATATTTAGAAAAAACTGCATGTAAATGTACACATGTGTACATTTGTGAAATGAAATTATCCGATTGCCGGTCAATTAGAGCATGAAAAGCGAAGCGCATCAAAGAAAATGCAGTTTTCCAGTAGCGTCGGAGGCTTGAGCGGTATCAAAACAGTGAATCTTCCGGGGTGAACGGCCTCCTCCGTCTCGTCCCACTGCGCTAGCCCCCGCCGCCCGGCGTCGCGCGTCCCGCTCGCTCAGCCTGCCGCCGCGCGCCGCCGACACAGCCGCGCGCGAATAAATCGCATGGTGTGCCGAGTGCCGCGCCGCGTGCCCGTGTGCGCACCGCCACTGTGTGCGCTCCGATATGCGTTTACTGTGCGAGTATTGGGAGCAGGGTCGTTGACATCCTCACCAATTTTCTTCAGCCTTATTATGAAACCTTCAGCTATCTATCATATTACATTTTTTGCAAACACTTCCGCCTTGTTTTTATTCTTGTATGATTTCCGTTGATTGTACTTAATGACGGTACTTAAGCTTAGTTTACCTAAACCAACTATTTTTGAAAATGTGTATTTTGTCTGCATATTACTCAATAATTACTGTTGAGTATTTAACAAAACAAGATGATGCCTTATAATGTACCTACCTAATATAAATTTCCCTGAGGCCAAGAAAACACTAATATTGTGATTAAAATTATTTCCATTGTAACTACTAACTATAACGGTCTAATAATATATTATTTGGAAAATACGCCTGTTTTCATACAAAATATTTTTTGTCTACGCACACATTTCTAGAAATATTTACATTTTGGAAAACCTTAACTAAAAATGGCAACATTCCGTGTGGGTGTAAGTAATGGCAGAATGGGCACTATTGATCCTATAATAGACATGGTTCACGTATATTTGTGGAAGTGCTGATACCCGCAGTGCAAACTCGATTTCCCCCTTCTTGGGGTAGGCTTCAATACTCATTCATGATTTTTTCCCTCTCTCACAGGGTGCGGGCGCATAGTGCGCTCCCTGTCGCGGTACTTCCTTGTTGATACCGCTATATACGCGCATGCACTAGACCTAGCCCAATGCAGCGAATTTTGCGTAAGGTCGTTGTCCTCTCCTACATCTGTGTTCCTTCTATAGTACTTGTAGCTGCACTTGCGAACATACGGATAAATCAAGCTTAATTTCTATTTAATCCCCAGACGCGATGGCTCGCCTGACGGCTTCTCGTTAGGGGAGGAAGTTTTGTAATTGTCACTTATAGGAAAATGAGGCGCAATAAAATTTGTACTTAATGTCGTTGCGACGGTGAAGGTTGTTTTACAAATTAAAAAAGAACTTCTTCACAAAAGGGACAAACTTATGGGTTTATGGCCAATTAAAGGACAATAGAGTAAGAACGTTTTAAAGCCATTTGCACAAATTGCATTACTGTAGCAAATTTTTACGTTTTTTGCTAATTCTAAAAAATGACAATAGCTAAAGCAATATTGACGGAGTGCGAGTCATGGAAGGACTGCAGATATTACTGCAGGCAAATAAAAAACTGATTGTTGTATGTTGTCAGTTATTTAGTTTTATTACTTCAAGCTAAAAATTTTAACTGATGTTTTACTTTTATACTTTTCGCTTGGCGGTAATTCGTTGAGCAAATTTAATAATAACTTACATTGTTGTAATTTTTTTGTTGTCCAGAGCGATTGTTCGTTTTCTGAGAAATATAACTGGGCAGCGTTATTCGGAACATGTAAGTAATAGATAAATTGAGTGCACAGAGGTGTGAAGTACTAGTCTAGAATGTGCTAGGGTCAAAAGCCGCGTAGTATGTCAGCGTTTAGTATTCCGTGAGCCCGAGCTCGGGCCGGCTAACGGGACCGCTCGCCCGTCTACACAGGCCTTTACTTTCATCGATCGAACGAACCGCATTGACGGTTTACTTTCCTTTGTTAGTTTTTGGTACTGCCTATAAATGTTATGCTTAATATTGTTACAATAAATTATATACCGAGGTTTATTCAATAGTATGTTTATAGCTGGCACGAATTCATATTCGTCATTTCACACGACCGTGCATTGTTAAATAATAAAGAGATTAAATACCGGAGATGGAACGGCAAGTGTTTGGTAACCGCAGGTAGAGTCGCACAAAAAACAGAGGACAACGGGCCCTATAGGGTCCCATGTACCGTTAGATCAATTTGAGGAAGTCGTCCACTAGAAATATGATATCACTGCTCTTAAATCGTGATTTTATTACGGGACATATGTATTAACATATTTTTGTTTATATTCATACATAAACATTTTGGAGATGGCTTGAAATATTATTGCATGTAAGCAATTACTCTAAAACGAATACTTCTAAGTCTTACATAAATATTCATACTTTCCCGAACGAGGAATAGCTTCAAAATATGATTTAAAAATATATATCATACAGAGTCAAATTAGATTAGATATCAAAACTTGAAATATTTTATTAGAAACCAAATGTCCGCAATCCTTTTCTTTTTTTACTTTAGCTTATCAATGAACTTCATATCTGATGTATGGCGTTGTATAATAAGATGTAGCTGGAGAATACAGGTGTAGATAGTTTATTTGTTGAATACTTCGCGTAAAGTTGAATAAATAAAGTTGTGCGAGGGTGACAACAATGAATGAACATTACGCGCCGCGTTTGAATATGAGTATGAGGCATGGTGCGGTAACCGTTCGCTAGTACGACCGGAAGGATCACGACACACATTGTTCCTATGTGCATGTGGGCCACACCGCCGTGTCATCAATACCTTTATAATACACTCATGTTTATTGCAATTTATGGACTGTTATTATTGTTCCTGCGATTTCAATGATTGTTTATAACGGTCTGGTTTTCAAGAACTGAATTGACAACGTATTGAACAGTTCCTCCTTTAATCAATGGACGCTTATAAGTGAATACCCTATGGTAAATGTAGTAATGCAAGGATACTAGATTTGCATAGCATCATCATATTTATGCCATATATTCAAATCAAACCACGTAAATATATTGTACTGTGGTCTATATATTATTATATATAATGTATTGATAATTATTTTTAATTCAAATGGTGCGTAGATCAAATGTTACAAAACTGTCATATATTGTTTTGTTAACCAAAAAAAGTTAATCTGCACCCATTGTCACGTGGTCAAGTGTACGCACTGCATTATAAACAATGTGCGCACATGAGCGCCCTATTTCAGCAAAGGTTACTTACGTCGTAGAGTTACTCAAGCAAGAAAAAGGTTATTACATAATGGGTGCGTGTGCGCCCGGGGCACGATACTGAGGTACCGTTGCTCGAACAGGTTCCACACATTACTGCACCCCGCGCACCCCTCCCCCCCGCGTCTCCCGCCCGCGCCCTGCACTCAACATTTACTTTCTACTCATCGAGGACCTTGCCCGGCCAACTTCACACCCACACTACCAATAAACACATCAGAAGAAATTCCTACCATTTGTGTAATACTGATTCTTACATATCAACATGACTACGTACACATCATCAATTTATCACGAACCAGACGGAGTGACTATGACTCACAGACATGTAAAGGCTAGAAAATCTGTTCGTTTTTAACTCATTTTGGGAAATATGTCTGCGTCAGCATTCTTACTTCCTCTTATAATCTAATGTAATTATCGAACTCCGTTCTCTTTTTTAATTACTAGATACTGTTTCAAAGCTTATTACGTATTATGTAATTATATGCCCGTGTAAGAATATTAAGTAAACCTTTTTAAATATTGCATTGTAATACCTATATCTTCTCTAAATAAATGTAGTCCATATTGAATAAATAAAATGTTTTCATTGATATAAAAACAACTTTGACAATTATGTTTTTGTGTAAATAGGTTATGTGTTTTTCCAAGTAACTAAAGAGACATGTCGTTATATTGTACATACGTCACGGACTTTTGTACAAATCTTAACTGTATAAATTTATATTTACGCTCATTTTATTTTGAACTCTATGCCACACGGCAGAAACGCAAAAGTCGCATAATCGAAAGCGTCTCGAAGTGGGGCCAAGTTGCGAGCATGCGGTTCAATGACCGAGTTTTCACGAGTTTGACAGCCTTCTGTTATATCATCGGTCGTTGTCATTGTCATTGCCGAAACCGCGACCGGTGGCGGGCAAGCTAATTTGCAACTTTTGTGTTCTCCATTTGGTCCAGTTTCGTGTGCTCAATTTTACATTTTAAATTATTTTTTTACCTTTATCAACAGTGTTTGCGCTTCATGAGATACGTGAGTACATAATTATGCACGCATGGACATGTGCTAATTCGCGCTCTTTCATTTAGATCACAAGGCATTATCATATAATTTTTTAGCATTTAGAACACACTTTAACCACATCCGTATTCTTCCTTGAGCAAAAAAACAATAAATATTTCAGACTTTTGTGATTGCAAATTTTACATTGCAGTGATATAATATGCCAGATTATGACAATGTGGGTAAACAAAAAGATGAGCGTAGTATACAAAATAGTCGGAAATTTATGACTGCAAAACAAGGAAAACAAATCCAAAATATTTCAAAACAATGATGTCTGTGCTCATATTTGCAGTCGTGATCACGACATATATTTTTTTAATACTCTATATTGTACAAATCTAAGTAAGATAACATAAACCCAAATACCACTATTAAATTTATCCTAATTAAGTATAAAGTTAGTGCTAACTTACATCAGAATTGCTGCATCCTATATGTTAGTCCCAAATCCATTGTTTACCTCAATCAGTCAGGTTTACGTTAGTTGTGGGAGATACAGAAGTGACAAATGGCGAGCATGTGCAGCGTCATACCCGACCATGTATCCTCATCCATTTTACAATGCAAGGGGTGTATTACGTAAGCCTCGCATAGGTATATCACGTGTGCTAAATGTTAGCCTTGATTTTGAACTCGAAAAAGTTCAAGGCTCTGTTTTTGCAGAGCTCAGGCCGGGCCAACAACAATAGTTACGTTCGTGTGCGTGTGTGCGATCATAGACTCGCATGGTTTGATTGCTGTAATTATAGTCCAAAAAACAGAGCGATCCACCTCCATGATGTAATGTTCACTACGTTGTATAAAACGTCACATATTTCCACGCGGTTACAAGTAATAAGGTTACGATTACTTTTCTTTATTATTATGTACTTGTCAGACTGAATATGATCTTAAATATATTAGTTCCAAAATGTGCACACTTGGGTGCAATTTTATTTTGGGTGTGATTATCATGGTTGAAGGATTTCTCTTTGTAATATAATAAAATATTATTGTCATAAAATGAATTGCCATGAAAATCACACCGTATTGATTTGTGTAATAGTTAAGTTTCTATCCCTATACTTAACAATAGTTACATACATCACATCACATCCCATGTAAATTAATGTACAAACAATTCCATTAAAATTCTTATGCTCATTTTAGTAATCTATGTACTTATGTGGGTTTCATACTGATGAAAGGAACTGTTAGATAAATATTAAATTTAGTACAAGCATTATCCATTAAAATTTGATAATTAATAATAAAAATATACGTTAGATTTGTTTCAACTGAACGAAGAAATTAATTATTTCTTAAGCAGGATCCTAAGAAGCGCGTTGATGTCTTTTGATTGAACGCCTTTGGACAACTGTAATTACATTATACAGGTACTAAATTTCGCGGAAAACCATTTATAGAATAAATATTAATATATACTGACCATTCGTAGAATATATCGCTGAAGATGAATGTGTGATGAGTAATCCAAATTGAAAATCCTTGTAGAAATGTTTTGTTTATGTTTTCACTAACACTTAAAATTAAATCCACACCTCACAAAAACCGTCACTTAAAAATAATAAATTAAAAATAAGTCTTGTCTTGAGATCGTAGTTACTTTCAGTCTAGATAAATGCAAAACGTCACTTGAGTATCGTGTTTAGAGGGTCATGGTGATGGAGCGTAGAGCGACGCGGCGTGGCGCACCGACACCTCCGGATAACTGATAAAGTATAGCTCGGCTCATAGTCGGAGACGTCCTTCCTGCGCGACTACCATGTACAGCGTCCGCCCGCGCTCCGCCGCTCTGCCGCGCCGGTACCTGCGCCCGCGCAACACCGCTGCTCTTCCGTACTCGCCGCGCGCGCGGGTCAACGAACTGCTGCGAGCGAGCGAGACGCACTCCGCCACCTCCTCGCCACTCTACCCAATGCCATGGTCCATGCTGACATTCAATGTTTCCTATCTCGCACACTACCTAACTACAACTAATCAAAATATTACTCTTCATATTTTTGCAAGAGGTTACGATTCATTTTATCAGTTCGAATGTTATGCGCGATAATCCAGCGCGCAGAAACTTTTTACTTGATAACGCTTTGGCAGTAGTCAAATAACTCTCAACTTCATAAAAATTCATGTATCGACGATTTATAGACGGACTCGTATTTTTTGTATCTTTGAATTAAATAACCTTTTATCATATTGTCGTTATCTTTATTCCCTACGAAAACAAAATTCAATAATATATACTGAATACCGGGTTAAGGTTTCTAGTTTAAGTTTCTAAGGTTGTAAATATTGCACAAATTAATTTCAGTTATAGGAGTGCAAATACTTATTGATAATAGTATTTGAAGCTCATATATATAGTACATGGCTAAAATTAAATAAGTAAAATAATATTTAGTTCTGATTTAAGAAATTTCTGGAAGCTTTGGCGGAAATGCATAACGAAAAAAATACAATTGAAGCTATAGTTTCAAATAACCAAAAATGAGTTAAAAAATATAAATAAAAAATTATTAGTCTTATAATATATTTTAGATATTTCTATGGTATGTAAGTCCACCAACCCGCATTAGGCCAGCGTGGTGGACTATTTGGCTTAACCTCTCTCAATCGTAGTGTCGATTGTAGAAGAGGCCCGTGCCCTGCAGTGGGACGTATATGAGCTGATAAAGAAGAAGAATATATTTTAGGTCACATCATTGATATAATAAAAATACTTAGAAAATGTGTATTCTTGAAGTAACCGTTTAAACAATTAATTTTCTAACTGAATTACATCAAGGTTATATGTCTTTACACGTAAACGTCTTAAATCATCCACGTTTTTTTTTCACATAAAGGACTGTGATTTTTCGCTATGATTCTGAATGTACTGTCACTTTACATTTTCTAGGGGAATAAAATTGACGTAAATAGTAGGAGTGACGTCGCGTCATACATATTTCATTTTTTGGACAAGGAAACTAATAATGCCACTGTTTTATAATTAACATACAGGTATAATGGTTGCCTGGAAGAGATCGCTTTTAGCGATAAGGCCGCCAATTGTTCCACCTAATGTACAGTTGCTTCTTATTTTTATTTTTTGTTTTGTGGTGTAATAATAAAGAGTTTTATTATTATTATAATACTCAGATTGTTACCGAAAAATTAGTCGGGTGGTAGGTTTAGTGACAATAGGCACAACGAAATTAAAACATTTGCAAAAAAATAACGCACCAATTTTTATGATGTTTTAAATATCATCGTGTCTGAGTGTTAATACACAGTTTATGCTAAAATAATAATTTAAGCCCTTGCGTACCATAGCATTATTATAAATGAAAGGAAGTATTTTTTTTAGGAAAAACAATGCATTTATCACTTAAAAACGACGAACTCAAAGAAAAATACTTTTTTATAGTTGAATTATGTCTGAAATCTAATACTGTTTCGTTTTTGGTCGCAATCTGGATATATCCTTTATAGTGGTGATAACATTGTTTCCTAATACTGTCTAAACTCTAAAGTGTGTAAAGGCCATTATTCCAGTAAGGTAGACTAACTAACGTAGTTTCATTCAATGGGGTCACAAGACACGAAAATGTTGTGCTCATATTATTCTATACATTTTTTTCAATTTGCTCTTGATTTGTTTATTTGAGGCTTTGAATCTGTAAGATTATTTTAGAGAAAAGTTGTTATCAAATTGTTCTTAATCAAGTTGTAAATCCAAATAAATATTAAGATGCATGGTCAATAATGTGGTATGCATAACAATTGCAAATTGTACTCCATTAAAGTTACTTTATCATGTTGTACTCAACAAGTCTTTGACAAAACGTTGATAAGAATTCGATTACCGGCTTTAAATAAGTATAACCTTCTTCAGTAACATTTTTCGTCTTACAATAACGTGATTTCTGATTCACTCTTAATGAGTAATTTATATAGATAAAATGATATCAACCTAAATATGTTTATGTAAAAAAAAGATAATATTAGAGCTAATGTTTATCCTTTCAATTGTTTCACATATTAATTGTTGAAGGAAACGTCATAATGTAACCTGAATAATAAAAAAAGTAAAATATGTAAAGTCCTCCGACCCATAAAAGGTCAGTGTAGTGGATTGTAACCTAGGTTCTTTGGGTTAGATTAGATGGATTTATTTATTCATAGAATATGGATTGCATGTTCTAATAGTACGACCATTGTACTTTGAAGAAAGATTTTTTTCAACGGTGCACTTCTTATTGTGAGAGATGATTAAATTGATATAATTTTTAATATGTTGTTCTGGTGGCACCACTCCACAGTTGCAGTCAAATTTTTATATTTCGTTTAGCTCGATATTGTAATTATAATTTACGTATTATGTTCGTAGAATCTTCTGTAATATTACCACAAACACACTTTTCTAAATATGACTAATTGAGCACACGCTCAGTTTACAACTTATACAGTATGATTTATTAAGAAAATGATAAAATAAAACAATAATGAAAAAAATAAAAGATGTATTGGAAATTCAACTTGTCCATCGTATTTAACATTTAAAAAGCCCAAGTTAGCACCTAATAACAATACTTCCTGCGAAAGATTGTCCCATTAGAGCTAAAAGGATTACAAATAATGATCATTCGCATAATGGTGTTGACAGTAGCTCGACTTACTACGGTATACATAATTAAGTATTACATGTAGTAAGCCACTTTTTATTCTACGTAAAAGATAAGCAGTGAAATGATGAATGTGTAATAAAAACCTGAAACCTGATTTTACTATGAATTAATTTATCAAGAACATGAGTTTGTATTTAAATTCTACTGTATCTTTTAACGAAAATTTTCGACTAGGTAAGGCACTTTTTGCCATTATATAATATTGTCCATCAAACTATCAGATACAACATTGTTTGTGCATTGTACAAACGTATCCGCAAAATCAGATTCGCAATAAAAACCACTTGAGATTACCATTGAGTTAGACTAATTTTACAGTTACATAAATGCATTAAAGAAATGTGGAACATCTGATCAACAACAAAAAATGTATTATGTAAGAGCATTCACTACCTGAACCAATGAGTTTGATCAAAAGATTTGCCCTACCTGCCCAACCCTGTTTTTTTAAAAGGGTAGCCGTTATAATGTTCATGTTAAAAAGGTAACGGTTCTTCATCCACCCAAACACACATTGCGGGGACAAAACACAATGATATAGAAACTATTGCGTCCACTGCTCTTGTTTTGATGTGCGATAAAGTAGAGGAAACTTCGCAGGCGTATCGATTTAAACAAAAAGTTAAAACCCACATGTATTGCTCCATGCGAAATATTTATATTTAATCGTATATTGTAATGAGTATCTATTATTTAAGTTTAAGAAAAGAAAAATAAAGTTACATCCCTCAGACCCGCATACTTTCATTATTCACTTTTTTGTGAACAAAGATGGAAAGAAAGAGTTTTATTATGCAGTAGCTAAAACTGTAAAAGCGGTGGGTTCTTTTATTGACTTTCTTTGTATTGTTCATTGACTGGCCACCCTCAGGGTGGAGAATTAGGTTATAAATCGTTCCGCTTTCTTAATGATTTACAGCTTCAGTAGCACTGTACACTGAGGGGTGAGTTTTGTTTCTCAAAGCTGCTTAGCATATTCATTTCAAATGGCAAAAAACGTTAGAAACATTTCAAATCAGGTTTAAGACGCTTCAAACCGCCAGCGATGTAAATAGATTATTAGAAACATCTAACAGAATGAAGCGTGTATATAACAAAGTTAAAAAAAAGTAAATGTCCAAACTGGCCTGTTGGAGTTGCCCCTCCATCGGCAGGATGCGATCAGCGATTTGGGAGCAACGTCCTCGACCTTGAAACTAGATGAACTTACGTAACCGTCGCCGCTCGAGGGCACGAAGCCTTCGCCACCGAATTATTCCTCGAGTTTTTGCACGTCCCGCCAGATTATATGCCTTTATGTATTCCTCTAATAGTGTATTTTGGATTTATGACCTTGGGGGTTGTGGTTGGGTGGTCATCAACATTGGGTGATGTATACGGAGCAGCGTCAGCACATATTTGTCACAAATGAAGCCACGTGTTCGCCACGCGGGAAAATACCCCATCTCATTTAAATATGTAAACGGTTTAAATTCAAATTATTTTCCGGACCGAAATTTCGTATTAAGTGAACATAGACGCATGTTTGCAGAGTCAATGAAATTTAATTAAGTGTTTTATTGAATATTATGATATTTAACCCTTAAATGTTTTCATACAAAATTATTTTATTTTGACCACTTACGGTTTATAATTATATGTTTAAGTCTTAATCAAAATAATATTACCAAGTAAGTAATATTACCAAGTATTTTTTTTTATTCAAACTTAGTAACTCTTGAGATATTATTACTTGAGCTGTCTATGTGTGTGGGTGAATCAATTTGCAGTAATATGCTCTACAAATATCTATAAAGATTAGTATTTAATAGAAAAGTAAACATTTTTATATTAAATAGTGAAATTTTGAATAAAAAAACAACAAACGTATTTTTTAATATTCTCTAATTAATCTCTGCGGCTCAAATATCATATTATATTATGCATATCATCAACATTGCAGCATTTTGATATTTCTTAACGTTAATAAGAAAAACTTGTGTAGTGAACAAAAGCTCATCTATTCGGCAGCAGTTTTTAAGCTGCAAATATATGAGACGTTGAATCGTAGTTACATCCTTATATACTTAAATTTAGCATGGAATTGCTAGGCTTGATGATGTCATAACCGAAAGAAGGAATGCACAAAAAATCCATTGTGTAGACTCGTGAGACTACCTAGCTGAATTCGACGAGCGTTGAACTCTTTTGAGTGTTGGACAGAGTCAATGGCTGCTATTAGCCATTTCGTGCGAATGGTTAACTACATTTAAATTGCTTTTACTAACAATGTATTTGCGCATATGTTTCTGCCACATATTCTGTTTGTATGCTGGATATTTCACGGTGTTTAAGATTTGTTTAATTAATAAATAAAATTATTTGAATATTGTCACAGGTGTTTTGTATTTATTATTCAGTCATTGGTTTCTTAGTCATGTGAAACAAATATATCTGAGAAGCTCTGTTAATGTTTAATATTTTTTGTTCTTTTTAAAATATTCCTAATATTTTAGCGACCACCGTACACAAAAGTATAAAATCCACCATCGTGACGGACGCAAGGGTGTCACGTTTATATATTGGTTTCAGCAATGCATCATAATTATGTTGACTGATAAGAAATTATTACTTCTTCCATCTTCCATATAGATACTCGACTTGAACTATTCTGCACTTATCTTCAAATGCATTGTAATAATGATATGTAATGATATGTCAGTATCCATAAAAATAGTTCCTGACGTATCATATCTATACGTACATAAATTAGCTATTAGCTGTATTGTCCACTCATGCGTAGTATCTTCTTCTCAGTCATATGAAGGTGACTGTCAATAAATATTTGTAATAACGAATCACAATAAAATGTAAGAGTTATAAAAGCTGTCCTTGGGTTCCTAACACCGCTTAAGATTTGTTAGTGTTCTATACCATTGGCCGGGATTGATAACTTACAGCCCTTTTCATGCATGGCCGCACTTGAATGTTTTCAACAAGATAAGTCACTCCTCAACTTAAATTTTAATTCAAAGGACTTATAAGAAGAAGTTTATTTTAATAAAATTACATTTAACAATTTTATAAAACCTGTATGTGGAGAGATATATTACAATATCTGTTGGAAGAGGAAAAGCATTAAAAACTAAGTAAAACATACTTGGAGTATGATCGTAAATTATATTATTTCACGGTATTTAAAACGAGATTTTAAAAATAAACTTATCGCACTTTAGTGTTTTATAATAAAACTAGCGGCACGTCCCGGCTCCGCCTTAGTGAAAATACACTTTTTTAAAATATTCTATAACCTATCTTAAGTAGGGATAATTTAGAATTCTAATAGCGAAATAATTTTTCAAATCGGTCTAGTGATTTTAGAGCTTATTTAATGCAAACATACAATCAAATCTTTACTCTTTGCAAAACAACTCAAAAAAATAATAGTTAAAAAAAACTAAAATACACGCTTTAATAAGATATACAACTAAAAAAGTAAAAATAATTGATACTGAATTTAAGATAAGAAAATGGAGTAAAATACATATATTTTATTGTTACAAAGCGTGGGGTGTTTACAACAATTACTTATCCTCCTGCACCCCACGCTTTGTAACAATAAAATATATGTATTTTACTCCATTTTCTTATATTAAATTCAGTATCAATTATTTTTACTTTTTTAGTTGTATATCTTATTAAAGCGTGTATTTTAGTTTTTTTTAACTATTATTTAATTGTTTTGACTAAAAACATCCATTTGCGGATGTATTTCCAGTCAATAACGCCATCTGTTGGTCAGTAGTAACATTTGACACTTGAAGAATACAATGTTAACGCCATCTAGCGATGAATAGTGCAAACATGCATTATTGACGTGATCACGCCATCTATTAGTCAGTAGCAAATTATGTTCATCTATACGCCACCTAGTGGTCAATAGCAATGGTCATCAATTATAAGAATAATTAATCCTGGCGAATTTAATCAGGATAATAATTATACCGGGTATCTCAAGACTGCTACCGAAAACGAAACCGGGTGGTAGTTTTAGTGTCTACAAACACAATGCAATTAAAAATTTCGCCTAGAAACGCGACAATTATTTTTTATGATTTTTTAAATATCGTAAGTTTTGAGTGGTAAATCCATAGTTTTTGCTAAAATAATAATTTAAACTCTTTTATACCTTAGAGAATTTATAAATAAAAGGGTATACACTATTATTTTAGGAAAAAAATGTATTTACCACCCAAATATGGCCATAGGAAAAAAATAACAAAAAAAAAAATTGTCACATTTTTTTCCAACTTTTTCTGTTGCATTGTATCTGAAGTCGCCTAAACTACCACCCAGCTTCGTTTTCGGTAGCAGTCTTGATATACCCTGTATATTTTAATCGAATTATTGTATTGTCATCGGTCTTTGACAGGTGTGCAAAATTTGAACGAAATCTGGCCGTTTAAAGTGGGTCAAAATCGCGCCCAAAGAAGTCGGTTACAAACAAACATACAGGTGAAGCTAATAAAAAGCGTGTAAAAAAAAAAACAGTCATTGACTTCTAAACTAGCGTAGCTGTGTTTCAACGACCAACCATTACAAGAAATTAACTTAAAACATGTACATAAATATATGATTCATTGTTGTATGTAAAACATAAGTTAATAATTTAGCATCGGTTTCAGTGACAAATAAGTATTTGAAGTTAATACCATGTTTGTTATGCGTGGTAAAACATAACCCGCATACAGAAAGGTTTTTGACATTCGCAAATGACATGGATAATGAACTTTAAATGGCAAATGACAAATTTGCATAATTGTCAAAATATATTGAACAATACCATGTATTTACAAGAAATATTGTTACTTGTTTACAATGCGTTTTAAATGTATTTAAAGATTTTATGAAATAGGTATTTTTAACTCATCAAGGTGGCAAAAAGAAGCTAGATGCTTCCCGTTTCCAATAATTCGCTGTGCCTGGGGAGGTATGTTGTATGTTATAAGGTAAAAGTGAAGATTGAAAAGTATTAATTTATTCGAAGTGGGAGTGACACCGTAGCACGCCTATTTTGCGGTACGGAAAGGATTAGCTCTAATGGGACAAACTACCATTAACACATAAAAAACCGACGGAAAGTAAAGAGGCAGTAATAAAAGACCATGACCACCTATATTTTCTAAAAGTGTTGAAATCATATTTAAAACATAAACTCACGCCTTTTTCCCAGAAGGTGAGGCAGAGGTGCTATCAGGATATTCACATTTCGTTTTTTTTTTTTTTATTGCTATGAATGGCGAGACGAGAATGCCATTCGCGTGATGGTAAGCGATACGGGCGGTCATGAACAGTAGCAAAACCAAACAGTACTCTGAATTACAAAGCAATGGTTGGCATTCCACTGGGCTCGCCATTCTGAGACAGAAGATGTTAAGTCTCAATATGCTAAGCTTTGCGTGTTCAGTCCCACGATGTGATAGCTAGAAATGCCTTTCGCTATATCAACAAATTTCTGACTTCGGATTGATAATGAATAGAAAAGTCCTTTAAAACTGCGCAACTCGGGATTCAAAGCTGAGATCTCAGCGTTGTAATCGTACCATAGTACAATTGCGTCATCGAGGCTGCAGTTTCAAAAATATTTATAACTTATTAAATTCACTTAGGCGTGTATGGGCTATAGATTACTAAGATAGGTGATTTGCAATCATGTGAGTTGCTTTCTTCTGTAGCGGTTCTGTGCTTAATAAAATGTTCCTCCAAATAACATGATTTAAATTATAATTATTTGGGGGAGGCCTATGTTCAGAAGTGGATTTCCTGTGGCTGAGATGATGATGATGATGAAATTATCATAACGTAAGATTTCTTATCAGGCTGCTCATATAGATATCGGAATCACATAATTAAATGAGGAACAAAGATAAATTATAAGAAAAGAGGACCAATATAGTATCATCATTATCGTCAGTTACCTTTGGGGATGCCACTGCAAAGGATGAAGCTCTGCCATGGAAGTCAAGGCCATATTGGTAGGGTGTTGCTCAGACTCACTGCATCTCTCCGAACGTTTGGCGAACGCAGGATACGGTGTTTCAAACTTGGAACGCTGCTGATGAGTTCATTATTTAATTGTATTTTCTGCAAATAAAAAAATTACATTTATTTACTTCTTCGATAAGAGAACTATGTTACTGTTGTGCTCAATACTTAATATTTCCGAAAGTTTTGGGGTTGTGTTTGACGTCACCTAGGCGGTTGGTTTGACGCCAGCTGTGAAACGAGAGGCTGCGGGTTTGATCCCCGTACCGAGACAAATATTTTTGACGCCCATGAATAATTGTCTCGGGTCTGGGTGTTTGTGAGACCGAAAAGTCTCTCGTTGTTCCTGATACCCACGACTCAAGACTCGATCTTAGTGTCAGGACTGTGTATTAGGGCTATATATGTGACTATTTGGTATATGTATGTATGTATGTTTGTTTGACGTCACCTAGGCGGTTGGTGGTTAATTATTGAGTCAAATCTTTCTGTAAAATGCACCAAAAGTATGCTGCACCATAAATGTGGTGAATTAACATGTAAATCAAATCATAGTGCAGGCATTTCTTAACCACAACCCGTTACTTTAAAGTTAAACAATAGCTCATATTATCATGTTTTTCATCAAATTGACAATGAACAAACAAAAGAAAGAACTGATGGATATATTGTGTGACAGATGACATTATGATACATAAAAAAAACGTACAGAACGCGTTCAATCAGATATCAATAAGACCAAGAGCCCGAGGTCCTCAGACTTACGGCATTGACAGCCTCCGTGGCGCAGGTGGTTAGACGCTGCCTGTGAAACAAGAGGCCGCGGGTTCGATCCCCGCACCGAGAGAAATGTTTGTGCGGCCCACAAATATTTCTTTCGGGTCTGGGTGTTTGTGAGACCGAAAAGTCTCTCGTAGTTCCTGATACCCACGACACAAGACTCGATCTTAGTGTGGGGTCAGGACTATGTATGTGACTGTTGGGTGTTATTTATATTATCTATTATTATTTATTTATTTAAATAAATTGACAGCCTGCGCATGTCTCTTATATAGGTAGGCAATCCTTGATTAGGTGGATGTCAGTTATCTCAATGTCTCTGAGGGGTAACTTAATAAACTTTAGAGTCTTCAAAACATAATTATTGGATTTATATTTGGATTACGCAAAAATTATCATGCTTCCGATTTTCGTACAAAGCTCTATATTTATTTAAGCTCTATTTATATTATCTCTAGTTTTATATGTATTTTTTATTGGGTATATTTGTTTTTGTATTTATTCTCTATATTAAAATGAAAAATCAATTATCAAAACTCAAGGAAGAAACCATCATGAGTGTTGCTGCGTTTTGATTACAAAAACATAATAAATCAACTTTTATACTATAATGCTGGTAAAATTACTTTTTATTAAAGTTTGAAGGTGTCTTAATATTTAACCATATGTATTTTGCTAGTGTTATAGTATAAAATCTGAATTTTATAAATGTTTCTGAGGTAACTATCGAAGAGTGTTTCCTTGGTATTCAGACACTTTTGGTGTTTTTGAATTTGTGAGACACATTCAAGTAGATAACTTCAAAAGCCATCAAGATCTAACTTAATAATTTGCTAACGAAGGTTTTATTAGAGGCACGCACAGACAAACTTCAGCTTTTATAAAATGAAGAAAGTCTGGCGGCCACGGACTCCGGGTCTAATATATGTCATCACACAATAAACTCAGTGGACAGTTTAATTAAATTATCCCGTGCAAAATTGATCTTTATACATGAGTATGTGTGTGCACTGATCGGTGGATATAATGTTTCAAAAACCTCATACTTGATGAGCACTACTCATCAAATGAAGAGCCCTACTTTGGAATAATTTTGTTGAAGTCTTAATTTGGGCTTAAATGAATATTCTTGTTTAAAAATGTATATAATGTATATAATGAAGAAGAAGAAGAAATTGCATTAGCATTGGTGAAGTAAGTAGGGCAGTTTTGCGGGTATCCACCGACTGAGGAAAGTGTGACAGTTCAGTAGACTCATATTTCCTGAAGCAGCAAGGTTATATTTTTAAAATCTCTATCAATGTATTACTTGCATGAAACAAATGGTTAGAAATCAGGTGGTAAAGCATTGCCTAGTTTTCTATGCGTGGATGTTAAAACGCATGGGTTTGACGTCGCAGGCGGTGGCGGCGGCGGTGGTGCGGCGTGCGTCGAGTCAAGGTAAGTGTGCCGATGGCCGGGTGTGACCTAGTGTGGCTCCCCACCCTGCTGCTACGTTCTGCACTCACGAAAGTTCAACGAACCTCTAGCAGAATTCTTACAGGCATATGCGACGGTTACATTACCGGAACGCAGTTGCAATCGCCGACAACACAACCATCGACTGCCTTGTATATGCCCTCCAAAGCTCAGGAGCAACAGCGTTGAATCTTGTCTTTAAATCATCATTGTCTGATATTTCTTATCGTTGTTATAAACAATGTGTGTAGATATACAACATTGCAAAAATAGCTGATATTAAAATATAGGTTTTTGAGAAAATCCTATAATTCTACTTCAAATTGTTTTACACCAAAATGTATTGATAATTCTATGGCAAAATAATAATTTTGTTGTACAATTCATGAGCAGAACAAACATATTATTTTTTATCAAATCTCAGTGCAGTTTTGGTTATCTGAAGTATGCATCTCTACAGAAAAGACCAAAAGGGAATAAGAGGACAAAGAAATCCACAAGGTTTAAAAAAATCTAATTTGCTAATTATGTTGTTTGTTTGGGAAAATACTTTTTTGTGTTTTTTCCTTACCTATAACATTTGTTCTACTTTAAGCTTTTAAAAAACTATAAACGCAGTGACGCATGTGTTACTATTTTGAACAAATACGTTACCAGTCTGATTGGGAAACATTTTAAGAAATCGAGTGTATTGTATGTTGTATTAAATCACATCAAATACACTAGTATTTCCAGTTCAAAACTATGAAAGATTGTGAGCTTAACACCCCAGTAGTTACAACTTCTATACCTGGTAAAGTGTATTGCCTCGCTCGGAAATGTAGAAGTTAAGGAAAATATTTAAAATATTTATGATATAGGCTGATATTATAGACGAATAAATGTGAATTTTATGCAAACAAAATAACGACTCTTATAGATGAAATTAATGTAAATTTCACCAAATAACAAACTTTAGAGTGACAGATTTTCATAAAAGCTCTGATAATGATACAAAAGTGTCAGCTCTTTTAAATGCGGATTAACATAGTAAAATTAATCCATGAATTGCCACGTGATTAAAACTGTAAAGTTATGTACTTTTAGACTGTTTTTGCTTTTAATTATTGGGTATAAATTTGATTTCATGCGTTTACTGATTCATGGTGAAATGTAAATTGTAATGCAGTCGGTTGGTTTTCCTGCAACGGTAATACTGAAGCGTATGCACAGCATTCCCGGTCGTAGTTTCCAGCTAACGCGTTGAAGCTGTTAGTTAAGCAGTGAATCACTCAACAAACAGCATGAGTAAGAGTAAAGGAAAGGAAAGGGGTTTAACCGAAACTCGCATCGGAATTATGTTAATTTAGTTTATTATGTCACCGAACGGCCGGCGCAGTTTCGTGAATCATGCGCTCACCTCATCACGCGAACTACATACCGCGCACTGCCCAGTCGCGTCGGTGTGCGCCCGCGCACCCTTATTACTTTCTACTACGGAGGTTTTTCACTCTTCAAACTTTTCGTTGATATCGTTTTGCGTAATATCAAATATTTGTTAAATTTCAATCAGTTGCATTTGCGATCATTTGAAATTCGATTGAAGTAATTTGGTAAACAGCTTTCTTTAATTTACATGTAAGAATATATGTTATCGCAGGACTTGAGTCTGTAATAAAGATAACTGTAAAGGCTTCAACCCTACGTCATAATATTTGGCGGTATTGTGAGACTGAAGGCGGTGTGCTGGGCGGCGGTGGCGTGTGCGCACGCGTCGGCGCCGAGTGCTGCGGAGTGGTGCGGAGTGCGCGTCGGCCGCCGCTCCAAGCGCACTAACGGCGCGATCGAGGCCGATGAACGCAGCTGGCCTTATTCCGGCGAACTATCGCAAGCGAGAAATGCGACACGTACTTTCATTGTCACCTCATAATGCATTGCACACTACGTATTCTCGACGAACACTACAAACTGGACAAATCATAATTTCAGAGTATTTTGTGTCGGCCGTTTAAATCTATTTTATACGAAATAATTATTTGCTGTTTATCCGAGATTATTTAACTTTGCGCAACAATGTTAAATATGTATTTAAATTGTACATGACTCATACATCTTCTTTGTGTAAGGTTTTAATTTAAAAAATACGTTAAATCCTGATTGTTATTAGTAGATGGACGTAGAGAGGGAGGCCAAGCGTAAAGTCTTTTGCTCAATCCTTCAGAAAAATAAGTAATATCTATGTTTTGTCGGTGTCACGCGATGATATACTATGTATTTGTAGGTCATTTGTCACTTTACATACAAATCTGTACTGGTCCTCTAAGGCATATAGTATGAATACTATTTTATTACATAACAAATTCAACTGAGCATGATTTATAAATAAACATAAACGTTGTAACTGTATATGCGAAAATATACGCAAAAATAGAAATTGGCTAGTTTGATATAACAAAAACAACTCAAGCTTCTGATATTCTCGGCAAAAAAACCTGGCAATACGTCATAATAATTATAAAGATAATAATTTAGTGAGGTGAGCCACTGGTATTGCGAGTTGCGAGCGCGGTAAGAGGAGCGTTCAACAATGGCTCAACTGTTGCTACGAGCAGCTACGATGACGCTGCCATTGACCTCGACGCCGTGTCAAGTGCAATTCGCATTAACGTTGCATCGTCTTATTGTATATTATATTAACATCACTACCGTGTAATTATACAAGTACATTTTTATGAACATTTTATGAGGGACTAAATAAAGCTTTTAAGATGTTTAATTGTTTGTTTAAGTATAGGTAATGAGTCTTTGTAAATTGGGACATTAAATTTAAATTATATAAACTGCATTTGATTGTGATTGTTAATACAATTTGTCATCAAATATGATGAGTCCATTATTATAATATAATGAATATTTTAAACTCGAGGACGCTAACTGCCGATTTTAGAATGGCGTATTTTAGTCAAGACAGATTGCAAAGTTTACGGTTGTAAGAAACACTCATTACTAATGTTCCTGTGCAGTGTGCACAGTGCAATTAGAATCTAAGCAACGAGAACAAGTTTTTCCATTTCTCTCTAAATTTGTGTTAGTGAGTGAAAACCGCGTGGCCACGCGGACGTCATTCCACTTTTCCGAGGCGTCAGTGATTTATAACGCGACTAGAGTAATTAGAGCTCCGTCGCTGGTCTGCCCTCCCCCTGAAGCGTTCTCGCGTGTTCACGCGGCGCGGAGAGAAGCGGGTCTAATGGCGCTGGTCGATTTCCAGGTATATCCACAGAAGCTACGACGCGCCGTCGCCGTTGCATTTCGCCGCTGCAGTGTGCAGTAGGTAAGTGTGCCGATGCACTCTAGTCCCCTCCACCCTTCTCACTGCAATCACTCATCACTTCTTCAACCCGTCTACAATCTGACACTCTGACATCCCAATACGGTATACATTCAATTTATAAAAAAACAAGTAATTTTACTTATTTCATGTTCCCGCCAATTTCGTTTTACAAGTCAAAGGCATGATTTTATATCTCATGACATTGGATAGTTCTCCATTTTCTCTAAAGTCATAAAACATTGACTATTATATTACAAATCGTTATATAATGAGTATTTGGTATATACTGAGTAGTTGATGAGATAAAAGCAACAAATAGTGGTTAGTAAGCGCAGATACAATGAGTCAGGTTCGTTGGCTTGTCTCGTTTTCATTGGCGTGCGCTACGGACGTTGATTACGACTGGAAAACTTTCATGTTACACGTGCCGCCAGGAATTCACACAATTTATCTATTCATAACAATAATGCGATTTTATATAATGTAGAAAGATATTAAATTCGGTAATTGCAATCACATACGTTACGTACTCAAGTACAATCCATGATCCAAAATCATAACTATCAAATTAATTAATTATGGTTATTTTAATAAGTTAGAAGTTCGAAATAGAAATCATCTTTGTTATGTCAAATAATTATACATTTTACCAAAAACAAAGAGTTGTATTTGAGGTCTACACACCAGTAGACCAACGTTGTGGACTATTACTATAAGTGCTCATTCATGACGTAGGTCCATGTTGCGCAATATTTATTAAAATCATTTTAATTGTTAACAATATATTATGATGCAGGATATATATTGATTACACTTGATTTATGATTTGACATATGGTTATTTGATGAACATATGCATGATGTATGCAGATGTTAAGTAGATAATAGTGGGTGTGATGCGAGATGCGGTGGTGCGGCGGCGGCGCGGCGGCACGGCGGGTGCGGCGCTTGGGCGCGTCGTCTTATAGGGTTATATCGACAGGTGTGCAAGCGCATCGCGTCGAGTTTCCTATCTGTATCTAGGCGAGTGACAGTAGCGGCTTGCGAAAGTGCACATAATTGGATCGGCGCTTTAGAAAGGGGGTTATGAGTTTGTAAGTGCAACGAACCCGCGTGCATTTCCTCGGGAAGATGCAGTGCGTACGGCGCTCCTCGGCTATGGAAAGCGTGCGTTTCCTGGAACCCATAGCTTGGCTCTCTTGCTTTACTAGTGTCATAGACAAAAGTGAAAATCATTCTGTACTTAGCTAAACGTTCTATATACCACGTTAATTATGAGCTTGGCGTCTGTTTTAAAACATACTGATTTTATTTCATTGAGTTTGCTTTTTATTATAAAAACACCAATACCGATCTAATCAAAACGATACAAAAAACTTAACATCTGTTATATTATGGTACTGTTCGGTGTAAAAAGTTGCCTATTATGTTATAATAATGCAACTGTCGTCAAACAAAGGCTAAATAACGGGGCCAAAGGGTTACGGGACCATATGCTCCATCGCCGGATATGGGTTAAGTAATCACAGGCTTTTTGCGGTCTCTCCATTAAACCCTTTCTTTTTTTCAGTGCCGTAACTGTACAACTCACGTAAAAAATATACATTTGCACGCATGGGCGGTATGTTAATTAGATTGCTGCCAATAGATACCGTCTCCGAGTTTCTACGTCGCTATTGCTAAACTCATTTTTTGCTTGTTGCATCAACGACACTTAATTATGTTCGTTTTTTTACTTTTTTTTGAATTAAAACTATCTATTGTGTGCGATGCTGTGAAAATAACGGTATCTTTTGTCGCAAAATGTCAAAATTTTTAATAACTGAAATCGAGTGTACATAAAAAACGGTATCTCTTTATGATCATTGAAAGAATGTTTGTTTCATTAAAACCGCTAAACTACCTGTCCATCGGATGTAAACAAAAACAAATGCTGGCGGCTAATGATATAGCATCTAAACCTCAGATTTGTCACGGTGCGGAGAAAAATGGTCAGTCATATATCTTACCGATGCATTGTTGTTGGTGCGTCCGTTGCTTCTCAGAAAAAGTTATTTACTACAAATCCCGTTTACAACAGGAACTGTTACATTGTACAGCTCCGCGTGACGAAATACAGGCATTTTGTTAGAGTACATCTACGGTGTGACGTCACAAAACGTCATATACCGTCACTGGGTTCCGTTACTTCCAACAAAGGGCACGCAGCACGCACATAAACAGGCTTCGGTTTGGCCACAATATAGCTCCCACTTCGCATTGTCTTCCCAACCTCCATAAATCAATCTAAACACAAACAATGTTTAAAATATTCAGTTCAGTACGGAATAGCATTATTCCAAGATTTGTTTTTAAGTAGTGTTGCATGACTTTGTGTAGGTATATTATGAGTTCATCAACATTATTGTCTTAAATCATATGAAATGTATTTATTAATCATGTAGGCAATTAAGGAGCTCTTATGATAAGTTAATACACATAAATTGTGTCACAAGAGAAAGATAAATTAATTTGTGATTTATTTTTATTTTATGAACTATCTATAAGTCGTAATGGTAATGTGCACTGAAAAATATGTTGTATTCATATAATGGCATGGTGTTCTAATAGTTTACATACCGTAAAGTGTAATGTATGAAATAATCCATATTATATTACACATTTGATCTGATGATGCTTGTTTGCACACAAGCTTAATGTGGGGACGTGTGGCGTTAGAACAAACAAGTATTGTTTTCGGATCAGTCGCAGAAAACATAAAGATTTTTGATAAACTTAGGCATTAGAAGCTACACTTCCGCCTAAAGTTATACTTTGAGGGAGTGTTGGACTAAATAGTAATAACAATCACAAGAAGCAAGTGAAGACGATAATAACATATCACGAATTATATAAATTTACTAAATTTCGCGATTGATTGTGATTCACAAAGCCTATCGGCTAATATTTTTATACGACCTATGAAAAGGTGAGTTTTTTTCGAACCTATGTAAAGAAGAAATTGAACAGTTAATTTTATGTGTATTTTCAGATGTGAGCAATGGTTACAATATTATGGTATTTTTTTTGTTTACTTTTTTGGTGGGGCCGAGGGGGAGGGCAATGAGCAATAGCAGAAATATGGAGTCTACTAAGGCTTCAGAAATATGAAGTTGGTGATGTTAATTTGAAGAAGCAATAATTCCCATTACTACTTTGAGGGCAGTGGATATTTCGCAGTCCAATTCCAAGGCCTCAGACCTTGGCTTGGCTTAGGCTCATAATATCAGTATTTAGTAAACATAAAAAATACCTGTATAGTTCTGTATTTGAATACCAATAAAATATTATGTAAGACCGGTGGGTATTATCTCATATGGCATTACAATACATGAAAACATGTCAGCAATGCATGCATGTAATTAATGTCTCAGAATCAATCGAACTGTGTACTTGAGTTTATTTTTCCTTTAGCTATGAAATGTCTTCTGCTCGGCTTCATTTATTATCCTTGAGGTTGGGGTAACATGACTTAAATGACATCTTTCTAGTCTTATAGTGGGCCTTACTATTACGTACGTACTGTACATATAATTTAAGATTTTTTAACATATCGATTTCAAATCTTAGACGTAATACATTGTACATAATTGGCAACGTGACCAATAAATACAGACAACCTCTGTTTTGTTGTCGGTCAGTTCAGAAGCTGTCTGTGAAGCTAAAAGCTTTGGGTTTTGTTCAAAAATAATTTTTAGTGAAAATTAAAATGAAATTAATTTATTGAACACATAACATGCAAACATCATTTAGATTTAGTCTTTATTTTATTCTTCCGTCCGTTTCAGAAAAAGGGTTTCACTAGAGAAGAACGGGCAAGAAACTCTCTTCTTTTCAAAATCAGTTTACCATATAGTGATTATTATTGTGTGATATACAATATTCTAAAATAATTAATACGTAATGAAACCCAAATACTAGTACTTTGTAGTTAGGTAGAAGTGGTGATATCATCTATATAAAAAAGATAGAACTTACGATCATAGTTGTGTGCGTGTCAAGCAAAAACTTTTGGATGGAGTTCAATCATTTTTTTAGTTAATTCCGTTGTAGACTTGGACTTTATAAGCAACAAAAAAAATGAAGTAAATATGACCAATAAATTTTTAATACAAGGAGATTACAACGTTTACAAAGTTATTTGGTAGCGCTATTATAACCATGATCAAATATATTGCAAATACGGATGGGAACGTAGGCGTAGGGAATCATCAAAGCTTTATAATATGAAAATTACATACAAATACACCCCACAGTTTGTCTAGCTAGCTTCCGTCAGACGATGTGATATGGGAAAATCCTATCGCTAAGCCAAGCACAAATTCCATGCAAATCATATCATTAACTAAACAAAAAAAAAAGTACCACTGCAAAGCCAAAAAATACTATTTATTTCATTGGACTTGTGCTTGTTGATTAATTTGCTTAATGCCTTGACTAGCCAACAAATCAAAATATATGCGTAACATATTGAACGCGGGCCGCTAAGTACCAAAAATAAAGATATTTAAATTAATATAAGGCATAGGTCCTACATGTTTATTATTTTTTGGTTTTTTGTTTTGAAGTCAACTTTTTTGTTTTTTAATTTTTTTATTCAAAATTTAAGTTATTTGTATCTTTTTAGTGTTGATAGGCATTTCAATGAAGAAGAGTTGGTCCCACAAGGAATATGTTCTTCCGATGACAATGAAATCGCTAAAATTGGCTAATAGCTACCGAAGATATTGGAGAATGGAATATTCACATGTTTATTATTTTTTTCTTCCTCTCTTCGCCCCTACCCCCTTTTACCTCCACCACTGTAGCTAAACTTTTATATTGTACCCAATGCAAAAAGAACCGTTATATCCTATTTAATTTCACCAGCACCAGCTTCCAATCAAAGACAGAATGGTTGGAATCGGTTCCCACAGTACAGAGAAATGAGGTAACATACATAAAAAAGCAACATTCAGTCGAATTGAGAATCTACTCCTTTTTTAAAGTCGGTTAAAAATCACAAAATGGTTGTTCCAATTTGTGAATCGACGAGAACAATAGAGTAGCGATCCTCTTATATCAAAATAATGTTGAATTAAAATGACCCTCAATTGATTTAAAAATGTAAGTGTTTAAAACATCAAAACTTATTTCACAGGACAAACAAAGAATAACAAACACACTAGCATTAAAAAAGTCAGTAGCTTAGTTAATAACATCCAACATTTTTTCAATATTTTATATAAAATAAATGCACTTACTTATATATATATTATAAATAGTCCGACAATCGAGTCATGCTCTTAAGGGAACTTTTACAATTAAAATCCAAAATCACGAGCGTAAAGAGTGGGGCGTTTTTAAAAGCGAACGCATACTTTAAATAGACCGAGGTTAAAAAAAGTAAAAAGAAAGGAACAGTCCCGTTACAATCCCGGTTCCTTGCTGCGTAGTTCATAGACCAAGTGACAGCCGGCTATTCGGATTTTAGTGAGCAAGAGAAAATGGTCACCACTTTACTTTCAAGTGTATTTTCTTTTATAAGAACTTTTAATATTTCAAAATTTGGTTTTTGATACTATTAAAGATTTGTAGAATTGCGAATTGTATTTTTACTGGACTCATTTATAAGTACTACGAAGATTAGTATTGTGGATACTGAATTTCATCATAGCTTGAAGCACTTAAGTATATTGCAGTGCATTCATCTTAATTGTTCGTATAAGCCCTTTAAATATTAAATAAAACCTTTTCCTGGACTGAAATTACTTTTTTGATTATTTATACGAGTAGGTTATAATTTTGTAATTCAAAAAGAAACCCTAAACATCTTCCTGCATTCCTATATAAGGTACAAGTTGAGTTTTTGTACGAGATATGTAGAGATTGAATAAAATTGAGATAGGTATGTATAATGGAGTCGATAGGGATCGATGCGCGTGTGCCAACGACCTGTTTATGTAGGGATGAGTAAGGAAGCCCGTACTTCCTACACAACACACACTCGCACTACGCTGTGCCCAGACTGTCAGTAATAATAATATTAATAATCAGTAAATATAGCCTTTAACTATGCAAGCTATTTTGTTACCATTCGTACGTTTTGGGTGTCTACACGGGATATGTGATGTTGACTATTCTATTTTATATGTATATTCAATAATATCAATACCAATTAATCTTTATAAGACAAATTATCGAAAGAAGTAAGGTATTATAGTAAAAATGATATTTTAAGCGAGACAAATGTATCTGAATCACCCAAAATTTGATATTATTTGAAACAAACTGTGTATTTTTTTATCATGTTAATTTTCACTATGAAGCTTATAACTATTAAACATTACTCAAATATATTTAACAAATAGGTACATAGTCTTCTACTAAACAAAGTAGCATACTTATACTAAATGAGCTTAAGACTGTTATTATATCGTATTTATAATAATTTAAATTACTCGTAAATTA
Organism: Hyles euphorbiae; assembly: GCA_023078785.2. Lineage (NCBI taxonomy): Eukaryota > Metazoa > Arthropoda > Insecta > Lepidoptera > Sphingidae > Hyles > Hyles euphorbiae. Next base: position 17,404,169 of record CM041050.1, read on the forward strand.
ATAAATAATAATAATAATTTATTATTTTTTATATTTTTATATGTATATTTTTTATAATTTATATATGTAAAAATAGAAAAAATATGTTAAATAATATAAAGAGAATAATAATAAGATTAAAATGTAACAAATAATTGTATAATGTTTGAGTAAAAATTAAAAAAAATGTGATTAATAAACCAAAGAATATGACAAGATATAAATAATAACGAATGTTGCCAATTGAGCAAAATTATGGGATATCATTTATTATTATTATTTTAACGTAAGCGTATTAGTGTAATTGAATATTCGTTTTAAAAAGAAATGGAAAAAGAAAATGGGCTTACAGAAGCTTTGGATTAATTTATTGGGATTATAAGCCCTGTGATTCATAACAAGATTAACAAAAAGACTAGTCGACTAAAACTATAGAGATTATGTTAATGACAGATTTTAAGAGTCTTATCTTTTTTTAATTATCAGCGTTATGATCCGGGATAAGTTGTCTCGCTATGTTTAGAGTCTTTAAAATATGTCAATAGAATTTAGCGGTAACGCTCCAGAGAGATCATCCTTGTGTGGTTAAAAATATTTTGCAGACTATCCTCCACGATAATGGTCTTAAAGTATCGCAAAAGTAGAAATAATCGCGTAGAAATGTATAAATATAATTATTATCATATTTTGTGTGGGTTAAGAAGTATTAACCTAGGGACTTAGCTGAAGTTTGGTCCTATTTGATATCTTTTAAAATATTTCTATATATTTATTTGATATATTTTTCTTTATTTGTAGTTTGCTCAAGTCTGAAATACATATGACCTGTTAACTACACACACAATATTGTAAAGAATATAAGATTTAGGGCGTGTCTCTACTACTATATTTGTACATGAAAATCATTGTTGGCCTACTATATTGAAAACCGGTGTAGATATTTTCTATTAACGCCTAATACTGCTCTATTTTTACAAATTAACACATATGCGAAGATTTACGCGGTTGTTAGAGATAATCGCTTTATCTAGTAACTAGTTGCTATCTGGTTGCATTGTGGTCACAAATGGGTACAGTGCCAATTTTCTACATTAATCTTAATCCTGGTCAAAATTTATGTGCTTATTTAAACCTTTGTCTGACAAATTACCGAAAAGATAAAATATTTTTAATATATGCTGTTTGAAGTACTATTGTTGCACATTATGTATGATTTTTATCATGTTTGTGAACTGTGGTCTGTGAGTCACTGCGGTTTTAACAACTGTGTTTATTTTATGATTTAAAAAAATGGTGGAGTTTTGAATATATTGCAGAAATTTTGACATAGCTTTGTCTACCACAATCTCATAATCCCCAGGTCTATACATTTTATATAAACAACATGTTGTACAGTTTCCACGAGGCTGTGGAATAAGGACATGTGCAAGAACGCATACGGGTAAATCTCTTTGCTCGTAAGTCTTTGTTCTAATGATAAAATGCTACTTTCTCCTGTATCACTTCTCAGCTATCGATGAGTATAGGCGTCGCGTCGGTGCATCGTAACGAGAAGAAAATTCACAGACAAGTAAATTAATATTTTTTGCAGTTAAGTAGCGCACAAGCAATTCATCGTAGTGAGTTGCTGCTTGCCTCTTGCTGGTTAGTGGCGGGTGGCGCTGTGGTCGCGACAAACAGCCACACAGCCACACGGCTACAGAGCCACAACGCCACGCAGCCGTCTCGCGCCGAGCACCGACTTGCGAGCGCATTGCTAGTAGGAAAGTTGTTTATGACGTCGGAAAGTGTCACGTTGAACCATGGTGAACTGCGCCAGTGTCTTCCGCGGTGGCTGGCCTACTCACCAAATCGTCATTCTGCCGATCTGTCATCATGACTTTATCTTCGCCATCAGATGACCGTCTGCCGTGTTGCTTCACAAATACCACACTTACCGTTGCAAGTTAATCACAATCACAACGCAATCAACTCGACATGTTGGTACAAACCCGTTACAAATGTGCTCACAACAAACAAAAATATGTTTTTAAATATATGTTATGTTACATTTGGGTTGAAAACGATGATATAACACTGTTATATGTAAGGATTTTATTGTTTTAAATTTAGTACACTGTACTTTAGGCTTAACATCTCAATCTGTTTCATTTGCTTAGATCATCTATGTATTGATTCAATTGCCTTTCAACTAATGATTTCCTCGTTCATAATTTTCACTTGTTCTATTTAAAAAAATGATTATTGCATGTAACGCATGGCACGTGACAAAATACCAAAAAACCGACTAATCTGAAAAATATTCATTAGTTTAATATAGAACGTGTAAAGTTAAGTGATTCAAAGTTATATATTTCTTTTAATCGGTTATAAAAATAAAGTAGAGTTATTTTAATACAAAACAAATGTGCATTCGTAAATGTTTGATAAGAAGGCGGCGTAGATCAGCTTGGAACGTTTGACGCGAATCGTCGACCTCTCCGGCACCTTCGAATGGTCGGTGGCGAAATAGAGGTCATTGACAAGGCCTAGCTTGCATCACTAGCGTTCCATTTGAATCAACAACCACTTCTGTCTATAAGAGTGTATTTGTTCAAGCTTATTGAAGTAAGCTTGACAGAAACGTGTTGTAGTCGCAGTACTTAAATATTCAAACTTTGATTACATAACTAGCGGTGACCGGTGAGGCTTCGAATACATTCTACCACATTTTCTGGTATTCGATATATTGGTATATTATTTCTGTATATACATAGCATTATGTAAGTTAAGGAATCAAGGTTTGATATATATAGAACAAGCTTCCGATCAAAATAGCACACCTGAATATAACAAAAAAACCTGACGTATATTTTTTATGACTACCTCAAATATCCTTCGTGTATTCGCACATACATCCGGTCTTTGCAAATCCTTTTTATTATTTTTCATAGATTGCGTGTGGCAGGATAATAGACAGTAATATCATAGTTATTTTAATTGACAAATAGAAGTAAACCGTTCAGTTATGATTGACGCTCAGAAAGCATTATCATGTATCCGGCGTTGATGGAGCAACATTGATTTTTTGTCCGTATGTATGCGAACAATGGCGTATTTGTGCCTAGTCGTGATCTAAGTTGGCGGAATGGGGGACGCATGCGAGGAAGGGGGTACGCACACAGCCAAGCAACTAACGAAACGAAAATTTGTGAGGTGAACGAACGCGAGTGGCCGCGCAACCAAACGTCAGGTTGATTCACTTTTCATCTACGCTCACTCTGTTATGGATAAACTTATTTATTTTTTGAATAGTGAAATGAAAATTCTCTTTTAGCGATTAAAATTACGTATTGCTTTAACATATTTCCCTTAATATATTTATTTGCTTTTAAGACTGCCCATTACAGAATAATTGCTTCAGCTGAAATGTGGCACATTGGTGTTGAGAAGGTGATAGCGTGAAATATTTGGGTGAAAGGAAATTTTTTAAAGGGGTTACATACAATTGTAAAGTGTGATAATTTTTGTAAAAAGTCATTAAAACTGTAATAAAGAAAATACTTACTCCCTTTATCATAATTTTGATGTCTTTTTATATTTCAATTTAAGATCTTATATTAAATGAAATGATTTTATACAATTGTATCAGATTGAGTTACAATGATTATGATACGTGAAAACACATAATCCATATTTTAACGACAGTGAATTGACATAGATCTTGTTCACTATTTGGATACCAGTTTATATCTATGTAGAGACCATAAGTTTTTACTTTTATTGAGCAAATGAGCGTGGAGATGGGTTCAAAGACCCCGCAAAGTCCGCGTTTGGTGGCACTCCACCAGTTTGCGAGCGAACACTCTGCTCAGACACTGGAGGCAGTCGTAGGAAGCTAGGCACACTACAAATTATTCAAATCAAATAACATTGACAATCATTTAGCCAATACTAGGGCAAAAATCATTATTTTGGTGTGAAAAGACACTTGAAAATTAAATCATTATTTTCTGATCAATACGTTCTTACATATATGGTACTAAATGAAATTTACCTAATAGTTCATTGACTCGCATGATTCATGTAGTGATGTATAAATAATTGTGACCAACATTCGCTTATGTACGAGTGTATGTAGCTAAACATACATATTGGAAAAGAAATCAGGCGCACATTGAAAGTGCACGCGCACGTTGAAGTCGTTTGTATACGAATCTATGTTTAGCTACTAGGTTGAGGTTTTTTTCTAAGTATTTTCATATTTGTTTGTATTATACGACTGTTTTATAAGGAAAATATTAGGATTACTAAGTTTGTTTCACGTTGTGTAATTTAGTAGTATATTATGTTATTATTATAAACACGTTGAGTATTTTATACACATAATGTCGCAAATTCAAATTCGAGAATTTATTAGCAGCAGTATAGACTTAGAATAATTTTTTATTTAAATATAATTAATTTTTACAAGGACTACTTTAATAAAAAAATTGTAGTTTAAAATAGACTTCACAGGTTTCAGGCTTCTCTTTAAAAAATACATTGCATATATATTGTGATTTGGAGCTTTATATATATAATGCAAGTATCACAATAAGAATATATAAAAGACAGATATATCATTGATTAATTTAATTATTGTGACAATTCAAATATCTATGTACGTCACAAAGAACACAAATTCTAAAAACAAGTGGTTCATACTTTGCACTTTTAAATTTACGTAAAACGAGTTTAAAAAATCAAGTAGATATAATAAGTGGCTATTTATTTTAATTTATAATGCGAACCGTGGCTGCGACCGTGGCGTCATAGTGCGGCTGGTTGGCGCTTTAAATACACCATAACACATGTGCGCTACAGAACTCTCAGGACAGATTGAACATTTATTTTCTTTATTAACTCTGTGTTGCTGAATTATTTCTATTTATCTTATATGTATTCTATGATTATTTGAGATTTACTTAAGCAACAAGACCTACATTGACACTTATTTAATATATTGTTAACTATCTTTTTTGTTATTGGTTTATTATAAGGGTTTAATATATAAAGGGAACTGAACGACGTCAGACAGGTTGCTCCTTTCTAGATCGTAATGCTATTTGTAACATGAATAAACATAATATTGCGTCGAACACAAGTAGCTGTGGAATTAGAGGAGGTAAAAGGATAAAATTATCTTATAGATATGTAATTTTAATGTTTAGAGCTGGTTTTCAAATAATGCACTTTTTTCTCTCAAGAGTGTGATACTGATTAACGCATGATGGAAAATAAACGCATAATAAGTCTTTTATTTTCATTTCAAAATAAATATATGTATCAATGGTCAAATTATATTAGTACTACTACAAGTAAGGTCGCCGGTATTTTTATACACAGATCGCCTCTATGTGTGTAAACTACACACATAGATGCGGAATGCCTGAATGGGCTATCTTGGTCGTGCGTATGGTCTAATTATTTTGTTTTGTGAGGATAAAAACGATAGAATATTTGGAAAAAAATATATTTTGTTCTACTAATAGACTATATTCATGACTAGCGGCCCGGCCCAGCTTCGCCCGGGTACAAATAGATTTCTGTACAATAATACGTACGTATTATACATATATTTATATTATACATACCTTCCGCTTGAATCACTCTATCTATTAAAAAAACGCATCAAAATCCGTTGCGTAGTTTTAAATATTTAAGCATACAAAGGGATATAGGGACAGAGAAAGCGACTTTGTTTTATACTATGTAGTGATTTAAAAACTCCTGTTTAAATGTTAATGTTCAAGACTGCGAGCGAAAATGAAGCCAGGTAGTAGTGTTATTGACTACAAACACAATGCAACTAAAAAATTCGCAACACAGCGTGGTTCAACTCTGAACCAGGTCTGGTCTCTGGTCGGGAATTCCACTTTGTGTGAGTTTCTTTAAATAAATTTCATATTAGTTACTTTGGACTGAAAATAGTTCCCAGAATCATAATAATTATAGCCTTGCCTCCTATATTTTTTTTGGACAAAAGAGCTTGCCTTGCTCTGCCTGCCCTCTCAGGAATTACAAGCTTGAATGTATATGGGTGAAAACTATACAATGTATATTTGTATAGCTAGTGGAGGCTTTTACCGGAAAACGTAATCTTGCATCCGTCCAAAATGTAAACAAGTAAATTAATGATGGTCGCATTAAATAACTAGAGCCAAACACCTTTTAACATATTATTTTGAAAGCCTTAGACTCGTGGAGAAGGTTTAATTTAATATTTTCTTTAGCTCAAAACACTGGTGATGTTATTATCTGTGAGATATTTTTATTCACTACGATATATTTCAATTGATTTATTATCTGAACATTAGACCCTTTAAAATTTGAACTTTTTACAGAAAATGTGACTTATTGATCTGTGAATTATTGTATCTGTATCTGTATCAGCCCATATACATCCCACTGCAGGGCACGGGCCTACTCTACAATCGAGAATACGATTGAGAGTGGTTAGGCCATATAGTCCACCACGCTGGCCTAGTGCGGGTTGGCGGACTTACATACCATAGAAATTCTTATAAATCGCTATGGTATGCAGGTTTCCTCACGATGTTTTCCTTCACCGTTTTAGTGCGTGGTGATTGATTTGATGTGATTGATTTGGTGAGTGAATTATTGGCTGTCAATTTATTAATTATTCCGATTATTACGTACATATGTACATGTTTACAACTATAGTAAATTAAAGCAAGTAGGTATTTATGTGATAATGTATTAACTAAAGTTATAAAAACATTATGTGGAAATGTATTGTTAAAAATTTACAGTTAATTAACTAGTTAATATACTGAGTACGGGTCATTGACAGAATAATTAAACAGAATGTAAAGTATTGTACTGTTAAAAGGTGTTTTACAAGCTTTTTTCATGGCTTCTTCAATTTTAACATAAAAGCTATAGATTTTAACTGTTCTAACTTCATATAAAAGTATTTTGGTAGTCGAATATTTGTATTCGGATACCATCTATAATCCTACCCTATCTCTCTCTTGAGCCACTGAAAGTCCACTGTTGTTCATAAGCCTCTCCAATTTATATTCTTAGGCCTATCATTGTATAAGTCGACGTTTTACGAATATAATTGAACATGGGTATGTCGATAGTCACAGTAAAAAAATGACTCGGTTTCAACACTTGACAATTGATTTTTATAAGAAACTAGTTTTCGCGGAATAAAAATAATTTGCTTTATATTAACTCCCAAGTAGCCAAGTAACAAGCGCTTCCAAGCTATGCTCTTTCTATAAAAGTTAACGCCTAGGCGTAAGCGATCTTAAAAAGCGATAAGGTCGTAGCCAAGAAGGCCAAAGTGTATCGATCGCTCATTCTCCAATGCTAATAGAAAAAAAATAAACTTTTAGCCTATAGTGAGTCACGCGGTCACAACAACATCAAACTTTTTTACGTTACAGTTTTTAATTTTATTGTTTAAAAAGTATCAATATTCGAATATAATCACGATACACCCCTCTTTTTTGACGTGTAATCAACACTTCTTCGTTATGAGCGCTCCATAATATATTTAGCGTACATGTATTTTATATTTATAATAATAACTTTAAATGTTTAAAAACTATAAAATATATTATTACACGAGTCGATTACAACATTCACAACGAAGCGCCGATGAGCGACAACGCCAACTTCGGGACGATCGCTTGAATCGGCTTTCCCTTTCCCAAACTCCGATAACATTTCGTTTGCGTTTGTCAAATTGCAATTTGACTAGCATTTGTATGGCAGTTGGCGTTTGGTGTAGTAGAAAACGATTATATTCTATTCTTTGATTTTTTCTTTGAACGAATTGAGAAAATTGTATTTTGGCTAGGATTTATCTATTCGTTTCCTCTGAGCACGTGATTTATCGATGTTAAATGTCATTACCATACATTTGTTTAGTTTTCTACTGACGATTACGATTGTAGACAGTCAACTTGGCTTACCCCAAAGTATTCCTTTCTATTCCACGTATAGACACGCGAAAGTTTAGTATTAATTATCAGGACCCCTGGATACTAAATGTAATCTCTGCTGAATATCCCCTGTACATTCCTATAACATTCAAAGTCGAAAATTCTAATTGATTAACAGCTCAGTGTCTATAACCTTTTGAGATGAAATCCTGTATTTCTCTAACTCCATGGTACTAAAAATAAATATATTTATTAGAACTAGTGAGTGTTCTGTAGTTGATGTACATGGTGGAGCCACAAAAAGGTTAGTTTCCGCATTGCACCGCGCAGTGATCGCGCTCCGCCGCGCCGCCACCGCGCAGCCTGCAGGTAACATTTCCGCGCTCGCCACCGCGCCCGCCACCGCGCTCGCGTCACGACCAGCAGGGCTCCTCAAACATTTATTAACTCACTACACGCTAATTAAACATACCGTTTCATCTGCTGTTTAGAACGCATGTTTGGTGTGTTGAAATAGTTTCTTTAATATCGTTTTAACTGCATGTTGTATATTTAATTACAAAATTACACACTCTTCCGAAATTATCATAAAATAAATCAAATCTTTATTGGTTTTGGAATTTATTTCAATAAGTTCCATTAAAACGAAAGCTCATGCTTGAGATTTTAGTTTGTTCATTATATCTATTTCCTCATATAAACAATTAAAAACAAGCTATTCATGAATGTATTAGATATAAAAGTTGTAAAAAAAAAGATAGTCTTCATTAACGCGTGTCGCCTCAATTGATCTTTGCAAATGCAACACGCGCGGGCGCTCAACTCTACGCTGCGCCACAACATTGGAGAATAAATAAAAACGGCACATTGGCTGCAGTTTAATGGGAATGCATCGATTCGAGCGTTTACAACGCCTGTCGCCATCGGCGGCTAGCGGTTCGCAAGGTTCAGGTTCACTCGGGTTCATTGCCATAGTTTTGTAACCCTTCTTGTGTAACTCGCTCTCGGCGGCCCTTCTCGCTCGCCTCTCACTTGGACTTATTATTGCACTTAGCTTACTTACTGTTCACCAAAGTACGACCACCAAATGCGTGCGTCACCGCCCCTCTGATTAGCTACATGTCATTTTTCAATTTGGCGATGACATTATATAGCGATGGTAGGAATACCTTTATCAAAGTTTTTGTAAAAAAAGATTGTGCAAATAGGTACATTCTGTGTCTCTGCTTGATTTACGAGTATAATAAATAATAAGCATGATTAAATAGTCGGTAACTTGTCTTTAGAAACAAATAAACATATTGAAATAAGACTATTATTTACGGATTTTATCGCGGATTTAGTTTAATTTCTACATTTTTTGAATTCCCGACGGATAAAATCCGTAAATAATAGTCTTATTTCAATGTGTAAAATTCGCGTAAATCTAAGAAACCATTAAATAAACATATTATAAAGAAGGGCGTCATAATCATTCATTCAGATATATTATATCGTTTTGTAAATAATAATCAATAAGAAAAAAATGTTTTAACAATCAATTATGCACATCAACGTTATGTCTGCAGTATAAGCCCCTTTTAAGGAGGAAATTCCATTTACAATTTGCAATGCTTTTTAAATTCGATAATATTAGTTTTTTTTATTGTTTACAAAAAATAAAGGATATTCGTTCTGGACGAGCTTTATGTGGATTTTAAGCAAGAATATACAAACCGAAAAAGTTGAATAAAGCAATATTTTAGTGTACGTACTTACCTTAAAACAAAGTTTTGAGTTTAGACATATTATATTCTACAAGAAAAATAAAATGAACTATAACTAAGGTCTTCAATATGAAAAAAATCAGGTTATAAAAATACAAATAATATTTTTTACTAAACTCTGTGAAAAACAGAAAGGTAATTATTGTATTGGACAAGAAATAAAAGAAGCGTGAAAATACAGAGAAAGCGGAAAAAGACCCATGTACAAAATTTGAACTTATAAAAACAGTATGCGTTTTTTTTAATTTAAATCTAGCTGCGCAGACATAGAATTTATGATAAGTCCCAGAGAATTATAAAAGGCGAAGATTAAACTAATGTGTTGAAACATGACAGTGTCGATAAGCAGATGTGAGTTTGATGTATGGTAAATGCGGAATGTTTAATTGAGCAGTCGCGTAGGCTGCGGTTCCGCGTCTAGCGGCCGTCGACCCCGCAGCCTTTCGAGAGTATCGAACCACAGGGATTACGTCACCGCGCAAGCCACCCCGCCGACACCGCGACACCGGGACACTATGACACCCCGACACTACACGAGGCAACCACCACTCAATGAGTGGTGCCATTACTCGCACCTACGCGCTACACACTACCCCATGAAGTTTGGTAGTCCCTTCAAGTTTAATAGACCACACTTCAATTATCTGTTATTACTATTATTTTGGTGTTAAATATCGCTAGTAATATACTAAAATGTTATATTAATTTCATTTTTGTTATATACAAAGTAAGCAAGAGAAATTATTTTACAAGACCAATGATCATGTCAAAAAAGATATCAATACCTATTCTACAAGTGTACATAAACCTAATTTTAAAATATATCATCATTGTAACTACTGAAAGTCCACTGCTGAACAAAGGTATCCGCAAGACATTTCATAGTTACTTATCAAGACCTTCCTAAATCTCTCCTAGAACCATTATTCAGTTGGTTATCGCTCTAACTAGTTATCACCCTGAAACAATATAATACCTACACAATTGTATAATTTGCGCGAACCCATAATGTGCGTTGGATAATTGTGTACACGATTGCGAAAGCACAACCAAACGCGTTGTGGCTCGATGGAAAACGAGGCGGTGTTAAATTTTTCGGAAACATATTTCAACACTCGGACTTTCGTTGGTTACGCTCACTCTGTCGATGTAGTAAACATCATCCAACAGCGCAGCAGTCATCGACCCGCGGGCCCACAAGGCCACTCGTTTACACAACACTCACTAATTTTATCGACTTCCTTCTTATTGAGGAACTCAATTCTTTTTATAAGCTCAAATGTGGGAGCGAGACTTAACTTATTCTACATTAATTTCATTAATTTGTCATATGAGCAAAAATATGAAAAATATTGAACTGTTTGAATAACTGAGCTAAATGTTTGTCGTGTGACTATACATTTATTATACAAAATGCAGCCTTTGTTTTGAAGGCGGCGGCAATGGCAGCTGAACAACCGCTGTGTTCTCAATACAGTAAACTCTAGCGATCGGTGGTATGAGCGAGCGCGGGCGCAGTGCGAGCAACCAACAAAAGTACTTTCGGCCGAGTAACGGGACGCCGCGGAGAAATGCTCTACGAAATCGAAACACGCGGTACCGTTAGCCGGCCCTCGCCCTCGCTCTGCCGGGATTATCTTTGTAAATCACAATCCAACCATCATCCAATACCTTTGGTCAACATGGGAATTTACTGTTTATCCAACAATAAATTACTAGATACCTTGGTTTCTTTGTAGGTATAGTCTTAATTCATTAATTTATAATTTAAAAAAAGTCTAGATTTGGAAGTGAACATAATCTAGGCTATAATTTCTAGTTCTTTGTTTGTCATCCTACATAGGTCTTAGTGCTGGGCACTAGCCCTTCACATTAATGGTGGTAAAGTATGTGGCAAGGGTGTAGGTACTGACACGCCGCGTTGTTCTGAATTCCCGCCGCAATTTTCATTTAGTAGGTACATACTCTATGTAAATATATAGTGCATCTCGTTGCACTTTCCTACAATTTTCCGCAAGACCGTCCGCCTTAAAGCCAAATAGTTTCTGGGGGAATCCTATTCAAATAAATGATATGGTGATTCTACTTATGTTTGTAATAAGGGTATCTACTTAAGACCTAAAGAAACGTAAATATCTGAAATATATTACACGAAATGTTTTAAAAGTAAAATTTGAAAATGAATATAATATAATATTCATTCAGACATATACGTTTGCTACAAGTTCTTGAATAAATAACTGTAGATTAAAGGGTGAATAAATATTTTTGTCATCATTATAGTGCCATCTATTGAAACATTTTATTACTAAATGACTGGCAAGCTCACTAAATTTTGAAATAAGGAAGATTACTGTACTAAATAATTCTACAATACTTCAATAGATGTCGCTTATGCACAATTCTCAAATCGCTGGGTTATTTGATTTTTTGAGATTTAATGCCACACTAATAAAATTTAAAAGCCTATGTTTATTGAAATGTTCACGGTGGTCGCGGGTTCGAATCCCAGGGCACACCTCTGACTTTTCGGAGTCATGTGTGTATTGATAGTCAATCACCACGCACTAAAACGGTGAAGGAAAACATCGTGAGGAAACCTGCATACCATAGCGATTTATAAGAATTTCTATGGTATGTAAGTCCGCCAACCCGCACTAGGCCAGCGTGGTGGACTATATGGCCTAACCACTCTCAATCGTATTCTCGATTGTAGAGTAGGCCCGTGCCCTGCTTTGGGACGTATATGGGCTGATACAGATACAGATTGAAATATTATTGTGTTCTATAATAGGTAGTAACTAAACCCCGACTTACTAATAACGGCGAGTAGCATCCCTGTAGAAACAAAATAATGATTAGATTGAAGTCTGAATTCCATTACAAAAAATAATTGCTATTAACCTATTAACAACCTCTTTTAAAAATACAGCAAACACATATTCACAACTTTAAATAAATACCTACATGGATCAATAAGTCCCGAGACTAACCCAGAGATGGCGCTCGTAGCAAACCAGTAACCAAGGCTTTCTAGAGTACTAACCTTTGCTTGAAACGCGTCAAAATTTTAAGTCGATCGGACCAGAAACAGCTGATTTATCGAGGTTGGAGTAAAGTCGTTTTATAGTTTCTTTAAAAAATGGAAAAGACCGAGTTTCGTGTTCTGATAAAACATTGTTTTTTAATGGGTAAAAACACCGTGCAAGCGAAACAATGGATTGAAAAATGTTACCCGGACTCTTGTCCATCAAAAGCAACCATTTGTCGGTGGTTTGCCGAGTTTAAACGTGGTCGTACCGACACAAATGACGCGGAACGCTCGGGTAGACCTGTGGAAGCCGTTACACCGGAAAATGTGAGTGAAGTGACAAAAATTGTAATGAAAGATCGTAAAGTGAAGCTCCGTGAGATTGCTGAGATGACACAGATATCATATGGAAGTGTATTTACTATCCTTCATGAAAAATTGAGCATGAAAAAGGTTTTTTCCAAGTGGGTGCCGCGATTGCTTTCGATGGAACAAAAACAACAACGAGTCGATGATTCAGAAAGCTGTTTATCGCTATTTACTCGCAATAAAAAAGATTTCTTGCGTCGTTACGTGACCATGGACGAAACATGGATACATTACTGCACTCCAGAGTCGAAGCGGCAGTCATCTGAGTGGCGCACAGCTGGCGAAAGCCGTCCGAAGCGTCCGAAAACGCAGCAGTCAGCTGGCAAAGTCATGGCGTCAGTTTTTTGGGATACGCATGGCGTGATTTTCATTGACTACCTCGAAAAAGGTAAATCGATCAACAGTGATTATTATATTGACTTACTGGTGCGTTTGAAGGAGGAAATCGCAAAAAAACGACCGCACATGCAGAGAAAAAAAATCCTTTTTCATCAAGACAATGCACCCTGCCACAAGTCGATGAAAACAATGGCAAAATTGAACGAATTGGGCTTTGATCTGCTTCCCCACCCCCCCTACTCGCCAGATTTAGCCCCCAGTGACTACTGCCTCTTTGCTGATCTTAAAAAAATGCTCCAGGGAAAAAGATTGCTCAAATGAAGAGGTCATCGCTGAAACTGAAGCTTATTTTGAAGCGAAAGATATTTTTTTTTATAAACATGGTATTGAAAAATTGGAAAAGCGTTGGAACGATTGTATCACCCTAAAAGGTGATTATGTTGATGAATAAAATAACATTTTGCAAAAAAAATGTTGTTTTCATTGTTAGTCTCGGGAATTATTGATCCATGTGTTATAGGTATTTAGTTCCATTACATACTTTTTGTTCATGAATCTATTATTTGTAGTCCTACATACTTGCGTATTTTGTGTGATAACATAACATTAATTGTACAAAAATAAATACATTAATAACTACAGTTATTTTTACATAAGGGTTGGTATGTAACATCGTAAAAAACTCGTACGCTTTTTAGCATTTTTGCCCTTCATTTAAAAAATAAGGGAATTGATTGGCTGCGCGGCCGGGCGCTGTTACCCTCGGTTTAGCGCACAGCGTCCCTCCGCCAAGTAACCAATCGCAAAGCAGGACCCGCGGAGGGTCCTCGCCCTTTTCACACTAATAAAAAAAACTACTCGCCTCGCGAAAATTTCACTCCACTTATATCAAATTTTGTTGTAATATAATTTAGCATAAATGACAAATTATGTGGAGGTAGAGTCGTACAATTTAAAAATGTACTGGTAATAGGGATCAGGGGCTCATCACACAATAACGTAGAAGTATTTACTAATAACATCTATTTTTATTAAAACAAAATCAAATCATTCCCATTCTGATAAAATCATTAAAGTTACATTTTTTTTTTCATAAATTATGTTTCATCACTTTTAAATTGGTGGTGAGATTGCTCTACAATTCGACATGTAATACAGCGTATTTTTAATAAATACATATATTTTATTTATTTTTCTTTTTATTTGTTTGGGAAACAACAGTAATGATAATGCTAAATATAATAGTAATGACAATGCTGAATACTATTTTAGTTTTATTCAGTATTTTATATTACACGTCGACAATAATATTTGGGACCGTAGTAAATCTAAAAAAGGTCAATAAAGGAATTGCGGGAGTAATTAATATACACTGATGTATTTCTTCTGCATTATACCAATACATGAAAAATATCACATTAAATTGTATGTAAAGTATTTCACTACTTAGATATTATTTTTTTGTGATTTACTCTATTGACTCTACCATAAACATAATAAGTAAATATATTGTGTGGTGTACTGTATTAGCATAATTTATAATCACCAATTGCTGAGCATAAGACTAATCTACATCTGGGACTTCAATTTTTTATTGCACAAGACCGGAAAACTAGCAAATAGTTCACGTGTTAGTCGATGATCACTGCCGCCCATAAACATCCACAACGTTTGGATCACGAATATGTTGCCAGCCCTTCAAACCGGGAGGATAGCTAAGGAAAAAGGATAGGAAGACGAGAGAGTATTGGGCATCCTCTATTAAGAGAGCTTAGGGCATAGACCACCATGCCGGCTTTATGGAAGTTGGTTGAATTCACATATCACAAGCAATCTTGATAAGATCTCTATGGCCTTTGGGTTTCCTTACAATTCTTCACTTTATGGTTAGAGTGAGATAAATATAATTTAGCAAAATAATTACTGAAAACTATGTAGAAATAGTACCAGCCAGGTAGCTAGGTGAACATATTTCATAATTTGGAACCATTATGATGATCTCTAAGTATCTACCGGAAATTTAATTTTCAATGAGGAAGATCTATCCTATGTAAGGATGTCGTCCGCCTAGTTATTACCACTTTGCTTATTGGCGTCGCCAAAAGCATCTAGCCCTGATGTGTTCCGGCTAGAAATTCATATCATTGGCAAAACTTAACGACTAACATCTTGCGGTGACAAGTGCAGTGGAATGTCGAGCAGTACTTAATACTAATAAATTCTTAGTAGTGTTATTTTTGTTTATAGGCAGGCGTTACGTTTACACCTTCTCTGTAATAAAAAAAGTAAAAGACGACTTTTAGTAATAAGAGTTCTCTGTTATTTATTGACAAACAGAACAGAACAGAATGATTCACAATTATTTTACAGACTGTCAGAACCAATCAACACCACTTGTACATACCACGCAAGTAACATCGAAATAAAAATATCAAATGTGAAGTGTTTGTACAATCAATCTCGTGATTATTAGATAAATCCCTGTTCGATGAAAGTGCCACTCAAAACATCAAAACACGCCCTAAGTTTGTTAGTTAAATATTCAGCGTGAAGCTCCCTACAACGCACTAAACAAACTCATCGTGACACAAACTTATCATTTTGTTAAATTTTAACAGGCGGCCTCGCGAGACCGCTTATTTGGCGACTATGTAAACGGTGGACGTGAGTCAACGATTGAAGAGCATTGTGTGCAGCAAAAAGTTGTCAATTCGGTTGGGGTGGCACCCGCCCCCACGATGCATATTGAGTATTCAACGTTTCGGTAGTGAGAATGCTTCATTCGCGACCGTCATTTTACATGTCAAAAATATTTGCTTGATATAAATATTTATCAATTTATATTCACAACAATTAATAAAATATTTTTATTGCATTTCGTATTCAAGAAAAATGATTGCTTTTTGCCTAAATGGCAAGGCTATAGGTTGCATAAAAGCTAACCACCTCTTGCTACTTGCCTGTCTTAGAGTATCTATAGTGTACAGGGTGCGCTGGTACTTCAAAAATGTAGATAAAAATGGTTGTGCCGGGCCATCTTTTTCTGCCCTCCTATGGCTATATTTGACATTTTGTCCAACAAACATGAATTACTTGGAAAATAGTAAAAATAAATAGTTTAGAATTATTCAATTTCACTTAAACTCTTTTTAAAAGGATAATAGCTAAATATAATTTCGGTTATCGAAGGAATTTATAGCAATTTACTGCTAAATAATGCATTCAATCTACTACTCCTAAATAATCTATGTTTTTTTAAGACGCGAAGGTATTACAACGTCTCTAACTGTAATGGGAGTGATTGCTATTTCAAATGAACATCACCACCTTGTTTTTTTTTGAACACTTGCATGCTCTATATTTCTACTATTGCTAATCACTCCCTCAGAATCTTTACTGATAGGTGACTAGAATATAAAAATATAGGTATTACGTATCATGCGTGAAAAAATACCAGCAACTGCAAGTGTATTAATCAAATGTTGTCAATTAGAAAAATAAATTAAACGTAAATAGATACTTTTTTACTTGTACTTACTTACTTTACAACTTATTATTTGAAATTAGAATAAAAAATGAAGATAATTATATAATTAGTTTTATTAAATAGGCATAGGGGTACTTGATGAGGTACAGAGAAAAAGATTATTTACAGAAAGTGGCCACAAACCATCCGTGAAGACTCCTGTAAATATTAAATTGATAACTAATCTTTATCGAAATCCATATTCGAGTTTAAAAGAAGCTATTCCACCCAATATTTTGCGATGATCGGTGAATAGAATATTATAATATAACCTCCACATAAAGGCTTGCAGCCGAGGAAAAGTTAAAGAAGCGTCTACGTAAATTTGAAGTGGAACAGCGGTAGATAGTTTTGAAGAGACCATATTATTCAAAAACATTCTGTACATTTTTTAATAAATAATTTTGCTTACCGATGAAGAAAGAAAGAGTTCTGCAGTCAGCACACAGTTCGTTACTCTATGTTATGAAAACTACATACAGCAGGATATTTGTTATCGGCAAGTAATAATATATTTGTTAACTATAAACTATTTTAAAAGATTTATTTTTGGTAAATTAATGGGTGACGCGTGCCCCGGCCCGCGAGTGGTCTCACTATTATCGTGGGGTTTCATTCTCACTGATATTAGTTTTTTATTCCTATTGTGATTTTTTCTAACATTTTTTGGGTGGTCAATGAGGGGTCAGTTTTTTAGATTGGCCCCCAGTAGTGATTGACGGGCAACGGTCATTCGCAAATTGCCATCTGCAAGCCTGTCAATGTAATAAAAATAATAATTGCTTTGATTTGAAGTGTTATTGGGATTTTTCCTACACGATTTATCATTATTTTTTCAAACTAGCTTTAATTTTGTACAAGGTAATGGATAATTATAAGTGGTTATATACGATATAGACTTCCTACGTAGGTAAAATTTAAACTTAATTTACAATAGAAATTTATTATTAAAATATAAAGAGCTGTCACCAAAATTATTTACGTATATATTTTTATCTGTGTGTAACCATAAATAATTATCGATCTCAATTAGTATCATTATTCATTACAACTAGAGTGCTTTTTATATTCACCCAACCAAAATGTCATCCATATAAACCAGAAATACAGTTGTATTAAATGTTATGAATTAAAAAAATATATCACATCGCAATGCCCAGCTAATTCAGAGTGATATGTCTATTGTCCATTACCATTTTTACGGCACGCGACCGATTCACGATTTTTTATCCGAGTTTTTTGGTTACATCTAAAAAAGTTCCCCTATTTACAAATAGTAGGGACCTTTGATCCGGAGCCTTATTAAAAATCAATATTTTATGAAAATCTATCAGTAGGGCATTACTTTCGCTGATTATTAACATTAATAGTCATAAATCAAAAGGTTTAATTACGCCACCTATGACGTACCACCATACACAGAAAAAAAAAATGTAACTATTTGAAAAAAAATAATCACAACAACTGTATAATCAAAAAGTTCAAATTTGTTTGTTTACTTTAAAATACTACTTAAGTATGGTGCATTAATCCAATATTTTTAATAGATAGCACAAGTTTTATATCAATGAAATAAAAACGTATTCGATAAACTTGAATTTACAGTATCTTTTAAACGAATTCCAGTAGGCATCACGTGCGCATCGTTACGAAACCATAGATACAATGTAGTTTTTAATATTTGTCATAAAATCATTCCAAATCTGCGTATCAAATGGTGTTTATGAAGTGTTGAGCAAAAAATTAGAGCATTACGGTGGCGTACGCCGAATGCGGACTATTGGGGCTAAACCATGAGTCAGGTACGACTTGGTGACCATAATTTGGCATTTATATAAAATTGTAACTCCTAAAATGAATTGGTCATTTAATAAATGTAGTTATTGATAGGAGTATGGGTACAAATAGCCGTTTCCACACATAGAAAATTAACGTATAAAACATAGTGTTTTAATTTAAAACTTACATCATTTTTACATTCATTATTACAAAGTTTATGAAACACGACTTATTTACCTATTTGTAATTGTTTATTTTCAAATGTATTTATTTAAGCTGGAATATTTATCAGCTTAATTTATATAATATAATAAAAAATAAATTTATCACTACTGGCCTATACGGAGTAGGATTTTTGGTTAAGAAATACCTTAAAAATAAAATAATAGAATTTCTTGGTGTGTCAGACAGGATCGCAATATTAAATATCCAGCTCCCAGGTCACAAAAAACCTTGCTCAATTGTTCAAGTATATGCTCCAACCGAAATAGCTAAAGAAGAAACAAAAAACGAATTCTATAATGAACTAAATAAAATAATGCCACGCTTATATAAAACAGTTATTATAATTGGAGACTTCAATGGTCAAATAGGAAAAAGGAGAACAAACGAAGATAAAATACTAGGTCCATATACAACTGGCAAAAGGAACAATAATGGTCAAAGACTAATAAACTTTGTTTTAGAATACAACCTACACATAATGAATAGCTACTATAACAGACATCCAAATAGGAAATGGACGTGGATATCACCAAATGGTAAAATAAAAAATGAAATAGACTTCTTCATTACAAACCAACCAAGATTATTTTCAAATATAGATATTGTAAACCAATTTAACTACAACACAGACCACAGATTGCTTCGAGGACAAGTATATACCAAAGAACCAAAAACATCAAGGAAAAACATCCAAGTCCTAAACCAAACACTACCGATACCATTTCCAAAAACTATTTTAGAGTCCTTAGATGCTAAATTAGAAAATGTGAACAAAATTAAAGAAGTCCAAGCAAAATACGATGCTCTAGAAAAAGAATTCAAAGATATTGAAAGAAAAATAAGAACAAATAAAACAAGCAAAGATAAAATAGGGCTAAAAGCAAGAAATTTGTTATTACAGAGGAAAGATAAACTCAAAGATAGGAAAAACAACAAACAGGACATTGTAAGACTAAGTAAAGAAATAAACTTGCAGATACGAAAACATAGACAGAAACTAAGAACCGATGCAATAAACTACTATATAGAAAAGAAAGGCGGAGTCAAAAAGGCATGGATACATCTTCGAGAAAATTCAAACTGGATCGATAGTATGAGACACGCTAAGAACAAAGAAAATAAAACAAATAGAATTGAAATACTGGAAGTGGCAACGGACTACTACCGCGAATTATACTTAGATGATGAAATAGCGGAAAACCACAACCAGCAAGCTGATTCAGACAAAACTTATGAAGAAGAAGTCCCAAGTATACTAAGAGACGAAGTCAATAAAGCTATAAAATCACAAAAGAAAGGCAAAGCACCAGGAGCAGATCGTATAACAAATGAACTGATCATGGGAACGTCTATGGCAACTATAAACACTATAACAGATTTATTTAATGAAATTTTATGCACGGAAGACATACCTCACCAGTGGACCAAATCTATTATAATATTGCTGCACAAAAAAGGCAGGAAAGACGATATAGCTAACTATAGACCCATAAGTCTTATGTCAAATATGTACAAAATATTCTCAACGATAGTGCTCGATCGTATAACAAATATTTTAGATGAAAACCAACCGAGAGAACAAGCAGGCTTTCGAAGCGGCTTCTCTACAATCGATCATATCCATACAATAAAACAAGTTGTTCAAAAATGCAATGAATACGGAATAACCTTCTACTTGGTATTCGTGGATTATAAAAAGGCATTTGACTCCCTAAAACACATAAAAATATGGGAAGCTCTAGAAATGCAAGGAGTCCACAAAAAGTATATTCGCCTTATTAGTAAAATATATAAAAACATGAAAGCTAAAATAAGAACAGAAAGAGAAGGAGAATACTTTTCAGTGAAAAGAGGAGTGAGGCAAGGGGATCCTATGTCGCCGAAACTGTTCTCAGCTGTGTTAGAGCACGTCTTTAGACACTTAAATTGGGACAAATACGGACTTAACATCAATGGAGTAAGACTTAAACACTTAAGATTTGCGGACGACCTTATACTAATATCCGAGGACCCGGAAAGCTTACAGAAGATGTTAGTGGAGCTAGTGTGCGAAAGTGCGAAAGTTGGACTGTCAATGAATTCCACAAAAACAAAAACAATGACAAACTCCGAAAACATCCCCATTACTGTCAGTGGCTCAACACTTGAGTATGTGGAAGAATATACCTACTTGGGACAAATAATTTCTCCAAAAGACCTTGCAAGCAAAGAAACAAATAACAGAATATCATTAGCATGGAAGAGATATTGGTCCCTCAAGGAGGTTATGAAGAATTGCGATGTGCCCATGAAAGCCAAGACAAAAATATTCAATTCATGTATTCTACCCGTCATAACGTATGGATGCCAAACATGGAGCCTAACCAAGGCCAACACACAGAAATTAGAAACATGCCAACATAGAATGGAACGAAGCATGATGAACACAAAATTAAAAGACAAAATAAAGCTACAAATAATAAGACAACAAACCAAAGTAGTTGATGTCACCTACTGTATTAAAAACTTGAAATGGAGATGGACAGGTCATATGATTAGATCTATCACCAGCAAATGGTCAAAGGATATAACAGAATGGTGTCCAAGACAAAACAAAAGAAGGAAAGGGAGACAACGTCGCAGGTGGGAAGATGATATCAGAAGAGTTGCGGGTATTACTTGGCAAAGAAAAGCACAAGATCGTATACTGTGGAAAATTTTAGGGGAGGCCTATGCTAAACAGCAAGACAATCTTCTCATACCGGTGTCAAATAATTAAAATTATAATAGATTAAGTTAATGTTGTAAGATTGCTCAATAAAGGCTAATTATTATTATTATTATTATTTATCACTATTGCATTATACCAATAGAAATTCTTCCGTGTTGTGTGAATAACGCGGGATAAAGTTTTGTAAAATAGATGCTAACTTCATAAAAAGTACCAGTTTTAAAACTTCTTCTTCCATCACTGTCACAATTTTACCATCATATTTGTCATATTCTCATTTGATTGATAAAGTACAGATACAATTCATATTAAATTTTAAATGCGACAAAATAATAGCATGATTTACTCTCTGGAGTTACCAATCTCCTACATAGTTTTAAGAGTACAAAGTAAACAGATATGAAATTGTCAATAAAACTACTAAACCTTTGTGTAAATGTCTCGATAAGTATACTGGACGTGGTGTCAGTAGCACGTATTGTGTCCACGAGCCGCGTTGACCAGCAGATGTGCGGCCGGCTGTGTGTTTGCATTCAGTCGACAGAGCGCATGCGCACCCCGAACCAACACCAACTAAATCTACAACATGGCCGACACACATGTACTTACTATTCACATTAAATACGACACATACTAAATTAGCTTTAGCTACCAGTGAAGTTAACCTTCGCTTATTTGATGAACTAATAAAGAAATGTTATAAAACGGGTATGATAGTTTATCAAAGTGATATTTTATTTATTTATATTTTTAATAGATAAAAAAGGGAATAGATTGTAATTTAGCTATATGGAGAAGTGAAAATAAATCAATTCAAAGACTCATAGGCTTACCAAAATTAACACAAAAATAATCGTCTTCTATTAATAGCCCTACCTGTACACTGTGTCGAAAGATCTGCGGACCAATTTCATGTAGAATATTAAACATTATGTTGTGTTATTAATTGATATAATGAGAATATGATTGATGCTATTATAAAATAACATGATTATTAGCCGGTTTTTACAATTTTTCTGGGCGCTATTGTCCGTGTATGTATTTTTTTATTATTTTGGTTATATGAATAACGTGAATGTCACGTAAATGCCGCGAATAAGACGATTATTTATATTCTAATTATATTTATTTGGATGTATAGTATAAACTATAATGTTTAAGTTTTAATAGTCTTAAGAGTTATTAATTTTACTCTATGATATGGTAATAACGTGATACAATTAAACTTTTATATTCTTAAGCAGACCTTTTGTTCAACCGTAGTTTTAGTCAGTAAAAGAAGAAGGTGATCATTTTTTTTTTGCCATTTTTCGGTGCAAATTTTCCAACTAAATCACAAGAATTGATTATAGTACGACATCAAAAAAATATATATGAATATAATATTTAAAAGCTCAAGTGCATGCAATCATTGTCAAATGTTATAAAATAATAGTATTTATTTACTTATAGTGAACATAGGCAGCATCCCCCAATCATGCGCGTCACCCTTAATTCACGCAAACCGTGGCACGCAGTCTCGGCAATCGCTCCACTACTCGCTCTGCCATGTACCACATACCATCAACAACCATATTAAAAACCACATAAATATAATCTACAATCGATAATTTGTCCGAAAGAAATAAAAGTCATGCGGTGTTGCGGATTTTTTTAGTGGATGCCGAAGTGTCAAGTGATGTTATTGTGTGATTTCTTTTCTGTTGGGTGCCTTGAAAAGGACAGTGTTTCTTTTATCTAGATGTGTTGATGTTCTTGATTACAATTATCTTTGAAGAAGCTCTCCTATTGTATACATGAAGGGTGAGCATTGTTCATATATTTATATTATACAGATCTGCTGTTGATAGTATCACAATACAATACAATACAAAACTCTTTATTGTAAACCAAATACAAAAACACACAAAATCATACAAATTAAATATAAGGCTTACAAATAAAATAATCTTATAAGTAAATAAAAAAATATACTTTTGCGTAAATGAACAATATTAGCTGTCAGCAAGAAACGCGTTTCGTCTTGCTTTTTATAAGACTCTTTTTGTTGTCCTAACTCTACACCAACTCTCTATACGCTAGACAATCTATCCGTAATATAAGATAAAGATTAGGATATCATTCTGGTATTTAAATACAATATTTCAACACTGACTGAACCCAAAATTGATATTGTATTTATTTAGAAATGTTAATTAGGTTAATGTTATATTTATTCAACAAATACATATGTATTAAATTCGATAAATAGTAGGAAAAAAATAACTGAAAAACAACCTGTTTATGTTATTTAACAAACGTGCCACTTGGACACACATACTTTATTTTACCTACAATTATTGTTGTTATCTATATTAGATTTCGTCACTAAAACAATAACTAAAATAAAGTTTAATTGATTCTTGGTAAATGTTTCTCTGTCTTGATACATAATACATATTTTCTTCTGTTATAATTGGCTATTTTTAATTTGTTTCTACTCCATATTTTTCTTTAACTTCAATAGGGTATTTATACTTTGGCACAAGTGAAATTTTAAATGTGTACATAATATTTAAAATATTTTTTTATACCACAGAATATAATATCCTCAATTATGTATTTTTGTTTGTGAATCGCAAAATTGCAACAAAAAATAATAGTTGATACATGTTGTTGTACATCCATTAAGGGAGATATTGTAATAAACTTATCCATGTATGCATACACTTTATTGACACTTATTAAATAATTTTGCTACGATGAGCTCTTGAATTTTGCCTATAAGTTGATAATGGACATGAAACAAGTACTGAAATTATGTGTGTTATGGACTATTTTATTGATTACAGATTGCAGCGTGTGCGCAGCGGCGGCTGCAGCGGCTGCGGCGGCATCGGCGGCATCGGCGGCGGCGGCTGGCCCGGCATCATGGGCGACAGTGCATACCGCAGACACCAACAAAATACCCGCACCACCTGACAATAACACAGGACTCGTCAATGGAGGCACACCAAGACTCAACGGAAACTGTGAGTTGTTTATATTAATATTATAAAAACCTGTAATAGTAATAACATTGCTACTTCTACTAATTAAATTAAGCTCAGTTTCAAGTAAGACGAAATTATAAATCGTTAAGGATGCAGAAAAATGTAAGTATTGAAGTGGCTAAATTTTGGCCCTGGTATTGATTAGCGAATACTACAGATGGCGAGTAACACGACCGCTCATGGACAGTAGTACAACCAAAGAAAACCATGCATTACAATGCAATGCTTGGCTTTCCACTGTGCTCGTAAAACATAACAGTGCCTTGACACTGCTGTTTGGCGGGAGAAATAGACGCTGCGGTGGTACACCAGGCAGCCTCTCACTTATGAGAGACCTACCAGTAATTTCTTCACGGTAGGCAGCGACTTGGCTGTGCTAAATCCCCGGCATTTTGTAGGTCCCTGAGTGGCAGTGAAATTTAGAGTCAGGCCGGTCGAGTGCTCGTCTGCGTAGTTTGTATCTGTATCAGCCCATATACGGCTCACGTCCTGCTGAGGTAACCCAAATATAAAAACTTGCCATCAGGTGACACTATTTTTCTATTATATCGGCGCAAGTATGTCCAACCACGTGCTTCCTCTACAACGAAGACTATGATTGAGAGGAGTTAGGCTGTATAGTCGCTGGCCTAGTGGCACGTCTGCGTAGGCAATAAAGAATAAAACTGAAGTAGATTAGCTATATTTTTATAAGAAAACTGTGCCCGTGAACTGCGTAGCGCCTAAATTTTAAATAGTGAATCCATAAAATATATATATTTTTGGATTGAAATAAAACTATTTTTCCGTTTTTATCGCTATTTTGGATTATTTCTGTTACGCAGTACTTACTTGACATTGATTCGCAGTTTAGTACCCAAGTGTTTCTCGTCATAGATTCTTTATGCTCTCTAGAACAAAGATTTACCCACGGTAGCCCACTATTTTGGATGGTGGTAAGATTAACTATCGCAGTGAGATCGAGGCTGTACTAAGGGCTGTCTACTCAAAGTCCTTTATTAAAACGCCATCCACTTGTACATCGTATACTAGAAATTCGCTTTGCCATTAAGGTAGCTCAATCGAGGCCTCGTTATAGCTTAGTTTAATTGCGCCACAATGCTCGCAAACAAAGTCCATAAGACGAATACAAATGAAAGAAGATAATAAATAACCATGTCATCAATACGAGTGGTATAAAAATGCTGCTTAATTGAAATTAATATTTGAAGCATTTCTTGTTGAGCCTCAAAGATTATCTCGTTGTTGATATCTGAGATTAGCTTTAACTTATCATTGTCATCTAAACTATTTCTAGGTTTACTTCTCTTTGTTCTTATTTTTAGGAGCACGACGCGGACCATACTAACGTGGGAGCCTGATGTTACACTTTCTTACTCTTCTTTTCTCTTGTATTCGCAATGTCTCGAATCTGAATTGAATTACTGCTTCTTTGTAAAATATTATTCGATCTTTACATTCCGGCTTTGATAAAAAAAATGCACAAAATATTAATATCATTAATTATACTATATGGGTAAGCTGTAATGCTGAACGCTTTTTGTGATTTTTTTGCATTTCGTATGTCCGGAAAACGAGAATACAGGTTTCCTGATGGTGAGTGATAAGTGATCTCTACCATCCATGAACATTCACAAAGTTTGGGCTGTAGATGTGTAGCCGGCCCATGAACTTGGGAGAAGGGCGGGTAGGAAAAAGGATGGGATGAAAGGGGTATTGGGCCTCCGGAAATGTTACTCACCGACAGCCAATCTGTTGCTTCAGTCGATTTCTTATGAGATTGTGGTACCCCCCCGAACGAGTTTGCCTATTCATGCTGAGCCATGATGAACAACATTGTGGCTCTACTAGTTCCAAAGTGGTAGAGTAAAGTCTACCTCTTCCACTTTATTTTCAACATTATATTTTAATAGTTATTATGTAAATGGGAAAAGCGGTTGAGTCCAACCAACCAACAATCATATGTTATTGAGTTATAAATGTTATGTCGAACACAGCTACGTTTATTGAGGATGGAGGTATATTGATTTTCTTCTTAAATTTGTAATAACTTTCTCCTTAAAATGAAATTTGTCCTAATAATATTAGAGGAGAATAGACCATTAACATTTAATTAGTTAGTGGTTATAATCATGAAACTTGTTTAATATACTAATACACCAGATTATTAGTGTGATCAGTAGGTGATATTACAAAAAGATTTAATGTGCATCAATACGGTATTAAATATTTTAATCATAGTTAATAAATTAGGTTCAAACATTCGGCTGGTGCAATTAAAAATTCGGTGTATTCTTCCAAAAAGTGTTACAGACTCTTGCATAATAAAAACGAAAAATGCCGCAATTTTCATGTGTGGTGTGTGTAGGACATCGGCAAGTAATAGAAGATTTATTCTGATTAGATTTCCTTTAACTTCTTTATTATAGCAGAAGTATACGAATACAATAAATTAAGTATGTATTTTATGTATGTACACCTAGATATGTTATAAAAATGTAATAATTTATTTTTACAGATATACAATATCAATATCATAACTTGGTTTATAAATAAATTGAAAAATACACCCATAATTCAAATAAGTAGAGTATTGCACGTCTTGTATTATTTTTTTTGTTGAATTTGTATACAAATATGCGTACATATACATACTGCACAAGTGAGCATAAATAGAATAACCCTTAAAATTCCATTCCGTATTTAAATATAATATTATTAAGCATTTTATACTATGTTATGGTGTTTTGAGTGTTTCCATTTATCTAACCGAAAATTTTGGTAAACTTTAACGGCATAGTTTCAATAAGCAACTTCCGTGTAAAGCCGGGAAATACCATTTTATTGCGAAGTTAAATATCAATTGATACAATCCAAAGCATGCTCCAACAATAAACAAATCGCATAGATCGGTTAAAGCACCCACCTGCCGGATGATGCTGTGAACACTAGGCGCCCTTTGAGTCCAACAGTTATTGTTCATTTTAGGGAAAAAAAATAAACTATTGATTGCACTTTCTGCTTTATTTCATTGTCAATGAATTATTTGTTTCTTTGTTATTATTATTTGCGGAGTTATTTGCTATTGCAAATGTTGTTATTTTCGGTTTTCAGGGTCCATACGTGATTCTTTTAAAAACTCAATGTTTTTTTTGTATTGTATTGTATTGTATCAGCCCATATACGTCCCACTGCAGGGCACGGGCCTACTCTACAATCGAGAATACGATTGAGAGTGGTTAGGCCATATAGTCCACCACGCTGGCCTAGTGCAGGTTGGCGGACTTACATACCATAGAAATTCTTATGAATCGCTATGGTATGCAGGTTTCCTCACGATGTTTTCCTTCACCGTTTTAGTGCGTGGTGATTGACTATCAATACACACATGACTCTGAAAAGTCAGAGGTGTGCCCTGGGATTCGAACCCGCGACCACCGTGAACATGTTGGCAGCCGCGTCTAGTCCGTTTACCAACAGGCCACCACGCACTTGTTTTTTTTTACTTCTCACTTATTAAAAGTGTTGTGCAACTAATTATTGTCAAATGGTATTATTTCAATTCTAGAAATCTATATTTTTTTTGCCTCATGAAAATATCGGCGACATTCATCCAAGAAAGTATAGAGTTGAACTAAAAATGTCAGAATGCTTCAATAAAACTAAATCAACAGGAATATCTTACATTAGTACGTATACACTTGAGATTAAAACGATGGTAGTGGTGCTTATTATCTATAACGAATACCTATTTAATGTGCACACATGAAATTAAAATAAAATAATAATTGTATATATACTATAAATTATTCCAAAACCTAGAAAGGTCTATTAGAAATATAATATATATTTATGGGGTAAATAAATGTATTTATTTTTTCACATACTTAGTTTGGCTTTGTGTGTACTTTTTATGACATGTAAATTCACGTACCTACTCCACGTAACAAAAAATGTGCAAATTTTTATATATAAACCCTGTGGCGCATTGAATTATTTGATACATGAAACATAAAATACCTACTTTCGTCACTGCGGTCGTCACTGGTACCACCCCTTTGGGGAACGCCTCTGATAAAAGCACAATACACTTTTGAAGGGGCGAGTTTTGAGCTCCATTATTATTATTTGAAATAGTTAGAGCACGCAATAATAGATGGCGTTAAAAATGCGATGGCAGTACCATCTCTTAGTCGGTTGCTGAATTATGAGACCAGCCATATTTTTCAACTCCCAAAGTTTCTAACGCGCTTTGTGTGTTAGCTGGAATAACAATATCACTGATATTCAATAGATGTCGTTATTTCCCAGAAATGTGTTTTGGGAATGCAACATTCATTTCATTCACACGTTCGAATTTATAGGTACTCGAATTTTTTGTACCATAAAAGATGAAAATATTTGACGTTTTATGTTTATATAGACTCCCTATCCTAGATTGGGATGTATGTTTGTACCATTACTTTACATTTTGTAATACTTTTGGATTAGATAGTCCGAAAAAGTAAGCACGCGGCTTAAGTGATGGTAAGAAATCACCGCCATCTGTAAATAATTTAATTCATTATAACAGGAGTATTGCTTATATTTAAATGTGATACAGATATAGAAGAAGAAATGTCATTATTGCTGATCCTTTAACAATCTTATTCACTGAAATAACATTAGGCTAAACTATTTCTACGTACATTCACAATAATTTCTTACGAGACAGTGGAGGCCACCTTGCTTCCGTCGCGTCGGCCAAATTATGTTGTAGGTTAACCTGATTCTAGCAAGACTACCAATTTTGTAAGCATAATGAAAGAGTTTTGTAATAAACTTATTTTTTTATGTCTGAAGGTTGATGAGCTATATATTTTTTTTTTATTGCAGTGAATGGCGAGACGAGCATGCCGTTCGCCTGATGGTAAGCGATGCGACCGCTCATGAACAGTAGCAAAACCAAACAACATCTTGAATTACAAAGCAATGCTTGGCATTCCACTGCGCTCGCCATCCTGAGACATAAGATGTTAAGACTCAATATGTCCAGTAGTTACTCTGGCTACAATGTCCTTCAATCCGAAACACAACAGTGCATTTAAACTGCTGTTTGACGGGAGAAATAGACATTGCGGTGGTACCCACCCAGGCAGCCTCTCACATATGAGAGACCTACCACCAGTAAATATATCTGTATCTGTATCAGCCCATATACGTCCCACTGCAGGGCACGGGCCTACTCTACAATCGACAGTACGATTGAGAGTGGTTAGGCCATATAGTCCACCACACTGGCCTAGTGCGGGTTGGCGGACTTACATACCATAGAAAATTTTATAAATCGCTATCGCTATGGTATGCAGGTTTCCTCACGATGTTTTCCTTCACCGTTTTAGTGCGTGGTGATTGACTATCAATACACACATGACTCCGAAAAGTCAGAGGTGTGCCCTGGGATTTGAACCCGCGACCACCGTGAACATGTTCGCAGTCGCGTCTAGTCCGTTTACCAACAGGCCACCACGCACTCGCAGTAAATATAAAAAAAATATATATTTTTTTGTCGTTAAGTACCTTTTTAAATTAATAAGAGATATTGAACATTATTTAATTGCTGCCATGATTTCCGAAAAAGGGGTACATTGTCAAGGTAAGGATATGCCAATTTAAAAAAACATATCGATTATGTAAAGCTCTCAAACAAATAAGGTGCTAGAAGATTTAAAATGCTAGACCAATTAAACGTTCAGCTCGCAGTAAAAACTTTCACCTAATGAAATGTTAATAGAAATTACAAAGACTTTAGAAATGAATTAGTTCAGTTTATATACCTATTATAAGTATTTATCAATATTCTTATTATAAAATCACTATCAGAGCAAGTTAGTAGTAATACCGGTTGTGATGTGAAACAGAATGCACTGCTATGCGGCTAGTCTTCAAAATATTATGCTTATCCTTACTAAATTGCAAATATACCATAATATATTTACTGGTGGCAGGTTTCTCATATGTGAGAGGCCATCTGGGTAGGTACCACCGCAATGTCTATTTCTCCCGTGAAACAACACTGCTTAAATGCACTGTTGTGTTTCGGATTGAAGGACATTGTAGCCAGAGCAACTAGACTTAATATCTTATGTCTCAGGATGGCGAGCGTAGTGGAATGTTGCTACTGTTTATGAGCGGTCGTATCGCTTACCATCAGGCGAACGGCTTGCTCGTCTCGCCATTCATAGCAATAATAAAAAAAATACCACAATTTATACTGGTGTCTTATATTTACGTGCGTTTTATTTCACTGTACCTCAATTCTTTTATTAGATAATAATAGTTCTCCACAAATTTCGGACCTATATTAATTACTTGCTAAACCTAATCAATACTTACTAAAATATTTGATTAATCTGTACTAAGTCGGTTAGTCGAGTATTTCGATAACAACAATAATTTACTAAGGAAGGAACAGTTTAGGTTTACTAGTGAAGCTGATATCTTGATTTTGACCTGTCAATTCGCAGACGATGGGACCTGCAGAAGTAACTTGCATATTCATTTAATTATTAGTCATCTATTATTTCTAACGAGGTGCTGTGGTCAAGGAATGAATCATACCACTTTGTTTTAAGAATAAAGTACGCGATGTCTTGTTCACCTACTTGAGTCAGAAGTTTTACTTTCGAATCCTTTTCTGCTTGTAGGCGTGTGTTTACCATGATAGTTAATTAGGTAATATAGGTTAATTTTTGTTCGTAACTAGCGATCCGACCTAGCCCTTATTTATTTAGCTTTGTAAGGATAATTTTCCATATAATTCCAGTTCCACCACATTCCCTAAAATCTGATCCAGTTCCTATATATCTAGTTATTAATAAAACTCTATCTATTCCTAATCAGCCCTCGGCGTCCTGTTTTCGTGGTCACCAGCCCTTTGGCTCTAATAATTGTCCATATTCGCCCATATCCTAATAATAGTCCATATTCGTCTACTGGACAGCGGAAACAGTGAAACTCCTCTGCCAGCTAGAATTATATTATCAGTAAGGCCACAATCCACAGAAAATCTTTTAAAGATCTCTGTGATATCCATCCTCATGAAGTACGCTTTCACCGGTAAAGTGGGTGGTCTTTGATTGTTTATCGATATACATTTGACTTCGAAAAATCTGATGTGTTCCTTGGGATTTAAATTCTGCTCCACTATGTCGGCTGCTGTGTCCGGTCTGTTACCAACAGGCTATCACACACTTTTACTTTAAGTATCAAAAAAATATATACACCTTACAGTCACTTGCACATTATTTACGGTTTTTATAGAGGATTTCTAAATCTAAGAAACCATTATTCTTTCTTGAAAATAAGAAATTTTAGAATAGAATTTGCTTGAAGTAAACCGCATTGTCGCTTTTGCTTTTATTATTTTTATAAAAAGTTTAAACTGATAGCTTGTGTTTTAGAGAGTTTCTTGCACCGCCTTTTCACTTAATTTGGCTATATAGGTGATGATTGTAATCGTGTGTGATAGAATTTTGAAGAAAGAAACCGTTAAAGCTATGTATGTATATAACAAACTAGAGGCCGGCTGGCCTCCGCCCGGCTGTAGATACTTTTTAAGTCCACTTAATCAACATATTAATTCGCGTACTGTTTTAACAAACTCAATGTGGCTGGTATCCTCTGAACTATTTTTTCCGTTTCGTCTGTATTCCATCCGTTTGAGTTTGGAAATAAACTTTTAAATTACTTGCACATTTTACGGAAACACTATTTTTTTTAATACCGGGTGTCAGCTATGTGTATACACAATTCAAGTGAAATTGATTCTGTCAGAAAACAGAAAAAAATCTAACATATGTATGTGTATTCTTTGGGTTCTATTACGTTATTACAGTTCTTCCATAATAGTTTTTGTCATTATCTTCCATATATAGACATTGATCAGTTTGGAACTGATCGAAGTTCAGTTTGGAACTGAACTTCGTTTCTGCAGGACAAGTGCTTTCTTTATGAATTAATTCTTTCATAGCATCTATTTTCGAAAACTTCCCGTACAATAATTTAAATAAATTTAAAAACACAAACAAAGCTACGTATAAAAGCTTATTACATTATTAGGCAGAAGACGAGAAAACGTGGGTATAATTACATTCTTGGTAGTTAAATCCTATTTTTGTGGAACTTTTTCGTGCAGTTCTCTAGTTTAGATTAAGCATTTTTTTGTTTAGGTAATATTTTATTAAAATAATATAAAACTGTTTAATTAAAAAAAAACATTCATTTGATGTAAACTTGAAATGTGAATAGAAATAACTATATTTGAGCATTATTTCAGATACAGTATTTTTTAAGATTTATTTATTTAATATTCGGAGCTTACAATCATTGCGATTAAATTCAAATTTTGTAATAATATCGTTGCCGTAGTCTGCTGTGTGATGAGCATCTGTAATCATGTATGATCATAAGTAGATTATGGACTGCTGAGTAAGGACGACTACTATCTTAACCCAGGATACAATTGTACCGCCCTCATCGAAATCACAGGCGTACACGTTTTTTGAATATATTATAGGGGGTAGACAAACATACGGCTCTGTATCTGTATCAGCTCATCTACGTCCCACTGCAAGGCACGGGCCTCCTCTACAATCAAGAGTACGATTGAGAGTGGTTAGGCCATATAGTCCACCACACTGGCCTAGTGCGGGTTGGCGGACTTACATATCATAGAAATTTTATAAATCGCTATGGTATGCAGGTTTCCTCATGATGTTTTCCTTCACCGTTTTAGTGCGTGGTGATTGACTATCAATACACACATGACTCCGAAAAGTCAGAGGTGTGCCCTGGGATTCGAAACCGCGACCACCGTGAACATGTTGGCAGTTGCGTCTAGTCCGTTTACCAACAGGTTTACTGGTGGTAGGTCTCTCATATGTGAGAGGCCATCTGGGTAGGTACCACCGCAATGTCTATTTCTCCCGTGAAACAACACTGCGTAAATGCACTGTTGTGTTTCGGATTGAAGGACATTGTAGCCAGAGTAACTATTGGACATATTGAGACTTAACATCTTATGTCTCAGGATGGCGAGCGCAGTGGAATGTTGCTACTGTTTATGAGCGGTCGTATCGCTTACCATCAGGCGAACTGCTTGCTCGTCTCGCCATTCCATGCAATAAAAAAAAAAAAAAAAACAGGCCACAACGCACTTACGGTTACCTGATGGTATGGATACGGTTTACCTGATGGCAAATGGTTCGCCGTCCATAAACACAATATGCAACACCATAGGGCATGAAAATGCGTGCTGGCCTTTAAGGTGGGAATACACTATTTTTTAGAAGGTTGCCAGATCGTATTTTTACGGAAATGCTGCTTTTGGGAATTGGTTTCAGAGAAAATTGTTAACCCAAAAAGCTAAATTTTATTTTACACCCTGTGTACCGTGTTCTGCCTCCAGGCAGATACAAATAGTTTGACATAAGCGAGTTGGGCATCCGGCAATTTCACTTAGCAAAGGAAACGAAATAACCTTGCTTCAAGTCACTTTTATGTGACGGTAATACTACGGCAGTACTTACTACTTTCGACTTTACTACAATCGGGAGATGTTCGACCACAGTCCACCACACTGGCCTAGGAGTCGTACGGGTTGGCGAAGATTGCATACTAATCCTTATAAATCGCTATGGTACTCGTATGCAAGTTTCCTCACGATGTTTCCTTCACCTTTATAGTGGGTGGTATTTGACTATCAATATGCACATGATTCCGAATAGTTAGAGGTATGCCTTAGGATAATATTTAATATCTATGTTAAATTAAAAATATAATAATTCTACTGTCATTGCATAAACGGCATAGCGATTTGAGAGCCTATATATGTAGCCTGCGTGGTGAGTAGTAGCAGGTTATATCAGAACATAGAGCTAAAACCGCTATTATGTGTTGAATTTTTAAAACATTTTTAATAAAATCCAACTCAAATCCATAATGGATTAAAATGGTGTATTAACTAACATACCGTAAGGGCTGCCCGTACCTGGCATGGGCTGCTATATCTATCCATAATTCTATAGAACTAGACGAAAACCTGATTATTTAATTAGAACAGCTTTATAATATCAAGAGGAAGTGTTAACAATAGATTAATCAGTGTGCTAATTTACATTTCGTACGAAATAGAAAAATAGAATTGCTAATTACAATGGCCCTAGGGGTGAAAAGATCAGAGAAAGTGAACAAGACTGCCAGTTAACTTTTGTTACTTTACAAACTTGTATTTCTCGTGAGACGAGTATTGTTGTATATTATTTGATGCATAATCATATGTGGATTAGATGGACAACAATAGAGGCGACTGGTCCACTCGTCACGATGTGACATCTCTCCGAGGGAATTCCTTCTAACGCTTGGGGTGGAGATTCGTTGCTAATTTTGTACGAGACGCTCGCAATTCAACGACACTAATTGGAACACCAAGCTTCCCATTCCAGCGCTTTCTCTTGTCTATTACTTTGAAATATGTTACGATTCTAATACAATTCAAATATTGATTTAGAGTATCAATAGTTAAATTATTTTTTGCTGAATTTATATTGATAACGGAATGGCGATTTTCAATTGTTATATTACTTGTAGTAACTTGCGTATGATGTTAATAGAAATTATAATTACTATGACTTACCTTACACGTTGTAAAAATTATGTATTACAAATATTCGTAATTTTGTTGTTTTTAATATTAAAAACAAGACATTACTTACGTTTTAACCATAAAATATAATTAATTTTATTACCTAAAACTAGAATATAGCTACATATTGTTCTAATAACTAAAACATAAATTTAACTTAT
Source organism: Hyles euphorbiae (assembly GCA_023078785.2). Taxonomy (NCBI): domain Eukaryota; kingdom Metazoa; phylum Arthropoda; class Insecta; order Lepidoptera; family Sphingidae; genus Hyles; species Hyles euphorbiae. The sequence continues at coordinate 17,439,710 of CM041050.1, forward strand.
AAAGCGTAGTAATGTAGAGAAATATAGTTTGGTAGTATCATTTAGCATTCCGATTCATTCGTATTTTACTACTTTAGATATCTATGAGTACGTTTCTCATCAATGCTCTACTATAACTACAAGGCATGCCAGATGTTCTTGTAGCATTATTTTACATCATTATCATCGTCAGCTAAAGGCAGCCCATTGATAAACATAGTCTCTCCCAAGGGTTTTCAAAGTGTCCTGTTTAAACGGCCTTTAAACGTTGCACCATTGATATTTTTACTCATCTACTGAATTCGTTCGGGGTTCACATATTTCTATTACTTATATCAGAGGGAGCTATGTGTGTCTATGATGAAAAAAATAGGTCGTAACATAATATTCTCGGTGGACTCATATTTTCATTGATAAATATGTGTACACGTGTTATATTTTATAGATTATAGTATGTATCATTGCATAGTATTGTTGTAGTTATTTAAATGAAACGAATACAACTGTAGGTATGTAATTTAACATTAAATATACCATTCTATTGAAAAATTAAATGACACCTTAAGTGTCATTATTGTACACTTCACGTGGTATTATTTTAATCGTGAGGGATGAAAGGATACAATAAACAGAAAGTTCCTTCAAAATATGATGTGTCCTGGATATTTCGTGTGTTACGTGACTTATATTGGAAATATTTGTTGTGGGGTTTGTGTGTTGTTGGATGCTAGTAGGCAGTGTCTGGTATGTTGATAGTCGGCAGTCGGCAGTCGGTTAATGGCATTCACCCTGCAGCGTGCTCGTTTGTGTGGCAAGGAGCGGCGAGCAGCGAGCGCACGGTGCGTTGCTTCGTTGTGACGCGTTAACAAGTGACACATTTTGGGTTGGGGTAAAGCGACCGGTGCTTTCGGGCGGTGCACACGTTCCGTTAACTTCTCTATTTTAAAAAGTACTTACTTGACGATATCCGGGAAGGGACCGACCGCATCGCGCCGCCGCACGCCGCTCCGCCGCACCGGCGCGCCGGCGTCGACCGTCGACTCTACGGTCTACACTCTACGCCACTGTCACTCATTTTCGATGCAGTCGACCTGCGTACGCGTCGTCGGTCGCTTCGCGCGCACGCGCGTCCGCTTTCATGCACCCAACATATTTTGATAGTTGATAAGTTTTTAACGTGCGGGAAGTCCAACAATAAATGAACTCGCCGCTGCGATAGTGTTTCTGGTTCATACAGACGATGTATGTTACGCAGAGGTGATATTTGTGGTGCCAGTTTACAAATTTTGTTACCATGAGCGGGAGGGAAGGCGGAAATGCAGTTCCCTCTTCGAGTAAGTAGTTCAACATTTAATGGTTACTTCCAGATCTCATTTAATTTAGTGTTTGTTTATTTTTATGAATATAATTACTTTTAAGGAATATATACTAAAGTTTCGTTCGGCGATGTTTAAAATTTTGGGCGCGGATATAGAGTTGTTATTAAGAGGATATTTTATACGCGATCCTTGGTAATCATAAACAGTTGTTTATAGCATCATTGAAATTGTTCAAATTGAGGTTAATAGAGTCTCGTTTCACTGATGTCGCACATATGTGTGCCATGTTTACTGAGCATAACGTTGATCCACAACAACATATACTAATTATAAATACGTACTTCCCAATTAGAGGATGTCTTGTTTTGTATGACGTCATGCTTACCTACGCAGTATTTTTTTACTAACCAGTATGTGTGATATTTACACTCGCCCAAATATTTTGAAGTCCCGACAGCCGACTCGTGCACTCATTGATACTTGTTTGAAGAACGGGCGAATGTTTTTTCATGTCTCACACAAATGGTATGAAGCGTTGTATTAGAACATGTGACGTGAATATTTTACCAGGCGGGGTGTACTACTCGATAGTTAATTGTTTACTATTCCTGTGATACCGTTCAGTCGTCCGCATGCATAGTGCCTGCGTATAACGTAACAGCACGCCCGACATGCCGTTTTCTACCCTATATTTATCTCTACAAAGTTTACATTACAACGATGTTATTTGTTTTTATTTGTGTGTGTGAGTGGTGAACGCTTCAGTGTGCCGACTGCATTTTTTAAGAAACTTAATTCCATTGGTAAATTCTCTTGAACCTCGGATTTTGTCGTGTAATATGTCAACACAGTTACGAGAGAATCAGTAGAGATATGTAATAAGGAGCCAGTACAATTAATTTATTTCATTCACGGTACGTGATACACGCTTGTCGTAAATATGCGGCGACAAGGCGAGCATCAAACAACACGCACATGTTTGTTGTTGTTTTTGTGTATGAATTTACTACCAAAAAAGCAGCGACGGTCTCAAACGAATTACCATATCCACGGAGTGGTAGCCAGTGAACATTTTTTAGAAAGTCGATGTGAAGTAACGTGACGTCCCTACGGCAGGGTCCGAGTTCGTAACCAGTCAATTAAATCTGAATGGTGGTACGTTCGGTTGTCTCTTTCCCTCCTACTTCAAGATCCCGAAGCACAAGCGCCACTTGACGATGATTCACGTTTAAATTCCATGCCTACGATTGATAACAGCAAAAGTAGTGAATGGCAGAACATTTTAGGTCATTTCATTTGCTTACTGGACGTGCGTTGTATAAACGTGCCATGATTTTGTTTACTACCCAGCTTACGGTATGCATGCTTTCTGACTATTAAAATATAATTTCGTGTTGCGTTTGGTATTTTCATGATATTAATATTTGAACTTGTTTCATTTTTCAATGTCTTGAATTATTTTATAATTCAAGTTTACCGGGTATTAAACAGATTGTATAAGTGTAATACAATATTGTTCGTGCAAGGAAAAGTTATAAATAAATGAATTATCGATGTTGCGTTGGTTTTAATTTGGTGTAATTTATATGTACAATGAATGAGGAAACAGTTAAGGGTTTGAATAATATGAAGCATACCGGTGGCGTGGCGCACGTGACCAGTGAGTCGGTCCTCACTCATCAGGCGGCCCGCAGCACGGGCTGGCAGCACGGGCTCGCAGCACCGGGCACAAGCTCGGCGCCGCGCCGCACGTCACTCGCCGCGCACCGCGCCGCGCGCACCGTATCGTGCTCCCAAACATTTGATACGAATCATCGACCCGCATAGGACGTACCGCACATACCTTGGGTACAACAAGGTATTACTAGGAAATTATATTTACATGTATTGGATGGTCGGCACTCGGCCGGTTGTGACGTAGGTCAATGACACTGGCCCGCAGCCGCCTCAGCGTTGGTAAAGATCGCAAGACAGGTGAACTTGATCACGCTGATGCCACCACTTTATTTTTTATGCTTCATTAACTTATGCAGCTTGTATCGATTTGAAAATTGGTCGGTGTGTATTGCTAAAGCATCATGTGTATAGCTGGCCTAAAATATTATACATCCAAATATCGTACTTATACACAAATACCATTAACCATTGATCGATGCCGAGTTTTTATTACTCAAAACTTCTGCAAGTTGAATACTTAAACACACGCCGTTAGTTATTAATAATAGCAAGGCGTCCATCTGCGATGATTACTTTACAATACAGGATATTGTAGTTTTGTGGGAAAGGAGGAAATGATACGGGTCCATCAATGGGCACTTGTGTTTATACTATTTAAACAATGTACGCTGATGTATACGTATTGTGTGTAATAACTACAACCAAGAATGGGGCTCCTGCGAGTAAACGTTCCACTTAAAATATGCGTAGAATATCCCCTTCTTGCTTTTAAAATAACACCAACTTAAATTAAGCTCATTTTATAAATAGCATATATAGACTCTTCAAGAAATAACAATAAACTAGAAATGTCACGATTTCTGTCTCTGCCCAGTTATGTATACGAGTTACGGTGGTGTTAACATTTTTCAGATATATTTAGATGGAATGATTTTATTTTGTTTTTAAACTTCCTGCTATTTGTCTGAATGGACGTTCGTAAGTTTTTGTTCAGTCGTTGAGCATAATACAGCGCTGGTTTTGTTAGAGTCCACTGAAGAGAACTATACAAATAAATTGGGGGTATTGCATTGAAGTTAGTGGGTACATGTGCATATATGTATGTGGGAGCAGTGAGTAGTGAGTTGTAGGTAGCAGAGAGTAGTGCAGTGCGCAGGGTGCAGAGGGCGCGTGCAGCTCACGCGCTGCGCTCCGTACTGAGTAAACAAAACTACAAAACAGGCACAAAACATACACGAGTGGCCGACACTGTTGCCTGCGCAGTGCATGCTGCCTCTCTCCGACATGTATATAAATACCGGGCTGCTGCCTTCTTGCACCGATATTTTAGATTAAAATAAACTACTCGCATAAACATTGATAAACCAATGTACACCTTCGTGAATCACGGTGAAATGGCTACTTTTAGGTAACTTAATTTAATATTAAAGCTATCTACTTACGTGTTTCTACTATCTTCTATATAAAAAGTAATAGGTATCAAACATTAAATAGAGGTATTCTCATGGAAAAGTTTACAGCTACTATAGGCGCGTACGAGTTACAGTAGTCCATAACTGATAGATGAGCGCTTTCGTAAACTATTTTTTGGAATGTTGTAAATAAACTTTCTACTACTGCGTTCATTGTGTCAACGCAGGCATTGTTGATAACATGGCGCACTCGACGGCGACACGAGAAACCGTCACGTTGTATGTTTGTTCACAAAAAAGTTTGAGCAAAATAAGCCGAGATAAGGAACTCGCTTTAAAGCGTTACCAAAACATGTTCCCGAAAATTATATTCAAAATTGTTCTGCTTTAAGTAAGTTCGGGTTCTAGATGAAAGCTCCGCGTAATTTTAATGAAAATGAGAACTATTAATAGCAATCTGTAGAAATTCAATTGCTAAACGTATGCCTGAATCAAATCAATTTCGTTATAAAACTTATGAAGCAAGTTCAAAAATATTTAAAATACCACTTTCAAACAAGTCACTATAAAGTAATAGAAGAGTTAAGATACCGGTTACATTCCTCTCTGGAAACATCCGTCAAACGTACAAATCATGTGTTCTGTTTGTTTATTCTGTATTTAGGCAGTTGGTATTGAATGTTTCAATTAATTTCAATAGTCCCAGGCATAAGAAAAGAGATCCTGGGCACATTGGGCGAGATGAGATAGGAAATAGTGAAGATTGAGAAGGCGGTGGCGTGTATTAGTTCGGTCCACGGTCGGCGGTACACGGTACACGCCGGCTGGACGGCGCGGCGCGGTGCGGTGGGCCGTGTGCCGTGTGCCGTCACGAGGCCTCGGTGCAGTGTTACGTCAATGAATGAAAAAGGTACCAGAAACGCAACCTAAATACCGAACATTCTTCCAGCGCCCGCCGTCGCCACGTGTGCCTGCCACCTCGCTTTTACCGCTGCCGCCGCCCGAAATAATGTGCTTAGCTTACATACCAACGCATACAAATGTATATCGAATTAGCAAACCTACCTATAAATTATCATATGGCAGCGATCATTTAAATAAGCCTTTGTGCATATGCATTCGATTAATGGAAGTTTGATGTGTCGAAAACTTTTAGAATGGAACGCTTTACTGTTTATGTTGTTTGTATTTTATGTTAGAGTAAAGGTTTTGGGAGTTGCGCAACGACATGGTGGGAAAGATTTTTTTCAATAGTGGGTCGAATAAAATATAGAATTTGAGTATTATGTATTTTTGGTCTCAACTAATGTGAATAGTTTGGCACAAAAATTTAATCCAATCATGTTTTTGTTTTAAGTTTAAAAAATCCGATAGTTAGTCATCATTCATGTATTATTGCCATTTCCGTACCTACATCTGATTTTTTAAGTATGTCCGTAATGTTAGTCACATCGATTCAGAGAAATCTTCACATTAGTCATAGTTGAATAACAGATCCGATTATAACTTTATACAAAGCATTAATATTAGTGAGTAATTTAATATCCATGTTTAGATATCTATACATAGTTAATAGCTACGATATGAAAAAAAGAAATGTCTTTTATTTCACTTGGTTCCCACGTTATTTTTTGTGTAAGAGCCCGATAAGGGGAATGGCATACCCTTTCTTAGTCCAGTAACGATCGTGGGGCCTTATTTATTGCTAATAGATTTTTGAACGTTAAATGTCTGTGCATACATTAAAAAAGATACCACAACCCACTAATTTACTTTAATTATTATTTTATTTTTATACTTTTTAAAATTTGGAACTTATTATTATGTAGTTAAAAATTTAATTAACATTGAAGATTATATTAAAGTTTGATAAAGATATGAGCGAGTATGATATAGAATATGTAACACTGTTTACCAATATTTAATTAGTAGTATTTTGGAATTGTATTAAATTCCGATATTGCGTATAAGTAGATTGGTAGTAAGATTGCGTTTTTGAGAGCAATAAAGAAAGCAAGCGAGCATCGAAGCGAGGCTGGCGTAATGCCGTAAAAGCTGCATGATAATAAGAGGTAAGGTATTTGTTGCAGGTGTGGCGGGCGCGAGTGGCAGCGCTGTAACAGGGGTGACGCGCCGTGGACGATGCAAGTGGTTTAACGTGGCGAAGGGATGGGGGTTCATTACCCCCGACGATGGCGGTCAAGACGTATTCGTGCACCAGGTATACATTTCGGCACATTCACGCTTACAAAAATTCATTTTAATATCGCAATTATTCTGTGCAACCGTTTTGTTTACAAACGTTTGTATTTACGGTACGGTGGTTCGTACGTTTCCAATTGGAACTTAGTACATTAAAATTATTGAAATAGAAAAATAAATTCATTCACGAAATGTTGTGGCGTATCTAGCGGTTGACCCGATAGTGCGCTTATTTGTTTGTTCGGCTTATCAAGACCGGATGTTTTTTCTATTCATTTGCGCCACCAAACTCGTACTTCGTTCGGCTGCAACAACGCTAGCGGTAAAACTTATATTAGGTCAAGACTATGTTACTGGATGCCGATAACGTTGACTTTTTTCTCACAAACGATAAGTGAATTTATTACCAATCCCATTAGAAACCGTATGAAATAAATAATAATAGCTATTGGTTTCAGTGTCATAGATATGTTTACTTCCATCCATTTAAAAATAAAGTTTAAATCAGAATATAGGATTTTTTATTTGTTATTTCAGAGTGTCATCCAGATGCCTGGATTTAGATCGCTCGGGGACGAGGAAGACGTGGAATTCGAGTGCAAAGAGTCAGATAAGGGCTTGGAGGCGACACGTGTCTCCGGCCCTTCGTCTATAGACTGCCAGGGCTCCCACCGACGCCCACTCTCAAAGAAACGCTTCCGAAAAATACGGTGAGCGATAATATTATTCCTGCTAGTCCCAGCTTGATAAGAGCGCTTTCTGTGTTGCCCTCATTTTCCGTAGCCCAGTGTACGCGATACTCGGAATGTACATTCGTTCGACATCACCTTTCTTATTTTCTCATGCCAGAGCTTATTAGTGAGTAGTTTGCCTGCGACATACATAGAGAAATATATTACCATGATGTATCACTGTTTGTGCAATGAAATACTTACGAAGCATGTAATGTGTTCTCATTCACATAGGCAAACAAGGGTTATCGCATTATTACAACACAGGAAATAAACTTGCACGATCCTATACGTTCCAATGTGAGATGTCGCGTGGTTTTATTTTTTAGTTGTTTATGATTTCGTTTCATAGACTAATCATGCTATTAATTGCATTTAAATAACATACACTAGTATTTGCTTATTAGCATTGTCAAGTGAGAATTTTTACCAGTAAGAGTCCTTAATTCTTATTGGTATACGATCGCTATTACTCTCATAATAAGGGTCACAAAACTGTCAAAAGTTAACAGTAGAAGGGCTTATTTTCTATGCACGGTGAAAATAGCGTCTTATAAGATCTTATAAATAATCAAATAAATTATCGACCATACCATAAAGTGAATGAGACCCATAAGGAAATAAATATGTATAATACAAAGATTTAAATCACTATAATCATTTAATAACACTTCGCTACCAAACATGTAACCAATGAAACGGAATCCATATAGTAATTGGAATGTGTTAGAAATATTAAGAGAGAATAATATGTGAATGTATTATGTTTATTATATGTTTTAATTTAGTTGCTACAATTGCGGTGAGTTCGCCAACCACATCGCAGCCAAGTGCAGCATCGGGCCACAACCAAAGAGATGTCACAACTGCAAGAGCGAAGACCATTTGATTGCTGACTGTCCTGTTAAGGTATTTAATTAATTTTAGTAAAGTTCACAGACTAAACAAAATAATAACTAATTAGCCAATAAAGATCTATATTACATTATACTAAGATTTAACGCAAATACAGTGCATTAATTGTGATAAAAATTACTGGGCTTGTTTGTGCAACAAATGTTGTCACTTTAACAGGAACCGCAATAAATGAGCGGTTATGGATAAATAAATTATGCAAGCTTACCTGCTAATATTTGATCTCATTTTTTGAGTTTTTACTTCATAAATGAATAATAATATTAAATACAGATGCACACGATATAAAATTATGAAGAATATACCAGGAGTATTGTAATTCTAACTATAGAAGAATTTTAGGTTCACAAAACTTGTTACTAGAAAAAAGGAATAATGAAGGGGTGATTTTTGATACGTATTGAAAATTGCTCATTCTGAGGGCAGCAGCCGCCTCTACAATCGATTGAGGGGGTTAGGCTGTGTAGTCTATTCTCAGTTAGTCGTCTTAGTATTGCAATGGACATTATGCGCTAATCTGGCGTATAATCTTGACAACAAATGGAATTATTGTATATCGAAAGAAGGGTTATAGTTTTTACTCTACAGAAAACCTTTTCATTTTTGTTTGAGATGATTTATTTTAATCTAAGCTTTTATAAATGTTCTTATTCGATTTAATTTGAGAATCTAAACCATTAAATTATATCTGAATTAAATTGTGACGCGGCAATAACCTTTTTTTACTAATATTTTTTGTGTAGTATTCGGTTACTAATCAACTTTCTCAGGATTTTGAAGTATGCTAGAAAAAATACATCAAATTCAATTTCCTCAAAAAGTGTTATTATTAAATGTATACTTTGTTTAAAATCACATTAAAACTTGTGTGGGTCACTGTTTTATCACGTTCATTTAATATACATATTTCCTTTTTTATGGTTAAACATATCCGTTAAAATATTACAACAGAAATGATTAGATATTTGTTTTTGTATACCACATACTAAAGCATGTAAATATTCGTCTACAATGTTTTATTTTATAAATCGGGCTACGGCAGCGGCTGATCAGAATATTGTAAACACAAGATTAATTTGTGAATTACGGTTTGTACCGCGCGTAAAATTGCGCCAAGTATTGGTTATTTAAGAGGGGAACATGGAAATATTAAAGGATTTTTTAAAAGTACTTGTTTGTCGTGATAAAACGCCCTTGAGATATACAGGGTATATCAAGACTGCTACCGAAAAAGAAGCTGGGTGGTAGTTTTAGTGACTTAAGACACAATGCAACTTAATTTTCTGTAAAAAATTGCGACGATTTTTTTGCCATTTTTTTAACTCGTATTAAGGTGGTAAATATTATGCATAGTTTTTATTCTCAAATAGTAGTGTACACCCTTGTATTTTTGAACTCGCTATGGTACGCAATTCTTTAAATTATTATTTTAGCAAAGACTATGGATATACCACCCTAATACGAATATAGAAAAAAAAAATACAAAACAATTGGTCGCGTTTCATTGCGAAACTTTATTAGCATTGTGTTTGTAATCACTTAAACTACCACTCGGCTTCGTTTTCGGTAGCACTCTCTATATACCCGGTAGAATAGCAAATAAAATATTATTAAATAATATGCGAACTATTATTTGACAGCCTCCGTGGCGCAGTTGGTTAGATGCCGGCTGTGAAACGAGAGGCCGCGGGTTCGATCCCCGCACCGAGTGAACTGTTTGTGATGCCCACAAGTTTTGAGTCTGCGTGTTTGTGAGACCGAAAATTCTCTCGTAGTTTCTGATACCCCGACACAAGACTTAATTGATCTTAATGTGGTGTAAGAACTATGTTTGTGACTGTTGTCTTTAATAGGCAAGCGCTGTGTACTATTTCTATAGTTCTCTCAATAATAGAGAAAGCACGAGCGCAGTGGCGGCAGGTAAACTGTATTTATGAGTTGATAATATGTAAATAAATGGCAAATTAACCGTTTGTACTATTCTAGGTTGAAAAGAAAAAGGACGAAACGCAATCGAAGAGTTCCAGCAGTTCCCAGGGCAGCCAGCCGCCGCATCCACCGCAGTCCTAGTTCTAGACGTCAAAATATCTACCTCAGTATCTTATACAAACGAAAATATTTTACGACTAAAACTCATATCTCTATGTCCACGGCAGTAGGCGTTAACTTTTATTTAAGTCTTTTACGAAATGCCGAACAAGCAGCTCAACAATGAGAATCCTTCCGTCTATTTACCACTGAAGGCACGATTGATGTTTAATTTTTAATGCTTATTTTATATTAAGATTTACGGGAAATAAACCACTACCTCATTTACAGTACAAAGTAGAATGTAATTCAAGACTGATCAGTACAAATCCATATTAGTAGTACAAACTCTACAATTAATATGTGAATGTAGTAAGTTGTGAGCTAAGTTTGCTAACGTAACGTAAGTACAAATTTTATGTGTTCGAGTGTCGTATATTATCTTGATTTTTTTACGTACATAGGTATATTTGGTATTTATCCAAAGTTAAGCGTGTGTTTCTACTATTACCATTTTCGTTGCTATATTCTACTTTAAACTTATTGTAATTTTGTTTAGCGTGTAATTTTATGTAAGTAACATTTGTTTTGATTGGCTATGAACAAAATGAAAAGCCGCAAACATATTATATTGTATGTCACTTTATTGCCGTGAATCTGTGGACGGATCGTTCAAAGAATGCAACATGAGAAGCACATGCAGATACATTTCACTGTCTCAGGCTTATGTCAGCCTTTATATTATATTCACCCGAGTATTTTGCCTACATCTAAGATACATTATTTTATTTTATTTTTTATATCGCAACTATGGAGAATTTAATCCACAATAAGGGAAGATAGGTTGATATTAAATTTTGTGTGTTACTAAAATAATACGAAAGCCATGCAAACAGAGCAAGTTTTATCTCCGAGTTGCAGTAACAAACAACTTGTAACTAGCTCCTTACATGTGACAGAAAATAACTATGATCGAAGTCAGTTTTTAGTTGCTACATTCAAAAACAGTATCAGTTTCATATTGACGCAATTAGCAATCTTCAAATATGTACTGGTTGTACCAAGTTGCTCAGTCCTCCAAGCGACGATCGCAACACGTTGAGTAATTTCACTCTCTGCCCCCGTCCACTAACCATGACGTACTGAAAGTCATATGGCCTGTTGATTATGGATTTGAAAAGATTGTTTACAACCGTGCAACTAAAAACTGGGTTTTGTTGCTGTAAAAGGCAACTTTTATAGAGAACTAGTTAAATGTTGACAGTTTCTTCAGCTAAAATTGCTCTGTATGCTCAGCACCTTATGTTACAGGCTCATTTTAAAGTATTAATTATTATTTATCGAATTCAATTAATATTGATTGAAAAACCCAGATCTAATTATACGGATAACATTAAATCTTTTTTATTTATGTACTTTGTAAATGTTGATGTTGAATGTGCCAAAGTCAAATTTATCTTGTTGCAATAATTCTAAAGTTATCATAATTAATATTAGCTCGATGACAAATTGAAGGTGTAGCTTATTTGCAATTATTTGGAAGTTTTAATAGAAGCGCTTTGTGAATCTAATTGATTTAATGCGAGCAGTGCAGTACATAAAGATAATGTTTAGAAACACAAAAAATATTTGCGATTTACACTTGCTCAAAAGCCTTATCATAAGTAATGAGCGTGTCAATAATGTGTGGGTACTTAATTATTCCTGCAATCGAATAATTCAACTGAAATTGTTTGTTAAGTGTAAGGTTAAGTATTGAATGCGTTTTAAGACGAACGAAACTAAAAAGATACACGAACTCCCAAAGATTTGAATGAAATTTATTTTCCTGTGACGTATCTTTTTCTAAGATTTTAAGACCGGGAAGCTTTAAAATAATGGCAATACCATTCTTTATGAAGGAAAAATAACAATATCAAATATTGATTCAATAAAAAAGTTTTTGATTTATATAAATGTCGACACAGTCGTGCAATATTATAGAAACCTATACCAAGCAATGGCATTGTTAGTACAAATATCATATCATTCAGATATAGTTCTGAGGCAGCATATTTTATGAATGGCCAATATTTAACCTTCACTCTTGGAAATGTTATGTATTCAAGTATGTATTAACATGCTTATATTAAATAAATAGGATAACGATAAATCTACCTCAAGTAGTTTTAGATGTAGTAAGGTATAACAATTAGTTTTTACGATATTGTGTTCAAGATTATTTTCAAGTTCAAGTCGACATTACCACCGATTCATTTGTATAAGTATTCTTAAACAATGCATACAAATACTGAATAACAATGTAGTTCACGGTACTGCCTCTTAAGAAAATGAAACGTCATCATTCAATTATAAAGACGTAGTAACGCGAGATCTACATCACAACACAGCATAATATTTTATCAATGCACGTTATTTTTGTAAGTCAATAATATTATTCATCTATAGAGCGTCTTGCTATTAATACACATTGTTGTAAAGATAAGCATTTCACGTAGAGTACACGATTCAAAACGTATGGTGGTGTAAGTAGTGTTCTAGTGTGCGTGTCCGATGATGCAAACAAATGTATTCATTAAACAAACTGCATTTTAATAGAATTTGTGGTAGGATTTCAGTTGCCAATTAATAATAATAATAATAATAATAATATTATGTGGGTATTGTAACAATACGGGTTTCATGCGTTCATTTTATATGTCTAGTTATGTAACTATTTATAAGATTTTAAAGAAAGACTATTTGAAAACATCTACCTCATAACTTAATTTAGTTATATTAAGAGTTTATTCGTAAGTTAATTAATGTTCAAAAAGTCTAGCACTTATTTTTCCATTCTATCTTTGCTGATTGCCGAATTTCTTAAGGATTTCTTAGAGTTTAAATTTTGTTTTTTATTATTATTCAAAGAAAAATAAAATATTAAATTATGCCTGTGTTTAATTTTTCTCCTGAAAATCAATCCTGGTCTCTGAAGGGGTAAGTAAAAGTTAATGAGAACTACAAAATTCATATAAATATAAGGAATGCTAAATGAGCGAAATATAATTATTGTTCTTGGCCAGTATCCTGGTGAAGTAGGACTCTAGTCCTGGTGGTAGGAGCACTCGGCAAGAGGCGCGGTCGGTGCGGGTTGGAGATGTCACGTTTTTCACCCGAGTCGGCGAAGATGGGTGCTCGGAGGATGCAGTAGTGCGGGGCGCCCCCCGCCTGCCTCCCCCCGCGTTCCCCACGTCCCCCGCGTGTCCGCGCTCTCCCCGCGCCCCTCGCTGACGTAACGCTGGCGTGTCGGCCGCCCGCCCTAGTGTGTGCCGCGCCGCGCTCCGACTGGGCCATCACGCACGCCGCGCCCTGTGCACTACATCAGTGCAAATCACTTGACGTTTATAATTTTTGCTTCCTGATTCTGAGCTTTATCGGTGAATGAGGTGCACGACGAGTGTGTGCATGTGATTATGCACTTCCTTAATCACATGCTCTCGCTCATGTCAACTATTAAATTCTTGACACCGCCCCTTAAGGCCGGATGCATCGGTGTCATTCTCGAATTACTTATCGTGTTATAAAATCTTGATTCTTGAATAACTCTATATTATGTTATTTGAGGTAGTGTTTTGTTAACTGCGTGGAGAAATTGCTAATTACACCTACAATTATTAACGAAAACAAACTAAATAAATAAGCTAGATATATTATAATTTTGTAACCCGCAAAGGTTATTTTTTACACCCACAGGTAAATAATTGACGTCATTTTACAAAATAAAGCCGGGTAAAGGAATAATTAGTAGCATTAGAGTAAACTTCACAGACAGGTAGTCAATGCGCGTGGATTTAATAATATTAAACTAGCGTTTATATTGATTTTAGGAATTGTGCTATAAACAGTAATGTGTAAATAGTCCGGCAATAAGTTTCAAACACGTTGTAATATTTGGATAATAATCCACGAACATAATCTTACGGTAAGTGAGATGTTATCGACCACGAAAAGCGTACATTATGTAGTGTCAACATGCAAAGCTTTTTAGTAATTAGAAGCATCATTATCTGCATCTTACGACGTCTCCGAGCATCCCAGAATGAGTAATCTGGTGATTGACTCATGCATTCCATCACTCATCTCCATAGTAGTTGTATTTACGAATATTAAAGCAGTATTATTAATGGCCTTGGAACTAGATGAGTACGATACTTTTTTTATAAAAGTTTTACAGCTACTAGTCGTCGGATATATCAGAGAGTGAAATGCATTATAACAACGTGTTTCATATTAAAACAAAAATGATTCAACATTCAAACAAATGTCTGATTTGATCTATATCGATTCGTTTTAGCCCAATATAATCGTACTTGTAAAGTGGAGCAACAGTTTTAAAATATGGGAGCTTTAGATTTATTCATTAATTTGTGATAGGGCGAAGAAACAATGTTAAGAAACAACATAATGCGGAGATATTAGTATTAAAAAATCGTATTAAAATTATGTTTGTTAATTGTTACGAATGTGTTATTGATTCACCAACTCATAATATAAATATAATAGTTTTTTTTAACTTTAAGTAATCATTTAGTATTTGTTTGTAATTCGTGTATTGACTTTTATGTAACGTTTTATTTTTAAAATTTAAAACCTTTATCTAGAAAGCAATAAACACACTTCAGTTTCAAGTAGAATCTTTCAACTCGAATCTAAAGTAGCGTTATTATGTTACAATTATGCAGTTACAAAAACAAATGAAACATGAAGATCCGATCAGGAGCCAGTTCAGCCAGGATCTTTGGGTACTGGCCTCAGCTTTACTTACCGATCGAATACCGTTAGACCTCAACCGACCTCTCTGTTTAATACGGGAACCTTCCTCCGAAATTTTTAGTCTGGGTGAAGACAGCCAGGCAGTACTGAAAGTCTGCATATTTGAGAAGACTTGTAGACTTACTGATGTCTTTTTAGCGTAAAAGAGAGTATTTGACTATAAAAAACACAATATTACGAAATATACTACAAAAAACAAACCAACTCTCGAGTCTGAACTTGGGACTTTTGCCTTGTTGTCCAGTTTGGTCCTAACTGAATGTTATCGTTCATTTTCTAATTAGGTCTTAGCTTAAAACCTATTAATTATACTTATTCACAATATTATTTCATCATCATCATCATCATCATCAGCCTATTCGCGTCCACTGCTGGACATAGGCCTCTCCTATGGCACGCCACTGGGCTCGATCTTCAGCCCAACGTCTCCAACCGCTGCCAGCCATTTATTATTTGACTCATGGTAATTCTGTTTCTTTATCAGCCCATAAAGGTCTTCACTGCAATCGAGAGTACGATTGAGAGTGGTTAGGCCATATAGTCCACTACGTTGGCCTAGTGCGGTTTGGCAGGGTAATTGCACAGTACTAAATATGGCTATAAGTATAATATAATCAACTTCGGCGTGTACCTAAGAGTGTGATGTATTATGTACCTTAATAATTGAAAGAAAAATAATACTTAAGAAATAAATTTGATTAGCGAATCCTTAACTCTTGACATAATTAAACATAAAAATCCTTATAATTCGTGTAGAGCTACTAAAATGTGATATAAATATGCGCGTCATAGGTTAGTGTGAGTGCATAAGTTTCCGTATTTTCATTGTTGGTGCATTTTTGCTCCTGATGCGACGTTGTTGGCTTGTCATGTGTGCGGTGTAAATAGGACATGGCAGAAACTAGGTAATCTTGATTGAATTTAGTCTGCATTCCCCTTGTTGCGAAATAAATGACGCGAAATTACGTCAGAGGTTTATATTTCATAATTAATATGTTATGGTGTATGGATAATTCATTGTTCCATTAAAATACTTATTCTTGACATAAACACAAGTGTGCACTGTAGAGACTTATATTTTAGAAATCAACTAAATTATAACAATTTTATTTCAGATAGTTTTTTTATAAGCTTATGAGAAAACAAAAAATGGTTTATAAATTAGCTTTGACATATTTTTGTGGTAAATTTTTTCCTGTATTTTTATTGAAATTAATCAATTATCCATTTCTTTTTGTCAACATCTGACACCATTACCAAAATTTGAATTCTTAAAATATTGCAGCTCATGTAATTTCTTGTAGACTTCAGACTATATTTTATATATTAATATTGGTAATCCTCTTTGCAAAAGTCAAACCTCAATAACAGGTGTATGATAGATTGACAATTTATTATCAATGGCTGGTTCAAACGTATTATACGGATCCTCCCTAAATACTGTTTTATTACAAATTTCACAAATATAAAAAGTACAATTATTGGAGTTTTGTATAAACATAAAAAAAATGCCAACCCGCACTAGGCCAGCGTGGTGGATTATATGGCCTAACCACTCTCAATCGTACTGTCGATTGTAGAGGAGGCCCGTGCCCTGCAGTGGGACGTATATAGGCTGATACAGATAAAAAAAAAATAATGAATTAAAAAGCTCTCGATATTTCAGAAATGAGCGGTATTAATGCTGTTAGATACGTTAATATTGTTATCTTAGTGTTCATATGCTGCTCATTGAACTTACAATTAAATACCATTCTTATATAGATATATATTATATCATTGAACTGCAAAATATTAGATTGTTTAGAATACACTGCACAAGCATTTATAAATACGAGTAGTAATTTCGATTTGGTTACTTCCACCAGAAATAATGGCTTGTATCTAGATTTGTACAAAGCTTACATTATACGTGCGTGGTGGCAGCGGACCAGACGCGGCTGCGCACATGTGCATGGTGGTCGCAGGTTCAAATCTCAGAGAACACCTCTGTCTTACTCCTAACTTACTTGCTTACCATAGGGATTTGTAAAAAAATATCATGATATGTAAAGTCTTCCAACCCGCACTAGGCCAGTGAGGTGGACTTTTGTAGAAGAGGCCCGTGCCGTGGAGTTATATGGATTGATTCAGGAATATTAAAATATTTTATTTTATCAGAATTTTCTGTATTTATTGATAAAGGTTCCCATCAACCTCTTTCATTTTCCCTATCTGTTGTTTTAGTCGTCTATACGCTGCTGAATTTGCTGATCCATGCCATCTTTTCAAGTCTGACTGTTGTTTTTGACGACCTTAGGCATCCGTCCCGATGTAATATTTACCCATCTTTTTGATTGCATCCGGCTAACGTTAAATCCGATTTAATTCGACCATGTCCAATTTCATAGAGCGTGAGGTGTTATTTGGTTCTCTGTAGATACAAAATTGTAATTGATATTTCGTAGTAATATTATAATTGATAATGGTTATCCATAAATATCAATATGAATTAAGTTCAATAATCCAAAACTTGTTAAATAAATAATCATAATAATTATTTCCTTTTTTTTCACGACCGTTGAAATTAGAAACAAAAATTCCCATGTATAGCCATTTCTATTTCCACCAAATTACATCAACATCAGTTAAGCTATTTCGGAGATTATTTTCCAATAGAAACCACATTGAAAATCCGTACTCTCTCTCTTTATAAGGTTAGTATTGTTATCAAGAAGCTAGATTTAATTATGTTCATAAAAAAAAGAAAGCTAAATCAAACTATTACCTGACTTTTCATAGCTTTTGATATTGGACAAATAAAAAAAATTAAACTGATCCAAACATCCACTCAGATTGAAAGTTTAGTTGGCATTGATGTATGTGATCTGGAATCTATGGTCTGAGAATGGATGGTATTTCCTAGTGATACTTTCTACAAACACAATAAATGCCCAAGCTCACGTACTTACCACGTGGGTAGAGGAGCCACTAGTGCCACTCACAATTCACCGAATTTATTTTCGTCCCAACAAGTAGTAGGGGGTGAGCATACCGCTATCCCTTGTATAAATTCTAGTCTCGATATCTGTAAGATTTTTTTTAAAGGAATATTATGAAAATGAACAAAAATCTCGGCCTGGGAATCTAACTCTGCAACTCTACTTGCTGCCGATTTACTAACTCTCTTCCTTAAAGTTCTATAAGGCACGTCTTTGTTTACTTTATTTACATTACTAGGGTACCTTGGATATTACCAGTTTATTAGGAATATAAATAAATACAACCAAAAGTAATATTTTGATATGACTACTAAGATAGTATTTGCAATATAATGGGATTAACAATAATTATGATTTTTAATTGGATAAATTAATTTAAGTATTTCGCAGCTATCATCAAAATATCATATACCGAGGATATCAAGAGTGCTACCGAAAACGAAGCCGGGTGGTAGTTTGAGTGACCACAAACACAATGTAACTAAAAAGAAAGACGTCTTTTTATTATTTAAATATCGGCGAGTTTGTGTGTAGTTTTTCCAAAAATAATAATTGAAATCTACTAAAGCGTACTATCGCGTGTTTAAAAATAAAAGGGTGTAAACTATTGTTTCAGAAAAAAACGTGTATTTACCACCCTAATACGATGATAGAAAAAAATAACAAAAAAAAATCGTCCCAATTTTTTGCACAAAATTTAGTTGCATTGTGTCTGAAGTCACTAAAACTACCACCCAGCTTCGTTACGGTGGCAGTCTTGATATATCCTGTATATATTTGATTAACTCCAAAGAAAACTCATTAAAGAATAGTTAAATAGAAACGCATACATGGAGATATTATAACTCACTAAAGACATAGAGTGAGATCCAGCACTGCCAACAAGAAACAATACCTAACTCTCAGTGTTAGAATATATGCATCTGCAAAGTGACTCCTGAAATAAATGTTGAAAACCCGTTAAATTGAATGAAACAATTGGCTAATTCCGCGTTCAGCCTCCGTTTATTCGATTCTGACGAAACCGTCACAATTGTATGGAGTTGAGATGGTTATATATAGCCTATTTCGATTGTATAGCACTAACAGAATATAATCACGCATAGAACTTATTTACCTGGGGATGTTTTTGTCACTTTTTTATACGAATAGGTTGACAAAAATACATTAAGCAGGTAGATAATCAACACATATTAAAAAGAAAACTATTATATTTATAACATAAACTCAACATAAACTCACGCGTTTTTCCTAGATTCAGAGGTGCCAGGACACTCACATTTCACCTTGAATATTCCGTCCCATGATGTCATAGGGGGTGAGCCTAACGCCATATCATACACTGACTCCGGACTGATAATAATGAATAGAAAAATCCAATACTTCTTTGCTCGACCTGGGATTCTAACCGAGATCTCAGCTTTGTAACCGTACCGTAATACAACTACGCCATCTGATAGTCTATATCAGTCTGTTACAATTACATCCCAAATTGTCTAGGCCCACATTATCATCTAAAGTTTAGTCCAGCACTTAGTGCTAGTTACACAAACACTATATTAAGGAAATAGTATTTATAATATAGTATATCAAATACAATTTTTGCATTGGTCAAGATGGAGGCAGAGAAAACTAAGTAATAGGTGTCACGTGACATGAAGGTAAGATTTTTTTGGGAATACATTAATCCCTTCCTGTGACATAATTGTATGAAATATTTATAATTTTGTACTGCCATATAACGAATATAGTATATATTTTTACTGTCTCGCAAAAAGTATGTTGTCGGTCGAATCTATGTTGCCAACCTGCCAGAAACTCGATACATATAGGCTGAACTCGAAACTTGCCATACTTGCATGAGTCATTACAGCGCGGCGGGTCGTTCTGCATGGATAAAAATATCTTTCCAACTGTTGTCTAATGTGTTGGCCAGTGTGGGTTAGTAGACTTGGAGACCTTTTAAATCCTTCGAGCATCTCGGAGCTATACAGATTTTCAAATTCCTTCAAAGTGTAGACCACCTAGGCCTATCGAGTGGCAAGGGACAATTTAACAATAATGCCAGCCTGCAAAGTCTCTAGAACATTTCATGTATGGGTCTAAAATAACGAGCTCTTTGAATTAACAGATCATTCTATATAACTAACCAATCATTGGATTATGGATATGTTGATGGTCAATCTAATCGGAAGTTAGAAGTAAGTTCGAAATTAATTCATTATTCGAACAAAGGGTGTCTCAGATATCTATCGATTTCGAGACTAATCAGATCAATAATAAAAAGTTTAAAATGGCGGCCTCAAAGTTCAATTCTTACTCCGAATTTCTGTAATTCCAAAAAAGGCTACCTCAGATATCGATTTCGAGATAAATCTGATCAATAACAAAAAAGTTCAAAATGCGGTCAAAATTTGCGATATTATTTAAACAAATGGATCAATAACTAAAAAGTTCAAAATGGCAGCTAACATTTCCAGTTCTGTCTATGAATCTGGATTTTTGAAGTATACATATAACAATTTAAACTCATATATTTTTCGAATTTATGTAATCAATATAAACCTAAAATGTTTTTTCCTATCCTAATGATTTCAATCAATTTACTCCTAGCCCAAATGGCATTAAGTAACATCCTTTAAAAAAATCAAGTCCTATTAGCCCCTTCAGAGTCAATAAAGAAAACTATGTAATCTTATTTTTAGTTGATGGTACTTAACCAAATTCTAATTTATTTACATTCATAGCTTCAGCGGTTTTGATTTTCAATACAAAATTTCATCTCTTGTTTTACCCCCATTAGCCATTTTTCCAAAATTATTGCACACTATTATTTTGCGTTTGTATATGAGGAGCTGAAATATACATTTTAAAAAAAATTCTTCAGTAGTTTTTATTTTCCATTTCCTTTTCAACCCTTATTTCAACCCCTTTAGGTAAATATATAGCCTATATTACTTCAGGATAATATACCATTAGAATAGTAAAAGAATTTTTAAAATCGGTCCATTTGTTTTTGAATTTATTCATTATAAGAGGGAAGGCCTATTAGCAATCCGGAAATAATGGTTGTAGGTCCCTCATAAATGAGTTGCCGCCTGAGTAGGTACCATCGCAATGTCTATTTCTCCCGACAAACTGCAGTTTAAATGCATTTTTGTGTTCTGGTTTAAAGGATGTAGTAGCCAGAGTTACTAGTGGCTATAATGAGCATGAAATTGTCAATCATTGCTTTGTAATGAATTACGTTGTTTGGTTTTACTACTGCACATTAGCGGTCGTATCACTTACCATCAGGCGAATGGCATGCTCGCGTCACCATTCCTTGCAATACAAAATCTAAAAAAAATCACTCACCGAACTAAACGCGACTGCAAAGCTGTTGCTCCAGGTCGATCTTTTGTGGGACAGTGGAACCGCTCTGGACGAACCTTCCCATTTATGAGTCATTACTAAAAAGACCGTGGCGGCTGGCGCTACTACTGTTAAAGTTTATCATGGGAGGTGCCATGTTAAGTAATATCCTCGGAATATTAACACTATTAAATAGTAAGTATGCTGTTAACACTTTTGACTACTCGAAGTTATGTGTGTTATCTGAGAGGCATTATATTGGAACTATGTAGCACTTTAACGGGCGGTGAGGAAATCTGCAAGCCACAGATGTTTATATAAAAATATATAGCTTGTAAAGTCCGCCAATTTGTTAAAGACTTTGTGCTGGACTGATACTGTTGTTAGTATAGGACACATTCGTATTCACCTTATTACCGAACACCGTATTATGGTTAAGGACACGTCATAGTGGCCCATGTAAGGGTGTACATCCCGATAAAATCAGGCCAACATAATTATGTAGAGTGGTGGAAGTTAGCTATTTCGGGTCGATAGTTACAGCATTGCTCTTACTATCACATGCATTGCTCTCAGTTTGTCATACTAGTATATAGGGTATATCCAGACTGCGACCAAAAACGAAGCCACGTGGTGGTAGTTTTAACGGCAAAAATCTCAACAAAAAATGCGCTGTTTTTTTTAAATAACGTCGTGTTTAGGTGGTTAATATACCTAGTCAGGTCATAAATTCTGTCACATGTTTATTATAAAATAATTGAAACAAGTTTATTCATTATGTAACCATTTATATACCAAAATGAACTTAACAAAACATAGATTCTTATGACAGTAAAGTTTATTCAAAATGACCTCCGTGATTTTGAATACAGGCCTTCAATCTGCGCGGCCAGTTGTCTATCGCAGCACGAACGAGGTCCATGTCGATATCGGCGGCTGCCTTAATCAAGGATGTCTTGAGTGACTAAAAATTGGGATGAGGCTTTGAGCACGCCTTTTCCTCCAAGTGTTGCCATATCTTGTAATCTAACGGATTCAAATCTGGACTGGAGGAGGGCCAGTCTTCGTGCCGGATGAAGTCGATTTTACGCGCCGCCAGCCAGTCTTGTGTGCTCTTCGCTCTATGAGCTGGCGCCGAATCTTGTTGGAATACCCAGTGCCTGTTATTGAACATGGTATGAGAAACAGGTTCCACAAGGTTCGTTAGGACTGTATTTTGATACACAACTGCATTCGTTTTTACACCTTTCTCACAAAAATGTACCTCTATTAAGCCCCAATAAGAAACTCCCAACCATACCATGACCGAGGATGGAAAATGACCTCGTTGGACACGGGGAATACGATTGCTCGGTTCTTCACTACTGTGTGCGTACACCTTATCATTTTGTTTGTTATAGCTCTCTTCTACGGTAAAAATTTTTTCATCTGAAAAAAAAACCCGATATTTTTTTCCCGCGTACCGCTTCAACAAAGCGCGGCATCTCTTCAGTCTCAGGTCCATTAGACGAGCATTCAAACGATGTCCTGTCTTTCTTCGATATGCTCGAAGCCCTAAGTCTTCATTTAACATCCTTTTCACCGTGGTTCTGCTTAACCTCATGTGAAGGGCCAACAGTTTCTGCTTACGTTTGGGATTTCTTTGAGTTCGCGCCTTCACAGCTTTTATCACTGCTGGAGTCCTAAAAGACCGAGGGCGACCACTTCTTGACCTGTCATCTGCACTAGAGTCTTCATTGTGTCGTTTGATGGTACGATAAACGAATCTATTGGTTATATTAGGTTATTTAGGCCAATAATAGCTGAATTCCTGGGAGTTCCATCAAAAACCAGTTTTCTCTCCTCGGTGCGGTCATATAACAAAAACCACATAAAATTAGAAAAATTAAACTCCGATCTACTCGGCTTAAAATGTGAAAATCGACCGATATATGTTAGTGAGTACTTACCGCCTTCTACAAAGAAATTGTACTACCACGCCTGAGAATTTGCTAAGTTAAACGATTATAAGTTCTGCTGGTGTACTAATAATAAGATATTTTTGCGCAAGATTGAGGGTGAGAAACAAATTCATATAGCTTCAGAAAACTGTTTAACACGGCTCCAAAATACTATATGACTAGGCCATATATTGTATAATACTGTTCTCTATCGCCCGCAAACTTGCAGTCTTTTTTGTAATATGTCTGTATACATACATCTAACAATTACTTATTGTAACTATGGAATTCACTACCTTACCTTACGTACCTTAGTTCTAAATATTAACCATAAAGCAATTCATATGCCCAATCATACATCACCTACTCAAACATATCCTATCAAACCATCAAACACTTTTAACACACACTTCATCACCACATTCACAACCCGTAAAATATACGATGTAAAAATAAAAAAATCACACATATCACATAAACTATTATGGAGAGGGTATCTCATATCACTACAAATTACCAGTTTCAATGTTTCAATGTATCCACCTAACGCCAATTATTCTGTAACAATTAAAATAAAATGGCTAATAATGCTATAGACAGTTTGGGATCAGTCTTGGATGCCTATCAAGTATCTAAGTCTTATAAAATCCCGTTACAGGAAAGTTCTAGGTTTTTGAATAAATCAGGAAGTCAATTATCAGTACTACATCTAAATATTCGGAGTATTAATAAAAATTTTGACAATCTGGTAGTATTTTTGGACGATCTAAAGACAGAATGTGACGTTATTATATTAACAGAGTGTTGGCTACGTAAATTACCCGTCATTCCTAAACTAAATGGCTATAATGAGCACTCTACTACGAAAAACCATAATCAAAACGACGGTATAGTTATTTATACAAAGTCTTCATTAAAATGCTCAATTTCGGAACCAAAAATACTTGATGCAAGTTCTTTACTATGTAAAGTCGAAGATAATGTTGCTATCTTGGCCGTTTACAGATCCCCATCCCACAGTCATATTGACAAGTTTAAAAATAGCCTCGATGTTACTCTTCAATCTATATCAAAAATTGAACACGTTGCCCTAGTTGGTGATATCAACATTGATATTAAATTAAATAACAGTGACAAGCTTTCTCACGAGTACCTTACTTTCACAGCCTCTCATGGACTGCTACCAGCACATACGTATCCTACTAGGCTTAACAACTGTCTCGACCATGTGCTCCTTAGAACCAATATTTCAGCAACTACTATTGTTTTAGACACCCATATTACTGATCACCTACCTGTAATAGTTCTCCTTAACTTAAATAGTCAAAAACACAAATTACCAAGGACGATTAAAACAGTTGACATAACAAGTATTCAAAAAGACATTGAAAAGACAGATTTTACAGCGATACTTCTAGCAAATGACGCCAATATAGCAACAAATCTTCTCATGTCCTTACTTAGGAACATAATAGCCAAACACACACGATTTTTAAAAGTCTCTAGGAAAAACCGAAACATAAAACCATGGATTACCCCAGGTTTGTTGCGATGTATACGAAATAGAGATCTAATGCATCAGAAGTTGAGATTACAAAAAGATAATTTCATTTTAAAAATAACTTACACTAGATATCGTATTTTTTGTAATTCTTTATTGCGCAAACTTAAAACTAATTACGAGAAATCAGAATTCCTTAAACGAAAGAACGATCCTAAAGCCACCTGGGATTTCATAAAGTCTATAACACATACTAAGTATGTGCCGTCACCATCTGTAGAACTTCTTAAAATCGATCCATGCCAATATAAATCGACAAACTTAGTAAATGACTTTTTTGTAAATGTAGGAAACAAATTGGCTACTACAATTCTACAAAGGAACACAGCTCTACCGGCCACCCTGAGTAGAACATCACTTTGTCATTCCATTTGTATATTACAAACAGATAATTCTGAAGTAGAGCAAATCATACAAAATCTTAAATCGAACTCTGCAGTTGGGATTGACGGTATATCTACCAAGATACTGAAATTGGCATCAAAGACGTTAGTCCCATTTATCACCCACATTTGCAACCTCACCATTTCTACGTCGTTGATCGTTCGTCGGCGTCTTTCCCGATGCATTCAAAATAGCCCTTGTCCATCCTATTTATAAAGCAGGCGACAGGGAGAGTGTCAACAACTACAGACCAATATCAGTTTTACCATCTATATCTAAAATTTTGGAAAAGATCTTAAACAAGCGTTTACTTAGCTATATTCGAACAAATGATCTGTTGTCTAAAAACCAGTTCGGTTTTCGCCCTGGTGTTGCTACAGAAGATGCGGTAGTTGCCTTGTCTGAAACAGTGTCCAAGCTTTTGGATAAAAAGCAAAAATGTCTTGGAATATTTTTAGACTTATCTAAGGCCTTTGACACTGTATCTGTCCCGACCCTTTTATCCAAAATGGAACGTATCGGTATACGTGGTATTGCACTTGACATTTTTACAAGCTATCTTACTAATAGATACCAACATATTAAAATAGGTGAAATAATTAGTAATAGAGCAAAAATCGATTATGGCGTCCCACAAGGGAGTATCTTAGGACCAACCTTATTTCTTCTCTATATAAATGACCTATGTTCCCTGTCCCTCCCAAATTGCTCGGTGTTCACGTATGCTGATGATACAGCTCTCTTGATACATGGCAAAGACTGGAATGAAACACAGTGTTATGCTCAGGCGGCAATAGACGATGTGGCTGTGTGGCTAGCCAAAAACCTCCTAACATTAAATATAGAAAAAACGAAAGTAATCCCGTTTTGTATTAGTAACCAGTCTCAACCAAACATTCCGATTACAATAAAAGTTCACACATGTCAGCACACCCAGCATCACACTTGTTCCTGTACCTCATTAACATTAACGTCGAACATAACATATTTAGGAGTACTGATTGATAACCACTTAAATTGGCATGCTCACATAGGTAATCTAGTTAATAGACTTCGTAAACTTATGTATATTTTCAAAAAATTACGTTTTTCGGCTGATTTTGAAACACTTATGTCAGTATACAATGCACTATGCCAGTCTCTTTTGGTATATTGTGTCACGACTCATGGCATGGGGCGGTGCACCCAAAACGTATTTACTCAGACTAGAAAGAGCTCAAAGGGTCGTCCTTAAAGTCATGCTATGCAAGCCATACAGGTACCCTACAGTGGAACTTTATAAGAACTGTAATGTGCTATCAGTGAGAAAATTGTTTATTCTTCAATGTATACTTAGAAAGCACCGAGAACCGCCAACAATATCCGAAAAACGCCGAGTCAATATTATTTTTCCGCGTATTAAACACCATACAAACTTTATGAAACACCAGTTCTACTACCTCAGTTCTAAACTATACAATATAATTAATCAAATTCTTTCAATACACAAGCTGACTAAATACCAGACCAAAAAAATAGTGCAACTATGGCTTATGAAACAAACATATGATACTATAGAAAATATCTTTTCCCCCACTTGAACTCTTAAATACCCCCCGCCCCCACACACACGTACACACACACACACACACACACTCACTCACATACACACTCACACACATACACACACACACACGCACATACTTATATTACAAAAGAATTCCATAGCAAGTTTTAGATCTTGAATTATGTTAATTTACTAATAGAGTTTTTACTAACACATATTGTTATATCCCAAAATGTGACACTAAAACTATATAAGGAACCTTGTGGAGGAACACTGTCACCCAAAATACAGGCTAAGCCTAGTTTGGGTGCCAGGGGACCGAAACCTTTGTTGTTGTACAAATTCGTTTGGGTATTAAATAAATAAAAAAAAAAAAAAAATATTCAAATTTTTCAGTATGTCAAAAATTTGAATTGGCGCGTAACCGCAACGATGCAACGCAATATCTGCAACACGGTCTTCTTTAAGCGTCCACTCCATATTTAAAAATGAGTAAAATTCTAAAAAGTATACATTTTTATTTTCATGAACAATTCAAAATTCGAATTCAATAAACTTTTTGTGGCCAGCATTCTAAAACAAAAGTTTTTACTGTGTGACAATACTTATGACCTGACTGTGTATAGTTTTTCCTAAAATAATAATGTACACTCTTTTGTCTTCAAAGATTCAATGGTACTAGATAGTGTAAATAATAGTTTAGGTAAAAAACTATGTATTTACCACTCAAACAAGATGGTCTTTAAAAACATGTAAGTTAAAGTCAAAGCATTTTTTTCCAAATTTCTAGATAAACAGTATCTGTACTTACTAAAACTACCACCTGGCTTTCTTTTCGGTCGCAGTCTGGATATGCCCTGCATAAATTTCTATGTTCGGGACGATTGCTAATTCTAATTATTTTAGTCCAAATAAAGTTAGTCAGTTCTGCTCCATACCATTGCCGTAGTGTCTTTGAGAAAAACGGAATTAAAGAGCCTTCGAAGTACTTCCAGGGCTGGCGCTCATGGCGCGGCGTAATTGTACTAGGTACGGTTATGATGCTGAGGTCTCGGGTTCGAATCCCGAATTGGGCAAAATAATATTGGATTTTTCTATTCATTATCAGCCCAGAGTCAGGAATTTGTGCCTGATATGGCGATAGGCTTGCCACATTGTGGGACGGAACATACAAGGCGAAATGTGGGTGTTCTGGCACCTCTGCCTACCCCTTCTGGGATATAGGCGTGAGTTTGTGTATGTATGTATGTATCTGAACATGACACAAGCTAATGTCCAGAATGTGGTCATTGTAGTGTCAGATAAATTACGTTCTCGGATTTTGTTGACACATTCATTAATGCGTTTGGAAACTCAGCTGGAAACCTGTCCGCAGAGCCTTTCAATATAACCCAAAGCATAATTCAGATAGGCTTTGTGGAAGGCGGTCACATCTCGTTAGTAATCAAGAATTCCAAGGTTTTGGTTCCGACCGGATATATCTTATCTACACTATTTAAGGTACTCACTCACTTTAATAAGGGCGACTAATTATATCAGTACGTTTACGAAGGCACATCTTGTCTGAAACCCGCTCTCTAAGAAAAGCCTTAAATATCCATAAAATTTATAATACAAGACATATCATACGTAATACGCATAAAACATATATTTTTATCTAGTTGTAATAAAATTAGCAAAACATAAAATAAAAGTAGTTGTACACATTTTTTCATACATTAATGGTCCTTACTTTTCTTCTGTAGAGTTGTAACGTTTAAAACATTATTATGAGTTGCTGAGTGAGCCTGTAAAAGCCGTATGAAGCTATTAACTAACATGAACTTGAAAAAATAACTTTATACGTGTATTTTCCGGTTCAGCACCTATAAAACTTACAGCTGGTGAGTATCTCATATATGAGACGTCACCTGAGTAGGTACCAGCGCAATGTCTATTTCTCTCGCCGAACAGCAGTGTAAATGCAGTGTGGTGGTTTGATGTGAAGGACATTGCAGCTAGAGTATTACTGTACATACTGAGACATAACATCTTATTATCGAAATCAAGCATTGCTTTGAAATTCAAGGTGCTGTTTGGTTTTGCCAGTATTCATAAGCGGTCCTATCGTTTACTATCAGATGAACTGCAAGGTACTTTCGTCACTAAAAAAAAAAAACAGGAAAATGTTCATTATTACCGACTCAAGCCATAGTTGTTATCAGTATATTTTCGTAGCTCAAAGGCATAGTTAAATTACTGAAACTATTTGTAGCATTTATGAACATTTCTCATGACTCTAGAAAGATGATAAAATAGCCTAGAAGATGTTTGTTTCCTCAACAATGGTAAAATTAAAATGCTTATTTTTCTCGTAGACACTAAGAATAAGTTTTGTAATTGAGAATGCACTCTCTGTGAAACAGCATTCCGGTAACGTCGCTCCATCGCTAAAAAAATGCGTTCTTTAATTTAAGCGTGATAGAGCAATTCTGTGGAGTTACAATACGATAATGATTGATAAGAATTATCTACTTCTATTTTGCAAGCGCACATAATGAAACTTAGAATATTATGTCTCCGGATGTAATTTATGGTGTAGTTTGGTTTTGCTACTGTCTATGAGCGGTCGTATCGCTCACCATGAGGCGAATGACATGATCATCTCGTCATTTATACTGTACTGTATCATTCCATATACATACATACGCCCCACTGCAGGGCGCGGGCCTCTTCTACAATCGAGAGTATGATTGAGAGTGGTTAACCACTCTCAAAATATATATTTTACCACGCAGATCTAGTGCGGGTTAGCAGAGTTTTTATATTATAGAATTTCTTATGAATCTCTATGATATGCAGGTTTCCTCACGATGTTTTCCTTCACCATTTTAGTTCGTGGTTATCGACTATCAATAAACACATGACACCGAAATCTCAGAGGTGTGCTCTGTGATTCGAACCCGCGAACATATCGGCAGCCACATCTGGTGAATTTAACAGTAGGCCATCACAAATTAAAAAATCTTCGCAAAAAAAATGCCTAGTTGTTGCAGGACCTGCTTATTAATATAACGTTTTTGACGATATAACTGTATCTAATAACAAAAAAAGGCATAGGCAATAGAAAAAAGGCAATAAATAAAAAAAGGTATAGGCAAATTAAAGAGCACTACCTTTCTCTTTAAGCAGACTTTAGTTTTGTTCCATTTTATAAAATCATTTGGCTATTTGTAGTATTTTATATTTACTATGTCTACTAATTTATAATTATTTATATATACGTATATATATATATCTGTATCTGTATCAGCCCATATGCGTCCAACTGCAGGGCACGGGCCTCCTCTACAATCGAAAGTACGATTGAGAGTGGTATATATATGTATATATATATACATAATAATATATGTATATACTTATACGTATTTGTGTTTATTTGGTATGTATGTATAGTATGTGTGTATATTAATTTGTTCAATTAGTGTTATTTAGCTGTTAGTAATTCTGTATCTTTGCACTGCCCTCTCTATCTCCTTGTTTGAAAATTCATCACATGGTGGTCTGGAATACATTGCTATCTCTATAGCGATTTGTACTTTTTTTATATTGTTTCTGTATAGTAGTGTAATTCAATAATAATAATTGATATCTGGAAGAAAAAGGGATACGAAAAAGGTGGGGTAATACTATAAAAATAAAAAAAACCGAAATATGTCCAATAACAGCTAGTAAGAAATATTGGTATCCATCCCAACCGCGATTACTTTTATCCTTTTATAAAATGCTTCATAATAAAAAATACAATTAGGGTCCTTTTCATGTTCAGTCCATGTATCCAGTTTTATCTAGGCCGGCACAGTGCTGACATAGTCCAGAAACAATAATCACCATTAAACCGAATACTGATATATTTCATTTGCATGAAATTGTATCTTACTTTCATGTACAATAATTGTGAATACATATTAATTAGGTGGCTCGATTGCCCTTATTTGAACATAAAAAAAAGACGTGTGGCACTCGGAGACTGCCGCGGTAAAGCTATTGCATAGCATTTTTTATCAACTTATGTAATTATAATTTTTTTTTTATTTATGCAGTATTGTTTTCCTTTGTTTTACTTTGAAATTAATTGTACAGATATTCACTGTTGTACGTGCGAGCTTCGTAAAGTCGTACCATGAATTAAATACAAAGAGGAGGTGTCCTAACGCCGAAACTCTAAGCAAGCATGAGTCACCAGATTGCGGGGCGAAGAGGGGGATTACGCATGCGCAGTAACGCCGATACAGCCAATGCCACCTAGAGGCGAGTTGCTGAACTAAAGAGTCAAGCGTAATATTTCAAAAAGTCATTAAAAGTTCTGCTATTCATCGATAGATGGCAAAACTAAATATCGAAAGAGGTTAGATTACAATACACTACGTACGTCCCTACATTAAAGTTTAGCCTGAAGAAATCGTTAGATATTTCTTATTGTTTACGTCGTAATGTAAAGAGCAATAGTTATGGTATTTCATTGACCCACGAAAGAAAAACTAAATTTACTATAATAAAAATAAATCCAGTTGAAAATAAACAACGTAAAGTTGCTTTGAGACTATTTTTGCAGCATCGAATTGCTACAACCAAAACCTAATAACACAGCGCTGTGAGTGTAACTTAGATATAGGGAGGGTTTGTAATGACTTCAGTCCGTCATAGAGCATATCAGTGTAGATAACATACTTTTTCACATATTCATTTATTACTTTCTTCCCGTGTTACTTCCGTCCCTGGTGTCCCCTTAAACAAAAGAAAAGAGTGGGCATGAAGTGTATAGGTAGGGCTAGGGCATCGAAACTCGGTTCAATTTTGCAAACCCGGGTTTTCGGGTCTAAGAGTAATCAAAACCCGGGTAGACCGGTTTTTTCGAGCATTTCGATCATTTTATTGTAATTTTTTAAAATACACTAATCTGCGTTTATATATCGATTTCCTATCTATATCAGTCCATATACCTCCCACTGCAGGGCACGGGCCTCCTTTACAATCGACATACGACTGAGAGTGGTTAGGCCATATAGTCCACCACCCTGGCCTAGTGCGTGTTGGCGGACTTACATACCATAGAAATTTTTATAAATCTCTATGGTATACAGGTTTCCTCACGATGTTTTCCTTCACCGTTTTAGTGCGTGGTGATTTTTTTTTTAATCTGGCCCGGCATATTGGCGCAATTGCACCTGATGTTAAGCGCAAATGCCGCCCAGGCATCGGACGGCGGTCCCATGCCAATGGAAACAATTATGCCGGCCTGCTAAGGTGTCTCTTCACGCTACGGCGGAAGGACCCAGGATTGTAGGATGGAGGGAACACGTGAGACGGCAAACAATTCCACAGCCTGACGGTGCGGCACAAAAAGAATTCGAGAACCGTTTGGTTCGCGCCGGGATGGTGTGGACTAGCGATGGGTCGTCGACGTATTTGACGTTGACGAAACTAGACCGTCCATTTTCGTTCATCGACTAGTTGATAAACTAGTTAAATTTGTCGACTAGTTGACGAGTCAACGGTTTTGCAAACGTCGATAATCCGTCATCGCTTAAACGATATTATGACGTCGCCTATTACTTAAACAGACCGTAGACTGGTATAAAGTTATTATTTATTACTAATCTACGTTGAAACCGTAAACACTATATTTAAATATAACAATTATTATGCGCACACTAACTATTTAAAAAAAAAGTATTTACACTTCTTATAATTTTACATTAAAAGCATACAAAATCAGTTAATCATTAAGTTCGTAACGCACAATAATTATTGTAATGAGCACTGAACTTTTGCATTCAATTCAATTGCAAAACTCAAGTCTCAAAACAATAATAAAATCATTTTCTAACCAAACTATCGCTCGACAACCCGAACGAAAACACACATCTCTTTTGCACACGCCATGTTAATATGACTGCATCCTTTTCTTCTTCTGACTCAATAACAAATGGCCTTTTATATTGGATTGGATTGGATATCCACACCAAGGATACTCAGGTCATCCCGCACTGAGAGGAGAGTACCCTGAAGAATGGGGAGGGGAGAGAACGGGGATTTTTTGCACGTGAACGCACACACCTGAGTTTTCTTGGCATTGAACTCAACCATATTCCTGGAACCCCATGTAGAAATGAGATCCAAGGTCCGGTTGAGCTCAATGACAAGATCCTCACGTCCCCTCACAGTTTCGACTCGGCAACCCGGAGACCCGCAGTGGTATCGCCCATGAACCGAGCTGTCATCTGCATAGCAATGAATGTTGCCAAGCGACAACATGTCATTGATATGCAGAATAAACAAGGTGGGCGACAGCACCGAGCCCTGTGGAACTCCGGCATTTACCGACATGAGCGCCGAAGCGTGTCCGTCGACGACTACACGTATTCTACGCCCATGCAGAAAGCCGGAAATCCACGAACACAGGTTGCCGGGCAGACCGTATGCCGGAAGCTTGGAAAGAAGACCACGGTGCCAGACCCTATCAAACGCGTTGGCTATGTCGAGGTTCACAGCTAGAGCCTCGCCACGCCTGTCAATCGCCTCACCCCAGCGATGAAGGACAAACGCTAGAAGATCACCCGTTGATCGATATTGACGGAATCCGTATTGTCTGTCACTGATCAACGAGTGATCCTCCAGGTAGCGGACCAATTGAGCGTTTATGATCCGCTCCATGACCTTACACATCACTGAGGTGATAGCGATAGGGCGGTAATTGGTAGGGTCCGACCGATCACCCTTTTTGGGGATCGGTTGCACATTGGCCTCTCTCCAAGATTCCGGCACAACACCTGTGCGGTAGGACGCTCGGTAGAGGCGAGTCAGTGCAGGAGACAACTCGGCCGCACAAGCTCTTAAAACCACGGCTGGTATCCCATCCGGACCACTGGCTTTCCGCACATCGAGAGACCGTAACTCACGCCGAACATCACACTGCCTGATGCGAATATCCGCCATAGAGAAACCGCAGTCAGGCAGTGTGGGTAGCGTCTGAGAACCACGGTCTTCGAGGCGGGAGTTAGCCGCAAAGAAATTTGCCAGTAAGACAGCTTTCTCTTGCGGCTTGTGAGCCAGCGAACCTCAGCGGAGGCAATGCTGGACGGCAGAAGTTAGAGTGAACGGCCCTGGCCAAACTCCAATAAGCAAGACTGCTAGTCGGGTGATTGGCCAACGCACGCCCAATCCTGCTAACGTGCTGGGCATCCGCTCTATCATAAGCCTTCTTGCAGGCCTTGGTGGCCCCGTTGTAGGCTTCTTTGAGGGAACCGATATTGGGATCCTTCTTGGCGGGACCCCTGATCCAAGCGCGATACGCCGCTTGTTTGTCACCGACAGCATCGGCGCAAGCACGATTAAACCAGGAGCGTCTACGGCCCTTACTGGCGATCTCAGAGGAAGGAATTTAGTAATCCATTCCTAGCCTAATCTTGCCAGCAATAGCGTTGGCACTCGCTGAAGGATCATTGCCCTCAAAGCAGCGTTGCCTCCAAGGGACGGATGCGAAATATTCCCGCATACCATCCCAATCTGCCGACGAGTAATGCCAGAGCCTCCGCTTAACCTGCACGGGATGTGGAGGTGAAGCGAAAGGTACTGACGACCCAACCAGGCAGTGATCGGAAGTGCCCAGAGGCGCACTAACGGTCACACGATACCCGGCTGGGTGACTCGCCAGCAGAAGGTCCAGCAGAGAAGGCTCATGACCCGCCACATCCGGGATCTTGGTGGGCTGGTTCACCAGCTGTGTCAAGTCAGATGATTGATGTGATGTCTGTGATTGACTATCAATATACACATGACTCCGAAAAGTCAGAGGTGTGCCCTGGGATTCGAACTCGAGACCACCGTGAACATGTTGGCAGTCGCGTCTAGTCCGTTTACCAACAGGCCACCACGCACTTTTCCTATAATGAGTACAAAATATAAAGGATGAGGAAGAATTTAAATAAATAAAACAGTACTTTACAAATTACAAAAACAGTTAAATTTATATATATTATATATATTTAATAATATAACTAACCCACTGCTCCACACTTCACCCCATTCATGTCTTGAGATGGTCGCGCGCGTTCCATTTAACTTGCATGGCTTGTTTTATTGGTAGGAAAGTAGCACCGAAGCTACTTTTTACGTAATAAATAATAATTTATCAAAGCGTGTTTTTATTCCATTTACTTATTATT
This sequence comes from Hyles euphorbiae, assembly GCA_023078785.2. Classification (NCBI taxonomy): domain Eukaryota; kingdom Metazoa; phylum Arthropoda; class Insecta; order Lepidoptera; family Sphingidae; genus Hyles; species Hyles euphorbiae. Next base: position 17,474,761 of record CM041050.1, read on the forward strand.
GCATTCGAAGTGGCTTAAACTTAATAAATAAAAAAAGTATTAAAAAAACCCGAAAAACCCTAGTTCTAAAAACCAAACCCGGGTTTTTTTATAATCCTCAGAACCGGGAAAACCCGGTTTTTTTCGGTCCGGGTAATTTATCTTATCAGTCTAATAAAGTAATACTGACTGATTGATAGTCGAGGCACAGGTTCAGCCTAAATAATATAGGGTATAGGTTATCAAAATAACAGGAGGAACAGAAAGCATTCCAAGAATATTATAGATAACGGTTGTATTTATTCTTAGGCATTTTGTAATCGACTGTTGTATCCTAATTTTATATTTATGTTTATATTCGTTAATTTTTTTTTAGAATGTATATAAATATGTAATGTATTCAAAGTTTTATCTAGAACAGGTGGGGTGGTACATCCAAAATGTTTAAGAACCTTATATAGGTACATATCCTTGATCCGTAGCAGATTAGACTACGCTAGTTTTCTGTACAGTAACTGCAATGATACTCATTTATATGAGCTTGACAAAATCCAAAATTGTGCAATGATAATCATTGACGGTTTTGTTAAGAGCACACCCATCCATGGGATGAAAAATAAGCTCGGATTGCAGCCTTTATTCATTCGGAGACGTTATTTAGGTGGGAAATTATAGCTGAAATAGAAATATTTTTCAAAGGTATTAAAAAAATCTAAGTAATCATTCCTAAAAACCGGGTTTGGAACAATAGGAGATTTCCCGACCTAATATCATCACATATAAGTTTCAATCTGGGGAGATGTACTCTTCCTATCAACTAGGGATGTTCTCTTTGGATAGTTGGATCAGTAGCTTTGATTTTAATCAAATTATAAATTGTTATGTTGACGGTATCATAAAATCAAACTCACATTACAACAAATCGTATTTTCTTTGTACTGAATAGCATTAGCCTTTTGTTTTTATTGTTGTTATTGTTTCTCATATTGTTATTATTTTAACATAATCTACGCTTACCTAGCTCTTGTCTTCTGTAAAATGTTAATTTTAGTAGTTATTATCAGCGTTCCTCAATTTTCGATGACGGATTCAGATCTTTGTGGTTTTTTCAATGCTTCCTTTTATACTATGTTAAATATGATTATTTTGTAAATGTGATCAATAAATAAAAAAATATATATCCTCTTCAGAGTCGTAAGTACCAAAAATGGATGCTATCATATCTACACGGTTAGTTCCAAAAATGAACATGGCTCATGAGCAGCGTTTTATGATCCCCAGCTAAAAGGCTTCAGAAATAGCAATCATAGAAATAGCAAGACATATGTCTTAACTGATCCTGCAAATAAGTTACTTCTAATAACGGATTCGAAGAGCTGCCTTCGACATCTGGCTCGATGCAACTCGGCTTTCCCAGGCACACCGACAGCCTATACAATAATGAAATTAATTTCACAGCTTCAGAGTCAAGCGAAATCACTTTACATGCAATGGGTTCCCTCGCATATTAATTTGGGTGGAAACGAAATTACTGATAATCTTGCAAAAGAAGCCGTATCAGATGATATCTCCCATACCATCCCACAGAACGATCAAATCAAATCTTTCTAGGATACCATGGATTGATTACAAAATATTAAATAGGAATGATACAATCATAGGTCTTAGACTACGCTCCGGACACTTTGCATCAAAGAAGTTTAAATATCTGGTGGGTAAAAGTACCACTTCTAATTGTCCTGCTCATGGTGTAGTTGATTATGTATATCATATTTTGGTGGAATACTCGGTATTAAATGTTCAGATTTCGTATTGATAGAATTAAAACAGGTTTTTTTTATGGTATTTTGGCTAATCCACTAAGTGGTGAGGTAAGAATTTATATGTGTATAAATTAGCTAGTGTTAGAAACCAAAATTAGTATTATATTAGCTTTTGTGCTTTTGTTATTTTTATACGGGCGTCATTGTTTCTATAGCAATAAAGCTCCAAATGAAGAGTTTTTTTTTAATAATTGGATTAAGTATCCCGGAAGTAAAATTTAACATCCAAAAAATTTTATACAAAATAAATTATTTTCATGTACTATTTCAAGATTCGCTGAACGATCTTTTCATATTAATATATAAATTTAAATTCGCTGATTGATAACAATTATAAGCTAAGTGTGTGTTTTTGGTAAACTCCTCATTCATCATCATCAGTCTAGGAGTGAAAAAATTAGGGCATTAGGCGGTTGAAAGTACGATATTCGGGCTTAGCTTTGTAGAAATCGATATCAGCATCCAGTCCTGCAGCTAACCCGCGTTTATGTCCATCCCTGCCTCGTAAGAAATTTGAAAGTCTCAGTGGAATATATCATCTAGCGACGGCAATACATTCATGAAATATACGTGCTCTTATTTGAATTTTGATGGATTTATGCAGCGTTATACGTGACACTTTATAGTAAAATACTGTCATTTTATTGTTAAAATGCGTGGAGTACTTATCATTAAGCAATCTAGGTTATTAAACAAAAATAAATTGTTTTTCACTCCATCCTCCAATCGTAAAGCCATAAATATTTATTTTCCTTTTTGGGTCAATCTTTTGCTATCTTTTAACGTGTTTTTTTTGTTTCAAACTATTATTTATTTCAATTCATATCGACAGTTAACCAAGATGGATATTGAACACCATTGTATTATACAGTATTATATCAAGACTGTTACCGAAAACGAAGCTGGGTGGTAATTTCATTAACTATAGACAATGCAAATAAAATTTTCGAAAAAAAAGAAGACAATTTGTTTTTGTGATGTTTTAAATATCATCGTGTTAGGCTGGTAAATTGATAGATTTTGGTAAAATAATAATATTGACCCTTGAGTACCATACCGTCTTTAAAAATAAAAGGGTGCACATTTTAATTTTATGAAAAGGCTAAGTATTTACCACCCAAATGCGACAAAAGAAAAAAAAGACGCGTTTTTTTGCAAACTTTTTACTTCTATTGTGGCTGAATTTGGTAAATTCAGCCACACCTACCACCTAGCTTCGTTTTCGGTGGTAGTCTTGATATAACCTGTATATAGAAATAAAGGGTTGAAAAGCTGAAGATATTTAACTTTTGCAATTATGAAGGAGTTTCCAATTTTTGTAAAGGTACACCCGCTATCCTCTTTTCGGTACATTAAAGAGCACCCAGCAGCCACATAGTCTTGACCTCACATTAATATCCAGTCTACTATTGTGTAGTAATGGTATTGTAACTTGGACAAGCTTTTCTCTCTAACTATCGTCCAGACAGATTTTCCTTGGTGGAGAAGTGTGCTACATTTATTCTCCGCGGAGAATCAGATAGGGCACGTTTAGTTGAAAGAAGCTGGCGGCCCCCACTTTGTTTGAACGTCCGTTTAAAAGGTTATGGGCTTCCGTGAAAGATAAACTGCCTTAATCCTGAAACCCCATCGCCTGAGCAGTGTGCCCAGCGACCCCGATACCCCTTTTATTCAGACCCTTATCATTGCCAAACCCATTGCATGGCTCAAAAGTTTTCGTTTCGACCGTAAGATTGAAATCAAGTGGGTAAGTAGAGTTGATATTTTGCGACTTTAGTCCAAATGTGGTAATATTACTCGACTGCTCAAAGATTTGATCTTTACAGAACGTCAACCTATGACCCAGTATTAAGTTTTGCTTGCCTAAGATATTTCTTTTTAAATATTAAGTCGTCAAATCACTTAAATGCACCTGATTATTAGTGCATTGCTCTCCAAAACGTGTGTTTCTTTTTTCTTTTCTACTAAATGCGTCTGGCGAGTATACCACGGATGGATCACATTTGTACACCGTGGTCGCTGTCCAGATAGAGTCAAATAGCTACTCGGACATATACGAGTATACGTCAACCCATACAGCATGTCGCGTCGATCAGATTTCTGAAACCGAAAAATATATCGGCTAAGTTTAAAATAAGTGTGCATATTTATATATATATTATAGATTTTAATTATAGTAGAAGATGTATAGATGAAAGAACCGATATTAAAAAACCTTCATACTATAATAAATCTATGTCTGTGATGTGAACTAGACTTAAAAATTATGTGCACTCAGGCGAAGCCAGCACCGCCCGCTAATTGATAATAAAAATTCATAATAATACATCCGTATTCATACAAATTAACCAAAATAAATACCACCGGATATAAATATAAAACCGAATATAAATGTTTAAGGCTTGGATAAGTGTGTGTTTAAAAAAACCGTTGAAGGTGGTTTGGAAGCCACGAAAAGAAGTTTGTTGCTCAACTTTAACGTAGCATATTCTTGGTTCGACAAGCATTATACAAGCGTCGAAGCTCTAACAAGTGAGAACCGGTGGTGGCTCATATGATATTAGTGCTAGATCTCACATATTTGTGAGGGCCTAGATAGTAGATTAGTTTTACCGCAACGTGTATTTTCCCGTCAAACAACAAAAAACATCAGTTTAAAGGACACTGTAACCAGAGTAACTACTGGACATATTAAAACATAAAACTGTATGTCGTTGGATGGCGAGCGCAGTAGATTTCCAAGCATTGCTTTCCAATTCAAGGTGTTTTTTGGTTTTGCTACTGTTTTGCAGGCGAATGGCAGGCTCGTCTCGCCACGAATTGCCATAAAAAATGACTGTGAAGGATATTTTGTAAAATGTTAAGTATGTATTCCGGCGGGGGAATGTTAGAATGAACAAGCGATATTATCCTGATTTAAATGTATTATATTATAGTTTACGGTATATCTATACTAAAACTGTAGTGGCAGTGCATAGGACTGATTATACGGTGAACTGGTAGCTAATGGACTGATAGCTAAGTCGACAAATCCTCGAATAGACGCCAGGTCAAAGACATTACATACACACATAGATTCAAGCCAACACGCACTAGGCCAGCATGGTGGACTATATGGCCTAACCACTCTCAATCGTACTCTCGATTGTAGAGGAGGTCCGTGCCCTGCAGTGCGACGTATATGGGCTGATACAGATAGATTGAAGACATTTTCCCAGAAGGAGTAGGCAAAGGTGCAACTGATGTTTAGCCTTGATTTTCCGTCCCAAGATGTGTTAAAAGGTGTCATATCAGGCCAGAATTCCTGTCTGCCTGATAAATCCCTGACTCTGGGATGATAACCCAGAATACGATCCTGAGAATTTTGCTTTATATGGTATTGTAATGCAACCGCGCCACCGAGGCACGGAGGCAGTCAAAGATTCTCTAGATAGATAAACGACCTAATAAATGTTGCAGGTAGGTAGTTGCTGGAGGCAGGTAGCTTCCAACAGATCGCTATGAGAATCTTTGGAAGTGGGATTTATTCAGCAGATGAATCCCTGTGGTTGACGATTGTTGCTGATATCGGTATTGTAAAGTTAGGCACATGTACTTACGTAGGCTGACCGATTGAAAGAAACAACTGACAACTGCTTTGTAACCGCAGGATCACGGTTGTAGGTATGTACAAATACATACATGTGTATATGTTATGGGCCAAGTGATTAATCGGGCATTATTCATAATGCCCGGGCAATATGAATAATGACCAATAAGAGCGGGCAATGTGATTATAACCAATCAATTTATCACATTGCCCGGGCATTATGAATAATGCCAAGTGCCTATTGGGCAGAGTGATGTAAAGCGAATCAAAATCAAAACAATGAGCCGAAGTGGTAAAATTTAGAATAGGGAAGCACGAGGGGGTGGGTTGGAAGGAGTAAAGGGGGAGGGAGAGTGGTACCACTCCCATGATAAGGTAACGCACTATTCCTGAGAAATATCTATATAGCAACCTAACCCTTAAAACACTTGTAGTCAATACAAATTAGCTTCTGCATCGTCTCCGGCGCTACGGGAAGTTCAGCCCTTTCGCCCTTGCGTAACAAAAGATAGGCACCCACGCTCATCTCCGCAGCTTCGGCTTGCTGCCAGCCTCAGCCGCTGCGGCTCGCACGGTTGCCTATCCTTCGTTACAGCGGGCGGGGGCTGCTCTCCCTCCGCGCCTCCGGCTTTTTATATACACTCTAGGGTCGGTAGCCAAAAGACTACGTGAAGTCGGGGTGTCCCGAGTCGGTTTTGGGGCACAGTCGACCTAACTGATCCATAAAGTGCGTACACTAATTTTCTTCTGAAGATAATGTTTCGGACGTTAAAAAGCAACTAAACATAAGCAGATCAATTCAACCTTTCTAATTTATGGGTCTATCGCAGATGCGACAATGCGGCAGCGCACCACGTAAAAAATCACCTATTAATCACATTGCCCGATCATCATGTAGCCCTATTCATAATGCCCGGGCAATGTGATAAATAGGTGAGTTTAGATTGTAATTAATCACTTGGCCCGATATGGCTCGGCAATATTCATACTGCCCGGGCATTATGAATACTGCCCGCATTAATCACTTGGCCCATAACATATACATGTATGAATATTCTTTAGCGGAGCCAGTATAACTAATTGCATCAATATGGCACTATTTCACATATAATAGTGTTAAATACAAAACTGTATTTTGGCACACAGTATTAATATACATATTAATATGTTAAGGGTGCACCTTATGCTTTTTTTTATTTGCTTCCAGTTTATTTTTATTGTTATCTCATGAAACTTACATCTTTAGCAATGAGCATACATAACATACATGGTATAGCCATAATATTTATTAAATTGATTTAATTGTGTCTCAATAACCTGATGTTTTCGCAGAAGATTTTCAAGTTTATGTATATTAAATTGTTATTACAGGAATACCAGAAATACATTCTCGTTGTAAGGCAAACGTGTGATTGCAGTAAATAATTAATGAATGTAACATCATCATATAACTATTACTATCGGGTTGGTGAATCAATATAAGCACGTATTTTAAATGAGGCTGTAATTTATTTGCATTTGACATCAGTAGTCTTTATATGCGGTTGTTGTAGGCTCAGACTAATTAATATTATATAGTGGGACTCTCCTTCATGGTCTAGAATGAACTATTAAAACCTTCAGTGGGCCACAGTAAGCATCTAACAGTCATGTACCAAAATCGAATGTTGTCTCGGGGAGATTGCGCGCGCAGCTCCCGCTCCACGCCGCACCGCACCGCTCCCAACGTCCATTGATGATCTCCTTAATCTCCGTACATATTAGTAATACGACTCGTGTATTGAATTTTACATGCTGGATACTCGATCTCAACGTTTGATTATAGACTTCAGATAGGGCGCGGGCTCAGGTGCAGTCATATGTCGGAGAGGTCACATCTCTGAGAAATCGAGGGCGCTGGCCATCGCGTCTTTCAGTAGGTTTGGGCGTCGCTGCGTCTCGGCTTTCGGCGGGCGGTCGGTGCGCGGCGGCGGCCGGCGCGACTGTGCGCACACAGCGCCGCCACGCACGCTTCATTCCCAGTCTACTCTGACGTTTAGAGGAGCTGCCGGTGTCGCCCAGCCGCACCGCTCGGTAAACTGTAACTCCGCAATTTACGTTCTGCGCAATTTTAAATAAAACGAGGTAAAGGAGAGTGCAAAAGCGTACCCGAGCTCCAAAGAGAATTCGCAAGTCGGAGTTAGAAAGCGTGCTAGTGCGGCGGTGTGAGTAGCGAGATAGCGAGGTGGCGAGGTGGCTCGGTAGGCACAGCGAGCAGGCCCGAGCTGCGCCGCAGTGGGCAGCAGTGGGCAGCAGTGGGTAGGAGTGGGCAGCAGTGGGAGCAGCTGGCGGTGTTTACACGCGGCTCGTGTCGCGCGCCTGCATCCGCGCCGCCACCGCGCCGCCGCGCCGCCGAGCCGCGCTCGTCGTGCGTTCGCTTGCTCGCTGCAACATACACCACCCCTCATTTACTATTCAACGCAGTGAATTTTTAACTTTGAGAACGACCGAAGATAGAGGTATTTAACGCTTATTAAAATCGACTCTCGGCAGAGAGACAGGTCGTAGTGCACATTAGCGTCACGAGCTCAAAGCATATACATCGAAATCGAATAATCATAGTTCATTCGAGTGATTTCACAACTTCGTAAACATGGGTGCTAAAGAGAGCGTGGAGGCTGCTAAATTTTCTGCGCAAAATTGGAACAATTTCGAGGTTCGTAATACTTACATTTGAATTAATTTGCACATGGAGTGTTTGCAATCCCCTATCCCCAGTGAATGTCTGGATATTTTACGTCAATAAATAATTACCAACTAAAATTGTGTGAATCCAATAAAAACCAATTATGCACAGTAAGTTGTTTTGACAATTACGTTTATGCATGATCACATATCCCGTACTAAAATCTGATTAATTAAAATGACGAATATTAAAGCGCATTTTTTTGTAAAATAATAATTGGTCATTATCTGATATTACTATCATAGTATATTTTAGGCAAATTTATCTGTCTGTTATAAAATTAAATATGTGTATTAGATACTAGGTGTGTGGTAGAATTTGTACGAATAAATTATCAATCTTTCACGTGATTCATGCGGCGTATTAAAAACCGAATTAGTTAATCCCAAGTACGAGTATAGATATAGAACTGTAGATGAAATTAGTAGGGTTGTTTCGCCAAATCACATAAACGTTTACGTCACCCTTACATTTGGTTGTTTGTATAATCATTAACATAGATTACAAAATTAGATAAGCAGATTAATATTAAGTAGTAAATGATTTGGTTAGACGAGCTAGGAGCAATACAACAGTTCATTAATCCCTGCGGCACATGATGGTTAGTGACGTAGACTGATGGCAAAAGTACTGATTGTTATATTAAATTAACTCCAAACTGAGGTGTATACGTGGGCATTTTTAAATATGAAGCCAAAGTGAGCTGACCCACATACAGTTGGACTAATCTAGTATGATTGAAGGCACCACCCACCGTCGGGATCGAAACGCGGCGCTAGAATTTTAATTACTATTTGATAAAATAGACTGAACATCAAGCTCAAATCAATAATTCCATATTTACTATTTACGAATTAAAAGTTTATCTCTTTTCACTATCGCTAATATGCCTTTAGTAGCGTATATTGCATAATAAGACCGTAGTATCTTAAGTAGTTTAGTTAAGTATCCTTGCGGGTTGATATTGTTGATAATTTAAATATATCTTGTAGTGTGTAAATACAAAATGTCTATGAAGAAAATAAGTGGTGTATTAGAGCATCAACACCATAATTAACATAGTCACCTTTACGCCGCCTACCTGTCTTCCCTTAAATAGGCGTTACATCAGTGCTGCTTTAGTGGTCAGCTAATTATACCTTGATTCAAAATGCTGAAACAACTTATAATATTACGCTACTCTACATCAATATATTAATTTTAAAATACTCTTAAGCATCAAACAAAACTTTGGGTATTTCTAATAAACAAATTACTCACTGATATAGATATCGTAGTTTAGCATATGTAGTATTGCTTTTGCATAAAATGATACCTCTTTTGGTATATGTTATGGAAGAGAAAAAAGTGTTTACTATAACATAAAAGTAGTTGTATTCTAGCAGTAGTCCTATCAGAGAAAAAGGATAAGCTGTTCATTAGGCCTCAAAGGACTAGTGATTCAGTTATAGGAATGAAAAATGGCAATGATTAAATATCCTAGTTATAGATATGATTACTAAAATGTTGATTATTCTTCTGATTGTCCAAAATTTCGGTGAAAGTAGACTGTTAAAATCTACTTGTCAAAAGTTAAATTTTAACACAATGAGTTTTATATAACGTGTGTTTACGTGAAAAAAATATCTAACGCACTAAAGTAGCCTATTATGGAATACTAAACTCTTCTAAAATATACAGCAATGCGCCTTAATGTTTATTTTGAAATTAAACCCTTATTCTTCAGATAGACAACCAACAGGCTCAAAATCTTAGAAACCTGATTAACAGATAGGTTTGTAATTGACATAAATATAATAAATATTACATGCCATCATTATATTCCATAAACCAAATAATTTGTTCACAAATTCAATATTTTTTTTATTAAAATTTAGTAATTAAATTAGGTATATCTTTTCATAAAAATTAAACGGTTCCTCGCACAATTGAGCTGCCAATAGCTTCTGCTGTTCTACTTAGTAGCGTTTGTCAAAAATACTTATAAATAATAATATATATATATATATATATATATATATATATATATATATATATATATATCAATATATATATATATATATATATATATATATATATATATATTGGCGAATATATTTAATAAAAACAAAATATTGCTTTAAAACTAATAAAACTAAATAATAATCTAAAAGTGTTTTTCCTGCTTTATAAAACATGAATAAATAATGGTTGTTTTAAATGATACTATAATATCTGTGCAAATTGTTATGTGGCACTTAAGTTAAGAACTAGCATTTGAACTTGAGTTTCAAGTTCATGTTACATGTAGCTAAGTGATCCTGCAAACATGTCATGGCAACATGTCGTCATGCAGCACTTACGGTACAATAATATTGCTTGTTTCGTTCAACGCATGCATGTCTTTGCTTTTTGGTCGCTGTTTGATAACACTTGATAAACTGGAAACATATCACTGGATAATTAAGGTCTAAATGTTTTCCATTAACTTTCTATTTTCAGCATGCTCACGTGAACATAGTCATCTAACATAATTTTATAATTTAGTGTTTGCTTGTTGTTGAACAGGCGTCATAATGTTTATTGGATAAATGGATATTTGTTAAAAATATGTGTTGTTGTGTGTGTGTGCAAGGTGTGTTGTTTATGTTGACAGCATGGCGTTGTGAAGCACCCGTACAGACACGGCACGCAGCGTTCGCAGAGCCTCAACCGCGGACACTCGCTCTCGCGCACCGATGGCACCTGGTGACATCACGGGACTGCGGGTACGCAACCAGTATTTCTACTTTCTTTCTTTTATCTGATATGACATACTGGGTACATCCAGACCGCGAGCGAAAACGAAGCCAGACGGAAATTTCAGTTATTTCAGACACAATGCAACTATACATTTCGTGAAATTTGTGAGTCGTGTTTGGGAGCTAAATAAGTATTTTTTCTTAAAATAATAATGCACATCCCTTTATTTTTAAAGATGCTATGGCACACAGAGATTGAAATTATTTTAGCAAAACGATGTATGATAGGTATGATACTTAAATAATTGAAATGTAGGAAATTTTTAGTTCTATAGTGTCTGTAATCACTAAAAATACCATCTGACTTCGTTTTCGGTCGCAGTCTGGGCTCTGGATATACCCAGTTTGTCTACTACTTAATATGAGATTCTTCTATAATAGAAAGTTCAATTGATAGGACTTGGACTATGCTGGTCTACTGCGGGTTGATGGACTTCAAATATCATTGAAATTATTGAGTATGCTAGACTAGACTAGACTTATAATAGTCACAATTTTTTTAGGCTATTAAAATACGGGATATTCTACTAACTATACGCTTACAATTAAGTTCCATAAACTTTTGATGGCCGTTAATTTACCTATACCAAACGTCTATCTCTCGAACATGAATAGCATATAATAAGGATTGGTTCTATAACTACTTTTAATTATAACTAGTTATACAAATGTGCATTAAAAGAATTGAAATAATGCAAATAACACAAGATATATTGTTTAGTTCAATAAAATAATTAAAATAACATGATTAGCAAGATGTTCACTAGCCATTGAACATTTTCACGCATTAATACCTTGTTTCCAATTTATTACATAAACAGCAATAAACCCAGATGGAAATCGTATGCTTCTAGCCTCGTATGTGAATGTAACTGGATACTTGCATAATTGTACTCCTAGAGCGTGACATTCAAGATGATTGAACCCTATAAAGTAGTGACTATTATTCACTTACTCAACTTTCAAAGTTGCTAATACGATAATTACTGTTTTCAAATTTAAGTACTTAATCATATTAAGAAGGATAAAAAGAAATGAAGTAGGTTCTGCAATATGTAGTGCTTCATAACTTTTTCACTTTTAAAATATCTGCGAAAATTGTATTATTCCATAATATAAAATGCTTTTTTCTTGACTTGTTTTTAAAGCAGTTTATGACGCACCCGTCAACAAATTCGGCAGGCTATAAACGTATTGTATTAAAAGGCGATATTACGTATTAGGCTGAAGGTGGGATGTATCACTAAGTTTGCAACATGTTTCGGTCACATCGCTCGTTGTGTGGTTAGAGAATCAATATTGTGTCAGTGTATATTGATCGTTACAATATAATGTTGACTACTGTTAATAATTATTGGAAGAATTTCGACACCATGTAGTATAATAGAATACATAGGCTAAATTGTAGACTAATAATAATTTAACAAATATTTGCATATATAAGCTATAGAATTTGTAATAGAAATGGCTACAAAGCCTGTCGTGGAAGGTTAGTATTGTGAAGTCGCGTTGGTTTCCAGGCAGCATAGTGCAGTGCGCCGAGTGTGGCACGCGCGGGATGGGCAACAAATTGTCATCTTGCTCCTGCGCGCCCATACTGCGCAAGGCGTACCGCTATGAGGACAGCCCGTGGCAAAACTCGCGCCGCCGCGACGGACATTTATTGAGGTGAGTCACAAATGTCCTGTTACTATTTAAATATAGAAAATAAATATTATGGACAGCGATTCCCTTTAGAATCTTTTTTGTTTCTTTCTTTTCATTTGCGTTATTCAGGCTAGTGTCATGGTCCTTCTATGTACTTAAACGGTTATATTTTGCGCCACGTTTTGTATTTTCGATTGTAGGACCATCCGACTATTTTTGTCTGAACTGCAACTAGCCAGTGTTCATTGGAACAATTTTACGTGGTAGAGGTTTAATGAATATGATTAGGACTAAAGTACTTACCAATGGGTTTCTACGTCCATGGCGGTACTACTGTCTTACAGAGAACTGATGTGAAATAACAGCTACTCTGTTATTCTTACACTTAAGATTACACGTACGATTGCCTATCATTATTACCAAATATCCCCTATAATAGGTGGCAAGTTATATGGCCCGAATAGTTACCAAGGTAATTTATGGTAGAAAATTAGACAAGGTGACTCAGGAACGAGTGTAGCCTCTCGGATACATGCAGATGTAGTAAGGAGATAGCCGGTTTCAAGCCATCACTGTTAGGTACATTGCGGTTCGACAGTGTCAGTAAAACAAAAATAGTATCGAGGCAACGGCCTAAGATGCCTAATGCCTGTAATATAGTCATATGAGGCATGTATGTGCAATGTGCATACTGTACAATGCCAAAAAGTTAAATGTAGCTTTATACAGGTGCTTTGGAACCGCTAAGTATAACATATGTAGTCAACCGGAAGATACACAAATTTTCGACCGAGATCATCAAATTAATGAATTCAATAGTAAAAAAAATAACATGAGAGGAAATCTCTTTATAAAATAATTATTTCGTGTGAAATTTTAAGGGCTCATCTAGTTTTATACATTTTCAATTAACCATAACTTAATGTTTTATTCCTTTTTAAATAGAAGAATGCTCCGAATATCAATTTTATTGAAATGAATAAATAAAAATGCAGTGTGTATTTAATGTTGGTTTGTTGATAAAATATGGTAAAAAATTGTCGATAAAAATGTTCTTACTATGTTCTATTATGAATAATTTATTATAAACAGATGAAAAGAAAACTTGTTAATAATTTCAGGCTCTGGGCAGAAGTATTCCACGTATCGGCGAGCGGCGCAGGCACCGTGAAATGGCAGCAGGTTTCCGAAGACCTTGTCCCCGTGAACATCACCTGCATCCAGGACTCCCCGGAGTGCGTGTTCCACATCACCGCCTACAACTCCCAGGTCGACAAGATCCTCGACGTCAGACTATTACAACCAGGTGGGCTTCTAACACGTACCGAATAATTATATAAGTAATATACTACCTATTTGCCTAATTTGAGCTGTAAACGTTATTGGAAACTGGCAGCTTCGAATAGGTAATAATGAAGAGTTTTAGAGAAGGCCTGTGTTCGGCTGTGGATATGCAGTGGCTGTGATGAATAAATAATACTTATATTGCCAATGATATGAGTACAAAAAAATGTATGGCTAATATTTATATAAGACTATTAAGGCTTAAGGTTTAAAGAAACTTATTCTCAGTAAGACAAGTACAGTCTCTTACTTGATACAATATCTGTAAGAAAAATAAACAATTATTATAAGTTGTCAATCACATATTAATAAATAATATCCATTAATGTATTCCTTATTTTACAAATCTCTACACTTAAAATATATTACGCCCAATGTGCATGCATTTAAGCGAACACATAGGAATATTCAAATTTTACGAGAGCAATTCCAAGATACGCCGGCGCCACTGTAACCTAGTTTTAAATTTACGCTGGATACTAACACGAGTAATTGGCCGATATATCCCGGCACAGTCCCGTTGTCTAATGTAACTCGTCCTACTATTGTCGGGCACGTGAACATAAAAGTGATATTTTTATTTTGTTCGTTGCAGGCACGCGCATTGGACAAGCCTCAGAATGTTTTGTGTACTGGAAAGATCCCATGACCAACGACACGTGGGGCCTCAACTTCACTTCCCCGATCGACGCCAAACAATTCAGAGAGTGCTGCGTGAGTTTCTTTCATTCCTTTTTAATTTTTATAGGAATCATACCCGCAGTGCCACTTACACATACATAGATGTAGTACGAACATAATGAATCACATCACATGAAATATTAATTATACAAATTAAGTTAGTAATATGATCTTAATTATGAAAAACACATGACATGAGTAAAAAAAATATTAAAACAAATAAATTATTTAATCAAATTTGCCAAGTATCTTAAAATTGGTTTAATGAGATAGAAAATGTAAGAATGTAATGTTTTAATATCACAAGTAAAATGTCGAAGTCGTTCTGCATTTAAAATATTTTTTCCAAAACTAACAACATTCATAATTTACACATAATTAATACACATAAAACTAAAAATATTCATAATTTCAACTACACATGCTTTGCTTCATCCCCGCATTATCCTAAAATAGAAAGACTCATGAAGTTGCTTAGTCATTAACTACCAGTAAAATGATTGCTTCCTGCGCTTTTAGATTTTTACCTTATATGATTTTCTTTCAATGAAGTCACCGTCGTTCAAGTTCTCCCGCAAGGCGTCGTCAAGCTATAGTCTCAAGTTGGAGCCGCCGGGGAACAAGCAAAAATTCAAGGGCAAGAGAAAACCATTGTCCACGCCCGCTAGCCCTAATCGATCAAGGTATCACCTTTACTACTAAAAATCTATAATTCCTGCTATTAACTATAAAAATAATAATTTTGTTTAATGTATGTGTATTTGCAGTTTAACTTATGGTCGCGAGCCACAATGCACGTGCATGACCCAAGAACAATACGCACGTTTAAGAGCACAACAAGATCCGCGCTATCGTAAGTAATAACTATATTCACTGACATTTAGAGGTATAAATAGTATTAAAGGTAAAAGTATCGTGAGGTTTTTTGGTTATCAAAAACGTGCCAGAAACGAACTCTTTTGTCTTCAAACGCCCAAAACAGTTATAGATATTTTTAAATCAAACAAATATCCTTGCGATGCGGGGTGCTCGTTTTAATCAACTTTTTGCCTAGCTTTTATATCAATAAAATTATATTTTATTGTATAGGGTCATCGACTCTACCTCGGACTACGACGCGAGCCATAGAGACAGAGGCGGGCGCCACGGCGTCGGGCACAACAGGCCGATCCGACAAAGTAGTCGCCGCCACCTCTTCCACTTCTCTCTACGACAATGTCACCAACTCACAGCCGGCGCATCAACCGCCACCCAAACGTAAATACACCTCCACCGGATGAGCAATCAACAAGCTTGTTAAAATATTTAGTTCAAACAACAACCAGAAGTAACATGGACTCTAGTATCGATAAAATATATTTTTTACTTGAATAGTATCGTCTGATCCACTGAGAAATTGATTAAGATACAACCGTCCCTATTTTACCATCGCATCACCCACCACCGCAGTAAATTTCATTCCTACCATATAGAAACTATCCATTCCCAAATGGTACGTTTCCATCGTTCTTTTTTACTTTGCATATGCAAGTTCTGGAATGAACTACCTGATTCGGTTGTCGCTGAGCGCTATGATTTGTCCTTTTTTAAGCAAGGCAGTTCCATGAGCGTTGATTGCAGCTAACCATCAGGCAGGCCACATACCCTGACTGCAAGGGACAATAAAAATATCAAAATAGTAGTTAACATGACGCAACTAAAAATAAGCAGAGTAAATAGATAAAGTTGTAGACGATTTGGTAATATTAATAGGTAAAATATATGCATGGTGCAAATGCTATTTGATGTCAATTTTTAAAATGTCATTTATCCCATAGCGGCGGCTCGTCAAACAGAATCTCAGCCACCGACGCGCCCACCCAAATCTCAAGAGACCTCCACTATGACTACAAACACTTCTACTGCACCCAAAACGGTGACGGCGTCTGTCGGAACACACGGAACTAATGTAAGCATTTACATTTTGTAAATTAAGTAGAAAGTAAAGTCTTGCTGCAGGTTGTTAAAGCTATGGTACAAAAACCAATGCATCGGCTTTACTGGAATTAAAACACCGTCTTAAAACTAGTCTAGTTAGTTTTTTTTTTTACGTTTTGTATAGTAAATTACATTGTCGCAGACGCTATAACTAGTTAGTAGAACGATATTCGTATTGGCTTTTTAAGTGACCACAATATACATAATTAGGCAGTGTTTATGCAGCTTATTCCAGGATGGCATAATGGTATAGATCGGCAGGCTAGTGTTATAACTATTTAGATAGCTATTTAGTAGCACTACGGTGTAGCTTTAAGTACGATCGTTTGGGCATGATTCCATGCTTCTAAAAATATTTCCAATCCCAAGCCATTTGATTTGAACTATAATAATTTATTATACGATGATGATGCTCGGTCATCTCACGGACCTACTGGATAAAAACACAATTGAATCTTATGCTCGAAATCCACAAAGCAATGCTTAGAATAAAAATAATTGAGTTTTAATATGAAATGAAATTAATATGACATTGAATTCACATGCGCAGCTTTAAACTTTAATGACTGCCATGTGCCGCTCACAATTTCATACACCATTATTTATTCTAAGACGAGACAGCCTATCAGCATGTGTGTAACTTGACGGTACCTCTTAGAAAGTCTGTATATTCTGGAAAAAAACTGTACTTACCGTCAGATATACTGCAGTCAGTTTGCTCCACAATGAAAAACTAACAAACAATGCAACATTTACAGACGTCAGATGAAGGTCAAAACGCCGGAGGCGGGGGTTCAAGCCAGCACGGCCAGGACCTGAAGTCGGAAGGCGTGCAAGCTGGCGGCACCCTCACCTCCTCCAAGCCTGCCTCCTCGCGCTCCAGCAAGGAGCACCAGCATGCGAACAAGAGCGTCGACTACGCCGATGGAAATGAATCGGTAAATACTAGCAAATTAAACTTTTTATACACTGGCAGGGCGTAATGACTGCACTGCACTTGATGGTAAGCGCAAATACCGTCCAGACAGAGTATCGAGTGGCACCAGACGACGGGCCCGGCCAAAGGATATAATTATGCCGGCCTGCTAAGATGCTTCTTCTCACTACGATGGAAGGACCCGGGAAAGAGGGAGCACGTGTTATGGCAAACGCAGCTTGTTGGTGCGGCGAAAAACAATTGCGCACTTTATGGTTCATAAATTTCAGTAAATAACATAATAATAATAGCATAAGAGCCGTCTTTATCACACTAGGAAATTTCTTCCAGGCAACCTTTAAATAGATTTAAAAATAGGAAAAAGGTCTAAGGTGAATAAAGAATGATAGTAATCTGAATTTTCCACAACACTTTTATTTATTTTACACAACAAAAAATATAGTTTATAGATATAATATAGAAACAAAAAAGTATAAATGGATGTTTTATTGCTCTAAGGCAATTTCTGTCAGACTACCATGGAACGGATATACGAGAAGGAGAAAGGAGGGTACTAATATTTTAAAAAATACGAGCACTAATACCTAAACGAATATCTTTAAGCTAAAATTCATACCAGTAGAAATCGATACTGTAACCTCTAAAAAAATTACCAGTTAACCAGTTTAGAAGTTTTCAATAGTTATTACCAGTTCCACGGGTTTCATATTTTAACAGTGATAAAATATAATGAGAAGGGGCCTGTTGGTAACGGACCGAACGCGGCTACATGTTAACGGTGGCCATGTGTTCAAATCCCAGCGCACACCTCCGAGTTTACGGAGTCATGTATCAATCACAATTTATATACTCGTACATAGCGATGTAAAAGTATTTCTATGGTAAAGTCCGCCAAGCCGCAAAAGGCCAGCGTAGAGGACTATATGCGCTAACCCCTCTCAATTGTTGAAGAATCCCGTGCCCTGCAGTGGGACGTATTGGTTGATGCGATCAGGTACATACATTCATAAACTCACGCCCTTATTCTCAGAAGGGGTAGGCAGAGGTGCAGGAGACCCAAATTTCACCTTATATGTATGTTCCGTCTCACTATGTTATAGGGCCTAGGGGGCGAGCCTATCGCCATATCGGGCACAAACGCCTGACTCTGGGCAGATAATTAAAAGAAAAGTCCAATATCACTTTGCCCGACCCGGCATTCGAACCCGATACCTCAGCTTTGTAACCGTACTGTAGTACAACTACACCACTGAGGCAGGCAGGCGTACGACAGGGTAACATATAATATGTTCAATGTTATTGTGATTGTTTCCAGTCTCGTGAGTCGGACCGACACTCCGTGCACCATCACAACGTCATCAACAACAACACGTCCGGATCGAGACGCACTAAATCTAAGAGCACTGAAGATATGAATATGGGTAACTATGTGTATTCTTTACTAGGTTTATAACGACTGAATGAGATAAAATAAAATAAAAATAGCCTTTATGCGCCTGAAATAGTTAAAGAAAAACTTGCTAAACTTGAAGACACATAAATAAGTACGATAAAAAGGTTTCAGGCAAATCAACGATTTAAAATTACAAATCTACAAATAATGGAACATTCAATGACAATAAACTACAGATTAAACAAAACAATATATACTACATTAAACAAACATTTACGCCTTCTTTATTTTACCCCTTATTTTTCATCAATCAGTATTTTCTGATTATACTTACGAATCAGTAAAGTGTGTATTGAACAAAAATTAATAGCAAGAATTTAGGGCCAGAATCTAGATCCCACTTATCAGTAGAGTAGGTATACCCATGAACCTTTAAATTAAAATGCTAATACTTGCTATACCTACAATAGATTCGAGCACCCTAAAGCGCATGCTGAAGCCGATGCCGTCGACGGAGAGTCCAGTGACGTCACCGGAGATGGGTCGGCGGCGGTACGGCGGCGCGGCGCCCTGCCCGCCCACCTGCGCGTCGCACCCGCAGCGCCACCAGCACATGCATCACCAGCACTACTCGCACCTCGTCAACAACAACAGCCGACAGTCCTCGCAGAGGTACGCATACTATATCTATATTGGTCCATGTACGTCCTACAGTAGGGCACCGGCTTCCTCTACAATCATGAGTAAGAATGAGAGGAATTAGGTTATATACCTCGGACCTAGTAGGGACTGGCGGACTTTTCACACCGTATATATTCTTACCAATCGCTATGATACGCATACGGAATATTTATTTTAGATAGGCACTCGATATACTCGTACGGCGTACCACTGCAACACTTGTAACTCAGGATCGACAGTGGCGCGCATTTTAATTACACCGATCATTGATGTTCCGCGAGCCTGCGGTAGTGTCTAATTAGTGTTTAACCCGCCACAACATTTATCAAATAGTAAAATTAAAACGAGTTGGAAATATTTTTGTCTCTCCGTAGTATTAAGTGACAACGGAACAGTTTAATATGATGTTTTTTTTTTTGTGGTAACTATAATGCACCGTATAGTTATTGCAGTAAAGTGTAGAGAGCGTCCACCGTCGCGAAATCATTACTTCCAGTCAATATTATGCCGGCCTGATTGTATCTGAATGACAGGTGAACCTGGATCGCAACATACTGATGTAGGTCACCATGCTAGTTCCTTAACCGCTGCGTATGATGGTCGTTATCCGAGTAAACATGAATATTATACTAGTGCATGTATGGAATATGGACCGCTTACATAGCTTATTGCTCTACGAGTAGTTGCAGACCGTCTGAGTGGAAAACAATTAGGTGGAGCCATTTACCTTGTATTGGTATTTTTTTCAATTTAGTTGAAAACAAAATAAACTAAACTTAGGATAATATGACATAACTCTGGAAGTATTTGAGCTTTCAACAACATTTTAATACCATTATTTAGAAAACTGAGCCATTAGTGGTATGTAAGTCGCATGATATGTCGCAGCCCTAAATAGCTTGGTTAAGAGTAACAAACGTTCATACAATTATGTGCATTCATGCTTGGAAATAAGGGGGAATATGCTATCTTAACTGTAGGTAGCATAACAATAGTAGTTATCCCGCTGTTTTACGACGCTAGTTCAAGAATTTCAAAAAAAGAACAGCGTTATTACAAATTAAAAATTGTTTCAATAATCAGCCAGTATTTTATTCATTTTATTTATTTAAATATAAATGCATTTCATTGGAATTTATGACCTTTTTAATTGTTCCATACTATAGATTATAGAGCGCTATAGACAAAGAAGTGAATTTTGCCGCCATTATTTAAATCAACAAGTAAAAAGAGTAAAACGAATTTGTTAACCCAAAATATTAACTTAGTCAATGTTTGGCGAGATTTATAATTATTAAAGTTGGTAACTAAATACGGAACGGATTCGAATTTTTTAACAGTGTAGGAAAATATCGTGAGGAAACCTGCATACCATAGCGATTTGGATGAATTGCTCGTCCGCCAAACCGCATTAGGCCAGCTTGTTGGACTATATGGCCTAACCACTCTCAATCGTACTCTCGATTGTAGAAGAGGCCAGTGCTCTGCAGTGGGACCTATATGGGCTGATATAGATACAAGTAACTTAATCAGGTAGCAGTCTTATCATAATGTTATGTAAGTATGTCGCCTATAATATAGATGTTATAACTATTGCATTTTAGATGGGTTATTAAGTATGTAATAGGAGTGGCTCGTCTTCTAATTCTAATTTCCATACACTTATATCCAGGAATCTCATAAACTCTCAACAGCACAGTAAAATAACAGAAACGATATCGTTTGCATCAAATATGTAATATCAGAAACTTTTAACTCGCACAACACTAGACCCAAAATAAATATTTGTGGATTTGTTTTTGGCGCAGAAATCTCATCAGCGGTTCTGTGTTTTAGAGCCGGCGTCACCAACCACGCCACGAAGGCTGTTTTTAATCAAGGCTAATTATATTAATGTAGTACTGTACTGTACTGGGTGGATGAGAAAAAAAGATGACTGAATCTAAATTATGTATATTTTACATATTCAATAATTTTCATGTTTTCCATTTTTATTTACTGTTTCAGTCTATCGCTCATTGCTTAGCACAAAAGAAAAAAAAGTAAAAGAGATTGAATTATCACTACAATAGAACGCACACACTCACACAACATAAATAACGTACAAAAATAACTAAAAAATGAAAATGTAAAAGGATAATGTTGCGCTGCAGCACGAGCCACAGCGCAACGCTGGTTATCAGTAGTCATCTAGAATGAGATGCAAACACTATCCAACTCTTCAACCAATACTTAATGTAGTACTTTAATGAGTGTGGTTACATAACAGGCGAGGAGTGGGTGTAGGCGCGGCGCCGAGCGGCTACCCGGGCCGAGGCTTGTACCTGGAGCTAGGCGGCGGCGAGCGGGACCTGTCACCACCCTCCGACAACGTGATGTTTGACAATCAGTGCTACGCCACCACGCCCTCCTCCTCCAACGGAAACTCCGACCAGGAGCCTTGCCAGCGGCGCGATGGAAGGCATCATCACGCGGTATGCCTATTCATTTACTATTATTTCCCTTACCACAATGCATAATATGGGATAGACAGTACCAAGTAGGGTGACTTATTTGCGTTGTTGCAAAATTATTAAACTTGTAATTGGACATCTGATTGCCTACCTAACGGTTTTATTTTCGCGAATAGACGCTTTACTCTACCACACGTATACCGAGTATGTTAATAAACGAAGCCGGGTGGTAGTTTTAATAAGTAAAACTTTCGCAAAAACAGGATTATTTTTTAACATATCAACGTATTTGGGTGGATAAATACATTAACATTTTGAACGAACTGGCTTGCACACAATTGTGTCTTTTGAAATGAGGGCTGTACATTATTAATTTAGAAAATCTATGTATTACTTATCACCAAAACACGGTGATCGATAAGACATAAAATAAATTCATACCACGACTATATAAGTATGTTTTTAGATTAAAAAGCTAATAATAATTTATTCTCTTCCAAAAATAGAAGATATATAGAATGAGATAAATAAAATAAGATATATAGAAGAGAATATATAAAATAAGATATATAGAAGAGAATATATATAGTTGTTTCAAGGACACGAGCTGTGTTCGTGTCCTTGAAACAACTAGTCATTTCTATGAAATATTAGTGTATGACAGTTTTCTTAGAATTAAAAAGGTAAATCTGTGTAGTATTTATAAATAAAAACAATATATTTATTTTATTTTTCGAATAGCTAAATAACATATTATGCTAAATGTATTTAAAAGTTTAATACATTCTATCTTGTGTAATAAAGATGTATGTATGTATCTTGGGCAATGTTGTATTTGCCAAATAATAAACCCTTAATAATTAATTTATTAATAATCATACATTTTATCTAACGATAGCATATGTATGTGAAGTGTTGCCACTTGCGTTTTTGTACCAAAACAAACCTCACCCATTTGGCTTCTTTTCTGTTAAGCATCTCCAAAAAATATTAATGATCTTAAAAAACGAGTTAGATTCATCAACTAAGAATCTCCTTGCGTATACTCATCACGTAAGTATGATTGTTGGTAGGAAGGAAAATAACATGTCATTGAATGGGAATATATGTCAATATACACATATAATAGTCTAAAGCTTAACCGGCTTGTATTTTCATACTCTATCAGACAATCTTGATTAGGACGCGTTAGTGGCGTTTAGGATTTAGGAGTTATATTTGATTCCAAGCTTTTATTCAGAGTGCACTACGACTGTTTTTAAATGTTATTGTGATATTTTTATTTTATTTAAACTTGTAAGTGTTCCTTCCTCTAAACCAAATAAACGTTTATTATTATTATTTACTGGATGTAGGTCTCTCATATGTGAGAAGCCGCCTGGGTGGGTACCACCGATGAAAGTAGATGTACACATATTTTTTTATATATTAATGGTCCTTACTTTTCGTTTGGGTGCCCTGGCACCTCTGCCTACCCCTACTGGGAACAAGGCGTGAGTTTATGTATGTTATGTACTTTTCGTTTGTAGAGTTGTTACGTTTAAAACATTATTATGAGTTGCTGAGTGAGTCTGTGAAAGCCGTATGAAGCTATTAACTAAAATGAACTTAAAAAAATAACTTTATACGTGTATTTTCCGGCTCAGCAGCTATAAAACTCTTACTGATGGTAGGTCTCTCATATACGAGAGGTCACCTGCGTAAGTACCACCACAATGCCTATTTCTCCCGCCAAACAGCACTTTAAATGCACTGTTGTGTTTCGGATTGAAGGACATTGTAGCCAGAGTAACTACTGGACATATTGTGACTTTACATCTTATGTCTCAGGATGGCGAGCGCAGTGGAATGCCAAGCATTGCTTTGTAATTCAAGGTGTTGTTTGATTCTCCTACTGTTCATGAGCGGTCATATCGCTTACCATCAGGCGAACGGCATGCTAGTCTCGCCATCCATGGCAATAAAAAAAAATACTTATTAGTTCTAAAGGCTAGAAAGAAATTGGCCTTCATGAATCTTTTAACATAATGGTTTAAAACCCATACAGTGTCCTTATGTTATACATCTCACTAGTACAGAGCATAATGGAGTACTTTCCAGGGTCCGTCTTCCGGCAAATTCTTCTCTATTTCGCCCGATCTTCGGCATCCTCAATAGTAAGGCCATTGAACCTCATATCTTCCTTGACGACATCTAGCCAGCGCTTCTTAAGTCTACCTCTCTGTCGAGGCCCGGGAATATCGAGGCTCAGGCACACATTGCCGACGTACTACTGCGCTTTCCTTAGGATGTGACCATACCATCTCAAGTGACATTCCTGGAGTTTATCTGCCACATCGCGGATACCAAGACTGCCACGGAGGTGCTCGTTACGGATTCTGTCCAAACGCGTATAGTTGCGCATCCACCTCATCATCTTCATCTCCGCGACGTGGACTTCCTGGATATGTCGCTTGAGGACAGGCCACGTCTCAGAACCATACAGGAGCACAGGCCGCACGATGCTCTTATAGATGAGTCCCTTGAGCCTCATCGGCATCCTGCGGTCGCAGAGTACGCCCGAGACCTCCCTCCAATTAGACCAAGCAGCGCCTATACGGACTTTGACGTCAAGGTCGATGTCACCGGACTCATGCTGTACGGACCCTAGGTACTTGAACTTGTCAGTCTTCACGGAAAGTTTGTTCCTTATCTCGATGCTTTGGGTGTCCGTACTCTCAAAAGCCATGTACTCGGTTTTCGCGACATTTAACTTCAGACCATCGTTCTCAAACGTCTCCTTCCATCGATTGACCTTGCGCTCCAAAAGTCGCCGGATAAATAGATACATAGTAAATTAATAGATACAGGCATTTATAATTCAGGATTAGGAAATAACTATTCCAACCAATTTTTATCAAAGTATTTGCAGTTTTATATTTTTATTCATATTAGCATGCGTTATTTTTTCAAAGTTCCTAGAAGACGATTTTTTACTTAGCTTTCTTTAATAACTACTTCTGCGTATTGTGTACTATATTGACCCTATGTCGGAATATTGTACCAATCATCAATCATACGTTTTTTCACTTCATAAGTAAATTTTCACCACTTGCGTTTTCGAATGTCACACTATCTCGCATGCAAACAAAACAATAATAATTGAATAAATTCTAAACCTCTACATATGATTCTAGGCTCACATCGTGTGGTGTTCCATAAATCAATATGTAGTTGAAGATCGAATAATTAATTATTGTTATCCGTTTCTTCGTTATTCCTTCACATATGTCATATTACAAGATTGCGGAGAATCAGAGTATACGGTTCCCTAAAACCATTATAAATTAAAGTGTACTCTTCCTCATTACCACATCTTCTATCCTTCCATATATATTATTTTTGTGTAGTATCGGAAAGCGTGCAAACAAGTCACCTGATGATAAGTGATCCCTGCCGCCTATGAACATCCACAACGATTGAATCATAACATAGATTAAGGATCAATAGATATATTGCCGGCCTGTCACATCTGGAAGAAAAAAGGATAGGAAGAGGAAATAGGTATTGGGCAATCACATACTATACGAAATGTGACAGCAAAGCTGTAACATCACAGCCCATTTATGTTAAGTCTGTTTATGTTATGACTGACAACAGCGTGGCTCTACCATTATTAAACTTACTCCTCCATCTATGACATTACTTTGCAATAGTATTTACTTGGCGTGATAAGGAAAAACATAGTCATAACATAGTTATTGGCTGCATCAAAAAATACATGGTCACATAAAAGAAAAAATAATCTGATCTAAACCTTAGCAATATTTTGCTATACTTGTAATCACAGACTATTGCACGAATTGACTGACTGAAATTAGGTTAGTTTGGGTTTCCGTGGGGTCATTTCTCATTTCGTCATTACTTATAATGCCCTTATTTTTTCCTTCCTTTCTCCCTCTCTTCCTACATATATTATTAAAGCGTCGTAATTACTTAGAATGCCAAATTATTTCGAGAGAGCGTAATCACACACTTAGGCAAATAAATATGATATAATCACTCATAAACGTAAAATAAATAAAAGGTACAACTAGTTTTAAAAAAGTTTGAAAAATTTTATTACGAAAATTATTAAGATGGAATACATGGCGCATTACGTAGTTTTTATTTATTAGCCGTGTCGTCACTTAACACTATATTAAATTTAAAATACATGTACATTCATATTCTGGTAGTCGGTACTGTTTATTGAGAGATCATAGGTATAGCATTAATAAAACAAAAACTTAACGACATTTAAAACGTCTATCAAAATTTGCACAAAATGCCCCTAACTATATAACATTTGTCCATGAAGTACAGCAAATAAGAGATCAACACCCATTAATAGGGTTGTGTCCAAGATTTGATTTTGAGCAGTATGTAATGGTTCCTAAATAGAATATAATATTTTGCTTATAAAAAACATGCATTCGAAAACAGCATCAAAATTGGGTGTAAAATGATTGAGACATGAATAGTTTAAAAGTGCGATGGGTACACTTGTTTTCTTGTGCATGCCTTATGGAAGATGACGTCACGCTGTGCATGTTGCATCATTTTTTATTACTCCTGCCACCAACTTTTATATATTTGTAACTTGCTTATTACTTCACGGATTTTATAAATTATTTTTGATTATGATTATGCATAACGTCACCTTTCGATATAAGCAATAATAACAGTTTATGACACTAGCCTATTATCCTTATCGAAAATATTCTTATGAGGCGTTATCTCTTCATTGCCACACACAAGTTTATCTGAATTAAGTCTGCACAAATCTAATTACAAATCACTAAAGTTTATTCATCTTAGAAAGAAATCATATTATTATAGTCATTGCACATAATCGATGTTTGATCAACTTCGTTTAACCATTGCTAAATTTACATCAACCTATACGTGAATCACAGGCTTCTAGTAAAATATTTTGGGTCGAAATAGCCATTTAAAGGTTTTTCAATGATTCCATCCTTGTATAATGGTTTTCCAAAGCATTCATTGGCAAATTTTTGCATTTTCACCGCTTCCTTTGATTCAAATTTTATTTCACATCGTGGTTCAAAACACAAACAATACCAACATTCAATTGCTAAAGTTGTTGGAATTTTAGGAGTAATTAAATCTTCCTATTTTTATCCTATAGGATGTGAGCTCTCCAAATAATATCAATAAAGTTACTCGACATCGCTTAAAATTGAGTTACACTCAACTATGGTTCCCAACGCTCATAAGAGCAAAATGTCTACAAACACTGGAAAGTGTGTTATTATTGGTATAAAGAATAAAATATGTTTTTTTTGTTATACTTGTCTTTTACTTGTGGTAGGTCTCTCTTATGTGAGAGGCCGCCTGGGTTGGTACCATCGCAATTTCTATTTCTAGCGCCAAACAGCAGTGTAAGTGCACTGTTGTGTTTCGGTTTGAAGGATATTGCAGTCAGAGTAATTACTGGACATATTGAGACTTAACATCGTTTGTCTCAGGATGGTAAACGCAGTGGAATGCCAAGCATTGCTTAATAATTCAACGTGTTGTTTGGTTTTGCTAATGTTCATAACCAGTCGTAAAGCTTACCATCAAGCAAACGGCCTGCTCGTCTCGCCATTAACTTGCAATGAAAAAGAAACTCTACATTCTTACAAAAGTTGCAAAACACAATAAAAGTTAAAGTCATTTTTAGCGTTCATCTAATTCTGCCAGCGTGTGTAGTTTTATTTCACTTCTATGATTTCACCCAAGGAACAATTGTTGAAAATTTCCAAAAGAAACGACAGGAATTTGTGATTAAAAAACTACTTTGGTTACTTTTATAAAGCTTGTAATAAATTTTTTTGCATTAAGCTATAGAGACTTAAGAAAATATTGCAATAGTTGCAGTTAAAATCAAATCTTTAAACTTAGCGTCAAAGAAAGATGAAATTCGTATCTAAACTTTAAATCGAAAATCCAAAAACCTACCTAGGTATCTATCAGTTTGCGCACAGCGGATTGGTAACAGTGTAAACATGTTAGGTTGAGGTTATTTATTATGTGTTAATTGTAAAATATAGGAATATCCCATATAACATATAAAAATCCCATTCTTCTCTCATCCTGTGGGTAAGATAGAATTTTTCCCTTTTTGCTTGGTGAATCCATATACAGGATTACATATGTTATTTAATTTAAAACACATGTTCCTAATCCCCCTAGGTACTATTGCGCCAAATTTGAATAAAAACTGCCTGATAGTTTTGTCAAAAATCGCGATTTTAGGTTTCAAGGCTTTTGAGCAACCCCTATAGATACTGAGTCTTTTTTGGTTCAAATATGTAAGTTCCTTAACCGAACTGAAGTTCATCTAAGCGGTAAAAATACTCTTATCTACATGAGAAGTCCAAAAATCGTGAAAACAATAATCACGATTTATGACAAAAAATCTTCTCATATTGCTTTCAAATTATACTGGGTATATCAAGACTGCTACCGAACTACTAAACGAAGCCGGGTGGTAGTTTTAGTGAGTACAAACACAATGCAACTAAAATTTTCGCAAAAAAACGCGACAATTTTTTTTTATGATTTTTTAAATATCGTAATTTTTGGGTGGTAAATCCATAGTTTTTGCTAAAATAATATTTTAAACTCTTTTATACCTTAGAGTCCTTATAAATAAAAGGGTATACACTATTATTTTAGGAAAAAATGAATTTACCATCCAAATACGACCATAGGAAAAAAATAACAAAAAAAATCGTCGTTTTTTTTTCAACATTTTCTGTTGCAATCGGTCTGAAGTCACTAAAACTACCACCCGGCTTCGTTTTCGGTAGCAGTCTTAAGATACCCTGTATACAATGTCACCTGGGGTAATGAGACAAATGTGGGTGTATAATAGATTGTACAATTATTATTAATTACACATTTTTCTACTTTAGTACGGTCTGTTTCAAAATATATTATAATAAAAAAACACCGCGTTGTTTATTGTGCATTATAAAGTTTAATCTTCCATAGTGCTCATTTTGTATTTTTTTAATTTTAAATTTAAGATTTAAATAACCATTTATTTATATAATTATGATAATAACAAAAAAATCTATATTAATCTAGTATATTTTTTATTTTATAATGGTTTTCTATCAGATGTAAATAAATAATTTAAAAATGGTAAACCAGTTACCACCATTTTTCATTTAAAATATGGTCGAAATTGATAAAACGCATACTTGAAATATTTTCGATTTAAAAGTAGTAAGGAAATCAAATTTTAAATTTGATTCTATAATTAGCAATAATAACAGAATTATTTGTTTATAAAACATCACAATATTATTTTATTACAATTTATTTCAATATGGAAATAAAATTGCAAAGAAACATTGTATCAAATAAAATATAGCTTCTATAGAACCCTGTATATACAACTCAGCCTCAAATAAATACAATATTATGTGAACATATTCATAACATTAAAAATTATTATACAAATGTGCCCAATTGTAACGAATTTCAGTACCTCCCTTGCTTTTATTGTCCGTATAATGTCCCAATTATATAAAAATGGATGTAGAAGAGTCTACACGGAAGACACCGCCAGGAATTGAACCACGTTCTTTCTCTCTTTCTTTCCAAATATCAACAAGGAGGCGTTGAACGTGTGACTCAATTTCTCGAATGCTACACATTACACAACAACTCTAGGATTTATGCTCGCTATACCAGACCAAATAAATATCAGAAGCATTTTAAACAGTTCCCCGGACACAAACCAATATATTATAATCTGCATATAAAAGCAATAAATTAGTCAAGACCACTACAAACAAAGACATGATCAATCAGTGATTATGAGCCCTAAATTACAATATGGCTAAGCTATTTTATAAAAAACGCCTGGACGCTTTTATAAATACAACCCGAAACTATACTACATATTACAAGAATAAAATAAAATAATGATATATCCGTACTGACAAAGCAATTCCATTCAATAGACCACATTCTGTGTTGGTCTATCAAACTAATAAAATCGTATACCTCAAAGATAGAGCCGTTTCAAAGTCATAACGAACAACAACGTGACCCGAGATATGTATTAACTAAATTCACTGAGTTAAAATACGAAACTATTCGACCCTAGTTGTTCCTTTATAAAGTTGTTCTATTCATTTCCCACAGGTAATACCCATATTATTACAGCAGTCATTAAGGAGTTTAAACCCACCTCCAACTTTTACCTCCTACTAAAATACTCCTATTTTCAATATGTAGGTACGTGTCGTACTGAAAGTTATTAACTGCAGTCTAATGAAACCGCCCTGATTAACACTTGTCTTAGGTTTGCATAAATTAGTTTAGAGTAAATCTTAGTAAAAAAGAAAACATACTCCTAGTATCTATTATTTGAATCAGATAATTTTCGAATTAACTTTAATGTCAGGCATATTATGCAATAAAAATATATTATAATATGTTTATTTTCATCTCATTACTAACGCTATTTAATACAATTACCCAGGTTTTAGTAAGTAAAAAAATGGAACAATGACTGGTCATGGGTTTAATAATATACATATACTGTCCTCTTTTAAAGATAATTAGAATTCTCACAAGTTATAGAACAAATATTTTTCACACAGAAGCCATGCCTGTCTCGTCAGGCGTCACAATCCAGTGCAACGCCCGCGCCCGGTTCTCCTACTT
The DNA here is from genome assembly GCA_023078785.2 of Hyles euphorbiae. NCBI lineage: Eukaryota > Metazoa > Arthropoda > Insecta > Lepidoptera > Sphingidae > Hyles > Hyles euphorbiae. Next base: position 17,505,482 of record CM041050.1, read on the forward strand.
CTCGTCTTCTTCTTGAGTATGAAATGCACCTCAGAAATACCCTCGCCAAAGGAATGGACGCGGAGAGCTATAGCCTGCACACTTTTGAAGCACTTCTCAGCCAGAGTATGGAAGATTTGGGTAAGATTTTCTTTCTTTCTTACCATCTTGTGCTTCGATCAAATTTATACGAATAATTACTAATTGATCAAAGATCTTATGTAACAACTATTTTCATTATTCGAATATACAGGTTTCATCTGAAACTACTGCTTTTTGAATAAGGATAGAAAAATATTATAAAAGTGCTTGTATTATTATTTCTACTATATGTAGCCCTAGTAACTAGGGCTCCATACTACTATACTAGTGTTCAGTACAATTATTACTAAATGCTTGATGCCAGTACTGCATAATAGCATCCACTCTTTGCAAATTTCTCTGCAAATATAAATTTCATAATTATTATTTTCATAATTTCTGAATGACCGGCCAAACGAGAACCTCGATTTTGGGCCTGTAAACGTTAATGATAAACTGAATAATTTTATTTCAATCCTCTACATAAATTCTTTATAGTGTACAACGCGAGTATTTATTGCATGATTTAAATAAGTTAAGATACATCTATTATTATACCTGCACTCGATATTGAACGATATACAAAAAACCTTGTTGTATTCTGGGCATGTAAGAGAGCCCGTGTGAATTGTTTATTTTAAGATTATAAGAGTAAAGATATTTGAAAATAGCAAAATACATATCACAAATCGCCACAATATTTTCTTATAATTACGCGAATATTACTCATTGAATAAATCAACTTTTTAAGAAATGAAGGTTTATTTAAAATCATTACACTTAACTTTAAATATTTTCTTGTACGATTTAACCAATTTCGCCATAACCGATAGTCTTGCAAATAGAGATTTTTAAACCACTCGAACTGTTATAATTGGTAACAAAATTTCAACCCTGTAGGTAAAAATTTTGAACTTACAGTTTATGTGGGCCCCAGTTTGTATGGAAGTAGTGGTTCTCCTTTATTTTATAAAAGATATAGAATTCATATATAAACTCATTTGCAAAAAAAACGGGCACCTAAGCAATGAACCATTTCAAATGTTACTATTGGTTTGTTTGATAATTATAGGTAGTTTTACTTTCACAATTTTGTAAATTAATAAGCAAATAATCGTTTTCGTCAGTATTATCATAAAATTTTGATAAAATTTATGGGTTTTAATACTAAAGTTCACTAGTAGTGTATGCTCGCTAGTAGTGCATATGCTCGTGAAGTAAAAGTTAACAAAGATTTTTGTTTGTTTTTTCTTTAATAAAGTAAAAGCAGATAAATGTTTAGTATCAAGTGTGACCCCCTCTAGCTAAAATCACAGCTTGAATTCATCTGGGTATGCTAGCGAGGATATCCCGGATACTTGCTTGTGGAATACGTTCCCACTCCGCGGTAATCACATTCTTCAGCTCTCTGATGGTCTGCGGAGCCGGTTGTACTGATCTCACGCGTCGTTTCAGAACGTCCCAGATATGCTTTATAGGATTGAGCCTGGTTCTGGAAGAAAACCATGTACCCAACCACGGGATGATCGTTTTCTTGCGAGTCGCGCATTGAGAAATCGCAAGTCTTCGTATGTGGACCTTAAGAACAACCTCGAAGAAGTAAGAAATGTGCATATTAGTCTATGGATGGTCAGGAGGAGGCTTCTCGCGGCCAATATACGCAGTCATCGCCCGGCCCGCGGCCCTAAGTTACTCCGTGAGCACAGAGTTGCCAGGCTTAGGTTTACTCGAAATTGTGAGTCATGGACTCAAGAAGACTTTAATAGGGTATTGTTCGCCGATGAAGCCAGGATATCTCTGTTCGGTGAAGATCGACGTCGGCGAGTGCTACGAAGATGAGGAGAACGCTTTGCAGAGGCTTGTTTTGAAGAAATCACACCTTATGGTGGGGGCTCTGTTATGTTTTGGGCAGGAATAAATTCAATGGATCGTACAGAGTTAGTCTTCATTGAAAACGGCTCACTGACTGGACATCGATACATAACGGAAGTTCTAATTCCTAATGCACAACCCGCATTGGCCGCTTTAGGCGAAGACTCAATTTTTATGGACGACAACGCTCGCGCCCACCGGTCTGGCGATGTGGAAGCGTATGTGCAAGAGGTCGGCATTCGTCGTTTGGATTGGCCAGCTCGAAGTCCCGACCTCAATCCTATAGAGCATGTCTGGGACGTTCTGAAACGACGCGTGAGATCAGTACAACCGGCTCCGCAGACCATCAGAGAGCTGAAGAATGTGATTACCGCGGAGTGGGAACGTATTCCGCAAGCAAGTATCCGGGATATCCTCGCTAGCATACCCAGACGAATTCAAGCTGTGATTTCAGCTAGAGGGGGTCACACTCGATACGAAACATTTATCTGCTTTTACTTTATTAAAGAAAAAACAAACAAAAATCTTTGTTAACTTTTACTTCACGAGCATATGCACTACTAGCGAGCATACACTACTAGTGAACTTTAGCATTAAAACCCATAAATTTTATCAAAATTTTATGATAATACTGACGAAAACGATTATTTGCTTATTAATTTACAAAATTGTGAAAGTAAAACTACCTATAATTATCAAACAAACCAATAGTAACATTTGAAATGGTTCATTGCTTAGGTGCCCGTTTTTTTGCAAATGAGTTTATATGGCGTCTCCATTTTTATACACAAGAATCTATCTCACCACGTGGTTGAAGAATTATGCAATGGTGATAATAATTTCCTATGGATTCGTATAGAAAACTACTCCCTAGATATTGGAGCAATTTATAGAAAACCAGTTTCAACAAATATTGAAAACTTTCTCGAAATTAATTCAGAACAACTTTTCAAGAAACAAAGGGCGATAGCTTTCGGGGACTTCAATTTTAACCTATTGAAACCCGATCGAAACACTAAAATGTATCAAGAAACCCTTTACACACATGGCTATAAAATAATCAACAAAATTGAGAAAAAATACTGCACTTGGGAATCTTCAACTACACAAACTATTATTGATCACATCTGCACAAATTTGAAAGAAGAAAAATACTGTCTTACAATTATAAATTCACCTTTATCAGATCACAAACAAGTATACTTGGAAATTAAAAGATATGAACCTATAATCCCTAAGAAAATAAATTATGAGGCAATTGACTACATTAAATTGTGTCAACAGTATAAGACATTAAAAAATACATATATACAGAACAAAAATGATGAATACAATAACTTTGAAAACAGTCTCCTAACGAGTATTAACTTAAGTAAGATAAGTAAAACTAAAATACTAAACAAACCAAAGCAGGACTGGATAAACGCAAATATATTAAAAGACATAAATAATAGAAACACACTATGGAGAGAGTATAAAAAGGACCCAGAAAATATTACAAAAAAAAAGAGAGCTTTCTGAAGAAATAAAAGTTTCTGTAAAAATACAATCAGTGAAGAGTAAATATTATCAAAATATATTCAATGAGAATAAACATAAACCTCGAAAGATTTGGAAATTAATCCAAAACTTATCTAATAACAAATTCAACGAAACTGTTACTCCACGTCAACTAAATTCACCGACTGGACCGATAACTGACTGCCAAGAAATAAGTGAATGCTTTAATAATTATTTTATCAATATAGGTTATGACTTAGCTCAACAAATCCTTAAAAATCCAGACTGTAACGAGGCAATATGTGCAATCACTAAACCAAAACTAACAAAATTTACACCTTGTACAAAGGGCGAAGTAGGTAAATTAATAAATAACTTAAATAGTAACACAAGCTCCGGAATCGATGGAATAACATCTAAATCAATCAAATGCCTTAAGGAATTAATTCTTGATGAGCTGACACGATGCATTAACAAATGTTTAACACAAGGTATTTTTCCTGATAGCCTTAAAGTAGCTAAAGACACCAATCTTTAAATCTGGAGACAAATCAAGTCCTGGTAATTACCGACCGATTTCCGTATTGCCAATAACATCGAAACTATTTGAAAGGGTATTTTACAATAGATTAGACACATTTTTAACCTCTGAAAGCATTCTTCACAATAACCAATACGGCTTTAGAAAGAAATATAGTACACTATCTGCATCCACGGATATTATACCAAAAATTAAATTGAATATAGATAAAAAAATATAGTATTAGGGATCTTCATTGATTTAAAAAAAAGCATTCGATACAGTTAGCCATGACTTACTTATAAATAAATTATCAAACATGGGTATAGAAGGGACACCGCTTCATATTCTTAAATCATACATCACAAATCGTAAACAGATAGTAAAATTAGGAAATATACAAAGTAGTTCTAAAACCGTAAAATGTGGTGTACCTCAGGGATCCATATTGGGGCCACTATTGTTTTTAATTTATATCAACAGCATCAATGATATTGGCCTTAAAGGCGATATCACGCTGTATGCAGATGATACAAGTCTTTTTTTATTTTGGAAATTCATTTAAAGAAATAGTAGCTGATGCTCAAAACGATCTTGTTAAGCTTAATAATTGGTTCCAAGCAAACCTACTAACTTTAAATATTGCGAAAACAAGTTACATTATTTTTAAAGCTAAAAATAAAAAGATCCCAGAATAAGATCCCTTGTCCATTAATAATCAGAATATCAACAGAGTAGAAAAGGAAAAATATCTAGGTCTAATTTTAGATAGTAATTTATCATGGAAACCACATATTATGAAAATAAAAAGCAAATTAATATCATTAACGGGTGCTTTGCGTGGCTCAGTGCGTTGTTTCCCACCACACGTACGATACACAATATATAATTCACTTGCAAGACCTCATATAGATTACCTAATAGAAACATGGGGCAGCGCCACTAAAACAAAGTTTGTTTACTTGTGATTTTTTTGTTGAACTGAGTTTGCAACAAATTATAGATATACCCTCAATATGTAATGTAAATTGCTCGCGATCTAGCGTCTGTATAAAATGATTACCTTGATAGTGAAGTTTCTCATGTAAGTGAATTATAATTCTTTTATGAGAAATAAAGATCTTAACCCATATAAAATATAGTCAGGTAAAGCCAGAAAAAAATAATTAAAAAGGAAAGCAACTATTTTTACATGTAATGAAAACAAAATGGAATTCAGATAATTTGTTGAATCCATAAAATGTTAATTATATAGTATATTGGGGTAAATTCGAATATCGGGAAATTCCGATAATCAGTAATTCACCTCAATACGGTAGTATATTTTTAAGACAGACCGCCGTTTTTTATCACTCCTTTTTTTCTGGTCAATCTTTTTATTTTATAATAACTTTGTGGTGTTTTAAATAAAGAATTATTATTATATTTTTTCTCCAATAACATTCATCTCACCGCAATGCTAATTCGTTAGCCCTCTTTGGTGGACTCAGATTCCTTAAAAGGAATTAATGACCACCAATTTCTAAATTATTTGTGAATATCAGAATTCCACGACATTCGAATTTAGCCGAATAAATCATATATAATCTAGCTCACAGTCACTTTCTTCTCTACCGCCCGAATTGGATGCCAGTTTTCAATAAGAATGCACAAGAACCACTAGCGCTGATCTTTTCAAAACGAGTTAACAATACAGTGATTATACAACAGGCTCAGCTTGGCTTCATTCAGAGCTGTTATATTTAAAGTCATAATATAATATGATGTTTGAATGGTGTACAGGAACATCTTTCAAGTTGTTAATTGGAATAAACAGCATATGAGCTTCTGGAACAGCGTATAAGCAGAATGAACTACTAGTTGTCAACATCTAACGTTTATTGGACAATGTTGACCAACTCAAAATTCTACTTACTTTTAGGAGACATTATTTATTTATCTATATTATCTGGATCTGGATCAGCCCATATACGTCCCACTGCAGGGCACGGGCCTACTCTACAATCGAGAGTACGATTGAGAGTGGTTAGGCCATATAGTCCACCACGCTGGCCTAGTGCGGGTTGGCGGACTTACATACCATATAAATTCTTATGAATCGCTATGGTATGCAGGTTTCCTCACGATGTTTTCCTTCACCGTTTTAGTGCGTGGTGATTGACTATCAATACACACATGACTCCGAAAAGTCAGAGGTGTGCCCTGGGATTTGAACCCGCGACCACCGTGAACATGCTGGCAGCCGCGTCTGGTCCGTTTACCAACAGGCCACCACGCACTTCATATCGCATATTCGCATCTATATTATAATCTTATTAATTATATCATAGACTAGAACGAAAGTTTCACATAATTAATGTATTATTTTTCTATAGAATATAATGACAATATGCCGCCGTCGAATCAAAGGAGTCCTTATCCGCCTAGACGACGTAAGTAATAATAAGCTGTGAACATTCAACAAATACCTCAATTTTAAAATAGCAACCCCCTAATGCATGTTTTAAGAGTTTGTACCTTACCATTAAAATTACTTAAATTACACCTTGTGATCCTGATTAACCCAGATACAACTTGATTTAAATTTAATTTTTCCCTATTTTTGTTTTTGAGGACCCACCCAAGAGTCCATTCTCCAATCTTTGAGACACCTCAAGGAAGCCGCAATAAAGGAAAGAGGTGAAATAACATTTATTTATTATGTGATGCCGTAATTCATTTGTGAGTTATGATGGCAGTATTTTAGTTACTGGAATGCGTTGATATGCCTACTCCCTTATTTGTTTGTTTTGCTTGTGTAAACGTCATGTTATTATGTATAAACCTACATATATGTTTTCGTTTTACTTTGTTTTCATGTATTTTACTGAATGTGAATTGGTTTAATTTTGCATAAAAAACAGAAGATTACGTTTATTTAGTATCACCCACTTACTTAATTAAATTCCTGATATCCAACCAGCTCTCCTGAAAAAGTAATAAATTGGACATCTGTATTATTAAAATTGTATCTTTACCATGAGATCGAGTATTTATTTTTCTCAAATCTATATTGCCATAACTGAATGAACTCTGGCAATCTGCAATAGTATTTATAGTAACTATACTAACCGTATTTATGTATTATCAATCGATGCATAGTATGTACAATGTAGTTACGGTAACGGCCATATGTTTGTATGCTTGTTGTATCGACAATACTGTATTCTTGATTTGAAATGGCGTTTGGTAGTAGCAGTTCTCACTTCTGTAGACTTTGAAGGATATATAAGGTTGAGGTATTTCCATGCAGATTGTAGGCAGCACTTTTAATAAATATGAAGGAATAAATTACGTGAAACATATGGTGTTATACCAGGATCTTCGTCGCAATGTTCGGGCGGTGGGAGCCGATCGTCAACGTTGCCTCTGCCACACCGGCTTGGAGTAGAAAGACAGCACAGTGCAAGATCCGATCGTGACGGATATTACAGGTTTGATAACATGTCATATATGTACATTTAGAATATTGGAGGAATGTGAGATGGGTAAATAGACGGAATTTCTTAGGCCTCGTATACCACTCAAAGAAACATTATATCCATGCCGGTATTTTACGGCAATTGTCATTAATTTTAAAGGATTTTCGTGTTTTATTAATCCTTTCCTCGTGGAGAATAGTCCACATTTTAGTATTTAAAATTATTTAAGAAACACGTGATTAATTAAAATATTTGGTCAAAATATTTAATATCGAAATGAGTGAAAAAAATATACAAGAATACAATTAACAGACTAAAATTTCTTTATTAATAAGCAAATGTTAAAAGCGGGTTTCATTTTAGAAAGCGTTAGATCCAAATTTGCTAACCCTTAGTGCTTAATTCTAGTGACCGCAATGAATTGATGCGAGAACGTGAACGTGAGCGAGAGCGGGGCTACTTAAGCGACCACAACTCCAGGTAAGTAAACTAAAAACAAAAATATTCAACAAAAAAAGAACATACAGACGAATTGAGAACCTCCTCTTTTTTGCAGTTGATTAAAAAGAACAAGAATTGAATATTTAGCATCACCTGTTAAAGTAACAATTTTTATTTACGCGAACAAAGGTTGAAAAAATTTTCATTGAAAACGAATTAAAAATAAATTTACGTTGACGAAGCAACGTCATAACGGTCATAACATATGTACTTACTAAGAAATACCAGCCTAAATCTCAATTATGGAAATCACATGATTTGCGATGGGCACAGAACTAAACTTGCTGAAATATAGCGAACCTCATTTAATTTATAAGTAGACAACTTTTATGGCCGTCTTTATTAAGAAGAATTACATACTAAAGCATAGGAAGAGTTGAATAATTTTATTGTAGACTTCGTAACATACGATCTGATAGCCTAGAAACACAGATGAACTTACCTCATTTAGAAACCATAAGTATGAATCGAACTACAATTCTATAAAAGGTTGAAGTCTTAGCAGACAATTTTAATCAGGTTTTATTTTCTTAGAATCTTAAATGATCCCCATTATGCTCTTTGTACATTACTCTGGGTAATATTGCCAAGAATAATAATTTATTAAAATAAATACAAATTCTTACATTTTATACATGAGCAGGGAGAAAAAGAAAATATAACTACCACAAAGTTATTAACACGATAACAACAGTTTCTAATGGTTATTTTTTTCTCAGGGATCGTGTGCGAGATCGTGATCAGGGGTACTTAAGCGATCATCAGTCCAGGTGCGTACAATTATTTTTTATTATATGAATCAAATAATATATTGTTTATTGCGATGAATGGCGGAACGAGCATGTTATTCGCCTGATGGTAAACGATGCGACCGCTCATGGACAGTAGCAAAACCTTTCAATTAATTACAAAGCAATTATGGCAATCCACTGCATTTGATATCCTGAATGTGAGGTTATTCATACTTTAATAATAAAAGAAGAATAATTATCGAGCTTCGAGTTGGAACAATTACAGTATAAAAAATAAAATCATGATTTTTTCCATTCCTCTTTTGGTGAAAATATTAAGTAACGGCAATGCTTATAGTATTAATTTTTATACAACTACTACAACAATAGTTATATAACTAATAAATTAAATATGAATTAATATTAATTAATTAAAAGACCTTATTAGACTTGCCAATTATACTCGCAGGAATTATGAATAAAACTCGCATTTATCATACATACATTACCGATATTAATAAATTAGTAAACAATAATTTGATATATGGGAGTACCCAAAGTTTGATGACATATTATTATACTTCGGAAGATGAATAGACCATATAGAAATATTTGGTGATCCATTACCATTAGCTAATTAAATGATTTTCCTTCTTATAGAAGTATTAGGTGTATGTACGATCGGATTTGGCTTGCATATTCACTATGGTGAGTCAGGGATTTTTTTAATGAGAAAAGAACATTAAATAGGTCTATTGCGTGAATGTTATGTTCTACCGTTTTACCGTTATGCTCTACTGTTCTACTGTTGGATAAAAATCACTATACGACCGAATTCAAATATAATGAAAATATTAAAGGTAGTATATCCGCCAAGATGACTTTAAAGAGCAGCGAACTATCTATTTATTTTACAGAAGAATTTAAAATTTTGGGAACTTGGAACCATAGCAATACAATAAGAGTGGTGTCATCTACAAAAGACTTTTTATTCTAACGAAACCCACACCCAAGACAAATACGTAGTCGCATAAAGATTTGTATCTGTGCAAGTTTCACAGCCTTGTATGTATTCTAGATGTTATTTAATAGAAATCAGAAACTTACATTTTTCCACAACCCATTAACCGTATTGCAAGTCACTATATAATTTATTTATTTATTTAAACTTTATACAATATGTACAGGCGGACTTAATGCCGTCGGTATTTTCTACCAGTCAACCAATAAATAAATTCTCAAAAGTTAAGTAAGCATTTGTACCGATATACTGAAAATCAGTGGACTTTGAAGAAAGTAAGCTTACTTGAATAAATATAAACCAAAAAATTGCTTCTATTCATATATTAATCCAAGTTATACTGGGTATCTCAAGACTGCTACCGAAAACGAGGCCGGGTGGTAATTTTAGTGACTACAAACACAATGCAACTAAAAATTTTGCAAAGAATCGCGACAATTATTTTTCATGATTTTTTAAATATCGTTAAATATTTTTGGATGGTAAATCCATAATTTTTGCTAAAATAATAATTTAAACTCTTTTATAACTTAGGGTATTTATAAATAAAAGGGTATACACTATAATTTTAGGAAAAAAATGTATTTACCAACCAAATATGGCTATAGGAAAAAAAAATTCAAAAAAAAATGGTCGCTTATTTTTGCAACTCTTTCTGTTGCATTGTGTCTGAAGCCGCTTAAACTACCACCAGGCTTAGTTTTCGGTAGCAGTCTTGATATACCCTGTAAAACAAAAAGAAGTGAAGTGTCACTTATTATATGTGAAGTCGCCTGCCAGGACTCATAAGATAATAATATTACACAATTATTAAAAGAAAGTAATAATATCTCACAAAACGGGGAGCTCCTAACTCTATAACACTAAACTTCACAATTTCTACAACTTGGTTAAAAAGTGTAGCTGGGCGAATGTGAAGTATATTGCTAAACATAACAACATCTGAAGTAATATGCAGTATGCTTGTTATTATTCACATTAAGTGAGTTGTTAAACATGACCTTAGAAAATGTTCATTAATTTAATATAGAGTTATTGGAAAAGGAGAAACGAAAACGACGGATCGTGCTGAGCAAGAATGTTAATAAATACTAATTAGTAAATACAGATAAACATGAAGTATCCCATGCAAACTGGCCTAAACCTACGAAATTTCACATCGGCTTAGAGGATAATCATCATTTACGTATGACTTATTACATAATGTGTTATCTTGTTATCTACAGAAAAATTCTCTCTTTATAAAATCGAGTTCCATTGTTAATTTTTCGAATCTCTGCGATCGAATACATGCAAGTTGCAACAGAAAAATATTGCCGACTCGAAACAAGCTGTAGCAAAGTTTATAACTAGTCCCGTCAAACGTCCGGATTCCGTAAAAAGTAGTTCAGATTTGTAATACATGTTCGGTCTATAGCGAGAGTTCAATCAATAGTAGCATCTACAAAATGTTTTCAAATGTGCAACATGTTTCTCTTTAAAATATTGTTGTCGCTCTGACTGTTTCTGTGATAAAATATATTTTTATTTAATGGAATACTGTTATCATGGCATTTTAGTATAAGGGATACTATACTATTATAAAAATGTTGTGGATTATACCATTGGAAAATGTGACGTTGTAGTTGTAGAAAATACGTTCTAACAGAAATAAGCTTTGTCGGGTTCGTAATAACATGTCACAATGTACTATGATGTATGACAAAGTAGAACACTTCTATTCGAATTAATAGAATACTGCAGAAAAGTTTAAAATTCCATGCTCCTATCGTACAATACAGCCATGTATAGAACACAGATCAGTGTTTCAACTGAACGCACCCTTCCACACACATGTGATCCATATGCATTTATGCAAAAGCATATTCTTCAACTTGTTTTATGTCGCTGTCTTTATCCTCGTAGTTGTAGAGATCTTGCATAAGATTGAAAGCGTTTTTATCTCCTGCATGGGACGCTGTATCTGGAAAACTGTGTTATACGAATATTATGGAACGTCAGCAATACATTGATGGGCATAACTTTATAAACACATTATATCAGTCATGTAAGCCTGTAGCCTGTTGCATCGAAAAACATTTTTATCAGCGCCTATACATTAAAATAATAACAAAACAACTTCTATTTGTTTTAGAAAATAGCTAACTATGAAAGGAAATATACACAAAAGATTAATACATCTTTCCTAAAGTTTGCTTATGAAACAAATGTGTCTCAATTCTTATACCTGTGTATATACATTTATGTATAACATGTTTATTAAAATAACAAAAATACAATTGAACGTTAGTTTTAAAATCATGTAAAAATGAATATTTCCATTTCTTGAGATTTATTTGCCTAAAAGATTCCTATTTTCCCACAACTGACGGTATTATTCGAGTATGCATTGCTGAAATGGTGAACCTGTTCTCATGTTTATTTATGCAGGTGTTTACTATGCTAGACAGGATTCACGCCAAAGTAGTGCTCTAAGCAATGTCAGTTCCTCTTGGACGTGTCCGCACGCCTACTCTGAGAATCTTGCTATAGATGCCAACAATTTCAATTTAATTTTACGTACTTTGATCTTGCAAATTTGTATAAAGCAACACGATTGATTACAACCTTTTGTATGTTCTGAATGTAGAGAGTAATAAAAAAAAAATTCCGATTTAATAAAAATTCCGAATTAAATTCCGATTTTAATCTAATGTTGATATAGATCCATACATCTTGGCGTTGTTAAAATTATTATATTATTTTAATAGACAGCAATCGTACTTTGTTAGCTAGGAAAATTTTCGTTCCCTTCCCTAAAATTCTAAGTAAAATTCCCTTAAAAACACTATGTATTATGCCGAATAACAAAAAAATATTTCGCACAAGTAACATAATATTATATTTTAGCCTTACGTATATTAATTGCCAATTTATCAGTTTTCCAACAAATGGTAATTTTAGTCACTACCAGTATCAACTATCTGAATTTCATTCCGTGAAATCGCTTGTACAGAACAGTTATTACGGAGAATCCATTATTCGATCTTTCTATTTAAATTGACTCCAGTAAAAAGATTTCCTCTTATTTAAATACATATTTATCCCGATTGAAGCTGCAGTAACATTGTTAACAACTCGACTGGTTGCGTTTTCAATTCGAACAACATGTTTTTATGCTAAAGGTAAGATATAAAAACAGCCGTCCTACAAAATTCTTTATACTTCCCGACCAAAGCCTTAATCAGCGTCATTTTGGTGTTCATAAATAAAAGTTTATTCAAAAGGGAACGAGTTTTTAATAATAATTTACACTTTTTTGTATGTGGATTTTAAATACCACACTTACTAATTAATCCGTATTTAACTTTAAATACGGATAACTTTGTATACGTAAAATAAATTATACTTTTCGATTATTAATATTTATCGTAGAAAAATAGGTTAATGCCACGTTTACACTAATTACTCATTTCGTGGTAGACTAAACGAACCAATTTTCTCTTACAAGTAGCAAATCTTACTGGTTTAATAATACATCCTCGAGGCAGGTAACCGCTGAGTAACTACTTGCTATAATTCATTATAATAAGCTCCTGACCCCTTAATCCCTCACCTTGAAGCCTATTATAAGAATATTGAAGCGCGGTGACCGGCGACCTCAGATTTAAAGGATAATATGAAGAAGTATATTTTATCAAGACATTACATTAACATTTTATTTTCTGCAATATGTCATCTTTACATTATAGGTAATTCTTTATTGATTCTGGCTAGTATAAGTTTTTTTTTTTCACCTTTCAGATTTCATGATCATAAATGTATGAAGGCATGAAGGACCCTTACATTAAACTTTTTCAGATTTATATAAGCACATTACCAAACTCTAAAAATTCATTAGATAATATTCATTGTTTACATTATGGTTTATATTGGTATGGCAAAGAGGAATATTAGTATATTTTTAGTGACATGCAAGATTAAACAAAACCTTAGAGTATACATAATATATAGAGAGTGCTAGTATCCACTTGAAAAACATAGATAGAATGGTGCACCACCGTGTAGGGCCACCTTTTTCTACCCACTTCTAGTATGAATTGGGATAAGCACGATTTACATGCAAAAGAATAATCCAAAAACATATTTCGTGTAATGGAATTACACCCAAAGAACATTGGTAAAATCATTGTTGATGCAATTCTTAAGCGTCTATAAATTTCATGTATAAAAATATTAATAATTAATTTTCTAAGTAATTTTGGTGCCTACCTCACGGCGAACCTAAGCCTGAATTACGAAAACACATTTTTCGTAAAACTCTATTGATATTTGCTTCAATTTTATTGGAGAGGCGTTATGTCGTTTCAATGTTGCCATTTTTAAAATATATGCTTGAATGGCTTTCTTGCATTATCTTTCTCAGATAATTAATGTAAAAAAATAGTGCAGAGAAGTGAGAACAGCAACATAATCACTGATTAATTAATTAAGGAATAACAATTTGCTTCTGTCGCCCAAAAGCGCTATTGTGCAAATAATAATATATAGTTGTCCCCTCTTTCCTTTTTATTTCATTGCACATGATATTACTATTAGATCACGATTAATGAAATAAATAAGTACTTGATGTTTAAATTGCGTGTAAAATATATTTTTTACTTTTATTTGTGGGTCATAACTTTGCCTCACGCCAATATAAATGGAACAAAATAACATTAACTACCCACAGAGTTTGACAAGATATAGAAAATCTGTAAAACTTTAAAGTGGAATATCTTTTTTCCTAGGCTTGCTACAATAGTAAACCTTAAGAAATTAGTGTTCAGGAATTCGAAATCTATATTTAAAAATATTTTTCATCTCAATACACACAAAAAATTACAACAAAAAAAATGGTTGCCTGTAAAGTCGGTTTTACGGGCGAAGATTTTACGTGACAACGTCTTTTTCTCGGTAGAATATTTATTGATATGAATATAATTAAATTGCACAATAGGAACAAGGAATTGAATGAAAATAAGAATTGCACAAATTTTAACTATAGAAATATATTTTTTTTACTAAAATGACGAATCTAAGCACTCCATATTTTCACTACAGACACAGCTGACGATACTTTAACCACACGTGTGAACTTGTATTGTGACGCTTTCTTGTTTTTCCAACGCCAAGAACGTTCGAGAAAGACAAAGACAGAGACACAAGCATGCGCCGATTCAATGCGCCTAATTCTCTAGTGCTGCGCGCGCGGCAGACCGATCATAGTTGAGTGGGAGAGAGACGCAAGGCATTCGGCGGGCCTCTCTCTCGTTCGGTGACTCATCGTAACGTTACCGGGCGTTACACTTTTTCATAAGTGACTCCCAGCCGCAACCTAATTTAAGACGTTGTCACGTCAAAAATGTATGGAGGATTATCATTGTTCTTTATTAAAGAGGCTAATGTATATTCGATTACAACCGATATTTAAAACAATTTATTATTAAATTACAAGAAATAACTTACATAATTTTAGAGAAAAATATACATATTTTAAAAATAACGAAGGCCTAATTATTAACTGGTGCAAGTAATGAAAATTTTGGAATCCCGAAATGGTTCCATATTTTTTTTAGGTAATAATAATAGATTTTTTAATTATTGGAATTTGTATCAAATCAATTATACTAAGGCAAGGGCAAGTTTTACTTTGCATAAATTAATTAGTGTATTCAATTATGATAGCCAGAAACAATGTAGCGTGAATATTTAATTTCCATTTATATATTTTTCTCGGAAAAGTAACGAATAGGTAAAGAAATAAATAACACCCAACATATATGAGAGTAGTACCAACTTTACGAACAAAAAAAATCTAAGTTTTTGAAGACACAAATGTATAACAGTTCACTCTCTATAATATTGAGAACAAAATATAAGAAAAAAAATGCAGTTGCAAAAAACGGCGAAAAGCTGCTTTGGGGTTATTTTGCACCATCGACACGCAATAACCAAAACGTGATAACTCAGCGCTGGGGCTTGGGAGTGCAACTTAGGTACTCACACAGTATAGCAGTGTAGATATTTTTTTCACAAATTAATTTGTTACTTTCACCTTGCGTTATTTTCGTCCCGGGTGTCCCTTACGTATGAAAATTGAAAAGTGGCACGCATACATGAATACATTTTATTTAAATAAATAAACATTCACAGAAAAAACAATATGATTTCACAGTAAGTAAATATTCATCCTACGTTATGGATACCAATAACTAAAGGGCGAGTTTTTCGGAACTAAATACTCAGAACACAGAGGAATATCTTTTGTTCATAAAATATATATGTATTTTGATGCAGGCTCCAAATTATTATTTTCGTTCGAAAACAAACGTGAAAACTTACAATTACAGAATTTCATTATTTTGTTGTAATCAGCCCTTTAGGACATATTTAATAGTTTATATAACAGTAGGCGTTAAGACCATAAGTACAGGAGTTATTACAGTTTACTTATTATTCTTACAATATTATTATTTTTAAGAATTACTACTGAAAACTACTTAATAGACTTGGGCAGAGACCCTTAATAAAAAAGAACGAACTATGTTGATACGTTTTGTCTATTTTGTAGGTCATTTTGTAGTGCAACAACGACATATCTTAGTGATCAACCTATTATGATGCCTCAAATTAATATCATACTAGTAACTATATGCCCATTTATACGGTGCAAGTTAAGTTTGCATTGTGCATACAAAACTGTTAAAGCAATAATCGACTAGAACCGTGCATACAATGTGTAACATTTACGCTCTAAAAGAGCAAGTTAAATTCAAATTGCTTTTTCAGAGAAAAAATGTTACAAAGCTTTTACACGATGCATGTTATAGATTTAACTTCATCGTAAGCAATAAATGAATACACCCAACAGTCGAACACATATTCCTTACCTCACGCTAAATTACAGCATCGGGTCTTCAAAATAGGAGTTAAAAGGTTCTTACAGGGTCGGCAACGCGCTAATGGCACCTCTGCTGCTGCAGACGTCTATAAGCTACGGGAACTTCTTACCCTTAGGCATGCCATATACTTGCTTATCTCCTGAGTTGTATAAAAGAAAACTCCAGGATACAAGTTGTCTCTGCAACTACGAGAAGCTTTTCGGTCTCTCAAACACCTAGACCCGAAATACTTATGGATCACAATCATTTCACTCGGTGATCGAACTTATAGTTCCATCGCCGATGTCTTTACCAAATGTCAAGACTATCAATAGGCAATAACTTGTATGGTATAATTCGTATGTGTTTGCTGTTTAGTTTCGTGAGCGCGTCGCGTTGCGCGTCGTGTATCGGTGAGTCGGCGCGCGCGGCATGGTACCGCCACTCGGATGGATGGCGCGGGGCTCCCCCGCCCGGCACCAGGCGCTCGCCCTGGGATTCCCTGCCTAGCCTGCGACACGAGGGTAGCCTCAACGACTCCGGCTACAGGAGCAACAGAGCTGACAGCTTCGAACAAAGGTAATATTGCGACTAACTTACTACAGTAAATAAGCAGTTGTGTTGATTTTTTTAGTACGAGCCTGTAGCATCCCACTGTAGGGCAGAGGCCTCTCTTTCCGCCTTTCATGCATCAAGAGCTTTATATGACCAATACTTCAAATAGGTATTCAATTCGTCTCGCCATTTGCGTCTAGATCTTCCACGTGGTCAACGGCGCTTCGGGAGCTTTGCTCACATCTCATTTAGCATGCGACAGACATGTGCAACCCATTCTCACTTGAGCTTGGCGGCTTTGTATTTTTTATATTATAATTTGTATATCAAATGTAAATACAATCTCTGTATCGTTCTTTATACGTCCCACTGCAGGGCACGGGTCTCTTCTATAATTGAAAGTACAATTGAGAGGTTAAGGCCGTATAGCCCAACAAACTGGCCTAGAGCGAATAAGCGGGGAAAAAAATGCACTCAATAATAACACATTGAGGCTTGGTACTACCGTGAGCTACGAAGTCTTCATTACAAATATAATCTAACTTACTTTATACATCTTTCATTTTATTTATTTATAACTTCTTTAATGTACATCATACACGTTTTAAACGGGTGGGCATAGACTACAAAGAAAATAACAATACAAAAAACATAATTTAAAAGTAATAAGGATTTAGAAATACATTTTTGCTGAATGTAAATAGATTACATAAAACATAAATATAATAATGTTCTACATAAACTGTAATTAATTAATTAAGGAGAAAAATTAAAGTGATAAGTAATATGATCTAAGAAGCTTTATAAATTTGGGTAGGGATTTGGCTTTTCTTATTACAAGTGGTAGATCGTTCCTCAAGGGAGCAACTTGGAGCGTAAACGAATTACAATTGCCAATGTCAAACTCTCTGAGGACCTAAGTGAATGTTCATGTGTACTGCTGAGAAATTTTAACCATTTTTTATGGCAGTGGGGATTTTTGGGATAGTAAAGAATATATAAAAGTTAAAGAATATGATTATTTCGGCGAAGACGCACAAATAGCCACTTGAGCTTTATACTATAATTATATTATAAAAAATTATATGAATAGAGACCAAAACCTTCATAAAAACGTCATATAGTTTAATTTAGTATGCTTAAATATCCAAAATAAATTAAAATTATTCTCATTATTACTTCAAATTAAAACAATAATTACAAAATGGTAATACAATTGAATACTGATTTAAATTAATAAAACGAATAATAAACTTATTAAAATATGATTAAACTGACAAACCCTATTGTAATTTAGTTACATAATAAAGCAAATAAGTCAGTTTTAATAAGCACGTAATAAAGTCGCTTCCTTTAATATAACTGAATATTTACGTTTGATGTAATTTAATATCCGAGTCCTCTGAATTTCAATGGTCGTTTGTAATTTATGTCAACGGAGTGGATTGGCACTGAAATCCGAGTCTAAATGAACTTCTCATTACTGGATGACTATTGGAACCGGACTGAAATGAAGCGAACAGTTGTGATGCCTCTTGACAGACCCATTTTTTAACATTTATTACAGTAAACTGAAATTACATGGACTGAGAAAATATTATATTTGATGTATAATTAATCACAAATTAACAACATCAATTTTGAAAAAAAAAAATATATTATATAGGTATTATCCTGAATTACACAAACTCACAGGATATAAACATTATTTTTTTCAAACTTCTGTCTTTGTACTTAAATATCACACTAAGTACAAAGACAGAAGTTATAATATAAACAATCTTATTTCATTTTACCCCATCGCTTTGATTAGTTGATATGTTTCGTCATAATTTTACAAAAATATGTAAACTTACGAATTTTTCATGTGGACGTGGATGGCCGAATTCGAAACTATGAAGAATAGCCAAAAATATTGAAAGGAATCACAAGGTCGATTTTACAAAAATTAAAACTACATTCTTAGGTTATTTAAAATCAATATTTCTAGCGGGGAAATATGGCCAAATATTTTGAAAATTATACACGCTGTATAATTACACCAATCGATAATGTTGCTAATAGGGATCAAATCCCGGGATGTAATGATATACAGCAAACTAAAGGAAGAAGTACATTTTTAACAAACATATTTTTTTTCTTATATTACCTTAACACCTAGCCAGAATTTTAGAATTTGTCCTACGAGTAAAAAATATACTAAGATGCTTGCGCTTTATTACCGTATAAATGGCCTTTACGTGGTTTCTTCACGATTATATAACTTTAAACAAGGTGGTAGCTTCAATCTAAATAATAATTCAATCTAAATAATAAGTCAATATAATCTAATAAAATTGGGCATTAGTAATGAAGCGTTTGAAATAAATTTTGCGACGACTGTTGACTCGGTGTTTAGGTAACGGACGAAAAAAATGTATTTTGTTTAAAATTGCCTCTTTCGTTTAGTTTGCCACGTATCTTAACGATATCACATCTCTTTTGGTAACATTATCGAATGGTGTAATAAAACAATGTGAGTTATTTAAAAAAATCTTTAGTTTCGATTCCTCACTAGGAATATGAACTTATCAAAAATCTAATTACGCAGTTTTAGTTTTCATTAAAATAGGGATCGTGACTCCTGTCAGTATTTTTCGATATTCCTCATAGCTTTGGATTTTGCCATCCACGCCTACTTGAAAAATTCAAGCTTTGTGGTTTAGTCTATACACTATTCCAACAAGTAAAAGATTCGAATAGCGAGATATAATCGGGCCGGGCTGGGTCCCTATGGGTCCCAATACCTACGCCAGCATACCGACTACAAACCCCCCTACGTCCGACACACGCACTGTAACTGTTGCTAATCGATACTTTATCTATACAAGGCAATGCTATCAATGTGCATGGACCGAACTTAAAACAAATGATTTGTTTCGAGCCTACCGCCATATTGGGTACCAATTCTTGACTCCGGCCAGATATAATGAATAGAAAAAACAATATCATTCTACCCAACCCGGGATTCAAACCCGAGACCTCTTTACAATTATACCATAGTAAAACTTTGCCACTAAGGCAGTCATCTTACAATAGTATAAAATATAATATGAAGGTGTATTTCCAGGGGTGTGTTCGACCGGCAAGACAGCGTGCGATCGGAATACACGAGCGACCGCGAGTCTACGCGTTACGGCATCGTACAACAGGCCTCTATTGATAGCACAGACTCCAGGATCTGCTACTTGACATCCAGTGAGGTAAGTCTATTTAGACATAACACGTTATAGCAGCGTTTTTTTATCGTTATAGGACAAGTCGAGACAAGGTATGCAAATTCACAAAAATTAAACTGACGTATTGAACTAGGGACCATTTTTCATGATATGTATTTTTTAAAACTATAACCCAAACTTTATATAATAATTATGCTTATGATATTCACCTAAGACTCTCACGGAATTTCATTGATAAAGTAATATTTAAAAACTATTTTATAAATCTAATTGCGTAAATTTATCTTCATGCTAATAAAATGGTAGAGTCGAAAGAGTAATCATAATAATCCCTTCATCCAATATATACCCATAACTTAATTGAATCGCCATAGGAAGATAAATTCATAACAATGTCAAACGTAATTTCCCTAGGACACCAAAAAGAATGAAATCCTTGAATGAATGGATGTCAATCGTGTCTTGCTCCGCGTAGTGTTGTTTTGTTGAAGGCAGGCTTTGTCTGCGCGTACAATGTTATAAGTACCTGAGACCTACTAACTATGTAAGCGATGAACATAGTACAATAGTACACAAACATAGTACACTGACTAAAATAACGCCAGGCCAGCGCTAGGAGCGCCGAGCGCGGCCTGGGCCGGCTCGCGCGACATCGGCCCGCGTCGGCTCGCGTCGGCTCCGCTCGGCTCCGCTCGGCCGAGTCTGCGCACCTCGCGGCGCAGCGCGCTTACTGCGCCTTGAGCACCTCCAATCCTATTCAGAACGTAACATAAAAAATATTATTTTGAGGTTAACTTCCTTTAATTAAAATACAAGGAATAGAGACCGACCGTTGTTGCGAGCGCCTAGACCTGATTCGATATACTCGTGTCGAATGTCGCGAATACGAACTCTGATACGTAAATTGAGACGTTTTGTTTGTGTAAATACAAAGCTTTTACTGTCAAGTACACGGACAAAGAAGATATACGGCGTCACTGCTATGTTTCCTCTAAAATAATTTCGAGTACTCACGGTTGTTAAAATATATACATTTCTAATAATAACTTTGTTGATACTGTTGCGGACATATAATTTTATAAACATATCCTACGTGTCAAGTGAAGTCAATTCAGAATATACGTTTGAGTGAATTGTTGACATATAATTTTACTATCCAAGTTTCATTAACAATAAGTAAAGACTTAACGTTATGTAGTAAGGTAATCGTCACTATTGAGTAGAGTTCCTGCCTGTATATCGCTTGATCCACCTGTGATAATTCGTCTCGTTTATAAATGTTTATCTTTGTGCATCTTGTGAAGCTGCCGACTACATAATATAAAAAATACCATTCGTAGAATGTTCAATGTTAAGCTAATGTTTACACTTCTAAGAGGTAGCGTTGTATTAAACTTATAGAAGACTCTTCCTTAAATATAAATTGATAGTCTTGTTAAATATTTAAAACTAACTGCGTTGGAATTGGTGAAGTCATCCGAGTAAATACTGAACGGCGCGATGTTTGTATGGTAACTTGCATGGGGGCCATCAAATCTAAGAATGCTGATTTATTGAAGGTATCGTAATTGCCATTATATATTTTTCTGTTTGTAGAAAGTCCTTATTATGAAAGTACCTAGGCCAATCTTCCATTTCTATCCGGCTTTATTTTATCGTCACAACATAATGCCATGGTCATTTTGTTTATGCCAAATCTTTCCATTTTAGTTTCCTATTATTATATCTCTA
This sequence comes from Hyles euphorbiae, assembly GCA_023078785.2. Taxonomy (NCBI): domain Eukaryota; kingdom Metazoa; phylum Arthropoda; class Insecta; order Lepidoptera; family Sphingidae; genus Hyles; species Hyles euphorbiae. Next base: position 17,527,554 of record CM041050.1, read on the forward strand.
TTCTAATAAGATACTCGTGGTAGGTCTCTCATATGTGAGAGGCTGCCTGGGTGGGTACCACCGCAATGTCTATTTCTCCCGTCAAACAGCAGTTTAAATGCACTGTTGTGTTTCGGATTGAAGGACATTGTAGCCAAAGTAACTACTGGACATATTGAGACTTAACATCTTATGTCTCAGGATGGCGAGCGCAGTGGAATGCCAAGCATTGCTTTGTAATTCAAAGTGTTGTTTGGTTTTGCTACTGTTCATGAGCGGTCGCATCGCTTACCATCAGGCGAGCGGCATGCTCGTCTCGCCATTAAATGCAATAAAAAAAAATATATATAAATATCAAACCTTGAAAAAGCTCCTAGTCCTTTAAATATTACCTGTTGTTGACCTTAACAATAGAAATATTTATGAAACTTACAAATTTCAGGACTATCTGTGTGGGTTAATATGTACTGTAGTACAGTTTTATTCCCTATATCTAATAATAACGGATCTGAAATAAACTACTATTACTTTATTAAATTAATTTCCTACATTTAATATTATTGGCACAAAATAAAACACCTGTGTGACTGTGATACAGTCCGTATCTAATATAATAACTAAAAGAAATATATCTAAATAGTACAGTCATAAAGAGGCTTAGCTGTCCCTGTATTTGTTTACATCTAAAAATCCATCTGACCTACTCTTGATATGTCGGTAATGCTATCTGAAGTTCAATTATAACGTTGGGAAGCCGAGCATCAACAGTATTGCCGATACGTCACATAAGTCACTGCGTTTGAAATCTGGTGTAATGTGTTTTTTGACGTGTTTGTTCGACACCGCCCTGTCTGTCTCAAAGAAATGGGATATCGAAGGCCCAATGTTTATTCTTGAACGAGGCCGCCAACCACGACTACGGAGGCATGGCCACTGTAAATTGTGTCAGGGTCGTGTTTCTATTGATCTCGCTTCTTTCGCACTAAGAGTCAACCTGTCCTATTTGTTCCCAGCTTTATTTACACTCATTTATTATTCATAAATTAATAACAATGGACAGTTCGAAAAGTTAATTTTAAAATTAATTTTTAACTAATGAAGAAGTAGGTGTATTTTTTTGACAAAATCTCTCGAATTAATTAAATAATTTAATTATAAATTCGACCCTGGGCATATAATGAAATTGGCTTAGATGTTTATTTCTGGTATAATCTGTGTTTTTTTTTTATATTATTACTACTAGGGCTTTGTTCGACAATTTCTATCTTCTTAATCTCAATGATGGCGAGGCGAACATGCCATACACATGATGGTAAGCTATACGATCGCTCATGTAAATCCAAACAACACTATGAATTGAAAAACAATACTTGGCATTCCACTGCGCTCGCCATCGTGAGACATGATATGTGAAGTCTCAAGATGTCCAGTAGTTACTCTGTCTAAAGAGGCCTCTTACATTTTGGAGACCTACCACCAGTGCATTTAATTACTATTATGATGCATACTATATTAGTTTTTATTTCTTGTCTTAGCGAGTTCGGATAAACCTTTGGTTTCAGGTGTTTCCATTTGGCAAACCGTAACAGTCATTAAGCTATATGGATGGTTTGCCACAAGTCTCATAAAATCGATCCTTCCGTCAAGCCACCTTGGGCCAAATCGACTTATATAATGTACGGGAGCCCTGCAATTAAGCTTATAAGGAGGTGACGATATGAGTACAAATATTAGCAAGTATTTTATGATACTACCTGCAAACAACACCTAAAATAGCAGCCTTTAGCAGCGATATTCTGTTTTATTTAAATTAGCCTAATTACACTTAATTAACCTAACTTCAGCAAGTTGGGACAAATAATTTTGCTCAGGGTTTTGCTCGCGTGCTACGGATAGCTCGGTTTTGCAATATCAGGTCTTCATTAATATATGTATGATACCATAGATTTATTTTTCTGACATTCAGATATTAACTTGCAATTAATAGATGTCGTCAATCCGAGTTTTTCCGCTGGACAACCGTAATTTTTGTTTCGGATGTCCGTCTAATATTTATTTTTATTTACCTCAGATTTTTGTAAGCAGTATGTATCTAAATTAAAAGTACCTACCCTATATCCTTTTCTGTGCCTCTGATAACATGTATACAAAATTCCACGATGATGAGTTGAGCAGTACAAAAGTGAAAGCTTAAAAAATTATACAAATTCAATGTTGGATTTATAATTTTCTTAAGGATTTCATAAGCATTTTCATACTGTCACTTGTGTGGGGCTATATGCGCTTTAAAGGAAATTAAATGGTGTCTGCCCTCAAGCAGCTATTGTATAGTGACATCTAGCCATTGAAATTACCAAGTAATAAGAGATTTAACATAATATGTTAAATCGAATTTGAATTAAAGAGGTTCAGCGTAGGGCCATGCGATCTGTATTACTTATCTATACATCTATACATATAAATAAAATTGAAGTGTCTGTTTTAAAAGTGAAAATAAAAAAAAATGTCCAACTACATATCGTTATATACACAATACCTGTGCCGAAAATGATATTTAATTTTTTTTGTCTGTCTGTCTGTTTGTTCCGGCTAATCTCTGAAATGGCTGGACCGATTTTGACGGGACTTTTTTTGTCAGGTAGCTGATATAACAAGGAGTAACTTAGGGTACATTTATTTTAGAAAAATTATTTTATTTTAGAAAAATAAAGTAATGTTGCAAAGCCCGCGCGCAGCTCACGCGCATGCCACCACTGGGCCGTTACGTCGGGCGCATCCCACCACTTCTCTCACCAACGAATCAATATGACATTTACAAAATATTGTATACAGGGTATATCAAGACTGCTACCGAAAACGAAGCCGGGTGGTAGTTTAACCGACTTCAGACACAATGCAATAGAAAAAGTTGCAAAAAAAAGCGACAATTTTTTTTTGTTATTTTTTTCTTATGGCCATATTTGGGTGGTAAATACATTTTTTCCCAAAAATAATAGTGTATACCCTTTTATTTATAAGTATTCTAAGGTATAAAAGAGTTTAAATTATTATTTTAGCAAAATCCATAGATTTACCACCCAAAAATGACGATATTTAAAAAATTATAAAAAATAATTGTCGCGTTTCTAGGCGAAATTTTTAATTGCATTGTATTTGTAGCCACTAAAACTACCACCCAGCTTCGTTTTCGGTAGCAGTCTTGAGATACCCGGTATAAAGAAATTTTTCAATAAAGCTAATACAAAAAATTGAAAATAAATGTGTAACGGGAGTTTACCGCCGCTCGCTAAGAGATGGCGCCACCGTAGAATTAAATCGCGGTATGGTTTCGTTACAAAGGTTGATAATAAAAATAAAAAGGCAAAAACAAAAAAAAAAAACTAAATAAACTAATTCACTTTTTTGTTAAATTCCACGCGGAGGTAGTCGCGGGCACAGCTATTTAATTATAAGAATTATGTGAGTCGTTAAGTTTCAAATATGGCCATGTCCACATGGCACAAATATTTGGATTTTACGTAAATTGAAAAGAGGAACATACGTTCAAAAAGTCTGTTTATTCGAATTAATCTACTCTATCTACAAATCGACTCTATAATAGAAAAAAACGCCTGTTATTTTATAAGTTATAATACTTCAAACTTCCCCATAGCCCATAACCGAACGCGTCTTTAAAACAAAAGTGCCATATCCACAACAACCAATCACAACGCAGAATTCAAATTTTAATCAAATCAAATTCATCCAAATCCAGCGTTAACCAAATCCCGTAGGTTCAAATCAAACCAGGCTGTGTCCAAAATTAATATAATTACTTCCAAAAAACTAGCGCCTTTATAAGTATTGGGTTTGGTATAAGTATGTAAATAGCCATTGATTTCTTAATAATTGAAATTCTCCTTTTTTGACGTTTGTGTTATAATGGATTTAAAATTAAACGACTCAATTCTACGGTATTACTTATGTTCATGTGCAGATGAATATAGAGTAGCTGACTATCAGACGAGTGCCCTGGCTGGTTCGCCGTTCTCAGTAGCAAAAAATAAATGATTAATATAGACATCAACAAGTATTTAACAAGTATTTTTCTGGTAGTAGGTCTCTACCTACCTCTCAAATTTGAGAGGCTGCCTGGCTAAGTACCGCAATTTCTATTTTTCCTGCCAAATAGCAGTGTAATAGTGTTCGAAGGACATTGTAACTAGAGAACTACTTGAACGTTGAGACTTAACATCTTATGTCTCAGGATAGTGATTGCAGTGGAATGCCAAGCATTGCTTTGTAATTAATGGTGTTGTTTGTTTTTTTACTGCCCATGAGCAGTCGTATCGCTTACCACAACGCGAATGGAATGCTCTTCTCACCAATTATTGCTAAAAAAATTGCCTACCTAAATGATTATACAATTGAAACCCTGTGAAAGCAGTCGACATCAGCCAGCAGGGAACCTGAAATCGAAGATTAGTGTATATTAAGGGTCAGTTAAGGCATACGGTAACAGGCCGGCATAATTGTATCCAATAACATGGGACTGCCGTATGGCGCCATGCAATATTCTGTCTGGAAGGCATTTGCGCTTACCATCAGGTGCAGTTCAGGCCGTGCCAGCTTAACAAAATGCCTTTGATACCAAATATGTCGGATTTTCATAGTCAAAGTTAAAGTTATGGTCAAAGATACTTGATTCAAATTTGCCTAAATTACTTCATAAAAACTATTCCATTTGTCCATTTATATCATGTTATTTCATTCTGACACAAGAGATTGCAACTAATCCAAGTATTTTTGAGTGGAAGATTATCAGGGCCAATTCTTATATGTAAAACGTGAATTTTAAACGAAGAGATATCCTACTCACTCAATTACATTTTCCGGTTATAAACGACAATCGTAGTATATGTTAATTTTACTTAATTAGTCAAGCAAATAGCATTTTGTAAACTTGGGATTCATTTTTCTCCAAACATGTAAATACATCCACCTTTTTATCACCTAATTATTACCTTTAGTCTGAAAAATAACGAAAGTTAGTAGAATAGAAAGACAATATCATAAATTAGACAAATAAAATAAAAAAATATGTTTTACCACATTTTTTACACTAAACCCGCAAAGGGCGAATTGTCACATAAATCACGAGATTCTCCCCTTGCTGATTATCACCCCACATGATCACACATAACACCGTACAGTGATATAGTCTCATCTCCACATAAAACACAGGTATTAAAAAAAGGATTTAAAATTAAAGGTCAACGAAATAAACAACAGTGAAAACAATATAGTGAGTAATATGTTAAACAGTAATAATTAAAATATAAAGTTATAAGTACTATAAGTATTAAGCCCTCATCCTAAAATCATCATATTTTTCGATTGTTTCTTCGAAGTTGCTATTTTATTTGACAGATGTTAAATCTTTTACAGTGTAATAAAGTCATACATTGTAACAGATTTAACATCCAAAAAAAATGAAGCCGATACAAGAGTTTAATCTCTAAGTCGCCATACGATAAAGAAATTACATCCTATTTAGGACGACTAGATTTGTTCCAGTTGAACACCACTAAGAACCTAGTTTGCGTATGTATCACTAAAAAAGCCTCAAACACAACAACAACGCCTCTATTTGAAGGGCCAGTCCTTACCGTCTCCAATCCCATTCAGATCTTAGATGTCGATATCTGTAGTGACGTTTAGTACTAAGGTTTTTTTAGAGGGCAAGTCCAAGTTACCGTCCTAAAAGCATGGTGTGTTCAATAGAGCGAAACAGTACTTCTCACCGAGGCAAAGGTTTGCTCTGTATAAATCGCCAGTTCGGTCTCATATGGAATACTGTAGTCATCTTGAGGCAGGTGCACCAGGCTTTTCGTCTCTGTTCAAAGACGCGCTGTGAGAATTGCCGACGACCCCATGGTTATAGGTTGTATCGAGTCATTAAGCCTGAGGAGAGACTTCGCCTCTCTGTACGTATTCTACCGCCTGCATGACTATGTTCTGAGGAATTGTTTTATATGCTGCCCAAGGCTACGTTTCATCATAGCACTACGCGCCGCAGACAGATACTTTATCCACACACTCTAATACCCATACCGTCTCCGACTGTACAGTTCCATGGAAATTCTTACCAGGCTGTGGAATTAGGTACCTGCCGAAGTTTTTCCAAAATATTACAGCATTGGGCTCTTTAAAACAAGGATGAAAAGGTTCTTTCAGTGTCCTCACCGCGCGAGTGTCACATCCGGTGTTTTGTCTTTTAAAGCCATACAATCTTTGAACATGAAAGCAAAACTATAATACAAAACATAAGCATTTTGTTTTTTATAAAAGATTTACCTTGTTACAAAACCTAAATCTGTAGGTTATTATAAAGTTCAGAGAAATATTAAAGCGCCATACACCAAACGTCTTAAAACATTATTATAATATGAATCGTTCGCGAGCTCGGCTTGCAACTGTTATTGCCTCTTGAATCTAGATGTCGCTAGTACACGATGAATAAACATTTTCTGCAAACCTTTTCAACAATGAGAAAAATAGGCTAATTTTTTTTTCTCTTTAATAATAGCAAAGAAAACGTGTTATCATTTCTTTAAGGAAAATAAAACACAGAAGACAGGTTATATATTGTGGGGAATGTTAACGCCATTCGTAACGTAAGCTTTTAGCGAAGGCCATAAACTAACAGGGCTTGTACCTTTTTATAAAAATTAGGTCACTATACATTGTGTATTCTGCACGGTCAATTAACTCTGTTATTGTTCTCAGTTAGTTTGGATGATAAAATAAGACTTAGCTTTTAATTCAAAAAATAAATAAACATTTCAGAAGCAAAGCGTTATATTAAGGCTGTGCTCCTAATTACGCTATTAAATTTACGACGCACTTATTAAATTAATGCTTTATTTAAATTCTTCTTGAAGTTTTGTTTTTATATACTAGCTTACAGCTCCCGAATTTTAATATCAGTTCCTTACTTACTTTAACAGTTGTAGTTTGCCCAGTTTGAAATTTGTTTTCATCTGAATTTGAATAGTAAAGCTATAACATTATTATAAGACAAAAAACTTTGTGGTTTTGGGTTTAATTGTTATGGCGTCTTTGTTTCAGGTAAGTAAATACAACGACGATATATTTTTTTTTGCAATGGAGGTATCAGGTAAGTGGTAGATTAAGATTTTTTAATTAGTCAAAATAATTATTAGTAATAAAATAAACTATTAAAAGCTTCGGAAATAATTACATGCTTACATTTTATTCATATTATTTGAAGGTAATACCGTTCTAAAATTATATTAGTTATTTTTAAATCACAATTATGATCTATTTTTTTAAGAGAAATCTTGTAACCGTAACTATACTCCATTTATCCGAACTATGTAATTAGCAAAGCCCTATAAAAACATGGGTCTATTAACAAAACACGCCCAAAGAGAATATACAGCCTCCAAGATGACCATCCTAAGTTGTAGAGGGTAGTTTATTCCTCCAATCAAGCTAATGTACATTACTCCTAAATCACACGGCGCTTTTAGTCTCAAGAGTAGATTTTTTTCAGTCTCGTGTAATTTTTTGAGTTTTATAACTTTTAGGCAGTATCAAACAAACATAGGTTTTTTATTAAGTGCGGCGATTCTCGTGTAACGAAAATTAAATAAATATGAAACGCTTACACAATAAACAAACACGAGCGCTCGGCGTGCGGCGGCGGTGGGCTGGGCGCGCTCGGCTCGGGCACTTGATAATAATTGGTAGGCAGGTCGGCGTGTGCGGCAGGCAGTATGTCGTTCGCATCGATGCGGCGTCAAGCTCTGCTCCTCTGTTTGATACATGCAGCGGCGGTGCCGGCGCGCGGAGGGCGCCAGATGAGCGGGGATCCGTAAAAGCTCCGCGTCTGCGCCATGCTGCCCAACGCCATTCTCGTGTAACATGCTCTCGGTTCGTTGGCTTGGTCAATTATCTTCCGAGTATCGCTCTATCGACAAACGTGCGATAATTCATACTTCTGCATGTTATCATGGCGTTCTCTGTTGCTTTTCACTATAATTCTACTTTTTATACGACAAAGATAAATGTATATTAAACATATACGACAATTCTATATATACCATTAACTCGTTATACCAGTACTAAAATACTAAAATACGAATCAATTAAAATATTCTTGGAAATATTATTTCAAATAGTTTTAGCCGTTCCACCATGTTTTACTTTTTTGAATAGATATACTTATAAAGTATTTGTTACTATCAGAAAAATCTTTCTTAAAGTATAACATAAACATGGTCTTAAATGCAAATATTTTATAATTCATATCTCTAAAAGCTTTTGTATAGATAAATAACAATCTTCTCGTTGGATAATACAAAAATAACGTAAATTTTCCGTGTATAAAGTAAATTTTACTTAAAATTTGATATTACTAATTTTACATCGATTAAAAGCCATAAATCAGGTTACAAAGTGATCACATTTGCCGTAAATATCGAAAAAGTAAATTTGAAAGCGTAGGAAAGTAATTAAGTGGATAGCGATGCTCAGCGAGGAACTAAAATAATTTATGATTCATTAACCTTACCTGCTTACTACGTACCGCAGTAGCCACGTTATATTACCTTTATGTTCCCCAAGAAGGACATATACTTCCGCCGTATATTAAAACACAAAAGGGAAATGAAAAATGTATAAGATTTTTTTTGGTAAAGTGCGGCGTTTTTTGGTCGCCCACAGTGATACGTTTTGTAACTTTTCGGGACAAGGATATGAGGGTGGGGTGAAAGGTCCGATGTGATGTGGTTAGCTAATGTCATTTTGTTTACCAATTGATTGATCGCTCGTAAAATTGCGATATATGATAGATGTTTTATTCAGAGTGTGTTTTTATTCGAGGAACAATTTATGTATATAGTGCGTGATTTGAAGTATACAATAATTTGGAGATTACATCTATAAATATGAATTTCCGTGTATGGAGAGCATTTATCAATTTTTTATTCGTAAATATTTCTACGAATGAATTTCAGAAATGTTCAGGGAAACATCCAAACGAAATCAACATGTTCAACAGCACTTAAGATACAAAATTATTCATGGGACTTGTAAGCTGCGAATCGAAGACAGATCCGATTTCTTATCAAAATTGTTTTACATAAAAGTTTCGCCTTAATTTTCCTAAAGAATTACATCGCAAGAACTCGTTATATATTTGAAATTTAAATTAAGAATAGAATTGGTAGAATTTTATTTATTTACTTACACATTTGATTGAGGGTATATTTTTAACAATACTTACTAGTATTAATTATTATAAGAACGATTAAATGCACTTTCGAGCACTTTCCGTAAAGAAATTAGTTCAACATTTTGTTCTTTTTTATATAATCTAAATAACCTTGTGTCATTCATTCAGTAAAACGATTGTTAAAAATAATAATAAATACATTTAAGTGTATTAGGAGAACGGAGCTGTTAAGTTCCAATTAATGAATGTAATAAGTTTTCCTTAATGTTATGACGGAGTGCAAATACATGATCATTAAATCTTTATATTACCTGAGAGCTTTTCACACGTAAATGCATTTACATATAGTACATATGAACGTAACTACATTCTACTTATCCGAAAACAGTTCTTGACGCATATGAATATAAAGTGATGAATTACGAAACAGGCGAAAGGTTTTCTTGGAAGTTTCCAAAAGCAGATATAAATATATTATACTCCATACTGCTTGCATTACGAGGCTACAAATTGTTCCTCAAAATTGTCTTCACATTTTTGCACTTCTAATAAAAAGGAAACAACAAACTAATATAAAAATGACCAACGTTAATGGCTATTATTTTTATAGACAACTGTTTGACGTATACCGCGGAAGAAGTATTATATTATAAATATGTTCCGCAGTAAATATTGCTTATCACTAACGATGTACACATTCAATTCACAGTGCATTTACCATGTAGCGTAAGTAATACAAGAATTTCAGTTTTCGCAAATACCGATAAAATCATATTGTGTAGTCGGTAGAATTTCTTTCTGTAACAAGTCAGAGTTCATTTACCGACATAATTTTCTTATTCATAAAGTATAAAATACACTGACAGAATACTACGCTGTCTTATAAAGTGGGTTGTAGTAAACAAACAAAATGGTATATGTATCAAGGATAACGGACATCCATATATCCAGAGCTGTAAAGATTTTTTAAATTTTAGATCTATTAAAAATCAATGTACTTTTTTAATACTAGTATACGTTTTACAGCATTTAAAATATATTAAAAACTACATTAATCCCTCATATCTCTGATACTTAATCCAAATTTACGATAAGACAAAATTTGCGAACATCAATGACGTCAACAATGTGAAGTATTTTATAGAGCGCATATATTGTAAGTGAAATGTTCGTTATTTGAACGAGAAATAAATTTAAATGCTAGGTTGTTATAGCGTGCAGTAGGCGGGTAAAGCGGGGCACACGGGCGCCGCCCGCCCGCAGGCGCGCTTGCTCCGAAAGCGCCCGAGGACTTACGATCGTTTCGCTCCGAATCGTAACGAAGTTTGACGATTGCGACCACCCTCCGTCGACGCTTGCTAGATCCAGTCGCAGCGAAGGCCGCTAGGGCGTTGGAGTGGTTCAGTGTGTGACCAGTGCTTGGTTATGTAACTAACAAAAAACTTATTTATTTATCACGTTAGAGATCTACCTCTTAGACCGAGTGTCGACTTCATGTGCGTGACGAATTTACAGAAATTATGCACAGGCAGAAAATAATTTTATATTGTGTTAAGTGATGTGTATGCCGACCCCCACGATCATTTGAAGCATGTTTATCTTATCATTTAAGAAATGTTTGCAATTAAAACGTATGCTTGTCTAATAGGAATGTCAATGAAAGGAAAATTTCCAGTGACGTTTTCTAATGCCGTTTACCGCACGCAGTTGCATTTTCTATAACAAATAGTAGAGAAGCGACAGTTGTTTGAACGATTGTAAAATATACTAGTATTGTACGAGGCTTTGACGAGTTCAATAACCGAATAGAGGAAGCTATTGGAGGTAATGTTGCGCACAACAAGTTAACACAAACGGTAATGAAAACTGTTCTTATAATTTAAGTGTGGCACTTGCTGTTTTTGTTCCAATTGCAAGAACAAATAGAAGTAAGCCAATGGGAATTTGGCGCAATGCAGGGCGCTTGGATAGAAACGACCACGCAGTTGCGGTGACTCATTCCGAATCCATAATTGTTTAGTGAATACAACATTCAATGCAATCTCAATCTCTGATATTGATACAATGCACTTATCATTTCGCAAATGGATTGTATTTTACCATCCGCAATTTATGAATGAAAATGCAATCTTTCTTAGATAATCATTTTAGAGTGTTGTTATTGATACGGAATAGTAAATGAAATACACTTTACGATATTACTTTGCATAAACCACTGCCTTTGTCGGAGCAATGTTAAAGATCGTTCGGTAAACGATCAAGCTATAATTCATTTGAATTTGCGCTGTTTTTTGTTTAAATTGATGCACTTTCTCCAAATTGAATAAATCCAAAGTATTTACAATGTCACATTGTTTATTCATTTTATTTGCTTTTCGCAGTGTGTTCCACGCCAATTCCAAATATTTATTTAATTCCATTAGTGCAGTTTGTAGAATTCCGGCTATCATTGCATTGCGCTATGTGCAACAAATTTGGAATATATTACTATTAAATGCTTCCACGAATTAATTAAGCTGTTCATAAAATTCAATCCTCATTTTATTGGTTGTACAATCCATTACAGATTAGACCTCACAACTTTGTGAGTATCTAATAATATGTCAAAGAATATACAGCAGCTCTATGATTTGATTTAAATCATGTAAATATTATTTCAATTGGAGGTCAACCTCCTTAACATGGTAAAAAATAAATGAAGACTCATTTTTTTTGTTATTAATTTCGGAAAATGTACAGCACGACATGTTCAAACTTAACGCCACTTTACTGTGGTGTGTCACGCCCTACTTCACTTGGAAAAGTTCGCGCCGGCTATTAGTGGAATTAAAACTCTACGAATCTACAAAACGATGCATCAATCTTATGGCATGCACCGTGTACCTGTTCAACAAATGTTGTTCAATTCTCAAAAGTAATACATAATATGTTTTAATGCATTCCATTTAATAAGACTAGATGTTTGTATGCTACAGAAAAAAAAACCACAACTATCAATTATTTTTACACCTTTTATGTGTCCATACTAAATACAAATATTCTTTATATGTTCCAAATGCAAACACATTTTTTATGATTGGCTTATCTCCACTTGAGTGTAATCATAGTTGAAATTGAATTTAGTTTTCTGACTGTGCATACTATCTATAATTTACTACTTTAGTCAATTGTGAGGGCAAAATGAAAAATTTGGACGAAGTTTATGGACACTGATAATAACGAATTTTATTTCGTATGAACATTGATATAAGTTACAAAAATTACCGAAATGATATTAAAATTATTCCGAAGAAATGACATTTATTAAGGCAAAGGAAAGTGTATTTCCGTAAGCGGATGGTAGTGAAGTTGGTGAGGCGCGTGATGAGGTGACGTTCGCGCGCGGCCGCTGACGCCACTCCTCGCCAATGATGGTGGAGACGCAACGTGCGCCGCAGCCCCGATGTGCGCGCGCGCTCGATGCTCGCGCCAAGCCCGCTTCAGCTTCAGCGCCTCCTTCGTTGGCCGGTAGCGGCACTGTCATGCACCTGCGTCGACGAAGACATAAGACTGTGCACTTCGGCGAGAATCTTTTGATGCAAGTTTGCGCCGACAGGGCACATTTAGCAGCGCTTGGAGCTCGAGTTCCCGATGTCTCATTCTGCCACAAGGCTCATACTGGTCTCCAGAAAGGAGACGCTCGTTTCTGCTGCGTAGCGCACCATTGCTGCCTCGCCGCGGGAGCTCTTGTAGCGTTGACGGCGAACGGAAGGCCGAAGCCACGCAGGGAACGGAGCGGGGACTCACATTCGAGCGGCGGGGAAGCTGCGGATAAAGGAGAGGGCGGCGGCGGTTCAGTCACCAAGGAACCAAAACGCAAAACTAAGCATCATCATCACCACCATCACCATCATAAGATTCACAGCTGTCCTTATCATGATATCGCACCTCCGCCTGAAGATGAAGTCGATGAAAAGGCTCTCGTTCCGAAGAAAACCGTATCGCCTTATCTTTATATACCTAGTAAATTAGAGCCCAATGTTCAGCAATTATTCAGTTTTATAGAAAGCGTCCTCAGTGCCTGGGCTGCGGAGGAAGGTCTCACGAGCACCGGAGAGTACTCCGAGCCGGATGAACGCATCGTTCGCAGGCGTAAGCTTAACAAGTATAAAAAACGTACCGATATACTCAACATACGACGTATTGTCTATGAAGTTTCTATACTACGAGGAACTAAACTGCTCGGTAATGTCCGATTCCGTCACTACCATTGGAAAGGAACTGCACAAACCTGCAATGAGGCTTTTCTTAGGAAGGTAAGTATTATGTTTAGCCGTCAAACTTGATCCCTACATTTCACTCTGTAATTGCATAATTATAATATGGAAGTAACATATCATAATAAGTCAGGAAATAATATATTTAATTGTTGGCAACACATACAATGTTTATAGCCTATAATAAAGGGGAACATTACGTGTTAGTATTGCTACGTTATAATGGTAGAATGAAATCCAGCATAAAGTCAAAAAGGCTCTATGATTTCCTCTCACTGTATTCCAAAACCGTTAAGCCGTCGGCCACGCTTTATTAACTATTGACGAGTACTCAGCGAGTTAAGCATTTTTCTTAAGACTTACTACACAATGAAAATTTAATGATCGTCGCCGCCGACGTACGAGTATTACGAAGTTAGTATGTTTAACATTTGTGCGTAATGAGGGCTAAATATGAAATGTGGGATAGATAATACCGAGTTACGCCGAGTTGTAATACTAATGTAACAGCTCGTGAGTTGATTAACAATATTTTATGGCATAATTATAAATTAGCGAGTTATAATTCAAATAGCATTGCATACAATATATTTTTTAACTAATAATAAAAAGTCATATTAAGAATACATAAGCAAGAAATCGAAATAATTTTATAACAAAAACCAGGAAGGAAATAGCTAACTAACATTTTGACCTTATTTTTAGCTTTCTCCTGGTGGAAAGTGCAATTTCCTTTTTGCTAATGAGCGCTATTATTTCGCTTTCTACTCAATTTACGGTTTATTCGATTCTTATTTAGATTTAGTAAATTATAATAGCCGTGGGGTTGTTGTACTCAATCTATTAATACTAAATATTATAGAGTTTTAAATATGTAATAGGAATGTACCCTGTTTATTGTTAATGTGTTTTCTAAGAAAAGTGTTTTAAACTCTAGCACTTTTATATGATCAATTTTGTTTTGTAAGTAGATTTTCCAAGTTACACAAAACTATCTTTTTAGATTATACAGAGTTTGTGAATGTTTTCAACCTTCAAACCTTGAATTCATTTTTTCTGATTCAATGTTCACGGAATTGAAAAGTTTAAGTCGTTGCTTAAAACATATTTTATTTATGCAACATTTGAAATTAAATTTTTAATACAACTATTCCAGACTAAAATTAGTAGCAATGTTGAAACTCCGAACTAACTCGGTGGGGCTTACAATTAACCATTATATCCGGTAAAGTAGAATTGCAGCCTTGATGTTTAAAATAGGACTTGCTGTGAAATTTCATTTTATCATTGGAATTCAAATTTAACTCACACAAAGTTTATATGAAAATGTTATGCCAATTAAGTGTTTTACACAGGTAACGAATCTATGTTATGGGAACTTGTTCACACAAACCGATTTAAATTACACTATTTTGCTAGTTTGCATATAAAGATAAACTTGCTACTAAGTACCTCGGTGGCTCGGACTGCCTCGGTGGCGTAGTTGTACTACGGTACGGTTACAAAGCAGAGGTCTCGGGTTCGAATCCCGGGTTGGGCAAAGTGATATTGGATTTTTCTATTCAGTATCAGCCCAGAGTCAGGAATTTGTGCCCGATATGGCGATAGGCTCGCCACCTATCACATTGTGGGACGGAACATACAAGGCGAAATGTGGGTGCCCTGGCACCTCTGCCTACCCCTTCTGGGAACAAGGCGTGAGTTTATGTATGTATGTATGTATGCTACTAAGTACCGAGTTTGTTCCTTTTGGTTAATGACAGATTGTTGCGAGTTGATGAAATGTAACATATTTTACCTTTGCTTTATTCAAGAACTCGCGAACAATTATTAATTAATAAGTTAGTACTCAATTCCGAGTTTTCAAAGTTTGTTCTACTGTAAGGAGGAGCTTTGCAATGACCGCCACATTTATTTTACTTTAGCTGGGTTGAAATAAAGATACCGCCTTTTCATATCATATATAATGCACACTAAGGCTTTCAATATAATAAAGATTTTTTAAGTAATAACAATCGAAGAGCAAAAAAAATAGAATTTTATATTTTCTTAATTTATTTTTGCCTACAGTACATGTAAAGTATATCCATATATAAATAAATATATATAATAGAAAGTAGTGGCACATATTCTTTTTCCTTGGTGAAAAGGGAAGGCGAGGGCGCAACGACGTCAAGGGCCATCAAGCCGAGAGCGCGCTACCGTGGCGCGGTACGCGAACCGCATGCGCCTCAAAGCAACTTTTTCATCAAAAGCGCAAGAGACACCAAACTATGTTTTAGACGTTCCAAAATATATATATCACCAAATAAAAATAAAAAAATACTCGCTTTACTTACGGTCGTTTACTTTGGCTTTTATTTTTACTAAGGTAAAGCACAATTATCTTATCCAGGTGCAAAGTAATGTTTGCCCAATGTGAAATTATGTAACTATTATGTTTCTCCCTAATTCAGTTTACCATTCTATCATAGTGAAACATACGCCTGAAAATGTAAATGTAAAAAAACGTATTAGTAGTTTGAAATACCTCCATTGTACGGCACATACAAAATATGGATGTATGTAGGTACCTAAAGCACTGAAACAGTCTAGTTTAACACTCGTTCTTAACGTTTGTATACTCTTAGTTATGTACCAAACAGTCTAGGTAACAATTTCAGAGGTGGAAAAGAGGACAGTCTAGGAGGAAAAATGCGTTGCACTATAAAATGCAGAAAGCATACTTAACATTAAACGTAAGTCGTTGCGGGTGCCTAGAATCGGTTTATGATTGTAATTCCTATAATTTCCATTTCCTGATTTTAATACATTTTAAAATAATTTACTATAGTCAGTATTGTACTATATTAAAATAATTCCTGGCTGTGTTTAATAATTATCTACACAATTTTTTGATTACTAATTAATATTTCAATGTTAAATCGAAAGACTAAACGTAATAGCAAAAATATTTTATTAATAAAATTGTTTTTTGTGTACAGATATCGGACGATGATCGCATGTCCCTAACCACTGCTGTATCTGACGAAGAAGACCCTGGAGAAAGCGCAATGAATTCGCCTTACAAGGGCAAGCAGACCGGAGCTGCCGCAGCATCGTTCAACTGCACCGGTGCCGTTAGGAAGGCCGGGTGAGTGTTCAAACATTATATTTAGACCTTCAACTACATTACTCAACCCACGACTCTTTACCAGAAGGGGTAGGCAGAGGTGCTGGTAGCAACCAGTACATCCACGTTTCGCTTTATGTGTTCTGTCCCACGATGTGATAGAGGGCAAGCCTATCGCCATATCGGGCACAAATTCCTGACTTCGGACTAATAATAAATTGAAAAATCGACTGTAACTTCGTTCGACCCGAGATTCAAACCCGAGATCTCAGCTTTGTAATCATATCCTAGTAAAACTACGAGGCAGCCTTTCAACTAATGTAAAGAAACATTTGTTGAATTGTTTTAATCCTTTCAAGTCTGGCACTGGTTTCTTATTTATAAAATTTAATTTCATCCATAGTATCGATGATAATACGGAGTAATTTTTTACATAGTCCGCCAAACCGTACTAGGCCAGCTTAGTGGACTATATGACCTAACCACTCTCAATCATACTGTCGATTGTAGAGGAGGCCCGTGCCCTCTAGCGGGACAAATATGGGCTGATACAGATACAGAATCTTTTACATATTGCATGAGCAAATTATTAGACTATCTGTATCAGCCCATATACGTCCCACTGCAGGGCACGGGCCTACTCTACAATCGAGAGTACGATTGAGAGTGGTTAGGCCATATAGTCCTCCACGCTGGCCTAGTGCGGGTTGGCGGACTTACATACCATAGAAATTCTTATAAATCGCTATGGTATGCAGGTTTCCTCACGATGTTTTCCTTCACCGTTTTAGTGCGTGGTGATTGACTCCGAAAAGTCAGAGGTGTGCGCTTGGATTCGAACCCGTGACCACCGTGAACATGTAGGCAGCCGCGTCTAGTCCGTTTACCAACAGGCCACCACGCAGTTTTTGCCACCACGCACTTTTTTATTTGACTATAGAGCCTTGAAACTCTAACTACCTAAAAATATTCAAACAGACATAATGTTACGTTATATGCGTTTTAATTTTAATCTAATAATTTGTTGAATGTAATATAAAATGTGAATATAATGAAGGTAGTTAGCACGTGGCAAATCAAACAGAGAGCGCGCAACATTTCCACTTCAGGGTATTTCTCGTCTTGGACAAAGACATATTCAATATCTATTCAGAGTTTGCATTGCTGTGCATTTAAACTTACACAGCAAACGCAACATAACATAACTTGGAGTAAAATCGTTGCTGTGTGAGGCTTTAATAAATGTAAGTAAAGCAAAAATCTTAAGAAAAAAACACGACGTCGTCGGTCGCACTTCGCCCGTCGCATACCGTACTTTCTATTAGAGCCTACGGCGTCCTTTATGTTCCTTGAGGCTACAATTCCTCTTCCATGAATCCCAAATGACCGGAGGGAAATCTTAGCCGTGACCCATTCAACGTCGTTTAAAAAAACGTTCATACAATCTGACGAGATGAAACTTTTCTATTGTTTTACGTGTGTACCCTACATACGACATGTACACCACAATATATATGAAGAGTCTCAACGAATCTTTGTCAAGTATGACGTCACAACCCGTACCATCATTTTCTTCTACATAGTTAAGAGCTGATTAAATATTTAAACATTTTAAGTGAATATTTTTACAGGCAAAATTAAATCCGAATAAAACTTTTCCTATTATAAATGATAACCATTATTCAAAGTATAATTTAACTGGTTCTTATTATAATTTATGCTCTTATATTTTTGAGATTATTTTTATTAAAAAAAATGAAATTGTCAACATTAACTTGAAATCCTTTTTGTGGATCGTTGCAAATAATTTGAGATTACTCTTTGTTTTCGTTCGCCTAATTATCCCCCGTTAAAACTGTCACAGTTGAATTGCTTTGAAAAGGCTCCGTGTGGCATAAAGCGTGGGTTGCTGACTAAAGCATAGAATACTTTTTTAAGAAAGCATAGTGTTTGTTTACCGAGGCACGAATTTTATTTAATGCAAACCAGGCTGAAGGCGTGAACATGGAAAATGAGTATTGTGCGCGCGTTTGAATGAGTTTAATTACATGGATTTTTTAAATATTTACCAAATCGTGGATGAATTTGTGAAATTAATAGGTTTGTACACATAGCGACGATCTTTGAGTTACATTGAATAATTACTTTCTACATTTGCAAAAGCAATTCTAAATGGAGTTCGCTGAGAGTAATGTGTTACTATATTTTCAACTGAATGTTATAAATAAAAATATGTCTTACGAACTCGTCAAAATAAAATAAAAAACATAACTATACTCAATGTATTATTAAAATACGTCAGAAATAATTGAGTCAATGTATAGTATTTATATAAGAATATAAAGTTTCGTCTCGGAAATTTTGTGTTCAGCCTTTTGGACACACAAAGTTGCAATAAACCTTTTGCGCAGAACGTTTCGTCAAACTATTCGTTAAATAGAGATTCGTCCAATTCAACCGCATTCCGAGTGAAAACAGATTTCAAAGTGTCAAAAGACTGAAGTAAATGGTGCGTCCATACCGCAGCTATCTTTTGTGGAGCAACAATGTTATCTATTGTAACCACATGATAGGCAAGGATCTAAGACTAATAATATTAAATGTCATTTTGTTGTCAGATGTTACTAAGAAAATTGAAAAACGTTGCTCAACAAAAAGCAACAGCGGTGTGGATGCGTCATTAAACGAACTCCACTACCATTAAAATCTTTGCTTGCGCCATAAAACCGTGCGGCGAAAGAAAGCAAGAAGTGTCCATCGATCACAATATATCTTTAACAAAAATATTTTTGTTCTACCATATAAAAAGAGTGAAATATATACAAAAATAACTTAACTGTCACGTATGCGAAATGCAACAACTAGTATTATTTAAAAATGTAAGCCCTTGTAAATCTTGCGTGCAATCTGTGATCCATGCGAGTGAATACAATAGACTGTGCAAAAATATGTGATACACAATAGTATTTAGAATTTTTATTTTCACCTACATTTTGTTTCAAAAGATTTTACATGTACAATGTACGGAAAAACTAAAGTTACAGTCACGCCAATTATAAATGATGCATTGTTCAATAAAATCCTAAGCAAGTCGTAACGATGTTATTGTGTAAAGTTGTACTTAAAACTTCATATAGAATTTCGCCCTTACTTATTTTATACCTCATTTGATTAAAGGCAAAAGTACAATTTTATTGCATGAAATTGCTCATCATGCGTAAGGAATTATCGTCAAAAAAACACATTAAACAATTCATTCACTTATATTCAGAATTATTTCGAAAAGGAATTTATTTAAAAACAAACATAACTGTTGTACACCATAAAGCTTACATTGTATTAAAAATAATCGAATAATAATAAAAGTAATCCAAAATAAAATCTATTTTATCGTATTTGTTATAAATTTCCATGTGGTCTATTTAATACTCAGTTTTTATAAGAAAATAATCCGAATCAGTCCAAATCTTCTTCTCTTGTCTAGAATATCTGATTTTAGACTAATCCTTTTTTATTGTAGCACTTATTTTTTTTTTTTCTTTATTCGTACAGATTTTTGAGCGTGAAGAAGTGGCTACTGCGTAAAAAGCACCAAATTGAGTTAGCTCGCAAACGTGGATGGAAAGGTTATTGGGTATGCCTGAAGGGCACAACACTGCTCTTCTATCCGTGTGACTCGCGAGAAGGACGTTCCGTGGAAGCTGCTCCGAAGCATCTCATTATAGTCGACGGTGCCATTATGCAACCCATTCCGGAACACCCTAAGCGAGATTACATATTCTGTCTTAGCACAGCCTTCGGCGACGCTTACTTGTTCCAAGCACCGTGCCAAGTAAGTTTTATTATTGGATAAAACTGAATTTCTCTTCCCGTCTTTCTTCGTTTAACAAGACTTTTATCTGTTTAACATGTCCTCAAACAAAAACTTTCGGAGCGTCTTATGTATCTACTCGAACATAGGTATCGAGAAAGTTTACATAAAACATTTTGAGGTTCACAATCGAATGTTCCTTCGGAGGGCGTTTTGTGACTACCATAGGAATTATATATCTTGTTTTATAGGTTGAATTGGAAAACTGGGTGAATAGTATACACAGTGCATGCGCTGCTGCATTTGCACGTCATCGCGGAAAGACTGGAACACTTCATTTACTGCAAGAAGAAATTTATCGTCTTGAAAAAGCCATCGAGTCTGTAAGTATTGCACCCCAGGCTTTACCAATTATAATAAATTGTATTTTCGAAACAGGTATTTAAATTTCATTGTAGTGGTTTTGCAAAACAGGAACGAATACAATTTAATAAAAAAGATCATAGTCGCGAACAATACACATCTTGTATTTTACGCTGTCTCTATTTGTTGGCACGAGTTTTATATTTTTTTTAACATGCTATCCGAACCGTATCCTTAAACGTATCAGCTAAGAAATCAGTTTAAAACGCCGCTGCGTTTTCATGCATACTAAATATTCATGGTGCTACAGGCAGAAGCGAGCCGAGCAGATTCCGTAATGCGGAGAAATTTATTGCTCGCATCCAAATCATGAATATATTTACAGGAAAACTTCTTTACTCGTCCGGTCGTGTTATTAAATCGCTGTTACATTTATCACATGATTTTTTTGTTAACTAAAAAAATTATAAGAGTTCAGTAACTAAGAGAAAACAAAAGAGTGTGTTTTCGACAGTATTCTAGATTTGCGTTCGAAACAAGGGGTGTATATAAATAAACTTGCGTCAGTTGCAAGTTTCGTGTCGCTTAGGTAAAGCCGTAATGTATATAAGCACGATGGTATATCGCTGGCGGTGGCGTGCGGTACTCTGATACGTAGCGTTCCTCGTGTAAATCGCGCCAATTTCTGACCCGCACCGGGCAACCGCAGCACGCATCAAAAGCCTTTGTGGCGATTTCACACTACTATATGTTTGCCGCGTACGACTATGTGCGCCGACAGACATGTTTGCGACTAACTGTGTCACGCTAATAAAGGAAATGGTGCAAATTACAATCAATTAGTTTCACGCCTTGAACAGTAGATACGAGTACTATAAAATGACATAAACTAATTCAGTTGGTAATGCAAGTACGTAGTAATACTTGAATATCGCTGTTTGATGAATGACGCAACTTAATAAGCTCTTTTGAACTCGTGTGATGTAATTTTACCTTATTATAAATCATTATAATATTATAAGAACTAAATACAATGATTTAAAATATAACTATTCCCTTAAAAGGGAATTGTTGGTGAGTGTGAATCTTTAACAATCCATAAAATATGGCTACCGTTATGCCGAATGGTTAGATATCGCATATTAATATTCACGTCACATCTAAAATTTGTTGCGAGAGCATAGACCTTTCATATCCCATCCCATCCAAAATATATTAGGAGATTACAATCTGGACCCGAGTGGGCTGCGAGATTTAATCAAACGTGAAATAATCGAACCATAAACCACGCGTACGTGCCATAATTATCGAAACACGTCTTTATTGATTTTTTGTCTTCGCATAAAATTTCAAGTGTGTGTGTGTGTGTGTGAATAACAGGACCATAAGTTGAAGCATATGGCGGACCTGCAGCAGTCGGTGGTATCGGACCCGGAGACGCGCGCTCAGCTCGCCGTGCAGATGCTGCAGTGGGAGGAGAACCTCGAGCGCCTGCACTGCGAGCAGTTCCGACTGCGCTGCTACATGGCCAGCCTTCAGAGTGGCGAACTGCCCAATCCCAAGGTATGGACTGACATACCAAAACGTGTATATTTCAGGAATCATCCGCAAACACAACAATACTTTTCTAAATCACAAAAAACAATTACAGGGTTGGATGGTACATAAACAATACGTTCTATAAATAAACCCACAATAAGGGCAGGAGGCAGGAGAGGAACGTTGAAATTGTCAAGTGATTTCATCGAGGTGACAGAGAAAGGAAATTTGTTGGCTTCGCTATCAAATTGACAGTTCCGTTGACCGGGAGAGTGGGTTTGAAATCTGTTACGACTCGACCCATGTCACCGTGCCTCATATCGGCTCTCAAAGCGTGAATAATAAAAATGCTTACAATTTGCCACCTGAATGGATATGATTAGCGGAAATACAAATATCCTTTTCGTCGATGTTAGAAGTAAACACACAATGTAATTTTCTCAGCCTATATTGGCAGCCTAAAGTGGCTGCGATATAAAAAACTATAGCTGACGATTTTAAAAACGACACCTGCAATGAACTTTTGGGTTCTAATCTGGGAGAAGTGCCATCAATATGTTTTTTGGTCATTTCCGGTATAATATTAAGGATTTAAGTTCAGGGCCATTTTTATTACTGTGAGATCTCATAACAATTTTATATAGGAATTTGTTGCACGTAGGTGTTGAAAAGTAGGTATTTTTCAGTCTCTACTGACGCACGTGTCTCGCGGCACCAAGAGCACCCTGAACAAGTTGGGAGTGTTCACGGTGTCATCGTTCCACGCATTCATCTGCGCGCGCTCGCCGTCGCTGCTCAACAACTTGCTCGCCGGCAGAGGCGCCACTAAACGACGCGCTCCGAACCTATCACGATCTAATTCGGGTTCCAGCCGACGTTCTATGCAGGTAAATACTCTTTCTGAATTCTCTAGTAATGTTGACACACCGATTGCATATGTATGTTTGGCCTTGTAACTTTATTTCTTTCATGATGCACACTTTATTTCATTGCTGTTTAAGTCAATTCTGGAGCGGCAGGTTCTTCCATACATTCTGCTGGTATCTTTGTGTATAGTCTGGCCATATTACGTAACACTATTCTATTCGCTGAGTTGCAAAAAGTATTCTATTTTTGATTCCATTAGTAAGTTCAAGAACACACGATCAATAAGCTATGAATTAGTAAGTTTAAAGTTAACTGTTGACACAAATTGGAACTATGATGCTGTTCTATTAGAAATTAAACCGCATTAATTATTCAGAAGATGATAATGATATGTATCAACATGTATATCTAATATAGTAGTGAAATAGAAGAGTAGCATGAAACATGCTTTTAGTCTACATAGGCACTTATATTGTTTTATTATTCGTATTAATATTTATATTTCCACAATAGTAATCCAAGCTACATAAGTCGAGACATAACATACACCCACGGCATGAACCATGTTTTAAAAACACCCAATTATTACGTCTAATGAAAGATACCGAGAAACACCACAGGCAGGTCAATCGATTATAGAGAACCACGTATCTAAACAAAAGTGTATAACCAAACGGCTCCGGGCTATTTTGATGGAAGTGTTAGCTCGGGTGAGCACGGTCCCTGTTCGCTCGGCTGATACTAATACACGCGATGTGATTTGTTGCGATGATTCGACTTGATATGTCTCACTCAGTCATACAACGCTGTATGTTTAAATTGAAGCTTACATAGCAAACTGTAAAAGTGTAAAATTGTAAATATTTATTTAATTGTTGAATTTCTTAAAAATTCAATATTAATTGAATTTAAATGTACTTACTACATTGTAAATCCGCGTCGATCGTATTAAATTCTTTTCAATACAACAAATTAAATTATATTTGATTGGTCACTGGTCCGTAAAATCTATTAATTACACATTTCCTAGAACATTCAATAAATTACATAATTAAAACACTCAATATTTAAACACTATTGTTTGCGCATATTGTGAAGTGCGTGATCGCTTGTTGATAAATGGACCTAAATGTTCATGGTGGTCGTGGGGGTAAATCCCAAGCACACCTCTAACTTTTCGGAGTGATGTCCGTATAAATAGTCAATCACCACGCACCAGAACGGTGAAGGAAAACATCTTAAAGAAACCTGCATACCATAGCGATTTATAAAAAAATCTATGCTATGTAAAGTCCATCAACTCGCACTAAGCCAGCTTGGTGGACTATATGGCCGAACCCATCCCATGCATGGTCATGCTTATAGGGGAGACTTGTGCCCTGTAATAGGACGTATATGGACTGACACAGGTTGTAATAGTCACTGTTCATGTTTAATGTGTATAATATTGTAGTAGAATACAATTATTAATATTTATCGGCTCGTTTGCTATACACCACGTCTTCACACCGTATCCGTCCTCCACATCTATCTATGTTCTCATTCACTCCTAGTTCGCGTTGTGTATATTACGAGACGACAGATGCAAAGAGTATGAATATATGTATAAATACACAACACGGAGTACAGAGTACAGAGAGGAGAGAGTGTGCGCAGATGTCTCGCGACGAGGGCGAGGCGGCGGTGCGCGTGTCGCTGCCCGAGGGCACGACGGCGACGGTGGGCGTGCGCGAGGGCATGTCCGTGGAGGAGTTCCTCGCCGCCGCCTGCTCGCGCCGCTCACTCAACGCGCTCGAACACTTCGTGCGCGTCAAGAAGCGACGCGACATGGAGGATCACAACTACTTCGTGCCGCACCGCAGCGATCTCATTGAAACTTACGTGAGTGCATCACTTTTTGTGTTCACATTTTAATGTGAGTGCAAAAGTACTAATAGCACAGCACCGATGTGCGAGCTAGCGGATAACATGTGTGTTGTCATGGTCGGTGTCTACTGCACATTCGTTGCAAATGCTTTTCAGATCAAGTTTCTGTAGGAGTGGAGAAAGGAGGTGGTAAGGGAGTTCGGGAAGGGTAGGGTTAAACATTTTGGCTGGCTCTCTGAAAATCTCAGTTAAGCACCGCAAGGCAACCGCCCCTTCACGTCATTTTTTGTGAAACAATTATATCCCGTCAGGTCGACCCAAGTTGTTTTTCGCTTATGACCACAAGCAATACGTTTGGACCAAAATTCAGTGGTTTATTTTCACAGTAAAGTAGTTCAAAGTAAAGTAGCTTTTTATAAAATATTTAAATTCAAGCTAGGGTTTAGGTGTACTAAAAACTCCTTAAAATATATGGTAAGTTTTTCTATGTTTTTATGTCTTTCGTTTTGTAAACTAATATTGTTCAAATTAATAGCTTAAAGAAATTAAGATACTAGTAATTTGCTTTAAACGTGAAATATTGTGAAAATTGTTTTATTCTCGTGTTCCCTCTTTTGTACTAAAATCCTGCTATAAGCCTAAAAACTTCACAGCTCAGACAACAAAGGGCATTTTTACGCACATTTTTAGAATCTATACCAGCTTTCAACAAAACATGTTTTATCATATGTGGGACATGGCATATCGCATGCGGTTTTACTTAATGTCCTACTTCAAACTTCCACCTTTTGTTTCGAATATAAAACATATCCGTCCATGATTAATAGCGTTACGAAACTACAATTATAAGTAACAAGTTATGTACCTACCATACTCATAGTTGTCCTTAGTAATAATTGACAAACTTCGCCGTGACATCTCACACAACGTCTACATAATCGACGTTGTTACATGTTGTTACATCATCACGGAGAGGAATGAGATAGCACGTTAACATTTTTTTTTTTTTTTTTTTTTTGTTTTCGCGGGGAAAAACGGTTTATCGCTACCGCTGCCTGGGGGGAAAGGCAGGCGGTTATGTTGGTTTCGCCGGTCTTACGACTCAACGCTGAACCACCCGGAATGGATGTTAACATCCAGGCGACCGTTGAGTCGCGTCCCTAACAAAATTCCTACACCGGCATACCAACCAAAAACCCCACGGTGAACCTCTTCAGCGCATTGGAGCGGGTCCGGGTTCCTAAGGCTTAGGCGCCCTAGCCTCGCCGGATCCGATCCTGCACGATGCCGCGACACGACACACCCCACATATTTTCTTCACGTAGTCGCTATTAGTGGACGTTACGCAGCCCCCCGCTGCGTGCCCGCGACTACCATTGCCCCCATTAGTCGCCTCTTACGACAGGTAGGGGATACCGTGGTGGAATTCTTAAAATAGCCCCCAGTCCACAGGGCAGGAGTCACCGGTTAATCGTCCCCCCGGCGTCTCCTATGTCTCCTGGTGCGACGAGAGGGATCGGATCGATCTCTCTCCCTCCCTGCTCTTTCCTTCTGCGAGATCACCCTCTCGCAAAATTGGGACATCGCCCTCCAAGATCTCGGGCTGCTAACCATGGATGACACCACGGCTGACAGCGAGAGGTCCCGACCGACGATCCCAACGAGAGCGCTACGCTCACCGTCCCAGGCTGGACACACCTCCAGAGTGTGCTGAGCCGTATCCCGCGGACAGTTGTCACAATGGTGACACACGGTTGACGATTCCACGCCGACAACTCGACACAGGTACTCGCCAAAGCATCCATGGCCTGTGAGTACCTGCGTCAATCGGAATGTCGCTGCGCCGTGGCGCCTGTCTAGCCACTGACTAAAAACAGGGCGCACTGCCGCAACGGTCCTCAAACCCGCAGTAGGGTTGTCCAGCCTGAGACGCCACTCCTCCACGGCATCACTACGGAGGGAGTTACGAATAACTTCAACCTCTCTACGGGCCGGTCTATGCCCACGTCTCAAAGCATTCTCTCGCCAGTTAAATACCCTGGCGAGAACCTTGGCTTCAAGGTCCCAAGGTAAATAACCGGCTAAAACGCAGGATGCTTCAAAAGAGATGGTACGGTAGCCCCTGATCGCTCGCTGCGCCGCTACTCGCTGTGGCTTCCGCAGGAGAGCGGCGCATCGGTCGCTCAGAGACTCAGCCCATACAGGACTACCATATAGAGCTATGGACCGTACAACTCCGGCATATAGCCCTCGGCAAGAGCTGCCAGGGCCCTCCAGGTTGGGCAGCAGGTAACTAAGTGCACCCGCTGCCCGGGACAATTTTGTCCCCAGCTGTTTGAAGTGGGTATGAAATTCCCATCGGCCGTCGAGAACTAATCCTAAATATTTCATTGTAGTACCGATAGGAATTCGCACACCATCCACAACAATATGGGCACCAGCCGGTGGCCTCCTACGTGGCCCATAAAAGCAAAGGGCCTCGGTCTTCTCAAGGGCCACCTTCAAGCCAAGTCGGCGGATGCGATCGACTATTTGGCCGGTACCGACCGCCGCCTTCATTGCAGCTTCCTGGAAAGATCTGGCAGATGCTGTTACCAGCGTATCATCGGCGTAACATATAACGCGGACACCCCAGAGATTGGCACCACGGAGAACCCAATCATACCCGATGTTCCACAAGAGAGGACCCAACACAGAGCCCTGTGGAACACCGCATGTCATGGCTCGTCGGTGCCACCCGTCCGTGCCGGGGTACACTACGTCCCTACAGGACAGGTACGAGTGTACCAAGCGCCTCAAATAGGGTGGCACCGCGTGGTACCGCAGTGCTTCATGGATGCAGGCCCAGGGCAAGGTATTAAAGGCGTTGGCGATGTCGAGGGATACCGCCAAGACGACCTTGCCCCGCGCAACTGCTTCCTCTGCCTCCGCTTTAACCCGCAAAATCGCGTGGATGGTTGATCGGCCTCTCCGAAATCCAAACTGGCAGTCGGCCAAATCAGGACCGATCCTCTCTAAGTGCTCGACGAGGAGCACGTTAACATCGCTTATTTCGCTCATTTGTACGTTTCAACTTATAATACACAGCTCGTCAAATAAAATATAATATTATTTATATAAATAATCTAAATGAATGTAAAATGTACAAGTGTTTTGTCACCGCGGCTGACGTGAGCAGGGTATGACAGCGCCCATTGCGTCACAGAGTCACCCCGACACCCGCTACAAGGGTTATCAAAAAGTTATATTACTCTCGTATTAGCATTAACATACATCATGTACAAAGATTTTGTTTGTACATTGTTTTTGTTTGTATAAATCGTTTCAGATACGAAAAATAATTGTTTGATCTGAAATATTCCGGCTGAAAATTTCAATTTACTCGGACCATTACAATTTCATGCCAACAGTTGATTTTTGTTTGAAATGCAATATTTTTACGTTTCGGGAAACATTTCATTTAAAAAGTTCGTATAAAATATGATGTCAGTATTTAAAACGGTTTTTTATTCCGGATGAAAAAATCCGACGTAGAGATCTAACTGGAATGATTGAGAAATATTTTATTTGCCTGAAACTACACGTCATGTCTACATGAAAGCACAGAATGTTACTGTGTGCAAATATATAAACATTTTTATTCAACCATCAGAATATTCAGCGTGATTTAGGTCGGACAGCATCAGATTTTTTCCCTGCGTGCTCTCCTTAAACTCTGATAAAGTAACAAAAGCATTATTTCAATTTCTAACGCGAGGAATCTTATTATTCTTAATATAATATTCATGTATTATTTAGAATTTCTAGGATAGCGGTAGCTACCAATATTGAATTTTATCAATTACTACAGAGATTAATAAGTCAAAAAACAAATTTTAAAACAGTTTAATATATTTCATTTAAAAAAAAATAACCAAATGTTTTTTTGATCTTTAAAGGAGAGCATTTTATTTTTACATTTTTAATAAAACGCAAGTAACCACCACTTATGTAAATATGCACTTGGTCTTTAACTGAGCTAAATAGACATACCCAATTTGATCTTAATTACCTGCAGTGTTTGTGCCTACTGAAATTATTAATTGAAACGCTGAGGATCTGCAATGAACATACAAATTCTGTCCTCAGCTTTGTGATATAATGGCTAACTAAATTGCCATTTATCGTTGCATTAACATGGTTGGTATTGGCATAAATGTTAAGTAGAGCGGCATAATTAGGCAGAAGTCCCTAGCAGCACTTTAACAGCTTTTCCATCTAAGACCTAGTTATTTTGTCGTGTAATTGAAAATGTTTTGAATTTCTTTTCATACAATTAAAATATTAAATTATATTACCTATACAGCATATTATTAGTAATATTTAAATAAATAATGCTAGAATGGTTAACTGTGTACATTTTTGTATGTCATGACTACAAATTTTCAATTTATGCTCAGAAACAATGTCGACCTCAGACCATATTCATACAATACTTTGAATACAGCAAAAGCTTTTAAGTCGAGACTGGATAACACATTAATCTCGAGTTGGAAAGCTTTGTGCTCTCTTTAAATGAACTCTGCACACAAGAAAAATGAGAGTTCCAACATTGGTTTAACTTATTTCTTTGTAAACGCCTTTAAGATTAGAATGCGACTTGGAATAGAATATTATACGTATGGAAGTTTCAAGATGGAGGATAATTTAATTTTGCTCATTGTAGTTACACACACACGAAGTGGTAGAAGTTTGCGCAAAGATTTTATACCAAGTGGAATTACAACGCACTACGCTCGAGCAAATGTGGGGATTCAGCGTCGAAGCGGAGCTCATAGAAAACGCGGAGAGGCAGGACGAACTTTGTTGTTACGTCAGCCGAGTCGAAGACAAGAGTGTTGCGATGCAAAATGGTAAGTTTTTTTAAACTTTTGAAACCACTCTGCAAATCCGTTTCATTAAAAATATTTTTTATTTATTTTTCACCATCCGGCTGTACATTGAATTCCGTATTAACCTAAATACAAAGATGATGTGAAAATATATGCATTTAGTTATGTTTATGACTTAAGTAAATACAGTGGTTGGTAATCTCAATTATAGTTTTATAATAATATTTCAAGATTATTTATTTGTATTTACAAGTAAAAATAATGTAAAAAATACAAATCAAGTATTTCGTCGATGTGGGTACTGTAACGAACCAAAGTTTATTTATAAAGTATCAACCTATTTGCACTTGTCCTGTCAATATCCATACCATATGATAACAAAAGCTGGGATTAAATATTCGCATTTACACTATCATATGAATACATACGAGCCTCATACCAAGACAGAAACGAACACTTGATAGCTTTGTATAGAAATTCACCTCAAAGGCCTGTTTTTGCCCTACAGCGGGTGACGTGACCTAAAATAATGGAGAAATAATACAAGTAGCAGTTAGTACCTACCTACAATAATGTTACTGACATATTTTTGTGTTTGTGTTTACGTATGTGTAGTAACACACAAAAGTGTTACTCTTTTACAAGTTACGTATGTACGGTAATGTCCATTACACCGAACTTCCAAAACTTTGACTGTACTCGTACAACAAAACAAACTTTGTCTTTTAAACTACATCCGAGATGTATATTATGTATCTTTGTTATAATACTTTTGTTCTTGCGCCTGTGATAATTTTGAAACTTCCTCTCCAATATTCTTTCCTCTTTCCTACTCAGAATATGAAAATTTTGTTCGGTTACTTTGTTTAAGTAAAACCCAATATCCGGTGAGTATAAAGATACTAAAGCTTTACTCTACTTTATTTCGCACAGTTCAATTACAAAGAACAGAAGGCAATCATTCCAATTTCAGTTGTTTCTGTGTCAGGTATAATCAAAGGCGATGAGATAATGGTGATCAACGGAGCAATCGTATCCGACCTAGATATGATGTACTTGGAGAGCGTTTTGCAAGAAGAGCTTTCTCTAGTCATGATGATGAGGTATGTATTGATTACTTACTTATAATATTTTTCTTGGATTGAAGGTTTCCAATGTAATATTATATATTCATCTTGAGAACCTAAAGGATTTTTTGACGTTATGAATAATTCTGCAGATAAAAAGTGTGATAAAAATATAATTTAGTGAACGTAACTTTGTCAAACCGGCAATCATAAACTGATATTCGCGACCAAACAATCGAATTAAATTACCGAGAAAAAGTAACTTGAATTTTTATACATTCCACTCCAAAGTGGATCTGGTGAAAAAGGAAGCCGCGCGCCTGGCACCTAATAAAACGGAAGTTAAAGTGCGCGTTGTACCGGGACAGGGTGGAAGGCCTGTTCATCGGCATTTCCCGCCCTCATACACCTGACCTTTCGCGACCGCGACAAGTTTACTGAAGCGCTCGGTGCGACCTACATACTGCCTCGCCCTGCATCCCTGCGCCTCTCGGCTTCTACTCACCTGGCGCTGCCGCCGCACCGCGCCGCACCGCACCGCCGACACTACACCGCGCCGCACCGCAGCCGCTCCGGCGACAAGCGCACGGGCCATTGTGAACCACCGCAATTGAGCCCCTCCACCTTACTGCGCCGCCTCAAATAATGTTCCCCAACAAATATCATCTCAAAATGAACGCTCACGACACGATATTATTACTGTTGTGACTTGTTTTATGTCGTCGTTCATAGAAAGCCGTTCCGTTTTAAGGCGCGCTTTTATTGTCTCTTTGAGTATTGTGAACTTTAAACGAATAATTAAGGCATTACTTCGCTCTTGTTTCATAGATCTTTTGTTTGTTCTCTCAACTTGAATCAACGTGACTGTCGAGATATCTCATAGTTCATATGCCCTTGTAACAAATGCTTTAAGTTTGATGATTGATGTGAGATTGTTACTGATGTAACATTCAATCATTTATACTACTTGGATTATACTATTAGGAGCACTGAAAAATATTCAAACACGATTCTCAATAATCATAATCGTCAAATTGCATGGTTTTTGACAATTGTAAACTTCGTTTATATACACAATTTAAAAACATCGCGATTAAAGCTGGCGCAGCTTTTAGTCTGTCATTTTAAAACACTTTAGGTCTTTTGTTTAAGTCGAGTTTATTTTTAATTTCACGTCAAGTTAAAATGAAATGCGGCCGTATTATAGCAACAAATGCAGGCAAATTTAAAATGACTTCAATTTTATTTTAAATAAACCTTGTGACCATTTAAAAAAGGAATTTATGAACATTTTGAATTCACGAACGAGCATCAAAATCGGTTTTAACATACTATGCAACGCGCAGTACTAGGTCTATTGAACATTTTTGATGTATTTAAACCAGCGTTAAGTTTTGAAGTAATTAAACAGTCAACATGAAACAGAAATACTTATTCGGTACCCCGTATTATTTATATATATACTTTCGGTACCCCGGGAGAGGCCGAAAGGGGTATGTCAGTGTCTCTGGCCTTCCAACCCGGTACAAACGCGGATATTGGGACCCAGCTAGGTCTACCTACCTAGAGACCTACCACCAGTAAAATTCCTATTGCATACAACTCCATGAACACCATTGTACTGGTGGTGTTAATATCCCGTGGTGCAGATCGTCTCGCACGGAGCCGCCCGAGCTGTCCGGCGTGATGCGCGCCGCCACCGACGACATCATCGACTCGCTCGTGTGCCCGCCGCCGCCCAGCGAGCCGCCGGTCATCTCCGACGACATGATCTCCGGACTCATCGTGCCCGCGCCCGCCTGGAGTGAGTACACATATTGACATAGATTTTTTTAATATACATACATTTGACAGCCTCCGCGGAGCATTTGGTTAGACGCCGCCTGCTGATCGGTTAGACGTGAGACAGAAAGTCTCCTGTAGTTTCTGATACCCACGACACGGAATTGCACTTAATGTGGGTTCAGGACGTGACTGTTGAGTGTTTTTTTTATAATATTTACACAGTCCACTGCTGGACGCACGCTTTTTTCAAGTAAGCGCTAAACTTTCTGATCTTAAGCAATCTTTCTGAAAATATTCTAATTTTAGTAACTTACTTGCATTAAATTAATATAAGTAATTTTAAAATATTACATCGCTTCGAACATCGAAATAAAGCGGAAAACTAATTAAAATTTAGCTTGTCTAAAACTGCACCTAAACTAAATGATTTGCAATTACCTGACGTAATATTTTACCGTACCGTTAAAACAGCAGAATTCACATATTATGTAATCAGTTGGAAAGTAATTAATTCTGCGAGTAATTGCTACAAAATGGAGCTTCCACTGTTTAACATTTCTACCGCTTTACATTTACATACGACAATGTCAATTGTTATAAATACCTTCGAGTCTATTCAAAGGGCTAAAGTATTCATTAGGTACAACTTGATATAATTAAAATAAAAAATAGGTCAGGTGTTTTCAGCGGCCACAATGCAAGGAAGTATTTCTTTTGTTCATTCTCCTGCCTGTTTGTAGCGGTATAAAACAAATGGAGCGTCATTTAGCACAACAAAAAATTCGTTGATAAAATATTGCTTCAAAACTAAAGTACAGGATTATGAGTTTGCCCGTCAATGTGATCCATGTAACACTGTCATGTTTTAGGTTCATATATACCTGAAAACAATCCTGCTTGTATAATTTTTAAATGAATTTTGACCAGCTCAGACATCTGTGGATATTTTAACTGACCTGCATAGCATACACTATACACCATACGGACTACTTTAGTATCTCTGTCGCTCTAGAATAAATAAAAACTGAAGAATTAAAAGTGTCACCAGTAAGAAAGCTCGCAAAGCAAAATGTTGAAATAAAAACGTGTCATCGGTGTTGTATGGAGCGAGGGCGAAGGTGAAGGCCCAAGAGCCCGCGGCGCCGCGCCGCTCCGCCGATATAGCACTGACCTTTTTTCTATTTCATTATATAATTTCAAGGGATTGCAATTTCCAGGTGCGCTAAAGCCGGTAAAATCTGTTTTATAAACATTTTAGTAGTGATTTCGATTTGGGATTTGCGGAATATGGTTTTATAATATTTCTTATTGCTATATTACTTCGATGCTGACTATAATTGGGTTTATAGAAGGTTTGAAAAGCTTAGCCAATATAAAATTTTATTCAGTAAAACAGAGTAAATAATAAACAATGTCTTCGAGCTAAATGCTATAAATAAATAAAAATGACAATGTTTAGATATAATTTAGATATGACAGACTTATTGCGCCTATACCGCTTAACAAGCATCTCTACAATCCTAGTATTTATGTAACAGTTGGCATCGTTTCCGAACCAATCTACATTTTCATTTGCTGCCTCTCATCTTTTGTGTATTCCGCGTTAGCGTATAATATTTTGTTTTTGTCGCGCCCCTTTTTTTACGCTAGCACGGCAAAGTGACTGCACTGCACCTAATAGTAAAATACCGTCCAGATGCCATTTGGTACATTTAGGTCGGCATTATTCACGCTCAGGTGGAAGGACCAAGGATTATAGCTTCTCAAATTAAGTAGACTAAAGTTGCATATAAAGATATATTTAAATAATATGAAATATATTTGCTCTACATACACAATGCTATAGTGTCAGACACAGAGGTTTGAAATCATGATATATCTTACATCGTGCCATATTGACTCGTAAAATAAAACGAATAACACCACGTTCATCGGGAAATTCAATACACAATTACAATATAATTTTCCAACAATGCTCGTAACTGGATAGCTCCTCGGATGAGCAGGCATATAATACATTTCAACCACACGTTCCGTGGAAATTTGTGGCAAGCCATTTCTCATCGTGCCTGTTTGTTATTAAGTGTAACATTTCAGCATGTTAACCGAAATGAAAAGTTTAAATCTCAAAAGTTTGACCCATATATTTTATCGAATCGTTTTAACTCCACAAAGTGAGGCAGTCGGTTACAATCGTCAAAGTGTATTGTGACTATTCTGAGAAATTCCGTCGAGTTTTCCTTGTATAATAAAATATAAATTGGGAGTAATTTTTCAACGTTGTTTTGAAACCATAGCGAACGTGGGCTTTTTACGTCGGTGTGGTCATTAGTAAAGCCAGCTATCCGGAACTCGGTGTGCTCTTAATACGTTTGCGGCAATTTATTTCACCGCTCGTATTCCAACAACACAAGAGGCAATTATGACGACATATTGACTCGACGTGTAGTTGTTTATTGTACAACCACTATAGTGGTATCGGGGCGCGGCTTGACGCGCGAGCACACCGACTTCGAATGCGTGCCATACAAACAATGGAACCGACCCCCATTCTCCATCCTCCATACTCCATCCACAAACACGTTATTTATTATGCCATTCTCGCCTAATGAAACTGAGGCTTTTTTCCCTTCTAATGACGCGTATTCAATACGCGAGCGGGAAAGCTCTCATTTTGTACCTGACATGTCAATGCATCATACTCTTCATGACGTCGAATAAACAGCGCACACTGTAATATCACATGTCAGTGAACACTACGCGCGTAGGAAACTCATATTACTTCTTTTCGTTTTCATTTAATAACAAACAACGCTGATCTTGGCATTTTGTTTTATTTTCATTCAATGAAGAGTGACATACCGCTAACATAACATCGTTTTTTGCTTATATTACTTGCAAATACGTAAAATTATATTAAAATGACATTAGTGAAATTCCAGCGTCACATCTGAATTTAACTTAATAAAAGCATAGATAGCTTTTTATTAAAGCAATTAAGATATAATATTCAACACATTTGTGTTATTTATATTATTGATACTCATAGAGCCGTGTTAATAGTTAAACGCCCTTCTTGTCGCAACTTAAATAGAAAAACAGCTGAATAAAATTCCGTTGCAATGTCAAAACAAAAATACCCGTTTTCTGAGGCCGTGACCTAACTCCGGGCTATTTGCTTATACCCGATGTTGACATACTGCGACCGAAAACTCATTGTGCGACTTCTTGTCATGAAACGGCCTTCGCATCAAAGTTTTATCATAGGCATTATTATTTCCTGTAACTTTAGTTTATCTTTTGCCGATATTTTGTAGAATCGACATTTCAATTAAATTGGAAAAATAATTAACGTTCAACAATTTAATAAAATTGACTTTGTTTAAATATTCCGGGAAACAATTATTTTGGACAATTTAAACATCTTTTATTAAAGTATGTTATACATACAGTTAACATATAAATAAAGCTCTCCGTGATGGATTTACGAACATCCGCCCACATAATTCACATAGGAAAAAATATTACTCTATAAAATGTTGAAATTTATTGGGTCAAAGATATTGCAGCCATTTATTTAGAAGTTATATGGAGCAGCAAGAATTTAAGAATACGCTAAAGAATGTAACTTCCTCGGGTTTCATAACGTGTTTTTATCTATGTATATTTTGTGTAGATACGTGCTTATATGAAGTTTTAAAAAGAGTAGATTGTGTGGTCTCACCGGACAATATTTTTATTCGAATAGGCTGTAGTATTATATGGGAATATTGTTCTTGTTACGTATATAAGCCGTGAGAAATTTATGAGAGTCATCGCCCATTACCTTCACGTACGTTGATGGCTGTTGTTGTTCGCCATCCGTGCGTGGTCTAATGAGCCACATTTATTCGCATGACGAAGGGGTAAGATAACTATTCAAGCGACTTAACGATGAATGAGCACCACTTGGGATATATTTAATATTCATTTCGAGTAACTATCTTTCTATCGAATAACGCGATTATGAAAATATCGTTAATGGTTTCATAGATTTACGAGAATGTTACATATTAAAATAAAACCGCGCAGTGACTGTTATAATTTACAATTAAATTGAGTTAAATTGTAACAGTCGCTGAGCGTATAACTAATATCTCAGTCCGTCCCGTAACCACGAAAACTATAAATTAATCGAAGCGCCTCAAAGTTGTAAAAATTAAACCAAATCCGTGATAAAATCCGTAAATTTTATTTCAATTAAAATATTATTCTTCGGGGTTACTTACACGATTATATTGGTATAATTAAGTATTCATATGTAAATTACATAATAGCTCTATTATTCATTCGCAAATTGTTACACAACGGATTATTAGAATGAATTTAATGTTCTGCTATTTACAATATGGCGAACATAATATATAGGTACATTGTCCAAACAGTATAGTACACTGAGTTTTACTATTTTATTATCCAATATTTCGCGCATTATCCAATATTTCGTTCCAAATTTTAGTGATGATACTACAAAGTACTTGTTGGTAAAATTTGTTGATATTTTATCCAATCATAATTTATAAAAGTTAAGCTCGTTAATGAAATCCAATTCGCTAATTAGAACACCGAGCTTATTCGCCCAATAACATTACGTGGTCATCGACACAATAGTTTTGATCAGAATCATGTTTCTATTTGTTTATACTTGCCGGACTATGTATCGAATAACCTTATTTTAATAGATATCAACTAACAAAATGAACAAAATCAATTACCCGAACTCAAGGTTGGAGATCCTAATATACTTTATGTCATAATATAACATCACACTTGTTCCCCAAGTCTGGTATAGTAAAATTCAGAAGTACAAAATCAATAGAGATTAAAAATATACAGATTATGTACTGCTGCCTGCTCACGCTGCTCTTTTGAAACAACGTTGTACGCATTAAAGTCCTCAATATCACATTGTTGAAAAATAAATAAAATAATTTGATTCTACGAGTACATCTCTACCAAACTACAAGCTTCATCTCTAGTATCTTGGGCACAATTTATATTTGAGTAGCGGCCCGGCCGAGCTCCAGCCTCTCTTTTTGACATATTATTTCACGAATTGTTTTACATTTAAACTCAACGTGATTACCTCTAAACTGGTTTTCTCATCCCATCCCGTTACATCCCATCCTGCCCCGTCACATCCATTCCGCGTAATAAAAATGCGCACACAAAACTAAAACATTGTTTTGCTGCGCAGATATTTAAAACTGTTATATCCCCTAAAAATATTCATTGAAATTAAACGATGTAAGGGAATTTTGTGCGATATTGAATACTTGTAATGAATAGCATGTTCATATGAATAAGGATTAATACCATTTGAATACAAACCCATTTGCAAGTAATGGATTATTTTGTAACAAATCTGATTACTTTTCAAAAGGTTATAGTGTGTCCATCTAGAAAAATAGACATATGGTATCGCAAACCTGTATTAGATATGTTTAAGAGAAGCAATGCCGACATATATGATTGTTTGTATAACTTCAACCATTTACACTGCGCAAATATCTGCAGCTGCGAAAAGGATTAAATTTTGCGTTTTTGCTACACTAATCACTACTGCTGAACTCCTATTGGTCATAGCGTGATTTTATGTATCTTATAGCATTTCTAGATTAATGGGCTGCCTGACACAAACATATTTTAAAAATTCAAATCGTTAGTTACTGATAAACGGTAGCAAACAAACAAAAACAATCTTTTCAGCTTTATATACATATTGATTAATATATAGATTCGATAGCACATATATTGACTTTTAAATAATATCTTCAATATAAAACGCGGTTCGATAAATCCAGTTTGTGGATACCTTAGGCCATATCTGTGTGCTGTCATTGCTCAGGAGCCCGAAAATTGTGTATCTGGGCAGTCGCCGGGCCGCTTCCGGCGAATCCTTGAGTAAGGTGTGGGCGCTGACCGGCCATCTCCGCCGCGGTTCACCGCAGCCACCGCCCAACCGTAATTGGGACCCCTTGCCAGACAACCGCATATCACTCATCGCTTTAGACTTTAACACCAACCCGATGAGTTACGTTTTCCAACGCAGTGTAGTGATTTAATGCGATTCCACAAGATTTTACGCTTCGGTACACACTGGAAAATCTCAAGCGTTGGCTTGCAAGTTGGTGAGCCACGATACTCGAGAACAATATTATCCCACATGTAACATAATATCTTGTACAACAGTAATTTAGTAATTTAATAAGGAGAATGTGTATATTGTTGGATGAACTTAATATAAAGATCCTTCAAGTCCGTAATCATTTCATTAGCGAGAATCTCACGCTCATAACTTCATTTTCTTTTGTTTTTAGTAATAAGTGCGTGGTGACCTGTTGTTAA
This sequence comes from Hyles euphorbiae, assembly GCA_023078785.2. Taxonomy (NCBI): domain Eukaryota; kingdom Metazoa; phylum Arthropoda; class Insecta; order Lepidoptera; family Sphingidae; genus Hyles; species Hyles euphorbiae. Next base: position 17,566,698 of record CM041050.1, read on the forward strand.
ACGGACCAGACCCTACTGCCAACACGGTGGTCGCAGGTTCAAATCCCAGGGCACACCTCTTACTTTTCGAAGTCATGTGTGTACTGTGATAGTTAATCACCGCGCACTTTACCAGTGAACGAAAACATCGTGAGAAAACCTTACATATTATAGCGAATTTGTAAGGATTCAATGGTATGTAAGGTCTGCCAACATAGGCCAGCGTGGTGGACCATATGGCCAACCACTCTCAATTGAACTCTCGATTGTAAAGGAGGTCCATGCCCTGCAGTGGGACGTAAATGGGGTGATACAGATACAGATTCAGTAATAAGTAGTATATCAAAACAAAGATAGGGATTTTTTTATTTTATTAAAATACTTTAATTTTCTACTTCATAGCCATAGTCGTGACGTGTTACAAAATACTATTGTTATAATATAACAGCAAAATATGTTTCAAGATAATTGTATATGCAATGCTATCTAGATAGAATATCCACAGATGAGAAATGGTTATGGATATTGTTCTGAAACTGAATACAGACTGGAAACGCAATGTGAAGCACTTTCAAATGCGACTATGTACACGAATATTCAATTCCTACCAACGTATATCGGTATAATTGCTTTGTGTTTTACACAGGCAAGGAGCTCTACAGTCCCGACACGGATGCTCACGGCGGCGACTCCGTCAGCACGGGACCTCCGAAAGTCAGTTCCCGCACTAATTCCTTCGAAATCGAAAATCTTTTAAAGGTATTTTTCAGCTTGATAAAAATTACATTACCAACTCACATAACACCATATGCACGTCTCTGTGACTTAATCCCCTATTCAATTATGTAGCTTTCCGGGAGTATCCCTCGTTTTATTTCATTACCGTACCCGGCTGGTAATATCTCCCTCGTAAATAATAATCGTCTCTTGAGAATTGGCCGCGTTCCTTTATTATAGGTACACCGTTCGAATAGATAATTCAAATTATCTCACAAAATAAGCGGTTCGTATAACAACAACATCTTAAATAAGTGTTATGGTGGTCGTAGATTTTTGAACGTATTGTGAGCCGAGCCTCCAGTAATTGGATTGTATTACGTAATTCTATTATTTAGATTTTCTTGCGTTCATTGACTATTTTAATGTAGTATACAAAACTCATTCGATGTGATTTATAATGACTACTTCATTAGCCGTAACAGTAATTTAATTTCAAACTAGTTTATTAATTAATTACTATCAAACCAGGTGGTATGTGGAAGATGGGCCAAATTTAACTCTATAGAGACAGAGCTTCGGGAAACGTCCTCAACGTGCCAATTAAAGTCTCTGCTATTGATAAAATGCAATAATGCATTTTCATTTATTGATAAAACATGATGCGCGCAAAGAATCAATTAACATTCAGCGCTTACAAAAAGTATCTTGTAGGCAATTTAAACTAGATATACAATTTAATTTTTCCATAGTTGGTGCGTTCAATGTAAATAATATAGCTTATGTTAAATTCTATATATACACCAGAAAGGACATCACGAACAAAATTTGTACGCACATATCAATTATACCGGACAGTGGTCGTTCGAAATGCAAGATCTCTGAGAGTCTGCGTTTCTACTCATGCCAGATATAGGAATAGAAATAGAATAGTGTCTCGTCTAGCATATCTCAATGAAAGAAAAACATCATGAAGGGGAGCTCGAACTCCAAAAACGTAGACAAACATAAATTTTCACAAAAAGAAATGCGCTATTGAACTCCATTCAAAATCGATTTGAGCAAATAATAACTAAATATTTTTTTTCACGAAATTATTATCAATTCGTGGAAAAATATTTTTTTCTTTCCATTTCCACAAATATAGCAATCAACATTACGAACAAAAATTATCTACGTTTTTAAAAACGCAAATGTATGATGTACTTTGGGGGAGGTCTATGTTCAGCAATGGACTTCACGTGGCTGAGATAATGATGATGAAATGTAGGATAGCACTCTATCCAGTCCTTAAGTACCATGATCAGTAGATGTAAGTAGTGGTATTGAGTAGTGAGTGGTACGTCAGAGCGCGGAGCAGGTGACTGGGTGGTGCCGGTCGCCGGCGGAGACGCGGCGCGGCAGCCCCACGGGCAGCGTGGCCAGCGCCGCGGCCGGCACGCCCTCGCGACACCTCTCCGACGCAGACAAGCTGCGCAAGGTGCTGCTGGAACTAGTCGACACTGAACGAGCTTATGTCAAGGTAAGACCAATCTCCGAATAAGTAGCCATAATTCCCTACTTATTCTTTGCAAATGACACATTCGACAGATTAGGGTGCAATTATAGAATTTCTAAAAAGACGCATAAAATATGAAATTAAGCATTACAAAAGAAATTATTTTTTTATGTGTGAAATTAAATTGTTCCGTAATTTGTCATTTTTAAACCTTGTTGAATTGCATGATTCTTCTTCTTAATGTTAAATGTTCAGTTATAAAACCTTTTGCTTCTATAACGTGATCACTGACCCTTTGACAAGAAAAATCTCGTTTAAATGCAATACATGTTAAGCGAACTAAACACCGCAAGATTCATGTAAATAAATGGTAACATAGGAATTTACTTAGTCCGTAGCTTGTTAATGCAAGTTTCATGCAAACTTTAGATGCAAATGTTGTTAGGAGGGAGTATATTAAGTTTTCTATTCGCGTGCCCGTACGGGTATTTGTATCTGTCTCGTTACTCTAAGCTTATCCTTACCGAAAATGTGGTCTGTAAATAATGAAATTTTAACCCAAGTTTCCAGACAGATAAAGAGTGAATGCTCCATTTTATATAATCTTATAGTCTTTGCAATGGTTAAATAAAAGTAAAAGAGTTTACGAACAAAAACATTAGACGATATTGGTAAAATTCTCTTACTACATGAATATTTATTACAGTAAAAAGTTACGATGATTTTATAAAACGTATTTAAACTTTGTGAAATTGGTCGCACCTGGACTCAGGACACATCACTGGAAAGGGATTACAGTGTCCAATTATTATGAATTCTGACGACATTATATTTACCGAGTTAAATAAGCGCCACATTTGTAAAGGACTCTTTTATTACTATGCATCTTCTTTAGAAGTTATTTAATTTTCGGTTTCTTATATTTGTAACATACTCAAGCGAATATAACTACCTTACTATCGATAAAGATGCTTCCTGTTTCATTACTGCAAATAGGTCGATATTGAAGTCTCACACTTATCGGCTCCGTATAACGGTGTATCGAAGACAAGAGATCGTTTCATTAAGTTGTGTGTGTTAACAAGGCCTTTATTCTCACAGCATCTCAACAACTTACTGGAAAACTACTTAGAGCCACTAAAGAAGGAAACTTTTTTATCAAATGCCGAGATCAATGCTTTGTTCGGAAACATCCAAGAGATAGTGACTTTCCAAAGGCAATTTCTACAAAACTTAGAGGAATCGCTCGAGGCTGAACCTAACTTCCATCACTTTGAATTTACAAACCAGTTTAAGGTGAGCTCTATGTATATCTAGTAAAATATTTGTTTGATATGTCTACATTGTGTGGGGAAAACTCTCGAAAATCATAACAATAGGGATGTTGACATATTTTTATAATTGCTTTTATTTCATAGATAGATAAATTTAAATAAAATCGTAAATAATAATAATTAAAAATTCCCGCTAAAAAGCTCCAACCGACTGTCACGTGACTATAATCTACGTCAACAATCGGTAGTGTCTCGTTCTATCCAAATGAACTGAGTTTATCATGTTGCTGCCCGAACAGTGACGTCAGCAAGCTACGATAGCTTTTTGCAGTCACGTGATAATGGATAATGAATAAAACATATTAAATTATTTTTATTTAATTTATTACGAACAATAATTTCTCAAAATATAATATTATCAGGTTTTAAAATACTGTCTTTAATGTATAAAATATAAATTCACGCGAATTTACAACATGAGTCAACATTCCTATTTGGTACCTGAATTTCAGTTGAAAACAATATTCATTTTGTTTAATATACGTAGACAGAAAACATTTTAACCCATTTTGGGTGATAAAATCAAAAACCTATCTAGCTTTATAGATTTTTTTATTACCAATGTCTTCGTTTTCGGGAGCTGCTCCTTTACACCTTGTATTATAATATTCAACGCGGTGTTAACACACAATGTTTTTACAGAATGTGCTGTTTGCGGTTGGAAATGCTTTCTTGTATTATGTAAATCATTTCAAATTATACAGCTCTTTCTGTGCGAGCCACAGCAAAGCTCAGAAGGTGTTGCACCCAAGTAAGTATAGCTTTTTGCTGTTCAATAATTTTGACTTTGTATGTTGTTAGTAATTTAAATATAAGTAGGTATTATAACATTTCCATATCATATCAATGTAAATTTCTAACAGATGAGGGCAATCAAGCGTTACAAGAGTTTCTCGCTGCTAGAAATCCTAAACAGCAGCACTCATCGACCCTGGAGTCATATTTAATCAAACCTATACAAAGGATATTGAAGTATCCGTTGCTGTTACAACAACTGCGAAATTTGACTGATGTTAATTCTGAAGAGCATCTTCATTTAGTGGGTAAGCGGCTCTAGGTTAACAACGCCGATGCAGTAACTTCGATTGAAATGGAAATGAGAACTTCATTATTAATTTAACTTCACAGAGGCGTTGAAAGGAATGGAGAAGGTTGCTGAACATATTAATGAAATGCAACGAATACACGAAGAATATGGTGCTATATTTGATCACTTGTTTAGACAACATCAAAAGTCTTGCAAGCAGCCTATAGATCTAAGTCCTGGTAAGAATTTACCTTGATTCAGACTTTAAGTTCTCTATTAAAGATTTTGTCATTTATCAAAGTATATTTTTCAGGCGATTTATTATACTACGGCGGCGTAGAGTGGTTGAATATTTCAGACTTTTTAGGCAAAATTAAAAAAGGATTAGAGTTGCATGCTATGTGCTTTGTTTTTAAATCTGCTGTTGTCTTCCTCTGTAAAGAAAGACTGAGACAAAAGAAAAAGTTAATGGTAAGTATCCATTATATAATTTTGCGACAGAAGTAAGTACAAGTCCCTCGGGTACCATATTTCGAAATTTAATGGGAAAAGTTGGAACCGAGGACGACATTGCGTTCGTTGTCATGGCATATTAATTATAGAGATATTATTAGATATTAGTGTAATAATGTGTTCGATATGAGGCAAATCGTTTTCTTTGTATTGTTATCGCATTTGTTAGTTTTCATTAGCATAAATATTTTACTAATCAAAATGTTTAACTTCTAGGGTGTTTCATCTAAAAATAATTCGAATGAAGTAGAAATCATTAGATACCAGGTGTTGATACCAGTGACTGAGGTTCAGGTGCGGGCTTCGTCAGCTAAAGATATGGATAGTCATTTCCTTTGGGAACTCATACATTTGAGGAGTCAGTTGCAGAGACGCTCAGAAAAAGTCTACGTACTTTCAAATAGGTAAGACATTACTCAATAAAACGAGAATTGTATTTTTTTTTTCTTTGACAACGTCTTTAATATTTTAGTGGAATGATAATGGAATTTCATTTGACTGAATCCATAAAGGGGTTAAATAAATAAATATTACTCTTACTACTCTCGCAAATAACCAAAACTTGCTTTTTCTCGTGTGTTAACAGAAATTCGTTATTTCCATTTATACCTAGTATATTTGTAGATGTTTCTTCGCAAATGGAATAATTAATTAATGGTTCTAGTGTTAGAAATACTACCAATACTTAAACGAAAACCAAAACGTTTATATTATGAGCGATTGAAGAAAAAGCGTGAATGATGTGCTTATATCTTTCACTTTCGCTATTGTTCAACTTCTTCCATTTTTCCATAAAATATTTTATTATGTAAGTCTGTTTAAAAATAAGTATGAATAAATCTTCGCAAAGTTACCAAGTACTTTTCATAAGAGTTTTGGAGCGTGAAAAATGTGACACATATTTTGTTGTTTTCATTTCGTCCACCGTGATGTGATTTACTGATATTTTTTAAAACGTCCGATCGCCTGAAGCGAGAGTTTCATGTCTAACCTACTTTTGGCTCCGTACAAACTGTGTAAACTTGTTTCCTACTTGTTGGTAACTTTATTACCTTAAACGTGGCCCAGTATTTGAACGATAACGAGTCGTCAACAAGTTTTATGATAATTGCTAATAAAATGGACGTTTGAAGATTTTGTAGCCCAGTTTTTATTGGTTTACCTTTGTGGTAAAAACAATATAACCGTATTATAGTTGAAATGTGTGCTTAATGTGCGTCTTATGTTAGTAAACGTAACAGTAACATTTGCCCACTTATTTTAATGTAGTAACTAAGGCCAAGCGTAATAAACTATTTTAACAGTCAGGATAGCATGGGACTTAAGCCGTAAATTCAACTATTACGTCCTAATTACTATAACGTATAACAATGTTAATCCTTAAAGAGATTTCACATTTTACAACTTTAGTTCTTCTCTTTATGGGCTTTTGAATTAGATAACATTTACATTTGTAATTATTATGAAATGTTTTGTGAGACATATTACTTACTTTCTACAGAATAGATGTTATTATGTAAGGTTTCCTAATGGACGCCATGTTCCGGCAAGCGCGGCGCCGGGGCGTCACCCAAGAAGGTAGACGGAAAAACCAATAACTTTGAAGTTAATTGAAAATTATTTTAAGGAATTCGCTGATGCAAACCGTTTTCATCACGTCACTATAAAAAAATCTTAAGGTGTGTCCAAACATTGAGCGGCAATCGAGCGCGGCTGCCGCGCTATGATTGGACGACAGCCGCATGCGAAGGCGTCTGGCTGCCTTCCGCGCACGAGCATTCTTAGCAAACATTCGTCAGTATTAAGAGCGTATACACCTTGCGCGCAAAGTCAACTATAGGTATTTCTTCGTTAATTTCACGCACACATAAGCGACCAAAGCTGTGTGCGTAGAGCTGCCGCGTCGGCTCGCTATACAATCGGCTCAAACAACTTTGATCCGTGCGCTTCAAATATTCAATTGAAATGTAACTGTAATATAATATCATAAAAATATTTTATTTGCATTATAAGTAGATAAATATTACTGTGCAAGCAAAGAATAATACAAATTTATATACTAATCATATTTTCGTTATTATTACATTGTTAAGTTGCATTCAAATCAGTGTTCAATCAGCAGACACTACGGACGTTTTATTAATCATTTCGTGTTCGAACACATAAATAGTGTTAGGGGCCTTACAACCCCTTACAATTACGAAATATATTTAATTTTATATTACAATACATAACATAATTTAGCCTCGGAATTACATCCCATTATATTACCTGAAACATAATTTATACTCACTACAAAATCATTGTAGGTAATAAAAATAATTAAATATTTTACTACCAAAGTACTAAGATGTGGTAATGGCAGTCCGCGCGTGGCTATTTTTACTACGTACGGCAAAAATCGACTGCAGCTAGGCCGGAGCGACGAGCGATATGTCCTCCCTCTAGAAGGCCTCGCGGCGGTCTGATTTGAGCCACGTCGGACAGCGTGTTTTATAGTGGTTTTTAAAATAATTGTAGAAAACATGAAAACTAATTTTGTTAAAATATAAAAATGGTAATTTATTGATAAGATGTTCTTCTATTATAATATGCAATTGCTATAAAAAATTATGTACGATAAGTTGGTGAAAAAAAATATGTTCTTGACGAGAGTTTCTGAATAATTTCGCATTGTTAAAATTTTTATTTTTCAGGAACTAAACACAAAAAGATTATTTTTCTCAGCAAAATCCCTCCATAAGGGTCTTATTAGTCTGATAATATTTTTATTTTCATCTTATATTTAGTGGTTTCGGATATCTTAAGCTTCTAAATTGCCATTTAAAGCCTAAATAACGAAACTTGTGTTCAGTAATCCTTATAGTACTCACAAATTATCCATCAATCTATAATGTTTTCTACCAAAATCCCTAGATGACAACCTTTTCTAAAATAATTACTAATTATTTTTCCTTTAAATTGTTTATTGGTGACTATTAACTCATTTGAAAAGTCCTATTTTTAAGCCAAAAAGCGCGTGCAGGGTATAAACGCTCTTAATGTTTGGACGTATTTCTGCGCACAAACATGGACAACGAAACATCTATTCGTTTAATTGAAAAGTATGGATATTTTTAGGAGTTATGGGATCTTCGAAAAAAAGAATACCATAATAAAAACAAAACACGTATTGTAGGCTAGAATACATGCAACAGGTTTCATTTTAGTTCTGATGCCAACTGAAGTGCGCGGTGTGTCTTGGGTGTGCCGCGCAATACTGCCGTGCAAACATTAGTCGGCTTCGTTCTAACTTAAGCGCGGCAGAAATGTGTCCTGCAAACGCCGCGTGTTGCTGCCGCGCTCTTGCCGCTCAATGTGTGGACACACCTTTAGGCGCTCTACACACTAAAAACCACCAGCCCGGTGACGACATAAGTCATAACCCGACGTCTTATATAAAAATAATCATGTCGGCAATAAGATCCCGACCGTGTTGCCCACCGATAAGCTGGTGGCATGTCAGCGACGCAAGCGCTCACCTCACTTGCCCGGAGACTTTCAACGACGCCATTTCTTAAGTCACCAACTAGCTTACCAGCAAAAAGTTGTCAACATAATATGTCAGTAGATCACAGGTTTTGATGTGTAGTGGGCTTTAAATGAGGCCCATGTTCAGCAGTGACTGATGATGTGCTGATATGATATGAGTATACTCGAGTGTAATGGTGTTGTTACTCGATACAGCACGGCGGACTTCCGCAACGCGTTCTTGAAGACGATCCGGCAGATCATCCGCGAGTCTGTGCGCAACATGTCGCTGCCGAGCTCGCGGCCCGCGCCTGCGCCGCCGCGCGCGCCGCACACGCTCGACCGCGACCGACCCAAGCACCAGGTACACACACCATACTACATACATACATACACGCACCATACATACATACTACACATACATACACCACACTACATACATACATACACACCATAGTAGTACTATGTTACTTTCACCCTTACGCATTAAATTATAAAAGTACGCTGGTATGGGGTATCGTCATAAAATTAAATATTTTGTTCAGTTATCAAGATATTTGTCATATATAATTCAAAAAATGTTTTTATACTACTATTAGCGTTTAAAAAATTAATCGCAAACAATATATTATGACATTTTTTTTTTCTCTCATAGGTTCAAGTGATGCAAGGATCACACACACTCGGAAAAACAAAGAAACCAAAAACTACAGGACAACGATTATCAGCTGGTAACATTGAGGTAATCATATTTAACACTATCCACTTCTTTCATAGTTAGTTTTAAAACCTATTTGAGTGTTTACGTAAGCAGTACAGTTATTTTACAAATGTTTTTTCTTATGCGTTCATAATAAAGATGTAATACTACGGCGTAGCAGTTTTAGCGTAGCACCTTTGTACTCGTATTAAGCGTGCGATATGTTAAATATGTTGTTTAATTTCAGCATGTATATTATACATACATACATTTATGATTGAATGTCTCTTGCAGGTGGGAGACTTGTCTCGTGAGAACTCGCAGGATGCGGAAGAGCCTCCTCAGGAAGTGTCCTCAGATGAGCCCGCCTTCAGACACAGGAGCAAAACTCTCGGTGATGCCGTCGGTTAGTCATGCTCACTTTTACCACTAACTATACTAATATTACTAAAAAATCACTACTCGGGGTATTCTAAAAATTAATAAAATTATGTTATTTGCCTTTGTACTATTTACTAATCATCGCTAGTTTTCTGCGAACATAACTAACTTACTAACAACGCTTCGTACGTTAACCCACTAACAGACACTAGCGTAAAGCGCGCCCCTCCCCCGCCGCCGCCCGACACGGACAAGTCGGACCCCGGCTCCAAGTCCGAGGGCGAGGACGAGCAGCCGCAGCCGCCAGCCAAGCGAGGCCTGGGCAGAACCCCCAACCATCTCACGCTCAGGTACCAACAGATATATGGGTTAGTGTCTCATACATTTATACTAGACATCTCAACAATTGGCACCAGAGACATTCCATCCATTCTAATCATTCTGATTTCTTTTCCTTTGGTTTTCAAAATTCGTAGGTTTTATTTATTACAATTAGTCATTAAACTGGCGTTGTGTGACCATCTTGTATAACGTTGCGTTATGGCTCCGTCGGCAGCACGACGTCGACGCTGAGCGCGGGCAGCACGGGCAGCCAGGCGCGCCTCATCCAGTCCTCGCACCAGCCCACGCAGTACCAGCCCACCATGGTCAAAGAACTAGGTAAGCCCGAATCTCACTCCCTCAAGTCTTCCCCAGAGAAGAAAACTTCGTCCGCAGAGAAGAAGATCAAAGTGATCCGCTCGTGCAGCGGCAGCAACATCAACCGAGACAGGTCGCCCAATAGATCCATCGATCGCTCTTCGCCGGAACGGGACTGCGTCACGAAAGTCATCGTCTGTAAGTCTCCCAACAAATCGAGCCTCAAACAAACCAAAACGCTGCACAGATCACCTCGTGGTAGTTTCGATCAGTCCAAATCTCCTCGCGGATCTTTAGACAAGACTAAGTCACCGCAACAGAGCTTCGACGGCTCGAGGTCACCGCGTGGAAGCATAATGAAATCGCGCGAAAACAGCATCGATAGAGCAAAGTCTCCTAAACCTGCCCCGAAAAAAGGAATCATGAGAACCCCGCAAGCGAGTTTCGACAGGTCGCCCTGCAAGTCGCCGAGCGTGAGCAGGCGCTCTTCTAAATCCAGCGGAGAGAAACTGGCGAGACTGGGAACCAACTCTCTGGACAGAATGTCACATTACTCGCAACTGGCTAAAGCAGAAGACAAAGCTCTGAAAATGGGCATCGTAGTATCAAAATCAACCGAATCAATTGCCAAAGCGCTGGAGCACCCCACATGCGTTCAGTGTTACCTTTCCGGGAAAAAGCAGAGTAAGCTTTCCTAGCATAAGGGGAAGGGCAAGTCCCCTAAATCCCGCCGCAAGTCACTCACCGCTCAAGCCATGTTGACCTCCTCGGAGCGCAGCAGCGTCGAAACTCTGGAAGACATCGCCACTGAGCGACCGCGACAACACAGGAACGACTTCGATCAAATACATGTCTAAATAACGCAAGGAACGACTAATATTTTATTTAATAGTCATTATAGTTTTTAATTATATCAATGTTATGTTACAATATTACCCAAATTATATATATATATATATAAAGGAATTGATAAAACGTTTAAGTGAGAACACTATTTAGCCTTACATGTACAAGATTTTCTCTCCTAATATTACGTTCTGTAAGACTGAGTATACTTATTTCTTAAAATGTTATTTAAGATTTGTCAACTCTACCCCCTGTTGAGGGAATACGGTTGTGTTGTATATAAGTAATATACAAAGACAAAACACCTGATGATACCTCTTGTTCAAATGATACGTATACGTGAAAATACGAAACAAAATTCTAGTCGAGACGATTTCAAATCCAATATGTCATTAAGTCGATAATATTTGACTTTTAAATAATCACAATTTTAATGTAGTAGTATTATTATGAATAGAGAAATAATGAGAAGCAAATACCTAAGTAGCTAATTAAAATTAATCAAATTCTAATTGTAGTAAATACAAGTGCTAAGTGTTATTTATAATAATGGCTGTGGTATCGTACTGATGTTAATCTTTTAATCACTTTTGTCGTAGTCCTCTTGTTATAATTTATTTCGACTGGTTATTATACGTCACCATAGGTTATAAAACTATTAATTATTATCATTATTATTACGTAGATGGCCATGGATTTGTACCATTAATTAAGTCTTCCATTTCGATGTACCTATAAGTAGTATTCATTTGTTATTTAAACATATTTCTTCCGTACCTGCTAAATTAGGTTTTAAGTTGATTTATTACTTCGTGAATCTCATTCTACATTCTACATCAAAACTTACCTGAACCATTGTCCTGCATGAGCGCCAATCGTAATGTTGGCGCCTTCATTATATTATCTGCACTCAACGTAAATGTATGCAAATTAGCGCATTAAATTATACTCGTATAGTTAATAATACCAACACTTTACCCAAATTAAGACACAATAATAATCTTTGGAAACGTCATGTAAATGTTTAATTCGCTGTGTTGCTGTATTGTAATCTGTAGACATTCCTTATAGCAGAATTTATAGCTCGCTTATAAAACATCATCGTAAGCATAATGCATAGTGTCAGTGTTTCGAACAACATTCGTAGAAGTTTAACAAGTTTCCCTTAATATAAACGATGTACGTAGCGCAACTGGATATTGTAATAGTCACAGTATTTAGAAGTGGTAGTTATTTAAATATTTCAATTTTACAATTATGTCAATCTATATGCACTATACACGAATAAAATAATAATTAAAATATGCTAATATTATTATAGATCTCTAGACACGTAATTTTACTGTAAACATGATAATCATATAAATGTTTAAAAACGTAGACAAAATATCTTCCACATTTCTGTAGCGCTACATCTACCCTACCCTATAAGCCACTCGTAACTTCTTTGTTCGCTCATAATTCTCAAAAGCTAAAGTATTATTACCTGCTTGAATGTACCCTCGTTCATTATATTTGGCAACAATATTATAATACAAGTGAGGCGATGTTGCGCAAGTGCCCGAATCAACTCCACAAATAGCTAATTTTTGCACAGATTGCGAAAGCATTCTTACCTAAGCTCCCGTTGTTTGTATCGTTCTGTTATTTTTAATCATGTTTTATGAACGGTTTCTTATATTTACGCGAATGTTATACATTGAAATAAAAGTATTATTTACAAATTTTATGGTGGATTTGGTTTCATTTTTATTTTTTTAACAATCCGCTTCGTGACTCGATTGTTGTAAAGTAATATAAAAATGGGGAAATTATATAAAAAAAAGTTACCAAATCGACGATAAAATCAGTAAATTATAGTTTTATTTCAATGTTTTATAAATTTTCACCCCTTTCTAAACTAAAGTCCTCAAATTTCATATAATTGCCCAGAATTATTAAATCGTTTCTGAATGTTACGGTAATTATTGATCCGGATAAGTTAAGTATGCTTTCAGTTTTGTAGGTTATCTTTTAAACATTTCCCAAGGCACCAGTAATATATTGAAAAAATCTAATATCTCTATTATACCAGATGGAAAAAATAAGCATATACATATTCCCGATATTCAGAAACCCAACACTCTTATGGTGCACATTAAATAATTGATGAAAATAATGATCTAGTATAAGAGTCAACGCCGATTGTATATTGTGGTATCGCTTGAATGTTCGATGACAATGTTGACCGGCGTATGTATCGTGTACACTCGTGGCGCCGCCGGCCGCGCCGCCCGGCTCGCGCGCTGTCTATCGGAGCGGAGAACTCACCACAACATTCATCAAACATTCAACTCTTTGACGCGAATCCGCGCAATCCGGTGATCGGTGCAATACGACAGTCCAAATTTTCGTCAACGAGCGCTTTCCACGAGATGTGATAAAGAGTTCGGTGTTTGGTGTGTTGTAGGATCTCCCGTGTGGAAACCGCGCGACATGTTGAGCGAGGCGGGCGGCGCAGGGGTGAGCGGGGGCGGCGCGGGTGGTGGCGGGGGTGGTGGCGGCGCGGGCGGCGGGGGCGCGCCCACCACGCTGCCGCGCTCGCAGCGCCCCGCGCCGCGCGCGCACCACCTGTCGGCGAGCCGCAAGTCGCTGGCCCCGGACCACCGCCACTAGCCGAGCCGCGTACCGATGCTTCCGCGATCTCACCACTTATCGTCACCTCATTTTTGACGATCCGCGATCCATGCGATAACACCTCCCCCTCCTTCTCCCGGAGCCACCCCCTATTTGTTTTTGAACTTCCTTTTCCAGATGTACCTCCTTATGAACGAGGACGGACGGTGAGTCCGCCTCGTTGCCTCTTGACGCTGTTTGTTATTAAGATTGCCGGAATCCATTTTTGTCCTATTTCAGTTTTCTCTTTTAAAAATAATGACTATATAAAAATCTTCGTTATTACTGAGAGCCATTTCGAAGTAGTGAGGCCCGTACCCTGGTGGACGGCAGTACTATTCGAATCTACACCGACAGATTCCGATTTGACTGTAAAAAGATTCATGTAAAATTGGCATTCGTCATATTATATACTAGCAAATAAATAGATTAATCTAATTTAAAATATAACATAGCCTGAAGATATAAATGCTAATTATAATTTACGAGCTCACAAATACAAATTTAGAACAATATCAAAATGTTGTTAATTGCGATATTATCAATAAATAGTTTCACGTTAAGTTTAGAAATATATACTCAAGGTTTTCCTCAAGATTATTCACAATAGCTCAAATATTTGTTAATTATTATCCGTTACATTGTATTTTTTTGTCTGTGCTCAAATATTTTCATGTATTTAGATCAATATCCCTAACGAAAAGACTGCGTTCATGTTTTGTTTTATTCAAAAATTATTATTATTACGAATAGTAAAAAGGATGTTTGTTATTATCTGATATAGTGGGTGACTCATTCACGCGAGTTATGAATGTGGTGGTGCCTGTGGGATATAAATATTTATAAAATACATTTTCCCGTAATTTGTTTAATATACAAGACATATTCCCAGCTGAATAAATATTAAAATGTCTCATTTATTATGTGCCACGGTGCGATATTGCACTTTTCTATATAATATGTACCTTGAAGTCAAATCACAATATAAATATACCTCTGTCGCAATCATAATTAAATACTATTGTATAATGTTGTTAGAAATTAAGTTCATAATGAACGACTTACACAAAACTACGTTACAATCATAGGTCAGTTTTATAATTACACAAATAAATGACAATATCAATGAGAAGACGAGGACGCCGTTACATACACTGTTATTGTTTTGAAAGTGTCTGATATCGATGTATAGGAACATTGGTGTCGGGCGCCGTGAGTAGCCATGTGTCCATGCTCTTCTCCGAAACTTGTAAGAATGCAAATTTCCACTGTACGGTCTTTTGGTGTTAAGTTCAACATATTTCCTGTTCACACGTGGGGCGACTCTAACCAAACATTATTTTCTCACTGAGAATTGTTTTTAAGTTGGAATACGAGACCTTCCTCGCTATACAAACCCGAGTGCCAAATTAGGTACCCTCTATTGTTAATTAGGCTTGATACGACTCGTCATCGCATACTATTGATAAATATATCGTGAGAGTAGTTAGCTATAATGTACTTGCGTTTCATTTTAGTCACATTGGCAATGCAATATTCACTACCCTATAGTTCAAACTGCACTCACCCAATGGGAAAGTACGTTAAGTAGTTTTGATAATAATTTCTCTTCGTGATCAAATTCGAAAGTTCTATCATAGGCTAGGTGAATGATATAACATATATCTTACACGTTTAAGTTTATTATCATTTACTCAAGTATAAATATTGTAAGCATATTGTTGTTCCGTTGATGTAATATATTGTAAATGAGTTTCTCAGTCACGAGAAAAGATAACTCAACGACCGCTAAATGTTATCTGGAATATTGAGAAAAGTTTGTTCTGTTGTGAAAGTGTTAGACAATTAGTAATGCAACTTTGCAATTTGCATCCAGGTAATTGAAACACCCGTGAGCATTCAGTGCAATTCATAAACAATTCACATAAACTGTAGTTTCATAGTTGAGGCATACAAATCCTTGCCGTAGTAAAATTCTTTATGCGGTAGGAATCGATCAGTCTGTGTTCTGTGGACATACTTTAGTGTATGTAGGTGTAACATTACTACGCACGATTGTAGTTACAATAAGGAGACGGTGGAGTGATAATAGTTGTTTGAGATCGTGTAGGCTTTGGTAAGGTCGCGATTAATTTCTCTCAGCGGGACATATCACCAAACAATAAATGCCAGGATTCGTTGGAGTTATAAGTTTTCTCGTGAGCTGTAAACAACATCCGAGTTTAATATTACTTTAACGACTTCGAATATTTATACTTATGTATTTATAGAATTAGAATATATTGTAATTATTTATTGTGACTACACTGGATATGTTTTCAACTTCACGTATTATTTAAATGTTGATTTAGCGATTTATTGAAATAAAACCTGTTTATTAATATACATATGTTAAAATATTCGAATTTAATAATTACGAACTTATACAATCAATTTATAGATATTATTATACTAAGAAAATATAATTAATAAAATGAATAAACAAATATGAATGAAAAATGAAATGAAGGATGAGCTCATTAATTGCGATTGTATTTCATACTTCAATGACATTTGAAAAGTAATGTAGGGAAATGAATGAATATTTAGAAAGACTTATTGAAGTAAAATACGAAAATAACTAATGTTATTATAAGTATTGAACCTTTTATAAGTTAACGTTATATGATTTGATACTTGTGTTGATTCTTATCATAAGTTGGTGTCTGTTGTTTTGTTGGAGCGTTGCATCTATTCCAACTACACTATCCTAGTCGTTGGCAAACCACTTCCTTAATCAGGTTCTCATTTTGTTATCTATATTGTACTACTGATGTGCATTTCCGTTCTCCTAGAACTCACCTATATGATTCAATTGTTAAAACAGTTAAGAGCTTTCTCGTTCCTGTGTCACTGGGGTTTGTTGATTTTATGTTGGTTATTTGTGTAACACATAAGTTTATTGACATGCCTAAATTAAAGTGCCTTCACGCGTTTTATTACACATACAAGGCTTTACAATGTGAATTTTCCAATTGTGTAAGTGGTTTGTCAATGCCAATAGAGCAGAATAATTGAACCTATTATCCTATAGTGGCTTCCAACACAACTAGTATAATTTATTGATTATTGTATTGTATTTTACTGTTCAGTTACCTAATGGGTATTACGTTAAATTTGTCACACATATGGAAATTACTTTTTATTGCTTATGAATAAAAATAAAATTATAACTAAAGCGGTTTTATTTATTTTGTTTTTGTTAATCCCCGATATTGATTGTAGATATAGTATTCGTAAAATTCACCTAAATAAGAAAACATTAGTGAAAAAAACACATTCCAGTCTTATGAACATATAAGTAATAATTATGTTACAACAATAAGTCGCAGCTTGACTGTTTCAACCGATACCTACATCGGCAGTCATTGAGTGACGGAGGCTGCTAGCCTGTATATGCATCTAATTGCACCAATGTACACCATTACATCATTATGAGAAACTCTTAGCGTTCAGGGCGTTAGAATAAGAAAAAGCATATAATCAGTACAATGTATTTATTAAATCGTACATTGACGTTCATAAATCAAACATGTCAGTGTTTTGAATTCAAAATCTTACAATTTGCTAATAAAACAGTTTTTCTAAGTTGATATGAGTGAAACATTTAAAATATAATTAAGTATTTACAGGGCTAATAGGTATTTATAACTAGATAGGTACATAATAACTTTCATTTAATATTTTTTCAGTAATTTACCGTCTCAACAAATTTACATAATACTTATGTATCTAAATTTTGTTGGCCTAATATTTTTTAACAAATCCAAATTTCAAACATAAGATATATTCAGATAGATATTAAAACAATTCACTCATACCTCATAAAAATAATTACCTCAACGATTATATATCATTCCAAATACATCTAAACTCTACAATTACCTCTCTTTTTTTGAAAAAAGGCTTATATTTATCTTTTAATTGGATAGTTTTGAGCTAATTATACAACAAAAAAAAACTGCATACTTGTAAAAAGAATTTCTTTGTAAAAAATACGATAAATCTAATGGAAGTGCTTAAAATATTTTGGTGTTGGTTATAATTATTATTCTACGGGAAGTAAATCAATAAATAATACTTTGTGTAGAATTTAAAATAAATATGTAAATGTATTTCGCGTACCATTTAATGGATTTATGATATTATTAACATTTACTTTTAATCACCGAACGACAAACAAACAACAAATAAATAAGGCTGTATTTATTATATGCGCAGTTAAACAAAATGGTAGACAAAATTATCAGATAGTCAATTCGGGAAGCTCTATTTGTGAACACCTATAATTTTAATATTATGCTTTCCACATTTCTCTACAGTAAAAATTATAATCCTTCCTAATACTAAAATAACAGAACTATCTAGGTAGATGTATATCGTATATACATAATTACGTGGCACAGGCTACTTTTGTCATTTATTATCATAATAATTAGGTATTACCTATACATTACATAAAAGTTATTTCTTTGTATTAAAATTTCATTCGTCTTTTTCTAGAATTCTCTGGATGATTCAACGTCCAATGGACAAGAACAGAACTTAAATATTTGTACAGAATACAAAGGCAATTTGAATTAATTTTTCCATTCCACAAACAAAATAAACAAATAAAAGCTATGTGATGTTGAATGTTGATTTTGTAATTTCTTATTACACAAACACACACCGTGATTAATTTCTTTAATTATTTATTGTGTACGTAATTACATGTAGATATAATTGCTATTAAAACTTTCATTATGTTGTTACAATATCTATTTAATGAAATATCGGTTCAAAAGAAGTTTCATTACACTATTATAATATGGTGTCTCATCAAATTATGCTAGAATAAAATTCCTCCATACTAATTTCATATCATATTAAATACGTAAGGCACTCCATTTATATATGCTGCTTTTGACGAAAGAGGTCGAAAAACTGACACACAAGTTTATTCTCTATTTTATTGAAGACCACTGGAAGTAACAGTTGTCGACGCATCCTACATTAAAAGACAATTTCATTTATGGTGTGTTCAAAATAATGCCATTCCAGCTGCTTAGCAAAGTCGTATATCATGATACTTAAAACGCTCTCTCCGATGTTTGACGTTACAACAGGTAGGTAAAGATTAATAGGGTTGAAAATATTACAAACAATTAAATTCGTTGTGAATTTTAATTTATCTATATACGCAAAACAAATTATTAATTTAAATTATTTCTACACTAATTTCAATGACATATTAATGCTTGTAATCTGAACGGCTGCTATATGTCGTGAAATCGGATATTCATAATTTTAAATAGCATTAGCGTTGGAATGAACCTAAACTGATTATCTATTGCGTCTTGTACATGGGTTAGAACGATTATTGTGTTCATCGCATACAGCACTTTTAAAGCTGAAGCGTATATATGATCCATATTAACATGTCAGTTGCACTTATAGAATTTTAAAGTCCGAGTAAATTCCCGTTATATTTATTAATTATAAATACATTTAATTATAATGAGTGCACGCAGCCTTATTGCACTGGAAGCTATAGATTTTTTGTACGCAAAAAATAAAAAGTAAACGTGTGCCATCATTTAAAACAATACATATCACAGACACGATAACAAATAAAATAAATCGATACCCAATCATTTATAAAATTGATTAAGTAGAAATAACGATTTCACTTTGAAACATCAAATACGAGTATAAGCGACAGTAACAATCATTGTAACGTTATAATTATTCAACTTGTATGTTGAAACAATAATTGAGATAAGTAATCACATCGACACCGAAAAGCAATATGTAGATCTTTTTTTATATCCACTGCTGTGTGAATGATTTCAAGTTGTATATTATAACAGAAATTAAAACCACAACAAACGATTCCATCATGATTGTTGGACCCCTATATATTCAATTAAAAAGCCATTATTCATAAGTAATCTCTTTAAAAATGTTATCAAATTTAACTACCTAATTATACCTACATACATGACTTGTTTCATTACTTGCTGAAAAATTTTGAATGTTTTTTATATTAGTGCACGCGGCGTCTACAGCCCCCTCAATTTATGAAATATGTTCACTTTTTTCTTAAATGAGATTTTCAAAATAAGTGGGAAAATATGTATTACAGTAGTAGATTCTGATGGAGCCAAGAAATTTAATTTTATTGCATGATTGATCAGTATAGGGATACGGCATTTTAGAATTGTTCTCAATATGAGTGGTCACATTAGTTGTGAAATCATATGCCAATTAAAGTGTTGATAGAAGTGTTGTAATTGTAATCAATAAAGTTTTGGAACATTCATAGAAGATTTCGTTAAGCTTATTGCACATCGATCGTGCGCGTCACAAGATCGTGTATATTTGTCTAAACGTTGGTCCCTATAATTGCTATTGTAACTTTGTCACACATACATAGCGATGTAGAATGGGGCAAATGACGCCGCGCGTTTAGCGGCCGGGCTCTCCGAATAAAGGCACATTGAGTAATGATTCATTTGTTATCCTATACGTAGTACCTAGCACTTCCACATTCCCTTATTAACAATTTCTTTTCATTATATCGACATAAATCTAATTAAAGGAATATTTAAATAATATTCTACTTTATGTAATATGAATAATATGTCACACCACTATTTATCCAATCCGTTCATATTTCGTACACTTTAGTAATTTCGACATCACGTCCTACAGTCCTAAGACCTCCAACTTCGCTACTCATTTGGCAACATGGTGGTGGAACTAAAATTGTCTAATTAGCTAAAAGGCGAAATTGCCTAAAATTAGTGCTAGAACGAAGATCATTTCAATAATTCTCTTCGCATTTGATTTCCCGCGAAGCGGTTTGCGAGGGCCATTGAAGTTCGGATGGGGCCTCCCACTCCGGAAAAGAATCATAGGAAAAAGCGTCACCGACGCTCTCTCCCAGCGCCACCTCGGCGCGACTGAACGCCTCGGCGAACTTCCCTATCTCTGTGGAGCCGAACGCCTGTTGGAAGGCCGGCAGCGGCACCACGGGCGGCCGCTTCTCTTCGGGCGTGGGGCGGCGCGGCTCCGGCGCGTACGTCTCGCGGCCGCCGCGCGGGCCCTCGTCCTGCGCCACCGAAGCCGGGAACTCGCTCGAGCTGCCGTGCCGGGGCCCGCTGTCGCCGTTGAACGGAGACTCCTCGTACACCGAGTAGGGCGTTGACCTTCCCTCTTGATGGCATAGTTGGCTTTGAGGTTGCGGGATTGTAGCCTGAAATCAAAAATAGTACACATTTAAATAAAAAAAATATTGATACACCGCCTGTACGCATCGCTTATAAAACATAAAATAACCTTTACGGGACGGCAGTCAGACGGATAGCGCATATGTTCTCGAGAGCACGTGCTCCGGGAAGCCCACAGACTTCCGTTGGCTGTATTTGCGCCATTCCAACTTCCGCCGCCTGCCATACCCATCTGGAAAATACAATGGTATTCTGTAGAAGAGCAATAACGGTATTTCTTTTATTAGTTTCGTTTATATTTTCTGTTAAAGGTAAGTTATATGTAGGTGTTGAAATTACCTGGTAATGAGGCCACATCTGCGGCTCGCAGTAAGAGGGACCTCGACTGTTCATCCCGCATTCTAAGGGAGGCTGGAAAGAAACACTATTTTCAATATGTAATTCTAAACAAAATAATTATTATGCCTTCTATGTTATTGCTACCTTTTTTAAATAATTATTACAATTACGGCAATGATTCTGAATAGTTAAAAGAATTGAAACATACATTAAAAGAAGAATCAGAACGTATATGAATATTTAATTTATTTTATTTATTTAAACACTCTGTACACATTAATAGTACAGGCTGACTTAATGCCTAAGGGCAACACACTTTGTTTGGTAGTACAATACTGCAAACAATACCACACGAGGTAAATACCAGCGCAGATTTAAAGTTATTGCTGTTATATATTTAACACAATGATAATTTACTGAAGAACTTGCAAATGCAATACATATGCTTCAGATAGATTCGCAAGATATTAAAGCCAAATAGTATTAAGGCAATTCGGTGTTGCACCGGTGCTACTATTGGGCTTAGTCTCTAAATTTAATGTGCGAAGACTAAATAAATACTACTAACTAAATAAATTATAAGACGCATAATTTTGGACCTATATATTCTTTTTAAATAGTTCATGCCTGGATTGACTCTTCTGAATTTCAAAACAAGATACCGAATACGTCAGCCGAAAATGCTCGAACTTCAAATTTTAAGAATAATACGTCATATTTTAATACTATTATAGAGCCAAAAAGTTATCTGACCCGGTGAGAGAGTCGCTGTAATCGAATTTGGTGTTGCCATTAAAAATAGATATAGCAATAAAGTGGGTAAACTAAGATTTTTCAATCCGATCAATAGTGTCTGGAAAATGAGTGGACCAGTTTCATATGCATGTTTTTTTCCTTCACAAGATTTCTAACCAATCGCTCCCCCTTAAAGAAGTCAAAACCCTTAAAAAAGTTATCCGTATCAGTCCATACACGTCCCACTGGAGGGTACGGGCCTCCTCTGCAATCGAGAGTACGATTGAGGGTAGTTAGGCCATATCACAGGCCATATAGTCCGCCGCGCTGGCCTGGCGCTGCGGGTTGGTGGACTTACACAGGTACCATAGAAATTCTTATAAATCGCTTTGGTATGCAGGTTTCCTCGCGATGTTTTCCTTCACCGTTTTAGTGTGTGTTTATTGACTATCAATACACGCATGACTCCGAAAAGTCAGAGGGGTGCCCTGAGATTCGAACCCGCGGCCACCGTAAAATGTGGTTGTGGTCATTGGTGGTCCATTTACCAACAGGCCACCACGCACGTAATGATAAATTTTAGTTTATGATATGAACTTACATCTATTATACTAGTACGTACAAAGTTCTGTTTTCGTGGAATTTATTTTGAAAAGCTGACAACACAAACTTGTGGCGGCAGCTACACGATGATACAATTTTTCGAAGGGTATTATTGGTATCTGAAGCCGCTTTTCTTCCTACGTAAAATTTAATACCTGAAGTTTAACATTCCTAGCATCACTTTTTAAAGTTTTCGGAATTTTCACTAGTTTTAAATAATGCAGGAAAAATAAATACATTGAGTAAACAACTAATGGCCGATATGTCAGCGACTGGCAGATAGACTGACATTCCAAATGACGTATTTGTTTCCACTTTTGGCCACCGGGCCAGATAACTTTGTGGCTCTATAACAGGATGTGTAGATTGTACAACAATTTGTCCAGAAAACATAACATCCTTGATATTATGGATAACATATCTAGATTCATACATGTAGGATTTGAATGTTAAGAAGAAAGATGAGTAGAATGGAACGTTTGATGAATGACTGATATGGGACGTAGTTTGTGTGAAAGAGATGATTAATGAAAGTATTTAAGATGGAAAGAGTACGAGGATGAATGATTAAGATGTTGATGTATGCAAGGACGGAATAGAAGAGAATAGTCTGGAAGACGACGGAAGACGTAAGACGTGAAGACGTATTTTATAAAAGATTTAATATTATATTGAAGATTATCCAAAAGATCCTAGTTTGATTTGACCCGAGGCGGAACTATTCCCACATATTTTTGGGGGCTCGTCCGGGATAGTTCCGTATTTCGGGTCGAAGAAGAAGCAAGCAGAAGACGAAAGGAAAATACTACGTGAAAAATGGGTGGACGTGGTAAGGAGCGTCAACAAGACGATGAGGATGACGAATATACTACAGCTTCGTCGGGGAGAATTATTCATGATTTATTCCACGCGGAGAGCATTATCCCCAAATTTAATGGCCAGGATAAGATATCTTCTGTGGTCAGATGGGCCCAAGATATTGATGATAATGCTGAAATATTTCAATGGACACCTCTGCAGACTCTAATAGTTGCGAGAAGGGCGTTAACAGGGACAGCCAATTTATGGTTGAGGTCGGAGAAGCCTTTCAAAAGCTGGGAAGAGTTAAAAGCTGCTGTGATCAAAGAATTTCCTGATTCAATTGACGCAAAAACGATACACGAGATGATGGCTGCAAGAAAAAAAAGGAAAGATGAAAGATGTATAGATTACATGCTAATCATGAAGGAAATGGGAAAAAGAGGCAAAATGGCCGATTATGTGGCCATTAAGTATATTATTGACGGCATAGTCGACTCGGAGGTCAATAAAATGGTTTTATACGGCGCAACAACATATTCGGAGTTGAAAGAGAAGATCAAAATTTATGACACCATAAAAGAAAAGATGGCCGGGAATCATTTTCAAACCGATAAGTTCGAGAACAAGAAACGTTACAACAGTAGTAAACTCAAGTTAAGGTGCTATAGTTGTGGAGAATTCAATCATAATTCATTGCAATGTCCAAATAAAGAAAAAGGCCTAAAATGTTTTAAATGCAACGAATTTGGGCATATTTCGCCTCATTGCAAAAAAATTAATGACGTAAATGTGCGGTCGAGGACATACGAGAGACCGAGCACATCCGAGCAGAAGAAAACCATGTGTGTCACAGAAAATGATTTGAAATGTGAAGATTACAGTTGTCATGACAACGCAGTTGATGGTTGTAAACAACGTGACGATAATGAGAAGTTGGTCAATGAGAAGAATATACAAAAAGAAATGTGTTTCAAAAACGCTTGTAAGACGATTTATATTAATAAGTGCGAAGTGACCGCGTTGATAGACTCAGGCAGTGACCTTAACTTAATCAGTGACGAACTTTATGTGAATATCGGGTCTCCGGTGTGTATGAATACTGCAACAAATCTCGTCGGGTTAGGAGGCAGTATAGTGTCGACAAGCAAATTTTATACTAAAGTTTCAATAGATGGACATTATTATAAAGTAACTTTTTATGTTGTGCCTAGATATGCTATGCCATTTAGTGTTATATTAGGCCAAGAATTTCTCAAAGATGTTTTTACTGTTATCTCGAAGGGTTCAATACTGATCGCACCAAATATAGAGAATTGGATGACGAAACTCTCTTGTGTAATTAACTATGAACAGTTTGTTTTAGGTAGAATTCAAGATGAACAGATCAAGCGCGAAGTTGTTAGTTGTGTAAAGAATTACCAACCGAAGCAAATTAAAGAGTCACCAATCAAGTTACATATTGTGTTAAAAGATGATATACCGGTAGCTCAGAGACCAAGAAGAATTTCTCTGGCGGAACAACAAGTTGTTGAGAAGCAGGTAGCTGAGTGGCTTAATGATGGTATAATTCGTGTAAGTTATTCAGAATATTCGTCTCCTTTGGTTTTAATTAAGAAAAAAGATGGTGGTACAAGAATCTGTGTAGATTATAGGCCAATCAACAAGAAAATGGTTAAAGATGAGTTTCCTTTGCCTATAGTAGATGATTTAATTGATAAACTCAAGAATGCCGTTGTATTCAGTGTAATAGATTTAAAGAATGCCTTTTTTCATCTTCGTGTTAGTGAAGAAAGTATTAAATATACTGCGTTTGTTACACACAATGGCCAGTATGAATTTTTAAGAGCTCCTTTTGGTTTGTCAGTATGTCCAAAGTATTTCATGAGGTTTATAACAACTGTGTTTCAGGAACTTATAACAAAAGGAATATTAGTTATATTCATTGATGATCTACTGATACCAGCAGCTAATGAAGGCCAAGCTTTGCAACGATTGAAGGAAGTTTTATCTGTTGCATCAGAGTATGGTTTACAGATAAATTGGAAAAAAGCTCAATTATTATGCCGACGAATAGAGTATTTAGGCCATGTTGTGGAAGATGGAAAGGTGCAACCTTCACCTGAGAAAACGAATGCTGTAACCAGGTATCCCGAACCAAAAACGTTAAAGCAACTTCATAGTTTTGTTGGGTTGACTTCGTATTTTAGAAAATATATAAAAGATTTTGCATCAATTGCTAAACCGCTAACCGATTTATTGAGAAAGAATGTTAATTTTGAGTTTAGTGATGTTCATAGACACGCGTTTAATACATTGAAGAAAGCATTAGCTAGTAGTCCTGTTTTAAGAATTTATGATCCGCAATTGTTAACTGAATTACATACAGATGCCTCAGCCCTAGCATACAGTGCTATATTGCTGCAAAGAGACTGTGCAGGTGAGTTACATCCCGTGCATTACCACAGTAGAAAGACAAGTGAGGCTGAAAGAAAATATAGCAGCTACGAATTGGAAGCGCTAGCAATTATTGAAAGTGTTAAGAAATTTCGACATTATTTGTTTGGTACTAAAATGAAAACTAAAGAAGATATTGAAATTTATGAATTACTCGAGAAAGAACATAGAAGTATTTTCTTTCAAAACAGAGAAATTTTAAAAATGAAGGCGAAGGAGCAGATAGGAAGAATTCAAGAAGAAAATCGTATGAATTACGACAGGAAAAGAAAGGAAAGCCGCAAATATACTGTAGGAGATATTGTAGCTATCAAACGAACACAATTTGGTAGTGGATTAAAGATCAAACCTAAGTATTTGGGCCCATATAGGGTCACGAAGATCAAACGAAACGATCGATATGACGTACAGAAAATTGATAATATGACTGAGGGATCTCGAGTAACATCCTCTTCTGCAGATAATATGAAGTCATGGCCATTGTCTGGTAGGGCAGATGAATTAAGTGAATAGTGGTTTATTAACTGATGGGGTAGATTAGGGAATATACCTGTCGGTTGGTTGATCCTTGGCCTAATATTTTATTATGTTGCTATTGTTTATATTCTAAGTATGTAAGATGTTAGATTAATAGTTTTATTTGCCGTGTGTTTTTTTTTTGTGTACCTATTAATTTGTAATTTGGTTTAAGTTGTGTTTAAGATATGATGTGTTTACGGGAAGGTGGTTTCTAATGTTGTATGTTGTAGAAGATGATGGTTATTTTAGTTGTTTTTTATTTTGTGTATTATGTCATAATAATTAAGATCTGACTGAGGGCAGTCAGATGTCAGTATGGCCGAGATGTAGGATTTGAATGTTAAGAAGAAAGATGAGTAGAATGGAACGTTTGATGAATGACTGATATGGGACGTAGTTTGTGTGAAAGAGATGATTAATGAAAGTATTTAAGATGGAAAGAGTACGAGGATGAATGATTAAGATGTTGATGTATGCAAGGACGGAATAGAAGAGAATAGTCTGGAAGACGACGGAAGACGTAAGACGTGAAGACGTATTTTATAAAAGATTTAATATTATATTGAAGATTATCCAAAAGATCCTAGTTTGATTTGACCCGAGGCGGAACTAATCCCACATACATTATACAGGGTATATCAAGACTGCTACCGAAAACGAAGCAGGGTGGTAGTTTAAGCGACTTCAGACACAATGCAACAGAAAAAGTTGAAAAAAAAAGCGACAATTTTTTTTTTATTATTTTTTTCCTATGACCATATTTGGGTGGTAAATACATTTTTACCTAAAATAATAGTGTATACCCTTTTATTTATAAATAATCTAAGGTAAAAAGGAGTTTAAATTATTATTTTAGCAAAAACTCTGGATTTACCACCCAAAAATGACGATATTTAAAAATTCATAAAAAATTACTGTCGCGTTTCTTTGCGAAATTGTTAGTTGCATTGTGTTTGTAGTCACTAAAACTACCACCCGGCTTCGTTTTCGGTAGCAGTCTTGAGATACCCGGTATACATTCATAGAGATATATTCAGATTTCTTACGTTATAGTTTTATTAAGTTTTAATATTTGTTTTTGTTAATTTTTTTTTATACATATTATTAACTTCATTTTATAATGTACTTAATATTTACTAAAAGTAAGCTAGTCGTCTTAGTCCTGTTTAAATAAAATTATGTACAACGAATATAAATTGACCTATTTATGCGTCAGTTATCATTATTAGATTAGGACATAAGTTTTGGAATTCAATCCAGTTGTTAACTACTATGATAAAATGTTTATATTTGTGTTTAATTTTATTCTGTTTTATATAAATAAATAAATAAATACAAATCAAGCGTGAGCCGTTAGTTTCGTCAATAACTTTTAGTCTTAGTCTTAGGGTACCTACTGCCAGCCCGCTAGCATACCGGGCTAAACGGCCGATTAGAAACCTTCTGAACTCATCTGGTATATTGGTTAGCTTAATAGTTTTCTTCTCATAAAAAAAACAATGTAGAGCATCTATCGGTAAATTCTAGTACCCCTTTTTCTCGCCAGTCTTTAAATTTGTAGCATGTTGCTTGAACGTGGAATATGCGCGTGAATAGCTATGCAAGCTTTTCTATTACTCTTTTTCTCTTTCTCTCCCTTTTTTTCCCTTTATGAATGGTCACAGCCATCCAGATGGATATAAAAATCTGTAGAAAAATTATACGGGTGTAAAAAATATTATTTAAATCGTTTAATTGTCGTGAGAGATCCTAGAAGTTTTGTTAAAAGAGCTGGAGATTATGAACGTAATAAAGCCCCACTGTTTATTTATTTTGCAGTATTTTTTTCCTGTTATAGATCTACTATTTTATTTATATAATAAACTTATTTGTATTATCGAATGTTTTGTCTTAATCGCTCAAGCTGTCTTATAAGGCTGATAGTCTACCACACAGGGCTAGAATGAGTCCTTTCTCCTTAATACATGATCGTTAACAATACATTGTACGTGCATGTTTCGGTAATAATAAATGCGTAGTGGCCCGTTGGTAAACAGACCGGCCGTGGCTGCTAATATGTTCGAGGTGGTCGCGCGTTTGACGCAGAACCCTGCCTTTTCTGAGTCTTACTTGTATTGACAGTCAATCACCATTCAATATAACGGTGTAGAAAAACATCTTGAGTAAACGTGCATACCAAAGCGATTTATAAGAATTTCTATGGTATGTAAAGTCTGAAAACCCGCATTAGGCCAGCGTAATGAACTACATGACCTAACGACTATCAATCGTACTCTAGATTGTATAAGATATAATAGAATAGAGGCTCGTGCCCTCCAGTGGGAGGAATAACAGCACATACACTACAGTAACAGTACTAATACATTACTATAGTATTCATACTTCCGTGAATTGCACAAGTTTAATCATAATTCATAAACTCGCAGAGCTCAACAATTCTACGCAAAATGAATGCCACTATTAACACCATTGTACGTTTTATGATGCACGAAACGGACGACACTCATTATTAATACTGTTGAAAGAGAAACAAATCCTCCCGAAGTTGAAGTCATTAGAATGAAAATAATAATAAAAAATAATAAATTATGCTCAATTTCATACTACTGTTCATTATATTTTGGCAAGTTATAAAGGAATTATCTATATTATAATAAGTTTAAATAAAACATTACAATTTAAGTAATTATTATCCGGACACATCATGTCGCGGGAATGTAAACAATGAATTCAAGAGTGAAACAAAGGCGTGATTTTCTTTAATATAACATAAGTTTAATGAATAAAGAGCAACAATGTAAGCTCGTAATGTCGCCACAGTAAATATTAATTATCAAACAGGACAATAAAACTGCAATTTCAGGGAACACAAAAATAAATATACCCAACGAAATGCTGTTGACAAATACAGACAAGTGTTCATGTCGAGACAAAAAATAAAAAAACCAGAAGAGCTGCCTAAAATGTGAGTGAGGTAAGGACGAACAATTAACACGAGTGATAATGTTTGTTGTAGTGGGTGCTGGTGCTTGACGCGGCGCGGCAGGGGGCGCTGGCGATGGCGTTGCCGCCGCGATCGATCTCTTGCACCGAGCACCGTGCACCGAGCCGCTGCACCAAGCCCATTCCTCATCACTACTCAACATACACAGTCGATCTCTTTTTTATTTTTTGCAATAAAATATATTTTCGTCTATTTGCTCCTTTTATTTTGGCTAAGTTATTCAACTAGTAAATAAGAGATAAACATTCGTACATTTTTATTGAAATGTTATTTTATTTAAAGATAAAGCCTACGCAATACTAACACATAATTAAAGGATAAAATAATTT
Source organism: Hyles euphorbiae (assembly GCA_023078785.2). Lineage (NCBI taxonomy): Eukaryota > Metazoa > Arthropoda > Insecta > Lepidoptera > Sphingidae > Hyles > Hyles euphorbiae. Next base: position 17,596,534 of record CM041050.1, read on the forward strand.
CAGAATTTAACGCTACTCATAGCCGACTGTTTAGGCTACGACAGTGCTACGACGGCTACGCGCTACGACCGCCGCTGTAGCTGATGATATTATTTACGAATAATTATTAATCCCCAACTTCCTAAATGTTACTTAGATAGATCGCAAGCAATAAATAAATAAATATATGTATCCGGTGACCGGTTGTTCCGTTTAACTACTAATCAAATCTGTCGAAATGGAATAATTTGTTGCAAGTTAGTAATGATTTGCAAGGAATTATTAATGAAATTCTTTCGTTATCAAAGTCTATTATTATATAGACTGTTATTAACGTGTATATTCATAAATATAAGTAATAAAAGATTTCCCCTAGTGTTGACCTTCTGGAAGTATTCATAAGTAAGAAAAGTTATAAGCGATCAAACAAGTTTTTATGAATGGAAGTTGCAGAATTCGCGCCGCTGAACGTTTAGATACTCGAGACGAGACGTGCAATGCAGCGCAGGTGGACTTTGAGGAGTGACAAGAAGTACTTGTGTGTGTTAGCGATACATAGAATAGTGAGGGGAAATTTGCAGAGGCTAACTATCGAGCGGCAAGCGACGAGCGAGGAGCGCGCGGCGCGAACCACGTGACTTATCGATCAGCGCGGCGCCCACGACACTCGGAAAAATCAACCGCTGACAGCTTTCATAGGCCACCTCCACCTCTCGGCTCACGAGCCCGCCGCCCCCCGCCGTCCGCCGTCGCACCCCGCGCCCACCCCGCCGGCGCCCCGCACCCCCGCACACCTCGCCGCGACGCCCTCCCCGCCCTCATTAGCGCCTTTGTGACGCTCACTTGTCTCGTAACATGACGCCGTAATGATACCACTTTCGACTTGATTATTCGTTAACATTCAACATACTAACATATCTCATTTGTGCCTAATACACCTCACACAAGGAGCAACATTCATATCCTTATAAATCTAAAATATAATTTCTTCCCCACATGCCACGATATAAAAATATCAACGAATCTCAAAGTCCCAATAAAAGTTTATTGAACTTAATGAAGCTTTTACAATGTTTACATCACGCGTCCACGTTTGTTATAAATTTAAACATCATTAAAAGTTGATACTCATTTGAAATGAACAGCTGATGGTTTATACAAAAACTTTAGGAATTTGAATACTTTCAAGGTCAAAGGAATGTATACCCTACACAGTGGACATAGAGACCACAACACACGTTCAGGAGCCACATTAAATGCGAGTGAGAATTCAACTGTCCTCTGACAGTGACCTACATAATTTAAACTGATCGTTTCGATTCGCGATGACCTTACTTATTAGGAATGTGGAGATGAATAAATTACAATCGAATAAACAACGGTTCCGCCCTGCAATCTGCCGTCGGGATTTGTAGCTAGCAACTGATTCCTTCCCTTTGATTAAGATTGGGATGACATTACATAATTAGTTTAACACACATATATTTCTTTAACGCATTTTTACCAATGAGGCCATACCAAAATATCAATCGTACTGTCGATTGTAGAGGAAGCCCGTGCCCTGCAGTAAGAAGCATATGGGCTGATACAATTTAAAGAGATGAGATTTAAAATAAAGAAAGATTGTTTCATAAATAAATAAATATCATAAAATATCTAGGCAAGGGAAGCGAAAAATAGTTAAGCGTAAATGAATAGTAAAAAAACACTGTTTAGCGAAAAACCGCACTTAAACGTAAAAAAAAAGATATGGTTAATGAATTGTTAATGATAGATTAGAAAAAAGCTTATAATAAATTTATGTTATGGTTAAAAGGCTGATGATTATTATTTTAGCAAGCAGTAAATAGAAATGGCTATCATATCCAAGAAAGGCGCGCAAATTACTATTAAAACAAATAATCAAAAAATCCTAAAGGTCTTTAGGTTATTGTATTGTCATTGGGCCTTGATTATTGTGCTAAATCTCAAATCAATCCAACTTGAAGTGTGTGAAGTGTTGGAAAATCGACTTCAAAAATACCGTTACATTCACACATACAGGCAAAGCTATCTAGTTCAAATCCTTTCAACAATTATTTATTCCACCTCTTAGTCCCGCGCCTCTAATACCATTACCCGCTATTTCCTCTAATGGCGGTTAGTTTGAAGCTTACTGCGAGACTTTTAATAAAAACCTTAAAAATACCATTTGGAATGTCATACTATACACAAATTACGAACTTAAATTATCAAGGATATGAAAAATAAAATATAATTATATATGGATATATTTTTTGGACACATTCGCTTTTTATTAGTATATAAAAAATATAATTTTTGCCGTATTTTTTTCATCAGAGTAAAGAGACCAATCGAAAATTTAAAACACGTTACGTGGCATGTCATAACTAGATTCCTGGCTAAATCAGTTACAGAGCACGAAGCGCGCCGGACGAGCGGGAAAGTTATAACTTTCACTCACATTTCAAAATTCAATATTATGCTCTAAAGTTTTAACAGTTTTACAATGGGTTACATAAAAAAAATAGTATTTACTATTAAGTATGCAAAGAATTTGGATTATGGTATTTATTGTCTTCAAGTATAAAGTTGCATCGACTGCCTCAGTGGCGTAGTTTTACTAGGTTATGATTACAAAGCTGAAGTCTCGGGTTCGAATCCCGGGTGGGCAAAGTGATATTAGATTTTTCTATTCATTATCAGCCCAGAGTCAGTATAGGCTCGCCACCTATTACATCGTGGGACGGAACATACAAGGCGAAAAGTGGCGGTCCTGGCACCTCTGCCTACCCCTTCTGGGAAAAAGGCGTGAGTTTATGTATGTATGTATGTATGTATATATGTAAGTATAAAGTTCTTTATGACATCCTACATTGTTGAATTTGTCAGACGCCGACTATGAAATAAGAGGCTATGTTTCCGATCCCCCCACAGAGACCAGTTTCTGTGTAATACTTATTTGTCTCGAGTCTTGGTATTTGTAAAACTAAAAATATCTCTTAGTTTCCGATTACCACTACATCATATTTATTTTATTGTGGGGTCAGGATTATGCTTATTATAAGTAAGTTATTTATTATAATTGAATTGGTGGCGCAGTGTACTACGGTATGATTGCAAAGCTGAGGTCTCGGCTTCGAATAAAGAGTCAGGCAAAGTGTTATTGGATTTTTCTATTCACTATTAGCCCGGCGTCAAAAATTTGTTCCTGTGGCGATAGGCTCATCACATCGTGAGAATACACAAGATTAAATGTGGGTGCCCTGGTAGCATTTAACCCTTCCGGGAAAAAAACATGAATTATATCGAAATTTTCAATCGAAACGATAAATACGATAAATTAATGCTTGTTACGTTACATTGGACTTACTTAGGTCATTAGTTAATTAAGGTAGTCATTTTAGCAACTATGTGATGTACGTAATTAAATGACAGCAACTAGAGGTGAAGGGCGCTATTACTCAGGGGTGGCATGTAACATTTACACGAATGATATCTACAAGTCACAACCCGTAATTAGAATTTACAATGTAGTTTTACTCAAGAGATAGGCGGTGTTTCCGCCTAAGATGATATGGGTTCTCAAAAAAATTAATAAAATTGAGTTTACACTCAAGTATTTGCGTGGTATACAAAAGGTTTATTATTCTACTAATTTAACTAGGCAAGCATGATGATCTAATGGCTAAGACTTCTGAATGATAGATGAAAACTATGGCTAGCAAACGAGACCTAGTCTGTACCATTGACGACGAAGGAAAGTGGGGCATATTTGTACTGACATATTCAATATGTAAGGATGTTCGATATATATGAACAATGGAACAATGCAAAATTGATCCGGAAGAGCCCTTGAACTAGTTGCATTAAAATTTCATCCTGACTGAATCGGTTGAAGCGACAGCCAAGTTTCCCGGGAAGCTGTAACCCTCGAAGCTCTGACAAATCGAAAAAAGATCAATGTCGCTTAGGGGTGCAAGTGTGATATCGACCCTCTTGAAATCAGGACGTCAACTACCCGTCTCAGATTTAAAATGAAAGTCCGTGAAATGCTATAAATCGTATAATAATATACGTAATAACATTTGTAATTACTTGTATAAGTATTCGTACACCTACTTCTGCTCATCTCTGCATCACCTAAAGGTCGACTAGGAGAAATATTTACTGGTGGTAGGTATCTCATATGTGAGAGGCTGTCTGGGTGGGTACCACCGCAATGTCTATTTCTCCCGTTAAACAGCTGTTTAAATTCACTGTTGTGTTTCGGATTGAAGGACATTGTAGCCAGAGTAGTTACTCTCCAGTAGTTACTGGACATATTGAGACTTAACATCTTGTGTCTCAAGATGGCGAGCGCAGTGGAATGCCAAGCATTGCTTTGTAATTGAAGGTGTTGTTTGGTTTTGCTATTGTTAATGAGCAGTCGCATCGCTTAGCATCAGGTGAACTTACAATAAAAAAAATAACACAGGTCTTAAGTCCACTTTGTAATACAATAGTCTATGAAGCTTAATAAAAAAAATGAAAAAAACCGCTTAATTAAATAACGTTATAGAAGTACAATCATTTTAATATAGGAAGAATCATAATAGGTTATATAATTGATAGTAAATCAATATCGACATATGTTTATAATTAATAATAAAATTCAGTAAAATATAATATTTAACTTTATACATATGTATTAGGCATTTAGAATGTGGTATGCTGATCCTTATATCAACTCTTGGGTAGTAAATTTAATTTAATTACACATAAAATGACTGCAAAGAAAATTTGCATTGCAAATGTTTGCAAAGGCCATTTCAATTCATTTCATAAATTTCCTAGAGATTTAGTCCCCAAATCCTCGGAATCAAATTGACTGGCAGTGTCAGGGGGCTAACCTTTCAAATTACTTAAATGTCCTAAAAAAATTATGAATATAATATCCAAGTAAAGTACAAGTGCGTGGTGGCCTGTTGGTAACGGACCAGACGCGGCTGCCAACATGTTCACGGTGGTCGCGGGTTCAAATCCCAGGGCACACCTCTGACTTTTCGGAGTCATGTGTGTATTGATAGTCAATCACCACGCACTAAAACGGTGAAGGAAAACATCGTGAGGAAACCTGCATACCATAGCGATTCATAAGAATTTATATGGTATGTAAGTCCGCCAACCCGCACTAGGCCAGCGTGGTGGACTATATGGCCTAACCACTCTCAATCGTACTCTCGATTGTAGAGTAGGCCCGTGCCCTGCAGTGGGACGTATATGGGCTGATACAGATCCAAGTAAATATTATAATAGGTTTTTAAGGGTCATATCCACATTGTAATATACATACTTTTATTAATAAAAGAAACAACTTTAAAAAAATTACAATAATTGTCAAAAACGGTTCAACATGACTGTATTTTAGCGTTTGGTGAACCTACGATAACCTTAGATTCGGAACAACGAGGGAATTAAATCTTACATTTGTATTTCGGGCCGCATAAATGATACCATGCGTTTACTTACAGAGCAAATCTTGTGCTACGATTTTCTATTTGAATACATATGAATGAGAACAATCAAGGCTAACAGATTCAGTTTCTTGAAGTATCGAAAAAAAAAATTCTGAGGAAATAAGATATTTCACTGAAATTGTAAAATGAAAATGGGCTCTACCTACTGAATTACGAACCCTACCTTCGATAATACTTCATTTACGTCGATCATGACAATAAATTATATTATATTGGTCTAGTGGGAGCGCGCATGGGCTGTGGAGGTCATAATAGACGAATTCCATCACAGGCGAATATTTATAAATTATGTGTCGTTGAACTCTTCTTTAAAAAGTGTACTCGTAACAAGACTTCTCTAACGTTCTACGCTTTTGTGTAATTCATTGGCTATTCTATTCAACTGGAATAATTACTATTGCATCCGAGCAAAATTTAATCGTAGTAAGTAAACTAAATCACCTTTAAGAAGAAGACTTTACAACTTCAACTCTTTTGTGCAATTAGTTGCAGTCTACTCGATCGGTTACAAGTTGGGTTGTTTGTAGGTGAAGTAAGGTAATAAATAGTATTTATTATGAAGTAATGTACTCACAGTAGGCGGAAGCGGCAGATGGTGCGCGGGGTTTAGCGCGCGCTGTTCCCGCCGGGCCAGCGCGCGCCGCACTCGCGCCTCCTTCGACGCGTACACGCCGTAATCTGACCACAAGCATATTGTTAATGTTGTGTGATCAATTTCATGCATTAAACTAGAAGCAATATAAAAATAAGTATATGAAACTTGTTTAAAAAAGTGTCATGAAATCAATCTTCAGAGCGTTGATATAGCACGACATTAAATTTAACTAAATCAATGTCAATGTATGGATTGTTAAACTTCAAGTCAACACTTTTTTATGACATAACTTGTTGCACTACATAAAATTTAACTAAGTACATGCAGTATTGCTAATCTGTAAGTCAGCACTTTTGATGAAATTTATGTTAAAGAACTAATTTTATACTACTAATTTCGTAATTCAAATTTGAGACATGTTATGTATACATATGTGCCTTTAAACTACAACCATGGCTATGACCCAAATGAAAATTCACTAAAATAATTAAATAACATGTCACACCATTGTCATACTAAACTCTAAAACTAATATTTTCGTATATACTGAATGAAAACTGAAGGAAAATATTGAGTCATATCGAAAACTATGTAATAATAAGTATACTGTTGCTATGCTGATAATTATTTAGTGTTAATTACTGCTGACCCAAGATCCAGCAAACTGCATATGGTTTCACTCAATGTAAGACTGACTGACTTTTATATTCCTAAGAGGTCAATGCTATACGTGTTGAGTGTATCTATTCATTCAAATGAAATGAATTGAAATTCATTCATTATAATTAATTATTTAGTTAACTACAGCCTCCGTAGCGCAGTCGGTGTAGAAACCGACTATGGAACGAGAAACAACAGATTTGGGATCTATAAACAATTGTTTTAATTCTCGGTGTGGTAATTTCAAAAAGTCGCCTTAACTTTTTGAGGCCCTTGTGAAATAAGTTCAATTTTATATGTTATTCATAAGTTTCAGCGACGACGTTGATTTGACAACTGCTGTGATTTGAGAGGCCGCGGGTTCGATCCCGCGTCGAGACAAATGCTTGTGTGATCTACGGGTATTTGTTTCGGATCTCGATGTTTGTGAGACCGAAAAGTGTCTCATAAATACCGATAATCGGGACACAAGATTCGAACCTTGTGTGGAGTCAGGATTATATACGCGGCTTTTGGATGTATTTATTGATTTTATAGCAAGTAAAAATTATGAATGAATATAACTATAAAGCTGCCAAATCACTAAGAATCGAAGAAATCACTGATATTCGCAGCACAATCGCTTTGTCTCTTTCTAAATGAAAATATTAGTTCAGCGTAGTCCGTTCTCTATTGCCAAAATCGTCATTTTGTTACCTATTATGAAAACTAATTTTGGAACCAATAAATATAATAAGAATTTTAATCGTATTTTAAATAATTATATCAAATATTCCCAATCTTTAAGTGATGTTTTAAATTCTATCATAAATGTTGTATAAAAGCGGACATAATGCCCTAGGCATTCTCTGCCAGTCTACTTTTGGGTGAACACTAAAGAAGTAAAAAAAGTGGACTTATTGATGTACTAACTTTCTATAAAGTTTAATGAACTGTTATTATCCCCACAGTTAAACATTTGAATGTTAAGAGCATAGTTTATAGAAATATAATACAAAATTCTTTGATACCATAATTCTGTGACAAGTTTTCAAGGTTTGAATCTCAACAATAAAATTACCCACGCCATAAGTAATTAATGAACAAAGTTTAATTAATTAAATTAGAAGGTATATGCCCCAAAAATAAAATGTCAAACTTTCGGAGCATTTATTTATACCCAGAAAAACACCCTCCATTCTTGATGTCATTTGGAAAAATTAAAATACAAATTGTCACTGGACAGAGTTAAATTGAGTGAAAAAAAATATTTGCATATTCATTAATCATTGAGCGGACTTGGATTGTTTAATGTGCAATCCGAGGCGTAAAAGTAAACAAAACAAGAGCCGGCGTTGGAGCTGCAGCGCTGGGGACGATCGCTGGAGAAGCTGTTGGACATAAGGAAGCTACATACTATATGCTCAGTGCTCAATGTCCTGGTCGCATATAGCACCTCGCACGTCGCATATCGCGGCGCGTGTACCAAGTTTGCAGTGAATCGCGACGCGGGCGTTAGTACCCCGGTCAATATGTAGAGTGGCTGTGCTGTGCAGGCGATCAATCGCGCTGCGGTGCGGGACGTGCGGGGGGCAGGGCGGTGAAGGCGCGGGGGCCGGGCGGCGGCGCTAGCCTGCGAGGTGCGGTGCGGGGCGACGGCGCGCGGGGCGGCAGGAGGAGGGGGGTGACCACCTGTAGCGCACCCCCGCCGCCCCACCGCCGCCCCCGCGCCGCCTCTGACATCGACACGTGACGTCGACACCGAGAAATCCGCCCAAACGTAAACATTAATTCTTACTTCATTCTTCATTGTTCAGAATGTCGGCTCGCGCCACGCGCGTGGATTCCGATCTCTCTGTATTGGTAAACAAATTTGAGGTGGACGCGCGCCGGATCCACTGCCGCTGTATTATGATAACTGAACCGAGTACTACGTACTTGCACGCGGGGAACTTGTACGATGTTTGTAATTAAATTATCTTCAAGGAATTAGTAACGGTGTAACGAATATGGGTGTCTGCTCTTTATGTTATGCAATCAAGTATGTTTTAAAGGACATTATGTAGAAAAAAAGCTGCAATAATAAAAGGGCTACAAATTACTGTATATTTCATAAATAACATACTGAAAACCTCTGAAAACAATGACATCAATCGGAACCAGACAGAGACCATACAAATATATATTAAAGTTACCAATATATAACTAATTTGTAGATTATTACCGGTATTTATACCGGTATTTCGTTTTTATGTTTGATTAGAATACCATAGTTTGTTGATATCATCAAGTATTAGGTACTACGGTCAGCAAATTAAATCTTAACTGATTCTTCAACAATCAGTGTAATAAAGTCTCTAAGATCAATTTCACAATTCGTAGATTACTTATATGAACATGATAATTATGTTGAAAGGAAAGATGTTTTCGTTTGTTTTGCACATGGAACTTATGTGATATGTGCATATTAAATGTTCACATAATCATCAAGATTGATGTGATGTTGTGTGTGTGTGTGTTGGGGCAGCGGTGTATACCCACCCGGCGGCACGACATGCTCGGGGTGGTGCACGTGGTGTCCAGGATAGTCGTAGCGGTAGTAGCGCGCGTAAGGCTCGTGCGCGAGCGGCGCGAGCGGCGCAAGCGGCGCGTAGTAGCCGGTGGCGTAGGGCGCGTAGGGCAGCGGCGCGTAGCCGTAGTTGTCCCAAGCGGCCGCGCCTGCTGCGCCGCCGGCGTACTGGCCGTGGCCGTGCCCGTGCGCGCGGTACTCGCCGTAGTTGCAGCAATCCATCACCGTGCGCGCCCTACGCGCCCGCCAGCGCGCTCGCCGCCGCCGCCGCCGACCATGCTGGCCGCGCGCGCCACCCGCCCCGCCACACCACCATGCTGCACTCCTGGACCGCTGCCTCTACAGCTTGACCCTCCGCCGCTTCAACGACATGCCTGCTTCACTTTATCTATGACCATCGTTGGTACACCGCCGTACAGTTTATGAGCAGTTCTTTGACTTTAAACGACAGAAAAAGTTCAATATGTCAAAATGTACTCGTATAGTTTCCTCGGAAAATAGTTTCGAATACTTCGAAGCGGCCGGCAACTCGCGTGCAGATCGAGCGCAGTTACGCGGCGGGTGTCGTACGCCGGTGCGACGTTAGCTAGCGAAAAGAGGTCGTTCGAGTTTGTCAGCGGCGGCGAGAGATTCGACAGAGGAGGGCGGCAGCGGGGTGCGGGCTGCGGGGGAGGCGCGACGCCCGCTCGCCGGCGGCTCGGCGCGGCTCGGCGCAGCGCGGCGCTCGACGGACGCCGACTGAAGGCGTCGCGGAATCGATACGCCGCCGCCGCCCGCGGCCGCCACCCGCCGCCGCCGCCCGCACTACCTGCCTCGTGCCTGCGCCCGTATTGCGCGCGAACTTTGTCTTCCCCGACGGAATTTTATATTTAGAACCATGGTGAAACGATTAATCGATATTTTGCACTATTAATTAGCACTTAATGTCACTTTCACTCTTGTGACCATTATGATGACATACGCGTTGCGTATTGTTTTGACCGAGTTGCATGAGACGGCGATAAAGTTTGAAATTTTTTTAGTCTGCATAATTTCGGATGTAGCGCTCTTTCGATGATTGCGACTGACCCGCGAGCTGAAAAGCCCGATATTTACTGACTTTTATGATGGAGTTGAAACTTTTATCGCTCATTTAACAATTGCTCGGTACATAAATTCGCGCCTGTTACCAGGTGGTAGATACTTGCAAAGTTTTATCGAATTGCGCGTAGGCGGCAGTGACCCACATCGACGGTAGACGTGCGGCGCATCACCCGCGCCCTTCGTCCTTCTACCCACTACCACTATGTAAAGTTTATCGAATTTCAAAATTATTGTAATGCACTCAAACTGCGTCCACGATACTCTAACTTCCAGTAACATTTGAACTTTTTACTAAGAGTCCCTGAACTAAACAAAACAAAATATATTGATAACTGATAACCGTGCATATCATGAAAATAACGACCGCTTCATTTTCATAAACAAAAACAGATTTACACAAAATCTCTCAAACATTGTAATGTTACCTACATTTTTAATTTTACAGTGGCGAATATAATTGTTATCATTAGGAAACAACTCTACCACCACTTACAACTATTCAGAACAAAACAAGTAAAAATACTAACATGAAATACCAAGAATTTCCAATAAAATACGCTAGTTCTGACAATGTTTATTACATTAAGTAAAATAGAAAGATATATCGTTTTTTATATTTTTAATTTAAACATACCTCATAAAATTGGTTTAGAGTAGTTGCGATTTAATTGAGTCCATTTTTTTAGTTCAGCATCTGAAAATTCTATTGAAAGTCATAATTATGTTTATTAAGACAGTTGTATTTTTGAATCTTCCAACGATTTACAACGATAAAATAAATAAATTCACGTAGTAGCCACATGATAACCCATAGTAAGACACATACATATTACACACATATCTCTTTCTGATTCTTTAGTAATTTATCAGTGTGGTGGTTATTGAAGTAACGAGGAATTTATCTGACCTCAACACCCAGACTCAAATCAAATATTTGTTCCTCACATAACCGTTTGTCTCGGTGCGGGGATCGATCTCGTGGCCTCGCATTTCACAGCCACTTTCTCGCCCACTGCGCCACGAAGCTTGTCAAAATGAAATGAAACTAATTTATTGCTGAATTTTCCGATTTCATTGCATTGCTTTGTACAAGTATGTAGAGTTATTTATGTTTTACTACTCTTCTGCTATATCTATACCTTCAATGTACAGTTAAATTTGTTCAGCAAGAATGGCGAAGCAACTCACTCGCCTGATTTTAGACTTCATGCATGCGCATACACAAAAACACCATTCAGAAATACTTGTTAAGCACTGCATTTTGATTTGTTTGAGTTGTGACACTGTTTAAGTTAGATCTGCGTTACTAGTGCTCTTATATGTTTCAAGTGGCCTGCCTTTACTATTTCATTAAATAAAATCATCAATCAAATCAAAGAATTTTTGCATATTGGCTTTTTGCTCTATTAATGTTAACGGAAAAGTATGTCGCTCATTGTATACAATTCATAGGAAATGTGTACAATTCCTATAATAGATAGGAAATATCCGATTATGTTCTTGAACAGGGACCGAAACCCATTCCACATTACGGTACCGGTATCGACGAATTTCGGTTACCTTTAAGATTTCGGTAACCGCTATGACGCAATATAAAGGTTACCCTTATATACGGTAACCGTTTTAATACCGGTAACCTAAAAAGACCTTGAATGCAAAAGAAAACGCGTTGTTGTTGCATAACAAATAAACACCATACTTGTCGTGTTGTTTACAAAATATCGCTGGATTCGGTTCATTTTTTTTTGTGTGTAATTCTGTTGAAAAAATAATGAAATGAGTAAAGATAAGTGTGTGTTATAGTGCCATAATATTAAGTGAAGACACACGGCGGTATAACCACACGCAGGCACTGCCCGCGCTTTGAGTTATGAGGAACGGCGCATGAAACATAGAGGTAACCCTTATTTCGGTTACCGGTATGATACCGGTTAAATTCTAGGAATCTCATAAAATTGGCGCATAGGGGTTACCTTTAAAAATACCGGTATTTTTTTCGGTTGATACCAAAAAGTACCGGTAATTCCGTTACCGGTTTCGGTCCCTGTTCTTGAATAACTACTTTTCAAATCTGATCAATATTTTATACATTTCCTTATATTTATTTATTACTATTTATGGACCTCAAACAAAGGTAATAAATAATAACGATGAAATTCACAATTAATAAGTTTAATGTAGCTGAGCGCACCTTTAATTACAAATCAAAACATTCGTATTAAAATTACTGACAACAGTCCAATAATATGCTCGGAAATATGGACATTTCCTAGTAATTGTGTTAGGTCTCATACATTTCTGATAACTTAAAAATACCTATTATAATGTTTATTCGCTCTATATCACCTATATCCGTGGTTCCTAACCTTTTTAGGTCCGTTACCCCTATGATCTAAGGGGCACAAAACCAATAATTAATAATGTCTAAATAATAATTAATAATAACTAAAAATAAAATAACGTAGGAGTGATTTTACAATTATCAGTTAAAAGTTTTAGGCATACATTGGTATGATGAATACTTGTGTTTGGGTGTTATTTATCTTGCTTGTATGTATTTATCTATGTATGTATGCATATATGCCATCTGCCCGAAATCCATACCAAAAGTAGTAAGTAAGGCCCAAAGCAATGTGTTTTAGAATTGTCTATTTGTATGAGACCATGGAGGTACCTGACACCCTGGATTATCTCTTAAGCTAATTTTTATCCCGAAAAATGTAGTATTGATGTGGAAACAGCAAGGAATTCTTTATTTGCTACCTTTCCAAACTCAAAGGTTGGGATTCGACATGTCATTGGTCATGGGACAGAAATCGACAATACGGGACAAGATATAACGGTACGGGAAAGACGAAGCAGTATAGACGACGGCAGTTACATTGTTATTTTTTTTGTATTTCAATGTTTGGCGATAAGAGCATGCCATTCGCCTGATGGTAAGTGATACGAACGCTCATCAACAGTAGCAAAACCTCAGAACAATGAATATCATAGAAGGAACGCTATTGACAAAAATCCAATATCACTTTGCCCGAACCCGGATTCGATCCCGAGACAACTGTTTTTGTAAAATACTCAAATAATATAATATTTGTAATATGTGTTATTAATGTTACTTGTTCAACAAACACGTTAACGGTGAAGTATAACATCGTGAGATAACGCACAATCTTGAAAGAATAACATGAATGAAAAGAAAATACCTAAAGGTTCTCTCGATAATTCCTCTGTGCGGGAAGCCCATAACCCTGCACAAAACCTGCATGGGGATTATCATCCGCATAATTATCAACCGTATAGGAAACTTGTCTAAAAATGAGTGCTATTTAGGCTATTATTTTATTTAAATACTAAACTAAATATATCGTTATGGAGCCACACTAGGACTGCAGTAAAATCTGTCCGGCTCGACCGGAGTGAAACCACTGTCTCAAAGAAAACCGGCGACGCAATGTTACTGCGTTTAGTCGGTGAGTGAGTATAATTTGCTCGAGGTAAGATATATGCACCCGCGCGGTCAGCAGCGACAATTACAGCGCAAGTCAGTCGTGTTACGGGATCCGCGCGATTTGGATTAGACATTAATTAGACATCAAACCCATTGTCTCTTGTTCTACAGCATGCTCCCGCCACACCAATGTGCGCAGAGGCTGCCGAACGACATTATGAATCAACCGCTAACCAATGTTAACCTCCCTTTATCTGTATCAGCATGCGTCCATCTGCACTGCACGGCCCTCCTCTTCAATACCGAGAACGATTAAAAGTAGTTAGTCCATACAGCAAGATAATAATTATTCGCGCGTTTCTCTAACACTGTTTTAAATAATATGACTCTACCACAGACTACTGTTTAATTTCAACATTAAGATAAAAAAAAAATATTTATACTTCTTGTTATCCTCACATTTAATTATCTGATTACCTATCCCTCTCAAATACAGAAAAACAATTTTGCGTAGCTTGATGCATTTTTTTTACTGGAATAAAAAATGAATATGCCAAATATTAAGTAACAGAATTAAACTATTTTATTGTGTATAATTGTTGCCAATATTATACCTGTAAGTGATTCCTACAAAATTGGGCAATGTGCGCCGCCTTTCTTAAGGTATTATTAGGAATATCGCAAAATACTTGAATTTTGAGGCATTAAAGCGTCCGTCGCGCATTGATTATACTTACATGTAGTAGTGCTTATTATGTGCTTATAGTAGGAGTGTTTATTACTACATTTTATTTTACTTTAACCTATGAGTGATATACTTAAATAATAATGCAATGTGTAGTTAAAACAAAAAAATGGTAACCATAGCTACTATTTATTCTGCTCTTACATTTCATTGTTAGTTTTACTTACAAGACCTTAATAAGCAATATCTTATCCAGGAATTGGATAATAAAAAGCATCTTTAAAACATTTACAGTTTGCTAAAAAAACATGTAAGTATATTTGAAGTGTATGATGCTGCATAACTCCCGGTCGTTAAACTATTGTTGCGGGTTTTCTCACGCACCCGGGATTTATAAACAAAAATGTTTCATAACCTTTTATTTGAGCTGCATATTTAGCTGTAAACCTATTTTTCTTCCCAAATAAGCCGATTGTGAAGCTATCTTGATAGTAGGCGTTCTCGAAAACGTAAAATAATTTAATTATAAAGGTCCATAGTTCGCCATACGAACAACATACGTCCGAAGATATAGAATGAGAAGAAAATGTGTATAAGTACTTACATTGGTATCTACGTATTTTTCAAAAATCACACATAATAAAATAAATTAAATCATACGGGAGCACTTATTGCAGCATTGTCTTTTGGAATAATATATATTATTACAAATTTCTCGTTGAGATTTCAAAACATCAGCAAAATGCAATTTAAGTGAGAATATATATTACAATGAATATCAGTATTAAAATATGCAGTTATAAATTGAATGTAAATATTTGTAACCAGTAGCTACACAAAAGGATCGGCTATTAATATTTGTCACGTTAAATGAATGGGTTCATGTGTAAAACTATTGAATTTCTGATGGCACGCGAATCCACGAAGGCGAGTGCTTTATCACGAAGGCGGGTAATGTTGACGTCTGTAAATGTCGATAAGTATGTTCTAATGTACGTTATGTAGTGGGTAGAGAAGCCAGGCGCGGGTTATCATGCAGATTGCGGCGAATCAATAGGGGCGCCTCGGCCACTGACGGCGGATGACGATCAATATCGTCCCAGTGGAGCTGTCTCCGCATTAAGGGGCTTCCTCGAACGCCCTTACACCTACCCGCAATCTATCTACACTCTGTACCTAAGTTTTACGTCGCGGTGCAACTGACTCTACCTATTGTTATTATGCTGTTGTCTCACCGTAAAATGCAAAATATTATGAAAAAATAAATATACTGACTATATTGACTTGTTATTACTTATTATTGCTCCAAATATTTAAATCGAAGTGCAGCAAATCTCGATATACTTTCAATTAAGTATATCAATGTTTAATGTTTTAAAATATATACGTTGTAAAATATCCGTACTGTACCTAGATTTTTTTGTCGTTTGAATGCACAGCATCTTAGACTTTTAAATTTCTGCGAATTGTCTGGAATCAATGACGATACATTTAACTTGAAGTCGCCAAGGCCTTACAAAGTAGGCAGTTAAATGCTTACGCCGAGACGGCATTCAGACAGTCTATTATTCAGATGGGACTTCGCTGTTCGGATGAGTTCACAACAGTTCCAAGAAATTGGCGCACACAATGAAGCCAAACATGATAATTACGCTTGTTTATTTTTATTCAAAAAATAGTAATTACACTTGCCTATTGAATACGAAGTTCTTTTAATTCTGTACTCTTTATTACATACATACATTGTTCCCAGAAGGGGTAGGCAGAGGTGCCAGGGCACCCACATTTCGCCTTTTATGTTCCGTCCCACAATGTGATAGGTGGCGAGCCTATCGCCATATCGGGCACAAATTCCTGACTCTGGGCTGATACTGAATAGAAAAATCCAATATCACTTAGCCCAACCCGGGATTCGAACCCGAGACCTCAGAGTTAAGTACCCCGACATCTGACTTTTGAAAGTGTACCTAAAACAAATTAATTAGATAAGTTCCGAAATATTTATAACTTATGTATATCGAAATGTCAGACTCCGCCTGCAAGGTGGACGGACGACTTTGCTGTAGTTGCAGGAAGTTGGTGGATGCAGGCCGCTTCCAACAGGTCGTTGTGGAGACCCTTGGGTGAGGCTTATATTCAGCAGTGGTCTTCCTGTGGCTGAGATAATAATGACGATAATGATATCGACACTGCAGATTTTTTTACTGACTTAAAACTTGACTTAACTTAAAAAAGTTCTAAATTCGTTAGAATGTTTTTTGTGCTTACACCATTTACTCGAAGACGCACGACATGTTTTTTTTATTTTTTGTTTTTAATTGTATACCATACACTTGGTCCCATAAAAAATGGTGAAGTCCTGATAACTACCTTCGCCTTTGGACCTAGACAGCAGAACTCTTCAAAATATCGGAGGATTCCAATGGATTCTTTTTGCAATAGGTTCAGTATAACTATAGTGAGGTGGAGAAGTAGTGGGGGTGGGAAGGGAGGGTGAGAAAATATATATTGATATAAATACTCAATATTTTCAGCAGCTTTTACCCGATTTCATTTCATCGGAAAAAATATATTGTTAACAGAATATTGTTTTCCTTGTGTGACCCTCTCAAACGTAGTAACAAATAACTTTTTTTCTTATTTAAAAATTAACTTCTAAATAAAAAAAATACTTTTTTCAATGTGTAATAAAGCAATTACTATGATTACTTAAATATTTTTAGAATTGATGTTAAGTTTATGAATAATATATAAATATTATTACAATATAGTATTTCGCAAATTAATAAAACTTCTGATGAATAAATGTCTAAATAAAAAAAATACTTTTTTCAATGTGTAATAAAGCAATTACTATGATTACTTAAATATTTTTAGAATTGATGTTAAGTTTATGAATAATATATAAATATTATTACAATATAGTATTTCGCAAATTAATAAAACTTCTGATGAATAAATGTAGGAATAATAGGCCACAATTATAAAGAAGCATATATTTTATTCGTAACATAATTTAAAATGTAAATCTTGTAAATTTCTGAATAAAACATTCAACAATGCTACGATAGCGTAAATATTTTCAATAAAGTAACTATCAATATAACTATCTACTTACATAGGTACTTCTAGTATCTATACATGATACAATACGTAACAATTTTCACTAATGGCATTCGACACTTCGGAGTGAATCAATCAACAATTGTTTTTGATTTTAAATTAATAAAAAATATTACAAATAACAAAATAAAGTAACTACATTTACGTTGACCGTAATCTAATGAGAAAAAAATATTTAACGACAATCAAAATTATACTATAACTAAACCATACTATTTATTGGTAACGGTACGAAATATTTTCAATAATATATATTACACTAATTCAATATCTCATGTCTCGTAAGGTTTTGGCACGATTTACCAAAAATAAAGGACATATCATAAATATACTTCGATCTAAAGGCACGATAAGAACATCGTTATTTAACTCTATTATTGAGGCATGTTTCAAAGGATTTTGATTTAGCTGCAAAAATAATTTGTTACAAAATTTTTACACATTTACCACTGTTAAAATTGTGCCTAAAACTATGCCCCAATATTACATATTTATTGCCGCATGCAATAATTTCTGAACACACCCGAATAACCTCTGGCGGCAAACATCCATAGTCTAAATTGAATTTAGGAACACATCGGCGGTATAAGAATTGTGGCTTAAACACAACTCAGAATTCTACACCAGAAATAAGCAATACTATCTGCTTTACTAACATTACTTTTTACTTAAAATACGTGTCAAGTGTCTCACATTTAACCACTGTATTGAATAGAATACAATAAATAAAATTGATTTCCTGTTCTGTTTATGTATATGTTCAGGCAGTTATATTGATTGTATCAAGCACCAAAATAAATGTAAAGAGCTTAAATAAAAAATATCGGACAAACAGTTTTCATGTAACTGAAAACATGGTTATTATGAATTCAAACTCTGAACTATTTGTAGGCAAAAGAACTACATCATCTTTATATTTTATAATTCGTAGTCATGTATGTTAATTAAAAAGTAGCCATGAGCAAGTTTTTTTGAAAGGACATAACATAATCTCCATAAATTTTAAACCACTCATTTTCTCAACTCTTCAACTTACATGTCATCATTATATTAGAAAATTTTACAGTCTGTAGCACCAATTATACAAAATATCCATCTTCAAGTTTACAGTAGCTATATTAATATAAATACAATCATTAAAAAAATGTTGTAAATATATTCCTTCTATGACATGTTTAATATCTTCATTATATTTAAATTACCAATTAACTCAATTCATTGTATAAAATAATTTATAATATTCACTTTTCCAACATCTCACATGTGGTAGAAATCAGTCTCTTTTTACATCTGTAATTTTTCTCTGACACTAGCATTATGCTCAGATGCTTTCTTACAAGGCACATTTGTTTCCTTTAACTACTCATTGACTTGTCCTAATTGACAAGAGATCCAACTAAGGCACAATATTGAAGCAAAGCTTTTACATTTTAATTTCTCTGACCGTGACTTGTCCACATGTGCTCCTTGAATGTTTCACGCATGGTGAATGACCTCGGACACAGGTAGCAGCACAATCTATTGGTCAAATCTGAATGCATTAGCCGCACATGATACTTGAGAGCAGATTGGTTTGAATATTTCATTCCACAGTGCGGGCAATCCCCACATATTGCTGCATGGTTTGATTGTTGATGTGACATCCCTTGCGATGTTGATGCTCCAGGTCCCAATACATTAACGGTAGACATTCCCGCTAGTAATAATAAGGCCTGTGATTGTTCTTGAGTGTAAGTGTTATCAGAGTCAGTACCATCTTGGTGTTCTGATAGTAACACTTCGGGCTCGTAATCTATGTCTGACTTTGGAGAATGTTTTTCATGCTTCACAAGGAGTTCCTCACTAGTTGTACTTTTTCCAGGGCTCTTTAATGCTACATTTGTAAAGTTAATATTGTCACTGTTTGAATCTTTTGGTCGTGCAGGATTGGGTGCGTCCACTATATTTGAAGCTTTTTTTGTTGATGTGGTGTTAGCACTGGTTTCTCCTTTGGATGGGTTAATACCTACAACAAAAATATATTTTGAGTATGAATGCAAATGCACAATTAATAATGATTGCACTGCCTTCATTTTTCCATTATGTGTATTTGTCTATAAATTTAAAAAAATCAATGTACCTGACAACAAAGACCTGGCAAGCATGCTGTTTTCATAATCCGGTAGGCTATCATCATTTTCTGAATTTGGAGTTATTGACAACACAGGTGAAACATTATCATCAATACGTTCTGTTTTAATAGTTACAGGAATGTTATCTGCCTGAAATATAAAATAGAAATTATTCATAAAACCATATTAGAATCAATCTATCATGATCTATCATAGAGATTTGTGCAAGACACATCTATTTAGTGCGTGGTGGCCTGTTGGTAAACGGACTAGACGCGGCTGCCTACATGTTCACGGTGGTCGCGGGTTCGAATCCCAGTGCACACCTCTGACTTTTCAGAGTCATGTGTGTTTTGATGGTCAATCACCACACACTAAAACGGTGAAGGAAAACATCGTGAGGAAACCTGCATACCATAGCGATTTATAAGAATTTCTATGGTATGTAAGTCCGCCAACCCGCACTAGGCCAGCGTGGAGGACTATATGGCCTAACCACTCTCAATCATACTCTCGATTTTAGAGTAGGCCCGTACCCTGCAGTGGGAAGTATATGGGCTGATACTGAATACAACTGCCATCTTCTATGCTACTTTTTTCGTTCATGTCCTGTCTCATTTTGTCCCATAACCAAGATATGTAATCCTGTCTTCTTAGGACCCATCCCTTTCAGTTTTGAAGAGTAATAAATTTATTTCAATGCTGATGCCAATGGATACTCTGCCTGGGTGGCATTTGCGTTTA
This sequence comes from Hyles euphorbiae, assembly GCA_023078785.2. Classification (NCBI taxonomy): domain Eukaryota; kingdom Metazoa; phylum Arthropoda; class Insecta; order Lepidoptera; family Sphingidae; genus Hyles; species Hyles euphorbiae. The sequence goes on from CM041050.1 coordinate 17,617,032, forward strand.
CCATCAGGTGCAATGTCGCCACTATGCCAGGCTAGAATAAAAAAAAAATTGTTACCTGATTTGTACTTTTTCCATTAGTTGTTATTGAAGGTTGTTCGTTCTTGGTATCACACTTTTTCTCTGCATTAATATCTGGTGTGAATGCCGCACTGTCAGTTTTTGATGAATGGGAACAATTGTTTTTATTGTATATCTCACATGTTTCAAGGGTTTTACTTTTCTTGTGACCATCACCAATAGTGACATCATTGGGCTTGTCAGAAGTACTACTCCTCCGTTTTTTTAATGCTGGTGGTTTTGTTTCCTTGTGTGTGACATTGAAATGTGGTCTTGATGATATTGTCAATTGTGTATATAGCTTATTTGATGTGTTTGGTGAAGAGAAATTTTCTTTCTGTAACAAATAAATAAATTAAAAATGATTATCATTTTATTTGTCTACTGTATCCTTCACATACTTTAGATTTTATACTCTAATATATGCAAAACTAATTAAGTCAACAAAAAAATATTTTATTTTTATTCAAATTAGATACATTGAATATCTTAGATGTGCAACCCATATCACATTCATAATAAAGCAAAATAAAATAACTAGAGAAAAATACTTTATACTTTTATTTTATACTTTTATTGAATTAAATTTATCCTTTTTCAGGCATAATATTAGACTAGGAGTGGGACATAAATGTGTAAGATTTTAAAATTAACCTGTTGAGTAACTCCCGTCAACCCTTTCACTTGTAGTAATGCAGCAGTGTGCAAAAAGGAAGACAACTTGCTCTCTTCAATAAACACCTCTCCCTGGTACATATAGGAAAGTAGACTAACTATATCATCTGCTGAAACATCTTTTAAGATTATCACTGGGTGTTGACATGGATTTTCCTGTAAACAGAAATAATGAACTAAGAACATTTTACATATACACAATATATAAGCGTACTGTAGATCACCTAAGCCCCCCTGTGAAGAATTTAAGTTAAAATAAAGCATATACAAATTATAAATATTCCCATAAGACATGTTAGACTGAATGCACGGCATTGCGAATGATATTCTATACTTGTTTACTTATATAAATACGAAGGTTATTAATGTCCTAAGTCATTCACCTTGAACACATTCCTGAAGTACGGACTGCACGCTGACAATATGACTTTATGGGCCTTGATGTTTCTGCCTTCGCAAGTAAGCGTCACGTCCACTAAATCCTCTGAACACTTTAGCGAATCCAACGCGGCTACTATATTAGACTGGAAATTGTTCCAACGTAAACAAAATTGGTCTGCCATTCCTACAACTTGTGTTGAAAATTCTGCAACAACAATATAAATTTTCGCTAACTTTGACACATGACATAAATAAAAACTTTATAAAAATAGAATACTGAGGAGATTTTTATACCTTTATCGAAGTGCGCATGACATATGCCCAAAAAATTAAATTCTCAGTCAAGTATTGTTCTTTCAATATTCTGCTTTTATGAAAAATGCATAAAAATGCAATGTATGACCTCCATTGATTTGACACTGTCTGAATCGGGCTACCCTTTTTCTTTCACTTTCTTTTGTCTATGACCATAGGGATGTAATTTTGGATGTTATTATGGAGTTATTGCCTTTGGTCAAAAAGTCGAGTAGTTTCATCTTATATTACCGAGCCATGAAAATAATTTTTGAGGAACTAGAGAACTCAAATGAACTGCTATGCGATTGATGCAAAATCGAAAGTTGCCTATGAAAATTAGATAGGTTAAAAATACATGTAGGTTTACATCAAAGAAACTGATACTACTCCATACAAATTATTGATACGTTAAAAATTATTAGTGACAGACTAAAATTTCGGTTTTGGTCACACACAGAAGTGTAAACTTTAATTTCAGTTTCGGCCAAAATATCGCCGAAACTCGAGTGTTTGTAAATTTTCACTAAGATCAATTTGCCGCCGTCCATTTGAATTTTAATCATGGATTAAGGTTGATTGCCTCGGTGGCGTAGTTGTACTAAGGTACGGTGACATAGCTGAAGTCTCAGGTTCGAATTCCGGGTTGAGCAAAGTGATATTGGATTTTTCAATTCATTATCAGCCCAGAGTCAGGAATTTGTGCCCGATATGGCAATAGGTTTGCCACCTATCACATTTTGGGACGGAACATACAAGGCGAAATGTGGGTGTCTTGGCACCTCTGCCTACCTTTTCTGGGATATAGGCGTGAGTTTATTTTTGTATGTATGACTGGATTGAGATTATGATTTCAACTGGGTGATGTAGTAAGTATTTATTTTGTTCTTATTTGTATTTCGCAGTATTTTTTGTTTTATTCTCATTAAATTATCTATACAAAATCTCTAAAAGCAAGAATTACATTTATCTTAAAAATATTGTGAACACAACGTATTACTGGTATTTTTGACAGTTGGTTAGAAGTCACATGTGAATCGAGAGGCTGCGGGTTCGATTCCCGCATTGAGAGACATGTTTGTGTGGGCCATAAATATTTATTTTTGTTCTGGGTGTTTGTGAGACCAAAAAGTCTCTCGTAGTTCCTGTTACCCACGACACAAGACTCGATCTTAGTGTGGGGCAGGACTATGTATGGGACTGCTGGGCGTTTACTATTTTTATTATTTAACCTGTAAAGCACTCTCACTGAAAGATCTTCTTTTAAGTTTACCTTTAAGAGTAAGTCTTGTATATTTAGGCTTTAAATATACATTATTTACAGATTTTATCACGTATTTGGTTTATTTTTTACATTTTTGACTTCCTGACGTGACGTTTCGATTACTTTATAGTTGTGGTTAAAGCAAGAAGCCTGAATTTTCAGTTACTAAGCAGGCATTGTGTATATTTAAAATTTCATTCAATTTGAACCAGTAGTTTAAAAATTATAACTTGTCAAACTTTCTTAATTTTGTCACTCACCGACTGACTGACTGATTGATCATCAAAAGTTTAAGGTACTTCTAGCAGACAAAGAACCATCTTTAGAATATATTGAGTGTTTAGTGTCCAAATCTAGGGAAAACTTAAACATTTCATAATTTTTGTCTATTTATCTAGATACACCAATTGCGTGAATAAAGTAATATAAATGTATAGAATTACAAAGTTACTTTTGCAGTTAATGAATCAATGTACTCGTATATAATGGAGTAATAGTTGTAGATAGGTATCTATATATGTATGAGGCATAACAGGAGGGGCGTTTAGAGAGGGAATGGGTGTATTCAGCCCATGGAACTGTACAACATTCCTCTAGAAAAATATGACGAAAAAAAACTTGCAGATAAATAGTCTAAATAGCTCGAAATTATAAATTACCATGAAAGAAAGAACACTAATAAAAAAAAAAGACGGGTTGCACTCCGGGAGTGCCGGCAGAAGTGAAAACTTGATTATTAACGTTGAGCATGTTTGATATTTTGGAATGGTTAGGGAATAATTTTGCACCAATTGCTTTATCAGTATAAAAGTACTATCATTTATGTGGTAGAATACAATATTCATTTATTGCGCTATCGTACACAAACATGACAATTTATATTACATTAAAAATTTAACACTTTAAAACTATTACAATTATTTTACATTAAAAAGTTTATCTCTCCGAAAAATCAACTTTCATCCATAATTTCAACGACTTTTTCACCATCATCATTACCAGAACTATCATCGCCAATCTCTAAAACTGATACGATAGGTTTATGGTAGCTGAAGTAAGAAACGAACAGTTTTGATTCGAACCTATTTAAATGTCTAATAAAGACCGCATCAATAGTAGTTTTGTATTTCGTTGTGCTAAGATTGCGATCATTCGACATAGTTAAACAAAATTCATTATTTAAAAATTCAATTAATAGTTGATTTTTATCGTCTGCGAAGTTTATGTTGAAATCTCCACTCAAAATCATTGGCAATTCATCAAAGCTTTATAAACTGACAGCTTGACAGGATTGGGGGGGTGAGGTAAATTTTCGGGGTGGGGGTAAGGGAGGGGGGGGGGAGGAAGGTTTCGTGGGGAGGCTAACTTAAATTAATTTTTTGGAGGTAAAATTTTTTTTTTGGGGGGTAATTTTTTGCGTAATTTGGGATTTCTGGCGGGGTCAATTTGTAGCCCTCACCAAGACGGTTCCGAGGATACCAAACTCGGTGGGTGTACGATCTATATTGGCCGAGATAGGATTGGGGGGGGTGAGGTAAATTTTCGGGGTGGGGGTAAGGGAGGGGTGGGGAGGAAGGTTTCGTGGGGAGGCTAACTTAAATTAATTTTTTGGAGGTAAAATTTTTTTTTTTGGGGGGGTAATTTTTTGCGTAATTTGGGATTTCTGGCGGGGTCAATTTGTAGCCCTCACCAAGACGGTTCCGAGGATACCAAACTCGGTGGGTCTACGACCTATGTTGGCCGAGATAGGATTGGGGGGGGTGAGGTAAATTTTCGGGGTGGGGGTAGGGGAGGGGGGGGGGGTAGGTTTCGTGGGGAGGCTAATAGGCACTATTTCGGAATAAGGGTGGGGGAAGGCAGGGGGGGGGGCTATGGGACAATTATGGAAAAAGTGGGTGAAACTGAAAAAAAAAAACGAAACAGTAGGCCCAGGCATACATTTTCACCGCGCTGTAGAGAGGGGATAGCTGTCTACTTTCCATCCGTCCTACTAAGATGACGTCATTGCCGTCCTACGCTTTTTCGATCAGGTCACGTGTCCTGACGCGAGTTTAAGATTTTATACCCATTACAGAAAAGTGCTCAACGCCGCTAAAGAAGTTTTCACTTCAAAAAACTCACAACCCACAAAAATAAGAAAAGACCATAAGAAAGAGGCTTTAAGAAAATCGTTATTGATATTCTATAAGTAAAAAGTACCGAAAAGGAAGAAAAAGTAGGACTCTACAAAAAGATGTGAGATCCTATCAAAAACATCCTGTAAAAAAATCCTTATTACTGTTCCGATCTATACAGAATGAGCTCATTGAGTCTTGAGGTCTGGCAGTTGGTCTTTTTGGCAGTTGGTCGATTTTTCTCTATAGAATTTTGGATGTTTTCAATTTCAATAGCCTCGCGAAACATTACGGGTAGGTAACGGTGTTCTTTTGCAAGGACTTGGGGCTGGTCAAAGCGAAGGTAATGCTTGAAGCCTTCTTCAATGTGTTCAGCAGCTGGTCAACGAAGTCTGCATCTACATGAAGTCATACGTTCGATATTATTAAAACGAAACTTTAATTTTTTCTTTTTATTCGGATTTAAAAATAAATAATAAATAATATGCGTTTTGATTTTAATAAATAATACAATTTTTGGATAACGGTGCATAACTGTACCCGTTCATGGTCCATTTTGGCCTATGTTCTTTCGGAAAAGCATGATCCGACAGTAGACATCACAGTAGACATCCCTATTTCGTAAATAGTATTTTATCTAGAGATGTGAGGTTAATGGAAAAAAATCGATTAAATAAAAATCGATTTTTCTTTATTTAATATTAATCGATTTGTTAAAAATCGATTATTATTAAAAATAATCGATTTTGCGAAAAATCGATTTTTTTCTATCATTTAAAAATCTAAATGCTTTTCATATTCCAAAAATAATCCTCAGAAATTCATATTAACAATTTATTTAAATAAAAATCAAGTAAATTGATATGAATAAAAAAATATCATATTCAAAACTAAAAATCAAAGTGAATGTTCCTTTAAACTTTCAATAAGGAAACCTAATTTATTTATTGAAACAAATTTTCAGTACCATTAAACGTTTATTTTAATAAAAATGAAATGATGAGCATCGCAATAATATTGAACAGTATAAATTGACTCCGAGTTTTTTCATACGTCGCATAGATAGCACTGTTAATAAAAATCGATTTTTTACGGATAATTTATATAATCGATTTATAAAAAATCGATTAATAGTATTTTAAAAATCGGTTGTAAAAAATCGATTATAAGAAAATAATAATCGATTAAATTAAAAATCGATTATTTTTTAACATCTCTAATTTTATCAGACTGTAATAAGATTCACAGATGGCGCTAGTTACCAGGTCATTTTCACTGATTGTGATTCTCGCATTACTCGTCTGTGCATATTAATGCGATATTGTTGTCAGATCCGTGAATTGTTTGAAAAATAGCCTGGTTTTAAAGAGACTGTTGAGTGTCGTACGGAATTTCAATATTGTATTAAAACAGTTATATCCGAGTGTTGTTAATTAAGTCCGTAAAATGGCTAACGACCCTGAAAGATTTGATTCCATGCTACTTGCTATGGCACAGCAGCACGAAGGCGGCGTAAAAGATGTAAGTTTTTCTCGAAGTATAACCCTTAAAACATTTCCTTTGTGTGAATTCTTTATAAAGAACGCACAATGATATATTTTGGCGTTAGTCATAACAATTTTTTGGTATTTCCAATAAATTCTTAGCATGCGGCGGTTATTGATCACATTGTCAACCATCAACAGTTTCTCCATAGAGAGTTTCTCGAAGGTTGCAGAAATTGCCGGATCCTTGTCCATATTAGTGTATTGATGTTACTTATTCCATCTCATTTTTTACTGGTTTAAAATACCCATTATCCAAAGCTACTTACTTAAATTTATTCATTACTTAGGCATATCTTCAATAAAACAAGATAATAATTCATTAATTGTTCACCACTTCTAATATTATTTAGGATTAAACGCTTTTTGTTCATAAACAATACAGAAAATCGTTTTGTTAAATGCACCATGTTACTTGAACTTTTTAAAGCATATTGTTTTGTATATTGATTATACAAATTGACCACAGATATTACATATCTGTAAATGATGAAATAACATGTGTTGTGTTCATACAAATGTGTCTTATTAATTTCAGTTATTAAATACAATAGTAAGCTTCCTGGCAAGAAAAACAGACTTTTTTGTTGGTGGTCAGCAAGGGGAATGGGAGCAGGTAACTACCTTTTATTTATTTATTTTATGGTATGAAATATTGTGTATTCTCATATTAAAGAGTTATGTGCTGTTAGGTGACATACAGTGCTAATGACATTTTTTGCACTTAGCTTTAAATATAATTTATTGGATAATTAAAAAAAACTGTTGGGTTCCCTCATATTAACAATATTAATTATTTGGCAGATGAAAGCCACTTAAAATAACAAATACCAACCAAGAAGAGGTGATGTAGTAGTACTCTTCTACAAAGTTACTACTTTAAATATCTTCAGCAAGAATTTGAATTTTAATGACAATCATCACCATATAACTTTCAGGTTGTAAAAAATACATTCCAAACACATGCGAAGAAAGCAAAAGATGAAGCTGACAAGGCGAAAAAAGAAAAAGAAGAAGCAGAGAGAAGACTGAAGGAAATTCAACAGAAAAAGGAGCAGGAGCGCCTCACACAAGACTTTGAGCCCGCTTCAGTCACTGAGCTTACTGATCAGGAAGCTGACAAACTGCAGGAAGATATTGAGAAAAATAAAAATAATAGTGAGTAATTGTTATTCATATCAACATATTGATGTTTAATTATCCATATTTTTTTGGAGTTGATATTATATTTACAATTAGGCAATTTTAATGCACATTAGCTTAAAAGTTGTTTATATGCTGGATGATTTGAATATAAATTGAAGGTTTTTTTAACACCAAATCGTATACAATTTTAAGATAAATAAAATTTTGTATATTAAGTCGAGCACTAGACTAAATACCTAGTATTAATCAACTTCAAAAAAAGGAGATTTTCAATTTGACCCATATGTATTTATTTTTTGCAGCATTGCACAATGTTTGAATATGTTGTCTATATCAGCATTTGAACATGTGTTCCAAATTCATATCTCAAAAATTAAAGGCGGTTCGTAAAAATGATTTGGAATTTGGATTGATGAAGGATTTGGATGGAAGTTTTATCCAAATCGGTCTAGTAGTTTTTGACATGGCACAGGGGTTTTGTTTTGACGGGGACCATACTGGTGGTAGGTCTGTCATATGTGAGAGGCTGCCTGGGTGGGTACCACCGCAATGTCTATTTCTCCCGTCAAACAGCAGTTTAAATGCACTGTTGTGTTTCGGATTGAAGGACATTGTAGCCAGAGTAACTACTGGACATATTGAGATTTAACATCTTGTGTCTCAGGATGGCAAGCGCAGTGGAATGTCAAGCATTGCTTTGTAATTCAAGGTGTTGTTTGCTGTTCATGAATGGTGGCATCGCTTACCATCAGATGAACGGCATGCTCGCCTCGCCATTCAAAGTAATAAAAAAAAACAACCGTTTACAGCGATACAGGCGCGAATATTCATTCTCAACTTTTTCTCGGCGCCCCTACCTATCTAGCTGGTCGAAATAGACAAGTATAATGATAGCATGATGATGGGCCGAAATTAAAATTCATATACAGACAACTAGTTCCCAAGACCCTCCTATACTTTTTATGGGGCATCAAGGCGCCGCGCGCCGAGGCCTACGCTCGAAAAACACCTGAGATGGTGTGTTTCAACATTCACTAGGAAAATGAGTAGCTGTGTAGAGAAATAAATCTAATCTTTTGATTTATAGACTTTATCCTGGATTTGTTTTAGTTCTAAAGGTGGTATACCTCCTTTAAATATTTTTATAGTATCGTTATAAATATCGTATATTCCGATACCGAGACTGCTTAAAAGGAGAATGCCCATTCATAATATTGGTAAGAAATATCGAAGTTCACGATAATACTGCTTTTTACTATAGCAGTTTTATGGTTGTTCTTTAACATTTTCCTGTTTTATCCCGGTTGACAAATTTTTATAAAATTAAGTTATCATCACATTTTACATATTTTACATATATTATACATACATATATATTTTTTGGACCTGAAGTTAATTTCTCCCAGAACTTCGAGCCTGGGTCACAATTATCTTAATATTTATTGAAGGAATAAATTCTTCTCTACACAAAAAAGTAGGTTTCATAGAGGGGCAAAAATCTTCACACCAATACTAAATATCATAATAAAATGGGCTTTCTCCTTTAATTTCCCGATCTTACAAGGAAGGACCTACGCCCCGCGGTATTATTTCCTAAATTCGTACTGTGAATGGAAATAGCCCTCATCTTACAGTACTCCAGCTGGCACCAACCTTAAAAATATAGTAAGCTATTTATTAAAGATTAGTTTTATTTTTCTCTTATATTATTGATTGATTACAAAAAGTCTGTTTATTATTATATTTTTTTTATATTCCTGTTTATTTCATCATTTAATTAACGACAGTAAATAAATTTAACAAGTTATGTGAATACGGCCTACTATTTTAAATATGATGGCCTTGGGTTCCATCAAAATAATTGTGTGGCCTACAGAGGCTACAACTAACAAGCATTCCAATCTTAATGACCTAGAAATAATGAGAAATGTTTATAGGCATAAACATTTTTATGTAGCCCATTAACCAATATGAAATTGTGGTGGGAGAGCTTATAATTAGAATTATATTAATAGCTTTTTATCAGTTACATCGGCAAATGGTTCTCTTGATGGTAGATGATACGAAGTATCTAGACAAGGTTATCGCTTTATAATATCCATTTTCATATCATCATAATACATACAATATTTAATAAATAATTTAATTTACGAATACTAAATACTTATAATTTATCCTCTTGTTTTTAACTAGAATCTGAAGTTGGCAGCGGCGACAGTGGTGATGAGCAATCAGCTGAACCTGAAGAAGATGATGATCCCAAAGAAAAGGGCAAATTGAAACCTAACGCTGGTAATGGCTGCGATCTTGAACACTACAGATGGACTCAGACTCTAGAAGAAGTTGAGGTAAGTTTACATTCTAGTAAATTATAGTTGTGGATACCTACTCAGTATGTAAAAGTACAACGTAACTTAAAAGTACAACACTACATTTATAGTCTAAGATCCCGCCATACATCGACCTTCACCGAGATGTTTATTTGATGAAACCTATTTTATATGCAATTTAATATGTCAATAAATATATTGTATATGGGTTGCCTTGCAAATTTCAGTCCAGAATACGATTAATTAATTATTAAAAATAAAAAAATTTTTTTTACACATTTCACCTGTTTGATTATTAAACAAATTCTATACCAATCGAAAGTATGAAACCCATAGAATATGTAAACGTTAGGTTGCCTATTTTTTTCCGGTCACAACCCTCAGGTTGCCAGGTATAAACAGGTAAATCGCTACTAGCATTTTGCGCCGGTCTGATTATTGAATGGAAATTAAATGAAAATAAAGATCATTTTATTATGAACACGGTGGTATAGGGTTGCCTGCGAAAAATCAGTCCCGAATTGCGGTTGTCGAATTTAGAAAAGTGAAATATTGCTCCGAGTGACACAGCATAGCAGCTGTTCGAAGTCCGCTCATAAAGAAAGAGGGTGCGCATGCTATTTATTCTTGAGAATGAAAAGGACAGCGATAGACTCGTATATGCTGTGTTCTGTGTTACCTGGCAACCTGAGGGTTGTGACCGGAAAAAAATAGGCAACCTAACGTTTACATATTCTATGGGTTTCATACTTTCGATTGGTATAGAATTTGTTTAATAATCAAACAGGTGAAATGTGTAAAAAATATTTTTTTTTTAATAATTAATTAATCGTATTCTGGACTGAAATTTGCAAGGCAACCCATATACAATATATTTATTGACATATTAAATTGCATATAAAATAGGTTTCATCAAATAAACATCTCGGTGAAGGTCGATGTATGGCGGGATCCTATACTATTAGCGATTGATGATTGATTGATAGTGATGATTTTTATTGTAATGAATGGCGAGGCAGCATGGCATTCGCTGATGGTAAGCGATACGACCGATCATGAACAGTTGCAAAACCGAACAACGCCTTGAATTACAAAGTAATGCTTCCACTGCGCTCGCATTCCTGAGACACAACGAGGTTTAAGGAGAGTACTGTCCTTAAGGTAGTCAGCCACTAGCACTGCAGAGGTCCATGAGCAGCGGTAGCCGCTTACCATCAGGCGGGCCGCTAGCTCGTCTGTCTACAATGACAATAATAAGAAACAAAATGTTAAGTCTCAATAAGTCCAGTAGTAATAGGCATATAGTTATACAGGGTATATCAAGACTGCTACCGAAAACGAAGCCGGGTGGTAGTTTAAGCGACTTCAGACACAATGCAACAGAAAAAGTTGGAAAAAAAAGCGACAAATTTTTTTTTGCTATTTTTTTCCTATGGCCATATTTGAGTGGTAAATACATTTTTTTCTAAAATAATAGTATATACTCTTTTGTTTATAAATAATCTAAGGTATAAAAGAGTTTAAATTATCATTTTAGCAAAAACTATGGATTTACCACCCAAAAATGGCGATTTTAAAAAAATTATAAAAAATGATTGTCGCGTTTCTATGCAAAATTTTTGGTTGCATTGTGTTTGTAGCCACTAAAACTATCACCCGGCTTCGTTTTCGGTAGCAGTCTTGAGATACCCAGTATGAACAGAAATGTTTGAGCAGCACTCAAATATTTCTATCGGGTCTGGATGTTTGTGAGACCGAAAAGTCTCTCGTAGTATCTGATACCGACGACTCAATCTTATTGTGGGGTCGGCATTATGGATGTGACTTATATTATAAAAAAAATATACTAATCTATATATTAATACGTGATGCAAAAACTTTGGACCCCTTTTTACGAAAATTGCGCGGACGCAGGAGCATAAAATTTGGCACACTTATAGTTTATGTGTAGGAGAAGTGCAGAACGCTAATATTTTTCAATAATAATGCTTATAAAGTACATTAAATCAAAAAATAAAACATTACACACACTACCATGCATTTCACACACACATACATACACAAGTATTTGTACACGCATACATAACGGGTGTCAAATTGTTTGTTACCTCTTCACTCGCAAACCGCTCGACCAATTTTGATGAAATTTCACATGTAGGTATCTGGGGCCCTACTATATAAATCCGAAACGAAGTTCGAAACTTCGGACGATCGAAGTTTATATACGATACGAATGTATCTACTTTATAAAAGTTCGAATTTGTATAACGTACAACGTAACCATAAGTTTATGGTTACGACCATAAGTAAATAACGACCATAAGTATATGTAGGTGCATTCGTATCGAATATAAACTTCGATCATCCGAAGTTTCGAACTTCGTTTCGTTGAATATAGTAGGGCCCCTGACATACAGGATTAACACATAGGCTACTTTTAATCCCAATAAAATGTAGTTTTTTCTTTGGGATGTGCAAGGTATTGAAATATATTCGATACTATTTCAAACTCAAAAGTTGATGAAATAGTATGGGAAGTTTGAAGTACGACAGTAACGTTAAGTGTTTAAAACAGTTATCATGCAAAATGTTATGCTATGTTTCTAAAGTAGACTGGCCTCATAAGTATCTTCACCTGGGCAAAACCGGGCCGGACTGCTAGTTTAAAATAAAAACAACATAACCTAGTCAGAATACAATTTTATTTTCGTTAACATTATCACAGTTCATACACAACAATTTAAATACACTTACAATCTATGTTAAAGCAAATCATTTGCCACACTTTATCTAAATCGTCTACATATTAATAATAAAAAGATGCAAATTTTCATCTACTATAAAAATTCACAACTTTTCTTACCATATTAATACATATATTTTTATTGTTATGTACTCGTATTATGATATTTTATATTTGACAAGTTTTAATGGAATGATAATCATTCAGATCTTTTTACTATTGTCACGTTGTTTGAATGTTATGGTCAGAAATATATGCATTTATTTAAATATATGTATAATATGAATTAGAGGCCGTAGAAATATTAAGCTAATTAATAAAATACCATGAACATCACAGTTTTGTGGCCTCTTTATCATTGCGTTCTACCTTGTATAAATAATAATGTACAATTTTCGCTACATTACCTAAATTAACAGTAAACTGGGTTATACTGTATTATTTTGTCTACTAGTTGACATTTAAAATAAGCTACATTTACCAAAGATATGTAACTATTGTACAATTACCTCTATTGTGTAACAATCAAATATTTTAAGTACAAAGCTAAAATCTTAAGATTTCTTTATTAATACTTTCCATCTTGTATCCACATCCCAATTATGTTGATCTATGAATATTTGTACATGCCGGTTTCCTTGCGCATTCGCACTGTGAACAAAAACACACATTAAATATAATGTAAATTGAATATTCTTTTGTTGGATTACGCGTTTTTCAGATAAACTTTACATTAAGGAACAGGCTTTTTTAAACTATAGATCACAAAGTTTTTCTGAAAGAAAGGCTTTATTGCCAATAATTATTATAATAATACAAGCACCAAACATTATTATTTACTTTGAAATTCAACTTATCAGTGCCTAAAATATACTATAATATGAAAATAAGTGTAAGCCTTTAAGCTCAAATTATACTCACTTTCAACGAAACATATGGCGGCGAGTATACACGCTGAGAACAGAATGGTCATGGATATGACGAGGACTGTAATTTGATGCGAGTGATCGCAGCAACAAGACTTGGGCTCCTTGCCGGTCCGGTGCTTGGTGTAGCCGTTCACCACGGTGAAGTGCGTCGAGCTGGCCACCGAGGCCGCGTCCTGCGCCCGCGCTGCCTCGCGCTTCACCCCATTCCACACACAGTCCACCGACTCATGGCACTCCTCGGGAATAGCTACCACTGAATCGCACAACGCCGACTTGCGCTCATAACCATTCAGTCTGTTGTGGTAGCCCCCAATATCACTCCTTTCGTTTGTTTTCCCATTCATGCGAGCCAAATGCGCCGCGTTCAATAACAAAGAACCCGATGACACGCTCTGAAAATATACCAATGATATTACTAAATTTATTTTCGTTCGACTACTGTAACCTGCGCGTGAGTAAAAGTAACAATATGGACCAATTCATGCAAATCGAAAGAATTGGAGCGTATAAATCTCTTTGCATGTACGTAAATGTTAAAGTGTTGATTTTACGCACCAAAGTTATATTACCCAAAGTGTATCAAATTGTAAGTATGCAATGTTTTCAAGAACATTAAAATATTTTTTTATTTACATTTATTTATACTTTAGATCTTAGTAATGAAATGTTTGACATGTAATTTTATTTAAAGCGCCTTATACGCGACGATGTCATTTTATAACAATCACATAAAGGTTGCTGTAACAGTCATAATGCATATAAAATTGGAGATTTATCTCGCAAGAGTTGTCAGTTTTAAATTGAGCAATCTTCAGCTTGGAATGCTGTATTGACGTGCAACTACTGGTCACTGCAATACGAACAAGTTGGCTCACTTTGTAACCTTTATTTGTTTTATAAATAACTACATACTTCCAGAAGGGCTTTGCTAAGTCACAGACAGAATAAAAAATTGCGTACGATGACTTAGCCGAATTTAAAATAAATTTAAAGTTATACCTTAAATTAATAGTATTGTACCTACAAATATTCACTTTTATTTTCTAAGTTTATCGTGAAGTCCTAGAAATAACTACGGCTTAATTCTAAATAATTGCATTAAAAGTTGTGGGAGTTCGTATCTACTTCAAGTTTTGCCAGAATTTGCATTTGGTGAAGGGCATGGCACATGTTTATAATAGGTTTGGCTTTATTAGTTTTGCACGTATAAGTAATGGCGAACTTATCTACCGAACAACCTGATCAAAAACCTAATGATGAAAGAAATTAAAACTCGATACTTGACTAGTCGAATGAAGTAACTTGTAGTATGTGAACATCAGAACTCAGATAATGAGTCATAAAATTAGTGTTTGGGCTTATAAATGATTTTAATCTGTTTCTAACCATTAGTACTTGCAACATAAATATTTGTACCTTGTAAAGCGTCTATCATCATAATGTAAACATACGCATTGGAATTTATAAAATTAGACAAAAACTTATATTGAAGATGATGAATTAAAGCGGAAATGTGTGGATGGCGATTATATTGTGACGCATGTCTCAAAAGGTCGTCTTACGTGGGTGCTGTGGTTGCTAGATGAACCTTGGCTGGAGGCGGAGCCGCCGCGAGATCGTGAGTCGCTGATGCTGCCGGCTCCGCTACTACCCGACAAAGACGGCCGCGGTATGTGCCACTCGTGGGATGTGATCTGTAACAAAATAATAATCTCACTTTCCACATCTATGATACTAGGTACGACCCACGCGATGATAAGGCTTTTCGTATTATTCCGAGTTTAAACGTGAAAAGGTTTACCGTTTTGTCATAAATGTAGGAAGTTCTATGTTTAAAGATAAGGATCTTTCGTTTATAAAGTCTAGAAAATGTGAAATGTATCAAAACGGTTGCCATACACTGTTAGCGAATTTATAGGATAAAGAGCAGACTATAGTAAATTATTGGATCCTAGATTTTTGGATTTATGCAGAATAGAATAATATTCTGTTCGCAGAACGTTGTAATCACTCCCTAGTGTATTTTGTACCCATTTTTTCAGTCGGGATTGCAAACTGCCTTCTTACCTAACACTCCAATAACCCTCATTAAGAAGGAATAAAGAAGGCATGTTAATGTGTCGTTTAGGCAATACTAATACCTTGATTAAATAAACTATTAATGTATTGAGCACGAATTAGCGCTTCTGTTCAAATATTTATTCTAGAAACTCTTTCGTTGTATTTTGTTTTTATGATTAAATGTATGAGATTCAGGAAGTAGAGCTTTCTAATCGAAATGGCTAAGATTTGATTGACGGCAATGAGAAGAAATATCTGGCTGCAACTTGCATTTCGTAGTGAAGGTATATTTGATTTTGGTTACATTAAAGAGACGTCTGAGATTTAGCCCACTTTCTATTTGACATACAAATGCTTCTCATCACACAATAACTCTATTCAAACAAATACTATAATATGATGCAAATGCATGTGTAAATTTCAATGTACTTGAATGCTTTGGATTCATTCATTCGGGGTGATAGTTTTACGAGTCTAATCTTTATGTCCGTGTGTTGCAACTTGCAGCGCATGCTCTTTGTTTTAATTTCAATTATTCTGATATGGTTGCCCATTTATTAACTCATTATAAACAATTATATCGTCTTTTTTATGTGGATTATAACTTGTTTCAAAATGTATCGTATAACTTTACGTATTTCATTGATGGACCATGCTGAGGAATTCCGTGATTTAAATTATTTATACACCCTACCATCCTTGAATCGAAATAACCTTGGAGAAAACCTTCGCATCGCAGCCACATTACAACTCTTTATTAATGGCCGATTTAAATTCATGCGTTTGTGCTGGACGCATTGAAACGGAAAGTTGAATAACTTAAGCGTGTATTACGTCAGTTCACATCTATTTACCTCATCTGCTTTTGTGTTTGATGCGGCCGCGCTCATTTCTATTTACATTGATATACTAGTTTCCTATTTACGTAAACACATCTTTATAAGGATCGATCAAGATTAATTAATTGTACAATTAACAGTTATTCAATTGGTAGGCCGTGGAAATAGTATTTGTCAGTTGACTTGTGCAATAACAAAGTCCTGATGTGTTTAAATATGTATCTGTCGGTGTTGCAAAATGCCTCCATGTTTGAGTTCGTTGCTGCAACTACAGCCTGCTTTACAAAGACGTAAACATAAAACAAGCAAACAAATGGGTCTACGTGTTTTGTAACGTTCGTACTGTGGTGTTATCGAATATAATATGCACGGAAATCTTCGCAAAACTCTTCCTTGTGACATCTTCAGAGATAAATTACCGACTTTCTGCCTGCCATCATTCAATTTCATCACTGTTATAATGATGTAATCAACATTTTCTGTTGTGTGTAGCCGGCAATACTGATATTTGCTAAAAAAATATTGCGACTTAGGTTCAGTCCTTTCCGTCTCAATTTTGAACTATTTATCAGACTGGTTGTCGGAGGTGTTCATCAATTACGTTTTAGGTCAAGTTTCATTCGGAGTCCGATTGATTTTGTCAGATACGGTTCTCAAGGTCCGTGTTCTCTTTATTTGTGGTCTCGTTTCGTCGGCCTCTGATGCAATAAATTTTAACTTTGCTTACGGCTTCACGGTCCTCATTGTTGCTCTGATAACATGATGGATAAGCATTTTAGGTAGTTAGTATCATTAATGTATTTTACTTTTATAGTTCTGTGGCAAGGTCAAATAGTTGTTGTTGCTTTATTCTTAGATGATGTATTTGCGTGAATTGCGAAATGTGCAGTGTACACCTGAGTGGTTTACATTTAATATATTTAGTTTAATATGATGTAAGTGAAGACTTATTTTAAAATAAGATGTTATTACTACTTGTACTTTATAGACTCGATGCAGAATAGTCTCTTTGAGGAAGCTTGCAAAACCTTTCGGCAAATGGGAACAACCGGTTCCAGGGCTATCGTCTCACTTACACATTAACACTAGCTTTAACATGTCGCTCGCAACTAATATTTTTTGCTTTTCACTGTGATATTTTATAGAAGCCAATATTATGACTTGGCTACCAAAAACAAAAAAAAAACATTGATAGAATCATGCAAGCTCCTATAAATTAATATATGTAAAAAAGAGACAACGCATTCCTCTCGGTGTATTAAAGGAAGAATTGGTTAAGTGGATATAATTATGCAGTGATAAAACACGCGGTTCTACATTATCATCTCGGTACGGAATATAATGGTTTTTGTATTAATTATTCCTTTGAACCGCATTGTCGGGCACGTGCTCGTTTGCGGATATGTGCCTACATGATTCAATGTGTAATTGCTATCAGCACGTGCGTGGACACGTTCGTGGACCCCGTGAGAACCACCTTTATATTAAATTTATATTTTATATATCATACCAGAGCGACATTTGTAGGTACAGGTGCCACTGAGCATGCGTATGAGCGCATACAGTAGTAAACTCTTTATAAATTATTCATTGCAACTAATTTGTGTAATGAATACATTAATTGCATACATAAATGAACTCCATGCAACGCATTTTATATATGTTTTATAACACAGCAGATGCGTTTTATAACGTTTTAATGTAACATGTACGTAATGGACATTTGAACATAGCTGTGCAACCATTGTAGTTTAATGGGACAAAAAATAAGACGACGAACCTGTTAGCCTCATAACAACAGGTGTAGTTGTGAAACACGTTCGGTCCTATGAGACGATCTAGTTACGCAAGAAATAATCTTTACACATCAACAGTCAACGCATGCGCTTCGTCATGCGTGCCCATAACGGTTGATTATGACCGCGGAAATCATTAGACCCTCAGCTACGTCTGCGCAGATTGCACTAGGACGATGACGTTGACGACATCCATCCACAGACGCTTGCTTCATAGAAAAACATTGTAACTTTCATGCTAAAATAAGTAGACAAGGCATGCACGCAGTACAGCAACCATTATATAATTGACGTGTAATTAACCATGTCTTTCATTTCAATAGCCAAGATTTGAGTGTTTAAATTATTTCGTAGTAACCATGAGGGTCGATAAATTTTTAGTTTGGTATGTTGATTGGAAGTAACTTTCATAATCCCAAACAATAGGCGAACACATAGTATTATTATTGGCTAACGATAACTAGATTGTTCTCTTTTAGAAGAGAAAGCGCGCATTCCTGTTTCATTGCTCTTCTTGGAATATTTTCGAAGCTGCAAATGTCACAATGGGTAACGGATTTAAATATTAGGTTTCACTTTTTATTCAGTTTGATTTATAATGGACAAATTATGACTGCCTCTACTCGTATCACGTAAAAATATCCACTTCTACACATTTATTAACTTGTCTTTTATCGATTTTCAATAAGCGAATGGCTCCCGATGTTCCATTGAACATAGATAGGCATACAAATATTTGTGTTAGTTTAATATATAAAGAACGAGCAAAGTGTTTCGCGTTAGACTGTCTGTAAGAAGACGTGTTATTGAGCGTCCAATTATCATATTTTATATGCGATTGCATGAGGACGCGCCGCAACATAACTCATTGTTCACGCTGGTCACAGACACTGACATGATGCTTATACATGTCCTTGAACTCAATTGGTTGTATTTAACGGGATTCGTGTCAATGCAAATTGCTGGTTCGGAGCTGCTTGACTACTGATTGACGATGATGAGATACATGAATTATGCTTTCATAATTTTATTCGCATCAAATTATATACCACGCTCGAATAAATTCTAAGAAGGATTCGCAGACGCTTAATATCAGACGTGCCGGTTGCTATGTAGCCTAAAAAAATGTGTAATGTATGTGTATCTAAAGACGATTTGGTCATCGATATGTTTTGGAGCGATTATGTAGTAATTTGATCATGTATTCTGTGCCCGCAGAAAAAGTGGCCATGAAATAGGTTACTTAGCCGGATTCTTCTGTTATTGACGTCGGGATGACTTCATTTTATAATTATTGCAATTGAAGTGTTCACTATATAAACTCTGTAAAAAAGCTTTTACACCTATCATTATTTTATGACAAGTAGGTTCCCTATAGCAGACATACGCTGCTTCCGGTAGCGCTACTAAGTTTATTTCAGTGATATCGTGACAGAATACATGTTTGTAGTAACAAGTCTAATAATAATATCCGTGTACTAAATAAATCTATTAGTTGTATTCATTGGAAATTTATTACATTTTAATTATATTGTCTCTAAATTACTATCAAATTGGGGATGCATAAAATTTAGTTGAATAATTATAATAATACATACCTACTTTTTGGAGGGAAATGATGTTGCAGGAATATAAGTATGTACACATAATGTGAATAAAACGGCGGTTATTAACAATCGATTTTCAATGGACAATGTTTGTTGCATTTGAGGAAATGACATTTTATTATACATCGGATCAATGTGTTTATTGTTATGCATTGTTGAGCGTAATATTTGCGATAATTTTAGACTTAATAAATCGAACGTGTGAATGGATATAATCGTTCTAGTTTCGGACAAAAGTATATTGCCTTGACGCCTCTCTATCGTTGTTGTACAGTACATCAGGTACATTACTTCCTGGCGATCTTGTTAACTGAATGACAAATACGAGTTTGTCACTATTATATGTCAATTGAGACTGAGGTCGTCGAGTAGTATCATTTTACTTCCAAAAATACCGACAACGTCGTATTTTTTTAAACTTACAATGGTTTTTCCATACAATATTATGCATAACATATTTAAATCATTAAAGTTTGTGACGGATTAACTGTTTTCTAATAAAAAGTAGTTTAGTGGGTTACCGTAATTTTTAAAGAATGTCATAAAACATAAAATCCAGTTGGGCATGAGGAATGATCACTGTTGCCTTAATTTTTCGAAAATTATTGTTATAATTTAATACAGTATGCCGTAGACTTGGCGCTTATTGTCTACATCGCATGTTTTGTTAAGGCTTAATGCTGTATTTTTTATGTTGCATTAAATACATGGATCAAGTGAGGATTCAATTATCTGTTTTGAGAATCGAATCATGTTAATCCATGACGACCTTTATTGCTTGTCATGTGAAGAACGTTCAGTGGTGCGAAAAAAATGTTTACCAATTATTTCGTAAGCCGAAACTTGTTCGGTGGCGGTGTTGTCAGTACGGTCAAAAAATGTTGAAAGCTAAATATTCCACACTCTTGCTTGGTGGAATTACCAATCAATAAATGACAGTTTGTGTATCAAAGATCTACTTATTTTTTTCACGTTATTTCCATTAACGTTCGCGGCTTGTTACATCATTTGTCACTGTTGTTCGGAAGATCCGCTTTGCAAATGGGAAACCCAAAGTTAGCGAGCTTAACTCCTTATTTGTCTCGGAGGTGTTGTGTTATATTACGCGAACGAGTTGATATTGTTTACGATTTATTGCAGGAACTTTAAGAGACATCTATAAATGTCATAAATATTATCGTATATGTTGCCAAATGATTTTAATATTTCTCATAGACTTTATCGGGCATTATGTATAATGAAAACGGTATGTAGTTATTAAAATTTAATTAGTTAAACGGTATGCAAAATAAGTCTATTACAAGTTTAGACCAGGCGTGCACGAAGACTCGGAAACATTGAACTTTGGCAGTAAAGCCTTAAAGACCTTGAAATTCCGAGAAATTTATATAGATATGGACTTGATTCTCAACAAGAGCAACATTGTTATTCTTAAATTCATTATTACGTTATATTTTTTTACTCTTGCACTTATTATCTATGTGCTTAATTAAATCTTAATATTATGTTAATATTCTGTGTGTAATGTTATTCGATGGTCATCGAGACACATAATTCATATTATTTGTTTAACTTTTTATCTTTATTCTTTATTATAAATGTGATGCTTATTCGTAAACCGAAGTGGGAATATACTTCATTCCATTTCATCATATTAGAAAATACCAATACTTATGCAAAACTTACAACATTGTAGGAAACAAACAATAAAATGTTAATTACAGCAAAACTAGATTTCGAAGTCAATTAAATTTAGGTTATAAGTTTGACTCAATCAAAAAATGAATAGTTACATAGATATATTATCGGCCTTGTAACTGAGCATTGCAAATGGGACGGAAATGAAACTTATAAATATCGTATGGTTCTGCTGAACTTACTTTGATTTCGTACAAATATTTAAGCTTTTAATTATAGTCACTCATTTGTTTCTATATCTTTTTATAATCGTATTGTCTTGCTCAATTTTACTTCGGAGCCTACCCCAGTTAGGTTACCCAGAAAACAATTTTAATTGCCGCTTGCATTCGTTTGTTATGCCTATGTGAAACGTATGTATCCTAATTTATTAAAAATCGCACGGGAACAAAAGCCTAAAGCCTCCTATAAAATAGTTTTTGTGGTTTTTTAAGGTGATTCTATAACGGAAATACCCGAAGGCATCATTTTTTTGCGTAACATCGTTTGGAATTAAAGATGTTGGCACATAAAAAAATGTTGTACTTTTGTACAATGCGATCTTCGGGGCCAACCAAGTTGTGTTTTTCACTTATTGTAGCCAACATTGAGTCATAGGTATTTCAACAGCGTGGAAGCATAGAGCTGTACGCAGCCTACTGGCTCATTTTATCAATTTAATAGTTTGGTTTGAATTAATGCGCGACAACCGTCCGAACTGGCTGGATGTTCTGTAAGTCCGGGTGTTGTGAAATGTGAAGGCCGCGCGTCGAGGGCAATTTTAGTTGTCAGTCCCTGTGCCATTTACCTCACACTAAATAGCTCTCGCCCGGTGCAGTCGGCGCTTTCGAATCTTGATTCTTTTGTCCGTAATACAGATACATATTTTAAACCGTTTAATATTCAAGTCCTGTACAAAGAGATATTCTTTGTTTGAAATATGTATGTTAATTAACGATAAAAATAGTTGTAAGTGCTATAATCGTTTTATTTTTATTAGCAATGACTAATCCATAAAATATTTGACCGGTTACCGAACTTCGAATATACCGATTATGCACGATCAATATGTAGCATCCTGTTAACGACATTAATGCACTTTTTATGCGAATGTCTATATCTAAATCATATATCTCAATTAAAGTGCTTTTGAAATTGGTATTCGTAAACATAAACTGCTTGTTTGTTTATTTTCTGGCAGAACAACTTAAATAAAATGTGTAGGTACTTATTTTATAAAGATTATTAAGGTTACATCAGTTTAAATATATTAATGATATTCCACACAGTTTAAAATGTTAATCGACTAGTTAACTCATTACTCAAATCATCGTCGCAGAACAGTGGCTTATTTACATGTACTTATCATCTGCCTGGCTTTATTTAACATACTATACGTAGAGTCGCCATGTTATGATTTTTATGCGTGCTGCACATAGATAAGCCGCAAGCGTTTTTTTTTTTTTTTTTTTTCAAATTATTAGTTTTATACAGGGAGCGCAAAAAAATGGCGCACTTGCTCAGATGGGTACAAGGGCATAATATTAATATCGTAATAAAAAAATAATATTTGGAAAATACCTATCCGTTTTGAAGTTATGACCGTTTAAAGTTTTAAGTTTAATCACCACTTTTTCGCATAAAACCAGTTGGAATGGATGAAGAACAAGATTTAAACACATACGTATTTTTTCGTTTCGTCGTTAATTGAACGGTTAACGAATTATACCACGAAAACCATTTTTAACAGCATCAAAACTTCTTTAGACTTCGCTTTAACCGTTGTTTACACATGGGTAAGGTCATGAACTCTTAGCTGTATAATTTATCCTTCTCTAATTTCAAAACAGGATATTTTGTTTCATTTCAAATAAATAAATCAGTTAAACAGGGACGTACTTAGATTTAAGCGTCAATAAATTAACAACATAATAACTTTAGGTGCAGTTGCATCGTGTATGGATTGACTATTTTGTTTGTCATTATTTTCCTTAGTGTCACAAATCCAAACTGAAAGACACCAAGAAATCACACTGGTCATCGCTTAAATCATGTAAGATTGCGAATTTAATTATAATTAGAAAAGTTTTGGTAATACCTACATAACATTTAAATTTTCTAAATAATTAATATTCATTGAAAAAATAATCTGATGACACTGATTAATAAAAAATAAGATTTTTAAAATGATGGCCCAATTCGGCCCTATTAGTCAAAGGAAGCCGCCGGTCATAGTGTACTTCGTCGGATCCAACGCGGCTCGATTATTCTTCCTTTGAGGTTGCCGCCGCCCTTTGTGAGCGCGAGCCGAAAGGCGGCAATTTCTTTGTCGGTAACTTTTAGCATTTTGCAAAAGAAGACCGACATCTTGAGGTGTGTTCACACTACACACTTGATATAACTTAATTTGATTAAGTACCTACTCCGATATAAAAGTTACGTTAAAAAAAGATCTTATTGGACTGATAGAATGGTCCTTACTTGCTCAAGAGCTTATAATATTATTTAAATATGTCATCAACCGATCCAGTCAGTTACAAATTGCCTATTTACTTTTGCTTATTATTGTATTTAACATTACTTTAATGTGTTTTGAAAATAATGTTACTTTAAAGTGATAAAATTTCTTCTAAATTCTTATACCTAGAGAAATGTCGTCTACCATTATAGCATAGAATTTGCATATGAGACTTCTGTGAGATAAAATTAGTGAAATCAATAAACACTAAGCACTAATTTACTGCACTGGAGACCCCGTGCCCTGCAGTGGCACGTATATGAACTGATACAGTACTAATACTAATTGTTCACATGAATTATTATGAACTCAAATAGGAAAGCTTTGTATCTAATGTGAACAGGCCTTTATCTTTCAAAAATCAAAATAATAATTTATTTTTTATTAGTTGAATTCGGATTGCGATCGCGTGTGCATGTATTAGTCGTGTGCATATTATTGTAAATTCGTTTTCAGTTATTTTGTGTAAATTTTATTAATTTCATTATGCTTTGAACATTACCCAATTTGATAGCTTTTGATGTAACTTGTGTTATGTGAAATGTAAAAGAAAAAGTGATTTGTGCTACCAAACTGTGACAGTGTTTTCGTGCGGGTTTTGGCGGATCCTGCGCTTCCATCCTTGCCTATCAAGGTCATTACGGTTTACATTACAAGGTCAGTTAACTATTTTAGTGGTCATTAATGATAACTAACCAGCCCATATGGGTCACCGACGGCCTCCGTGGCGCAGTTGGTAAGAACTGCCTGTGAAATGAGAGACCGCGGGTTCGGTTTCTGCCCCGAGACAATTTCCATGAACCATAATTATTTTTCTAATACCCGCGACACAAGATTTGTATCTTAGTGTGGGGTTAGTACCCATGTATGTGACTGTTGACAGTATTAATTTAATATCTTTTTTATGTAACCTGAGCGTTATGTACACAATCGCACGACTTATAAGTAAATAATGAGCTCTGCTTATTTATTGTTGAGTGTCTACCGTTCAGTTGTAAGGTTCAATCACTTTAGCGTAATGTGTTAAGGGTTAGCATATGTAACGTTAGTTTTTTTTTTCTCGGCATCTTTCTTAATATTCGCTAGCGCCATGCAAATCCGCCTGAATTAAGATGCCTTCACCATATACTATAATGTATATTGGCAGGTGCGCCGTTTTCTTGTCCACCCTGTATATCCATCAATCAGCCAAAGGAAGTCCACTGCTGGACATAGGCCATTATATTAGGCATGATCTAGTTTTATACATATTTATGTGTAATAATAAATACCACCCAACAGCCACATATATAGTCCTGACCCCACACTAAGATCGAGTCTTGTGGTATCACAAACACCCAGACCCGAAATAAATGTTTGTGGGCTGCACAAACATTTCTCTCGGTGCGGGGATCGAACCCGCGGCCTCTCGTTTCACAATCAGCGTCTAACCACCTGCGCCACGGAGGCTGGCTGTGTGTTTTTCGAATGCATATTATTCTGTACACTTGCATCACAAAGGGTTTACAATGCACATACTATATGGCATGGTCAGTGCATTCAGAATTGTAATCTAATTAGAATATAAACTAGCGAGAGATATATCATGGCCCACACAACTATCATGGCCAACCTGAAAAATGGGGTTGAACCCGAATCGCGATACACTTGCGTCGTTCATTCGACAACTTTACCAACGTCGTGTATGCCTTACGGTATTTGATTCCTGGTGGAAATATGCACGAAAACAATGCACATAATTTATTAAATAATTACTCTGGAAATAGTCATCTAAACCTCACGATGCATGTTTACGAGAGCTGCTCCTGGGCCAACTTATATATTTATTTACTTTTAATAAATCTTTAAATATTTATTGAAAATGTGTGCCTGGCAACAAGTTCCTGCAAGGTTCGATCAATGTCAAATTATAGTCTCAATTGGCTATAATCTTGAACATTATGCATATTATCAAGAAGATGATTATTTACCTTTGTTGACATTAGAATAATTGTGTTTTGAGTTTTGACATTGGTTTGATCCGTCTTCTAACAATAAGCATTTATGTTACATAATTTATAAATTCTCTGTTTTCATACATTTTTATAAAAATTTCTGTTTATTTATACTACCGTAAAAGTTTTGCTGGGGTTCTTCCAGAACTAAAAGGAAGATTGTGTATTTGTATACTGAATAGTGTTTTTCAACTAATTTATCGAATTTCGTTCGGCAATAGTTGACGTTTAGGAAACTTTGAAGCCTCGATAATCTTTCTTTAATTGGAAGAAGCTTACGACTAGCACATGGCACGTGAAGCGATATTTATTGAACAATTATTTGCTTAACTCATCTGGTTGGTAAGCGTTTGCTTCCGCCTAACTGTGATTTCCAGAAATGTGGTCGAAAAGTAATTGTAGTGATTCTCTTCTGCCAGCTAAAATTTTAAATTATGCAATTTATACATGTTGAATACTATATTGCTGCAGTATTTTTCTGCATATTGTATTGACATCGAATGTCCTTCCTCTTCAAAATATACTAAATTACTGCAAGATGTAATAATTTAGTTATGTATATTTTTTATTATACATGTTGTTGTTCCCCATCAACAGTTTTAGTTGTACATTAAATAGTAACTTAAAAAAAAATTGGTAACGGCTCTACCGTATCAAATTTTGCATTTACATTTAGGTGTCATAGTAACAATAGTTCGCTGTACCTTCCCATTTGTTTAAGAGTAACACAAGTTATTGTAAATCTTCGTTAGTAATTTTAATTACATTTAAAAGTATTAGCATGTTATTGACGTAGGTGAATATCCAAAATGTTTTGTAATTAATATAGTACATGATACTTTTCTGACTGAAAGTCATATTATTGTTTGCGAACTGTTTTTGTGCATTCTAACGTGATAATTGCTGCTAAATGTATTGCTAAAAATGATGTGTTATTGAGTCATGTGCATCACTTACCGAGCTTTTTGTGTCCATTGTTTACGTTTCGCCACCTACACGCTTTGATCGTGGTTGCCTAATGGGCTGTTCACTAATATTATGTCACTTTACACTGCACTATTGGGTCCACATGTCTCAGTTACATTTGTCTCGTGAAGCGTCTCGAGTGTTGCCTCTCTCGCCCTCTCCGTGTGGCCGGCGTCGTCGGACGCGCCTGATCCAAGCGGCAAAGCGACTAGAGTCGTACTGAGAGTGTTGCAACAATCGCCAAGGTTTATATATGAGGTTGCACGCCACTGCTCTGTGCACAAATCTTGCGAATTCAAAATGTATAAAAACGGACACACAATTTATTTTTATTATTTCTTATTTTTATTATTATTTCTATATTTTCTAAAACTGGATTTTTTCATTATTCATAAATTTATTCGGGCGGTAAATATTAGTTAGATTGTTATTAATTTAAAATTTATCATTAAAAATACATCTTCATCTGGGAATCGTGCGAAAGCTAACATAACGCATAACTAGGTTATTATAGTTATAGACAAATGCCATTCCAAATGAGACGTAAATTCCAAATTTCAACAGTTTTAATTATCTTTCTTCGTATATGCTTAATTATTACGGTAATTTTCGTGGCGTTGATATTAACTGTGCATTACCACCAGCATTTAACAACATCAATTCAATAAAAATATTTAGGACATGAGAAATAGTTTCACGAACTAATCAATGAGACTGTCGGTAGCCTTTGAGTCACAGGAAAACGCTAAAGAAGCAATACAGGCGGCGTATCACGTTGTGCATAGTCGAGAGACGGGTTCTGTGACGCGTATCCCTCTGCTATAGAGTTGCACAACTTCGGCGAGGACGCACTGCCCGCTGCACTGCATACAGGAGTCGGATACGGCGCCTTGACAATTGGAATTCACCAGATGACTATACGTACCGGACATTCGGCCGTGATTCACATTCTAACCAGCTTTTTGGTAAACCGTGGAACGTTATTACTCGAACACGCGTCCGCTAGTAGGTCGCAGTAAAGATGTCTTGATGTAACCTGTTGCTTTGAGTGTCAAGCTCAAGGCTGCTGGGGTGATGGGTTGTTCTAGAACAGTTATATTAAAATTGGAATAAGGCATTTTTAGGTTTGTGTGTTAAAAATACCACTCCTCTAATAGTGTTACTGATTTTAAAAATAACATTCACTAAATATTTTGAAACGTTAGAGATTGACTTAATTGACCATGAATTTTCTATTAATATTAAGTATCAACCTGGATATTTTTAGTTAATGGAAAGTTTTTCATAATGTGGAACGAACAAACTGAAGCTGCCACAGCCTCTTGAAATTATCCTGGAAACTTGTTATATCACGAAATCAGTTTATTAATATTTTAAAATTTCATAAACACACTTCCAACGGTTATATAGATATTAACGTCAAAAAAATCAGCATTTTTATCACTTACTACAAAACTCTAACCCAGTTCCAGATGACTTAGAAAGTTCAAATTTGGCATCCAGCTAGATAGATGAATACAAAGTAAAAATTAGAACATAGTAATTTTTTTTTTCATTTTATAAAAAAAATACAATATACTTATTGATTCTATTTCGAACTTGTAGTAGTAGTACCTGTAAGACTCAATAATGAAAATTAATGTTCGCCGGTCTTCACTACACTAAACTTTTTGTTAATATAAAAATATCATTATTAGACAATTATACCCCGGAAACGTAGAAAAATACAGAAGATTTATAAAAACCAAGTGTATTTTTTTATGAGTTGAAGTACTTAGTTAGTAATTTCTGTAAAATAAGTAATAATATCCCATCAAAAACAAAAACTGCTGCCTCGACGCACGACTCGACTGCCTCGGTGGCGTAGTTGTACTAGAGTACGGTTACAAAGCTGAGGTCTCGAGTTCGAATCCCGGGTTGGGCATAGTGATATTGAATTTTTCTATTAATTATCAGCCCAGAGTCAGGAATTTGTGCCCGATATGGCGATAGACTCGCCTATCACATCGTGGGATGGAACATACAAGGCGAAATGACGGTGTCCTGGCACCTCTGCCTACCCCTTCTGGGAAAAAGGCGTGAGTTTATGTATATATGTATGCAAAAACAAGAGTCATGTTCAATATTAGTATGCCTCTTAGCTGTGGACTTCAATGATAAAATAAAAGAAGTTATCTAAATGGGTGCCTAATTCAATTCTCAGTCCTAAAATATATTTATAACAAAGTAAAATACTTTACAACGATTAAAAATGTCACGTTATATCACTTAGGATAAAATGTTGAAGCCTAAGGTTTTACTATAATAGTTTTCATATAGGAATTATATATTAGCTTTCGCAACTTCCAAAGCTGTAAGTTCTTAATTCATTCTTTCGATAATTTGGCTTGCTGCTAGAAACTAGCCATCAAACATAGGGCTTTCCTATGACTGTTTTAGTATATACTTAATAATAATTCGTATATGAAAACTTACATGGCTCTTTTCACGTTTATATTTTTGATGGGTTTTATATACTAGGAGCACACTGTGAACACTAGAAGGATCTTTATTAAAGATGCAAATAAATTCCGATGAGTTAATAGCTAACGAATTCGAAGAAAATGGTAGGAAACATAACATCCTCATAGATAGTCCGATGAAAAATATACATGTTATAAAGATACATAGCGGAAATAAATAGTAACGATCAACACACTGTCAAAAGCCATTATTGTTTAATTACCTGTAGTAGCTGACGCTGACAATGAAGTCTCTCATCAATTGATGTGTTCAATGGTTTTTCATAACTGTATTTATATCCGCCTAGCATTAATGTTCATTATCCATTATTTGCAATTCAATTATTCGCAGTATTGATTATCACAAGGTTCGCTAAAAAGCACTCATGCGTTACGTAATATAATATCAACAATTTATTAATTTAGTGATTAATACATACAAAAAATCTTGTACAAAATTGCAAGAGCTGGCAATCCGTATTTTTTTATTGAGAATTAACCAGTGCTTATCGTACATCACACGAGTTCATCGTTACTTTAGGTATTAGTGTGAGGTGTTTGGATTATCGAATTTTGTGGTTATGAGTCATCATGTCAGTCATGATAGGGTCGGGTATTAATGAATACATTTATAACCCTTAGCCTGTCGTAAGCGCCGCCTACTGACCTTGATTCAAAAATAGCCCCTATTTCAATGACGTTAGGTTGCTTTTTTGCTTGAAATCCGATGAGCCGTATTAATATAGACCCTATTTCAATGACATTAGGTTGCTTATTGCTTGAAACCGGAAGGAACCGTCTTCAGGTTCTGACGGTTGAGGGGATAATTCCCTTACATAGCCCGCTAACTGATAGATATTGTGCCCATGTTTTGAATACCTAACTCCTCTCCATGTAATTAAAAATTTGTTTTATTTTTGTTTCTATGAGTTCATTTTCTTTCAATGGTGGGGCTAATAATATCATTTTTGCCTAATGTAGAGACTCCACGCAACATTATCTTCATTAGTTCATCACAAAACATGTTCAACAGACGGATACACAAGTGAACAAAAAACTGCTGTTTCTGAGTTTATAGCTGACATGGCCTCCAGCTTGTATTGTAATCCACCGTACAACTTAGTTATATACGTGTCTCCAACTAGAATACATCACAGAATTTCTCTAATTTATGATAGACATCCTGGGAACCAAGATATCATAATGATGCCTGCGTAAGTAAACACTACTCGGCCTTCCTCTTACATTCGGGATATAATTTGCAAGGAAATGTCTTTGCCTGCTGTTTTTTTGTCGCGTCCGAAGTCGATAACGTTTAAGAGCGTATACACCTTGCGCGCAAAGTCAACTATAGGTATTTCTTCGTTAATTTCACGCACACATAAGCGACCAAAGCTGTGTGCGTAGAGCTGCCGCGTCGGCTCGCTATACAATCGGCTCAAACAACTTTGATCCGTGCGCTTCAAATATTCAATTGAAATGTAACTGTAATATAATATCATAAAAATATTTTATTTGCATTATAAGTAGACAAATATTACTGTGCAAGCAAAGAATAATACAAATTTTGGATACTAATCATATTTTCGTTATTATTACATTGTTAAGTTGCATTCAAATCAGTGTTCAATCAGTAGACACTACGGACGTTTTATTAATAATTTCGTGTTCGAACACATAAATAGTGTTAGGGGCCTTACAACCCCTTACAATTACGAAATATATTTAATTTTATATTACAATACATAACATAATTTACCCTCGGAATTACGTCCCATTATATTACCTGAAACATAATTTATACTCACTACAAAATCATTGTAGGTAATAAAAATAATTAAATATTTTACTACCAAAGTACTAAGATGTGGTAATCGCATTCCGCGCGTGGCTATTTTTACTACGCGCGGCATAATCGACTGCAGCCAGGCCGGAGCGACGAGCGATACGTCCTCCCTCTAGAAGGCCTTGCGGCGGTCTGATTTGATCCACGTCGGACAGCGTGTTTTATAGTGGTTTTTAAAATATTTGTAGAAAACAAGAAAACTAATTTTGTTGAAATATAAAAATGGTAATTTATTGACAAGATCTATTGTAATATGCAATTGCTATAAAAAATTATGTACGATAAGTTGGTGAAAAAAAATATGTTCTTGACGAGAGTTTCTGAATAATTTCGCATTGTTTAAATTTTTATTTTTCAGGAACTAAACACAAAAAGTATATTTTTCTCAGCAAAATCCCTCCATAAGTGTCTTATTAGTCTGATAATATTTTTATTTTCATCTTATATTTAGTGTTTTCGGATATCTTAAGCTTCTAAATTGCCATTTAAAGCCTAAATAACGTAACTTGTGTTCAGTAATCCTTATAGTACTCACAAATTATCCATCAATCTATAATGTTTTCCACCAAAATCCCTAGATGACAACCTTTTCTAAAATTAGTACTAATTATTTTACCTTTAAATTGTTTATTGGTGGCTATTAACTCATTTGAAAAGTCCTGTTTTTAAGCCAAAAAGCGCGTGCAGGGTATAAACGCTCTTAATGTTAAGTTTGTGATATGCCCTGCAAATTTAGCTTTAATTTAAAGGCAAAGTAGCAATCCCAGTGAGCTGGGTTACTATTAGAACGGGGCTGCAATCAGCGCGTAATCGTGTGAAGGTATTATAACACCACGCTATTGAGCGCAGTTACTGCAAGGTTCTTATAAGAAGTTATTCGTTAAAGCAACAAAAGATTGAAGGCTTGCTTAATTTCTCAGTCGCACGCACGACTCTGGCTTAATTGGAATGCAATCTTGCCATCAGCTCCACCATGTCATTATTATAAATCCGTCACTGAGATATACACCCACGTCTTGACACATCTCGGCTTGACGCAAGCATAGACAAAGCGCTGTGTACTGTGCACGCGGAGTTGTTGAGCGCCTAGCGTCTAGAGCTGGTCCTATTAAATGAAAGTTGATCAATGCTACCTGCATGCGCTACTCTATATTAAATATGTACGTATGGTAAATCATTGAGTACGTGCCTTTGTAAACTGAGCTAATAATATTAAAAATCAGTGATTTTTTAAACGAACTCTTGGAAATTGGAAAGATAACTCTATTCTATCTCTGACTCTATCGCCATCAATGTTTAGAAACTAACATTAATATTATGTTGAGATGTTATTGTTTACATTTGTTTGTGATTCATGTGTACAAATATTATTATTCTTTATATCAAACCATAGGAAACTGTTTCTTATATTAACTTGGTTGTACTACAGCAAATCGTAGACATGCTGTATAGAATGAAAGAAAATTAATGAGTTGAGAATAAAACACAATGTTCCATAATCAAATAATAGAAGACTTACAGCATAGCCAGTGATATATTGGCAATTAAACAGTCTACTGTATTCCGTTTACCGTTTATGTTCGAAGTAATTACTTTTCTCGTATATTTTTGTGTATATGATGGCTAAGATTATCATATTCATTGTTATAGCAGATTTCTGCCGTCTTCTATTTTTATTGAAAGGGATGTTTTGTTTTTTGTTACATAATACTTTATCATTTATGAATAACATTGAACAGTTTCGTATAATTTAAAACGAAGTAGAAATATTTATTTTATGCATCATCTTTGCATTCTTGAATAATGATCATGGCCAAAGTGACTTCGCTAGTTTTTTATATATTCGACCATTAATGTATCGCATTAGTAAATATTACCTATTAACGCAGATTTTGATATTCCAATACGTTACTCGCGAGGTCAAGGCACTTTTGACTACCATTGGGATTTTACAATGTACGGTGCTTTTGTGTCATATAAAACATATAAGTTTTATAGTAAAAACGTTTTGCGATTACATGAAATAAATCTACAACAAATGTTTTTTTTACGGATCCTTGAATGTAAATATATTTTTCAATATTGGAATTGTGTTTAAACAAACAAACAAATCTTTGAGTCATTAAGTTTCTCGATAAAAGAATATATTCTTTAAGATTGCTTGTTGTTTGCGATAGAGTCCTAATGGTGTGTTTTTCCAAATCGTTGATTGGGGCGGCACATAAATCAGGTGTTGTGTTAGTTGTGTACGACTATTGAGTAGAAGTTTGTTGTCCTCATAAAGACGCCAACTATTGTCTAACCACCCAATTTATGACGTAGTTGTGCTCATACGCATCGTCCTTGTCAGGAATGCGAGGTCATCACGCGTTCGTAGTTCGTACCAACACCGCGGTTTTCGGTAGCAGTCTTCTTGTGTAACATAATTATTGTCGTTTTCGACTCGCTTATTCAGAATTATGTACATGTATTTATATTGTCAGTCAAATGTTTGCAAGTACTCTTTATCTATCCCTGGTATCTCAATCGATTATTTGGCTGCCTTAATTCGTATGCCTTGATAATAACCCCTGTCAAAATAATGACAATTTAATAATGACTTGCAGCATACATAATATATAATTGGTCATTCCATATACGATTCTAAATAACGTCCTTAACATTACAATGTAACCCTTGCTCAGTTGTATTTTACAACCAGTAACTGAAATATCTTAACAATTAGCGCGATTTCGTGACGCAATACGATTATAATGAAATTTGCTGTCGTTTTCTCATTTCACTCTTGCAAAATAATTAATGTGTGATTAAAAGGTTAAACGTCTTTCTACTTTTTACTTAACATGTAATAAACCTTGTTTATTCGCACCATATCCGTCTACGCAAATCCAATTACAAGTCGACAAATACTCACCGTTACTTTTTATTTCAATATGACACCTGCGTCTCCAAGGCTTGGGACGTTGTGATTAAAATCTAATATATCCTTGTAATTGTTAAAAACAATAAGAATTGAGTACTATTTTATTAATTATATATTAAGTATGTATTATGAGATTTTATTCTTTATAGGCTTACGATTATTTTTTAAACAAAACCGATACTCCACCGAGGTCCAATTTGAGTGTTCGATTTTCGTAGAATAGTTTCGAGATTCTTCTATAACATTGAAATATTAAGATATACGTATACATTTGTTTGCCGCCTGCTGACTAGATATGATTGTTAACAGCTGCGAGTGCCGCTGCGGCAGGTGTTGCGGCCGCGCGATCTAACGGTGGTCATCAACAAGCGACACTTGAAGGTCGGCATCAAAGGCCAGCCGCTTATCATCGACGGCGAGCTCGACGCTGACGTCAAGATAGAAGAGTCCACGTGGGTACTGCAAGATGGACGCAACTTACTCGTCAATCTAGAAAAGGTATTGTAATTAATGTACCTAAAGT
Source organism: Hyles euphorbiae (assembly GCA_023078785.2). Taxonomy (NCBI): domain Eukaryota; kingdom Metazoa; phylum Arthropoda; class Insecta; order Lepidoptera; family Sphingidae; genus Hyles; species Hyles euphorbiae. Next base: position 17,651,760 of record CM041050.1, read on the forward strand.
ATAGTCAATTTCCGCGACAAATATGAAATGATACAATAAGTAAACTTAAAAAAACCTTGGATATTTTGACGCAAATTTTGGAATGGCGTAAATGTATTTCTTGCCAAATCTACGTAATGAGTAGAACCATATAAGGTATTGGGAAGATAATAATAAGCTACATTATTTGATAAATAAAGACTTAAATAGACTTAAAATTTGCTGTATGGTATATTGTGTCTGTTGGTATTTAAATTCGCTGGCGAAATATAATACAAAACAAGTAGCGTCCTCCAATTTACCTAAACATCGAAGAGTTTTTATAAAATGTCGTACAAACCTTGTAACACTTCTAAAATTGCTTTTGTGTAATTATTTTTAACTTGTAACTTCATCCTAACATAAAATGAACCGTTTCGTGTATACCAATTTGAGATAATGATTGTTTTATGTTTTCATACATTGTAGGTGAACAAAATGAACTGGTGGAGTAAGCTGGTGACCACAGACCCTGAAATATCAACGAGGAAAATCAATCCAGGTAAATGTTCCTATTCTCGCGGCACGCGCAGCCGCGTAACATTGCCTCGTACTGATGACCTCACTTTCTTACTTCAAGTAAAACTATATAAATTTCATGATATTTTCAAATAGTTTGCAGAGTTTGCTTCGTACTTTGTTAAAACACTGGGTCGGTTGCATGACCCGACGCTTGACAATGGCGTTGCTTCAGCGGTCGGGCTTACATAACTGCTATTTAAGCTTTTGTGTCCCACGTAACCGCTCAGCCGTCTTTTATAGTACTAAAATATAAGGATACCTATATTACGGTTTTTGCTCATTATAGAGAATGCAAGTTTATTGACGTCGATGCATCCGCCTTGGGAGATTAACTATGCAAATGTATTAACTTGTCAGTATGGTATAAAGTAGTTCCAATAAAATATAAATTAATTATCGACAAAGGGATTACATTGTAGATATTTTATAATATAGTTGAGCTCGTGTTAGAACTTATTACGCACGCCAAATGAAAGTTGTTTTACGCGTTTTTTTAAGGTTGTGTCGTCCTTTTATTATAATTACTCCACATAACTAGCGTAGTGTTGGTTTTAATGGTTACCTAACAAAAAATCATTATTCCTGCCAATACCGTTAACCAAATCATTGTATAGCTTCCCAACGGTCAGATTTGTTTTTACATCTATTTTTATGTTGCTTATAGAAACAAAATCACATGACAAAATAAAATCACCCAAATGTTATTTACATATTTGCGGATACGGAATATTTTAAATTCTAAATTAGGTATGGGTAGTCTAGATGTTCGATAATAACCTTCCCGGATTCTCTTGGTCTTTTTTACATAAAAATCAATTGAAGTTGTTTTTAGTTTAAAGGCATAAATAGAATAAAATAATTAAAATAAATGTATTTTTCAGAACCGTCGAAGTTATCGGATCTAGATGGCGAAACAAGAGGCTTGGTGGAAAAGATGATGTATGATCAGCGACAGAAAGAGATGGGTCTTCCCACCAGTGACGAACAGAAGAAACAAGACGTGCTCAAAAAGTAAGCTTTGATGCTCTTTGCATATACCAGTATTTTACCAACAGAAAGTTACGGGATTTCTTTACCATTAGTGATTTAGAATCAAAGTTAGAGAAATAATAATGACATAACAAAACTTGTTTGCAGATGTTGTAAATCGCATCGCTTACATAACGTTTATTATAATGATATATGAGTTATTATTTTGCTTGATACTGGACTCGGAGCTATTCTCATAAAGCCTTTCTGTAACTGTAGCTATGATAACCGTTACCAACATCCTTTCTTTTTTATAAACACTAAACACACATAACAGCGAAATGTCGGACGCCCGCCTACAAGTTGGACGGACGATCTGACTAAGGTTGCAGGAAGTCGCTGGATGCAGGCCGCTTCCAACAGGTCATTGTGGAAATCCTTGGGGGAGGCCTATGTTCAGCAGTGGACTTCCTGTGGCTGAAATGATGATGAAATATAATGTTATTTTATTTAGCTAAAATATATATAGAGTATTTTCCTCACTATTATGAGATCTGTCAGTTGAAATTCTCTAAGAATATTATCCTACAAAACAAAAATTGAATGGAACAACAATGTTATAGTGTGTGATCTTAAAACTGTATGTTGTCATGGTGTACAAGAAAGCATAATATTATTATTTAAATGTCAAATATTAATAAAGACTTACATTTTTATGATACATAATGATGTTTATCTTTCGATATTCGTACGGGTTTCGTAATAAACTAAAGGCAAATTATTGTAATGTAGGAAACTCCATTACCTATGAACACATTAGAGACAATAAATGATGAGTTTAAAAAAATGTAGATGTTATCCGCATGTAGTGTAACTTAACCCCTTACTGCATGAATTATGAAGGATGCGGATAAAAAAATATTTTTTGGCAAAAAAGGGTTTATTTGCGTGTATTGAACATAAATCAACTCAAAAAAAAAAATTATCATTAATTATTTATGAAGTTACCCATAAGAGCCATATATGGATTCGTATGCATTCTAGTGAAAAACAACCAAAACCATTATAGCTTATAAACACCTCGCATTTTTTATATTTTGTGTAACTACCTAACTTAGAGGAATTTTGATACATTTTACGATTCTTTTGACAAATTTGCAATCAAAATCTTCAAACTATGGAACAAAACTGAAAATTGGACTGGTGAATCTATAGCTACATATCACTGTACTACATACCAAAGCTGCTGACCCGCCCACACAACACAGCGGCTTATAAAAAAAGAATAATGTCGGCAACAAGTACCCGCACGTTTTGCCCGCCGACACGTTGCCGGTATGTCACCTACACAATTGCTTAGCTATTTTGATCAGAAACACTGGTGGTAGGTCTCTCATATGTGAGAGGCCATCTGGGTAGGTACTACCGCAATGTCTATTTCTCCCGTGAAACAACACTGCGTAAATGCACTGTTGTGTTTCGGATTGAAGGACATTGTAGCCAGAGTAACTACTGGACATATTGAGACTTAACATCTTATGTCTCAGGATGGCGAGCGCAGTGGTATGTTGCTACTGTTTATGAGCGGTCGTATCGCTTACCATCAGGCGAACGGCTTGCTCGTCTCGTCATTTATTGCAATAAAAAAAAGCTCCCGACATGCTGCCGACAAAATTTTCCGACGTGCAACTACCCCGCTGACAAAAAATTACTGGCATAAGTCGGATGGTCGGCGGCTTTTATGTGTAGTGCGCTTTATTGTTTTATTTTTTACGGCAAATCTTCGTTGCCTGTAAACTTGAACTTTTCTTCGACATAAGGCTCCGTTATTCCTTTCTTCCATACAATCGAGAAATTTTTACATTTTTAACCCCGGATTTTACAGCATGCCAGTAATGTAAAGGGTTTATCATTGTCCGAATCTGAACTCTTCGAGACAAACTCGGGCATGAGAACATGCTTTTTTTGGTGAACGGGAAGAGAAACATTCGTATTGCAAGTCCAGAATCCAAAGCAAGCTCATCTTTACTCTAAGAATCATCACCCAATACTAGATTTACTTGTTTGAAAGAATAATAAAAGCCTGCAAGATAAATATTTGGCAGACTCAATATTGACGGGATTGCATACGAAGCCATATATGGAGTTTGCAAAAAACATATCAAAAACCAAACAAAAATAAAAAGAAAGACAAAAACAACGTACTCTTATTGTATTCGATGGTTTTAAGAGTAAGTACAATTTTTATTGAGAATCTCAGTCAATGATTTACCAGGTTTTTTGACTAATAAAAGTTTCACTAAAATCGTGCACCACTCTCGCCGGCCGCGTTTTGAAATAAATTCAAATAGTTTTGAAAACAATTGCATAATGAACGAAAAAAAAATACTCGTCGTCTTACGAAAGACCACTTCATATTATAACACTTATTTAACATTAATTTAATGATTAGTTAAACTGTACAAAAATTACAAACTGTAGGAGCCATTAATGGCTTCGTATGCGGTAAGGGGTTAAGGAAAACCAACACGAGGATAAGAGCAAATTATTACGTAAACATTTGTCATTACGCATTCATGAATATATATTATAATGGGTGATTACAATTTATGACTGCGCAATGTTATTCAAAATTTCATACTTTAATAGTCATATAATTACACAATTATAATTAATGTAATTATCGAATAAACAAAAATTCCGTTGGATTTCAAAGCCGTCATGGGCACCGTATTCCCGCGTACGCAAAAGATTTTCGATACGCTACGCAAATGATCCGTTAAATATTACATTGGTATTGAAATAGTCTTGCAATACTAACAGCTCCTATTTTTCCACAGGTTCATGGAACAGCATCCGGAAATGGACTTCTCCAAGTGTAAATTTAATTAAATTGCGCTTATAACATCACACGCGTGTATTTTAAGCGAAGGCACACTATTTTGCATTCATTTTATCAGTTTCAATTTTAAGCGGAATAATTTGAGTTATGTAATTTGTGGTTTGGTGCTTTACCAACAATCATTTTCATAATATATTTATGCGTGCTTTATTTCCTTATTGGTATATAAGTCAATGTCATTGGAACTGATAAGAATTATATAATTTAAAATAGTCTATTCATTGTATTTTGTTTAAATAAATAAAAGAAAATAAATTATGGTTGAGTTTACTTTAATCACAATCAACTACCACCTATCTCTTGTGATGGTACTACCGTCACATATAGTGATAAAGTCGGGAACCTTGGACTATATCTGGACAAGTCCTTCAGCTGGGGACCGCAACTCCAAGAACTCAGTCGTAAGTTGTTCGCCTCAGCTAGGTCCTTGCGAATTACACAATCTTTTACCTGTTGCTACGAAGATTTCATTAGCGCAAACCCTCCTTCTCCCTATCCTTGATTATGCCGATGTCAGCTATCCTGATCTCACCGAGGTCCAAATAAATAAACTTGAGCGCCTTCAAAACTTTATTATTAGATTCATATTTGGATTACGCAAATATGATCATGTTTCTGAGTTTCGTACTAAGCTCAAGTGGTTGCCCATACGGCTTCGTCGGAATGCTCACATTCTTTCTCTTCTGTATAATATATTGTTTAATCCTGTCACCCCATCTTATCTTAAAGACCGTTTTGTATTTCTCGATGACTCCCATACAAGATCCCTAAGGTCGTCAGAGAGACTGGAGTTGAGAATGCCTGTGCACTCCACAACTTTTATGGATGGGTCGTTCACCGTCAAAGCTGTCCGATTGTGGAATGCCCTACCGGTTGTGGTAAGACGGGCACAATCACTGCCGTCGTTCAAAAAAATGGTTAAGGATCACTACCTTTCTCCTACATTTACAAATTGACGTGGATAACTTTCCTATGTGTATATATGTACTGATGCTCTTATATATTATATATATATATATATATATATATATATATATATATATATATATATATATACTTAGTCTGGCCATAAATACTGTTACACTTAATTATAAAAAAATATTACATTTGAATTTCGAATCTGTCATTTTTATACGATTGTTCATTGTGTTTTCTCATTTTGGCGCCAATACATTGTAAAATATTTTGCGATATTAAAATGGTGTGGGGTGATAAAGAGAACCGAATCGCTGTGATAGCATTACACAAAGTAGGTATGGAGCCAAATGCAATTTTTAAAACTCTCCATACACTTGGTATTAGTAAAATGTTTGTGTACCGGGCTATTAATAGGTACAATGAGACCTCCTCTGTTTGTGACAGAAAAAGATCTGGCCGTCCACGTAGTGTTCGTACGAAAAAGGTGGTCAAAGCAGTAAGGGAAAGAATTCGAAGAAATCCTGTCCGAAAGCAAAAGATTTTATCTCGGGAAATGAAGATAGCACCTAGAACCATGTCGCGTATTTTAAAAGATGACTTAGGACTTGCAGCCTATAAGAGACGCACTGGCCATTTCTTAACTGATAATTTAAAGAAGAATAGGGTGGTAAAATCGAAACAACTACTGAAGCGGTACGCAAAGGGAGGTCACAGAAAAATTTTGTTTACGGATGAGAAAATTTTTACAATTGAGCAACATTTTAACAAACAAAATGACCGTATTTATGCTCAAAGCTCTAAGGAAGCTTCCCAATTAGTCGACAGAGTGCAACGTGGACATTATCCGACTTCAGTGATGGTTTGGTGGGGTGTTAGCTATGAAGGAGTGACTGAGCCATATTTTTGTGAAAAAGGTATCAAAACATCGGCACAAGTGTATCAAGATACCATTCTTGAGAAGGTAGTTAAGCCCCTTAACATCACCATGTTCAATAACCAAGTATGGTCCTTCCAGCAAGACTCGGCGCCGGGTCATAAAGCTCGGTCCACGCAGTCTTGGTTGGAATCGAACGTTTCGGACTTCATCAGAGCTGAAGACTGGCCGTCGTCTAGTCCCGATCTTAATCCGCTGGATTATGATTTGTGGTCAGTTTTAGAGAGTACAGCTTGCTCTAAACGCCATGATAATTTGGAGTCCCTAAAACAATCTATACGATTGGCAGTGAAGAATTTTCCCATGGAAAGAGTGCGTGCTTCTATTGATAACTGGCCTCATCGTTTAAAGGACTGTATTGCAGCCAATGGAGACCACTTCGAATAAGCTTTTTATATTTTTAATTGTTTTATATTTATGTATTAAACTGACACACTGTAAAAGTAATAAATGTTATTTGCAGTTAACAATTTTCTTTTTTCTTTATTACAATATTTATGGCAAGACTAGTTATATATATATATATATATATATTTATGTATGTATATTTGTTATATAGATGTATTGATGTATGTATATTTTTATTATTAATTAGTAATTATTTGTATTTCTTATATTTTTGACCGACTTCAAAAGAGGAGGTAATCAATTCGACTGTTTTTTTTTTTTGTATGTTTGTTACGCGATTACGCCGGCAATTGTGAACCGATTTTGAAAATATCTTTTTTGTCGGAAAGCATGATATACAGGGTTGGTCCCATATAAAATTGGTGAAGACCTGATGAATATCTTAGGATCTGCCGACCAGAACTCCTCAAAATTAAACGGTCCAGCATTAATTCTTTTTGTGTTAGATTAAGTATAAGTATATTATTACAAAGAGTCAGTGAAAATTGGAAAAGGGTGGGGGTGGGGGGGTGAGGGGGTAGAAAATAGGTACACTTGTTAATACTCAATATCTCCGACAGTTCTTAACCAACTTAAAAATAACTTTTTTGTCAAAGAGTATTATATGATAGGTTAGACCAAAAAAAAATAATGTGAAAACCTGATGAATATCTTTGGACCTGAAGGGCAGAACTCCTCAAAATTGAACAGTACAGCAATAATTCTTTTTACATTAGGTTCAGTATAAGTTTATTACTACAACGGGGGGGATGGAAAGGGGAAAGTAGAAAGGGGCGTGGGAAGGGGGGGGGATATACACAAATATAAATACTAAATATCTGCGACAGTCCATAAATGATTTTAAATAATTTTCTTTATATAAGATAGCAGACCTCCACAAAACTTTGCAGAAACGCAATTTTTCGTCCATTGGGTTAAGTATATGTGTTTTATTAAAAATAGGAAGTGAAGAAGGTGTAGAGGTGAAGTGTACTCAATATCTCCAGCAGGTTGAGCCGATTTTAGTATTTTCTTTATCATAAAAACGAAATGACAGTGTCGCTTCCTTAAAAATCATAAAATATTAATTTTCGTTTTTGAAATTATAAAGGATCACAATGGTTCATTTTTTATATACATTGATTTCAGTTTTCATTATATGATTACCTTTGGCATCATTACAATGATTATGAAAACTAAAAAGTAATAAATAAAATAATTTAATTAAAAATTAAAAGACCGACTTCAATGTGCACTACAAAGTAATAAATAATATATATTTCATTGTGCTAGTACACATTGATTAATTTTCTTACTGACTAGACTAGCCAACAAATCTTAAATACGTAATATTTTGAAGGCGGGTCGCCAAGTGACGAACACGACGACCTACACTTAAATTAAATTTGTGTAAAACATCCTAGCGAAAAACACGCAATTTTACACGCAATATTAATTTGTCTTAATCTATATAAACTCACGCCATTTTCACAGAAGGGGTATGCAAAGATTCTCCTGGTATCAACTCGGACACCCACGTTACGCCTTGCGTGTTTTGTCCCTCGGTGTGATTGGGGGCGAGAGTCTATAGTCATATCGGGTGCAAATTCCAGTCCCTGTCCTGATAACTAATAGAAAAATCGCCCGTCCTTAATATATCAGGTCTTAATCAACATTGTTGAGCATCGGACTTATGTACAATCAAGAGTAACATACAAACTTAACAACCCTTCCCTTTCTTATACTTTCCTCACTATGATTTCTATGACTGTTAAAGTAATTGTATATAAATATGCAAGTGACTCCAATAAGTCAATGGTGTACCCTGAAGTTGAAACCCTTGACCACTGTATCTTTGATCCTATGCAATACATTAAAATTAGATCACACATATTAATTCTATTAAAATTTCAACAAATGTACACGTAGGATCAATATGTTAAATTAATTTGTTTCTAGTTTACATATGGACCTAACTGAGCGCCAGCGATACATCTACAAGTAGGTAATATTCGACTGTGTTACATTTACTTCAATTTGTTCCTGTTTGGCACTTGGCGACCCGCCTTCAAAATATTACGTATTTAAGATTTGTTGGCTAGTCTAGTCAGTAAGAAAATTAATCAATGTGTACTAGCACAATGAAATATATATTATTTATTACTTTGTAGTGCACATTGAAGTCGGTCTTTTAATTTTTAATTATTCCTTCTTAACTCCTATTCTTTACACTTTAAGACTGCCCTCTATTTATCCGTTTATAAAATCCATCCCATGGTTGTCTGGAAGACATTGCCTTTGAGCGATAAGACCGCCAATTGTACTTTTATGATTGTGATTTTCGTTTTATTTGTATTTTTTTTTTGTGTGCAATAAAGTGTATAAATAAATAAATAAATAAAAATAATCACGTATTCACCTTACTATTAGTATACGGACTTATTTTAATGATATAAGTATATACTTTTTATTGTATAGATACTGCAAACTAGCATCCTGAGGTCCATCTGATGGCGTTTGTTCCCCGCTACATCGAGAATATTTATAACACTTGGATCGTTAGAGGTCTAAACATAAATCAATATCTTATAGCTTAATTGAAATTAAGAGTTGCGCTTATATTTTTAACAATAGAAATTATTAAACTCCAAAGTAAATATGACAAAATGTTTTGTCAGTATATAATTTATCAAAGATCATATTCATATTCAGTAATCAAACCAAGAGACCGCACCAAATACTTTACTATTGTAATATGAATAGCTGATACCTGATACCTTTTAGTATCTATGGCTGATATAATGACGTGTTATTTTCCGTCTCCGGGTCATTTCGTAAGTGCAGGCCCTGACGCGGTCCGCTCCCTCCGGGCGACTCCAATGACCTCTATTTTTAGCCTTTTACAACAAGCAGTGGTCGCAGTGGTCATATTGTAATATAAATGAAATATAGAGCGTATGCGCATAATTAAAAGTTTTATTTTTGAGATATTTATCATCAAAGTTCACAATTCTTAACTGATCCGTGCATTACTGTGGTTAATAGCGAAATAACATAGCCATGAGCAAATTAATATTTCAAAGGCAGGTCCATATACTTACTTAAAAATATCATCATCACAATATCGTCAATTTACTTTATCCATCGTAATTCGATGCTAAACGATTTTTTGTAATTTTCATTATGTTTAGTTTCGGTTTGATTTCTAACCACTGTACGAAATTAATAAAATATCTTGATATTTGTGTAAGGATCAATTCAGAAAGTAGAGCGCTCGGATCTTGGCTCGGGTTGAAGATTCACAGGAACGCCTACAATAAGGCAAAGTTCACATGGACCGCGTGAAGCCGCGCGGTGGAAACATTCATATGAAACCATATTTACGCGTGGCAGACTGGTATCTTCTACATTGAATTAAAACTATGGCATCTTCTATAGTTATTTTTCTTTGATTTATTCGTCCACCCTTCTCAAACCGCGCGCATCAACCGAAAAAGTCTATACAACTTGAACCGCACGGTAAAGTGCAGGCACACGTGGTTGGTTCACCATACAAGATATTGCAAGCCGGATTTATTAACCTCATATATTTATATTTGGACTGGGCGAAGAACGACGAAAGTGGTGTGGGCAGCTCTCCGTGCGTACCAGTGCACAGGTGGAGTGCTACGATTTGAAAATGCTCGGTTGACAAAAAGTTTCTTATAAAAGATAATATACAGGGTGATATTGACACATTGTACTTATTTTAACCTATGTACATATTTCTCATCACCCCAGGTGACATTTTACTTGATTTGAAAAAAATATGAGAAGATTTTTTGTCAAAAATTGTGATTTTAATTCTTACTATTTTTGGCCACCCATATAGATACGAGTTTTTTTACCGCTTAGCTGAACTTCAGTTCAGTTAGGAAACTTACCTGAGCTGTAAGATACTCGATATCTATAGGGGTTGATCTATCTATCAATAGATCCTGCCCGCCTTGAAACTTGAAATCGCGATTTTTGACAAAATTATCAGGCAGTTTTTGTTATTTGCTACAATGTTATCTGGGAAGATAACTGTGATTTAAATGGATTTAAATTAAATACCGGATGTCAATATCACGCTGTATAAGTAATTGTTATCACTGCTAAAACAAAATGTATTTATACATTGATTAATCATTTTTTTTTTTTTTTTTTTTTGTTGCTGTGAATGGCGAGACGAGCATGCCGTTCGCCTGATGGTAAGCGTTGCGACCGCTCATGAACAGAAGCAAAACCAAACAACACCTTGATTTACAAAGCAATGCTTGGCATTCCACTGCGCTCGCCATCCTGAGACATAAGATGTTAAGTCTCAATATGTCCAGTAGTTACTCTGGCTACAATGTCCTTCAATCCGAAACACAACAGTGCATTTAAACTACTGTTTGACGGGAGAAATAGGCATTGCGGTGGTACCCACCCAGGCAGCCTCTCACATATGAGATACCTACCACCAGTATATATTTATTTTAGCATTTTTATTTCGATGTAGTTATGAAAAAATCTAATAGATGGTACGATTTACGCGGCAATCTTATTGTTACTCCTAAATCCTGTGCCTAAATCCAAACGTATACTGAGGGTGCTATCGTTAGTTTTTAAATAAATGGTAGGATTGCTTAGATTGATTTCGGTCATGCAACAGTGCAAATAAATTAAGATTTTTGTTATTTGTGATACGAATCAATCATTTTCTCATTGACTAATTTTAAATTATTAAAACCTAAGTTAAAATTTTAAACCCTAATGTGATGAACAGTGGCGGTTTACTTTAAGGGTTGCATGGCCTAAGACTCAGGGCAGCTTGTTCCTTGTAAACGGATGACTACGGCAAACAGAATACTCTTCCTTTAAAATATAAAAGTGCTCACTCTCAATGTGCTCAATATAAAACACTGTTACTTTTAAATTAAAATATGAAAATGCTTTATATTTCGGGGTCATTACACAAAACATCAATGATCAAAGACATTGATTTAAAAACTAGAATAGGCTCTTCGTGAAACGTGAGTCGATAAATATCCAAATAGATTCTTTTTTTTATTGCAATGAATGGCGAGACGAGCATGCCGTTCGCCTGATGGTAAGCGATGCGACCGCTCATAAACAGTAGCAAAGCCAAACAGCACCGTGATTTACAAAGCAATGCTTGGCATTCCACTGCGCTCGCCATCCTGAGACATAAGATGTTAAGTCTCAATGTGTCCAGTAGTTACTCTGGCTAGGTACAATGTCCTTCTATCCGAAACACAACAGTGCATTTAAACTGCTGCTTGACGGGAGAAATAGACATTGCGGTGGTACCCAGGCACAGGCTATCGGCACAGATGATTAAAAATATATCGGATGTAATATATAATGGATATCGGTAGGTATTTAAGCAACAAAGCGTTTTTTATTTTTTGTCTTTTGTTTGGATGCAAGAAGCACAAACTAGAATAATTAATAGATGGCGTTATATTTCGTTACACGAAATGTCTTCTGATAGACTCAATTTTTATCTGTCAATTGATATCTGACATGTTTAATAGTCTGTTTGCCTCATTGGTTTGCCTTCCCAACAAATGGGAGAACCAAGAAGCTTATACCCAAATGGAGATTGCATTCCGTATATAAAAGTGAAGTACAAAAATTTGACCTCGAATGACGTTGCGACTGATTGCTATCCTTTTCTTTCGAGTGACAATGAATGAAAATGACTTTTTGTTCATTCATTGTCACTCGAAAGAAAAGGATAGCAATCAGTCGCAACGTCATTCGAGGTCAAATTTTTGAGCTTCACTTTTATATACGGAGTGCAAACTCCATTTGGGTATAAGCTTTTTGGGGAGAACGATATTAAAAAAAATAAAAATTTTATAGTCTGTGTCTGACATAATATGACACGACATACGACAACATTCAACAACGCTAAAGTTTAATGAATACTTTAATTTGTCCGAATAATTTGTATTAAATAATTGTATAAAGTACGCTAAGTTTAAAATTATAAACATGGTTAGAACGGTGTATTCGCCTGAATATTGTCTCCAATATTTGGAACAATATGCGACTAAAGAAATTTTTGTAATAGGATTGATTCTTGGTCAGGTATGTGATTTGCATTAGTAAATACCGAATTGTTGTTTTAGTAGTAGTAATATATCTATCAGCCACTTATATCTTATTATATGGTTAACTTATGTGGTACAAGCTTCAGTTATAAAGATTTTTTTCTATTACACGACTGTAATTTAACAGCTACCAAAATTTCAAACCTATTTCCACTTTTATCATTTACTATTCAATGTATTGAGTGAAGTAGAACATTCATTGTCGTTCAAACATTGGAAATCTCTAAATATTACAGACTACAAATGCACGAGAGAATGTGATACACCTGGCTCGTACCCCTGAAGAGAAAAGTTCAGAGACTGGATCAGAGTCTAGTTATGGGTTGGATAAACCAGATTCAGTGAAGACACTGCTGGATGTGTCAGAGGCGTGGGTTGCAGATCATGCCAAACATGTCACAAGAATGTTGCCGGGTGGCATGTTTGTTCAAGGTACTTCTGCATGTTTAATCAATGTTATTTATATTGTAATGTCTTACAAATGTGAAGTTAACATTATTCTGATAAAATTTACATTTACATGAAATAAAAGTATAAAATTGTATATACAATTATACTACCTATGCCAAATATTATTTATGTTATTCCGAGATGTGCTCATAAAGCATATTTTTTTTATTTGCAGGTATATTTGTCACAAGTGATGAAGACATATTTGAAGATCCAAATTTCTTTAGTAAAGTTAAAGCAATTTTAAATTACACTTATAAGGCTCTGGGTGCCAATCAGTACATGTTTGGAAACTGCCCTTATTCTAATGACAGGCTCATTCTGCACATGTCAACCAGTACAAAAGTTTTAACTTGCAAGAGCATTGAAATAAATGCTGTGAACAAACACACAGTGATAAAGCCTGTTGATTGGAAGTTCTTGCCAAAATCTCAGCAGTGGCAGAGATTAGACTGTTATTACGAATTTGATGAAATATATCCTGTCATTGTGAAGAAAAGTGGCATATCTGTTAAACAACAGTTTCAGGTAGGATTACTCATTAAACATACAGCAAAAAAAAAATTGTGCAGAATAAACTTATAAGTTGTATAAAATCTATGTACCTAAATATATTGAGCAATTACACTGGTCAACATGAAAATTGCCCTTTACTTGAAACTGCTATACATCTTTAGTATTCGACCCCCTTAATCTAAATATAGAACTTAAAATTAATAGTTAGCTCTTATTATTAATTTATGCTATATTTAAAATAATACCGGGTAACTTGGTGGATGTCACTTTATATTATGAGATTTCAAATAATTTTGTGAGAGTATCCGCGTTAATTTTATTATTATGCTTTCGTTTCATGTGTCTTATAGTATTAGCGTTTCATTTGTTTGTTAAAACGCGAAATTTTAAAAGTTATTTCTCATTTTCGACAAATTTCTGTTGCAAAAACTACAATTTGCAAAAACTACAGTTGTCTGCAAATGGGCTACACCAAGTGCTGGTGCTTCTTGTGTGGGTGGGATAGTCGGGCTAGATCGTTACATTACTTTAAAAAAGATTGGACTTGAAGACAAAGTCTGTGTCCTGGAGAAAATAACGTTAAATATCCTCCCCTAGTCGATCCTCATAAAAATTTTCTCCCTCCATCGCATATGAAATTGGGATTAATGAAGACCTTGGTTAATCCTCTCAACAAAGGTTGACCAACCTTTGAAGGTTGGTCCACCTTTTTTCGCACCCACTTTGCAAGTAATTGATTACTTGCGAAGTGAATTTCGACATCTATGCGGCGCCAAAATAAAAGGGGGAGTTCTCGTCGGACCTCAAATATGAGAGATTCTTAAGGACCAAAACTTTGATCCGATTTCACAGGGCATCGAAAAAGAGGCATGGGAATCTTTTAGAGCAGTAGTAGTTCATGATTTTTTGGGCAATAGGAGATTTGAAAATTACCACGAGCTTGTGAACAATCTTCTGCAAAAGTATCAGCAAATGAGTCGCAATATGTCCCCAAAAATTCACTTTCTTCATTCTCACCTCGATTTTTTCCTCCTAACTGCGGTGATATGACTGACGAATATGGTGAACGATTTCACCAAGACTTATTGACAATGGAAAAGAAATACAACGGCCGATAGAATGCGTCAATGCTAACGGGCTACTGCTAGAACTTGGTTTAAGATTTTCGTAAAGATAATTCCAAAAGGAAAACGAAAAAAAGGGAAATTATTGAATAGTAAAGGTTAAATACTTGGGAAATATTTTAAAATACTCAGTTTCATGTAAAAAGTTTATGAAAAAGTAAAGAAAATGTCTTTTTTAAAAAAGAATCGATTTATATTCTATGAAATTTTACTCTTACGTCATATATTTCGATACCAGCCATAATTTTAAAATAAGAGCTAACTTTCAAATTTGGTTTATATTTTCGTATTCAGTGACCCCAAATTAGTAAAATAATAAAGCATTTATTTTACAGATAAACAAAAAGTTAAATTTTGTAGACCAGTGTTATTAATTAATACTTATGAATTTCAGCAAATATTGGAGTCAGCACACAAAACTATTGAATCTAGCGTTATGTTCATTGATGGAGAGTTAAAAGATGGATCTGAACCACTAGACCAATTCATCAAGAAGAAAAAGCCTAAGAATAATTCAAAACCTGCTCAAAATGAAGCACCCAAGTCCATGCATGTGTCACTATTCGTGCCTTTTGTAAGTCAGTTGACATTTTTTTTTATATTTTTTTAACGAAAACACACTTGTATGATTTTTATACACATTTTTTTTTTTCTTTTATTGTTTGCAATCTGTTTGTGCAACATTTAGCAAGTTGTTTGAAAAATTATAGTTTTCTTTTACGGTGCGCATCCAGTGACACGCCCGTTTCCATTCTTTAAATCTATCTTAGTAGATCTTGTGGGATTTTTCGTTTGAGTCTCCGTGTCAGCGTTGAGTCGTCCATCAAGTGCTTGGCCAGTACATTAGGGTGATTTGTTATCCTTGTTTTGTACGATTTTACACTGTCTTTGACTTCTTGTATGACTGTCTTCATTTTAAGGTCATGATGCCTATTATTGGTAATGTACCATGGTGCGTTGACTATCATTCGCAAAATTTTGGACTGGAATCGTTGTAAGATCTCTATGTTTGAATTTGCAGATGTACCCCAGAGTTGCAGGCCATATGTCCAGATAGGCTTAATTACAGTCTTATAGAGAAGTAATTTGTTTTCGAGTGAAAGCTGCGATCCGCGATTTATCATCCAGTACATTTTGCGTACAAGTTGACCCATTGCAAGGCGTTTGGTATATATATGTTTTCTCCACGTCAGACGACGGTCAAGATGTATTCCAAGGTATTTAGCTTCACCCGCTTGAGGGACTTGGACGCCATTAAGATAAACTGGTGGACATGTTCCTCGACCTGTTGTGAAAGTAATTTGAATCGATTTCGTTTCATTTGCTTTTATACGCCAATCTTTAAGTCAGGCTGATATTTCATTTAGACTATTCTGCAATTTTTGGGTTGCTATGTCTGGAGAATGATGAGATGACAAAATAGCAGTGTCATCCGCGAAGGTACCAGTGACAACTCCATCTGTGGAGGGAAGATCGGCTGTATAGATAAGATATAGGGTCGGGCCCAAGACACTGCCCTGTGGCACACCTGCGCGTATTGAATAAAGTGCCGAGACTTCTTCACCCTGTTTTACAAAAAAATATCTATTTTCAAGGTATGCTTTGATAAATTGATAATAATTCGTCGGGAGAGCCGTTTTGACTTTCAAAAGGAGTCCATCATGCCAAACTCGGTCGAAAGCCTGGGAGATGTCGAGAAAACCTGCAGTACAGTATTGTTTGCTATCAAATGCTGCATTTATATTTTCAACAACCCTGTGTACCTGTTCGATCGTGCCATGTTTTTGTCGAAACCCGAATTGATGGTCAGGAATTAGGTTTTTGTCTTGTATAACTGGAGCTAGCCTGTTAATGAAAAGTATCTCCATTATCTTTGATGGGATCGGTAACAGGCTAATCGGCCTGTAGGATTTGACATCTTCCGGAGCTTTACCCGGCTTCTGAATCATTATTATTTGTGCTACTTTCCATTGAGCGGGCACATATCCTCTTGTGATTATTGAGTTATAGATGTAGGTTAGTAAAGATATACCCTCCGAATGCAATTCCCTCAATATTTTGGCAGTAATTAGATCGTAACCAGGTGATTTATTTTGGTCAAGTTTGTATATTGCCCTTCTTACTTCTGCTTTTGAAAAGCTTTTTATTGGCAGATCTAATTGGTTTATTTGTTGTAAAAGGGTGGAGACATGTCTGATCTGTGTAGATCCTCGGTCAGGGTTTGGTGTAAAAACATTTTTCAAATGTTCAGCGAACGTATATGCCTTTTCGTGATCATTTGTCGCCCAGCTATTATCGGATCTTCGTATAGGAGGATGAGATGCTATTGGCCTCTTCAGATATTTCGTCGCTTTCCACAGAGAATAGTTGGATGCAGCACTGCTGTCCAAGTTTTTTAAATATGTCTGCACTTTGCGATTTCTGTTTTCAGCTAGAAGTAGCTTCAACTGTGCCGTTAATGAATTTAATAGTGTTTTATCTCCAGGATATCGTGTTAGCTGCCATCTCTTTCGGGTTTTGCGTTTTAGAATTAGAAGGTCCTTAATATCTGCAGGTATCCAGAATTTAGATTGGCGATCATCGTCAGTTCTAGGAGTAGCGAGCCAGGCTGATTGTTGAACACAATAGTTGAAATGCTCCACGGCATTATCTATTTCATCTACTGTTTTTAATGGCAGGTTCAAGTTTAGAGACGCTGTTATTGACTCCCGAAATTGTGACCAGTCTGTTTTTTGAGTATGAAGTCGACAAGGTTTCACAGTGTGTCTTATGGTTTTATGTAACAATATTTCAACTGGTGAATGATCAGATGACAAGTCATTTATTGATGTACATGTAAGATATGTATTTGCTATTCCCTTCACAACGCAGAAATCAATCAAGTCTGGAGTCTTGTTTACATCTGTAGGCCAATAGGTCGGTTCACCAGATGATCCTACTGCCAGGTTTAAATTTTCTACGGCTCTATGGAGTTGTCGTCCCTTTGATGTAGTAATGCGTGAGCCCCAGATGGAGCTTTTAGCATTATAGTCGCCCCCAGCGATGAATCGTCGCCCTAGTGAATTGAAGAACGTTTCGTATGAGTCCTGTTTTATGTTGTGCTTCGGAGGGCTATATACAGCTGATACTATAAAAGGTCCTGTCCAGTCGTCAATAACTATGTTGGTAGCTTGGATTTCACTAGAAGAGTAGCTTGTTGTTTCGTGGTGTTTAATGCAATCTTTTATCAAAACAGCAGTTCCTCCATGTGCAGTGCCATCAGGGTGCATTGTGTGATAAAATTTATATTTATTGAGATAAAAGTGGTTCTTTTTTGTAAAGTGAGTTTCTGAGATAAGAAAGATATCAACGTCATGTAACAAAACAAATGTTTTAACTTCAAGGAAGTGTTGTGACAGCCCGTTGGCATTCCAAAGGACTATTTTTAAGGAGTCGAATTTCCAAACCTTGATGTGAGGGTCATTATTAAGTTAGTCATTGCGGTTAATTGCTGCATCATTTGTTTTATTAGGATTACCAACTCTCGTATAGCACTTGTGCTTGTCTTGTCTTCGTTTATTTCAGTTTTGTTAAGTGTTACCTCACTATTTTTTGTTTCTTGTTGGTGTGTTAAGTTTTGTTTGTTATTTTTTAGTGCAGGTTGTTCAGTTTCTCCATGCTTAATAATATGTCTTGGTTGGATTGACTTTTTTAGTGCAGGGGTTGGGCCGGGTAATTTTATTTTTTGCAGTTCCCGATATATTCGGCACCCCTTGTAATTTGCGGGGTGGTCACCATCGCATAGAGCACATTTGACTTGATCTGATCTGGTTTTACGAGCACAGTCGTTGGACAAGTGATCTCCAGCGCATTTAATACACCTTGGTTTTCGACGGCAGTAAGTCTTTGTATGCCCATATTGCTGGCATCTTGCGCATTGTGGTGGCTCTCGCTTCGGGCGTGGTGGTTCAAACTGAATTCGGCAATTTAGGAGGTTCTTAACATTGTAAATGCTTTTATTATCGTCGTTTGGTTCCAATTCGACTATGAACATGAGGAGAGGTTACTTTGTCGCTCTTTGCTTTATATTCCATATATTAGTGCAGACGTGTCCTAATTCTTTGAGTGATTGTTTTAAATCATCAAGATCAGTAGATGGGTGTAGGTTTTTGAGAACCACTTTGAAGCTCCTATCTTGTTTCGGTTTGAAGGTGTAAAATTCAGTATTTTTGGACTCTAATCTTTTGACTATTTCTCGGTAAGTGTCAGGAGTTTTGGGCTGAATCTTGACCTGTTCGTTGTTAAGAATTTTAAGAGTATAACTTTCTTGGTCATATTCATTGAGAAGATTAATAAGTGGCTGGATATTTTCAACTTTATCCACATATATAGGTGGAGGTTTTGCAATTCTTTCTGTATTTTGTTCAGGTGGATCGACAGCTAGGTTTGAGAAACTATTGGATGTAGGTGTTTGTTGAATTTTGGATAGCCAGTAGGTATTAAGCTTAGATTGCTTTGATGGTTCTCTATTTTCATCCGGGCTTCGCAAACGCTTTTTGCTTGTCACTTCCTTCCAGTTGTTAGGATTGTCATTTTGATCATCTTCTTGGCTTTGGTTTACAATTACACTGGGTGCAGTTGTTGGGATTTCGCTTGCGGATGTTGAGCGCATTCTATTTTCAAACATTCCTTTGTGAAAGATTTGCTGGGTAAGGGTCTTTGTTGTACCGCTAGTAGAAGGTGTACTTTTAGTCAATTGATTTTTATTTGGATCATTCATCATATATTTTTCCCACGAGTAGGGTCGATTTAAACAGTCGCTCTTGGGGTGACGCCCATTCCCAAAGAGAAGGCTTTCTTCAACGGCGGTTCGCCTGTTCCGCCGAGGTTGGTCGCTAGCGGCTGACACTCCTGCCAGTCATTCATCCCTTTGGCGCGCCCCGCACCGTGGGATTAGGGGATTTTTTATAGAGGATACCTTCCTCGCAGTCCGAGTGGCAAAGCTCAGACCCCCGTTCCTGTAAGACATGACTACAGGTTTACGGTGCTGAGGTGACCTTTTCAGGTCACACGCTGGTTTTTCTGTCGGGGTTATTTCCCTTAGCTAGGGTTTCGGTTTTATGGCGCCGAAGGTTCGCCTTCGCCCTCTTCACTTTGCTATCAAGATCACGAGGTAGATGTATTGTGCAAGACTCGTTTAAGATCAGGACATTGCCCGGGGTATGGGACGACCTACAAGTATGTAGGCCCTCCACAAAGTGCGGCGGCAGCTTTGAGGAGGCGTGGACGTGTAAAATAGGACTTTATGGGGCGCGTCTGATAGCCCAGTCTTGCACACTTGGGCGTACGCTACTGGCTTTGCTCAGCTTTTTATAGGTGCACCATTCCTAGCATAAGTGTGCACCGCCGAGACCTAACACCAACTACCCCCCCCCCCCCCCCCCATATACATTTACCATTTTTTTCATACAATTTGAACAATGTTGAATTTGTTAAGAGTTTAGATATTGGATTATTTCAAAAGGATTTTTTTTTCTGGCGTACAACTTTCTCTGTTTTTAGCCGTATACATTTTTATTTTCTTTTCATAACCAATTGTAATAGACTCAATATTATTAATGGTACATATTTTTTAAATATCCTGTGTTAACCTAATTAAAACATAAAGTTTAATAATGTGCGAAACAATATATTTTATTTATGGTTTCATATTTTAGGAAAATGCTTTGCCTGAAACAGTTGAGTACTTGGAGTGTGATGGTAGCATACACTTCAGTGGTGTGGTCTCATCAAGTGTCTTCATGTATCCAAAAGCCACAGTGAGTGAAACGATTGCAGCTGTCAAACAAGATATAATAAGGTCACTGGCATCTCGATTTACAATGCACTGTGATGCACTGATTGATGATAACTTATTACCAGAAGGTAGGTGACAATGATAATTAGATTTTGTATTAGCTAGCTTGAGTTGTACTAGATAATTTGTCAAATAATTATACCCAGCATTAACATTATAGTCTTGACCAAACTTAGTAACAACCATTGAACCAAAAACATTATAGACATAATCCTTATACAAACAAATTTTCCCTGATGTAAACTTATTTGCTCAATATATAAAAAAAATTTAATTATAATGTGCGATGATAATAAAAATAGTACATAAATGAAATCGTAATTAAATAAGCATATCTATTTTTAGAAAAAGTGTGTTTTAACGAGCCACCTCGGCGTGTGTTGGTGCCCGTTGGTTCACTGCACCTCTGCGACTACTTGTTCCCCGGGGAGGCGCCGGCAGAGGCTCTGCTGTCTGTACGAGAACTACTCGACTTACAGATCACGGAGTCTGATGTCATCTGTGATGTTGAAACGCCAGCTGGTAATTAAAGCAATACATTATACAATACTATGAAAATATATTATAAGTGATAACTTATTACATAAAAACAAAAATATTGATCCAATAAATAATTGTGGCAATAGCAATACTAAAACATGCCAGGTAGTGCCATTGCCAGTCATTACTGACATATAGCTTTGGCAAAAAAGACTGTTGTTAATGAGGGCGCTAAGATCGAATTTAGTATTAATATGGCAACCCGATATACTACGACGCAAAATGTTTAGATACTTGTTATTTTTATTTATCTTTATTAATAGTCTCCTCGCTTATTTTAAATCACAAAATAAACAGAACCGTACGAAAATGTATAGAAATACCTGTGTATAAACTTATTCAACGAACACAATGACATTTTTAATAGTGTTGTCGTAATTGTTTTTCTTTAAAGCCGGTTTTCACCGCATCGTACACTTTATTGCCAAGTTGTATCTGTGCCCCAAGCAGGAATATTTGGCTCTATAGTATAGTAATCGTAATAGTAAAATTTTGTATGGGAATTTGAACAGCGCCATTATGAGCGTATTTGGAACTAAATTATGGCAGCAGGAAACGTTTACGACACTATAGTATGGTAATCATATAGTCAAGCGATAGTTTTACTATACAAATGTATGAAAAGTGGTAGCACGAATAATTTTTGACGTATAGTATCGTTGTAGTAATAGTATAGTAATCGTTGTCACGATACTATTACTATACGTTACTTCAAAATGTTCCTGCTTGGGGTACTGACTACTAAAATGTTTAATTGAAATGTCAACTTGTATATGTATGTGAGCAATATCTTAGTAACCGGTGGTAGATCTCTCATATGTGGCCGTCTGGGTAGATACCACCACAATGTCTATTTTTCCCGCCAAACAACTATGTAAATGCACAGTTGTGTTTCGTTTTGAAGGATATTGTAGCCAGAATAACTACTGGACATATTGAGACCTAACATCTTGTGTCTCAGAAATGCGAGCGCAGTGGAATACCAAACATTGCTTTGTAATTCAAGGTGTTCTTTGGTTTTGGTACGGTTCGTGATTACTTTCCTATGTTCGCCTGATGTTATCACTTACCATCAGGCGAACGGCTTGCATGTCTCGCCATTCATTGGAATAAAAAAGGCCACCATATTTGCTTAACATATGTTTTTTTTTCCAAAATCACGTCAATAGTCTTCAAGAAAAAAGCTAAATACATATTTCAATGTTTAATAAAAAAAATAAAAACCGACTTCAAAACAAAAAACCACTAAAATCCGAAAAATAACAAAATAATAAGTACTACTGCAAAGCAAAAAATAATATTTCTTTCATGGAACTTGTGCTTGTTGAATAATTTGCTTAATGACTTGACTAGCCAACAAATCAAAATATATGCATAACATATTGAAGGCGGGCCGCCAAGTACCAAACATGTAGGACCTATGCCTTATATTAATTTAAATATCTATATGTTTGGTACTGGGCGACCCGCCTTCAATATGTTATGCATATATTTTGATTTGTTGGCTAGTCAAGTCATTAAGCAAATTATTCAACAAGCACAAGTTCCATGAAAGAAATATTATTTTTTTGCTTTGCAGTAGTACTTATTATTTTGTTATTTTTCGGATTTTAGTGGTTTTTTGTTTTGAAGTCGGTTTTTATTTTTTTTATTAAAAATTTTAGTTATTTTTGTCTTTTTAGTGTTGTAGGTATTTAAATGAAGAAGATTTGGTCCCCACAAGGAATATGTTCTTTCTGATGACAATGAAATCGCTAAAATCAGCTAAAAGCTGCCAAAGATATTGGAATATTCACATGTTTATTATTTTTTTCTCTCTCCCCCCCCATTCTCCCTCCCTTCGCCCCTACCCCTTTTTCCCTCAACCACTGTAGCCTAGCTTTTATACTGAACCCAATGCAAAAAGAACCGTTGGAATCCTATTAAATTTTGAGGAGTTCTACTCTCCAGGTCCGAACATGATAATCAGATCTTAATGTTGTGTTCTTGGGATCAACCTGTCAATACGTTCTTTCCAATGAAAAAGAAATCACTAAAATCGGTTATAAGCTGCTGAAGATATTAGAATTTACGTGTATTTTAATTTTATCACCCACCCCCCCTCACCCCCACCCCTTTTTCCCTCTCTCACTGTAACTTAACTTTTCTAATGAACGTAATGCAAAAAGAACCATTGCAATTCTCCTTAATTTTAAGGAGTTCCCCTCTCCAGGTCCGAAGATATTCATCAGATCTTCACCATATTTTTATGGGACCAAACGACAAGCACCAGCTTTCAATTAAAGAAAAAATGATCGAAATCGGTTCACGCAGTACAGAGAAACGAGGTAACAAACATAAAAAAAAAAAAGAAAGCAACATACAGTCGAATTGAGAACCTCCTCCTTTTTTTGAAGTCGGTTAAAAATATCATCATTGTTATTTTTTATTTTATATTGCAGACACTTCAGAGTTCGATGCATTAGACAGAGATGCTAGCAGCGAAGAACTTCTGGCCACACCCCAAGAAGCTAGCCAGTTTATGTACATCACGGGCATTTGTTTTGCAATGCTCGTACTTATTGTTTCTATTATAATTCATTATTACGACGGCATCGTAGAAGTCTTTAGCAAAGTGGTTTCTAAATCATAAATGGTTATCGTGTTGTTAAAGCATTAAAAGACTATTTTGTTTTAATAATATATTTATATGTGGTGTTCCGATTTTGCTTCAACTGTACCTATTTGAAGTTTATATGATGTTGATTTTGGTGAATGTAATTGCCTAATTTGTTGTCCAAGTTACGTACAGATCAGGTTTCCATTTTTTATTAAACGAGTATACAATAAAAAGTCTTATAACTTATTTATTCTTTATGGTGAATTTGGGTTATGTGAGCCTTTATGATCAGATCCTCTGTATTTATTGAAAAAAAAAAAAAAACAAAAGCAAATTGATTCTAAATTAATTCTACGTACGTGAAAAGTTAAAACTGCAAATACAAGCAAATGGTCGTAAACTGGAATGATTAATTATTGTTTAGTTTGTCATTTGCGCCACCTATTGCGAGTTTTACGTACTGTAGTATTTATTACCACTAGATGGCGTTTATATCCACAGTATAATGCTATCAAATAAAAAATGTTCTGTTATCAACGAATACGAGAATGTAATCTAAGCCAAACTATGAGTGCGAAAGAGAGATCCGAGTATGAGCATAATTCGTAGTCGTGTTTTATTCGTGCGTATGCGATCTGATAGTAGAAGTGACAATGCGCTCATAGTAATCTACAAAACATGAGTTTCAATTGAAGTAATTCCTAGTTGATCAATTATTACACAGTCGCACGATGTTATTCCAAAGTTTGGGTGTTGTATTTAGTTTGTGAAAGTGAAATTATGTGCAAAAAAAATGTGATAACATTTGTTAGAAAAATCAATGAAGATAACTCGGCAAGCATTTAAATTTCTCACAATTAATTATTCAAAAACCGGTTTATATGCGAGTTTTATCCGCATTAGCTAGTTTGTTGAAGACTTTGCTTTATTTACTATGGCATTTTCACTAAGTAAATTAAAAAATATTTTAAATACGAATAAGGACAGTCAGTTGGCTGGGAGTGGCAGTTTAGAACCAGAAATTGGGTTTAAATTGGCATTGCACCCTGTTAATAAAACTTTATACGTGACCGTTATCGGTGCCCGGCACCTTCCGTCATTGTTTGGATTGAGTCGTGCCCATGGATACCTCGTTAAGGTAACTTCCTTCTGTTGTTTTAAAGTTATGGACTTAAACAGTTATATTAAAACTGATTCTAAAATTATAGTAATAAATTGAAAGTTAGCTAATAGGTAACCGGCAATTTGTATTTACCTTTAGAATAATTATACTTACTATAAGTACTAGATGCAACTCAGAATAGCACATTTATAAGCAGCTACTTAACTAGCAACATACCTGTAAATGTCCTTGACCTGATCTTAAAAAAGTTAAGTAGTATTAAAAGTATGCATTTTGCATCTACGCAAATATTTGCAGATATAGTAGGTAGCCGATATAAATTATAACTTATTCATTGCTCATCAGTAACCTGTGCATTCACCTATATTCTACCGACATTGATATCGATGACCATGTTTTCGTTTGCTAGTAACACTTTGTACCTAAATCGTAATTAGCTTCCCAGAATTGCAGGAATGCAATAAATGTTATTATAATCACACTACATGCTTACTTGCTTAATTATGCCTATTTTTTGTAATATTAATAATATGTTTACCTGCACTTACTTCGATTATGATTTTAAATAACCACTTTCGATAGGTACATAATGAGATTTGCCAACTATGGACGAATTTAAGTAAATACCTAGAATACACTCCAAAATCACATACAATATAAGTACCTAGTCTTAAGTGTATTAATTGTTCATTGTTAAAACATATATTTATTCAAATTTACTGTGCTGTTGCTCCAAAATAAATTTTAAGTATTTTGTAATAAAGATAAATAATTAAGTAGTTAGGCCACAAATAATACGTATCTGAGTAAATTTTTCTGCTCTTAACTGTAGACAAATTTATGTTTACTGTACATCCAAATTCTTTAAAGGCCCACCTATGTAGGTACTTGATGTGGGTAAATAACTGCATATTCTACGTTTTCCCATTAAACATCCATCTAATTGTCTTCCTAATTGAGGCCAACTCGACGGTACAAAGCCGGATTGTTATCGCGTATATAGACACATAAATGTACCCATTTAGAAAAGTATTCGAACCAATTGTAATGGCATTTCGGCAATAGACAACATTGGACGTTTTCAAATTAAATTACACCAAGTATTTACTATTAGATCATATGCGTTTTTGTAAAACATGATTAGATCTACGAACTTTAGTATGTGATTACTTTCGTAAATCGTCTTTTTGGCCCAGTGATAGTCCTATCGCACATAACAAGTTCATTACACAGAGAGATCCGAAGTCTCTCCGCAGTCCTAACGGTTCCAATTTGTCCGTGAGAACGGGATCATTGACTATTCGACAAGCTCGTCGCTGCAAGGAGTCAAGTGGGTCGAGCTGGTATTTTGTGGCACCTGCCCAGAGGTGGGAGCAGTACTCCACGTGGGGCCGGATTAGCGCTTTGTAAAGCGTCAATCTATGACCCGAAGTAAAGTACCGCTTGGCTCTGTTCAGGATTCCCAACTTCTTGCTCGCCAGTTTGGCTTTGTCCTCCAAATGACTCCTAAACTCGACCTTGCTTGATATTTCGATGCCAAAGATTCCAATACTCTCCGATACTTGGAGAGTAACTCCTTGGAATTGCGGCGCCATGACAAAGGGGTCCTTCTTTGCAGTGAACACGCAAACTTGTGTCTTCGAAGGGCTAAATTGAACTAGGTTCAATTCACCCCATTCGGAGGCCCGCCCCAGAGAGCTCTCGACTTCAGACACAAGTTGACTCCGTATTTCCATAATGGAATCCCGAGAGTGGCTCCGTTGGCCGATGTACCGCGCGTCACTCGTACTATCATCTGCATAACAATGCATGCTATCAATGGACAACATGTCATTGATATGCAGGATAAAGAGTGTCGGCGATAGCACCGATCCTTGTGGAACACCAGCATTGATGGTCTTGGTCTCGGAGCAACAACCGTCTACTACGACTCTTATGCTCCGACGATCCAAAAAGCTGGCGATCCATTTGCAGAGCCCCTCAGGAATTCCATACGCAGGTAGCTTCGCCAGAAGGGCGCGATGCCACACTCGCTCGAACGCCTTCGCAATGTCAAGACCGACCGCAATCGCCTCACCCCCACTCTCCAAAGCCTCCGCCCAACGGTGCGTGAGGTACACAAGAAGATCATCAACCGAGCGATCGTGACGGAAACCGTACTGGCGGTCACTAATCAACTGGCGATCCTCAAGATACCTCAGGAGCTGAGTGTTTATAACTCGCTCCAAGACCTTGGAGAGTAGGGATGTGACAGCAATCGGCCTGTAACTTGAAGGGTCCGAACGGTCACCCTTTTTGGGGACAGGGTGTACATTGGCGACCTTCCACGAAGCCGGAACCCGGTTGGCTTTATAGGAAAGACGGTAAAGGCGCGTGAGCACGGGTGTCAACTCAGGGGCGCACGTTTTAAGAACCCCTGCGGGGATACCATCTGGCCCACTCGACTTATGGACGTCTAGAAGCCTGAGCTCCCGTCTGACAGCACGCTGGGTGATTTTTATGTCAGATAGGACGTTCATCGTTGTCAGATAGGCAATCTACGTTGCCCAACGCTTTGTAACATTGTGACCAGTGATTATTTTAATTGACGTTTCTCAATCTAACATACTATACTTATAAGCTTACGAACTACATACCAAATTAAATCAAAATAAGTCAGTTTTTAATGAATAAGATCAATTCATCAAAGATTTTAAAAAATATACATATTATTCAAATTTATTGTACTGAAAAAAGAAATGATGTACTTATAGTGTCCATGGAAACTCTCAACCGTATATACTCTCGATTGTCGAGGAGGCCTGTGCCCTGCAGTGGGACGTACATGGGTGAATACAGCACAGTAATGCACAAACAGTAAAATCAACACAATCCATGGAAAAAAAAAATCTTATCAAGATACTACACTTGGTATTTTTTTAACAAGTTTCTTTTTAATAAGTTTTTAGTGGTGAATGATCAATTTTTTTTAAATCATCATACTTAATTAATTTAACACTATTTTACTCAATCTACGATTTTTTCTGGGATTTTATATCGTGTAATTGAAGAAACGGTGGAAATAAAGAATAGCACTACTTCTCGAACATCGTGTATATTACATGTAATCCGGGTTGCATCGGGTAATCTTAAATCGTAAAGTTCTTATCGTTTAAAGATAAATATTTTCCCAAGTCAAAGTCCCAATATACTCGTAGGACAGAAGTTTAACTTTATCACACAGGCTTCACACAGGAATTTAATTGATTGACGTATCATCTTTAATCAAAAATCCATCAAATCTTTATAATTGTATTTAAACATGCGGCCTTAGTAAAACTATTTTAGTAATCGAATCTTTAGTCTTCTTTCCTCAAACTAAATTCAAAAGTCGTTTGAAAACATTGATTTCAATGTTCCAAAGGGACAAAACATTCGTTTACTAAAATAGTTTATGTTTAAAACTATCTTTGAATAAGGTCGATAGACGTTTGCAATTTACCTATTTATTTTTGGCACGGTCAATTCCCAAATTCCAGACATTGATTGATTTTACACGCTTGATTGAGCATTGGATCCCATTTCAAATACTTTCAGTTTTCAATGGGCTATAAATTACCGGTGTCAGTATGTACATACAATGTAGCTAAAGAAAACCTACCGTTACTTTAAAGAATTCGTAGAAGATGTAAACGTCGGTATTTATATTCAAAACCAATTAAATAAATAAAAGGTAGTTAGTTACTGTGGTAGGTACTTACTTATAAAAAGTCTCTTATAAGTAATATGTATATGATAATCTATATTTACTTCCTTACTAAAAAAGAAAGGATGTTTGTTCCTCTTTTACGCAAAAGCGCCTCGATCTATTTTGATGAAATTTGTTAAAGGGATTGCTGACACCCTGGTTTGATACATATGCAATAAATAGTCTACAAAATGTACATTATCCCGAAAAAATGTAGTGTTCCCGTGGGACTAGCAAGGAATTCATTACTAGTTCACGCAAAGGCGGCTCGAGTGTGAAAGAATTTCATATACCTACAAATGGCTGATATGCTGACTACCCTTTATCCCGAAAAATATTTTTATTCCTGTGGGAATTACTTACACTTTCACGTAAAAACGACTCGACTGATTTTTGTGAAATTTAGCATAGAGTAGCAAATAGGTTCCATTTTACCCCACAAAATGTATTGTTCCCGTGGGATTAGTCAGGAATTCAAATAAACATAATATTTGCTACTCTTTCAATTGGAATGGGTGGAACGGGTTAAGAGAGGACTGGAGGACATGCTTTTTGTCAAGGGACAGAATGAGATGGGACAGAACGGGTCAGTATGTTTGTTACTTCTAATCTTAGGAACTACTGGTTGAAATTGTATTTTTTTTTTGTGTGCGAGCCCCCTTATCGAGGACCTAGATAAAGGGGCTATAGCCTATAAAACACCAAGTTGTGACCAACAAGAGCGAAGCACTAGTGAAAAATGGTTAAAAAAACGGGACATTTCTTTTGAGAGCTTCCGTTGCATAAGCTTTATAAATGGTTGAAGTTAAAAGATTGTGCTGCTTTTCCCGAGAATAATGTAAGCGGTAGCCTATGCGTATGTGTCTAGGTTATCTCAGTATAAACTTTTTTATGGTAGGTAATCAGATTTGTTCTAAAATATTACATTGAAAGTCTTTGTGGCGCAGTTGGTTAGACATCGACTGTGAAACGAGAGGCCGGGGGTACGATTCCCGTATTGAGAAAAATGTTTGTGAGACCGCAAAGTCTCGTATTTTCTGATATCCACGACGGACTTAAGAGTCGATCTCAGTGTGGGGTCAGGACGAGGGGTATGTACGTGAATGTTGGGTGTATTTATTTATTATAATTATTTGCAAATAATTTCTTATCTAAATAAATACGTTATTCATTATAAATATTTAAAGTTTAATAAAGTTTTCCTTGCATTCTTTGATTTTTTTATTGCATGGAACCGGCAAACGAGCAAACAGGTTACCTGATTGTAAGTGATCACTGTCACTCATGAACGTCCACAACTTTTGGATCATAGATGTATTGCCGGCCCTTTGAATCGGAAGGGAAGCGGGAAGGAACAAGGATGCGAAGAGGAAAGGGGTATTGAGCATCCGACAATCCCACTTACCGAACGAGGCGCGACAACAAAGCAGTCACGTTGGTTTCCTATTAGACACTGGTACTGCTTCAGATGAGCTTACCCATTCTAGCCCAGTCATGACTGACAACGTTGGTCTTCCACTGTCTCCACTGTCTGTTGCGCATTATTATTACTAAGAATAAGACGGAACAGAACGGATTTAACGGGATGGGACGGAAAAAGCAGTACCGGACTGCAGTCACGTTTCTGATGTGGACTGAAGTCAATAAATTATCTGCACCTGGGTGAAGCCGGGCCGGGCTGCTAGTATCAAATATGAATTTGAATGCTATTGAATGAACCTGCCAATTGCCATATAAGTAAATACCGCCGAGGCATATTAATTAACATCAAATATCGTTAATCGTTTAGCGACACAGCTTGATTTATTTGATGACGAATGCAGCAATAGGTTTTTGTATATAAAAAGCGTGATGAATTAAAATAATGGCCTATTACGTCACATATTTCGTTCACTTAGAGAGAAGTTAAGTCTTCAGAGCAGTAGAAATTCCCTAATCTTAATTATCGCTTGAAATTCCATCGTCATCATCATAAAATCCTCAACGTCAATTTGTATATGAATTGTCACTGAATGCTGAATTTTAAGAGTAACTTTCGTATTCCAAGTTCGACTTAACCATAGTAAATGAAAATTCAGAAATCCTCTCTTTCTGTTAAATCAAGAACTTTTTTCAATATAAATTATTGTTTTTTTAAATGATTTATTAGGTTGAACCTGTGCCTCGACTATCAGTCAACAGTATTACTTTATTAGACTGATAAGATAATGTTTTAGTGAATACGTACATACGTATATTGAATTTAAAACGCCAATTAGGGATCACTTGTGTTTCACCTTGGAATGTTTTTGTGCGAGTTCGTAGGTGTTGCATCATTGTCCGTATCGACAACTGATTACTCATCTTATTTAAAAAACACTTCATATACCAACTTCCTTGTAAAGTATTTCCAAGTTTATCATAAAATTATGTCACGTGTGTCTTTGTTTCTCGAAAGGTTGGTTATCGGTTCTTTGCTTCTTTGTGGTGCCTTGAGTAAGTACCTTCTTAAAAATAACAAACAAATTAGACATTACTTCTATTTAAGTCATTAGCTCATAATATAATTGGCTCAAGCAAATTGTGATTTTTTTAAATTAACTTATTTATCTCCAGACCTAAGTTATGTCTCTGTTAGTAGAGCATGTTCATTACTTTGAAATGAAAGTGTACCTATTCACAACACAGATGAACTCACTATTCTCTTAAAATTTTACATGAAACAGGAATAAAGTTGAATAACGATCCAAGTTCTCGAAATGACAAAAAACGTGAAGTACATTGAGAAGTTGCGATATTTGTGACTATCTTCTTATTTAGTCGGTATTATTATACTATATAAGTGAGAAAAAATCTAAAACAATCAATCTACATAATAAATAAACCGATCAAAATATGTTAATTTAAAATTACAATATCCAAGAATAAAGAAAATTTTAATGTTTTATTTCGTTTCAATTATGTACTTAAATGTTTTAATCGGTCCTGCAAATATGAGAAACGGTAGCCTTCGTGATGTATATGACGTACATATATCCCTGTGTAAATACTAAAACTTGTGTAACAAAGAAGTTTAAGTACTATTTATTTTTTTATTTCATGGAATGGCACGACGGTCATGTGGTTCGCCTCATGGTAAGCGATACGACCCCTCGTGGACAGTAGCAAAACACCTTGAATTCTCAATCAATGCTTGGCATTCCAATGCGCTCACCATCCTGAGCATAAGATGCTAATTCCCAATATGCCCAATAATTAGTTTGTCGAAATTGTCCTTCAAACCGAAACACAACAGTGCATTTACGCGCCGATATTTTAAATGGATTTTATAGGACTTACCGGTTGAATAAAAATTTCGTTTATTGTTTTACAATTAATATATTATACTTTTCAGAAAAGAGTGGAATACTCTATTGATAGTAATATGTAACGAGCGCTGTCCTAGTAGTTTCAATATATGTATTTCTCTTTTAGAATTTCATGGCGTTATCTCTGTTATCATAAACGCAATGCATTTTTAACATCGCATTTCTTATCACTTTCGACAACCCTGATAGATATATAATCAATGTTTCTCTGAAAGAGCAGCTATAATGCTTACTTAATTCTATTTGAAGTCTTAGCTGTTGTTTTGTATTATCTCAGCCGAGAATATACACAGTATTGACCATTTGTTTTATCAACCCATAGACTGTCTGTATCAGCTCATATACGTCCCACTGAAGCTCCCGGGCCTCCTCTACAATCAGGAGTACAATTGAGAGGGTTTAGGTCATATAGTCCAACACGCTGGCCTTATGCGGGTTGGCGAGCTTCACATACCATAGAAATGCCTGATGGTAAGCACTAAGCGTTAAGACTGCTCATAAACAGTAGCATTAATTAGTAGTAATATTGGTTAAGTCCATTTAAAGCATACTACATGGTAGGTATATCAAACCTACTACCGAAAACCATGGCGGGTGGTTGTTTTAATGACTTCAGACACAATGCAGTCACTTAAACTTATACCCGGTTTCCTTTCCGCT
Organism: Hyles euphorbiae; assembly: GCA_023078785.2. Lineage (NCBI taxonomy): Eukaryota > Metazoa > Arthropoda > Insecta > Lepidoptera > Sphingidae > Hyles > Hyles euphorbiae. Next base: position 17,684,478 of record CM041050.1, read on the forward strand.
AGCAGTCTTGATATACCCTGTATATTGATGTACCTTAAGCCACGTTAAGCCATTGAGACCAAACCTCATGGTCTAAAGATAAATGCCAATAATTCCAATGATGTGATCGGACCTCTTCAGTATTCTACCCCTAACCCTAATTAAGCCGAATCAATGTTGATTTTTCCACTGTAAATAACATAAAGCGGTTTTTTGGAATAACTTTACAATTGTCTCCAATTGGATTTACTATGTAATAAGTTCATAGAAATATATGAAGTAGAGCACTTTAAACCAAATAGGTTCTCAAACTAGACAGCACTGTAAAGTTCTGCTCCGGATGACCCGGAGAACTTCGAAAACTGATATTGGGTGCCGATGATTCAAACATTTAAAAAAATGTTACAATTTAGAATTGTAGCGTTAATCCAAGCGCAACAAATCGGAAAAGAAAATTTATAAAAAAATATTAAATTCGTTTTTTTTAATTTGGTGTAGATTTATACAGTGGCTAACAACCACAATTCGCAAGACCAATTCTCATTAACTCTATCATTATGGATCAAAGTGTAGATAGCCTTACCTACGTTATGCTATGGGTTAGGTTCTAAAGCCTATAAAATGTTATTTAGCTCTTCAGTTCATTGTTTTGGCACCCGCTTTGCACGGAGGGAAGTGGACAATAATTTATTTTCCAACTCCTCCTATTAATTTAACTTTCTGATTGATTTCGTTGCGGGTTGAAGACAAATTAGACATTCCGGGAGACTCGCCGATCTAAAATGCTCGGTGTCATTACAATACATTCCACTGTTGATTTTGGCTTATAGGAGTTACAGTGATGGGTCTGAGGGCGGGACAGTCTCCAGTTTATAAAAAGTCGAGCTGTTAAATTACATATACATATTGGGCTGTACTTAAATTGTTATGTGTCCCAAACGAATGTTGTATTTAATTTTATTATGCCAAATCTAAACTATAGAAACGGAGCAGTAGTGAAAAATGTTGCAAAGCCGTGGAAATGTTATTCCTTTTGAGAGCTTCCATTGCGTGCGCTGTATAAACGGGTGAAGCTACGCAACAATCATGTATGACGGGATTGCTCCTCTTAAAAAGGTCTTAAACTAAGTTCCTGATAGCCTATGACTTTCTAGGTTGGCTTCAGTGGCGTAACTACCCCATCGGAGGCCCGTGGCAAAATTCATCGAATGGGGCCCTCCGTAAATGTAAAAAAAAAACTTGACGTTGTAATTTCATTTTCATGAATATTTTTTAAGGCGCATGGTGGCCTGTTGGTAAACGGATCAGATGCGGCAGCCAATATGATCATTGTGGCCGCGGGTTTGAATCCTAGGGCACACCTCAGACTTCGGGGTCATGTGTGTATTGATAGTCAATCACCACGTACTATGAAGGTGATGGAAAACATCGTTAGGAAACCTGCATACCATAGCGATTTGCAAGAGTTCTATGGTACGTAAAGATCGCCAACCCGCACTAGGCCAGCGTGGTGGACTTTATGGTTTAACCACTCTTAATCGTACTTTGGATCGTAGGGGAGGTCCGTGCCCTGCAATGGGACTTATATGGTCTGATACAATACAGCGCAGAATCTTTTAATGACATGGCTTCATATTTATCATCGGATTTTGAACATAAATCACTTCATGAAATCTAAAAAGGATTCTCTAATAAGAGTCAAATCTCGATTAAAAAGTGCTTTTATAATAATTCCATTTTCATTTCTTTCAATCACATAGTACCGATAAACTTCACAAAATTGGATTGTTTTATAAAAATCGTGAGTTGTATCAAATATCATGGAGTTTTAGGCCCAAAACAGTAATAAGCTCTTTTGTATTTTTGGATTAAAGTATTTTATCTGGCCCTTCGACTTATTTAACCATCCCTCTAAATCAGTATCATATTTAGTAACTGCTTTATTACGACTATCTGCGGTTTCTCTATGGCCACGAAAAGCTAAATTAGTGGTAACTTGGTGGAGTAAGTTCTTGTCGTCAAAAAATGTATATTTTTTTATATGGATTGTTGCTTCTCATCTAATGTTCAATGTAACCGCACTTGTTCATATAAAAGACACGAATCCAAATGAATTATCGATGTTTCGTGTCTCTTTATCGCATTTACAATTTGTTTCCAGTCCTCATAACCCTCAACTCAAACATTCGTCATCAGCCTTTTCTGTCCACTGCTGGACATAGGCCTTCACCAAATTTCGCCATTTCACCCTGTCGTCGCCTTGTCGCATCCAGCATGTCGTAGCGACCTTTTGCAAATCGCTACTCCACCTAGCTGGAGGGCGTCCCACACTATGTTATCCAATTACCACTATATTACTCCAACGGTTATCGGTTCTTCGAAAGATGTGGCCAGCGCACTGCCACTTCAGCTTGCTAATCCTGTTTGCTATGTCTATAACTTTGGTTTCCTGTCCGATAAGCTCATTACGGATCTTATCTTCCAAAAAGACACCGAGCATAGCACGATCCACCACGACCATAAGCTAGCACCGTAGATTGCACTGGTTGAAAACTATCGGTTTCAAGCTTTTTGGCAAAGGTGTTAGGTGTCGAGAAGACTCGTAGCCTCTTTCTCAAAGTTGTTGCTACCTAGTTAAAGGGTCTGTCCTAGTTAAGTATAATAGGTAATTACTTCGAGCGGGTGGCCACATAAAGCGACAGGTATTGGATTAAGGTGGTGGTGGATCATTACTTTGGTTTTGTCGAAGTTAACTTTAAAGCCTATTCGGTTTGGGGCTGAATCCAGACCGTCCAGAATCTGTTGCAGCTCCTTCAGCGATTCCACCATCAAGACAATATCGTCATCGAAAAGTAGTAGGTGCGTTTGTTTATTCTTTTATTTATATATTTTATTATTTATTGGCACTGTCTCTTAAGGAGGGACCATTGGGTTTACAGTGAACCTTTCTCAATCACAAATCGTTTCAATTCGTCATATTTGTTTTATTACACTTAACTGTAATATACGGAGATTTAATACTTTCCACTCCTAAATATGGTTCAATATAATGTTTGCGTGAACTTAGTTGTGGTTGTTTTGGGTCTGAATATTCTCTATCCTCGGGATTTGCTGTTATGGAATTTTTAGTTTCGTCCATTTGATCATTTCTGAAACTCCTCAATAAATTGCTCGTCCCGAAAGTACTGACTTATTTTGGATAACTTTTTATTTATCGCTTCAGGCTCCCTCTTTCTCTTCAGTTTTTCGCTACCTCTTTAATAATTTCTAGAAAAAGGCATTTTTCTATTTATTTGGAAAATAGTAACTTAACATTCATTAAATTATAATTTATTGGTTTGTGACTATGTTTATACTATAAACAAAACATTTACATCCAATACATGATGAAATGTTTGACATGTTTAAACTTTAAAATGTAGTCAATTGTTTATTATTAATAATTTCGTTATTAATGTTATATTATTCTCTGCTTACACTCTGTCGGGCTTGACCCCGAGGCCCTATCGAGCCAGGGCCCTGTCGGGCCTGAGACTCTGTCAGACCAGGGCCCTGCCGGGCCGGGGGCCCCCTAGGCCGGGGGCCCGTGGCATTTTGCGCACTCTGCCACCCTATTGTTACGCCACTTAGCTTTATATGGTAATCAGATTTCCTTTAAAATATTTAATGCATTATTTGCGAATGAGTGCTGTTATTGGTGTTAATTTTTATCCGATTAAAAAAGTTATTCATTACAATTCTTTAATATCGAACAATGTTGCCCTAACATATTTTATTACCTACAATGCATATTTTAAAAGATGTATCAGTTTAAGTATATATCTGCAGCAAAATAATGTTTAAGAGCGTTTATACCCTGCACGCGCTTTTTGGCTTAAAAACAGGACTTTTCAAATGAGTTAATAGCCACCAATGAACAATTTAAAGGAAAAATAATTATTACTAATTTTAGAAAAGGTTGTCATCTAGGGATTTTGGTGGAAAACATTATAGATTGATGGATAATTTGTGAGTACTATACGGATTACTGAACACAAGTTTCGTTATTTAGGCTTTAAATGGCAATTTAGAAGCTTAAGATATCCTTAACCACTAAATATAAGATGAAAATAAAAATATTATCAGACTAATAAGACCCTTATGGAGGGATTTTGCTGAGAAAAATCTTTTTGTGTTTAGTTACTGAAAAATAAAAAATTAAACAATGCGAAATTATTCAGAAACTCTCGTCAAGAACATATTTTTTTTCACCAACTTATCGTACATATTTTTTTATAACAATTGCATATCATAATAGAAGAACATCTTATCAATAAATTACCATTTTTATATTTCAACAAAATTAGTTTTCATGTTTTCTACAAATATTTTAAAAACCACTATAAAACACGCTGTCCGACGTGGATCAAATCAGACCGCCGCAAGGCCTGCTAGAGGGAGGATGTATCGCTCGTCGCTCCGGCCTGGCTGCAGTCGATTATGCCGCGCGTAGTAAAAATAGCCACGCGCGGAATGCGATTACCACATCTTAGTACTTTGGTAGTAAAATATTTAATTATTTTTATTACCTACAATGATTTTGTAGTGAGTATAAATTATGTTTCAGGTAATATAATGGGACGTAATTCCGAGGCTAAATTATGTTATGTATTGTAATATAAAATTAAATATATTTCGTAATTGTAAGGGGTTGTAAGGCCCCTAACACTATTTATGTGTTCGAACACGAAATGATTAATAAAACGTCCGTAGTGTCTACTGATTGAATACTGATTTGAATGCAACTTAACAATGTTATAATAACGAAAATATGATTAGTATCCAAAATTTGTATTATTCTTTGCTTGCACAGTAATATTTGTCTACTTATAATGCAAATAAAATATTTTTATGATATTATATTACAGTTACATTTCAATTGAATATTTGAAGCGCACGGATCAAAGTTGTTTGAGCCGATTGTATAGCGAGCCGACGCGGCAGCTCTACGCACACAGCTTTGGTCGCTTATGTGTGCGTAAAATTAACGAAGAAATACCTATAGTTGACTTTGCGCGTAAGGTGTATACGCTCTTAAGTATCATGTGCATATTTTTATTATGAGGAATGAATGAAACGGGACAGGACGGGATGTAATGGCGAATGGAACGGTATGGGAAAAGTATGTGGAAAAGTAGTATAGAGGGCGGTAGTAACCTTGAGTTCAAACACATAGTAAGTATGCGAAATAATGTTTTTTATGTGGACTGAAGTTATAAAGTATCTGCACCCAGGCAGAGCCGGGCCGGACCGCCAGTGTATGGCTATATCGTAATTCGTGATATTGGTATAGGCTTGAATGTTTAATTGTATTATGCATATAATGAACTTTAAATTCTATTCTTTTGGCGTGCTCTTTGTTACAACCATAGTATATAGGTAGTCGATTTAGGAAATGATGTAAACATGTAATCATTACAATACCCGAATGACTGAAATCGAATCAATGACATTTAATTGAATGATCCTTCCAGAATATGCATTTTAGGCATGTCGTGAATTATTAACTGTTAAAAAAATGTAATATGTAATACAATTAACCACTTAATTATATATTTTGTACAAACTATTCCATTATTAAGATACGTTAAAAATATTTTTGTATCATTGTTCGAGTGGCAGCTTCTATTGCTGGGAACCATGAGGCTCTGAATATAAATAAAAAGCCGATCAATCTGTATTGGGTATGTTTTATAATTCAGAATTTTTCTAGAGTTCTATTTGTTGGCAAAAATATATTACAAGCAATACTATACAAGCCAAAACCTTCCTTCAAAATGACAATTAGCTTTATTTTGCAGTGATAACTGATAAGTGACCCCACGTAGCCGAGAGAGAAGACTAATCACTAGATATACAAGATACAAATTATATCGAACTAGCAAGTTATCTTGTCATTTGCAACTTTGATTCTACAGAGATCATATCGGTAGCGAAAACCCCTAATTCTCTACCCATTTCACATGTATTCCTTTAGTGTTTTACTGTTCCCTGTATATGTTATGGAAATGAAACAGTTCTTTTCTTTGAATCGACAATTGTATTCGTTAGTATGCTAAACTATGCGAGGACACACCGTAAACGCAGTCAAAACGTTCAGTGGCAGTAGTGTTAAATAAAAACTGCTTAAATTGTGAAAAGACATTGACACGTTGAAACTGGTTACCACAGTCTAAGAATTAAACGGGTTACCTTGTTTAAAACGATAACGTTATACATAAACAAATACAATTTTAATAAGGACGTGTATGCATACCTCCATGTGTATATTCTAGAATAATAAAATAAATACTTATAATTAAACTAGAAAAATTTGAATTTACTTTTGTAGCATCTGCTTCATGCTTCACTAGCATAAATCGTTGGCAACCTAAAATCAGATAGTTGAAATAAATAAAACATCTTTAAAGTATAAATTTATTATTTATTTTTAAACTTTTTCAAACGTATGAATATTAATAAAGTGTATGTGCAGGGATCGACTAAATTACTAGAATACAACGTTATAGCCCTGGATCACAAACTACATGCGGTTTATAAGACGATGCACGATTTCTCTCGTAGTAATAATTGTGTGATCATGAGATAGATGTTTTTAATCCCACTTGCTTAATCTTAACCAATCTATACATATAAATAAAATATTAATATAATTAAAATAAAAATGCAATAACCAAACAAAAACTAAATAAACTAATTAACTTTTTTGTTAAATTCCACGCGGACAAAGTCACGGGTACAGCTAGTTGTAACTAATTCAGGATCACACAAACTTAATTTAGGTATAACATGGCACACGTTTCTTTATTGACATGAATTCTACTAAAAGCTATTTTGGTACAACATAGTAAGTACATACACGATAAGAGAATTACCATGGTAATGATTTGTTATCAAGGAACGCGGTGACCGATTAGTGGAAGTTTCGTTAGCTTTAAATATAATAAGAAAAATATGTTTAAAACACTATAGGTACCACGTTTTACTGCTTTTTGTTCTTTGTAAATCATAAGGAAAATACAATCCATATTGAACAAAGTGTCTAGGGCTGCTACAAAGAAACTTATGTTCAAGATTAAAGTGAACCATATTTCATTACAGGTGAAGATTTTCCCGGGTGATAGTAAATACGAAACAACATTACAAGAGAGCTCATGGCCCGTTTGGAACGAGGATTTCAAATTTCAAATAAAACAAAAAGACGCAAAGAAATCTACTGATAAAGTCGACCTTCAAAGCCTGCTTGCCGGATATTTTTTGTCGCTGACAATTTATGCTATATTAGAGCCTCCCAAACAAGAAAGTGACAAACGACGAAGTAGCAAAACTATTGACACAAAAAAGACCACAAAAGTGACCGACCAAGAGGAACCTAAACCAAAAACTGGATTTCTTGAGAAATTCAATAGTTTTAAATCAACCAAAAGTGAGGCAATAGCTCAGAAATCAATTTTAGAGAAAAGGCGAACAGTTGGCGCAGCGACGTGGAATTTCGATTCCAAATTGTTTCAGAATGATCTCAAAAATGGTCTGACGGGAACTCCAGATATTTGGAGACCTATAAATGCAATTGCAAGTGGTCTAACAGCGGTAGATTCACGGGTACGTACTATAACTAGTATATTTTATATTGACAATATTATTCTTTCAAAACAAGAACATTATAATGTCATAATTGTTCTAAATGCATAATACTCGTTAATTAGTTTGAAGTTTAAACGTTCCTTGATTTCACTAAATGGTTTATAATTTAGAATTTTCTTAATGAACATGTATTATTTAAGTTAGGATGCTATGACTATTAACTTTACACGGGAGAAGCTTTATTAATCGAGCAACTTATATTATCCAACATAAGTATGCTTCCCCTAAGAAAATTCACCGAAACCTGTCATACACTATCTATAAGACATATTGCAATCGTCATGTAAAATATCGGTGGTTTTGTAATTGATAAAAAGCAATTAACATAAAAACAAACATATTTCATGATACACTAACTGACATTTGCAGGTTAGATAAGTACAGTTTGTACTTATAAGATATCTTTTAATTCCATTGCACGGCCCACGACATATAAAAACATGATTAAATAATCGTATGAGTCATATCGTGTGAAATCTTGCTTCTTTATTATGTAGGCACAGCCGACAATAGAATCGTTGTGACCTCGAACGTACGTCTAACTATGTATCGTGTATTTTACTGCTAAGGAATATTATAATGTTGGGCAATGCATCCACGCAATTTTCTGCATGAACATATTTTTTTAAGATTACGTCAACATTGAACTAATTATAGGAATTTGATATCATACGGGCCGTAATTTTACGCAAACTTTGATACACGCCTGGGGACGGCCGTGTGATCGATAGCGTCATATTGATTGATTGATGTACAAGAACGCGCTTATATTTCTTATATGTACACAATAAAGGAAGCTTCTTTGCGTAAATAACTTCATATGCTAGCAGTAGAACGTCGATTGACCAAAATTACTGTAGAAAAAGCAAGGAATTTCAATATTTATCTTAAAAACAAATGATAAGAGGCGTACTTTCTGTTAAATTAAGTTATAAAATGCATTCGTACATTAAAACCGTACATTTTTTTTGTTGGAAACCTGTTATTAACAAATGTTATTTTACTGACATGTTTCGCCGGCGCCGAACGAAAAACCAGTTCAATAAATATAATTCCACGTAATTATTATCTCGGGCGTGTGTAGAGTTATTTTTACATCACTGGATGTTTCACAGAGGGAGAACAGAAAGGGACAATTGGAGGTAACACTGTTATACACAGCCAGCGAAGATGGGCTCAACGACGTGGTGCAACTGACAGTCAACAGGCTTCGGTGTAGCGTGCAGACGATGCAAGAACACGAACAGTTCAAAGGTGACTATTTATATCATTTAAAAAAGGCTATTGTCCATAAAACACTCGCCGAGCTTAAGTGCTCGGTGTCAATTCTTTGCGTGCCACTGTTGACCCTTATTCACAGGAGTGGCAAAGGTGGGTTGTGTGGGCGGGAAAGACTATTTATATCATCGATACATAAAGTGGTATATATGTATTGACGACGTGTCTGTCTGTATATAATAGGTCTGTGACAGCGAAAAATACAATTGGGGCTATTAATTTGTAGATCTCATTGTAGCAGGTCAGCCATATTTTTATTTATATTTTCTACAAGCTCTATACTTAATACTGTACTGTATCAGCCCATATACGTCCCACTGCAGGGCACGGGCCTACTCCACAATCGAGAGCACGATTGAGAGTGGTGTACTATACTTAATATCAAAAACTAATTTAAAGTGAATAAATAATATACTACTAAGTAAACAAGGGATGTATTCAAAAATATTGGTATATGAGACAAAAAGACTGAGTACTTGTGGTATAAATCAACATTTTAATAAGCCACGCCACGCCAGGGTCGCAGTTGATGCGGTTTAATCTCACAGTAACCGCATTCAATATTCACGCCCTGTTGCAAAGTTACTTCGCGGCCACTAATAGTAACGTTGCGAAGTCAGCCTCCCGTGAATATTCGCTTTAAGTAAACTATGAAATTGAGATAAGATTATACTTGTTTGTTAGTTTGGTATCCATAAATTTAGCTTATACACAAATTGTGATAAGTTAAACACGCGTCATGTAAACCGAGGACAATTTGTGATCAATTTTAAACAGAATCGAAAATGTGCGTTTGGAAAATATCTTGATTGAAATTTGACAACATTGAAGATTGATAGCCTTTAATGAATGTTACAATAGATTCGAATTAATTTAATTTAATTTTCAATAAAGGAACGTAAGGCACCGTTGCAAATATTTAAAAGCCACATTAGTGGGTGTAGTTTCCGGGCAATTAAGCGAGTGACGTGATTTAGCGGAGTTAGGTTGAATTTTCATACGACACTGCATTTTGCGCCCCCAGGAGTCGGGACGACATCGAACGCGGTGCGTGTCCCACACCGCTTGTGTAATAACTAATACAACTCGACACTTTCCTCTCTACCGCCACTTAATATTCCATGCATAATTTGGCACTACTGTGCGTTCTGACAAGTTCGGTATCTGTGTCAATTGTCGATTCATTTACTGAAACACGAACGCGTAACACTTAATAGAAATTAAAACTTGCCTAACTAATATAAGGCCTCATTTAAGAAAAAAAAATCCTGAAATGGATAATTTGCTATTCGCCAATGGACTCATGATGTAATTGATACAATATAATTGTGTTATGTAAAATTCTTTTGTTTATTCAATATCGCACAACAGAACTTCAAATTTAATAACCATAGCACGATCTATGATATCATTCATCCACCCTTTATATAGAGCTGGTGTTTTAATGTCGTTGTAAATAAAGCATGGTTCATTGGTTTTACGAGTACTCGCGTGTTTGACGTCAAATCTCCTTGGAACAATGTGTCTGGTATTCGCCTCCTATGCTTACACAAATAATCCATTCATTGTGTTCAGTACGAATCGGTTTTATACCGGGAATCAGCATAGTATTGTACGATTTATGTTTGGTAAATAAACAAGCTGAAATTATCTTCTAGTGAAAATAATTAACCGATTTCCTACTTGCTTTGGCACGTTATTTATGTCGTAACGTGACTTATCTTTGTTCACAAGTAAATTACATTTTTATCTAAATTGGGTCCGCGTACTCAGCGCTGTTATAATATCCAGCATTTAAATATTTACAAAGAAAGAAAAAAATAGTTGAGAATTGCTGTCCGTTTCCTTTGGTTTACTGTATTGAACGTAACTTGGTTTGAAACCTAAAATGGCTAAAAGTGATATGAGTAAATGTCGAGGTATTTCATTACGTAACAAGATGTCCCACTGTATACTTGTTAAAGAGGAGAGAGTCGTCAAACAGTACGCACCTAGCATTACAACACAAGAGCAAACAACGGTATGAGTCGTCATTTTGCGTGTCTCAAGACGTTAAACTAAAAGTACAAAGGTATTTGGTTACAAAACTTGTAGTTTTCCTTTAGTAAATCCACTTTCAAAATGAATTCAAGGACCTGCAATAATACGACAGTAATCCTTACTGTAAACTGTCGCTATATTTTACCTCATATTGATCCTTTAAAATGTTCGTCGTTGGTCGCATTTTGCACGGACTGTATTTGTGTGGTTGGAGTATAACTAATGTTGGCATTCTTGATACGCTCTGTGAATTTATATCTAATTATAAGTACATATATTTACTTGAAGATTGATTTCAACTTATTTTATCTTTAATTCCTTTGAAATAATCTCGTAAATGTTTAAAAGTGTATAGTTCAAAGATTTTGAATCCTTTCTTATCTTTTCTATCTAATTTATTTTACCTAATTTTGCTATTTATTTTGCTATTACTTTCTTTTATCTTCAATTTTAATACAAAAATGATTTTGTTTATAGCATCAATGCAGTCATAAACTTTTAATGTTTTACATTTTGTGATTAAGAAATTAATATTCTATATATTTTTTTATAAATAAGATAAATGATGGTGTCTCGTTTTTGTCAAGGTAGTGCATTGTTGCCGTTTCGACATCGGAAACGTTCCCCTTACATCCTGTATACTATCTTATCCGTACGCACATATTAACCTTACTTTGTGTGTAATTTACTCATAATATACTCAATTTTGTTGATGATAAAAAATATATTTATACGAACGTATAAACATAACACGAACGTCCTCTAAGATTTTGTAGGATTTACGATTAAGTTTGCCATGCTACCCAGGTGTGGGTTGGTGGATTTCTCATACTCGTACCTTTAAAATTCTTGGAGAAAATATTAGGCACGCATAACAATTCGCTGCGAATAGTAAAACATACGTATACGTACAGTCAGAATTTGCTCTCTGGGTTCGAATTCCGACATGCGGTATTGTCTTACTCTTTTCCTCGTGTATGTTATTATATTTGAGTAATTATTTAAATAACTCAAATATGAGACAGCTTCCGTTGCGCATTTGGTTAGACACCGGCTGTGAAACAAGAGGCCACGGGTTCGATCCCCGCACCGAAACAAATATTTGTGTGAACTACAGGTATTTGTTTCCGGGTATTAGTGAGACCGAAAAGTCTCGCGTAGTTCCTGATATCCACGACACAAGTCGCGATCTAAGTGCGGAGTCAACGAAATGTATGCGAATGTTGGGTGTATTTATTGATTAAAATTACTTTGAGATTATGCTATTCACAATCAGAATATAATAGAATAGAATAGAAAAACCTTTATTTGTTCATTAAAGTACACATACACTGATACAAAACTAAAATACAAATCTATTACAAATTACAACGGACAAAATGAATAAAAGAAAGATAAAAATAAAAAAAATACAAGAAAAAAAAAAGTGTAGCAGCATATGTGTTGCAGCAGAACAAAAGGGTGATGACTCAGCATACGTTCACTCACACGAGCAAACACTGATATTCTGCCATTACCCGGCTGGAGAATAGTGGCGGAGTAATGAATTCATTAGTCTGTGATGCAATTCAATTTAAGAAGTACACATTACAAAAATGACACCCAAACCACCTATGCACACGTAAACAAAAACATGTTATGATATCTTGGTATTAACGATTGTGTAGTAATATTAATATGAATAATAATTATAATTTATAATAATAAAACAAATAGGTAAATACACCACAGAAACCTCTCAATAATAAAACAATACAAGAAATTAGAATACAGAACTAAAACAACCCAATTATAAAGTAGAAAAAATAGCATAACCATTAAGTAAATTACATAAAGATTCTCAGACGTCCCTTTATTTAACTAAGTGTAATGAATAATTGTGTATTTTTTTCAGCGCCGCTGTATCTAAAGGCGACGATTTTAGAAGCTAATAAAGCCGAGTGTTTCTGGAAAAGCGACAGATTTGTGCCCACAATATCCGCGAGATGGGATCCTAAATCGTCGACCGTGAAACTGACGGTTTTCAAAGGCAGTCTGAATAAAGTCAACATTTACATCAGTTTGGGTTGTAAGACGAAAATGGCGAAGAAGGAAATACTCGGTAAAGCGATCATTGACGAGAAATCTGCGTATGCCGACAGCTGGAATGAGTGTCTCCGACAACCCGGAATATCGAAAGTGTTTTGGGTAAATTTTGAATGATCAGGATTTACGAGAAGTCAATGTACTCACTTTTAAATATCTTTTATTTACTTTTTGCACCTTTTTTCAATTTCATGTGCAAAGATGTCGGTAAATTAATATTTTTTCGACGTCTCAGTGCGCCGCGCCGCCTTTGGGAAGACATTATAACTGGTTGTGAATAACATTTTTGCGCCTATTTATTAGCGGATGATGTAAAGAATTTCTCTAGCGATATTATGCTATTTATACACTAACGTGGTGTTAATATTTCTTGTAATGTATCAATTATCACGCAATGACAATATGTAGCTTTAAGTAATGTATGTAAGATTTCGTATGACACAAGCAAATATAATTATACTAATATAATATTTATAACAAAAATTGTTTTATGTTACACCTTTCTGAAGTATGAATTATTGAATAATTATATATTAAGTATGAATGAAGTATTCGGACGTAAATATTCTTTTTTGAGGACAAAATTCGGAAAATTCTTTCATGTAAAGCATTTATGCCATTATGGCGAAATGATGTAACTGAAAGTGAGTATACATTCATAAATGGTATTAAATAATAATACGCAATGCACTATTATGTAAAGCTATTTTAACATGAACAAGAATGTATTCTAGACAAATAGGTGGTCAACACCATCCGCCCGAACCAAAATTTCACCAACTCATCTTTTCTGGACGTAGTTTCCGTACCATTACACAGCGGAACAATTTGTCTTATGTGTTTCCCATAATCCGGAATCCTTTGATGGGGTGTGGGCAAGTTATTAACGAGGCCGACAAAATTGTGTTGTAACCAGAGACTTATTTGTCGATGTTCGTCACTGTGGATGGCATTGATCTACCAACAGGTGTAGTGCAGTCACTGCCAAACCAAAATGAAAAAGGACGAATGTAATAGAAATCTAGGTCTCATCATTGATTTAAAAATTGAGGATAGGCCTTTCAGTAGGTACATTTCATGACCGTGAAAATCACGTAAAAATAAATATGAAATCAATTCAATAGATTTCGTCAAAGCGATGATAAAAAATATTATCTTGTGTATTACATTTTCTGTCATAATACTTACAAGCATTTTCAAAATTGTTGCAACCGACGAATTATTACAGTTACGCTCCACTAGAGATGTACTGGTGCGCACGCGCACCATTAACTTCGGTATATTTTACGCGCTTTCCGTCCTGGCCATACATTTATGTCAATAGGTCTCATTCAAATTAGTTCAGTCCAGTTTCGTTTTATTTTTTAATTCCACGCGCACCGCGTTAAAACATGTAAAATTAGTTTTATTTGAACTGCGTGAACATAAGAAACTGTTATGTAGGTCACCTATTTGTCATAGGTACATTTTTAACTATCGCGGTGTCATCAACTATAATGCGCAGTTATTATAGCCTTGGCCGTGTAACTACTAATCTAAAGCAGCTTGCGTTCAGGACGTACCGTAAAAATAACGACGTACATTCTGCAACTATGGAAGTACACGTTTATTTAAATTATAAGGCGCAGTTAAATTCTTTGAATATTATTTTATAGGGTAAAACCATTACCACCACTACAACCATGTTCCTATACCTCTAGTAAAGCGTTACTGAAAGGAGTCGTCGTTCGCAACGATTTTGAAAATGCTTACTGCTGGCAGAAAGTTTAATAAAAATGAAGATAATGTATTCTATCGCCGTTTAGACGAAATCCATTAAATCAAGTTAATTTAATATTTATTTTAGCGTGATTTTCACTTTCACCGTTTTGAAACTCCAAATGTACTGAAGAATGAAGGGACCTAGATTTTACATCAATGGGTATAAAATAATAAAATAAAGAAAAATCTTCATTAAAGTCTCATAGTATTAGACGTGGTAAGTTAATATGGGTTAATGGCAATGCTGACATTAATAGGAAGTGTCGTGGATTTTGTGGTTAAACGAAACGCGGACCGACACTTTTGTTATGGCAACCATCATGCAAACGATTCATGTGATGATAACTGCTGACGGTCGGAATTATTAAGATTTTTTTTTAACTGGCGAATTAAAGTGATTGATAGGTACTGCACCTAAACGCAATGCTGTCTAAAAAGCATCGAATGTCATCAGACGGCAGTCCCATGATAGATAAATAATCTTAATCCCAAATATCGATTCATCATCATCATCATCATATCAGCCACAGGAAGTCCACTGCTGAACATAGGCCTCCCCCAAGGATCTCCACAATGACCTGTTGGAAGCGGCCTGCATCCAGCGACTTCCTGCAACCTTAGTCAGATCGTCCGTCCACCTTGTAGGCGGGCGTCCGACATTTCGCTTGCCTGTACGTGGCCTCCACTCGAGAACCTTTCGGCCCCAACGGCCATCGGTTCTACGAGCTATGTGCCCGGCCCACTGCCACCTCAACTTGCCAATCCTATGGGCTATGTCGGTAACCTTGGTTCTCCTACGGATCTCCTCATTTCTGATTCGATCTCGTAGGGAAACACCGAGCATAGGCCGCTCCATGGCTCGTTGAGTGACTTTGAGCCTTTTAATGAGGCCCACAGTGAGAGGCCACGTCTCGGTGCCGTATGTCATCACTGGTAACACACAACTATCGAAGACTTTCGATTTTAGGCACTGAGGTATTTTGGACGAGAAGACGTCGCGAAGTTTCCCGAACGCTGCCCAACCGAGTTGGATTCGACGATTGACCTCTCTCTCGAAGTTGGACCTGCCTAACCGGACCACTTGTCCTAAATAGACATATTCGTCTACAACTTCGGGAGTCGAGCCCCCAACTCCAATGGGGGTGGGCAATATCGATTAAGATAGAGTTATTCATTACGCCCATAAGTAGCGCCATTCAACTTCCACAAAACTTAACAAAAATATGTATAGTTGGTGCATGTATGTAGAATATTCATTACCACCCTGATCAATGTACCACCGTAATGATCATGGAAAATCCTTCATGTCGTTACAGCCTATTACCTGTTTATAGGAAGTTTCTAGCAGGTTAATATAATTTTACTATAATTGCACTATTTAGCAATCACCATAGTATACTGAAGGTTTCCTGTAAAAACGAGATACAGTGTAAGCTCAATATAGTGAAACTGGTGGGAATAGGAAAATATTCGTTATAATAATATTTTTTTACAATGAGGCTTGTATTCCTAGGGGTTAGGTTGCTGTAGAATTTGTTATAGCAAGGTAAGTAAACATTTTTGGCTTCTCAGCCATTGCAAGTTTAAAACTAACAGATTTTTCCATTCATTATCAGCCCAGACTCAAGAATTTGAGCCTGAAATAGTGATAGTCTCGCCTCCTATCACATCATGAGACGGAACATACAAGGCGCTTCTAGGTAAAAAGTATAAGTTTATGTATGTATGTAATGTGGATTACTTATTTTTTGAATGACTCGTCCTCACGTTATAGCCTTATAGGTCATTAATGCTTACTACCCATATAGTACCCTGATTTTTTTTCATAAATCGTTCAGATTAAATGTATCCTAATATAAAGGTACATGTTATTTTAGATCTTGTTTTAGTCAAATCGAGATATTCTTTATCTTGACGCTTATTACATTAAGGTAGCAATGCATAATGCTTGGACCAGTATTAGAATGAATTTACGAACAGGAGGATCTACGATTGCATTCATCTTGGCGGAATGGCGCTTTAGTAAACGATCGTCTCGTAAAATCTCTTGCCTTTGACATCGAGCCAAACTTTTGTATTTCCCACTGTGTGGCTTGTTTAGTAAATGGCCTCGTTTCTAAAATATTCTACGGTATGTTCATAATAATATTGAGTTACAATGCAGTTATTCTACTAGAAAACTTACAATGTTGATTTCTCTGTGCAAATTCTGAAATTCTGTTTTCTATGTTAGCGTTCAATACTATTAGACTACAAGCCCGTGGCAAAAATCGATGGGTCAAATGAACCACTAGGAGACCTATTTGGTAAGATACAGGGGCATAAAATAATAATATTCAGCACTATGCCGTCACTTGTAAGCTGTCCGTCTCAGTGCAGATGAGACTTCAAAATCATCAAGGAGAGGGGTTCATTTTGGTCATTCATTTTTGTACGGCATTTCTACCATCGATAGGTCCATGAAAAATAATAGAAAGAACACGTAGTGCCGTACAAAAATAGTGCGTCACAAAGTCGGAAGAACGTTAGATATTCCGGCAAATTTGTCGCTAAATTTGGTCATTTGATTTTAAACGGCATCGGTTCCATACAGTCGCAATACCTCTTCTAAACCATTATTCCACAACGCCGTACAAAAACTATGCGACAAGGAAGAAAAATCAGCGGTTGCAACTCACTCCCTTTCAGTGGTCCGGGGGGTGATTTGAAAAAATACGGCATCGGTTTCATAACATTAAGTAGCACTCAAAATTACTATTTTAAAAAAAGCCGTCACTAAATTATTGTTAATTTTAATGTATACATAAATTCCTTATAAATTTGACTTTTAAAGCTGAAAGGTCATTTGATCCTGTACGATAACCTGTTTTTTAACATGATATTGCTAAATACAATTGTTATTTAGTATTGCCATTCAATAAAAATGTTTGAAAAGAAATGGAGAGGAAAATAAAATATGAGTTTTCTCAAATCATTTCAAAAGTTTAAATTATCGTAGATTAGTGAAATACAGCAACTTTCTAAATATTATTGTTGTTTTAAATAGTTCTCAGGTAAACAAATGAAGAAAAAATTATGCCGTACATTTTAATGCAGAACATAATTTTTGGCTGATTAAAATGGCACTACCATTTCAGGAGTACTTTATGGTCGTATGATACTACACGGCATTAACATATTTTTGAAGAGAATAATTAATAACATGTATAAAAAATCATTATGCCGGCTTTTAAAGTGAAACAGTGTATATATATATCCAAAAATTGAAAAACTATAGCTAAGCTCAGTATTTATATTTTTGTAAACTTTTCGATGTCATATACTGCAAACATGGACATATTTTTTTGAATTGTGTTATTAAATATACTAAATGATATATACAGAAATGAAAAAATAGGTAGGTATGTCTTTCAAATTTTAAGTCAATATCTGAATTAGTGACTGAGTCGGTATCGGAATCAAAGTCCTCAGCGACGTCCGTATCCTCTTCTCGATTACCTTCTGAAACATGAATATGTGTCATCTTATTTTGCGGACAAATAAAGTAAAAAAATAGGAATTAATAATAATAAGTTTTTGTTATGTTTATTACCTTTTATCAATGTGAACTTTCAGATATGTACAAAATTGACTTTTATAGATGATCGCATTAGATACAAATAAATTGTCTAAATGCTGTACAGTAAATATCATACTAAATATCACCCTAAAGTATATTTTATTACATGGATTATTCGAGAGATATTTTCTGCTCTACAGATCTTTGGATCACCAAAAAATGTACGGCATGTGAAAAAATGTTATCTATGCATTAAATACTTTCAAAATAAAGTTATCCCATATTGTGTCAAATCACCCCCCGGACCACTGAAAGGGAGTGGGTTGCAACCGCTGATTTTTCTTCCTTGTCGCATAGTTTTTGTACGGCGTTGTGGAATAATGGTTTAGAAGAGGTATTGCGACTGTATGGAACCGATGCCGTTTAAAATCAAATGACCAAATTTAGCGACAAATTTGCCGGAATATCTAACGTTCTTCCGATTTTGTGACGCATTATTTTTGTACGGCACTACGTGTTCTTTCTATTATTTTTCATGGACCTATCGATGGTAGAAATGCCGTACAAAAATAAATGACCAAAATGAACGCCTCTCCTTGATGATTTTGAAGTCTCATCTGCACTGAGACGGACAGCTTACAAGTGACGGCATAGTGCTGAATATTATTATTTTATGCCCCTGTATCCTACTAAATAGGTCTCCTGGTGGTTCATTTGACCCATCGATTTTTGCCACGGGCTTGTAGTCTATATCAAATAAAACTTGGCTTGCAGCAAGCAATCGTATGCCAATAATGTATTCGTATTCTAGAAGGGATTCTCAAATACTTTATACCATTTAAAATACGATTGCTCTTCCTAATAAGATTTTACTACGGCAGCATTGGTTGTAAATTTTCTAAATATTTCCTTTTATAATTGATCTTGGAAAAACTTTTTAAAGCCAAATATGTTGCAATAAAACTGTTATTTATGGATTTTATCGAGGAATTTCCCGACGCGGCGTTTCGATTACTTTACGGCTTTCTTGGCCCTACAATTACAGGCCACGGGGTTCCTCTACAATCGAGAGAACAATTGAAAGGGTTGAGGCCATATATTCCACCACCCTGGCCTAGTGAGGATTGGCAGACTTTACGTACCAAAAAATACATACAAATCGATATACACATAGTATGCAGGTTTTCCCACAAAATTTTATTTTAGTGTTTAGTTCGTGGTGATTAACTATCAATTGGTACACACATGACTTCAAAAAGTCAAAGGTGCTACCAACGGGCCACCACCCATTTTTGCACATATTAATATATTTCATATGTTATTAACATGACATGGCTACTTTTATTACTTACTTTATATTTTATAAGGTACTATACTAATATTATAAAGCTGCAGAGTTTGTTTGTTTGTTTGAACGCGCTAATCTCTGGAACTACTGGTCCGATTTTAATGATTCTTTCAGCGTTAGGTAGTCCATTTATCGAGGAAGGCTATAGGTTATATATCATCACGCTATGACCTATAGGAGGAAAGCAATAGTGATATTTCTAGCAAATACGAGGAAATTTTGTTCGTTTTTCGTGGTCCGATTGGTCGATATTCTAAACTGATAGTCAGAATTAAACATTTTGACCGCCATTTTAAAACGTGTATGCACCCGGTCGGTGCCGGGCCCGACCGCTAGTAAGGTATATGTACATGTCTGTATCCCGCGTGGTGTGTGATTATTTCAATGAATATGCCTCTAGGACTATTCTGTCTTATGACTGGAAATCTAAGATAGTATTTTGTTATTTACTTTTTTATTTATTTATTTATTTTAGTGATTTGATAGTCAATCACCACGCACTAAAACGGTGAAGGAAAACATCGTGAGGAAACCTGCATACCATAGCGATTTATAAAATTTCTATGGTATGTAAGTCTGCCAACCTGCACTAGGCCAGCGTGGTGGACTATATGGCCTAACCACTCTCAATCGTACTCTCGATTGTAGAGGAGGCCCGTGCCCTGCAGTGGGACGTATATGGGCTGATACAGATTTATTTTAGTTGCCAATTTAAATAATTTTAAGAAATATTAAAGTAAGTAAGTAAAAAATATCATTCATTAGAAGTCTCTTGGTTAAGTATTTTAATAACAAAGCAACATTCTTTTTTAATAGGTAAGTAATTTATTACTGGTAAAATGAAGCTGTTGCCTAGTGCTATATTTAGACAGGACTCCGATTTCTTTGTTACAAATTTTGTGTTATAAAAGAAACGATATCTCGGCAACGTCTGGTTTTCGAGGAGTAGATATTTTATAAGGGTTTCGTTCATTTTCTGCTAAGAAAATAAATAAGTAAAACTAAAAAAATACACTCATAATTTAAGTCACAAATATGAAGATTTCTGGCTGTTTAGTCTTTTTATAGCATTCTATTTTATTGTCTCCCGCCAATCACCAGTATAAATGCACTGTTGTGTTCCAGTTTGAAGGACATTGTAGCCAGAGTAACTACTGAAAATAATGAGACTTAACATCTTATGTCTGAGGGTGGTGAGAGCAGTGGAATGCCAGGTATTGCTTTGTTGTTCAAGGTGTTGTTTGGTTTTGCAACTGTGCTTGAGCTGTCGTATTGCTTACCATCAGGCGAATGGCATAAAACATTCAAAAAAATCATACAAGGAATAGTTTTAAGTCTTTGTGGCACAATTGGTTAGACGGCGAATATGATACGAGAGCCGCGGGTTCGATCCCCGCACCGAGAAATGTTTGTGAGGCCCACAAGTATTCATCTTGGGTCTGGGTGTTTGTGAGACTGAAAAGTATCTCGTAATTTCTAATACCTATAACATAAAAAAAGATAATAAAACTTTTTTAAGCAAGTCCGCTAGCCGGGATTAATTGATAAATCACCCATATATACCCAGGGCGTGCCCTGTAGAGCCTATAGCGTAACGTTCAGTAAGTCGGCTGTACCTAAATCGAGAGAATAAGGTTCCGATCCCGTATTAAAAGAAATGTTTGTGATTATAATTTTCATAAATATTTGAATACTTTAGGTTCAATTGGACCGTATAATCCCTTGCGGTTTTTTTTATAAATCATAACTAAAAGCAGCGTGGGCGACATCGCCCACGCACTTGCGGGCCGCGGACCAAGATTCGTCACGCCTTGAAGATTTAAGGAGCCTTTTTTAACTTGTTTAGTAAAATGTTTAGTTAAGATCTACTAACAGACAAACGCCATCGGTTTATGAGAATTGGGTCTGATAAAGCCCATTAAATTGTTTGTTTATCTAACTATTCTGGTCTACGGACATTTATCGTAATATAATTTTTACGGTTGGTTGCAAGCACAGTCATTAATTTAAAGCTACAAGCCTGACGTAAACACTTTCAAGGAAATTCACCTCCCTCAAGCATGTTTATTTGGAGTCGAAACTTGAAAACTTGGACATAGAAGACAGCCAATAAATTAAAACTGACCTCAGCTTTCACATATACACGTCACCGCTAAGTCAATAGATATAGAACCGCACACATTTATTGCCACCACAAGGTAAAAGCATTTGGGTCTGGAGGTTGATATAAAAATAAAAATAATCATCTGACAAAGCGGTAATTGGAAAAAAGGCAGTGACTGTTGATGGTATCGCGCAAAGGCACTTAAAATCGTAATCTGAGGATATTTTTATTGAGATCTTGCCAATTCGTGAAGGCCTTTTTATAGAACCTTACCAATTTGTGAGCCGGTAAGTGGAATGGTTTAATAAACAGTAAGTACTTGAGCATTATATTGGCGTGTCGTATTACAGTGTCGTAATATTGAAAATACTTTTCATTGACCTTCAGGGTCTAGAAAAAGTAATTTAATATAGTTGAAGATGAAAAAAATGTTATCAAATAAGTAGGTTATATGAAGAAATGACTACTTATTTTAGTATCACATTTTTGATCCATAAACTGGAATGTCTTACTTAAAAAAAACAAACAAAAAAACTTTTTCAAGGGCTACTTAGGTAATAATCGGTTCACAAATAATATTAAGTTATCAGAAGCTTTCTCAAGTACCTTAAATAGGTGTCTACGTTTCAACATATGTCATAGTGGCTGAATAGGAAGATTATTTCAATAAAAGTGAATATTTTTTAAACATTTTCTAAGAATCTGCTCTGCACAACAATGGAATATTAAGAGTTTACGAAACGTTGAATGTAATTAAAAATATTACTTACCATATTTTTTTATCTAATTAGAGAGCGGACATGAACATCCGAATATTAAGCGATTCAAAGAGAGTTTTCATGTAACCTGCTGGATAAGCGGCAACATAATAGTTACATTGATATGATTGTGCTGTGTGCACGCAAGTATGCCTAGTGGTCATTTGAATAGGGAATATGCATCAGACTTCAAAATAAGTCAAAATATTTTTTTTGTAATCTTTATACATATAGCAATATACCTTAAAGATATTTTTTTAAATTTATCAACTCTAACAGCCGCTGCCAATAAACAAACCCAATCCAAAATTTGCCGTTTTAGATTGACAGCTCAATCGTTTTTCTGATACTATATTGCCAATAATCAATCTCAGTAGTGAATAAACTATGGCAACATGACAGGAGACCAATCGAAAAGTAGAAAACAATTGACAACAAAACAGATTGACTTCAATCTAATTTTTTCGATTGATTATTGGCATCGGCCGTAAATCGGTAAAATAAATACTTAAAAATGACATTTCAAATTTGCCGCGCATTTTTTCCGAAACGCGATCTTTTGCTTGAAAAGGAAAGTGACGTCAGAGGGCACGTTCTTATGAAGTTTTAGCTTGTTGAATGTATTGTTTTACGTTTGTTAATGAGTTATTTTGTGCTTTCTTTATACTATTAAATAAATTGGATTATTTTATCACGAAATACAGTTCTGTATCAATTCATGAAAGAAACTTAATCCAAATACTACGTTGTTCATATCGTGCCCTCTGACGTCACAGCGAGTTCGCGCCAACATGGCGTTTAAATGCTTCGAAACTGATAGCAGTTTTGATTATTTTTTTGTACTTTTTTGATTGATATTTTCCAAGACTTATATTTTTTTCCGATAATGTAATAACATACAGAATTGATTAAAAATATAAAAAAATGGCATGCATATTCCCTATTATGAATGAATGTATTTTATTCGAACTAGTTGATCATCGAAGTTAAACTACAATTGTCGAAAGCACAGATAGAAAGCTAGATTTAGTGCAATTGTGTTGAAAAGGTCCCGAACTATAAATTGCGATTGTATAAAATGGAACATTCAGTTTGGACTAAAACCTCAACACCAAGCTGTTACTTGGTCTAAAACTCATTTCTATTCTTGAATTTCAATTTGTTAAATGGAAGCAAGATAAAGTTCGAAATAATTGTATTTTATGAATATGCTACTAAAACAATACTAAAAGCTACTAGTCAAGCATCAAGCAAATCGGATTATAAATCAACAGTTTCTTGTTTTGAATTAGCTTTCCACAGTAATATATTATGTTAAAGCAGCTATGAGTTAGGAATTCATGTAAAGCAGAAAGCTGTCATTAATGTACATTCCTTGTTATAAAATACTAGCGGCCCGGCCCAGCTTCGCCCGGGTACAAATAGATTTCTGTACAATAATATGTACGTATTATACATATAAACCTTCCTCTTGAATCACTCTATCTATTTAAAAAAACCGCATCAAAATCCGTTGAGTAGTTTTAAAGATTTAAGCATACAAAGGGACATAGGGTCAGAGAAAGCAACTTAGTTTTATACTATGTAGTGAAGTAGCAAACTCTCAGATTACCTCAAAAAAGATTTGAATATGAACACTAACAACTCTACCTTCCTTTAAATAGAAACCATAATTTAATATAACTTTTTTTATTATAGGTAAATAAATCTGCCTCAGTGGGATAGTTGTACTAAGGTACGGTTATAAAGCTGAAATCTCGGGTACGAATCGCGGTCAGGCAATGTGACATTGGAATTTTCTATTAATTACCAGCCCGGTGTCAGGAATTTGTGCCCAATATGGCGATTGGATACCTCTACCTACCCCTTCTGGGAAGACGGCATGAGTTTATTTATGAATGTAAGTAAACACATTAAATCATATAAAAAATATTGAAATTCCATTGAAATTATATTATATTATATTATATTCAAATTATACCGGTATTTTGCTGTGTGAAATGAGACTGTCGTTCCCTCTAACTCATTCCATGGCTGGTTGTCTGTAAGAGATCGCCTCGAGCGATAAAACCACTGTTACGTTATTTTTTCTGCTCTTATTTTTTTATTGTTAGTCTTAGGTATACAAATAAAGATTTAAATAAATAAATGAGGGAACGGCCTACTTATTGGTATGATCATCTACGACACTAAGTCGTGAATGCTGACAGCCTTTTCACTTAGAAGTTATAAGGAAGAGTCAGGGGAATCTAGAGGGTTTGACCCTCGCTCACCGAACGAAGCTGGGTTGCTGTTTCTTAACACCAGTACTGGGGAAGACAGTCATACCATTTTAGTAGTGCCGACCAATGACCATTGTGATTGCAGTACGGTAAGTTCGACATCGACGGTAAGTTCGTCTGGCTATAATAAATTACAATATTTAATAAAAACACTAGTCCAGATCGAATAAAGATTATATGCAATCATTCATAAATCTGTTGACGCCAAACTAGGCGAGCCTCTATATTAGCAACTAAGCAATATAATTATAATAACATTATAAATGATAACATTTGAATAACATGTGTTGTAAGGGGCCGTCCATTAATCACGTGAGGCTTGAATGGGGGGGGGGGGGGTGAATGGCTTGAATGGAGGGGTTGGACAAAACAATCACGAAATATCACAAGGGGGGAGCGGGGTCTAGTAAGATATCACGTGTATATCGACCATTGAGGTATTATACTAGAGCGGACATCGGGAACAAAATCTGTGCGTATGGTGCGTGCACAAGGGTACACTTTGAAGCGAGAGGGAAGATATGTTACTTCGTAGGCGTGATAGAGACAGAAATAGTACCCTTCATTCTGTTACAAACATTTTGTTTGCAGTGTCCCCTCTAGTATAATATCTCAATGATATCGACACATAATTTTGATTAAAATGTTACATACATAATTATATCATGGTTCTTAATTTCAGAATAAAAATGGATTATACTTTATACCCCTAGTTTAAAGATAATCGACAATTTTAAGATTTATTTATATGTACTAAAAATACACGTGATGTTGGATGGGTGGTGGGGGGTAGTCTTAAATCTCACCACATATCACTAAATGGGAGAGGGACCACAAAATGCTAAATAAAAGTATCACGTGATTAATGGACGGCCCTTAAGACGATGTAAAATTACAATTAATTACGATTAATTATTTCTAGATATATCAATTTAACATAGACTTCAGTTCTAACGAACATAACATGGTGACAATATAGGTAAAGTTTAATGTATTTGTTTATCATTGCGGTTGTAGTAATTTAAGCGATTCAGCGCGGCTTCGGTTTACACGGCGTAATTTTAATTTAATTAATTTTGTTTGGAAAACTCAGAAATCAAGTATTTAAATTCACACCAAATTACGATCCATTAAGTATTTGCCGGTCACTCAGGAATCGTATTTATACTAGTGTCAGTACTACATAGCTTGTATATGAACCAACATATAGCAGTTTTACATAAAGTAAAAGAGCTTTATAGATGAAATATAGTAATATCGAAAGTACATATTACTTTTAGAAAATAACATCGCAGCAACAAATATTTACAGTGATGTTAAATTCCGGTTGAAGACGTAAATACTTCTCTGTGTGTAGTGCCCACTACTACATCAATTTGCTCGAAGTTTATTTACAGGAGCATCTATGTAACACTCCGATCAACAGTTGGACCAATAAGTCAAATAGTTTGACATTGCTATTATTGCTAACGGAACTTAATACCTAAGTTCTGAAGAACTAATGAAGTTATTATCAGATAGCATTTAGTCACATGGCATGCCGCATGATAAGTGCCTGCTGCGTTATACTAGCAAACGAACATACAAAGATATTAATTATAATCTTGCTAGATCGGTGAATGGCGCTGGGATTTGAGGAAAACCAATAAAGCACGTTCTACGTTAACCGGAGAGGAAAACTGCGAAAAATTCTCAAGTACCTAATAAGTGGATACGAGGAGTTAAATATAGGCCTAAGTGGTGTCCCTCAGAAAATGATGTTCGCCAGTAGCCAGGAGGCATTAACAATTAAGAACGGTAGATGTTGAATTCAAAAGTTGTTGATTTCATGTATTTTTTCTTTTTTCATTTTTAACCATTCATTTATTTTAAATTTCCTATCTGACATGTTTTCATTATGGACTTGGTTCTGATTAACAATTTGATTTATTAGTATTATGAAGTTAATTTCATGTTTGTACACATAACACAGCGCATATCAACATCGAATAACTGCAAAACACAATCACATTACTATTCTATTCGACAAATACAGATAATAATTACTAATAGCTTCAAAGCACAATCTGCATAGATTGAATTGATTGTGATAACATAATATTATACGTAACTACGAGTTCTTGCGATAATTGAATTGCGTACTTAAGCGAAAATTTTACTGCGTCGAAACGCATGATTATTATCATCTTTAGATCGTCACGGTAAGTACACCGAAGTAATTGACAAAATTTTCTCAAAACAAAACAAAAAGAAAAGGTTTTTAACTAACAAAGGCGTAGTATTTTATTGGCTGCTGAATGTTCCCTTTACCCTTGAGCTAATCACAAACATTAGTAAGATAGGTATGTCGATAATAGTTGCAAATGTTTAATAGTTTCCGCCTTTACCAGCGAACACCCTACACACATCTATTTTATGATTTGAAACGGGATAAGTTTGATGTTCCCGCCCTCTAAAATTCATTACATAAATATCAAGTCCTTAAGAGCGTAATGCAGGGCCCATCTGCTAAATGGAGCCCTAAGGCCCGGGAGATTATTTTATCGACGTACATATATCTAAGAAACTATTGCTAAGCATTATATTTCAGGCACCCTCATACAAAGGATTAGTTTGTTTTATTATAACACTTCAGTATCTTGCGCGGTTTCCATTACTAACAACTGCCTTCCGAGTCGTAGTGAGGTAGTGCCGGGAGATAGGGATAAAATAAATAAATAAATAACACCCAACAGTCACATACATAGTCCTGACCCCACATTAAGATCGAGTCTTGTGTCGTGGGTATCAGGAACTACGAGAGACTTTTCGTGTTCTTATTTGTGGGCCGCACAAACATTTCTCTCGGTGCGGGGATCGAACCCGCGGCCTCTCGTTTCACAGGCGGCGTCTTACCGCCTGCGCCACGGAGGCTGTCAAATGGAATGCACCTAGTGATATATGTATGTAGACACCAGTAATGGATTTATGAAAATTAATCTATTAATTTTATTAGTGTAATTTATAGTTTAAAGTTTTTAATTTTACTAAGGACTTTATCCGAGCTTTATTTTCCGGAGTTTATTTTTATTCTGAAATAAATAAAACACACATAAATTGTGTTAAGATTAGCCTGATCGTACAGTATTAAAATGTAAGTTGCATTTATTGTGGAAACCGTTTTTAAAATATTCCATTTAGATTGTAAAGCTGCATAATATAAAGATGTTGTTTTTAAACTCGTAAAAATAAACTGCTGTGCACCTAAAAATCCATGTTTCCTTTTTATTTCATAAAGTTTTGCAACGTGGATCGTCGCGGTGCGACTGTAGCTCGAAGCAAAACGGTTATGAAACTAGTTCATTTTAGATTCCTATTAGATGTCTGAAGGCAACCGACGCGGGTGCAAAACGATCATTGGATTTCTATTGAATCTTTGTCTGAGGTTTATTTTATACAGGTTTGTTTGATATATAATAGCTTAATATTGAACGTATTTTAGGAATTTTTATTTACTATTTTCCTTCTATTGTGCTTGTGTTGTTTAATTCATATAGCGAGCATGGGTTATTCAACGGCTCTCCTGATATATTTGCCAGAGCCCAGAGGTATATGTGTCTAAATCAAAAATTGTCTCCTAAAGGCCGTTAGTATTAATAGTTTATTATTTTTCGTGTACCTCTAGGCAATATTTTATCTTTTGCCTATAATTAACAATTTTTTTTGTTAAGTAAATTGCTTCTTACCACATAGGTATCAACCTGTACTTTATAAGTTTATCAAATATCTCTTTAAGGCATGTACACGTAAAGAGTTAGTTTGGTTTTGTTAAAAGTACATAATTTAGAATAAAATAAATATGATACTACACTTACCTACCCACCGAATTAAATGGTGCGAAAGTTGGTTTTATCAAACAAGCTCTGTAAACAACGATAGTTATATCAACAGATTTGCAAATTAAACAGACCGATTAACAAATAAGCAATCATACAAACCCAGCTAGCAGCTGTAAATAACTCAAATTGTTTCTGGTCATTGAAATTCTAAAACATGAATTATTTACTTTCGTAAAAGGGTTTTAATAAATGCACATTTTAAAGAACCTCCCAATTAAAATTTCAGTAAGCGAGTAATCCAGAATTCCAGATAAGGAGTTTCGTTTACGCGATACCTTGATCAAAGTTTCACTTGACTCTAGTGGCAGCGTACAACCAAAATTTGATGTGGGCGAAATACGAATACAATTTGCGGTGCTCCCTGGCAGATTACAGTAAATTCTTCATACAGGGTATATCAAGACTGCTACCGAAAACGAAGCAGGGTGGTAGTTAAAGCGACTTCAGACACAATGCAACAGAAAAAGTTGCAAAAAAAAGCGACAATTTTTGTTTTGTTATTTTTTTCCTATGACCATATTTGGGTGGTAAATACATTTTTCCTAAAATAATAGTGTATACCCTTTTATTTATAAATAATATAAGGTATAAAAGTGTTTAAATTATTATTTTCGCAAAAACTATGGATTTACCACCCAAAAATGACGATATTTAAAAAATCATAAAAAATCTTTGTCGCGTTTCTTTGCGAAATTTTTAGTTGCATTGTGTTTGTAGTCACTAAAACTACCACCCCGCTTTGTTTTCGGTAGCAGTCTTGAGATACCCGGCCATTTGCCTATCATAAAATCTTTTGTATCGATGGAAATCAATATGCGCTAGGCTTTAGTGTATTCATTTTAGTATTACACAGCATTGTTAATTAAACTTTATGTTCATGTATGTTAAAGTTATCGACCAAATCTAATTTTTGAATTATTTTGTTCTGTGTTATCCAAGGGCTAATCCAGCTTTTAAGCCAGGGTGTGGTCATATAGTTTTTGTCAGAACTCTGAACACAATTTCAATACTTGAATTCTTAATAATGATTTTATAACGTCCATGAATTTTTGAAGTATTTGTTTACCACTATTTTTCATTTGAAAATTCGATGAAACGTAAAAGCGTTACCAATAAGTGACATAAAAGTAATAGGGTCATAGAGAAAAGAAGGCTTAGTCTAATCTATATCATCAATAAATGCACAATTATTCCCAGAATACATAAATTACTAGGAAGATAGACATACAGGAATTTTCTAAAATTGTATTAAGAATATTCGTAAGAATGCTCATAAGTAAAAAGTATAAAGGTGACATAGAATGGATGAGGTTACCACAGTCCGAGAGTTCTGCCTACAGTCCGAGGTTAACCTGCAATTATATTATATCTACCCGCAGTTAGGGGTATTCACAGACTGTGCCCATCACAAACAATATTGTGTCATAAATTCAGTGAGTTTATAGATTCCGACCTTTTATTGGATAAAAAGTATTATTTATTATATAATGTAAATAATAAACCTTAAAATTATCTTTATACTCTTGATACTCATTATTTTGAGTTTATTATTTCATATTGTGCGTGGTGGCCTGTTGGTAAACGGACTAGACGCGGCTGCCAACATGTTCACGGTGGTCGCGGGTTCGAATCCCAGGGCACACCTCTGACTTTTCGGAGTCATGTGTGTATTGATAGTCAATCACCACGCACTAAAACGGTGAAGGAAAACATCGTGAGGAAACCTGCATACCATAGCGATTTATAAAAAATTCTATGTTATGTAAGTCCGCCAACCCGCACTAGGCCAGCGTGGTGGACTATATGGCCTAAGCACTCTTAATCGTACTCTCGATTATAGAGTAGGCCCGTGCCCTGCAGTGGGACGTATATGGGCTGATACAGACTCATTATTTATATCTACGTTAAAGCGTATACGTCGTGTAGCTTATATAATGCACTCTCTTTGATTGAGCTCTAAGGGTATAATTTTAGCACAGTGTGTATATAACCAGCCTCAGTATAATGAATTTCTCGATACAACGATTTTTTCTAAAATCCCTAGGATTAATCATAAGATCATAAGAGAATATTGAGAATACATTTAGCAAAAACACTTTGTACCGCAGATTAAAGATATAACGCATTATTGACCCCTACTTAACGATTTTATCACCTTATAAACTTTGCATAGGTAACGAATTTTATCAATAATCCATCAATTGGTTCCACAAAAATGTATATCTCGGCAGGTTTAAACACCTTGAAAACTTAGTAATTGTTTTTGATGCCTAATACTTAAAAACACTGATATTTGTAATTGTAGTTAGTTTTAAATTTGCAATCGTTGATCAATGGAAAAGAAGTTTAGTTAACTTACCCGAATAGTAGTTCAATATAACCTTACCTATGAACCCTCATTGTAACAAATTGCTGGGTAAGACGAATATTTCCCAATGCCCCTCAAAATCATTATATTGAGGTTACACTATATTTAGAAGGGCCATAAATCTTGAAACAATGTGATACATATATCAAGGAATACATTAATTATCTTTAGTAATAAATTTAGAAACTACCGATCATGGAGTAGTAGAGCCTTTGTGTAACTTATTAGCGATAGCACGAATGAGCCGGCTCGGGTTCAGGGGCTCAGGGTGATAGCAATTTCTCATTGAAGGTCTCCGTGAACAAATAGCTTCATTGTTGCATTTCGTTTTATATGTAAATTATTAGGAGACCCTTTAGTCACTGGTAGATTTGTTTTTATTGCGATGAATGGCGAGCGTAGGGTACCATTCGCCTTGTAGTAAGCGATACGACCGCTCGTAGACAGTCGCAAAATCAAACACCAATCATTATAAAGAAATTTTTGGCATTTCACAACGCCCGTCATCCTGCGAAATAGGATTCTCCGTATGTCCAGTAGTTACTCTGGCTACAATGTTCTTCAATCGGAACACAAAAGTGCATTTACATTTTACACTGCTATTTGGCGGGAGCAATAGACACTGCGATGATACCTACCAGTAAAAATATAATATTCGGGGCAGCCCTGATAGCGAACACTATACAAAAGTACAGAAAACCGATTGCACTAATACTTGCAAGATTGTCGCGTTTCAGGTTTTGCTTTATTTCGTTTAAATCACAGGGGTAGCCACCGTGTAACCTAGTATGAGATAGCGATATATTGTAGTAGTGTGGCCAGGTTGACACGTTTTTCCTAAGGTATAGGGAAACTTTGTACACTCTTTAAAAAAATATTATTGCTTAAATATCGATATTTTAATGCACAACTACAATGCATATAAATACATACCTGGGTCGCCAGCCATCACCCAGAACTAATAAAAACACTGAATAACATAAATATAATTTAAGCAAATAGTTAGTGCTGAAAATAAAAACTATTGTAATCAAAATTAATAACAAAACAATAAATATGTAGTCCGCCCAGTGACCACGAAAGCTGTAAAGTAATCGAAACGTCGCATGGGGAAGTTAAAAAAAGGAAAACTTAAACCAAATCCGCGATAAATTCCGTAAATAATAGTTTTATTTAAAAAATAGTATCGATTGCGCAACCATATACAGTACAACACATATAAGAAAAAAGTTAAAAAAATAAAGAGAATTATTGAGGTTTGTTTTAAAAAAACACATTAAAATGCGTAATTTAAATATATTAATATATTTTGTTTTAGGGAATATCAACTCGCGGACCGCTGGCCACCCCAAATAATGTAAATATTTGACTCTAATACGTCAAATTTCCTGGACTCAAGCGGTTACGCCGATAAGGACAGGATACAAAAGACTACATCTCTTTCTTACATGAACGTTATGTATGAATCTCTTTCGTTTTGTGTAAAAGGGATAGAATGTGTGACTTCGTCTACTGGGTTCTCCGTCTACGGTTTAAATAGTCAGCCTCTGGGGTGGAGCTGTTTAGAAGCCGGCTGTGAAACGCAAGGCCGGGGGTTCGATCCCCGCACCGATACAAATACTTGTGTGTTCCACATCTATTTCGGTTCTGGGTGTGTGTGACACTGAAGAGTCTCTCGTGGTCCCTAATACCCAAGACACAAGATTCGATTTTAGTGTGGGGTCAGGACTATCTATGTATGTGACTATTGGGTGTAATTACTAATCTAGTTCCTACTTTCTACCCTTGTGTGATAGTGTCGATCGGCGAGATACACCCGTTTATTTTCGGTGGATCTTGCATTTGAAATGTTTTTAGCATCAGCAGCATAGTTATCATTTTGATGTGCCGGTTTAAAAAATAACAAATATCTTAAGCATTTTAGAAATTAACACCGTACGTAGGAAGTAGTGAATCGATACTGATGTTACAAAGGCCTGATGAGTAAAAGTGAAACGTTGTTAACAGCAAGGTCGGAATAGTAACATACTGCTCTTCAGGGAATTTTCACTTCACAAAGTTGTTATATAGAAACTAAGGGTCTTCGGTCCGGATTCCCTTTTGTTTATTTATTAAATGTGTATTCTATTTTGTTTTGGTGAGTTCTATAAAGGTTCAAAGATTATATTTCCAAATTGTGTTTATGTTATTAATAAATGAGATAAGGGAAGTAATTATATTTTCTCAAAAAAGACCCATCCATCATCATCCATCAGCCAAGGGAAGTCTACTGCTGAACATAGGCCTCCCCCAATGATTTCCACAGAGACCTGTTGGAGGCAGCCTGTATCCACCGACGTCCCGCGACCTTTACCAGGTCGTCTGACCATCTTGTGGGTGGACGTCCTACGCTGCGCTTTCCGCTACGTGGCCTCCATTCGAGCATTTTCCGACCCCATCGGTCATCAGTTCTCCGCACTATGTGCCCTGCCCATTGCCACTTCAACTTGCTAATCCGCTGGGCTATGTCGGTTATTTTAGTTTTCCTACGGATCTCCTCAAAAAAAGAAAAAAAGACCCACTCAAACATAATTTTGTCTGATCATCATTTAGTTAAGATGAAAAAAAAACCTTTGTTCATAGTTAAGTGGGATTGAAAAATAATTTCTATTTTATTTTTATGGATTTTTACGAAAATACTTGTCTGGTACTACTTGAGTACTCAACTTATCCTTATTAATTAATGAATCACGACTGTCAACTTAATCCGTAAATTATGACCGACAGAAAATCCATGTCTGCCATCGCGCTTCATAAAAAAAAAATTAAAAGAAAATAACTTTAGTTATCGAAAGTTAATTTGTAAATATCTAACATTTCGTAACTAAATTGTTTGCCTAATTACGCTAATTGTTTATTAATTCCGGTAATCAGTTCCTACCAATGAGTATAAATTTTACCGTCAATATAAATTTAATTTATTACTAATTAAGCCTTCATTATTTTGAATCCAACAATATACTCGATTTAATTGTTGGCCGTATCGCATGCTGGATAATTGTACGTACTACGTGATTGTTAAAACAATGTTGATTTTCAATCCTACATTAACTTTTAAGTCATAGATTTAAGCCTAGGTTCTTTACTGAAAGATTCGCCAACGCAGTAACCTTCGTGCACTTACTGCATACATTTCTTGTCTCTCCTTCTCTACCTTCTTACTTAATTCCCTGCTCGCAATACATTGGTAGCAATCACGATAAAAATCTTCGTTTATTAAATAATTTTCTTCTTAACTGTCCCTCCTATAGCTCTGATTTTCTTTATTATTCTTTCCATATCCAGTCCATACTTCTTTGGAATGCGCTCCCCACGGAAATTATTACGTGCAAGAATCGTGTTGAATTTTAAGTAAAGGTTCGAAAACTGTTATTAGAACAAATAGACTACAAGCCCGTGGCAAAAAGCGATGGGTCAAATGAACCACCAGGAGACCTATTTGGTATGATACAGGGGCATAAAATAATAATATTCAGCACTATGCCGTCACTTGTAAGCTGTCCGTCTCAGTGCAGATGGGACTTCAAAATCATCAAGGAGACGGGTTCATTTTGGTCATTTATTTTTGTACGGCATTTCTACCATCGATAGGTCCATGAAAAATAATAGAAAGAAACGTAGTGCCGTACAAAAATAGTGCGTCACAAAGTCGGAAGAACGTTAGATATTCCGGCAAATTTATCGCTAAATTTGGTCATTTGATTTTAAACGGCATGGGTTCCATACATTCGCAATACCTCTTCTAAACCATTATTCCGCAACGCCGTACAAAAACCATGCGACAAGAGAAAACAATCAGCGGTTGCAACCCACTCCCCTTCAGTGGTCCGGGGGGTGATTTGAAAAAGTACGGCATCGGTTTCATAACATTAAGTAGCACTCAAAATATACTATAGATTTAGATATATTTTCATTATCAAACCAAAATTTCAAAAATTCTGCAATTAAGTTATTATTAGCGTAGGTTCAATGGCTATGTATGCCATAGGGCTATTTATTGTTTGCTTCCTTCATTAGTTTATATAATATTTATTTTTGTTAATCTGTGGACAATGGTGTGGGTTGTATGTTTATATATATTAATTTATGCTTAAAACTAAAATGTTACTGTAACATACAACTATTTTTTGTCCCTAATAAATAAAATAAAATAAAATAAAATAAAATACATACATATATTACTACATATTTATGTAGATATACATTTTAACCATTTTTCGTATTTTAGAAACAACCTTTTGATATCATCTCTACATCTCGTAAAGGTTGACTTGTAGAAAATTTCGACGGCATTAAGCACATATTATGTTTATAGTGTCAAGTTTAAATAAATAAATAAATGTTATCCATCGAGTAAAATTTTTAAACCCGACTGAATATAATGTGAGATATTTGGGCAAATATTAAAACACAAATGTCATTTTTAAAAGGCTCATGTTGTATTCCGACTGCCCCGGTAGTCTAGCTGTACTACGGTGGTTACAAGGCTGAGGTCTCGGGGTCCAATCTTTTTTCAGATAAGGCAAAGTGATATTGGATTATTCAATTAATTATCAGCCCGGAGTTAGAAATGTATGCCCGATATGGCGATAGGCTCGCCCCCTACTACATCGTCGGTGTATTCTACATAAGGCGATACTTGGTGTCCGTCTAGGAAAAAGGCGTGAGCTCATATAAATTATGTATGTATGTTGTTTTTATTTAATGAATAATTCTTACTTAATGATTGAAAAGTCCGCCCTCGCTAACAGTTATCCAGTGAAGACCCTGCCTTATGCCATTACACTTGCTATTACAGGTAAAATAAAGTTAAGTAATAGTATATAAAAATAATTGAGTAAAGCTAATAAAATTACGTTTTATTATAAATTTTCATGTTTTTATTTTTTATATATTAATTTATTAATATTAATATATGTATTTATTAAGAAATGTAATGCTGTTGCATATACATACAACATTCACAAAGCGAGGGTAATATACACTAGTTTGTAACTATGTTATATGAGTATACGCACTAGAGTTGTTTGCGTAAATTATCGGTATTATTTTGCGACTTGTCGAATCCTCTATAAATATTGCCGAAAAAACATCATCTAAATTCTAAAGGAAACATAATCTTGTGTTATTGGTTTTCCTCTCTAATATTATTTCCTTAGCAAACATCAGTACTGTTTTCATATATGTATATTAGCGAGAAAAGTTTTTTTTTGATAATCCAACAAATTGTGAAGGTCGGGAACCCATTAGTTATAAATAATGAGGTCGCAAGCTACAGAAAATAAGTTGTTATTTTGGGTAGGTAATATAATATCGAGATATTTGTAGTAGCGATTTATTTTCCAATTTAATGTTTACCTTGGATATCATGTAGCAGTAATATCAAGAATATCAAGAAGGTCTTTATTCTTTACATAGGTACAAAGCCTTGGTGGTAATATTACACCTTAGGTACTTATGTAAATGAGTTACCAAAATGCGTCAAAGCACAACGCAATTTGTTTTCTTGTTATTACAATGCCGACAAGAAATTGCTTACGGTAAGGGAAAATTAAGAACATGCCTCTTACGTAAATTAACAGAACCATTAGGGCTACAGTAATGTAATACCGCAATCATTCAAGCACAACACGGGTAATGCTTAAAATTTCCATTAATTTAATATTCAAATCTACACAGTATTTTAGGTACCCCCGCATAATTTTAGAGTTCTGTTGGTTCACTTTTTTACGGTAAAATATTTTACAATGATATTGTCCTACAAAACATGAACAAGCCTAAAATGGCAATCATTATCATCCTTCAAAAATCATCATATTTACTAGATTCTAAAATAAGAAAGAAATTGTACCCTTCGCCTTGTTGTCTATTCTTTACCGTTGTAGCCAAAATAATTAATTGAGTCTGTCTTCTCGCACATTCGCCACTGCTATGAAGGCAACATACGACAATGGTCATAGTTTTGAAACCACGTGAGTTGCTACAGGAACATTTCAATTGTAAGAAAATTTATATGACCATAGATTTAATTTATTAATTTATGAAATGAAATGAAATGTATAAAACAGCTCTCAAGTGTCAATAAACCATGAATAAGTCAACTAAAATAAAATAATTCTTGAAAATAATGTGTTTAAGCTATGTAAGTATTACTACGCATTCTTAGGGCAAAATAAAATTAAAAAAAATATTTGTTTACTTTAATTACTATTTTATTCTTCTGTGATTTTCTCCAAGACTTCTAGAAAGTCTTTGTGCCAGAAGATAAAAAAATATTCGAAAAGGATTGCTGAAAGCGTTCCAATTTGTCCGGAAAAGCTGTAAAGGCTATCACAGTCAAAGGCTGATTCTAAAAAAGAGCAAAATTTATTCTGCATTTCCGCTCACTTTTTAAACGCCGGATTTTCAAATGTAGCTTAAAAAGTGTTTTTAGAATGCATCCGTATTTAAATATGAACCTTATTTAATTTTCTTTCAGATTAGCATTCCGTCTAGCTATGTTTTACCTACACAGTAACTTGATATTTAGTATACTGAATACCCAAATATATTTGAAATGTACGTAAATTATGGAATAACTAGACGAAAGTAACATAATTAAGATTATGATCGTTCCTAAGCTGAAGTGAGAGTATTTTTCTTTTAATAACCTATAAAATTATGAAAGGAAAACTCTAATGAATAAGTTTTAACTTTCTTTCTGTTTCCGCTAATTCTGTTTGTATGAACTGGATAGCCAAGAAAACGAAACTTGAACCATTTGTGTAAAATGTTGAAATTGTGACATTGTGGTAAAAGTCAACTTACTTATTAAATGATATCGCATTATGTTTTAAACTTCCAATTGCGAAAGATAAAGAAGGTTATGTTCGAACAGGCGGTAAACAAACGTGTGTCTAGATTAAAGATAGATTTTAAATGACAAAGTTGAAGAAAACGGTAAGGTAAAATCATAAATTCTTATTATAATTAGAAATTTGTATTTACAAATATAACGTTGCATGCCTTTTTTAAATAACACACTGTGATAACACATTAATATTGTCACAATCTCGTATATTCCATTGTGTTTCATTTCTGTAAATAAAATCATTTCATGGAATATTTTGCTAGCCTGTATTATTATCGGGCGAAAGGACCTGGACAGTTTCTGCCTAGTTACTTTTTATCATGTACAAAAACAAAGCAATAATTAAATGAATATAAAAAAACAACTATTAATTTAAGAATATGTCATATTTCTGTAGAAGTTTAGGGAGTAATATAAAGTTTAATAAGATTTTGCATTGATTGATGACCCATTTCCGCCATTGTTGGCCCCGCATGAACGTTTCGTTCGCAGTAAAGCAAGTGTAGGAAAAAAAAATAACTTTGTCTAAAATATTCCTAAAAATAATCTATAAGTAGGTAATAGGTCATAATAACTAACAATACAAAATATATGTAAAGCAATGTTTGTAGTATATACTTACACATATATTCTTCCCATTTTTACACACTTTCATTGCAACAACTAAACGCTGCAGTAAAATACTTGACACTTGACAGTTGCTTGACAGGAACCATGCTTTGTTTATTTGTTTACATTGTGACACAATTAAAATACGTCTCGGTGTATATTTTGTGTAACTTATAAAATATTAGTTCCTTTAAATTCCAAATTCGATGATAAAGCATTTATGTAAACGTATTCTTATTAGATTCAATAAATTGACGGATAACCTACAAAACCTAACCTGAAAATAAGATATGTTTTTGTAAATATCTAAAAACCCTGAACTTCATAGGCTTTGTAACTTTTCTGTATTAATCTTGGAACAAACCTTATCCCAACAATGCATAACTAATTGATGTAGTCGAGATTCGAAGTACTAGGCACAGCGCCATACAAAAACTGGCCATGTCCTTTCAGCTTTACCTGAAATGCACGCAAAATGTACTCGGGTTACACAACTGTCAGATGTTTGCTGTTTACGATAACAACGCCTCAAGCGGGGAAAGGCTGTACTGTCTCCTTTTACATTTTCAATACAATATAATTTGAGCTTGTTTGTAGTCAAATTTTCTTATAATAATAAACAATATGGCTTTTTATACTGGCTCTACAAAATCATTAGAATACATGTGATATTGAGGGCAGTGCAATCTTAATAGACTAGTTATGGACGAGCGAGTTAACTCTCCAGTCGACAGAATTATGTGGGCCTTTTCAAATTTGGCTGGCACAAGCTAGACTTGATAAAGACATCATCGTGGGCCACTAGAAGATTTTCCATTATTAATCGATAGTTTACGGTTGCTATTATGCATACGTATGTATATGATTAAATATTTTTACCGGCAATCCCAATCGCCAAATGAAAAGCAACATCAAAGCTGTATCTTCACGTCGGTTTTCTCTTTGTGAAGTTTAATATATTATTCAGTCTTGAAGCCTAGTACAGCGATCCTTTGCAATTTGAGGTTACAAGATGAATATGATGCTCACATTGGCATGCTGCTATATATTTATATATAAACTTATATGAAGTAGCAAATAGCAGCCATTCTCATCTTTTGACCATTTATTCTATTGCCGAAGATCAATAACCCTAGTCAACAACAACTTTTGGTCTTCAATTTACATGTTTTTTAGAGAATAACTTTGACACTGATTACAAGAAAAAGATTAGGTTGATTTTATAAATTCTAGGTTTTTTCAACTCAAGAATGAATATAAATTTTCTACAAACATTCAGTGCTTTTAGAAATATAACATATCATGATCTTGAAGACAAATATTTATGAAAAAAATTTGAAGGCGTAATCTCAAAAGGGCAATGTCCTGCAGGGGACGAATACAGCCTACTTGATGGACTGAATGGTCTCTTATAGGCATATAAGTAGCTACAAAATAAGTTTTTAAAAATGAGTTCCTAACATATCAAAACCATAATTTCGTTTTCACCGTACTTTTTGTAGCGTGTGCACTCCAAATATTGTCTCCGAAAACCGCATAACTTAAGAGTAGGCCATGTCATTTACAATACAAATATTTATTCAATGCGCGACTGGATTAAAATGCTTTTTCATTTTTATCAGCATGTTCCTGGTAGCACAAGCTTTACTGTGACGTAATGTTTTACACCATCGCCGTACCTACCATATTTTTAACTAGCATACTAAAATTTATTTTAATGTACCAGGCTTGCTCTTGGTGCTCCGTGACTTACCTATTAGGGAGCAAAGCGTTCGATTACTATGGTTGAGCAATCGCAGGCGCGGCCCGTACTTTGATGTTTGACAACATTTAAATCATAGCGCGGTTTCCACTATCCACAGAGATAACTTAGAGAGGCAGTTTCCCAGAAAATAGTTAAGACTTGACTAAAATTATATCAGTATCTTTATAATTCTGATACATTCTAATTTCAGGCGATCGATTCGAACATTCGCTTTGACCATTAGTGGATTATCTAAACAAGCTTGTAGAGATAATTGGTGATATTATTTGAATTCAAGTAATTAATCCTATAGTAATTGAGATGGAGTAAAATGTTAAGCATTGAGATATTGATACATCCTAGGTAACAGATATTTGTTTGAAACTGCTAACCATGAAGGGCAAACCACAAATCAGAAGTTGAATTGCGGACGGTTTCATAGTTTCTTTATTAGATCATATATCGTTATATTAAAAAGATTTTATTCGCTGTTAATATTATGTTACTGTGATATTTAATGAATCATTAAATCATTATCTATATCTATCTATCTACGTATCAAGCTATACATATACATATTTAATAGTAAAATTTCTCCGTCTGGTGAATCTGATTAATTTTAGTCATACAACATTCAGTATATCGCACTGATTGAGTGAGTTCCACGAAAGACAGTTGGATTCCCAATATTTTATTTTGGCAGTATTGGATAAGAATTTTCGCCATGTGACAGACGTTGCAATTAGTCAACTACAGAATGAATCTCAATCAATCTAAAAAAATCCTTACATTATTTTATCACTTTATTTCAGTTGCGTAATAACTGTGTTATATTTTGGTATAAAAACTGTAGGTAAAACAATATGTGTCGCAAACGTCTCGGAAGAGCTGTGTAAATATTTGATTGTGCGGTCATTGCGCTCCACGTTATCATTTCCCGTTTATGTTTTAATGATTTACCGAGTATTATTAATTTGGTTATACCTCCGGCACTAAAACAGGGAGAGCCCTTAGCAAAACACCTCAACAAAGTCATTAACGAGGACCCGAAGTGGAAGCTAATAATTTTTAATTCTATTTTCGCCGCTCAATGAAAACGAAATTGTGAAACAACTGAATTCTCTCGCTATATTGTTAGTACTTTTATTTATAATCAGACCTAGATGTAACAAACTTAGTGTATTAAAATTGATTATAGCGGTAATGTTCACTTTTTGTCCATTAATTCACGCCATCGCTGAGCGTTCATTTAAAAGTCGCTAACAAGTGTGTACTCTTCATACCTATGTACTGTGTACATACATTCGATCTCAAAATCTGTTCCATCAAACATGATTACGAAGAAGTGGGTTATAAGTTGTACGATTAACATGAATGTAATGAGTATCGCGGTGCGCGGCGCGGCCTGTGCTTCGCGAGTGCTAGAGCGAGCTGTGCCGCCAGCGCGAGCGCATTCTCTCCGTGGCGCGTGGACCGCAGGCGCGCTGCCTCCGCTCTGCACTTCCTGTAAAATCTGTTATCACCGCACTCATGCATACTAACACGTTGCGGATTGTTTGAGGTGAGTGCAGTGTTTATTATTTTCTATTAATATTTTCACCATGTGCGGAGACGCTGATTTATGACACAAATATTCTTAAAATAATATACTGAAGAAAATTTGTAATTAAAATAATTGGTTCAACTTAAATTCAGTTGTTCGAATATAAGGGCATTGTCATGTTTTCAGTGACAGTAAGTTGCTGCGAATTAATTAATTCTGTAGATGAGACCTGCGATGGCATTATTTTAATAGCTTTGTTAATGGATATTATAAATTCTGTTACGAAAATGAATATTCATATCGGATTTTATTTCATATATTTCTGATACGTTATAATAAAATTTAGTTCATTTGAATATTTAGTTCTTTAGTTCCCAGCAACAGTGCGTTGATTTAAATATACTAAACGTTACAAAATGTTGAATTTGGGACAGCTAACTGATTATCTTTAGCTCCATTGATATCAGTGAGTAACGCTCGATGTACACAGGTCAAGTTCAACGAAATAAAGGAGTGTCGTAATTTTTCCTCACACATGCAGGCATCGAATTGCTAAATATTTTAATAAAAAGTTCAGTGATTAATATAATTATAGGTTTATTACAAAAGAATTAAAAAAATAAATTTATTTTATTTTTATAATAAAGGTTTATAGTAAGTTCACTGGTCTCACATGTGTCAGAGGCCGCCTGGGTACGTACCATCGCAATGTATATTTCTCTTGTCAAACATTAGTGTAAATGCAATATTGTGTTCTGGGTTGAAGGGAATTGTATCAAGAGTGTCTCTGGATATGTTGTTTGGTTTTGCTACTGTCCATGAGAGGTCGTATCACTAACCATCAAGCGAATGGCATTCTCGTCTCATTCATTGTAATAAAAAAAAATCACACTGCAGTGACTTTCAATGAAATATGTGAAGTAGGTTTCTGGTCTTTCGTTAACCTGGAAGCTACGACAACTGGATGTTTTCTTGCAATTTTCGAACTTTACAATGCGCTTTAAATCACTTTTACTAGCACTCCTTTTTGTGTGTGTACGTTTTGAGACAAGAGTGACACGAACATGTAAGAGTGTTGATACGTGGTGGTAAAATAGCCACAATGGGCCGAATTTATAGCAAACAATACGAACGCTTCTCATACTAACGGATGTAATAACGGTACACACTATAAGTTTTTATTGTTTCGTAAAGATTAGGTTCATCAATCAGGCATGTGGTTGGCAGTGCTAAATTGTGTGAAACTAGGTTTGCAAATGGAAAGGTCCATGAAATATATTGCGAAGTGTTTCTATCTATTTAAAATCCATCAGAGATCTCGTTTTAACCTTACCTTGAATTTGTACGTCTATTCTGTTTCTAATTACGGTGCTCTGGCTTCCAGTTACAGGATGCCTAAATTCTAAAGTATTACGTATTGTGTATGTTATAAAACTCGGCTTACATTTTTATCAATTATTTTTGGATCCGTTTATTTTTGCAGCCGCATCGTTCTACAAATGTTTATGCGAATTGATTATATATTCCTGGTTAGATTAACAATTTGATGAGATGAAGTTAATTAGTATCGAGGCATTTTTTCTGCATATCTTCGCAGAATTCTTTGGCAAGCATAGAAACAATTTTCGTGTTTTATACATGTACATTAGAGTTCATTTTCCTATCTAAACTAAATGAAAAGTATATTTATGTGATATAAATACACTTGGTATTACTCATTGTGCCAGACGACGACAAGACGAGAAAAAATATGTGAAGAAGTTTCTATAGCGATTACATTAAAAGTTTGCGCCGCTACTGCCAGTACTCCAAACATATTACTAGTAAAATTTCAACGTAAACGTTTATACAAAAAAATCTGTGATGGTGTATTCAGTTTTTAGGATGTGAGTACAGTTCATATAATATATACTATATAGGTATGTACAGTACGTCTCATGCGATATCGTGCTGCGGTTATTGAAACTTTAACATCATTCAGCTAATGGACGCGAACTAAAAAAGGTATTCTCAATTACTTAGAGTAGGGCGACAAAGGGTCGTTCTAATTATGAGCTTGTTTATTATATAGTTTTAGTAAACTCAAACACCGATCTTGTACGTTTTCCTAACATATTCTTTGCCATAAATATTAGTCAATTTTGCAATATTTTCATATTCACACGCATGAATAATAATATATAATAATAATAGCCATAACATGTTGTTTCTTGTTGATATACGTACAAAATGTCAGATGTCGCGGGAACGACTCGACACTCAAATATGTTTTAATGGTGCGATGTCAACATTCGCTATTAATTATTTCTGGCGTAGAAAAATATTAATAAATCATCTGCATAAGCGTGATCTAACGAGTAATAGACAATAATTTTATGGAGCATAAATTAATTATAGCTTGTTATAGATATTGTAACGTTTAGAAGCAATTAATTTATGAGTAATACATGCAGAAGACGATGACTTCTTGAGCTTCAAGGTCCAGTTAATTGCACTCATAGTTGGGGATTGTGATTGATGTAATGGTCATGGAGAAAAAAATATTCTAGACGTAGAACGATCTTATTTACAACTCTAATAGCATTCAGAGTTCATTAAACCAATTGCATGGTGTATTCGCTTAATGAAGCGCAACGCAAATTATTCATTACGAGTTTTAAATACACTCGCACTACAATTTTCTGCAGATTTCTGACCCCGATTACACTAAGGTAGAAACTCTACCAAAGTTATAAAATTAAACAGCGCGTCAAAATAAACAAATATTATTATCAATAATTCAGTATTCAAAATAAAATACTTATGAAACTGTCATACCTTTTCACAACTTTTTTATAGCG
Organism: Hyles euphorbiae; assembly: GCA_023078785.2. Taxonomy (NCBI): domain Eukaryota; kingdom Metazoa; phylum Arthropoda; class Insecta; order Lepidoptera; family Sphingidae; genus Hyles; species Hyles euphorbiae. The sequence continues at coordinate 17,729,226 of CM041050.1, forward strand.
CCGTTAGTTTTATTTATTTTATAATTATATCAGCTGGTCGGATTTATATACTGAATTGTGTCCCTTGAACGTTGCGAAATATTTTCTCAATAAAGGTGTTGTTTTGTGACGCTTTACAGATTGTCTGGAACTAACCGCCACTCCTTCCCACATTCTGTTCAAAATTTGCTTATGCATGGCTGCAAACGGTGCCCTTGTGAAGCTAACTCACGAAATGCAAAATACATTTGCGATTAGTGAAAATAGATCTTTGTACGTCATCACGATACTTATGAAATAACATCATTTAATTTATAGTTTTTAGTAATTTATTACAACGATTTCATAATACTAGTAGTTTTTTCTTCATCTCAGAAAACAAGCAACGATATATTGTGTAATATAATATACTTAAAACTATAAAAAAATATAAACTGCCCAATGTGTTTCCCTCATATAAACATGAAAGTTTATCTAAATATAAATATTGTAGCCTATATAAGCTCGTAATATTATAGACAAGATTATCTCTCGCGTACTAAACTGGCGGAAGACAAAAATCTTGTTTATGTAATGTGTTTTTCTTTGTACCAGTCCGAATAAGATTAAATGCTTAAATAAAGCAAAGGATGTACATACGATTATGTTTTTTTTTTACTTTTTAATGTCTTGGTACGCAAAAGGAAATGACTTCTAAATGTCATGTAAAAATTAGTAGATTTATAATGGGAGCACAAGCAAATCTTATTTTCCTTTATTTATTTTTAGACTCGAGTTACAAAGCGTTCGTAATAGCACTTGCCGTGACAAGCAAGGTCTCGCATTAACGCCATGGACTGTGGTCAAATATGACAACAAGTAGAGGGCAGATTCAGATAACGATAAAGCCATATTTTAATCCCAGCACTATTTATTAATAAGGCTGTAGTTACACATATTACGCGGACGTAGTTTCACGTCCTTTAGGAGAATAGTGGATGGTCTGGGTATCGTTACTGAGAGTCGTATAAGGGACCCTTTTTATACTTCATTGTTATGACAGGTGGCGAACTTATCTATAGATTATGAATCTCACGCGTTCTTTCTTGGATTGTGATAGAATGTTAACTATATTTTTGTCTTAAAACGAATCAGTAAGACTTATTTTATAGGTGCTTCACAAGTTGTACGTACAATAGGCCTGCCACTGGTCATACATATTTGTAAATTTATTTGTTTATACATATATTTATTCATATTATGTACGATTTTTTATTTGCTTTATTAAGTTATCCATTTGTTTATTTTATGAGTTTTGCTATCAATCTTCCGCATAGAGAACGCCTTTTATTTTGCTACTTTGCAACATACGCACCATGTTAAACTCATTTGCATCGTAGTAGGCCCACCCCCTGTAACAGTTTCCAAAGTAATGGCTTTTCCATTAGGCTTTATATACGCACACAACGCGGCAATAAACTTAAAGCGTTTTTTAAGTGAAATTAATTTCCCAAATATTGCCATTTCATTCGGTGACCGAAACATCGGCAACCCAATGATTCATTACTTATTCGTATCCACTTGGTGAGACCACCTTACATAATGGAAAACCCGATATAATGAGATAACGAAGTGCGTTGCGTATTAGGTTGAGCCTGGGTTCAGAGCTAGACAGAATAACTATGTCGACGAGTGGTTAGGCAAGCTGCATAGGACTGCACTAATAATTAAGCGAATTATAGTAACTGCGTCGGGTTAGTAAAAAAAAAATACATACATCCTGTCATAGTGATTTTACCATACAGATTTTACCATAGCATCTTGGCGCAGATATTTAGGCGCGGGCTTGTGTGTTGGAGCGAGAAGTTTGTCGCAGGGCACGCTCGGCCGGGTTTCCGGCAAGTGCGTGTTATTTATTGTAATAGTTCATGTCAAACATTGCAATGCGATTGTTGCGTGATTTGTTTAGGGCTTATAACTTTTTTTGGTACGTATTTTTGGATTTCGTCGACGAGAATATTTAAGGTCATTTTGTATATAACTACGTTCTATGTAGTATAATATAAGGGTTTACTTCTGGTGGAAAAAAATACTTCCCACAATAATACGCGTTAACCGTGTTTTATAATACATAACACATTCCTGGAATTACTTTCCTGAGAATTGCACCAGGGCAGTTCTCTAAACCGAAACCGATAATAAATAACAAATTGGTACTATATTGACGACCTAATTGATGACATGTCAGCTTGAGGAAATTGCTTTGTTCATGGGCGTAGCCAGCCATGGACTCACGGTGGGGCAGAAATCTAAAATAGACAAAAATCTACATGTATCTACAGGGTATATCAAGTGTGCTACCGAAAAACGAAGCCGGGTGGCAGTTTAAGTGACTTCAGACTCAATACAACAAAAAAAAAATGCAGAATAAAAGCGACGCACACCCTTTTATTTTTAAAGGCTCTATGGTACGCAAGGATTTAAATTTTATCAAAAACTATGGATTTACCAGTGACCATCAAAACAGGACGATATTTAAAAAATCACAAAAATATTGTCGCGTTTTTTGAGAAAATTTTAGTTACAGTGTGTGTATAGTGTGGTCGGGGATGCTCCTACCTAGTAATGGGTACAATTGCTATTTCAAATTAACATCACCACCTTGTGATTTTTGAACCCTTAGCATGCTTCATATTTCTGGTATTACTAATCGCCCCCCATAGAATTTGTAAACAAAACAACTGACAATATATTATAACCATTTTTCACATCTAAAATTACACATACGAGTACATAGTTAACTGTTCAGTTACTTCTTTCAATGGGTTCGATTTCAAACGTAAAGTTGGGCTTGAGAAGCAATGCAGAGTAGAAAGTGGGGCAATTTGGACATGGGGAACAGAACCCCAGGGGTCAGAGGCTGGCCGACTTTCTGGAGAAGTTTTCCGTTGAAGCCGAAGCATACTTCACTTACTAAGCATACTAAGTCCTTACGACACGATGTCCATGCTCACAATACTGTGGGCATTAAAGAGACAATTGAGTGGAACGGAGGGACCAATGTGTTTGCAAGAGCCTAGTCTATTGGTCAAAGCCGGTTGGTGGGCTGAAAAAGGACGGCGGCCGCGTAATGTCGACTAGGGCAGAGGTATTAATGGAGATCGAGAGGTTCTACGGACAGCTTTACACCACAATTGCCGAACCAACTGTTGACTCGGCTCGAGTACAAGATCAGAGCACGACGGATATTCCACTACAGCGAGGCGTGAAACGTGTATAGTGCGTGGTGGCCTGTTGGTAAACGGACTAGACGCGACTGCCAGCATGTTCACGGTGGTCGCGGGTTCGAATCCCAGGGCATACCTCTGACTTTTCGGAGTCATGTGTGTATTGATAGTCAATCTCCACGCACTAAAACGGTGAAGGAAAACATCGTGAGGAAACCTGCATACCATAGCGATTTATAAAAATTTCTATGGTATGTAAGTCCGCCAACCCGCACTAGGCCAGCGTGGTGGACTATATGGCCTAACCACTCTCAATCTTACCCTCGATTGTAGAGGAGGCCCGTGCCCTGCAGTGGGACGTATATGGGCTGATACAGAGGCGTGAAACAGGGAGATGTCATATCTTCGAAACTGTTCTCAGCCGCGCTGGAAAACGCCTTTAAGCTCTTGCAGTGGAAAAAATTTGGCATCAACATCAACGGCGAGTATATCACTCACCTTCGATTTGCCGACGATATTGTAGTCTTGACAGAATTGCTAGAAGACCTTAGCACTATGCTCGAAGACTTCAATCGAGTCTCCCAACAGGTGGGTCTTAAAACGAATTTGGACAAAACGAAGACCATGTCGAATGTCCATGTTGTGCCCACCCCCATCGGTGTTGGGGGTTCGACTCTTGAATTTGTAGACGAATATGTCTATTTAGGACAAGTGATCCGGTTTGGCAGGTCCAACTTCGAAAGTGAGGTCAATCGTCGAATCCAACTCGGTTGGGCAGTGTTCGAAAAACTACGCAACGTCTTCTCGTCCAAAATACATCAGTGCCTTAAATCGAAAGTCTCCGATAGTTATGTGTCGCCAGTGATGACATACGGCACCGAGACGTGGTCTCTCATTATGGGCATTATTAGGAGGCTAAAAGTCACTCAACGAGCTATGGAGAGGGCTATGCTCGGGGATTCCGTACGAGATCGAAGCAAAAGTGAGGAGATCCGTTGAAGAACTAAAGTAACCGACATAGCCCAGCAACTTAGTAAGTTGAAGTGGCGGGGCACATAGCGCGGCGAACTGATGGCCGATGTATAGGATGTCCATCTACAAAGTGGTCAAAAGACTTGGTAAAGGTCACGGGACGTCGCTGGTTGCAGGCTGCCTACAACAGGTCACTGTGGAAATCATTGGGGGAGGCCTATGTTCAGCAGTGGACTTCCTTTGGCTGATGGATGATGGATGATGTATTTATAGTCACTAAAACTAGCACCCGGCTTCGTTTTCGGTCGCAGTCTTGATATATCCTGTTATGTATAATCAGTATAGTTTAAATTATACACAACATTTTCTTATCGCTCACCTTCCTACACCACGAAATCATCCATCTAAAAATGTGTCTCTTACTTCAGCCATTTGGGTTAGGTACCTTAGAGGCCAGATCCAGGGTGGGGCAAGTGCCCCACCCTGCCCCACCGTGGCTACGCCCATGGCTTTGTTAGCAAAGTAAGCCTGTGCCTATCAAGATTACCTAATTTCATAACCTAAGTTTCCCTATCGAATGCCTACAGAATATGATTTATAACAGACATATTTGTTATGAGGAGAACTTGTGTGTAGAAAAATCAAATCCCACGTCGTCGGATAAAGTTACTGAAACGTTTATTTTTTCCAATATCTATCAATACAATTGGAAATAACTTCTGTAAGGATGAAACACACATTTTAGTCCACTTATAAGCAATACATGTCCTGTATTTTAGTGAATTCGCTGCTTGATATTTCTCATAAAAGAGAACCTTTTCTGTGATATATTTCCGGTCGAATGTATTAAAAACTGACCAAGGAAATTTCTCACAGGCTGCGGCAAATTGCGGTCATGTAGTTTTTGCGGCTGACAAGTTATGACATTACCCAGACCTTCTGTACATATAGTGGACCCTTATCGTAGTGATGGGAAGTCGACACTTGAGTACTTACAGCGTTGACGGCCGTCAAGTTATGCTACCGTACTATCCCACTTTAACTTGCTAATTTAATTATTACAATGTTAATTGTCAACTTATTTTATAGCCTGCGTAGGCGGACGAGCTAAAGGTCGATTTTACGGCAAGGAACGATTGATGCCATGAACTTTCGCAATGGCATAATAGAGCCACCGCCTACCTCAGATTTTTAAATCCTCATTTAATACGAATATTAAACTATTCATTTTAGAGCTTCTACGTACTAACTTTGGTATTACGGTTACTATAATGTCAACAAGATTTATTACAATAATCGCAGTTTAAATAATAGAATTATATAATACTACGCCTTGGGATACGGGGCTGGGCTCATATAATGACAGCGGAAGCACCGCTATCAAAAGCTTGGCGTTTAGATTTCAGATAATTGCAGAATGATGTAAGAGTTTTGTTTATGTTGTGGATACTAGATAGTAGGAGTGAACATCTTAAATTAAAAGTCTCAAAGAGTAGGATTAAAATATTAATGAAAGCGAATTGTGAAAATTACCGAGTTATAACGTGCGTAAGTTAGATATGCAAATATTTAAATTTATTGATTCTCTTTAATTGGAACGAAACGTGTTGCTACGTGTATGATTAGTAGGTGAAAATATTAGACTTTCATTACAGCTGTTTTAAGGAAATTCCACGTCCATTCTATTGGTTAATTTATTGATGTATTAAAGGGAGTAGGCCTATGTTTAATTTATATCTGACGTTTGTTTATAAACACACAAATAAGGCCAGTAAAATAAGGCAATTTAATAAATTACTGGAAAGGAAGCAATTAGTCAACAGAGAATACAGGAATATCCGTAAAATTTGTTTGTTTACACTTTGGCGTATGGTAGGCGTTCCTAACGCGTGATTGAACACAAAATAGATCAGACGATATCCCGCCAATTATCAACAGCGAAATAAACTTTTGATACTTAAAGAATGATATAATAATATGTTAAAAGAAACACCTCGTGAGTGATGTGTAATAATAACTGGCGTGAGAAATTAAACTGTACAAGAAGGCGTGTTGTTTGAATAAAAATACGAAACAATTTAATATAAAGCTTTTAACATACAATGTTAATAGAAGTCAGTGCATTAGTTGGGATTAATTTTGTTTCAGGTCACGTCATTTTTATTAACGTCGCCGTCCAAATGTGGTATACTTAGGTATTTTTACTACTTATTTGTAGCTTGACCTAATTACTGGTGTAATTATGTATTAGAGCGTTGAGGGTAAGCTGTTGTTGAAACGAGCAGCGGGAAGTAATCTTACATCACGGGCGGCGCGCCTCACATAAAACGTCGCATTATGATCGCGTCCTTCCAATGACGCCAAACGATGCGACATAATTGTAAATATGGATTTCCGTAACGGTTAAATAGGCCTCGACATTAATAGTCGTGTATAGGATTTTTATGTATGGTGTGACCAAATTATACATTTAATCAAATTATATATTATATAAGTATGTTTAGATTTTTGCTAATGCATCTCCTACATTTCGTAAATACTATACTTGTAAAAAATACCAAAATTATCAATTGTGGACATATCAACTTGATTTTTGTTCACTACGCTGCTTTCATTTTGGACTAATTAGGTGATTCTTTATATTTTGAATTGGGCAGATCATTTTTACGATGTTGGATATCATTATCTCAATTTTCACGCAGTAACTGATAATTCAAACGCAAGTTTTAGGTGTTTGTAGTTTGCAAACGATCACCTGATTAAATATAGTAAATATTGTGTGAAATCCAATTAATCATCCATTTGATTATAGTGTCAATATGATCTATATTATAAGAATTTAAATTTGAAATGAGGTTGCTTTAACATGATTAAAAATAAAATATTGCTTTTTATATTAATATACTTGTATGAAGCGTGCTTGTGTTGCGTTTGATTTAGTCATTCTCTTAGATATAAGGAATGAAAGGTCATAGAAATTGAATTATATGAATAGAAATGTAAGGTCCTTTGATGTTTTGAAGGATTTGATTTATTATGTCTATAAGAATTTCATGAATGAACACGGTCAACGACGTTCGCCGAGTGTATTATTATATGTACCTTTGCACTAAATATACACACATATTAGTTTTATTGTTTTCTGCCAGAAATCTTAGACTGTACTTTCGAAGCAAATATTTATTATTGCGCTCAAAAGCGATTTATAGTAATCATGTATGTAATATGTCCGCCATCCCGCATTAGGCCAGCGTGGTGGACTACACGGCCTAACCAGTCTCAATCGTACTCTCGATTGTAGAAGGGGCCCGTGCCCTGCAGTGGGACGTATATGGGTTGATACAAATGTATGCAATAAAAGAGTTTGCATTGTGTTATGTATTGTCCGTTGTAAATTAAAATGTGCAAAAAGTTATATTAACCAGAAGCATGTAAAAGGACTTAGTAAAATTCGAATAGCGAAAGAAGTACAAGATCGAAAAGATAAAAAAGGAATTGTTTGTACAGTTTATAAGATCGTTCAGATTACGAAAGAAACTTACATCGTTGGCGGGTGTAGATTTAACACGTTTAAGTAGAAAGAGTTTTCTCACGTACGATCCAATTTGTCTGTCTAGTAAAACTTTTCGATGTCTACGTTCGAAAAGATTTTTTTTGCTGAGGAATGACGACTAATTCAATAATCAATTGAAACCGAAATCGTTGTCAAAATATTGTTGAAAATTTTAACAAAATTGTTGGTGAATATTCAAATCTTATAATCAGTGGATTAATAGTAAACTTTTGCTAAGGGGAATAGCTTAACTACGAGTAGAACTTTTAAGTATTTTTGGAATTGTTTGCAATCCGGTCCAAACTGCAAAGGCATATTATTTTAGTGAAGACACTAAAGTTACAATCTGATGTTCCATATTTTTTATTTTATTGCAAAGGTCCGGCAAACTACTACGCATGTCACCTGATTCTAGATGATTATTGCCGCCCATAAATATTCAAAACGCTGGGATCATGGATTTGGTGTCGGTTCATCAAATCGTGAGTGAAGCGGGAAGGAAAAAGGTTGAGAAGAGGAAAAGAATATTTGCCATCCGGCAATATTACTCACCGAACGAAACATATAAATACCAACGGAATACTATTTTAGTAAAGTTATTTACTAATTGGCATTGGAAATTCGAATTGGGGATATACCTGTAGTTACGGTGTGTGTTGAATGAATATATAAATAAAATAAAATAAAGTTATTTGTACCTAAATTAAACACCACGGCATCGCTCTTGGGTCTTTAAGAGGACTCAGTTGTTATATGCTTACCATTATTGTCATTGATTTTCAAATAAAACCACTTCATTCTTGACCCGTGACCATTTTGGTGAAAACCGTTTAGCCAGCGACATTATAAATAACAATGTCACCGCGACTCCTTTATAAGGTTATGTCGACGAAGGTGTTACACAAATGTTCTGGGGAATAGCACTCGGATCTTAATTGCTGTTCTGTCTTTGTAGCCTCGCTAGTAATTACGAGATGTCATTGTTAGGTTTACTGCAGCAAATGCAATTTTATTTGCTATTTTTAACGTATATGGATATTTTATTGTTATATTCTTTTCTCAGAATGAAACTTCACTCCTATTATAACGGTGCCTCTATTGCCTAAATTAGCTTTTTGTGGTTTATACTATTATTTTTTGGTTTGGAGGCAAATAGTTGTACATATTTAGTTTAATATCAAACAAGAGGTTATTGAACTTATGCGAATTTGCCTCTTCACCATTGTTTGATAATACTATCATTAACATCAGCTGACATTTACCAAACAGTGGTCTCAAGAACTCAATTCGTAAAAACTTTAGTTGTTTTTCTTATGATAATATTCTTTTATAAAAAGCGTTATTTCCAAAATGTTCTTTAACGACCTCCTTCATTCTTTTTCGTAGTAACTGTACTAAATAATCTTTGCAATATAGTTTAATTTATTACACCAACAACGGTTCTCCAGTGTTTGTTTTAAGTATAAAGTGAGAAATATTTCACATTTCTGTCTCTTAAAAGCATTTGGCGTTACCTCTGGTAGCTTAGCTTAAATCTTAAGTATTTCTAATATTATAAGAATTGCTTGATAAGTTAAATCTGGGTAGCTCCTGTTGTATAAATATTAACTTAAAGTCCAATTTATTTATAGGAGTTATTTCGGTAATTGAATTATGGCTTCGTACGTTCAAGTATTCAAAACACGGAGGAAACATGATTTACGGTTGTTTTGACTCACCCCATAAATATACTGTATGAAGTTCAACTTTATTTATTTTACTTTGTGCCATTTCTGAACCACAAGTTCATTCATTGGTATATTGATATATATATTCGCTTATTTTCATAGATTATTTATTGTTTATTTTATTTCAGACATTCTAATGTTATTAGAGGACGGCATCGGATGGGGATGTAACACACGAGACCAAAGAACATGAAGTGGCTGAGTCACGTCGTCGTTCTGAGTTTTATAATTGCCGATGTATCGTTGACACACCGTGTGAGTGCCATTATTGTATAGAACTTTTCAATAAACTCACCTTTTGTGTGGAGAGAATCGATACGCGATTGTAGTGAAACCGATGGACTCATATGGTTCTATAGTGCAGAGGGCGCTTCTCAAAAGGCTTTATGACGAGTATTGCTAAAAAATGCACCAGACAATGCATTATCGGCCACAAAAAAGTCTGGCTCCAAGCCAAATTGATACATGTCTTGCTGTACCAAATGACTGCAACTATTGTGCGAAACCTATAGATTTTGTAAGGATTGACCTAGTTATCTATCAGAGTGGTGGACAGTCCGCGAGTGCTATTATGTATTGTTGAATATGGATATATTGTGAGATGTTTTTATCATGCACATTACAGATTGAAAACGAACCGACATCGACCGCGAGCCACATTAATGTCCTCCATAATATGAATAGCATTGAAGTGCCCAAACGTAATAAAACTGTTGGACCGAAGAAAGGTACATTAAATTGTGATCGTTTGTTTAGTTTAGTTAATCTGCCGTGTTAATTTCGTTCCAAGGTACAGATTAAAAGTGACATTAAACTTGCTTCTACAAATTGTGTCCCTGGCCAGGGTAAATTGTTTTTAGTTTCGTAATAATCTCCCTTAAATGGGTTCGCGTCGGGACCTTTAAAATGTATTAGAAAAATACTTATAATTGCGATTCTCGGAAAGGATTAAACGGAATTTAAATTTTGCTGGTGAATCCCTTTTATATCAACGTCAACGGTGACTGAATATTGCTTTACTTTTAGGGATACATTTAAAGGGACCTTCATATTCACCATGGAGTGGATGGAGCGAGTGTCAAGGGAACCGCAAGACTCGGCGGCGGCATTGCATACATCGCCGTATATGCGGAGATTCACTTCGCGTTGAAGTTAAGAGGTAACATTAGGCCATTTGAGCGAAGACATTTCTTGTGCTCATAGTTGGAAGATATTGCACGCCTGAGAATTCTCTAACTTTCTTCATTTAATTTGGCATGATTTTATTACGAACAGCGTGTTTGTTGTCAACGTTTGTCAGACAGACATTTAGCGTGTGAGTCATTGGCATTCCGCATTGAGCTATGGATATTTTGTTTATAAATAATATACTCGGGAAGGAATTGATATCGGCACACTTGCTATATATACACTTTACCAAGCTAACTGGATAGTTAAAACATTTTACATATTTTAAAATTTAAAAAAGTTTAAATTTTATTTATTACACACACATAAGTTCACGCCAGCATCTGCCATGGGGTAGACACTTAGAGTATTTATATGTGTATATAGAGGGAGCGCTGTCATACATTTGCGACTTCAAAAACGTAGATATTTTCTTGTTCGTAATGTTGGTAGCACTCCTATATTAATGTTACCGATAAATGATTTTTCCACGGAAAATATATAAATAAATAAATAAACAAACGGAAATAGTATATTATTTTTTCGATCCCAATTCCAATATGTATTTTATATTTTCTACCTAAAAATTATTCCGGAACTTTTTCGGAATTTCAACAATTTAATTGCTTGCAACATTGAATAAAAAGGCATTCGAAAATTAAAAAATATTAATATTTTTCTGTAAAATGATGTATATTATTTCTTGTTATTTAATAATAAATTGGATTTATTGTCGGTGATAAACGAATACACAGTTAATAATTAACACCTAAAATAAATTTGGATGGAATTCGATAGCGTTAAACAACATTTTTTTTATTTATCCTTTTCATGTAATTCATGCGTATTCGAAGCTGTCACAATTCACACTGGATGTAGAGAAAGAAAAAGGTGGCCCCGGCACCACCATTTTTATCTACGTTTTTGAAGTACCAGTGCTCCCTCTATATTTATATACTCTAAAGGTAGACAGTGATGCTACTTGTATCACTAGCGTATTGATGGAAAAGGCACTAATGCCATTCTCGCTTTGATAAGTTTATTTAAGTCCTAATATGTGATAATATACTCGATAGATCGGGCATATATATCTAACATTTTAAGATTTCTTTTCTCTTTTTTCTGATTCAATTTAAAATTTTTATTGTAAGTATATTAACTTTATCAATTGTGTTATGGTTGCAGGTGCAAAGGAAATAACAGTAAAAGATCTCAAAAAAATCCCAAAGGAAAATCTCAAATGATGATTATTGTAAGTACACAATGGACTAAATTACATGTTTTCATCCATCAGAAATTCTATAGCATTCATTAACCGTTCAATTTAATATTAAAATTGAAGGCTTCGATCATCTGAATTTGTTTATCATAACATTAAATCGGCGTAGTAAACAGTATACGAATTGCGAACCGGATTAATAATCTATTAGAACATGTGTGCAGTTAATGAAGCGGTATTAATAACAAAGGAAATCAGCTTAATTAAGATTTTATAACGTCTCTGTGATGCAGTTGGTTAAGATGTCAGCTGTGAAAAGAATGTTTATGTGTTAGATTCCCATATTGTAAGAAATGTTTGTATCATCTACAACTGTTTGTTTTAAGTGTGGTTTCTAATACGGGTTCAAGACTAGGTATGTATTATATATGAATTATTGTCAGCCCGAGAGACGTCAGCTGGACTCCGGAGATGTCCAGAGAAGATTTCGAGGCTTTACGCCTTGGGGACCATGGTCGACGTGTTCCAGAAAATGCACTACTGTAAGGCGAAGGTATTGCAACTGAAATCTCTATTCGTATTCAACGTACGTGTGAAACTTTCCTAAAATTTATACGAAAAGTTAAAAATACAGCTGACACGTGATTTCCAAATCCACGTAGCATCCAACTCGTTGGTAATACCAAACGTGCCCTTAATATTGTGCGTGTGGGAGTCAGCAGTAATAGTGAACTTTTTAATGGGCTCCATACATGCTGTGGAGCGTAGGTGAAGCAATTATTGCCAGGTGATATGAAAACCAGAAAAAAAATATTCGTTTTATAATGGCACTTAAAATTTTCTACAATGCTTCTGATGGTATAGATCAAATAGAGAATTCACTAATGAGAGATGATTATATTTAACTGGTCGATACATATACTTTTACTGGTCGCCTTGAAACCGGATTTATAAAGGCTGAACCTGACAGCGGTTCATTCATGTTTTCCATAACGCATGGGTACCATCGAACTGACCTATTGGTTTTGAAATGTTGTAGTTTTTTATACAACATTACAGTTATATTGACTAGTTAATGAAAAAATCGGTAATATCCATATTACGTATAAAGACTAACTGTCTTGTTTATAGTCAGTCTTAAAACCTATTTTAGATATTGATTGATTCTTCCTTCAAAGTGAATTCAAAAATGGTTTAAGAGCGTTTATACCCTGCACGCGCTTTTTGGCTTAAAAACAGGACTTTTCAAATGAGTTAATAGCCACCAATAAACAATTTAAAGGAAAAATAATCATTACTAATTTTAGAAAAGGTTGTCATCTAGGGATTTTGTTGGAAAACATTATAGATTGATGGATAATTTGTGAGTACTATAAGGATTACTGAACACAAGTTTCGTTATTTAGGCTTTAAATGGCAATTTAGAAGCTTAAGATATCCGAAACCACTAAATATAAGATGAAAATAAAAAAATTATCAGACTAATAAGACCCTTATGGAGGGATTTTGCTGAGAAAAAGAATCTTTTTGTGTTTAGTTCCTGAAAAATAAAAATTTAAACAATGCGAAATTATTCAGAAACTCTCGTCAAAAACATATTTTTTTCACCAACTTATCGTACATAATTTTTTATAGCAATTGCATATTATAATAGAAGAACATCTTATCAATTTTTTTATTTCAACAAAATTAGTTTTCATGTTTTCTACAAATATTTTAAAAACCACTATAAAACACGCTGTCCGACGTGGATCAAATCAACAACCCCTCAAATCAAACCCCCCCTCGCGATAGGTTCAGGATTAATTGGGATTCTTTTGCAGAAGCGTTGCATGCGAGCGCTCCGACTCGACCGGTCACCAACGCTTCAGAGGTTGATCTTCTGGCGGACGAACTTATTTCGTCCATCCAGATCGCCCTTCAGGCTTCCAAGGTCCCGCTTTCAACCGCGGGCAGAAAGCCGGATCTCCCTCGCCGCGTGCGAGATCTCATTGATGAGAAACGGAGACTCCGCGCTCGGTGGCAACACTGTCGCTGCCCGAGGTTGAAAACGAAGCTCAACCGTCTGACAGATAGGGTGAAGGCCGAACTCGAGGCGTTCAGGACGGAGGGTTGGAACAGCGTCCTGGACTCGGCGGTGAGCGACGCTCCCGCTCTCCACCGTTTGTGCAGGGCGCTCTCCAAGACTCCTGAACCCGTGCGGCCGCTTCTGCACGCCGACGGAAACCTGAGGTACAGGGCTGAAGATCGAGCGGAGATCTTTGCCGAGTACCTGGAACGCCAATTCCAACCGAATCCCACTTCCCATCCTGGCCATGAGACAGAAGTCTCAAACTTCCTCGAGGATTATTTCGACGAGCCCATAAGGCCCGACGACGATCCTCTCTTCTTCTCTCCTTCCCAGGTGCGGGAGATGATCCGAAGGTCCAAACCGAGGAAAGCCCCGGGCGCTGATGGCATTCCGAACAGTGCGCTTCGCCGCTTACCACTGAAGGCAGTGGTAGCGCTGACGCGCCTGTTCAATGGCATCCTGCGCACGGGTCACTTTCCCACTCGGTGGAAAACCGGCAGGGTCATCATGATTCCCAAACCAAACAAGCCCCCTCACAAGCCCGATAGTTACCGTCCTATCACCCTCCTCCCGAATACCTCAAAAGTATTCGAGAAACTCCTCCTCTCCTACCTCTCGCCCATTCTGACTCCGAGGCCCGAACAATTTGGTTTTCGCGCCGATCACAGCACCTCTCTTCAGTTGTCTAGGGTGCTGCACCACTTCACGGTTGCCAAAAACAGGCGTGAAGCTGTCTCTGCAGTATTCCTGGACATGGAAAAGGCGTTCGACAGGGTCTGGCATAACGGTCTCGTATACAAGACCGCTTTGACGGACACTTCCCGACGCGTCACAAAAGTAGTCCAATCTTTCCTGACGGATAGATTCTTTCACGTCTCCGTCGACAACTGCCTGTCCCGCGACCGTCGTATAGCCGCGGGCGTTCCGCAGGGCAGTTGTCTCTCCCCGATCCTATACGCGCTCTACACCGACGACATTCCCATCAGGAATGACGTCAATCTCGCTCTATACGCGGATGACATCGCTCTCTATTCGTCATCCATTTCCGCGAAAGGAGCCGCCGCCAAGCTCCAACGTAGCCTGGACCTACTTCCCGACTGGCTTTCTAAATGGAAGATGTCGGTGAACGTAGGCAAAACCCAGGCCTTTATCACGAAGAAGGCCCTAACGAAAGGCCCTAGGGCAGTGAAACCTCTGATGATGTTCGGCCAGGAAATCCCATGGGGTTTCCAGGCCAAATATCTCGGAGTTATCATTGATAGGAATCTCCGTCTAGCTAGGCACGCCAAAGCTACCGTCGCAAACGGTAAAGTCGCAAATGCGAAGCTGCGGCCCATTCTCTCATCGAACCTTCCACTTAGGGTGAAACTGGGGGTGTACAAAACGTACATCCGTCCCCGGATCACATACGCGGCGCCCTCTTGGTACGGGCTTCTCAGCCGGTCACAAAAGGACGCACTGCGCAGAGTACAATCGGTGGCTCTGCGCAGAATCGTTAACGCTCCGTGGGGTGTCAGCAATGCTACCATCGAGAGAGATCTCCGTATCGAAAGCCTGGACACTTTCGTCCGCCGACTTGCGACTTCCATGTTCGCGCGTGCTGACGCATCGGACTGGGTTCACATCCAGAACATTGCGCCTCAGCACGCCCGACCACCGGACGGCAAGCCGTTGCCCCGCGAACTCCTCTCGGCTTCTGCCGAGACCTCGAATAACATTGCCGACATCCCGCCCAATAGGCCCGCAACGTGAGAGACGCTCCAGTGATTGAATGATCCGAGCGAACTGGTCAAATGTGTTGCTGAAAGTTTGTTGCGCCGCTTCTTCTACTCAGCGATAACACTAGGAAGCGGTGGTAGGAAATTGCGATGACTCAGTTCGCGTCATGTCAGTCACCTTCGGGAGCTCTCTCACACGTAGACATCCTAGGTCTCTTGGCCGGCCAAGAGAAATATAGTCATCTCTTTCCGCTTTCACATAGTCCGTATCGTTCGGACTATAACCCCCAGGATCGGTACCGTTTTTACGGACCGCAAGGATAGGCCACAATCGATAAGGCTTTCGCCTAGGAATTGTAGCCACAGCGTGGTACCTCCGCAATCACAGAGGTCCCGCGTTCGTGAAGTCCGAAAGGATCAAATCAGACCGCCGCAAGGCCTTCTAGAGGGAGGACGTATCGCTTGTCCCTCCGGCCTAGCTGCAGTCGATTTTTGCCGTACGTAGTAAAAATAGCCACGCGCGGACTGCGATTACCACATCTTAGTACTTTGGTAGTAAAATACTAATTATTTTTATTACCTACAATGATTTTGTAGTGAGTATAAATTATGTTTCAGGTAATATAATGGGATGTAATTCCGAGGCTAAATTATGTTATGTATTGTAATATAAAATTAAATATATTTCGTAATTGTAAGGGGTTGTAAGGCCCCTAACACTATTTATGTGTTCGAACACGAAATGATTAATAAAACGTCCGTAGTGTCTACTGATTGAACACTGATTTGAATGCAACTTAACAATGTAATAATAACGAAAATATGATTAGTATCTAAAGTATTATTCTTTGCTTGCACAGTAATATTTGTCTACTTATAATGCAAATAAAATATTTTTATGATATTATATTACAGTTACATTTCAACTGAATATTTGAAGCGCACGGATCAAAGTTGTTTGCGCCGATTGTATAGCGAGCCGACGCGGCAGCTCTACGCACACAGCTTTGGTCGCTTATGTGTGCGTGAAATTAACGAAGAAATACCTATAGTTGACTTTGCGCGCAAGGTGTATACGCTCTTAAAGGGACAAAACATTCGATAACTAAAATTGTTTTTGAATAAGGTAAAAATATTCCCTAATATCATACTTCTACTCACCAAAAAAACTATTTCACAGACACTGTCAAAAGCGATCAATATGCGGCAGACAAATCGTGAGACAATCCGCCTACTGCTACATGGAAGGCAGCTACTGTCACTTGTGGATTCGGAACAAGATGCAGAGGCGACAGGACCCAGGTGATATAGCGCATAGGTACTTGGCTAACAACATTTACATTATTAATATATACCTATTACCTACACACATTGTGGAATTTTAACAGAGTAGACAATATGAGCATAAATCGGGGTGCGATAGACTTTAGTGTCACTGCGTTAGAATTATTGATAGAAATAGAAATTGCGGCACGGTACCGCAGTTTTTTATCACAAGCATTTTATCCATGGTGTCTGCTGTTTGAAATATTTCAATGTCACCTCGCGCACTTTCGGTGAAGGCATATCGTGAGTGCACGCGCACTAATACTATAAAATTTACTTCTAATAGGCATATGATTTGCGTTCAAGATCAAATACAACTCCGATCAGAATTGCCCTTTCAGCATACATAATGAGCTCCAACTGTCTGCGTTAGTAAATTCTGTTATTAGGAATAATAAGTCTAGACTAGAGTCTAGAGACTGTAGACAAACATAGCCTCTTGTTTGCAATACCAGAACGAAATGTCTTATTTGAGAGGGTAGAGATGATTATCGAAAGTACTAATTTTAACACAAACTGTGAAATTATCGGTAAATGAAATTATTGTTTTAATCTTTTGTATCGCGCTGCATCTATACGTTGCGATATTTCAGTTACTAGCTTGTGTCAGCCTGGGGGATGACATGACGTATTTTTTGTGTAAAAATATTATAACTTCACCTTGAATTCGCGACTACTGTCATAAACCACGGCCTACAAATTCCTGGAAACGCAGATTCGAGTCTATGAAGAGGTATATACCTAGAATGCTTCTGTTTGAATTTTCGCATCATTGTGGAATACCAGGAATTGGTAATTTCATTTCATAAACGATTTTAACAATGTTATTAAAAGACAGATCTTAGAGTTACTTCACGAGTTAAACCTAATATTTCTACCCCATGTTATCTCACTTTATCGTTGATTAATTAATAGTGAACACCATTTTGCACTTAAATGACCCGCAATATTAAATTTTAATTTCCCACTACCGGCGTCAATCAAGCTTTAGTGAGGCGATACTTAATGTCATTCTCGCCACGGTGTGTCTTTGAGCAGCACGTGTGTCTAGAATTTTTCCTATTTTTTTTCCTTATTGTTGGTTATTTTGATATTGTATTGTATTAGATACTGTAACTTTTGTGATTGTTTATGTGAACTGTCTTTGTTTGTATATACTAATCCTATTTTGCATTAATAATTGTCTTTGTTTATTTACGTGTTTTTTAATTTTTTATATTAACAAGTAAGGTAGTTAAATATGAACAACAACAAACCTCCTGACCCTCCTGACCCTCCCGATGTGACCCCACCGTTTTCCCCAGCCTTTAATTCCTCTCCCCTTACACATGAAAACCCCAATCCTCTTACCCAGTTCGCGGAAGTAGCATGCAGTTTAATGGAAACAGATGCTGTCCCTCAAACAAGCAGCACTAATAAACGACCGGCACAAGATCACAGACTTTCCGATATTCGACCATCTAAGCATTCCAGAAATCAGGTTGGACGTTCCAAATACAATTTAATAGATAGGGGTCCCTATGTTGTACACGTCTCAAGAATTGAAACCCAACCTAATTCTGGCACCACCTTACACCCAGTAACTTTTGGCCTCTTCCTTTTCAACAACAATATCCACAATGTAGCTAAAGATGGAGTAAAAAGAGTTGGACGAAACCGAGTTTCCGTTGAGTTCCGCACTCATCAGGATGCAAACGCTTTCCTGACCAACAACCTTTTAGCCAAACACAAATTCGCCGCCTCCATCCCTACATTTAACGTCACCAGAATGGGCGTGGTGTCTGGAGTCCCTGTGGATATGTCTGAGGAATCTATTAAGCAATACATAACAGTTCCACCAGGTTGCGGACAAATCCTCAAAGCCAGGCGCATGAATAGGAGAGTTAATAGAGACGGAGTTTCTGAGTGGAAACCCACAGAGACGTGTGTCCTCACCTTCGATGGTCAAACCCTACCTAAGCGGGTGTTTTGCTGCTACACTGCTCTAACAGTGGAACAGTATATCTACCCAACAATACAGTGTAGGAAATGCTGTAGATTTGGTCATATCGAAAATGTCTGTAGATCAAAGCCCCGTTGCAACAAATGTGGACATGACCATCCAGGGAATGGTTGCAGTGTCTCAGAGACCGAAGCTTTTTGTGTGCTCTGTTCCGGACAACACTTTGCGAACAGCAAGGCGTGCCCGGAGTATAGCAGACAAAGAGCTATTAAAACCGCCATGGCAGAGAAAACTATATCCTACGCGGAAGCTAGCAAATCCATCCCAGCTGTTTCCCGTAGCTATGCAGACTCCCTTAAAACTCCCCAAACTCCCCTTTCCTATCGCAAGACAGTTTCCCGACAACCTAAATCTCATATCCCACTTTCCCCTTCCTACGATAAATCTACTCACCGCTCTATAACTAACCCGCCCCCACCTACACAGCCTAATGGTTGTGCTCTTAATAATCCTCACTCCGATACTAACACTATTGACATTATAATACAACTTTTAACATCTCTTTTAACTTTAAATTCCTCTCAAAATCCTATATCCCCGAATACACAACAACCGTCCAACGTTGCCCAACAACTTATAAACGCATTAATAAATTTTAAAAATGGCTTCCCCATTAGTGTTCCTTCAGTGGAATGTGAGGAGCGTGTCTCATAAGAAACACGACCTCACCTTCCTCTTAAATAAATACAAGCCTTTGGCCTGTGCCTTGGCTGAGACTTGGTTGCTCCCAAATCTCAGCTTTCGTATACCACACTACAACATTTTTAGATGTGACAGGCCTGATGGCTACGGTGGTTCCGCACTGCTTGTTAACCATCGAAGCCCTTTTATTATGTCCCCCATAAATCCTTCGTTTGAAGATATAAATATTGTTACTGGCAGAGTGGCAGGTATAAATATAATATCAATATATATCGCCCACACCGATCTAACTTTCCTTCCCTTTATTAAGTCTACACTACAGAATGCTCACAGACCTCTGCTAGTGATGGGCGATTTTAACTGCCATCATTACAGATGGGGTTCTGATCGCTGCGATCTGTTCGGGTCAGGCTTGGTGGATATCCTGGATGAAGTCAATCTTTGTGTGCTTAACAATGGTTGTTCCACTCGCCGAATTTTACCAGGTCAACAAAAAAGCTGTGTTGACATCACCTTCTGTTCTCCTGATATTGCAGCATCTGCCTGCTGGCAGTGTACAGACCTGTCACATGGGAGTGATCATTATCCTATTGTAATTTCCATAACTCAAAGGACCTATTTGGAAAAATCCCCTCCCCCTCTCCTGAAATATAATTTATCAGACCCGGATTGGTCGAAATTCGCTCGATTAGTAGACATTAAAATCATATCCCTTCCTAAAGTCAATGACCCAAACCAACTTGATATTAGTCACTCCCATGTGAATTTGTGTTGTGAACAATTTGTGGAAGCTTTAACCTCCTGCGCAGACTCTTGTTTCCCTGTTAGGAACAGTAGCCGACATAAAATACCTTCCCCGCCATGGTGGGACCGTGAATGCACCATGGCCATCAGGGACAGAAAATCGGCAGAGAAGAGATACAACCAGGATATGAGCACACAAAATTTATTGAACTACAAACAGGTATTCGCAAAGACCCAAAGAACTTTAAGGCGGAAGAAACGCACGGGTTGGACTAACTTCTGCAGTTCTTTAAAGCCTTCAACTCCATCGTCTGTAGTGTGGAAATCTATAAATAGATTTAGATCCGGATGCTCCCCATCTGTCTCCTGTCCTATCTCCCGCGATGTTGCTGAGCTTTTCTTCGGTAAAATTGCCCCTCCTTATGTGCCCACGCTCTCTGAAACATACATTCCCCCGGTAGACACATCAGATGCCCCACATGATACCCCATTCACTGCAGAGGAACTAGACTTGGTTCTTGGCAGTGTGAGAGATTCTGCTCCTGGTGTTGACGGACTACCTTATTCCTTTCTAGTGCACTCTGGTCCCAAAACTAAAAAATATTTTTTGGAATTAATAAATTTTTGTTACGTGTATGGGCTGATACCTAAACTTTGGAAAACTCAAATAATTATCCCCATCCTGAAACCCGGTAAAAATGCAGATGACCCAAATAATTTTAGACCGATTGCCTTATCATCAACTATGGCTAAAATCTTTGAACATCTAATCAAAAACCGGCTAGAATGGATAACTGAATCCAGAAACATATTGCCGAACTCCCAATTTGGCTTCCGGAAGGGACTCGGTACGGCGGATAGCGTAGGTACATTGGTGACTGACATTAGACTGTCCCTATCCAAAAATAAGTCGGTAGTCGCTACTTTCCTAGACATATCTTCTGCATATGATAACGTCCTCCTTCCCCTTCTCAGGCAGAAAATGCAACAGCTGAGATTCCCGGTAAGGATGATACAGTGCATATGCCTAATGTTTATGTCGAGATCCCTGACATTGAGAGTCCAGGGTGAGGAGTTTGAACGAAGGCTCTCATGGAAAGGGTTGCCACAAGGTTCTGTACTAAGCCCATTACTGTACAACCTTTACACATCAGATATTGATACATGCCTAAACTATAACTGTAATATCTTACAATACGCCGACGATCTGGCTTTGTATGTATCAAATCTCTCAATATGTGATGCAGGCACGTCCCTTTGCCTTTCGTTAAACTCATTGAACCATTGGCTCTTGAGACATGGTCTAAGTTTGTCACCTCAGAAGAGCTCCGTGGTGATATTCACCCGTAAAACACAAATTCCTCCAATTGAAATTGACATTGCTGGTCACAATATTCCAATTGTCCCGAAAGCAAAATTTTTAGGCGTCTACTTGGATTCAAAATTAACAGGAGTACACCACATTAACTATTTGGTTAAAAGATGTGAACAAGTAGTCCCTATGCTAAAGGTTTTGGCTGGTGTTTGGTGGGGCGCACATCCATTCACTATGAAATTAGTTTACAATGCTTTGGTTCGAAGTATTATGGACTATGGCATATTCCTATTGTTTCCATGTAACAAATTGGCTTTAGCAGGACTAGACAAAATACAGGCTAAATGCCTCCGAATAATTTCTGGCTGTATGCGGTCTTCTCCTCTGAACGCGCTGCAGGTGGAATGTTGCGAACCACCTCTGTCTTTACGGCGACAATATCTTGCCACTCGGTTCTGGAGCAAAATCTGCAGCAAAAGTCTCCATCCCCTGTTCAGAAAAATTGCCAAATTAGACCTTGCTTGCAGTACATCTAGTTACTGGACACATAAAGAAAAACCACTATATCTTCAGGCTTACCAGTCTTTCAAAAATTTAGAGAGTCCAGTAATGATATCTCATATACTTCCAATTTTCAATTGCGAATTCGAAATTCTATGTTTCAGACCTGCTATCCTCTTCGACATTGGGATCCATAAAGAATCAGTTGCTGCAAATTCTACTTTTAATGCCCTAGTTGGAGAACATTGGTCTAATTACCATAAATTTTATACAGATGCATCAAAATTTTCCTACACAGATTACACTGGTGTTGCGGTATACTACCAAAACTCTAAAATCATACTACAATTTAAATGTCCTAAAGAGACCTCAGTGTTCACTGGAGAATGCATTGCCATTTTGGAAGCTTGCCTCTACATTAAAACTCATAACATATTTCAGGCCATAATATTCACAGACTCATTGAGTTCTCTTGAAGCTTTAATTCAGAACCCATTCAAAACTAAATTGCATAGTTCCATTCTGCTTCGAATCAGGGAGTGTTTATTTTCTTGTGCTCAGATAGGCAAAATAGTACAGTTGGCCTGGATCCCAAGTCACTGCGGTATACTTGGAAATGAGTGTGCAGATAGATTGGCCAAAAATGCAATCTCTTCAGAATTGGCTGACTTAAAACATTTTAAAAATCACTCTTATGATTTAGTGAACATTTCCCAAAGGTCTCTTATGAGTTCATGGCAGACTCAGTGGAACAACTCCTCGAAACGGGTAGGCAAATACTATTATGCTATTCAATCAAAGATTCCACCTAAGCCCTGGTTCTTTAAATGTAAAAAAGTATCAAAGGCAATTATATCAACTATTTGCCGAATTCGTATTGGTCACTGCTCATCTCCTGTGTTTCTGAATAAAATTCGGGTTCGGGATTCATCTTTATGTGAATGTGGGTTAGATGAGGGTACCCTAGAGCACATATTCTTCATGTGCCCTAGGAACAATCCAGCACACGATCTATACACAAATATGGTAGCTCTAAATATTCCCGCTCCCTTTAATTTTCCCTTTCTGTTAACCCAATTTTCTCCTGAACTTCTCGAAGCAATGTTGTTCTTTATACGGATTAATGCCATCAGACTGTGAAATGTTAGCCTGTAACGTCAGAAATGTTTAGGGTGGAATACAAATTAGGTACTTTATGCAATATTGATTTTAATTATTTTAGAAATATTTTAGCCAAAGATTTTAATAATATATTTAATATTTATATTTCTCTTTATTTTATTGTAAATTCAGATTTTTATTTACTTACTTTACCGTCTAATATATATGTGTGTGTCCTTTGTTTCAGTTTACTTGCAATTAAATGTTCTAATTACATTGGTGCTAACTAATACATTTAGTTTAGTGTCGATACAATAACAACAGTTAAGACAAACGAACACTGGATTTTACAGCTAAATTCACTCTATCAAAACACACGAGCTGTCATCGCACATTTGACATTGGCAGAATTGTCGTCATCGGCACCGTTTGCCATCTTACAAAAACTGAACTGAACTACTTAATGTCAGCCGTGATACCAACGCGTTCACAGCCTTCAACAATACCATATTTGAACAATAATTGATCAAATCCACACTGTGTACTTTAATAAAGAAACATATTTAAGATTAATATAGTTGATCAGTGAACACATATTATATCTTTCTTACTAGGGTATTTTGTCTGCGTCTTTGTTCACGTTAATGTAGATTTTTTCAATTATTTCAGATTTTAATACGGGAAGAATTAAAGTCAGAAAAAGTTGTTTCTAGGTAATAAGTTTTTGCCTAGATGTGAGATGCCTGTTTCCTTTTCTGTAGCCCTGAAGATATGTGTACAAAATTTCAGATAATCAGTCAAGTAACTAAGGCATGAAAGGATAACAAACAACACATTCGTATTTATAATGTTACGATTATCGCGATAATTTGCAGGGTACATGACAGCAGAGACGTTGCCGTCGCCGCCGCCCGCGATCCATCCCGAGGACTCCCGATCAGCTCCGATGATGATGTCATGCGGAAAGCTGGGCAGGTATAGAGGCTCCTATGCTACCCGCATGCGAGGCCGCATTCGAGACATGATCAGAATTATTGGCGGTCGACCGGCACCCCCGGGGAAATGGCCTTGGCAAGTGGCGGTACTTAATAGATATAAGGTGAGTTGATCTTTTGTATGTGATTTTCTTGACGCCCGTCTATCGGACGGACTAGGCCGGACAATCTCTATAAGGTTGTAGGAAGTCACTAGATACAGGGCGCCTTCAACAGGTCGATGTGGAGATCGTTGGGGAAGGCCTATGTTCAGCAATGGATTTACTGTGGTTGAATTAATGATGATGATAATGATGTGATCTTCGCCACCCGCTATAGGCCAGCGTGCAGCGTGGTGGACTATGCTCTACCCATTCTGAGTAATTCTCGGTTGTAGAAGTGTCCTATGTTCAGCAGTGGGTGTGTATAATAGAGTATTCAATAATACAACTAGAACTAGGTAATCAGTTCAACTTTAATTTAACACCAATAGTGTCTGGATTTGGGTTGAATTCGTTCACGGCAATAGTTGCAAGTTTCAGAACGTTTATAGTTTTTGGCGTAAGTAATTATTCCTGGCCTATTAATGTCTTTGATATATATTTTTAAAAATTGTATCCCCTTTACTATTTTATTCTCTAAGGAGGCGCGCTACATTTCATCCTTTGTTGATTTAAGTCTACTGGACGGCTAGGTGTAAGATGCAAATAAGATTTACATTTCAATGAGAGCTTATTGTAAATTATACATTTTCTGGGACATGTAATCTTTATATTATCTATAAAATGATTATGGAAACGTAGTCGGCAGGCGTTAATAGGTAACGGCAAAACAAACGATTAATCCCTGTTAATGAAAATACAAAGCCATTCATAATTAAGATCTGTCGTGAATAAGTTTATATATTAGCCAGTCGATTTTCCTAATTGCGTAAGTGAATGTGGTCATTTATGTCACTATATGTTATTGCCTATAAATTATATCTCTTTTGTAGGCACTTATATGTAACACAGGTGATATTTTTATCTTATAGGGGGTAAACGAGCATACAGTTCACTTTTTTTTTATTGTAATGAATGGCCTGACGAGCATGCCGTTCGCCTGATGGTAAGCTATATGACCGCTCATAAATAGTAGCAAAACCAAACAACACATTGAATTACAAAGCAATGCTTAGCATTGCTGCGCTAGCCATCCTGAGACATAAGATGTAAAGTCTCAATATGTCCAGTGGTTACCCTGGCTACAATGTCCTTCAATCTGAAACACAACAGTGCATTTAAACTGCTGTTTGGCGGGAGAAAGACGTTGCGGTGGCATAAACATCTGCAATGCCATGGAGCATACGCTCTTTTTTTGAAGGTTGCCAGGTCGTATATGTCCGGAAATGCTGCTGTGGGGAATTGGTTCAAAAAGTTGTAGGAAGTGGATGAAAATTTCGGGAGAAATTTACTGTGGTGGATTTCCAACTGCCGAGGTGATTTAGAGGGGAAACACACACAGCTCCAGAGATCACTCAGAACAATTCTTCAGAGAATATCCCGTGGTAAATGCGATAGAGAATGCAGAGCGATGCAACATATTTAAGTAACGCCAAAGGAACATGCCCTTCGGAAAGAACTCGACCGTCGATGATAGAGCTGCCCTACGTTTATGCGGTCGAAAGGAGGTGATGGCGCTGGGGTGCCCCTACCCAAAGATGGGAGCAATATACCACGTGGGCCGAAGGTCTTATAAAGTTGCAGGCGATGGCCCAACGTGAAATATATCGCCTCGATCGATCGATAAACGGATCCCATGATTACAATTAGTGTCCTTACCGTTTTCTAAATATTTTGCTATACAAATAAAAACCAGTTAGCTATGACAGGAGGCGTTTTGCGGCGGCACGCTGGTCTCTCTTCGCTGGGTGGTGACGGCGGCTCATTGTGTGCGGCGGCGCCTATACGTGCGCCTGGGCGAGCATGACCTGCTGCTGCGCAACCGCGGCGAGCTCGAAATGAGGGTCTCAGAGGCTGTCGTCCATCCCAGATATGATCCCGATACTGTGGTGAATGACGTCGCCATGTTGAGGTAAGCTAAGTACTACGTGTGATGGCAGATGTGTAGATTGTAGCGGTTAAAAAAAATATAGAATGTTAGGTGTTTCTCAACACACTGTATTTTCATTCTAATGTTTTGTGCTTGGAAGCGATGTATGAAAAAAGTGTCAAATCAGTTATCAGATTTGAATGAGGTTTTAAACCACTAGCAACGGCAGGTTACTGACAATCACCAGCAATTTTGATTTTTTGGTTTTTTGAATAATGTAGAATGCACTGTTGCGAATAGAATCGAGCACAAAGCTGACAGAGAGCCACTTCATTTCCATAGAATTCAAAGCAAGATATGCACTACAATGTCACTAGTTTTCTATTGAAAATTGATGCACTTGTGGAATAAATCAATTTATTTCGTTAATACTGTATATTACTTTGGATCATCTGTCTCTCCGTTCAGTCCTATTTATAAAATGACAATCTAATAATGTAATTTGAAGATTAATATAAAAATAATAATATTATCTCACACCATCAATTCAATTTTATCAAATAGATACGTCTAATTATCACCGAAATTCTCGTATGAAAATCTAAGTGCTTTGATAGATGGTTATCATAAATAATTTACTATAGACATTTGTACAATTGAGGTCTGCGTCCCAGGCGATTAATTATATGTAACAATAGCTATCGCCGGAGGAAATAAAGTAGATAGACTTGGCATTGACCTGGAAAATCCGCATAATCAGCTTGAGCCGATTACACACTACAAGTATATAAAATTTTTATGACTTAAATAAGTACGAGTATTTTATTTGTTGTATTTTGTGTAATTTAACTCATTTATTTCCGACTTAGAATAAAATATTGAGACGCTGAAATTAATTTTACGATGTATGTACCTATATATTGAACTGTTGGTAGTAGATTATTTGTATCAAAGCGAATAATGGAATACGTGTCCGAGTGACTCATGCAGTTGTAAGCAGGCTGACATAATTGTAGCAACCGTTGGATTCTCTATATGGATTGCGCTACAGATAACATGTATGCTGTTATACTTGCATTGCTGTAACAAAAGTAACTTCAAATATTATTTAAAATTGTGTAGAACAGATTTTCTGTAGCTAGATTTTCCAGAAAAATACCAGTGACTAGAATATTTTAATAAATTTCTTGTTGCGTTTTGTTATTTGTTCTTCTATACTAGATAATTCAACAGTAATTTTCCACACTCAATCGGGCTATTATGTTTGAGTTCGTTAACAATGTTTAGTTTCACTAATGACAAAATAGTCTAGGTTTTGAATGAAAACAAATAAGTAGAATTCTAAAGGTGTTAAAACATTTAATTGTCTTTTTCCCGAATTCGTCTCGAGCTTATAGTAGAAATACCTTTACAAAACATTTAGTTTGACGAGTGACATGAATAGTCTATTTAAATAAACAATTACATTTGCTATTTTTTCGATAGTTTAATGATTTCCGGACCTATAGTCACCTACCGATATAGTATTATTTATACCAATGATACCCAAAGTGGTACCTATCAAGCCCCGAAGGACTGAGATCGGAGGTCGGTGACGGGTCATTTCAGCAAAAAATATTTATAATTGGGTTTTCTATCGTAGTAGATCGATAACTACTAACTATGTATAATATTAACTGACCGTAGTGTTTCAGTTAGTAAATTCCCTAAATAATGATAAGCTTTATCTGACGTGAAAACAAATTCAAGGTTAAGGAATTTGAAAAAGTTCAATATTAAATAAGCGAGGAGACTATGTTACACCCAACGATACATCAAGAGAATAAATTTTATGTTTCCTCCAGCAACTAATGAAACAAAATAAAAGTGACAAATAAAGATATGGTGTAATGAGCAAAAAAAAAATAATTAAATATTACAATATAAGTGTATAATATACTATAGTATATTTTTTATATAATGTTGGTTAAACCCAGCTGCAATCTTCAAAATGCGGAGCCAGCGATGTCTAGGAGATCCAATCGGTAGCCTATTCGAAAGCCTATATTCTGCAGATGTTTCAGACATATTACGTAATGCATTAACCATATGCGCTCTACTATATTTATTCTACAAATTTGTCAGAATTTCCGTCGTTGCTTATATCAGCAATACCAAACATCTTTTTATGACATTGAGTGTCTGATTATATACTTTCGGTGGACTATAATCGTGTCCTATTTAAGAATAATGAAGCGATTTATTTTTAAATATTATGTAATTACGATGGCACATCTCATGGATTTGGATTAATTTTCGCATACAGATAGATCATGTCTTGGTTTAAGGTTCAGTAATGGCTCCCTTGCGTAATATTACAATTAAATATTACTCTAACAGTTGCAACCGGACACTTTATGCACCCAGATGGCTGGAGACTTTTACTTCTAAACCAGCGACACAGCCCGGCACCGCCTGGGAAGATGCTTATCACTGTGGCTACCATCCTCACTTCTTCTCCTATCCCGTCGCGTTACATTCTCCGTCCTGGGGCCCTACTCTGTAAATCCAAAACGAAGTTCGAAACTTCGGACGATCGAATGTACCTACTCTGTAAAAGTTCGAATTTGTATAACGTACATCGTAACCATAAGCCTATGGTTACGACCATAAGTCAATAACGACCATAAGTATATGTAGGTACATTCGTATCGTATATAAACTTCGACCGTCCGAAGTTTCAGTAGGAGGGACCCTGTACTGTTGGACCTTTTTAGGACGAACTATCCCATCATACATTATTTGTAGAGAAACTTCAACCGCTCACACAGTACACGCAACAGAAGCTCACGAAAAGACTAAAATTTCCTCGTTTTCCCCGTTATTCGATTCCTGCACCGAAACAAATATTTGTGTGAACCACAAATATTATAACTAATATAAAAATACAAAATGTCGTTTCAACAGATATACAACGATAGGATGGATTTAAGAGAAGTAGAAAGAAAGAAAGTGTAAAAACTAAATTCAGACTAATATTTTATTTTTGTATTGATGCGTGTAGACTGCCGTTCCCCGCGCGGCCGGACCTGGGGCATGGCGTGGCGTGCCTGCCGCCACCGCAGCAGTCGCTGCCGCCGCACACGTCCTGCGTCATACTCGGCTGGGGCAAGAAGCGAGCTACCGACGTACACGGCACCCGCATATTGCACGAGGCTCAGGTGCGATAGTAGAATTAATCGATATTTTACACGTATTATAAAATTGTGTAGTACACCGGGTAGTATTAACATATGGGATTTAATGTAAACGCATATTCAATTCAGGTAACATTGTACCTAGTTTGAAAAAGAACTGGCTGGTAGTTTTGTCAAGGTTTCTGATCAGTTTATATAGGAACTTTTTACCTCTCAAATAAGTTACCGAACCGAACCTAATTGCAGGTTAGCGGTAAAATAATCCTATATATACGGGGTAGCCAGAATCTTTTCAAACTAAAAATACGATTTTTAACAAAACATCATATTGCGAAATGTCGGACGCCCGCCAAAAAGGTGGACGGACGACCTGGCTAAGTTTGCAGGAAGTTGCTGTATGCAGGCCGCTTCCAACAGGTCAATGTGGAGATCCTTGGGGGAGGCCTATGTTCAGCAATAGACTTCTTGTGGCTGAGATGATGATGATGATCATCATGCTTTTTTTCATCTAGGATGTGAAACATATGGGATAAATTATTAAATAGCATATGTCAACATCACCCGGTATAACAGCAATTCACAACTACGAAACAATTTTATCATTTGTGCAAGTTTTAAGAATTGAGATATGTGAGTGATCTAATTTTTACGTAAATAAAATTTCCTCGAAAGTATTTGTGTCGGTTGCTTTTACATACGAAATACAGAAAGAGAAAAAAATGGATATTGCATACAATATGAACTATTAAATAATAATTGATTTCTGCACGGAATAGGCCTAAAACTTTCGGTGAAAATTCTAATGTAAATACGAAAAATAGTAAGCGGTAGGTAATAACTTACGAGTATATGCAAGAACTTGAAGTGCGCGGTGGCCTGTTGGGAACGGGCCAGATGTGGCTATAAACATGTTTACGGTTGTCGCGGGTTTAAATCTCACGGCACTGACTTCTGACTTTTCAGAGTTATGTTTACTCGTATCACTTTAACGGCGAAGGAGAACACCGTAAGTAGTTAGATGTGCATAAAATAGCGATTTTTAAGAAATTTTATGGTATATCAAGTCCGTTTACCCGCACTAGGCTAGCGTGGTGGACTCCTTACTTTCGACTGTAGAGGAGGCCTGACGTATATGGGCTGATACAGATACAGATAATTTATATTCCTGAAAATATTATGGTAAATTAGGCGGTCTCGGTCGCGTAGTTGTACTACGATACGATTAAAAAGCTGTAATCTGGAGTTCGAATGCTGGGTTGGGAAAATTGTATATTTATATTCATTATCAGCCCGGAGTCAGGAATACGTGCCTGATATGTCGATAGGGACGCAACATATAAGGTAAAATGTGGGTGTCCTATTCCTCTGCCTACACTTTCTGGGTCAAAGGCGTGGGTTTAGTTATATACATTTATGTATATTATAGTAAAAGTGATCCTTATAACGTACGGCAGGTATCGACGATCCAGCAAGGCGTGTGTCGTCGCGCATACTGGCAGTACGCCATCACCGACAACATGGTATGCGCCGGCCGCGGCCGCCGGGACTCCTGCGCGGGTGACTCCGGAGGACCCCTGCTGTGCAGGGATAAGAATATGAGATATGCTTTACAGGTAACATAAATCCCTACAACCACGTAGTGTTGACCTCACACTAAGATACAATTCTCACGCCCAAATACTCAAACTCCACTTAAATATTAGGTTTTTTTTATTTAATGGCGAGATGAGCATGCCAGTCGCCTAATAGTAAACTAGCGCCTAGATACTTATGAACAGTAGCAAAAACAATACCTTGAATTACAAAGCAAGGCTTGGCATTCCGCTGCGGTCGCCTTCTAGAGACATAAGCTGTTAAGTCCCAATATGTTCAGCAATTTATCTGGCTACATTATCTCTCGGACCAAAACACAACAGTGCATTTACACTGCTGTTTTACGAGAGAAATGTATAATGCGGTGGAACATACTCAGGCAGCCTATATGTGAGAGACTTTTTTTTCAAGAGGAAAAGCTATTAAGCTTCCCTTTCGGTACCCCGGGGGAGACCGAAAGGGGTATGTCAGTGTCTCTGGCCTTCCAGCCCGGTACAAACGCGGATATTGTGGCCGAGCTGGGTCCCTAGCAATACCTACGCCAGCATACTGACTAAAAATCTCTCTCGATACGCATTGTGGGCAGCACCGGACATCCCAGGGCGAAGGTTGCCCCGATTTACGTCTGCGAACCGCCCCGGGCAAAACCATTGCTGGGCCTTATGTTACCATTATGAAGGCACAGATTACCTCCACATTCACCCCCCTTTCGGACGCCCGCCAAGCTGTTATGGACGTCCATGACGGAGACGAGGCTCCATCACACGTCTCGGAGTCGTTATACGCGAGGGCGCACGGTCCCCGCCGTGTGCCCAGTGACTCCGATGACCCCTTTAGGTCGTCTCTTACGTCGGGATATATGAGAGACTTACCACCAGTATGTTGTATGTATCACAACGCAATTCTCGCTTAAATGTAATGATTGAGTGGGACGTATGTAGTCATCATCATCATCATCGTATCAGCCACAGGAAGTCCACTGCTGAACATAGGCCTCCCCAAAGGATCTCCACAATGACCTGTTGGAAGCGGCCTGCATCCAGCGACTTCCTGCAACCTTAGTCAGATCGTCCGTCCATCTTGTAGGCGGGCGTCCGACATTTCGCTTGCCTGTACGTATGTAGTACGTATGTAGTCAAGTGCAACTTAATATTTAAATAGCGTTTGAGTATTTGTACTGAGTATGAGTCAACTAAATAAGTACTCCTAATAGTCACGCAGGCCTTTCCTAACATTTAGAAATGTCTGTGGGACTTGGGAAATGAGTCATAATCAAAATAACTTTGAACTTAGCCGTAATACATTTGTTGTGAAAAAAATAATAATAATATAAAGTAACATCTCGAAGGATAATTATTAGCTCATGGAATACAGAGACTAATGAACTGTTTTATTTCAGAAGAATTGTGCGAAGCATAAACCGTTTAAAGATGTGGCTATAATACTTCTGAAAAGTTAAGGATATTGCTTTGCTTTTTGTTATATGAAAAAAGAGGCACTAAAAATATTACCCCAAAGTAATACGGATAAATTGTAGGACCAGGGTCGCGATATTATGGGAAAACTTTTTAGGTTTTTATCGGAGTAACAAACACCAGAATAATGAAAACAGTTAAAGTTTAACCCTTGGTATATATTTTGCCCTACCCAAGGATCTCCATCCCAAGATTTTTTTGGTATGATAAGACTAATACGCTTATTGTTGCTTGTCTTTTTGCAATCAATGGAATCGATAACTTTTGACTTATCACAAGTTACAATTAGAATTGTGAACATTTCAATTCGATCACACGATATATTACACTGGTAGTTGGTCTCTCAAATGAGAAGAGCCGCCTGGGTAGGTACCACCGCATTGTCTCATATTATGCATTGTCTCCGCATTCATGGCAATATAAAAAAAAAACGATATATTCTAAAGCGCATTTTACGTAAATCAAATTAAAGCTTATTATTTATGTGGGAATAGTTCCGTAAGGGGTCAAATTAAACAAAGATCGTCTTGGTAATCTTCAATATATTATCGTCTTAAAACTTCTTCACTTCAGCCGTCCTCTACGTCTTTCGTCTTTCACGTCTTCCGTCGTCTTCCAGACTATTCTCTTCTATTCCGTCCTTGCATACCTCAACATCTATATCATTCATCCTCTTACTCTTTCCATCATAAATACTTTCATTAGTCATCTCTTTCACACAAACCACGTTCCATATCAGTCATTCGTCTAACGTTTCATTCTACTCATCTTTCTTCTTAACATTCAAATCCTACATCTCGGCCATACTGACATCTGACTGCCCTCAGTCAGGTCTTATTTACATCGCAAAACATACTTAAACTTATGTTACACAATCTTCCACACCACATAACATCCTTCATCTACTTTAAGATATATACAATATTCTTTATAAAAACATCTTAACATAAAATACTAAACAACATTACAGATCTTACAACAATATAAACACAATATTCCTCTTACAAAACAATTAAATCTTTTCTTTCTTTTCTTCTTTTTTATTTTACAATGTTCTTGAACTCTTCTAGGTCTGTTTTCCACTAGGTCGTCATAATGGTCTAGCAACAACTTCCATCTCAAAACATCATCTAACGGTTTCACAATCGGTACAAAATCTTTAATAAATTTTCCAAAATGAAGTCCTATAAAATCCTGAATCTGCCTTAACATCTTAAGTCCAGTGTTCTTGCTTCCAAACTCTCTTTTTTCTGAAGTTGACATGTTTGATAAAAAATGCACCTTAAAATCACTTTCAACGCTAACTATCTTCTTGTCAACAATTTTGTCCTCTTTAACAGCAATCCGTCTTGGTTGCTGAACCACTGATAATTCGTCTTTGCACACATTAGGCAACATAAGCTCATCTTGTTTTGGACTCTGTATTTTTCCAAATATGTCATTTTCGCTGCTGTTACCGCTGTCATACGCGTTGTCATGGTAACCATTGTCGTCATAAGCACTCTGTTTGCACTCCGTGACACACGGACTTCGCATAACCATGAAGCAGCTCGACTTCTCATTCGTTGTGGTCTGAATGTTTTCGTCCAATTGTTCTTTACATTCCGATGCAATATCAACAAACACATCACAATAACCTTCTTCATTAGGCGAAAATTCTTTTATTATTTCGGCTTTAAAATTTTCTAGTGTCGTGAATGGTTCCTCAGCTCTCAACCATTTTTCGGCGGTGCCTGTCAATGACTTTTTGGCAAGAATCATCGTCTGTCTGGATGTTAATTTGAACATTTTGCCAATGTCTTCTATTTCTTGCATCCATCTTGTTGATGTGTAGGTTTCGTCATTACCACTAAACATCGGTCTTGACTTCCACCTGAATTCCCTCATTAATTCATCCATTCTTCTTCTTCGAAATTTCTTCTTCTTTACGTCGTTGTTCGTCTTTTTGACCCAAAATACGGAACTATCCCGGACGAGCCCCCAAAAATATGTGGGAATAGATCCGCTTCGGGTCAAATAAAACAAAGATCGTCTTGTTAATCTTCAGTATATTTTCTGTTAAAATAAATTCGTCTTCACTTCACGTCTTCTACGTCTTTCACGTCTTCCGTCGTCTTCCAGACTATTCTCTTCTATTCCGTCCTTGCATACCTCAACATCTATATCATTCATCCTCTTACTCTTTCCATCATAAATACTTTCATTAGTCATCTCTTTCACACAAACCACGTTCCATATCAGTCATTCGTCTAACGTTTCATTCTACTCATCTTTCTTCTTAACATTCAAATCCTACATTTATGTAAATCACATTACGCTATTTACACTTCCATAAATGATACAGACGAAAGGAAAGTATTATAATCATCTATCACATTAAATAAATCATATTGTCGTAACGATCCGTATTGAATAACCGTCCAACACCCCATGTTTTATATCCGTTCGCCCGCGAGGCGATGGAGCGAACTCCAGTGATTAAATGCCGCTACTTGAATTCTGTTATACGGCACTGAGCACTGACGGCAAAGCGGTTAACCGCCTCTGACGTTTAAGCCAATACATCGATCCTACCCGTGATGGCAAGCAGAATGTGAGCTGTAGAGTGGGGCAATCATGCCTTGTGCCCGATTAGCCATGATTTAAACGGGTATTAGGTTTACCATGCACCAAAGAATGCACACACCACAGAATACTAAACTAACAGAAGTCAAGCTCCATACAAAGCGCGCTAAATCAACGCACACGTAGACAGCGTTCACCGACACGATATTTCAAACCAGTCGAGACCACTGCGAGCGCGAGTGTCACCCGCTTTGGGAACGTAAATAGTGAGATGTTTTGTGCAAAGATGGAGCAAATGAATAAAAGTTATTACACTTGTATTTAAAAACATCAGATTATAATAATGGAATATAAATTTCATTTAAAAAAAACATATATTATAAAAAACAATAAAAAAAAATCTTAGAATAATGACATACACATTCTCAGGGAGTTCATAAATAAAATTAAAATTTATTTATTGTATTATTGTGTTTTATATATTTAATTTAAAAATTCAATCAAGCGATACGAGTGCT
Organism: Hyles euphorbiae; assembly: GCA_023078785.2. Lineage (NCBI taxonomy): Eukaryota > Metazoa > Arthropoda > Insecta > Lepidoptera > Sphingidae > Hyles > Hyles euphorbiae. Next base: position 17,764,801 of record CM041050.1, read on the forward strand.
ATTAACACTTTACGTGTTTTCGCATGGGCCAGATTAAACAACCCTTGCGCGAACGCCGAGCGTAGTGTGAGTGTGGCAATAAAAGTGAAGTACATACACAAGCTTGACTTCTGTTAGTATTCTGTGGCACACACTTTTAAGACAGACACACTTAGGAGAGACCAGTGATGAAAGTTATACGGGACGAAGTTAACAAATGAATTTGTGAGACGAATATATTTGATTGCATAGGTCCGGCAAACGAGCAAACAGGCCCCCTGATGGTAACTGATTAACACATCCAATAAATAAATAAATTAAACAAAAAATTATCTTCGATTATTTGGGATTCTTCAAATCGGGAGGGGAACGGGAACGAAAAATGATGGAAAGAGAGCAGGAATAACCCGGCAATCCTACTTACCCAACGAAATGAAAGCTGTCGCAACACGTTGATGCGACAGATTCGCGCTGATTCATTACTGACAACACCGTGGCCCTACCACAAAGAGATTTTTATCTACACAACTGTGTACACCAATAAGCTTTATGACACACATAATTAGTCGCTGATTATTATACTTATTAGCCTGCTTCGGTGGTGTAATTGTACTGGGGTATAATTATAAAGCTGTTACCTCTGCCTACCCCTCCTGGGGAGAAGGCGTGAGTTAATATACCGGGTATCTCAAGACTGCTACCGAAAACGAAGCCGGGTGGTAGTTTTAGTGACTGCAAACACAATGCAACAAAAAATTTCGAAAAGAAACGCGACAATTATTTTTTATAATTTTTTAAATATCGTCATTTTTGGGTGGTAAATCCATAGTTTTTGCTAAAATAATAATTTAAACACTTTTATATCTTAGATTTATAAATAAAAGGGTATACACTATTATTTTAGGAAAAAATGTATTTACCACCCAAATATGGTCATAGGAAAAAATTAACAAAAAAAAATTTGTCGCTTTTTTTTGCAACTTTTTCTGTTGCATTGTGTCTGAAGTCGCATAAACTACCATCCGGCTTCATTTTCGGTAGCAGTCTTGATATACCCTGTATGTATTTAATTAGTCATTTCAAAGAGTGCTCTTGACCTAAGTCGTAATAGAAATTTAAAACCGTGAAGTTCGTCCCTGTTCTGCTTCATTCAGTTTCGGAAACAAGATATGACAAGAAAAACTTTAACCAAGTTTATATTGAACATAAAACAGCACTCAATATGAGTGAAAATACGTCGTGATTAAACCACAACATGTAATGGATGTGTCAACAACATTTAAAAAACGCAATTTATCACACAAAGTAAATGAAATACGAGTATCCAGAAAATGCAGTAAAAAATCCAGTATGAAATATATAGTCGCAATACCGTTGAATATAATTTTACATTCTTTTGGCAAACGAACTGCTGACTGGACACGTGTATGCGGTTACAATTAAAGTTGTCATTTTCCACTCTGCATACCCGCTTGGGCAGTGCTTCGCAAAATGTAATTGACATTGCAATTTCATTAGTACGCAGCTGCACCATTCCGTATACAACACGTTACGGGAACAATCTTATAATCACGATTCACAAAGTTGAAAAAGCTAAATGTGGAAAAATCTGCGTTATAAACAGGCGAGAGCGTGAAGCAAATGAGATTACAAAATGGAGAACTGACCCCGAGAATTCTTCAGTCCGCCTTCCGGTACAATTATGAGTCGCGGGTGTTTGTACATTTTTTCTTACTGCTTTGTTGTATTTTATACATTGTGCTTTATTTTTAATGCGTTTCACTTCATCGCTCCTTAGTGAATTGTATTTTAATGCAAATTAATGGAAGTTAACTCTGAGTGCTTTCTGTAAGTCTAGAGTATAACTTCAATACTAATCTGATCAGGTATTATTACTGTCTTATAAAATCAGACGTGATAGTATTATTACATTTGGTCTTCTTTTATTTTGCAGTTTTACACATATTACGGTATATGTATGTATAAGTCACTGTTGACAGTGGCACGCACTGAATTACATTTTTGCATCATTTGGCGAGTTTATGAGTACATAAACTCTAACCGAAAAGCAAATCTGAAATGAAATGAATGAGGAAAACGGAAAACAAACAATAATAATTGCCTTTCTTACTTAAGTGGGAGAACAATGATAGGGAAAGATACGCGAGAAAATACTGAAATTGTCATCATCACATCACATCAAAGTCAATATAGTTATATTTCACTTGTATATTGTTCAATAAAATACTTTTAGTGTTAGTTAGTTCATTCAAAATTAGTTTTTATTATTAAATAAAAAGTTTAATTGACCCGTCAGAGGTTATGACACGTAGTTACTAAGTTTTAAGACAAGTTATTGTAAAGCAACCGCAAGGCGACCGCCCACTAAAGGAAAATACGGACTGCTAAAGTTAGATGACCCTTCGGAGACATTTCATGTGCTTTGCTATTCCGTCTTTTACTTTGTTTATACATAAAAGCACAGTTTAAATAATACAGTATTTTCTTAAAGATGCTAGCGGAGAGGAAATTTCTTATCCATTTCAGTTTGGACTGCGATAAGTAATAATTTATCTTCAAAGGGCGACGATAACTCACCTATGGTCGGGCATATCTATATTACTAGTGTTCACGTACCGCCGCAATTTACATTTCAAAATGAAAAAAAAAATACACAGAAAAGACAACAAATTATGGAAGAACGAAGCTTTTGTTATGAACAGAATTGATTGTTTATATACAAAAAAAGAATTTGTATTGACGCAATAACGTACACAGTTACCCATAACTTCTCCCTAACGTCAACATTACCATTAAAACCTATACACATAAAACAGCGAGTAATTTTATAACACTCTGCTTCACTTTACGTAACTTATTACCATAATTGAAGTTAAAATGGCGCCTATAAATACACAACGGCGATAAAATCTGCGTCCAAAATATGACGTTAAAGTTTATTCGAGCGGTATAATGCTAGCATACACCTGTCACGATAAAATCTGGCAGCAGGACATATTTCAACGTATGTTTTATTACCCAATGCTATCCTATTTCAGGAAACCGACTGAAACGCCCGTCCCGGCTTTATAGATTAGAGTGCTAATTACCAGCGGAATATTCCTTACATTATAATATGATACCTCAAAGCTTTGCAGCTTCGATTTACAGGTAGCGTCTTTGATCAAATATACTTTGAAAAAGCAAGACTGTTACTTTATAAAGCTGTATTTTTATAATTGGCTCGGCAAAATAACTGCTACGTGCTTGAAAAATTGCAGAAGATTACCACTTATCGGTCGACCTATTTTGGTAGGGTTGATTGAAGTTGGATGGAAATTGGCTGATGCCAGAACGCAACACACTTTTGTAAATAATTATTGCGAGTTTGTTTTATTTACTTGGTCTCTATTTGGGAGGATACTAATATATTATGTAGTATAAATTAATAAATTCGTAGACTATCGCTACACGAACATGATAAAAAGAGATATAACTTTCCTATTATACTATGATTATCATTATAAAATTGAATGGAAAATTACCTCTTTATCTTTTAATTAAGTATTCCTACACCTACTTCAGGTCATCTCTGCATCACCTAAAGGTCGACTGGGAGAAAATGGCACAGGCATTAAGTCTGCCTTGTATACATTTGTATATGAAGTTTAATAAATAAATAAAATAGGAGTACTCCTCACCTTAATGCTGAGTAATTACTGGATCCTTTTTGGCCCTTACAGTCATGTTCTGAAAGTTTAACCTTTTTCTTTCATAGACAAACTTGTCGAAGTTCGTGAATTCTGAATATTTATTGAAATTCAATATCGCCAGTTTAGTTTATAGCTGAGTATTTTAAGACCGGCACTAAGTTTTAGGTCAATATTCATTGTAAATAATTTTATCCAATATAATTGTAACTACTATTTATATCAATGCGTACAGTATTAGAAATTATAATACTTTAGAATGGATTTAAAATGTAAGAAAAATAAACTTATGCGACGCCTGCAAAGGAGGGAATGTAAATCGTTCTCGTTGCTTCAAATGGACGTGAAATATTCAACTTATTCTTAGAACGGCAGTGCTAACGTGCTTAACCTTTTGTGAACAGTGATTGAAAACTATCCGTGCACCAAAAATCTCAATTTTAAGCATGGGAGACTTTTACTTCCATCTCAGCGCCGCGCCGCAAGCTTTCATTGAGGCAAAGTCCGTTGACGTTTATTTTTCATCCGACTATAAAAGCATTGTAGTTTTGTAGTTGTATATTTGTTTGTATAAATCACAGAATACTAACAGAAGTCAAGCTTGTGTATGTACTTCACTTTTATTGCCACACTCACACTACGCTCGGCGTTCGCGCAAGGGTTGTTAACTCTGTCTTATGTGAAAACACGTATTGTGTTAATAGCACTCATATCGTTTGATTGAATTTTTAAATTAAATATATAAAACACAATAATACAATAAATAAATTTTAATTTTATTTATGTACTCGCTGAGAATGTGTATGTCATTATTCTAAGATTTATTTATTGTTTTTTATAATATATGTTTTTTTAATGAAATTTATACTCCATTATTATAATCTGGTGTTTTTAAATACAAGTGTAATAACTTTTATTCATTTTCTCCATCTTTGCACAAAACATCTCACTATTTGCGTTCTCGAAGCGGGTTACACTCGCGTGCTCAGTGGTCTCGACTGGTTTGAAATATCGATTTAGCGCGCTTTGTATGGAGCTTGACTTCTGTTAGTTTAGTATTCTGTGGTATAAATATCTATGGTCATATTGATTTATCACATTTCATTACTTTGATACATACATATGTTTGTGCCACAAAGAACATTTTCAGTCCTCGATCTTGTTTGTCGTTATCTTCCATTAATTACATTCATTAAGTTAACTTGGAAACCTTGTAGATGTCTTGAAACTCTTAGTTATTGTTTCAGTGTAATTATTCGTTCACTAACCTGTATTGTGTCGTCGTGTGGCCCAAGCCCCACAAAATGTGAATGGAGTTTCGTACCAAGTAATGGAGACGCGACGAAATTAAGTGAAACCACAGCATGTTGCAGCGTAAGTCGGTCGTTTGCCAAAGAATATATATATATTCATAAACATACATAAAGTCATGCCTTTTTCTCAGAAGGGGTTTGCAGAGTTGCCAGGACATCCACATTTTGTCTTGTATTTTCCGTCCCACGATGAGATAGGGAGCGAGGCTGTCGCTATAATTATCGGGCACAAATTTTTGACTCCCGGCTGCTAATGAATAGAAAAATTCAGTATCATATTCCCGACTCAGTTTTGAAACCAAACCGTAGATAACAACGCTTCCGAGGCAGTAAAAAAAATTAAATTAACGATGTAGCCGTTGTTTTTTTTTACGTTATGGGGCGAAATCGAATGAACGAACGAAGATTATTACATTATTCGTACATCTGAAGCTGCCCCAACTTTTGTTCTTTCTCGTATATCCATCCCATGTTTATTTGGCGGAATTTGCTTTGTGCAATAAGAAGGTCACTTGTACATTCTTTTTTATATATATTGTCTATTAATAATTTAATTGGTGTACAATAAAGTGTAAAAAATAATTATTATAATTAATTACTCATTTAGTTCAACAAGCAAAATACACACAATACAACCGGCTTAAACCAACTTGTGTAATGGTACAGGTTCCCTAGAACAAGTTTCATAATTGATTACTAACAAGTTGATTTTTCGTGAGTAGCTTCCTTTCGACTAGACGCCCAACTTTTTCCTTACAGTAATGTTGGTAAATGGTAGCTTAGTAGGGTAGCAAGGATAAAACATGTCGATTTGACGAATTTTTAAAATTTATTAGTAACCGAATTTTTCTTTGTTAATTATCACTTATAATACCACAAGAGCTTCAAAATTATCGGGTATTTCCCGATAGGTTCGTTGCAAACAAATGAAGGAGTCAAAACTTGACGACTTTATTTGTTTGCAGGGAACCTTGAGGGAAATGCCAGATAATTTTGAAGCTCGTGTGGTATTCGGGGGATTATTTTTCCGTCCCAAATTTTAATTTCAAACTCATTTTCATGCAAAATCTCCAATTTTCACAATTGAATTCAACCTGTCAGTTTGACGTGTGGTTAATTTGACTGGATCATGTTTTGTTTTTTATATATAGCAACTACCAGAGAAAATTTTCAAAAAATTATCCGTATAATACCATGTAGGTTGTACCACGTGACGTCGAATGGTGCAATTCTATTGGTCGATATTTGGGTCGGAAAAATAATCGAGATAATTATCTAAATAACGTGAAAAAATATTTGTCCTACAAAATATAAGGTTTTATCACAACAGTCTCCCCTCTCCAACATGTATCATAAACAAGGTCATGGAAAATAATTACTAACCAGCTGATATTTTTTTTTGTTAACTAACATTTGTATAGTTTACTACCCACAACGTCCTACAAATTGTGTGGTATGTCATCTTGGTCCTACGCTCAAAAGTTGTCAATACCGCAAGACTTTTTTTTTTATTAGTAACTATAGTATTTTATCAAACTAAAATACCATCGTTGTGAGTTATTGAATTTGGTTATTTTCTTTTTGTATATAATTAGATATCATATCAAAACACATTATTCAATTTTAATTGAATGATATAGTGAATACTCAATATATTTTTTCAGATTGTAAAACATAATCTATGTTTAGTGTATTACACAAGTTGGTCTAAGTCTGTTGTATTTTTGTTGCATTATCAGTTTAATAAGTTCTTTAGTGGATCTTTGCAATCTGCTGCGGAGGCCATTTGTCATGGGCGTGTAAAGTTGGCGAGCATTAGCCCTGAATAAATAGTTTCTGGTCGGTTGCGTAAGGCACATAAACGCTGATTTACGATCACTGAATCTGTGGCTCTTTTTCATTGCGATAAAAGGCTTATAAAATTAATTATAAACTTTCATCAAAGCAACTTTATCCTAATAATGGTTTTTATTAAACTTCGATCACAGTCAGTTTAGATATTGTGTGGCAGAAAAACTATATAGAGGAAAATATTGCATGCTATGCATTGAGCATTGCTTGATTCATCTGCAAATAGATACATTTAAAATAAACATCCCAAACAAACAAATATACAAACCTTTTTCAATTTTGCTAACGAGTCTGCGTAATATATCAGCTTTATGGTATCATAAAATAGCACGTGCATTTTTTAAATATATTTCATTCATTTTAATAAAAACTTTATCACACATGTTTTTATTTACCGTATTTAGTTCGTTTTAACTGAAAACTTTTATCATTAATATTTTGACACAACTCATTTAATACTGAGAAGCACTTCATTGAGCCGTAGTAGTGAAATTCTGAGAATATTAATAAAAGTTAATTCAAAGCGATTGGGTTTGTTGGAAACGTTTCAGCGCCGCGAAGTATTCTTATATGGGAAATCTTACGACAACGAGAATGTTGTAATTAACTTTGTTTTTCCGCTGTTGCTAAACACATTGAGAAATTTAGAACACACACATACCGTGAGGCGCTACGCACACAGAGCAACATTGATTTCCGAATTGCGACAACAGGCAACTGGCAACGCGATGTTTACATATGTATAACCTAAAGGAACTATGCATACGTGGCAACTATAGTTGCGAGTTTCGATGCTCCAAGTCAGATTTCAGTTGCTGAATTCGAAGACGGAATCAGTTTCCTTACGAAACTAGCAATTTAATAATTTGTACTAGCTGTGTTGATTTGTTAGTTTCCCCAATAGGCAAAGCAATTTTAGCCCCTGCCCCATTCTCGGACCACAACGTAATAAAAATCATACTGACTGTTGACCATGGATTTTAAGAGTTTATTTACAATAATTACTACAAAAACTAGGGCCCTTTGTTGCTGCAACGTGCAACTTTTATGGAAAACTAGTAACATTTTGACAATTTCTTCAACCAAAGTTACTCTGCATGCGTGTAATCTGTCATCCAATTGCGGCAAAGTTAAAACTTGTTTGTTTCAGTGATTTCGAGTTCAAGAACATATGAGGCTATTTAATAAAGAAATGTTGACTATACCTTCAAATTTTTTATCATATTATAAATCTAGTTGTGTAGATACAGAGTTCTTTTTTATCCCTTTCTGTATTTGAGGCGCCCAACAGTGGTATGTGGCGGATATTACAACAAACCTACGCCGAAATTTCGCCTTGAGTGGCGTTCCGTGATTTTTCTTTGTATTTTCTTTTATTCCGCTGATTTATTATTACACTGATTTTTTTCGGCTGGTGTCAGACCTTGTCATCCATTTTCTAATGATATCAAATAAAGATACGTTTTAAATTCTAAATGAGAAAAATATTCTAACAAAAATGAGGTCGAATGGACCATTAAATTAGAGAGCTGCTTTTATACACTCCAGAAAATATTTTCATTCTAATTTGACCATTAAGTTTTTTAAGCTGCTGCTTTATTATACGAAATAAATGTCGTGGTACTACATCTTATAAAGAAAACACATTCACTTTTAAATTACATGAGAGAAAATTAAAATATATTTTAATCCTACATTTTACGGTATAATACCTGCCCGAGGATGTCAGTAGGTAGGTGTTATATTTTATTAATGTGTGATTGTTTTGAATATTCTATATATTATAATTATGTGATCAATAGTGTTATGATCTGATGTGAACTTTTAAGACCTTTTCATAGACAGATTTAAAACCCATTTTAGATATCAATTGTTTTGTAACCTTCGCTCAAAGAGAACACAAAAGACACAAAACATTTGATAACTAAAATTGGTTTTGAAATTGTCTACAAATTAGGGCTTTAAGAGTTAACAGCTAGTGCGGTTTTAATCATGAGATTCAGTTGGTATTTGTCTATACATATGAATCAAATAATGCCATATCGAAGTAAATTGGATGCAACACTGATAGTTTCTAGCCGAGTTAGTTCATAACAACTTCCAGATAGTCATTAAATTTTGATATTTGAGTTTCGATGTTTGCAGGGAATCACGAGCTTCGGCGACGGGTGCGGCAAGCGCGGCAAGTACGGTATCTACACTCGCACCGCCGGCTACGTGATGTGGATCAGAGACATCATGAATGGTAAGTATTTCGACTGAACTGAAATAAGTATGGATGACATTCAACATGTGTCAGTCTACCGGCTCGTCACGACGGGCTTGATCACGTATGCTGTATCAGCTCATATCCGGGTAGCATAACATTCCCGATATAAAACGATCATTGACTTTCATAAGAGATGCGATTTGTGATCAAAGACTTTCTTTGTGATTCTCTCCACGAGGGTCCCTTTGATATGAATGTAAGAGGAGCACTTTAACCCTTTGCTCCTAGTTTTCTCAACTTCAATCGTTAAGGTCGCAGTTAAATATAATATGTAAAATGAGACTTTGCGGGAAAATATCGAGGATACTTGATAAATTGATTTTTGGTTGCGAGTCGGTGAAGTGCTTGCGGCACAATCAATTAAAATTATACTGTACTTAATTTAAATTATTTTGCACTGGAAATATAATATTTATAGTTAATTGCACTAATGTTTTGTGAATTGAATCATGAATATTTCACCGGTTAATTTGTAATTGCAATATTGCTTAACCGTCTATAAATTGTAATTGTTTAATTTTGTGAATGTAGTAATAAGTTTGTGATTGGAGATGAATTAAGTATTATTGAAAATTGCAATTGTTCGCACCAAAATACATCATTTTAATTGACACTCTTTCTACGAATTCGACCTATTGTAAATACATGTTATTTTCGATCTTAATCGAATTTATATCCGAATACAATTGTGTTTAATATAACAATAAAGTCTCTCTACGTTTTGTATTCTGTGTTTTATTTAATTCCATAATACTATGTAGTAGTATAAAGCGCACTACACAGCAAAGCCGTGACCACAGAATACTAACCGCGACCTACAGAAACTAGGACGTCAACTTTAGGTTAGTTAGCGACTTTACTCATTGCAAATGATGAAGAATATTTCTTGTGGCGTTGTTAAGTGTCGCGGGCAATTTAGCGATTGCGTCGTCGAGATGCCGCCAAAATGTCGGCGGGCAACAAGATCCCGTATGTGTGACATAATTATTTTCTTATACGCCTACCGGCCTGGTAGTGGGCTGTGTCCATGTGGGCACTGGGCGAGCGGCTTTGGTGTGTAGCCTGCACCTAAGAAACACATATCTGCTAAATAAAAGGTTTGTAAATATAGACGGACGACCTGGCTAAAGTTGCAAGAATCCGCTTGGATGCAGGCCGCTTCCAACAGGTCGATGTGGAGATCCTTGGGGAGGCCTATGTTCAGCAGTGGACTTCCTGTGGCTGAGATGATGACGATGATGATGAAATATAGAAGTTAAAAAACATACATTTCTTTTAATATAGGTGTGGTCTAAACCTTTAAGTTTAATTAGCTTAACCAATAATTATCAGAAATAGAAAACAAAACTAATTTTAATTTTTGTTTATATGCGGAAAGAGTTACAGATGTTTTTCTCTGAAAAATGTGCTTTATTTTGAAAAAGTCGCAAATATAATTTCCCTCGAGTAAAACCGCGACGCACACCAGTTGTCTATCGTTATAATGAGTTCCAACCTGAACTAAATTGACAAGTTAATAATTAGGACTAAACGAAAAATAATATAATTCCTAACTAGCAAGGACATTGGTTCAGTAACACCTATTATATATTTAATGACTTCACATACATTAGACGTTGACTTAGGAACAGCAGTTAACCAACAGCCAATAAGAATCTGCATTATCTGAATCTGATCTGAAATCTGCCTCCCATCAAAAACATCCTGTAAAAAAATTCCAAGTCTCGCTGCTCAGTTTTTCTACCGCAAAGTTGTGAGATCCAAGTAATACCAAGTCGATTAATTTATTTAGTCCTTGCTTAAGGGACCTTCTGTATAAAGTTATTACGTAAGTTATTATCATATCGATATTTAAAAAAATTACGTTTTAAATAAATAGATCGACTTGGCCATCGCATGAAAACATAATGTATCGTACAATTTATACATAATGCTGCTGGCCAAGTCGATAGTACAAGTAAGTTTTACAGGATGTTTTTGATGGGATCTCACTTCTTTTTGTAGAGTCCTTTTTTACTTTTTTCCTTTTCGGTACTTTTCACTTCTAGAATATCAATAACGATTTTTCTTAAAGCTTATGGTTTTCTTTTCTCTGTCTTATGGTTTTTTTTTATTTTTGTAGGTATTAATTGATCACAAATATAGCGGATTTGATTATTAGTGTACTTTCTTTCATGGTAATTGATATTTTCGAGCTATTTAATCTATTTATTTGCAAGTTTTTCTTCGTCATGTTTTTCGAGAGGAATGTTGTACAGTTTCCTGGGCTGAATACACCCTTTCCCTCTCTACCACTTCTGTTATGTCTCATATATATAGATACCTATCTACAGCTATTATTCCATTATATACGGGTACAATGATTCATTAACTGCAAATGTAACTTTGTAATCCTATACATTTATATGGGATTACAAAGTTATTCACGCAGTTGGTGTATCTAGTAAACTAGACACAAATTATGAAATGTTTGAATTTTTCCTTACTTTAGACACTAAACACTAATTATATTCTAAATTTGAAGGTTCTATGTCCGCTAGAAGTGCCTTAGACTTTTGATGATCGGTCAGTCAGTCAGTGAGTGACAAAATTAAGAAAGACAAGTTACAATTCTTAAAGTACTGGTTCAAATTGGATGAAATTTTAAATATACCATGTTTACACAGTGCCTGCTTAGTAACTGAAAATTCAGGCTTCTTGCTTTAACCACAACGAAGTTATGGGGGGTTGAAAATCATCTGAATTGCTTCGAGAAAAGGATGGTACGTCTGTGCCGCTTTTAGCTCGACTTGGAGGGGGCACTGCCGTGCCCCCAGATTATAGGATTGGGAACTCATGTATTGATGAATTAAATGTGTCCTCTTTGCTCGCACGTCGACGTGAGAGAGATCAGATGTTTCTTTTTAAAATTTTTAATGGCTATGTAGACAGTAAGTTTCTGTTAAGTAATATACATCTAAAATGTCCTCGGTTAAGTTCGCGCAAACAAGCACTATTTCATGTACCTATTTGGAAGACGAATTATTGCGGCAACACATTTTTGTATCGCGCATGTCGTGAATATAATGAAAACTATTGTAATTGTAATTTAGATATTTTTAATGATAAATATAATTCATTTAAGAATAAAAATAAAACGCTATAAGCACATCATTAAATTGATGCATTAATTATTCTTTTTGCAACTGAAATAATTTATCTCTTTGTTATTATGAGTACTTTTTTTTTGTTTTTTTTTTATAACAAATTATATGAAATTTTATATGTTTTAATAATTTAATTTTTCCTTTTATATTTTTATCTAATACATTTTGTTTTAAATTTAAATCTAATAATATAATTTGTCAATTTTACTATTTTCGCAGCTATTGTATAGAATAATTATTCAATTTTTAGTAGAAACTTTGCTAATTGTATGTTTTTGTAAAAACTATAATAATAATAATAATAACACCCAACAGTCACATACATAGTCCTGACCCCACACTAAGATCGAGTCTTGTGTCGTGGGTATCAGGAACTACGAGAGACTTTTCGGTCTCACAAACACCCAGACCCGGAAGAAATATTTGTGGGCCGCACAAACATTTCTCTCGGTGCGGGGATCGAACCCGCGGCCTCTCGTTTCACAGGCGGCGTCTAACCAACTGCGCCACGGAGGCTGTCGAAACTTAGTCCCAGTTTCCCAAATAAACAGTAAATAAATAAAAAAAAGAAACAGCAGTCCGGCAAAAATGTGTAAACTTGAAAAATATTATTTGCGTAATAACTTCTGGGATTATTAAGTTGCTCGAAAAAGTTGTCATATTTACGCCTAATAGATATATACCAAGTGATTGACAAATTATACCTATTTAATTTAAATCCTCAAATTTCTTACCATCCCAGGTTTTTGTCAAAAATTGGAATAGTTGTAAAGTTTGTTGATCAACCCGTATGGGTACGAGTTTTTTATACTTCTCAAGTAAGTTTCCGAATCCAACCGAAGTTTAGCTAAGCAGTAAATATAATCGTATCTATATAGGGTGGCCAAATATTGTAATTGTAACTAAATTCACGAATTTTGTAAATAAATTATCTCTGAGTGAAATAAAAGTAGGGATTTTATCGCCGATTTGGTTTCATTTTTACATTTTTAACTCAAATCCGCGATAAAATCCATAATTAGTTTTATTTGTTTTATTTATTGTTTTATTGACAGCCTCCGTGGCGCAGTTGGTTAGACGCCGCCTGTGAAACGAGAGGCCGAGGGTTCGATCCCCGCACTGAGAGAAATGTTTGTGCAGCCCACAAATATTTCTTCCGGATCTGGGTGTTTGTGAGACCGAAAAGTCTCTCGTAGTTCCTGATACCCACGACACAAGATTCGATCTTAGTGTGGGGTCAGAACTATGTATGTGACTGTTGGGTGTTATTTATTTATTATTATTTATTTATTTCCATGTGTAGTATAAGTTGTAAATCTAAGAAATCATTTTTGATTATTTTCAAATTTTGTTCAATGTTTCCTGGGGTGATAATAAACACCTGGGTTAAATTAAATACCATATAGAAATATCACCCTGTATATTTATATTTGAATTAAATTTAAAAGCGATAACAAGTCTCTAAAACCATAATTCAATCGCCTAAACAGGCGTCAATTGATAGCGCAACTTCGTGTAAAACATTATCCATCATAATCGCGAAACCTTGACTCCTAGTGCCCAGACATATCCTGCGGGACTAACCGAGCTAATCACGATCGTTATCGCTGACCCCAGATGTATTTCTTGCTTAGTTTCTCATACCTAACGACCTCGAGTCCTTGTTGTGTATACTCGTATGAAGCTAAGATGTAATGAGTTCTCGATTTTATAAGACTTTAGGTATACAGTCTATTATGTCTTTAAAGTTAGAGTGAGAGATAGCCAGTGGCGTAACTACCCCATCGGGGGCCCGTGGCAAAGTTCATCAAATGGGGCCCTTCTTATATGTAAAAAAAAACTTAACATTGTAATTTCGTTTAATATTTTTTTTAAAAGGTGGCCTATTAGTAAACGGACTAGACGCGGCTGCCAACATGTTCATGGTTGTCTCGGGATCGAATGCCAGGACACCACTGATTTTTTGGAATCTTGTTTGTATTTTTTTTTTTCAGCCTTTGTTCTGGTTGTAGGGGAGTGAATTCGAGTCGCTGTGGAGTGTGGTGATTGATAGTGTGGGGTGAAGGGACCGGCAGAGGGGTAAGGTCTCGCTATTTGATACGATGACCCGCCCTCTGCCGGGGTAGTGTAGGTGTAGGGGAATCTTCCGGAGGGGCAGGACTTCCACGTAGCAACCCTTCCGTTCGCCCCTCGTCGGCCCCCCTGGTTAGGTGAGGGAGTGTGGGGTGTGAGTACATGTGGTGAGTTGTATGTGTGGTCGCAAAGTTAATTTTGTTTCCATTTATTAAACTTAAAGCTAAAGTACAAGATTGATTTTTATGTTTGATTAACAAAAGAGAGAAACATGATTGAATAGAAGATGAAGTTATTTACAGTTAACAAATATGATTTATGCAATGATTCGATAGTGATAGTGATTAAGGATATTTACAATTTATAGAACGGATCTTGTTGAATTTAACAATTCTAAGGTAAGCATCTTATAACTAGGAAGTCGACGGTGTAGCAAGATGGATCTTCGCGTGCGGCGGAAGTGGTGTTGACGCAGGTGCAGTGATGCTCGTAGCTGAGGGGAGAGGGCAAGGCTAAGAGCCGTAATTGACTCTCTGCCCTATCCTGTCCCTCATGGATTTTAGTCGTGAACATGTGGGAGAGGTTGCTCGATGGGCCGTGTCTAGACTGGAGCCAAATCGGGTGTTATGGTTCCCGCAATTGGTGCACTGGGACTTGGAAGCATCTTCTTTCACGGGGCAGTCATCCAAGATGTGTTGCGAGGAGGCGCAGTGGGCGCAGGCGATGTTGGTGGCAGAGCATTTCGCTTTGGTGTGCCCGAACTGTAGGCACCGGAAACACTGAAGGAACGGGGAGAAGTCCTCGGAGTGGACCCGCATGAAGTCCACGCAGACTCGCCCCATTTCCGTGATCCGGCGCCATACGCTTGGGCACGCTTGTAGTATTGCGTTATACAATGCGGGGTTGCGGTTGTTTCTCTTGAAACGGAATAGGAGGTCAGAGTCATTTGTGATGAGTGCGTCGATGTCGGGGTTTTGTGTTCGAATGATGGAGGGGAGTTCTTCCGCCGGAACGTCACAGGTGACGCCCTTCAATATTATCAAGGGACTGAGCCGGCGGGCGGGTTCGGCGGTGACGCTTTTCGCCGTCCGCAAGCGATTGAGGGCGTCGTCCCGCTGCTCGACGGTGTCGAACTCAACCCTCAGTTTTCCTTTGGATACGGTCTGTACCTTCACAGGTGCATACTTCGCTTCTCGGAACGATATGGATTTCCTAAACGCGGTGACAACCTCCTCCTTGGTCTTGGTTGCAGTGGTGGGAGTCACAATGATGGCAGGTAGGGATTTCGGTGGAGTGGGTTGGGGCGTGTTCTTGTTAGGGGTAGTGCTCTGAGGGGTCAGGTTGCGAACGGTGGGAGAAGCCAGAGCGGATGCAGTGGCCGATGTGACTGCAGCGTACGTTGATTTGACCTGCTGTTTCTGGATGGCTATGAGTTCATCTTTAATGGTGTTGACTGCAGAGAGGTGATTAGCGAGTTCTTCCTTGACGCACTGTAAGATGTCTGCCTTAAGGTTGTGGCTGTCGATGTTGTCGGATTTGGTTGGTTCGGTAGATGATATTGGTTCGGTAGGTGATTCTGGTTGGTCCTGGGTGAATATACGAGGATAGTCTTCGTCATTGCACAAGATTCCAAAGAGCCCCTCCAACTCTCTGGCGACACATCTCACCAGGTTTTTGCTCTTGTTTGTCACGGTTTTTTCGCTCATGGCTACGTATAGTATGTCGGTGAAGTGGTTTAATATTTCGGCAATTTTATATCGATCGTGTGGGAAGTCTTCGTATTCCTCGGATATCCGGGGGAAGCCCACAGGGTAGTCGCATCGTAAATACTTAGGATCTAAGCCTTCAGCCGATGGAACCTTGAATTCTTCCATGTTGCGAGTGGTAGCGAATTCTTGGTATGGGGGTGTTTTAGGAGGGGAGTTAAGGGATTCCAACGGAGCCGATCGCTAGGCCTTCCCGAGCCGGTTCTAATGAACCCAAACTCGGGGGGTCTAGGACCGGTAACGACGGAGATAGGATTAGGGGGGGTGAGGAAAGGAATGAGGGAGGGGGGAGGGGGAAGGTCTCGTGGGGTGACGATTGGGCTATTGAAAATTTAAAGAGGGTGTGGGGTTGGGGGTGGGGGGGATTTAAGGATTCCGCCGGAGCCAATCGTTAGGCCTTTCCGAGCCGGTTCCAACGAACCCAAACTCGGGGGGTCTAGGACCGGTAACGACGGAGATAGGATTAGGGGGGGCGAGGAAAGGAATGTGGGGGGGAGAGAGGTTTCGCGGGGTGACGATTGGGAGGGGTTTCGTGAAGAGGTCAGCGGGGGGTGGAGGAATAGGTGGAAGTATTAGAACACTGGGTGATGCAATAGGCACTGGCCGGATGTCCGGCCAAGGAAAAAGTCAAACTTGTGAATATTGTAAATGATTATAAATGCTGTGAATGAAATGAAAATGAATTTATGAATATGATGAATAGGGATATGGAATAGGAAAACCTCGCTCATTCAGCCGCTATTGCTCCGATCAGGTCGTGAGTAGTGTCGTTGGAATCAGGAGGTTACCCTCTACCAGATTATTCTGTCAGACGGACTTCGTACCTGAACGCTGATCAGATATGACCTTCCTCCAGCGATTCTGAAATTGACTTTTTGGTCTCTGGATGGATTTGGCTGGTTCTTAGTATATAGGCTACAGATCCTCAAAAAATGGTTTCAGAGCTGGTTCCAGGTTTCTAGGTCCGAAGGTCACTGAGTAATCACTGGTTGAATATACTGCGCAAAACTCACTTTGTATCCTGGTTCATTAAAGGCACTTCCCGTTGTCCGGTGGTGATGATCTTGGTGTCCACGGATTGGTGACGAAGTGGCGCTTCTTCTAGTACAGGAACTGGCTCAAGGTCTCAACTCCTAAGAGCAGGAGAGCCCTCCGAAGTCGAGGTAGGAATTTTGAAGGTGAAAGCACCGCTCAATTGAAGGTTACGTGGTATAGAAAGGTACACTTTGCTTGAGGATGTAGCCCTGACCCAGGGCTATCGATGTGGGGTCCAAGAAGGAATATAGGAGGAAGGTGGAGGAAGATATGGAGGAAAAAACTGTCTTTAACTTTGAAAAACCGGGTATGGCGCACTTCACTGTTCGATATCTTTAAAAGTACTCACGGGAAAATTCTGAAATTTTACACAGGGAAGGTGGACGGTATACGGCGTCGAGCTGCAGTTCAAAAACTATGTGTAAAAGATCGTTCTGCGGAGATATAGTCACTTGAATCACTGAGAAGATTTTTCACAAAAGGTTTTTCTTTAATAACTTTTCCAGTTCTGGTCCAATTTTAAAAATTCTTTTTGTATCACACGCGGCGTCGCAGCGCGCACACTTTGATGTATAACACTTGATTGTTTCACTGATATAACCTATTCTTCGGATTTTTC
Source organism: Hyles euphorbiae (assembly GCA_023078785.2). NCBI lineage: Eukaryota > Metazoa > Arthropoda > Insecta > Lepidoptera > Sphingidae > Hyles > Hyles euphorbiae. The sequence continues at coordinate 17,782,562 of CM041050.1, forward strand.
GAACGCGGAGCGGCTTAAAAGTGATGCCCGCGGTACGGCGTTCAATCTTGTTTGTATTGATATTCAATCACCACATACTATGACGGTGAAGGAAAACATCATGAGAAAACCTACATACCGACTACCGACCGACGTCCGCTCGAAAGAGACGAGTCAGTGCAGAAGACAACTCCGCTGCACAAGGTCTTAAAACCACAATCACATCCGGGCCATTGGCTTTCCGCACATCTAGAGACCGAAATTTATTCATCTTCATCCTTTTTTTGTCCAGTGCTATTTGTATATAGGCTTCCTTCAAATTGCGCCATTTCATCGTGTCGACAGCTTGTCGCTTTCAGCATCAGGCAGCGACCTGGCATTGGCCAAAACGCGGTCTCCTCTCAAAATACGAAAACCCCATAGATTATCGGGTCTTCGATAGATGTGGCCAGCGCACTGCCACTTCAGCTTGCTAATCCTGTTTGCTGTCTATACTTAGGTTCTCAAACGGATATAAGCTAATTACGGATCTCATCCTTCATAGAGACACCGACTTCATAAAGACTTCGGCTGGTGGCTATACAGCGACAGGTTGGATCAAGGTGGTGGTTGATCATTACTTTGGTTTTGTCGAAGTTAATCATCATGATCTACTGTTGAACTGACTGTTGACTTCTACGTTCGTTTATTATTTAATGTCACTGTCTCATAAAAAGGGGCCATTGGGCTTATAGTGACTTTTCTCAATCACAAACAGTTTCACATCGCATTTTTTTTTATTACACCTGTCTATAATATATGAAGATTTAATATTTTCTACTCTTATTAATATGGTTCAATTTAATTTTGGTCGTACTTGGTTGTTATTGTTTTGAGTCTGTATATTGACTATGGCCGAGATTTGCTATTATGGAATTTTTAGTTTCATCTATTCGTTCATTTCTGGGACTCGGGGGAATTTTTCGTCAATAAATTGCTCGTTCCGAAAGTACTGACTATTATGCTTATTTTAGGTAACCTTTTATTTATTGCTTCAGACTTTTTTCTTTTTCGGTCTTTGCTACCACTTAAATAGTTTCTTTTACAAGATATTTGTTTGGAAACTATTACCTTAATATTCGTTAAATTGTAATTTATTGGTCTCTAACTAAGATTATGCTATGCTGAAACAAAAACAAAACATTTAAATCAAATATTATTGTGAAATGTTTGTCATGTTTAAAATTTAGCCAATTATTTATTTGTATTAATTTATTTCGTTATTGATGTTAGATTATTTTCTGGTTACACCCTGTCGGGCTTGGGTCCGAGGCCCTATCGAGCCGGGGCCCTGTCGGGCCTGAGACCCTGTCGGACCAGGGCCCTGCCGGGGGCCCCTAAGGCCGGGGGCCCGTGGCATTTTGCGCACTCTGCCACCCTATTGTTACGCCACTGGAGATAGCACAGTTGTGAAAGTTTAAGAGAAAAGTTAGGGTAGGCTTATTTATTTATTTAAATTTTTGTTTAAAACATAAATAGTTTATAACTTTACGTAATGGAATCATAAACTGAGCGAGTTTTTCCGTGCAAAATAATATATGCAGGGTATTTTTTTCAAGTGGGTTTGGATGGTCTAATGCGAGACTATGAGGAATAGCGGAAAAAGCCAAAAGGACTTGTCCACAAGCCCGATTTTGATGAAAACTAAAATTGCATACTTGGAATTTTAAAAAACCAATACGAGTACATCTAGCAAGGAATCGAACCCAACGATTTTGGAAAATAAAACACAAACTGTGTTATTACACTCATCGATAATGTTAATAATCTAACTTTATTTCCGTTGCATATCACCCTGCCTCAAACCACCTATATGAATGTATACTTAAATATACATCTGTAAGCCATGTTCTTAGACCGAACTAAAATTGGAAATAATTATGACTATAAAATATACTTTTTGAAATTATTTTTTACTAAAGATCAATATTATGCATAATAACAACCTTTACTGCGTATGTTTTACAATTTATTCCACAAACTAAACACAATAAAACTATACAAACAAAAAATAAATACGAAAAACGAAATACAAATAAAAACTTCACAAAATATTTTACAATAAAATAAAATTGTTTGGTATAACAATATTATTTTTATATATCGACAGTAAATATGTCTGACTCTTCGGATTCTCTTGCGTTGTCTAGCACCCAGGGAACCAGGCGCCATGTGCCAGTGTATAGGGCACACTGCTCGCCCCAGGGTCTCCTCTCCTCCTATTAAAAAACAATAAACACAATATTTTTCATTTTATTTCAATGAATGGCGAGACGAGCATGCCGTTCGCCTGATGGTAAGCGTTACGACTGCTCATAATCAGTAGCATTCCACTGCACTCGCCACCATGAGACATAAGATGTTAAGTATCAATATGTCGAGTAGTTACTTTGGTTACAATATCCTTCAAACCGAAACGCAACAGTGCGTTTACACTGCTGTTTTTCGGGAGAAATAGACATTGCGGTGGTACGTACCCAGGCGGCCTCTCACATATGAGAGATCTACCACCAGTTGAAACGATATGGTAAGGGAAGGCAAGATCGAATTGCCGGGCAAGACGGAAACTTTCTGCATTATTTCTGTATTGATTAACGCCCACTCTAAGCACACGGAGACACAAGGCTCTTTTATACGTGATATATCCGGATTGTAAATTTCGTCCTAATCGAATTCGACGTGAATCAAAGTCGGTTGGTAGTTTTAGCGACTACAGACACAATGCAACAAAAAATTCGCATTAAAACTATTTTTTGTGAGGTTTTAAATACCATCGTGTATGCGTGGTAAATCCATAGTTTTTACTAAAATAATAATTGTCACCCTTGCGTATCATAGCGTTTAAAAATGAAAGGGAGTACATAAATATTTTAGTATTTTAGGAATAACTTTGTATTGACCACCTAATTTTGATGATAGCAAAAAACTTAAAAAAAAACGTCGCTTTTTTGCAAAATGTTTAGTTGCATTGTATCTGAAGTCACAAAACTTACCAACTGTCTTTACTTAAAGTTCATTGCCTGCCTTCATTCTTGCATGGTACAGTAACTGCACTGCACCTGATGCTGAGCGCACTGTCGCACAGACGGAGACATATTATATTACTGATTTTTTACTGATCTGATTTTAGGATAAACTAGTTTATATAAAATATCTTTTTTATAAACATTAATTTTAAACAGTATCAAAATCGATCCTAAAATAACTGAAATAAAATAATATTAAAAGAGCAGGGGCCAATTAAAAAAATATATGTTTACTACTTTGTATAATGTTTCAAATAGTAGTAACAATAATTGAGTCGACATGAGCCGGCATGTTCTGCCGTCCTATCAAGATACTTTTTCACGACACAGCGGAAGAAACCAGGATTATAGAAATCAGATAAACGTGTGACGGTAAAGCATTCTACAGTTGATTCTGTCAAGGAAGCTAGAGCTTTTAGTGCCTTTATCGAGATATAAGTAAGAGTTACAACTCACAATTAAACAATGAAACGGCGAAACTCTATATTACCTATGTCATAGATATCTTATTAAATATCACAATTGTATATAAGTATTAATAAAAACATGTGTACATTGGCGTCATAGCTACTAGACGAATATATATTATTAATTAGAAGCAACATCTGAATTTTACAAGACCATAATTCATGCTCTTTTTGACAGAATCTCAGGCGAATAACAATGAAATTAAAAATTGTTGAAGTTCAAGTCGTAACAACAATATCTTGATATCTTTACAATCAGTTAAGTTTTGTTTATTGCGTAGAATAAACTAAACAGCGTAGTATTTTTGTATTGAAAACGAAATTCGCAGTTTAAACACAAAGTATTTTTGTAGTCAAAATTACTACTTCTCACATTCTGAAAATGTGTCAGTATTACGAGTAGGTACAACCTATATATATTAGAACTTGTTTTTACTAATTCAAATTATTTAATTCGCAACTCAGAGGTTCTCCTCCGTGGCGCAGTCGGTTAGACGCCGCCTGTGAAACGAGAGGCCGCGGCTTCGATCCCCGCACCGAGAGAAATATTTGTGTGGCCCACAAATATTTCTTTCGTGTCTGGGCGTTTGTGAGATGGAAAAGTCTCTCGTAGTTCCTGATACCCGCGACACAAGACACGATCTTAATGCTGGACTATGTATGTGACTGTTGGGTGTTATTTATTTATTTAACTAGTGCAAATTCCTAAACATATTTACTTGTCTACTCACTTAAGAAGCTAACATAATTAAAATTTGTACAAAATATCTGTGCCATTCCTCAACAATATTTTCATAATACACGAATGAGAAAGGAAGAAGGAATATATTGGAGGATGCTTGTTATTGCGTTTTGCTTCTTAGATATACGTAAATATTTAATATACATTATTAATTGAAACACGTGAGATCATTCACAAGGATGAATATTATCAAGTGAATTTGCTCGACGCTATGTAGCTATATTTAGGACTTATAATGCATTAGCCACGGTACTAATTCTCGCGTTAACTTTACAGGCTACTGTCCAACTAAACTAATACGTGCTATTTGACGTTTCAAGTCGAAACAACTTATAATAAACATTATTCCATGGTTTTACGGAAAATACGTTAAATTAATTAGTTGGACTGTGGTAAAATAAATTGTTTGATGTAATGTATTGCAAATCATAACTACAATTAACTAATGGACCTAATAATTTTATAATAGCTAATTCAAAAATTTATAAAATTCAGTTTCATATCTCGAAAATACTTTAAGAGCAAAGAAGAAAAAATAGTACCCTTTACCTATTATGCAACTTTCTACGATTCAAACCAAGGTTAATTTTTCAAAAGCATGAATACTAAAAAGCAGACGTGACACTTTAGAAACATTTTCTACAGCACGTACAGAAACGAGGCTACATTTCATTGGTGCGTCTTATCTACGTTGAGAAATTAAAAGGGTTGAGTATAAATCACCTGCAAGTAGAGAGCTATTAGTTTCTCCCCGACCAACAGTAAGGAGCCGTGCACTGGATCATTCTCTTCCCCGTTGTAAGGCGGCAGGGACAAGCAATACACATTTTTCACTCCACCTTCCTCTTCGAGATGCTTAGCTTTACTGCAAAATGTATTTGAATTTTTTTACCCGCTATAATGTAGCATACCATGACTATAACATGAATGTATCAGGTAATGTAAATTTTTGAATCATTGTTTTGTCGTCCATAAACCGTTTAGGCATTCGCCAGCATTGATTTAATAATAATAATAATAATAATCATTTATTTCAGGTAACCAAGGACCCATAGCAAAGACAATACACAAATAATACATACAACCACAAGAACATACATTTTCTTTTTTGCCTCTATCCGGCACTATATGTGATATGTTTGTCACAACAGTGCCGTACATAAAAGCAATCTGGCTTATCAGCTATCATTTTCAGGACAGTGTTGGAACTGAGTCGAATTCTGCGCACCAAGGACGCACATCTTTTTCGAATAATCGAGTAGAAACAATCAGTGCGCGCCGCAGCAAACATACCTGAAGCGCTGCAGTAACGGGGCAGTCCCAACACCGCCCTGAATGCATTATTAAATTGGACACGCAGTGCGCTGTAATTGACACGCGTGTAGCTGGCCCACAAACTGCACGTGTATAGGGAGGTACAATAAGCACGAAACAGCGTAATCTTAACTTCGGTAGAACACCTTGCAAACCTACGAGCCAGCATATTCGCTCTCTTTGACAGCGCTCTACGCTCCCGTTCTATGTCAGCATTGTCGTTAAGACACGCTGTGACTATATGGCCCAAATATTTAAATTTAAACACCCTATCTAATGTTACACTGTTAAGATAAATCGGTGGTATGCTTTTAGGGCATCTAGCACTAGCAGTCTCAAAGACCATGTACTGACTTTTAGTTACATTATATTTTAAACCATGACCGCAGGCGTACTTTTCACAGATATTCAACAGCTTTCTTAAGCCACAAATGGACGCACTCAATAGCACCATATCGTCGGCATAACTTAAGTTATTAACGCAGACATCATCAATGTGACATCCGATGTGCTGGCTGCTGAGAGCAACAATCAAATCATTCACGTAGAGGTTGAACAGTGTAGGCGAGGTCAATCCACCCTGTCTAACACCGCATTCTAACCCATAGGGCTCAGACATCACCCCCGACCATCTTACAAAATTTATTTGATTCGTATACCAGTGCTTTAAGATTTTTATAAGTTCATACGGCAGGTCAATTTCAATTAGTTTTTTCCACAAAATATCATATGAAACTAGATCAAAAGCCTTGGATAAGTCCAGAAAACACGCGTAAACAGGAGTTTTTCGATTCAAGTAGTATTTCACAGTTTGTTTGAGACAGAGTATCGCACTTTCCGTAGAGAGTTGGGGTCTAAATCCAAACTGATTGTCATGCAGTTTGACATATTTATTCAACTCTGTGTTCAACAAACAGTCAAACACCTTGGCTATAACTGTTGCCAGGGAAATAGGTCTGTAATTGTTTTTATCACTAAGATCACCAGTTTTATTTTTCACTACTGGAACTACAATAGTTTTCATAAGATCCCTTGGCAGGTGGGAGTGGTTTAAGCATAAAGTGTAAAATATAGACAATATGTCAAATATATGAGGGCCCGTATGTTGCAAGTGCTCAATGCTAAGGCCATCATGCCCCGGGGATTTACCTCTTGTCATATGCCGGATACACTTTTCAACATCAACGGTGTTAAAATGAACGCTCGGTGTCCCAATTGGCATTAGGACATCGAGAATTCCAGTTGAAGGCCCCAAGGGTGATCTTACTGAAAAATGATTACTGAACACTTCTGCAATCCCCTTATGATCGCTGACCCCATCGACACTTACAGGAAGCCCAGGCTTTATATTTGTCTTATTTGTTGTATGCCAGAAACTGCGAAAGTCACCCCTGCAATGTTTTTCTGCAATAGCGTCCATCATAATCTGATCATGGTGATCTTGGCACCATTTTAAGCGAGATTTAAACACTCTCTTACTATCGTGCATTTCGTTAAAAATAACACCTGATTTTGGTTTGCCATAAGATACCCATAAGTTAAATTTTAACCTAGCATTATCATGAGCTTCACGGATATGCCTGTTCCAACCCACTATACGCTGTGCTCTCCTACCCTGTTTTGCGGTCTTCTGGCTAGCCAAGGACGAATCCCGGAGGGCGGATACAATGTCTGCGTACAGAAAATCAAGAGCACGCCTATGGTCCTGGTCACTACAATAACAATTAGTACATTTTAAAAATTCACTAGTAAAGTTAATTAATTTTAATCGCTTATTACATTCATTTTTATAATTGATTATCATTTCTTGGTCCCTTATTCCCCAAACTACACCCTCATTATCATTTGATTTAATTGTACAGGATGCTAATGGTGCTAGCAAAGTTAACTTACACTCAATAATCAGGGGGAAATGATCCGACCACAACGTGTCGTATTTAACAAAAATATTTACAATAGTGCTTCTAGCGGATTGGGTCACTATACAATGATCTAGCCAACTACACGATCCATGCGCGTCACTTATGAAAGTATATGTACCGGAATGTATACCTAAATGATCCACATCCACGCACGACCAACATTGTTCTCTACAATAACTTAACAATTCATTATAAAACAAATCAGGCAGATCAGCATTATAGTCACCCAATACATACGTAGAATCAATACCATATTCTTCAACTATAGCACTTACAGTACTCAGACAGTCAGTAAATTCCGGTAAATTTGCCGCAGAGTTCGTAGGCATGTAAACACTCATCACTATAATAGGTCGATCACTAGTCATTATTTTAATAGCACAGATGCGAGAGTTATTACACTGCAACACAGACACTTGTTGAAAAATACTTTTTCTCCACAAAATAGCTACGCCACCATATGGCCTACCGTGTATTATGCCAGCTGACGTATCCATCGCCGAACATCCAGTATATCCAAAGTTGCTATCAATACTGCATAAAAATGGTATTTCGTCTGGTAACAACCACGTTTCCTGCAAGGCTATTAGATCACACGAACGACATAAATCCTTTACACCGTCTATGGATCTCTTAATGTTTTTACAATTAAAACTAGCGAAGCGATAACATGACTCATCCATTTGTATTGTATTTAATTACGCCGTCTTTAGATAAAGATCTACTCGGATTTCGAGGTTTGTAGTTTATAAAACGCCTGAAAACAATTCCTTGAGGCCATATATACTCATCCAGATATAATGATAATTTCGATTCCGACACAAAGAATTTATATGCCTTGTGCCCTTTATCTCGTTTCATATTAATTTTCTCCAAAGAGACAATTTCAGAGGTCTTGCTGCTAATGTATTGGATAATATCATGCTCCGTTGTGTCACTGTGTATATTTGTTATAAATATAGGGACCTTTCTATCAGCTGCTTTAAAGTTACACTCTAAGTCTGTCGCTTTAAAACTAAGGATAGGCACTTCAGTACATTGGAGCTACAAAAAGATGACCGAAAAATCGCACTAAAATAAATGTTAAATTAACTTAATTTAATAGATTTCGTCTAAACAGTGATAAGAATTGTTGTTATAATTTTTATTAATTCTTTTGTCATAACACAAGCAAACATTTTGAAAATCGTTGTGAGCGATGACTAATTTCAGTAACGCTTCGCTAGAGATGTACTGGAGCGCTCGCATCACATACGTCGGAACTCGGAACAATTTACGCGCTCTCCGCCTTGTCCATACATTTATGTCAATGCAGGCCAATTATGTTAATTCACCTGATACATTTGTAGCAGTCCTAATTATATACATCGATGTAGTAGGTAGAGGTCCTAAAAAGTCAATTTCATCAAAGTGAAAATTCTACACACACGGTGACAGAAGTAAGGGAACATTTAATATAGAGAACCAACAAGGTAACATAAGTCACCTAAAATGAAAGTTTTCAACATTTCTTTGTTTCAAATTGAATTTAATAAAAGCTTCTTATATTGTGTAAAGTATGAGAGAAAATGATGTCTGGCGGCTGTAGAGTCGATTTATAAGTTGCAGTTATCCAAAGTTGTGTTGTAATGAATGTGTATAATGTATAATCGTAGACATCAATTTAAGTGATCAAAGCGTTTTTGTATCAAATTTCTGAATCTACAGAAATGTTTTATACACATTTCTTTAATAAAACATATAGAAGCAATATATGAGTTACATAAAGTCGTAAAAATAAACTCCTCCGCCAAATTTACTAAGAAAGATATTGGAAATTAAATAGTGAGAAAATTCCGTAACTCAGAGCTCTACTATTTTACCATAAGGTGAGGATTCAATGTGTTATATTCATTACTCATTAGCGATTCTTCTTATTACAAATTCTCAGAATTAACATTCTGTAAGAAAAGGGGAAGCCTACGGTATCGAAGATACTACTGAGATATAAGGGCTGACACGAGACTACAACACTGAGAAATTAAAATTATTATCATTTTCCATCTTACATTAGTTATGGGAATTCATAGAGTATCATCATATCATCATACCAGCCACAGGAAGTCCACTGCTGAACATAGGCCTCCCCCAAGGATCTCCACAATGACCTGTTGGAAGCGGCCTGCATCCAGCGACTTCCTGCAACCTTAGCCAGATCGTCCGTCCACCTTGTAGGCGGGCGTTCGACATTTCGCTTGCCTGTACGTGGCCTCCACTCAAGAACCTTTCGGCCCCAACGGCCATCGGTTCTACGAGCTATGTGCCCGGCCCACTGCCACTTCAACTTGCCAATCCTATGGGCTATGTCGGTAACCTTGGTTCTCCTACGGATCCCCTCATTTCTGATTCGATCTCCTAGGGAAACACCGAGCATAGCACAGTGAGAGGCCACGTCTCGGTGCCGTATGTCAACACTGGTAACACACAACTACCGAAGACTTTCAATTTTAGGCACTGAGGTATTTTGGACGAGAAGATGTCGCGAAGTTTCCCGAACGCTTCATAGAGTATAAATCATAAGTTTCATAGAGTATAAATCACATTAAATACATAATTATATTAGTTATAAGCAGACAGTTGTCGACCTCTTAAATTTAATTAGTAATGGAGCATTCCATTTGGTTGAAGATGACAATATGCCTAAAAGAAAGCTGTTTCATTTCTCTTAAAAATAATTACCCTCAGATATTAAAATTCGCATTTAGTTATGAAAATCGATGCTTTTAATTTTTAATGTACCATTGGGATTCTTTTGAAATGGTCTTTACTACTAAGTAGCTGCAGATGAAGTGCGTAATTAACTTGAGACGTTATTAACTTTTCCCAGTTGCAGGCATACTCCAGAATTTCACCATAAAAAATTAGCGCGGTATGCTAAAAATGTTGGTAATTAACGCGTACGGTTTGTTGAGTATTAATTTTATAATTAATGAATTTATATTTAGAATGAGATTGGTTTGATACTAAAGAATTAATTGATTATAATTGACGAGAATATTACAAGATCGATCAAAACATATACATGTAGTATTTGTATATACATGGTATATCAAGACTGCTACCGAAAACTAAGCCGGTTGGTAGGTTTAGTGACTACAGACACTATGCAGCAAAACGAAACTAAAGTGATTTTAGACACAATGGAACTAAAATTTTTGCAAAAAAAGCGTTTTGTTTTATGACTTTGAAAATGTATAAAATAAATAGTCGCTTTCGGTAGCAGTCTTGATATACCCTGTATAGTTTGCAACAATCTACTACGAATACGAATACGAATTTTAAAAACACATACCTGTAGCCAATATTTCCCGGACAGGTATCAGAATATAATGAGGCTTCATACATCATGAGAGGTTTTCTCGGCAAGTCTGTCACGATATATCTTGCGTCGTATCTGTTACAAATAAAGTAATATTTTTATAATGGTAATGATGGTAATCTTTTCAATTGCATGCTTCATTCTAAGATTGTCTATGAAGTCCCACTTAATGAGAAGTCCGCTTATTGTCAATACATTTATTTTATTGTCATTTATTTAAGTTAAATACCTTTATGAAGCTTAGTCACAAACACAGACTACATAGAAAGGTCACAACAAAGAAGGGATATAAGCTATTTCATTTATAATATCGCACCCCCGGTGCAACAAAGTCACATATGCAATTATTGCAAGCTTGGAAGGTATAAAGAAATAATCTTATTTTTTTTTTAGAATATTACGTGGTCATAATTTTTTTAACGGTAAATTAAAACTTGATATTGTGATAGAAGCTGTTCAACTTGTCTATGTCTTGAAATATCACATTTTTATATTATGTCAAAGTTTCAAATATTTTTCCTGAAAAGTTGCATTTTTGCAAAAGTGACTTTGTAGCACCGGGGGTGCGATATATAGTATATAGGGTATATCAAGACTGCTACCGAAAACGAGGTGATAGTTTTAGTGACTACAAACACAATGCAACTAGAAACTTTGAAATGATACGCGATAATTTTTTTGTGCTTTTTTAAATATCATCGTGTTGGGGTGGTAAATCCATAGTTTTTGCTAAAATAATAATTTAAACCTTTGCGTATACATACCGTAAACGTCTTTAAACATAGATTGGTGTATATTATTATTTTTGAAATCTATGTATTTACCTACAATCCAAATACGAAGTTAGGAAAAAAAAACATAAAAATGGTCGCTTTTTTTTGCAGTGTTTAGTTGCTTTGTGCCTGAAGTCATTAAAACTCCCACCCGGCTTCGTTTTCAGAAGTAGTTTTGATTTACCCTGTATATAAATATATGTGTTATTTAATAGGAAGTTCATATAAGTAACCCAGTGCATTAGTTACTCTTTAATTATGATTCGTCTTAGGAAGTAGAGAAACTTTTCGTCAACTCAATAACGAAACTCTGTATTTGAGTAGTGTAATACTAAACTCATATAAGTTTGAGTAACTTTATGAATTTCGGATAAATAGTACACAGTTTTGTCATTTTCTTAATATTAAGAGCAAAAATAAGTCAACTATATTTGCCAGAATTGTGCCAAATTTTACAAAAGAGATAAAATGGAACAGTACAAAGTGAAAAGTAAGTCATTGCCACACCGCTCACGATCACAATAATTAAAGTAAATAAGTGCTTCGTGTTGGCAGGGATTTCCACTGTTGAGGTATAAAAATACTTAAATTATTATTTTTCTTTTTTAAGTGTCTTTTTACAAGTACAATGTAGCATCTACAACATGACGGACGGGCCCATTAGAAATGTCTAAAATTATATAATGAGTTTACAGAGCAAATGCGCAAAACTCAATGAGGAAATAATCTGATATCTTGTAAAAAACATCTAGTAGGAATATCATTAAACGTAATTTAATATTTATTGGTGTACGAACTGCAGATGCGATCGTTGTATTTTTCTCACTTCATTTGATATAACGAGTGGCTAAATAGTCCTTACTTTCGTCCATGCTTTTTAATTTTACTAATATATTCACGGAAGCAGGAATAGCTTAATAATAATTGTGGGTGTCTGTGCGTGGCAAGCGTGACTCGTCATCAGTTGCGATTGCTCGTCAACTGACCTATGCCTTTGAAAATGTATAAATAACTAGCGGCCCGGCCCAGCTTCGCCTGGGTGGAGATATTCTTTCACTCCACCTCACATCTGAAGGCAGCCTTTGTGATATTGATTTGTTGGTGGGAGAAGTGCTGGGAGGCGACCGACGTGACGGCCCAGTGGTGGAATGCGCGTGAGCTGCGCGCGGTACTGGACAGTACTTGGGCATTGCAAGATTACTCAATTTTTCTAAAATAAATGTAGCTTAAATTACTCCTTATTATATTAGCTACCTGACAATAAAAATCCCGTCAGAATCGGTCCAGCCATTTCAGAGATTAGCCGGAACAAACAGACAGACAGACTGCCAAACAAAAATTCTAAGGTCATTTTCGTTATAGGTATCGTGTATATAACGATATGTAGTTGGACATTTTTTTTAATTTTCACTTTACAAACAGAAACTTCAATTTTATTTATACACTATGTATGTATGTATAGATAACTACATAAAGCGCCATCTACAAGGAGAGAGATTCTTGCGGCGAGAATCTGATACGTTTATCGCATGGCTTATCCACCATAGATTATCGTGTATATGTTGTGTTGTGTATATAAAGCGCACCACACACCGAACCCACTGAGCGGCATGCACATGTCGACAACATTTTGTTGGCGGGCTCGTCGGCGGCTTCACTTATTGAAAGTCGAAAAACTTTGACTGTGACATGTCGCCGGCCCGGCTTGACATGAACATTTTTACGACGATGACGGTGTTGAGTGTCGCTGGCAACTGAGTAGAGCACAAGCCGCCAACTTGTCGACGGTCAACACGTGCGGGCGCTTATCGCCGACGTTATTCTTTTCTTATAGTCCGCCTGTGACGGCGGCGTGTGTCGCCGGGCTAGCGTCATAGGTATATAATGCGCACAAATGTTTACACGATGCAACTTCTTTATCCTTACGATAATCGTATTTTCGTTTTATTACCTGTCAAGGCCCCATCCAATGGCGGTGCCCGTCGAACCGTCGGTGCTTGAAGAGAAGTGATGCGACATGAGAGAAACCGGGGACCAGCCGGGACACGCCGACACCATTGAGTTCACCACTTGAATGATTCCTGAAACGTAAATATCTTCATTGAATCATACTAATAATATAAATGTGAATGTAAGTTTGTTTGTTACGCTTTAACGCGAAAACTACTTAACCGATCGTCATGAAACTTTGTACATATGCTCTTGGAGGTATTAGAAGGAACATAGGATAGATATTATGATTAATTTATTTTTTTGCGGAAGGAAATTTGAAAGTGTATCAACACCCGGGCGGTTTCGGGCCGAGCCGCTAGTCTTCAATAAACATTAATATCTTCCTTTGTTTTTTAACATAAAGCATGATGTAATAAAATAGCTGCACACGTATCTAAGTAAGTTAAGTAAGATTCTTATTTATTATTATTATTCTTAAGACTATGAAGTAAGAAATACTAAAACATGTTAGTTTTGCATCAGATTTAGAAGACACAAATATTGCCATTATATTATCGCAACGATTTAACACTTTCTTAAACCGTACTTGGAACTGTAGAATACAAGTATTGTATTGACCAAATTTTCCTATTGATTATACAATAGGAATAAACTTGTTGCCAAAATTCCAAATGTTTGTGGAATTGCTGAGGCGTTCCATCAAGCAACAAATGTTTATTAATATACTGTACCTGGATGCATCCTTGACGGAATTACTCCACTTCAAGTCTTCTTGTATTTTTTACTATTTATAATTTCAATACAGTTTAACATCGTCTTATTTTCTTTTACAAATTATTCCTAGGAACGCTCCGCGGAATATACCGTACTTTATATAATATATTCTCTCTCGATTCAATACTCGTTCAATCCGGTAGTATATCTTTAATAATCCATATCCAAAATTAAAAGCCAAATTACCAATTTCACTAACTATTTTTAAAGTTTTGACATATATCCCAATAAAACCTAATAGCTAATACCACTCATTGGCTTAGCGTTGCTTAACAACGCTATCTGCTGGAATATCTTTAGTGTTATTGTATGGTTATGACTTATGCAGTTAGTTGCACACAATAAAACAAATAGTATTATTATTCGCCAATAGATATCAGGAAGAGTCATTTTATCAGTTCCTATTTTTATTTTTTTATAACATTTTATAGAAATGAATCCTAGCTAGATCGATTTATCGCCTCCGAAACCCCCTGTATACAAAATTTCATGAAAATCGTTGGAGCCGTTTTCGAGATTCAGAGAATATATTTATATATATATACAAAAATTTCTCGTTTAAAGATATAAGATAAAATAAGAATATTCGTGTTGCTAAATATAAATACCAATTTAACTTTAGGGATATAATATTTTTTTAATTAATGCCTGTGTGGCGTAGTTGTACTAGGGTACGGTTACAAAGCTGAGGTCTCAGGTTCGAATCCCGGGTTGGGCAAAGTGATATTGGATTTTTCTATTCATTATGAGCCCAGAGTCAGGAATTTGTGCCCGATTTGGCGATAGGCTCGCCCCCTATCACATCGTGCGACGGAACATACAAGGCGAAATGTGGGTGTCCTGGCACCTCTGCCTACCCCATCTGGGAAATAGGCGTGAGTTTATGTATTTATGTGTATGTAATTAATCCTAAACTTTAGGAACTGGATTAAACTGATTTTGATTAATTAAGTTTAAAAAAAAAAACTTCAAATTATTTCGTTATTTACTATTTTGGTCGCGAATAAAGTAGTACGTTACCAAGTAAAAGAATATTTCGTAAAATGTCTTTATAAATGTACAGACAGGCTTTCAGCTCAGATTAAACATGATTAACGTGCCCTAAATAGAATAGAAGTACAAAAGCCATTTGAATCTACGTCACAATCAGCAATACACATTTGTATTTTAGAAGCAGGCCAACGCAATAAAACGCGCATAAAATATGTTACCATTTGTTAATAAGATCACCGGCAATTCCTTTGAGGTTTGAAAGCGCCTCGAAATGGGCGAATTAACACGCACATACGTATTATTTTAGGAACAATGTACGAGTATTTGGTTCGTTCAGCTGTTCTTAATTCTATTGTGGAATTGTTCTTTGACTACGATCTATCCACTATCTTCGGCTGTACCGTGCGGCTGATTGTGTTATATCTGGGGAACTTTTCATTTCGCCGAGAAAATAAAGAAATTTTGTTTCCAGTGAGCAATAATTTTAATTTCTAGGCAATTATATAGGTACAAACAAATCGAAGATAGCAGGTTGATCTTAAGGCACGCGACCCAAACTTTTCGAAGTTATGTGCTTATTGAAGTCCTATTTAATTATTGCTTACGTGCAATAGATTTCAAGAAGAATATTAAGTTTGTTAAATCGTACCAGCGTGATATTAAGGTTGAAACCTCCCAGGCGGATGATGTGATTATACTCAACCACAAAGAGACGTATTTTGCAGGCGAAGTGATCTTGTTAAGTGGCTTATTTCGGGAGTTTTTCCGGGTACGGAAAGTCCGCAAAGCTCGTTATTCTTGGCTATATTCATAAGCGTAAGACTGCTTACGCTGCGAATAGCAGTTTCAATAATCCTTTGTATAGGTTGTAAATTATAGCTTTACATTGGATATTATTTTATAAACCTATTTATTAATAAAATCTGTTTACTATTTGGTAGGTAACTTTATGGAATTTAAGTCAGGTCTGGAGTGGGACTAATGGAAAGTGGTGGAGACAATAAGCAAAATTTTATTAAAAACGCTTATTAAAAAAATTGAATTACAATCAACGAAAGTTATATTGTTTTTTCTATTTTTTTCATTGGAACTTTTTTTTCAATATGTAACCCTTGCAAATATGTGGTTTTCTTAGGGTGTGATATATCAAGAACTGTAATCAGACATGCGTTCATACGAATGAGTTATAATATTATTCGTTATCCATGTGTCGTGTATGAGAAGGTTAAAAAAAATAAATTAAAACATAACTATTAGGCACGATAGCAGAAATGTATTGAGTATTTTTGCAAATGCTAATGCACACTTTTCAAAATAAGTTTGATAATTTATCACACTGGAAGTGTGCGCAACAAAACACATTCTCATAACAACATTTATCATGAAATTTGACACACGATGGATTGTCGGACACATATTATAACACAGATCGAATTTGTAAATCACGTCTATGGATTCAACAATGAAATGAAATATCGTTGCTGCCTTTCTATTTGATCGGGAAATAGAAACAAAGACCCACAAATGTTTCGCAAATAATTCAAAATTTTCCCAAATTGTAAAACGTTGCAGATTGATTTTTTATTAAACATTACAACCGTTAATTCTTACCAACATTATAAACGTGAAAGTTTGTGAATTTGGATGTATAGATTTAGGTTCCTCTTATACGCAAAAACGACTCGACCAATTTTGATGAAATTTGGTACAGGAATAGCTGACACCCTGGATTAACACGCAGGCTTCTTTTTATTTCGAAAAAAAGTAGAGAGTTGAGTCAGGAATTCTAATATAAATAGTTGCTACTCTTTAAAATTCGAATGGTCGGCACGGGACAGGAGAGGACAAAATTACATACTTTTCGTCATGATGGGACGGGATGGGAAAAGTAATATAGTCAACGGTGGTCACTATTGAGTTTATATATAAAATACATAGTTATACACACACACCAACTCACACCTTTTTCACAGAAGAGGTAAGCAGAGGTGCCACAAGGACACCCATATTTCGCCTTGTATTTTTCGTCACACGATGTGATAGGGGGCGAGGCGCCATATGGGCACAGATTCCACGATTCCATTCTCACGACTCCGGGCTGATAATTAATAGAAAAATCCAGTATCACTTTGCTCGATCGGGTATTCGAACCCGAGACCACAGTTTTGCAATTATACCGTAATACAACTGCGCCCCGAAGCAGTATGTATAGTATAGTAGTTAGTTAGTATACGAAATAATAAGTTGTTGATGTGGACTAGGCTCAAAAATTATCTGCACCCATGCGAAGCCGGACCGTGTCCAACTAGTGTATAATAAACGAAATGATATTCAAGCATTTCATTTAAATACAGAAGTATGTTGGTACTAGGTACCTCATAAACAGATGAAGAAACAGTAGTGTCCAATGGTATAATTATATGTTGCCAATCGATAAACTTTCTGGACCATCGATCGATGATCGTCGCACATACCTTCGGTGGTACTGCTTTAACATTTTCAGGTTAAACAAAACTGTCTTTTAATATCAAATAATTACCAATATTATAAAGATGTCTTCGAACTGTACTTCGTGGATGATATTTCGGATGTACGAGGCTGTATTTCACGTATGATATTCTTTCTGGATTCCACCAGTCGTTGCCGCAGTAGGTGACGTAGGCGGACAAGCCTTCTCCTCCCGGGTTCTTATGGTGTCGGGCGAGGCACGATCCCGCTGTTATAAGCCAATGTGGACTTATTCCCGCAGCGTCACAGTGAACCTACAAATAAAATATCTCCTGAATCTAGAGGCCATTGGAATGCGGCATGAAATCTCAAAACGCTGCCAACTTTCGCAATTCGTTTGAAAAATATTATTTTTTCAATGGCCTATATTTCATAACCCACAGAATGAAAAAAAAAAAACAAAAACATTTCATTAAATATTTTACGTTAAAATAAATAACTAATCTTAAAATAGTTATATAAAGCCATGTAAATAGTGGTCATGTCTTGCCATTAAATATCTAAAAGAATCCTACTGTTTTTGAACTTTAGAAACTGACCATCAAATTTTACTACCACTGCCTTGCCAGATTGAATAAGCTTTTAAACCATCCAAACACAAAATACAGGACATATTCATAAAATATTTACCGTGCATTAGGGATAATCTGGGATTTAAGACCTATAAACCGAAATGGTCTGTCAGAAAATACCAGTACTTGCATACGTTTAAAATAGATATTTTTGACCTAAATCGTTCGTTTAAATTAAGCTACAAATGATGTTGCACGATTTTATGTAAACGTACCTGCAATGGTTCATAGACGTAAACACCAACGAAGCGGTATTCTGACCACGGCACAACGTTATTCACATAATTGTATGCTACTTTATTGTTTGTGAACGCAGCATTTATTTCAAAATTATGAGACGGGCCTGAACTCTCTGCATTACTACTTCCCATGTTATGTATTGCAGTTTCAGAATCTTTCCTACTATTCTCATCTTCCATAACTTTGTTTTTGTCAGGACCTGTTACTATATGCTTCTTTGAGTGCTTCGTTTTATTTTGTGTAGAGACATGGGCATTATTTGAATCCACGTGTTCTAATAATATTTTTTCATACGTGATTTCATTTTCTTTAGCTGATTTCATTTTACTAAGAAAAGGTAAAGATTTTGTGCTATATTTATTAGTTTTGACAGAATTTATTTCATCAAATGCTGTTGTGGTCATAGGACATGTTTCATTTCCAATTAAGAAGTCAATAGATGGAGTTCCACTTTTAGGATATATGTTTTTGTCAGCAGACTGTTTGTTATTTCCAATTGATGTATTATGCTTGAATGATTTACGTGTAAAAAAATCTGTATAATACATAAAGTTAGTAATATCCGACAATTTGTTATTCTGTATTGGTGGTGGGTATGGAGTAATGCCTAGAGGTCTATATTTATCAAATCCGTACAAAGTCTTATTCGGCACAAACTCTGCGTTGTTTTTTACTCCAGATGTAGCCGCAATCCGTATATCTATATTGAATTTCGGTGATTTTTTTTCCTTTACTCGTTCATCAATTTCATGTATGTAGTAAAATTCTATGTAACTTGGAGTAGTAACTTGTACCAATGGACGTGGTAAAGAAACTTGAAAAGGCTTTCTATGTACGGTACTGTAAGCTTTTCTAGAAATAATATTGTGTTTTGTAACATACGTAGCAGTAGTCGTAGGTTCTACATCTATAAATATTTTGGTTTTCCTCCAAAGCATATTGATAACTTCATATTGCTTTTGGCTTACTCTATTTACATGTTGCTTTTTGACATGGGGAGTCGTGGGTATGTCAGAGCTGCCTCCTTTTATTCTGGTGTTGTTTGAAGCTAATCGATTTTTTATAGCATCAGTGGACTGCATCTTTAACAAAAAATAACTTGGATTCTGTGGGATTTTGGATTGATCTCTGAACACATTATTCGCAGCGATATCAGCGACTAAAAGCATGAGTAAAATAGTTACTAATTTTCCAAATTTAACCATGTTGACTAAAATTTAGCGCGCACTTTAAAATTTGTAGATTCTTAGTAACACGAAAGTTATTTCTACTGTTCAAAAAACTATGCGAGTGTTTTGCTCTGAAGTTTTGTTACGATTCATTGACATTTTACAATTTTGTCAATACTAGAAAAATGTAATCATTTCCCTCTTATAAAAACACGTTAACCTTTTTAAGGGAACCATAAATGATGTACATGATTTAAAAAAAAA
This sequence comes from Hyles euphorbiae, assembly GCA_023078785.2. NCBI lineage: Eukaryota > Metazoa > Arthropoda > Insecta > Lepidoptera > Sphingidae > Hyles > Hyles euphorbiae. The sequence continues at coordinate 17,802,655 of CM041050.1, forward strand.
AAAAATGACACACGTCACAAAATTATTGAAATTTCGATTGAAATTACGCGATGCCCCTTTGATGAAACAAATCACAAAATTATTGTTTTATATATTTCGGAGGAATTTCAGTGAGTATAAATTGTTTTTATCACCCATATTTAATGAATTATTGTTTTGATGACACCCTTATAATATGAAAAGGTGGCCTAGGTTCACCAAGTTTACTACTACACTACTGTTCATGAGCGGTCGTATCGCTTACCATCAGGCGAATAACATGCTCGTCTCGCTACTGATTCTGTATCAGCCATATACGACCCACTGCAGGGCATGGGCCTTCTGTACAATCGAAAGTACTATTGAGAGTGGTTAGGCCATATAGTCCACCACGCTGTCCTAGTGCGAGTTGGCGAACTTTACATACCATAGAAATTCATACAAATCACTATGATATGCAGGTTTCCTCGCGATGTTTTCCTTCACCTTTATAGTGCGTGGTGATTGACACGTAACTACGTAAAGTCAGAGGTGTGCCCTGGAATTTGAACTCGCAACCACCGTGAGCATGTTTGCAGCCGCGACTGGTCCGTTTACCAACAGGCCATCAGGCACTCCTCCGCTCAACTCAGTACTCATTGTAAAAAAAAACATCTGCATGGAGATCGCATTCGTGATCTCTGATTTGATAATATGCTTCTTGTCCGGAGAGGCCTTTAAGTAGCATTATAATACTAATCATGTCTTAGAACTCTTGTTCCAGATCCAATATAATCCCCGCAACGAAATTAAGTTATGTGTGAACTCCCTTCGTATAAACCAGAAGGTGAGTTAATACTAAATAGTAGTAACATATATTCTAACTATTATTATTTTGCTATAAGTTCCTTCAAAAGTATGAAAACTTAGCGTTTCTATCTACATTGCTATCTACTTTTGTATCGCAAAAGTTGTTTAACCCTTAATTTCATAACGTATACTATATTATACGTATACTTTAAAAAAATACTGATTCACTCCGTTTGAAAAAATAATAAATTTATTTCTACTATACGATATGGCAACATTTTATCTGTCAAATAAAACTATTTTTCTAGTTTAGATGTTGGAATGACATTAACATTTGACACGTATAAGTTTTTGAAAATGAATCCCCAGCGCCTGTTCTCGGTAATTACCATATTTTTGTTGATTTTTATGTAAAAACATATTGATTTTGCTTTCACATATGTTGCAAAATTATTGATAAATGGAATCACTAACTAATAACTAACTTTCTTGCAATATTTTCAGTGATAATTGACGCTAAAGGTCAACGTATAGCAGGCTATACATTTCGCTATATTATCCAAAGTGAACTTATTAACATTAGTATAGTAGGCTATACATTTCACTTTACTCAAGTAACAAATATCCCTAATATTTGTATATTATACTATACATTTATAACTAAAAGCATCTAGCATGATCTCTTAATACTTGTCCTTTTTTTATTTTTCATTATTTTTAATAACTTAGACTGCAGATTTTTGCATGTCCTATGTCTTTTTTTATTTAACAGCGGAAATCCATAACTAGATCGCTCCACATCCTTGCTTTGATTCCGCCTGAAGATGGTAGATCCGACCTTGGTGGTGATTTTTCAGGAGAAGAAAAGGACGAAACTCATATTTTGAAAATAACGTGTAATTTACGTCTTCTGATACTCATTCGATTGTCTTTTTTTTTGCATTGGCCCCGCATCTGAGGATACAGGTCACTTGATGGTAAGTGATCACTGCCGCCCATGAACGTCCACAACCGTTGGATCATAGATATGTTGCCGGCCTAACAAATCAAAACGGGAAAACGGGGTGGGAAGAGGAAAGAGATGCCCGATACGGCAAACCGGCAACCTCACTCACCCACTGAAATGCGACGGCAAAGATGACATCTTCATGTCGATCTTCTGTGAGACAGCGGTACCATCCCGGACAGCCTGCTCATTCATGTTGAGTCATGACTGACAGCGGTTATTACATTGAACTATATTGACTCGTCTCTTGAAAGATTAAATTCGTTTTCTGAAGACAGTACTGCAATATTTTGACGTAAACAAACCTGTCGTGGTCTGGAGTCAAATTCAGAGGAAGAATATCTATCACCGCATATACCCTAAGAATGTATAACCCCATATACTTCTCTACTACCCCATATAATACTACCAGATACTAACATTCATTGTCAGTATCTAGTAGTATTGTGTAGTTACTTCACCTCCGATTATTTCACAAAATGTTGAATCAGCCCCTACAAATTAGGCGACCTATTCACCAATTACATTAATGCCTTCGTGTTCTTCCAGGAGAAGAGATTTACCGTCTATTCCACCAATATTTCTTCTCTTCCTTCTGATCTTTTTTCTACACCGTCCAACTTAATTGTAAATTTATCCCGTCAGTCAATAAAAACCCCCACTAAAAGATTTAAACGAATGTTTGCCACATCACTAAAGTCTATCCTGTCCATATTAAGGAAAAATATAGGATACCTTCAATGTGCTATTGTTTTCGAAGATAACGTTTAAGCAGAAATGTATCTAAATAAACCTTCTTTGAACTACGTTCTTGATTACTTCTCAGATTATATAATTAATGACATTGTTCATAATTCTAATCAATACTCATAGTCCGTGAGCCAGGTGCAAATTTGGTTAATTATTTCCTCTCAAGAGATAATTCGTGAGACGCATCAGAGTATAGTATTATAAAGCGTCGTGAAAGTCAGCTGGTGCCCGGTTGGGGGGATGAGCGGGTGTAGCCTCCCACGCATGAAAAAAAAAATAATACATTCACTGATTTCCTCTCAGCTGAAATTTTGTCAAATTGTAGCTCATCTAATATCTCAACGAAAAAAAATAATCAGCTGGTTACAACGTGGTGTATTGTACGTCAGCTGGTGTCTCGAACATGAAAAAAAAATAATTATTTTCAGTGATTTCCTCTCAAACAAAAATTTACCTGATGATAGCTTATATGTAACTGTGGATAAATATATAGGTCAGCTGGCTGTATCTTGGTGGAAAAACCGTCAGCTGATACTTTGAAAGTTATTACATAGGAGTTAGGCAGGAGCATCTACTGTCAATTTAAATGCATCAGCTGACTAACTTTTCCTCGACTTATTGCTAGCTGATTTTTTTTATTTATCGCATCAGTAAATTAACAATCAACTCACAAATTTTCATCTGGGAGGAAATGACGTATCTTTAACCCCTGACAAGCACACATCTAAACCGTATACCTCTTTAGGCATTGAGGGTGAAAAGTACCCAACATATTTCATTTTCAAATATCTTGATCCCTAATAAAGTTAGAGAATTTTTTTTTTAAATTAAAGCTCAAAAAATTCTCTACAAAATAGATATAATATTAAATTAATTAGTGCCAATTAAAAAAGATAAAAATACTATCGAAGTTTAAATATACACAAAGAATTCTAACGAAATAAAATTTTTAAATAAAAGGAAATATTTTTGAGAAGATAGAAGAGTTTGTTTGCCATATGTATGGATTTAATCGTCTAAAAAAGATCAATGAGGCAAGAGTAGCGTCGTTTGAAAAAACATATAAATTTTTGGATACTGAAACTTTCAAGTTACCAAAAATAGGTATTGATGGCTCTTCTTTACCACCATGCAGATCTGAGCTATATCAGCAATTTTTAAGAGCATGTTACATTGCTCAAATTTGGTCACATGCACACCTGAAGGTTCTAACTTCTCATGATCCTGTAGATTATGGTTGGGCAGAAATCGACAACAAGTATGAATTCACCTGGTTTTCTGGAAGTCAGTTACCATCATCGATTAATGAAATCACTATTCAGCCTGAAAAAGGTAACATTTTTTTATAATTTTGATTATATTATGTTAAAATACGCATCCTAATCTTTTTTTAAATTTTTGTACAGACAGCTCTGACAGCGACTCTGACGATGAATCGGAAAGAGAGGAAAGTGACTCAAGCCAGAGCGAAAACGAAAATGAATAAATCACATTGTTATTCTCATTGTCATTTTTCATCACGTTTATACCGGGTATCTCAAGACTGCTACCGAAAACGAAGTCGGGTGGTAGTTTAAGTGACTACAAGCACATTGCAACTAAAAATTTCGCAAAGAAACACAACAATTCTTTTTTATGATTTTTTAAATATCGTCATTTATGGGTGGTAAATCCATAGTTTTTGCTAAAGTAATAATTTAAATACTTTTATACCTTAGAATATTTATAAATAAAAGGGTATACACTATTATTTTAGGAAAAAATGTATTTACCACCCAAATATGGTCATAGGAAAAAAATAACAAAAAAATAATTGTCGCTTTTTTTTGCATTGTGTCTGAAGTCGCTTAAACTACCACCTGGCTTCGTTTTCGGTAGCAGTCTTGATATACCCTGTATAATAAATATTATTTATCGAGTAACTAGTTAATTTATACTAAGCTAATTGTTTATTTAATTATTTAAATATATCTAATATCATTTGATAACATACTTATTCGTTTCAAAAACATTGATACAGAATATTTATTTCAACTCAACTCTCATATTGAAGCAGCGCTATGTCGAATAATTAAAGATACGTCATTTCCTCCCAGATGAAAATTTGTGAGTTGATTGTTAATATACTGATGCGATAAATAAAAAAAATCAGCTAGCAATAAGTCGAGGAAATCTAGTCAGCTGATGCATTTAAATTGACAGTAGATGCTCCTGCCTAACTCCTATGTAATAACTTTCAAAGTATCAGCTGACGGTTTTTCCACCAAGATACAGCCAGCTGACCTATATATTTATCCACAGTTACATATAAGCTATCATCAGGTAAATTTTTGTTTGAGAGGAAATCACTGAAAATAAAATTATTTTTTTCATGTTCGAGACACCAGCTGACGTACAATACACCACGTTGTAACCAGCTGATTATTTTTTTTCGTTGAGATATTAGATGAGCTACAATTTGACAAAATTTCAGCTGAGAGGAAATCAGTGAATGTATTATTTTTTTTTTCATGCGTGGGAGGCTACACCCGCTCATCCCCCCAACCGAGTGCCAGCTGACGTTCACAAGGCTTCATAATACTATACTCTGATGCATTTTACTAATTACCGCTTGAGAGGAAATTGGTCATGAAAATCTGTTGCTGGCTCACGGACTATCAGGACAAGAGACTGGTCATTCTATTAATGTTAATAACGCAAAAATACGTGCCGTCATATTTAGATATCGTCATATTTTTTTACAACGAGATGTGGGTTCATTGCCGGAATAATAACTCTAAGAAGATACCAACAAGTTCATAGATTTCTACATTTTGCATAGATAATTCGCTGGTAGACACATAATCCATGTTTGAAAATCAGACCTTTTACCTTATTTTGCAATTAATATCAGTTAGGGCTTGGTATACCGAATAAGAGATATTTTTTTTTACAATTATCATAATAAATAATGATTTTTTGCAGTGTTAATATTTCCTACATAATGGTTTTAAGTTGCAAATGTATAGTATATTATACAAACAATCCGATATGTACAATTCTAAGCATAAGATTATGTATAGTATATTATACTATGGGTATAAAAAAAAATAACGGATGAATAATTTTTTTCCTATTTTTTTCTGTCTCTAATGGAATATAATATAACGATTATTTAAGAAAAACAAATAATTTAAAGAAAAATAGATCTTGCCAAATTAAGGGTTAATAATGAAATTGTATGTCGTCGCGAATATTATTTATAACTTAACTATGTTTTTGAGAATCTGATAATCACATTGCATTTCCTTATACAATATATATGTACTATATATATGTATAGGTATATATATAGGTCCTCTGATGGTAAGTGATGATTGGGGCCAAGAACTTCCTTAACGCTTGAATCACAATTGTGTTGCTGGACCCTCACATAGAGAGAGGAGCGGGAAGGAAAACAGATGGGAATGGGAAAGGGGTATTGGTAAAATCAATAAGTCGGAATATTGGTAATCAAAACATCTTCGCAGTAAGTTAGTTAAGCTTCGTTTGCCAACGTGAAAACGTGAAGTGTTTTTTTTTTATTGCAATGGATGGCGAAAAATTATTATGGAATTCAGGTTTCATTGCGATGTTTTCCTTCACCGTTATAGTGCGTGGTGATTGACTAGCTATCAATAGTCAATACATAGATGATTCCACAAAATCAGAGGTGTTGTACCCTAGGATTCGAATCCACTACCTTCATGAAAATTTTGACAACGCGTTGACAGCCGCGTCCTTTCCGTTTTATTTGATTAATTCAAAATCAATTCCTAAATTTCTTTGAACAACGGAATACTGAGTAGAATTAATTTTTGTGCCCCCAAAAAGTGTACCCGAAACACACCTCTATTCTCTGTTCTTCACCATCGTACGAATTATGCTCGAAATTCTGTTGCCCGTTTGCTTCGCAGTTATAATGAGGAAATGTCTCATATAGACATTTTTCTTCTATCCAAGAACAGCTTCAAGAGGCAAATACGCCGTTGCTTAGCTAATAAGTGTTAATTTAATAAGTATGTTAATTTTTAGTTTGAGCATATAAACTTATATATAGAGTTAACTTCATGTTCTGTTCATCTCGTGTATATCATGAGTTATGAATTTTATTTTTACTTAGTAATTATTAGTTTCTTTGTTTTTTAGTTTGCTTTTCCATGTACTCTTGTTTTTGTTGTAGTCGTAAGTACTCTATAATTATTGTTTTTATATTCTTTCTTTATATACATATATATATATATATATATATATATATATATATATATATATATATATATATATAAATATAAGATTAGAAATAGCTGTTTTTGTATAAGCTGTTGAGTTTCCAAATAAATAAAACAAAATAAAAATAAAATAAAGAGTATATTTATGGGAGACTCGATACCTGTTTCAGAACCGAGTTTGTGTGGAGATCGCTTTAAAAGCATACGCATTGTGGGTCGTACGTAGGTTACATGGAACCGCGCTAAGCGGCACGCTGTTGAGAGTATTGGCTTATCTCATTCATTTGAATGGCGTTCTATACCAGCTTTCAGGACACCTATGCACCCAGCATTGAATCGAATCAGCCCGATACACCTTTAGATTATATTAATGAAACTGGCGCGCATACCCAAAAGCCTTAAAAGAATATAAAATAGTTACTAAGACTATAGCTAGGACATAATTTAGAGTTATTTAAATAAAGTTCATTCTAATTTATCTTGTTAAGTATGTATGTAAGAAAGGCTCTACGAAGCGAAAATTTTTTACGACCATTATTTAAAAATTTTTTTTTTCACTTACAATTAAGACGGTAGTTCGAGAAAATTTCGTTAGTTAACAATTGTTTAACTTGTTGAAAAATTAACTTTAAGTAAAATTTCCAACGGGAATAAATTAATTATAGTGTTCAAAATACACCATATTTTTTTTCAAATTTAAAAAAATATATTCAATACCTTAAATAAATTAATTAATGTCCGGTACTCGCTTTTGACGCCACGCGCGCATCCTAAAAATGTCACGCGCAGACCTATTTTCAGCGTTAAATTAAAATTATAAATAATGGAGATAGAGTTCCGGGAGTTAGGAGTTTTTTATTGGAAATTTCCTCCTCTTTCAAATTTCTTAAATATTAATAGTTTATTTAATATTGGCAAAAAACGAAATGCCATTTTTTTCATCTTTAATTGTTTATAACGTTTGCAATTTTTTATGTACTAATACACGCTTTTGGCACATTTTTCTAGACGTCATTCCGGATCCAATGAGCTATCGCACATAATTTTAAGGGCAGTATCTCTATTTTGTACCATTTTCAACTTGTCGACTAGACTATATAGTGAGCGCAGTGGAATGCCAAGCATAGGTTAATAATTCATGGTTTTGTTTAGTTTTGCTACTGTCCATGAGCTGTCGTATCGATTACCATCAGGCGAATGACATCCTCGTCTCACCGTTCATTGCAATAAAAATGTATAAAATTTATATTGAACGTTTCAAAAGCAAATTTGAATTTACATCTCTAGATTTAAGTTTCTCGTAATACGTTATTTGAAACTTTATGCTCGGTATGCTAATGTAATGCGTGGAGAAAGTTTGACAAGTGTGATTGTAGGTTTAACGATGAATTCGACGCCGGTTGCTCTGAACAAAGCTGCGATGCGCAAGTATGAGGACCTTGCGGTGCCCTGCGACTCTATTCTCGCCAGCTATGTGTGGGTGGACGGCAGTGGAATAAACTTGCGGTCCAAAGACAGGACTTTTGATTTTGTGCCTAAGACTAATAAAGGTACGTACAATGTTATATTGACCAATTTCACACCAAGCTTTGAACACAACCTTTGCAATACGACGCGGTATATTTACCTTGCAAATTATTTATCACGGACACACACCACCACAACTATAAATAAATAAATGTCTCCTCGCTGTGAACATTTGGCTAATTAAGACCGAGGTCATTTATTCATTCATAAAAATAGCACGGTAGAGACAGTATATACCTATAAACACTACACGCACATGAGTAATTCATTAAAATACATATATTTCAACAGTACGACGACGATTTATAATTTATTTTTGTATTATTTATTATGATTGTTTCTTTATAAATACTACGTTATTGTTTGTTCCTAGTACCCCAACCACATATAAAATTTTGTTTATTTTATTTTATATTTAGACACCTGCACATATCAAAAAACATAATATATTTTGTCGAATTTTATTATTTAAATTCGCCATTATTGTAATTAAGATATAGTTATTATGATAATTTACTTATATACTGGGTTTCTCAAGACTGCTACCGAAAACGAAGCCGGGTGGTAGTTTTAGTGACTACAAACACAATGCAACTAAAAATTTCACAAAGAAACGCGACGGCTGGACTTTAGTTTATTAGGCCACGAAGAGAGCGGTGAAAGTGATCACAGGTGGTAGGGATTGAGTCCCTGATTACAACAATACCACTCTTATTAAAAGGTGATGCATAATTTTCGAGAAATTAATGAAAATATTTTCTAATCTCAAATCACATATTAGGTAAAATGGAACGTTATTATGGGCGACTGACAAACAAATCGTTATTAATATGTCAAATATATATATATAGTCTGTCGTTTTAAAAAATGATGAAACGGAACGTAAAAACTCCGATTATATGTCAGTGTCACTTGTTAGTTCATACTTCATTCCGTTGCCCCCCGAGTTGCGTGAATGTGTTCCTTGAGTTTCGTGGTTGTATTGTGGATTTCTTCGACGACTTTGGCTTTTGCATTGGATTTTGATTGTTTGCATTCACGATTGACCTACTCTCTCACACTGGACATTGATTTTCTTGTACCCACTTTGTGGGTAAAATAGGTCGACTTTGTCCTAAAACCGACTTAGGGCACCCCGACTTCACGTAGACTTTTGGTTACCACCCCTAGAGTGTTTTTAAAAAGCCGGAGGCGCGGAGGGAGATCAGCCCCCGCCCGCTGCTCACCTCCGCAGCTTCGGCTTGCCGGTCGCCTCCGGCGACCAGCCTCAGCCGCTACGGCTCGCACGGTTGCCTATCCTTCGTTACGCAAGGGCGAAGGGGCTGCACTTCCCGCAGCGCCGGAGACGTTGCAGAAGTAAATTTGTTTTGACAACAAGTGTTTTGAGGTTAGGTCACCTTTTCATGGGAGTGGTACCAGGGAACATGGGACACCCTCCCCCTCCCCCTCACTCCCTCCCAACCCCCATATCGTGGCCTAATATACTAAAGTTTTACCTTCAGTTGAAGCGTAAGTCTCTTCAAAACAAGAAATATATAATGTAAGTTTAGATAGAAAGTATTTTATTTAAAGTTGTTTTGAAAAATAATTTCCATTGAAATAAAACTATTATTTACGGATTTTATCGCGAATTTGGTTTAATTTTTACATTTTTAGCTTCCCAACGTTTCGATTACTTCACAGCTTTCGTGGTCACGGGGCCGTCTGTGGTCATCCGCAGTGTGACTGTTACAATAATTGAAGTACCCTTATTTTACAATTATTAAATTAAAAAGTTAATTTAAATAGTTAACTGGTTTTAGCGTTCCGATTCCGAAATTATTTCCATTTCATCCATATTTATCTTACTGTCATGATATAACTGATAATTACAGATAAAGCTATATGTATTCAGTTGGCTTGACTTCCAACTGGCGCCCTAATAGATCACTAAACCATGAATTAAGTTTAATAGCATTTCTTGGCACGACCCGCTGGCAACAGACGATACCATTACATTAATGATTATTAAATGAGAGGATATTGGAGTTTCAGATATTTCATCGAGGTTTTATAAATCTAATAAATATTTTAACTTAAGACGTTTTTACATACGTATATTCAAGCGCATTGTCGGACGCCCGCCTACAAGGTGAACGGACGACCTGGTTAAAGTTGCAGGAAGTCGCTCAATGCAGGCTGCTTCCATCACGTCGATGTGGCGATCATTTGGGGACGCCTATGTTTAGTAGAGAACATCCTGTGGCCGAATCGAACGGTCCGAATATATTTTTATTTCGTATTGAGAATTTTGATCTTATCTCTTTATTCCAAAGAAACTCGTAAAATGTTGTAATATGTGAAATTGTATTCTTGAATACAATGTAAATAAATGAATATAAATTACAATACATTTATTCATGAACACAATGCATACGTGGAATTCTTTGATGCGGAAACTCCTATACGATTTAGGGTGTAGCTCAACTGAGGTGAGACGTGTTTAACGTCTTGTACGGTTTAGATGTTAATTAAACGGTTTTATTGGACGTTTTGTTTTAGATTTACCAATCTGGTACTTTGACGGCAGCAACACATCGCAATCCAGTCCAGATAATTCTGACACGTTTATCTTCCCCGAAGTGATTTATCACGACCCGTTTAGACGCGGCAGCCACATACTGGTGCTGGCAGACACGTACCTACACAACTATCAGCCGACATGTGAGTACCTTCGACTTGAATACTCTACTATACACCGTGGCCATTGACCCATAATGCATGAGATATTGCGACAGCGTGAGGTGAATATGGTTATTTTGTATCGTTCTCAATCTTTCTGTACAAAACTGGGAATAAAAAAGGAAGGTTTCTGATGCTTTAACATTTTTTGGGTTTTAAAAGTACATTTTCGAATAGGTAATACTCTAGGGAATAGTTCAAAAGGTAGATATCAAAGTAATAATATCGTAAAATATAATATGAAGCTAGTCTTTGGGTATACTTATATTTCTAAAAACCATTGATTTATGGAATAGCTATTTTTACTCTGTTCTGGGTAAAACATCGAATGATTGATTAATTATAGGCAGTCAGGATTAATGGCAGTCATTTTTGCCAACAAACATTTTAGAACTTTTCCATAAATTTTTACCACCATCGAAACAGAGTACCCAAAGATAGCCATTAAATGAATGATTTTACAAAAAGTGTAGATTTTTGTAAAAGCCATTTGTGTTTCGCAGAAAGTATTTTGCCTGCATAAAATTATTTCAACCATAGTATGACGTTTTGATTGATACCTTCCTGATCATAATATAGTAGAACGTTCAGATAAAGGGAAGCGCTATGCGAATAATTTAGATCAAGGACAAGACTGAAATCAGAGCAGTAACAATATTTTGATTTATTTGGTGGTTACGAAAAAGGCCTTTTTACGTTCCCTTTTTACGTTACGTTCCCTTTTTTAAACTCTAACTGCTTGAGGTTGCCTATAAATAAAAGTATTTGCTTTAATATATGATTATTTCAAATAAAAGTAATTACAGAAGCGTTAGTTCATTTGTTATCATTGATCAATATAATATGTAATATAGCTTTCCTGATTATCTTTAACAACCTTATTTGTGGACAGTTTTGAAACCTATTTTAATTATCGGATGTTTTGTTCCTTTCTAAAGACTTGAAGACACAGCAATCTATAGCTGAAATAGTTTTTAAACTGTTTATAGTTAAGGCTATAAGAGTTCAGCCCAGCGAAAAGTATTTTATAACACACTCATACTATTGTGCTGTAATAAAATTAAATACATTTCCCGAGAATCCTTTTCACGACATTTTAAATTAAATTTCATATCTACCCGTAACTCGTGGTAATACGTCTCTTAAAATCCTTCTAAAGCTTCTTGCGTGACAGATAGCTCGCAAGACCAATGTATAGAAACGCACAAAATCGTTGAATTTATCTCCGTCTTGGGATACCGGCGTCTTACGATATTTTCGCGGCTTAACTGAACAGTGTATACCGATTCCGCGGTCTGGGTGACCACACTTAACTCAGCCGTATAATATAATTATTATTATGAATAATTTATGAACTGCTCAGAATTTCAACTCCTGTATGATCACTGTATTGTAAACTTATTTTGAAAAGAGCAACGCTAGAGTTTCTTGCCCGTTCTTCTCTGGCGAAAACAGCCTTGTGAACTGGGTGGTGGTGAAAAAAAAAGGTACTGAATCTAAATAGTGTATGACATTTTATGGATTCAATAAATATTTTCATTTCATGTCATTTCATTTAATTTCACGTTCATCGGCCGCTAGTAAACATTCAAAAAATATTCTTTGTCCCATATTTTGTACCAGAGATTTCTAGGATTTATTATTTTAAATAACGTTTGGCGATACAAGTATGCCATTCGCGTGATGGTAACAGATATGAACACTTCCGGAAAGTAGAAAAACCAAACAACACCATGAATTACAAAGAAATGCTTGGTATTCCACTGCGCTCGTCATCCTGAGACGAAACATGTGTTAAGTCTCAATATGTCCAGTAATTCTGAATATACCCACAGCCTCCCGTATTGTAGTCCATGGACTTGACCAGCTGTTCCACGAATGCCCAGATAATAAAGCATTCTGCGCGTTAATTGCGCCACATATGCGATTAAATTAGCTTTGTATCTACCGTATCTACCGTAGTGGTACTAATCCGGCAATTCGTATTAATCTACTTGGAAGCGTAATGAACTAAAAGCCAGTGTAGCGTACGATTTGATCTGTCACAGATTCCGACGGTTTCCGCAACTCATTAAATACAGCTTATTGTGGAGAGCGGTTCAATCCGAAACATGGTTTTTATTGTCTTTTTAACGACCTCGGTTTCATATAAAATACAGCTACTACTGGTTTTCTGGTGGTAGGCCTCTTCTATGTGAGTGGCCGTGTGGGTGATCTATTTATCTCGCCAAACTATAGTGTAAATGCACTGTTGTGTTTCGGTTTGAAGGAAATTGTAGCCACAGGACATATTGAGATTTTACATCTTGTCTCAGCGTGGCGGGCGCAGCAAAACGCCAAGCATTGCTTCTGTCCATGAGTAGTTGTATTGCTTACCATCAGACAAATTGCATGCACGTCTCGCCATTTATAGCAATTAAAATATGGCTATATACTAGAGATCAAATTTTGTTTTTAATAATGTTAAAGATATCTTCTACTATACTTATATAATAAACGCCAAGAAGAGAAACTTTGTGAACAGTGCTCTAAGAGAAAAGAAAGAAGAAGAGAAGCTCTAAGAGTGCTCTAACAGAGTTCTCGATTATAGAGGATGCTCCTGTGCTCAAAAGTGAACGAGGATGAGTTGATACAGCACAGTTTACGTATAACCTAACGAGTATTTGTCTTAAATGTCGGACAGCAAAATAATGGAGTTCAGTTTGCAGGTATTACCTTTTCAGAAACGTTATTCGGTAGGAGCGGATGAAATTGCGAGCGAAATGTGAAGTCTACTAACTGGAAAACCCGCTGAAACGTGTAGGTCCAATGTAAATAGCTTTGACTCGCTAAGAATTACCTTGATTTTCTAGTTTGTTAGACGGGATCCATTTGAAAACTTCTGGGATTCATTTATTATTACTAAAGGGGCTTGTGTACACTTATATTGATAATGAAAGGGTTAACTTTCTATTGGTTTATCAAAGAATTACTTTTATTGTTAAAGTTTAAACAAGATAAGGTGAATTGGTTAATAGCGTACTTTTCTGAGCCTCCGTTAAATAAATTAGAAGGTTTTGTAATATATTTTTTCTACCTCTTTTACTTTAAAATACAATTCATATTTTACAATAGTTTTATATGCAGTTCAAGGGCATACCATTTAATGTTAGTATTGGTTAATTAAAAAAAAAAGAGGTTATAGTGAGCCAATCTAGAACGATATACACGCGCTATCCCGAATTTCGTAGACCTTTTTAAGAGGAACAATCTTATCACACGTGATTGATGCGTTACGTCAACCGTTGATATACCGCACGCAACTTAGCTCTCAAAAGGATTTGGTTTATACTACATTTTTCACTTCTGCTCAGCTTAATATATTAGTTTATAGATTTGAATTTAGGTTCCTGATTTATTTACCAGTATTATCTATGCTTTAATTACAAACTATTGGCAGATGTCCTAATTAGATTTTAGAGGGAGCCAATTGCTAGCACTCTCAATCGTACTCTCGTTTGTAGAGCGGACCCGTGCCCTGCAGTGGGACGTATATGGACTGATACAGATACAGATAATTAGTAAAGCAAATGATGTTTTATTAATACTGTTTTTAGCTATTTTTTCTTGTTTACGTGTGATAAGTTTTTACTTCATTTGCCTTTATGTTCATGCTCCCTAATAGTAAAACTGTATTATAAAGTACAATATGTAAAAATGCTTTCATCGAAACGTAAAAATAAATCCTCTGGGAAAGTTTATAAAACAGACCCGTACACACTGCATACGATATTCGAAACTACTTTTATCCGACAGTCGGTAACAATATTCAATAATTTTCTCAAACATTCTGAATGTATTTTGTGTTGCGAGAGTCCTAAAAGGAATTTCAAGTTTCATCTACCTTCAACAAGATAATCTTATAAAACTTGTTAAAGGAGAAAAAATAAGCGAAATTTAGTTGGAAACGAGGTTTTCTGCCGTGGAGTTGGTATAAAACTTCAAATGGATCTGGAGAATGGAGCCCCGCCGACTCTGAATGGCATATTTCGACACGTCAGTCATCAGAAGAGATATTTTGAAAAAAGAATATCCAATGTCAAACTATGGTTGCAGTTTGCTACGTGTAAATAATAGTTAATAATATAGGTCTACCAGAATCTCATGGCATTTTGGGAAATTTGAATTTATGCATCGCAACACTGGGGTAATTGATGAACATGTTTTGATACTTTCAATAATTGTAATTAATTATTATTTCAAATTAACATGATTTTTTAGTATTATACATTAAAATGACATCAAATTTGTACTTTTAGATTAATAGCCAATTGAAATAGGCAAATAAGTTTTTTTTTAGTTCTAAATTATAAAATACATACGTGCCTTACGAGTATTTATAATATAGAGACACGACTGGTACTTCCAAAACGTAGATAAATATGGAGGTACCAAGCCATTGGATTCGTTTTAATTCTCTCTTCTTATTCGTTCTCAGTTCTCATCTAATCAAATAACTTTCAATTCTAATATTGTAAGTAGATTATTTAAATAATTATTAGATTCCAAAAATGTTATACGAAAGATGTAAGATTGTAAAAACGTATAATTTTATTTTCAGTCGTCTTTATTTCATTAACACTTTAGTCAGAGCTTACTTCAAAATACTCTTCCCTGCAATGATATTTTAATAAAGATGACGCATATCCATATTACGGGACATTTAAAAACTGTCCTACTATGCATATACATACTCATTTGTTCATACTTTATGACAATTTTAGTGAATGAAACAGATTATTAAGAAAGTACGAGGCGGAAAGAGATAGCATTGCGCTATCCAAACATAGAATCGAAGCGATAGAAACAGAAGGGTGTTGATAAATAAAACTACCTATTTGGTTTTATAAGTATTTAATATTAACATTGATGTTGCTATGTGAGTCTCTACCTGTGGTACGCCACCCTGAAACAAATATATTTTTATATGCCTACAACCATGAAAAATAAAGAAATAAATTGATTGCCGTTTTTTATATTAGTTTATGGTAAGCATGCACTGAAAAATCGATTTCTTATTAATATGATTTTTTTTGTTGAATGATGGCAAGTGATACGACCGCTCGTGGACATAAGCAAAACCAAAAGACCTTATATTACAAAGCAATGCTTGGCATTAACTGCGCTCGCCATCCCGAGACATAAGATCTTAAGTCGCAATAAGTACAGCGATTACTTGCGCGAGAATGTCCTTTGAACCGGAACATAGTATGGCATTTAAACTGTCGTTTGGTGGGAGAATTAGGCATGGCGGTGGTACCTACCATATGAGGTGGCCTCTCACATATGAGAGATCTAGTATACAACCGATACCATAACTGATGGTGCAAGTTTTTTTAGGTGGATGTATTTATTTTTGTAGTAGTATTTTTTTATTCATAATGAAATGTGCCAAGCCAATATTAATCCGATTTAAAGGCATCCAGTCATGATCCCCTCTTTTTGTTCGAACTGTGCTTAATGCATATCCATTTACGTTTCAAAAGCTCATCACTTGGAAATCTGGAAACATTCAATGATATATGTAAATATATATAGGTGTATAGTCAAAATATTTGGGTAAGCTAATGTATTTTGTAGTGTTCGTGATTGGATTAAGGTATTTATTACGAAAATGATTCATAACAAATAACTTAATCGTTTTAAATATGATTGAATTAGAAAAAAAATATATAACAATCCAAATCTATTCAAACTTTCATCGTCAGTTTTCTGTATCGTCGGTTTCGCTTCTGACTTATTAATCTATGACGAACGCTTTTTGCCTCTATCGCACTTCACAATCTTTGTATTAGGCTATCCTGCTTACACAATTGAAGGCGGTATTTACTAATTTAAAATAAAAATTTAATTTTGTGTGGTTTTTATGTACTTACGTATGGTTTGAAGCTCCAGTTTAATTTCATATTGTTGCACAATAGTTTTTATACTTTCAAAACACACAATTCGACACTGTAGACAATATTTTCGTAATAAATTATGTTGACAGCACTGATGTCTTACCTCTGTCGCCGTTGCTATGCGACTAAATGCAATTACACCAATTGCCCGAATTTGAACGCCTCACTTTTGAAGTGCTAGTGCGATATCTACGTCGTATTTGTATAATATATCATTGTCTTCCCTGTACATCTTCTGGTGAAGACGATGGAGATAAAGGATTAATAATAAACCATTTCTTATCTAAAATCTCTGGAAACTTCTGTAAATAGGTATTTAATGCATTACTGTTTAATATCAAAAAATGATGTCAAAGTATATAATATGATAAAACACATGTACACATCTAACACTAACCAAAATAAATTAAGTATCAAAACTATTCACTCCGACTTATTTGTTAAAACGACGTCGATTTTAAAATCGTCGATTTTGTTTAAATTTGACCAAATTATTCACTGATCTGGTGATAAACCTGGTAAACAATGTGTCGCACTTGTGATCGTAGAACCAATTTGTAAATTTTCGCTAAGGAAGTATAGCAATCTTAAAATTTCCACATCGAATGACATAACTCAAGTTTTGAATCAGCTGTTGACCGATAGTATTGCCACATAAATTGTTTTTAATTTTATGCCATAAGATTCTGGTACGCCTATAAGCGTTAGGTTCTATAAGATGCTGTTTCAAATTTCCGTGCAGATAATTGAGTCCGATTAGTGGGTGTGGCGTTTTATTTATAAAATCTTACAGGCGTAATTTTAGTAAGGGGTTTTTAATCGTAAACCCAAAGAGCAAAAAAATGTACGCTCTTGAAAATTTTCAGCCAGCAATTTCCGCAAAAACTGCGTGATGCTCTGCGAGAAGGCCGAGGTCGAGGAGCCTTGGTTTGGCTTCAACCAGGAGTTCTTTCTGACCACAACGGACGGGCGGCCGCTGGGCTGGCCCCCCGGCGGGTTCCCAGCGCCGCCCGGCCCCTACTACTGTGCCATCGGAGCTAACAAAATTGTCGCAAGAGATCTCATGGAGGCTTTTTACAGGTAGTATAATTAATATGGAATTTTAATTGGTGTGGAAAGGTTTGTAAGTAGTGCTTTGAAGATTATCGCTCGCCATTCGATACCGTTATACCGGTCAGGTCAAATATTGCTTTATTTATTTAAATTTTTTATTTATAGTGTATGTGAATAAGTGGCATTGAATTTTTATTGTAGAAGTTCTAGGAAACACAATCATAAATAGTAGTATTTAAAACTGTATTCTCCTGTTCTACAATGGATTATCCACAATAAAGCATATTAACTATAACATAGACCTTAATGACTAAAACCAAGTCCAATGAGTTTCAGGAAGCGCGCGTTAGATCCGGTGGTAACAAAACACCGCTACGCACTGTTTTAATGATACTCATTCTCCATTAATTAATTTAATTTAATTTGATTAACGTAAATTATGTATTTCTTTGAAAAAAATAATACGATAAAGCAGTAAATGTTGTTATAAGAGCTCTTTAACTGCCTATATAACCAATAAATACATTTCGTTCCAAAAAATATTTTCGTTAAATATTGTGATATTCTGTGTCAGTCTCCGTCTCAGTTAGCTAATTTATATTTGTCAAGTATTTACTATCAAACGAGTTAAAAGACTAAGTTTTTAAAAGGAAGCGAACCAACTATAAACAAAACGCTGCATGGTATTCATAATACGTTATTAATTAAAGTAAACTGCTCGTGAAATGTTCCGAATTCTGGGGCTTTACATTTCATCATCCATTTACTATAACTGACACGTCTAAAGGCAGTACCGTGGTGGGACGTAAACAAATAGCGGCAGGATATAGACCAGCTAAATTTAGATGCTATTACATTTGCCTTTATAACGAAGGTTTTATGTTGAAAACATTCGGAATGTGATATTAAAAATAATACATTCTTCTTCTAGCGAAGAGAATTATTAAGTATTATTTAATGCACATTGCCGTTTCTATCTCTACATTTTGTCGTGTATTGCTTTCTGAAATTTCATTTATAAGTTTCTCGTAGTTTATATGCAGAATACAACTGCTGTACTCACCCATTTGAAATAATACAAAAATCATGAATATATAACGACGTTTATTGTGTACATTATACCCAGGAGTCTTCTCAGAATATATGAGCAATATGTAATCTTTATGCGGGGAATATAATAAAATATACCGAATGACATGTGCTCTGCGATGCGGTACGCCATTGAGAGATTGGCGTTATTCTTATTCCGTACATTGGAGGCGTCGTGGTTAAAATAAACAAACATGTCATTTCCTTTTATAACGTGATTTGTGTGTGAGAGTTACAATACGTTCATCAAAATAAAAGAGTATTTTAGGTAGTACATCTTATCTCGGTTCACAAAGAAGGGCAGTATTTAAAATTGCTAGGCCCTGAAGTACCCCTGGCGCTGAGATTCCGTAGCGGTAGCTTGAATTTCTAAATTATGTCTATTGTGTAACTATAAACATATTTCGTTGACAATAGACAATTGACTACGAAATTTTACCAAAATACAGTCGATTAGGATTTATTTGCACCAATTTCGTTTGTAGGTGCTCCGTAAATTATGGTAAATTTTATAATAATTTGATTTTTTGTGGCACCTACAAAAAATTAAAATTGTTTTAAGTCTATTTATACGACCGACGAATGTCAAATTGTAATTTTTATTATTTATTATTCATCGTCTCACAAATGTATTTATCCTTTGAATAAGAATCTTACCAACGTATGTGAATATTGTTTAAGATGCTGTCTCTATGCTGGAATTCAATTGAACGGTATAAATCCAGGCACTACGCCTTCTCAGTGGAACTTTCAGGTTGGTATAACATATGATAAAGCGATATATCTATTCAGTGGCCGCATAAATGGTCTTTGAGCGATACTTAATTAGATTTGCGGCCCGACGTGCCAATATGCTTACCTTCTATGATATTCAAGCCCGGGGCATGTAGGCGTAAATACTGGTAAATCTCTCATATTATGTGAGAGGCCACCTAGGCACGTACCTCAATAATGTTTATTTCTCCCGTCAAACAGTAGTGTAAATGCGCTGTTGTGTTTCTGTGTAAAGGAAATTGTAGCCAGAGTAACTACTGGACATATTGAAACTTAGCATCTTATGTCTTAGGGTGGCGAGCGCAGCCGAATCCCAAACATTGCTTTGTAATTCAAGGCGTTGAATTGTTTGGTTTTGCTATTGTTTATGAACGGTGGTGGCGCTTACCATCAGGCGTTAATTGCAAAAAGAAATGACCTGGACTGCACTGTATCAGCGCATAATCATAGACTGCTCTATGCAGGGGACCTCAATAATTTAGAGGTCGCTTGAGACGGTTATTATGGCTTATGTTTCAGTTATCGTTATCCACGCTTGACGCGGGCATATTAAAGGCTTATACATTCACGACTTTATTCGTAGACAAATTTAAAACCTACCTTAGTTCTCGAATGTTCTGTCTTTTTCGCTCGAATTGAATTCAAGTGACGTTCGAAAGGGACAACACATTTGATAGCTAAAATAGATTTTAAAATTGTCTATGAATAAAAAAAAGTATACTGAATGTAAGTAAAAAATATAGCGTCCCATTCAGGAATTCTGACTGAGTACTTTTCATATGATCGAATATAACCTAGCATTTTCATTATGCAATTAATACGTTGGTTTATTTTTATATACAAAAGCTATTTCCTTTAAATTTTATAAATTTAGTTTTCAGAACATCTAAATATTACAGAAATTAAACAATAATTTATACAAACGTATATTCAGATCGGTTTCATTTAATGATATTTACCTGCGGATTAGATAGTTTAATGAATTTTAGTTTGTCGTCTTAAAGGAATTGCCTATTCAGAGAGGGTAACCCGCCGGGGATTTAATCAAAACCTAAAATATCTGCTAGTCATTGGTTTTAAATTAAACTAATTTGTGTCGACAAAATTCAATTATAAGCATTCTGGCTGAGAAAACAATACAAAACATGATATTGAAAATAATCGAATTAATACAAAGCAAAAAAAAGCAATCCTATGCGACATTGTAGAATTAATCTCTAATTTCGATTAAATTCAGCTATGGTAGAACATAATATGCACAATGCCTATATTTAAAAACACGATAAATTTAAATTTCGTCTTTTTAATTTGATGACCAAAAAGAGAGGAGTAGAACTACCTGACTTCTAAATTAGGTAATGCATTTCAAATAAAAATAAGATGCATTAATTTACGATAGCATTAACTTTAAATCCTATTGTCATTGTAAGAGATTTCTAGAAATCTGATATTCTGCTGTAAATTTCTGAGAATTGACTCCGTAGAATAATAACATTCATAGCCCAATACATCTACATAGATGGATACAAGAATATTGGGATTTTCCTATAAATAAGTATCCCTTTAGAGGCGTTATCCTTTATAACACGGCTGATTAAATTTCCTTCCTGAATACCAAATTAGGTTGGACCCAGTCCCGGTATAAGGGCCGCCGACGATCTGTGGATGGCTCGGTATATTTTGGCGCGGTTGGCTGAAGAATATGGCACCGTGGCTACGTTCGAACCCCAGCCGGTACCTGATTGGCCTGGGAATGGAACTTTTGTCTATTTCTCGTCAAAAGATATGAGGGAAGATGACGGTATTATGTGAGTAGTCTAATATTTTTTTTACTAATACATTGCATTAAATCCACATTAAATAACTTGTGGACTAAAGGGTCCTGCAAAACTCACCGTGAAACAGTCAGTGAATTTTATACAATGATTTCCCTTATTATAAAAACATTGTAAAATCTATGCAAAATATTTTCACATTCATATTATAAAGTCTATAATTTGTAATTTGTAAATATTATACATCCTTGTCCATGTGGTTGTCACTTCCTCTGAAAATTCTTTAAGTAATTTTTCTCTCTTTTTGTTTGTTAAGTACATTGCTTTCATTTTGGCAACGAAACATCAATTTTAATTTGCTTCCATACTCATAATTTTCAAGTTTTGTTAAATAATAATAGACTTTACTTTGGGCCATATGTTTCACAGTACACTTTCCATAGATAGTCTTTTGTGTTTCCTGCACGGCTTCCCTGCATGAGGTCGGCGTTGTGATAACTCGACGAAAGGAGTTAACCGCACGCCGCGCACCGGGCGGTCATATATCAAGTGATTGTCAAAGCCTTGAACTGCTCGTTATCTGCTGACTCATTGAGATTAGTCCCTTTTCTAAAGAAAATAACTTATAGGTTAGAATTTTATGCAAAGGTAATATAGTGTGTAAAGGAGGACTCGTGTAAGGCAAAAGATTAACGTTTTATTATAGGGTTTTTTATGGCGTATACATTTCGCAAGAACAGGATTTTCTTTACAATTTTAAATCCTTTACAAATAGTTTGATTTCGATGTTGCCCTTAACCTCAATACAAATTGTTATATACTTAAACGTGACTAGTGAGTTACTTAGCAGATTACACAACCGTTTTCACGGCGTCATAAAAATGGTTTTTATTTTACAACATTTTAATTTTTACTGTTCTTAATTACAACAAAATGAGAAAATACATGCACACTCTGTACATTAATCAATAATGAATACATATTGAAATAAGGTGGTATATCATAATTCTCAGCCCAGTTTTCATGTCAGGCTTAATTAATCTCAGCCACATTCCCGTTCAAAGCGATAGTAGATAAACTGGCATGTAGTAACGATAAGCTATTGTTTAGAGTGATCGAGCGTGCCATAGACAAGCTGTCCCGCCGGCACGGGGCGCACATCAACGAATACGACGCCAACAATGGCGCGGACAACATCCGACGGCTCACCGGAAAAAACGGCATGCCGCACATCCGAGACTTTACTGCAGGTATCCCATCCATCCACATCACTTTTAATGAGGCCGGATATGCAACTAAAGTCCCTCGATATTGCAAATTTATTTCTGGAAAATTGAGTACTGGAAAGGTGTGTTGGGATTTTTATAATCAATTTACTCTCTCTCTTTCTGTCTTCAGCCACAGAAAGCACTGCTGTAAAGGAAGTCCTCCGAAATAAAAAAATGCTTTTATGCCAATACTCACCATTACAGTAACTAAGTATTTTATTCGTTGCATATTTGATAAATAACATTTAGGTACTGCTTTTTTTAAACTAAAGGAATCAGCCTTCAGGCAGGCAATATTTTAAACATGTTCAGTACGACGAAAATAGTCTGACAATGTAACAGAAACAAGACGTTCCAAAATTAAAATTACATGGATTTTTCTTGTAGACTGTGTATAAAGTATCTTTTGTTGAAAACAACGATGACAAAGATAACAGATTAACGAAAGGTCAAAACTGCCTCGCCCGCGGCCTGTTTCTGATTGCTATTTGTTTTATTTAGGTCTGTAATATATAATGTATTGCCTACATCGGGCTCGGGTATTCTTGGACTCAGATTTGTAGGGCATATTTAAATTTTTTGTACGTACTGTTTCTTTTTCACTATATTCTTATATTATCTTGTATTTTAAATTATTAAAGTTTATAAAAGTGTGTTTAATTGTTGATAGCATTTGTTTGCTGCTTCTTTATCTGCCTCTGTTATTTATTTTCATTACATAAACCCAGGTTTTTTTCCCAGACGGGGTAGGTAGAGGTGCTGGTTGTAATCCACATTTCCCCTTCCAGTGCTATCTCACGATCTGATAGGGGACAAATCTAATGCCATACCTGTCACAAATTAGGAATATCCGGGTTGATAATTACTTGTAAAATCCACTATCGCTTCGCCCGATAGGGATTCGAGCCCGAGACCTCAGTTTTATTATGATACCGAAGTACAATTACGACACCGAAACAGTTGTTATTATATTCTTAAATTAATCAATTCAATTCAAGTCTTGATTTATTTTCAATTTATTATTGCAACAGTTCAATTCTCATTTATTCAGCGGTAACTGTCAATTTTATTTATTTTATTTATTTTTATTTAATTCTTTTTTGCACTGTACAGAAATACTATGTAGATATTATACAATAAGAAAAATAGTACAAGTGGCGGCCTTATCACACTAGGTAATCTCTTACAGGCAACCATGGGATGGATATACTAACAGGAGATAGAAAGGGCAGTCTAAGGCGTAAAAGAAATAATAATAATCTACAATTAATAACTAAAAATATAAAATAAACACACAAAATGTATATAAATATCCATATACATACACATATACAAACATACCTATAATATATACATATACATAAACATATTATATACCTATCCTAAAATATATCAAGAAGAGAATGGACAAATTATTTCAGCTACACTCTTGTGAGAGGAAATGTTCTTTGACTTTTCTTTTAAATGACGACAGTGTTTCAGCCCGTCGCAACTCAGCTGGTAGAGAGTTCCACAGTCGGACAGCTTGGACAGTAAATGATTTGTCCATGAATACTGTGGAGTGCAAGGGCATTCTTAGTTTCAGGTTCTCCCACGACCTCAATTTTAATTAACTAAAAATACTTAATTGGGATTTGTGCCCGGCATCGGCAGAGTCACCCGATGTTACATCCTGGGTCGGAAAAAAGCTCAGCGAACCGTGAATGGTATTTCGGCATATCCTCTCAGGTAGAAGCGGAACTTCATATTAAAATAAAAATTGATCTTATTTATCAACATTCGTAATTCGTATACTAAAATCACAAATTAAAATATCACAGATAGTTTATTTAAACACGAAGTACGCCGCGTTACTTCAAAAAACAAAGTTATTCAAAGAAAACTGACATATTCCCTTGTAAAGGTTGTTTATTTTGTTATAAATGTTGAAAGCTACGGCTAAAGGGAAAGTGGATGTCTGAATGTTGTTTTGTCGTACCGTTTCTTGTGAGTAGTTATTTTAGTTGACGTACCTTTGACTTGTAAAACTGTTTTGTTAATATTAGTACGCATAAAAATATCCTCAGGATAAATAAAAAAAATGTGTTTCAACAAAGCAATTTTTTTTTTTTTTTTTTTTTTTTTTATTGCTGTGAATGGCGAGACGAGCAAGCCGTTCGCCTGATGGTAAGCGATACGACCGCTCATAAACAGTAGCAACATTCCACTGCGCTCGCCATCCTGAGACATAAGATGTTAAGTCTCAATATGTCCAGTAGTTGCTCTGGCTACAATGTCCTTCAATCCGAAACACAACAGTGCATTTAAGCAGTGTTGTTTCACGGGAGAAATAGACATTGCGGTGGTACCTACCCAGATGGCCTCTCACATATGAGAGACCTACCACCAGTAACAATTAATAAACAGTAGCAATGTGTACTTACAGAAATATTTCGTATCTCGGTGATATGAATACACAAATGCTGGCAGTATTTTTTTATTAATGTGCTTTATGGATATAAATATGGTGTAAGGGTGGAAAGAAGTTGAGTGTGTCATTATAAACTTGAGCCGTTGAGATTGACATCAAGTGGAGTTATAACAACAGTTACAGCACATAGCTATAACAGAAACCAACGCTTCTTTGTTATTCAGCAGCGGATGTCAGCGGCGAATGGGGGTTTCTTATTCAAACAACTTTTTTTTCACCAAAATGGCCTACTATGTTGTTTGCATTGAAGAGACATTACAAACCGAATGTAGGTCGCCAGTTTCCGCTCCATTAAGATTACTAAAACATAAACACTGCGGATATCGTAAATCTAGAAAATGGATATTCACGTGTGTATTAATCAAGGGTATTTAAATTATAGGGATCCCATTCGCGGTATATGTGGCGATTATGATATAGCCGACTACATTAATGCGTGGGGATTTTAACTATTGCAAACGCGGTGTTCAGATGCAGTTTATCCGCACTCGAATAGGTACAATAACACTCCAACAGCGCGTTTCCGATAAGCGCATAGCATCCAAATATAAATCGACTTATCGATGCAAGGCTTAAACATATCAGCCGGTGAGAGATATGATGCCGTTTTGTTCCTGTTAGGTTTGATCCGGTGCAAACGTTTACATGACAGACGCATTACGATGATCGATATTTTGTAGTATTCAGCGACAGTATCGAGCAGTTCTCGAATATAGTTCCCCTTTACGGAACTGTTTATGGGACTGACGTGGGAATTTATTAACTTTCTAATTGGAAATGTGTTGCGTTTGCGATAATGACGTCAATCAATTAGTTCGAAATGGAGTGGAGGTTGTATCCGACTGGAGTAATTTTCTTTTCCGAGAACATGTTTAGAGTATGTATGGTTTATTCATCGTCTATTTATACTTGTAACAGCAATATTATGCTGAGTGGTCACCTAAGTGTCAGCGATGCGACACGCAAACTCCTTGTTTCCATTTTTTTTTTGTCAAAGTATGTAGTGTGAGTGTTGTATTGTGGTGGCTAATAAATTTGTTTTTCTTTCTTTTCCTTTTTTCTTTCTTTCAATAACTCGTTGAAAATATCCATTTTAAAAAAGTTTATCCCTCTTCTTTACATTCTTCAAATATGTCGTTATAAAAACAGTGTGTTACATGATTCAATCGACTTATTTGAGAATATGCTACGTTATCTAATGATATATCAAACATCCGAATCATAACAGCTTAATTGGTAATCCGCTTAATCATTTAATAGCGAGTCCACAATATCTGTTTATATTAAGGTTCGACAGTTGTCAATCTAGGAGCTGATATCAGAATTATCTAACTACTTTTAGGTATCATAGGTCAATCTAGCGCATAGTTTAAATCTAAAAATACGTAATCCCTACGCCGGGTGATTCTCTCAATATTATTCATTTTTCTTTTGGATTTTTTACCAACATAGATCCAGCCAGCATTGTTACAAAAATCAAATCTATTAAATATCTCTTTTGTAGATATCGCCTGAAATATTTTTATGTTGTAAAGATCAATATTTGAAACCTTAAGAAATATTGTAAATGGCGTTGTGTAGGGTTCGCAGTGTGGCATACATGTAGCAACATACAAGTGTCTGCAAATATAGTGCTGTGACGGCGAGCGGCAAAACCCATTGTTGATTACCGATGTCCATTTTAGCACAACTCGTATTATTGTGTACTTAATAAGGCGCTGCTGATATTGAACTTACACACGATGTTGTGAAGTGAAAATATGCGCACGTCAAAAATATGAATAGCTATTGAATCGAAACTGGGGCTGGCATTGAACCGTTCTTTTCAAAATTCCAACCTACAAACTAATATTGATGTTTTATACTGATATAGTTCGGAATTGAGGGTTGCCTTAATGGTTACTTCATATGTTAATGTATTTTGATAATCGAAATAAACTAAAGATCACTATTTGAATTGATTAAAATATTTAGTTAATTTAAAAGTTGGGAATCGATTGTGGAATCATATTTACTTCGCAGATAGTCTTGAATTTATTTATCTAATTAAATGTAGAATATATAATTTTCCACGTCAAAGACACAACAATATTTTCATGACCTAAATGACATAATAGAGTATCGTAATAAAAAATGGAGTAAAACATATGTTCCAACATTAAATAACTCAATTGAAAGTCAGATGTTTATTAGTCTCAAGCTTATACAGATTCAACTTCATTCTGGCGAAACTTATCAAATTACCGTCTTATAGTTCTTTCATTTCTTGTTTTTACTACTTATACTGTAATTAACTTTTGAACATTTTCCCTAAGGAATATAACAGGAGAAAAATTAAACCCGCGTCAAATTGTAATATCGTACAAACTTTTTACAAGTTGCACGAGAATTGGATAAAAAGAGTCGTTTTTACACGACGAATTCGCAACAAACCTCTAAATTGATTATAGCTGTCTGTTGTTTTTCTTGGAGCAAGTTTGGATTCCTTGTCTATTAATAATTGTGTTGTTAAATCTCTGACATTCAACTTTCCCGACGGTTGTCTAAAGAGGTTTATAAACATTGAATGTCCTGGAGATCATATAATGATGTACATTAATTCTACCTGACTTTATTTCTATCGGTATCATAATTAGCCTTCCTGTAGAGACTCTCCACTTCACCTAATTTTCTGCATCGCCAGATATTCACCTATTTTTACATTACATTAGGATTTTTTCATTCGAATTAGATTTTATTGTAGCATTAAATTGGGGAGGCCTATATTTAGCAGTGGACTTCCAGTGGCTGAAAAGAGAGAGACATAGTATTTTAGCCAGATTATGTAAAGCTTTTACATGTTTAGGCGTCTCACTTTTTAATTTTTTGAAGTACCAATAAAAATAATGACGTACCTAGAACTACTACGGGTAAAATCTTGTAATTTAGTCGTTCCACATTATTGTTTGTAAAAGACTTGAACAAAGTAGAATAACTCAAGTCCCGATAAATAACTGTACCGTATTTATTAGCCAGAGGTAGTAAAACAGGATAAAATAACATCAGAATCTTTTAATTGAGTACGTGCTGTTTTTTTACGCCTAATTATATTTTCCAGGCGTTCAGAGTCACAATGGTAATCTGTGGACGGAAAAAGAAAAGAACGAAGCTATTTACGTTTTATTAGTCTTTTTTGGAAGAATAAAAGGCACTAGTAAAATAATTTGTGCCTTTGTTTACAAAGTTCTATTTCGTTCTACTTGTCCGGTTACTCTAGGATACTTCCTAGACGTAGAGTAAAATAATAAAATATATACTATCTCACCAAATTAAAAAAAAAATATGACATATTATCATATAACTTGGTTATTAAAATTTATATTTCTTGTAGTACAGGCAACGAAGCATTTTTTCCTGCATAATTTGCCAGGATTTTTTTTTTCACGAAGAGGTGGCATATTACCCCACTAAGTTAAAAACCCAAAATACTTACAAAAATGGCGTCCGCTAGAGCCGCCATTTTGGAAAACGCGTTTGAAGCCATATCTCCGGAACCGTCCACTTTAGGCCCATCATGCTAAGGACCTTTTTTGTAGATAATTAAATTTCTAATCTTTTTTGTTCAATTTTTTTTTGTACCATTTACCGTTCGCGATTTACAAGGTTATTAATATTCGTTTCTTGCCTTTTTGCCCATATCTCTGTTAATAAATGTTTAAACAAAAAATTGTTAATTACTAAACTTTTAAATCAATAAATTCTTAACAACTTTTCACCAATACTTTTTTTTCTCTAAAATCAATATTTTAGAAGTTATCGCGCGTTGAATGGTGTACTACCGAATCAAGGTCAATGGAAACGAAGGATGCATAGCGTAATTATGAAATCCAATGATTTCTCCATGATTATCACGTAATTAATTAAATACTGATGGCATAAGGGAACAAAGCAATGAGGAAATAGTAAATTTTGTTAAAATCCATGTAAAATTTATTGTAAAAAAGGCATGAAACGAATATTAATAACATTGTAAATCGCGAACGGTTAATGGTACAAAAAAAAATATTGAACAAAAAAGATGGGAAATTTAATTATCTACAAGAAAGGTCCTTAGCATGATGGGCCTAAAGTGGACAGTTCCGGAGATATGGCTTCAAACGCGTTTTCCAAAATGGCGGCTCTAGCGGACGCCATTTTTGTAAGTATTTTGGGTTTTTAACTTAGTGGGGTCATATGCCACCTCTTCATGAAAAAAAAAACTCCTGGCAAATTATGCATTGCGGACAAGAGTAACCCGTTGTTTCGTTGCCTGTACTATTGTGCCAAAAATCAAAAACATTCGCTCAAGAAGCTACTCGTACTATGAAACAGGTTCGGTAAACCTTTTGATAATGGTGATGCATACAAGTATGTCGCGCTGAAAACAGACTGTCTGTGGTCTGTATCTCAGGCTGATATAGTTATGTTGACCGATAAGAGTAATTCCTCGGCCAAGACCCTATCTGCTCAGCACTACAGTTGCTAATAGGTAGGTAGTATAGCTAATGGGTCTAGAAAGATAATTTAAAAAACATCTATTGCCGAACTTATCTACTCAATTATTCCTACGCAAGGAAACTGTTGTCAATACAGTGAATCTAATGCCTCCTCCACACTATGTAGGTGGATTTGATGAGCCGCCCCGGCATGCCCGCGCGCCATAAACCCACCGGCTGTCCCACCAAAATAGTGTGGAGAAGGCATAAGGGCCAATGTTTCAATTGTCAGATAATTGTTATCCAATGAATAACGTTGCAATTGTAACATACTTTCAAAGAGAAGATTTCATCATCATCATCATCATCTCAGTAACAGGAAGTCAACTGCTGAACATAGGCCTACCCCAAGGATTTAAACATCAACCAGTTGGAAGCGACCTGCGTCCAGCGAGTTCCTGATTTCAGTATTAAAAAAATATTTTCCCTGTAACAGCTAAATGTTGATATAATCCTCAGCCCTAAATCAAATAATATAGGTATTAATATACAGTTTATGTGTCAGGTGTGGCGAACCGCAACTGCAGCGTGCGCATACCGCGGCAGGTATCGGAGGACAAGCGCGGCTACCTGGAGGACCGCCGCCCCGCCGCCAACGCGGACCCCTACCGCGTCATATGCATCCTGCTCAGAACTTGCATTTTCGACGAATAACACTCGCTTCACAACACATTTTGATAATAAAATATTAATTGAAATCAATCTTTCATTTAGTAGTATAAGGTCCTCTCTAACCATCCTGAGGAAACACTAATCCCATGATTATACTAATCAGTACCTTAATGGCCGCATCGTAAGCCAATTAGCGAATTTTGTTGATGGTTAAAATAAGGTTAAGCCTTATTTTCTTATTTAATATTAAAATACGTAGACATTTCAGTGATAGGTAGGGGAACAACTTTCACATTTCACCATAAAATTATTATAATTATCATAAATTTATGAAGTACTTATGTACTTCCATACTCATTTGACGTAATATGG
The DNA here is from genome assembly GCA_023078785.2 of Hyles euphorbiae. Classification (NCBI taxonomy): domain Eukaryota; kingdom Metazoa; phylum Arthropoda; class Insecta; order Lepidoptera; family Sphingidae; genus Hyles; species Hyles euphorbiae. Next base: position 17,833,540 of record CM041050.1, read on the forward strand.
AATGTATGACTCGTGTAATTTATTATCGGCCGATGCCAATAATCAATCGAAAAAATTAGATTGAAGTCAATCTGTTTTGTTGTCAATTGTTTTGACGTGACAACGTCTTAAATTAGGTTGCGGCTGGGAGTCACTTATGAAAAAGTGTAACGCCCGGTAACGTTACGATGAGTCACCGAACGAGAGAGGCCCGCCGAATGCCTTGCGTCTCTCTCCCACTCAATTTAATTATATTTTTTTTCAGTTTCACCCACTTTTTCCAAAATTGTCCCATAGCCCCCCCCCCTGCCTTCCCCCACCCTTATTCCGAAATAGTGCCTATTAGCCTCCCCACGAAACCTACCCCCCCCCTCCCCTACCCCCACCCCGAAAATTTACCTCACCCCCCCCAATCCTATCTCGGCCAACATAGGTCGTAGACCCACCGAGTTTGGTATCCTCGGAACCGTCTTGGTGAGGGCTACAAATTGACCTCGCCAGAAATCCCAAATTACGAAAAAAATTACCCCCCCAAAAAAAAATATTTTACCTCCAAAACAATTAATTTAAGTTAGCCTCCCCACGAAACCTTCCCCCCCCCCTCCCTTACCCCCACCCCGAAAATTTACCTCACCCCCCCAATCCTATCTCGGCCAATATAGATCGTAGACCCACCGAGTTTGGTATCCTCGGAACCGTCTTGGTGAGGGCTACAAATTGACCCCGCCAGAAATCCCAAATTACGCAAAAAATTACCCCCCCAAAAAAAAATATTTTACCTCCAAAAAATTTATTGACGTGACAACGTCTTAAATTAGGTTGCGGCTGGGAGTCACTTATGAAAAAGTGTAACGCCCGGTAACGTTACGATGAGTCACCGAACGAGAGAGAGGCCCGCCGAATGCCTTGCGTCTCTCTCCCACTCAACTATGATCGGTCTGCCGCGCGCGCAGCACTAGAGAATTAGGCGCATTGAATCGGCGCATGCTTGTGTCTCTGTCTTTGTCTTTCTCGAACGTTCTTGGCGTTGGAAAAACAAGAAAGCGTCACAATACAAGTTCACACGTGTGGTTAAAGTATCGTCAGCTGTGTCTGTAGTGAAAATATGGAGTGCTTAGATTCGTCATTACATGTACAATGTTTTAGTAAACAAAATATATTTCTATAGTTAAAATTTGTGCAATTCTTATTTTCATTCAATTCCTTGTTCCTATTGTGCAATTTAATTATATTCATATCAATAAATATTCTACCGAGAAAAAGACGTTGTCACGTAAAATCTTCGCCCGTAAAACCGACTTTACAGGCAACCATTTTTTTTTTACTTTTCGATTGGTCTCCTGTCATGTTGCCATAGTTTATTCACTACTGAGATTGATTATTGGCAATATAGTATCAGAAAAACGATTGAGCTGTCAATCTAAAACGGCAAATTTTGGATTGGGTTTGTTTATTGGCAGCGGCTATATGTCATTAACATGGTCAGCAGGTAGTTACTCAATACTTTGTGTTCAATTGTGAAATTGACAAAATTATTCAAAAAGTAACTAATCAACGATTTACTTGAAGATGGTGAAAGAAATCCCAACTCTAATTTCCTAAAACAAGCATGTTGGGTTTCGATTTGTGTTTCGTAAATAAGGAAAAGAACCTACCACTAACAATTAATATTGATCAAGTCTCACTTTTATTTTCAGTCAAAAGTTTGCTGATCAAAACCTCCATTATTTTCAGACGGTATTGCTTTTACCATTAATTTTCATCAAATCTATTTTAAGCGTGGCATTGGACTTTTTAAAACTCTACAAACAATGTGTATTTCTGAATGTTTCATTGATTTATATGTAATCCCATACCCTGAGGATAATTGTAGAATATTTCATTTTTACATTGAAATGCAGACAAATGTTACCTGGCAACAAGTTAATTTTAATGTATGCGCACGGTGAAATGGTTTTCAATTCTCAATTGAATTTGTAATTTACAATATAAGCCTGTTATTTAAATATTAAACACCCTCTTTCCATTCACGTTGATTATAATGAACAAAGTATTCACGGAACAATTTTGACTTTACATTGGTCATAATTATGGATATTGTTTTATTATAAAAATGAATATCATATTACTTTAGAAATTACGAATTATGTTATGTTGAATATAACGAAACAAACTTTTTTGGCCTATATAAATTAATATCATATTAATTTGGAAATTACGAATTATGTTCAGTTATGTTGAATATGACGAAATAAACGTTTTTTGCTTATATAAATGAGTCTGTATTATGTGGTAAACCATCCATAGGCTTAAATGTTTTTAACGAATACTATTATTTGTTTAACTGCGGCCATATTCTGAGAGGTATGACCTAATTAAATAAATCAAATTAATTAGATAGATTTGTCATAAAATTTCTGCTAATCCATCTATTGTTTACTTGATACTTGCATTAAAATTCGTCTATTATTCTCCTTATCTAAACTTGAACAATCTACATATAGTTACGGTAGATTGCATGAGTTTGTGCGCGTTCAGGTAACTTAGTGCTTGATGACTTCGGTATCAAAGGTTCATATAAAATTGAAGCGTGGTAATAGAAAGCGATTGCCGCTTATGTAATGACTAGCGGCCAGACCCGGCTTCACCCCGGTGCAGACACTTTGTACATACATATTATATATTTAAACTCAAAGTGCATGACGTCTTTTTCTGTCTTTTCCCGTCCCGTTCTGTTACATTCCGTCCTGTCCCATCTCAATTTGTCACATGGCTCATGGTACGCAAACCTGTCCTTTTAAATCTCATTTTATTCGCCCAATATTCTATCCCAAACCATCTCTTTGAGTTCGAAAGAGTAGTAAATATAAGAATTTGAATTCCTTGATCATCCTATGAGAACGATACATTTTAATGGGTTTAAAAGTTACCTATATTTTAATCCAAGGTCTCAGCTACCTCTTAAGCAAATTTCATTGAAATTAGTCCAGCCGTTTGAGCAGAAAAAATCCTTGATCATCGCACGGGAATGTAGTGTACATTTATTGGAACAAAAAGTAGCTTGTAGATAATTCTAGTGAATTAGCTACATCATATTAAATTTCATCAAAATTGGTCCCGCCGTATGAGCGTGAAGAAGTAACAAATACACAAACTTCTAATTTTATAATATTAACTATAGTAAGAAGTAGGATAAAGTTTGTCTACGATACTCCAATAAGTATTGTGAACCATGCCTTATTAGTAAAATAAACTTGAAATAGAAAGCGAGGTGATCAGAGGTGAATCAGAAAATATATTTATATTAAGTTAATTGGTTTTTGTGCATGTACAACGTGTCACGGCGTGAGTATATGAAAGTGTAAAGAAAACGGCTCAAGGTAAACTAGAATTATAATTAAGAAGATTGTTTCAAAATTGCTTTTCACTAACGTCATATATTACACTCGAGTTCTCTCAGTTTTGTCCTAGATATATCGAATCTTCTATGTTTTTTAAATAATCCCCAGAAAGCTTTGCGTAACAATTCAATCCTACTTTGTACTTTTATTTTCTGTGAATAAACGATCCATTTTTTGGAGATTTACTTCCTTAACAGCCAAGGAACAGTGGTTTTGCAATTCGGCGCGTCCTTCCGACATCGAAGAAAGCTTTCCATCTGAACTCTCGTCACATATTGGCAAACATTACTTGTCGTCGAAATCATGAGGTTTTCAATTTTCATTGAAATTTGTGTGGCAAGGGCAATACAAATAAATGCAGTTTCATAAATAACTCTTTTTAATACGAATAGGCTATTATTATTATCACTATCACATCGTTAGGTACGTTTATATGAATTAACTTTGGAAATGGAATCAACGTATTTACACTTTGTCATCATATGATATGTCGCGAAACTCCACAATGTTACTGTTTGGGAATATGTACAGCTCGCTGACTCTCTCGTCTCCTATCGGTAGCTCGTCGCGCTCCGACAGCCTCTTCGTCTGACCTCTCCTCAATCCCGAATGTCTGTTGTCACGGTTCATGATTTTCTTCACATTGTGACGCCCGTTTATCTCCTCTGAATTGGAATAATCAAATCCATTTTCACTGTTTTGATTGTTTGAATAATGGAATGAGTTTCGTTTGGAGCATCTCAAGCTGTCAGCCGGCGCCAAGTTGATAGACTTCCGAGCCGAGTACACGCTTCTGTCATTAGTCGACCGAAACGATAAAATTCTGGTCCGATATGACTGACCGTCCTGAAAAAAATGCTTCGTCTTAAATCACTTTTATTTTCATGTTATTCACAATGTATATGTTTGTTTCGAAATCCGAATACCGTACCTCGTAGCTGTCGTTCGCAAATCTGTTATGTTTTTTCCCGAATGTGAAGCGCTGTTTGAATTCTTTTTTGAATTTCTCCTGTAAGAAATATTTTTATGTTACGAAAAGTTTAAAATGCATTTCGTTTGTAAAGGCAATGCTGGCATTTTTAAGTGTTGAGCCACGCTGTATTCAATTTCACTATAGCATGAATTTGTCGGTTATTCAGGGGTGGTATCACTGTTTCACAGGAGACCGGCGTCACGCAACAGCTCTGATGTTATGTTTCGTTCGTTGAATGAGATATCTGGAGGCCTCAAATACTTCTACCTTCCTCACTGCTCTCTCTATACTTTCTACTTTTAAAGGCCGACAAAACTACCACTATAACTATTCGGACGGGCGACATGATCTCTTTAGCGGCAAAGCTCTTGTCTATATTAATAAAAAAACATACGGACCGCTTACGCTATTGTAGAATTTACATTTTAAATAAAGGCAGCGGCTTGTCTGTGTCCCTGGCTTGGTATAGTCCACGAACAGCTGAAGGCGTTTACCATCAGGCAGGCCGCTAGCTTGTCTGCCAGCACGGTAATTCATTGAAAATGTATCCTCAATCGATCGCCCACACAATTTTCGGTTTCATTATCTAATACTGACTTTTCTCCTAGTAGATCGTATTTTTATTTTAAGCAATCATAATAAAAGTAAAGCTTGTGTTTAAACATTTTAACAAAATATCACATCTGTCTGTGCACTAAATTTTCCAGCTGCGGTAATTTGAGTATCCAGTACACATAACATACATGTTTTCTTTTACTAGAATAGTCGTGTTTTGTGGGAAGATTACATAAATGCTTAATAAACTTACATTGTAAATAGCGTATATGAAAGGATTATAGCAGGAATTACTCATTGCTAGCCAGTCAAAGCAGAAGAAAATCACATTGATGTATCTGTATCTGGAAAGAGAATACACGATCACTACAAAAATCTAATAAAATATCAATATATTCAAACACAAATTAATATTACATTTAAAAATATTATTTTTACACAATATAATTCTATTCGTAAGATCAATAGCCAAGAGAATGTTATTTAACAAAACACAATCCGAAATAAATTATGCCATAAAAGTTGGTTGTATCTCGTGTAGTAAAATTTTATTTGGTGGCGAAGCATTATGTTACTTACTCGTTTATGGAGGGGAAGAACGACATAAGCAGTAAATAAGTCTGTAGAGGAAGCCAGCAGAGTGCGAACAACGCCACGACCAGCACGAGCATTTTTATTACCTGCAAAACAAAATGCAAAGTTGAACACGCTTTTTAAAAAAAAATAATCGAGGAGTGATGCGCAACATTTTTACTATTTTGCTTAAGAGCGTTTATACCCTGCACGCGCTTTTTGGCTTAAAAACAGGACTTTTCAAATGAGTTAATAGCCACCAATAAACAATTTAAAGGAAAAATAATTACTACTAATTTTAGAAAAGGTTGTCATCTAGGGATTTTGGTGGAAAACATTATAGCTTGATGGATAATTTGTGAGTACTATACGGATTACTGAACACAAGTTTCGTTATTTAGGCTTTGAATGGCAATTTAGAAGCTTAAGATATCCTTAACCACTAAATATAAGATGAAAATAAAAATATTATCAGACTAATAAGACCCTTATGGAGGGATTTTGCTGAGAAAAATAATCTTTTTGTGTTTAGTTCCTGAAAAATAAAAATTTAAACAATGCAAAATTATTCAGAAACTCTCGTCAAGAACATATTTTTTTTCACCAACTTATCGTACATAATTTTTTATAACAATTGCATATTATAACAGAAGAACATCTTATCAATAAATTACCATTTTTATATTTCAACAAAATTAGTTTTCATGTTTTCTACAAATATTTTAAAAACCACTATAAAACACGCTGTCCGACGTGGATCAAATCAGACCGCCGCAAGGCCTTCTAGAGGGAGGACGTATCGCTCGTCGCTCCGGCCTGGCTGCAGTCGATTATGCCGCGCGTAGTAAAAATAGCCACGCGCGGAATGCGATTACGACATCTTAGTACTTTGGTAGTACAATATTTAATTATTATTATTATCTACAATGATTTTGTAGTGAGTATAAATTATGTTTCAGGTAATATAATGGGACGTAATTCCGAGGCTAAATTATGTTATGTATTGTAATATAAAATTAAATATATTTCGTAATTGTAAGGGGTTGTAAGGCCCCTAACACTATTTATGTGTTCGAACACGAAATGATTAATAAAACGTCCGTAGTGTCTACTGATTGAACACTGATTTGAATGCAACTTAACAATGTAATAATAACGAAAATGTGATTAGTATCCAAAATTTGTATTATTCTTTGCTTGCACAGTAATATTTGTCTACTTATAATGCAAATAAAATATTTTTATGATATTATATTACAGTTACATTTCAATTGAATATTTGAAGCGCACGGATCAAAGTTGTTTGAGCCGATTGTATAGCGAGCCGACGCGGCAGCTCTACGCACACAGCTTTGGTCGCTTATGTGTGCGTGAAATAAACGAAGAAATACCTATAGTTGACTTTGCGCGCAAGGTGTATACGCTCTTAAATAAAGTGTCTTTTATACGGAGCGTAGTGGAGCGGAAAGTTTATAGCTACACCTTGACATAGTGTTATTATTTTTTATGCTGAGTATACAGGGTGATATTGACACATTGTAATTATTTTAACCCACATGTTTCTCATCACCCCAGGTGAAATTTTACATAATTTGAAAAAAATATGAGAAGATTTTTTGTAAAAATTGTGATTTTTGATCTTACTATTTTTGGGAATCCCATATAGATACGAGTTTTTTTTACCGCTTAGCTGAACTTCAGTTCAGTGCGGAAACTTATCTGAGCTGTAAGAGACTCGGTATCTATAGGGGTTGATCAATAGCCTTGAACCTAAAATCGCGATTTTGGACAAAACTATCAGGCAGTTTTTGTTCAAACTTGGTACAATGTTACCTGGGATGGTTAGGAGCATGTGGTTTAAATTAAATACCAGATGTCAATATCACGCTGTATATGCTTTTAAGATGTTTGTGCGGCTCAAAAATATTAATTTCGGGTCTGTGTGTTCGTGAGATCGAAAATACGTCGTAGTTCTTGATACTCGCGACACAAGACTCGATCTTAGTGTGGGGTCAGGACTATGTATGTGACTGTTGGGTGTTGATGAGAAATGATGGACATTGTCTAGAAAACACTTGGGTGATCGACAAAATACGTTTACAAATCACACAATTGTGTTATTATTGAGAACTTATTTAAAACCCGATCGATACTATTTAGCATGGTTTATGTAGACTGAAATGAACGCTGGATGCTGCTTGTGGAATAAATAGCTATTGCTCTGTTGTATTCATGAATGAACTCTGATTTTATGCGGGTTATTTATTACTCGAGACTTCGCACGGTAACTTTCATTTTCTCCGACTCCCAATGCATAAAATTATAATGATAATATATGTATACTACTTTTGTAAATCACAACAGAAAATCTGCGACACATAACATTGTACCAATAATTCTAAATTACTATTACGAAGACTGAAATTATATTCAGTATTAATTTATTTTCATATTTTTTTCTGAAAGAGCTTACAATCTTATGAAGCAGAGTAAGTTGCTCAAAGATTTTGTTCCATCACCCTATGCAAGGATGAGATATGAACAGGCGGAAGGCGTGTAAATTGCTTCATATGTCCACCTGTCCAGACTCAAGATGGATACATTCCTAAGCGGGGGATAGGCCGGGAAATTGTAAGTGTGTGTGTTGTTGAATATATAATTTGTAGTATACATTAGTTTAAAAAGAGAATTATAATTTATCTGATTATAGTTACGGCATTATCGATAATACGAAGTATTATTTGTGCTTTACTGCTTAAATTTGGTGTCTGTCTGTCTCAGCCTATATATGTCCCATTGCAGGATTCGGGCCTCCTCTACAATCGTACGTATCTCAAGACTATATAGTCTACCTCGCTGTAATACAAGCTACAGTCACGCAAAAGTCAGAGGTGTGTCCTGGAATTGGAACCCGCGACCAACGTGAACATGTTGACAGTCGTCTGGTCCGTTTACCAACAGGCGATCACACATTCAAGGAAGAAATAATTATTATAATTCAATTACATATTTTTAAAGTTGTTGTGGTGTAACGTACATAAATAGACCGGAACCCATGTTTAACACATTAATTGTAACATTATTATGTTAAAACGAAGACTGTTGACACTGGGCGAGTAAGTCAGGAGACGTACCATAGCGCGTTTGTACAATACCGCGTAGCACAAACAAATTGTTGACAACTATTTATCTTTCATAACAGTAACTATTTCATAATGTACATACAAACAGGTTTATGCTAAACGGTTTTCTGCTATTTTAGTAGTGTAGTTTACCGCTCTAGAACACAGGGAATAAATAAATTATTGGGTATCGTACTTGTTTTTTACTTTTCTCACATACTAGCTCGTGTCTTTGTCAACGTGAGTAATATATGTATGTATGTGTTACGGGCCAAGAGCAGACTTAGGATAAACTAGTTTCGTCTAGGCTCGCGAGCGACATGTGGCTCTTTGGATGTGAAATACAAAGAAATCATTTTGAATCGATTAATGAGGATTAGGCACCATTTCTATCTCTCAGCCACTTGTCGCACTCCTCCCCCGTGACAGGCGTCGTAACAGTAGTCAGTAAAAAATTGTAGCACTTAAAAAACTTCGAAGTGTTGTAAAGTGTAATTTTTGGTTCTTCCGACTCAAAAGGTTACAAACCCCTGGTCTAGGCCAACCTAGTTCATCCTGTTACCGATAGGATAAAACTGTTATTCATTTTAAAATCAGGTGTTTTGGATGTCAATGAGTACGAATACAGAGGCCTAGACAAAGCGATGAAGTTATACGAGTACAAAAGTGTATTAAATTTAAAAAAAATATACACATTATGTTAAAAAGTGGATATATTTTGAATCTCAGTTTATTAGTCCGCTTTATTTACTTTGTTCACAAACCATTCGTATTTTATGTTTATTCTACCATCCTCTCAGAATTGCATACAATTCGTAGGAAATATATTATGTTACACTGGTTTGGTCTAGGCCCTGGGAAAAAATAGTTTATCCTAAAATTGAGTTTGGCCGGCAACATAAGCATGTTTTAAAAAGATTTAGCTTCCAATTTTATGACGCTTTGCCGCCCTGACGTCAAGACTTCCGGGAAATATCGGGGAGAAAATTTAGTTCAAATTAAAATACGTGACGTGGGTTCTATACTATTGAAATTACTTCGGAAGTATTCTTTATTGTTAACTAGCTGACCCGGCCATGCTCCGCCGTGGCTTAGTTAATATATGATTAATATGATATTCATTTATTAAGCATTGTAAAACAGACCGACCCAGCTTCTCCTGGGTGCATATATTTTTTGATTCCATTCTACACCAAATACATGTTATTTTTCCTATAAACTCTGATATACCTAAACTTGACGTAGCTATCCTACTGTCCGGCTCAATCCCGTCTCATCCGTCTGTTCAGTCTCTTCCCGATCCGTCCCGTCCTTTCTCTTTATTATCCATCCCGTCTTATAACGTGCATTTACATTTCGTCCTATCAAATCTGTCAGCTATCCCAGCCCTCTCCCGTACCTTCCACTCTATTATATCCCGTCTCTCCATATACATGTACATATAAAGATTGCTTTATGAAATTTTTACATTAAAAACATTAGCGTTTTTTACTGTCCATCCAATATTCCTTCCCTTATTTCAGCACCAAAATGCTGTTTTTCCAAATAATATTGCACGCTATTACTTTTTGTTAGTAATAAAGAAATAATAACCATTTTAAAAAAAGAATTGGCAAAATTGGTCCAGGCTTTGAGTTATGCGCTTAACAACACATTTTGCTATTCTTTTTTATATTATAGAAGAAGATATAGTCCACCTCGCTGGCTTAGTGCGGGTTGGCGAATTTTATTTCACGTAGAAATTAATCCGATAAATCAAAGGTGTGTTCTGGGATTTGAACCCGTGACCATCGTTAACTTGTTGGCAGTCGCGTCTAGTATGTTAAATTAATAAAAACTTCATACTGCCTTACCAGGTGACGTAAGTAAGAGAACAAATATTTAAAAATATAAAACTGCATATCGTTTCATTATAATGTCTAGATACGGCATCAACGTACCAATTTCTTTTTTATTCTTGAGTCTGAAAACAATACTAATGCGAAATTTGAATTTGTCCTCCGGCGCATGTAAAAGTATCAATTCAAATATATGTATAAATATAATGTCCTTTATGAAGAAGAAAAATTATAATTAGATATATTTTGGTATACTCCGGCAAAACGCTTCGATAGAGGATACCTTATTTAAAACTGTTGCAATAATCTCAAAAAACAATGGGCTATTTTGGTAGATATGGACTTCGTTTTATTTTTCATTTAACAAAATTACGCGCAAGACGCCGTATCTAGATAATATTATATACACGAGGTACAATTTTTTTGAATTTTGTTCTATTTCGTCAGCCGCAGTGATATATTATACAAATACGACGTAGATATCGCACTAGCACTTCAAAAGTGAGGCGTTCAAATTCGGGCAATTGGTGTAATTTCATCTAGTCGCATAGCAACGGCGACAGAGGGAAGACCTCAGTGCTGTCAACATAATTTATTTCGAAAATATTGTCTAAAGTGTCGAATTGTGTGTTTTAAGAGTGTTAAAACAATGGTGCAAAAATATGCAACTAAATGGGACCTACACACCGTACGTAAGTATATAAAAACCACACAAAATTTAATTTTTATTTTAAATTAGCAAACACCGCCTTCAATTGTGTAAGAAAGATCGCCTAATACAAAGATTATTAAGTGCGATAGGGACAAAAAGCGTACGTCATAGATTAACAAGTCAGAAGCGAAACCGATCATACAGAAAATTGACGATGACAATTTGAATGGATTTGAATAATTGTATATTTGTTTCTAATTCAATCATATTTAAAACGATTAAGTTATTTGTTACGAAATATTTTCATAATAAATAACTTAATCTAACCACGAACATTACAAAATACATTAGCTTCCCCATTTATTTTGAATGACTATATTATTTACATATATCATTGAATGTTTCCAGATTTCCACGTGATGAGCTTTTGAGACGTAAATGGATATGCACTAAGCACAGCTCGGACAAAAAGAGGGGATCGTAACTGGATACTTTAAAACTGATTAATATTGGTTTAGCACATTTAATTATGAATAAAAATATACAACTACGAAAAAATTTATATCCACCTAAAAAACCTGCACCATCGGTTGATTACCAGTGGCAGGTCGCTCATCCGTTACCGCCATGTGTAGATACCAACGCAATGTCTATTTTTCAAGTTTGTAAGCAAATAAAAATATATTTGTTACAGGATGGCGTACCACATGTAGACTCATGTAGCAACCTCAAAGTTAATATATTATATACTTATAAAACCAAATAGGTAGTTTTATTTATCGTCACCCTTCTGTCTTTACTGCTTCGATTCTATGTTTGGATAGCACAATGCTATCTCTTTTACTCGTACTTTCTGTATAATCTGTTTCATTCACTAAAATTGTCATAAAGTATTAACAAATGAGTATGTATATGCAAAGCAGTACAGTTTTTGAACGTCACGCAATATGGATATGCGTCATCTTTATTAAAACATCATTGGTCAGCCGTCGATGAAAAACAATGGAAAGATAGATCATTTTACGTTGGATGTTAGTTGAAGCTTGACCGTCTTTTACGTCTCCCGTCAAATAAACAAAGATCATCCTATATTGGCTGGACGGGTCACGCTTGAACGATACCCATAAAAAAGGGATTTTGGTATCTTCCTTAGAAATTTTCCATTTTTTCTCACTCCATAAACCTTCCCAGGACTTCCACGAATATTTCAAGACCAAAATCAGCCAAATCGGTTCGTGCGTTCTGGAGTTATAGCGTCAGGAAGGAAAACCCGACTTATTTTTATATAATAGATTATAACTAAAACTTAACAGCAAATTTGACAATTCTGTCAAGTTGCCAAATTAGCTTTTTGTTATAGTATAGGATCCCGCCATACAACGACCTTCACCGAGATGTTTATTTGATGAAACCTATTTTATATGCAATTTAATATGTCAATAAATATATTGTATATGGGTTGCCTTGCAAATTTCAGTCCAGAATACGATTAATTAATTATTAAAAAAAAAAAATTTTTTACACATTTCACCTGTTTGATTATTAAACAAATTGTATACCAATCGAAAGTATGAAACCCATAGAATATGTAAACGTTAGGTTGCCTATTTTTTTCCGGTCACAACCCTCAGGTTGCCAGGTAACACAGAACACAGCATATACGAGTCTATCGCTGTCCTTTTCATTCTCAAGAATAAATAGCATGCGCACCCTCTTTCTTTATGAGCGGACTTCGAACAGCTGCTATGCTGTGTCACTCGGAGCAATATTTCACTTTTCTAAATTCGACAACCGCAATTCGGGACTGATTTTTCGCAGGCAACCCTATACCACCGTGTTCATAATAAAATGATCTTTATTTTCATTTAATTTCCATTCAATAATCAGACCGGCGCAAAATGCTAGTAGCGATTTACCTGTTTATACCTGGCAACCTGAGGGTTGTGACCGGAAAAAAATAGGCAACCTAACGTTTACATATTCTATGGGTTTCATACTTTCGATTGGTATAGAATTTGTTTAATAATCAAACATGTGAAATGTGTAAAAAAAATTTTTTTATTTTAATAATTAATTAATCGTATTCTGGACTGAAATTTGCAAGGCAACCCACATACAATATATTTATTGACATATTAAATTGCATATAAAATAGGTTTCATCAAATAAACATCTCGGTGAAGGTCGATGTATGGCGGGATCTTAGACTATTATATTATGTGGAATAACTGAACTTCGAGTCAATATTTTATTAATTACCAAGTTCATTAGCAGAAGAGATTTACTTAAGAAGTTTTGTTAGAAGCCGCGAAAACCATGCCATACACAATATAGGCGTAATGATCAAGCTTCGAAAAGTTTACAAAGAATAGTGAGCCGTGAAATAATCGGTTTAAAAGTTTGCCTCAAGCAGCCTGACGATGAAACTTGTTTGATTGAACCGCTCAGTCAGAAAAATATCGCTGCTTTGGACTGCCTCCAAAACTCTATTGAATTTGGAATAGCCGAAGTTTTTTTTTTAGATTAAATGATCTCTTCAAGTAAATAAATCAATTATAAAGAGTAATATAAGAGACTGAGATGTCACTATTGCGTGAAGAAATTGTAATTTTAATCATTAACACTTGTCATCATTAACACACAATAAATAGGCACTCGTTCGAGAGTAGTAAAGATTTATTTTTAAACTTTCAATATTATCTTAGTTAAGATTTTCCTTTTTTAAACTTTTCTTATAAATCCAAAATTAACATAACTTTACACCTTTTACGAATTATATCCAACAGATTCGTCGGATATTCTACTATTTTGGGCGACAAGTACAATAACACAGTAATCATAATATAATTCAGTGTTCATAAAACTAATTTATTCCCGGAGTATATGTTTGCATTAATTGTGGTCGAGCGATTCGCGTGCGGTTTGAGCATATTACAATTATTCCTCTTGTAATTGGTACAGAATTAGAGTTCTGTCACTATAGGAAAATGAATTAATGCATTTTGCTCGTTATATTCTCAAATTTGCACTATAGTTTGTATCACATCCAAAAGTACCAAAACCTACTAACATAATTGATATATGTATTAAAAAGTTGCATTTTTTTTAATTATATTAATCCGGATTTTGAATTTTTTATCACGTCATTTTGCTGTTTCGTGTCTTCATATTTTTATTGGGTACGAATGCTATAATATTTTTCATACTTTTACTTGTTTAATTTTACCGTTACAATAAAATCAAGACTATATTCTAGAAGAGAATTTAGATGAAGCTTTATATTAGAACTTAAAAGCCTCAAATAGTTTAAACTGTAGAAAATTCAGAATAAATATAATGAACAACTTACCTTCCTTTTATTTTTCATGTGATTAGCATCTCTGAGCTCTTGCGCGTTACCTGGCGCGCGAGCTCCCCACAACTTCATAGCCATATGGGCGTAAGCAAATGTTATCACGCATAGTGGTATTATGTACTGTGGAGAGAAAAACATAATTAGAATATGAACCAAAAATCCGCAGTACAATCAAACAATCAAAATATTTGTTATTGCTAGAGGTGTTGTGAAAGTACATGAATTTATCGATAGAAAAAAATGATTGAAAATTTAAAAATTATAATAGGTTATGTTTGATTACCGAACTATCTGATTGTGTTTTCGTGTAACTCAACTCAAAACATTTATTTAACCACAAAAGTTTCTGTGTTACTAATCGTTCTAATATAGTAAATTTCTAGAATAATTGAAACCGCTAAATATTTGGCGGGGCTCTTTTGCCGCAGTTTCATCGTTTACAAAGGTCCGTTTGTTATAAACTTCGTCGGTTTGAATTCCAACTGCGAATATCTACGTGTTATAAGTTGTATTTCTAATTTACTTGCATACATCTCACTATTTTGGAATTGTTTTGTTTTGCATGTAAGGGAGGTTTGACTTTAGTTAGGAGGCCGTCCCGCCCTCACACCCGCCACTGCAACTCCTGTAAGCCATAATCAATAGTGGCACGCATTTTAATGGCACCGAGCATTGAAGCTCGGCGAGTTTCCGGGAATGTTTGACTTGTTTTTAATCATGAAGTTAATAATAGGAGAAGTTGGAAATTATTTTTTGTCCACTTCCCTCCGTAACAAAGCGGGTGTCAAATCAATGGACTAAAGAGGTAAATAACTGAAAAAGACTCTAGTGAGATTTGTCCATTACAGCTTGATAAGTACTAGACTTCATCCGATATTATGTATATTCAGCTTCTGTGGCGCAGTTGGTTAGAGTTTGATGGCTGCATCGAGACAATTATTTGTATGATCCACAGGTTTTTGATTGTGAGACCAAAATACCGAGATAGGTAATCTCGTAGTTTCTGGTACCCATGTGATAAGAGTCCATCTAAGTGTGGGGTCAGGACTATGTATGTGACTGTTGGGTGTATTTATTGTCTACTATTGTCCATGTATAGTCGGTCTGAAGCTCAGACTGCTTCTTTTTGTGTTATGCCACCCTGATTGATGGGTTAACGTGCTTCAGATTTTTACGACGCTGAGACGTTGAATTCCATCCCGTAACACTAACGCAATGTTATGTTCTAATATATAAAATAAATACTATTCTAATCGTAGCTAAAACATCTACATTTTAGTAGCAATTTATTTCTACCGATAAAAGAGATTTCCAACGATTTCCAAAGAGTTTTACTATTAATTCCATAAAGGAGATTCTAAAATCTATATCCTAATTATTATTTTATTCATTACGAGTCCCAATTGGAATCCAGTTTATTTCAGGCTATTGTTTTTGTGCTTTTGCGTGTTTATTACTAAAGGATTTAAGGAATTACAATTAACTCTCGTTACGATGGATCTTTGGAGGAACGCAATAAATCTGTAATCAGTTACTTTCGTGTACAAATTAACGAAAATCTGAACCTTTAAGAGAATTCTTTGTCTAAATAAATTCACATATTTAACTATGTTGATAATCTCTTTAAAACATTCTAGTAATACAGAAATTAAGAAAAAAAACTTGAATTATTATTAGAATTACTTTAACAACGTCATTACTAAACCACATGGTTACCCTGGTACCGCGGAATTTTCATGATCAAATATTTTATATACTTATTTTATTTAACGAAAACACTCGAATAAAATAGATTGTTTACATTCAGTCAACACAATATACATCAAGAAGCGCGGTAATAAAAGTTAAAAACCGGTCGAGATTTACACAAAACAATATTGTGAATTTATAAATATGTTGCAAAACAGAGCAGCTAACGAAGTTAAAAGTCCGATAACCACACACTCACCTGAAATATGTACAACAGTAGTCTGTAAATAGCCAGGGAGTGACTTCCAAAATCACTGGGAACGCAAAAAGGCTTTTTGTAAAACACTTTTGTTACTGAAAATAAAACATTTTTGTTATAGTCGATTGAAAATTTAATAACATGTGGTGAAATGTAATATAAGTGTGGGGGTAAAACAACGATTTGCAATAATGTAAAACGTGGCTGTTAAAGCGCACTGGCCGCGTCTAATTCTTTTAAAAGCAATTCAGACTTAGTGCCAAAAGTGCTTCAGAAACTGAAATTCTAGCAAAACTTTATTCATTTATGAATAATTTTTACTTATGTAGCAGGGACATCGTTTCAACATCTAGATCTACAACTATATTTCTCATAGTTATATTATTTTCAAGCTTTTATACATCCATACTCCAGTAGCAGTATTTAATAGAAAAATACTGGACTAATTATTATGAAAAATGTCTAAGTAAGTACTAAATAATACTATAGAATTAAAGCTGAAATAATATAATATTTGCATTTGTTTATTGATCTCTGTTGGTT
The DNA here is from genome assembly GCA_023078785.2 of Hyles euphorbiae. Classification (NCBI taxonomy): domain Eukaryota; kingdom Metazoa; phylum Arthropoda; class Insecta; order Lepidoptera; family Sphingidae; genus Hyles; species Hyles euphorbiae. The sequence goes on from CM041050.1 coordinate 17,850,479, forward strand.
TTGCTTGTAAACTCTTACGCTTCCTTTTGTTAGCAATTACGCAAAATATATTTATATTAAATTAACATTTACTTTTAGCCATTAAATCTGATTTTAGGAATAAAATTTAAAACTTATATACTTATAAGTCACAATTTTTTAAATAAAAAACCTACAATATGTATGAGGGAATAATTGAGTATGGACAACCTACAAAATTAAGAAATGAGTTAAAATGATTGAACAAACAATAATAACTACATAGTGGGGTACAAAAAAAACATTTATCGGTTTTTGTGTTTTGAAAAGACACGTATCTAAAAACTAGTTTTCAAAATAGGGAATATGCATGTCATTTTTTATATTTTTAATCAATTCTGTATGTTATTACATTATCGGAAAAAAATATAAGTCTTTGAAAATATCAATCAAAAGAGTACAAAAAAATAATCAAAACTGCTATCAGTTTCGAAGCATTCAAACGCCATGTTGGCGCGAACTCGCTGTGACGTCAAAGGTTGCGTTATGAACAACGTAGTATTTGGATTAAGTTTCTTTCATAAATTGCTACAGAACTGTATTTCGCGACAAAATAATCCAGTTTATTTAATAGTATAAAAAAAGCACAAAATAACTCATAAACAAACGTAAAACAACAAGCTAAAACTTCATAAGAACGCAACCATTGTCGTCACTTTCCTTTTCAAGCAATAGATCGCGTTTCGGAAAAAATGCGCGGCAAAGGACATGGCCAGTTTTTGTATGGCGCTGTGCCTAGTACTTCGAATCTCGTCTACATCAATTAGTTTTGCATTGTTGGGGTAAGGTTTGTTCCAAGATTAATACAGAAAAGTTACAAAGCCTAGGAAGTTCAGGGTTTTTAGATATTTACAAAAACATATCTTATTTTCAGGTTAGGTTTTGTAGGTTAGGTTTTGTAATTTATTGAATCGAATAAAAATACGTTTACAAAAATGCTTTATCATCGAATTTGGAATTTACATTAACTATTATTTTATAATTTACACAAAATATACACCGAGACGTATTTTAATTGTACCACAATGTAAACAAATAACAAAAAAGATAAATAAACAAAGCATGGTTCCTGTCAAGCAACTGTCAAGTGTCAAGTATTTTACTGCAGCGTTTAGTTGTTGCAATGAAAGTGTGTAAAAATGGGAAGAATATATGTGTAAGTATATACGGCAAACATTGCTTTATATATATTTAGTATTGTTAATTATTATGACTTATCACCTGCTTATAGATTATTTTTAGGAATATTTTAGACAAAGTTATTATCTTTTTCCTGCACTTGCTTTACTGCGAACGAAACGTTTATGCGGGGCCAACAATGACGGAAATGGGTAGGTATCAATGCAAAATCTTATTAAACTTTATTTTACTCCCTAAACTTCTACAGAAATATGACATGTTCTTAAATTAATAGTTGATTTTTTATATTAATTCAATTATTGCCTTGTTTTTGTACATGATAAAAAGTAACTAGGCAGAAACTGTCCAGGTCCTTTGAAATGTCATTTTTTAAGTATTTATTTTACCGATTTAGAGTTGATAAATTAAAAAAATATCTTTAAGGTATAATTCTATATTAATAAAGATTACAAAAAAAAATTATTTTGACTTAGTTTAAAGTCTGGTGCATGTTCCCTATTATAACTAATAAATAGGTTTTTTTTACCTGGGTCGTATTCACTCTCCATTACGACTACCCACGACATGGCCATAGGGGCTGCCAGGGCCAATGCGAGGAGCCATATAAATACTATTATCACCTTAGCGACTCGCTTCGATGTGTGAGCACTGCAACAAATGGTTTCGTCGTTAGCACGATACACAATGGGCAAGCGCGCTACGATATTACGCTATTTGGAGACTTAATGGGTTCGATTATTTCCCGACTTTTGTAATTTCAGGCACATTTACGAAATATTTTACTTTTATTGTGTAATAAAAAGGATATTCATTGTTTTAATTAATCCGCGCATTGGCTGATACAGTGCCATAACCACTAAACTGACTAAAATGGTTAAAAAAAGGTCATAATTCTGATTTTGCATTCTGTGTGGATTCTTTAATAGTCGAAAATATACTGATAATAAGGAAACCGGAAACTATGATCTTAATTATTATCCGCAAAAAAGCTGACGTATTAATATTTTAGTGAACGTGCATTTCAAGTGAAGCAAAACAAAGTTTAAGAGCATAATTGCACATTTGGCATAAATTAAAAACTAAAGCTCAAAAAAAAATATGTGAACATGTTCATATCATGTAAAATTATAAATATGCCTAATATGAACGAATTTCACAACCTCACTTTTTTTCGTTGTCTGCTTCACGTGAATTAATGCCCCATGTTTTTTTTTTTAAGTAATTTCATTAAAATAACAAGCTGCCCGAAATATTCGCATACCGCTGTAGCTTTTTTAAAATTAGTGAACTTGTTTTAAAAATCATAAGTATCTCATCGAAACCGAGGTTTTTTTTCAATATGTTTTAATTAGGGGAAGAACGGGCAAGATCGAAAATATTTTATTTCTATCAGGTTTGTCCATTCTATAAATATAGTATAGCCACTTTTTATCCCAAGAACTGTCGCGTTCCGTAGGATGAGCAAGGAATGTTCCCGCAAAAATTGCTGGACCTTTTTTTATGAAATTTGGTATGCAGGTAGCTAAAGCCCCGGATTAAAGCTAAGGCTTTAATTGAAAATGTAGTGTATCCGTGTGATGCACAAGATATGTCAATATGTAGGTTGTGCATAGGATTAGGGATTATAAGAGTTCAGGATTGCATACCTTGAATTATGGAACAAAATGATACAAGACAGGTTGGGATGTAACGAGAAAGGACGGAGAAAGCAGTTTATAGCATAGTAGTCACGTTGATTCAAATATAAAAGTATTACTACGCGAAATAAGTTGTGTCTGATGTGGACAAAATTGAAAAAGTATCTGCTCCCGGGGGAAGCCGGGCCGAGCCGCTAGTTACTAATATTTCCATCCGGAAGTTCCGGTTATAAATCTTATACTTAGTGTGATAATTAAGATCCAAATGTAGTCCAATGACACACATGTTTTCCATTTTTTTATCTTTTAAGATGTTAGTATTGTTATCAAAATGTAAATAAGAAGATATGCAGTGAACTGATATGAGTGTGGAATTAATAACGTTTTTACATTGAGATATTATAATAGAGGGGACAAAAATAAAAAGTTTGTAACAAAAATGAATAGTATCGTACACCTCCACACTCATTCTGTATTTGTCTCTGTCACGCATGCGCAGTAACACCATCTTATCTTTAGCTTCTCTGGGTTCTCTTATGCGTGGACACGGGAATCCTGTACCAGCACAATGCGCAGAGATTTTGTTTCCGATGTCCACTCTAGTATGATACCTCAATGCGTTTTAGGATGTTTGCCTTGTCATGATTTTTATACAGTTACAAATATTTTTCGTTTAGTATTTATATTATTCTTCTTGACCAAAGCTCCCGAGATTTGTTCTGACAAGCACCTGTCCAGGTTCTGCATTCAGACAACTTAAGTCTCTTATAGTCTGTTTACGCTCTCAATGGAATTGTTGGTGTTAAGATAGTACGGAGTTCAAGTCATTGTGTTAATATAATTTTATACTACGTATGCCTTTAAAATCATATGTGGCAATTGATTTGACCTTGGAGCAATTTCCAACTTTTCCACAACATCGACAAGCAGTGAAACATTAGATATCATTCAATTGTGCAGATCTAGATTGTAGCGATAAAAAGTGGCAACATTTATTTCACTACTAATTAACAAAGTTAGTTTAAAGTTTTTTGTTTAAAGTAGTCGCGGGTTCGAATCCCAGGGCACACCTCTGACTGTTCGGAGTTATGTGTGTATTGATAATCAATCACCACGCACTAAAACGGTGAAGGAAAACATCGTGAGGAAACCTGCATACCATAGCGATTTACAAAAATTTCTATGGTATGTAAGTCCGCCAACCCGCACTAGGCCAGCGTGGTGGACTATATGGCCTAACCACTCTCAATCGTACTGTCGATTGTAGAGGAGGCCCGTGCCCTGCAGTGGGACGAATATGGGCTGATACAAGGATACAATTAACAAAGACCATCGGCCTTATTCAAAGACAGTTTTAAAACCTAATTTAACTACCGAATGTTTTGTATTCTCTGTTCAAACTGTATTCAAAAGTCTTTCTAAAGGGACAAAACATTAGATAAATGTAATAGATTTTAAAAATGTTTCTGAGTTAGGCCGTATGTCTATAACAAATAAAATGGAACACTTGTAACACCACCCGTGCATGGCAATTATGCAGATAAACCTAAATTATAATGTTAATTTTATGATTTTCCTAAGTACGTAATATTATATTTATACAGATAATCACTGCAAACATTTAGCTCTTCATTGTGCTGGTGCAGCAACTACTTCTTGCTTGCTTTATTAATGCTGAGGATACAGATCTAAATCCATTTATTGAGGTATAATCCAACGGTTGAATTGTAAACGCAGTGGCCTTATTACTGTTTGTTTGTCTATTTATAGCTAGCGTATTTTTAACATACGTGTAAGGTAATTCGACGGATTTTTGTTTATTCAATTTTTCCATGGTACGTCATCAGAGAGAATATTCATTATGTTTTTAAAGAGTAGTTAGCTTTCCTGATGGCAAGTGATCACTGTCGCCTATGAACGTTCACAACGCTTCCATAATGGATGTGTTGCAAGTCTATCAAATCGAGAGATGAGCGAAGAAAAAACAAGATGGGAAGAAGAAAGGTATATTTCGCATCTGTATTTCATATTATATGAAAAAAAGTAAGACTTTCAGAGAAAGCTATTAAAATTAATGATGTACAGTACTATTTTTCAATCCGCCTCCCGATACTGTTACATGGTGAATTATACAACTAAGAAGCGATGGACAGCAAAGTTCCCAGTATTCGTGTTTTTTTTTTTATCTTATCTATGTTTTTATGAAAGACAAAGAGAAACAATAGCCTCTACTAACTAGTGCGCGTATCGATTCACTGAACGGGGAAAATGTAAGTTTCCATTGGAAATGTGGCAAGAATTTGGAACGGAATGTTATTATTGCTTCGAATGGAATATATTACAGCTTTTATACTATATAATATATATTTAAAATAAACTACGATAAAACATACGTATATTGATACATACAAACATTAAATGATCAAGTATTAGATAAATTACTCTCGTAAATCTTGATGGAAAATATATAGAAATGTTAAAAGTTTAAATTTTTGATGAACATGGAATTATTTTAAGAAATGAAACATGTATAAAATATTGCAATCCCATTATATGAAAGAAAATATTGTAAAACAGAATAAACACGAAGATTTAATTCAAAATTACATTTTCTCAATCTTATACAGGAGTAAAGAACCAACATTTTGTAATGAATTTTATATTTCTGGAATAGACGAAACCAACCTAAAAAGGAATCGTGGCAGGTTTAATTTATGTTGTACGGATTGAAATGTTTATTGCTTACACGCTTTACGCATAAAGGATCTGTAGAAAGGTGTGACACAATATTGTTAGGGTAGCTGCCAATGTCACTAATTGATTACAATCGAGACATATCACCTTGATTTATTGCCACTAGATGTGTTGTGGCACACAAACTATCTCATAAACTACTGACAACATAAATATATTTACAGGAATATCAAGGCAATGTGTCTCTCAGTATAAATATTAAAATCACAAACATCTAGGTTAAAATAGAAATATATTGACTAATAAAATATATATTTATGTTACTTTCCTTTCGTAAATAAACCTGGTAGAGCAAATAATTTTTGCACTAAATATATCGTCGGCTGTGTAATTACATTGGAACCACAGTAAAAGTGTTATAACCTAAATATTGCAACAAGGCAAATTACATTTCGCTGCCAATTCTATCTAAATTGGTTTGTACGATTTGGCGTCCTATACAAGTAGATAAACAAATCAAATTTTCTACATCCTATGTTTATTGATACTTTTTAGATTTTCTTATTGTTGTTGTGTACGATCCAAAGATTCCTTCGGGATCTCCGAATGCAAATTAGTTCCGTATTCACAATTCTCAGTTTTCATGTAATATTTTCCACGCTGTCGGTAAAGCGGACATAAAGCTCGCTTAATGTAGCGTTACAACATTTTGTGTATGCATTAAGGTAACTTTGAATGAGTTAACGTCTGTTTCTGTTACTGTTTCAAATGAAGTTGAAGTTACGCCATGAATACTTTATCTTTTGTATAAAGTAAAAGAACTGTTCTCCTAATTGAAATTTTCTACGAGATAAGTTCGGCGCAGTTTCTTTGTGATGGGCTCGGGCAGTTTTATTGAAAAAATGGAATTTCTGATTTTTGCAAGCTAATGGCAACATCGTACTGAATCTTTGCGAACCTTTTGTAGCAAGTAAAACTTTTGTAAAACTGCACAATCAGGTTAGATATTCAAACACAAAGGGAATACTGGCTTGAAGGAATCGGCTGTTAAAATGATGACGATGAATATATGTTATTTTTTAAATGTATGAGGATTGGTACGTATACTATTCATCACTTAACAAGATAGCCTGATTCTGTATTGTTTATCGATTATTAAAAATACAAGACATAAAATAAAAAATAAAATCATTTTTGAGCATTTCTTATTCCATATTTGAATTGAAACGCAAATGGAAGGAAGTGATAAATAATTAAAACTTGCAGGCAATAAAATTAGTGTTATACATTTTTCTTGCTCAATATTTTTTTTGTGATGTTATAAAATATTAACCAATATATTTTTATCCATACATATATTTAAAACATTTAAAATAAATTAATGAAATAGACTGACTCACATTCCAACCTGTCGAGGGAATGTGGGAACTTTTTTTATTGTTAGCCAAAGTGCAAAAAGAGGTTGGAACCGTCCTGAATGAATCGTTTGCGAGATTGGAAATCTCAGACAATCAGTAATAAAAAATGTTTACTTAGTAGTTAGTAGACACATATGTACCTACAGATATGCGATTAGCTTGATTGACTTTAAGGGTCACCTACATAATATCAAAGTTAATATTAAACAGTGTGCCACGTAGATAAATTTTGTAATTTGCATATAGATAGCAGGTGGCGGGTAGAAATCCTCACAAATATATAATCGTAAAATTGGATTATGTGCACGTGAAGTTAGGTTTTCTAAAACGCAAACGCAAAAAACAATGCATTAATTGTTATATTCTTATATATCACACACACATGCGCACAAATACTCATACACAAAACACAATATGCAAACAGTAGGTGTCCGGCAGAGGCACCACTAATGGCTCAATTTATAAAATCCCACACTAAGTGGAGTGCTCGATCTGGGAATCGAAACTAGGACGTCGCGATTACCTCACTTAAACACACTGTCACTGGTGTTTAGACCAATTAATGTACTAAAATTTTATTTTAATAAAGTAAATGTTGAAATAAAACTATGTAAATGTTTTTAATTTCAGTTATGCAGCTGTTACTACAATGGCGCAGTTTAGTTTGCCACCTGCCTACGCTAATGAAGTTGTTCAAATGCATAGAGCTGAACGCCCGGGAAAACACACACTGAATGCATCATTTATTTAATAATTTTTATAAGTATACCGTAGTACCGTAGATGCGGTGCAAATAAATACATTCGAATCAAACTGGCAAAAACTCACCGAGGACAGGGTCAAGTAATCATTAATTAATGTCTTTAAATAAAAGAGTAATACCGTTTGAAAAATATTTTTGAGCGCTTGGTGCCATTTCATCACACGCTTTGTTGATATGACAGCAAAAGAGAAAAAAGAGCAAACGACGATTTTCTAGTTGGTTTTCAGACAGTACGAATTTACTAAGCACCGCTAAAATTTTCTTGCTTTCTTTGGCTTGTATAAGCGTCCTAGCTATTATGTAAATATACGCGCAATGAAGGTAAGTAAGCGAAGAAGTCTATTATGTTTTTTGCAAGTAGCGTTCCTTTAGTATTTTGAGGATATTATTACAAAGATTGTGATTTTGTTCTACTTAAAAATATTAAAACATAAATTATGCCACAGATAGCACTATTCCATAAAATATACTAAACAATTTAAAGATGGAAAAGTATTATAAAATTGTACGAAGTTTCATTTCATACATGAATAAATAAAACTTGGATTATATCTTATCGATATCACGCAAAAAATGCGTATAACGGGGTTCTGTGAGCACTAGATAATCACTTACTTTATCTCTTTGTGAAGTGTAGAGTGTATATTAAAGGACGAGCCGTAGAGCGTATATTAAGTTCAGAAAGGGCATTGAAATGTATGAGCTATCTCATTTATCCCTATAGTAAGTATAGAAAATATCTTTACATATATGTATCCGCACAGTTTCTACAAACTTGCATATTATGTAGTGATTTTTTATAGAATTGATGATATGTTATTTCACTGTTTCTAATAAAAATGGTTAATTACTGATGGCGAGCGCAGTGGAATGCTAAGAATTTGCATGTAATTCATGGTGTTGTTTGGTCTTCCTACTGGCCAAGAGCGGTCGTACTGTTTAAAACAGGCGAATGGCATTGTCATCTCGTCATTCATTGCAATAAAAAAGTGAATTAATACGTTTTTTCCGCAGTCTTTTTATTTAAATTTAAATAATTTTTACAATTTCACGTAATCCTTGATGACGCAAACCGAAATAAATTCAACATGCTATACAGATTTTTGTCCCTGCGGGGATAGAAACTATAAGCTCATCTTCAGAAAACGAGCTTCTAAACGCTTTTGCACAAATCCCTGGCCTTTTCATGATAGTAGCTCTATTATATTCATTATATACCCAATGAACAACAGACAACTCTAATATTATTTCGAACGTTAGCCAAATATTTTGTTCGTAAATAGACCCTGCAATAAAAACTAACTTTCTATAAGATTAGGCTTAAATAAATGCGTCCTCATTACTTAATTATTTTAATATCCTGTTCTTTAAAAAGTCTATGAAACTCTAATAATATTCGCAGAATGTAGTAAAATCTTTATTTTATATTTTCGCATCAATTTATATTAGTAAACGACTTAGACAGTTTAAACATTAAGAATATTTTTCTGATCTAAAATACATTTTTTACGTTATTACGTGCCCTAGATATTACAGCGTTATTAATTTTTTGTGATATATTTCCATTTTTATATTACCAGCAAGGCCTCGAGAGGCAATATCAGATGTGAAGACATTGAATAAAAATAGCCAGACCCTACTAGAAAATAGATTTTGTCGTTGAAATTCGAATAGATGTATACTGGGTACTTTTCATTTTCGATGAATAAGATAATGTTCAATCTCGTGATATATGTTACTCGAAACTATTGAAGTGAGTTAATAATAAAATTAAATATAACAAGGTGAGATACTTTGCTAGGTTAGGGCTGGTACACACAACAGCCATGCGACGTCGCATCGTAAAAATCTACGCGCTCCTTCGACGCGTAGCATGAACTTGCGAATTGATTGTTTCCTTGTGTTTCCTGTATTTCCTAAGCAATAAGCGTCATCCGAATTGTGCAAGGGAGACGCCTTGCTGCACGAAATCGCATCGCAGCAATTTTGCGATGCGAATTCGCTTCACGCCGATCTGCAATTTTGTGTATGATCCCTAAGGTATACGAGCGTGGGATGTGCGTATGATTTTGTTTTCAGGTCGTGCAAATACATTATAGAAAGCACTTTTACAAGCACGGCCAACATACTTTCCTGGCATGCAGCCGAATAGATCTGGCTTAAAACACAACCACCAAATTTAAAAGTAGAACAATAAAAAACAATAACATTGACACTGCAAAACAAAAATGGACGACATCATTTTGAACTACTGCTATAATAAATGCACAACACGTTGACATATTTGCGGGCGGATGAAAATATATTTACGCGACCCTTTTGACTTCCATATGTCCCTTTTTGAATTGACGTAGGAACAATATCCATTCTAGGGGTTTGATGTTCGCATCAAATCATTCGCACAACAGACGTCGCCTGTCCCCCGTCAGTGTTTGCTGGAGGCCATCTTGTTACGTGATGTTACTGTATTGTGTCGGAAATGGAAGTGATCTATTAATAGTATGATAATCTAAATAAAAGCAGAGATTATTAAAATAATCGCATATTGTGCAATTTATTGGTAGTAATTAAGTATTGTTCAAATTTTCTATCCAGGCGTACTCTCACATAATATGTGAGACCAACCACCAGTCTACCGCAATGACATTAAACGCTCACAGACCATTTATATTTTTAGAATAAACAAGATGTCTCATAACAATTGTAGATTATTGGGTTGGTTGAAAAAATCTCAACACAGATCAAAATAAGTTGCCTAACAGAAACCTTAAGCAGGATTATCTTTGGAAGGAGATCAGACGATATATATATATTTCAAGGGTTATAAAAGCGTGACCCTTTAGATTTTACGTGTATTGGCACCGAGACAGAAATTGAATTCAGGGCTATATCGAGACACAAAGTTGACAAGCAGTAATATAAATGTAAAAATCCTTACATTTGGATATCCGAGAGATCAGAGCGATGTGTGCCGAAACTATGATAATTCACGTTTTTATAATGGCACAACAAAATAAATATAAAAGACTAGTTTTACCCTCGAGCATGGGATAGTTTTCTTGCGTCGGCCGATGCAATTGTGTTAGCCTGCTCTTAACTGTATTTTTTATTACATTAGACCGGCAAACGAGCTAACAATTCACCTGATGTTAATTGATCACTGCCGCCCATGAACATTCAACACGCTTGGATCATGAGTGTGGCCAGCCCATTAAATTGGCAGGATAGAAGAAAGGAAAAAGGATAGGAAGAGAAAAGAAGTATTGGGCATCCGGAAATTTCACTCACTGAACAACTGTGACACAGTGGTACAGCTCCAGACTAATCTGCACATTCAAGCGGAGTCAAGACTGACAACAGTGTGGTCCTACACAGCACTTCCATACCCAAAATACACCGGTTGAATCCAAAACGTGATACACTTTTGTGGATGACCATTATCAGTTTTCTACCATCATGTAAGATACCCATTAACCGGGCAAAAAAGAATGTCCTCTTATCAGCTACTGGGTGTTAAATATAATCCAGGGAAATTTCGAAGGGGGGGAATTTTGTTTTTCAAGAGAACATATACCAAAAATAATTCCTTCTAAAATGATTGCCTACGCAAAAATCTAAAACAAAATACAACGTTTCATAACCTACGCTCGCTGATATAACCACATACAAGCGTTTGCGAATACTCGGCTATTAATAACATATGAATTTTTGGGAACATTCGTGCTATGAACAAAAGTTTCCCAATATAGGGTAAAATCCGGATAGTTGCCTCGGACGGATACATGCCTCAGTTTCAAATGCTTTATGTTAGACGTATTGACAGTGTTTCTTTTTGATCATAATTAAAAGCGGCCCCCGTGCAGGCCTCGGTGCTACATAAACAGTTGAAGTAGGCGCACTTATTTTGTCCGTGTATGAAAAAATCTTCCGCGGTGATACTTTGACGAGCGCCAGAATTATATTGGTAAGTAATCTCCGTTAAATATTTTTATAACTGATTGCGATTTCAGTCAAAAATATATTACTTTGAATGCATTAGAGTTTAAATTGCACTGTTTATTAGGTTTTATTGTTAAATATGTTTTATTTATTTCGTAAATAAAAAGGGCAAGCATCCGTATCAAATCGGATAGTTGCCCTACTGTCTTTTGCGGATTGTTGCCCTGCGGTAACTATCTGTAACTATACGTTTTTAACAAGCAAGGACAGTTTTTTTTTCTTAGTTATTTTTTCATTTGCTTTTACTATTTTTTCTAGGTGATTTTTATTTGGTTTTACTAAAGTTTATGTTAAATAAAATACATACTCAACAGCAAAATGCCTCGCAAGTATAAACGAAAGCCAGGCGTGGTGCCGCGCCACATCTACTGGACAGAAGATAGTTTAACACTTGCGTTCAAAGAACTAAATAAAAAACAAAAAAGTATCAACGAAATATCCCGGATTTATGGCATATTCTCTCGAACCTTAAGAAGACGGTATGAAAAAAGAAACCAGCTGCTGGTAACCCAAGATATGTCAAGGATTTAAAATTGTATATTTAACTTATAAATATAATAATCTGTTTACATACTTGCCTACTTATCTAATTGTATTTTAACACTTCTAAGAAAATACCCTGCCCTTGGGTATGACTACAAGAGATATTACTAGCAGTGAATCAGAATCACATAGCACTTGTGGTAGGTCTCTCATATGTAAGAGGCCATCTGGGTGGGTACCACCGCAATGTCTATTTATCCCGCCAAACAGCAGTTTAAAAGCACTGTTCTGTTTCAGATTGAAGGACATTGTAGCCAGAGTAACTACTGGACATATTGAGACTTTACATCTTATGTCTCAGGATGGCGAGCGCAGTGGAATGCCAAGCATTGCTTTGTAATTCAAGGTTTTTGGCTTTGCTACTGTTCATGAGCGGTCGAATCGCATCTATTTTCAAAATAAATAATAACATTACATTTTTATTTTGGACACTTATTTACTATTTTGGAGTCTATTATTGTTATAATTTTATAATTATCATTTAACTTTAATGGATACTTAATAAAAGATTGTATTTAATAATAAAAACTGATTATTTTAATGAATATAAGTTCATTTTTATTTGAAAACAATACAGACGGGCATCTATCCTCACGTTGGGCAAGTATCCCCCCCAACCATTTTTAACGTTAGGCTAGTATCCGCTATAGTAGGCAACTATCCTCTTTTTTAGAGGTCATTTTAAACTGGATTTACTTAAAATTTATAATATTTATATTTTTTTTATAGATAGGGTATGTTAGAAGATGAATGAACTATGTTTGAGAATACAGTTTGAATAAAAAATGTATTGATACATATTTTTTAAAGGAGCTTTTTAAAAAGTGTGGCAACTATCCGGCTTTTACCCTATGTATGGCCTCTCGAACAATTGATTGATAGACGGTTATACTTCAATATACTAGGTTTTGTATCCTAATATGTACAAATGTACCCGATATATCAGAAACACAAACCGCAATAATGTAAAGCAAGAATTACATAGTTTCTGTTTATTACATAAACTGACATAGCCGCAAGACGGCGAAAAATATTCTAGGAAAAAATCCAGCAGTAAATTGCAGTTCAAAGTATTTAACAGGTAAGTAGCTACACATAAAACAAAATAAATGATAAAATTATAAATTATACGCAAATACTTATTATTTATTATGAAAATATCCAAACCATAAAGTATTTTATTTAATTAATGTAATAGAATCTCGTGCCACCTAAAGAGATTGTATTACAAACGAAAAGGACCACCTACTCACGGTATGAAAGAGATCAAACATCGATGGTACTTTGTCGACCCAACCAGGCTTTTATCTGATTTAATTACGTGATTAATGTTGCTAAGTGAAACGTAGAAGATTGACGTAATAATAAACGAAAGAATGATTCCTACTTTGCGTTCATTCCTCATAAATCAGTCGGAGCATCATAATGTATTGCTCAAAGTGGGCGGGAGATTGAATGAATGAATTGGGTATTTAGGTCTCCATTACTGCATTCGTATGAAAACGCATATTCCTAACGCATGTTTACAAAACAGTCTAATTATAACGACTGTACTAGATTTTTCATTCCATTTCTTTGTCATTGCATAATGTTTGTTGAAAGTTGTCTGTTGGTTTATGTTAAAACAACATTTTTTAATATAAACATTGGAATCATGAAAGTAAAATTTATCTTATCTTTGTAAGGAAATCTAAAATTATGCAACGTAAATTCTTGATTACGTTCAAAATGATCGCTTCAAAGCTAGGTTTAATTTATATAATGTAGATGCATTCATTTTAGTTCAAATAAACATAGAATTCAAAATGGTATTTAATTTATATGATAATGAAATTCAAGAGATCAAAGTCTGTGAATTATGAATATTTTTATACAACTCTAACGAGAGGTCAGTGCACTGTTCTTGAAAAACTTATGAAAAGTTGAAATAAAAAGCTTTTTAATCAGCTGTCATAGCATTAGAATTAAGGCTAAAATGACTTTTAAATTGTGTATTTAAAATTTGACAAATTTCAAAACAACTCATCGTTCAGAAACCTTGTATAATGCTATAAGGCTACTCATCTACTAATCATGAAATCTAACAGAATCCAATAACACAACTATGTTTGTTTTATAACTAGGCTACATTATCACCTTAGTCTTACTTATGAGAGATGCATTATGAATAAGAATGTTTCACTTGAGCTGCTCGTTAACGGGGAAAAGGAGGACACAAGACGCGTAGTGTAAGATGAAGAATATGTACTGAAGGTAATTTACAATATATAATACTTGTACTAGGCATGTAGACGTCGTAAGTGGTTTTGTGTTGTGCCAAAAAAAATATGCTTTTAAAGAATCTTAACAAGATTTGAAGGATCTTGTAGTTTTAGTCCGTGTGTACAGTCGAACTGTACTCTACAAACAAACACCAAAGTTTACGATGGATTTATCACGGCCTTAAACGTTTTATAGTTCGCTGAAAACCACGTATTGTGTGATGTATTCGAGTAATTTGATACAAGTATAAACCGTTGGCACTTTGTATTTCTGGGCAATGCCATTGACGACAGTAAAACGATTTTGAAGTACATTCGGATTGTAGTCACCATGGGCATCAGTAGGAATGAACTAGTAATTTAACTAGGGTGGTACCACTGTATTACCAAAACCAACGAGAAAGTACTGATTTGCTGCTGTGTTGATATCGGTGAATGAGGTTACTAGAGGTCCATATCCCTTTCCGCTTTTTGTTTTCCGTGCTCTTTTTTTAAAGCTTTATTACGCAACTAAGAACCAAGCATTGGATTTCAAAGCAATCACTAATCATCAAGTCAGTCGTTTTCTCATTGGTACCTATGTAATAAAAATAAACACATCTAAATGAGAACATATATTTACCTGAGCGGTGTAATGATGGCTCGATGTCTGTCCACGGCTATGGCTGTGAGCGTAAACACGCTCACGTTGACGCTAAGCGCCTGCACGAACGGACAGAATGGACACATAAACTGCGGCAGTAGCCATCGCTGAAGCAGCGCCGCTTGAAACTGTGAAAGATAAAATATTATTAATTGATACTACTGTGATCGTTTCTATATTTATTTAAATATTGAAATAAGTCAAAAAGGAAATTAACAGAATTGAGAGTAAAACATCACAAAGTTATTAACTGAAAATGAAAAAAATAACCAAAGCTAATTAAATTTTACGCAATAGCTACGAGTAAAGGTTTACACATAACGCATAATATATAAAAAATAACAGAAAATAAATTTCATTTTGTATCGTATTTCTAATTTTCCTCTTGAATCTCACAATTAGGTTGAAGAACATAATATCAATATCTGGTGCTTAGTTAGATTTTTTTTAATTGTGTCACAATCTTACTAAAATGCTTAAATTTTTTTAACAATACTGGTTTTGTTAAAAGGCTGGTGAAAAACTCTTTTAATGCGTTGAAGTAAGATACGGGAACCTACAGTTCACTTGAAACATTGTCGTTAATTATAACATTGCAACAATATATTATCATGAACAGTCCGGCGACTACGTAATGACAAAATATTGAAGAAACCGATAGATGTATTTCCTGAGGTGAACGCCAAATACCTAGTGCACATTTTGTATCCGTGCGTTGTACCGATTCAATACGTTGATAGTGCACCGAGTAAATAGGAATCCATACGACGCCAGTAAATCCAACGTGACTACTACTACACACTAATATTTTATATAAATTAATTTTGGTAGATATCTGAAGCGATTTTGCATTTCTTCTCAAAAACTCTGACATCCGAAACTCCGTGTTCACAATCTCTGACATATAATGAGTACAGTAAAAGCTCTTTATTCGCGGGGTATAGGTTCCGTAAATATGCCGCGAATACAGAAACCGTGAATATGGAATGGTATTTTGTATGGGATTATAGGGGATACGTTCCTTGGGGACAAAATAAAAAAAAAAAACAACATAAAAAAAAAACAATTTAATTGAAGTTTTTGACCATACTTATTGATTATTATCTTCAGGCATAGGCAACGGTTTACAGAATTTTGTATTTTTTTCTTGTGTGGCAGTTTTTAAAAGCTCTTTCAGTTCAAACTGATATTCAGCAGTGGTATTAACAATTTGCCTCTTAAAAATAAGACCTCGTTCCATAGACGGATCAATTTTCATAAAGAAATCTCAAAGCTCATTTGCCATTCTTAAAAACCTTCTCTAAGATTATTCAGATTAAATGTCACATTTCCAGTGTTTGTTGAAGCCTCTTCTTCAATGGGCTGTGCATTTAACATTTCCTCCAAGTCGGTTTCAGTCAAATCTTCATCTTGCGATTCAAGCAATTCTTGAATGTAACTTGATTTTATCTGTTCGAACCCATCTCGTCCTATTCCATTCGCAATTTCAGCTATTTTAGTAGCCAAAGTTTGAATTTCCATAGATTGTTGTAATAAGAGGTCTATTTTACTTTTTTATTAGTCCATTTATCGGCCCGTTTACAAAGGATTTTTGGTTGGATACATATTGGAATTATTTTTACGAATATGCATGTAATATGTACCGATTAGATCCGGGAATAAAGAAATTCCTAGCCGCGAATATAGGAATTGGGTCACAATTTTTTAATCCGCGAATAGTGAAAACGCGAATGAAGGAAGCGCGAATAAGGAGCTTTTACTGTAGTTAATTTTAATTTGTTTTCTAAGAAGACGTCTGAATCACGGCTTTTTGGAACCTCGGTGAGATTCTCGTTGTTAATGTTCTGTGATGTTTAGGACTAGATTTATCGAGTATAGCAAACATAAATGTATTTATTTAGCATGAAATGTGTATCGCACCACGATTTAATACGATCTAGGTCTGACTGACTAATTCCATATCTTTATGACATCTAACTGTAGCGTAAATTTTGAGGTAGGTAATTGGCAACAAGAAAATATTTGCAGTGACGGATCTATGTTGTAATATCATGAATGTACGGTATGAATAGAAGAGGACCCAAATTAGAGCTCTGAGGCACACCAAATACGGCAAGATATTCTCGAGATTCGTGCTCCTTTACAGAAACTACATGGGGTCGAATATCTAAAGATGATTGAAACGAGGATAACAATGACCCCTGTATACCATAACATGGAAGTTCTTGGAGCAAACGTGAATGGCTAATTGAAGATGTTGATAGATTTCAGATGCCAGATCAGAAAAAAAAATCCTAATTCCTTTAGGAAACCACGCTGGGATGTTGTTTTTTATAGAACCTGATAGTATAGGATGTATGATAGACAACACGTGAAGTGATTAAAAATTTTACGTACTTACATACGATCGAGATTTTTGAATTTTCCTTATCTAGGCTCGACAAAGTTATTAGTCTGAACATGATGGCGTGTGCAATGCTGTCTTGCCATGATTATACGAAAAACGAAGCATCTTTGGCTCCAAGTGTGATAGGCGATAAATACCACGAAGCTTTCAGCTCTAAGGACACCATACTTAATACTCTAAAATATGTTAGTAACAACAAATATACTTAATATTCGAGGCAGAATATTAATAGCTTTTGGAGTCAACAATTTCTAAATGAACCATAAAAAAGTTCTTTGAGACTATCCGTGATCAGACAAAGCAACTTGCGAGAAAGCGGCTGAAAGCAACAATATATATCGATGAAAATCTAGCTTTATCTTAACTCTAGGGAAAATATTTGTTTACTGGGGAATAGATACAAATGGAATATTATTTTAACTTTTATAAATTGCTTCTGAATGTGTAAATAAACTACGGTATTCAATACACATAATAAAACTAAAACTTAAGCAAGCTTAGAAAGCGAAAAAGAGTTGTGTAATATATCTACATATATCCGCCTTTCATGGAATAAATCCTGTCAATTAGAACAGAAAATATCAATGAATGTCGGGCTTTTTTGCTCTGTCAGCCATTATTCTGCCAGCTGGAAATAGTTGAAATCTATTCGTGGCCGGATAGTCTAGATGGTTTTATAAAAAGAGGCGCACTACAATCAATCAATGCCCTATATAATCAGTCAGGTCACAAGTATTGTCACACAGTAAAAACTTTTCTTTTAGAATGCTGGCCACAAAAAACTTTATTGAATTCGAATTTCGAATTGTTCATGAAAATAAAAATGTGTACTTTTTAGAATTTTACTCATTTTTAAATATGGAGTGGACGCTTAAAGAAGACCGTGTTGCAGTTATTGCGTTGCATCGTTGCAGTTACGCGCCAATTCAAAGGAGATCGGTCGATTTCCTAAGGAAATTGGGCCTAGTAGTGAAAACTTGACGGACACAAATGAGACCTAGAATTAAATAATAAAGATTCAATATCCTGTAAATATAATATAGTCTTTTTGAGCTACGATATGGGGTATTTAAGATATATCCTCTTAAAGTTTTACAAAAACTACCATATTCTACTATTTTCACATATATCTTATTTGGACAATATTTTATATTTTCTGTAACTATGTAAATAATTTCGTTTAATAATATTGTAAAATGTATTACATAATTATTATAAACACGTTAAATACTTTTCGATGTAAAGTTTATTAAGAAAGCATTTCTGGGGGTAGAAATATCCGTTTCAAATGTTGGTAGGTCATTCTAAAAAGGGAATGATGACCGTAAAAATGTTGGTATTGATAATAAGAAACACAATTTTATAATACAAAGTTATATTGAACTTGTTCCTAAACAATATCTCATGTACCTGGTAGTAACAATACATTGTCGAGGTGCTTTGCAATAGGCGATATCATTTTGGTACCTAGCCCAACCAACGTACCACATAATAGTCATTACATGTGCAGAGCATCCCACTGTCCTTTTGATTGCAATGTAACTAATGTAACTGGTGGTAGGTCTCTCATATGTGAGAGGCCATCTGGGTAGGTACCACCGCAATGTCTATTTCTCCCGTGAAACAACACTGCGTAAATGCACTGTTGTGTTTCGGATTGAAGGACATTGTAGCCAGAGAAACTACTGGACATATTGAGACTTAACACCTTATGTCTCAGGATGGCGAGCGCAGTGGAACGTTCCTACTGTTTATGAGTGGTCGTATCGCTTACCATCAGGTGAACGGCTTGCTCGTCTCGCCATTCACTGCAATAAAAAAAAAAAAAAAAAAAAAAAAACTACAATAATATTGTATTATTGCATTGTGGCCATTTTGAGAGTTGTCGATCTAAATATAAACAAAACATATTTTTGTTCTGTCCTAACCAATAACGCACTAAGTGGTCTGGCATACTATTTATCTCATTAAAATCGATTGATGTTTTAGAATTCTTTATAATTGTAAACATGTCTTGTACATGTTAGAACTAAAATAATATAATTAATAATATTATAGAGCCTTTCCGTCATAAAATCCAATGAGGTATTGCGTAGATGCACTGAGGAAGCTCTGCTATTTTTGGGAATATAATAATTATAATCTTTTTTAGAGTAGCCAAGAATTGTCGTAAATAATAAACTCAAAATAACCAACATCACAAAAGCACATTCCTTTCGCGACCAAGTACAAAGAATAGAATTTGACAAACACTGAATGAATTTGACAGATGTCAATTCTGATATTATTGCAAACAATGCAAAAAGTGGTAGAATATTTTATGATATTCTTTTTTTTTACAAAATCTGATCCCCACGGTGTAGGATAAAAATAAATAAAGAAATTAATCTAAAAAAATACGCCTGATTTTTTAGTCATACTTAATTTCTTGTCCGTAGTTGGACCAAATCGACTGATCTCCTGAAAAATTTGAATATAACCAAAAGATTCGTTTATCGTACCATCAAACGATACAATAAAGACTCTAGTGTAGATGACAGGTCAAGAAGTGGTCGCCCTCGGTCTGTTAGGACTCCAGCAGTGATAAAAGCTGTGAAGGCGCGAATTCAAAGAAATCCCAAACGTAAGCAGAAACTGTTGGCCCTTCAGATGGGGTTAAGCAGAACCACGGTGAAAAGGGTGTTAAATGAAGACTTAGGGCTTCGGGCATATCGAAGAACAGTACATCGTTTGAATGCTCGTCTAATGGACCTGAGACTGAAGAGATGCCGCGCTTTGTTGAAGCGGTACGCGGGAAATTCTTTTTTCAGATGAAAAAATTTTTACCGTAAAAGAGAGCTACAACAAACAAAATGATAAGGTGTACGCACACAGTAGTGAAGAAGCGAGCAACCGTATTCCGCGTGTCCAATGAGGTCATTTTCCATTCTCGCTCATGGTATGGTTGGGAGTTTCTTATTGGGGCTTAACAGAAGTACATTTTTGTGAGAAAGGTGTAAAAACGAATGCAGTTGTGTATCAAAATACAGTCCTGACGAACCTTGTGGAATCTGTTTCTCATACCATGTTCAATAACAGGCACTGGGTATTCCAACAAGATTCGGCGCCAGCTCATAGAGCGAAGAGCACACAAGAATGGCTGGCGGCGCGTGAAATCGACTTCATCCGGCACGAAGACTAGCCAGTCCAGATTTGAATCCGTTAGAATACAAGATATGGCAACAATTTGAGGAAAAGGCGTGCTCAATCCTTGGAAATCTGTGGACCTTGGATCTTATTTCTACATGGGGTTCCAGGAATATGGTTGAGTTCAATGCCAAGAAAACCCAGGTGTGTGCGTTCACGTGCAAAAAATCCCCGTTCTCTCCCCTCCCCATTCTTCAGGGTGCTCCCCTCTCAATGCGGAATGACCTAAGTATCCTTGGTGTGGATATCCGCCGTGATCTCAATCCAAGGAATCACATCGAGGGCGTAATAACTGCCACATCACGCAGGGTTGGAGTCCTGAACAGGGTGCGTCGGTTTTTCACGCCCGGTCAGCTTTGTCGTTTATATGTTATGGGCGAAGTGATTAATCGGACATTATTCATAATGCCCGGGCAATATGAATAATGCCCAATAAGAGCGGGCAATGTGATTACAACCAATAAATTTATCACATTGCCCAGGCATTATGAATAATGCCGAATGCCTATTGGGCAGAGTGATGTAAAGTGAATCGATATCACAACAATGAGCCGAAGTGGCATCGTGCGGCTATTGCAAGGTCACGCAACTCCCCTGATACCACTCCCATAAAAAGGTAACGCACCATTCCTGAGAAATATCAATTGTAGTAACCTAACCTCAAAACACTTGTTCTCCATACACATTTGTTTCTGCAACGTCTCCGGCGCTACGGGAAATTCAGCCCCTTCGCCCTTGCGTAACAAAAGATATGCACCCATGTTCACCTCCGCAGCTTCGGCTTGCTGCCAGCCTCAGCCGCTACGGCTCGCACGGTTGCCTATCCTTCGTTACAGCGGGCGGGGGCTGCTCTCCTCCGCTCGCCTCCGGCTTTTTATATACACGGTATATATACGGTCGGTAGCCAAAAGAATACGTGAAGTCGGGGTGTCCCGAGGCGGTTTTGGGGCACAGTCGACTTAACTAATCCATAAAGTGGGTGCACTAATTTCCTTCTGAAAGTAATGTTTCGGACGTTAAAAAACAACTAAACACACACACAGCGCACCACGTAAAAATGTGCTTATTAATCACATTGCCCGATCATCATGTAGCCATATTCATAATGCCCGGGCTATGTGATAAATATATGTGTTTAGATTGTAATTAATCACTTGGCCCGATAGGGCTGGGCATTATTCATACTGCCCGGGCATTATGAATACTGCTCGCATTAATCACTTGGCCCATAACATATATAAAGCGCAGGTCCGGCCGGGTGTGGAGTACTGCTCGCATCTCTGGGATGGATCCGCCCAGTACCTGCTCGATGACTTGGATGGATTGCAGCGGCGGGCCATCCGCATTGTGAATGATGCAGACGTTACGAGCAACTTAGAGTCGCTACAACTCCGGGGAGATGTCGCCTCTCTAAGCGTGTTCTACCACCTGTATCACGGTGAGTGTTCTGAAGAATTGTTCCACTTGATCCCCTCCTCTCCATTCCTAACCAGAACCACGCGTGCTGGCTTGCGAAGCCATAGCTTGACGGTCCACACCATCCCGGCGCGAACCAAACGGTTCTCGAATTCGTTTTTGTGCCGCACCGTTAGGCTGTGGAATTGTTCGCCGTCTCACGTGTTCCCTCCTTCCTACAATCTTGGGTCCTTCCGCCGTGGTGTGAAGAGGCACCTTAGCAGGCCGGCATAATTGTTTCCATTGGCATGGGACTGCCGTCCGATGCCAAAGGATACTCTGCCTGGGCGGCATTGGCACTTACCATCAGGTGCAATGCCGCCACTATGCCAGGCCATAATAAAAAAAAAAGCCTCATCCCAATTTGGAGTCACTTATTTATTAGATTAAGGCAGCCGCCGATGGACCTCGTTCGATGGACATGGACCTCGTTCGTGCTGCGATAGACAACTGGCCCCGCAGATTGAAGGCCTGTATTCAAAATCACGGAGGTCATTTTGAATAAACTTTAGTGTCATAAGAATCTATGTTTTGTTAAGTTCATTTTGGTATAGAAATGGTTACATAATGAATAAACTTGTTTCAATTATTTTATATTAAACATGTGACAGAATTTATGTCCTGACTAGGTATATATGGCTCTATTTTTTGTAAAGTAAAATTACTACAAAATTGCGTAAGAGTATTAGTATTCGCTATAATTAATCGTATGGCATACTATATTAAAAGAAAAATTAAGTGTAATAAACCCAGTTTTCGGGACAAGTAATTAATCTTTTTCCCTGTCATCTCTGAAAAGGGGATGAAAACGATCTTACTTACCGTTGGGCCGCTACAAGCAAGATTTAATAGTTTTTTTTATTGTAAATTAGGAAAACTTAAAAAAAATATCGCGAAGGTCCGTTGGGAAATTTAAATAAAAGTCCTAATACTCCACTCAAAGTTTTTAAATAAAAGAGAAACGTTACAAGTTTTCCTAACAGCATCAATGGGCGGACTTGACCGAGAACGCAACCTAGTTTCACAAAAAATGACTTAAAATAACAACTTTGATGTCGCTCTTCTTTCGGTTAGAAAGCCTGAGCCCTAACAATGCTTCTTGTCTACTATCTTCAAAGGCAGGGAAGGCACCTTCAATTTTCTTAATGTTGCGGGTTTCGGTGCCGCGTATAATCATTCTCTGTCAGTTGAGCTTCGCATTCGTTAACTGGTTTAATTGAATTAGTATAAAAGTAAAAAGCTATTATAAATAAATTAGTTTATAATAGCTTTTGCTCGTGGCTTCGCTCGCGTTGAGAAGTATTATTATTAAGTAGGTATAGTTTTTGCGGCTTTACTTTTGTTTAGCGTTCGTAAAAAATTAGGGCCTACAAAACTTATTTGTACACAGTATTCTTAACTAATATTTCATTAGGTGCTAAAACTATCAAGCAACATAAAACATAAATGCTAAATTGAATTTATCAAAATCCTATTTAAGCGAACGTCTTCATCATAGTAGCTCCAATCTTTAATTTCAGTTCAATCAGTCGAAAATCTAAGAAGATTTATACAAACTTTCATCCCCTATTTTATCCCTTTGGGGGTAGAATTAATCAAAATCCTTTCTTAGGGGATGCCTACGTCATAGTAGCTTTATGCATGCAAAGTATCAGCCCGATCGGTTTAAAATTGACAAAGTTTCATACAAACTTTCATCCCCTATTTTATCCCCCTGGGGGTAGAATTCATCAAAATCCTTTCTTAGCGAATGCCTATGTCATAACATCTAGCTGCATGTCAAATTTCAGCCCGATCTGTCCAGTGGTTTGGGCTATGCGTTGATAGATCACAAAATCAGTCAGTCACCTTTGAGTTATATATGTTACGGTAAATGTGATTAATTGAAAATTATTAATAATTTTACAAAATTATTAATAATAACCACATGTTTTGGTAATTATTAATAATTTTGTAAAATTATTAATAATTTTCAATGGCTTTATGGATCAGTTAGGTCGACTGTGCCCCAAAACCGACTCGGAACACCCCGACTTCACGTAGTCTTTTGGCTACCGACCCTAGAGTGTATATAAAAAGCCGGAGGCGCGGAGGGAGAGCAGCCCCCGCCCGCTGTAACGAAGGATAGGCAACCGTGCGAGCCGCAGCGGCTGAGGCTGGTCGCCGGAGGTGACCAGCAAGCCGAAGCTGCGGAGGTGAGCGTGGGTGCCTATCTTTTGTTACGCAAGGGCGAAGGGGCTGAACTTCCCGTAGCGCCGGAGACGATGCAGAAGCAAATTTGTATTGACAACAAGTGTTTTAAGGGTTAGGTTGTTATAATAGATATTTCTGAGGAATGGTGCGTTACCTTTTCATGGGAGTGGTACCAGGGGAGGTGCGCCACTTCCCCTCTCCTTCCACTCCTCCCAACCCACCCCCTCGTGCTGCCCTATTCTATATTCTACCACTTCGGCTCATTATTGTTTTGATTTTGATTCGCTTTACATCTCTCTGCCTTAAACTGCCACAAGTAACCTTGTTTGTGTGATCTCTAATTAATATAATTGTAAGACTGTGTTTAATATTATAAATAAATACCTGCTGGTCAAAAAACATTGAGTTTTTATTTATTTTATCACTTTCACCAATATGTGTCGTGAATTATTAATAATTACCAAAACATGTGGTTATTATTAATAATTTTGTAAAATTATTAATAATTTTCAATTAATCATATTTACCGTAACATATATATTTAGAAGTATGCGCTTGATTCACGTTTGATTTATCGAATAAATAATTTCTGAATTATGGTTTGTTTGAGGAATTGGACACGTACAAAGTCACGCGTTCAACAGTTTGCATATACCCACAAATAGACGTTGTGATCAGTGATCGTCGGTCAACCAACCAATACCGAACACAGAACGCCAACGCCAAGCGGTCGGACGAATAAACGATATGTACGTGGGCAAACTCTGTTTTTTTACAGGCGAGGATTACAATGATGAATGTTCCGTTCCATTTATAAATCTACATTCGTGCTGCAAAATATGGTATTAATAAAACATTTTAACATTGTTGAATTATTTCAATTTAATCCTTTCTGTACAATCATTTATAAAGGTTGTATTTCTTCGAATTAGATACACAATTACTAAATGTAAAATGAAGCCAATAAATAATTGCAATATAAATAAGTTTTAAAAAGGATTCAGGCTTAATAATGTACTACGACATTTTTACTTTCAATTGACATATTATGTACGCGATATTTATTTTAAAAAATTGGTAGATTAAATAACTGATAGTAAAGAAAATAACTATTTAATTAATTCTATGTTACACAAGTACAGCGCGTGACATTACATTACAAGACACCACAGAGCAAGAGAGAAAAAAAAGTGTGAAATACCACAGTCTATATATATTCCACAGAATATTATGATAGGGCTAGTCTAAGGTATAAAATTTAAAAAGCCAACAAAAATATTTTCATGATGATGCTAGTTGTTTTTACATTAGATAAAAGTCTATATTGATTGGTGTCCTCGAAGATCAATAGCCTTCCTAATACTTTGGAATATATATAAGTCACAAACCCTCGTTATTGCCAGACGACAATCCAGCACGATTTCTGATACGCTTAAGCTACATACTACGAATCGGGCGAAGGGACTAACCATTACTAAAAGCATATCCGCTATCCCAACCGAAAAAGAGAACCAGTCAGTAACCTTTAATGTATCTGCTTACTTTAGCTAACAGGTAACTATCTGTGCCCAGGCGTTTATAAGCTCGTAAAATGAAATTAGGATGTATTTTTATGTTATTAGTTCTAGTAAAATCACGCTAATTGCAGTGGAATAACCAACTGTTCGCACACAACGGCCAATTCACAATGACTTGCTTGTAGTATAAAACCACAATAGCATTATACAGAGGTGTTGACGCTTCCAATATGAACTGAATGTTAAAAGACGGCCATATCAGGAATACTACGGAGGGTAATGCTCAACGCAAACAGCGTGAGGAGATAATAGTCATAATTGAAAATCGTCTCGGTGTGCATGCCCACACAATGTGTGAAACTTTGTTAATTGTTGTACGACAATGTAATTCGTGACTTTATAGGCATTTGCGTTATTTTTTAATGTCCGCTTGCTAATTTAAATGCAGTATTTTCCAGGTTCCTTAGTCACTCTATTTTATCATGCGTATAGAACTAAAGCGTTATATTAAAGATAAACACAAATGTATATAATAGTTAGTACTGGTTTAATACTACCGAATTCCTAGTACTTTACCTCTAGATGTAATTGTTGGAATGCTTTTGGTGAGATAGTTTCGGTATAGAGGTACAAGATTGTCTGCCATTTAAACTAATATAAAAAATCAAAAACAAAATTAAACTTTACCGCTTTACCCTATCGATTTTCTTCATTATACTTCAAAAATATAATGTCCGCTTTTTTAAAATTGCTGCTTCATTATTTGGAATTATTGTAAAAATAAATAATAAAGACTCCGAAATATTAATTTAGTTTAAAAAAAAGTACAGTTTTGGTAAGCGCTACCTACTAATAAATAATATAAAGTCAACTACAACGAATGAATCGTCGCTGATTAGGAAAGCTAGTACGCTTGAACACGGCGCGGCGCATCGGGGTGTCTGCGCGTCATTTCATATCAAAAATCACATGTAAATTTAAAGCACGCTATATAAGAGTGACTAGATGTTTAGTTTGGTGTTCGCGTTAAGTCAATTTAAGAGGCATGAATGACCTTAATATATTATTATTTAACCTTAATCTTGATAATGACCGCCTCCGTGGCGCAGTCACAGAATTCTGTGGCGCAGTTGTTTAAACGCCGACTGTGAAAAGAGAGGCTGCGGGTTCGATTCCCGCACCGACACAATTTTTTGTGTGCCCCACATATATTTGTTTCGGGAGTTTGTGAGATCGGAAAGTCTCGCATAGCTTCTGTTACCGTTAACACAAAACTTTATTGATCTTATCGTGGGGTCAGAATCTTGTATGTGACCATTCGGTGTATTTATTTATTTAATATTGTAATTGAAAATCTTAGCTCAAAGTTGAAGTTTCCGATACCGTAGTTCTTTGTGTATTATAAACTTTCATTCAATAAGAATTTGATAAATATATGAGCATGAGTTATGAGTTTCTACGTGTTGGCAGCGCCTGCTCGGCAGCGATAAGGGAAATGCCGCCAATAGAAAACCAATAGACGATAAACTTACACAGTTTGCTTGAGTTGTGGCAGCTTAGAAGCCGGCCAGGTGTATTTTTAGAAGTGACACTGAACGCTGCGATCAAATAGCTTTTCTATCAAATTCGAAGATTTGAACCTTGTACAGTACGGAATGTGAAAAGGAAAGTTCCCCGAAATTGGGAATAGAACCCTTCGCACATTATATCGAGACATCAAAGAGAGATTTCTTGAAATACTAATACCTACCTATACAATATCGGTACTAAACAGAGATTTTACTTAAACATAACCTTTTGAGTTTTAAATTGCTAATAAATTTAACATCAGTATAATTGCCCATCCTAAGAAAATTAAGCATTGTACCACGCTATTACCAGGAATACAACCTTTACCCCTTTCAAGTTACAAAGATCTTGATGCAATTAAAAACCAGTATTTTTCAAGAAATGTAATGTTTAGAAAAATATTTTTCTTAGAATCACTATGCCATATTCTCTCGAGTTAAGTTTTATTTTATTTAGATATTTATTTTTACCGCACTCAAAAAAAGAACAAAAAAGCATGCAATATTTTACAAATAAAATCAAAGTGACAACCTTTGGATGGATATAATTATTTGTTTATATTAAACATTTTTCATAGTTACTTACTTGGAATGGTATTGCGAATAATCCTATAACTATATCAGCTAAAGCTAGATTTGCTATATAACAATTGGTGACGCTCTGCATGCGCCTCGAAGTCGCTACGATCCACATGACAAGGAAATTTCCAAGCACGGCCAACACTGATATTGATCCGTATAGGAAGGAAAGCAGCACTATCATCCCCGTGGGCACGGGATATAACGTATCTGAAACAAAAATATATATTTTTTTAAATGACTGACTGACGCAGCAATATTCTACATTACGAGTTGCAAGTTCAAATCCTTACAGGCACAAACACTAATAATTGTATCTGCAATTTGCTAATGTTATTTCGGGTCCAAGTTTTTGCACGTCGAAATTGAGCTTACCGAGCGCCTTAAGAATAAAAGAGTGCTTAATCTCAAACAATGTTTTAATTTTTTTCAGTACTTGAGATTGAGATATTACATCAAAGGGAATACTGCGGGCAAACTTTTATGACTAAGAAGAACGGAACCTTGTTGAACGGAAGCATACCGTTGTGTAACTGCTTCCGTCATTTTGACGTAGTTACAATATCTTCCCTCTCGTTCCACTGCTTGCCCGCATGCCTGGTAAGCGTGCATATACATATATTTTGTTGTATAGTTGACATATATATTTTTATTCTTTTTTCACATGCGCACCAAACTATAAAGTCGAAATAATATGATTATTCCTTACAATTCCCGGCTACATTATGCCAATCCCTCCTTCACTGTTTCTTTACCGTATAGCGTATATTTATTTATTACTTATCTCAGCTTTCTTCTTACCAGTGGCGTTTTACGTTAATACTCGTATTTCATATTATTATATTTTCTTGGGACGCTTTTGCATGTAAATACGGTACAATACAGCTTTATTCAGAGATATTAATTTGCTGTCAGTGTTTCTATTATAAATTTATGAAGGAAGTAGACGCGACGTGCGCTATCATTCCCGTGCTTTTCTGTTTATGCTCTGTTAAACACGCTCAACGATATTATTTTATTAATCCTATTCTGAGATTAAAAATTTAAATGCTTGCAATATTTTTATGTTTCGTTTTATTTTTATCCATATTATAAGGGCTTTATCTTCTTTCTTGGTCAGTATTCAAACGAGTATGGGTAGTAATTAATTTGATTCGATAGAGACAACGAGGCCCATGTTTAGCAGGGGACTGCTAGTACTACTGTCCAATACTACTAATACTGTACAATAGCACTAGAGTAGAGAAAAAAAAACTTACCATAGGTATCGTTAGCTGTGCCATTTTGGACTAAGTCTAACGTAGTATTTCTTGACCAGTCCGCATCGTCATCTTGCGTAGAGTTACTCGTACTGTAACAACAATAAACGTGATTAATAAGAGCTAATGATCCTTGCTGCAGGGCACTCTCTACAATTCTCATTATCTTCATTTTATGAATGTTATAATAAAGTAGGAATGAGCTTCATTTTAATTTATTTCTATGGGTATAGACTCATATCTATCGTCAATTAGTTAAAATGTAGATTATGAAAAACTTATAAAAAATATATATATTATCTAAATTAATAGTTACTGTTTGATATTTTATACTTTTCAAGTAAAACAATTTTGCACAACGATGGAATTGCGGTGCTTTTCATCTTGAAAAGTATGAAATTTCAAGGTATCTGTTAGTTTAGTAA
Source organism: Hyles euphorbiae (assembly GCA_023078785.2). Lineage (NCBI taxonomy): Eukaryota > Metazoa > Arthropoda > Insecta > Lepidoptera > Sphingidae > Hyles > Hyles euphorbiae. The sequence goes on from CM041050.1 coordinate 17,880,184, forward strand.
GATAGTAACGTAAATGTGGATATATAAAACCATGATAAAAATATTTAGCACGTTCCGAAGCGGTGGCAGCAGAAATTAACGATTCAAAAGATTTTGTGAAAGACTATTTGAATAAAGAATATTTTTATTTTCATTTGATTTAGATAAGATGTAGCAATAATGGGGGCTTATTTAGTCCTCGTGTGTCACCTATTTAACACGGCATCACTAGCATGTTTAATCTAGTAAGTGAGGTTCCCGGAAGCCTGTCAATCATGAGCTCCCTCACCTCTTTGTTCACTTGTATTTGAACGAATCAATTGTCACGCCGGCGTGGTAAACTATATATAGTTTACCACTATGGCTATAGCCTAACCCTTCTCAACGGTTCTTTCGATTATAGAGGAGGCCGGTGCCCTGCAGTGGGACGTATATTCGTTCGTTCGTTTTAGCAACAATAAGTCCACTGCTGAACATACGCCGCCCCCAGTGCTCTCCATATCTGCCTGTTGAAAGCGGCCTGCATCAAGCAACTTCCTGCAATCTTAACCAGATCGTCTGTCCCCTATATGATCCCCTATATATAGGATGATCCCCTATATATATTATACGTATACGGTTTCATAAAAATAGAGATACACTATACAGAATTATCACCTGCAAATGGGTGTTAAAGGCAAGTGATGATTACTTATAATTCTTTAAAATATTATATTCATGAAACTATTTTATTTATGAAACAAGTATATTATTATGGAACGAAATATATTTATTTCTATTTCGTAGTGTTATAAGCTTAAACAGTGAAGTGTAAAAAGCTGTGAAATTGTGTAGGAAGGCGATGTTCCTCCGTGCATCCTGTGGCGTGATAAACGCGGCTCCGATAACCAAATAACGTCATTACTAACGTTCTTTAACCCCTCGCAAAAGATTAAACTCGTCGCACTTCTGAGACCGGGAGATGTTCTCGCTGCGGTCGACGACCACACAAAGCAGGTATGATTTTAAAAATATAGTAACATTGCTTATTTTATGTCCTACTGTTTACACGTACGTTCTTGTATCTGGTCTTTGTTTTTGGTGAAATGTTGTACAATAATTATGCGTAGTTTTTATATAGAAGCTAATAAGATTTTAAATATTTACTGTTGTGTAATCTTAGGATCTTCGTTGATAATATCAACAATATTATAGAGCTGATGGCGGATTAAGGGGCATATGCTTTGCAGTGGAAGATATATAGGCTAGATACTATTTATTTAATATAATATAAAATAATATTCTTTACTAAATAAATACTTATTAACTGATCCATAGATCCGGTTGTAACTAGTGATAACATTTGATATTAACGTTGAAGATATTAACAATCAAAGCCATATAGCCATATATTTTTCTGGGCATGTCTCTGATATAGGCATCACACGATCAGCTAAATTGAATTTTCAATCGTGGTTTCTTTGGAATTTATCAGCTTCAATGTGTCTGGCAAGATGAAAGAACCATCAAAAGTGGCTGAATGCTAGGAAAATGTTTTTTTGGTAGCTGCCTTAATAACATATATAAAATTCAGTTTGTATACTATAAAGTTGGCAAAATTACGGGTTAATAATATTACAATATCTTCAAACTTTAACACAATGTATTTTTGCGGCGACGGGCTCTTGGTCTAATATTACAGGTTCAGCAATTCGACCGATACCGTTCAAAGTCAATGTGAATAGTGTATTTATCACAATACTAGTGGTCGCCTAGTGATCGAAATTCGACCAAATCAAGAAGAGAAAAAGTTTTTACCTGTATGATGATGTTGTTATTCTGATAATTCGTGCACATTTTTTGTACCTGAATGTTGTTATTGCAGATTGCTGCTACAGAACTTTCTTTATGCATATAATGATAGCCCGTATCCATTTCAATGTATCTTACTGCTACACAATTTGTATAAGCGCTCAGCATTTCACGTAGTATTCGTTAAATAAATCTTTTCTGTTTGACATTCAACAAAACCACAGTAAACATTTTTTTCTGACTGACATTCAACGATGTCTATAATAAACCAAAGAAACAATTTGACCAAAGAGTATGTATACGTGTACAAATACTTGTGTATGCGTGTGTCAAATGCATGCTGGTTTATTTATTGATTTAATGTACTTTTTATGCATTATTATTAAAATCTTGTTTTATATTACATTTAATATTAGGCTTAATATTAATATTATTGCCTCATTTAAAATTAATATTCTCTTTTAATATTAATATTATTACCTCATTAGGCAAATAAAACCTTTTTTTTGATATGTCTATGTCAGAAGAACAAAATGAAAAAGAAAAGAAACAATTTGACACCAGAGTATGTATACTTGTGTATGGATGTGTGCGTGAAATGCATGGCAGTGTGTGTAATGTTTTATTTTTTGATTTAATGTACTTTATAAGCATTATTATTGAAAAATATTAGCATTCTCCACTTCTCCTACACATAAACTATAAGTGTGCCAAATTTTACGCTCCTGCGTCCGCGCAATTTTCGTAAAAAGGGATCCAAAGTTTTTGCATCACGTATTAATATATAGATTAGCATTGTAAAGTACGAAATAGCCGCTATAGCCACTCAATCACGCGATAAAACCAAAAATAGCAATTCTAAACTCTATACTCTAAGCTTCATTGTTTTAATAAACTGGCGCGTTGTGTTTATTGGAAAAGTAAATTAAGTTCTGTGGACATCTTGTTATGTTAATACACCTAATAACCTTTTATAGTTGTATACACATACAAGAAATATTTAGCATTCTTGTCAAAAACTGCCCGCAAGTAGGGTTTTTCTTTATGAATGTTAGTTGGGTAACACTAACAAAGAATGAATTAAATGAATAATACGTATATGTATTAATGATAATAATTATTAATTTATAAGTTGATTATTTGTAGTTTAGCAAATTATTTGTTTTTGATATACTATTCCGTGTTAATCTAAGGGATAGAATCCCTTACACTTTAAACCGCCCTCTGTTATTCATTTTCTTAAATTCATCCCATGGTTGTCTTTAAGACAATAATGCGATAAGACCGCCAATTGTACATTTTATGTTTGTGAGTTTTGTTTTTATTCGTATTTTTTTGTGAGTGCAAAAAAGTGTTAGTAAAATAGTGATATAATGGCCTTATTCATAAGCCTGTTTTGGTTATCGAATATTTTGTCTCTTTCGAACGACTTTAGAATTTAATTTGAGCGAAGAAGACAAAACGTCCGATAATAATCAAAGTAAGCCATAATTTTTCATATCAAGCTATTAAATGAGAATAAAAATACTGCAAAAAGAATTCCGATTTACAGTTGCCTTTGCGGATAAATGGGAATCAAGACAAGAGTGATGAATAAGGATTGTTGGGTCTTTGTAAGTCTCGTAAATCCAATGAAACTAGACGACAACTTTTTTTTCAACTAAACCTTTTTGCGTAAGGTAGATCGGTATTGAGGTCAAAAGTACCTTTAGTAAAATAATAGCACTAACGAAATTTAATGTATTACTGTCATTATAATTATGGATCACTGACTGGCTGACTGACTGATTGGTTCTCTGGTGTAATAGGCTTGGAAAAAAATTGAAAGTAAATTACAAAATAATTTGGTATAGCACTCAACGTAAATTGCTTGTTACTACAATAGAGAATACGGAATCAGATAAACCTTTTGAAAATATTTACACTGATATTAACACTAGCGGAACATGGAAAACAATATTGTATGTATTTTACATTCTTCAGATCTTTACATTTTTGCCTACGAATTCGCGTACAAAAATATCAAGGGAATAAGTCTGTTGGAATAAAATAAAACCGCAATATAAATAAAAACATTTTATTTGCAAATAAGTAATCTATTACATGTAATTTGCACCTTCAAAAGATTTTTAACTATCTTTTTGACGTGACAACGTCTTAAATTAGGTTGCGGCTGGGAGTCACTTATGAAAAAGTGTAACGCCCGGTAACGTTACGATGAGTCACCGAACGAGAGAGAGGCCCGCCGAATGCCTTGCGTCTCTCTCCCACTCAACTATGATCGGTCTGCCGCGCGCGCAGCACTAGAGAATTAGGCGCATTGAATCGGCGCATGCTTGTGTCTCTGTCTTTGTCTTTCTCGAACGTTCTTGGCGTTGGAAAAACAAGAAAGCGTCACAATACAAGTTCACACGTGTGGTTAAAGTATCGTCAGCTGTGTCTGTAGTGAAAATATGGAGTGCTTAGATTCGTCATTTATCATTTACAACAACTACAACAATAAAGGTAAATAATTGTACACTGATATTTCATTATCGTAAACTATGATTGATTGATTAATTGTTAGATTGACACAAAAGTTGAGAAACTGAGTTTATAGGTTATGTCATACTATTGATAAATGTTGATAGTGTTTTAGTAAACAAAATATATTTCTATAGTTAAAATTTGTGCAATTCTTATTTTCATTCAATTCCTTGTTCCTATTGTGCAATTTAATTATATTCATATCAATAAATATTCTACCGAGAAAAAGACGTTGTCACGTAAAATCTTCGCCCGTAAAACCGACTTTACAGGCAACCATTTTTTTAATTTAAGATAAATCCACCAAAACAGGCTTATAAATAAAGCCGTTTTTGTATCACTATTCATTTATTTAATTATGTACATATTGCACTCACAAAAATACAAATAAAATCAAAACTCACAGTGTAATGACTTAAAATAGCTGTAGAAAACGTCTATAAATAAGGCTGTTAATATTAAATACTGTTCCGGATCCTCAATGCGTTATTGAAACATTGGCAATAAGAGCTAAAATCGACATAAAACTTCCATATTGTGTTTATGTTTATCTCAAGCACCTTTTTGGTTGCGGACTTATTGTATCAACTTTACATATTGTGTGAAACTAATTGCATTTAAATTTAACAAGTTGTATTAATGTTAATTTAAGCGCCCTTTTGTTGCGCACTAACTGTGTTTAACTTTCCATATCGTGTAAATATTTAGATGAAGTAACTTTTCTATTCATTGTCTCCTCTATATATAGTGCAATCATAATATTATATAATAATTATAAAAAACTCAATAACACCGCACATTACACTTACGGTACACACACCATAATCCCAAACTAACCAGGGGGGTCAACGAGGGGCGGACGGAAGGATGGCTATGCGGTAGTCCTGCCCCTCCGGAAGATCCCCCACACAGATACAAACCGACCAAGGTAAAGGTTATCGTATCAATTAGCGAGACCCTTACCGAGGTCGATCAAATCCCACAATCAACCATCACACCCCACAGCGACACCTAACAATACGGACATAATAAAACACAGGAGAAAAAAAAACGACATAAAATCGTATCAATTATTTGTGAGAAGTGTGTAGTCAATAAGGTAATAGCATAGTAATAAAATTCCGCGCCGTGACGTGTACACATGATGTGTGATTTGCGTGGTGTGATAATGATGTTGTGTATCTTGTGATATATAATATATCAATAGATGAGATGATATCGAACGCGTACGTATACATAATGTTTTTTCTGAGGTTTAATAATACTGTCTAGTTGAATTAGCTAAACTAATTAGGCCTTAGGGCTAAGAAGCAGCTTGAGAGGCATTGTTTGTTTGCGACAGTGTTATTAACAAAATAAATGCAGCGATATTTAATAAAAATATATGGAACGACGTGTTAGCAATTACGTACTATGAACCACATTCTTGATTCATCTTATGTTAAAGGTAAGTAACTTAATAATTTAAAGTAGAAGTAACGCAAAATGCACGAAAATAAAATAGGAGATATACCTAATGCCGTACTACCATTTCCTGATGAATTTAGTTTTACACGGGTAGAAATGTTATTTCCGCTATTTCTATAAAAACCGTGCGTAGGTATTTCTATTGTTTTCACAATTGTCACAAAACCGCAAAAATAAGTACCTTTTATATCACGCTTCGTTTCGCTCCAAAAATACGGATTTGCTTTTATTGCCACGGATTTATTTACTACCAGTTCTATTTTAGGACGTTTTAGTGATATTTTAGATAGACTATCTATATTGTATTGTTTCGATAACAGCCACACATACATCACGGTTGTTCAGTTTAGTTTATAAATATGTCCGTGTTGAGGCTAATAGAACACCGAAATCTAAATTCTTAAAATGAAAGTGTGGAAGTTTGTCATCCAAAACCACGCCCTAATCAAATCAGAATGGGAAAACATGCTCGCCATCCTGAGACATAAGATGTTAAGTCTCAATATGTCCAGTAGTTACTCTGGCCACAATGTCCTTCAAACCGAAACATAACAGTGAATTTACACTTCTGTTTGGTATCTTTGCTTTGTCTTTCATCGACATAAAAGGTTACAAGTAAAATAAAAAAATACACAAATATGTATATTCCTTTATTATAAAAAGAAAATAAGTTTGTATGGAAATGTGGAGAATTAATATTTTCTATTTTATCATTTCGCTTCTTAAAGTGCCAATACCGAAGAAAATACGAATTACGGCGTTCGAATTAAATATCTTGCTTTTCTACTCATAAATTAACAGCTTTTGTTATTTGAGTTGTAGTATAAACTGCAAACCCTATGTTAATAACAACAAGCCCTATTTATTTCTGTCTCATGAATACTGTTGGGTGTTGCAGACATGTTTTACGGCCGATGCCAATAATCAATCGAAAAAATTAGATTGAAGTCAATCTGAATTGTTTTCTACTTTTCGATTTGTCATTTACCATGTTGCCATAGTTTTTTCACTACTGAGATTGATTATTGGCAATATAGTATCAGAAAAAAGATTGAGCTGTCAATCTCAAAGGGCAAATTTTGGATTGGGATTGTTTATTGGCAGCGGCTGTTAGAGTTCTCTGGCATATCGACCTTCGGTATTCAAATCAAATCAAATCAAAATATTCTTTATTCACATAGTCTTTCACATGATCTTTTAACGTGTTGTAGTTGTGAAGAAGAAGCGGCGCAAGAAACTCCCTCAGCAACACGAACTGTCTTCTTTTTTCTTTCTTTTTCTTTTATTTTTTTTATCGACATTTACAAATAAATTATTCATGTCACAAGTTACAATAAAGTTAATTTTTAAAATGTCAATTAATACAATTTGATGTAAAACATGATAAATTTATTCCCAAGCAGTTTTATCTTCCACATAATCTGAGTTTTTTTTTTTATTGCATTGAATGGCGAGACGAGCATGCCGTTCGCCTGATGGTAAGCGATGCGACCGCTCATGAACAGTAGCAAAACCAAACAACACCTTGGTTTACAAAGCAATGCTTGGCATTCCACTGCGCTCGCCATCCTGAGACACAAAATGTTAAGTCTCAATATGTCCAGTAGTTACTCTGGCTACAATGTCCTTCAATCCGAAACACAACAGTGCATTTAAACAGCTGTTTGACAGGAGAAATAGACATTGCGGTGGTACCCACCCAGGCAGCCTCTCACATATGAGAGACCTACCACCAGTCTCTATAATATGCCTTTTTACACAGCTTAACTTTTATTACTTTTTTAAACTTATTAATTGGAAGTTCTCTTAAACTGTTGGGAAGCTTGTTAAAGAAGCGTACACTTTGACCCATAAAATAATTATTTATCTTGTGGAGACGAGTAACGTGTGAGGCAAGATTATGTTTGTTCCTAGTGTTCTTACTATGCATGTCACAATTACGCTTAAATTGAGTTATATTTTTACGAACATATAATAAATTTTCATAAATATATTGAGATGGAACAGTAAGAATATCTACTTCTTTAAACTTTTCTCTCCATGAAACTCTTGGACCAAGTTGATAAATGGCTCTAACAGCTCTTTTTTGTAAAATAAAAATACTATTAATATCCGCAGCATTTCCCCAGAGAAGAATTCCATAAGACATTATACTATGAAAATAGCTGAAATAGACAATTCTTGCTGCTGCCTCATCCGTTAAACGCCTAATGGTTTTAACTGCATATTCCGCTGAACTTAATCTACCAGATAGTTTATTGATATGCGGCCCCCACTGGAGTTTAGCGTCGACCGTAATGCCCAGAAACGTAGTAGACGCAACAGGATCCAATTCTTCACCGTTCAAATCAAATCAAATCAAATCAAAATATTCTTTATTCAAATAGTCTTTCACAAGATCTTTTGAATCGTCTTTTTCTGCTACCACCGCTTCGGAACGTGTTGTAGCTATGAAGAAGAAGCGGCGCAAGAAACTCCCTCAGCAACACGAACTGTCTTCTTTTTTCTTTCTTTTTCTTTTGTTTTTTTTTTTATATCGCCAATTACAATAACAATGGTTCATGTCACAAGTAACAATAATGTCAATTGAAGCAAAACATGATAAATTTATTCCCAAGCAGTTTTATCTTCCACATAATCTGTGATTCTATAATATGCCTTTTTACACAGCTTAACTTTTATCACTTTTTTAAACTTATTAATTGGAAGTTCTCTTAAACTGTTGGGAAGCTTGTTATAGAAGTGTATACTTTGACCCATAAAAGAATTACACTGGCCTACACTCATTTTGGTGCCTAAGATTTTATACCTGATTTTGGATGTATTTTGTGAGCTGATACGAGAAAACTAGTCACATTTTCCATATCAGCTCTTGTTCATACGAAAGAATAAAAAAACAAATTAAAAAAAACTGTTAATTTATTTGGAAATTATACATCCAGAATTTTTTTTGAGTGATTTTCTTGAATGAGATTGTCCTGGACAATCACGCATAATTCCCCAGCAATAATCAGCTATCATATGAATATCCTATCTGCCTTGGTACCTGTGTTCCATTGTTTTTATATCCTGGTGGAAACGTTCACCTTGTTCTTCGCTAAAATCTCCTAAATTATGTTCAAAATGATCCATGTGACTGCTTAGGTAGTGCACCTTCAAACTCATATTACATCCTAAATTTTTGAAGTTCAGAAGCATTTCTTCGACTAACTGTTTATAGTTATCAGCTTTAAAGTTACCAAGAAAGTTTTGTATAACTGTCACATAAGATTTCCACGCAAGTTTTTCTATTTCAGTCATAGAAGCTTCAAAATCCTTAGAACTTTTAATGAGTTGACGTATCTGAGGCCCATCGAAAATTCCAGCCTTCAATTTCTCAGTACTCAAACCAGGAAATTTTTGAAAAAGAAATTCAAAGCATTTACCATTTTTGTCAAGAGCTTTGACAAATTGTGTCATGAGCCCTAGTTTGATGTGCAAAGGTGGAAGAATGATTTTTTCTCGTGGAACTAGAGGCTGGTTTATGACATTTTTTTCGCCAAGAACAAGATTTCTGGCAGGCCAATTTATTTGAGTCCAATGACTAGGTCTATCTCGACTATTCCAGAAACAAATGAATACAAGCGAATTACCGTGTCATTTATTGGTTTCCGTTGGTCTTTTATTATATACTCAGCGCATATATAACAAAACATATCAGGACTGTTAATGCAACATCTCGAATTACTTGCCATCATAAATTTATACGATTAATGCCATAAAACTTGTTATAACATGGACTAATTTTGAATAAAACCGTAAAAAATTCAAATAAGAATTGTAGGTAAAGTAGAGCTGTCAGCTGACATCTAGTAGCAGAAATGTGGTTCATCGTACCTACTATACCGACTACTGATGCGTACAGAGCTGCACCAAACCAAAAATTTTTTTTTGTAGGCCAGTGTTATTTATCTTGTGGAGACGAGTAATGTGTGAGACAAGATTATGTTTGTTCCTAGTGTTCTTACTATGTATGTCACAATTACGCTTAAATTGGGTTATATTTTTACGAACATATAATAAATTTTCATAAATATATTGAGATGCAACAGTAAGAATATCTACTTCTTTAAACTTTTCTCTCAATGAAACTCTTGGACCAAGTTGATAAATGGCCCTGACAGCTCTTTTTTGTAAAACAAAAATGCTATTTATATCCGCAGCATTTCCCCAGAGAAGAATTCCATAAGACATTATACTATGAAAATAGCTGAAATAGACAATTCTTGCCGCTGCCTCATCCGTTAAACGCCTAATGGTTTTAACTGCATATGCCGCTGAACTTAATCTACCAGATAGTTTATTGATATGCGGCCCCCACTGGAGTTTAGCGTCGACCGTAATGCCCAGAAACGTAGTAGACGCAACAGGATCCAATTCTTCACCGTTAATTTGTACAGTGGTAGATAATTGCCTAACATTGGGCAGTGTGAATTTAATACATTTAGTTTTTTTGGCATTAAGTAATAAATTATTAACATTAAACCAATGTACAACTTCACGAAGGGCACTGTTTACTTCATCAAAATCTAATTGTTGCCTTTTAATTTTAAATGTCAAAGATGTATCATCCGCAAACAACACAACTTCGTGATTATTCCCGACGTGATAAGGTAAGTCATTTATGTAGACCAGGAATAGAAAAGGTCCCAGAATTGAACCCTGCGGTACTCCCATAGTGACCGCAGATCCTCCAGAAAGTTTTCCATTAATATCAACCTTCTGTACCCTATTGCTCAAATAGGAGGACAAAAGATTGAGAGCTCGGTTCCTGATACCATAGTGGCGTAATTTCCTGACCAGAGTGTCGTGCTCTACGCAGTCAAAGGCTTTAGATAAGTCACAGAATACACCAAGTGCATCCTGCGACTCTTCCCAAGCGTCATAGATTTGCTTTAGGAGAGATACTCCCGCGTCAATTGTTGATCGACCTCTCGTAAATCCGAACTGTTTCTGGTGTAGCAAGTTATTGGTGTTGAAATGTGTTAATAATTGAGTAAGAATTATTTTCTCAAATAACTTGCTAAGCGTTGGTAAAATTGAAACAGGTCGGAAATTGGTCGGATCCGAGCTGTCACCGGATTTAAAAAGAGGCACCACCTTGCTTTGTTTCATCAGGTCAGGAAAAACACCAGATACCACACAGCGGTTGAATATCTCTGCTAAGTGGGGTGCTATATGCTCAATGATTAAAGATATATTAATTACAGATATTCCCCACAAGTCTGCGGTCTTTTTTAAACTAATTTCTTTAAACGATTTTAATATATGCTGCGGCCCAATTTGCGAGAACTCAAACGCCACGTTACATTCAGGTACAAGTTTTTCAAGTATAGATAAAGCAGACCTCGAAGATGACTGAAGATGTTGGGTGGTATTTTTGGGAATATCAGTAAAAAATCTTTCAAATTCAGTCGCTACTTCCAGATCTGCTGTACAACTCCTATTATTTATTTTAAGATTAAAGTTACTTTCACGTACCGAGTTTTTACCAGATTCAGAATTAATAATATTCCAAGTAGTTTTGATTTTATTTTTAGACATTTTGATTTTATTTCTTAAATACAAGGATTTAGCTGTGGAACAAGCTCGTTTGAAAACTTTGGAGTAATTTTTTACATATTCCTTAAAAGACGGATTTTGGTTAAACATTCTTTCATTGTATAGATTATATAGTTTATTCCGACTTTTAAATAAACCAGTGGTTGCCCACTCACTAAATGTCATTCGCTGATTTACAATAATAGTTTTAGATTTATATACTTTTCTAAATTCACATTTAATCATTTCAAATAATGAACTGTACAGTTTGTCTGGGTCTTGGTGAGGGGACAGCGCTGGCAGATTGTTTTTGATATTTATTCTAAATTTTTCCATGCGATATATATTGTTAGGAACAAACTTAATACTTTTCCTTGGAACTTTACTTTTAGTGCTAGGCAATGAAACATACTGACCACAATGATCAGAGTCTAAAACATTAATTACTGACTTTTCACATATTGAGAAATTAGTAAAAATATTATCAATACATCGTTAATTTGTACTGTACTGTATCAGCCCATATACGTCCCACTGCAGGGCACGGGCCTACTCTACAATCGAGAATACGATTGAGAGTGGTTAGGCCATATAGTCCACCACGCTGGCCTAGTGCGGGTTGGCGGACTTACATACCATAGGAATTCTTATAAATCGCTATGGTATGCAGGTTTCCTCACGATGTTTTCCTTCACCGTTTTAGTGCGTGGTGATTGATTATCAATACACACATGACTCCGAAAAGTCAGAGGTGTGCCCTGGGATTCGAACCCGCGACCACCGTGAACATGTGGGCAGCCGCGTCTAGTCCATTTACCAACAGGCCACCACGCACTTAATTTGTACAGTGGTAGATAATTGCCTAACATTGGGCAGTGTGTATTTAATACATTTATTCGATGTCGTTCCCAGTATTTCAAAGTCGATCCTGGCTTTCAAATAAAGTAGTAGTGGATGTGTGGGTGAGATCATGTTTTGTGTGGGCTTGCTCTACATGTATTTATAAAATATATATCTGGTTAAAAGGACTTATCCCGGGGTCAACGGCTGATAGCTTAATGTCATGCTTTTCAGATTTTATTTATTTACAAGATTTTTTGTACACCTGTGGGAAGATAAATAGAAAAAGAACACAATAGAAAAAAAATATAGCTTTTTATAAATATAGACACAGCTGTCAAAAAATATTTATTTTTAGTTTTTAAGTTTTTTTTAACACAACACGATGTGAAAATATATCTCAATTCACAGCTTAGTTAGAACCGATAAATTTTGAACGATACGAACTCATAACATTTATAACACTATTGTTGAAGACTTATGGTCTTATTGATCACAAGATACCGATTTTTAGTAACGTAACATATTAATTTTATTTTATTTTAATCAAGATTTTAACAGCATATTGACAAAATTTGAAAAGCGAAAATGTACTTGACACCATGAATGAACGTAAACGGCGGCAATGCGATAAGAGACTATAAATTATTATTAAACCTGCTTTTAGTATTCTTATCATTATTTCGTTTTTATGTATTTTGACAACCCCAATTTAAAATAATGAGGTTTTTAGGTACGACCACGAACATTGGTACAGGTTACTGACCTTTCCCGATCTTTATTTTAAATTAATTTATTTAATAAGTTATACAATATATTTTCATCATAATTATAATTAAAATCATTAAATATATATATAGAAACATAGTGTCATTCCAAGTGTCGTCGCTAGTGCCGTGAATTGTATATGATACAAACTTAAACTGACAGTTGGTAAAGTTTTTGAATATTATCGCCAGTTTTAGTCTAAAATTAATATATTTTGTAACAAATTGGGTGAGTGTCGGTTTACATATAGTATTATTCCAGTTTTCTTAGTGTTAACTGTGGTAAGTAGTACTTTGTGAACTGTACAATTACCCATTCATTAAAATTGTTAACCTTTTCCTTGCCAATCATTTAATTTGCACTATTTCTAGGCTTAGTTTTATTATTTGAAACTGAGACACTAGATACAAATTCTATCATGATGACTCGCAGAGCTTTGTCGCGTCAGGAGGAGTCCAAACTCCAACTGGCACTGCAAGAAGTAAAGATTGCAAGGGAACGGTGTGATCAACTTGATCGTGAGAGGGATGACAACGAAAGAGAATTGATGCAATTACTAGATAAGAATTCTCAGTTACGTAGGGATTTATCAAGCGTTCATTGCCAGTTAGAATTAGTTAGTGAAGAGCGGGATCAGTTTAAATCAATAGTGGATGGGTTCGAACTATGTTCTCAAGAATATGAGGTGGCGCTACACAAAATCACGACGCTCCAACAAGAACTCTGCGAGGCTCAAGATCTCATCTCTCAGCTGGAACTGGCCAACCTCACTGCAAAAGAACAAAAAACTCAGTCCCTATTTGATGAGTTAATCAAAACTGATCCCATCCTTGCTTCAGCTGCATCCAGCAATGTCATCACCAATACTATAGATCTCACAGGTGATGACACCTTTCAAAGTACCTCTAAAGTCTCAATGGCTGGGTGTAGCAAAAATAAACTTAAACGGTACATCAATGTTAATAGGTATATAAAGAAAACTCAGAGATTATTATTTAAAAATAAGTTAAATAAGAAATGTTTAAATATTGTTAGAGACAAAGTAGCATTAAAAAATACAGTGGATTTATATGCCTATCAATTAGAACAGAATAGGCTTAAGCATGAAGCTGACACACAAATTTTAAACGCAGATATTAATAAATTACATACTTCTTTGCAGCTAATGACAACAAAATATGACAATGCTCAGAAGGAGATAGAGGAACACTCATCGGCTATGACAGACCTGATAGAGTTATGTAAGTACAACACTGAGCGCTTTGAATCATTACAGAACAATATGTGTAATTTTACAGATAGGTCGCTCACTGACTCACAGCCGATGTGTGCACCCATAACATCATCTTCTAAAGTGTGTCCAACTTTGTGTGACAGCTTAGAACATAATATTAACATTATTAATAATTCCCTTCCTCTCACACAAATAAAATGTAATCAAAATAATAAGTATGACAATGTAATTATGTACAGCGATGACATAGGAAGGGACATGGGAAGGTTAGTAAGTCTGGAAAAGGGACAACTTCTTAATTACTGTATGCCTGGTGCTTCTTATTCTGACATTATGAAGAGCATTTTGGGCAGTAATTTATCTGCAGATAAAAAATTAATTATTTTTATTGGAAATAGGGGTAATTTAAACAAAAAAGAATTAATAGAATATTGTGACAGTTTGAAAAAACTTAACTTAAACGAAGTTATTATGTTTACATTACCCTACAGTAACAACTTGCCAGCGGAAGAAAATAATAATAGATTTAGTTTGAATTTGACAATGCACACCTTGTCAATCAATAATAAATTCCATTCAATTGACATTAATAATTATTATAATAATAGGATATTTAGTAAGACAAGAGATAAAGTTTATCTTCCTCTTTTTATTAAGAGACAGGTAGCTGATGCGCTATCATATTATTTATATATTACAGCCAAGAACTTGGCTAACAGACAAAGCTCTATTGAGCAAATAAATGTTGACTCAGATTATAGCAATCTGAAACAATTGACATTTGATAATTATTTAAATTAGATTTAAGGACAATAGAGATAAACTCTAGCTCTTCAAATGAAAATAAATATTATATTAAATGTAATTTTAATAATAAACATGCTTTCAACTTGGTACATCAAAATATACAAGGTATGAGAAATAAAAATTTAGAAATTGAGTTGTTCATGAGCTGTAATAAAATTGACATCTTATGTATTACTGAACATTGGCTTAAAAGCTACCAGTTCATGTTCAATTTCAATAATCACCAAGTTGCAAGCTCGTTCAACAGAGAAAATATTTTACATGGAGGCTCGTTAATAATCATAAATAATCTTATTAAATATAAAGAAAGACTTGATATTGTGCGCCTGTCTGTTGAACGAGTTATGGAAGTAGCTTGTATAGAGACTGAACAATATATTGTATTAAGTGTATACAGGCCCCCTTGTGCACCACATAATACCTTTTTGGAAATTATGGAAGATGCATTGCACAAGGTATGTGTTTCACCAAAAAGAATTGTTGTCTGTGGAGACTTTAATATCAACATATTAGAAGAATCTCCTATAGCTTGCAGTTTCATTAATCTATTTAAATCATACAACCTACATCATTTATTTTTTGAACCAACTAGAATAACTGCCACAAGTGCTACATGTATTGATAATATTTTTACTAATTTCTCAATATGTGAAAAGTCAGTAATTAATGTTTAAGACTCTGATCATTGTGGTCAGTATGTTTCATTGCCTAGCACTAAAAGTAAAGTTCCAAGGAAAAGTATTAAGTTTGTTCCTAACAATATATATCGCATGGAAAAATTTAGAATAAATATCAAAAACAATCTGCCAGCGCTGTCCCCTCACCAAGACCCAGACAAGCTGTACAGTTCATTATTTGAAATTATTAAATGTGAATTCAGAAAAGTATATAAATCTAAAACTATTATTGTAAATCAGCGAATGACATTTAGTGAGTGGGCAACCACTGGTTTATTTAAAAGTCGGAATAAACTA
Source organism: Hyles euphorbiae (assembly GCA_023078785.2). Classification (NCBI taxonomy): domain Eukaryota; kingdom Metazoa; phylum Arthropoda; class Insecta; order Lepidoptera; family Sphingidae; genus Hyles; species Hyles euphorbiae. The sequence goes on from CM041050.1 coordinate 17,896,150, forward strand.
TATAATCTATACAATGAACGAATGTTTAACCAAAATCCGTCTTTTAAGGAATATGTAAAAAATTACTCCAAAGTTTTCAAACGAGCTTGTTCCACAGCTAAATCCTTGTATTTAAGAAATAAAATCAAAATGTCTAAAAATAAAATCAAAACTACTTGGAATATTATTAATTCTGAGTCTGGTAAAAACTCGGTACGTGAAAGTAACTTTAATCTTAAAATAAATAATAGGAGTTGTACAGCGGATCTGGAAGTAGCGACTGAATTTGAAAGATTTTTTACTGATATTCCCAAAAATACCACCCAACATCTTCAGTCATCTTCGAGGTCTGCTTTATCTATACTTGAAAAACTTGTACCTGAATGTAACGTGGCGTTTGAGTTCTCGCAAATTGGGCCGCAGCATATATTAAAATCGTTTAAAGAAATTAGTTTAAAAAAGACCGCAGACTTGTGGGGAATATCTGTAATTAATATATCTTTAATCATTGAGCATATAGCACCCCACTTAGCAGAGATATTCAACCGCTGTGTGGTATCTGGTGTTTTTCCTGACCTGATGAAACAAAGCAAGGTGGTGCCTCTTTTTAAATCCGGTGACAGCTCGGATCCGACCAATTTCCGACCTGTTTCAATTTTACCAACGCTTAGCAAGTTATTTGAGAAAATAATTCTTACTCAATTATTAACACATTTCAACACCAATAACTTGCTACACCAGAAACAGTTCGGATTTACGAGAGGTCGATCAACAATTGACGCGGGAGTATCTCTCCTAAAGCAAATCTATGACGCTTGGGAAGAGTCGCAGGATGCACTTGGTGTATTCTGTGACTTATCTAAAGCCTTTGACTGCGTAGAGCACGACACTCTGGTCAGGAAATTACGCCACTATGGTATCAGGAACCGAGCTCTCAATCTTTTGTCCTCCTATTTGAGCAATAGGGTACAGAAGGTTGATATTAATGGAAAACTTTCTGGAGGATCTGCGGTCACTATGGGAGTACCGCAGGGTTCAATTCTGGGACCTTTTCTATTCCTGGTCTACATAAATGACTTACCTTATCACGTCGGGAATAATCACGAAGTTGTGTTGTTTGCGGATGATACATCTTTGACATTTAAAATTAAAAGGCAACAATTAGATTTTGATGAAGTAAACAGTGCCCTTCGTGAAGTTGTACATTGGTTTAATATTAATAATTTATTACTTAATGCTAAGAAAACTAAATGTATTAAATTCACACTGCCCAATGTTAGGCAATTATCTACCACTGTACAAATTAACGGTGAAGAATTGGATCCTGTTGCGTCTACTACGTTTCTGGGCATTACGGTCGACGCTAAACTTCAGTGGGGGCCGCATATCAATAAACTATCTGGTAGATTAAGTTCAGCGGCATATGCAGTTAAAACCATTAGGCGTTTAACGGATGAGGCAGCGGCAAGAATTGTCTATTTCAGCTATTTTCATAGTATAATGTCTTATGGAATTCTTCTCTGGGGAAATGCTGCGGATATAAATAGCATTTTTGTTTTACAAAAAAGAGCTGTTAGGGCCATTTATCAACTTGGTCCAAGAGTTTCATTGAGAGAAAAGTTTAAAGAAGTAGATATTCTTACTGTTGCATCTCAATATATTTATGAAAATTTATTATATGTTCGTAAAAATATAACCCAATTTAAGCGTAATTGTGACATACATAGTAAGAACACTAGGAACAAACATAATCTTGTCTCACAAATTACTCGTCTCCACAAGATAAATAATTCTTTTATGGGTCAAAGTATACACTTCTATAACAAGCTTCCCAACAGTTTAAGAGAACTTCCAATTAATAAGTTTAAAAAAGTGATAAAAGTTAAGCTGTGTAAAAAGGCATATTATAGAATCACAGATTATGTGGAAGATAAAACTGCTTGGGAATAAATTTATCATGTTTTGCTTCAATTGACATTATTGTTACTTGTGACATGAACCATTGTTATTGTAATTGGCGATATAAAAAAAAACAAAAGAAAAAGAAAGAAAAAAGAAGACAGTTCGTGTTGCTGAGGGAGTTTCTTGCGCCGCTTCTTCTTCACAGCTACAACACGTTCCGAAGCGGTGGTAGCAGAAAAAGACGATTCAAAAGATCTTGTGAAAGACTATTTGAATAAAGAATATTTTGATTTGATTTGATTTGATTTGACCGAATTAACATCAAAGAAATAATGAGTACTCCACAACCTTAATGTCTAGAATGAAGGCGCTTTACTCGTATTGTGTACGAAAATCTCAATACTAAGGAATGATGTATATTTATGTTCCGTAAATAAGTTTAGTGCTAAAATCAGGCACCACAAATTCGTCTCTTCAACGTTCGTGATTCGGTTGTATGTTGAAAACAAACACACATAGACAATTTTATTTATCTACTTTAGCATTCCGCTCATCCGATGTAAAAACATTTGTTTCGTAATATGTTTACCTTGGATGTCAGCTGGAAAATTAAAACCAAGTTTCTTCGAATGAAGTTAGTGGGCATTAAAAAACTAATGCAAACAGAGTTGTTTTTTTCTTTGCTGTTGTATTCTAATTTTCTAGTACTAGTAAATGAAGGAAGAATCGTCAATGTTTTAACATCTTAATTTTAACTATTTTTCGGCCGCACTCAGATACGTCAATTATTTACAGCTTCCATGGCGCAGTTGGTCAGACGCTGGCTGTGAAACGAGAGGCCGCGAGTTCCCCACAATGAGACAAATGTTTGTGGGGTCCATAGATATTAGTTTCGGGTCTGGGTGTTTCTGAAACCGAAAAGTCTCTCGTAGTTTCTGTTACCTACGGCACAAGACTCGATCGTAGTGTAGGGTCAGAACTATTTATGTGACTGTTGGGTGAATTAATTTATTTACGTACGTACGGCAAGTAGACATAGTGAATTACACTACTTACCTACTCAGAGTACTATTAAAATATTATATAATTTCATAAGAAAATGTATAAATACAAAAGCGTCGAATTATTTGTTGCATTCAATGTACTTGTATTTTACCATTTAAAATAATCTGTATTTGGAATTTATAAATCTTGATTATAGTAAATCAAATTACATCCTTAAGATCTTGTACATATATATTATATATTTATAACAAAATATTGTTTTACGTAACCTACGTAACTGCTGTTATACCCACATAATTTGTGTAAAATACTTTGACAGTCACAATATAATTATCATGAGCCACAATATTTCCACTTTTTTATACGTAAGTCTAGCTCAAAAAAACAAAGTGTTCTGATAATATAGTTCTAATAATATTATTTACCTGGTTAGGTCTTTCGTATCTGTGTTACTATTGAAATAAAACATTGCAAAATAAATAGTGTTCGTGTTTGATTATTCTTCGCAAGTCTGGGTAAAGTAATTTCAACTGATTAAAAGCATCTCTGATAACCATTAAGTAATATAGATTCCACAAAACCAGCTCTTCAAAAATGTTGCCAAGATATTAAATAAACATGGTAACATCTGCAGTACATTTCAGTTAAATATTTTCAACGCTCACCAGTTGCTTCTTGAAAGTTTATTTTCCCGCAAATATAATCATTTAATTATCTAGCTCGTTGCAGTTTTAATATGCGGGGCAAATGTACGAAACATGTAAAGAGGCGCAAATACTTTTTGCGATACCAGTTGGTGGAACCAATCGCAAAGAATTTGGCAATCGAGGATTCTAGGCGGTCTACGCTGGATGCGATCAAATGGAAACACCTGATATTGGGATGCGTTATCTCGAGAAGGAACAATATTTCATATGAGGTCGGGTCGGTCTCACGTAAAGACTATAAATAAATCAGTAGATAATATAAATCACTACCCTTCGTATATATACATATGTAAGTAGGATTTCAATGTATGATGAAAGATAAGTAGAATGGAACCTTAGACGAATGACTGATATGGAACGTGGTTTGCGTGAAAGAGATGACTAATGAAAGTATTTACGATGGAAAGAGTTAGAGCTTGAATGATTAAGATGTTGAAGTATGGAAGGGCGGAATAAGAGAAAATAGTCTGGAAGACGATGTAAGATGTGAAGAACGACTGATGAAGACGCTTTTTAAGACTAAATAAAGAAGACGATTATATACCGAAGATTTACTGAACAATCTTTGTTTGATTTGACTCGAGACGGAACCTATTCCCACATATAGGACCAATATGGGACCAATGAATTACAGTTTGAAGCTCACATTGTTCAAAGACAGATTGTCAAATATTGATTAATTTAGAAATATTATTTTTAACTGAAATGTAAAGAACAAATTGGTAATTGATTGTCACTATGGAATGAAACCAGGTGTTCATCAGTTTGTGTTACATAGGGAAGTCAATATGTGACAATGCTTGCGTGGGCGTACTTTCAATTTCAATTGATTGTGACAATTATGAAAATTAAAAGCATTCCAGTTAATCTCTAATAGCCGAGCTCATAAAGACTAAGCAAAATGATGGAAAACAACCCTTAGTACCGGTCGGGATAACACTGCAAGGAAATAAAGACAGTTAAACACGAAATAATTAAGCTTAGTTTTATATTCAAATCACTTTTGAAGGCGTCGAGGGATCATGTAAACAAACGAGAGTGTACCCACTTCATAATTCTATATCGGTTCCTATCAGCTTTAATTTTAGCAATTTCCTGTTTCGTTTACTTAACGGTCCCCCGACGCCATTACACTTATTTTAAGATGAATTTTTCGATACAATATTACTGTGAAAGTTTGTTAAGATTATTTTATTTTCAACTGTAGGTTTATTAAAGTGAAAACTGGATTTTCACTTTTATTTTCCGTTTAAAACAATAAACCAGAAAAGTTTCCAGTAGCTCTTTAAAGTTCCTAATACTTGCTGAAAGCGTGTCTAGATTAACTTTATCAGGTCTGTTGCCAATCCAGCAACAAATTTTCTTCAACAGTAAAGATATAAAATATAACTGAAGATTTTATTTCTTATAAAATTTGTATATATATATTTTTTTGACAATATATTTGTCTCAGCTACAGTAAAAGTGTCTGATTTCATTTCAAGAAGGGACTACAATGTTTGTTTACCTTTAAGTATTTTTAATGGTTTATTTTAACAGACGTATATTTGACGTAGGTGAAACAAACCTAAATAAACTGTTACATCGTTTGTAATGCTATAGAACTGTAACAAAAGTTATGGTCTTTTAACGACCAAATTAAAACAACAGAGTGATAATTATAGCAGTGAAAAAAATTCAGTTGATGTCTTAATGTGCAAAACAATATAATATTCGACATTAAACAATAGTGTTTAAAGTGAAAATAACTTTGATGTTTATTATCTTCAGCTCACTTTATGAAAGAGCTATTATTATTTTTTATTTTTTTATACCGCGGCACAAACGCTTGTTTATGTAGCGATCATTATTTAATACGTACGATGAGCTTCTATTATTTTCGGACACAATAAGATACAAACAAGTAAATTCATCAAAATATGCTCAGATTTTAATGCCTATTTCTTTCGTGTAGTTAGGTACTAAAATTACAGACAACTGTTCATTATTTCACGGCTAATTTCGAAATAACTAAAGTAATAAGAATGCTCATATTATCTCATCTAAATTGGTAAATATAAATTGGTATCAATAGGGTATTTGAATCAGTTTATTTTATTGTATTTGTCAAAAGGTATCTATTTCCAAAATCTAGCAAAGAAATCATTTTATAAATTCATTCACAATTAAACAAGTTAGAAAGTTTTAAGTCTGGTAGTGAAAGTAAGGGATAAGGGGTGCAATACAAAAATACTCACGTCACTATTTTTAATGTAAATTGCAGTGTAAGGGTGTGAAAGAGACGGTTAGACGTCCCTAATACGCTGCCATTCTTTAATTTAAAATATGTACTAATATTTGGCTCATATTCAAATCTACTAATGTAAAAAATATATGTATATCAGTATATTAACGGTTTGACAAAAATATTTTTAATGGTTTTTGTGTTTGTAGTTAAATTAATACAAAATACGATCATAGTCAAATACTCTAATGTGTGCTATGACATAAAAAAGTTGATCATTTCACTTACATTTGCATGCTCATATCCCACGCATAGACTCATAGGGCAAGCAAAGTAGGTAGTGACGTGTTCACTTAATATAGCCCCCAAATATCCCATTAAAAACATAGATAGTAATCGTAATTTAATACTCAGCTACCGTATAACAAATAATATTTTTGTAATATAACTTTCCCCCAAAAGCATGTTTTGTTAATCTTTTACGTACCAGGTACCAGTCGTTTCTCTACAAATAGTCTAAGAAAAAGTTTGGACAAAGCGTAAAGTTTGTTGATTATAAAGAAAGTTGACAATTCTGTGAAACTTCATCTGGTTATAATAGCGACTGCACACTAATGGGTGTAGGTGTCGCGAATATTTAAGTAACATTACAAGTTAATTTAACTTCAGTGTTGAAGGCGAAAATAATGCTAATAATTGACATTGTCATTTTAAATTTATTTCCTGGAACGATGCTATAATCACTTTCAGTCATACTATCGATTGTAGAGGAAGCCCGTGCTTTACAATGAAACATATATGGGCTGATGCAGTACACTGAGATAGGAGTCTTTTGCTGTGGAGTCAGAAACTACATAAGAGTAAGGGCAGTTAGTTATTACAACGTCCAGGCAAAAACAAATAATTGTTGATTATCGCACATTAAACCTACCGTTTCACAGTTACCATCTGAATCCTTTGCACCACGAATGTAGGAATGCATGTAAATAGTAAACTACAAATAATAGTACAATGAGTAATGAATTGAGTATTAATAGTAAAATACAAATAAAAGTAAACGAAAATGTAAACGTAATGGAAAAATAGCTCAGCACATAACATCTGGTATCTGATCTGTTTATACTAGAGATGAATCTAAATCATATCGTGTTCTCTGCCGACGCAGAACACGCACATTTCAACAAACAAATGTTTATTATTTCAGTTATTGTATTGTATATTTCTGGATTAACTGGGAGATATTGTCTTGCCCTTATCGGCGATAACACAAGAATGCCATTCATATTTCCACACTACATAAAAATATGGCGCTATTGGCGGGGAAAATAAATTTATAATTAACTATGTAATAGAAGGTATACACTTAAAAAAAATCTTGCCGTATTAAACAGGATGATGGCAGAAAATCTTCGTAAAATAATTTTAGCTAGCGTAAAATAAGACACAATTCGATTTTTATTACAGTCAAAGAATTTTATAAATCTCTTACGCATCTTAAAATTGCAAGCACTTCCCTAATAAAAAAAATGAAAGGCACTTAAAATGTCGTAAAGATTTCAGCAACGCTATAAGATCGCTCTTACATCTTGTACTACGTGTTAAATTCATTCTCGTCGTGGCTATAGATCCACCCTTGCGTTGTCACATTTACGACCGAAAGCCCAGCCGAACTTACATCGTACCAGAGTTTTACTCGAGCTTAATATGTATCTTACCTTTTATGTACTCAACCCGAATATTTTAGCATTAAACTAAATATGTTTATGATAAAAATAAAATTAATATAATGCTAGCATTTTCATTTTAAAGCCAAAGGGTGAAACGAGCACATCACGCAATCATTCCCACCGTGAAGAAACGTCTTTAGAATAAATTAATGAAATTTCAGGCAATATACTACATGAGTTATTAAGTGACAATCACCGTGGCGCAGTTTGTTAGACGCCGGCTGTGGGACGAAAAGCTGCGGGTTCGATTCCCGCTCCAAACTAATGTTTGTAAGATCTACAAATATTTGTCTCAGGTCTGGGTGTTTGTGAGACCGAAAAAGTCTCTCGTAGTTACAGCTATGTATGGGACTGTTGGGTGTAGTTATTATTATTATTTATTTCTCTTTATTTCGCTGATATAATTTTTTATATTTTTATTATTTTATTATTAAGTTGTCCATCTTTCTTCAAATCACGGGTGAACTAGGTCTTTGCATGTATATACAAAATATATAATATATCCTTTGCCCATAATACATTTTTTTTTTTCAAAACATACCCATTCGTGATTTTGCAACACCATAAAAAATTTATATTAAAACTATCTGTGCCCGCGACTTCGTCCGCGTGGAATTTTACAAAAAAGTGAATTAGTTTATTTAGTTTTTTTTTTGTTTTTGCATTTTAATTTTAATTATCAACCTTTGTAACGAAACCATACCGCGATCTAATTCTACGGTGGCGCCATCTCTTAGCGAGCGGCGGTAAACTCCCGTTACGCATTTATTTTTTGTTTTTTGTATTAGCTTTATTGAAAAATTTCTTTATGTACAATATTTTGTAAATGTGATATTGATTCGTTGGTAAAGTGGAAAAGTGGTGGGAGGCGCCCGACGTAACGGCTCAGTGGTGACATGCGCGTGAGCTGCGCGCGGTACTGGACAGTACTTCGGCATTGCAATATTACTTTATTTTTCTAAAATAAATGTAGCCTAAGTTACTCCTTATTATATCAGCTACCTGACAAAAAAAGTCCCGTCAAAATCGGTCCAGCCATTTCAGAGATTAGCTGGAATAAACAGACAGACAGACAGACAGACAAAAAAAAATCTAAGGTCATTTTCGTTATAGGTATCGTGTATATAACGATATGTAGTTGGACATTTTCTTTTATTTTCACTTTACAAACAGACACTTCAATTTTATTTATATGTATAGATATAACGTTATAACGCATAGCAATTTTAAACTATATAGCTAGCATATGTCCTAGTTGTGTAACTTCTTCTGTATCAGCCCATATACGTCCCACTGCAGGGCACGGGCCTCCTCTACAATCGAGAGTACGATTGAGAGTGGTTAGGCCATATAGTCCACCACGCTGTCCTAGTGCGGGTTGGCAGATTTACATACCATAGGAATTTTATAAATCGCTATGGTATGCAGGTTTCCTCACGATGTTTTCCTTCACCGTTTTAGTGCGTGGTGATTGACTATCAATACACACATGACTCCGAAAAGTCAGAGGTGTGCCCTGGGATTCGAACCCGCGACCACCGTGAACATGTTGGCAGTCGCGTCTAGTCCGTTTACCAACAGGCCACCACGCACTTACCGTTGTGTAACTACGTATATAGAATTGAAAGGTTTTGAATAATTAATCATGCGTATGTTATGAATGATCAACGTATATTAGTGGCAATTTTTCAATTAAAACTATCATTCGAATTGGAAACAAACTCTATTACATTCACAACTCCAGGTTTAAATAAATACTAATAGTTTTTTTATACTTCAAATACATGTGAGTGTCTAGTACGTTAATTAGTGTATGGAATAATTAATATCTCGCTGGAATTTTTGTTCAGGAATTATAATTGGCAGCATATTAAATATAAAAAGAGACTACAGACGGTCACCTATTTAAATAATTATAATCCATCAATCCACTACGACCTGATTAGGTGGATTAAGGCTCGATTAAGCGTGACCACTTAGCAATAATTGGTGTATGAGCAAGTGTAATTGAAAACTCTTACGTAAGCAATTTCATATTTATTTTTTATAAACGAAATGTTGAAATATTAATTCATGATTTTCTCCTCAACGAAACAGGGATTTCTTGTTGGTACAATAAACATCACGTTCCATTATGCGTGCCGATGGGATGTAATTTCGATACAGATTTACTATAATTTATTGCAATATTACGAATACGAAGAAGTTGTTTGGATAAAAGCAAATGGCAAAGGCCCGAATAAATATGTTTTTGTTTTTACATGGAACATACAATTTCAAACGTACTATTTTCAAATTGTGTGAATTTTCCAAGAAATATCTTATGAAATTAGTGAATTCTAACGAACATCGTTTTTGATCAGCCCAAACTCCGGCAGAAAACGAGAGGCCGCGAGTTCGATCCTCGCATCGAGAAAATATTTATGCCCACAAGTATTTGTTACGGGTCTGGGTGTTTGTGAAACCGAAAAGTTTCTCGTAGTTTCTAATACCCACGTCACAAGACATGATTGATCCTTATGTGCGGTCAGGACTATGTATGTGACTGTTGGGTGTATTTTATTTAAGTCTTAGCTAATCTTACATGATTATTCGTCTTCATAACGTAGCTCGAACAGAGGCAGGTGAATGACCCGCTTAGAGTTCTTTTTTGTGTGTTCTGTATCAGCCCAGAATCTCCGACTATTGCTTCTAAGTTACTCCTAAACAACCAAGAGTTCGTTTGAGAGAGCTAAGTGCTGGTTTGCAAACTTCATGATCCCTAGAAAATATTACTTTCTTTGTATTATTTATCTTGCATTTTTTGTAGTAGCATATTAAGGTAACTCCAATATTTTATAATATCATTGTAAGTGGAGTGTAAATCCAGGCTGATTGTCTACTTAACTGTGGCCTATATCCTGGCAAATATTCTACAACTACACTCCAAATGTTAAGATTCTATTCAACTCAAGTAAATTTGTTTATTTCTTTTTACCTGTAAAAAGCTTCCTGAAGCTTATTTCCTTTCTTCATTTCAAATTAACTAACAAGGATGAAGAACAAAGGCAAAAAAGTCTATTAGAGTTATTTTAAATACGCTTTTATTAGCTGTCTCTGTATGTATGCATGTGTGTACATATAAATGTATGTAATGCAATCTTTGAACTCGATTTTCAAGCACTTCAAAATTTATTTGAAGATACTGATTGATTTGAATTTTTGCTCAAAAGGATTGATAACAATACAATAATTTAAAAGGTTTTTGATATTATCTATACAAGGTCCTTAAGGATTTCAATTGTATGAAAACTTTATAAAGTGGGTAATTTGAGCATCTGCTGCCGTCCTAGGATAGGAAAGCTGTTTTTACTATAGTATAAAAAATAAATAATTATTTGAATAATCTAAAATCATGCTTTAGTAACAGACCCAACTAAAAAGTTGATATATATTGAGACTTTAGAGTTTAAGCACTCTTTCTTTTAATAATTACATAGAAAAAAAATATTTGTTACTATGTAAATAATAAAATTAACGACGAGATTTATCTAAAAAAAAAAAACAAATTCACTTTAATACCGTATAAGCCAAGAATGGCTATTTGAACGTACATAAAAGATCGGGATGTTTTTGTTCACGTCTTTAATATTATATCCGAGCTTCTAATGAACAATATACTCGTAGTTTGAAAGACTTCAAATAGTCTTCATATTTTGTCCGAGTGATAAATAAAAAGCTATTGTAATAGAAGTGTAATTGTAGTGGTAGAAGTTGGAACTTAACAAAAGATTTTAATACGTTTTATTGGATCTGTAGCACTGAAAATGGAACAGTATTTTTTATTTGTTGTATTATAAAAATTGAAAATTATATTTATGACGGTAACACAAAATAATATGCTGTGATGATGGAGCTAAGAAGTTAATAATGGAACTTTGAATTTACTAGTGAGCCCTTCGAATTTCGGCCAACCGTTTATCGCTTACAGTATAAGCATGAGATTCTTTCCCGTGAAATTTAAAATACGACAGCATTAAATAACTAAGGAAATATAAAATATAAATCTAAAAGGCCTAATAACTAAGTTGATATATACTCATAACTAATTAGGACTTCTGTAGTATTCTAAAAATTAACCGCTCAGTCTATACTTTAAAGATTGAAACAACGTTGTTTAAATTTTAGAATTCGTATTGACATTGTTTATGTTCCATCGTTTATTGACGTAACTGTTTTGGTTTACCGTTTAAATACTGAACTGTAAACTTGCATTTTGCTTGAAATGAATAAATACATAACCAGTCGTTTTTATCATGTTTTTATGATTATTTGATTGGAACATTAGAGGTTCTTGACTTGAACTTAAAATTATTCCTGCGAAAATGAGACACGAAACATTTATTTTATTGCAATAAATTGCAAGATAAGCATGCCGTTCGCCTGAAGGTAAGCGATACGAACGCTCATAAAAAGTAGCAGAACCAAACAACACCTTGAATTATAAATCAATGCTTGGCATTCCACTACGCTCGCCATCCTGAGACACAAGATGTTAAGTCTCAACATGTCTAGTAGTTACTCTGGCTAAAATGTAATTTAAGCCGGAATACAATATAGCATTTACATTGCTGTTTACAGGTGACTTTTCCGCCTTTTCACCTACACCTTTCATGGTAGTCGCCAAGAGATTGCGCGAGTTTCAAGTTTAATTACAGTGTTAAGGGTTCGTACTTAATAGGATAACCATGTTACGATTTCCTCGTCTATTTGCATATAATTTCTAAGTTTATTTATAGTACTAAATCAAACTCTTAATTATTACTTTTCTAATATGTACTTATTCTAATTATTAATAGATAAAATTAATAAATGATATCCGGACGCTCAGTGAAATATTCTGCATTTTTCGTAGTAACATTAGTTATAATTAAAGGTTGCTTCGGTTTTTATGCAGTATTCAAAATTTTGCGTATACCTCTTTGTGATCAAATGGCCGAGCAGATATATCTTAAATAATTTAAAAGCTCATATAAGTTTTGCACGCTGTTTTTCAGAGGAGAAAATATCTTATATTATATGTGTATTTTGATATAATACCTTAATATAAAACCTGCTTATATAGTTTGCATATGTAATACTCAAATTAAGAGCGATGCACATTTTTATTCAAGAAAATCTTAAAAATATAATTTTCCTTTCTCGGTTTCCTTCTGATTCTCGCATTTACGCTATCATAAAAGTAAGAATAAATGTTGCTATTTTATTTGACTATATTACGTCAATAAATAAATATAATCATGCGATTTTTTTTTATTTGAGCCTATATTATATTTGAATATTCTAATATGGACTTTTGCTCATATGATGGACATGTGATAGACGAAAAAATGGGCACGTATTTGTAAAACTAGGGATTGTTAGCCCCATCTGGTGTAAAATAACCCTTTCCGTTATATAATACCCATCACTTTGTTAGTTAAAAGTTGTTCTGAAAAATAATACAAATTGTTGCACCATGCTAAAAAAAATGTTGATGTATATTTTTCAACGAAATAACTTCACCTAACAGATATTTTTAAAAATGCAAACCTTAGCAATTGATCACCCACAAGAAACGTAAAAATCTCTCTCTATACTCTATTAACAAATAGAAGAAGCAAATAAGTTATTGGAAAATTGACTGTGAAAATTCCCTCAAAATTCAATGTCACGGCAGAGATGCATAGGTACATATTAAAGTGATTTGCTCACAATTTAAAAAGTACTTAGTTTTGGTTGAACTAATATAAATGAATAGTGTAACGTAAAGTTCAACATTTTCAGAATAATGCCCTTCATATCACAGCTTTATTAATACCAAACTGAGCAAAGAGCTTTGTAAACATGATGTTGGGACGTCTGATTATAAAGAATGCATAGCCTTGTCTACGAAGCGGGGGGTTATAAATAGAGATTTTAACACCAACCATCTCAAGACAAACTTAATAACGATATAGAATAGGTTACTTGTAAAGAAAAATGAAACTTGATTTATTCATTACAGGTGTTTGAATATAATATTTGACGTACCATCGTGACTATTAGTTTAGAATACTGGCATTTCTATGAAAATATTTTATTATATTTCACATTTTATATAATATAATGTAAAAACATTTCAATATTCGTGTTTAATGTTTTTACGTCTGTTTAATTCATTATCTGAATTTGTTTTTGGTTTAATAGTGCGATGAGGTTTATTTATTCGAGATAAGAGCGTAAAATAAATACCTGGTGTCCATGATGTAGAAAGCGGATGTTTCGATTCGGAACAGAATGGTGACGGTTGATAAGTACTTTATACTTCTTTGTTCACTAATGCCTTGTTAGGCCACTACGCTAACGCACACGACACACAAGCACACACAGCTCGCTGCTACCATACAGCTTGTTTGCAAAACGATTAGCACTCTTGTCCCCGCTCCCAAAGTTGACATTGCGCACTTACTGATTTTTTAACCTTCACATAGAAATTACTTCTGTAAACTTTGTTCGATATTTTTATATCTCACTTCACTTTTAATGGCATGTTTGTGCTCTTAAAACACTTGAAATAAGCTTTATTTATTTTAATAATCTCCTCTTGGACACATCACTCGGTAGTTATTTACTGTCGCCGACGGCAAACAGGTAAGTAATTAACACTTTAATATCAATGTGTTATTTCACGGTTCTTGGCGATGTTATAGACGCAAACAATGATAAGTTTAAGATGTATTTTTTAAAGTTTTATTGGAAACCAATTTTTTCAGAATTTAAGAAAGTCACTCTAATTATTTATATGTAATAAATTGTATAGCATATGTAGTGCGACTATGATTATTTTATAATGGTACAGCTGAATATGTTTCGCGCGAGGTAAAGTTTTCAGAAGTGGTAGTGCGACGGAAGCGGTTCGCCGCGACGCGCCGTCGGAGGCGAATGGGCTACGAGAGACGCGCGCCTCACTCGCCTCGCTCGGCGCTCTGCCATACCTACCCCTGACGTGCACGACTCATGAAAACGTTATTTGTCAACTTAGCCATGTGGACACATTCATTAGCTTGCACACACATAGATAACACAAGCATCATTGTACCCCACAACCAACACACTATTCGACTAAGGACTACCATACAACTACTGCAAACATTTGCAGCCTCTTTTTAAAAAAATATTTATCATGTATTATGTATTAACACATAGTATTTGGGAAAAAAATTACACCCTTATTCTTTATACTTAAGAATCTTGAGTATCAAGTATACATATAATAGCAGTAAATGTTTTTTTGTTTATAAATATAATATTATCATTTTTCTCAACAACGAGCCTGATTCAGAAGACTTGCATTGTACGTTTTCGTGATTCTAAGATATGAAAAAATAAGGTTTTTAAAATTATGTAGCTAAGTCCCACGAGAACTGTCATACATAACCATTGTTCGTGATTGTATTGCAAAATAATGACTGGTGGTAGGTCTCATATGAGGCCGTCTTGATAGGTTCTCCCCAGTGTAAATGCACTGTTGTGTTCCAGTTTGATATTCTAACATCTTATGTCTAGAGATGGCGTACGCATTGCAATACCCAAGCATTGGCTGTTACTCGTAATTCATGTCGTTGTTTGGTTTTGCTATACAATGAGCGATCGTAGCACTTACCATTAAGCGAATGTCATGCCAGTCTCGCCAATAATTGCAATAAATAAATAGCTAATATCGTGTAGAGATACGCACCTAACTTATTAATCATAATATAATTATTGCTAATAACTCGTGCCTCATATTGTCCTGTTTGAATTGAAAGAAAAACGTTCATTTTTTAATAACATTGTTTTATGATTAAGTTCGTATTTTTTTGTCGTGGAGGAGCAAATCCTTCCTCATGTTGCTCCTATCAGTCAAATGATCTGTGTTTCACTTATGTGGATATGAAAATATTATGAAAATCGATAATATTCCTTTAAGGCTAAACGAGTTTCCAAATATCTATTCGTAATCATTGATTTCATTTTCGATACAATCTAAAGGTAGACTTCGGAACTGAGTTAATGAAATAAGTTCACTAACTTGATTACTTTTGATTGACTGAACCAAACGAATGCTTTTACCTTGAAACGTTTTCATTTGTAAAATTTGAGTTAGCACCAATTCACTGAAAAGTATGGTAATAAAATTATTGTAAAACTATCATTTTTAGACAAACTAAAATAATTGCCTTTGATTGTTTAATTGTTTACTAAACATTATTTTATAGCGGCCTAATAAAGAGGCAGTTTTAGAGCTTTTTTTAGTTTTCGAGTATATATTCTTTCGAAGGACTTTCAAATTAAGTTTTAGTGGAGAAAACTAAACATTCGATAACTTAAATTAGTTTTGAAATTGTATTCAGGGTATATAGTTTCAAAACTAATTTGTATATATCCAGACAGATAAAACGAAGCTAGGTGGTTGGCTTGGTGGAAGTAGGTTCTAGTGATTTCTGACACAATGTAGTTGCATTGTGCAAAAAACGATACTTGATTTTGTATTTTTTTTTCTATCTTCGTATTTGGGTGGTGTATATATAATTTTTCATAAAATAATAATGGTGTATACTGTGTGATTAAGGACGTACCGGTTTATTGACTTTACTTTTTTCATGCACAGACGTAGTAACGACATTTTCGCTATTTAGGTTTCGGAGAGTGACAAAAAATCAATGTTATCATGAGATATAGTTTATTATTAATTTTTTATACTATGTTTACGTGTATTTTAGTACGAGTTATTTTTTATCGATTTTATTTTTACGTGTATTTCAGTACTGGTTATATTTTATTGATTTTCATTACTACACGTAATCGTCGTCGTAAAATATTTTGTCGTCTCTGCTCCGATAACAACCCCTATGTGCTAATCTAAAATGTCTTTATAGCAAAAAAACGTTGTAAAACTTTTTTTTAAAACGTCATTGGCGCAAATTATGCAAATCTTGTCATAGCGTCTAATAAATATGTGTCACGTTACTTGTATATATAGTTCCAATTATGATCGGCATAATTGTGACGACCGCCCTGAGGTTACGTCTATCGCTGGTAATTACTCTCTGTATTAGAGTTATTTTGTCGAGGTAATGTAAGAAATGAGTGTTCGCATTAACCATTACTTTAGTTAGGCCGATGTGAGAGATATCAGATTCCAGTTTCCACATAGTATTCAAGGAATAATTTGATCCATTCGTCTTGTGTATGCTTTGCCAAGTAGCTGCATTACATTTCCGCTGCATCAGAAAAATATTGGAAACTCCATCATTATTCGATCTCACATTTTTTAGTTTTTTTAACGATCACTCGAGACGGCTTCTGAAAATCGCCGTAATGTATCGCCGGTGCATCTCCGTATAAAAGATTTATATTTTAAGCATAATTTCAAGTAAATTTATGCCCGCTTGCATGCGCCAATGTCTAGTCCAACCAAACCAAATTGTTAAACAAAGAGTGTTGGATCAAAACATAACTTATTTTTTTAAAATTGCTTATTGATTTTTCTTATCACTAACTTTAAGGTGAGGTGTAACATCGTTAGGAGACCTGTATAATTGTGTTAGCTTTTATAATTATTTATATTTATTTTGTCCTGGTTTTACTCGTATAAGAAAATGTACCTAGAATATCCTTGTATATCTCATAATGTGCATGTTCGCATATCAAATGTGGTATTGATCCATCCGTCATTTACTCGAGTAATTAATCATACTCGCTCTTCACTCTGACGTTCATTCATTCGTTCGTTCCCGGCAATTCCCGCGAGAGAACCTAGGAGATGCGAACACGCACCGTAGTGGACCACCACTACGGTGATAACCAATTACTTAGTACAAATATTGTGAAGCAATTAATTAAAGTAATTGTTGAAACAAGTGAACTATTATTTCTACCAGAAGAGCTAACACTTGTGAATCTTCAACCGAAATCAGTAAAGTACACAAATGTCACTCAAGACATTAAGAAAATGCGGCGACAATGGGGTTATCCTTCTCAATCGCAACCCTATACCCATATCTGACAATCCCGCGCATATCTAAGTGGTGCAAAAAAAGGAACAAAATATCGGTTTCTTTATAAAAGCATTTGCTTATAAGTGACGTGAAAAGCGATGTGAACTTCTGACCCACCCCACGACGTACAGCATTAATGTTATTTGTTCTGTGGGCATTGAATATATACAACTTCCGCAAGTCGCCAAGACCATATTTATTCTGATGTTTTATGTCAATAATATTAAAAGGCTCTGTTAAACAAGTAACTGACTTGTTTCTGGAAGCGGATGGATTGAAAGAGAATATGCGATCGAAAGTAAATTCTCATGATGGCATTTTTTCCTTTCTATTTAGCCAAAGTTTATTGTGAGTGTGAGTAGAGATTTGGGGGTATAATTTTGTTTCTACTGATTTCTGTATAATGTAAGAAGTAAATTCATTTGTGGAAGATTTTTGTTAATTATATGAATACCTAAGAAGTAAATTATACTGAACGCTGCTTCAGGTAATTTATCTCATACCCAAATAGCTTATATTTCTTTTTCTGTTAATTTTGTTATTTAGCCCGAAAACACTCTATACTTAATTAATCCCTGGTTCCACGATGGCGCACTTTCTAACCGCTGTATATGAAACAGCTAATATTGAGTACGTATAATGATTTCTTGGATTTACGGGAATGTTACACATTGAAATGAAACTATTATTTACGGGTTTTATCGCGAATTTGGTCTAATTTTTTTTTTTTTACTTTTTTTTTTTTTTTTTTTTATTGCCGTGAATGGCGAGACGAGCATGCCGTTCGCCTGATGGTAAGCGTTGCGACCGCTCATGAACAGAAGCAAAACCAAACAACACCTTGATTTACAAAGCAATGCTTGGCATTCCACTGCGCTCGCCATCCTGAGACATAAGATGTTAAGTCTCAATATGTCCAGTAGTTACTCTGGCTACAATGTCCTTCAATCCGAAACACAACAGTGCATTTAAACTACTGTTTGACGGGAGAAATAGGCATTGCGGTGGTACCCACCCAGGCAGCCTCTCACATATGAGAGACCTACCACCAGTAAATTCTACCAGAAAATCTAAATTCTTCACTTCCTGACGTTTTGTTTACTTTCCAGCTTTCGTGGTCACGGGTCGGACGGTATTGGCTATCCGCGCAGTGACTGTTACAATACGCAATATAAGGAAATCTGTAAATAAAACTTTTATTTCAATAATTTAGCGTATTTAATTTGTCCCTCATTTTAATTTTAATACAAGTACACTACCGTTACTTGGTCAGCGGACATTAACAATTCAGTTAACTAGTTAATTGCCTATCAAGGAAACAATAAACGGTGCAATACAATATGTGATCATAAGTAACCATAACTTTCATGGAACATTGTATCGTTATTTTATGGGAAAATATTTAAATGCGCTGAAATAAAATATGACCGTAATATGTATAAATTATTCTGCAGTTTCTTTAATAAATTAAATGTTTTCGGAAATGTTGTCCATGAAACAGAACTATAAATCGATTTAAACCTTCAGATCGAGTGTATTTCATTGATATGTTTAATAAACTTGTGCAACACTCGAAACGTGATATTTCTAAGTACTGTTTGCGCGTGGAGTTTACCTAATAACTTATTAGGATTTTATACTTATGTAATTAAAGGTAACCTAGTTTACGTAGTTTTATTATTTATGTAATCTATATTATGGATCATATCTATGTTTATGTATATTATTATTTATTAGTAGGTGTTATGTTTAATAAAACGGCTCGAGTGTCAGACAACAACCAAAGATAATTTATTCTAGTGTAGCCACTTTACAAAAGTATTATATCTACAACAGTAGGTGTATAACAATCTACATATTTTTACACCTGCTGTGATTCATTTCTTCACAACCTTTTTGTTTTTATACTGGTATAATAATGTCTACATTTCAAACTGGATAGACGTAGGTATAGATAAGCAAGAAACTCGCGTCGAGCACTGTTGGTGGTGGATTTTTCTCTATCTTGTACGGCTGCTGCCTCTCAGGTGGGACTAATATTCCACAAGCAATGTGTAATGAGACCGTCATTACACACAATACTAGAAAATAAATTATGCATTTATTATTTAATTGAATTTAATTAATATAATTTACATTAATTACTCAAATCAAATTCATTAATTACTCCAATCAAATTAAGGTACACAGTCAAGCATCTCGCAGAACCTCAAGCACTCGGTTTATATCTTCATCCATTCATCCGCAAAACAATCACAGTCAGGATTGATATGTAGCGTGGTTAAAATTCCTTGTATTGGTAACAAGGCACGGGATTCCATACGAGACCAGGGCTTCACAATCAGTTTACAGATGGATAGTCAGCACATCTAAGATCAAATAGATCAGAAGAGTCTTGATTTTTTTTACGGGTAGTTGTAATTTGATCGTTATGTCGCCGAAATTTAACTAAGTTGAAGTCTAGGTAGTCGGACAAAAATTAAGTCGGGTACAGATATAGGTAATACTCATACGAATGTTTATACAGGTAGAGTCAGCAACATAAGTCGCTACACATTCACGAGATTTGGAATTGTCTTATCATCCAAAATAATTATTTTCAATATCGTATGGCACTTCTCAGCATAGACGACTTTACTTGGTTATATTTTACGATTACATAGTAGTACGTATAAATTTTAATTCATCAAAAGCTTATCAAAAAATGTGAAGTGTTCAGCGACTTATGTTGCTGACTGTACATCAGACTTATGTTAACTTTCCAAGAGCCAGTCCATGTTTGATTCCATACACAAACACATCATTTATGAGATGCAGGCCTTTGAAGCGAATTATAAAAGAAAGATAAAAAATTAAAAGAGAACGTAAAGATTAATGGACTTTTGGCAATGTCACACAGAAGTTATACCAACAATTAACAATTTAGAGTGTAATAAGCTCCACATCGGTTTTCCGGGAAAAACTTGTACGGCATTAAGCCGGTCTATTATTGCCAGTCTATCCAATATTCTGAAGTGTAATGGCGTCTTCAAAGAGACGCGTTTTCTCCACGCGGCAGTGACGCCAAATTTATGGGGGCTCAGAAGTCAGAACTAACGACACCAAAGTTCTAATCCAAAATGTCTATATTCATATGATAAGGTAAGCGCTGTCAACTGTGCAACATGAATGAAATATTAAGCGCATGTAATAGAAGTTATCTATTCATATAATTGATAAGCATTAAATCATTATTTCGGGAATATATTGTAGCAATGATTCGTCATTATCTGCATAATTAAATATATTTTTCTTGTTAATTTTTAACGTTTTTATTGTAATGCCAATTACAATGCAATCCGTAGCTATGTTATTCGTCTTTAATACTCTTTTCACTTTAAATGAACCTTAACTTGAAAGATCATATATATTTATATTATTTTATATATTTTATACTACATTGAAAACTAACAATGCGATAATACGTAAGTAATAATAATGTTAAGCTATTAATATTATTGGTGGTTATATTTATCAAATCTAATCCATTAAAATCATCGCGTGCATACGTAGGCGTATGATTTCCATTACTTGTTGGTATACAAGAATAATTAATTGTTTGACAGTGCGTTCGAGGCCGAAATATAACGATAACAAAATATCCATTAAAGTTTGTATTTGGTGTATAAGTTACCGACAATCTGTACAGTGCCTAGGCAATGTAAATAATGCCTAAAACGTGTAGGTAACGTTTGAAATATTATTTATTTTGTATTTTGCATATGAATTCGATACAATGTGGAATGCATAGCTGGCAATTTATATAAAAGACGAGATCAAAGATGGAGATTGTAATTCACACTTACGAATCCAAAGAGAACTAGCAACTACTAATATCCCAAACAATTTTAGGCTATGTCAGGTTAGTTTACACATTTTAATTATTTACCAAACTTTTCAATTATAACATATTTTTTTGATTTTATCAATTTTTGTTCTTGTGAAATTTACCTCAACCCTAACTTACATAAGTAACCCGTTATGTAGGCCTCTGTATTAGCGTTTGTAAACATTAATGGATAACATATTAAATTCTACACACGCCTCAGGAATTGTATACAGTTCCTGAATTATATAGATTGCCGGTCACATATACAAAAATTACTTTTATACGACCACAAATAATTCAATATTTTTCAGGGAAATAGTTATTTACGTAACATGAAATATAAAAAATTTAAAAAAATACCCATACGAGCCATTTGTAATGTATTTTCTTGTGCAAGATTAATTTCAGTGTCAGTAATAAAACGGAACATTAGAAAAGAGTATATTTTCATTAGTTACAAGACATATTATATGTTTCATAATGTTGATAACTAATTGAAACAAAAACTTAACAAACGTAGTTGTTCATTTCCTTTGTACGAATTCAATAAAGGTCCATCTAAAGTTCAAAGATAAAAAAAATCTAGTGATTGATCTTCACTTGAGATAAATTCGTCAGATACCAACATTTTATTTTTGGAATACATTTAACACAGCATATTTTATAAATGTATAAATAATCTGTAGAAAGCGGTTGTACTTCAATTCATTTTTTTCTTTCAATTGAGGAATAATTTATACCACCACGTTATATATATACGTTAATACGTTGTTTCCAAAAAATAAATACCGTAATTATCTTATATAAAAAATAATTTTAATTATCTAATTAACACATCCCTCGGTAATTTTTGGAGCAGGTTATGTTAACATCTCTGTTCATACTAATTCCAAGAAAATAACCCATTAATTTTATTTATTTAGTGAAAAAAATCTTGACTTCATCCGTGTTGCATAATCCATTTTGAACAAATCAGTGGCTAGTATAACGAAGGTATGGTCATTCGTCCAAACCTTAGTCTGAGCGGTGAATGAAAAATAGCCGAGGATAAATATGAAAGCCCTACAAATATCCCTTGTTGTGATTTGGAATATGCAAGGTAGGTACAAATCTTAGAGTATTTGTAATACAGAGGGAGCGCTGGTACTTCAGAAACGTAAGTAAAATTGGTGGTACCGGGCCACTTTTTCTGCCCTCGTATTGGTTGATATGTAATAAATGATTTCTTTTTATTTTTCAAATTTTAATTGGAAAATAAAAATAAATCGTTTAGGGCTATTTAATGCCACTCAAACTAATTTTAAAAGAATAATAGCTAAATATTCTTTCAGTTAATAAAGGAATAATTAGCAATTTGTCGTTAAATATTTAGTTCAATTTCCACTAATACAGGAATCGACCAATGTTTTTGAAGACGCAAATGTATAACAGCGCTCCCTCCTCATTATATGTACTCAAATATATAACCAGTTTATAGCATAATTGAATACATAACAAAACATGTAAGAATTCTCGTACATACGTTTAACGCAGTATTTTCCCCTAAGTCTTTTCCGTGTTAATATCGTCGCGGAAATTCATAATCCCTGTTTGCTGGAAACTGTAAGGAGTTTAACGAAAACACAATATAAGACAGTATGTATAATCTGTTCCGTTTCGGAATTCCTTCAAACATTTATAACATTTTGAGATATCATTTTAAATGTTTTAGGCCCTGTAGTTATACTTTAATTTTATAAATCAAACTATATCAAATTTATTGTTGTTAACTCCTGGAATATATAATATTTTTTTGGATCTAATAATTCTTGGTTTAGTGGCACACTTTCGCCATTTAACGATTCCATTTAAACTACTTGGACGATAATTTCTCGTTCTCATCGGAGCGTGGCGCAAACAATCGTTTTCAATATTTTTCCTGTACGAAGTCGCTCCCCTATGATCGAAGTCCTTCGGGTACCAAAAGGGCAGCATAAGAGCATTCTTCTTATAAAAAGACTGATCTTATCTTCACACTGCCTTTACAATAATTTTCCTGAGATAGTTTATCATACTTATGTGGCTTGGTAAAATGCATTCATCTATGCATCTATAAATATTAATTCGAAACACACATGGTTTTTACAAATTAAAAATACGTAAAAGGTACTCTAGTTTTGCTGCGCGGATCTCTACGAGTAGATCTATTAACGATATATTATGGACTATTTTACCTGGGCATATAACGGCTTTTAGTCTTACTATCCATCTACATATTTACTATCAATTTAAACAGACTCGCGTATAACTAAAAGCCCCATCGCTAATGCAAGGATACGCCATTTAATCAAAGGTACAAAGACCGATCACGTAATTCAATATAATCGAATTGAAATATCGTTTCCACGAATATTCACATCGTACCTCCTTATTACCTCTTATGAAACATCTAAGATAGGATTGAATGGTCTATGTCGGGAGGCAACTCCGTATACAAAGTAAATTCTGATGTTTGGTGCAGCATACTCAAAATTAATGATTCAAATGCTTACCTTGAATATGAAATTCCCCGAAACAGCAAGTACATCGACTAACGACATTGGACGTATTCAGGTCTAATTGGACAAAGAGATAGAATGCATTGCTATTTACAGCCAATCCGCGAACTCGATTAAAACGCAACAGTAAGCTGAGGTGACTAAGATGGTACCATTGTACTACATAAAAATAAGGTGCATTTTACATAATTCATAAGTTCATTTTGATGGTCAAATGCCAGAGACATAATATTCTTTTCACCTATTTCGGGCTTTTTTCGCTATCTTGAATGTCCGCCAATAAAACTACTATGATTACCTGTGTGTATGGGTAGGTAATACTTTCTCTGTATATAATACTAATCTATGGATTACTTGTCGTTTGCTCTTTCATAGGACCTAGGAGAACCCAAAAAATGCGTATTTCAGCCGAAAGTTACTCCATAAATACTAAAATTATCTCTGTATATATAGTTAGGTGGGTGTACGCTCAGACATGAGATGAACTTAGACTATTTAAAAGGGACGACAACAAAACATAATTATGTTGAAAGTTTTATTAATGCCATAAAACAGTGTAAAAACGAGTCAAGCATACTACATTATGTAAAATGTAACAGCTAAAACGTAGTGTATCGTTTAATTTACTTGGAATAAAATATGCGTAAAATTAATATCGTGATGCTTATTTCATGAACATAAATCAGTTTGATCAAATTTACTACTCTTATAATTATAATCGAATAAATTGTTTTTTTATAGTTAGTTATATTACTTTAATATTTTTTATTTTTTTTTATTTTTTTATTAATGCCAGAAGTTTAATACATAATACATGAGCACCACATACATAATTAATAAAACAAAATCAAGAACACTAATTTAAACAAAAGTCCATATCTATACGAATATTATAATTTTAAACAAGCTATATTTTAAAATTTATTTTTAATAGTTGTCACCAAATAAAATAGACAAAAAAATCCCCTTAATCAAAACAAAAACCGTTCGACATCGTTCCTGGAGCAAAAGAACCTAGAATGCTGGAAGCATTTCCTCTTTGGATGGCGATGGCTACCCTCTGCGTCAGAAACCACCCAGAGCGAGAGTCCCTACCTAGCTCTCTAAGGCGGCGGCCAATGTCTCTAATGAGAATTTTGGCTTCAGATCCCCAACATCCAGTTACCTCAACAGCAAAAGGAATGAAAAAGTAATCCCGTAACAAAGGAGCATATTTTGCTCGCTTTGACTCAGCAGCTATTTCAGCAGCAGCCGCGGCCGCCCTCACTGTTCTGCCCAAGTGACTCACGGCGAAGGTACTAACGCACGTGGCGTCCCAAACCAGGCACTTTCCTCTGTGCCAAGGCAACAATGTGAGACCATCAGGCCTCTTGCCGTCTGTGCGAACCATACCAGGGGCTCAAGCAAGCATGGCACGTTTGCGGACACGAGAGCCCTACGGATGATATCGTTGAGAGCATGATGTCGTGCAAATCTACCCGAATAACGGAAACAACTCAATGCGTGGTGACCGTTGGCCGCAACTATAGAGCCACAAGTGCAAGTGTGAGGCTCACAGACACTGCAACCCAAGCGCAGGGCTACGGCCACACACAGAGAGTCGTTGTCAAGAAGTGTGCCCAGGTGAGGTGACGGCAAGGCGTGCAACCATGCTCCAGATTCAGGTGCGGCAACGCTTTTCAGTCTAGCCACATCCGCACCCGCAGCCCCTTCCAAAAGTTGGTCCCGTATTCTCCTCGCCCCAACATCATCCCACAAACGCTGGCTATTAAGCTGCTTAGGTAGAACCGCTCCCGGGTTGCTGACCGACCAGGCTTCCAAAGCGTCTGCGGCAAATGGTATATCCACCCGATCACCATTTGGGGAGAATTTTTTTAGATTTGGGTCTGAAATACTAAATTTTCACAGAGCCATCTATTATTGCTCTCATCATTCTCATAAATCACTTAAAGGGCATAACAGCGGATAATTGTTCCGCTTCACTAAATGCCCATTGAAGGATATAACGTATCCAAGAACCGTGACATTAAGGATTTACATTATTCATTCGTTCTTACTGTTATAGGGAAGAAAATGTATTCAATCATTTGCAATATTTTAATACGCTTTGATTAGTTTCTCCCGTATGTATGTAATAGGTATGTATTTAAGTTTGTAATGGAATCTATAGACTTGATTATGGAACACTTATAATTAAAAATGTAGGGGCTTATAATCATTATTTATCAATCATTTTCTAATCTTTAACTCATTAGCAATTGATTATTTATGACTTGTTGGTTGGGTATTTTATAAAAACATTGTTTTAAAGTTAAATCACACAAAATATTAATTTCCTCGAGGATTTAATACAACCAAAGAATATTTTCGCGACAATATTTAAAAAATCTAAAACAAGAGATAGGCCCTTGATATTAATTGTATTGTTCAGTTGCCAAAATAATTCTTGCGACGTGAACTAACACAATTTGATCGATAAACATATCATAAATAGGAATATTGTACGATCACAACATCAACAGTACGCACATTAAGTCTGTGACAAGAAGAGCGTCACACTCACGGCCAAGGCTAGTAAACACTAGGCACGCCTACTGATGGCTAATATTTTTGTTACGTGTTCGAGTTGGCTTTAATGGCTTGTCTGGCGGCCGCCGTTTGTCCCACCAAAACAAACATTTTAGCAACAACTTTAAGGTACCAAATATGACCTAAAAAAATCCATTAGAGTTTTTCATCCTTCGTATCAGTTTACCAACGTGGAGCATATTTAAGAATACAAAACGAATCCGTTTAGATCGTATGCATTAGTTACCAAGTTAATACAGATACTTTAGCGCAAGAGGCTAGATTCTAGACATATAACATTTCGTTTAGATGGTATGTATGCTATAACTAAGTTTGCTCTACATATTTTGACTATACCTAATGCATATCATTAACAAACAAATTGCAATTTTCAAATTAAAATTTATTTATGGAATATGAGATTATTAACATGAGAACACATAAAAAGCATGTAGTGTTCATATATAAATAAATTGTATTCTATTATGTTTGGCTAGCCTCAATAGCATATAAATATTTGACAAAAAGTAAATTACTCAAAAATGGAAAGAAAAACTTATTTATAACTTAAAACAAATTACTCATTGAAATTTTATTTTTTTTAACAATAATCACCAATTTTACTTCCCGTAAAAACTCTTAACATTTTAAATTACAAAAGCTATATAATTATTTGCTCAAATTTTATAATTTAAAAGCTTGAGCAACTAATTTACAAACCACGGAACCTACAAAGCGTGCAATATTTATTATACCAACTAACTTTAAATAGTTTTGCCTCCTCCGTGGGCACACAGCTGGCGTAGTTTACTTCAGACGTTTAATTTTAATCGATATTTAAGTAATTTTAAATTATTACACGTTTACTTTTGAAGCTTTTAATATTAATTACCTTTTAGAAGCATGTCATATATAAAACTATATTTTATAATTTTTTGTATTTTATTTTGAAGTTACAATGTATCAAATTTCAATGCACTTTAAAGTCACGGAGCTAAGAGTATTATTTAATTATGTGTAGTTTGCGTATCACTTTATGTATATTGAAGACAAGAAGTTTTACTTTTTATATAA
This sequence comes from Hyles euphorbiae, assembly GCA_023078785.2. Taxonomy (NCBI): domain Eukaryota; kingdom Metazoa; phylum Arthropoda; class Insecta; order Lepidoptera; family Sphingidae; genus Hyles; species Hyles euphorbiae. The sequence continues at coordinate 17,923,781 of CM041050.1, forward strand.
ATTCATAAAATCAGTAGGTATGTATAAACTGAACCAATGACGAAAGATAACGTGATAGCTCTCATAATTATTATATTACGTAGTATGAATTATTATATTCAAAATCGCATCTTCTGTATATTTAGAGACAATACACCCACAGGATATATCAAGACTGTGACCGAAAGGGAAGCCAGATGGTAGTCTCAGACACTTCAGACACGACGCAACTACAAATTTTGCAAAAAGTAAAGCGATGATTCTAATGACCTAAACATAACTTTGAATGAAAATGTTTGACACAAATAAACAAGACCTGAAATAAAATACACAATTAAAATAATTTATAGAAACAAAATATATCGCAACACATGTGAGGCTAAAAATATAATATAATTACGGTTTCCTTAACAAAGATGTAATACACATATGAGATTTAATATTACGTAAACTCGTTCCGAAATTACCCAAAGTTGGATGCCAAATTAGCTTTATCTGATGCGATGTAGATAAACGGCTTTATTCTTAATCTGTTCCAAGCAAATTAAATTTAAAATTAACTTACGTAGGAAGTGTACGCAAACCTTCTGATGTTTGACATAATAACGGTATATTATATCAACAGGATTTTACTCACTTTGTTTCAAGTCTTTACTGCGAAGATTAAATTACTTTATCACCATTGAAGCTGCATATATGTTGACCAATTTATTATATTGGTATAAAAAAGATTAGGCAGAAATTCTTCCAGTGAATTTCGAAACCTTTTTTATAACATACATATTTTGTTTGTAATTATAGCTTATTACAATTATTAATAGTAATAATTATTTCAATTCATAAAATATAAAATATTTATAAACCTTCAATTACTAATTGGTTTTGTGACGGCTAAATTAGGTATATTAAGATCAATATAAGTGTTAAAGTTTCCTCCTCTACAATGAAATAAAATGAATACACCCGAATAACATAAAAAATATTAAAAAAATTCACTGCATTACGTAATCGTCGTTTTTAAAATCGTATCATGTCGTGAATTAATTAAAAGTCATAAATGTACCTCCGGAGTCTCATCTAATTTCCCGGTGTAGAATCCAAGAGAAATCTGGCAATTCTGAAAAAACAATTTGTTAGCAGCTTTTTGTAGCTTTTGCCGATATTGATACTTTCACTAAGGACTACTAATTATTTTTTCGATTTACCGTGTGGATCTGAAAACTATATAGCCCCTTAAATACTTTAGTAGTAATTTAGTCTCTCTCTTAATTAGTCTTAGTATTTAGTTAGTAGTAATTTAGTCCCTTAGTAATTTACTTTACAATCGACCAAATCATAAAGATCATATAAAAAATATAATAGAATTCACGATATCAAAGAGGAATAAAAGAAATCCCCGTACCATTTAATAGCCTGCGCTTAGAGCCAGAACTTTTGGAACCCGACAAAAAAATAGAATGAGGATGTCTGACGTATACAAATTGAAATTGGGGACGAATATAAAATTCCGTCAAAACTTCCCAAACATAATTATGATATTTTCACGCATATTAAACGGTTTGTATCCCGGGTAGCTGTGGCTTTAGCGGTTCATTATAACGATAATACACGTAAACATACACGTTACTTTACGTATACGTTATTAAAGAAGAATCACAAATATCTGGCACTACAAAACAAGAATGCCACAACTGTTAATGTTAGCTTTGTCTTTTAGAATAGTTAAGTCAATCCTTGCCAAACATCTACGTATTTGTTACGGACAATTATATATATCAACAGGCATGTTTGCGATTTAATCCAATAATAATTTGAAGGAATCAGTTAGTATATGGTCGTTGGAATAGACAGTGTTCTACCTGGCGTGGAAATTTTAGGTGGAAGATCCATCGGTAAACATCCAAGTAGTTAACCAAATTTGTAACGAACGGTACTAAATACGTTACGATCGTATGTCATTTGATTACTCTACCGGCAAGAATAAACTCCTTGGTTAAGTTAACTAGACTCCGACAAATTAAACAAATAAATTCTATCGAGAAACATTGATGTTTCGGGGTTGCCCTATATACGACGTAGTGATAGAATTGTGAAACTCATGTGCTTTATGTACGCCAAATATAAATATTTAAATACAATTATAACCGTTGTCACAAAAAGGTTTTATTCTTACAGTTTGTTGACAGAGGATGGGTTTGTTTATTTCGACATCAAACAAAACCGACCATCCTGGGTGATATTATGTTAAATAATTTCAGACTACCTACCTGAACTGCGGGATTACCATAGGCACTTTAAAAATAATGATAATTTACTTATATTTACGTACATAAGTTAAGAGCCAAATTATTTTTTGTAACGTACTCACTGGCCACTTAGTTTATTAAACCTCTGTGGTGAGAAATTCTAGACAGAAACTTTTTCAACACACGAAGGATAACATTCTAAATTCAAAATTTCAGTCTGGTTCGATTGTTCAATTGTTTTTTCATTTGGTATTTTAATTTGTTGTAAATTTGATGTTAATAATACTATTATTAGACTAATTTAGTAAAGTCCATGTGATCATTACTTTAAGTATTACTCTTAAATTAATCCAGTTAGTTAAACTGTGTGGTATGTTTAGCTGATTTTAACTCTGATTTCTTCTCAAAACCATAAATTTAACAAAAAATTTTAGCAAATGGCGAATCTTTTTCCCATTTTTAAAGAAGCTTTTTATAAATTGCATACAAAAATAACAAAATTGATTACCCTCTAATTATAGTCTAACCTATGATAAAGTACCTTATTTTAACTTATTTTAAATTGATCAGCGTTCCAGGCGGCAGAAGTACCATGTGCACTCAACGCGTGCGAAGTGTTCGAGATGTTGACTCAAAGCCACAGCAGAGGAGGGCCTCCCTCCACTTCAGGCCCTTGCACGGCGGACATTCATTGGCGGCAGCTGGATAGACGACTCAGAGCTATAGAGCAGCCAGGTAGGTGTATAATTAATTTGTTACTTTTTTATTATTATGTCTATTGCAAATTGGCAGTAGCCACTAACCAGTGCGTTAATACATTTTACTGCTCGAATTTTAAACTTAATCGGTCTTATTACAAAAAGCGAAATAAACTTTGGTTTAAACCAAGTCTAGCAAAACCAGTCTAATCTGCAGAACCATGGTTTAAATTTACTTTTATTACAAAACATAAATAAACCATGGTTCCCTTGGTTCATTCTTTTGAACCGTAGTTTATACACCAACCACAGATTAATACAAATAATATTCGCTCAACATGATATCATTCCATCGCAACGTTCCATATCCACAGAAAAGAATACGTTTTAATAAAATTTTAATGATTAAATAATGTTTAGGCGTATTGAACCTATTGAGGGTTGGACATTTTGTTAGAATGTCAATATTGGTTAGTATATCGATTATATTTTTTTTTTTTTTTTTTTCATTTGGTTCATGTTATATTAGCTAGTCACACATCCAAACACGTGTGATGGAACGTAACATTCTGGCGTGTTACATAGTCTGTGGTGTTACAAGAAACCATAACAATAAACAAAACTATCGCGAGTTAAAATAAGTTCATTTGGCATTGGAATGCATTTACTATTTAGTCAACGAAGTATGTGAAGTGAAGTGATATAAAATAATTGTCGCTTAGGTAATTACATAGTAATCTAATTTTATAATATCGTGTTGTGGTGGACCTACAAAATGAAAAATGGTCTATGAATTTGAGTAGTGAGAAAAAAGTGAGTAAACCAACATTATTATAAGGATGATTACATTGCAAAATGTTTGGTAAACCTATCCTTATGCGTATATTTTTATCTGAAAAAACTAAAACAGTGTTTGACGCGTAGACGTATTTTGTTGGGCCGACATGACGTTTTTAATCGCTCAAAGGCTTCAAAATCCTTAATAACGAACAAATTCATCATATTAACCCTTAATTTCATAACGTATACTATATTATACGTATACTTTAAAAAATTACTGTGTCACTACGTTTGAAAAAATTATAAATTTATTTCTACTATAAGATATGGCAACATTTTATCTGTTAAATAAAACTATTTTTCTAGTTTAAATGTTGGAATGACATTAACATTTGACACGTATAAGTTTTTGAAAATGAATCCCCAGCGCCTGTTCTCGGTAATTACCATATTTTTGTTGTTTTTTATGTAAAAACATATTAATTTTGCTTTCACATATGATGCAAAATTATTGATAAATGCAATTACTAACTAATAACTAACTTTCTTGCAATATTTTCAGTGATAATTGACGCTAAAGGTCAATGTATAGCAGGCTATACATTTCGCTATATTTTACAAAGTGAACTTATTAACATTAGTATAGTAGCCTATACATTTAACTATACTCAAGTAACAAATATCCCTAATATTTGTATATTATACTATACATTTCTAACTAAAAGCATCTAGCATGATCTCTTAATACTTGTCCTTTTTTTTATTTTTAATTATTTTTAATAACTTAGACTGCAGATTTTTGCATGTCCTATGTCTTTTTTTATTTAACAGCGGAAATCCATAACCAGATCGCTTCGCATCCTTGCTTTGATCCCGCCTGAAGATGGTAGATCCGACGTTGGTGGTGATTTTTCAGGAGAAGAAAAGAACGAAACTCATATTCATCTTCTGATACTCCTTCGATTGTCATTTTTTTTGCATTGGCCCAGCAAACGAGGAAGCACGTCACTTGATGGTGAGTGATCACTGCCGCCCATGAACGTCCACAACCATTGGATCATAGATGTGTTGCCGGCCCAACAAATCGAAACGGGAAAGCGGGGTGGGAAGAGAAAAGGGATGCCCAATACGGCAATCTCACTCACCGACTGAAATGCGACGGCAAAGATGACATCTTCATGTCGATCTTCTGTGAGACAGCGGTACCACCCCGGACAGCCTGCTCATTCATGCTGAGTCATGACTGGCAGCGGGTATCACATTGAACTATATTGACTCGTCTGTTGAAAGATTTATTTCGTTTTCTGAAGACAATACTGCAATATTTTGACGTAAACAAACCTATCGTGGTCTGGAGTGAAATTCAGAGGAAGAATATCTATCACCGCATATACCCCAAGAATGTATTACCCCATATACTTCCCTACTACCCCATATTATACTACCAGATACTAACATTCATTGTCAGTATCTGGTAGTATTGTGTAGTTACTTCACATCCGATTATTTCACAAAATGTTGAATCAGCCTCTACGAAATAGGTGACCTATTCACCAATTACATTAATGCCTTCGTGTTCTTCCAGGAAAGGAGTTTTACCGTCTATTCCACCAATATTTCTTCTCTTTCATCGGATCTTTTCTACACCGTCCAACTTCATTGTAAATAATTAATCCCGTCAGTCAAGAAAAACCCCCACTAAAAGATTTAAACGAATGTTTGCCACATAACTAGTCTCTCCCGTCCATATTTAGGAAAAATATAAGATACCTTCAATGTGCGATTGTTTTCGAAGATAACGTTGAAGCAGAACTGCATCTGAATAAATCTTCTTTGAACTACGTTCTTGATTTCTTCTCAGATGATATAATCAATGACATTGTTCATAGTTGTAATCAATACTCAGGATAAGAGACTGGTCGTTCTATTAATGTTAATAACGAAAAAATACGTGCCGTCATATATATCGTCATATTCTTCTACAACGAGATGTGGGTTCATTGCCGGAATAATAACTCTAAAAAGATACCAACAAGTTCGTAGATTTCTACATTTTGCATAGATAATTCGCTCGTAGACACATAATCCATGTTTGAAAATCAGACCTTTTACCTTATTTTGCAATTAATATCAGTTAGGGCTTGGTATACCGAATAAGAGATATTTTTTTTACAAGCATCATAATAAATAATTATTTTTTGCTATATTAATATTTCCTACATACGGTTTTCAGTTGTAAATGTATAGTATATTATACAAACAATCCGGTATGTACAATTCTAAGCATAAGATTATGTATAGTATACTATACTATGGGTATAAAAAAAAATAACCGGTGAATATTTTTTTTCTTATTTTTTTCTGTCTCTAATGGAATATAATATAACGATTATTTAAGAAAAACATATAATTTAAAGAAAAATATATCTTGCCAAATTAAGGGTTAATATCAATTTTAGAGTAAAAGTAACATAATACGATGAAATAGACACTAAATCCAAAAGAAATAGTTGGAAGTTTACGATTTAGACCACCGTTAAACTAGGGGGCGGTCAGGTTTAGCGATAAACCATTAAAAAAACCATGGTTTATCGTTAAACCACTTTTTGTAATATGAATTTCCTATAAACCATAGTTTATTGCGATTTAAACTAAAGTTTTTAGATAAACCACGTTTTGTAATAAGGCGGAATTTGTTTTCTACTGTTAGAAATCAGGAATCAAACGCCGGTAGGTATATCTTGAAATTACAATATTTGTCATATTCATTTCTAAATTTTAAATACAATACAAAACAATGATGCGCGAAGTTAGTCTCTGAGTGGCAGGCTTTTTGACATTTCGGTTTTTAAATATTGAGGCATTCTATGCAAAAGTGTTACAGCTTACGGCCTTATGCTAACACGCCCCTTAAATAGTACGGTATTAATTAATAAATATAAACAACATTTAGGTAAAAATTATGAGACAAAGTATAGTTACTAATAGTGTCGTAATAATAATAAATGATTGCTAACACTACATTTGTCTTATATGTTTAGTGTTAGTATATAATATTGGATACGAGTTCCTAAGTTATATTCTTAGGTCAGATATTGTATTTTATGTAAGATTTAGGATCAATAAATCCCATCGGAGTTACTCGGTTCTGGAATATATGCCAGTGTCGGCTATACTTACCTTGGGGAATACAGACATGCGTCTAAGTACATGGGCATACGTGCATGCGCCCTCATTGGATTGTTACGGTTACAATAACAGCTAGTAGTGTTAATTAAGTGTATAACATTTAAATAAAATAGTTATTTTAAAAGGAAGTCATATCTAATGAGTACTATTATAAATAAACCCTGTGGAAAATATTTTTACCTTTTATGGCTGAAAGTGATGATACACACAGTAAATAATTATGACCATGCCCATAGGCTTTCTGTTTGAAAACTTTCGCGTGGCGCAGTTGTACTTCCGTATAATTGCAAAACTGAGGTTCCGGTTTCAAATCCCCGTCGGGCAAAGTTATATTGGATTTTTCTATTCATTATCAGCCCAGAGCTAGGATTTGTGCCCGATATTGATAGGCTCACATTAATAGGGATACGGATTTGTGGGTGTCCTGGTTGCAATTTTGCTTACCCCTTTAGTGAAAAAGATGTGAGTTTATGTATGTATGTAACAGTATGTAAGACCAGCCAACAATTGTTTACTCCGAAACATTTCTCATAATATAACTAGGTGATTAAGAATTATTTAAGCGTAACAATCACTTACAAGCTAGTTCAACATGCACAAAATAGGTAACTCACTAATATAAATATTTTCATCATCATCATATCAGCCACAGGAAGTCCACTGCTGAACATAGGCCTCCCCCAATGATCTCCACAATGACCTGTTGGAAGCGGCCTGCATTCAGCGACTTCCTGCGACCTTAGTCAGATCGTCCGTCCACCTTGTAGGCGGGCGTCCGACACTTCGCTTGCCTGTACGTGGCCTCCACTCGAGAACCTTTCGGCCCCAACGACCATCGGTTCTACGAGCTACGTGCCCGGCCCACTGCCACTTCAACTTGCCAATCCTAAATATTTTATATCCTAAATATAAATATTTTAGTTTATACTAAAGCATTTTAGAAAGAAACAAAAGATGATTTGAATAAATAAAGTGATACATTCCTTACAGCGTGGACTGTAAGTTTCGGTCAGTCCCGGTGGCGGCAGTGCGCCAAGAGTCCCTGCCGCTGCGACTCAACGCGCCGCTCTCTCAACTGCTGGCGGGCCGGCCTCACCACACTCACAGCCGACCTTGTTGTACCCGCCGACTTACTCACTATGTATGTATCTACCTTTAAACGACCTTACGAAACGATGGAACTTTGTAAAACATATTTAACAATTGTGGAGAGCAATCAAATAAATGATAATTTAATGTCGTAGTTTGGGGTAAGGGAGCGGTTTGTCAAGTTTGCGAACTCAAGCCCGGGGAACTAAACATCTCTTATCGATATTATGAGTGTATGTTAACTGTCGCTAAATTTATCAGAGATAAAATATGTCATCAGAAAAATAAAATTCTTCATGAAAGGTCTACCAAGCAACCACCCTAGTGGAGGCAACTAGGACTTCTTGGTGGATTACGATCTAACAACATTCAAACGTAGAGAAGGCTCTACACTGGGAATCCTCAAGGGCTAATATGGATAACCGTATTTCATGCATTCTACAATAACGAGAATTAAAACTTCATGATATAACCACCAACCACCCATTTAATTAATAGATAATTGCTTTTTGAATAAGGACTTGACTTAACATTCGCCCCTTGTGGTCCGGACAGGTAGCGAGTAGCGACCCAACGTATTTAATTAAATATTACCACGTAATTTACTGCTATACTTGTATTTAAAGGTATCTTTTACAAACCCGAGTCATAAGTTTCATATTGAGGTTTAAGGATAAGGGTATGCACTGCAGGGGGCTAGAACATCACTTTCTGTTGACGTGAACGCGTGCGTAAATATCAAGATGTATGATAATGATATTAGGCGGTCAAGTGACTACAGTGTGACTTGTGTAACGGTACAACTATGGCCTATTTAGTAAAAAAATTCTTGCATAACTTCAAGAACGCTTGCATGGTCATAGAGCTAGTGAGAAGGATAAAATCCAAAAGCTTTATAATAATTAGTCCATAACAAATTTAGTTGAAAAATGCATATTTTCATCGTACACATGTAATATACAAATACCACATGAGATACATCCACCAAACCATAATACATTTGATAGAGAAAAGAAAATAGAATCGAAACCTTATAATTTGCAAAGTAAGGAAATTCTATCGCCCGCTTCCACAAAATGAACGTTAATAATTCTGTTAGGTAAGAGAAACCATTCACATCACGTGGTGAAGACGCGCACATGTATTTAAGTACCGCAATATCTGAACGTATTTGTATTTAAAATAACATGTATATGTTATGGGCCAAGTGATCAATGCAGGCAGTATTCACAATGCCCGGGCAGTATGAATATGGCCGAGCCATATTGGGCCAAGTGATTAATTACAATCTAAACTCACCTATTTATCACATTGCCAGGGCATTATGAATATGGCTACATGATGATCGGGCAGTGTGATTAATAGGTGATTTTTTACGTGGTGCGTTGCCGCATTGTCGCATCTGCGATGGACCCATGAATTAGAAAGGTTGAATTGATCTGCTTATGTTTAGTTGCTTTTTAACGTCCGAAACATTATCTTCAGAAGAAAATTAGTGTACCCACTTTATGGATCAGTTAGGTCGACTGTGCCCCAAAACCGACTCGGAACATCCCGACTTCACGTAGTCTTTTGGCTACCGACCCTAGAGTGTATATAGAAAGCCGGAGGCGCGGAGGGAGAGCAGCCCCCGCCCGCTGTAACGAAGGATAGGCAACCGTGCGAGCCGTAGCGGCTGAGGCTGGTCGCCAAAGGCGACCAGCAAGCCGAGGCTGCGGAGGTGAGCATGGTTGCCTATCTTTTGTTACGCAAGGGCGAAGGGGCTGAACTTCCCGTAGCGCCGGAGACGATGCAGAAGCTAATTTGTATTGACAACAAGTGTTTTAAGGGTTAGGTTGCTATAATAGATATTTCTCAGGAATGGTGCGTTACCTTTTCATGGGAGTGGTACCAGGGGAGGTGCGACACTCCCTCCACTCCTCCCAACCCACCCTCTCGTGCTGCCCTATTCTAAATTCTACTACTTCGGCTCATTGTTTTGATTTTGATTCGCTTTACATCACTCTGCCCAATAGGCACTTGGCGTTATTCATAATGCCCGGGCAATGTGATAAATTGATTGGTTATAATCACATTGCTCGCTCTTATTGGGCATTATTCATATTGCCCGGGCATGATGAATAATGCCCGATTAATCACTTGGCCCGTAACATATATTTGTTTTACTTTTTTATCCTACAAGCGCCGTGCTGACACGTATTTAGCAACTGTCCGATTAGCGTGGGACGGCGTTATTCATCAGGTTAAATATGTAGTATCATCTGCGTGTTGGTTTCTATTTTTATCAGTTGCTGACACTTTTCTCACCCTAACACGCTGTGCTCGCCCACTGCTGCCACATTTATAACTTGTAGGTAATAAACGGTTTAGCTATCCCTCATATCGATACAGCCGAAAAAGGAACTCAGGAAAACAAAATTTTGCATAATCTAAATACTTAAATACTGAAATGGACAATGTTTATTTGCACATTACATTACAAATTCATATTTGCCAACTGTAAAGATACTTACGCTTTTGTGTTTTATTATAAATTTTGGTACGGAAGTGTCAAAATTTAACAATGTAACGCTGATGGAGAGCGATCACCGCGGCTTATGAACATCCACAGTTATACATGTGAAAATTTGATTAATAATTTCCAAGCGCTGTTAGTGATTAGGGCCGCCGGGCTGTGGTTATAATAGGACCTACTTACAGAAGAAAAATTCAGGCGAAATTCATTGTGTACCAATAATTTTTGGGTCTATTACAGATTGTCATCATCAGGTACATATAATAATAATACCAAATTTGCCACCAACAAATTTATTTATTATACACACAGAATTTTAAGAGAAAAATAACAGCAAAGTAAAAACAAAGGTTAAACAATATCCTTATTTTCAGTATTACCAGAGGTATCCAAACTAGGCAAAGTCTGTATCTTGGTATACCCAATAAATAGATAAATTATAAATAAAATAATAATTAAATATATTTTTTTGATAAATTTTCACTCGTCCTAATCTTTCACCTGCCAATCTATATCGTATATGTGATACTGATGTATTATCTAAAACACTATAAGTTTTCAAATTATTAAATCCATTCAGTGGTTTTTGGGCAAAAGTGTATCTAATTAAATTCCATACATGCCTTAATCCTCTCAAATATTTCTTTATAGAACATTAGTAGGATTAATAGATTCCAATTATGTGATATCTATATAGACACAAATGAATCCCTCAAAAGAAAAAGAGTGTCTAAAAAGCTAGAAGGATTCCGTAAGTAACAATTGTCATCTAGCAAAGAGCAGTCATTTTGTTGGTGGCACCGGAGCAATACGTTTACAAGGCAGCTTCTTTAGTTTAAATTTTCAAGTACAACGGAGATTCACTGTTTAAAATTTTCAGCGACCTTGGCACTAACAAATTGAGAACATTGCATAAGACCACATTCAAGGGGATGCGCTCGCTCTCTGAATTGGACATGTTTGACAACCACGTGGAATATTTACCAGCTGGGATATTTGATTCGCTTGTTAACTTACGTATACTGTAAGTATTATAAACTTTAATTAAACCTAAGCGCTGAGATATTTTGCAAGACTGGCTAGAATCATAAACATGTTATCACAGCATGTTATTTTATATTACTGATGGTAGGACAATCGCCGTTATTTTATGAAACATAAAACGCATTAGTTTTTATTATTTACGACGACTACTACTAGTGCAATTAATTTTTGAAACATCTTCCACAGACGACTGCAACGAAATTACCTAGAAGAAATTGATAGTGGCGCGTTCAGTACAACGAAGAAACTTTTCCACGTCGACTTATCGAACAATTATTTATCCACTCTACCAGAAAAATTATTTGCAAATAACTCTTATCTCGAAACTATTGACATATCCAACAATCACATAATATATGTCCCATCAGATAGTTTCATAGGCCTCGATTCTTTGCAAATATTGGATCTATCGAGGAACAAAATACAAAAACTGGAAAATGGAACGTTCTCATTAAAGACGTTGCAGATACTAAAGCTATCTGATAACAGAATTTGTAACATAAGCGAGAACGCTTTCGAGAATTTAGTATCTTTGGAAACGTTGTTATTGGACCATAATAAATTACAGCATATTCCGCCTCACTTGTTCCGTAATCTCAACTGCCTAACGTTCTTGGATTTGTCTCGCAATAATTTGATGAGTGTGAGTTTAAATAATAATTAATCGAATGTACAAACATTTCGGTGCTTACTGTGCTTGACTAATCACGCTACGAATTTTTCAGTTGACGGGCGTCGAATTTGAATATCTGAAGATGTTACGTAATTTAGATTTAAAAGAGAATTCGTTATCGCAGCTCCCGGATCACACGTTTTCCAACTGCTCGAGCTTAGAGAAATTGGATTTATCTAGAAACAAACTGCGTTTTCTCAACATCACCGTGTTTCTCGGCTTAGAAAACCTCACATCATTGCTATTGTCAGAAAATAAACTGTACGAAGTGCATTTCAAAGCATTTTCTACTTTGAAAAACCTTACTACATTGTGAGTATTAGTTTCCTCGGTTAATATTATTGTTTGGTTTCCTCGAAGTTAACGAATAGGTACATTCTGTAACTCGATACATACAGGAGCTGATATGTGACTTGGAACTTGTTAGGCAACTACAATTTGTCCCTAATACCTAGTTAGCTGGCCAAGTTTATAAAACAGTTGTGTCACTTATTAGAGTTCTTACTCTGGATATCGTCTACCTCGAAGTACTTTTATTTTATCTTTGCACGTAAATAGTAAATTGTTGACCGTATCTGATTCACAATATCTAACTATATTATGTGTACCTCATACAATGTGAATTTGCTTATGATTATTTTTAGCGATAGTTGCATATGTCATGTAAAATCTAGTGTAGATGCTTGCTTTATTCACTACGTTGTCCTAAGTATAATTAATTATATTTAAAAAAAATATCTATTCCCAACGCAAGGGGAAAATAAAAATATTAGTTTGCTAAAAGTTACATCTTTCTATTAGTTTGCCGTATATTATTTTCATTTTTATTTCCTTCTCAGAATTTACTTGTTATTAGCAACATTATCAAATGACGTAATAATACAGCACGTGTTTATCTTCGACCGAAAATACAATCTATCTATCTAATATTTGGAGCAGCGATGGTTCGGCTCAGTGGTTGGGGCTACAGACTGATGACTACAGACTGAAGCCCCATTTTTTGTAATTGTAATTGAGATACAAAGTCATCCCTCGCTTTCAACTCGTTTGGATGACCCTTTAATATGGCCGGACATAACAGATACAAGGTCACACAGGTTTACCAAATCAGGAGGTCACCAATGCCCTCTTAGATCGCCTCTTATGACGGGCAGGTGATACCGTAGCGGAATTCTTTCACCCCGTTTTTCACACGGAAACCCCTCGCTTGATGGTAACCAAGCCTGCCTATAAACAGGAACTACACCGCTCAGTTCCTATAAATGGAATCTGTTTATTAATGTAATGATAAATGGTTCTAGGTATTTGGATAACAATATGTTCCCGTCACTTCCCTCCCGCACGTTGGACTACATGCCTAAGTTGGCCGTTGTCAAGTTATCTGGCAATCCGTGGCACTGCGACTGTCACGCCCTCTACATCTCCGCGTAAGTTTCTTAGTAATTGTTGTTCAGGCTCCGATCATATATCAACGTCTAGACTTTCAACTGTATTCAATGTACTTTATTTCGTTTGAACTGCCAAATAATAATATTACACGCTAAGTTCAGTAGTTTCTGAGAAACTTCGTAAAAGACCGACAGGGCGAAATGTTGTTAGACATTATTTCTGAACTATTTACAAAGCGTAAGGGTACATAAATCTAAATTAATTGCGAACTTAGCATATAATATTATATATCGGCTGTGTTTTGTTAAAATTATCTCATACGCCACGGCTAATATGTCAAAGATAGCATTTATTTCCCGACCTCCTATGTCTGTGCTAATAGTTTAACATCTAACTATCTTAGAATCATTAACCTTGCTAAAAAATGCCCTGGAAAGGTCGAAATTCGAGACCTATAGGAATTCGACGTATTCCTCAAAAAAAATCGAATATATTTGTTATAACTGCTAATTAATCTAAATGTACATAGAAATGCAACGCAATCGCAATGCAATCCAAAACATTCTACGATTAGCTTATCAGATAACAAATGAACAACGAAATAGTATTTGTCAAACAATATCCGCGTTTTCAGATGGGTTCGATTAAACGAAATGAAAATATGGGACTATTCGCCAACATGTGTATCTCCATGGTACCTAGAGGGTCACTTTCTGAAGAAATTGAAGTTCCCTGAGCTCTGTGCTGGGCAGTGGGCGAGCATGGTGAACCTGTCCCCGCGACTTCCAATACAACAACTGCTCGCTTTAAACGTTTCGGTGAATAGAAAACCACAGGATAGCATGGAACAAAATCATGACGTCACCACTATCGATACATGGCATTAAATAACCATTATATTCACGACTGGTTAAGTTTATAACCTCAAGTATTTTATGTAGAGCTCAAATAAAGGTACATTAGCACAATTAGGTCAAGTCTTTGTTAGTATTTTCCTCTATAGTTTATTATGCGATATATTTGACTAATTCATTCATTCATTCATCATCACCCTTCTGCGTCCACTGCTGGACATAGGCCTCTCCTATGGCACGCCACTGGGTTCTATCTTCAGTCCATCATCACTAACCATTACCAGCCATTCTACGATTATGACTATATGCAACTTTTATATGGCTAGCGGGTTCATTTAAAAATTAAACCAAACCTGATAAAATCCGTAAATAATAGTTTTATGTCAAGGTTTCATGGAATTTAACGTATTCAAAAAAACGTAGATTTAGTTGTAAATTATATTGACAACATTATGATTGTTTTATTTTTAGAAATAATATATAATACAGAGAATTATTAAACAACATTCATAGCGATATTCACGATTTAATAAAAAATAGATTTAAATATGGAGGCGTTGAAACCTTATGTGTTAACATTCTGTAAGAAGAACGATATTCGGCATTTTAAAAGGTAATTAATTATTTCGGATACGTAACACGATAACGAGGTAGTTGTTACGTAGCTAAACGATCATTAATTTGTTATACTTAATTGGCAAGTATCATGTATTGAAGTTCAAGAAGACGTGTATATAAATATGTGTTATTTAGAAACTTACACAAATCCGAGAATTATTGATACATTTCCAAAATCCATTTAATTAAAGAAATTATTTAATTAAAAAACTGTCATATTAAATTTCGTTATCTCAATGATTGTATTGATGATGTAAATAAATATTTTTATGAATGTCATGTACATTCATAAAAACATATAGAAGTTTCATCAAATTTTTTTAACCTATTACATTTATATCCGAATATTTTTAAAATATAATAGCTTTTGGAATTCATGATGATATAACAGGAAAAGTATTACTGTCTTCTCCTTTGTGTTGTAATTGTAAGAAAATAATATTTATTGCGGACATATATTACATATAAGACCACCGACGCAACGGGTTAAGTGTCGGTCGGTTTGTAAGTTTCTGCCGGAACTTCAGAAAGACAGCCATTGGCTGCGTAAGTTAGTGTCTGTAACAACTGGTGTTGATGGCTTAACTTGGTCTCCGATCAAATAATGGACATAAAATATTCATCGTCAAATATATTTATTCTCCATTACTTTTAAGCTATCAACTCTCTAGTGGACTCACATGAAATTTCCCTAAAAACCACCTAGTTAGGAAGCCACTTACCTAAATACATATAAACAATTATGTCATAAAAATGATTGCCACGATGATTCCGAAAATCTGATAGTTAACACACAGATTGCCCAGTAGTCGTGACTTACAGACTAACATATGAATCTAGTAAATCTATTTATTAGTATTAGATTATATCTGGCTAATAAATACCTTCGACAGCGCTAATTAAATGATTCATGACTAACACTAGATTACCGATAACTGGTGAATACTTTGCTGCAAACGTCACGATCCATTATTATCGTTTATGACTTTACAGTTATAAATTATTGTTTTAAAATGATATACCTTTTCTTATTGAATTGCAATTAATTAACCTTTTTCTCTGTAATTGACATATTTTTAAACATTTAATAACGATTGATGCAGTGTGGTTCACATAGTTATTATAATATTAACAGGAAAGGCATAAGTAATTGCTGCACTGTATCAGCCCATATATGACCTATTGCACTGCATGAGCCTCTTCTACAATCAAAAATACGTTAGGCAAAAAATCGACCACGCTGGCGTAGTGATGGTTGGCGGATCACCGAACATATCAACCATAGAAATTCACGATGTTTTCCTTCGTCACTATAGTTCGTGGTGATTTGCTTGGCATACACATGTGTCTCCGTAAAGTCAGATGTGTGTCCTCGGATTTGAATCCGCGACCAACGTGAACATGTTGGCATCCGCGTCTGGCCCGTTCCAACAGACCAATTCCGGTCTGTCAATCTGCTAAAAAAAGGCTATTTTTATGACATCGGTAATCTTGCAATATAATTTAATTCGAAACGTACTCTCGATTTTGTAGATCATGTCAATTCGTCAATAATAAATAAACGTTATCAATAGTAAGCCGCTGTTTATGCGTTTAATTAGTCAGACTATACGTAGGCACTGTAAGGCAGTCGGCGTAATTGAAACATGCATTTTAAGCGTCATACACATTATGTACAAACAAATTGATAATCACTACTATCACTATTATTTAAATCCCTTTATCAAAAAAGTCCCTGGTACGCCATTTTAGGTCGAGTGTACACTGGATAAGCGTTGCTGTAAACTTTGTGAGATGCTCGCGAGTTTAAGCCGTTTCCGTAAGTAGGTAGCTAAACATTTCACCAGCACCTACTTAAACAACTCTTAGAGATACTATAAATGTTACGTGCAACCTCAGCAACAAACAACGTTTATTACTTGAAATGTGTCATAAGTTTGGAAAATTATTGGGGCTACTTTCAAATATTTGGGAATATTCGCAAGATATTGCATGAAATTGCTCTTTTTGTGTATTATTGCTAAACATATTATTACTATTACTTGCCGTATTTTGCACATCAACAGCTTTCATGTATAATCTCTAATAACATAGTTTTCAAAAACAATTCATAAATTAACTAATCTTTAAGGCTATGTATTCAAATGTAATTTGTATTTTGTATTCAAAAGTCATTGCATTGTCATGAAGTGCGTGGTGGCCTGTTGGTAAGCGGACTAGACGCGGCTGCCAACATGTTCACGGTGGTCGCGGGTTCGAATCCCAGGGCACACCTCTGACTTTTCGGAGTCATGTGTGTATTGATAGTCAATCACCACGCACTAAACCGGTGAAGGAAAACATCGTGAGGAAACCTGCATACCATAGCGATTCATAAGAATTTCTATGGTATGTAAGTCTGCCAACCCGCACTAGGCCAGCGTGGTGGACTATATGGCCTAACCACTCTCAATCGTATTCTCGATTGTAGAGTAGGCCCGTGCCCTGCAGTGGGACGTATATGGGCTGATACAGATACAGATTCAAATGTAATAGGGATGTTGACTGATGTCACAATTTCGCGTAAAATTATATTTTAAACATGAAAGACAGTATTTTAAAATCTAATATAATGTTTAGAGAACCTAATTTTTTGTAATAAATTAAATAAATATAAACTATATAATATTTTAATGTTTTATTATTGACCCATTATCACGTGACTGTTAACAGCGATTGGAGCTTATCTACTGGGTATTTCAAAACTGCTACCGAAAACAAAGCCGGGTGGTAGTTTTAGTGACTACAAACACAATGCAACCAAAAATTTCGCAAAGAAACGTGACAATTATTTTTTATGATTTTTTAAATATCGTCATTTTTGGTTAGTAAATCCATAGTTTTTGCTAAAATAATAATTTAAACTCTTCTATACCCTAGATTATTTATAAATAAAAGTTGCATTGTGTCTGAAGTCGCTTAAACTACCACCCGGCTTCGTTTTCGGTAACAGTCTTGATATACCCTGTATAAAATAGAAGCAATTCCAAAAATTAGTCAACATGCCTATGGCAGAGGAGGCCCGTGCCTTGTAATAGGACGTATATGAGATGATATACTACAGTACAGCACATAAAGTGAAATCTCATGAATAAATCATTCTTACTCGCGAACTTCGTCGTTATTGGCATGAGTTTCCGGAAACTTTTACACGTCCAGTGGTGCAGCCTGTGGTCTTTACAATTTATAGTTAACAAAATATTTGGGAATAATCTCAATATATTGCATGAAAAATGCTTTTGCTATTATTATTATTGGCGGACTTACAGCGTGCTAGCGTGGTGGACTATATGGCCTAACCACTCTCAATCGTAGTCTCGATTGTAGAGTAGGCCCGTGCCCTGCAGTGGGACGTATATGGGCTGATCCAGATTATTATTATTATTAACTAGCAGCCTGGCCTAGCTACACCCGGATGCAGATACTTTTTAACTCCAGTCCACATCAGAAACAAATATTTTGCGTACTTTGCTCCATATATTTTATTATTTTCTCCTATCCATAAATTGGTCGTCTGGCAGTTACAATCTTGAGAGTTAAAACCGCCACTTGTACTACTGATCTTAACTGTTTATTTAAATAAATCGTCTGTACTGTACACTACATAGATTATAAATAAATAAAATAAGTTAATAAATGGTAACTGTATCAGTTTATATTTTAAAATCAACGAGAGTATCATGCTCTGCCTATACTGCATTTCCTATCCCGTCCTGTTATCAATTACTATAAAATATTCATTGAAATTAAATGACGTTAGGGCAACGTTATTCTAAATTAAAACATGCTTGTAATGTATTTATTTATATATTTGCATAAGGATTAATGCGATAATCATAAAAACCCATTCATTCAATGCAATAAATCAAAAGAAATCTCATTGCCAATAAAAAGATTATAGTGAGCCAACCTAGAAATATACAGTAAAAGCTCCTTATTCGCGCTTCCTTCATTCGCGTTTTCACTATTCGCGGATTAAAAAATTGTGACCCAATTCCTATATTCGCGGCTAGGAATTTCTTTATTCGCGGATCTGATCGGTACATATTACATGCATATTAGTAAAAATAATTCCAATATGTATCCAACCAAAAATCCTTTGTAAACGGGCCGATAAATGGACTAATAAAAAAGTAAAATAGACCTCTTATTACAACAATCTATGGAAATTCAAACTTTGGCTGCTAAAATAGCTGAAATTGCGAATGGAATAGGACGAGATGGGTTCGAACAGATAGAATCAAGTGACATTCAAGAATTACTTGAATCGCAAGATGAAGATTTGACTGAAACCGACTTGGAGGAAATGTTAAATGCACAGCCCATTGAAGAAGAGGCTTCAACAAACACTGGAAATGTGACATTTAATCTGAATAATCTTAGAGAAGGTTTAAGAATGGCAAATGAGCTTTGAGATTTCTTTATGAAAATTGATCCGTCTATGGAACGAGGTCTTATTTTTAAGAGGCAAATTGTTAATACCACTGCTGAATATCAGTTTGAACTGAAAGAGCTTTTAAAAACTGCCACACAAGAAAAAAATACAAAATTCTGTAAACCGTTGTCTATGCCTGAAGATAATAATCAATAAGTATGGTCAAAAACTTCAATTAAATTGTTTTTTTTATATTGTTTTTTTTTTATTTTGTCACCAAGGAACGTATCCCCTATAATCCCATACAAAATACCATTCCATATTCACGGTTTCTGTATTCGCGGCATATTTACGGAACCTATACCCCGCGAATAAAGAGCTTTTACTGTATACATAAACTATCACGGATTTTTTTTGACCTGTTTCTGAGGAACAACCCCGTCATACATGTTCATTGCGTAACTTCAACCGATCACACAACGCACGCAACGATAACTCTCGAAAGGAATAAAATTGCTCCGCTCCTATGAGTTATAGTATGATGTTATATAGCCTATAACATTCCTCAATAAATTATCTATCCAACACAAAAAATATTTTTTAATTCCGAACAGTAGGTCCTGACATTAGCGGTAACAAACAAACAAGACAGACAAACAAGACAAACAAACAAAGAAGACAGCTTCCGTGGCGCAGTTGGTTAGACGCCGCCTGTGAAACGAGAGGCCGCGGGTTCGATCCCCGCACCGAGAGAAATGTTTGTGCGGCCCACAAATATTTCTTCCGGGGTCTGGGTGTTTGTGAGACCGAAAAGTCTCTCGTAGTTCCTGATACCCACGACACAAGACTCGATCTTAGTGTGAGGTCAGGACTATGTATGTGACTGTTGGGTGCATTTGTAAATAATTATTATTTATTCATAGTTTGCCATAGATACGTAAACAATGAACTTTTTTTGATTCGAAGTTGGGTGCAATCATTTTTCATTACAGAAAGAAAAAAACAAACTTTATGGTATACATTTCCTGGTTATAAGAGGTCGTAAACGCTTTTGCGAGTAAAAATATAATAGTTTGACTCTGAGTGGCTATTTAATGAACCAGTAAAATTTTATTACATAGTTTTACGCCTGAACTCTTTCGCGTGAAATTCTTGATATCGGGAAATTATGTCACCCAAGAGAATATGTGTCCCTTGTGTGGTGCTTGTCTCCCACACTGAGCTACGCGGTTCTAGATATTGCAGTCTTCGGATTTTAAGCATTGTCTTCTTTAAACAACCTTTTATTGATTTTTAAGACCTTAACATTACTATGTAATAACGAGTTATTAAAATGGTATTATTCGTATTAAATGGGTTTATTTCTTTTTGGTAGAGTTGTCGAAAATAGATAAATATCAACGATAAAACCGCCTATTTGATACATCTAAAATCCTAGATTAACTTTATTTTTTCCCTTATATGTGTTTGATGATATTGATATTAATAAAAATGATTATACAAATTGAAATTAAAGAACGTAATTACTATTTGGGAATTAGAGCAGCCCTCTGATAATTATATAGGTAGTATGCTGTTTTTTCCTCACGATGCTTTCCTTTACCTTTAAAGTGGTTGGTGACCGACTTTCAATAAACACATGAACCGGAAAAATAAGAGATGTACCCAGGGATTTCAACTCGACACCATCGTGAACACTTTGACAGCCTGTTCATAAAACGGACCGTTTTCATTTTGGTTCGTTAACGGCAGGCCACGCACTTGTCTCTGTGTGTTCTAAATACTCGTGTTCATGGCGCCCGGCGACCCGGGTTCCAGTTTTACAAAAACCCCTTCGCGAATAAAGGAATATTTAAGGACAAACTTGATAACCATTAAAAACATTATAGTGAGCCAATCTGTAAGCTAGGGTATATGTTACAGCGGTGTTTTTTTTTTTCATTTCTGTCGTTCTTCCGTATTTATTTCCCCTTTAGACAAATCTATCGTACATAGTTTTTGCTTTTCTTTAACCTTTTACGCAAAGCATGCTACGGAATCTCTCAAAAGAAAATAAGCTTCATTCCTATTAGTTATAAATAAATAAATAAATACACCCAACAGTCACATACATAGTCCTGAACCTTTTTTTTTTTTCTCGCGGGTAATATCCCTTTACGGACCATCCCACCCCCGAAGGGGCGAGGGTGTGTCGGACTCACCGGCGCCTTCCGAGCCCAGCGAGATGTTGTGCCGCCCGTGGATGTGGACGGGCGGCCGCTGGGTCGGGTCCCTATCACAATACGCGCCGAAATACCGACTAAAAACCCCGCGTCGGCCACCATCGGTGCACTACAGAGACGGCCCCGGGTTACCGTTGAGCGGACGCGCCAGGACCGCCTCTTTGTGCACCGCCGCTTCAGCGACGCGGCTTACGACGCGTGTCGCGTCACGTCTCGGGGGCCGCCAAGGTAGGGACGGCGACCCCGTGTGGCCTCTGCGGCGCCGGGTTAGATGTTGTCCCGGCGCCTCCTTCGTCTCCTGTGGCGACGGGCGGGATCGGTCTGCTCCCGATCCCGCTCGGCGCTCTCCTTCTGCGACATGACGTGTTCGCAGAAGGAGAGCATTGCTCGCCACGACCTCCGGCTGCCGACCATGGCGGCGACCACGGCCGGCAGCGAAAGGTCACTTCCGATGACCGCGACGAAAGCGCTGCGCTCCTCGTCCCAGGCTGGGCACTCCTCCAGCGTGTGCTGGGCCGTGTCCTCACGGCAGTTGCCACAATGGTGGCACACGGCGGACTCCTCCGCTCCGGCTATGCGACACAGGTACGCACCGACGCAGCCGTGCCCGGTGAGCACCTGCGTCAACCGGTATGTCGGCGCACCGTGGCGCCTGTCCAGCCACTGTTCGAGGACAGGTCGCACTGCCGCGACGGTCCTCGTACCAGCACTAGGGTTCTCCAGCCTGGAACGCCACTCCTCCACAGCGGACCTGCGGAGGGAGGCCAACATGGCCTCGACCTCTCGGGGGACCAACCTCTGCCCACGCCCGGACGCCTCCTCTCGCCGGAAGAAAGCTGACGAGAGGGTCTTAGCGTCCAGCACCCAGGGCAGAGTTCCCGCCAATACGCAGGCCGCCTCGTGCGAAACCGTGCGGTAGCTCCTGATTATTCGCTGCGCCACCATGCGCTGCGGACGATGCAGCAGGCGGACGCAACGATCGCCCAGGGACCCGGCCCAAACGGGACACCCGTAGAGGGCCATGGACCGCACGACTCCAGCATACAGGTTTCGGCAAGGGATGCCAATAGTCCTGAACCTACATTAAGATCAATTAAGTCTTGTGTCGTGGGTATCAGGAACTACGAGAGACTTTTCGGTCTCACAAACACCCAGACCCGTTATAGCGTGATGTTATGAAACACCAAAAGGTGATTCGAATCAGTAGATTCTGAGACTAGCGCGTTCAAACAAACAAATTTTTCAGTTTTATATATTATATTAGTGTAGATAGATTCATGAAAAGTACATTTATAAATCAAATAAAACCATCATGCTGCGCTAATCTGTTGTTTAGTCACAGATGACGTAGATAACAATAATTTTTTTCATTAAAAATCTTCATGTAATCTTTTTTTAATTTAGTTCTTTTTCCCCACCCTGCAATGGAATATAATGGAAATATAGATCATTTTACGATGGATGGCTTTATAATACCAAATAATACCAGCTTGGATGTATTTATAATACTAAATAATTGGTACTAAAAATATATTGGGAGTATAAATTGAGCTGTAAACCATCCTATCTCTCAAGTTGCTTCGAACTGCACACAGTGGGCAAAATTAAATTAAAATCGGTTCAGCAGCTTAGAATATTATCGAATTGAAACAACATTCCACAGGATTTTTATATATTAAGATTATATCAATTCACAGAATAATTATTTTACGTATATTAAGTAGTCAACAGCTACCCTTTGTATGCAAAGTCACAAAGTTTATTTCAATAATTAACATGTTATCGTCCTAAGATAATGATATATCAAGCTATTTCCTCGCAAAGATATCAATCCATAGATACGGTAATCTTTACCAATCCAATGATACTTATCTATATTCAGTCCTGTGTTATTTTTTTGGAGAATCTGACGTACTTAATGATATTGTTATTTATGGTGAAATAATAAAAAAATATTTGTAATATTATAGTGCTGTGTTGTGAGACTACATGAATCTGGTATAAGTGATTAAAAAATAAATAGTGCTTACGAAATAAAGAAAGGATTTCTTTTCTGGTAAGATTGAATTGTAATTGTATTGAATAGTTCATTATTTGTACACCGAATTCAAATATTAAATTGTTATTGCTGTTCTAGGGATGTGACATAACGAACGTACACACAGGAGTGTGTTGTTTTAGATGAAAATAGCATATTGTAGAGACATGGAGCCTCGGACCCATCGGAGGTTCCTAATTTTAGGAATTTTAATAACTATATTCCACAGAAACAACGGTAAGTCATAAATATTATTTTTTCTACAATCGATTGTAAGTGTTTGAATCGAATAAAATGAATTGTGTTTCGTTTAAGGATGTCAATTGGACGGAATATCAACAGCGCCTATACCAATTATTCTGACGATCCTAGATACACATACAGGATCAGTGATAAACACGACTACTTCTGACATAGTAGGTAAGTTGAGCGAGACCTTTGTCCATAGGTCTCGATGTTTTTACGTTTAACTATTTCTTTTAATTTGCACGGAATCCACTAATACGTATTATATTTAAAAATAATTTTAATAAATTGTCGGTTTGAGCTGATGTTATACGGAAAACGTGTCGATATTTGACTTTAAGAAAGAAATATTTAGCTATTCCGATTATATCAATAAGTGCCAAGTCATAATTTGATCTGTTATTGTGACTATTTGATTCAGTACTAATTTATGTGTAGATGGCTTATCTAATTATCGACCTGAATAATCTATGCTGAGTACAGAACTTCACAAATTACAGGTCAATTGAGAGGTTTTTTTTAAATAAAACTTTTTTACGTATTATGTCGCGAACTTGCGAAATTCTTACATCTTTTAACTTCCTGACGCGACATTTCGATTACTTCAATGTTTTCATCAATGTTTTAATGTGTAACATTTGCGTAAATCTAAAAACCATTATGAAAGTATACATAGTCAGTGAAATATTATTCCGTTTATTGAGCCGAAATCAGGTTTACTCTGACTAAGAATCACAAGTATAAGGATAGTAACCAGTACAAAAAAATGCTACCAATAAATAGTGGAAGCTTTCACAAATGTACTGGAAATCTAAATAAATCCTGAAAATATTAAGTCACAATTTTTTTATAGCCTAGTTAATAAATTAGAGGATAATTTTCTAGGTCGTTGCCCGAGAAAGTTAAACACACCTTGGAGGCAGTTTATTTAATTATCTACGGTCATAGTCTATAAAACTTTAGACCTGTCTATTATAACTGAATAAAGTTATATTTATATGTTCATAGAGACTTTTTTACTCCGTTTCTTTTCAATTTAAATTCTTTTATGTTATTACAATCTTGCTGGCGAAACGTTTTTTCCTTATGGCATAATTTTGTTTCCGCGTTTCATTCCCAAATACGCTGAATAGCTTACAAAAGCCTTCACTTGAGTAATTTCAGATGATATTCTTCCGCCTTTCACGATTGCTGTTGATAGGCGGATATTGGCTTAAATTCAAACGTTTGGGTTCAAAGCAATAATTGTTTTAAACTAAATTGATATTTGATAAAATAATGGTATCAAACAAAACAAAGATATTACCGTTTGATTTTTATTGATAAAATCAGTTTCCTTGGATCCAGCTGTATTGTAAGAACAACGAAAAATAAATATTTTAGAAGAAATCGCTTTTGTATTATAAAAAAATTGATAATTTCAGAAATGTAGTACCTAGTATAGATTTATGTGATATCGACAGTCTTATAAATGAAATGTTCTTTAACAATGTTTATTTTTTGTACTTTTAAAAATGACAACATCGTGAAACTCTGTAGGAAAAAATATACTTACAATATTATTTACTGCTTTGCAAAACATTTACCAGTATAATATTAATGTTAGTATACATACATATTGATATATCAGTTTTTATTATATCTGGGTAAATAAGTTTACTTGGAGAAAGTACATATTCATGATTTATCAACTTATTTCCTATGCCTATTCAGCTGATACTTTATTTTCATTAACTTTGTACATTTCAACTTTTAAGCCAGTTATCCAGTAACTCCCAAAGGAATAGAACTTACAACTACTTGTATTATGTAGTTTCAAGTCTCCATGGGATAAAATGCAATCTCAGTTCTACCCACATAGCAGATGAGTGGGTAGTGGTTAGGTGCAGAACCGTGGGTTTTCAGTGTCAATTAAAAATACTTTCAATAGAAAATTCTACGAGACTGTCTCTCTACGCTGTTTCGGATGTTGCGGATTCAATTTCCGCATCGACAAATATTTGTATAGTCTATAAATATTGCTCTGAATCAATTTGTACGGAAAAATAATTAAAGCATTGGGAGCAACAAGGGCGTTCGGTGCCTAAAGTCCGTTTTGATGTTATTACATCAAAACATGCACAGAGCTATCTAGTTTCGTATCCCGACAACTTGTTTAGATCAGCCGCTTTTAGATGGCGTGAGAATCAATAATGTCAAAGGTGGCGCTACGCCCTTGTTGCATAGATATCAAAAGTTCGTTTAAATTCGAACACGTTACGACCTGTCTGCAGTTTGTAAAAACTTATTAGTGTAAAAAATGACTGAAACGAGTGATTCAAGTGACTCAAGATCAGATACTGACCAGAGCGAATATGAGCCCCTCAAAAAAAGGGGAAGAAAGAAGGTGAAGAATGAAAACATGTGGAAAAAAACGTGCGAAAGTTAAAGAGAAGTTTAGGTGAAGAATATACATCAGCTCAAGGAAAGAAGATACCTAAAAAAGTTTTTAAACATATTACTACGAGTTGTTCCAAAAAATGTTGTATTAACCTCGATCAAAATGCACAGAGAAGATTTTTTTGTAACTTTTGGAACATAGGTGACAGGGCGCAGCAAGATACCCTCTTAATGTCGTGTTTAGAAAAAGTGTTAATATTTGAACGGTGATTGTAATAAATACACATTAACTTACATTTCTTATTTTGTTTTCTTTAAAAATCAATAGCAAAATTAACGTCTTATCTGTTTTACCAGTTGGGTGCAACAAGGGCGGATAACACAAGGAAAAAAAACTTGATTTTATGATATTTCTGATTGTTTTAAAATAGTCATAATACCTTAATCTTTTTGTTAAATCATGGGACTAAGAAATCATAAAGTAAATGTAAGTCAAATTATAAGTATTAAAATAATGTAAGGCATTACAACTTTCATTATAATTTTTCTCGAAACTCTATTTTACAACATACGCCCTTGTTGCACCCAACGCTTCATTATTGTACTTTCAACCTATTGAGAACGTAACTCCTTAAGGTCCGAAGTGACTTGTGCAGTGCAATGCCATGCAGTGCTTAGCAATAAGTTCCGAATTTTGGCAGGAGACACGCTTAATCTCAAGCATGAGTCATGTATATATTTCGTTTATATTTACTTAAAAATTGTAAATATTTGTTTCTGAATTATCACGAATGTTACACATTGAAATTAAACTGGGAAAAAATCCGTGAAAGATACTTTTATTTCAATTGAATATATTTTCTGTAAATACTACAATGTTATTACAACCGTTCATTACATTTCCAGAGATAACGGGTGTTGAACATGGCAATCTTAATCACGGGCCTTACTTAGAAGTGTCCCACTCCGACTCGCGGTTCTTGTTGTGGACTAATGATTTGTATGCTCAGTACGAAGAACATGAAATCCTGCAGATGATCACAATTACTGTACATTTTCGATGCACCGAGGGTGGAACACTCACTCGTGTAAGTTAACCTACATTATTGAATCAAGCCGTATGTTTATGGGATTGTTAACTACCTAAGGAGTAAACTAAACTTTTCCTAGGATACGTACACATTTTCTAGCAATTGTATAGAATAACAACTCACATCCTTCTCCGTTAACGTATACATTAAAACGAATAATTTTCACGATATCAATATACCAACATACTTCATAGTCCTACACGGGCCTCCTCTTAAAGTGGAAGTACCGTTGAGAGAGGCTAGGCCATACAATCCACCATGCGGTCTTGCGCGGATTGGCAGACTTTACAAGCTATGTAAATCTTACAAAACTGTATGGTATGCAAGTTTCTTCACTATATTCCTGTCATGGTTATAATTCATGGTGATTGACTTTCTATACAATGGGTCCACTAAGTCTGAATTTAAACCCGCAGCCACCGGATACATGTTGGCAGTCGCTTCTGTTCAATTACCAACAGACCACTAAGCACTTATTTAACCCTTTTATGTAGAATTTTTCTTATTATTTAGACATCTTGTTCTGCAAAAATGATATGATACTATTATTAACAAGTGGTATACACATAAAATATATACATACCTCTATATTTAGTCTATCAAACAAACACTAAAATATTAGACAATGTGTTATTATTCGTCAAAACTTTTGTGTTTTGTATATTTTTTTTAATAACGTATATTTTGATAAAAAGATAAAGCCAAATTTCTTAACCAATGATATATTTATGTATATGTATTTAAAATATTTGTTTAATGAACTTTTTTTCATACACAATATGACGCATTATCGCGTTGACCTGATACGGACTTTATCATTTACAATCCTAAGTGATAATGAATTGTTTGGTATTTTTAGGTATTTTGGGTTAATGTAGAGGATACAAATAACAATGCGCCAGTGTTTATACCAACTGACCAGTTGGAGTTCACAATCGCTACTCCCGTGCCGCCTGGATTTGAGGTTACAGGATGTCTCGACGATATTACTGTTCGAGATATAGATCTCACAACACAAAGAATAGACTTCAGCATTGAAGAAAATCCATATTTTGAAATTATGTATGATCCGTCACTCTCCACAACACCTAAAGAATTCAAAGCTATATTGCGAACAACTACTTTCATCAGGACTCTCACAGAACCTATGACGTTGAGGATCAGTGCAACGGTAAGAGTTACCTTATATATATTTCTTTTGCTATCAAATAACGTTTTATAAAATTAATACAAATTTAATTAGGATAGGATTTTATAAGTCAGCCAACTAAACTAAAACAACGTGACGGGCGTAGGTAGGAAAATTGGTCATAGGTAGGAAAATTGTTTCAACAACAAACTCGAATATTGTGAAATATAAGTGACTTCTCCTCCGTGGCGCAATTGGTTAGACGCCAGCTGTAAAACGTGAGGCCGCGGGTTCGATTTCCGCTCTGAAACAAATGGTTGTGTCATCCACAGGTATTTATGTCGGGGCTGGAAGTTTGCGAGACCGAAAAGTCTCTCGTAGTTTGTGATACTTAAGACACTGAGTGTGGAGTCGGGACTATGTATGTGACTGTTGGGTGTATTTATTTATTTTTTTGTTTATATGTGCCCTATAATGAAATTAAAACATAAGACCAATTCTTATTCTGTGGTGAAGGTGTGGTAAGCATGTTGCTAAGTATGTGAAGTATAAACGTATTTAAATATAAACTGTTGAATTTTTCAGGATGTAGATCTAACGAACGATCCACCTTTAACAACTTATGCTACAGTCCGTATCCTCAGTAACACAGATTTCGAACTGCCACCGGAACCTGTGTTTTCTCAGACATTCTACCTGGCCAATTACACAGAGAGCAATACACTTGTACACGAACCAATTTACTTACAACAAGGCTTCGACGATGCTGTGGAGTTTACCTTGGAAGGAGGTAATTATTGTATCACCCTACAGTAACCAACTCCACGCCAATATTCCTGAATAGCGGCTTGGCTCGATTTGGCAGATGAGCATAATTTATCAATTAAACCATTTTAAAAATTGTGTGTCACATCCCATCATATTAAATGTTTCATTCACGACGTATACAAATTGTACATACGTATTAATCATTCGAGAACATTAATCCTAGCCAAACAAAATATATTTTTGTCGATGCGGTCATCAAAACGTTATCAACATCAATAATATAAAAATTGATTGATTTATTCAAGAACGTAAATTGCCACACATTGCTGTCGTTACTACAATTTTGGTTGTTTCATGATGTTAGTACAAATCAAACTTTGCAAACTGATATAAAATTGAACTTAACCACCTAAATATTTGCTGAGCCTCAACTTTGTATGTGAATGTCTAAAACTTTTCCAATATATTTGAATGGGAGCTGGTTCGCATATATGCTAGTAATACACAAAACTGCTTGTATCCACAACGCAGCAATTTATTTATTTTTATTTATTTTTTTAATACAGGCTCCCCGGCAGCATTTACAGTACTTCGCAAAATGCATAGGATATACGAGTAATACTTCCGGAACGCCGTGCATATTTGTCGCAAAATTATTCATACGCTTGACGCCTGACAATTATAAATGTTTGAGCTCAGCTACGGCACACGTGTCGCCGTTATTTTTCATACGTTGAATATTAATTATATCATCGTTCGAAAACATTTTTCACTTTGTGGTTGGGATTTCTGGTTTGGTTTATCTGATAATGCTGTAGGAAGGCTGCAAATCAATGATGATTAAAGGGACTCGTAATTTTTGTTAAAAAACGTAGATTTTCACCCAAATTAAATATGAGATACCAATGTTTATAATTTTCAAGTTATTAATGAATGTACTATCGTGTCGTCGAAACACGCAACAAAAAATAATTTTCATTTAATAATTAAATACGGGCATTCCACTACACAATGAAAAATTACATACATAAACTCACGCCTTTTCCCAGAAGGGGTAGGCAGAGGTGCCAGGACACCCACATTTCGCCTTGTATGTTCCGTCCCACGATGTGATACGTGGCGAGCCTATCGCCATATCGGGCACAAATTCCCGACTCTGGGCTGATAATGAATAGAAAAATCCAATATCACTTTGCCCAACCCGGGATTCGAACCCGAGACCTCAGCTTTGTAACCGTACCCTAATACAACTACGCCACCAAGGCAATCAGTAATATTAATTTTAAGTTAGTAAAAATTAAAATGGTAGTATAACGCTATACGACACAATACAATATATTGTACACGGCAATTACTCTGGTAATTAGTCGTCGTAGTAATTTATTCCTAAAGGACACGTTTTTGAAAGGGACCGAGTGGGTCGTAGGCCACTACGGTTAATGCGCCAAACATGTCAAACGCTTTGGTTTCCTTCTCGTCTTTAGTTTACAAATGAAACCACAATGAGAGGGAATTACTCCTAACATGGGTCAAATCTGGAAGACTTGATCAAGTTAAACAAACGCTCTACAGTCATATTGTTACAAATATTATTTGCTGACCAATATCTTCTATTTTATTCAACTCTCCTGGATTAACTTTGCTATCTAAATAAAAGTAGCAATGTTATACTTATTATATTTTTTACTGTAAACCAATGTCTCGTACATTGCTTTACATCCTTTTAATCGTACTTTCAATTGGAGAAGAGGCCTGTGCCCTACAGTAAGACGGACATAATATATGAGCTAATACAGAAAATACCTATATTTAAAAAAATGCAATATTTTATATTAAATGAGATTTAGAATCATTATAAACATTTACCTGTAGCGGGATTCAGAAAACAACATTTTTATTCTAGGTTCTATTGAAATGACACCTTTATTTAACAACCACTAAACTGAATACCTTTTCATCCTGTGTATAATACTATTTTTCTCTTCGCAGAGTATAAGGATCACTTCCAACTAGTCACAAATGGCCCTCAAATATCCTTAAGTGTCGTAACACCGCTTCCCGATAATGTTATATTGGAGAATCAACTTTTCCTCATTGTGAGAGCGGAAAGAAATTATACTAGCGGGGGAAGCTCCACAATCATCATACGACTCCCTGACGGTAACACAAAGAACTCATTAACATCTTATGATACTTAAATTTTTTTAATATTTAACTTCAGGCTTCTCCTTGCATGAGAACTTAATTATAAAATAATTTGATTTACAACTAAGTCTTTGATTTTTTTAATAGATCTTGTGATGCAAATAAAGTTAGGAAATTTACTTTATAAAGTAGAAGCGGTTTATAGTTGTGACTTCCCGGAAGTTATAGTACTTATCTATAATCTTTTTAATTATCTAGATAAAAAATATTAATATAATTTGATTATCACCATTAGAAAAACGCGAATACATTTACGAAAAGACAGGGAAGCCTCCAATTAAAATAAAGTATCAGATATAAATTCGTAGGTGACATAGACGCAAAATCAACATCATGTGTGTTTTACATTTAAAAAATATAATATGTCTATGATTGGAATTTTTTTCGATATTATTATGGTTGACGTTGAAACAACGATAGCCGTAAAGTTATAAGTCAAATTATTTTTACAACACCCTCGAGAGTCGTACGTAAAACAAAATAGAGAATAAAGTAAAAGTTCATAGCTATCTGACAACACGTAACACTTCAAGTAAACTTTTTCAGTGATACCTCTGGAGTTCGAAAGGGCACATTATACTGGTGTCATTGTGGATAACACGCTACAACTACAAGAACTTAGATTGAGTCAAGGCTACGAAGGTCGTGTTACTGTTTCTATAACGAGCGGTAAGTTGTGTTGTACTCGTATTTAATGAGATTAATGGGAGTAAGTATTTTCCCAGCTCGCATACGATCAGGTTTCGCCACTAATTATTTCTTTGATAGAGGATTTTTGTTATCATTTTACATTGATGTGTCCATGTTGTCGGCAATGTGTGGAACCCTAATGTTAGATTATTCCGCACCGAGAGAAATGTTTGTGCGGCCCACAAATATTTCTCTCGGGTCTGGGTGTTTGTGAGACCGAAAACTCTCTCGTAGTACCTGATACCCACGACACAAGACTCGATCTTAATGTGGGGTCAGGACTATGTATGTGACTGTTGGGTGTTATTTATTTATTTATTTTATTTATCGCTACGGCATTCTGTGAGATACTTCAAATAATTAGGAAATTACTAACATAAAAATAGTTTCACATTTTACCCTTGGATTGCCAATTGTATCAGCCTGTGCGAAAATGAATAATAGATGCAGAACTCAAAATGAACATAATTACCTACTTGATTGTGTTACTATGACGGGTTTTTACGACTAGTTAGCGAGGTTTATATCTCAGCTGGATTAAAATTTTCGATCTCCCCAAATTTTTGACTGAGTCTACTAATTGTTTTTGTTTATAAACGCATTCAAGATAGACATTTCAAGATAGACATTGCCAAGGCGTTTGATAGGGTCTGGCACCGTGGTCTTCTGTCCAAGCTTCCGGCATACGGTCTTTCCGCGCAACCTGTGTTCGTGGATTTCCGGCTTTCTGCATGGGCGTAGAATACGTGTAGTCGTTGACGGACACGCTTCGGCGCTCATGTCAGTAAATGCCGGAGTTCCTCAGGGCTCGGTGCTGTCGCCCACCTTGTTTATTCTGCATATCAATGACATGTTGTCGCTTGGCAAGATTCATTGCTATGCAGATGACAGCACGGTTCATGGGCGATACCTCTGCGGACCTCCAGGTTGCCGTGTCGAAACTGTGAGGGGACGCGAAGATCTTGTCATTGAGCTCAACCGGACCTTGGATCTCATTTCTACATGGGGTTCCAGGAATATGGTTGAGTTCAATGCCAAGAAAACCCAGGTGTGTGCGTTCACGTGCAAAAAATCCCCGTTCTCTCCCCTCCCCATTCTTCAGGGTACTCCCCTCTCAGTGAGGAATGACCTGAGTATCCTTGGTGTGGATATCCGCTGTGATCTCAATCCAAGGAATCACATCGAGGGCGTAATATCTGCCACTTCACGCAGGGTTGGAGTCCTGAACAGGGTGCGTCGGTTTTTCACGCCCGGTCAGCTTTGTCGCTTATATAAAGCGCAGGTCCGGCCGGGTATGGAGTACTGCTCGCACCTCTGGGATGGATCCGCCCAGTACCTGCTCGATGCCTTGGATGGATTGCAGCGGCGGGCCATCCGCATTGTGAATGATGCAGACGTTACGAGCAACTTGGAGTCGCTACAACTCCGGAGAGATGTCGCCTCTCTAAGCGTGTTCTACCGCCTGTATCACGGTGAGTGCTCTGAAGAATTGTTCAACTTGCTCCCCTCCTCTCCATTCCTAACCAGAACCACGCGTGCTGGCTTGCGAAGCCATAGCTTGACGGTCCACACCATCCCGGCGCGAACCAAACGGTTCTCAAATTCGTTTTTGTGCCGCACCGTCAGGCTGTGGAATTGTTTGCCGGCGCACGTGTTCCCTCCTTCCTACAATCCTGGGTCCTTCCGCCGCGGTGTGAAGAGGCACCTTAGCAGGCCGGCATAATTGTCTCCATTGGCATGGGACAGCCGTCCGATGCCAATGGATACTCTTCCTGGGCGGCATTGACACTTTCCATCAGGTGCAATGCCGCCATTATGCCAGGCCAGGATAGAAAAAAAAAAAAAAAGAAACATACGTTTATAATAGGATAACAAGGTACATATTTGTATGTAATCCATTCTATGCGTTAACTATATGAGAACAAGTTTACGCTTTGCTGATGACATGCATATCATATAAATATAATTTACAAATATTTCTTCTGGGTTAACTGAGATGTAAAAATGGTGTTCTTTATATTAAATTTTCTTTGACATCGAAAAACTTTGGAAAATAGATCCACCAGTCCACACGAGACTTACTTTTGGGACGTAGCGATATTATGCTAAAACTTATACCACGAACAAACTATGGGCTATGGGGTTGCGTATCAAGTATGACGATCTGAAAAGTGTGAAGGAAAGATAATTCGATTTCGTAGGAAAACGGAGGCATAAGTAGAAATTACGGACAATGTTCTGCGATTGTGTTATAAAATACATTTCCTTCTCGCCGTATGATTTATACAATACTATTTTTTTGCAGACCACTCAACAAACTTCAACGCAACAATACAAGGGAATGTTATCACAGTAACAATGTCGCCATTAAACGAAAATGTCATATTAGCTAATAATTTTATAAACTTGCAAGTGATTGCCTCTACTGACCGTAGTTCGGCGTCTGCTATAGTCACGTTAGAGATAATAAAGGACGACGTCTTTACTCCAGCATTCGATAGAGCACTGTACACAGGAACTTACGACCCTACCACCAACTTGATCATGGAGCCAATTACCATTGTCAATGGATTTGATGACACCGTTGTGTTAAACCTGGAAGGAGGTAATTTTATTATTCATAGAAAGATGCTCAATCATTATATTCAGGAATTCGTTGATTAATCTACACTTAATTATATGTATCGTAAATTTAGTTAAAATTAGGGAAAACAATTTAATTTAACTATGTAATTTGAATCAATTGACATAAAACTTAAATACTAATAATTGTAATACTTATTTAATGATCAGATTGCTCGATGTAGTACCACTTATATTGGCTGATGCCATAACGCGATAATCTTAGTTGTATCCCAAGTTCGGGTGATTAACCTTTTGTTCGTTGATCTCCGGCTTAGCACTTTTTTTTTCAATTGAAGCTTAATATCAGACGTTCCAGCTCCTTACAACTTAATGTAATCGTCCATTTCAGATTACAGAGCATTCTTCGAAATTGTCCAAGTCGGGCCTAACATTAATCTCAGAGCCACGGCGTTGCCGCCGGAGATATATAGCGAGCAACATATCCTGCTTACAATACGGGCGTCTAAGCCAAGGACTGTTGATGCCAGCGCCGCTATTGTAATATCTTTGCCTGAAGGTAGTATCGGAATTAAGAATGTTATCACTGCTTTGATATATTTTGTATGTGAAAATACGAAATAACGAAAACCACAGTCTGATATATTTTTTGTTTGTATATATATATTATAAACAATGTTTTACCCATTCTCTTTCCACCCTACTCTGTTTCATTCTTACGTATATTTCTCAATCTTTAGTGACCTTGCTTTTCTACTCTGAGGGTTTATGGGGCAATCTTCCCTGTACTTTTTCTTCACGCTCCCTATTTCAGCTACAATATTGGATTTTGAAGAGGTCACTTACAGAGGAACGCTACGAAATAACATATTAACACTTGAAACTATTGTATTGAGCGATGGTTATGATGCCAACGTGAACTTCAGTATTTCTGGAGGTAGGTTATTTTTGTTTATTATTTATTTTTTTATATATATCATGTAATAACAACCAACATTACAACAAACATACTTATGGGCGTTAAAATATATGAGACTCGGATGGTAGGTACTATACCATTTCTAATTCAAAAAGTTCCATTTGACATTTCATACTTTTATCATAAATAACTTTGTGCAGACGTAACTCACACAATTTCAATAAAACTTTCCGTAAAACCATGGAATCATGAAGCTATTCTTATTTTATCACAGGATTTACAATCCATAATAACTAAATTTAAATTTAAATCCTTTAAATAAAGCAAAATAACCATTTTAAATAACATACTTTTTTACTAGACGTCATTACAAAGTCACCTCGTTAGGTCTTCCATGTGTAGACTTGAGACTATGCAAACGGATTTGTATACGCATAATCGGTAAAAATATAAAAATAATCGAGCAGTTTTAATCCAGTTGTTTTCTAATTTTAAAAAGTACTGAATTATCAGCTAATAACTAGCATACTATCAACGAACAACCATCAATAAATAATGTAATAATAATTTTAATAAAAGGCAATAATTTAACAATTTAATAATTTAACAATAATTTTGTGTATGTGGTGGCCTGTTGGTAAACGGACTGCTGAGACGCGGCTGCCCACATGTTCACGGTGGTCGCGGGTTCGAATCCCAGGGCAGACCTTTGACTTTTCGGAGTCATGTGTGTATTGATAATCAATCACCACGCACTAAAACGGTGAAGGAAAACATCGTGAGGAAACCTGCATACCATAGCGATTTATAAGAATTTCTATGGTATGTAAGTCCGCCAACCCGCACTAGGCCAGCGTGGTGGACTATATGGCCTAACCACTCTCAATCGTATCCTCGATTGTAGAGTAGGCCCGTGCCCTGCAATGGGACGTATGTGGGCTGATACAGAACAATAATTATTCATTTAAACATGTAGCGATGGTACTTCAAAAACGTAGATAAAAATCGTGATGCGTCATCTTTTTCTTTCCCACATCACAAAAAATTGCCATTTCGACTCAGTGGGCCGGGCCGCTAGTAACAAATAAATCATTGCTTTTGTTCCTTAATACTAAAGTGACTTATGCAATTGTGGATGTCTCATTAGGATAAAGATGTACATAAAAAAGAAACGAAATAATGTAAACTAAAAATATAAACTGTAATCGATTAAGAAATACAAACAAATGGTATCGATATCTCTTTAATAATCGGATATTGTACTAACCGATTTATATGACATCATCCCTATTTTACAATTTTGAGATATGTCAAATGGAACTTTTTGAATTAGAAATGGTATAACTAATAATATACATATTGTAAAGCAAATATACAAAGTACCAATTAAAACGCTTCGTAACAAACATTATATTTTAATAAAAGCATTTTCATGTTTAAAGCCCAATTATCTAAAAATAACTATAGTGGCCTTATTATGCATACTATAACAATTTCTTACTTAAGCTACGATAGCTAGCAGATGTAATTAAATAGAAACAGATGAGTACCTATTGTGTTTACAGAATACTGTTAAATTGCTTAATATTTCAGAATACGCCAGCTATTTTGCTGTATCGAATGTACAAAATCAGGTGTTGCTCAACCTGGCGACACCGCTTCCCGAAAGTGTTATTGCACAAAACAATTTTATAGTATTGACCCTCGAAGCGAATGCTCAGAACGCCATTACAGCCAGCGCAACAGTACTCTTGGAAATAATAAAGGAGGATATAACCACTCCTTTATTTAGTCGAAACATTTACTATGCTACGTACAGTGGGGCGAATAGCATTGATATAGAAAACATCAATTTAAGACAAGGCTACGACGACAGCGTGACTTTTCGAATTGAAGGAGGTGAGAAAATCCATTCAATGATCATATCGTAATATAGTACTACTTTATACTTCTCGTTTGAAAGCTTGGTAGTGCGACGAATATCAGTATACGTCTTTACGTCAATATAATATAACTTCACGATTTCACTTAAATTCAATGCACAATTTTCTCGTATGTTTCGGTGAATAGCGAGATATGAATTGGTTGCAACTTGTTGGTCTTCGCTACGAACCTATGATGACATTATTCACATCGGAAATGAACTACGTTCACAAAATGTTTTCGTAGGTGTTTCGTCATGAAATTTCATGGTTTTTTATAGCTAGGTAAAATATAACAATTGAGTAGTTCTGACAAAAACATACAGTTGAATTGAGAACGTCCATCATCCTTTGAAGTCGTTTAAAAATACCATAAAACGATGTGTTTATTATGGCAGCGGCCTGCAAACGAGCAAAGGCTCACATGAACGGAAGGCATTACTGCAGCCCATGAACATCTACAATACTTGGTCTCGGGTCTTTGCCACCCTCATTTAAAATGATAATCTTATTTTTCTATCGACAATTTTCATGTAGCAAGTCTTGTAATTGAACTTTTTTTCCAGAACATTCACAATATTTTGGAATCAGAAATACTGAGAATAATGTTGCTTTGTTTTTGGCATCACTGATACCCCCAGATGTCATATTCAGAGAGAAAGTTCTTTCTATCAATATCTTAGCAAACAAAGAATTGACTGTAGGAGCGAACGCTGCTGTCTTAATAAGATTCCCAGCGGGTACGTGTTTGTTATTTTTTTTATTTCCCCTTATTTTCATCTTATTAAACTACCTTGTATGGATTAGTTTTATTAATATAAAATACACACATAATTAATAATGCACTTTTAACGCGATATCGAAAGCTGTAAAGTGACATTTCTTGTATGTTTATGAATTTTATTTGTGTTAAACAAAAAATATTGAAACTGCAATCAAACGATTCCATGTATAAAAACGCATTCATACAACGCCAACTTTACGTGTATTAAATATAATATTCAGAAAAAAAATACTACCTTTTTAAACGTTATTTATAATATAATTTAATTTATATTCGATTATAAATAATTTATTTTTAAATAATACTATTATTTTTTATATAGAGAATACATTGTTTGAAATATAGCACTGTATTTTTATGGACGGGATTGAAAATTGTTTAATACAAAACCCTCGTGATAAAAATGTGATGGATGTTGACGTTACCCTAACCCGATTACAAATCCTTTACAGAATTTACAGAACCAGTTCAGATGAGATTTTCCCAGAATACCTACACAGGTACCATTGAAAATGATCGATTGTCAGTGGATAATATTACACTAAGTGTGAGCTACGAGAGCGGAACTGAATTTATACTCACTGGAGGTAAATTATTGTATAACAGTACTGCAAAATTATATTGCTGCAGTAACATAGCCCGAGCCGATGCCGAGCTATGTACAGGCCCGGATCTAGGGGGGGGCAAGTCGGGGTGCGTGCCCCGGGCGGCAAGTTCAGGGGGCGGCATATTGAATCTTGGGAGACAACTACAAAACTCATCAATAACACTTTTTTTTTTCGCCGTGCGCGAATTAGTGATTATGCGATAGAGGCGCGTGAAAAAGAGATGAAAACTTAATACTTGGAATGTATAATAATTTATCCATCTCAACAATTACGTTTAGTTTCTAATATCCAATTTGTGTTTAGTAGTTAGTTTTAGTTGATTAACCATCGAACGTCTTTTATGTGGTACAGGCAGTGGCGAATTTATTAGTAAGCTGAGTAGGCTGGAGCCTAGGGCGGCAAATTTAAAGGGGCGGCAAATCTGGGCCAATTTTTTTTGTTTTGATTTACTGAAATAATAAAAGGAAATATTTTACACACTGAAAAAATGGGGTTTGAAAATTAAGAATAGTTAAAATATTTCAGTAATATGTTCCCACGTCTCCACGTTGACAATTTAATAATAAACACTTTATTAAATATCTATACTTGGATCTTCTTCTTCTTCTTCTACCTGGCGTTATCCCGGCCGGTGCCAGGGTCCGCCTTCCGGCAATTTCTCCTCCATTTCGCCCGATCTTCGGCATCCTCAATAGTAAGGCCATTGACCCTCATATCTTCCTTAACGACGAAGTTGTGAGGAGCCATATTAGGAAGTGCGCCGGGTGGCACGGCGAGTCAACTAGGTGTTACTCGCTCATCCGTATCGCCTATTGTCCGTAATACATCCAACCTGGCTGCAAAATCTATGCGGTACGGACAATAATTGTCCCCGTGCGTCAGATTGGAAGGCTGGAGACCTCGACATGCACCTTATGATTTCCCCGTAGAAATCGATTAAAAAAAAAGGTATTGTATTCACTCCGTTTTTAGGAAATTGAGTTTGA
Source organism: Hyles euphorbiae (assembly GCA_023078785.2). Taxonomy (NCBI): domain Eukaryota; kingdom Metazoa; phylum Arthropoda; class Insecta; order Lepidoptera; family Sphingidae; genus Hyles; species Hyles euphorbiae. Next base: position 17,963,839 of record CM041050.1, read on the forward strand.
ATCAGACCTGGAAGTTTTGAGGCCTAACAAGGCTATCCTTATAATATCCACCATAATATCTGTGCCGCTGTACGTATGTATAATGTATATAAATATATGTGTATGGTGTCCTACCACGAGATCTATTTCAGTCTACTCTGCCCTATTAACCATAAGACGTTCTATGGAGTCGTTAATTCGTCGTGAGAAATTACCGAATATTCGAAGTATATGGGGCCGTACTATCTCGGAAAGACGCTACTTGATGCCGAGTTCTTGCAACGTTTGTGTGGAATTTGGACCTGATATTCCAAGCATTCCAACACCTCATCTCTAGGGAAGCTACATTTTTCTTCTCCCGTAACGTCCATGTTTCAGCGGCATACAGAAATACGAGAAAGTGCTCGGACAAGCCTGATCTTTAGTAGCTTTTGTAGTAGTACGATTCCTCCATATTTTCCTGAGTTTCTCCATTGCCCCTCTAGCCATCGCCATACATCGTTTTATCTCAATGATACAACCACCATTGTTATTTTTATACAGCCCAGGATAAATGTACAACTGAACCAGTCTTGGAGGAGCCCAGCGACAGTTTGTGATGTGTATTGAAATCCCCCAAGACCATTTCAGCCGACGTGAACTGCGTCCGCCCGTCATCAGCCACATGGCTGAGATACCTGAACAGCCGCGTCATCTCATCTTCCCCGTTGTGAGACCTGTAAAGGTACACGTCGATGCGGCTCAGGCAACCAAGATTCACGTGCAAACACAAAGCGCAGAATGAGGGGCCCTCCATGCAGCTTAAACGGTGACAGTAGATGTCCAACCGAATATACATACAAGCATACCCCGACTTTAGGCTTGAAGCTTTCTTCAAGCGAATAACCGGGTCACAGCAGGTAGGAATATTCGGCTGGACAACGAATCCGCGTCTCCATCAAGAAGGGCAAAGCAGACTAGGCTGTCTCGAAATGGTGGTGGACGGCATTAAGGTCGTTTAGAGTTCGCGGATGTTAGTGAACTCCATAGTGAACGCGATGGTGGGGTTATGCACCGCTGAAATACCTGCTTTGTTTAATTCCGCTGTCATCAAGTTGAAGGGATGGGTTTGATGAAGAGGCATCGAGAAGCCAAAGTCCGGGCATTAAGTAGGCCGAATAGGCACCGGCATGAAAGGGTCGGCATGTCGCTAAATGTCGGCCACATCCGGTCACCAACCGGCACGACGTACCCGCCCAAGATTATGTGCGACATGGTGAGGCAGCCCCTCGTGGTGGTTAGCCACGATTGGGCTCTTGTACTGTACTGTCTCTTTGGCCGGCGGGTCAACACTCCTCCCTTTGAGAGCGATCAAAAATACGTACAAAATCACTATCAGATCACTATTACGGTCTTTACGCCCCGTGGACGGCGATCGCTACCCAGATGGACACTTAAGTCCTACCACCACGAACTGTGTCACTCATTTGGCACTACCCAGGGGTTACGTGTAGGAAAACTAGAGTCAAAGCTTACAGACGTGTGTGACGTTAACCCATGGATGCGTTAACCCTCAAAAGTGACGCTAATATAAAGCGTGTAAAAATGCTTAACATGGTGGTAAAATGCCGTTCTTTCCCGATGTCCTGTGTTGAGTGGGCGTCTGGTTGCTAAAAATGATGATGATGATTAAAATAAAAATATAGGCAAGGGGGGGGGGGGCGGCATTTTTCAGTTTTTGCCCCGCCTCGAAGAAAACCTAGATCCGGCGCTGGCTATGTATTGGTATATTTAACAAGCGGTAATTTTTTCAGACTATGCTGAGTATTTCCACATATCAATTGATAACAACAATGTAATTTCTGTATCGTTGAGTAATCCACTACCAACTGCAATCATAAATGACAACAACTTTTTGATCCTTGAAATTGAAGCTCGAAGAGATAGAGCTGTACCTGTATCTTCAAGTATAGTTATAGACGTTATGAAACAAATAATAGAAGCCCCAGTTTTTAGTGAAGCATTCTACAGAGGTACTTATGCGGAGAGTACTGGTTTGTTATTCCAAGACGCGATTTCTTTGTCCTCGGGCTACGACGAGACTGTTACATTTAGTTTGGAAGGAGGTAAGTGTTCATTTTGTGTTATTTATTCTCTAGGTATCCACAGTTATAATATATGCAAAGATATAGAAGTTTTCAGTGTCGCGACACATTTGTCATTCAAAGTATTACAAATACAGCAGTTGGTATTTCTTAATGAAAGATAAGTTCAAACAATAAATACGCCTTTATATACAGCATCATACAAATTATATCAAGCTAGTAATGTGAATACTCAGAGCACGATAAAACAACACATTCGGAAAGAATTAGAAGAAACAATACATATAAACTACTACAAGTCTCACATCCGGTATTATACAACTTTTGTCTTGTATATCTTTGAACAAAATAGTAGGTTTGAATGTCTACCATCCTCACAGGATCAAGTAATATAATTTATAAAGTGTTTCTGTACTTATTCTTTAAGACCATGCTACTTGTAAAATATTTCGCAACACGTAAGTCTTTACATATAATGAAAACTAGAAACAATTCTATTAATACGACGCACAGACAGCCAACTGGACACAGAAGTGGTCGCATGTAGGTTTTTTTTTTTTTTTTGGAACTGACTTATCGCTTGACAAATTAAAAGTTGTATCTATCCATGTAACCTTCGAATCATAAAATATGGTGATTAATTAAATTACTGAGATGATGAAAACAATTAAGAAAAATATTGTTTATCTTTCAGAGTTTGCTTCGTTATTTCAATTATTACGAAATAATAATTCATTAACATTATCGGTTACAAATCCGATACCATCACAAGTACTGGAAAACAATGAAATATTGCTATTTAAAATAGTTGCCGATAAACCAAACACTATCAATAGCAACGCCGCAATACTAATTGAAATACAAAGAGGTAATAAATAAAATGATTAGAAATAAATTTCATAATTAATCAAATCTTGGAAGTAATGTGATGGTAACATAAATTAACATAAGTTCATACTCTTATTCTAGAAACAATTCCTGATCAAGTTCTGCTTCGTTTCGAACGGATAACGTACGTCGGCTCCATAGCAAATAACACAGCTACTGTGGATCCAATAGTTCTCAGCGAAGGATTCAATACAAACGTGTCGTTCTCTCTGCGCGGAGGTAAATAAAAGATCACCAAATGCTTGCAAAAACCTCATTGCTGACCGAAATGGACCAGATGTGACTAAAGTGCCTACATTTTCTGTTTCAGAACTGGTGAACTTCTTCAGTCTCACGACAGTAGGTCCCACTGTATCTATCGCATTGATAAGTGCTATTCCCGAGGCATCAATACCTGCTAACGGTATAATAGTTTTGGAGTTGCAAGCCTCAGCACCGAATGCCGTCACGGCGCACACCACTGTCGTGTTTACCGTGGTCACGCAGAATGAGAACACTCCAACTGTTGAACTAGTTTTCGACGAAACTCACTACACTGGCTCCTTCACGGACCTCGGAGGCCTCGTGTTCAACACTCCGATCTCACTGTCTCAAGGCTACGACGCGTCTGTTCAATTCGCTCTCGAAGGTGGTGAGTATGCCGAGTGCTCTCGCCAACTGCACCGCTTGATAACACAGGACGACTGATTCGCTTAAACCTACGCTTGTTTTCAGCCGACTCTCAATGGTTCGCTCTGTCGGGCACGCAAAATTCAGTGATTGTGACATTGACGAGCGCCATTCCCGCATCAGTGGTAGCAAACAACCGTCATCTCATCTTCAGCGTGACCGCGCAAAGACCAGGAAGTGCAACTGCGAGGACGACCGTTGTCATCTCGCTCGTCGATGGTAAGTCATTCGCCAACAGACTTCATTCAACCAATCGATATCGAAGATGTCTGGAACACTAACTGATCCTTGCTCCTTTACCGCCTTACAGAATACACGGAGCAAATGAACATGCTCGGTTTCGAAAGAGTCACGTACGTAGGTTCCATCGCAAATAACACAGCTACTGTGGATCCGATAATTCTCAGCGAAGGATTCAACACAAACGTGACGTTCTCTCTGCGCGGAGGTAAATAAGAGATCATCACCAAATGCTTGCAAAAACCTCATTGCTGACCGAAATGGATCAGATGTGACTAAAGTGCCTACATTTTTTGTTTCAGAACTGGTGAACTTCTTCAGTCTCACGACAGTAGGTCCCACTGTATCTATCGCATTGATAAGTGCTATTCCCGAGGCATCAATACCTGCTAACGGTATAATAGTTCTGGAGTTGCAAGCCTCAGCACCGAACGCCGTCACGGCGCACACCACTGTCGTGTTTACCGTGGTCACGGAGAATGAGAACACTCCAACTGTTGAACTAGTGTTCGACGAAACTCACTACACTGGCTCCTACACGGACCTCGGAGGCCTCGTGTTCAACACTCCGATCTCACTGTCTCAAGGCTACGACGCGTCTGTTCAATTCGCTCTCGAAGGTGGTGAGTATGCCGAGTGCTCTCGCCAACTGCACCGCTTGATAACACAGGACGACTGATTCGCTTAAACCTACGCTTGTTTTCAGCCGACTCTCAATGGTTCGCTCTGTCGGGCACGCAAAATTCAGTGATTGTGACATTGACGAGCGCCATTCCCGTATCAGTGGTAGCAAACAACCGTCATCTCATCTTCAGTGTGACCGCGCAAAGACCAGGAAGTGCAACTGCCAGGACGACCGTTGTCATCTCTCTCGTCGATGGTAAGTCATTCGCCAACGGACTTCATTCAACCAATCGATATCGAAGATGTCTGGAACACTAACTGATCCTTACTCCTTTACCGCCTTACAGAATACACGGAGCAAATGAACATGCTCGGTTTCGAAAGGGTCACGTACGTAGGTTCCATCGCAAATAACACAGCTACTGTGGATCCGATAATTCTCAGCGAAGGATTCAACACAAACGTGACGTTCTCTCTGCGCGGAGGTAAATAAGAGATCATCACCAAATGCTTGCAAAAACCTCATTGCTGACCGAAATGGATCAGATGTGACTAAAGTGCCTACATTTTCTGTTTCAGAACTGGTGAACTTCTTCAGTCTCACGACAGTAGGTCCCACTGTATCTATCGCATTGATAAGTGCTATTCCCGAGGCATCAATACCTGCTAACGGTATAATAGTTCTGGAGTTGCAAGCCTCAGCACCGAATGCCGTCACGGCGCACACCACTGTCGTGTTTACCGTGGTCACGCAGAATGAGAACACTCCAACTGTTGAACTAGTTTTCGACGAAACTCACTACACTGGCTCCTTCACGGACCTCGGAGGCCTCGTGTTCAACACTCCGATCTCACTGTCTCAAGGCTACGACGCGTCTGTTCAATTCGCTCTCGAAGGTGGTGAGTATGCCGAGTGCTCTCGCCAACTGCACCGCTTGATAACACAGGACGACTGATTCGCTTAAACCTACGCTTGTTTTCAGCCGACTCTCAATGGTTCGCTCTGTCGGGCACGCAAAATTCAGTGATTGTGACATTGACGAGCGCCATTCCCGCATCAGTGGTAGCAAACAACCGTCATCTCATCTTCAGCGTGACCGCGCAAAGACCAGGAAGTGCAACTGCCAGGACGACCGTTGTCATCTCGCTCGTCGATGGTAAGTCATTCGCCAACAGACTTCATTCAACCAATCGATATCGAAGATGTCTGGAACACTAACTGATCCTTGCTCCTTTACCGCCTTACAGAATACACGGAGCAAATGAACATGCTCGGTTTCGAAAGAGTCACGTACGTAGGTTCCATCGCAAATAACACAGCTACTGTGGATCCGATAATTCTCAGCGAAGGATTCAACACAAACGTGACGTTCTCCCTGCGCGGAGGTAAATAAGAGATCATCACCAAATGCTTGCAAAAACCTCATTGCTGACCGAAATGGATCAGATGTGACTAAAGTGCCTACATTTTTTGTTTCAGAACTGGTGAACTTCTTCAGTCTCACGACAGTAGGTCCCACTGTATCTATCGCATTGATAAGTGCTATTCCCGAGGCATCAATACCTGCTAACGGTATAATAGTTCTGGAGTTGCAAGCCTCAGCACCGAACGCTGTCACGGCGCACACCACTGTCGTGTTTACCGTGGTCACGGAGAATGAGAACACTCCAACTGTTGAACTAGTGTTCGACGAAACTCACTACTCTGGCTCCTACACGGACCTCGGAGGCTTCGTGTTCAACACTCCGATCTCACTGTCTCAAGGCTACGACGCGTCTGTTCAATTCGCTCTCGAAGGCGGTGAGTATGCAGAGTGCTCTCGCCAACTGCACCGCTCGATAATACAGGACGACTGATTCTCTTTAACCTACGCTTGTTTTCAGCCGACTCTCAATGGTTCGCTCTGTCGGGCACGCAAAATTCAGTGATTGTGACATTGACGAGCGCCATTCCCGCATCAGTGGTAGCAAACAACCGTCATCTCATCTTCAGCGTGACCGCGCAAAGACCAGGAAGTGCAACTGCCAGGACGACCGTTGTCATCTCGCTCGTCGATGGTAAGTCATTCGCCAACGGACTTCATTCAACCAATCGATATCGAAGATGTCTGGAACACTAACTGATCCTTGCTCCTTTACCGCCTTACAGAATACACGGAGCAAATGAACATGCTCGGTTTCGAAAAAGTCACGTACGTAGGTTCCATCGCAAATAACACAGCTACTGTGGATCCGATAATTCTCAGCGAAGGATTCAACACAAACGTGACGTTCTCTCTGCGCGGAGGTAAATAAGAGATCATCACCAAATGCTTGCAAAAACCTCATTGCTGACCGAAATGGATCAGATGTGACTAAAGTGCCTACATTTTCTGTTTCAGAACTGGTGAACTTCTTCAGTCTCACGACAGTAGGTCCCACTGTATCTATCGCATTGATAAGTGCTATTCCCGAGGCATCAATACCTGCTAACGGTATAATAGTTCTGGAGTTGCAAGCCTCAGCACCGAACGCCGTCACGGCGCACACCACTCTCGTGTTTACCGTGGTCACGGAGAATGAGAACACTCCAACTGTTGAACTAGTGTTCGACGAAACTCACTACACTGGCTCCTACACGGACCTCGGAGGCCTCGTGTTCAACACTCCGATCTCACTGTCTCAAGCCTACGACGCGTCTGTTCAATTCGCTCTCGAAGGTGGTGAGTATGCCGAGTGCTCTCGCCAACTGCACCGCTTGATAACACAGGACGACTGATTCGCTTAAACCTACGCTTGTTTTCAGCCGACTCTCAATGGTTCGCTCTGTCGGGCACGCAAAATTCAGTGATTGTGACATTGACGAGCGCCATTCCCGTATCAGTGGTAGCAAACAACCGTCATCTCATCTTCAGTGTGACCGCGCAAAGACCAGGAAGTGCAACTGCCAGGACGACCGTTGTCATCTCGCTCGTCGATGGTAAGTCATTCGCCAACGGACTTCATTCAACCGATCGATATCGAAGATGTCTGGAACACTAACTGATCCTTCCTCCTTTACCGCCTTACAGAATACACGGAGCAAATGAACATGCTCGGTTTCGAAAGAGTCACGTATGTAGGTTCCATCGCAAATAACACAGCTACTGTGGATCCGATAATTCTCAGCGAAGGATTCAACACAAACGTGACGTTCTCTCTGCGCGGAGGTAAATAAGAGATCATCACCAAATGCTTGCAAAAACCTCATTGCTGACCGAAATGGATCAGATGTGACTAAAGTGCCTACATTTTCTGTTTCAGAACTGGTGAACTTCTTCAGTCTCACGACAGTAGGTCCCACTGTATCTATCGCATTGATAAGTGCTATTCCCGAGGCATCAATACCTGCTAACGGTATAATAGTTCTGGAGTTGCAAGCCTCAGCACCGAATGCCGTCACGGCGCACACCACTGTCGTGTTTACCGTGGTCACGCAGAATGAGAACACTCCAACTGTTGAACTAGTTTTCGACGAAACTCACTACACTGGCTCCTTCACGGACCTCGGAGGCCTCGTGTTCAACACTCCGATCTCACTGTCTCAAGGCTACGACGCGTCTGTTCAATTCGCTCTCGAAGGTGGTGAGTATGCCGAGTGCTCTCGCCAACTGCACCGCTTGATAACACAGGACGACTGATTCGCTTAAACCTACGCTTGTTTTCAGCCGACTCTCAATGGTTCGCTCTGTCGGGCACGCAAAATTCAGTGATTGTGACATTGACGAGCGCCATTCCCGCATCAGTGGTAGCAAACAACCGTCATCTCATCTTCAGCGTGACCGCGCAAAGACCAGGAAGTGCAACTGCCAGGACGACCGTTGTCATCTCGCTCGTCGATGGTAAGTCATTCGCCAACAGACTTCATTCAACCAATCGATATCGAAGATGTCTGGAACACTAACTGATCCTTGCTCCTTTACCGCCTTACAGAATACACGGAGCAAATGAACATGCTCGGTTTCGAAAGAGTCACGTACGTAGGTTCCATCGCAAATAACACAGCTACTGTGGATCCGATAATTCTCAGCGAAGGATTCAACACAAACGTGACGTTCTCTCTGCGCGGAGGTAAATAAGAGATCATCACCAAATGCTTGCAAAAACCTCATTGCTGACCGAAATGGATCAGATGTGACTAAAGTGCCTACATTTTTTGTTTCAGAACTGGTGAACTTCTTCAGTCTCACGACAGTAGGTCCCACTGTATCTATCGCATTGATAAGTGCTATTCCCGAGGCATCAATACCTGCTAACGGTATAATAGTTCTGGAGTTGCAAGCCTCAGCACCGAACGCTGTCACGGCGCACACCACTGTCGTGTTTACCGTGGTCACGGAGAATGAGAACACTCCAACTGTTGAACTAGTGTTCGACGAAACTCACTACTCTGGCTCCTACACGGACCTCGGAGGCCTCGTGTTCAACACTCCGATCTCACTGTCTCAAGGCTACGACGCGTCTGTTCAATTCGCTCTCGAAGGCGGTGAGTATGCAGAGTGCTCTCGCCAACTGCACCGCTCGATAATACAGGACGACTGATTCTCTTTAACCTACGCTTGTTTTCAGCCGACTCTCAATGGTTCGCTCTGTCGGGCACGCAAAATTCAGTGATTGTGACATTGACGAGCGCCATTCCCGCATCAGTGGTAGCAAACAACCGTCATCTCATCTTCAGCGTGACCGCGCAAAGACCAGGAAGTGCAACTGCCAGGACGACCGTTGTCATCTCGCTCGTCGATGGTAAGTCATTCGCCAACGGACTTCATTCAACCAATCGATATCGAAGATGTCTGGAACACTAACTGATCCTTGCTCCTTTACCGCCTTACAGAATACACGGAGCAAATGAACATGCTCGGTTTCGAAAAAGTCACGTACGTAGGTTCCATCGCAAATAACACAGCTACTGTGGATCCGATAATTCTCAGCGAAGGATTCAACACAAACGTGACGTTCTCTCTGCGCGGAGGTAAATAAGAGATCATCACCAAATGCTTGCAAAAACCTCATTGCTGACCGAAATGGATCAGATGTGACTAAAGTGCCTACATTTTCTGTTTCAGAACTGGTGAACTTCTTCAGTCTCACGACAGTAGGTCCCACTGTATCTATCGCATTGATAAGTGCTATTCCCGAGGCATCAATACCTGCTAACGGTATAATAGTTCTGGAGTTGCAAGCCTCAGCACCGAACGCCGTCACGGCGCACACCACTCTCGTGTTTACCGTGGTCACGGAGAATGAGAACACTCCAACTGTTGAACTAGTGTTCGACGAAACTCACTACACTGGCTCCTACACGGACCTCGGAGGCCTCGTGTTCAACACTCCGATCTCACTGTCTCAAGCCTACGACGCGTCTGTTCAATTCGCTCTCGAAGGTGGTGAGTATGCCGAGTGCTCTCGCCAACTGCACCGCTTGATAACACAGGACGACTGATTCGCTTAAACCTACGCTTGTTTTCAGCCGACTCTCAATGGTTCGCTCTGTCGGGCACGCAAAATTCAGTGATTGTGACATTGACGAGCGCCATTCCCGCATCAGTGGTAGCAAACAACCGTCATCTCATCTTCAGCGTGACCGCGCAAAGACCAGGAAGTGCAACTGCCAGGACGACCGTTGTCATCTCGCTCGTCGATGGTAAGTCATTCGCCAACGGACTTCATTCAACCAATCGATATCGAAGATGTCTGGAACACTAACTGATCCTTGCTCCTTTACCGCCTTACAGAATACACGGAGCAAATGAACATGCTCGGTTTCGAAAAAGTCACGTACGTAGGTTCCATCGCAAATAACACAGCTACTGTGGATCCGATAATTCTCAGCGAAGGATTCAACACAAACGTGACGTTCTCTCTGCGCGGAGGTAAATAAGAGATCATCACCAAATGCTTGCAAAAACCTCATTGCTGACCGAAATGGATCAGATGTGACTAAAGTGCCTACATTTTCTGTTTCAGAACTGGTGAACTTCTTCAGTCTCACGACAGTAGGTCCCACTGTATCTATCGCATTGATAAGTGCTATTCCCGAGGCATCAATACCTGCTAACGGTATAATAGTTCTGGAGTTGCAAGCCTCAGCACCGAACGCCGTCACGGCGCACACCACTGTCGTGTTTACCGTGGTCACGGAGAATGAGAACACTCCAACTGTTGAACTAGTTTTCGACGAAACTCACTACACTGGCTCCTACACGGACCTCGGAGGCCTCGTGTTCAACACTCCGATCTCACTGTCTCAAGGCTACGACGCGTCTGTTCAATTCGCTCTCGAAGGTGGTGAGTATGCCGAGTGCTCTCGCCAACTGCACCGCTTGATAACACAGGACGACTGATTCGCTTAAACCTACGCTTGTTTTCAGCCGACTCTCAATGGTTCGCTCTGTCGGGCACGCAAAATTCAGTGATTGTGACATTGACGAGCGCCATTCCCGCATCAGTGGTAGCAAACAACCGTCATCTCATCTTCAGCGTGACCGCGCAAAGACCAGGAAGTACAACTGCCAGGACGACCGTTGTCATCTCGCTCGTCGATGGTAAGTCATTCGCCAACGGACTTCATTCAACCAATCGATATCGAAAATGTCTGGGACACTAACTGATCCTTGCCCCTTTACCGCCTTACAGAATACACGGAGCAAATGAACATGCTCGGTTTCGAAAGAGTCACGTACGTAGGTTCCATCGCAAATAACACAGCTACTGTGGATCCGATAATTCTCAGCGAAGGATTCAACACAAACGTGACGTTCTCTCTGCGCGGAGGTAAATAAGAGATCATCACCAAATGCTTGCAAAAACCTCATTGCTGACCGAAATGGATCAGATGTGACTAAAGTGCCTACATTTTCTATTTCAGAACTGGTGAACTTCTTCAGTCTCACGACAGTAGGTCCCACTGTATCTATCGCATTGATAAGTGCTATTCCCGAGGCATCAATACCTGCTAACGGTATAATAGTTCTGGAGTTGCAAGCCTCAGCACCGAACGCCGTCACGGCGCACACCACTGTCGTGTTTACCGTGGTCACGGAGAATGAGAACACTCCAACTGTTGAACTAGTTTTCGACGAAACTCACTACACTGGCTCCTACACGGACCTCGGAGGCCTCGTGTTCAACACTCCGATCTCACTGTCTCAAGGCTACGACGCGTCTGTTCAATTCGCTCTCGAAGGTGGTGAGTATGCCGAGTGCTCTCGCCAACTGCACCGCTTGATAACACAGGACGACTGATTCGCTTAAACCTACGCTTGTTTTCAGCCGACTCTCAATGGTTCGCTCTGTCGGGCACGCAAAATTCAGTGATTGTGACATTGACGAGCGCCATTCCCGCATCAGTGGTAGCAAACAACCGTCATCTCATCTTCAGCGTGACCGCGCAAAGACCAGGAAGTACAACTGCCAGGACGACCGTTGTCATCTCGCTCGTCGATGGTAAGTCATTCGCCAACGGACTTCATTCAACCAATCGATATCGAAAATGTCTGGAACACTAACTGATCCTTGCTCCTTTACCGCCTTACAGAATACACGGAGCAAATGAACATGCTCGGTTTCGAAAGAGTCACGTACGTAGGTTCCATCGCAAATAACACAGCTACTGTGGATCCGATAATTCTCAGTGAAGGATTTAACACAAACGTGACGTTCTCTCTGCGCGGAGGTAAATAAGAGATCATCACCAAATGCTTGCAAAAACCTCATTGCTGACCGAAATGGATCAGATGTGACTAAAGTGCCTACATTTTCTGTTTCAGAACTGGTGAACTTCTTCAGTCTCACGACAGTAGGTCCCACTGTATCTATCGCATTGATAAGTGCTATTCCCGAGGCATCAATACCTGCTAACGGTATAATAGTTCTGGAGTTGCAAGCCTCAGCACCGAACGCTGTCACGGCGCACACCACTGTCGTGTTTAACGTGGTCACGGAGAATGAGAACACTCCAACTGTTGAACTAGTTTTCGACGAAACTCACTACACTGGCTCCTACACGGACCTCGGAGGCCTCGTGTTCAACACTCCGATCTCACTGTCTCAAGGCTACGACGCGTCTGTTCAATTCGCTCTCGAAGGCGGTGAGTATGCCGAGTGCTCTCGCCAACTGCACCGCTTGATAACACAGGACGACTGATTCGCTTAAACCTACGCTTGTTTTCAGCCGACTCTCAATGGTTCGCTCTGTCGGGCACGCAAAATTCAGTGATTGTGACATTGACGAGCGCCATTCCCGCATCAGTGGTAGCAAACAACCGCCATCTCATCTTCAGCGTGACAGCGCAAAGACCGGGAAGTGCAACTGCCAGGACGACTGTTATAATCTTATTGAATCCCGGTATATTTTTGTATTATGATTGGTTACGTGTGAAAGAAAAGAACGAAAATAAAAAATAATTCTTGGTAACAAGCTTACACTAACAACGTTTTGTGCACGTAAAAAAAATTCCTGGTAAATGGAAGCATTGCATTTAATAATACCTATATAATCGTCTTGTAAAACTCTAGCCACACCTTGTTGAACTGAGCTTGACGCCTTTTTTTTTTCTTTTTTTATTATTTTATTTGACTATAAAATGTAGCATAATTTTATCGAAATATTACTTCAATCAGTTGAGTAACATATTTTCCTATAATTAGATGTTCATATCGCATTTTTTCAAATAGTAATAGATAATAGAATTATAGGTTTCGCCATACAGCCTGCCGGGGGGATAGCGACGCGATAGTGGCGTGACGGAATGTCACCGAATTTCATATTGTGATATTAGTACAGGTTCCCTAGAACAATTTTCATAATGTATTACTAACAAGCTGATTTTTCGCGAGTAGCTTCCTTTCGACTAGACGCCCAACTTTTTCCTTACAGTGTAATGTCGAACGCCAGACAATTAAAAACCAATTGATGAATATTTATATCTAGGCCAGATAGTATCCTTCCAGAATAGGCAGGAAGCTGAGGTCAAGAGACGTATTGAAAACGCCTGGAAGAGCTACTGGTCTATGAAGCACTTGCTTAAAAGCGATCTCCCACTCGCTCTTAAACGAAAACTCATGGACGTGTGCATTCTCCCCATCCTTACATATGGCTCTCAGACTTGGTCCTTGAGTAAAGTGCAAAAGTTCGATCTCGGGGTTTGCCAGTGAGCTATGGAGCGCAGTATCCTAGGTGGTAAATTATGCGACCGCATAAGAAATAGAGATCTGCGCTCCAGAACGAAACTTGTGGACGTTGGGCAACAAACAGCCAAATTAAATTGGGACGTCTGTCGCATGTCAGAAGAGTTGTGGGCTAAAACTGCTACTGAATAGGCTCCCCAAAACACCAAAAGACCACGTGGTAGGCCGCGTAGAAGGTGGAAAGATGACCTAGATCATTCTAATAACAACTGGAGTATGAATGCCTTGGATAGAGACGAGTGGAAGAAGGAAAGGGAGGTCTTTGCCCTGCACTGGGACAGTATAGGCTAGTAAAAAAAAAAAACGTTGGTAAAGGTAGCTTACTAGGGTAGCAAGGATAAAACATGTCGATTTGACGAATTTTTAAAATTTATTAGTAACCGGATTTTTCTTTGTTAATTATCCAGATAATTATCTAAATAACTTTAAAAAATATTTATCCTACAGAATATAAGGTTTTGTTAGGGAGTCCCCCCTCTCCAACATGTATCATAAACAAGGTCATGGAAAATAATTACTAACCAGCTTATTTTTTTTATTGGTTAGCTAACAATTGTATAGTTTAGTACCCACAATGTCATACAAATTGCGTGGTATGTCATCTTGGTCCTACGCTCAAAAGTTGTCAATACCGCAGGACTTTTTTTTAATTAGTAACTATAGGACAAATATATCACGTGATAGGTTAATATATTTTTCATCCAAATAAAACAATGTCCTACAAAAATAAAGGTATGTTATATTAGTCCTACAAAATTTGTAATTTTTGATTATACATAATAAAATGAAATATACATATATACTTACAGTAGTATTCGTATACAACGACTTCGCTTATAATGACTAACCGGTTTTAACGACGATAATGTTTACTCAAGTTAGGTTTCATAGTATGGTACTGAGAAAATATCACCGGTTAGTGCGACTCCGGTTTAAGCGACCAACTGCTTATAGCGACCAATAATTATAATAATACGTCCGATTAAAACCACAGAACCCTAACAAAAGTCAAGCTTGTGTATACTTCACTTTTTTGCCACACTACGCTCGGCGTTCGCGCAAAAGTTGAAACTCGCTCCCGCAGTGGTATCGACTGGTTTGGAATATCGTGTCGGTGAACGCTGTCTATGTATGCGTTGATTTAGCGCGCTTCGTATGAAGCTTGACTTCTGATAGTTTAGTATTATGTGGTTCAACAATCGAGAATTTTCGTACAAGAATTACTTGGGCGTCTCATTGAAATGAAGCTATTCTGGAAAATTCAGCTTGATAGTAATTATTTTTACATTAAGTATTAGTACTACAACTTTTGAGCGTAGGACCAAGATGACATACCACGCAATTTGTATGACATTGTGGGTGGTAAACTATACAAATGTTAGCTAACCAATAAAAAAAATCAGCTGGTTACATTGCTGGTTAGTATTTTCCATGACCTTGTTTATGATACATGTTTGAGAGGGGGGACTCCCTAACTAAACCTTATATTTTGTAGGACAAATATTTTTTCACGTTATTTAGATAATTATCTGGATAATTAACAAAGAAAAATCCGTTTACTAATAAATTTTAAAAATTGGTCAAATCGACATGTTTTATCCTTGCTACCCTACTAAGCTACCATTTACCAACATTACTGTAAGGCAAAAGTTGGGCATCTAGTCGAAAGGAAGCTACTCACGAAAAATCAGCTTGTTAGTAATACATTATGAAAATTGTTCTAGGGAACCTGTACCATTTGCTTCGGTGAGATGTTTTATACCGCGGAATAGAAAAATCTCTGTTCCATGTTTTGATACCAACAGATACATTAACATTTCAAACTGCCTGTCAACGCCGCGCCTGGCTGCGTTGCGTCGCCATCCCTCTCTCTGTGTGGCGAAAGCATGCTTTTTAACATTATAATACTCTTTATATATATGTCTGTGGTTTTCGTTATTCCAAAATTGTATTTTGTTGCATGTTTGACATGTAGTAAGTATTAAGGTCGAACATTACCTCACAATATGTATTTATTATGTTTTTAGATACTGAAATAGAATTGAGCGCATCGTTTGATAAAATTCTATACGAAGGAGTTATTCAAAACAGCAATGTTATACACGAGAATATCATCGTCTCTAATTTTAATGGAACAAGTGTTGACTTGTACGGTGGTATGTATTACTGACTGCAACTGGATCTATATTTTTTTAATTATATTTTCGCTTTTACCCTCATCCTCTTTGTAAGTTAGATATATGAAATTCATCTGTTTAAATCTCGTCTCGTATGTAACTCCAGGGTTTTCTGCAACGGAGAAATATTTATTACCATTAGTTGCATTACACATTTCAGCCGTTACGTTTTAATTTGTTTTAGCATGTGATAAAATAAATTGTGCCTGTTTCTTTAAACACTGAAATTACGATATGTATTTAGAAAACATTCCGTTTATCCACTATGTTAAAACCGTAGATTAAAAGCTTGCCTCTAGTTAAAAGGCTCAAGATTCTGTAAGATCTTCAGGTACCTGAACAAATTTTTGTTTAATAATAACAATATAGCATTTTTACATTGGATTTGTTGCTAGATATTTGTGAGACCGAAAAGTCTCATACGTTCTGATAAATACTAAAGACGACCCTATCTTAGTGCGGGATCAGATATGTATAAACGTCGCGTCGGATGTATTGATAATTATCTTTATTTCATTTTTCCTTGTTGTTTGCAATAACAAACTTAAAAAAATATTTTACTAATGGTAAATCTATTATATGTGAGAGGCCGCCTGGGTAGGTTTCACCGTAATCTCTATTTGTCCCGCCAAACTTGCCAAAAATTGTCAAAAATTGTTTTGGATTGAAGAACCTTGTAGCCAGAGTAACTATTGGACATATTGAGACTTACATCTTATGTCTCAGGATGGTGTGCACAGTGGAATTCAATGCATTGCTTTGTTATTCAAGGTGTTGTTTGGTTTTGCTACTGTTTATGAGCGGTCGTATCGCTTACCATCAGGCAAAAGGCATGCTTGTCTCGACATTCATTGCAATAAAAAAGAGAATGCATAAAATATTCCTCACTGGCGAGGCTCGAGATCCTCGTCAAAGGTGGTTAAGATCCCAAAGTGAGGAACCTTGTCGCAATATATGGTAATGCAATACTGCCTGCTTGATTTGGTTCTATGTGTAGAGCCCTCCTCTTATCACGTATTAGAGTCCTTCTCTTATTATGTATAGAGCCCTTCTCTTATCATGTATTAGAGCCCTTCCCTTATTATGTACATATAGAGCCTTTCTCTTATTATGTATAGAGCCCTTCTCTTAATATGCATAGAGCCCTTCTCTTATTATATATAGAGCCCTTTGCTTATTATGTATAAAGGCCCTTCTCTTATTATATATTAGAGGCCTTCTATTATGTATAGAGCTCTTCTCCTCTAATGTATAGAGTACGCGGAGATGTTCCGGTCGCGCGTGTCGGACGGCGCGGTGTTGGTGCAGGCGGCGGCGTGGGCAGGCGCGTCCGCCATCTCGCACGTCGCGCTCGAGCTGCGCGCCGACGACGCCCGCGCCGTGCTCGTGCTCAGCGTCCTGCCTTCAGGTTTACTTCTTACTTATGAAATGAATATTTATTGAATCCATTTAAATGTTCAACATGGTTTAGATTTAGTCATTTTTTATCTACCACCCGTTTCGGCGGTTTTCACTACAGAAGGACGGGCTAGAAACTCTAGTGTTGCTCTTTTCAAAACCAGTTTACAATGTAGTGATTATTGTAACATTACTTACCTATCGATCTGCCAGTGGTATGCAGATCTCTGTGGATTTTGCTCACAGACGGTAGGCTGAGAAGGATGGCACACGCAGCAGCAAGATTGGTTTGCGAAAATAATCTAGAGACTCGCGTTTCATTTGTTTTTTGTATCATCATTCCTGTTGTAAAATATTTTAATTTTTTTCATTTTCTGTACAAAATGGAAAAATTTGAACTACACTATTACCATCCAGAAATAGTCATATTATTGCAATATTGTTCTTTTATAGCACATAAATGTATGTTGTTGTTTAGCAAATAAACAAAAGTTGTTACGCATTTTCCCTGCGATATTTTTTTATTATTTTATACCTTCTTATTTTACCCCTTAAGATTAACAAGCTATTTCTTCGTTATTTCCAGATGTCCAAATCGATCCCGAGGTCACATTCAGCTCGCCGACGTATAGTCTAAGTGTAGACAATGCTCGAACTGGGCTCATAGGTCGGGTCGTCGCCACAGCCGACAATGGAGAACCCGTCAGATACACGATCACTTCTAGTGGTAAGGAATTGGTGCTTTTATTATTATTTGTTGCATTGTATCTTCACAAGGCAACACACCCATCTTAGTAGTAAGTAATCTTACTAACCAAAAGTTAATTACTTTCGGCGACATTAACAAATTGTAATTTAGATTGGCTGCTTGGGAAACAGAGTGCCGGTCCATTCCAGCGGACACAGTGAAGTTGCGGTCAAGCTAAACATTATGACTTACTTCACCGTATTTCGGGATGAATGCAATCTCTCGCAATATACGCTCGGTCCATTGTCTAGAATTCGTTTGAACTTTAACACCGTTTGCTCAACACCCGTATTTCAACACACAGGTGCGGGACTAGTTAAACAAACTGCATAGATAAAACAATTCGTTCTATTATGCTGCGTGTTATTAAAGTATGAAGCTAGAATTAGTATTATGGTTAGAATTGTAGTGTTTCTCGAATATTTAAAATTGCTTGCAACAAAGCTTCGATAGAAAATAAAACGCCTTTGATTTATGTCTTAGCAATTTCCCATGATGATGAGTTTGCCGAAAGACTCTAAAGTAGCCACTGTCAAGAAGCGTATACCCAAATGGAGATTGCATTCCGTATATAAAAGTGAAGCCCAAAAATTTGACCTTGAATGAAGTCGCTGTTGGCTGCTATCCTTTTCTTTAGAGTGAAAATGAATGAACTAAAAATCATGTTCTATCATCTCCATTTGGATATAAGCTTCTTGGCCACTATAGTGGCTAAAAAGAGCGTAGTAAACTTTTTTAATGTTATGTATTCATTAGCATGAGAAACAGTGACGTAAATGTACAAAACATATTTTTAAATATTCTCAACGTTAGGCTCACCTCGCATCGTTACCTGAAATTAATTTCCATTTATAATATATTTTGTAGCAAAAGCAGCAATATGTCCATATTACTAAAACTTTGAATATTATAAAAAAATCTTGCATGAAATCTTTTTAAAATATTTTTTAAATAGAAGCCTAGCAAACACTATAAATCTTCTTTCGATAACAATCCCGAACGAATTGGAGGAATTGTTAACACAGTTTCTATATTATTTCCAGATCACCTCATGGAACGGCTTTCAATAAACGAGAATGGTGAACTCTTTTTGTCTGCTCCGGCAGAAATTGGAAATTACACTGCTCTCGTTACCGCAACCACTATCTTGACACAGACCCGCGTTCAAGCTATGGTATGCTCCGTTCAATTCAATTGTTTTTAAATAAACCTGAACAATACTTTATTTCATCTAATAATATAGTGTTAAGTCTTCCTGTCTAGTTGTCTAGCATCATTCAGTCATGCATTAAGAATGATAAAACAAAAATGTTTGATTATTAAAAAGGTTTTCATAATAGTTAAAATATTCATTTTGTGGTGATGAGTTCTCATTTTATTGTCTAGAAAATAGCTCATTGTTAAATCTAAAATTCTATAAGGTTCCGCTAATTCTTAAAGATCCGTTTTTTGTTTCATAGATATATTTGTCCGTCAGAGAAGCATTATCGAGCAGTGAAGGAAACCTGCCACCACTTATAATCATAGACAGAGACGAAGAAGTACCTCATCGAAATCTAATTGTGCTGAACCATACCCAGCATGCAGGTTGTACGTACAGCCTCGCCAACCGCTGGCCGGTGAACCAAGCGTGGCTTTACGTTGACGAAGAAGGATTACATACAAGAGCCATTGACAGAGAACACGAGTCTATCGCGTTGATGGCGCTGTCCCAAGTCCAAGTGGAACTAACCTTGCATTGTGGTGACGAGAATGTGCGTAATAAACGTTCTTTAAATGCTAGACCAGACTGGCTAGGACCCTACGATTACGGAACTAAGGAATGGGTCTTAACTAACTCCATACCGTACAATCCCAGAAGAACTGTCGTAAATTTGATTGTCAACGATATCAATGACAACCACCCGATATTCATCGGAAAAGAACACGAACCCATTGCAGTTGGATATCCAGTCGATGAACTAGTGGAGAGAATCATGCCGCGTTCACTAGCAGAGTTACAAGTAAGGATTTACAAATATAAATATATCTTTAGCTTAGACTCGTGTAGTTTTTACTAAACTTTACTACAGACACAGAATGTGGAATGATATTTACAGAAAATACCAAACCTTTGCTCCAATAAGAAAAAACTCACCTGTCATTATTATTTTATACTGCGTCCACAAAAAAACATAAAAATTAATTAGTTTAAGTTTTTCCACCAAAGTACAAAAGTAACATTACATTTTGATTGCCGTAAAAGTATTTTATCCCCCGTTCATTTGTTCAATATGAAAAATTGAAACCAGATAAAATGTTGACATCAGACTTAATAAGATGAACGCAGTAAACGAATTTATTAATAAACATGATACTCCGGATAAATGTAACCGAACCTCATGAATAAGCAAATTACTAAGTATAAGCATTTCCATCCAGGATATAATTAGGTATTCCACCATCACAATCAATTTATTTCGTTTTACCTTAGCAAAAATACTTTTGTGGATTTTAACATCAAGTAGATTAAATTCAATCCAAGAAAACCTATATCCAATAATTGAAGCAAATCAGTGTCCTTTTTTAAGGTTAATACATCCAAAAATGTTTACGGCCATTGGCATTACGTCATGTAACATGGTATCATAACAGCAGCGGTGCCTAAATTGGACAGCAATAATCCCACTACTATAAACACCCGTGCCACATTACGAGACCGTACTAAAACGGTTCCCAATTAATTCTGGCCACCCACAGCTATAACGCATTCTCCCAGTTTTGTGGTACCCCGTAAATCTTCAAGTATTTACTATATGCCAAAGAACTAAACTAATTTTGTTAGCCGAATAAATAAGCCTGGAGAAAAATACATAGGTTATACGAGTATTTCATCATTATAAAATCAATATCTAATTTGCTGACTGGTTGACGCCAAGAAAAACACTATTCCACATGGAAATACTTTGGTAACACTCTTAAAAGTCTTATTACGTCAACTCAACATAAATCTGGACTCTGGAATAAAAATAACCTGAAATTTCACCAACTCCGTGATTGTTTCCAATTTCTTGTAGCTTTAATAATAATATTACCTCTTTTTGAGGAAATTAATTGTAGACTGTTTCAAGCCGTAGCCTTTTAAGGTCGAATTACAAAATTGCCTTTAGTTTAATTTTAGTTTAATATTATAAAATACATAAATCTAACCGAGTGTCACGTTGTTTTGCAAATAGAGTTCCACTGATAGCACTGGATAAGTACTTAATGAAGCTTTAAAAACCAATCGGCGGGCTTCGAGATAGTCTGTTGTTAGCAGCATGTATTTATAAAAACATTCAACAACTTTGCTAAATAAATAATAAAAATCCATTGCAATACTTAATAATCTCTTATATGGATTTATTAAATATTTTTCCGGGATTTGGTTTAATATTAAAAGATTTAATTGAAATTTGTTCTTATAAACCAGTGTAACTGTTATTTCTTAATTTAGCATATTCTGCAAATAACTTATTCTTGTCGACACCATTTTTGAAACGACATGAATACAGCATGCATTGCAGGGAACATTTTTAATATACTACCCTGGAATTAGTTACAAATAGGAATATTTCTGGATAAATAAGACCTGCCGACATTTGCCGATTTTTTAAAAAAGAGCATTTTTCCACCTTGTAGCCCGATAATTTCTATGCCTTATGCTGCTACAGATGTTCATGGGCAGCAGTTATAAATTACCATAAGGTGAACCGTTTGCTCGTCTGCCACCTATAAAATAAAAACTAACGCGCAAATTAACTAAGTTATTCATTGCAGATCATCGGTATCAGAATATATAGGTAAGTCAATGTTGCAGATAAATATAATCCAATCCAAGTCGGATATTCATTGGACAGAGATGGATATCAAATTAACGCTATGTGATAATATTATTTTAAATTCAGGATTGTGCTCGTACACCTGCTACTAAAATACTCTTTCTGAAAATAAAAAAAATAGTAATGATGTCATCCGTTTGACTATTGTAGCTTTTATAAATATGAATACTGAATGTTACGATGGCATATCATAATACTTTAAATAAGCATTTTAATGAGCTTTTAAAAATAGTCGCAACCTTTTTTTAAGCGTATGCACTCTAACCTATAACATTTCCATCATAGAGTCAAGGCTTTATCGTTACTTTGGTTTTAGCTTTACGTGTAAGTCGTAGTATTGGTCATGTTAGACACTATTAGTTAAAATTGCATTCAGTTTATAGAGATATAGACCAGAAATTATTATCCCATATATAATTATATTAATGCTTCGATAACGAAGTTGTACAACGCTGAGAACTCGGATTAAATCCTGATATTGGACTTTTCTATTCATTATCACAACATTAGACGGTACTCACAACTCAAAATGTGGGTGTCCTGTGTGTGGGTGTTGCCAATATAGGCAAAGGTGCTCCTCTGCATACCCCTTCTGAGAAATCAGTGAGAGTATGTATCTATGTATGACATTAATCATATAATACCTCTTTATACAATCAAGGACAAGAACCAAGTATATGGTGCTGTAAATTTCCTTTGAGCATACAAACTATGGAAATGTTACTTTATTTTATTGGCGCTTATAACATCAAAACACACCAATTACTTAAATCTGGTTTAGGAGATTCCGTTCGCTAAAATGGTACAGACGA
Source organism: Hyles euphorbiae (assembly GCA_023078785.2). Classification (NCBI taxonomy): domain Eukaryota; kingdom Metazoa; phylum Arthropoda; class Insecta; order Lepidoptera; family Sphingidae; genus Hyles; species Hyles euphorbiae. The sequence goes on from CM041050.1 coordinate 17,986,525, forward strand.
ATATTTAGGAAGACTGGGAAGATTTAATTATACCAACCACCTACAAGTTATCCTTGTGAATGTTAATCCTTTTCAGTGGTTGCGAAATTAATTTTGCTGATGCCTGTAGACAGAAGTAATTTATGTGAAGTTACACCAACTCAAAATTCCTTAGATTTGCGTGTGTATGAGATAGTATAACATAAGTGTATAATCTATGTAGTATAACTATATGTATGTATGTATTAATCGTTATTATTTTCTTAAATAAACAAGTATCCGTATTTCTAAGTAAATAATTATAACTCAAATGAAGGCACGGTAATCCCATAATAAGAGAAGCATAATAATATATTCCTTTCAGGCATCATCTTCGTACAATATATGTGAATATAAAATGAATTAGTTTATTTAACGATGTTCGACATTCGTACATGAATACTTTTATATATTTCTACAATATTAAATTTACCATATTTTTATTCCATTTGCTTGGTTGCCCGTATTAAGCCAGTGTGTTGTCATAGTTTATTACTGACCTATTTGCCTTACTGCCTTTTCCCAATCAATGTTCGTAGAAGCATTTTTCTTGTTTTAAATTTTTGATCATAATAAATATTTTCTTAACTGTAGACCCGCTCTTTGGGACTAGATACTAATTCTTGCAGCTTGTACATACCTACATCTAGGCATCTGGTCATACTTATTAAAAATTAAATATAAATATAGAATTTAATATTATATATAATATTTTTCAATAACAGGCAACTGACGCAGATGTCGGAATCAATGCAGCGTTGGTGTACTGGAGTACTGAAGAAGCGATATCAGTAGCGCGAACCACCGGATTTATACACGTGCGCGATAGAGCTAGTATCGAAGACAACACTCGCCTTGTAATACACGCTACTGACAGAAATGGCGAGGGCCTTAGTGGCTCCATAGAGATTATGGTAGGTATATTTTACCAATGTTTCAGTTCTGTTTGAGTTCTACGCAATCTTTTTTCATCTACCTAACGGTAAGCTCATAAGAAATTCTGTTTTATGGATACATTCTTATAAATTATTCTTATACAACACAAATTTATATCCCCCTCTCAAAGTGCTTAATAGGGAACAGATTCCGACTAGTCGCTGGAAGTAAAGGCACCCGCATTACTTCTTACCTTCTTTGTCGATTTTCAAGAATCGAATGAGCGTCGAATTCCACGTTGTTAGTAATACCACAGTAAAAATATCCATTATCGTGGTAACATTCTACAGCTTAAAATGAAGCGAAGAAAATATATGTAGCGACTTAAGTTATTGTTTAATTACCTGGCAATCATGGTCTATAATTTATAACCTCTCATTTTTTTGGTATTTTTCCATTTCACATTGTTGATACAAATCAACCTGTCATAACCATCTCTCATGAAAAATACTATTAGATTTTTAATTTATACTAGCTGTGCCCGCGACTTCGTCCGCGTGGAATTTAACAAAAAAGTTAATTCGTTTTTTTTTAGTTATTTTTTTAAATAAATGAAATTTTCTAAAACAAATGTAGCCTAAGTTACTCCTTATTATATTAGCTACCTGACAAAAAAAGTCCCGTCAAAATCGGTTCAGCCATTTCAGAGATTAGCCGGAACAAACAGACAGACAGACGGACAGACAGACAGACAAAAAAATTTTGAAGATCATTTTTGGAGTAGGTATCGTGAATATAATGATATGTAGTAGGACATTTTTTTTATTTTCACTTTACCAACAGACACTTCAATTTTATTTATATGTATGTATAGATATTATTTGAACCTCTTACTTAATCATTCTCTCATGCTTATTCAATAGATGAGAAGTGTGTAAATTGGCCATAAAGTCAGAATTTCATCGGGTCTTACCTCACAATTAGTAGGTTACAAGACTTTAAAGGTTATTCCAATGTTTAAAAAAACCTGATATAAGTAAAAATGTCACCAAAGCACTGAAGGCTAAGGCGTGTCTGATAATTATCTTGAAGCCAGCAGCGATAGAAATTATGTTTTAAGGACATGATGTAATACATATGTTAGTATCTAAAATAATGTATTCATAAAAGTGTGTTACGATAATTAAGATTTGAAATAACTTTTGTTTTGCGTCATTACTGGCATCTAGTATTCTGAAAACTTAACGAAATCATTTACAACCGTTCTCTATACTCTATCCATCTTTAACAAGAGATTTCCTTAGATATTTCGATGCATTTGATGACAAAGACAGAGAGGTATAGATATGTTGTATATATTTATAGGTAGCTAGGTAAGATAAATGTATATTTCTTTCTTTATTTCATGATGCGTAAAATTGTGCCGCCACAGAAATGGTAGATAGGACAGCCTCCGTGGCGCAGTTGGTTAAAGGCCGGCTGTAGACGAATATTTGTGTGAACTACAGGTATTTGTTCCGGATCTGGGTGTTTATGAACCGATATGTCACTCGTAGTTTCCGATGCCGTTTGTCGTGACACAAAACTCGATCTTAGTGTGGGATCAGGACTATGTATATGACTGTTGGGTGTATTTATTTTATTTACTTGTATTATAACCTCTGGTTGAAGATAGATAGGATATAAAGAACGGCCGCTAGCCGATCAATAACTCTGTTATAACCATCATTATCGTTTGTTTTGCTATTCGTTGCCACTGCCTTGGTGATGTACACAAAGTTTATATTTTATTATATTGTAGTATGTCTATAGCGAATTTATTTATATATTAGATTGCGACAAAAAGACAATTCGAACGAAAAAGTCTAAACCCTTCCGGCCCTCGAAGAAAAAAATAGATCTTGATTGTTGTAAAACGGAAATATATGTGCAAGACTTATCATTAGTGTTTGATATTCCATGTATACAACGAAATATAGCGTAACTGGAATTTAGGCAAAAGAACTGAATTATCTCATTCTACATATTCTTTTTCTAAACGAGGAAAGCTTTAGCGGCCCTCCTGATAACTACCTCGGGAAACGAATGGCGTAATCCGTTCCCAAGAGTCTTCCAATCTGGCAAGCTTAGAAATATTACCGCCATGAGCCCAACAAATCTTACGCTAGTTTACCCACTTAAACCCAATGGCGGACGTTACGCGCATTATGTAATTATTAGGCTAACAGATATTGACTTAAACATATTTTTAGCTGCCGCGATACTTAAAGTTAATATATATCTAATTATTAAGAGATTTTTTAAATAATAGTCAATTTGGATGATAACCATCGCATCATTTCAAGTCAACACAACACACAAAAGTTAAATATTGGAAGCTAAACGATCCCGTACAGTGTTTTTATTACGCAGAAATGCATATTTCGCGTGCAATAAACCTTTCTTTAATAAATCGTCCGTTCGTTGTCCACTATTTTTCCTGTAAATAAAAAGCCTTTGACATAAATCCTGGTGCATTGTTGTTTGTTGATCTACCCTCTTGGGAACGAAAATTAATGAATGTGCGACAGTCGTAAATAATACAGCCGCAACAAAAAAGTTTGTTTGATTAACTGTCGTCAAGTCTTCAAGGTTTACGCCAAAAATGTGTTCATGGAAGAATAAAATTGCTAAGGTTGTTGTCTTTGTATATCTTCTGAGGCATGACATCATGTGCAATGATATCTTATTTACATTAGTTTTATAATGACACGACATATTTTTTTATACTTCCGGCAATTTGTGGCAATCAGTACCATGAACTTCTAGCAACCATAAAGTTAGACGCATAAGTTCATTGAATAGATAATTTAGCAGAAAAACTTTAAATGTAATGCGAAATCTTATATAACACACATTAGCAAAAACTAACTTTAAATATAAAATAAAAACAGTAACAAAATATGTACTTAAAAGTCGAGCAGCATATTGCCGAGTCCATCCGTTCCTTTAATAAGTTTAATTGCCCAAATACGACTTTTCACACCCAAATGAGAAGACCGGATGGGACTACATCCTTCTAACTTTATGAACGATACGAACGACCAATGACTCTCAACAAAATGTATTCGTTGGCATTATCGACCTCAGTGTGAGCCTGAATCATGTAATTGGTATTCGCTTAGAGTAAACTATAAAATGAGTTTCTGCATAATTACAAGTTTCCATTATACGTAGATGTGTCATAGAAACAAGATCGTCAAGTTTAACATGCCTATATTTCATTTCTTTTTATCTGTATTCGCTTTATACACATAGATAGCAAAATAAAATACATATTATAATATAATATTAAGTCTACTCACGTCTTATTCACAATATATTTTTTACCGACTTAGTTTTGTCATTGACATAATCTTCTTTGAACAACCAAAACATATTTTTCCAGGTAAAACTATTGAACATAGAAAATATCGTAGTAGTAACGATCAGAGATGCTTTCTTGGACGACGAAAGAAATATTTTGACAAACTTAAGTAGCATCATCGGATACGATGTGAAAGTTCTGAGGTCAACTGTTATTCCCGATGGCGCGCAACCAAATCAAGGTGACAGTTCAAGGAAGCGACGCAGTGCTCAGGCAACGGGATCCTCCCTGCAGCTTTATATTTATGGAATGATTGAGAGGGAACCGGTCACTGTGAATCGACTCACTTCGTAAGATATTTAAACCATATATATCCATATATGTTATTTTAAATACTCATGTTGTCAGGTGTAACAAATAACATTTTACTGCTTTCAGCGATATAAACAACAATGCAATAGTCGCGGTCACCGTCGCGAGCGTCGTATCGCTCCAAGATTATCTAGAAGGTCGAGAGATATGCGTCATTCCAGGACGTGACACCGGCTTGCTGGTAGCGACGATCCTCCTCAGCATCCTGCTCTTCATACTAATCGTGTTGATAGCCGCGTGGTTTATTATAAAGCGGTAAGTTAAAAGATATTTTTCATTGTTGCCATTTAATTTTATTTATATCTCTCAATACTTATGTAATTTTATTACAGAAGGAAGAACACAAACTATGAGCAATTCAGTGACCAAATCAGTATAGCATCCCGCAATGAATCACTGGGTGCTCAACCGAAGCCAGTAAATCCGCCAAAACCTAGACTTAATGTCGATGAGTTAAAGAAAAGCGAACGAAGACTTCAAGACATGCTGCAAGCTCCCGTTGTAGAAGTCAAGCCGACGACATCGAAGAAAGAACCACAGCAAGAATCCATCCTCGATATACCACCGCCCGATTCCCCGGCGCCGACTGTGACTGTCATACAGTCCATTGATAAACTGAAAGACGCCACAGACGAGTCAGACACTGACGAGTTTGGTGAGGTTGACACAACTAGAAGAAAATCAGTTGTCACTTTCAATGAGAATGTGGAGAAAATCATCCACGTGGAAGATAGTGCCGATGAGGGCTCACACCCAGGCTACGAAATATATAAATTATAAATTTAAACATTATTTAGTTCTGTTTGACGTCTGAAGCGCATTTCAACTATTGTTATATTTGCCATAACGCCTTTTTGATTCAAAGATACTCAAACTGTAACCTAACTTTTACTTCAATGATACGTGGTAGTAAATATTAACCTATTTTGATATATCATCATATAATATACTCAAGAATATGAGATTAATTAAATTATTTTTGTACATACCTAACTTTTTTGTTATTTAATCCATGAGTAAAAACAAAATCTATGTTTATTTCAACTTCATTTATTTAACTTAAGTATAGTTATTTATAATACTAGCCATCAAATACAAATAATTGCTCAAATTACTGTTATAATAAAATAAAAAAATAAAAAAAAAGCTTCAGCTTTTCTAAAAAACAGGACGATTTCATACTGTTCTTCAATTTTATTACATTACTTAATTACATTAAATCACACGTAGCACGAATTCTCAAAGAGTTTTTCATTAAATGAAAATGAAAATGTATACGTCTACAAATACCTAATTTGGAAAATCATACTGAACATTTTTAACAGATCAGTTTTAAAAGTATTGATAGCACAGATACAAAATACCGATAATTTCTAAAAATAGAAATTACAAAACGGAAATCGATAAATCTTTGGTTTTGTTAATTTTCAAATAGTATAATTTCATTTGCGTGAGCCCTAAGAATTTCTTTCTCCAATCATCTCGTTTATACAAATACAAGACACGAACAAAAATATGAACATTTTACCGGAACTAGGTTCTTCCCCCTAATCAAAGATGTCAGATAGCCACTGTCAGATAAATTAAACGACTGTATTCGAAACGCTTATCAGGTAAAATTTCGCCTTCACATGCCTGGGGTGATAACCATGTAGTAAAGGAATTTGTATCACACACAGAAAAATATTATTAAAAAAAATTACCTAGGTATGTCATCAAATGTTCAATTTGAATCTATTAGCCTAACCCATGACAAATCAAAAAGAACACCTATTTCGATCATCAGCGACATCATCAATCGACACTAAATATAAAGTTATTAAACTATATATCAAATCGACTTTAAATTATGTATCAACGGATATCGTAGGTGCTTGACCCTAAGCATCCGTTCTTAAGCAAGGAGAAAAACGCATACTTTGTATTTACTACCAATCGCAAAACACATTAAAATATAATAAATATTAACTGCCTAATATTTACTGTGATATCGAAATAAATAAGTCCGACGAGTCCTGGCCACCATTTTTTTCCAAATAATGTTTAGGTACAATTTTTTTTACAATTTATTAGTATTTTTCGAAAAAATCGCAGTAATAATTACTAAATACCGGGTGATATTTTAAAGCTCTATAACAGTGATTCTTATTTAGAGCAAAAATACAAATTGCTCTAGCGTGGCTCAACTTCATACGTCGAGGCGTTTACAAATTGACTTATTTATTACTGACTTGACGATAAACAAATAGCGATACTGCAGGAAAAACCATGAGATATTTCTCTTTATTTATTGCAAATGAGTTTCCTTAAATTACACATTCAGATTTCTTCCTCAGAATGCTTTTTATTAGTGTTGGAATTTGTTCAATTTGTTGTTTGTTGTCATGTCGCGTCGTACAACATGAGGTCAATAGATTGTATATTCTTTGACTCCTGAATGAATATAAAAAAAAATATGCTAGGTGTTTTGCTCTCCATTCACGTATTGTTTATGCTAATAATATTAATAAACAGGGGACATTAACTTGTCTGATCCGTCTTCACCTAATAATAAAAAATACATGTTCCGCTCTCCAGTATTATAACAAATCCTTATACAGATAACTGAACTTAACTGAATTAATACTAAACAAAACATGGTAATTCACAAATGAAATCGAGAAAGTATGATGAAATATTGAACAACAAAACTGTGATCGATAATCTTAAATACAGAAACTCCTGTCCTTTTATAATATTCTGATTCTACTGAAATACACTTTAAAAGATAAAATTATTCCTTCCTGTAAAAGGAATTTACTTACTTACTTTATTAAATAATTTAGGAGTCAAAGGTGATCTTAGAATTATTGTGCCCCCTGGCCCCTGTGTAAACGCTGGCTCCGTGCATACTTATAACGGTTCTACCGCAATTTTGTCCCACCCAAAATGATAACCAGTCGCTAAAACTGTTATCTACGACCGTCTAACGATACTAAAATATTTTTTTACTCAATTAAAGTGCTAAATTCGGACAACATTTGCATGGCATTGTCCTCTTTATGGCCGTCCCTAAGATACTATCAGCTGTCCGAAATAAATTATTGTTATGTTTTATTCCGCAGTAGATATTTGAGACACTTTTCTTAAATGTCTAAGACAGTCTGGTTGCTTGAAACATTATGTTTCCTGCGGGCAAGTTTGATCTGATTTGGCCTTGCGAAGCGGAGAAGTTCAGGTTTGCTTTAATTGATGATGTCTCGGAACCTGAGTCATAATTTAAAGTTTAGTATGTAAATTTTAACAATAATACAAATTATTATTACCGCACTATAAGTGGTACTTGTTTATACGGGTTATTTTTGTCTAGCAACTTTTATTATGTCTCCGTTGAAAAGGCTTAGCGATCTTGATGGAAAATGATTCCTTTTTTGTTCTAACTTATCTCAAGTTCTGTACCATTACATGTTTGACGTAAACCATAATATTATGCACTTAAACACCTTATTTGGATCATAACTTTGACATTGGACCCACATTTACAGGTTGTTCCCATAAATTATCTTCAAGTGCGACTTATAAAGCTAAAATATGGAATACACGTAATAAGAATGACAATTACGGAACATAACTATGAAGAATTGAAGAGCGATAAATTTCTGTCACATGTGGGTAAAGAATTGTTTATTTCTACAGGTCCTATTTCACCAATATACCTACCATACCATACCATGATCACAGTTGGTCATGTTGATTTATACATATGAAATTAGGACCACTTTTTTTAATTCGCGTACATTCATTGGTATTTTCCACATTTTCCCCTTCAAAATTAACTGATTTGAGCCTTCAGTACATTATAGGTATCATCTTTAGATATATGTATAAATAAAATATTCATAACGAAACTTAACAGAAATTTGTTGTAATAGTTCAAATATTATTTATATTTAAACTTGAAACAGGTATTCAAAACTATATTTTTATATAATAAACAATGATTATCTAAAAACTGGTTCATGATTTTCACACCAAAATCTCACGAATTATTTAAGAAACGCTGTTCAAAATAATGTGCTGTGTTGTAACGTAATCCCGCCCTTTTTTAGTCCTCAAATCCAGGACATTACATTTAACCTTCCAAGGTTAAGTGGGCTATAATTTCTCGGTGTTATGAAGTAAGTGTTACTCTTGCAACGATTTTAAATTTTATCAATACTCAATATCTGGAATATCCAATAAAGAAAATATAAGGTCTTAGGGAACATTATATAATTTTAATATACAGTACAAGAACTCCTAATTAAGGAATTTTGTTAAAAGGTTAACATCTATTCTATACAAATTGAGATAGGTAGTTTAAACCAGGTTTAAACTGGTTTAGTTATTGCTCTAAGGTTTAAACAGTGAATTATTTGTTTTACAGACGCTGAAAAACCACTGAAAAATAAACAGAGTATCAATATAAAGTACAAGAACTCCTAATTAAGGAATTTTGTTAAAAGGTTAACATCTATTCTATACAAATTGAGATAGGCAGTTTAAACCAGGTTTAAACTGCTTTAGTTATTGTTCTGATGCTTAAACAGTGAATTATTTGTTTTACAGACGCTGAAAAACTGAAAAATAAACAGAGTATCAAAAGATCTGATAAAAGAGAAAATACACATCAATACAATCAAAAATACGTGAAAACAGTTGATTTGTATATTAAAATAAATTTAATAAATAGATGTCGTATTGTAAAAAAAATCATATAGAATTTCGGAAGTGGTCTTTAAATACAGGATTAACACTATATTTTAGTTGACCAACCCGATTTCCAATGCTCTCGTGTTGATTTTGATTTTCAAGATAATAATATCTGTTTTATTTTATACATAATATGATAAGAAACTGCTTAAACAGAGAAAGCCACCATCATAAGAAAACTAAGGAAGCCTAGATATATCCATTAGAATTTTAGAGTACGTTAACTATCAACTTGAATTGGTGAATTAATGTCAATACATTTTTCACAGGAAAACAATAAGTATAACGGACGGGAAGAATTGTTTTAAATCTGTAATAGTCACTATTATGGTTAATATGTGTAACATTGTAGTAGAATACAATTATTAATATTTATCGGTTCGTTTGCTATACACCACGTCTTCACACCGTTCCGTCATCAACATCTCTCTCTGTTCTCATTCACCCCTGGTTCGCGTTGTGTATAGTTCGAGACAACAGATGCAAAGAGTATGAATATATCAATATACTACAAAATCCATTGTCTGTTCTCTGTCTTGGGCTGACTAATTTAAACTACACGGCTTTGTATATTAAACACAACACAATAGTTCCAGTAGTGCCTGTATTGACCAAAACAAAATCCTCGTAAAATATAACCACTAGTGATAACTAGATATTTTTTACAAGTAGTAAAGAAACCATAGAAGAACTTGTTGACTGTTCCTGTTGAGCAACATTTTAGTGCTACAAGTATAACTGTCACAAACTTGTAACAATATAATATTGCAACTAAACTCGTATGTACAGTTACACATCGACCGCCTTTTTAATGTTATCCACCTATAGAATTTTTATGTTTGCGGGCGGATCGATGCGACCTAACATTTTAGGTATTATAAACATAACAAACTAGGACCGGACATACCACCGAGGTAAGAAATATTTACCACCACATTAAAAAGTGATTTAACTGTAAATCCACGTGATAATTTTATTTACCGCCCATAAACATAAAATTCGGTTAGACATTAATTCTTTTTATGACATCTTTGCATATTGATTCGTGTTTATTCGCAAACAACACAAATGTTTCAACTTTTTTCCTTGATTTTAAGAAACGGTTATCAAATATGTGTGGCTTTCTATTCATGTTTATCAAAATATATTGTGGCTAACACCCTACCACATATTCCATTTTTATCGTTACACTATGACTAGAACTTACATACATACATAAACTTACCCCTTTTCCCCAGAAGGGGTGGGTAGAAATGCCAGAACACCCACATTTCGCCATGTACTTATGTGACAGGAAGCGAGCATATCGGGTACGAATTCCTAACTCTGGGCCGATAAAGAATAGAACTTATTTTATTAAATCCTTATAGTTCAATATAATTTACTCTACGCAAAAAAGATAAAAGTCATTTTATTATATTATTTGTACAATATAATAACTCAAAACTCTCGAGCTCAAACACAAATATTTGACAATTTTCATAATCGTTGTCATGTTTTCATACGTATATTTAGGCAATCGACACTTACAATACACTATCATGCGTGGGCATATTCGATGTTAAACAACATTTGTGTAACCACTTCTAAACGACAATATTGTTATTCAAACTCCTGCTATATGGCAATCAGTTTTCAGTCAAGCAAATAAACATGACATCATTCAATTGTTGAAGTCTTGTTTTATTTGGTTTGATCAAGGCATTTATTGGAGGCTATCTGTTTGTTCACTTAGCAACACATTGCGTGTCATAGAAGTCTACACTTGCCCTAATTCTATTCTACCTAATTCATAGACATAGAATAAAAAGTGCATATTAGGAGGAAAAATTTATAATTGATGTAATATTAAACATCTTAATATAAAACCGGTTAACTGAAATAAAGCTTAAATAAATTACCGGAAGGCGTAATATTACTGTTATATTCACGCTTATTTGTCAGAATGCAATTTCGCATTACCGCTGCACTGAAGTGACATGAGTTCCAATTGACGTGACATGGAAAGGCGGGTGGTGGCCAAAATCTCGAGTCATACCTGGTGTCGGAATCACGTTAAGCCACTTGTCTCAGTTATGACCACTTGGCCGTGGCAGCAGCCGTGAAGACGCGTCAACAATCTCATGGTTGTCTTGAACATTCTGACACTAAGTTGGCCACCGGTTTAATAAAATGTGTCCTGTCAAAAACCTTAATCACAGAATAAAACCCAACTTAACCTACATAACAGCGAAAGCCCGTTGTCCCACAGAGTGAAGATATGGATAAATTAAAAATATTATTGACCACTGAACGTTGTCCTTTTCATAATGTTGTATAGTTAATTATTCTATATGTTATAAATTATATACAGTCAATTTAACACAGAAACTCAACCTTTTCAAACCTTTGTACAAATGCTATAAACAGAATTGCCTTCAAATTACAAATCTAAAACTAAAAGGACAAACTCTGAATAACTATTATGCAAAAGGCTTTAGAATACACAACATTAACCCATTTGAAGTCTTGTGACTAAAATAATAACCACTTCTATGATTGTGTTTGTATTACGAATCATTATATTTAATGTAATATAAATATAGAAATAAATTTAAAACACAGTTTTCATAAATCATAGCTATTTTATTTTTTTAACGGGATATTTGCTGCGAAGTCGTGTTTTTGGCAAACAAATAACACAAGGAAATTTTATATTTCACGTATTCAGCGGCGTCGTTGGAATTTTATCAGATAATCAATCTATTACACGAAATACAACTATAGAATTTACATAAATATATTATGAATCATGTAAATTGAGTCCTGCATGAAGAATTGAGCCAATAATATAAGTTGTTTGTGCAAATACATATTAATCCAATGACGATGATAGAAATTTCCATTCCCATTATCTATTTAATATCAATATAATAAACTGCTGCTGACTAATAAAAATATTTTTTGTGAAATAAAGTCCGAAGTAAACAAGGTATTGGTTATAAAATATCATACAAATTAAAGGATATTATGCATTTCATTCCGTAAGTTACAGCAATGTGTCACACAATCCCACATAACTTTTGAATAATGTAGATCTTTTTTTATTGTAAATATGATACCTCATGATGCTTACCCTGTAAACATGTCTATTTCCATATCTATGAAAATCAGCGATGTTGATTTACATCTTGAAATAGTGTCTTTCAAGCAGAGAAGCCATCCATAAGATACGTAACAAATTCACAGTAAAAAGAGCCTAGGAACGTGGGACGGTTACTAAAGCGCGGCGATGCAAACCCCGAATGCTTTGTGTTATAAGCTTATAACTACTATGTTTGGCATCGCGTAGGTGGAACTGCAATTGTATGGATGTAATTACAGTTAACAAAACTAGTATGGCAATGAAAATAAATTTTACGACAGTCGGTGGAAACGAATCTCATCTCCAAATTATACGCTTGATTACTTAACTACACAGTGATGGTATAACGCGTAGTAAATGTGAACAATGCTATTAATTATCGTGTGTTAAAAAGCTTGGTTCTAAGTTCGAAAATATACAATAAAAATTAAAACCTATTAACCTGTTTAAACCCGAAATAAATTTTAAATATAAAATCCGGCAAAGTGCGAGTCGGAGTCGCGCACCGAGGGCTACGTACAAACCTATGTAATGTAGGTAACTGAAAATTTAAGGTTTTCGAATATGTTCCTTTATTTTTGCTATAAAACATTGCTGCATGTCAAATTTCATGATTCTAAATTGAATAGCGTTAGGCGTATCCTTTAGGTTTTGATTCCCTTGCGAGTAGCTGCAAGTTTCAAAATATGCGGCTAAAACCGACTTCGAAACAAAAAACTACATAAAACCAAAAAATAATAAGTACCACTGCAAAGCAAAAAATAATATTTAATTCATTGTACTTGTGCATGTTGACTAATTTGCTTAATGACTTGACTAGCCAACAAATAAATATATATGCGGAACATATTGAAAGCGGGCCGCTAAGTACCAAACATGTAGGACCTATGCCTTATATTAATTTAAATATCTATATGTTTGGTACTTGGCGACCCGCCTTCAATATGTTACAAATATATTTTTATTTGTTGGCTAGTTAAGTCATTAAGCAAATTAGTCAACATGCACAAGTATCTACAATGAATTAAATATTATTTTTTGCTTTGCAGTGGTTTTTTGTTTCGAAGTCGGTTTTTATTTTTTATTAAAAAATTTAGTTATTTGTATCTTTTTAATGTTGATAGGCATTTCAATGAAGAAGAGTTGGTCCCACAAGGAATATGTTCTTTCCGATGACAATGAAATCGCTAAAATCGGCTAAAAGCTGCCGAAGATATTGGAGAATGAAATATTCACATGTTTATTAATTTTTTCTCCCCCAGCCCTCCCTTCGCCACTACCCCCTTTTCCGTCCACAACTGTAGGTAAGCTTTAATACTGTACCCAATGCAAAAAGAACCATTGGAATTCTACTGAATTTTGACGAGTTCTACTCTCCAAGTCCGAACATGATCATCAGATGTTGTATTCCTGGGATCAACCTGTCAATACGTTATTTCCAATTAAAAAGAAATCACTAAAATCGGTTAAAAGCTGTCGAAGAATTTACGTGTATTTTAATTTTACCACCCACCCCCCCTCACCCTTACCCCTTTTTCCCTCTTTCACTGTAACTTATTTTTTATAATGAACCTAATGCAAAAAGACTCATTGGAATTCTACTTAATTTTGAGGAGTTCCCCTCTCTAGGTCCGAAGATATTCATCAGATCTTCGCAATATTTTATGGGACCAAATAACAAGCACCAGCTTTCAATCAAAGAAAGAATGGTCGAAATCGGTTCACACAGTACAGAGAAATGAGGTAACAAACATAAAAAAGCAACATACAGTCGAATTGAGAACCTCCTCCTTTTTTTGAAGTCGGTTAAAAATTTTTGCTTCTTTTGATTGCGAAGACATAGAAGTTTGATTTTGTTACAGCTCAAAGATATTATAGACCTAAGTATTGGATTTTTAATTTTATTACGTTTACGTCTTTTTGAGGTACGGAACCCTAAAAAATGATTTATTTATATAAATCTTTAACAAAAGGTAAAAAAAAGTACGCACAGCCATTACCAAATCCTCTTTCACCATGAGATGATTGCAGCGAGTACCTTTCATATTTAATATGAGCTCTTTAAAGTCTAGTCGTCCAAACTTTCTATGCCATTCTAACAATTCCAGATCGAACTTTGCCGAATAACAAAATGAAAATAAAAGGAAACTCAATTAACCATAAATTAAAATAATTTTACTATTTCAGTATTTTATAGGAAATACGGTTTAACTGTTCGCCACGAAATGCATTTTTTTTTTTCACAATTTAGGTATAGTACCTACCGGGTATATCAAGACTGATACCGAAAACGAAGCCGGGTGGTAGTTTTAGTGACTACAATCACAATGCAACTAAAAATTTCGCAAAGAAACGCGACATTTTTTTTTAAATATCATCATTTTTGGGTGCTCACTCTTTTATACCTTAGAGTCTTCATAAATAAAATGGTAATTACTATTATTTTAGGAAAAAAATGTATTTACCACCCAAATACGACCATATGAAAAAGTAACAAAAAAAAATCGTCCCTTTTTTTGCAACATTTTCTGTTGCATTGTGTCTGAAGTCGCTAAAACTACCACCCGGCTTCGTTTTCGGTAGCAGTCTTGATATATCCTGTATATACATCAAATGTTTATAGCGTTTAGTCATGTCTGTATCCGTGTCTATACACAAAACAAATATCTACAGATATGATAATAGAAAATCAAACGTCGGGTCGTTTTTAAGAAGTAACGCATTGTTCAATTACAACGGAAAATCATAGATCCATATCTAAAGCATACTACAGGTATCAACAACTCATCGACATTTCAGGTGCAAATAGACCTACTATCGGATGTATTATGTTCAGAAATAAGTAAATATTTGCTACTATTTACAATCGCAAAAATATAATCATTAAGGTACATAACTCTATTATGTCATATCCTAGTCGTGTCCTTAGTCATCTCACTACTTAGAGATACAAATTCCCAATATCCTCTTATGAAACTTACAGTTGTAAAAATATACATTCTAAATAACTTTAATGCAAACATAATTATTGTGTATTTGCAAGCGGACCACTTAAATTTTGGCTGTGAAAATATTGAAAATGTGTTAATCAAATTGCCACATTGTCACATTTGTATGCGTTCAAGGTTGTTGAAAACTTAAATATTATCTAATCACAGTTCCGTTTTCTCAACATTGGAAAATCACAATTTGCATTATTTCACGTAATTGGTATTTGTTTGCATTACGTAAGTTTACCAACTAATTAGTAAGCAATTTCAATTTCCTGGTAATGCAGTCGCGTCTAATTTGTGAAACCCCATAATATTATAATATTAGCATATGGTTAACAGTGTCGCGCTATTGCCTAATTAAGGACTCTATCAATTGATACGGTATACAATGAAAACATAATGATCAAACAAGCCTATTTTTATGACCTTGGAACCGCAAACAAATCTGTATATCGACGTATTAAAGATAATATAATATCGTGCAGCAGAACGAAAGTAATATTCCCATTTACTTATTCCTACAAGCCCTGTTTGATGAGATACATTAACATGCAAATGGCTGACATTAATTATAACGTGCAAAATAATAATGTAGGTATTACATTATCAATATTAACATAATCAGATAACGCGGTAAGATTATTCAAATCGTAAACGGTCAAAAGGTGATGCTTGGTTAACACGGCTGATGGTTACAGTTTTAGGCTTTACGTTCAATAAATTAAGCGGATCTTTTCGCTCAAGTATTGTTTTTACCAAACTGACTGAAATAAAAAATAATTTTCATGTACTCTCTCAAAACTTTGGTTATTTATGCGGAAGTCATGAAGATAATAGATAACATTTTTCTACGGTATATTAACAAAAGTTTCGTTTTTTTTATGAGTGAGATAATTATATTTACTTCCGTAATAAAATCTTATCTCGCAGTTTCCTCAAGACATCTGCCGTACTAACTCCGTTAATTTAAAAATAGTAACAAACAATGTTACTGTACAAAGTTTTTTTTTTGCCAATGACTAGTAGACCACTCGTTACGTGTGTGGAATAATTATACTTTTATCTTTTAAAACAATATCGCAGCGTTTGAATCAACCTGTGAGCAGTGTAGGATAGTAGGCCACACACTAACGTCAGTCCACTATTGTTTTGTCGGCCATGTTAGTGATCTTATCTATTCACATTCAAAATATGTCAACGCTGAATGCCAAAATCAGTCCATGTGTTGAAGAAAACAAGTTTTTTATCGGTGAAACTTAATTAGAAACGGTTAGTGAACCGTTACGCGCTGATGGCGGTCATCATTAAGTCGCAAAATTATATTCGGCGTCAATAATTCGATAAACACCTATCAACGTTTAAACACGTCCTTAAATTAAAAATTTAAAATGGTGCCAGAGATTTGTACAATTTTAAACATGACTGTTTTTTTTCTCGTATGTTATTATACTATACAACAACAAATTAAATGTCTAAAAAGTATTAATAGGAATTTTTAATTAGTTTATATCAGAAAGTGAATAGTTACCAAAGAAAATGACATAATCACGTTCCTTGGAGAGTGATATTTAGCACGAAGCGGTCGCCTGGATTCTTTCATCATCTCAAACATAGCAATACGTAATTGATTCTTCATAAAACGCACGCACCTACTAATAATGCGAAAAGAACATTAGCATTATATTATTTTTAAATGAGTCTCAGAAACTTCCAAAACATCCGCATTTAAAAATTTATTTCAGACGTACTTAATTCTCGCAAGCTTACACCGCATAAACAGTTAAAAGTTTCGACGAAACTGGAGTGTTACAAGAGACAAACACTTTATTTCAATCGAGTTCCACCTTTGTTAATCCAATTAAATTCACGAACTTTACGACATAACTCCTTTTTAGGACAATAAACCAACGAATAAAGTTTTTTTTATTATTTATTATACGTCTCGTTTTTCAGTGACTTCAGAATTTCCAATAAGTTTAATTAATTACTATTTATGATATCTATATCTATGAGCTGATTTAAAGAAATATCACTTATTTGTTTTATAAATGAATTTAATTGTTGTTGTGCTCAAAATTCTCGACTTTTGATTACTGGATTTAAGCACTGTCTGATCGTTGAAAAATCAGACCTAATAAGTTCGATCAAAATATGAATGTACTGTGTCAATGATTCTTTATTTTCACCTACTGACCCCCTTCTTTTTTTACTGTATTCTATTTGCGAAAACTTTTAAATGCCCTTTTATATTATGTGTACATGTTATTATGTAATCTAGCTGTAAGTTTTCCGTAAATTTTCCGATTTGGGTATTTAATCCAGAATATATTTAATATTATTTCCGCCATTATATAATAATAAATGTATCAATAAGTGTTAGTTATTTAAATTTAAAAAAAAACATTGCTGATTTAACCGTATGGTTTAATACATTAATGTCATCTAAGTGTCAGTTCGCACCCTTGCAACACTCTATTAAAGTAGTAATAAAATTGCAACAGGGCGCAGCAAGCAGCCTTTGTAATGGCGGCCATTTCATGTCGGATATTTTCTTATAATTCTATTAAAGTGCACTTTATAGTGTCCATTCATCATTTAATTAAGATTTTATTTTTAAAGTATCAGAACACTTATTGGCAAATAAATACTAGCCAGTTACAATGTCAACTCTCACTATGGGCCTCTTACGAAGACTCAGAGTCACTCAAACCGCTGAGGAGAGGGTTCTGCTTGGTGATTCCCTGCGAGATCAGATGAGGAGATCCGTAGGAAAACAAAGGGTACCGATATAGCCCAAAAAATTACCAATGTAAAGTGGCAGTGGGGCGGGCACATAGCGCAAAGAACAGATAGCCGTTGGGGCAGAAAGGTTCTGGAGTGGAGACCACGTGCAGACAAGCGTCGGACGCTCACCTACTAGGTGGACGGACGACCTGGTTAAGGTTGCCGGAAATCGCTGGATGTAGGCCACTTCTAAGAGGCCAATGTAGCGATCTTTGGGGGAGGTCTATATTTGGCAGTGGACTTCCTGTGACTGAAAAGAGAGAGAGAGAGGGTAATAATGTTCAGACTTCCGTCTCCTTTTTAGTCATTTGATTTTCCTACGCTGTAATAAAACACAACACATTGTTTTAAATTGATTGGAATGTGTGATTGGTAAACCCTTGCTTAGAGTCGTTGAAGCCACCGATAAAAAGATATTATGATAAAATGGCTTTGCTGTCACTTATTGTGCAGTAAGATTTTATTTTATAATTTCAATGAATGACGAGACAAGCACGCCGTTCGCCTGATGGTAAGCGATACGACCATTCATGAACAGTAGCAAAACCAAAAAACACCTTGAATTGCAAAGCTATGCTTGGCATTCCACTGCACTCGCCATCCTGACACATAAGATATTAAGTCTCAATAATTATGTCCAGTAGTTACTATGGCTATCAATAATCTATCCTTCAATATGCAATACAACAGTGCATTTACACTGCTGCTTGGCGGGAGAAAAAAGGTTAACCAAAAACCTAACAACTCATGGTAGGATAGATGTGTATATGATGATGAAAAACCCAACTTAGTGATGTTAGACGTCTTCAGTTGTAAGACCATTGACTATGATATATTTCATGTCGTCATCAATTCAGCGCTTTTTGGTCCACCACAAGATAGAAGCCCCACTATATGGAGATTCGTAACTAGATAATTTAATTAAATTTTAAACGACTTCGTGAAGTGTGTGTGTGTAGCTTGTTCACTAGTAGTGATAACCACTCTTGTAATAGTTAATGTGACTTACGGCCGATGCCAATAATCAATCGAAAAAATTAGTTTGTAGTCAATCTGGATTATTTTCTACTTTTCGATTTGTCATTTACCATGTTGCCATAGTTTTTTCACTACTGAGATTGATTATTGGCAATATAGTATCAGAAAAAAGATTGAGCTGTCAATCTAAAACCGCAAATTTTGGATTGGGATTGTTTATTGGCAGCGGGTGTTAGTAATTAACGAAAGGAGACTGTCCATATTTAGCATCGGTAAAACATATCGTCGATCCCGACACCGATACTGCTTCATTCATTAAAATTCATTATAAAATTAAATTTATAGTTTGTCCTTAAAAAAATCCTGTTTTATCCCGGTGACATATTTTATAAAATAAAGTAATTATCATCACATTTTACATTTTGTTCACAGAGACGAAGCTAAAAATATTTTTTATTGGACTTCAAGTCCGTTTCTCCAAGAACTCCGGGCTTGTGTCGGAATTATGTTTTTATTTATTTAAAATATATATTTTTCCCTACACAAAAAGTAGGTTTCATTGAGACACAAAAATCTTCGCACCGACACTAAGTTACATAAAATGGGCATTCACCTATTTTAGGAGCTCCTTTTCTTGAACACAAAAATCTCTTTCATTAAAACATCGCCCCATGTTCTAATATAAAGTTGTCAATTAATTCAAAGCTGTCTCAAAGGTTTAATGAACTGCTCAAAAATTATATTTTAAAGTATAAATGAGACAAAATATTTGAATAATATGCAGACTTTGTAACAAATCTAGAATCTTAGTGGAGACATGGCTTATGACATATTTTATACTCTTATGCTCATAATACAGATCATAATTAAACTATGAATGAATATTATTTTTGACCGGCATTAGATTTACCATTCATTTTTAATAACCCACACAACAAATTGAACATTCGATATATTTTCTGATTTTTTTATTGACTTAATAACTTTTGTAATAAATAATAAGCTAAGCCGTAAATATATACGTATATATGAAGGCCATACAAATAACCTCCGTCCTTTTACAAAACCCTTGATCCTCGGCGCCGAAGCCACCTACCAATCTCAAACAAAATAAACAATAAATCACTAGACAGAGCCTTGAAAATTCACAGCCACCGTCTAAAACGTTTTCCACGCCATTTGACTCGAGAAAGAAAAATGAACAAATTGGTCTAAAGCTTTTGCCAACAGCAAACTTCCTACCCATTACGTTGCTTAATGCTTATGCAGCAAAATGGACTGGCGTGGCACCTAGCGGTGATTTTGTTTTTATTTTAATTTTCCATTCGATAACAACCTCGAAGAACGTGTATTTTAACGAGTTGAAGGAACGTCATAGGTAGTATATTTTTCAAAGTCATTACATCGATATTCAACGTGATTTTACTACTGGAATTTATATTGTTAATGTCATCTTTCATGGATCCTAATATCCAGAACAGAAGTTTTTTCAATCATTGCCGACTTTAAGACTATTTTGTATCGATAATGCCGTTACGAAACAAAAACATTTATTGTATAAACATTGCAACTCTGAAAAGTATTGGCCATATAATCTTGTAACTCATACAAATTTTATTCATACGAAGATCGAGTTTGCAACCATTGGCACGGAAATCCAACAGTCGGTGAATCAATTCACTCATCTCGACAGCTTGTAGAAAAATCTTAAAATAAGATTTTCAATTTGTCAATATTATTATTTGCTGCATAAGATTATACTTTTACCTCTAGAATTTTGTTACGAAATATAAATATGTACGTTTAACTAAAATAGTGTTGTTAAAGCTTTGATCATAGATAGTTCTAAAACCATTATTATATCGAATGTTTTGTCCGTTCAAACGAATTTTAAATTCAGTTTGAGCGAAGAAGATATAACATTCGATAGTTAAAATACGTTTCAAAACTAATTATTATAAATAATTCCGATAAAGATAGAAGATTTACAAAAACAACATCAACATAATATTACTTACACCAGTTATTTATTTATTTATTTATTAGTCCTTTATTGCACAAAATAAAAATACAGTGAAGAAACAAAATAATAATAATAGTACAAGAGGCGGCCTTATCACTCTAGGTAATTTCTTCCTGGCAACCTTTGGATGGATATTGAAATAGGCAAAATGAGCGGGCAGTCTAAGGTATATAAAATAGTAACATATATACAAATACATACCAACAAAATATATTAAAATACACATACATAGAATTTACCATATACATAAATCTATCCTAACATTTACCAAAGAGGCGGATGGACAAGATATTCCTCAGCTATGCTCTAGTTGAGAAAGGAAATGGTCTTTAATCATCAGTTATTATATCAATCAGTTATTATACGAGTAAAGACAAGAGTTTCAAGCGAAAATGAAGTTATAATTAAAATAATGTTTGAAAAGCATTTTCTTTGAACCTAAAATATTGAAAGACAGTCGCTGCCTAAGTGATTTTGTTAATTTGATGTAATTTAAAGTTGAGCAAACAGGCGTAAGTGTTTACACAATAATAATAGGGCCGGAGACATCTTTGAAACGAAATTAAAGAAGATCCTACACAAAGTAGCTTAGAATAAATTTCAACCTAAAGTGTAGGAAAAAAATCGATAATATTTATTACCGACTAAAGTTCTGTCCACGATGT
Organism: Hyles euphorbiae; assembly: GCA_023078785.2. Taxonomy (NCBI): domain Eukaryota; kingdom Metazoa; phylum Arthropoda; class Insecta; order Lepidoptera; family Sphingidae; genus Hyles; species Hyles euphorbiae. The sequence continues at coordinate 18,008,435 of CM041050.1, forward strand.
CATGAGCAAAAATAGCTTTTTTATTATTGTTCAAATACAGATTTATAATATAACTACGAATTAAGTTTCCTAATGAAAATATTTCTTCATAAAGAAACATGATATCGTCACAGAATAGAATACGGATACAGATACATGGAGATGCACCTAGTTCAAAGATAACGGTAATTCTTGTTAATGTTAGCTAAAATCCTAGTAATATTATAAATGCGAAAGATTGTGTTTGTTACTTCTCCACGTTCAAACGGATGGGCCAATATTTATGAAATTTTACAATGAAGGTAGCTGATACCCTGGATTAACACAGGCTACTTTTTATCTGGAAAAAAAAATCTGGTGGAAGAGAAAGTCTTCCCGCTCAAACCGCTAAATCAGTTCTAATGAAATTCGCTATAGAGGTAACTGATTTCTTGGATTAACACATAATATACTTTTTATACAAAAAAAATACTGTTTCCATGGGATGAGTAAGGAATTCAAATACGTATATTTGCTACTATATCAAACTAAATGGGATGGGATACTACATATGGCTAATGAAATGAGATATCAGGGGACAGAGGTACACACCATGAGTCATGGAACTCAAAAGGAACGAGATGCAATGTGACGGGTGACTCAAAAAGTACCTGAGCCCAAGTGTAGCTGCCTTATTATTTATAGTATACCAGAGGTAAATATATACTATACATAAATACATCCAACATTCATATACCTGACCCTACACTAAGATCGACCGACTATTCTGCAGTGAGTATCAGAAACTAAGAAAGACTTTTCGGTCTCACAAACACCTAGACCCGAGACAAATACCTGTGGACCATACCAATATTTGTATGCAGGAATCGAACTCCGACCTCAATTTTACAGCTTTCGTCTAAACAAGTGAGACATGGAGTCTGTCAAAATTTAAAAAAAATCAAGTCAAATCATGTATGAAACATGAGTTGAAACATTATTTAGGCATTGCTGTATATAATTAAGGAATAAGTGTAGAGCCTCATGTTTATTAATGTCGTTATTATAAAGCTTTGTGTATCTAGATCAATGATCTGTTTTATTAAAATTCATTATTGCATTCTGACGACAAAATCTGTATAGCACTAGTTGGTTAATAATTTAAACGAATAGTAAGTGTTATATTTAGCTGAAAACCTAATTAATCTTACCTAGCTAAATTCATTAAATTAAAATAGAGTAATGATCGAAATATTTTTTTAATTTCTGATATCCGTAATACCGCCAGTTGACGAATTGTACCGTAGACCGATGTGACGTTACAGAATAAATATTAAAGCCATTTTGCCACTTAGAAACAATAAAATGGATAAATTAATGACATAAACAACGCTTATAAGCGGTATTTTAGCTAAAATTTCCATTCTCAATAAAGACTACAGCTTTACTTAACGGTTTTCTTCATAAAATATACAACATTCTGACTTCTGAGTAAAGTTTTATTAAATATCCATAAAACTGTCATAAATAAGGGATTGCAAAAATATATTTCGATTTGAAATGCAAAATAGTTGATGTAGGCGGATACCCTGTTCGTCACACGGTGTGGGTCAATCACCCCCGAATCCATAGTATAAGAATGAATGGCTTTAACAATGTTAATGGAACATTTTGTTCTATCAACATAATCGATTGGCGAGCGGTAATTAAGGTCTGCCCACACAAACAGTTTTGATAACTAGCTGTACATCTCAATTTCTGCGAAAATCAACCAGGTTATTGTCAGTCTTCTTGTATTTTACAATATAATCAACGAATACAAAGCGGTCTTGATTTATAAATATAACTTATTTTCTTCACCACTACTTTATTTTCTGGGAAAATATGTATTTTAAGGTAATGATTTTGTACGGTAATATTTCCAAATATATATATTTATAGTAATGCTACTTTCTTTCTTTTTGACTTTTCTTTTGTTTCCAGTTTCTGACCGCTAATGGGTTTTAACAGTTAGTTTCACATATGTTAGGTGAAGTGGTCTGGCAGCATTGGCAATTCTTAATAAGTTATGTCCTTCCATTTGGAGATTTCCGTTGTGCAGTGAGGAGAAACCTGTGGAACAAGAAATTGCGAATCCAAACCTCGGTCTGACATGAATATTTGTTTCTGATCTGATTGTTATAGATACCTTCCGAAAATGTTCTCGTATTTTACTCACGACTCGAGACACTTGTCTTGCCTATTTTATTCTTTATGTAGAGCTCATATCATTATAAGAATATTTTCTCAAGTAATTAATGTTTTATTGATGTATAAGTGAATTCTATTGTGAAAGTACCATTTTGTATTATGTCTATCATTCGCTGATACTACGCAAATACTAAAGCCAGAATAGTTTTAAATCAAGATCCCTTTACGAAGTATAGAATAAAAAGAAATCAATGCAATCGAATTTTATTGATTTTGAAAGAAATGTTGAAAAAACCTGTTTGGATTACTTTAATTCACTCCCAATTTTATTAAAATAATAAATTATTCGTTGAAATTAGCTTCCAATGTTTCGACAGCTACAAGGGCATATTACAATAATTGAAATTGTGAATACGCCTTTACACATTCGCTGCCCTGTCATCTATCTTATAGAACGGGGCACAAACAACGTTGTTAACAATCTTAATGACCTGTACACATTAATCACAAATAAAATATTTTAGGATTTTTCGACAAATACAAAACGATAAACTAATGCTTACATTTAAAACATGCTAACGGACTTTAGAGGCTATTTAACATAAAGCCAGCAGTTCAGAATAACATGTTCATGATGATACTTAAAAAAAAACAAGCGGGATGATTTTGTAGAGTTTGATGACTCTCTAATCATTTATGATACTAATAAAACGTATATACAAAATGCATATATTACAGAAATGCGTAATGTGACAAATCCTTGGAAAAATATATTCAGAGATTCAAACTAAAATTACCTGTCTTCTATAAGCATAGTTTATAACGTTAGCGATATAAAAAATTTGTGTTCTTTATAACATTTTAGCAGGTTTAGCGTCATACGGATGTTTACCATTTTGTACGGTAGCGTAGGAGTGGCGACGTTGTGTCCTTTAACAATTATTCGCATATCTTTGCGTGCGTATCATGCAGTTTGTTTGTTGTTTATCAACTATTTAACTTATATGTACATATCTCGCTGCAAATCTACTCGAGTGGAAAAAAGAAAGGAATTGGTTTGATACATTAATATTTCATAGAAATCTCGAAGATAAAACTCTTTTATGTTCAGTACCAGTTACGCCCAGACGTTAAGAAAAAGTTATTTAAAGTAAAATACTAGATTTAACCCGAGCAGCTTAGTAAATAGGCTGGTGTTAAAAAATTGATAACTTAAGCGTTTCGAAGTTTCCAAACCTTGCTTTAATAGCTGTTGTGGCATCTCACTAAATTCTACTAAGCACATAAATTTTTCAATTTGTTTCTATACAACTTTAACATTAAATACGTTATGCATTTGGTTTTTTACCCTATGAAAAGCTGTTTTTTGCCGTGACTGTACTTCTACGATGAAACGAGCCTTGCCACGATAATTAACTCAATAAGCAATAAAAAAATGCATAGTCTTGAACTTTATGCATGCCGGAAATCTCTAAGAGACAGTTTTAAACAATCTGAGAGGTCACACGATTAGACCATAGTGTAATTGACGGATTGAGTTAAATGTTATAACTAATTATCTTCCACAAAGACATGACCCCAAACGTATGTACACGAAATCTGCTTGTCACAAAAAAACCATAACGATCGCACTTAGTACGCGCTCTCAACTGCATATCACTATAATACTCTGTAATTTCCGTGGGTCACTAAATTTGCCCTCAAGGACCCTCAAATTTACTAAACGTATCTTCATGATGTAGCGATACTTTTAAAAGAGGATTTTTTCTTTTCTTTTCTCAAAAGCTGTCTCAAAAGTGACGCAGTGACTGAATTGTTGCCAAAGTTCTGTTTTTAACAAATTATTTTATTTACATAATAAATTTAAGATCATCTTGATTAGTACGAGTACAATGCTTTCTCTATGCTAGCAAAAAGAAAAAATACAAATATCAATACATAGCTGGTGGGCTTTTATCGAGTACAATAAGTGCGTTAACTCAAGACCCTTCTCATTCTTTGTGACATTAAAAGATATAATTTGACATTGAACCTATCATGCTGACTCGCTAAACAAATCTTTTTAGGGCTTCAGCTTTATCATCGAAGAGAGTCTTAACGATTCAATTTAATTTCACATATATTTTCTGCTGACAAATTATGCTTCAAAACGCAATAGTCTTTTCAAGTAATTAATACTAGAAATAATGAAGATCTTTGGAAATTAAATACATAATTGGTAAAAAGTCAATGGATATGTTAGTCAAACTGGTGACATATTTTAAACAAAGTTATGGTTCTACCATTAAGTTGTATTAGTTTGAGGTATTATAATTTATTTAAGAAACTAAGGCTGCGTTGAATTTCTAACGCAACACTCGCCTCATGTATCTGAGTTTAATGGACTGATTACAAGTTTTAACATTTATGCAGTGGAATATGATTCAACATTCAATAAAAAAGAAAAATCAAGCATGGGAATGCTAATGTACGCCTAAATTTCGTTTTAAGGGGCGGGATGTTTAGATGACGGGCGTGCTGTTATCTCAATCAAAAATAAGAAAAAAAATGCCGTGAATCAGGTAGAGATGCGGTGGACAATATTCAGACTTACGCCTTTTAACATTTTATGACATCATACCGGACCGTCGTTGTGAATTTTATTTTTTCTCACAGTTTCATTAAACGCAACTGGTATTGGGCTGTCTCGTTCTCTGATTATATTTTGGAATCATTATATAATATGACGTAAAAAACTTAAAACTGAAGGTATTTATAGTATATTTTGATTTATTTATATTACTCGTGTTGGTAATTAAAATATATTGAATACAGATACAAGGAAAGGGTAAAGTTAACAAGATTTTAAATAAAGAAAACTTAGGGAATCGGAAATCTTTTTTTACAATTCTTACCTAAACAATTTCAGTGAATTGCTCATCCAAATCTAGATATTACTTTCTAGATAACATATATTTAAAGTTATTAAATTCATCGATTACAATTAAATATTGACATAATATTAAACAACTTTTATCGTTTATAGCAGGTTCCAACAACACATACTCAGTTAACAGGCACTTCAGCTGCCGGGTGCATTCCGCGCCTTTAACATTTATTACATTTTTGCGGACACCGCGTAGGCCATTATTGCCTGAATTTGGTATAATGAAAACACAAGTATTTAAGCGACTTATTAATAAACTTTGTACCAAACTTATCTTTTTATAAAATATACCTAAAATCTTTGCACATACATATATATATTATGGATTTAAAATGCATATATCATTATGGAATTAGAAAATATAATTTAGTAATAGTAATTAAATCGAAATTTTTCAACAATGTTTATTTTAAATGTTCCCTTATCACATTGCAGATTCTGTATACTCTTAAAGCCAACATCTATAAAATATATATAAGTCAAATTACACAAAAGAGCACTAAAGGTTATGTTATTGTAAAATTATAATATTTACAAAAAACTCAACATTATTATATTTTTTACAAAAGAAAATATACTTAAAAGCAAAGCGCTGTCAGTAACAAGAGATATTTTTAATTAAGGGAGAATAAATTTAAAGCTTTAACGTGATAATGATCGCCAAAATCCGCTGGACGTAAATCGCGAGAACAAGTTGAAGCACCGAGACATTTTTAGGGAGTCCTACATACATAATTCCACAATATATTAATTTACTACAGTTTGTAATGCGAAATCAAGGTCACATTAATTCATGCTTCGATATACAATTCATGATTATTAATGTCAGCCGTAGAATATATTGAACCTCTATATACGTATAGAAAGCTCTTTAAACGAATATGGACAACCATATTTGCCTAAAATACCTAAACTTCTTCAAAACCTTTCTCCCTGGAAAGACTTTCTTAAATGTACATTTTATCGATAAATACCTTATCGGGAAACATAAATCAAGAAGTTTTGCGTACACCACCCAAAATTCTCAGAGACAGGGAAAATGACAATATTTGTTTATTTATTTTGCATTCCACTGATTGGGGTTAGTCAAACCTTTCAATTCATTTGAATTTATTTTTGTAAGTTGTTTTGCCAAACAATAATTTTACATTAGCAATTTCTAATATAATCTGTGTTAATTGTTTTCGCGACATTTATATATGTGAAAGCTTTTACATTTAACCCCAATCTCTTCTAATGTAATTTGTATTAATGAATACTCTTGATAAAATACAAAAACAGATTAAATAATGTTTGCATAATTTACCTTAAAATTCGTTAGCTTATTTGACTTAGAAATTTTATTTGTTAACTGAATCCAATCCTATATAAACATAAAAATTGTAATTACTCTGGCTTAAAAAATTGTAACCAGAGTACTTGCATAAAAAAATATTACATTAAAAATCTAATTGTAATTTTTGCGAGCAATAAAACGAAAACATTTGATTTTGTGTGCTTTATTGCAAAATTTTAGCTGGATCAATTTTTTTAGTAACTCTGACATAATGTGTGATAAAATCAGTATCAGAACACAGTCGTTTCACCACTTCAAACTTATGACAAAATCTTTCAAAATATAAGAATTTAGATTGCATTTAGTGTCTAGCCCTACTCGCTAAAAAATGCTAAGTAACCGCAGTCTGTGTGTGTACACGACAATGCAGACCTGTTTCTTATAAAGCCTTTAAATGTATATGGTAGCTGAAAAGCATTCCAGTCCCTATTTAACACGTATCCATATCTAACACAAAATATTTTACGAATTTTATATGCCTTTAACTAAAAAGAACGCTTCTAAATTATGTGCAACTTTATTAAAATGAGATTTCAAGCTATGCAAATAAATATGATTAGTAAAATGGCTATGAAATTGACCAAGTATTGTGAAATTCGACTAATTTACGTTTATAATATTGTTGAAAGAGCCTTACATCTCAAGGACTAAACCCAAGGGTATTAAATAAATTGCAACTTTTCTGTAAATTTAATCAGTCGTGTGAATATCAAAAGTGTGGTTCTATATTTCAACCCTTTTTTCGTACTTTGTATACAACTAGAAGAAATTGTTGTTGATAATTTGACAGAGACGCTGCCTGTGAAAGGAGAGTCCGCAGGTTCGATCCCCGTACCGAGACAAGTGTTTGTGTGATGCACAGGCATTTTTTACGAAAAAAAGATACAAAAAAATCGACGTTTATTTTTGCCAATTTTGTTGTTGCTTTGTACCTGAAGTCACTGTCAAGTATTGCTTCCTGGATCTACTGTCCAATTTACCTAAAGTGGTTGAAGGTTTAGTTTTAGAAAGTTATACAATTAAGTTATCACTCGTCACTTTGTACCTATTTAGTACAAGGAACAAACATTTCCGGCAGTCAAAAACCTGCAAAAATATGTTTATACCCAAATAATACAAATGTAACATGACCTTTTCAATAAGAATCTGGGTGGTAACGGTATTTTCAGGACATTCTTCTTTCGTTTCCATATATAAAAATAATGAATGTGCCTACTCTTTTCTACCTACTTTTGGTACGAAGAAAACCGTTGTCCTTAAAACGTTGTTTGTGTTTCAATTGTTTGAACAGACTGGAGGTACCCATCTTATGAATGCCTGGTACATTCGATCTGATGATCTTTAAATCTAAACACGAAAAATATCTACTGTTTAGGTAAACGAGCCAACATTCACAAAAAATGGTATTTCTTCCAACTGCTATCTAACTATGTATCTATTTTCATTTAGGTACCTATTCTATTTTAGGTAAGAATATTACAGTGTAAGAAAACCTTAAAAATAAAATATGTGTAATTTAATTTTTTACAAAGAAATGTTTAAAAATAATAAATTATGAGTGTATAAATCAGATAAAACGACTGATATAATACGTCAAGTCGTTTTATCTAAGTTCGATGAACAGGTGACGAACTCTCTTAAAATCTTTTCCCTAGAAAATTTATAACCTCATTAATTAATACATGTACACTGCGAAGTAAATATGAATGCTTATACACACTTATTTTTATGTTTCATGCACATACGCATTATAGCTACAACTAACCTTTCTATAAATGGCACATATGTCCCCAAACGTAGAAATAAATAAATACACCGAATAGTCGCATACTGACTCCACACTAAGATCGTGACTGGTGTGGTGGGTAGCAGGAACTACGAAAGACTTGGCGTTCACACAAACACTTGCCTCGGTGCGGGGATCGAACCTGCGGCCTCATGTTTCACAGCCAGCGGCTAACCATCTGCGCCACGGAAGTTGTTGATTTAGAAAATATGAAAATATTACATTTTATTAATATTACAAAATAAACTGCACATCATAATACTCTGTATCAATTTAAGTAATTAATTTGACACAGTCACTTGTACTTATAAATGTTTACTACATATTCGAAAACTTAGTTTTAATAAGTATTATTGTTTAATGATGGTTAGAATGCAACGTTCCATTAAAAAGGTTAATAAAATCTTTCCAATCATAAACAATTAAAATATTTCACGTTGTGGTTTAAAAATAAACACGGAATAGCATGTTGTTTAAATGCGACGAGATTGTAACTTGAAACTGAATAGTCGGCTTTTTCTTGTTTCGGCGAAGGTTCGGTCCCGCCGCACGCGGGCGTTTAAATTGTAGTCTTTGGGTAAAGAGGCCGGATGAACGTAAGGTCGTCGAACCTAATGATCAAGAGGAAAAAATCCTGCCTTTTATTGAATCTCGCAATTTTTGTCTCTGCTTGACTTCGAAGAATGGACACAGACCCAAATTTGCTGCGTGTTTTCAAAAATATACCGCTACATGGATCGCGCGCTCCCAAAATAAATGTTACGTTACATTACATACACTTACATTTAAGGACCTTATTATTTAGAAGGCAAGACTTGAAGCGAATACAAATATTTTTAATAATATACGATGCTAAAACGCCCCGTCGTCGTCTCTGTGTGAATCCATAATTTATTAGCAAGGAACCAAAATAAATAAACAAACGACCAAACGACCGTCAGATTCCTTTTACCAGTTAAAGTGTGTTTAGTGTCTCCCTTTATACTTATTACATGATTATTATGTTAACGTGGATGGATTTTTTACATTTTCACAAAAACGAGCTTTAAACACATTTTTTGTTTTACCTCCCTTCAATAAAACTGGAACGGTACTTAACTTTCCTATTGTGAACATACTTTATATAAGGTGCGATGGAAAATAAACTCATATAAAATATAGGAGCATGCGTTCTTACCCCTTCCATCCTTGTATTATGATATTACCACAACGCACCTAATTTTGATTAAATAAAGGCTTTACTTATAAACAGTTCTTTAAATATCTATCTGAGTACCTGTTAAGTAATGTTTCTATATTCACCTACTACTTTATTTATTATATTTTTTTTTAATTCCTGTGTTTTATATTTGTGGTAAATTGTATCACTGTTCGGTGTTGTACGAGGTGATAACCAGCAAGGGAGGGTCTCGCGATTTGATACGATCACCCGCCCTGTGCCGGCTTAGTGTAGATGAAGAGAAATGTGATGATGAATGTGTGCTCGAAAAATAAAATGTAATAAATTATTTAAAATTAAAATTTACAATTAAGGACATATTAAAATAGATTGTTATTTATTAAAATCACTGAACTTGCTTATTACACTCTAAAACTGCTGCGATAAATCTGACAAAAACTTGAATTGTCATTTAGTCATTATAAAATTAGTGCTACTACTTATATTAAATAATACTTTGTTAGGAAGACATTTAACATGAATCACAGTCATGAATGTAAAAAAGTTGCTTATGTACAAGACCTTTACTTATAAGCTACGACAAGGGCTATATACAGCAGCTGAATAAGCCACATACCATTAAAGAACAGCTTGATAGACAATATAATGGTTGTATTCCTATGTAATCTGTATGAGCTGCCAGATAATTATCACAGATATTAGAGTTGGTATATGACGTCATTCATACACTGACATTTATTTTAACTCAATAATTACAATGACTGAATGGGCACATCCTGCGCCTATGACTATTGACATCACTGACAAAGCATTTTAGAAACTTAATGCTCAATGATGTACAAACACTATTATAATTGCAAGAGCCTGTGTGAATATGATCGTTATCATTAATCACAAGATATATTGCCTCTCCACAGATTTCCAGAGCCTTCTATGAAATTCCGTCCTAAAGGACCTATACACATGCATATTTAAATTCGGTATTTGAAATACTATCCTAAATGAACAAAACTATATATATATTTAAAATTCATAATATAAGCTTCTTATCAAGACGTGCCATGTAGGGGGTGTACCACAGAAGCGGTTCCGGTAAAATGCGTACCTAATAGGTGCATGAATATTCTTCAAAACGAGTAACTCCCGCGTTATTACTTGCGTGAGTGCTGTCGTAAAATTTATTATAAGACGGCGAAAATTTCAAAGCCGCTTATACAAAATCAGAGACAGGCGAGTTAATATCCCCGCAGAGAGAATAAAAAATCATACGTCTCTCATAATGCAGTTGGTGCTTTTTCTGTTTCAGAACAGATTATTATTACTTTTTGTAGCGGACCAAGCTTTAATCTCCTTTTTACGAAAGCATATTTTGGTAGCCTATAAGCGCATTTAAAATTGTTTGCGAGATAAATTACGCACTCTATTGGGTTCCGTGATGACAATAATGAAACTTTTGTAAAAGAGAATATAAAGCTGTTAGGTACACTTTTTAATGTAAGCATGTAGATGTTACAAATCTACTTATCTCTCAATATACACCAACCAAAGGAAACTTTAATCCATTCGATTTAAATAAATTTTCTCAGGATACATTTCGAATGTAGAGTTAATGCAAAACAAGCTTATTTATTAGGGCGGACCTGGAAATGTTTATACACGTATTGTCACAAAAAATATACTCGGTAGAACACGCGACGGTATGAATATATACATTATAATATATGTACATACATATACGCCAATAAATGTATTAATGTGTAGGAGCTTTTATAAAATAAAATCTTTATACCTATTTTTAATTGTAGTTAATAATTTTACAGACGTTAAAACTTTTGGCTTTTCTCTGAACCTATATTTACAGAATCTTAATCAGACATTCAAAGGATGTTTCCCATATATCTTACTTTCTCTCTCCTTTCTCTTATCTCCATTCAAAGGTTGCCTGTAAGAGATTGTCTAGTGCAAGAGTCGCCCATAGTTCTTGCTTTAAATATAGCTACAATTATTTTTGTTTTTCGTTTGGTATATAAATATACCTATGCACGATAAAGAGATAAATAAATAATAAGTAAATAATACAGCTTGGTACTTAAATTAACGTTTTTGATGTATTTTATCTGACTAGGTAGATTTCCAGTGTAAGAATGTTTACCGGCGAGGTTTCCACGAAAATATTTTCCATTGCCAAATAGCATGTGTTACGCAAAATGTCGTCTGATGTATTAATGGAGAAAGGAAATTTAGACTAATGCTATACAAGAAGTTGGCACGCTATCTTGTACTATAACACAGACTAAACCTCCCTATCAATATTATAATTACTCTGTAAAACAGTTCTTCTCTTTGCTATTTCTTAAACCCATTGCTTTCTGTTAGATTTTGTCCTATCAAATAAGACCGCCATCTGTACTTTCTTTATATAACCATTTAGTTTGAATGTATTCTTACATTACACAAAGCATACATATCATTTAGTAATGAATTAACACCAACCAGCATTAGCCCAGCGTGATGGACTATATGGCCTAACCACTCTCAATCGTACTCTCGATTGTAGAGTAGGCCCGTGCCCTGCAGTGGGACGTATATATGGGCTGATACAGATACCTACAGAATTAATTAACAATTATATATTGTCATAATCTCCAGTGAAGAGGTAGAGAGCCTTTCTGTAGATCCTTAAATCCAAAATACCAATGGCACTGCTTAACCAGATAGGCACAACTTTGTATAAGAACGATGCGAAGCAACAGATCATGCGTTTCTCTAACTATTCTGTTTCTTTGCTTGTTGGAGACCACCTGAATAGCTTTTACATAATGAATGGAAATAGTCACTGTGACTCTCACCAGTGTAGCTTTTCAAGCAATGCATTTTTGGTTTCTAGTACATTCTTACATAAACACACGCCTTTTTCCCAAAAGGGACAGATTGAAATGCAACCAGGACATCTACGTTTCGCCTTGTATTTTCCGTCTAACGATGTAATCGCCATATCGAGCCCACATCCCTGACTCCGGACTGTTAGTGAATAAAAAAATCCAATATCAATGTACCCGACCCTACTCCAACCGTCAAAGGACGCCACGAAGGCAGTGGTATTTAGCACCCGTAATAATAATGACAACCAGCGACATAAAACCATCTCTCTTTGGTGTATACTCTACTTGAATTGCACTAAACTTATCATCATTGCAGTCATTTTGAAGCTAATGTATATAAATAAAGAAAAAAACAAGTACTCGAAGATAAAACACCCCACATTAATTAAACAATAAATTAAACTGAAACGATAACTATACATCCGTCATACCTATTAAAAACATTTTTTTACGCCAGAGCCGTAATAAAATTTTTGGAGTCGTCTGAAAATCGTTTTAAATGTAATTGTTTTATAATTGCTAAGGTTTATAATGTATGAGCTATAATACTTCCTGTTGTTGATTGTATCGGTAGATAAATACAATTCGTCAAAATTACTATAACATCATTTTAAAGTCGGTTATTAATAAATGATATCGACATATAAAGTATTGTAGTTACAATATCCTTAATTAGTTCATTATCATTTTCCACCATCATCCTTCCCTTAAAGCTTTTAGCAGCAACATGTTGGAAGTGGCCTACATCCAACTACTGCTTATGATTGTTCTATATCCCAACCAACAACCCAATAACACCTACCAGACTCAAACCAACTTCATCGGTCGCGATGTGTTTAGCTCGCCAATATAAGAAGTTCTGGCGACTGGAGTATCTGGTAGCAGCATCATCTGAACCAGAAACAACGTCCTGTCTCTATTCGCCAATCCGCCTGTCACGTAAAACAAGTGCTATCTACCTACCTAATCAACAGTATCTGCTGTATAAATGCCTCTGTATTACTAGTACTAGCAACAGAAAATGATACTTGAGAAAAGCCTATATTCGATCGTGGACTTCATTGACATTGTGCTGAAGATGATCATGAGGACGAGATGTTGTAATTGTGACTCTTGCAAATATTGATCAGCTGCGAAGTTTATTTTAAAAACCCACAGTTAAGATAATTTTAACAGATATTCAGTTGCACTTATGTCACCGCTTTTTACTTGATTATTAGTAGTGCTGTCAAGCGGAAATTATACAGAATGGTACCATTATGTCCGTAAGTACTCAATCACTCCTGGAAACCGGAACATTACATATATGTATCTAAGCTTCTACAAAACCTATTTTGTCAGATTAACTAAAAATACTTACTTACATGTGATTCATGCAGAATGCAGTAAAAAAATTGGAAGTTTAAGTGTTTCAAGGAATTTTGCAATGTTTGTGTTTCCTTCAAATATGTGCCAGTAACAAAATACTCAAAACAAAATATTGCCTCAAAACCCTTACTTGGGTCACTAACCTTTAATTTCCTTACATCAAATATGACATTCACTGTAAAAAGTTAGATAGGAGATAGATTTCAGTTGTATATTTACAACATTAATCCTTCATTTTCTTTAGTTTTACCCAAATCTCGATTGAAAATGTAATAGGTTTTATACTTACATATATGAATAAGGTTCAATTTAGTCTTCGGTTCCTTGTGTATTTTTTTCTGATGTTCTGTTAATATTAAGTTGGTAAAGGAGAAATTTATTAGTACATTAAAGCTGTGAAATTAATATGAAATATATGCGTCAGTAATTTCATATGTTCAGTAATGTAATAAAATATGATACACACGATGACTTCCATAGCATAACACGCTGAAAACACGTTTACAACAAGAAAATAAGTTTATAAATAAGGCCATAAAGCTCAGTAAATTTAAAGACAGTAGGTACCATAAACCAAAAACTTCTAAGAATTCTTGGTAACCGCTTTGAGAACCACGGACGAACAGACCGCAGCAGTAATTTTTTTCTATTTTGTAGGAAATCACGCACACCATTTTTATACAACCAACATGTTGAATCCGTTTCAAAACAACAGGTAAAGATGGTGCACGGATAGAGGTTTATCACTGTTTAAATTTATTTTCGTAAGTTTACCATACCTAAGTGAAATAATACTTTGTTTCAAATTGCAGAGACGCCGCCAGCAAATGTGTTTTTATGCGTAAAATTGATCGTCAAGGTAAAAATTATAAAGTATATTGCGATATGAATTCGCTTGCTAATAAATTAAAATCATCATAGATATGTAGGTGCTACTGCTATCTTTATGTATGAAAACAACTCGGCAAATATGTATCATGTATGTTACTAGTAACATGCAAAATTTAATGTTATGGTGTACTTTTGTATATCTATGATAAAGGCAGTTGGAAGAAAATAAGGTATGACACTTCGCAGCCAATAAAAACACGCCGCGGTACCAAGGGATCTTAGCCCGAATATTAGCGGTGTAGGATTTGTTAGGGGTCCAGCCCGGCCGCAAGTTTTACTATTGAGTTAGCCTAGAAGTTCGGTGTTACTGGCAATCTTCTCTCATAAAAAGCACTTAAAAAAGAAGTAATTATCGACTAAATGTGATACGACCTATTTGAACACCTAAACAGCGCGGCATTAACATTTCTGTTATCAATTAGATTACCTCATAACGATCGTATGGTGCCAAATATCGACAACTTCCAAAAATCACTCTGGACACCTTTATAAAAGCCGTACACGGTACAATAGAAATTTTAAAATTGAAATAATTAAAACCTGTTGAAATACAAAAAAAAAATAACAAATAGAAACTTGCGAAGTTGTGACATATTAAATATAATTAAAAATACAGAAATTTAACAAACATGATTTTCTTGTCAACTAAATATTTATAACTAATATGTAGATATTTAAAATGATAGCATTTAATGCCTACAAATATTTTGCATGTATTCGCTATTTATATAGTGTTCGCATTATTTATGGCGTCAAGTCGGAATGTTTGTCAAAATACCGATTAAAACAACCGTTACGCCATTTCTATATCCATATTATAGAAATTAAATTTATTCAACCGTGTCGTCGCCCCGGGTTGTCCAATTTTAAGTTCATTAATCTAGGTTCAATATTCCTATTTGTAATAATTACGCGATATTTATTAAATTAAGCTTTGAATTATTTATATCGTTTAAATCTATTACCTTTGCGAACATATTAATTCTTCAATACTGCTTCTTAATAAAGGATGTAATCGTAATAAAAGCAGATATATGGTTTATAATTGATGCATAAATATAAATTTATGTAATGATCATTAAACTCGTCGCATTTATGCGTCCTTACAAAAATTAACAATTACATTACAATACATTAAAAGGGTGTAACGAAATTAACTCGTAGCCTAATGGGAGCGTTCAATACTAAATTTAATTTATCCGTTTATTTTGGGCGAATGGAATAATATACATTGATCTTTACTACGAAAACTCATATCCACACTATGTCAATGGGACTATAACTACATATATTACGTAATTATAATTTGGTAAGACACCATTTCCCTATTTATTAAGCACTATTTTAATTACTAGCGGCCCAGCGTGGCACGTGTTCAGGCTCCAGATATATTTTTTAGAAAATATTCTATCGCCTATGTTCATCAGGTATTATGTACAAAAAACAACAGTGAAAGAATTTTTCAAATCGGGCCAATAGATTCCGAGCCTATGAAAAAAAATCAAATCTTTCTTCTTAAGAATTAGAACAGAGTATATATTACCAGTGCCTGGATTTAATTCTCGCGGTAAAGTCTATTAGGATAGTAAAAAGTATGAAGTGTATATATTCATTTTTATTTCTTTACTAGAAAAAAGCAATCAACTATTATGATATTATATTAACTATACATATATTATAGGATTTTCAAAATCCTTAACTGTTATAAAATAAATAAGCGACTTATTGCAAGCCACTGAACATAATCCCAATATCTCGTATATTTTTTTAAATTTTGTTCGTCTTTTCCATATGACTCCGCATAACAGATAATTCATTTACTTATGCTAATTCTAATATGTATAACATATTTGGCTATATTAGTTGCCAATATTAGCTTTCGTCAGTGACCATCAAGAATCGAAGAACTATTTGACGAAAGATATTTATAACAAAAATTATGTTAAGATGTTTTAATTGAATAAAAAAAAAGTCTTAGGTTTATTTCCCGTTGTAGGGTAAACATATTTTACAAGGTTTGCGCACGTCCGTATTACACTTGGGACAACTTTCTACGTTTTTTTTTTGGCAAAAAAATTCACGGAAACATAAGTTGGGGTCAGCACGTGATTGGGTGTGTTGCGTATGAGACATTGTTTGTTTTTCCAGCTACCTACAAATAGGGTGTACGTGCAAAATCGAGTTGTGAATCGTTTTTGGGGTTGGGAAATTAGGCATTTTTTATCTTCTTCATTAACCTCTTTATCTAGAGGCGATTGCATGGTTCCATGCGGAACAAAGGCCATTTATCTTCTTTAAATTTTATTTCACTTTTTTATTGTTATTAATGGCGAGACGTGAATGCCATTCGCCTGATGGTAAGCGATAAAACCGCTCATGGACAGTAGCCAAATCACACAACTCCTCCAACTCCTCCTCCAACTTTGAATTACAAAGCAACGCTTGATGCTAAGACTGAAGTAACCAGATATAAGCAGACATAAGATGTTAAGTTTCAATAGTCTAGTAGTTACTCTGGCTACAATGTTCTTCTAACCGGAATTCAACCTGAATTAACACTACTGTTTGGAGGGAGAAATAAACTTTGCGGTGGTTCCTACCCGGGCGCCTTCACATGTGAGAGACCAGTAAAGTTTACCGGTCCTTAGAGCCTTTATTTTCATGCAATTTACTCCGTTCAGCCTCGTAGGTAGTCTAGCGGCACATATTTCATAATACCGTTACATCGATCACCTCTCAACATACATATTGACAGGGGGGTAAAATGCTTTTCATAGATATTCACAAAAAACTTATTGAGTATCTAAAATTCGCTTCCATGACCACACAGTTCCTTATATAATATAATTAAGACATTGGATCTATAAAACAATAATACACCAGTATGTTCTTAAAATATTTTTAAGTAATCCAATAAGGTTTACTGAAAAAGCTCCACTCACCGACTGGAAAGACTTCACGACAATTTATATTTATTAATATAGAACTTTTATCTCTAGTGAGATAATTGATATTAATACTAATCCCACGTAGAATTATTGTAAGATAAAGTTATACTCAGGACTTATTTTATAAGGCCTCTGTGAAGACCAACAAAACAAAATGAATAAACGAAGAAATAGTGACTTATAATAAATTTAAACTTAAAAAGAAGGAGGATAAAGATTTTTTAGATTTGCTTTAAAGATTTTGGGATAATATCGATTTCAAGAAGTATTATTTCTTAATTGGGCTGGATTATATATATTCAACTGTACAAAACCCTAAAGATGGGACACCTGCTTGCTACTGGCCTGTTTTTAAGGGTATAAAATTATAAATAACAATTTAATGATTATAATCATTCAATTCGCTTTATTTGCGTTTTCTAAATAAAAAATATCAATACACTTATGTATTTATTATATTTACTGATCATTCAAAAATATTAAACTAATTATCTCTTTTGTAATACCTATTCATTCTATATGTCTTATGGATAATCTTCACGGCTATATTTTCGTCATCAAGAAAAGCCTCAATAGTGTAGTAGCAGCATTTATAAGTTCTTATCCATGAGGTCCTATATTAGGTAAGCCGGTCGTAAAAATAACCTTATGTGAGATTTTCTAATTGAGTAATTTTATATGAGTTACCCCAAACGGAATTTCCCGGCTGGCCCTCTGTCACGTCGCATCGTGTGACACAGGGATTTTCTCAAAATATATTAGTATAGGATCCCGCCATACATCGACCTTCACCGAGATGTTTATTTGATGAAACCTATTTTATATGCAATTTAATATGTCAATAAATATATTGTATATGGGTTGCCTTGCAAATTTCAGTCCAGAATACGATTAATTAATTATTAAAAAAAAAATTTTTTTTACACATTTCATCTGTTTGATTATTAAACAAATTCTATACCAATCGAAAGTATGAAACCCATAGAATATGTAAACGTTAGGTTGCCTATTTTTTTCCGGTCACAACCCTCAGGTTGCCAGGTAACACAGAACACAGCATATACGAGTCTATCGCTGTCCTTTTCATTCTCAAGAATAAATAGCATGCGCACCCTCTTTCTTTATGAGCGGACTTCGAACAGCTGCTATGCTGTGTCACTTGGAGCAATATTTCACTTTTCTAAATTCGACAACCGCAATTCGGGACTGATTTTTCGCAGGCAACCCTATACCACCGTGTTCATAATAAAATGATCTTTATTTTCATTTAATTTCCATTCAATAATCAGACCGGCGCAAAATGCTAGTAGCGATTTACCTGTTTATACCTGGCAACCTGAGGGTTGTGACCGGAAAAAAATAGGCAACCTAACGTTTACATATTCTATAGGTTTCATACTTTCGATTGGTATAGAATTTGTTTAATAATCAAACAGGTGAAATGTGTAAAAAAAAAAATTATTTTAATAATTAATTAATCGTATTCTGGACTGAAATTTGCAAGGCAACCCATATACAATATATTTATTGACATATTAAATTGCATATAAAATAGGTTTCATCAAATAAACATCTCGGTGAAGGTCGATGTATGGCGGGATCTTAGACTATATTGGGGCATTATAAATGTGAAGTCTCTGTGGTACTTCAGTGATACTTGGAACAATGCGCCAAAGGGTTATTGACATTATGACACCATATTAATATAATCATTAATGATACTGATAAATAGGGATTGGTTTTATAAGAAGATGGAATTGGTGATTTTAGAAACCAATGTGGCCGTTCACGTAAATGCTTAATAAAACAATTCCAACACAGTTACAACAATTAATTTCTTCAATTTACCTCGAAGCCTCCCTTATTATTATTAGAATTTACAATAAATTAAAAGTAACAATGAAAAATAAAAATGCATTTACAACTCTACCTACATCCTAAGTAGAATTACCTTATAGCAAATTAAATGGTAACGTTCTCATTAGGAAACTATATTTTTCCGATTAGTCAGTCTGTCATTCGTAAAGAACTAAAAGCGGGAAATTTTAATCAAATTCTTTCTATGCCATAACACGACAAGTTAATGTAAATTCTTTATATATAGATGTCGCACATGATACGTACAAACGCGTACTGAATGCTAAATAAGTTATTTTTAATAAACCTCGGTCGCCGCCGCGGGACGTTTGACTTACTGGAACCAAGGATTAAACTCCACAGAAGTCTTTACATCATAAAATAATATTGGCAGATAATTTAATCAGCAAGACGAAGCTCTCAGCATCAGCACTAAAAAAAGACTGACCAAAAATAATTAACACGATAAGAGATTTATGTGTCTCCTGTAAAAATATGGTAAAAGGATATAACATTTCGCAGGACACACATACATGTGGTTATCTCGAAAGCCTCACACATACACAATCGGAAGCTTCGACCGCCGAAAATACGCACACATGCAAGCATCGCTCGTATATGGCGAATACGTTGCGGTATCCGACGTTAACGTAAGAAGTAATATAAGAGGCGCATCTTTGAGTTTGCACATTTCAGTTTTAAAAGCCGGTCGTCGGTGAACGGGTCATGTTAGCGAATTTTAGCACATCTTGTGCTTAGACGGCTCCGTATAGGCTTTGCTTTGTGTGGTCAGGACTGAGGTTGTCACTGCGCAGCTGCTCCGCGAGAACCAGGCCTGAACGGCCGCGTCCCGGGCCATGGGGCCGGGAACACTCTTTTATCTTTTGGTAAGTTTTATTTATTTATTTATTTAATCATTAATTTCGCATAATAGAAAAAATATACAGTGAAGAAACAACACAATAATAATAGTACAAGAGGCGGCCTTATCACTCTAGGTAATTTCTTCCAGGCAACCTTTTAATTATGTTTCAAAACATCGTTAATTAATATAATAAAGTACCATAACATTCTTTTATAATTGTTAACCATTTCATCATCATCATTCAATAATAATTTCAATTCATAAACAATTTGATTAAATTAATTATCAAATATGTACGAGTTTTAGATAAAATCACTTTACAGAAAACATTTGAAGTCGTCATTTTAGTCATAAAATTACGTCGTTTTGTTTACTGCAATAATGTATTTTTTAGATAAAGCTAAGTCATTTTGACCAAATGACATTTTAAAATATTACGTTTCGCATAAATAAGAGTTTTAAGTGATAATTTCCAAATAATGTCTGAGGAGTTCATACCAGTTATACTCCGACTACAAGTCAATAGCCGTTGACAATTATCTAATGCAGTAAAGTAGTTTATACAAAACTGGTACTATATATAAGCTAAGGTACTATATACTTTATGCTAAGTATTTTGTTATGTGCCGTACATGGGATCTTAACATCTGATGAAGATAGGGTCATACAAAAACTCGATGTATTATATGAAGAGACAATTTTATTTGTAACTTAGTATTTATTTCTCTAGTTAAAATCAATTAATATTTTTCTCCCATTCAATAGCATATTTATCCAAATAGAGAGAAATTACATCAGTTAAATTGATTGCACTTTGCATGGCCTGTACAATATACAGGGTATATCAAGACTGCTACCGAAAACGAAGCCGGGTGGTAGTTTAAGCGACTTCAGACACAATGCAGTAGAAAAAGTTGCAAAAAAAAGCGACAATTTTTTTATTTTTTTATTTTTTTCCTATGACCATATTTAGGTGGTAAATACATTTTATCCTAAAATAATAGTGTATACCCTTTTATTTATAAATAATCTAAGGTATAAAAGTGTTTAAATTATTATTTTCGCAAAAACTATGGATTTACCACCCAAAAATGACGATATTTAAAAAATCATAAAAAATAATTGTCGGGTTTCTTTGCGAAATTTTTAGTTGCAATGTGTTTGTAGTCACTAAAACTACCACCCGGCTTCGTTTTCGGTAGCAGTCTTGAGATACCCGATATTTAACTTACAACTTGAGACATTGTAGGCATTATGTCGTGCCATTATTAAAAGGATACGAAAATTCTATACGATACGATACGAAAATGTTAAAAAGAAATGTCTTTATCTTTACTTAAAAGTCAAGATATATTAAACAGTCATTTACAAAGCTATAAAATAGTATCTTAAATCTAATTCAAGGACACACATGTATAGGTTAAAAAACTAATCATTATTTCGCGCAACGCACTGACCAAGTAACCTCATGTAAATCCAATAGAATTGAATGGAATCTCAAACACATAATAAATTCCTAATAACATTAAATAGCTCGTTTGATATGTAAACGCCTTGAACTGCGTCCACCATTACAAATATATCGAAACAAACTTTGTTTTACTAACACTTGATAAGTGCCTAATCAAGGCCAAAAATTCATTGTAATGTTAACCACTTAAAGACGTTAAATATCCTTGCATCGAGTCGCATTACATATAATATATACGAACAAAATATTAGCAAAAAAGTACACAGCAAAATATTATCTTGGAGTTAAAAGTCCCAATTGAGCAGATCTGATAATTGTGTGAAATGACGAGATACAATGGTCCATCGTCTAAACTCTATCTGAATAGCAAAAATAGCCAGGGTGGTAGGTATGTAGTCAGTCATGTGAGTGCTGGAGTTGACATTAGATCCTGTAAATTGATTTCCATGCTGATAAATTTCAAAGATATTTCTAAACGTAAAGCTAAGAAGAAAATGGTTAATGAAAATAGGTATTTAAGAAAAATATAAAACCATCGTTCAAAATCACCTACAATAACAAATTAACAAATAGGCTACAGAATGACGTGATACATCTTGTAACTGTCGTTTTCAAAGAGTAAATTATAAAAAGTAACACTTTCGCTGTTGCGTTTATAAACATGAGTAGATAATATGATTGGTAAAAAGTTTAAAGGATAACTAAGCCTTATTATCCGTCTGAGATTTTGGATATAAATAAGAAGCAATTTTTGTATTTTTCTGCTTTACTGATCTGAATAATCGTACTGAATAATTTGTATCTAAAATTCATATAAACATATAAAGTAGGACATTAAGGAGTCATAAATAAAAGCTTATGCACACAAAACAAATAATCGCGTCTTATACATGTTAATATTTTATACGATCATCTACATAAATAATATTGTTTTTTCAATATCTCAAACTCGATTGTGAATATAATTACGTTTTACTATTGGTTGAGCTGTAAAAGGTCAAAATTAGTAATACGGATGGTACATCAACATTTGGATATGCCAATATCATTTATATCACGAATTAAGCCTTTGATGAGTGAGGAATGACATAAATAGACAATTACGTCAGTGTTAGAAAAAGGAACAAAAATTTGTACGTGCTAACATTTAATGTTAGGAAAAATGTTTATCCTATTTGCCACTTTACAATAAAAGAACTGATCGTAGGATTCCATTCATTTTACTTTTCGCAAAACAAATAAAGTAATACGTTGATAATTTTTTAATATGTTTGAACGTTCGAGCTCAGAACTCCATCTAATAACAAAATGTCAAATAATATGTAATCCAACATGAACAGTTAAATATTCTAGTTTCTATAATTAGATATCAAGGAATTACTAAAACTGCTAGTTATTTTTACACCTAAACCACAAAATAATTTTGTACGTAAACTAATAGGCCTGGTTAATATTGAGTTACTGATATATGGAAAATAAATCGTAAGGTGAGGTCATTGTTATAACATAATAATAAGAGTGTTGTAGTGTGATTTGTAAATGAACTTTAAATCATGGGTTCGGTTTAGAAGTCAAGTGAGTTTTTGGGGTGATGGAACATTATTTACTAGAGAATAGATCATATGCAGTACTGCTTGGTAAATAAAAAAAAACTAACGGAGCTAACAGAGAACTTTGGGGAATAAACATAAACCTAATAATTCTGTAAGAATCAAAAAACATTTTCCCAAGTAAGTGACGAGGCAGGGCAGGAAAATCTATAGAAAAAAATAACAATACTGAAATATACAACATATTGATCGTAGTTATTAAGAATAAATATAGAGGTGTAAAAATATAAAATATAAATTAAAAATAGTAGTAGCCACATCACTGAAAATTATGCACATACATGAACTGTGTGATAAACGACGTGAGATTGTTGCGGCGGACCGAATTATATCAATCATCTGGTT
This sequence comes from Hyles euphorbiae, assembly GCA_023078785.2. Lineage (NCBI taxonomy): Eukaryota > Metazoa > Arthropoda > Insecta > Lepidoptera > Sphingidae > Hyles > Hyles euphorbiae. The sequence continues at coordinate 18,032,048 of CM041050.1, forward strand.
TAATGTCGCATTTTTTCTTCAGAGTGTACAGGAATCGAAATATCATCAATCACGGTGACATTACACAGCGGATTATAATAATAAAAGATTAAGTTGAACGCACTCTGTGGCGGAACTTTTATGGCGGATGACGTAATTCTAGTGCAGAATACGAGGGTTGTCCGCATCCACACATTCAGATGGCTTTTACAACTAGTCTATAAAATGTCTATACAAGTAATATTTATGTACACCATAACATGTTTGCCTAAAGTATAATTCAACCCTAATAAAAGAATAAATTCAATTCTAATTGGTTATTTACTTGTTCTCCAAGTTAATTAATATGCAAAGTTGTTTTAAATCAGTTTGCGCTTTAAGATTTAGTTCTCAGAAGCAAACCCTTTTCAAGACTGACAAGACCACTTATAACCAACAACTATTGCGGTGATTAACCTTTTAAGAGTCAACAAAAGTAAAATTTAAACAAGCCTTCAGAATCGCTCGTCTAACGAAATAACAATTGTATTTAGAATAATGAAGTAGTTTTAGCCCCAATCTTTAATGTGCTAATAGACATCATTATAGTAAATACAGACGTAGTATGGTTTACATAACAAATGATGGAATAGTAAAACGTGCCGGTGGGTTCAAGACACAAAAACGTTCCGCTAAGATCAATGAGTGACACCGCGAGCTGCGACTTACGCACACTTTGAGTCAAAAAGACGACTTCCGCTACATAATAATTACGTATATAAAATAAACAAGTAATATTATCTTCTCGTGGATTATCTTACTCAATAATTGTGAAGACATTCATACGCATAATTATTAATTAATGCAAGAGTTACTACCGTTGCGCTATTCAGATTTTGCTATTCAAAGTTGTAGAATTTTTTATCAAAAATATAACGAAATTGCATATAAATAAATGTTGTTGAAACGTTTCACACAGAATGAATAATTTAATAAACTGGATTCATACGAAAAGTGATGGTTGCTATCTTTTAGTCCCTAATTTTAATTATGTAAATCATTTAATATTGATTAATATTGATTGAACTAATCAGTTTAGAAATATTAAAAAAAAAAACATTTCTGAAACTAGTACTAACTTAGATGTATAAAATGCGCTTTAATTGTTTTGCGAATAGTACTTTACATTTTATACATGCTACAAATGTAGCAAGGCGGCTTGACATAATTGGGAAACTTAAAATTCATCTACATGCTTTTGTTTCCGATTGTAAATTACTTTAAGCAGGTTAGTGACACAAATTAAGTTGGCAAAGGACATTGACGCCGCATAAAAACCAAAGTTTAAATCGCTGCGACAAATCCAAGCCGATGAGAATTTGTTCAGCTCATTGTACTGTCAATCATTATCTATAATCCATAATAGATTTAACGCCATTCAGTTATTATTGAAATATCAATTTTGCATGACAGATACTTTGTTAGATCCCAAGCATCTTGTCTGTTTAGTTGTGTTAAAGATCTTCAGTGTTTGATCCTCCGCAAATATTTTCTAGTTAATTAAAAAAGTTCATAACATTGAGGCAACTTCCCAAGATATTGATCTTATTTTTTCCAACAAGAAACGACTTAGTATGATATGGACACAAAACTTAAAGAACCCTAATAAACAAGAATATCGCCATTAAATTACCTTTTAAGAATGTAATGTGAGTCATCTCCTGTTTTAAACTTATACCGGTTGCAAAAATTTGAGAAGAGACGCGTGCGTTGAGTAATGTCGTTTGCTTAGGAGTTTGAATAGTTTAAAGGTTGAGGATGCCTGTTCACCTCAGTCGATGCGACGGCGGGTCATGTGCTGACGTAATTATCCTCGAAGATGAGACGACAGCGGCCTTTCGAAAATATCAGTAATATGCTTAGAATATTTAAAACTAAATTTAAAATATGCAATACTGATCCGCCGTAATTAATTTACCGTGTCATAAATTGACATCTGCTGTTTAATTTACAAATTATCTCGAGACTGCAGGCTTCTATGCATTTTGTAATGTTTATGCAAGGATAATAAAATTACAAACCCATAATATTGATGATTTAATTAAATTTCATCACGGACAAAAAGCCAAAAAGCTGTAAGATTGCGCGTGCGCGCGCATCAAAACGAATTTCGAAGAACACGAAAGTAAAAACAAAGAGATACACCCGTGTCGGCTAGCCAACAAACCTTAATTGCATTTTCTGAAATCAAGGTTCATAAACCTTCATTAAATGAGCTGTTGTCGTCGAGGATTGCGGCTTGGTCACGTTTTTACTGTCCCAACGTGATGAGCGGCCCCCGTAAAAGTAACTCAATGTGTTGTCTTGAATCAAGTTATTTAACACTTCCCAATTCGTACGATACAAGTCATTTATGGCCGTGCGATTAACCTTCATACCATAGTAACTTGTTAGAAGTAATAATTATTATATTAGTTGGGATTTACTTGACGCCAGACGCTTAAGCTAATACATAATTCATTATTTCTTCATTACAAACTAAAGAGTTTTATCAAAAGCCTTATGTCAAAAAGAAGACATAAATGTTTATTAATAACGTATTAATAATCTAGGTACAAGGGTACAAGACAGGAAATTAAATTAATCTTCGTTTTTTAATGGAGGCGTATGCAATACAACTTTTTTAAGTTTACAAAAGTTGTATTGGCGCCAGTGTCTCATACATTCCAATTCCATGACAAATAATTATTATTTACAAGATGATGTGGTTTTTTAAGTTACATATAAAATATATTATGTTATATATAACTTTAAAAATGTGGGCGCTAAAAGGTTGCTCCAATAATTAACATTTCTTGTTGTACCGACGAGATGCCCACACGCGTCAAATATATTCGGTGTTACTAAATTGATATAGATCATAAAGTTGTAGTAATAAATGATAAATCTCTATGACTCATGAAATAAGGAAGCATTTTAAAGTAAATGTCTAATAGACAAATATCTACGATTTACTAACGGATTATATTACATGCTATTATAAAGTTACGCTCATATTAAGAAACAATATAGAGATGACCGCAATAAAAGATTTGCTTCGGATGTTCTCACGCGCCGATGCTATGTACCCATTTCACTCAAGCCTGCCATTGCTGGGTCTAATCATTACAACATATTGAAATTAGGGGTGACTCAACATTTAAAATGTCAACTAATAATCCATCAATAATACCTATACCAATACAGCATAAGGTTAAAGGTTAGGTAATAATCTTATCATTCATCAATACTAACTGCAACTTGTCAAAAATCTAATCTTTTTAAACTGTTAATTAAATATTCTACTGAGTTCTTGTGATTATTTAAAAAAATAGCATGTGACAATTTTTGTCGGATCATGACACGTAGCCCTACGATAAATAATCCTAATTCGTGCTTACGGCTATCTGATGGCTTGAGTAAGCGAGTCCATTTCTCACGAAGTCGCTTTGATTGCTGGCGTCTGGGCATTATGAAATTCCAATTGTTCTTCTATTGACCCACAGTCAGTAATAGTTTAAGGACGACTATTAATAGATATATTAGTCGTCTATAGAACAGGTTGTTGTACTCGTTTTATGGTTATGCTCCTACTTGTGAAGGATAGAAGCTTAATTGCTGGATATTACCGAGTATCAGCATATAGGTATGTAACACATTGAGTGACGACTAGTGAGGAACCGGGTTTTCCAATTGTTTTCAATATAAGGAATGTGCTAACTATTGCAGTGATCGACTATGAAACGTTTTGTCCAAGCAATAAGCATCGCGATGGATGAATGTTTACGACGTCGTTCACATGCGCGAGGAATCTAAAGACTCAGTAGTCGATAATATTCAACAGTAATATTTGGTAAATCAATACAATTATTCTGATGCAAAACATTAAACATCACACTCGTATTCAAATTTATTTTAATGGACGAATAAACATGCCTCTTACATTAATTGATGCCAAAGTTAAACGTCGTAAAACTAGGTAATGTACACGAGCTCGACCTTACAAAATAAAAAAAGGTTTTGCTAGCATCAACGCACAGCCGATCAATGATAAATGTTAAAATATTTGACCTATGACGCAAACTCAGGTGACAGGTTGTGTCAGAGTAGAACGCAATATTTCTTTTGTAAGTCCTTGTTTTTATTAACAATGAAGCGAGATGACATGAATAGGATTCGATCGAGAAAGATGGGACGGACGGAGCTCTTTCACCGATTTATTGCCGCGGCGCCGATGTGCCGGATGCAAGCGACCTTGCAAAGGTTTGCGAAGCTACTTAGCGCCCAGATTAGTGGTCGAACATCTAAGATTGCGTGACATAACCTGATGGCGTCACCTGAACGCACCTTGACATAATACACATAAAGTCCACCGCATGCAAGTTAAATTAGACATACACATTGAAGAAAGAAATAAAATAGTCGTGCAGTTACGCAAGCTTTATTTTTATATCCGTGTACAAGCATCACCCTGTCTCGATTATATTATCATTTACTCAAATGTCCCCACATCATTTATTTAAAAATTAATTCATAATCAGTTTGGAAAAGGAAGTCTACGGCGCATAGATTTTTGTATAGATTGTATTTGCAAACCGCACACCTTGCATATTGATAAACGTCCATTCACTTAACGATGATCTTTACAATTCATACGGTGGAAGATAAAACATGTTGTACGTACACTGTAAATACGGATTCCGAGGTCACTTTACAAGAATACAAACAATACTTGCAGCGCTATTTTCAAATGTTTCATCATGTGACACGCCCAGTGTTAAATGCCCATCGGTCACTGGGGAACAACATACCCTTATCTTGCGCAATAAAATACACAGGACCCTTTTAGGGTTAACGATACGTAATACTATTCGAAACGAACAACAATAAATTGTATGACGTAAAGTATCGAACCGTGATTTATTTATATCGATGAAGTTTCGTACGATTGTTAAAGCAGTAGTGTTGTGAAATCGTGCGCGGCCCGTATCAATACATCCTCACAAAAACTGCATATTTTGCATTCATTACAATAATATGTAATGTTTATTATTAATCAATGTCTATGATTTTCGTTTAAAAAACACAAGAAATAGGAATAACACCTACTTAAAATACAGTGACCTCACCTATAAATAAATTGAACGCGACATCAAGCAGCAGTTGTATGAATCATTTCTGGTTACCATTAAATAGATATTGAATGACAATAAACAAGGGCGGGTTATCCAAGATCCGCGTAGAAATAAACGCTTTATGAATAAGCGACAGTAAAGATGAATGTAAGACGACAGGTTTGTTGTACAACAAATGTCGTATAAATGTGTTTATTATTCACCGCTAGTATTAAGCTTTGTACAGTGTAATTTAAATATTTTAACATACAAATTCGTAAATGCCTAACCTACTATGAAGAGGCAACAATGTTTTGCTATCAATAATTTCATAATTCTTCGGGTTTTGAAAGCAACTTCTTTCAAATATAAGTCAAACATTAATATAATCAAATGTAAATATCATTTAAATTAATAATTTTACTTTAAAATAAACCAGCATTAATTATTTCATTCTCGGGATACGTTCATGACTTGGCACACGAAACACCATTGGGGCATTGTTAAATCAAAAGGTTTATTTCATTTCACGTCATGTTTAGCTTTCGAGAAATGAATATAAGAAATAACATTTACGGGTTTCCGTGCCATCGCCATTGTTTCGCAAAAATTTTGCCCACTAAAAATTCGCCATGACTCCTTAGAATGCTTACACGTTTATGGCCCAGATCAAAAAACAATTTACTTCTGATGTTTGTCTCTGGTCGTACGTGAGATTGAAACATAAGGCGGGGTTACGGTCACGGACGTCGCGGAGCCCGCTGAAGCCGGCCTGGACGTGCATCACATCACAATGCGCGAATTTTGACACCACGTTTAGTGAATACTCTTTTACTGCGACCGACTTAGATTGTTATCCGCACGATAAGAATGAATGCTCTCACCTCACTCCGAGGCAATGCACTGAGCTAAGTTACGCCGACTGCGCACACCACAGAATACTAACAGAAGTCAAGCTTGTGTATGTACTTCACTTTTATTGCCACACGCACACTACGCTCGGCGTTCGCGCAAGGGTTGTTAACTCTGGCTTATGCGAAACAGGTATCGTGTTAATAGCACTCGTATAGTTTGATTGAGTTTTTAAATAAAATATATAAAACACAATAAATAAATTTTAATTTTATTTATGAACTCGCTGAGAATGTGTATGTCATTATTCTAAGTTTTTTTTTTATTGTTTTCGTATAATATATGTTTTTTAAATGAAATTTATATTCAATTATTATAATCCGGTGTTTTATACATAATTGTAATAACTTTTATTCATTTGCTCCATCTTTGCACAAAACATCTCACTATTTGCGTGCCCGAAGCGGGTGACACTCGCGCTCGCAGTGGTCTCGACTGGTTTGAAATATCGTGTCGGTGAACGCTGTCTATGTGTGCGTTGATTTAGCGCGCTTTGTATGGAGCTTGACTTCTGTTAGTTTAGTATTCTGTGGCGCACACGGATCTCGTGACCTCCGCGCAAATAATTGTCACAGGACTTTTCAGCAGATCAAATTCGGATAGATAGCATTATAGATGGGTTCAAGATTTTTTTAATTGAAATATTAATTACCCTTTTGAGTAGAGCCTTTATCAATGTTTTATTGGATTAGCTAGAACTACAATTAAATTGATAGCGGAACATTAGTTACATAGAGTCGATTAGTAGGTCAAAAATATAAGCAGGAAATTTGTGTCTGGACAACTAGACAATCGTGTCGCTCATAATTGAAAATTCGAGGTGTGCGCTATTGCTATTAGCTATAGTATATCATGCATACAGCGAAAACTTTTTAAAAGGATAAAACAAATGCGCTACCGATTCTTCATTGTCCGTAAATGTCCACTCAACCTGAGGATCACAATATGCTGGATTATGGAAAAGGACGGGGAAATGTAAAAGAGACCGTGATAAATCATTGGAACTTGACATTAATTAAAATTACATTTATACCTACAAAATGAACAAACAATTTTTATCACCATATTCGACATTTTAATCCTTTGCGGACTTACATGTCCTAGATATCGCAATAAATGGCTTCGGGCAAGAATAAAAGCACAAAGTGAATAAATTACTGGTAACTGCAAATTACTACACATAGGTATACTTTTATTAACAGTTGTTCCGCTCGCAATTCATAAAAAGGTTGACGAGAATTAACTATACAGAAAATAAATCACGCAACATATTTTTGTTAACATAAATGTCACAAAAACAGATTTTGATTTTCAGTTGTTTTTATTCCGGATTATAATCGATCAATATATCATAGGAATTGGTTGTGATGACTTCAACGACCTATGCAAATTATTTTAAACTTTTCTCTTATTTAGAACATATTACGTTGTTAGCCAGTAGGCTCATCAAATTAGACTACAACAGAGTACTTTTCACACATGACTATAACTGTAGTCTCAAGCCAATCTTATGATCTCGACCCGATTGCCGAAACGATCCCATAAAAAATGAAAACAACACACCTTCCACATAAGAATATTCATATACGAATCGTTTATGTTAATTAATAACTCACGGAATATTTAAAATATTAAGTTTATGGAAACTTAATTAATTTTAAAACTTTATCATGATTAAACAATCAAGGTAAGTAATCAATTACCAGCTTCATTTCCATTAATTTAAATATTAACATTGTTACAAGAGACATTTAAATATAACAGAAAAATATCTTTTTTTTTTTAAATATGGTAAAAATGTATTATTTATTTTCATCTTTAAACCCAATTGTATAAAAACTATTGCTTATTATTCCTGTTAAATAAGGGTATTCCCTTGTAGTTAAAGCATTTAGAAGCCATTATGTAAGCTCTTTTTCATTGATACGAACGTCACTCTTTGGAGGGACTTTAGTTGAACCTCTCCTCCGCTTCGGTGAATTTTTAGTTATATACATACTGTGTCCAAAAAATAAGGTGACATTGTATTTATTTTGAAAATTCTTTATTTATTCTTCCAAATCAATTTCATCCCCTTTAGAATAATCCCTTCCTGATGCAATGCACTTATGCCAACGGATTTTCCAATCTTTGAAACACTGATTGTAGTCACTTTCCGGGATGGCCTTCAGTTCCATCTTCGCTGCGGCTTGAATCTCCTCTATCGTATCAAAATGGTGTCCCCAGAGCGGTTTTTTGAGCCTGCTGAACAGCCAGAAGTCGCACGGCGCCAGATCAGGTGAATACGGTGGTTGCGGAACGATATGGGTTTAGTTTTTAGCGAAATTATCACGAATTACGAGTGCAGTATGGGACGGTGCATTATCGTGGTTTTCGGTACCAGTCGAGATGTGACGCTCTTGAGGCCCAAAACATTCTTTAAATGGTATTGACCGAGCCTTTCGATATGCCAACCTCATCAACAAGATCTCTAATCGTTAATTGACAGATTTTCAACAACAAATCTTTGATTTGTTGGACGTGAGCTTCGTCGGTTGAGGTTGATGGTTGCTCTTCGTCTTCGACAAGTTCACGGCCGGCTTGGAACTCACTATACCACTTGTAAACTTTTATTTTGGCATAGCCTCATCGCCAAAGGCTTTCTGCACCATCCTCAACGTATCCGCAGCAGAAAATTGATTTAGCAAAAAAAATTTAATGCAATTTCTTTGCTCATCAAAATTTGACATCGCAAAAAAACGAATAACTCACTTTTAGCAGCTCACAAAATGACACGTATCTCAAACAATAATGAATATTTTGACATTTAAATTTGACATAGATGTCACTGACAGTACTTACAACGTACAAATAAGCATATTTCTCCAAATCATTCGACGCGCGCAGATAAAATTCAAATGTCACCTTATTTTTTGGACACAGTAGTATATAAGTTTTTTAAAGGACTATAAATTCCATGTATAACGTTTAGCCTCCTTTCTAGACGACACTTTAACTTTCATGTACTTAATTATGACTCGTGTTTAACTTTTTTATCTGAGATTTCTCTTTGATAATTAAATGCATATTGTCACATAATCATTTAAATCTAGTATATAAACAATTAATTTTTTTCCATACAACTTTGCTATTTCCATACGAAAACTCGATAAATGTGTTCACCCAAAAAAAAATTCTTTCTTTGTTTTATTGATGTAACGTAATATGAATTGTGTGCCGTGAATACGTATATCTTGATAAATAGTGTCCAGTCTGGAAAACCCACCGGATGACACACTTACATACTAAGTGCATGATTCAGAATTGAATATTATGCAAATACACTAATGTAGAAAGTTTTCATCTCAAATCAACACCAATAAACTTGGAATATTGACAAGCATTGTGCAAACTTCAGGCTACCTGATGCAACCGTTGGGAAATATTAGCGGTCTTCGAAAACATAACTTGCTGACTTTGTGTGTTTCCATCTATTGGGACCACGTAATATATGAATAAAAACACACTTATCACACTTCCTACAAGCATGACTTACTTACGTATTAGGTAATAGATAGCTAAACATGAATAATGATATCCAATGACCTACCTACATAAATAGTTTGTAATCATAAGAACATATTTTAGGAGCCTACGATTCACAATTTACTTTATTGCCGCTATAATATTATTAACATAATATTTGTTTGACACATAATATGTCGAATTAAAATGCTTGAAGGTCGATATATTTTGTTTACTTTTGTTACACAATATGAAATACATCCATAGAATGGTCAAAAATATTATTTTCACAATCTGGAATTAAAGGAAAAAATAAATCTGTGAAAATAACATCCATTTAACATCAACCATTTATTATTCAACAATACATACAAATATATATATTTATTTATATGGGCACGAGTCACGACAAGAACACTTTGTCAGGTGGTAAGAACTAAGAGTAATGCAGTTCAGTTGAATAATCAACGCTAGCTCACCAGGTCTGGAAACATAGATATCCCTACTTATTAATTTTTTAGACGCACGTCTAAAATGTCGCGATAGGTACAAGGCTACCGGATCTATCTTCCATCTCAGATTCTCTATTGATGGGGGCGCTTATCCCACAAAGTATACTCAGCGATTCCAATGACTCCTTTAAATCGCCTCTTCTAAAGGCCAAAGATATATTGGCAGAATTATAAAGCTAGTTGCCACATATCTTCAAGACGGTGCCTTAAATTTATGTAATAGCAAATACATTTGGAGTTAACTAACGGTATTATTTTCATTGTCCACAGGCCGTGCTAGTGTTAACACAGGCTAGCACAGAGAAGCCAAAGAACGTCACGAAAGCAGTAAGTGATACACAAACCCGGAGTAGTAGACAACTCAACCCTTACGAAGGCCAGAACAACAATGAAGTAGTGGTGGACATCGAAGACGACGAAAAGAAACAGTACTACGAAACCAACTATGATACAAGTAAGTAGCCAACTGGTATACCTTACATTTATCAATGATTTGTCATATTGATATTACCTTAAATGTAAAAAAAGTAGATTGAGAACTTCCTTATTTTCTGAAGCAATTTCATTTGTCATTGGATGTTGTTATGCTTACAACAGGAACATAAAAAAACAGCCATGACGGCATCAGTTACAAACTTTATATGGCAATTAACCAATTTGGAATTATAACGTATTTTAAACACTATAGAAAAAACATCCGCACAACGTTATCGAAATATATTTTTAGCTGAAACTCAAGATCAATGGTTGTTAGAAAGACTATTTTTTTTTTTCAACATCTTGCTATTATTCTACTTGACCAGGTGCTTATGGATTTGGTTACGACGTTGGCCCCAACGGTCAGTTCCACCACGAGAACCGCGGTCCTGACGGCGTGACGTACGGTTGCTATGGTTACGTCGACGCCGACGGCTACCTGCGAGCCACCCACTACGTTGCCGACAGCCACGGCTACAGAGTAGTAGAGCCCGAGAAACCCGTCGAAGTGTACCCCGACGAGAAATACGAATACGATGAAAAGTAAGTGTATTGTGTCAAACTTTACATGTATTTACATGTTAATTTAAAATATTTATAAATTATAATAAAATAATTCAAAAATCACTTTAACATCTATGATGTTTAATTATCTCCTTTGATTTGCATTCTGATTAAATAAAACTATAATGATACTTATGCCGACACTGGATACACTTATTTTTAAAGCCACTATAGTCGCCAACAGTACCAAAGTAGAACTCATCGATTTAAAAAGATGTAAAATTATTTACCTAAATAACACATTTTTTATTCTATCTTAAGGAGGTTTTTCTGTTACTTTCAGCTCCGACAATCAGCCGACTGAGCCGGTGCCTGGGCAGATTATCCCATGGAACAAGCTCTTCTTCCCGCAAGGATGTGGTCGTACCCCAGGCGGCGTACCTCCGAAACCTCTGCCAAAGCCCACTCCAAGGCCTCCGAAGCCCCCATCGAGGCCAGTAGACAGCACTGGCCAGACAAGCAACCCCAGCCCCGGCGTGTCTTACCCTGGACAAGGTACATATTTTCAATGCAAATTTTCACGTAGATCCTAAAGAACGGAAAATTTATCATCCGTATCAATGAATTTTTCTTTCTTCTTGACGCTACATTATTTTATGATAGTAAAATTATTGTAATACTATTCATATTTCCCATAATCGAGCAAATATTTTTTTTTCTCTTCAGGCCCTAATGGACCTTATGGACCCGGCGGTCCAGGTGGACCAAATGGACCCGGTGGTCCTGGTGGACCAAGTGGACCCAACGGACCTTACGGACCTGGCGGCCCTGGTGGACCAAATGGACCTTACGGACCTGGCGGCCCTGGTGGACCAAATGGACCTTACGGACCTGGCGGACAAGGCGGCCCTAGTGGATCTGATGGCTCCTACCGCCCTGATGGATCTTATGGACCCGACGGATCCTACCAACCTGACGGCTCCGGTGAGTGATAACCTTATTTAAATAGTATTTTATGTGCTATCACATATGTATAAAAGTCTTTTGTTTATGTTGTCTCGTAACCGTAAGGCTAGTCAAACATTATAAGTGAGTAAACAAAAATCATCTCTTTTTAAAATATCAGGTGCTTTGCAAGTAGCCTTCGAATTAAGATTAATCTGAAACTCTCATATCTCAAAATTTTTACAATTATTTTGATACCAGTAACTTATTTAATCGAAGAAAGGTTTGAAAGTTTACTTTTGATGTAGGTGCATACTATCCGGGCACGCCTGGCAGCCCTGGCTCCCCGGGCACTCCTGGCACTCCAGGCAGCCCCGGTTCCCCGGGATACCCCGGCACTGGCGGTGGATACTACCCAGGCGGACAAGGTAAATACCACTTTATATTCCACCTCCATTGTTTTGTGGGCGCGTATTAGCTACCTGATTTATTATAAAAAAATTTAGTGTCTTTCTAATCACCTATTATTTTTGTTTCAATAATTGCAATTTGTAATCCAGCTATTTTGTATCTATTTCCTCCGCCGCGCAGTTGGTTAAACGTCGGTTGTGAAACGAAAGACCACGGGTTCTATTCCCACTCTGAGACAAATGTTTGCGAATCCCACAAAAATGTTGTTTCTGATGCCCTCGAAAAAAAACTGAATAAATCTTAATGTGAGGATCAGAACTATGTAAGTGACTGTTGGGTTTATTATTTGTATTTATTATTTCAATCATTTACAGATCATTTTTATTTCTGTTTCAGGCGGACCTAGTGGTCCAGGCGGTCCATCTGGCGGCGGCGGCTACTACCCCGGCGGCTCTGGAAGCCCAGGCAGTCCCGGCACTCCAGGCACTCCGGGATCACCAGGTAATTACATACTATGAAGCATAGCTACCAAAAATTATATTACAAACATAGCTGTCCAGGTGTTACTCTAAAACACGACTAATCTATACATCTATACATTCTATACATATAAATAAAATTGAAGTGTCTGTTTTAAAAGTAAAAATAAAAAAAAATGTCCTACTACATATCGTTATATACACGATACCTGTGCAGAAAATGATCTTTAAAATATTTTTGTCTGTCTGTCTGTTTGTTCCGGCTAATCTTTGAAATGGCTCGACCGATTTTGACGGGACTTTTTTTGTCAGATAGCTGATATAACAACGAGTAACTTAGGGTACATTTATTTTAGAAAAAATCTTTTATTTTAGAAATATAAAGTAATGTTGCAATGCCCGCGCGCAGCTCACGCGCATGCACCACTGGGCCGTTACGTCGTGCGCCTCCCACCACTTCTCCCACCAACGAATCAATATCACATTTACAAAATATTGTATATAAAGAAATTTTTCAATAAAGCTAATACAAAAAACTGAATATAAATGTCTAACGGGAGTTTACCGCCGCTCCCTAAGAGATGGCGCCACCGTAGAATTAGGGCGCGGTATGGTTTCGTTACAAAGGTTGATAATTAAAATAAAAATGCAAATACCACAAAAAAAATTAATAAAGTAATTCACTTTTTGTTAAATTCCACGCGGACGAAGTCGCGGGCACAGCTAGTTAAGTATAAATGACCTCTGCCTAATGGCAAAGAATAGTGGCAGGGCTTAGAAATTGTTTTTGTAAGCCTCTGATCCTTTTGTTTTGCATGTAAGTTATTACATTTATCTTTTGTACAGGTGGTCCAGGTGGACCTGGCGGACCCGGTGGCCCAGGAGGTCCAGGAAGCGGACCAGGCGGTCCCAGTGGTCCAAGCGGACCCGGCGGCCCGACATCCCCCGGCTACTACCCAGGACAACCCGGCAGCCCCGGTACTCCGGGCACGCCAGGCAGCCCGGGAACACCAGGTAATTACTATGCAGCATACCCTATTACATAATATAAATATGTTACTTCGTATAGCTCAAACAAAAATATTCCTCTATACGACTGTCGAATACCATTAAAAATTACAACCTTATTTAAATTAATATCACAATGTTACTCTCTGTTGTTTTCTTTGAACATTGAATTAAATGTATCTCTTTACAGGCGGTCCAGGAGGCCCTGGAGGCCCTGGTGGCCCCGGGGGTCCAGGAAGCGGACCAGGCGGTCCCAGTGGTCCAAGCGGGCCCAGTGGACCTAGCGGCCCGACGTCCCCCGGCTACTACCCAGGGCAGCCCGGCAGCCCCGGCACTCCAGGCTCGCCTGGTAGCCCAGGAGGGCCTGGAGGACCTGGTGGACCTGGAGGCCCAGGCGGGCCAGGTGGTCCAGGTAATTTTATACTTTACAAAGTAATATAATCTTAATAATCTGATTTTTAATTATTAGGGAATCCTATTTGTATTTAATAAATCGAATATTTAATAGTTGTAATAATTAATAATTTGACACAAATACATGGTTGAGTTTACTTAGTAATGACGTATGTTCAAACATTCGCAGGAGGCCCTGGCGGACCTACAAGCCCTAGCAGACCTACAAACCCAAGCGGATCAGGATCAGGCGGTTACTACCCCGGACAACCAGGCAGCCCCGGAACACCCGGCACTCCCGGAGGCCCAGGTAACTAAAACATGACATCTGCTACCCTGACTCCTGAAACTGTAATAATTATTGTGATTGTATTACTCTCTATCAGGAGCTTGTAGATTTATAAGAAAACCTCACTTAATTTTATTTATTTTATTTTGGACAACAAACAGTCGTGTACATTAACAAAAAATAAAGATTATATGTTAATAACTTTATTATATTACTAAAGTCATAATATACATATAATTAAAAGAACGAATTTTGACTTCAACCAAGCGATCTTTGATACTGCTTTTTTTGCAAAACCAAATTTCCCATGCATGCATCAATCGGGTTTGAGTATCTGTATTTTAATTTAATATTTGATAATTTCTGATTTACGTTACTTTTCTTTATATCCTATAGGTGGACCCGGAGGACCCGGTGGTCCAGGAAGTCCAAGCGGCCCAGGCGGTCCAAGCGGTCAGGGTGGCCCTAGCGGACAAGGTGGCCCAAGTGGTCCCGGAGGTCCCAGCGGTCCAGGAGGTCCCAGCGGTCCTGGAGGTCCCAGCGGTCCAGGAGGCCCTAGCGGTCCCGGAGGTCCAAGCGGACAAGGTGGCTACTACCCAGGTTATCCCGGCAGCCCAGGCACACCCGGCAGCCCGGGCTCACCTGGCGGCCCCGGCGGCCCAGGGGGCCCAGGAGGTCCAGGTGGTCCCGGAGGTCCAGGTAAAGTAAACTGAATTGATGAACCAGAATTAGCATCTTGTGCCTTCACGTATCATACATAAATTATTTTTTAATTAAAATATTTTTGGACTACTCCATAATGTATTCTGATCTAAGATCAGAACTTGTGGCGGATATGTATGAATTTAAAACTTTTAATTTGGAGGATAACCCATTTCCTTATCATTCCATAAATCAACCGCTAGAAACAATAAGACGAAAACTAGTACGAAACTTAAATCTAAATCGATCGGGGATAGATTCTTGCATTTAGCCATATATATGCTAGATAAATAAATATTTATTTTGACTTCCAAAGCTAGTTAACTGAAGTCGTTTGCAGAGGACATATTATAGAGGGCATATTTTGTTATGCGTTGTTTTTTCATGTTCACGTTTCAAGCTTCTTCTATGCAATTGATTGGGGTTGGTGGAATCATATCAAAAAGTTATTTAGTCTACAATTTTATGACTGCTTAACAAAAACCCTTTCATAACTAATCCCTTTACTTTATAATGTTGTATTACGATTACACTTCATATTTACATGTGAATAATAATGGCATTTATTGACAGGTGGCCCAGGAGCACCTCCATCCGGTGGAGGTTATTACCCAAGTCAGCCCGGCGGCACTGGTTCCGGATCATCAGGTAAGAAATGATCCGGATTCATAAAACTCTTAATTAACGAGTCCTAATAGGATAATACTTGTCGTGGTATGATTTTTTTTTTCACACTTTGGCATAATATTAAATACAACAGTCAAATACATACTAAGGTGTAGTGTTGTGTCGTGAGTATCAGGAACTACAAAAGACGTTTCGGTCTCACAACAACCAGACACGAGACAAATACTTGTGGGCATACAAACATTTATCTTAGTGCGGGGATCGAAACCGCGGCCCCCCGTTTTAAGTCGGCATGTAACCAACTGCGCCTCGGAGACTGTCAATTACTTGAACTATGGCTAATATAAAACATCAGTTTCCTTAGAAAAATATGTTAATTTGAAAATATAATAAACATTTCGATTTTCAACGTTAATTAACTTTCAAACAATTTTTTTTTTTTAAATTCCTTGTGGTAATCTCTTGTGCCGGATATAATCTACTTTGCATATCCAACAAAAATCTTCAACTTTTTTCGTTGACCATTTTCCTTGGTATCTTTTTCATCATCGCGGTAATATTCTGATGGGATCTCTCCCCGACCTTTTGGCTTGCAGAACCTACGTTTGCAGAGAATAAGTCTAGACGAAAGTCAAGAAAATGATCTTCAATGACATTACATTGCCTAGATTGTTGTCGATATTGTTAATTGTGATCGAATTTAAGTAAGGTGGCCTGTTGGTAAACGGACTAGACGCGGCTGCCCACATGTTCACGGTGGTCGCGGGTTCGAATCCCAGAGCACACCTCTGACTTTTCGGAGTCATGTGTGTATTGATAATCAATCACCACGCACTAAAACGGTGAAGGAAAACATCGTGAGGAAACCTGCATACCATAGCGATTTATAAGAATTTCTATGGTATGTAAGTCCGCCAACCCGCACTGGGCCAGCGTGGTGGCCTAACCACTCTCAATCGTATTCTCGATTGTAGAGTAGGCTCGGGCCCTGCAGTGGGACGTATTTGGGCTGATACAGTACAGTACAGTATATGTGAATTGGGGTCAATTATGACTTTTTAATAAATGCATTTCCCACTAACTCACTCTACAGAACATATTAGTGCGAATTGAGGTATTTCAATGAGAAAGATTTTTTTATTATTGTCCATTCTTGAAGAACGCTGTTGACATGTATTATTTATAAAATTTAGACGTGAAAATATAAAATTGACTGAATTTCAGGTTACCCCACGCAACCGGTAAAACCAGGCCAACCAGGCCAAGGAGGATACCCCGGACAACCAATCCAACCCGGTAAACCAGGACAACCGGGCCAACCAGGCCAAGGAGGATACCCCGGACAACCAGGCCAACCCGGTAAACCAGGACAACCGGGCCAACCAGGCCAAGGAGGATACCCCGGACAACCAGGCCAACCCGGTAAACCAGGACAACCAGGCCAACCCAGTCAGCCCGGCTACCCCGGACAGCAAGGACAACCAGGCAAACCCGGACAACCAGGTTACCCAGGACAACCCGGCCAGCCAGGACAGCCCGGTAAACCAGGACAGTCAGGTCAACCGGGATACCCAGGCCAACCAGGCCAACCAGGTGGCCCAGGACAGCCAGGTCAGCCCGGCTACCCAGGACAGCAAGGACAACCAGGCCAACCCGGACAACCAGGTTACCCAGGACAACCCGGCCAACCAGGACAGCCCGGTAAACCAGGACAGCCCGGTACGCCAGGACAGCCAGGCCAACCAGGTGGCCCAGGACAGCCAGGTCAGCCCGGCTACCCAGGACAGCAAGGACAACCAGGCCAACCCGGACAACCAGGTTACCCAGGACAACCCGGCCAGCCAGGACAGCCCGGTAAACCAGGACAGCCCGGTACGCCAGGACAGCCAGGCCAACCAGGATACCCATCGCAACCAGGCCAACCAGGTGGCCCAGGACAGCCAGGTCAGCCCGGCTACCCAGGACAGCAAGGACAACCAGGCCAACCCGGACAACCAGGTTACCCAGGACAACCGGGCCAGCCAGGACAGCCCGGTAAACCAGGACAGCCTGGTACGCCAGGAAAGCCAGGACAACCAGGATACCCAGGCCAACCAGGCCAACCAGGTGGCCCAGGACAGCCAGGTCAGCCCGGCTACCCAGGACAGCAAGGACAACCAGGCCAACCCGGACCACCAGGTTACCCAGGACAACCCGGCCAGCCAGGTCAGCCCGGTAAGCCAGGACAGCCAGGCCAACCTGGACACCCAGGCCAACCTGGCCAACCAGGTGGCCCAGGACAACCAGACCAGCCAGGCTACCCCGGACAGCAAGGGCAACCCGGCCAGCCCGGCTACCCAGGACAACCCGGACAACCAGGATACCCAGGCCAACCAGGTCAACCCGGACAACCAGGTTACCCAGGACAACCCGGCCAACCAGGCCAACCAGGTGGCCCAGGACAGCCAGGTCAGCCCGGCTACCCAGGACAGCAAGGACAACCAGGTTACCCAGGACAACCCGGCCAGCCAGGACAGCCCGGCAAACCAGGACAGCCCGGTACGCCAGGACAGCAAGGCCAACCAGGATACCCAGGGCAACCAGGCCAACCAGGTGGCCCAGGACAGCCAGGTCAGCCCGGCTACCCAGGACAGCAAGGACAACCAGGCCAACCCGGACAACCAGGTTACCCAGGACAACCGGGCCAGCCAGGACAGCCCGGTAAACCAGGACAGCCTGGTACGCCAGGAAAGCCAGGACAACCAGGATACCCAGGCCAACCAGGCCAACCAGGTGGCCCAGGACAGCCAGGTCAGCCCGGCTACCCAGGACAGCAAGGACAACCAGGCCAACCCGGACCACCAGGTTACCCAGGACAACCCGGCCAGCCAGGACAGCCCGGTAAACCAGGACAACCCGGTACGCCAGGACAGCCAGGCCAACCAGGATACCCTGGGCAACCAGGCCAACCAGGTGGCCCAGGACAGCCAGGTCAGCCCGGCTACCCAGGACAGCAAGGACAACCAGGCCAACCCGGACAACCAGGTTACCCAGGACAACCCGGTCAGCCAGGACAGCCCGGTAAACCAGGACAGCCTGGTACGCCAGGACAGCCAGGACAACCGGGATACCCAGGCCAACCAGGCCAACCAGGTGGCCCAGGACAGCCAGGTCAGCCCGGCTACCCAGGACAGCAAGGACAACCAGGCCAACCCGAACAACCAGGTTACCCAGGACAACCCGGCCAGCCAGGACAGCCCGGTAAACCAGGACAGCCTGGTACGCCAGGACAGCCAGGTCAACCGGGATACCCAGGCCAACCAGGCCAACCAGGTGGCCCAGGACAGCCAGGTCAGCCCGGCTACCCAGGACAGCAAGGACAACCAGGCCAACCCGGACAACCAGGTTACCCAGGACAACCCGGCCAACCAGGCCAGCCCGGTAAACCAGGACAGCCCGGTACGCCAGGACAGCCAGGTCAACCAGGATACCCAGGGCAACCAGGCCAACCAGGTAGCCCAGGACAGCCAGGTCAGCCCGGCTACCCAGGACAGCAAGGACAACCAGGCCAACCCGGACAACCAGGTTACCCAGGACAACCCGGCCAATCAGGCCAGCCCGGTAAACCAGGTCAACCAGGCCAACCAGGTGGCCCAGGACAGCCAGGTCAGCCCGGCTACCCAGGACAGCAAGGACAACCAGGCCAACCCGGACAACCAGGTTACCCAGGACAACCCGGTCAGCCAGGACAGCCCGGTAAACCAGGACAGCCTGGTACGCCAGGACAGCCAGGACAACCGGGATACCCAGGCCAACCAGGCCAACCAGGTGGCCCAGGACAGCCAGGTCAGCCCGGCTACCCAGGACAGCAAGGACAACCAGGCCAACCCGAACAACCAGGTTACCCAGGACAACCCGGCCAGCCAGGACAGCCCGGTAAACCAGGACAGCCTGGTACGCCAGGACAGCCAGGTCAACCGGGATACCCAGGCCAACCAGGCCAACCAGGTGGCCCAGGACAGCCAGGTCAGCCCGGCTACCCAGGACAGCAAGGACAACCAGGCCAACCCGGACAACCAGGTTACCCAGGACAACCCGGCCAACCAGGCCAGCCCGGTAAACCAGGACAGCCCGGTACGACAGGACAGCCAGGTCAACCAGGATACCCAGGACAACCAGGCCAACCAGGTGGCCCAGGACAGCCAGGTCAGCCCGGCTACCCAGGACAGCAAGGACAACCAGGCCAACCCGGACAACCAGGTTACCCAGGACAACCCGGCCAATCAGGCCAGCCCGGTAAACCAGGTCAACCAGGCCAACCAGGTGGCCCAGGACAGCCAGGTCAGCCCGGCTACCCAGGACAGCAAGGACAACCAGGCCAACCCGGACAACCAGGTTACCCAGGACAACCCGGCCAACCAGGCCAGCCCGGTAAACCAGGTCAACCAGGTCAACCAGGCCAACCAGGTGGCCCAGGACAGCCAGGTCAGCCCGGCTACCCAGGACAGCAAGGACAACCAGGCCAACCTGGACAACCAGGTTACCCAGGACAACCCGGCCAACCAGGCCAGCCCGGTAAACCAGGTCAACCAGGCCAACCAGGTGGCCCAGGACAGCCAGGTCAGCCCGGCTACCCAGGACAGCCAGGCCAACCAGGATACCCATCGCAACCAGGCCAACCAGGTGGCCCAGGACAGCCAGGTCAGCCCGGCTACCCAGGACAGCAAGGACAACCAGGCCAACCTGGACAACCAGGTTACCCAGGACAACCCGGCCAACCAGGCCAGCCCGGTAAACCAGGTCAACCAGGCCAACCAGGTGGTCCAGGACAGCCAGGTCTGCCCGGCTACCCAGGACAGCAAGGACAACTAGGCCAACCCGGACAACCAGGTTACCCAGGACAACCCGGCCAGCCAGGACAGCCCGGTAAACCAGGACAACCCGGTACGCCAGGACAGCCAGGCCAACCAGGATACCCAGGGCAACCAGGCCAACCAGGTGGCCCAGGACAGCCAGGTCAGCCCGGCTTCCCAGGTCAGCAAGGACAACCAGGCCAACCCGGACAACCAGGTTACCCAGGACAACCCGGCCAACCAGGCCAGCCCGGTAAACCAGGTCAACCAGGCCAACCAGGTGGCCCAGGACAGCCAGGTCAGCCCGGCTACCCAGGACAGCAAGGACAACCAGGCCAACCCGGACAACCAGGTTACCCAGGACAACCCGGCCAGCCAGGAGAGCCCGGTACGCCAGGACAGCCAGGCCAACCAGGATACCCAGGGGAACCAGGCCAACCAGGTGGCCCAGGACAGCCAGGTCAGCCCGGCTACCCAGGACAGCAAGGACAACCAGGCCAACCCGGACAACCAGGTTACCCAGGACAACCCGGCCAGCCAGGACAGCCCGGTACTTCAGGACAGCCAGGCCAACCTGGAAAACCAGGTAGCCCAGGACAGCCCGGTCAGCCCGGCTATCCAGGACAGCAAGGACAACCAGGCCAACCCGGTCAATCAGGTTACCCAGGACAACCCGGCCAGCCAGGTCAGCCCGGTACGCCAGGACAGCCAGGCCAACCTGGATACCCAGGCCAACCTGGCCAACCAGGTGGCCCAGGGCAGCCCGGCCAGCCAGGACAGCCCGGTAAACCAGGTTACCCAGGACAGGAAGGACAACCAGGACAGGAAGGACAACCAGGTTACCCAGGACAACCCGGCCAACCAAGTGGCCCAGGACAGCCCGGTCAGCCCGGCTACCCAGGACAGCAAGGACAACCAGGCCAACCCGGACAACCAGGTTACCCAGGCCAACCAGGTCAACCCGGACAACCAGGTGGCCCAGGACAACCCGGCCAGCCAGAACAGCCTGGCTACCCAGGAGAGCAAGGACTACCAGGTCAACCCGGACAACCAGGATACCCAGGCCAACCAGGTCAACCTGGGCAACCAGGATACCCAGGCCAACCAGGTCAACCCGGACAACCAGGAGGCTCTGGACAACCAGGCCAGCCAGGCTACCCCGGACAGCAAGGACAACCCGGCCAGCCAGGCCAGCCCGGTAAACCAGGACAGCCTGGTCAGCCCAGCCAACCAGGATACCCAGGACAGGAAGGACATCCTAGTCAACCCGGTCAACCAGGTGGCCCTGGACAGCCCGGCCAACCAGGCTACCCAGGACAGCAAGGACAACCAGGTCAACCCGGTAAACCAGGTCAACCAGGCCAACCTGGCCAACCAGGTGGCCCAGGACAACCAAGCGAGCCAGGACAACCTGGTCAGCCAGGCTACCCAGGACAACAAGGACAAGCAGGCCAACCCGGACAACCAGGTTACCCAGGACAGCCAGGTCAGCCCGGCCAACCAGGGAGCCCAGGACAGCCTGGACAACCAGGCCAACCTGGCCAACCAGGTCATCCAGGACAGCCAGGCCAACCGGGATATCCAGGTAAGAACTTTAATAACACATAAAATACAACAACTACGAAAATAATTTAATTGAAAATACTCGTAACTGCTTATTAAATCGATCTATGCGGTGCGTGATTACATGGGATAGTTCTTTACATAAAATAGTACTATAAAGTTAAACATCATCCATTTATATTTGATGTTATGAACCAAACTAACAATAATCTTGTTATCTTCACTTTCTTCCAGGTGGTGATTCAGTACCTTCAGGAACCGGGGTGCAGCCACCTGCTTACGTGCCGTCGGGACAAATGCCACCTTTCCCGATTTACGTCATACCGTACCCATTGCCGATCGTGCCTAGCCCAGGTTCGTGCCCATGCTATTTAGTAAACCCTGGGAACAACAACACGGCAACTCAAGTTCAAGGCTCACAGCCGCCGCCCAACGGACAGTATCAAGGAAACCAAGGATACGCACCGTATGGCATCATCGGTTACGTGCCAGTTGTATTCGTGCCATATTGCCCTGGAAATTACGGCGGCATGAACACCGCGCAACAAAACTTCCCGAACGCAGTGCCAGTTCAATACAATTGCGCTCAATGCCAAGCCAGCAGAGACATATATAGATATCTGGGACGCTTCAACGGAGCCCGTGCCGTTAAGGACTTGAAAGAAATTAAGTCACTCGATGAACTTAATGACCTCATTAGACATACAATAAAACCAACAAAGAGGACATTACGACAGATAGCTGCTCACCCAAAAATTTTAGAAGAAACTAATTAAAATTCCAAATTGTCGGGCAGCTAATAAGATTCGACTACGATATTAAAACCGAAGAACAGTCACCTCATCGACAATTAATATTCGTATGTCTAAATCGGTAAAACAATTTTGAGACTGTCTGATAAAAATTCTTGGACGATCTCAAAATTTATGGGTATAGAAAATGACCGTATTTATTACTATACATAGTATAAAATTAACTTATATTTTTTAATAATACGATTCGAAATCGATTTCATGTAAAAAGTATATAGATTTACAAATTTTATGTAATTTTCAAAATCTTGTCTGTTTTTAGGACACGGTGAAATAAATATATTTTATTTAATTAATAATTAATGTGTTTTATTTCTTTTCTTATGTTTTACTTTTATTTATTCCCTGGTATTATCCATTTAGATGGTAGTGTAGGAACATAATTTGATTAGTGAGTGTAAGTGCTAGTCTCGATTGCCGAGAGCCTCTATATCCCACACAGATAAAATATACATATTTTCTACTCTATATGACGGATAGGATTCATTCAGAAACAATACCTAAGTTGTGCTCACAGCGTTGTAACATCAGTTAGTTTTAGTTGTAGCGAGTCGATGCTGTCGAATCCGGAGTTTAAACGTAGGAGCTAAGTTCACAACTTTTTTACCTTCACCCTTGCATGCATGAATATATGTAATATCTCAAAGCATTTTTTTGTTTTATATTTCCAAAAAATAGTAGTCCGAATCAGGGAAGATTAATGGAAAAGTAAAATAGGTCCGAAATTAGCAAAGATTGATACTCTATAGAAGCTTGAAATCCAAAAATATAAAGACAAGAATTAGAACCAGATATAAAATTTAATTATTTGCCAATTAGAAATTTATATTAGAATTGTTCGGACTTATCCCTGCTGCTGAGTTCCGCCACCGTACAACACGACAAACCTCCAAATACCACCTACATCACCTTGGAGGATGGAAATCTACCACAGTACGTTTTTTGTGGCACTTTCTCCCATGTACTACAAATCTGGGGAACCAGTTGCCAGCGGCATCATTCCCGGACAGATACGACCTGGCGACCTTCAAAAAAGGAGCGTATTCCCACCTCAAAGGCCGGCAACGCATCTCCATGCCCTATGGTGTTGCAGATGTCCATGGGCAGCGGTACTCACTTATCATCAGGTGAACCGCATGCTCGTTTGCCCCCTATAGTATATTTATAAAAAAAACCTAATCAATGAAAACGCAAGATGTGCTATCTTCACCAACGCAACGTACGTTATTCATTGTATAGTCACTACTATACTATAGTGTATAATAACACATACAGCCATGACTCAAAGCCGCTGTCACGGGTCACTGCGAACCTGTACGCAATCCTTGCTGCAAAAAAAATATTTGAGAAAATCGGGACTTTTGTTACATAAAAGATTATTAGAAGTCGAAACACTAACGACATTATTCAAGACAGTTTTAGACCTATATAAAATATCGAATTAATGAATTCAAATTTTTTTCGAAAAGAACTATGTATATAATAATTAAAATAGGTTTATAAACTGACTATGAATGAGGCCGGGATATAAAATTTTGTTATCAGCAAACATAAAAAAATTATGATAAGCATGCTCCGGTTCGATTTTAAGATTAAACCATGGCTGACTGCTAAAATTAAGCAATTGCTTAGTAAGAAACGTTTGGCCAAAACTCGGTACAATCGCCGTACCCATGAGGTGAAATGGGTGAAGTACGGTACAATTACAAATCACTACAGTATTGTGTGTAGGAATGCTCGGTTCATAACTCGGTTGAAAACGGGGACCCAGCTAAAATTTGGAATTTTAAGGAAGAGGAATGTATAAAATCTCTAATGGATTCTATCACTAAATCTTGACATAGATTTAAACTCCCGAGATTGTCATTTTTCATCTTCGTCCAAACTTGATAAGACACATAAAGACAACAGAGCATTGCTGGACTTCAGCAATACACTGTACACAGTAACACAGTAATATTAATTTTGTGCTTATTGGGTACAATAAAGAATAAAAATTAATAAATAAATGTTAAATAGTATATCCTCTATTTGGATTTCGGATCTATTTGTAATCTATAGTATATATAGTGTATATATAGGGTGACACTCGCGCTCGCAGTGGTCTCGACTGGTTTGAAATATCGTGTCGGTGAACGCTGTCTATGTGTGCGTTGATTTAGCGCGCTTTGTATGGAGCTTGACTTCTGTTAGTTTAGTATTCTGTGGCGCACACGGATCTCGTGACCTCCGCGCAAATAATTGTCACAGGACTTTTCAGCAGATCAAATTCGGATAGATAGCATTATAGATGGGTTCAAGATTTTTTTAATTGAAATATTAATTACCCTTTTGAGTAGAGCCTTTATCAATGTTTTATTGGATTAGCTAGAACTACAATTAAATTGATAGCGGAACATTAGTTACATAGAGTCGATTAGTAGGTCAAAAATATAAGCAGGAAATTTGTGTCTGGACAACTAGACAATCGTGTCGCTCATAATTGAAAATTCGAGGTGTGCGCTATTGCTATTAGCTATAGTATATCATGCATACAGCGAAAACTTTTTAAAAGGATAAAACAAATGCGCTACCGATTCTTCATTGTCCGTAAATGTCCACTCAACCTGAGGATCACAATATGCTGGATTATGGAAAAGGACGGGGAAATGTAAAAGAGACCGTGATAAATCATTGGAACTTGACATTAATTAAAATTACATTTATACCTACAAAATGAACAAACAATTTTTATCACCATATTCGACATTTTAATCCTTTGCGGACTTACATGTCCTAGATATCGCAATAAATGGCTTCGGGCAAGAATAAAAGCACAAAGTGAATAAATTACTGGTAACTGCAAATTACTACACATAGGTATACTTTTATTAACAGTTGTTCCGCTCGCAATTCATAAAAAGGTTGACGAGAATTAACTATACAGAAAATAAATCACGCAACATATTTTTGTTAACATAAATGTCACAAAAACAGATTTTGATTTTCAGTTGTTTTTATTCCGGATTATAATCGATCAATATATCATAGGAATTGGTTGTGATGACTTCAACGACCTATGCAAATTATTTTAAACTTTTCTCTTATTTAGAACATATTACGTTGTTAGCCAGTAGGCTCATCAAATTAGACTACAACAGAGTACTTTTCACACATGACTATAACTGTAGTCTCAAGCCAATCTTATGATCTCGACCCGATTGCCGAAACGATCCCATAAAAAATGAAAACAACACACCTTCCACATAAGAATATTCATATACGAATCGTTTATGTTAATTAATAACTCACGGAATATTTAAAATATTAAGTTTATGGAAACTTAATTAATTTTAAAACTTTATCATGATTAAACAATCAAGGTAAGTAATCAATTACCAGCTTCATTTCCATTAATTTAAATATTAACATTGTTACAAGAGACATTTAAATATAACAGAAAAATATCTTTTTTTTTTTAAATATGGTAAAAATGTATTATTTATTTTCATCTTTAAACCCAATTGTATAAAAACTATTGCTTATTATTCCTGTTAAATAAGGGTATTCCCTTGTAGTTAAAGCATTTAGAAGCCATTATGTAAGCTCTTTTTCATTGATACGAACGTCACTCTTTGGAGGGACTTTAGTTGAACCTCTCCTCCGCTTCGGTGAATTTTTAGTTATATACATACTGTGTCCAAAAAATAAGGTGACATTGTATTTATTTTGAAAATTCTTTATTTATTCTTCCAAATCAATTTCATCCCCTTTAGAATAATCCCTTCCTGATGCAATGCACTTATGCCAACGGATTTTCCAATCTTTGAAACACTGATTGTAGTCACTTTCCGGGATGGCCTTCAGTTCCATCTTCGCTGCGGCTTGAATCTCCTCTATCGTATCAAAATGGTGTCCCCAGAGCGGTTTTTTGAGCCTGCTGAACAGCCAGAAGTCGCACGGCGCCAGATCAGGTGAATACGGTGGTTGCGGAACGATATGGGTTTAGTTTTTAGCGAAATTATCACGAATTACGAGTGCAGTATGGGACGGTGCATTATCGTGGTTTTCGGTACCAGTCGAGATGTGACGCTCTTGAGGCCCAAAACATTCTTTAAATGGTATTGACCGAGCCTTTCGATATGCCAACCTCATCAACAAGATCTCTAATCGTTAATTGACAGATTTTCAACAACAAATCTTTGATTTGTTGGACGTGAGCTTCGTCGGTTGAGGTTGATGGTTGCTCTTCGTCTTCGACAAGTTCACGGCCGGCTTGGAACTCACTATACCACTTGTAAACTTTTATTTTGGCATAGCCTCATCGCCAAAGGCTTTCTGCACCATCCTCAACGTATCCGCAGCAGAAAATTGATTTAGCAAAAAAAATTTAATGCAATTTCTTTGCTCATCAAAATTTGACATCGCAAAAAAACGAATAACTCACTTTTAGCAGCTCACAAAATGACACGTATCTCAAACAATAATGAATATTTTGACATTTAAATTTGACATAGATGTCACTGACAGTACTTACAACGTACAAATAAGCATATTTCTCCAAATCATTCGACGCGCGCAGATAAAATTCAAATGTCACCTTATTTTTTGGACACAGTAGTATATAAGTTTTTTAAAGGACTATAAATTCCATGTATAACGTTTAGCCTCCTTTCTAGACGACACTTTAACTTTCATGTACTTAATTATGACTCGTGTTTAACTTTTTTATCTGAGATTTCTCTTTGATAATTAAATGCATATTGTCACATAATCATTTAAATCTAGTATATAAACAATTAATTTTTTTCCATACAACTTTGCTATTTCCATACGAAAACTCGATAAATGTGTTCACCCAAAAAAAAATTCTTTCTTTGTTTTATTGATGTAACGTAATATGAATTGTGTGCCGTGAATACGTATATCTTGATAAATAGTGTCCAGTCTGGAAAACCCACCGGATGACACACTTACATACTAAGTGCATGATTCAGAATTGAATATTATGCAAATACACTAATGTAGAAAGTTTTCATCTCAAATCAACACCAATAAACTTGGAATATTGACAAGCATTGTGCAAACTTCAGGCTACCTGATGCAACCGTTGGGAAATATTAGCGGTCTTCGAAAACATAACTTGCTGACTTTGTGTGTTTCCATCTATTGGGACCACGTAATATATGAATAAAAACACACTTATCACACTTCCTACAAGCATGACTTACTTACGTATTAGGTAATAGATAGCTAAACATGAATAATGATATCCAATGACCTACCTACATAAATAGTTTGTAATCATAAGAACATATTTTAGGAGCCTACGATTCACAATTTACTTTATTGCCGCTATAATATTATTAACATAATATTTGTTTGACACATAATATGTCGAATTAAAATGCTTGAAGGTCGATATATTTTGTTTACTTTTGTTACACAATATGAAATACATCCATAGAATGGTCAAAAATATTATTTTCACAATCTGGAATTAAAGGAAAAAATAAATCTGTGAAAATAACATCCATTTAACATCAACCATTTATTATTCAACAATACATACAAATATATATATTTATTTATATGGGCACGAGTCACGACAAGAACACTTTGTCAGGTGGTAAGAACTAAGAGTAATGCAGTTCAGTTGAATAATCAACGCTAGCTCACCAGGTCTGGAAACATAGATATCCCTACTTATTAATTTTTTAGACGCACGTCTAAAATGTCGCGATAGGTACAAGGCTACCGGATCTATCTTCCATCTCAGATTCTCTATTGATGGGGGCGCTTATCCCACAAAGTATACTCAGCGATTCCAATGACTCCTTTAAATCGCCTCTTCTAAAGGCCAAAGATATATTGGCAGAATTATAAAGCTAGTTGCCACATATCTTCAAGACGGTGCCTTAAATTTATGTAATAGCAAATACATTTGGAGTTAACTAACGGTATTATTTTCATTGTCCACAGGCCGTGCTAGTGTTAACACAGGCTAGCACAGAGAAGCCAAAGAACGTCACGAAAGCAGTAAGTGATACACAAACCCGGAGTAGTAGACAACTCAACCCTTACGAAGGCCAGAACAACAATGAAGTAGTGGTGGACATCGAAGACGACGAAAAGAAACAGTACTACGAAACCAACTATGATACAAGTAAGTAGCCAACTGGTATACCTTACATTTATCAATGATTTGTCATATTGATATTACCTTAAATGTAAAAAAAGTAGATTGAGAACTTCCTTATTTTCTGAAGCAATTTCATTTGTCATTGGATGTTGTTATGCTTACAACAGGAACATAAAAAAACAGCCATGACGGCATCAGTTACAAACTTTATATGGCAATTAACCAATTTGGAATTATAACGTATTTTAAACACTATAGAAAAAACATCCGCACAACGTTATCGAAATATATTTTTAGCTGAAACTCAAGATCAATGGTTGTTAGAAAGACTATTTTTTTTTTCAACATCTTGCTATTATTCTACTTGACCAGGTGCTTATGGATTTGGTTACGACGTTGGCCCCAACGGTCAGTTCCACCACGAGAACCGCGGTCCTGACGGCGTGACGTACGGTTGCTATGGTTACGTCGACGCCGACGGCTACCTGCGAGCCACCCACTACGTTGCCGACAGCC
Organism: Hyles euphorbiae; assembly: GCA_023078785.2. Classification (NCBI taxonomy): domain Eukaryota; kingdom Metazoa; phylum Arthropoda; class Insecta; order Lepidoptera; family Sphingidae; genus Hyles; species Hyles euphorbiae. Next base: position 18,061,766 of record CM041050.1, read on the forward strand.
ACGGCTACAGAGTAGTGGAGCCCGAGAAACCCGTCGAAGTGTACCCCGACGAGAAATACGAATACGATGAAAAGTAAGTGTATTGTGTCAAACTTTACATGTATTTACATGTTAATTTAAAATATTTATAAATTATAATAAAATAATTCAAAAATCACTTTAACATCTATGATGTTTAATTATCTCCTTTGATTTGCATTCTGATTAAATAAAACTATAATGATACTTATGCCGACACTGGATACACTTATTTTTAAAGCCACTATAGTCGCCAACAGTACCAAAGTAGAACTCATCGATTTAAAAAGATGTAAAATTATTTACCTAAATAACACATTTTTTATTCTATCTTAAGGAGGTTTTTCTGTTACTTTCAGCTCCGACAATCAGCCGACTGAGCCGGTGCCTGGGCAGATTATCCCATGGAACAAGCTCTTCTTCCCGCAAGGATGTGGTCGTACCCCAGGCGGCGTACCTCCGAAACCTCTGCCAAAGCCCACTCCAAGGCCTCCGAAGCCCCCATCGAGGCCAGTAGACAGCACTGGCCAGACAAGCAACCCCAGCCCCGGCGTGTCTTACCCTGGACAAGGTACATATTTTCAATGCAAATTTTCACGTAGATCCTAAAGAACGGAAAATTTATCATCCGTATCAATGAATTTTTCTTTCTTCTTGACGCTACATTATTTTATGATAGTAAAATTATTGTAATACTATTCATATTTCCCATAATCGAGCAAATATTTTTTTTTCTCTTCAGGCCCTAATGGACCTTATGGACCCGGCGGTCCAGGTGGACCAAATGGACCCGGTGGTCCTGGTGGACCAAGTGGACCCAACGGACCTTACGGACCTGGCGGCCCTGGTGGACCAAATGGACCTTACGGACCTGGCGGCCCTGGTGGACCAAATGGACCTTACGGACCTGGCGGACAAGGCGGCCCTAGTGGATCTGATGGCTCCTACCGCCCTGATGGATCTTATGGACCCGACGGATCCTACCAACCTGACGGCTCCGGTGAGTGATAACCTTATTTAAATAGTATTTTATGTGCTATCACATATGTATAAAAGTCTTTTGTTTATGTTGTCTCGTAACCGTAAGGCTAGTCAAACATTATAAGTGAGTAAACAAAAATCATCTCTTTTTAAAATATCAGGTGCTTTGCAAGTAGCCTTCGAATTAAGATTAATCTGAAACTCTCATATCTCAAAATTTTTACAATTATTTTGATACCAGTAACTTATTTAATCGAAGAAAGGTTTGAAAGTTTACTTTTGATGTAGGTGCATACTATCCGGGCACGCCTGGCAGCCCTGGCTCCCCGGGCACTCCTGGCACTCCAGGCAGCCCCGGTTCCCCGGGATACCCCGGCACTGGCGGTGGATACTACCCAGGCGGACAAGGTAAATACCACTTTATATTCCACCTCCATTGTTTTGTGGGCGCGTATTAGCTACCTGATTTATTATAAAAAAATTTAGTGTCTTTCTAATCACCTATTATTTTTGTTTCAATAATTGCAATTTGTAATCCAGCTATTTTGTATCTATTTCCTCCGCCGCGCAGTTGGTTAAACGTCGGTTGTGAAACGAAAGACCACGGGTTCTATTCCCACTCTGAGACAAATGTTTGCGAATCCCACAAAAATGTTGTTTCTGATGCCCTCGAAAAAAAACTGAATAAATCTTAATGTGAGGATCAGAACTATGTAAGTGACTGTTGGGTTTATTATTTGTATTTATTATTTCAATCATTTACAGATCATTTTTATTTCTGTTTCAGGCGGACCTAGTGGTCCAGGCGGTCCATCTGGCGGCGGCGGCTACTACCCCGGCGGCTCTGGAAGCCCAGGCAGTCCCGGCACTCCAGGCACTCCGGGATCACCAGGTAATTACATACTATGAAGCATAGCTACCAAAAATTATATTACAAACATAGCTGTCCAGGTGTTACTCTAAAACACGACTAATCTATACATCTATACATTCTATACATATAAATAAAATTGAAGTGTCTGTTTTAAAAGTAAAAATAAAAAAAAATGTCCTACTACATATCGTTATATACACGATACCTGTGCAGAAAATGATCTTTAAAATATTTTTGTCTGTCTGTCTGTTTGTTCCGGCTAATCTTTGAAATGGCTCGACCGATTTTGACGGGACTTTTTTTGTCAGATAGCTGATATAACAACGAGTAACTTAGGGTACATTTATTTTAGAAAAAATCTTTTATTTTAGAAATATAAAGTAATGTTGCAATGCCCGCGCGCAGCTCACGCGCATGCACCACTGGGCCGTTACGTCGTGCGCCTCCCACCACTTCTCCCACCAACGAATCAATATCACATTTACAAAATATTGTATATAAAGAAATTTTTCAATAAAGCTAATACAAAAAACTGAATATAAATGTCTAACGGGAGTTTACCGCCGCTCCCTAAGAGATGGCGCCACCGTAGAATTAGGGCGCGGTATGGTTTCGTTACAAAGGTTGATAATTAAAATAAAAATGCAAATACCACAAAAAAAATTAATAAAGTAATTCACTTTTTGTTAAATTCCACGCGGACGAAGTCGCGGGCACAGCTAGTTAAGTATAAATGACCTCTGCCTAATGGCAAAGAATAGTGGCAGGGCTTAGAAATTGTTTTTGTAAGCCTCTGATCCTTTTGTTTTGCATGTAAGTTATTACATTTATCTTTTGTACAGGTGGTCCAGGTGGACCTGGCGGACCCGGTGGCCCAGGAGGTCCAGGAAGCGGACCAGGCGGTCCCAGTGGTCCAAGCGGACCCGGCGGCCCGACATCCCCCGGCTACTACCCAGGACAACCCGGCAGCCCCGGTACTCCGGGCACGCCAGGCAGCCCGGGAACACCAGGTAATTACTATGCAGCATACCCTATTACATAATATAAATATGTTACTTCGTATAGCTCAAACAAAAATATTCCTCTATACGACTGTCGAATACCATTAAAAATTACAACCTTATTTAAATTAATATCACAATGTTACTCTCTGTTGTTTTCTTTGAACATTGAATTAAATGTATCTCTTTACAGGCGGTCCAGGAGGCCCTGGAGGCCCTGGTGGCCCCGGGGGTCCAGGAAGCGGACCAGGCGGTCCCAGTGGTCCAAGCGGGCCCAGTGGACCTAGCGGCCCGACGTCCCCCGGCTACTACCCAGGGCAGCCCGGCAGCCCCGGCACTCCAGGCTCGCCTGGTAGCCCAGGAGGGCCTGGAGGACCTGGTGGACCTGGAGGCCCAGGCGGGCCAGGTGGTCCAGGTAATTTTATACTTTACAAAGTAATATAATCTTAATAATCTGATTTTTAATTATTAGGGAATCCTATTTGTATTTAATAAATCGAATATTTAATAGTTGTAATAATTAATAATTTGACACAAATACATGGTTGAGTTTACTTAGTAATGACGTATGTTCAAACATTCGCAGGAGGCCCTGGCGGACCTACAAGCCCTAGCAGACCTACAAACCCAAGCGGATCAGGATCAGGCGGTTACTACCCCGGACAACCAGGCAGCCCCGGAACACCCGGCACTCCCGGAGGCCCAGGTAACTAAAACATGACATCTGCTACCCTGACTCCTGAAACTGTAATAATTATTGTGATTGTATTACTCTCTATCAGGAGCTTGTAGATTTATAAGAAAACCTCACTTAATTTTATTTATTTTATTTTGGACAACAAACAGTCGTGTACATTAACAAAAAATAAAGATTATATGTTAATAACTTTATTATATTACTAAAGTCATAATATACATATAATTAAAAGAACGAATTTTGACTTCAACCAAGCGATCTTTGATACTGCTTTTTTTGCAAAACCAAATTTCCCATGCATGCATCAATCGGGTTTGAGTATCTGTATTTTAATTTAATATTTGATAATTTCTGATTTACGTTACTTTTCTTTATATCCTATAGGTGGACCCGGAGGACCCGGTGGTCCAGGAAGTCCAAGCGGCCCAGGCGGTCCAAGCGGTCAGGGTGGCCCTAGCGGACAAGGTGGCCCAAGTGGTCCCGGAGGTCCCAGCGGTCCAGGAGGTCCCAGCGGTCCTGGAGGTCCCAGCGGTCCAGGAGGCCCTAGCGGTCCCGGAGGTCCAAGCGGACAAGGTGGCTACTACCCAGGTTATCCCGGCAGCCCAGGCACACCCGGCAGCCCGGGCTCACCTGGCGGCCCCGGCGGCCCAGGGGGCCCAGGAGGTCCAGGTGGTCCCGGAGGTCCAGGTAAAGTAAACTGAATTGATGAACCAGAATTAGCATCTTGTGCCTTCACGTATCATACATAAATTATTTTTTAATTAAAATATTTTTGGACTACTCCATAATGTATTCTGATCTAAGATCAGAACTTGTGGCGGATATGTATGAATTTAAAACTTTTAATTTGGAGGATAACCCATTTCCTTATCATTCCATAAATCAACCGCTAGAAACAATAAGACGAAAACTAGTACGAAACTTAAATCTAAATCGATCGGGGATAGATTCTTGCATTTAGCCATATATATGCTAGATAAATAAATATTTATTTTGACTTCCAAAGCTAGTTAACTGAAGTCGTTTGCAGAGGACATATTATAGAGGGCATATTTTGTTATGCGTTGTTTTTTCATGTTCACGTTTCAAGCTTCTTCTATGCAATTGATTGGGGTTGGTGGAATCATATCAAAAAGTTATTTAGTCTACAATTTTATGACTGCTTAACAAAAACCCTTTCATAACTAATCCCTTTACTTTATAATGTTGTATTACGATTACACTTCATATTTACATGTGAATAATAATGGCATTTATTGACAGGTGGCCCAGGAGCACCTCCATCCGGTGGAGGTTATTACCCAAGTCAGCCCGGCGGCACTGGTTCCGGATCATCAGGTAAGAAATGATCCGGATTCATAAAACTCTTAATTAACGAGTCCTAATAGGATAATACTTGTCGTGGTATGATTTTTTTTTTCACACTTTGGCATAATATTAAATACAACAGTCAAATACATACTAAGGTGTAGTGTTGTGTCGTGAGTATCAGGAACTACAAAAGACGTTTCGGTCTCACAACAACCAGACACGAGACAAATACTTGTGGGCATACAAACATTTATCTTAGTGCGGGGATCGAAACCGCGGCCCCCCGTTTTAAGTCGGCATGTAACCAACTGCGCCTCGGAGACTGTCAATTACTTGAACTATGGCTAATATAAAACATCAGTTTCCTTAGAAAAATATGTTAATTTGAAAATATAATAAACATTTCGATTTTCAACGTTAATTAACTTTCAAACAATTTTTTTTTTTTAAATTCCTTGTGGTAATCTCTTGTGCCGGATATAATCTACTTTGCATATCCAACAAAAATCTTCAACTTTTTTCGTTGACCATTTTCCTTGGTATCTTTTTCATCATCGCGGTAATATTCTGATGGGATCTCTCCCCGACCTTTTGGCTTGCAGAACCTACGTTTGCAGAGAATAAGTCTAGACGAAAGTCAAGAAAATGATCTTCAATGACATTACATTGCCTAGATTGTTGTCGATATTGTTAATTGTGATCGAATTTAAGTAAGGTGGCCTGTTGGTAAACGGACTAGACGCGGCTGCCCACATGTTCACGGTGGTCGCGGGTTCGAATCCCAGAGCACACCTCTGACTTTTCGGAGTCATGTGTGTATTGATAATCAATCACCACGCACTAAAACGGTGAAGGAAAACATCGTGAGGAAACCTGCATACCATAGCGATTTATAAGAATTTCTATGGTATGTAAGTCCGCCAACCCGCACTGGGCCAGCGTGGTGGCCTAACCACTCTCAATCGTATTCTCGATTGTAGAGTAGGCTCGGGCCCTGCAGTGGGACGTATTTGGGCTGATACAGTACAGTACAGTATATGTGAATTGGGGTCAATTATGACTTTTTAATAAATGCATTTCCCACTAACTCACTCTACAGAACATATTAGTGCGAATTGAGGTATTTCAATGAGAAAGATTTTTTTATTATTGTCCATTCTTGAAGAACGCTGTTGACATGTATTATTTATAAAATTTAGACGTGAAAATATAAAATTGACTGAATTTCAGGTTACCCCACGCAACCGGTAAAACCAGGCCAACCAGGCCAAGGAGGATACCCCGGACAACCAATCCAACCCGGTAAACCAGGACAACCGGGCCAACCAGGCCAAGGAGGATACCCCGGACAACCAGGCCAACCCGGTAAACCAGGACAACCGGGCCAACCAGGCCAAGGAGGATACCCCGGACAACCAGGCCAACCCGGTAAACCAGGACAACCAGGCCAACCCAGTCAGCCCGGCTACCCCGGACAGCAAGGACAACCAGGCAAACCCGGACAACCAGGTTACCCAGGACAACCCGGCCAGCCAGGACAGCCCGGTAAACCAGGACAGTCAGGTCAACCGGGATACCCAGGCCAACCAGGCCAACCAGGTGGCCCAGGACAGCCAGGTCAGCCCGGCTACCCAGGACAGCAAGGACAACCAGGCCAACCCGGACAACCAGGTTACCCAGGACAACCCGGCCAACCAGGACAGCCCGGTAAACCAGGACAGCCCGGTACGCCAGGACAGCCAGGCCAACCAGGTGGCCCAGGACAGCCAGGTCAGCCCGGCTACCCAGGACAGCAAGGACAACCAGGCCAACCCGGACAACCAGGTTACCCAGGACAACCCGGCCAGCCAGGACAGCCCGGTAAACCAGGACAGCCCGGTACGCCAGGACAGCCAGGCCAACCAGGATACCCATCGCAACCAGGCCAACCAGGTGGCCCAGGACAGCCAGGTCAGCCCGGCTACCCAGGACAGCAAGGACAACCAGGCCAACCCGGACAACCAGGTTACCCAGGACAACCGGGCCAGCCAGGACAGCCCGGTAAACCAGGACAGCCTGGTACGCCAGGAAAGCCAGGACAACCAGGATACCCAGGCCAACCAGGCCAACCAGGTGGCCCAGGACAGCCAGGTCAGCCCGGCTACCCAGGACAGCAAGGACAACCAGGCCAACCCGGACCACCAGGTTACCCAGGACAACCCGGCCAGCCAGGTCAGCCCGGTAAGCCAGGACAGCCAGGCCAACCTGGACACCCAGGCCAACCTGGCCAACCAGGTGGCCCAGGACAACCAGACCAGCCAGGCTACCCCGGACAGCAAGGGCAACCCGGCCAGCCCGGCTACCCAGGACAACCCGGACAACCAGGATACCCAGGCCAACCAGGTCAACCCGGACAACCAGGTTACCCAGGACAACCCGGCCAACCAGGCCAACCAGGTGGCCCAGGACAGCCAGGTCAGCCCGGCTACCCAGGACAGCAAGGACAACCAGGTTACCCAGGACAACCCGGCCAGCCAGGACAGCCCGGCAAACCAGGACAGCCCGGTACGCCAGGACAGCAAGGCCAACCAGGATACCCAGGGCAACCAGGCCAACCAGGTGGCCCAGGACAGCCAGGTCAGCCCGGCTACCCAGGACAGCAAGGACAACCAGGCCAACCCGGACAACCAGGTTACCCAGGACAACCGGGCCAGCCAGGACAGCCCGGTAAACCAGGACAGCCTGGTACGCCAGGAAAGCCAGGACAACCAGGATACCCAGGCCAACCAGGCCAACCAGGTGGCCCAGGACAGCCAGGTCAGCCCGGCTACCCAGGACAGCAAGGACAACCAGGCCAACCCGGACCACCAGGTTACCCAGGACAACCCGGCCAGCCAGGACAGCCCGGTAAACCAGGACAACCCGGTACGCCAGGACAGCCAGGCCAACCAGGATACCCTGGGCAACCAGGCCAACCAGGTGGCCCAGGACAGCCAGGTCAGCCCGGCTACCCAGGACAGCAAGGACAACCAGGCCAACCCGGACAACCAGGTTACCCAGGACAACCCGGTCAGCCAGGACAGCCCGGTAAACCAGGACAGCCTGGTACGCCAGGACAGCCAGGACAACCGGGATACCCAGGCCAACCAGGCCAACCAGGTGGCCCAGGACAGCCAGGTCAGCCCGGCTACCCAGGACAGCAAGGACAACCAGGCCAACCCGAACAACCAGGTTACCCAGGACAACCCGGCCAGCCAGGACAGCCCGGTAAACCAGGACAGCCTGGTACGCCAGGACAGCCAGGTCAACCGGGATACCCAGGCCAACCAGGCCAACCAGGTGGCCCAGGACAGCCAGGTCAGCCCGGCTACCCAGGACAGCAAGGACAACCAGGCCAACCCGGACAACCAGGTTACCCAGGACAACCCGGCCAACCAGGCCAGCCCGGTAAACCAGGACAGCCCGGTACGCCAGGACAGCCAGGTCAACCAGGATACCCAGGGCAACCAGGCCAACCAGGTAGCCCAGGACAGCCAGGTCAGCCCGGCTACCCAGGACAGCAAGGACAACCAGGCCAACCCGGACAACCAGGTTACCCAGGACAACCCGGCCAATCAGGCCAGCCCGGTAAACCAGGTCAACCAGGCCAACCAGGTGGCCCAGGACAGCCAGGTCAGCCCGGCTACCCAGGACAGCAAGGACAACCAGGCCAACCCGGACAACCAGGTTACCCAGGACAACCCGGTCAGCCAGGACAGCCCGGTAAACCAGGACAGCCTGGTACGCCAGGACAGCCAGGACAACCGGGATACCCAGGCCAACCAGGCCAACCAGGTGGCCCAGGACAGCCAGGTCAGCCCGGCTACCCAGGACAGCAAGGACAACCAGGCCAACCCGAACAACCAGGTTACCCAGGACAACCCGGCCAGCCAGGACAGCCCGGTAAACCAGGACAGCCTGGTACGCCAGGACAGCCAGGTCAACCGGGATACCCAGGCCAACCAGGCCAACCAGGTGGCCCAGGACAGCCAGGTCAGCCCGGCTACCCAGGACAGCAAGGACAACCAGGCCAACCCGGACAACCAGGTTACCCAGGACAACCCGGCCAACCAGGCCAGCCCGGTAAACCAGGACAGCCCGGTACGACAGGACAGCCAGGTCAACCAGGATACCCAGGACAACCAGGCCAACCAGGTGGCCCAGGACAGCCAGGTCAGCCCGGCTACCCAGGACAGCAAGGACAACCAGGCCAACCCGGACAACCAGGTTACCCAGGACAACCCGGCCAATCAGGCCAGCCCGGTAAACCAGGTCAACCAGGCCAACCAGGTGGCCCAGGACAGCCAGGTCAGCCCGGCTACCCAGGACAGCAAGGACAACCAGGCCAACCCGGACAACCAGGTTACCCAGGACAACCCGGCCAACCAGGCCAGCCCGGTAAACCAGGTCAACCAGGTCAACCAGGCCAACCAGGTGGCCCAGGACAGCCAGGTCAGCCCGGCTACCCAGGACAGCAAGGACAACCAGGCCAACCTGGACAACCAGGTTACCCAGGACAACCCGGCCAACCAGGCCAGCCCGGTAAACCAGGTCAACCAGGCCAACCAGGTGGCCCAGGACAGCCAGGTCAGCCCGGCTACCCAGGACAGCCAGGCCAACCAGGATACCCATCGCAACCAGGCCAACCAGGTGGCCCAGGACAGCCAGGTCAGCCCGGCTACCCAGGACAGCAAGGACAACCAGGCCAACCTGGACAACCAGGTTACCCAGGACAACCCGGCCAACCAGGCCAGCCCGGTAAACCAGGTCAACCAGGCCAACCAGGTGGTCCAGGACAGCCAGGTCTGCCCGGCTACCCAGGACAGCAAGGACAACTAGGCCAACCCGGACAACCAGGTTACCCAGGACAACCCGGCCAGCCAGGACAGCCCGGTAAACCAGGACAACCCGGTACGCCAGGACAGCCAGGCCAACCAGGATACCCAGGGCAACCAGGCCAACCAGGTGGCCCAGGACAGCCAGGTCAGCCCGGCTTCCCAGGTCAGCAAGGACAACCAGGCCAACCCGGACAACCAGGTTACCCAGGACAACCCGGCCAACCAGGCCAGCCCGGTAAACCAGGTCAACCAGGCCAACCAGGTGGCCCAGGACAGCCAGGTCAGCCCGGCTACCCAGGACAGCAAGGACAACCAGGCCAACCCGGACAACCAGGTTACCCAGGACAACCCGGCCAGCCAGGAGAGCCCGGTACGCCAGGACAGCCAGGCCAACCAGGATACCCAGGGGAACCAGGCCAACCAGGTGGCCCAGGACAGCCAGGTCAGCCCGGCTACCCAGGACAGCAAGGACAACCAGGCCAACCCGGACAATCAGGTTACCCAGGACAACCCGGCCAGCCAGGACAGCCCGGTACTTCAGGACAGCCAGGCCAACCTGGAAAACCAGGTAGCCCAGGACAGCCCGGTCAGCCCGGCTATCCAGGACAGCAAGGACAACCAGGCCAACCCGGTCAATCAGGTTACCCAGGACAACCCGGCCAGCCAGGTCAGCCCGGTACGCCAGGACAGCCAGGCCAACCTGGATACCCAGGCCAACCTGGCCAACCAGGTGGCCCAGGGCAGCCCGGCCAGCCAGGACAGCCCGGTAAACCAGGTTACCCAGGACAGGAAGGACAACCAGGACAGGAAGGACAACCAGGTTACCCAGGACAACCCGGCCAACCAAGTGGCCCAGGACAGCCCGGTCAGCCCGGCTACCCAGGACAGCAAGGACAACCAGGCCAACCCGGACAACCAGGTTACCCAGGCCAACCAGGTCAACCCGGACAACCAGGTGGCCCAGGACAACCCGGCCAGCCAGAACAGCCTGGCTACCCAGGAGAGCAAGGACTACCAGGTCAACCCGGACAACCAGGATACCCAGGCCAACCAGGTCAACCTGGGCAACCAGGATACCCAGGCCAACCAGGAGGCTCTGGACAACCAGGCCAGCCAGGCTACCCCGGACAGCAAGGACAACCCGGCCAGCCAGGCCAGCCCGGTAAACCAGGACAGCCTGGTCAGCCCAGCCAACCAGGATACCCAGGACAGGAAGGACATCCTAGTCAACCCGGTCAACCAGGTGGCCCTGGACAGCCCGGCCAACCAGGCTACCCAGGACAGCAAGGACAACCAGGTCAACCCGGTAAACCAGGTCAACCAGGCCAACCTGGCCAACCAGGTGGCCCAGGACAACCAAGCGAGCCAGGACAACCTGGTCAGCCAGGCTACCCAGGACAACAAGGACAAGCAGGCCAACCCGGACAACCAGGTTACCCAGGACAGCCAGGTCAGCCCGGCCAACCAGGGAGCCCAGGACAGCCTGGACAACCAGGCCAACCTGGCCAACCAGGTCATCCAGGACAGCCAGGCCAACCGGGATATCCAGGTAAGAACTTTAATAACACATAAAATACAACAACTACGAAAATAATTTAATTGAAAATACTCGTAACTGCTTATTAAATCGATCTATGCGGTGCGTGATTACATGGGATAGTTCTTTACATAAAATAGTACTATAAAGTTAAACATCATCCATTTATATTTGATGTTATGAACCAAACTAACAATAATCTTGTTATCTTCACTTTCTTCCAGGTGGTGATTCAGTACCTTCAGGAACCGGGGTGCAGCCACCTGCTTACGTGCCGTCGGGACAAATGCCACCTTTCCCGATTTACGTCATACCGTACCCATTGCCGATCGTGCCTAGCCCAGGTTCGTGCCCATGCTATTTAGTAAACCCTGGGAACAACAACACGGCAACTCAAGTTCAAGGCTCACAGCCGCCGCCCAACGGACAGTATCAAGGAAACCAAGGATACGCACCGTATGGCATCATCGGTTACGTGCCAGTTGTATTCGTGCCATATTGCCCTGGAAATTACGGCGGCATGAACACCGCGCAACAAAACTTCCCGAACGCAGTGCCAGTTCAATACAATTGCGCTCAATGCCAAGCCAGCAGAGACATATATAGATATCTGGGACGCTTCAACGGAGCCCGTGCCGTTAAGGACTTGAAAGAAATTAAGTCACTCGATGAACTTAATGACCTCATTAGACATACAATAAAACCAACAAAGAGGACATTACGACAGATAGCTGCTCACCCAAAAATTTTAGAAGAAACTAATTAAAATTCCAAATTGTCGGGCAGCTAATAAGATTCGACTACGATATTAAAACCGAAGAACAGTCACCTCATCGACAATTAATATTCGTATGTCTAAATCGGTAAAACAATTTTGAGACTGTCTGATAAAAATTCTTGGACGATCTCAAAATTTATGGGTATAGAAAATGACCGTATTTATTACTATACATAGTATAAAATTAACTTATATTTTTTAATAATACGATTCGAAATCGATTTCATGTAAAAAGTATATAGATTTACAAATTTTATGTAATTTTCAAAATCTTGTCTGTTTTTAGGACACGGTGAAATAAATATATTTTATTTAATTAATAATTAATGTGTTTTATTTCTTTTCTTATGTTTTACTTTTATTTATTCCCTGGTATTATCCATTTAGATGGTAGTGTAGGAACATAATTTGATTAGTGAGTGTAAGTGCTAGTCTCGATTGCCGAGAGCCTCTATATCCCACACAGATAAAATATACATATTTTCTACTCTATATGACGGATAGGATTCATTCAGAAACAATACCTAAGTTGTGCTCACAGCGTTGTAACATCAGTTAGTTTTAGTTGTAGCGAGTCGATGCTGTCGAATCCGGAGTTTAAACGTAGGAGCTAAGTTCACAACTTTTTTACCTTCACCCTTGCATGCATGAATATATGTAATATCTCAAAGCATTTTTTTGTTTTATATTTCCAAAAAATAGTAGTCCGAATCAGGGAAGATTAATGGAAAAGTAAAATAGGTCCGAAATTAGCAAAGATTGATACTCTATAGAAGCTTGAAATCCAAAAATATAAAGACAAGAATTAGAACCAGATATAAAATTTAATTATTTGCCAATTAGAAATTTATATTAGAATTGTTCGGACTTATCCCTGCTGCTGAGTTCCGCCACCGTACAACACGACAAACCTCCAAATACCACCTACATCACCTTGGAGGATGGAAATCTACCACAGTACGTTTTTTGTGGCACTTTCTCCCATGTACTACAAATCTGGGGAACCAGTTGCCAGCGGCATCATTCCCGGACAGATACGACCTGGCGACCTTCAAAAAAGGAGCGTATTCCCACCTCAAAGGCCGGCAACGCATCTCCATGCCCTATGGTGTTGCAGATGTCCATGGGCAGCGGTACTCACTTATCATCAGGTGAACCGCATGCTCGTTTGCCCCCTATAGTATATTTATAAAAAAAACCTAATCAATGAAAACGCAAGATGTGCTATCTTCACCAACGCAACGTACGTTATTCATTGTATAGTCACTACTATACTATAGTGTATAATAACACATACAGCCATGACTCAAAGCCGCTGTCACGGGTCACTGCGAACCTGTACGCAATCCTTGCTGCAAAAAAAATATTTGAGAAAATCGGGACTTTTGTTACATAAAAGATTATTAGAAGTCGAAACACTAACGACATTATTCAAGACAGTTTTAGACCTATATAAAATATCGAATTAATGAATTCAAATTTTTTTCGAAAAGAACTATGTATATAATAATTAAAATAGGTTTATAAACTGACTATGAATGAGGCCGGGATATAAAATTTTGTTATCAGCAAACATAAAAAAATTATGATAAGCATGCTCCGGTTCGATTTTAAGATTAAACCATGGCTGACTGCTAAAATTAAGCAATTGCTTAGTAAGAAACGTTTGGCCAAAACTCGGTACAATCGCCGTACCCATGAGGTGAAATGGGTGAAGTACGGTACAATTACAAATCACTACAGTATTGTGTGTAGGAATGCTCGGTTCATAACTCGGTTGAAAACGGGGACCCAGCTAAAATTTGGAATTTTAAGGAAGAGGAATGTATAAAATCTCTAATGGATTCTATCACTAAATCTTGACATAGATTTAAACTCCCGAGATTGTCATTTTTCATCTTCGTCCAAACTTGATAAGACACATAAAGACAACAGAGCATTGCTGGACTTCAGCAATACACTGTACACAGTAACACAGTAATATTAATTTTGTGCTTATTGGGTACAATAAAGAATAAAAATTAATAAATAAATGTTAAATAGTATATCCTCTATTTGGATTTCGGATCTATTTGTAATCTATAGTATATTTACATATTATTGTATATTTATCCATCCAAAGTTGTCTGATAGAGACCGGTTGTATGCCATACAACCGCGTTTTGTATTTGTAATATTTATTTATATTCTTCGCACATATTTTCTTAGCACGAAAAAAATAGTGGGGATATCTTTACAGCGTAAGCACATATTTTATTAATCCTGCGTTATGATTACTTACTAAAAGTATTACGCGTGGTGACGGTATTTTTACAATCCTAACTGTAAATATTATTCATAAGCTATGAGGCGTGATGCCCCTTATCCCGCAAGGGTGCGGGAAATTGCCCACTTTTGTCATGAATCTTGTTGATATATTGGTATAAATGAGGGACCTAGGGATCGGTACTGTACACACCGAAGTAATTTGATACATACATACATAAACTCACGTCTTTTTCCCAGAAAGGGTAAGCAGATGTACCAGGAACCCTCATTTCGCCTTGAATACAGTCCCACGATGTGACAGGGGGCGACCCTATCGCCATATCGGGCACAAATTCCTGACTCTGGGCTAATAATAAATAGAAAAATTCAATATCACTATGCCCAACCCGGGATTCGAACCCGAGACTAATTTCATAGTATTATGTATAATCAGACAGCCTTCGTTCCTCAGTTGATTAGACGCCGGCAGTGTACCGAGAGGCCGCCAGTTTGATCCCCGCACCGCGCCGAAACAAAAATTTGTGAACAACATTTACTTATTCAGTTCTGGGCGTTTGTGAGACCGAATAGTATCTCGTAGTTCCTGATACCCACAATACAAGATTCGATCTTAGTGTGGGGCTTAGTATGTAAAATGTACTCTGTGGTGTGGGGTCAGGACTACGTATGTGACTGTTCTGTGTTATTTATTTATTTTTATATTATGCTCTTCATGAAAAACATTCTGTATCAACTGTCAGTGGAAATGGTACCTACCTACCTACGGTTTTGATTGACCGGTGTAGGTATTATTTTTTTATCAATGATTACAATCTGTGATATTTCTCAAAAACAAATCTGTTACTACCAACAAATCAATTTCCTAGATATATTTAAATACTTCCCCATCCGGATAATAACATTGACTCACAGGAAATTGTGCAACGAACTTTGTTGTGAATGTACATATATTTTATTCGTAAATTGATAATGAATGTGTTACGTTTACAAATTTATGCGTCATAATGTCTTGGTAGAAGGACGAACTGCCTCTAAACGGAATCATTACCTCCCAGTGACCATTGTCAATTATGAGACAAAAACTCCCACGGTTTATAAAGGTCTGAAGGCACGTACGCGCACGCAGAGCGCATCTCCGCTCAACACATGTAGCCGGTGTTTGTGACTTCAGTTCACTTTTGATAATTCGTACTTCAAGTGGCATCCTTAGAAAATGTAAGTATATTGTCAGAGCATTTTAACACGATAGTAACTGCATTAAAATCGCAAACCACATGCTTTTATCACTACGCTGTCACTAATTTCAAAACACTTTGAAAATAATAAAATCCATAATGCCTTTATTTATTTTTTCTATTAATTCAAAACAACTTTTTTGCCAATTTTAACTTAGTTGAACAAAATAAAAGTAAAAATTTATTAAGAGAAATATTTATTTTTATATGCGCCATATGAATATAAATAAAATGGATTGGTATTAAAACTTACCCCCTAGACTCTATAGCAGTGATTGTTAACCGGTGGTCCGCGGAAGACTGTCCCTGGAACTTGGAAGCATCCCAAGTGGTCCGTGAAGCCCTTTAATACAAGGTTTATGAAACAGTGTAAATATTATATGACACAAATATATTTAACTATGAAGGTACAATCCATGCTTCAATTCAACTAAGATCGAAACTCTAATGTCTAAAAAAATAACTTCACTTATAGATCACAAAACCTTTATAGTTGTAGGTACCTTTTCGTAACATATTACATTCTGAAAATAACATACATCAGAACAATCATTTAAGGGTTAAGTATATACAAAGTCTTTTATAAAGGCAAATTTTAAATGGCACATTTCCCAACCTTTTCACCGCAGTGATCATG
The DNA here is from genome assembly GCA_023078785.2 of Hyles euphorbiae. Lineage (NCBI taxonomy): Eukaryota > Metazoa > Arthropoda > Insecta > Lepidoptera > Sphingidae > Hyles > Hyles euphorbiae. The sequence continues at coordinate 18,077,959 of CM041050.1, forward strand.
AATTATATTCGTTACCCTAATGTACTGAATTCGGGATTTTCACAAATCATAATTTATTTTCAATAAATTCTGTGATGTCAACATGGGCTCTTTACTCTTGTGTGGTAATCAGTTCATTGTTAAGTCTGTGATTAATGGCTCAAATACAGATTATAATAGAAATTCCCCTTGGGTTCAAAAAATATTGAGTCCCTAAACCAAACCATTTCATACTGCATGGAGGAGATGGCATTCCCAGAAAACTTGTATTCAGAATGTGGAATGTATAAGGGTTTACATAGACCCTATGCAGTGGCGTAACTACATCATCTGGGGCCCGTGGCAAAATCATCGGATGGGGCCCTCCTTGTTTGTATGGGGAAGAAAACTGATAAGCTTATTTTTCGATACCCCGGAAGAGACTGAAGGAATATATTTAGTGTTACTGGCCTGCCAGCAAACTGCGGCCGAGGCGGGTCCCTAACAAAAATCTGCGCTAACATATCGAATAAAACCCTGTCTTCCGCATTTTGGGCGGCACTAGATATAATCTCAGGACCAGAAGCGCTCTGGTTCCTTCTCAGTGATTGCCCGGCGCAAAACCTGGGCGCAGGTCTCTCTCAGTGTGGATGTAAGTTGATCTCCGTTTATGTCTAGACCAGGACGCCCCTTTAAGATTTTGTGGGTATCCACGACAAACACGAGGACACGTGCTCTATTGTCCATCTCGGAATCACAGATAGTAAGAGTGCGCCCCAAAGCAGTTACTCCAACGGTCGCAATAGGTAGCCTCTTAAGTCTTGCTTGGGCGACCGTGATGGAATTCTGAGGCCTTCCAACTTTAAGATAGAGGAGTCCTTTAAGCAGATCGTGACCTGAAGTTTTCTTCTTTGGAGGCGGCGCCCAGTGGGATGGTTCCGCTCACAGTAGCGATCGTTAACCGTGAAAATATGATTATTATTATTCTCGCAAAACCAGGGACTCTTGGCAATGGAAAATATCACGGCCAACACTCACAGTTCGCTCATCGCCTCAAGTCAAGCTTCTCGACGTCTACTGGTTGAGTGGGTCGGAATGTGTCCACGCAGCAATTCTTAAGACGTTCCTTGAGATAACCTCCGTACTTACGCGCCTATATCGTATTTTCTATTAAAACAACTCAGGCCCGGCTTCATGGAATATAGCCCATGTTCGTCCACTCCCCAAAAAGGGTGACCGATGGGACCCTTCGAATCACTGGCCGATTGCTGTCACATACTTACTTGATCTTCTCATTTATCCCACACACCATTAGGCGGAGGCATCGGATAGTGAGGACGAGGCTATTACGGTAGGCCCTGAAATTTTCATCGAGTGTGGCATGGCATCGTTCTGGTGAAGCTACCTGCCTGGTATTTCAACCAGGAACTCTGAACGTACATCGCCAGCTTTCTGGATGATCGGAGCATAAAAGTCGTATTGGACGGCTTTTGAATCGAGACCAGGACCATTAATTCTGGTGTTCCCCAAGGCTCGGTGCTTTCACCGACACTGTTTATCCTGCATATCAACCATATGTTGTCTATCACCAGCTGGCCATTGCTATGTAGATGATAGTGCAAGTGAAGTAAGATACATCAGACTACAGAATATCTATCAAGGATCCGTTGAGGAATGATGGTTTCAACTTTTGTCTGAAGTCGAGACTTTGGGGCGCGCCTTCCAATGGAATAGATTGAACATAGCTCAGTTTAACCCCAAAAAGACCCAAGTTTGCTCCTTTACAACCAACAAGACCCCTTTTGCAGTGGTTTTTAGGTGTCATTTGGAAGACAAGGGCAAATTGGCCAGCAAAAAGTTAAGGATTCTCAACAGAACCAAGCGGATCTTCTCGTTGGATCATCGGTTATTGCTCTATAAAAGCATTGATCTGCCACCACGTGGAGTACCTACCTCTGGGTAGAAGCCCCAAAATACCATCTCGACCCACTTGAATCCTTACAGCGCCGAGCTCGTCGAATCGTCGATAACTCCGACCTTACGAAGAATGTGGAGCCGTTAGGATTGTGGTGAAACTTTGGGTCTCTGTGTGTAATCTATTGATTGTCCCACGGAAAGCAAACGTAGCAATGGTGATGGGGCCCCGTCAGAGACCTAATATTGAAGTTAAATTCTTTTTAAAACGAAATCGGCGCTATAATCTATACATAATAGTTTTATTTCAATTAGTGAAAATCGCGTAAATCTATAGACCCATTATTTTTTTTTTTCTTAATTTATTACAAAAATTAAATTTATTTTCTTAGAAAAATAATTTTTGATTCGCAAGTTTGATTCGACTAACTAATAGTCATGTTGGTTGGTTTGGCCTTAGGAGTCGGGCCGCCGGGGGCCCCTAAGGCCGGGCGCCCGTGGCATTTTGCCCACTATGCCACCCTATTGTTACGCCACTAACCCGACGTTTTTTAAATTAAAACATACTTTAATAATCCTTCGTATATCTTACTTTGGTATAGAGTTGAGGTCATTGTAGTATAATTCTCATTACTTACATATTTTACATATAGATAAATAATATTTATCACAACATAAACATAAAAGACTTGTAATCGTGTAAGGTGGATGTTGTGTGAGTATCCTTGGGGTTGGGATAACTTGATGAAAATCTAATTAAATTATCCTTACATATTATTACTAAAAGAAGTCGCTCAGCCAGGTCTTTCCTCCTGACGATCTGAACGCGCTAAACTCGAAAACTACCAAACGGATTTATAAATACGGTTTTCAACAACAGAAAAAATGATTCTTGAGGAAGGGTTAGGTACATAATTTATTATTCGTTTAAATAAATTATCAGAAATACTCGCCAATTAGGAGCTTTCCACGTGAACGCCGCGTAAACTAGCAAAGATATAGTTGAGTAATTTAAGAACTAGCGAATTCAAAATACTAGCGAATATAAAAAAGTTACAAAAAAGTCCGCGATAGCATCTCTCTTGTCCCATCTCTATCTCGCACGGTTGATTTCCAATAACCACTTTTATGTTCTTAATTAAAAACATTACGTTTTTTTAAAGCTATTTTCTACAGTTCAGTATTAATACTTATTCAAATGAATATGTTAGTTAGCCTAGGCATTTATTGCAGATGAAAATTGCCTATGAATAGTTTTTGAAATATAATCGTTAGAATTAATTCGCAGCGAAGGTTTTTGAACGTTTTACTGAATATTCACTTCGTTTGGCGCGTTTAAAAAACACTATAGGTATGGATGTAAAATATGTAGTTAGTCCGTAAAATAATATGTTTCTGATGTGGACTGGAGACAAAACAGTATCTGTACCCAGGCAGAGCTGGACCGGGCGGCTGCACTGGTAGCTTATAAAAATTAATTTATTAACGTTATACTTTATTAACTATTCACACCAATGCAATGTAGTCTATAATCTATATAGACATGCACAGGTCCACATTTCTAAAAATACTAGTACGTACGTAGTAGTCCTATCTAAATTTAGTACTATTCACTGTACCTACTGATTAAAATATATTCGAACTCGATGATTTTGCAAAATATATAAGTAATAATTTAAGCATGGGATCTGTCTAAAACTCAATGACTCGACGTGTCTAAAAAATCTAGGAAGCTTCAGTGTAAATCAACGTGTTAGGTGACTGCAATATCATTGGCCCCTACACTACTTAGTAGTGGTACCTATACGTCTTGAACAGAACAACATATTATGTTGTTGAAGTTAATTAGACAGTAGGCTTTAAATTTCATTCTCAGTTTTCATGGGCGAATTACGTATGCAATGTAAATTATCTGTGCCGTTAAATTCCGTACGGCTGTTTTGATACACTGCGTCCAGACATTAATTTTCAGCCAAACCTCTGGGAGCTATAATATCCTAGCTAAATTACAAAACCCGCCGCTGTCTGCTTCACCCTTGTTTTCCTTCTTCTGTGGTTCCACCCGTGTCAGTCTGGTAGAAAGCTAAATATCGAACAACCATACACCTTAAGAACTATGATGCGAATTCCTAAATTAATTTTAATTATTTTTGATGTGCAAACTGCAATCGTAAAATTGAACCGTTTTTTGGTCAATATCAAAAATATACAGATAAAATGATGATATCTAGGAACTTGTTTAGATACTCGTATTCCAAAAACTTGAGCCTTTCCGTGCCCTAACTACACTGCTCTTGAACTATGATAATGAATAGTTGGATCGCTACTAGGATGCAAATCAACTAGCGTATGTTAGCGTGGGAATAATGAAGTGATTATTCTTTTAAAGGTCATGCGCCAAACTTCCTTTGCTGAGACATGAGAACCTTAAATATTTTTTGCATATAAATGTCTTTTAAGTTCCATAACTATACTGGGCAGACAGAATATTATATTGCTATACAATTCGCTTTTGATGCGAATACGTGCAGCCATTTGACGTTTTAGTTTCAACGCACCGATGTTGTAACGCAAACAAAGTGCAAAATAATGTTTTATTCATAAATTTAAGCAAGCCCATATACCTACGTCTCAATGTAGAGCTTTGGCTTTCGCTTCGATGGTGGAAATTTATACTACACTCCACCACCAAAATTCCATCAAATCAGCCAAGTAGTGGTTGCCGTAGATACCTAATTGACAGTCGTCTTGGTTTAAAGTTAGGTAGGTACCATTGAAATCTCTTTTATATACAGATTTCCTTACGATATTTTCTTGGTTATTAAACACATGACTCCGACAGTCGGAAGTGTGCTCTGAACATCGAGCCTGCAACCACCATTTTGGCTGGCGCGGCAGATCCTTTGCCAGCAATTAACAAGCCACAATGCAAATCGTTCAGTAATATAAATGTATCTTCTTTATGTTCTCTATGTTTGTCTAGTTTTGGTGTAAATAAACATTTTTTATTTTTATTTTATAATATTTTTATCGGAATCATAACTTCCAGATGGCGACATACATAACTCGGTTGCTATTGACGGTTGGGTATATTTGCATAGCATCTGGTCTCGAATCTGCCGGATCCAAGAATTCTATTACAACTCCAAATATCCGTGATGAGGAAACGACTGATCTGAAACTAGCGGCAAGCGCATATTGTAAGTATTATTCAATTTTCTAATGTTCAAATTAATAATTTACACAGTATCTACCAGCAGCCAACGTTAAGGTAGGTAAGGAGCGGCTAGTCGCTTTCATTGGGAGTTGGTTATCTGTGGTCGCCGCCCATGGCTATGCATTTAAAAGGAAGCTTCAGGCGAAGTCGGACCGTTTCGCATGGGTTGGACCTAATCTTTGGACGGTAGTTGGAATGGCGTGATCATCTGGTTGTGTCAATATAGTAACAAATAACTTAATAACTTACAGTTAAGCAAGGATAGCCATAGTTTCAGTATTCTACCGACTGTAAAATACCACATGGCCAATATTCAATCCTCACTTTCCAGATTCCAGCGGGTTTGGCTCATTTGCTAATAGTGATTACGAAGTAACGGGACATGGGATACTGGATGATAGACGATTTCAAACGCCCAATGTATATGACAATTACAGTGGATACAATAGATACGACAACAAATATGAAAAAGTATCGGGACACGGATATACAGGCACATATGACGGATATAGAGGAAATTCAGCACACGCAGGATACTCGGGACACCCAAATTATAATAATTTAGCACATAAACCATTTTCAAGTAATATTGGTCTTTTAGCGAATTCCGGCAATGGCGGGTATGGCGGGTATGGCGGAAATGGAGGATTAGGCTCTTACTTAGGATACAATAACCCCTATTATCACGGAGCGAACCACTTAGGATATGGATATTACAATAAGCCTGGTTTAAGTAGTATTTATAACAGCGGAATCACTCCAAGCTTAGTGACGGGCTATAGAGGTTACAGTAGAAAATAGCTGTTGATGTATGATTCATGTTGATTCATCCTTTTCAAAAATATTGTTAATAATTGACCAAAGCACTTCCAAAGTTAAAATTTGTTGTTCACTTGAATATTTATTGTAAGAACACATAATATTATGAAATATTAAAATATAAAACCACTATATTTGTTATTTTATTTTATTACTAACAAAGTGACATACACAATATCTTAAAATCGCTCATACTATTACATTTTCAAAAACGTTTTAGTATCCTACATAGAATAAAGAAGTTTAAAATATAGGGTCATTCAAACTATTAAAAATTAGCAAGTGTGGTGGACGTATTTATACTCCTAGTCAGACCCTGACACACTTGTCTGTTTCTTCATAGACTTTAGCGCTCGTTCGCGTAGTTTCTTCTCTAGGTCCTCGTTATTAACCTTTCCTTCTTCATCTTCCTCCTCGACTTCCTCGCTATCGGACGAGTCATCCTTCTTTTTGCTTGCTTTCTTATGTTTCTTGTGTTTTTTATGTTTCTTTGAATGTTTCTTGTGTTTTTTTGCTTTCTTTGATTTTTTAGGTTCGTCACTATCCGACTCAGATTCAGAATCAGTAACCTTTTTTCTAGCTTTCTTTTTGGACACCTGGTCACTATCTGAAGATGATTCTTCTTTTTCTCGTTTCTTACCTTTTTTTTCAGTATCATCTTTCAACTTTATTTTAACATCTTCTACATGTTTCGATTTAGAGGTTTTCTCTTCTGCTTTTCTAGATTTTCCTACCTCCGGTGATGAAGGTTTTTCTTTAGTTGCCTCAATTTTTTTTCCTCGTTTAACTTCCTTTTCAGAACTGGATGAATCACGCTTGACAGTTTTCTTTTTAGAAGATTTATCGTCGCTTTCAGAACTATCGCCATGTGATTCTTCCGAGTTATCCACTTTTTTAGACTTAGTTCCTTTACTATCAACTTTCTCGGACTTTATTCGCTCACTACTAGCATCCTTAACACGCTTCTTGGATTTCTTTTCACCGTCAGACTCTTCTGGAATGTTTTTTTGTTTAGATTTCGAACTTTTATGTTTAATTTCTTCCTCAGAACTCGAGTCTGAACTTGACGAGCGTGTTCGTTTCTTTCTAGATTTCTTCGCAAGTTTCTTTTTGGCATTCTTTTTATTTTTCTTTTTTCTGTCCTCTTCTGAATCACTAGACGAGGAATCATCTGAATCACTTTCACTTGATGAGCTTTCTTTCTTCGGTTTCTTTCCTCTTTTTGATGGGGCTTTTTCTTTGCGTTTAATTTTTGCTTTACTCTTGGATTTAGAAACCTCTTCACTACTTTCACTGTCAGATTCAGATTGATGGGTTTTACGTTTACCTTTCTTACCCTCTTTTACTTTAGATTCATCATCATTATGTTCTTTTTCTGACGCGTCATCACCAGACCTGTCCGATTTCTTATTGTTTTCTATCTCATGCTTTCTTAAAAATGGAGATGGAGTGCGCGATAAACTCTTGGAATATTCACGAAGTACAGGGATAGGTATAATATCTTCTTTGTCTTCGTGATCAGAAAGCTGATTTTGTTTAGATTGAGTGTCATTTTGAGTCACAGGTTTGTCATTTGCTACAGATGAATCTCTGCTAGTACTAGATATTACGCGTTCCTTGGACTGTTCTCGCGGAACTGATACACGCTCGGAAGATTTCTTTCGCAGTTTCTCTATGTTTTCTGGAAAATAAATTTAGGAGTTATAATATCATGAAAATAAAATTCAAAGTAGAGAGCGAAGACATGTCATTCAAATAAACAAAAAAACATTTACCTTTCCTAGGAAGTGATACAGACTTCTCCAAACGCTCCTTTATCAAGTCGCTGGATCTCCTGTCACGCGACTTCCTATCGCGAGACCTCCTGCTATCCTTAGTACCCCGATCTCTAGATTTTCTATCCCTGTAAAAAGTTTATTATTTTAGAATTAATTCCATCATACATTCTATATTTTTTGTCAATGTGAACTTGGACGTGTAAAATTCAAATATGTCATGTACCTAGATTTGTCCCTGGAACGTCGGTCTCTGGAGCGTCGGTCGCGGGAGCGGCGATCGCGCGAGCGGCGCCCGGAGCGGCGTCGAGAGCGAGACCGCCTACGCGAGCGCGACCGCCGCCTATCGCATGACCTACATCATTAATAAACATTTAACACACTAAAAATAAACATAAAACGATATTTATCGTATTTATCCATATAAGCCAAATAATAATATAAATATTTAAAGTTCAAGAAAATTTTCTCATTAAAAATCAGATCGCGATTTTTATAATAATAAGTATGCTTACCTATCTCTTGTACGCCTTCTTGAACGAGATCGTGTTCGCCGACGTCTTTCAAGTGAACGCCGGCGTTCGCGCGATCTTAAGGAAAATAGTAACAACCATTAAGAAAAACATATGGAATATTCACAATCAAGAATAAGTACCATGGATGTTGTTTTAACTGTTGTGATATAAAAACACAGCGCCCATACCTTTCCCTCCTCTCTCTTTCGCGCCGTCTACGTTCTCTCTCGCGTTCCCTTTCCCGCTCCCTTTCGCGTTCTCTTTCTCTTTCTCGACGATCCAGCGATCTTCTGCGGCTGCTGCGACGACGGGACTTACTTCTGTTAGATAAAAGTTTACATTCATAGTTTAATTAAAATTAAAATATTACATGTATTGCGAATTAATTATAGCTTTCTTACCTCTCCCTACGGGAACTGCGCCTGGGACTAACGCTAGTAGATGAATCACGATTCGAGCGATATTGGCGTTTCTTATGAGAAGACCTTTTCTTGATACTCCCTCCTAAAATAGGTTATATCCAATATTAAGTAGGAAAACAATTCACCAAGTAATGTAAACTAATTATTTTTTTACATATTTAGAAAAGTGAAAATAAAAATGTGGGTGAGTTGTTATGTTAAGAATTAAGATTATAATATGGGTTTAAAAATCATTGAAGGTGTTTTAGGATGAAAATTTTGCTGCAGAATGGTCGCAAAATTTAGGCAGGCTATTATGTACTTGCTTTCATGCAAGTTTGATCATGAGGAACATACGTGACGAAGCTGACGATGATCGTCTCTCACTGGAGGAACGACGAGTTTTGGCAGCTGGCTTTTCTTCAGCAGCTTTTTCACCAGTCGATCTAAAAATAAAACATTATTTTCATACTTATTACAAATCATTTATTTTTGGGAGAACTGCTCCTGTAGAGTACTTGGCAAAATAAATTATGAATCATCAATAAAGTATACTCACTTAGCTGGCGATACCGATCTGGACTTACGACCCTGCTCCTCTTCAGGTTTGTCTTCATTGGTTGAAGTTTCTTTGACATCCTCCTTGACTTCTTCAGTAGTGTTGTTGACTTCAACATCTTCTTTTACTTCGGATTCTTCTTTCTTCTCTGGTGACTTCCCATTTTCTGTATTGTTAAAATAAATTTATAACATTTAGCATGGAATGGTTTACCTCTTATTATGTATTGTTATGAAAATAAGCTCAACAAATCACAAGTGGCAATAGTTATACTTCCAAGTACTGGCAAAAACTCAGACAAAAGTCAAGAAATGTGATTAGCTTATTAATTTTTTTTTATAATATTTACCCTTTGGTTCTGGTGCTTTCACTTCATCTGCCTGTACTGACTTTGGTGGACTGCTCTTGTCCCTGCTTCGCCTTCTTGAACGCCGTGGACTGCCTCCATTCCGATGCCTGATACAAAAAGTGAAAATCAATGACAAATAATTTACTACAGTTTATATTATCAGTTGATATTAAAAGAATAACATACTTCCGGTCCCCCGAACGATCGCGAGTTCTTGACCGCGACCGGCGACGCTCTCGCGATCTGCGACGCGACCGCGACCGGCTGCGAGATCGTCGACGATCCTTCTCCTTTTCTTTATCCTTTTGCTGCTCTTCCTGATGAATAAGGTAATATTATACAACGTTGATGCGACCGATGGGCATTAAATAACACTATGTATGCTATACGTCCTTGGTATTAATTCGGCACGGCACAAAAATTAATAATACCATAAATGAGATTTTGTTGGTTTCAAACAAACTAAATAGCTTCCAAATAAGAGTAAAACGCAACCATCCTGTGTAAATTAATTTCATTGACCTGTAGATACGAATAGATAACGTCGCGCGCGGCGCGTGTTATTGTCGTGTACTTATTATTGTGTGACTTGCTTAAGAGCGGCAACATCGCGCAGATTTTAGTACGATCTATCGTTTTAAGGTGAATGACCAGGCGTTAGGCGTAATCAGCTATTAGAAAAGCTACATCGTGTTCAAATGGGGCAAAACTTAAAAAATCATTTATGATTAAACTACTGATCCTATTTAATTGATTTTTAGTACAGAGCTTCAAAATGGTACCTAGTATATGCCGTTTAAAGAAATGCCCATCGGTCGCATCAACGTTGTATAACTATGGTTCACTTTGGAACCAACACAACTAAATAAAGAACAGAAACATACCATTCTCTTCTTTATTTCTTCTTTCTTCTGCTGAGTAAAAGACTCCGGTATGCCCGTCTCACTCGCTTGCGCGCTGAGCAGAAGTTCCCACAGCTCGCCCATGAAAAGACGCGCATTCTTCCCGTTCAGAAATCCAGTAAGATTGATCTGCATTTTCTTTGGACAAGGGAACTAGGAGCCGAGTAAACAGGATCGGGAAAGAAAAAACCACACATTATTCATCTTCATCAATGCGAATACAAAAGTTCCTACCTAAATTATTGTATTCCGAAACTTTGGGTATAGCAAATATAATGCTGATGTCCATATGATATTGCGGTAAAACATTATCGGAAAATAATTATATCCATTGTAAATCCAATTTGTAGAGAAAATAGATATACCAAATGAAAGCCGTTAAGAGCACCACTCACTGTAAGATGTACATTTGAAATTTAGGCTGAAGCAGTTCAGAAATGACTCAGGTAAGGAAGTGACAACTACATTGTCGTGAGTATGATTAGTGTGTGTGTGGCGCCGGCGGCAGCGAGGCGGCGCGCGGCGCGGCGGGCTGGCGGCGGCGCGGCGGCTGCCTCGGCGCTCGGAGACTGCGGCGCCGCCACAACACGCAACGCTTTCTCTCTTGCCTCTTCAACCACTTGCATCTGGAAGGGTTTTGTGAACACATCCACATTATGCTGAACCCAAGGCCTATCCAAAACAACTTCCTCACCCTGAGTCAGATCCATCTCTTGACGGCTTCGACAAACTCAATGCGACTATTCAAATTCAATTCCTTCTTATTTGGCACATAGGAAGGCGCTCCTCGTATTTATACTGAGTTAGCATGTTAATTATTTAATTTTCCCCGTAAATACCGATTGATATGCTAAGAGCCTCCAAAAGAGCGAAGCCAGCAGGCGGCGGCGGGACGCGGGCGGCAGCAGGCAGAGGCGGCTTCGACGGCGCGCTAACCGGTGGGGACCATAAAAATATCCAGACGCAATCAATTACATATGACATCATACTTCAATTGCAGTTTCTTGTGCTCAATTATCCCAGTTGCTATTGTACTACTTGATAATGTAACTATGCTATTCAAAATATTACAACTGACTGATTGAAGAAACTGCAATGATTACATTTGGGCATTATACATACATACATAAAAGAAGAAAATAAAAATGTTTAGTCACCTTTTCCTCCAGTTGATTGGTGACATATTCAATGACTACATCATCTTCCATCTTGAGAATTTCTGTGATCTTCTGTGTGATCCAAGGCTTCAAGACGTCAAGCTTCACCTTAGACATGTCCACCTACACAAAGTATTATTTTATAAATGTTGTGTACATATTTATTTGGCATACATATTACATATTATATATGATTTTATTTGCTTAGTATAATATATCCCTAATTCTATTGATATGCTTGCTGTTGACATACTTATTTTAAATTATACAAAATATTATTGCCAATACTTAATATAATAACTTAATTATTTTTTTATTATTAACACGTTCGCGCGCTGTAATGCATGACAAATTTTGGCATTTTGACACACGTTTTTTCCATACTAAGTCCATAGGCGTACTTGCGTAGGTCCGCTTACCAATACCATACCAAATGACAGAACGTCTTCAGGCGTCGCACGTCCTAGGGCGTTCTGGCAGATTTCTTTGTATCATGTAGGTGTTCTGCCCCTTAACGTTTTGAGGCGTTCAATAATAAAACATATATTTTTTGTACTAAAATGTTTAATTAATCTTAAGAATAAGGTATCAATATTTGAAACTATAACTAGGTAAGGCACTTTTACTTATAATAAATCAACTTACAAAACAAAACAATCTTAGGAGGGTGAGATCAATTATATGTTGAACTATAATTAGCGACTAAACATTTACTTATAATAAATCAACTTTCTTATAACAAAACAATCTTAGGAGTGTGAGATCAATCATCATCATCATATCAGCCACAGGAAGTCCACTGCTGAACATAGGCCTCCCCCAATGATCTCCACAATGACCTGTTGGAAGCGGCCTGCATCCAGCGACTTCCTGAGACCTTAGTCAGATCGTCCGTCCACCTTGTGGGCGGGCGTCCGACACTTCGCTTGCCTGTACGTGGCCTCCACTCGAGAACCTTTCGGCCCCAACGGCCATCGGTTCTACGAGCTATGTGCCCGGCCCATTGCCACTTCAACTTGCCAATCCTATGGGCTATGTCGGTAACCTTGGTTCTCCTACGGATCTCCTCATTTCTGATTCGATCTCGTAGGGAAACACCGAGCATAGCCCGCTCCATGGCTCGTTGAGTGACTTTGAGCCTTTTAATGAGGCCCACAGTGAGAGGCCACGTCTCGGTGCCGTATGTCATCACTGGTAACACACAACTATCGAAGACTTTCGATTTTAAGCACTGAGGTATTTTGGACGAGAAGACGTCGCGAAGTTTCCCGAACGCTGCCCAACCGAGTTGGATTCGCCGATTGACCTCTCTCTCGAAATTGGACCTGCCTAACCGGACCACTTGTCCTAAATAGACATATTCGTCTACAACTTCGAGAGTCGAGCCCCCAACTCCAATGGGGGTGGGCACAACATGGATATTCGACATGATCTTCGTTTTATCCATGTTCATTTTAAGACCCACCTGTTGGGAAACTCGATCAAGGTCTTCGAGCATAGTGCTAAGGTCTTCCAGCGATTCTGCCAAGACTACAATATCGTCGGCAAATCGAAGGTGAGTAATATACTCGCCGTTGATGTTGATGCCGAATCCTTTCCACTGCAAGAGCTTGAAGGCATTTTCCAGCGCGGCAGTGAACAGTTTCGGAGATATGACATCTCCCTGTCTCACGCCTCTCTGTAGTGGAATAGCCTTCGTGCTCTGATCCTGTACTCGGACCGACATGGTGGCGTTGTTGTATATACACCTCAACACTTCGATGTACCGATAGTCTATGTGGCACCGCTGAAGAGACTGTAGCACAGCCCAGGTCTCGATCGAATCAAAGGCTTTCTCATAGTCCACAAACGCTAAACAAAGCGGCAAGTTATACTCCTCGGTTTTTTGTATAACTTGCCGAAGCGTATGGATGTGGTCTATGGTACTAAAGCCTTTTCGGAAACCGGCTTGTTCGGGAGGCTGGAAGTCATCAAACCTGCGTTCGAGACGATTTGTGATGACCCTTGAAAACAACTTATAGACCAAGTGAGATCAATAATAATGTTAATTAATAATTAGGTAGGTACGAAATTTTACTCATAATAAATCAACTTTCATAATAAAAAATTAGTAAACAAAATGACCTTAGAAATTACTGGTAATTATGTTATTATAAATTAATTTCGTTATGCCAGGCCTCGAAGCAAGATGGACAAAGTGGAGGTTTTTGTGGACATCCTTTGCAACGGTAACTAGTTTCTACGCGTTTTCCATCTTTGGAACAAACACGGCATTTTAAAAAAGCATATTTTTTCTTGCTGCCAGTCGACGTACGGTGGATTACTAGATTTCAAACTTGAACGACTGTCGACGTAGTGTCGCGTTAGTTTTTTTATCTTCTATCGCCCACCGACGTACCGCGCGCGAACGTGTTAACAATGGATGACAATTGTTGGAAAAGAAAGAAAAGAAGAATACCATATCAGTGCAAGTGCTAAATATCAAAATGTTATTTTCAACCTTATTGTTTGTTTCTCAGTGTTGTATTATTTTAGAATATTTGTGCATATTAATTAAAAACTTATTAATCAGTGATTTATTTTTCATATCATACAGACATATTAAATCTTTTTTCAAACTGTTTAATTTTATTGTTACCTAAACATTAAAACTTTTGTCTACATATTATTAAAAATATAAATGTATAAGCATAAGCAAGCTTGGCTACTTTTGGCAATATTATTATGTTCCAGGCCCTGTATCTAGCATATATTTGATTAAAGAATACAGCCATGCGGTTTTAATTCTCTCAATAAAAAGTAGTAAAGCACATTCTAGAACAGATTGATGTAAAATGCAAGTGGTCGGATTATTATGGCTCTGTATATTCTATAATACATTGTGTATTTTAATAAGACAGTACGATAAAAACACCATGAAGCACATGTGTTTGTCTAATTTTTTTGGCCACAGTAATTCATACCTGTTTATTATGGTTCATTCAGCAAATTACTACAGACATGTTATTTACTGTTATTACAAGTTGTCATGACAGAATATGTACTTATTAATATTATATTATACCTATAATTACATAATTTAGGTGAAAAAAGCAATCCATATCTTTTATGAGAGCTTCTATCTCAATTGAGAATGCCAAATAACAGAGTTTTGAAACAGAAAAACAAACCGACACATTTCAAATAGAAACAATGATGTTGTTAAATGATATGTCAATCTAAAGAGAAATATGCTCTGATAGTCATATTAAACAAGGCTAATTAATATAAACTGACGTTTATTTAAAGTTTTTAATATGAAACGACTAGCGGAACTATATACACACAGCAAGCTTTATTTTTTAAGGTACTTTTACAGTCATTAGAATTAATACAGAGCACGCAATAATTGAATTAAACTCAAAAAATAGAGAGCATATTCAAACACCCACTACGTGGGTGCCGGCACATGACGGGTTAACTACAGCACAGTAAATTTGAAAATATCTTAGAGTAAAACACAACAGACATGAAGTAAGTACTTAGTGATACTATTGATTAAATCACTGTAAAAGCCATATATCTCCCACTACTGGGCAAAGGCTTTCTGTACAACAGAGCACTATTGAGTGTGGTTAGGAAATTTAGTCCACCATGCTGGCCTAATGCGTGCTGGCGGACTTTGCAATTAAAGCCCGCCAGGTCAGAATTGTTTACAAATTGCTATGATCTGCAGATTTCCTTACAATGTTTCGCTTCACCATTACAGTAAGTAGTGATTGACTATCAATACACATAGAATCCGATTATAACCACTTATTGAAAGTTATGACATGTTTTCAATAAATGCAATGGGCATTATTCTTTGAATTAAGCCATATTTATTTTGGGATACCTCATACCCCACCATGTAGGACGCGGGAGTTTTAGTCACCTGGTACATGGAAGATTAACCACAAAAAGTATCAAGCATTACAATTACAAACCTGTTGAGTTAAACAATCTCCAAACTTCATCTGCTTCATGAGTTTCTTCTCCTTGTCGCTGAAGCGGGTGTCCTGCTCGGTACTGGTCCCCTGTAACATTTTAATATAAACATTGGCCTTATTCATAGTCTATAAATAATTTTAGCTATTAAATATTTTGTCCTGCGCTCGAACTAAATTCAAAAGTCATCCTAAAGGGGCAAAACATTCGATAACTAAAATAAACTTTAAAATTTTAATGAAAAGGGACAAGATTGTTTACTTCAGATTTCTGGAACATATTTTTAAACTTGTTTCTCGGATTAACAATAAATTAAATATATATTATAAAAAATTCACAAGATTAATTGTTAATGACCACATGGAAGCCGGGAAACTACAATATCGTTATGCTGAGGCGGGAAGTAATATCTTAATACACTCGTAAACATAATTATTATGAAATTAAATAGGTGAATGAATAACGAAGATAAATAACACAGGTTACAATCTGGCTACAACTTACTGGGCAAACGGAAATGGAATAGTACAAAACTACATATTGATTAATAACCAACAAACGAAATCGAAGTGAACTACGAACATTGTATAAATGAAAGCATAACACAAAAACCTTCTTAGAATCGTAACAATCGACATAAATATTCTTACCGTGTACATCATCATCTTGGTTTTTATGAAAAATCAATACTTCACAATGGTAAAGCTAGGGAGACCCCTCGCTTGCAAGCGTTGGGACGCCAAAGCTATAAGTTGATTAAACCTCACTATGAGTTCAATTCATATATCCATTAACAAATTAAGATACCACTACTTTTGAAAAGCAATAAAGTACCATCTTTATCAACATATAAATTACATAAAATCACAATTAATATACGGTGAGAAGCAAAATGTGATCTACCGCCATATTGGAATTCAAATATAAATTGTCCAAAATGGCCGCGATATGGTTTTACGATTTATCATAGACAATTTAGATTACGATTCAGCCTTCGCCACAGTCTGTAATATTTTTGTACAGTTAATTGGAGTTACTTTAGTCCATCTTATATTGATGAACTTCGATCAAATACCTATTCTATCTAGGTGTTTAATTTCTCTATCTACCTGCACGTCCACTGTCAATGTCCAACACCGTATTTGCTTTAGATTGAAGAGAGAAGAAGGAGAGATAATCATATCCCAAATAAGCATAATAGTAGGCCATATAGTTTTACCAATCGAATAGACTGCATATTATATCCTTTATTTTTCTTTCAATATCTACCACTGTGTTTACGAATTTGCGATAAATAAAGTTCATCTATCGACATTGATAAACGAAGAGATCACAACACAAAAATAAAGTGTACGTTGAAATGTCAATAGCGCTCCTTTTATGTTACTCATTGTCCTGAGTTCAGACTCCTTCTATGCTTTAGTTTTTGTTCTGACTTCTGACGTCTCTGGTTTAAAAGTTTTGAAATTGTTTTTCTCCCAGTTCCCACAGTGTTTCAATTTTTGTAAATTAAATTAATCGAATGCATAAGTGTATGTAGTGGAAACAATAGCAATAGGAATATTTGTAAGTATAATTAAGTTTTCATTAATATCCAAAAGGTATATATTTATTTTTATAAACCGCAGGTTATACCAAATAAACACATAATGCGACAACGTGACAAAATATTCAAAAAAATTGCGGTTAATATCTTAAATTAAACTGAATTAAAATTTAGCTACTTAACAAGGTGAGCAAAAGTTTCCGCAAAATACACATTTACAAAGTTTATAGAAATGAATTTAATGATGTCATGTTTTTATGTTAATTACCTACTTCATTAAAATATTTACATGCCGAATCAATGTATGTACTAAATATAATTAGATTATCCGGTCATTTAGTAATAATTATGCTAGGTTTTTAATACTTAAGTCTTAAATAACCATACTCGGAAGCAAAAACTAGATATGTACTTATTTTAATATCATTACACTAAATGGAATGCTGAAGGTAAGTATGAACATCAAATTTCAAAATCATATTAATTAACCCTCGAAATCACCAGATTTTCGTGTTTCTAACACGTTTTAGTGACAATAAAACAGTATTTTTTTTTGTCTGTCTCTAAAAGCGTACATACGTGCAGTTAATTTTAGTGAAATTATGTGATAATATACACAATTATGAAAGATATCACAGTTGTTTTGAACACTGCAATCTGTTTAGAAACTGAATGTTTTTGTAAATAGAAACATATTAATGATCCAGCTCAATATTGCCTATAATAGTTATAGGCATAATAGTTGCCTTTATTTGTTTTCAAACCATTTACAGTATTGTTATTACTAATTTATACATATATCTGACAGACAACTATATTATGTCTTACATTTAATTTATAACTCACATTCATTCTTTATGTTTTCAGTATAGCAGTTAAAAGCAGCTAATTTGTTTATCTAGGACATTAGATGTCATCATACTTCATCTTTCTCCAATACATTAAGCAATTATGCTCATACATACATAAACTCACGCCTTTTTCCCAGAAGGGGTAGGCGGAGGTGCTAGGACACACATTTCGCTTTGTGTTGTTCCGTTCCGCGATGTGATAGGTGGGGAGCATATCGCCATATCGGGCACAAATTCCTGACACTGGACTGATAATGAATAGAAAAATCGAATATCACTTTGCTCAAGCCGGGATTCGAACCCAAGACCTCAGCTTGATAGCCGGATCATAGTACAACTATGCCACCAAGGCAGTTATTATGGACACTTGCTTATAATACCCTCACACCTATATAAATGTTTTTGTTAAATATGTATTAATAATTACTATTAACTGCCTTGACTGCTTTCATAGAGCCATTTTTTTAAAATAATACCCATAATATCTGTATTGACTTAAATAATTAATAATTTAAACATACCTATCATATGATAAAATAATTAAGTGATGTACTTTGACATACATGCATCAACCAAAATATATTTACTTCAGTGTGCATGATTACAACAAATGTTTTTTCAGATGTTACTACCTAAAATATTTGAGTAATTTTGGTATTTTTTCCTCATTTAGTTATGGATTTCATTTAATAATAGTAAAGCATACACACTCTGAGGCTTCAATCTAGATTCTAGGCTGATAGACTTGTGTTTGGTAAATATACACATCAACACAAAGAAAATCAAATGTATGTCAAATACTAGAATTGTAAAAAGTTGTACAAACTTTGTATAACCAATAAAGATAAATTTATGTTATTTTGTTTTATCTACTATCATTTAAATATATCAAAGTAGCAATGTAATATGAATGACATCAGCTTTCATAGAGATCTAAAATGAAATGGAGCAAAAAATTCCTCTTGATTACAGATAACCTTGTGACCTAGTGTTGTTACCACCAAGGTACAATAATAGTTTTAGATTATTCTCAATATTTTATGTTGTTTACATTGCATAAGCCAGTTGTTTGTCTGTATATCGCACAGATAAAGATTGAACTTTGTGGTTGATGTAACCCGTTAACAAACTGTTTTGTGTAGTAATATCTTCAGTCTAAATTGAGATATTGAACCCGTTGTTTCAGAACATGTGCATTATAAGATTTTTTTCTTCTGAGGCGTTTAGTGCCCATAAAACAAAAGAAGTATTAAACAAATTGATACAGGTGGACAGTGATGTTGTTCATTTATCTACGGAGCTGTGCTACCATGTGGAGCTAAAAGAAGGTTGTGAATATCTGAATATTGATCAGATCAAAGTCTTGAAATGGCTTTTAAGTTCTCCGCTTCATCCTCAAGCTTTGAGAAATAATACACTTTTTAAAACTGTTGAAGACAATCAGATTGTGATTGAAATTGGACCAAGGTATTTACATCTTGTTATAATTAGCTTATTAACATTAATTGCAGTTGTTTGTACTTTATTGATAAATGTTACTGGTAATCCTTCACATTTGTTGTTACTAGAATAATAGGGATGATGACTCGTACTACAAATTCGCGTCAATTTATTTTTTTGCACATTAAAGAAAGTATTTTAAAAAGTTACGTAACATTTTGAATACCTAATTATTCGTAATAAATTAAAAAAAAATATTCTATTCATGAAACATTATGTGGCTACAAATAACGATCGAAGCGCGCCGACACGCGCCGACGTCACTGCGCGAGCAGCAAGTTGATGAAATACGTTAATTTTGACTGAATGCGTGACGATAACGATCATTGACGTAGTTAGAGTCACGTGACAGGAAGAGGAGGTGGAGCTTTCAGCGGAAATTTTTAAAGCTAGTTTTGTTTACCTATTTGTTTATTAAAATTTGTTATTTATTTTAGTAAAATCATTCTTTTCGTGTTTGTATAGGGTCTATCTACAAAATAAAAGCGTTTCCAAAAAAAAACAGCATCCCTATTGTTCAAATTATAATAGATTTGTGTTGAAAATGACAAAAACCAACACCACGAATGACCTAATTATTTATTTATGATTATCCCGTTCACCCAATTATGTGGCCTATTACTTACTTTTTCAACAACAATTTCCCGCCTTTTTTCGACTTAAAACATAAAAATCCAAAATCCTTATTTTTCATAATTATTTGTTCACTATAGGTAGAAAACCGGGAACCCGGAAACACGTTTAATATAAATTACTAAGTAGTAAGAGTATTTTTTATCGTAACCTATTTATTAAATGAAAGATTCCAAGAAAGAAAAGAAGACGATGAAAAGGCATGCCTAAGAATTCGCCTCTAAGGAATTCGCATAGAATTAGCTATAAATTTAAATATTGAAGATCTTAAAAGTCTATATCGACGCAGGAAAATTATTTAATTCATAAAAAAATACTGCATTGAATTTCCTTGTGAAAATTTAACGTTTTATTTTATTTTAAAATGTTATTATTAAAGAAATGGTATTCCTAAGTTTTCTGGTTTAAAAGTTATTCATTTTTTAATTTTTTTTTTAATCTTGGTTTAAAATTGCTTGTTTCGAGATACGACAAAATCGCTTTCCTGCGTCGGGATCATTTTCGTTGTTTCGTTGTTCTTTGATCTTTCCTATGAAAAAGTAATCGCTAAAATCCGTTAAAAGGTGCCGAAGATATTAATATGTTCATTATCTTTTTCAAAATGGCTGAGAAATAAATAAGATATATTATATTATAATATGTAGATAATAAATCAACAAATTGCATGTTTTTCTTATCTTCATTTTAAATATTATAACTATGCCTAAAGTTACGACTTGACCTTCACGCATCAATCAGCAGCTATAAATAATATGTAAACACAATGGTTGGATCAAATGTAATTGTGTACAGTATTTTGTTTCAGATTTAACTTTTCAACAGCAGATTCTAGTAACTCAGTACAGATTTGTGAAAGTGTGGGCCTCAATGATGTGGTACGTCTTGAGGTTTCCACCAGATATCTTATTACATTTAACAATACAAAAAATGTGTCGGAGAAGCAGTATGAAGACTTGGCTGTACCACTACATGACAGGATGACACAATGCATATATACAAAAGATAATTTGCCACGAAAGAGCTTTAATGAAGGTTTGCCTAAAAACCTAGAGCCATGGTATGTAGTGCCTTTGCTTAAAGAAGGCAAGGCTGCCATGGAAGAGGTCAACCAAAAGTTAGGTATATATCTGCATTTTGTTGACTTATGTGTATTATTATGAAGTTGCTAAATAGTTGAGATGCTATTTTGAAATAGATACAATTACATATTTCATTTATTTATTGAACAGGTCTTGCATTTGATTCATGGGATATAGACTTCTACATGGATCTGTTTGTTAACAAACTGAAGAGAGATCCAACAAGTGTTGAATTATTTGATCTGGCTCAAAGTAATAGTGAACATTCTCGCCACTGGTTTTTCAAGGTATAATTATTTCTTTGCTATATTTCCTTTTATAATTTTATTATAAAATATTGTGCCTTAAATAATTAAGATTTACCACATTTTAACAGGGTAAGATAATATTAGACGGGAAAGAGATTAATCAGTCTCTGATAGAAATGGTTGCATCTACACAAGAAACATCAAATGATAACAATGTCATTAAATTTGGTGACAACAGCAGGTCAGTATAATTTGCAATAACACTTAATACTACCAGTAAACATGTTTATAATTTATGAATATAAATGATGTGTTATATTTAAATGTTATTTTTGTAATTTTTCAGTGCAATCAAAGGTTTTAAACATATAAAATTAAGGCCAAGTAATGTGCGCGCGCCTTCTCAAATGGTAGCCGAAGAAACGGAATCCGACATTATTTTCACTGCAGAGACACACAATATGCCGACAGCTGTGGCGCCTTTTAGTGGGGCGACTACTGGCACTGGAGGCCGTATTAGGGACGTCCAAGGTGTAGGGAGGGGAGGTCACACAGTAGCTGGAACTGCAGGGTACAGTGTGGGCAATCTACATATCCCAGGTATGTGTCAAATTCTCATATAGTACTTACAGGATATTTTATTGCAGCTAGAAATAAAGAAATGGTATTTGCATAATAATCCCTAAACCTAATTAAGCATAATGAAATTTTTTTATACTAATTGTATTAGTTAACCAGTTTTAACTAAATCGAATTATATTGCAGGCTATGACTTACCATGGGAAGAAAAAGGATGGGACTATCCAAATAACTTTGCATCACCGTTGCAAATTATTATTGAAGCCAGTAATGGAGCTTCTGATTATGGCAATAAATTCGGAGAACCTGTTGTGTTAGGTAAGAAACGATTAGCATTAACTAGCAAAGTAGTAAACAAACAAAACAAATGGAAATGTAAATTTTTACGTGATTTATAGTATTACATATCACTCCTCGGTAAATACTGGTATGTCGACCTTTTTGTTTCTGTAAGAGACAAGTCTTAGATTTTATTAAAAAGGAATGATAATTCAATTTTATCACTTTTTTAGGTTTTGTACAATCTTACGGATTAAAAAACCCAGACAATGTACGAGAAGAATTTGTGAAGCCGATCATGTTTAGTGGGGGTATTGGATTCATGCCTCATTCTATGATCAAAAAGAACAAACCAGAAGAAGGTAACTATTATTGAACCTCGCTTATACACAGTTCATATTATTTATAGTAAAACAATACCATTTCAAACAAACCAATATGATATCCACATATTCTTTCTAAGTAATTATCTATCACTTCTTTTAATATTTTAATTCTATAAGTAATTACTAATTACCAAATTTTTTGGCATTTTCATTCCGTTACTGGTTAAACTATTTGACATATCTTTGGACTTCGGAAATCTCTATCTGTGTCAGTCCATATACGTCCTACTGTAGGGCACGAGCCTACTATACAATCGAGAGTACGATTGAGAGTGGTTAGGCCATATAGCAAATCGGAAATGCATTTTTTTCTAATTATTATGAATTATTTTCCAGGAATGTTGTTAGTGAAAGTGGGCGGTCCGGTGTACCGCATCGGTGTGGGTGGCGGCGCGGCGTCTTCAGTGGCGGTGCAAGGCGGAGACTCCAGGGACGCTCTCGACTTCGGCGCCGTACAGAGAGGTAGGAATATATGGGACCTTACACTTGATTTTTATTCGACAGCTTTCATGACACTCTTGGTCAGACGAAGACTGAAAATGATTGTAAGTTTAAATCCGAGGAGTAGGCACTGACTCCTGTAATTCAGTTTTAAACTAGCACAGCAGGTTCAAAATTATGATTGTAACTTTTTTCTGCAAATATTATTATTATTTGGCAGTTTCGATACTCACGCCGATACCAATATTTGTGTAAACCACAGGTAATTGATTGTAGTCTGAGTGTTTTTGAGACTACAAAGACTCGGAGTTTCTGATATCCACTAAACGAAACTGAATCTTAGTTTGGCATTGTGTGGTCAGGACTATGTGTGTGACTGTTAAATGTGTTTATTTATTCATACAGTAATAGCAATGTGATATAATAGTTAAGCAATCTTTCTGTTACAGGGGATGCGGAAATGGGCAATCGTCTCAATAGAGTTGTCAGAGGATGTTTGGAGTCCGATATAAACCCGATTGAATGTGAGTTACTGTTTAGTACATTGATGTAGAAAATAATTATGTGAAACGACTTAATCTCATTAATCGTTCAGTGACATCACAAGTTCATTTATAGATCCGAATTTCATACTTACATAACACATTATGTATTATTGAAAGACAGTTTTAAACATATTTTATATAAATGTTTTTTATAATTTTCATTCAAAATCAATTCAAAAGTCGTTTGTAAGTGACAAAACATTCGTTAAGTAAAATAAGTTTTAAATCTGTCTATGAAAAGGCCTATTTATCAGTATTTGAAATAATGTGCTTATATTACCGTAAGAATATTTAACTTATAATTTAAATATTCCCGCAAACAAAAGTTTATGCTGTAAACTGTCAGATTCTTATAGAAATAAAGAAATTCACTCCTGAACATAGGCCTCTCCCAAAGATCTCCACATCGACTTGTTGGAAGCAGCCTGCAACCAGCGACTAAAATATATGCGGCATTATATGCATGACTTGACGATATTTAAAATTTGTAATATAAAGGGAGAGCGGTCATACATTCGCGTCTTGAAAAACGTAGATATTTTCTAGTTCGTAATGTTGGTAACGCTCCTAGCATTATTTATTATTTTTTACATTATACATTATTTATTAGTGAACATTGAATTAATTAATTAGCAATAAATAGCTATACATTCCTTTGGTAACCGAAATTATATTTAACTATTATCCTTTTAAAGCGAGTTAAAGTGGAATTAAGTATCCCTAAACTATTATTTCTACTTTTCTTTTCAAGCAAATAATGATATGTTGGACAACCTGTCAAATATCAGCCAATAGGAGGGCAGGAAAAGGTTGCTCAGTACCACAATTTTTATCTACGTTTTTGAAGTACCAGCGCTCCCCAATGATGTTTTAATAAAGATGACGCATATCCATATTGCGTAACGTTTAAAAACTGTACTGCTATGCATATACATACTCATTTGTTAATATTTTATGACAATTTTAGTGAATGAAACAGATAATACAGAAAGTACGAGATGAAAAGAGATAGCATTGCGTTATCCAAACATAGAATCGAAGCGATAGAAACAGAAGGGTGACGATAAATAAAACTACCTATTTGGTTTTATAAGTATTTAATATATTAACTTTGACGTTGCTACACGAGTCGACCTGTGGTACGCCATCCTGAAACAAATACATTTTTATTTGCTTACAACCTTGATAAAATAAAAAATTAAATTGATTGCCGTTTTTTATATTAGTTTATGGTAAGCATGCGCTGAAAAATCGATCTATTATTTATATTTTTTTGTTGTAATGATCACAAGTGATACGACACCTTAAATTATAAAGCAATGCTTGGCATTCACTGCGCTCGCCATCCCGAGACATAAGATCTTAAGTATAAGTCCAGCAATTACTCGGGAGAGAATGTCCTTTGAACCGGTACATAACATGGCATTTAAACTGCCGTGTGGCTGGGCAAATAGACATTGCGATGGTACCTACACATGGTGGTAACGTATGAGCGACCTGCCACTAATAAACAAGCGATACTACAACCGATTATGCAGGGTTTTTTTTAGGTGGATATACATATTTTCGTAGTTGTATATTTTTATTCATAATTAAATGTGCTAAATCAATATTAATCAGTTTTAAAGGCATCCAGTCACGATCCCCTCTTTTCGTCCGAGCTGTGCTTAGTGCATATCCATTTACGTCTCAAAAGCTCATCACGTGGAAATCTGGAAACATTCAATGATATATGTAAATATAGTTATTCAAAATATATGGGGAAGCTAATGTATTTTGTAATGTTCGTGGTTGGATTAAGTTATTTATTATGAAAATAATTCATAAAAAATAACTTACTCGTTTTAAATATAGACTACAAGCCCGTGGCAAAAATCGATGGGTCAAATGAACCACCAGGAGACCTATTTGGTAGGATACAGGGGCATAAAATAATAATATTCAGCACTATGCCGTCACTTGTAAGCTGTCCGTCTCAGTACAGATGAGACTTCAAAATCATCAAGGAGAGGAGTTCATTTTGGTCATTTATTTTTGTACGGCATTTCTACCATCGATAGGTCCATGAAAAATAATAGAAAGAACACGTAGTGCCGTACAAAAATAATGCGTCACAAAGTCGGAAGAACGTTAGATATTCCGGCAAATTTGTCGCTAAATTTGGTCATTTGATTTTAAACGGCATCGGTTCCATACAGTCGCAATACCTCTTCTAAACCATTATTCCGCAACGCCGTACAAAAAATATGCGACAAGGACGAAAAATCAGCGGTTGCAACCCACTCCCTTTCAGTGGTCCGGGGGGTGATTTGAAAAAATACGGCATCGGTTTCATAACATTAAGTAGCACTCAAAATTACTATTTAAAAAAAAGCCGTCACTAAATTATTGTTAATTTTAGTGATGTATACATAAATTCCTTATAAATTTGACTTTTAAAGCTGAAAGGTCATTTGATCCTGTACGATAACCTGTTTTTTAACATGATATTGCTAAATACAATTGTTATTTAGTATTGCCATTCAATAAAAATGTTTGAAAAGAAATGGAGAGGAAAATAAAATATGAGTTTTCTCAAATCATTTCAAAAGTTTAAATTATCGTAGATTAGTGAAATACAGCAACTTTCTAAATATTATTGTTGTTTTAAATAGTTCTCAGGTAAACAAATGAAGAAAAAATTATGCCGTACATTTTAATGCAGAACATAATTTTTGGCTGATTAAAATGGCACTACCATTTCAGGAGTACTTTATGGTCGTGTGATACTACACGGCATTAACATATTTTTGAAGAGAATAATTAATAACATGTATAAAAAATCATTATGCCAGCTTTTAAAGTGAAACAGTGTATATTATATCCAAAAATTGCAAAACCATAGCTAAGCTCAGTATTTATATTTTTGTAAACTTTTCGATGTCATATACTGCAAACATGGACATATTTATTTGAATTGTGTTATTGAATATACTAAATGATATATACAGAAATGAAAAAATAGGTAGGTATGTCTTTCAAATTTTAAGTCAATATCTGAATCAGTGACTGAGTCGGTATCGGAATCAAGGTCCTCATCGACGTCCGTATCCTCTTCTCGATCACCTTCTGAAACATGAATATGTGTCATCTTATTTTGCGGACAAATAAAGTTAAAAAAAAGGAATTAATAATAATAAGTTTTTGTTATGTTTATTACCTTTTTAACCGACTTCAAAAAAAGGAGGAGGTTCTCAATTCGACTGTATGTTGCTTTTTTTTTTTTATGTTTGTTACCTCGTTTCTCTGTACTGTGTGAACCGATTTCGATCATTCTTTCTTTGATTGAAAGCTGGTGCTTGTCGTTTGGTCCCATAAAAATATGGTGAAGATCTGATGAATATCTCCGGACCTGGAGAGGGGAACTCCTTAAAATTAAAGAGAATTGCAATGGTTCTTTTTGCATTACGTTCATTAGAAAAGTTAAGATACAGTGAGAGAGGGAAAAAGGGGTGGGGGTGAGGGGGGGGTGATAAAATTAAAATACACGTAAATTCTAATATCTTCGGCAGCTTTTAGCCGATTTTAGTGATTCCTTTGTCATTGGAAAAAACGTATTGACAGGTTGATCCCAGGAATGCAACATGAAGATATGATGATTATGTTCGGACCTGGAGTATAGAACTCTTCAAAATTTAGTGGGATTCCAATGGTTCTTTTTGCATTAAGTTCATTATAAAAGTTAAGCTACATTGAGGGAGGGATAAAGGGGTAGGGGTGAGGGGGGGGGGTGATAAAATTAAAATACACGTAAATACTAATATCTTCAGCAGCTTATAACCGATTTTAGTGATTTCTTTTTCATTGGAAAGAACGTATTAACAGGTTGATCCCAGGAACACAACATTAAGATCTGATTATCATGTTCGGACCTGGAGAGAAGAACTCCTCAAAATTAAATAGGATTTCAACGGTTCTTTTTGCATTGGGTTCAGTATAAAAGCTAGGCTACAGTGGTTGAGGGAAAAAGGGGTAGGCGCGAAGGGAGGGGGGGGGGGGGAGAAAAAATAATAAACATGTGAATATTCCAATATCTTGGGCAGCTTTTAGCCGATTTTAGCGATTTCATTTTCATCGGAAAGAACATATTCCTTGTGGGGACCAAATCTTCTTCATTTAAATGCCTATCAACACTAAAAAGATAAAAATAACTAAAATTTTTAATAAAAAAAATAAAAACCGACTTCAAAACAAAAATCCACTAAAAACCAAAAAATAATAAAATAATAACTACCACTCCAAAGCAAAACAATTATTTTTAATGCATGGAACTCGTGCATATTGAATAATTTGCTTAATGACTTGACTAGCCAACAAATCAAAATATATGCGTAACATATTGAAGGCGGGCCGCCCAGTACCAAACATGTAGGACTAAGCCTTATATTAATTTAAATACCTATATGTAGGACTTAGCCTTATATTAATTTAAATATCTATATGTTTGGTACTGGGCGACCCGCCTTCAATATGTTACGCATATATTTTGATTTGTTGGCTAGTCAAGTCATTAAGCAAATTATTCAATATGCACGAGTTCCATGCAATAAAAATAATTGTTTTGCTTTGGAGTGGTAGTTATTATTTTATTATTTTTTGGTTTTTAGTGGATTTTTGTTTTGAAGTCGGTTTTTATTTTTTTTATTATAAATTTTAGTTATATCAATGTGAACTTTCAGATATGTACGGCATTGACTTTTATAGATGATTGCATTAGATACAAATAAATTGTCTAAATGCTGTACAGTAAATATCATACTAAATATCACCCTAAAGTATATTTTATTACATGGATTATTCGAGAGATATTTTCCGCTCTACAGACCTTTGGATCACCAAAAAATGTACGGCATGTGAAAAAATTTTATCTATGCATTAAATACTTTCAAAATAAATTTATCCCATATTGTGTCAAATCACCCCCCGGACCACTGAAAGGGAGTGGGTTGCAACCGCTGATTTTTCTTCCTTGTCGCATAGTTTTTGTACGGCGTTGCGGAATAATGGTTTAGAAGAGGTATTGCTACTGTATGGAACCGATGCCGTTTAAAATCAAATGACCAAATTTAGCGACAAATTTGCCGGAATATCTAACGTTCTTCCGACTTTGTGACGCATTATTTTTGTACGGCACTACATGTTCTTTCTATTATTTTTCATGGACCTATCGATGGTAGAAATGCCGTACAAAAATAAATGACCAAAATGAACCCCTCTCCTTGATGATTTTGAAGTCTCATCTGCACTGAGACAGACAGCTTACAAGTGACGGCATAGTGCTGAATATTATTATTTTATGCCCCTGTATCCTACCAAATAGGTCTCCTGGTGGTTCATTTGACCCATCGATTTTTGCCACGGGCTTGTAGTCTAATATGATTGAATTAGAAACAAATATAAAACTATCCAAATCCATTCAAACTTTCATCGTCAATTTTCTGTATGATCGGTTTCACATCTGACTTGTTAATCTATGACGTACGCTTTTTGTCCCTATCGCACTTCACAATCTTTGTATTAGGCGATCCTTCTTACACAATTGAAGGCGGTGCTTAATAATTTAAAATAAAAATTAAATTTTTTGTGTTTTTTATATACTTACGTATGGTGTGTAGGTCCAATTTAGTTTCATATTTTTGCACCATTGTTTTAACACTTTTAAAATACACAATTCGGCACTTTAGACAATATTTTCGAAATAAATTATGTTGACAGCACTGAGGTCTTCCCTCTGTCGCCGTTGCTATGCGACTAAATGAAATTACACCAATTGCCCGAATTTGAACGCCTCACTTTTGAAGTGCTAGTGCGATATCTACGTCTTATTTGTATATTATATCATTGGCGCTCCCTCTATATTATAGATACTCGTAAGGGTCAACGCCGACAAAGAGGAATAATCCCCGCTCGGTATCCTCGGGTATTTTCATAATTGTGTTGGCAGGCCGGCATAATTGTGTCTTTTAACATGGGACTGCCGCCCGATGCCAGTGGACACTCTGCCTGGGCGGCATTTGCGCTCACCATCAGGCGCAATGCGGCAACTATGCCGGGCCAGATTAAAAAAAAAACAATGGAATATATTTTTTTTCTGGTGTACATAAAAATATTTTGTTAATTTTAGGTTAAGTTGATTGTATTACTTATTATTTTGATCTCTCCTATACCTAAGTCTAGTTATAATTACTACTATTGTACAAACTTACTTTTTGCCAATAAACTTATTATTATTACACATACATACATAAACTCACGTCTATATCCCAGAAGGGGTAGGCAGAGGTGCCAGGACACCCACATTTCGCCTTGTATGTTCCGTCCCATGATGTGATAGGTGGCGAGCCTATCGCCATATCGGGCACAAATTCCTGACTCTGGGCTGATAATGAATAGAAAAATCCAATATCACTTTGCCCAACCCGGGATTCGAACCCGAGACCTCAGCTTTGTAACCGTACCGGAGTACAACTACGCCACCGAGGCAGTCGAGAGATTATTATTATATATTATTGTATTGCAGCGATCCACGACCAGGGTGCCGGCGGCAACGGTAACGTGCTGAAGGAGCTGGTGGAGCCGGTGGGAGCCGTGGTGTTCACCGAGGAGTTCCAGCTCGGAGACCCCACCATCACCACCCTCGAGCTGTGGGGAGCAGAGTACCAGGAGAACGACGCTCTGCTGTGCAAGAAACAAAACAGACAGATACTTGAAGGTGATTTTTTTGACTAAATATTGTTCGGCCATTTTCACCTTTGAATTTAATGTATTTAACTAGCTTGTGATGTTATATAGCAATTGTGTAATTAAGTATTTACTGAGCGAATAGTAAAATGCGGGTATGCCGCATGTTGCCACTGTAATAAATAAATAAATTAATAAAAGGTACTCTAGAATCAGTAGGTACTGGTGGTAGGTCTCTCATATGTGAGAGGCCATCTGGGTAGGTACCACCGCAATGTCTATTTCTCCCGTGAAACAACACTGCGTAAATGCACTGTTGTGTTTCGGATTGAAGGACATTGTAGCCAGAGTAACTACTGGACATATTGAGACTTAACATGTTATGTCTCAGGATGGCGAGCGCAGTGGAATGTTGCTACTGTTTATGAGCGGTCGTATCGCTTACCATCAGGCGAACGGCTTGCTCATCTCGTCATTCATTGCAATAAAAAAAAGTAGATACGCTAATATTTGATTTTAAAAGTCACTCAATAATTAGTTCCTAAAATACTCAATGTATTTTAGATATTTGTCGTCGTGAGCGCTGTCCAGTTTCCTTCGTAGGCGAAGTGACAGGAGATGGCTACGTCAGTCTCGTGGAAGATTCCTACAAAGACAAGTATCTCAACAGGGCTGAAAGATTAAAACCAGAAAACAAATCCAAATTGCCTTATGATTTGCATTTGGAAGCTGTGCTAGGTATGTAAAGTAAAAATCTGGTATAATTTTTATTATTTATTATTTTATGTGCCATTAAAATCTTGTTTTATTGTGTATATTTCAGGTAACATGCCGCAAAAGACATTTGATTTGCATCTAGAAAAGAACACATTGCTGCCATTAACTTTGCCTAAAGATATTACAGTAAAGAGTGCTCTAAACAGGGTATTGAGACTCGTCAATGTAGGCAGCAAAAGGTACCTCACAAATAAGGTTAGTCAATTATATTTCCATATTTTACAATCTTAACTTTCTAGTATAACCAGTTAGTAAATTGACGCACTGACCATATAATAAACAAAATAATTTCGTATCACCATAATATCTATGATTTTTAATATTTTGTTGCACTCATAATTGTATTTTAAACACGACTATGGCTCAGTTGGAATTACTAACTATGCCACTATAATTCTGACGATACCGCCGTACAATTGAAATTGCAAATATTCTAGTGGTTCCACAGAACATGAAAATTTCTACTATTTAATTTATGCCAATAGACTCTGCCTCTATTATTATTATTT
The DNA here is from genome assembly GCA_023078785.2 of Hyles euphorbiae. NCBI lineage: Eukaryota > Metazoa > Arthropoda > Insecta > Lepidoptera > Sphingidae > Hyles > Hyles euphorbiae. The sequence goes on from CM041050.1 coordinate 18,109,584, forward strand.
TATAACGAGCCTGTAGCGCCCCACTGCAGAACAAACGCCTCTCTTACCGCCTTATCCTGGTAATGGGTTTCATGGATTAATATAAAATTGTAATAAAATGTATGTATGTGTGTGTGTGCGTGCGTGCGTACGTACGTGCGTGCGTGCGTCCGTGGGTGTGTACGTGCGTGCGTGTGTGTGTGTGTCAGAGACTGTCCCGTCCTCACACCCACCATTGTAACTCTTCTAAGCCAGGATCTACAGTGACACGCAATGTAATAGCTAACATCGAGCATTGAAGCTCGGCGAGTCTCCGGGAATGTCTAACTTGTCTTTAACCCGCAACCAAATTGATCAGAAAGTGTGTGTGTGTGCTCGTCTCTAACCCGAAACTAAATTGTCCTTAATTCACAATTTATTTATTTAAAATAGGTACATTAAGAGCAAACACATCAATAGCATTACAAGTTAATAGAGTCAGACTGTGTGTGTGTGTGTCAGGTGGACCGGTGCGTGTCCGGCCTGGTGGCGCAGCAGCAGTGCGTGGGTCCGCTGCAGTGTCCGCTGGCAGACTGCGCAGTGACGGCCGCGTCGCACGCGCAACGCTGCGGCGCCGCCACCTCGCTCGGCACGCAGAACAACAAGGGACTGCTGCGGCCGGACGCCGGCGCCAGGCTCTCGCTCGGGGAGGCGCTCACCAACTTGGTATGGTGCACTATATTGATTCCATTTTATGCTTTTGAAATTTTTTCATCAAATATATTCATCAGTTCAGTTCACTTTTTCATAAATGGCAAGCAATGCCAATGTCGTTAATTCTGCCAAATATATTCTTACTTAATCAGCTGTAGCTTTGACAGTATAAAAATATCTGAATACAATCACTAAGATATTTTTTGCTGAATTAGTGGATTTTTCATGATAAAATAATATATGAAACATAAACCTGATTTGGAATGCAATTATTCGATGGTTGCTAAATAAAAAACAAAGTCTACTTCAATTTTTGACTTTAGCAACAAGACGCAATTCAAATAACATGACTAAAATGTAGCTGTAATTGAACACTATGGTCGTATTAGTACATTATTATATTTATTATATAATATGTGTAGGTGTTCGCCGGCATCTCGTCGTTGGAGGACGTGAAGTGTTCGGGCAACTGGATGTGGAGCGGCAAGACCGGCGGCGCGGGCGGCGCGCTGGTGTGCGCATGCGCGGCGCTGTGTGCGTGCATGCGCGCGCTGGGCGTGGCCGTGGACGGCGGCAAGGACTCGCTCTCCATGTGCGCGCACGTGCCGTCCGGACCAGGTAGTGCCACACTTGTTTATTATGTAGATGTTACCTATCGCAGTTAACGTTTACGCCCGAATATTGAAACGCAACTTAAATATAATTTGCACTTAACTACGTAAATCCCATGCATGGCGTTCCAGTATTCGGGCGTGGGTCTTGCCTCTATCTAAACTCTCCCCGCGAATGTTCTATTTTTTCCACACGCAAAATAATTGTTAAAGTATACGTGAAAAAATTGAGAAGTAGACCCTTTACTACTGCTATGTAATTTTAAATGAGAATATAATTATTAGAATTTATACAATTTTATTTATATAGAACAAAATAAAAAACATTAACTATACTACTTTATATTTTATTGTTATAGTAAAATCTCCTGGAACACTGGTAGTGTCATGCTATGCGCCATGCCCAGACATCACTGTGAAGATAGAACCTACTCTTCTAGAAGAGGGCTCAGCTCTTGTCTATGTTCCGGTATCACCGGGAAAATACAGGTATGCACATTGTGTAATCCATTCATAGAAGGGTAAATTAAACCTAAGAAAATATTATATTAATATACCATGAAGAAAATATTGGTTACTAGTGATTACAAGAAAAGATTAATACTATGAGAAAAGATTAATCAAATTAGTTATCAAATGTTTTTGTATTACCTTTTTTTAAACGTACCCATTCGAAAATACAGAATTAACCTTCGGCGCACTGAGTTTTGGATTTTAATAAGTTTTATAAACAGCATATGTGAATAAATCTTAACGGCAATGTGGGTGTCTTGGTAGCATCTCTGTCTACACCTTGTGGGAAAAGGGCGTGAATATATTTATGTATAATACCTATAAATAACGACATTATGTAAAATGATTATTTTAGGGTCGGCGGATCTGCTTTGGCACAGTGCTACAAGCAGTTGGGAGATGTTCCACCAGATGTAGATGATCCTGCCATTCTCAAGGCATTATTTAAAGTCACACAGAAACTGCTAAAAGGTATATTATTCGTTTTTTTTATGAGGCACAATTTTATTTATGAAAGAAAATATGTACTTCAAATGCAACATTATTCTAGTAGGAAAACATAACAGGTATTAGATAACACTAAGAATCGTAGATCGGGAGTTATTTTATTTTAAATTGACTAATCAAGATATAAGATACTTGAAATATGAAATAAGAAACAGTTATAATTTCTTACGTTATTACAGAAAGAAAATTACTCTCGGGTCATGACATCAGCGAAGGAGGTTTTATAACAACTGTCCTTGAAATGGGCTTTGGAGGCCTTCGCGGGCTTACCCTCGATTTGAAAGTGGATAACAACGTTTCGGTCATGGAAGCGTTGTTTAACGAAGAGCTGGGAATTGTTCTCGAAGTTTCCAAAGCTAACTTGGCGAGTGTGCTCAGTGAATACAAGAACAATGGCGTCACTGCCATACACATTGGGCACTCAGGGAAATACGGAATGAAAGCACCTGTAAGTCACTTGTGTTTGATATAAAAGTGTAACAACTGGAATGCTTTGCTTATATTAAAAAGAAGAGTAATATGAAATTAACTTTTATTCATGGAGAAATCCTTCTTGAATTTCCGCGTTTGCTCTTTGGTTTTGCATTGAAAAATTTTCTAGAAATATAAATAACTGTAGCAAGTAAAATAAGTCATAGATATAAAATGTATTTTCCATGTTCTGTTAAAAGCCCTATTACAGCATAATGAAAATATAATGTTGTATTTTTAGGTGATAATTAATGTTAACGGCGAAAAAGTATTAGATACAGTGCTCATAGACGTGTTGAGAATGTGGGAAGAGACAAGTTACCGTTTAGAATGTCTGCAGGCCAACTCCGATTGTATCGAACAGGAATGGAAAGGTGAATATTAATTTCCTATATTATAAAGCATTTTATTATACATATTATAGAATGCCGTATTATGAGATTATTTTTTTATATTTTGAAAGTTTCATTTCGAATATTTTTTACAGGTCTTGAGAAGCGAAAGGGCGTAACGTACCGCGTCACTTTCGATCCCTCGGCGGCTGTGATAAAAACAAAACCAATAAGAGTTGCCGTGCTTAGGGAAGAAGGTATTTACATTAACATAGACTTTTAGATTAAAATATGTAATAGAATTTTTATTAAATAAAATTGAAATAAAACTGCTGTAAATTAATTGAATCATCGGGAAATTAAAAAAAGAAAAATTAATCCAAATTTGTTACAGTAGTTTTATGTCAAACATTCGCGTAAATCTAAGAAATCATTTTAGATATGTATTTATAATGGAAGTAAGTCGTAAATATTTTTAATGCTCTTTTTGTATTTTAGGAACCAACGGGGACAGAGAGATGATAGCGTCTCTAATGATGGCCAACTTTGACGTGTTCGATGTCACTATGAGCGATTTACACACGAAAAAGATTACATTGGACGCTTTCCAGGGGCTTGTGTTCCCTGGAGGCTTCAGTTATGCAGGTAAAAATAATAGTTTGTTACTTTACAATTTTCCACAACACATTTTACCTCTAATCAAACTTATATCTAGGGCCTATTCACTTTCAGAAACTTTTAGAAACATAATATTTTAGTTATTGAATGTTTTGTCACTTTCTATCGACTTTTGAATTGAATTCGAGCTAAGAAGACACAAAAAACACAATAAAGAACATTAATTTATAAACATTCTATGAATAAGGTCGTAATATTACAATACTAGCGATCGGGCCTGGCTCCGCCCGGGTGCATACACGTTTTAAAATAGCGGTCAAAATGTTTGATTCTGACTATCAGTTTAGAATATTGACCAATCGGACCACGAAAAACGAACAAAATTTTCTCGTATTTGCTAGAAATGTCACTACTGCTTTCCTCCTATAGGTCATAGCGTGATGATATATAGCCTATAGCCTTCCTCGATAAATGGACTACCCAACACTGAAAGAATCATTCAAATCGGACCAGTAGTTCCAGAGATTAGCGCGTTCAAACAAACAAACTCTGCAGCTTTATAATATTATAATCCGGCCGCTCAGAGAATGCGTTCCTGAAAGGTTGTAATCGAACGGACGACGTAACTTTGAAGTGTCGTTGCAAATGCAACGACAGCAAATGTAAATACATTATCGAACAATTTTATTTATTTACCCTACTTACGAAATAAAACATCATAAAAAATTAAATAATATGTAAATTTAGGTTAAATTTTATCACTTTGGACTAAATTTGACGGTTAATAAATATAAAAATATTATATTTATAAGTTCATACCACGCCGTTACAAGGTTATGTCAACTGTTAATTTCTGGAGTGATGTGGCCATAAAATAGCAGATTATTATAACGTTATTTTCCGTTATAATATAAAATAATACATTTGTGTTTTTAATAATGTATAACGTAATAATTAAACGGATCTAACTCTTTATTTCACTTGGCATTGAAGTTTACGTTTTTATTAAAATATTTTAAATAAGAACATTTAATATTAACTTATATTATTTACTTATAATTGATTTAATAATAATAAGAATCAAAATTAAAATCCGATCTATAATGTGATCTCTTTAAAAATATATTAACGGTTGGAAGATTTAAAGAATGATTATACCTAGATTTTAAAACACTTTATAGAAAATAGTCAAGTATCCAATTATTCTAACTTGCTACTTTTACTGGGAATAATTCAAAAGTTTAGCAAAATGATAATTATTTCCCATCACTACTCATGATCAACTGACATGTGTCAGGAACGCATTCTCTGAGCGGCCGGATTATAGTATAGATTACAAGCCGGTTTCCGAAAAGGCTTGAGTACCATAGACCACATTCTTACGCTACGGCAAGTTATAAAAAAACCGAGGAATTTATCTTGCCGCTTTGTTTAGCGTTTGTGTACTATGAGAAAGCCGTTGATTCGATCGAGACCTGGGCTGTGCTACAGTCTCTTCAGCGGTGCTACATAGACTATCGGTACAAAGGCTACCGACATAGCCCATAGGATTAGCATGTTGAAGTGGCAGTGGGTCGGGCACATAGCTCGCAGAACCGATGGCCGTTGGGGCCGAAAGGTTCTAGAGTGGAGGCCACGTACAGGCAAGCGAAATGTCGGACGCCCGTCTACAAGGTGGACGGACGACCTGGCTAAGTTTGCAGGAAGTCGCTGGTTGCAGGCCGCTTCCAACAGGTTAATGTGGAGAACCTTGGGAGAGGCCTATGTTCAGCAGTTGACTTCCTGTGGCTGAGATGATTGATTGATTGATTAATTACAGTACAGTACAATATTTAATAAAACAGAAATATGGTATATAAGACTGTTATTTTTAACGTAAGACTAAATATTTTTGACTTGCAGACACCCTGGGTTCTGCGAAGGGTTGGGCGGCCGGCATCATGTTTTCGGAGTGTTTGCGCTCTCAGTTCGAGCACTTCAAGCGGCGCGGCGACAGCTTCTCGCTGGGCGTGTGCAACGGCTGCCAGCTCATGGCACTGCTGGGCTGGATCGACCCACACACCACCAAACGAACTGACAGGGCACAGATATTCTTGGACCATAATAACTCAGAGAGGTACATTTTATACACATAGAACTCAATATTTTCACACCACTTTAATTAATTGAATAATAATATGTATGTTTTTTTAATATATTATTTTTTGCATTCAACTACTTAAATCAATCGATTTTTGTTTCAGATTTGAATGTCGCTGGAGCGCAGTGAAAATAACCGAAAATGCACAGAACAAGGAGAACGTATGGTTCCGAGGCATGGGTGGCAGCGTATTGGGAGTGTGGGTGGCGCACGGCGAAGGAAGGTTCACGGTGGCAGAACCAGAAATCTTCACACAGTTGCAAAAGAATGGACAAATAGCCATGCAGTATGTGGATGATGACGGCAACCCTACTGAAGTGTACCCTATGAATCCGAATGGAAGTCCAGGTAATATATTTTTCTAGCATAGATCAAGTTGTAACCTTGGGATGCGAGTTTAAGGTAGCTATGGAACCGCACCTTCACCTAACTGCAAAAGTTCCACATGTTTTACAATATCCATGGTTTTTTTTTATTGTTATATTTCCGGTTCCGTTATTTTTAAACGGATATTTAATACAAAGACAACAACTGCATAGCCTAATATTTCTATAATAATATATTTACAAGAAATCTCAGAATAGAATTCCGGTAAAAAATGATTTATAACCTGGCAAAAAAAAAGAGTATGAATTTAATGAGGGTGCTTTGATTTTATATAATCTATGGTAACTCAATATACTACGACATATTATTTTTATTTATTTTTGTTCAATAAACAAAAAATCCATTTTAATAATCACGATAAACAGCAATAACAACCATACGGGAATTTACAGAAACCCATATAAATGATAATATAGATATATCTCTCACCGAGGACCAACTTAATAAACTTGAGCGTCTTCAAAATTTCTGTATTGGATTTATATTTGGTCTACGCAAATATGATCATGTTTCCGATTTTCGTGTTAAGCTCAAGTGGTTACCCATACGACTTCGTCGGAATGCTCATATTCTTCATTTTCTTTACAATATCTTGTTTAATCCTCTCACTCCTACATATCTTAAAGAACGTTTTCTATTTCTCCATGAGACACATTCGAAGACCTTGAGGTCGTCGGAGAACCTGAAGCTGAGAATGCCAGTGCATACCACGAAGTTCATGGATCAGTCGTTTACAGTCCAAGCTGTTCGACTGTGGAATGCACTACCTGTTAAAGTGAGACAGGCTCAAACACTAACTGCATTCAAAAAAATGGTCAAAGATACCTTTCTCTCTGAACAGCCAAAATGAAAAGTATAATTCCTTGCATTTGAACCTAAAAGTAATTTATAGTATATTTATTTATGTATGTATATATATCTGTAGAAATATATATATATGTATGTAATGTATGTAATGTATAATGTATAATGTATGTAATGTATGTATGTATATAATTATGTATCATATATTGTGTAAATACTAATTATATTATTTTATTGGAGCTTGTATCCTTTTTTTCTAGACTGCCCTCTCATCTTTTCCTTTTTCTTTCTATCCATCCAAAGGTTGTCTGTAAGAAATCGCCTAGAGCGATAAGACCGCCATCTGTACTTTTTTTTTTCATTTATAATATATTTTAGTGTTTATCCTTTGTTGTGCAGTTAAGAATAAATAAATAAAATAAATAAATAAATAAATATTTTAATAAATCTGTGCATCCAGTAATTCCATTTTTAATAGTGCCGCCACAAATGATTTTTAGTATTTTTTTTTCCGCCTTATACTCTTTTTTTGCCAACTTATAACTAATAACTTAGATTTATTTACTCCTTAGACTGCCCTCTCATTCTCCAATTATTATATCCATCATAAGGTTGCCTAAAAGATTGCCCAGTGCAATAAGGCTGCCTTTTGTACTTTTTCATTATGTTATTTCTTTAATGTAACCAGTTCTATGTATGGCGCAAAAAAGGATAAATAAATAAATATCTGGTTTTATTGTATGTAAATGACTGTGTTGAGAGAGAGATTCTAATAAAATCTCTGGGTATAAACCTTATGGATGATGGTATTGTACAGAGTATTTTGTCGAAGCCTCTCTGACCCAACTATCCAATTATATAAGTTAGCAGTTAAAGTTTAGTTTAAATTTCTCGCAATGTAATATTAGGCTATGATGAGGCTGTCATAGACTCTTGTCTAAAAGCCCTTAAATAAAGATAAAAAAAATGATTGTGCAGTAGTTAAGTGTGTGTGTGTGTTACAGAGGGCGTGGCGGGCGTGGTGTCGGCGTGCGGGCGCCACGTGGCCATGATGCCGCACCCCGAGCGCTGCGTGCTGCGCTGGCAGTGCGCCGCGCCGCCGCCCACCAGCCCCACACCCGCCACACACTCCACACACTCCGACGCCTCACCATGGCTCCGACTCTTCCAAAACGCATACACGTGGGCTTCCAAACAATAACACCACTCGTGAAATACGAATACATAATATATCGCACCTTTAGAATTGATGTGACCTAGCTAAAAAATCTTATTTTTTGGGAAATATTCATTAAATATTTGTAATATGAGAAATTTTCTACTCATGGAAGATATCTAGAAGACCGATTTATACATCTTTCTGCCTTTCATGTTTCAATAGGTCCTTCTTTAATAGTGGGTCGATAGGTAATTTTGGGTCAAAATATGATTAAAAGCCAAAATATAAATTTTTTGGATTAGGTCCATCTCAAAGCCCGGCAACGCATCTCCATGCCCTATGGTATTGAAGTGTCCATGGGCGGCGTTGTTCATTTACCATCAGGTGAACCGCATGCTCATTTGCCCCCTATAATATAAAAAAAAAAAACGAATTCTAAAGGTGTGGTATGTAAATTACTACTGATTGTCTACGCAATATTTTTTTATTGCAATTGATAAGATTTTCAATTATTCAAATGTGAAATTGATCCTTTACAATATATTATGTTCGCTAGAATAGCATCAGTGATATTTTACATGTTTCTATTGAATTTCATAGCCATTTACATTTTACATGCAACAACAAGCAAATGATTACAAAGTGCTGTTTATTGACAGCTATCGAATATTACTAAGTAATTTTGTATTGTATAGTTCCTAACATTTTGTGCCTTATTATAGAATTTGATAGGATTATTACTTGAATAAAAGTGTTTTGCATATCATATTATGTAACACATGTGAATCTAAATGTATATGCCAAGTTAATCATGAAAAGTAATTTAAGTTCATTCAATATATTTTGAAGTCTCTTAAATGCTATATATTCCAAGTCTTCAGATCATTCCAATATAAATTATAATTGATAAGTAAAATTATACAAATATTTTGTTATTTGATTACTAGAGGTAATGCACTAGAAGCACATTAATTCGATTTATGGTGAATTTTATTGAATCTAATTCTATTAATAAGATTTTTTTATATAAAATCGATTACAATTATATTTACTGTTAAGTAACTATTTTTTTAAAATGTTATTGTTTTATTTTTGTATAAATTTTAAATGGAATGATTAAATAAGCCCATACTGTAGTTAATGTGGAGTAACAGTTCATAAAATATTTTATAATGCATGCAAGTTTGGATAATGTCAGATATGTATCATGAATTTTTATATCAATAAAATGTCGCTATTTATATTTTTACAAAGTGGTTTTATTTAATTGAGTAAGAGTTGAATACAATAATTGTAGTTCACAATCATTGTGTATTTCAGTGTCACTGAGTTCAGCCATTACTATGCGATTCAACTAAGAATAGGACTGACCCGGCGCCATATTGGTTCGTAGTAGCTGTCAAATCGCACAATTTAGGTAGGGTGAGCAAAACAAGACTTCTTAAAATAATATTTTTATTGAACAAAAATAATATTTTTAATATTTAATAATTCGTAAGAAAATTAATGAATTAATAATGGCGTGTTATAGTTACTTTCTGGCGAATAATTGCACATGAAGTAAATAAAAATTAAAAAAAAAAATACTTTTTTAAGCTATTTTACTGGTGGTAGGTCTCTCATATGTGAGAGGCTGCCTGGGTGGGTACCACCGCAATGTCTATTTCTCCCGTCAAACAGCAGTTTAAATGCACTGTTGTGTTTCGGATTGAAGGACATTGTAGCCAGCGTAACTACTGGACATATTGAGACTTAACATCTTATGTCTCAGGATGGCGAGCGCAGTGGAATGCCAAGCATTGCTTTGTAATTCAAGGTGTTGTTTGGTTTTGCTACTGTTCAAGAGCGGTCGCATCGCTTACCATCAGGCAAACGGCATGCTCGTCTCGCCATTCATTGCAATAAAAAAAAAAAAAATTATGACAAAACATTCTGGTTTATGTGACCATATAACATTTAGTAATTGTTTCAATTTATTTAGTTAATTTATGTTCAGGAATTTGACTATGTGAAAAAAATATATAATTGATACATAAATATTTTTTTGTTGCGAACTATACTTTTCGTGTGATATTTGACAGCTACAGGTCATTGACATTCCTATTCTTATTTGAAACGCATTATACATGGCAGGATTGTTATTTTCATACAGCCTTATGCCGCACCATACATTGAGCAGACACAAGTTATGAAATAAGAAGCTGTGGACTCAATAACCTAATTCCATCAACACAAATGCTTGTGCAATCAAAAAAATCACATTTGGGGTTTCAGTGTTTGTGGGATATTTCTCGTATAGTTACCATTATCTATTACATGATCATGAATATATGTTGCTGATGGAGGTACTTATTATTAAAAATTATGCAGAGCTAAATATTCATTGACATTATTTCTTGCAAAGATAACATTAAATCAGTCCGGTGCACCTTCACCAAAGCATTACACAGATCAAAGAACCATGTTTGGGGATTGGCTCTTTCACGATGCAACTCTAAAATCTTTCGTGCTTTGTTGGTCTGTGTTATAATTTCACTATCAATTCCCATAATTACACATTCTCGAGTCTTCAAATATCTAGCCAAGTTTCTCCATTGAGTGCCAATCTCCTCTGATACCACTTTAAATATTCTTTCTGTTTTTGCTGAATTTTCAGATTCACATATTCCTTTAGTATCCCATCTAGATTTACTGGCAACTTTTGGCTTAGAAGGTCTTCGCTTTGAAACTGCAACAAAAACATGTTCCTAAATCAGTATCAGCCCATATACGTCCCACTGCAGGGCACGGGCCTACTCCACAATCGAGAGTACGATTGAGAGTGGTTAGGCCATATAGTCCACCACGTTGGCCTAGTGCGTGTTGGCAGACTTACATACCATAGATTTTTTTATAAATCGCTATGGTATGCAGGTTTCCTCACAATGTTTTCCTTCACCGTTTTAGTGTGTGGTGATTGACTGTCAATACACACATGACTCCAAAAAGTCAGAGGTGTGCTCTGGGATTCAAAGCCGCGACCACCGTGAACATGTTGGCAGCCGAGTCTAGTCCGTTTACCAACAGGCCACCATGCACTTGTTCCTAAATACTGGCAAAATAAAAAAAAAATACATTTCTACTTACTTATACTTCGTTTTATTTATTAGGTCTTTATTATTATGGGAATGTTACCCAATCTAGTTCGGGATGCAGTAAGTACTATACAAATTCAAATGTTTTAATATTGTTCATAAAACAGAGGAAGCGTTGTGTTAATTTAATAACAATTAATATGGCAATAAGGAAACAACTTACAAGTAATAATCTCGCCTGGAACGCGAAATTCCTCGTATTCTGCAATCCTGTGTAACAATTCCGCACAATTGGGAAGTTGGCGTACAACATCTTTTAGCGGAGCTACATTATCTTCTGATAACACATCTCGTATTTCCAAGACGGCTATTAGTTGTTTTATAGTACTTATTTGTTCGAATCTTCGAATTGAATTTATTTCTTCTTTATATAATTCTTTTAAAGAGTTCAGAATTTCGTTGTGTCTCTCACTAGCACTTACATTTAGGATAACGTGTTGTTTAAGTTGCGAGTATTCCGAAAACGTCATGGTATGATTTTATAACACTGAAAGTAATTATATACTAAAAAATACTTTGTAAACCGAATAATTAAAAGTTGACACATAAAAATTCAACGCTCAGCTGATATTTTTTATGACTGAAGTGACGTAAAACATTACATTTCGGAACTTTCAGCATTTATTTGAGCTTTAAATAAAAAGTGATACGATAAAGGCAGCAACCGAAAAGGATAGTATTTGGCTTATGCTTAACATACAAGCTTTAAATACTGGAACAAGAGATTTGTTTATTCCACGGGGCATTACAATTTATACAATTCGATTGTGAATTCGATCTACTTCTTAAGCCCGCTGCACACGACGCTTGTTTTGCTGCTGGATTGCTTGCTATAATTTGCTGCTGGGTTCAAAGATGGCTGTGGCGCTGGGTGCAATGATGGCTCCCTCGATATGTTGGCTTCACGCGGTGCTTGCCATTACTCGTCGCTAGGCGTGCATGCGAAGCGACGTCGCTATCAAAGACACGAGTTTTCATAACTTCTGCAGTACCATGAACGCTCGAATACAAAAACTATTGCTGCTGAGATAATTAGACGTAGAAAAATTATTATTGTGGCAGCTGCAGTTAATGCTTTTAAACGGAAACGAGAGCTTGAACAACGAAAGCGTCGATAATGGAGTTGCGAGTGGCTGTTACGGCGTTATACAGGACATAATGGTCTACTCAGGGCCTGATTAACCCTTAGGCTAATTAGGCTGCAGCCTAGGGCGCGAGGATCGGGGGGGCGCGCTGAACTGAAATCTTATCTTCGCATGCACTATTAATCTAGCGTCATTGCATCTACCCTACATATTTTAACTAGACCCAGACAAAACACTTAACTGTGAACTGAAAAAACTTACGAGTCCCTGAGATTATAACAATAAACGAAATTTAAAATAGCACCTGTAGGTATAACAAACGCTGACTTGTTATTAGAATCGGTCGGCGGTCGAGTGAGTAATTTTAAACATTTAACTATAATTTCCAAATAAATAATTGATCAGTTGCAAAAGTGTTTCACTAGTATGATGCCTCCCGTCTTTTTTAAATATCTTAACAGAAGTGTGACCAAGTGACTGCATTTTTATATCACCTCAACTCCTCAACAATAAAATTCAATTTACCATGAAGTTAGAACATAATAACTCTCTTGCCTTCTTAGATGTCTTAGTAATCCGTAATCCTGATCGTATATCAATATACAAGGCAAGTTTTTCAAGTGGGCTTGGATGGCCAAATCCTAAACTATGAAGAATAGTGAAAAATGCTCAAAGAACTTATGAGCCCGATTTTGATGAAAACTAAAACTACTTACTTAGATTTTTCATAAATAAATATACCTAGCTAGGAATCGAACCCAATGATTTTGAAAAATAAAACACAGGCTGTATTATTACACAATTCGATATTGTTACTTATAAAGATCAAATTCTGGGAAATAATGACATACGTCAAATAAAAGAAAGGATGTCATTTTAAGCAAAATTCCATTTTTTCTTCACTTTTCTTAACACCTGGTCGCCCTACGTTGGTAGAGGAATTTTATAATTTTTCGTATTTCTTAAGACGAAATCTGTCATAATTCATCAAAACCATATCGAAATCATAGTACTAAATATTTTATAAATTATTCAACAAAATATGAAAAATTCTAACATTCCTCTACCAACGCAGGTGGTGAGGTGCCAAGAAACTGAAAAAAAAAATTGAATTTCCCTAAAATTACATCTTTCCTTTAATTTGACGTGTGTCATTACTTCGCAAAATTTGATCCCTATTTTTATTTATTATTATTATACAGCATGTGTTTTTTTTTTCAAAATCATTAGGTTCGATTCCTAGCTAGGCATATTGATTTATCAAAAATCTAAGTATGCAGTTTTAGTTTTCATCAGAATCGGGTTCGTAAGTCCTTTGAGCATTTTTCGCTATTCCTCATAGTTTCGGATTTGACCATCCACGCCCACTTGAAAAATCCAACCTGTATATCGGTTTTGGTCGTATAATGCGTGAGTAGCCTTTGCCCTTATGTTCGGTCATCTAAAAAATAATTTGCCACCCTAAAGTTGAATATCGTTCAGATTAAAGGAAAACGTTAGTTTCGCTTGCAGATCAATCTGACAACTTTTATAGGTTGTATGAATGATGCAAAAATTTTCACACTTGTAAACAAAACAAAACTAAATACCACTTTTTAGGCTCATTGTAACGTTCCTGGGCGCGTCCTCAGAATTAGCCTAGGGCGGTCAGAACCCTAGATCAGGCGCTGGGTCTACTAAACATGGTATTTAGTGAGCTCGGGTATATATCTATAACATTTCAACTTTATTTGCTACTATATAATTTGGATTTTTAATTACGTACTTCAATTTTTAATATATTTATATTACATTTTTGTTTAAGCCCTGAAGATCCTTCCAGTCTCACTAATTATACGAAAAAAAAACAAAAAATTATAATAAAAAACCCCAAACACGCAAGCAATCTATCACGAAAAATAGCACACGTTCGATCACCGAAATCCAGCACGCGACCACGCTTGAGAGACAGCAGTGACGTCACTTTCTCGCAGCGCTGCCAGCAGAGCAGCCATCAGCGAACCCCGCAAGCAATCCAGCAGCTAAACAAGCGTCGTGTGCAGCGGGCTTTAGTCAGTGAATTCGATGAAAACCAGGGAAATTAACGAGTAGGAGTTCCTTGATGAAAACAATCATGTTTGATGGAACCAGCATTGGAAAGCGTGATATGCGATATTTTATTTAGCATTTTAACCCCCCCCCCGCCCCCCTCCCTCCCCTTTAGTGATATGTGGTGAGATTTAAGATTACCCCCTCCCCCATCCAATATTAAGTGGTATCTGTATCTGTATCAGCCATTGAGGTATTATACTAGAGCGGACATCGGGAACAAAATCTGTGCGTATGGTGCGTGCACACGGGTACACAGTGAAACGAGAGGGAAGATAATGTTACTTCATAGGCGTGACAGAGACAGAAATAGAATGTACCCTTCATTTTGTTACAATCATTTTGTTTGCAGTGTCCCCTCTAGTATATTATCTTAATGGTATCAGCCCATATACGTCCCACTGCAGGGCACGGGCCTCCTCTACAATCGACTACCGATTGAGAGTGGTTAGACCATATAGTCCACCACGCTGGCCTAGTGCGGGTTGGTAAATAATCTAAATTATAATGTGTTTATTTTTGTTTAACCAACCCCCCCACCCCTTCCAAGCGGCACGTGATTAATGGACGCCCCCTATTAGTCTGCGGGCTTGGTGATATACGGCTTTAAATTCTCAATCTATATGGGGCTGTACCCAATTGTAATATTTTGCTGATGAGTAAAACAATCTTTTTTTTTTATTCCAATGAATGGCGAGACTAGCATGCCGTTCGCCTGATGGTAAGCGATACGACAGTTCATAAACAGAAGCAGAACCAAACAATAACTCGAATCACAAAGCAATGCTTGGAATTCTACTGCGCTCGCCATCCTGACATATAAGATGTTAAGTCTCAATATTATCTCCAGTACTTACTCTGGCTACAATGTCCTTCAATCCAAAACACAACAATGCTTACACTGCTGTTTAACGGAAGAAATAGACAATGCGGTGGTACCCACCCAGATGACCCCTCACAAATGAGAGACCTACCACCATAAGAGACCTACCACCATAACATAAGTATCCATATAGTATTGTATCAGCCCATATACGTCCCACTGCAGGGCACGGGCCTACTCTACAATCGAAAGTACGATTGAGAGTGGTTAGGCCATATAGTCCACCACGCTGGCCTAATGCGGGTTGGCGGACTTACATACCATAGAAAATCTTATAAATCGCTATGGTATGCAGGTTTCCTCACGATGTTTTCCTTCACCGTTTTAGTGCGTGGTGATTGACTGTCAATACACACATGACTCCAAAAAGTCAGAGGTGTGCCCTGTGATTTGAACCCGCGACCACCGTGAATATGTTAGCAGCCGCGTCTAGTCCAACAGGCCACCACGCACTTTACACAAACTTTTTTTTTCCATATAGTAATAATATAATAAAAATGATAGGGTGACTGGGGGCAAGATTGAACGGTTTTTTGATGAGATGAATAGGGTTTGATTTGAAACCCTGTATAACAACACTTATCACTACATAGTATAAAACAAAGTCGCTTTCTCTGTCCCTATGTCCCTTTGTATGCTTAAATCTTTAAAACTACGGAACGGATTTTGATGCGTTTTTTTTAATAGATAGAGTGATTCAAGAGGAAGGTTTATATGTATAATACGTACATATTATTGTACAGAAATCTATTTGTACCCGGGCGAAGCTGGACCGGGCCGCTAGTTATAAATATACATAAAATAAAAATATTCAGAAGCAAAGAGAAGAGTACATTGTTTAATCATATCAATAATATCCTGAAATATATGAAGCAAAGCTGAATTTTTTTTTTTAAAAGATGCTATTTAAAAAGCTCTACAGGGGAAGATAGAAAAGTGACGGGGAAAGATTGAACGGTTTTTTATAATCGTTTAAATGAATATCATGTGGCGGTAATTTTTTTTCACTAGTCATTAGTCAATCACTTTTAATATCTAAATTAAATAGAACCAACTGTAGTGTCAAAACGCCTATAATTAACAAAAAAAGCAACATACAGTCGAATTGAGAACCTCCTCCTTTTTTTGAAGTCGATTAAAAAAATTAGTAAATTGTTTCTTCTAAAGTATCTCAGTCTTCTCCACTGGGGAAAGATAGAAGTAGAGATTCTCAAATTTTCCTTCTTACTAAATTATTACATTGAAAATAAAATATCACTGTCACTACATTTTTTTTTTATTGGAAATGCCTAAGTATAATCAACATAATGCCACATTCTCATGCGTGTAGAGGTGTAAGTTGTATTTAGAGTATTTCAGTTTTCTATTCTTAGAGTATTTAATAAAAATAAACAAATAAAATAAATACACCCAACAGTCACATACATTAGTCCTGACCCCACATTAAGATCAATTAAGTCTTGTGTCGTGGGAATCGGGAACTACGAGAGACTTTTCGGTCTCACAAACACCCAGACCCGAGACAAATACTTGTGGCCCTCACAAACATTTGTCTCGGTGCGGGGATCGAACCCGCGGCCTCTCGTTTCACAGGCGGCGTCTAACCAATTGCGCTACGGAGGCTGTCAATGTAAAAATGTGTGTTTAATTGTCAATTGACATGAAATCCAAAAAGGCTGTGCTATGTGGAGATGGCCATATAAGAAACTTAATGACTCATATAATTTAATTAATTCCGAAATTAGTGAATGTGAATGTTATGAAGTAAAAAATATTATAAATAGAGCCAATATAAAATTAATTTTAGCGTAGATGGAGAAAAAATTAAGCTTCTGATAAAAATTAATACGTTTCCTTCTTTATCAGTTTATCACTCAAGCCATCCGAGTAATGTACTATGAGTATGACTATGGGTTACTCACGGTTCACAAGTATGATCAAGTACGATTACCATGTAGTTAAATATAAATTTTATAGATGGCGTTACTTTGCTTGTGATACCGCAGGGCTCGGCAAATAATTAATTGTTATGCATATCGTAACTTTTAAAATCTTTCGTTTTATTTGATTGTACAGCCCATATACATCCCACTGGCCACGGGCCTTCTCTACAATCGAGAGTAAAATTGAGAGTGGTTAAGCCATGTCCATTACGCTGGCCGAGTATAGGTTGGCGGAGTTTACGTAGGTACCCCAGAAATTTTTACTAATTTCATAAATGTAAACGTTGTAAGGATATGTTTAGGGATTGTTATTGATTGTTACTCTTTTACGCAAACGCTACTGAATGTTAGTTGACAAATAAGTTTGTGATCGATGATAACACGAACTTTTTTTGAAAAATATTTCAATCGCGAAAAAGACATTATATTCAGATTTAAAATACCAAATGATAGCAATTTGTCGAGTGCCAACCTACCTACTAATAGAACCCAAATCGGCACAATTTTTACCGATATGCTCGGTGCCGATAGACGCTAGAAACCATCCATGAGGCAACAAACCATTATTCTTTAATTATCCACTATTTTTTGTTCCTAGTTCTTTGAAAGGGAAAGTGAGTATAAAAATTATACAAGAAAATATGAATTTATCTCTTGAAAACACATTATTTGTGAATAACAACTTTTCTCACAAACACTTAAGACATACTTAACAATCGTTATTTTGTAATCATTATTTGTTGGCTCACTTATCTTGTGTATATGCAATAAAACACTTTGACCCCATTATCTGTACATTACCGTGGCTAATGTGGATCTCCAGACGAAATGATCAGTGTTTCTACATTATTTGTGCATGAACAATGCTTAATTTTTTAAAATTTGGTCGTGTTACCAAAAATAGTCTAAACACAGTACACAGTAATTACAGCAGGCTAAAGCCATGTACACAGTTATGCTACGTGACAACACAAAGTTCCCAATCGGACACTTTGTTTCCGGAGAGAGTGGATTTTCCTAGCCGGCACATCGGACCTCGCGACCAGGATATCGTGACCATGCTGGATTTGTTAGGATACAAGGTACTAATCGATGAATTTATCATTATTCCATAGTTGTTTTGGTTTGAATTAGATATAAGAAATGTCCATTTCCCCCGCCAAACAGCAGTGTAAATACACTGTTGTATTTCAGTATTAAGGACTTTATAGCGAGAGTAACTACTGGACATATTATGACTCAACACGTCTCAGGATGGCGAGCGCAGTAGAATACCAAGCATTGGTTTGTAATTAAAGGTGTTGTTTGGTTTTGCTACTGTCCAAGAGCTGCCGTATCGCCTACCACCAGGCGAACGGTTGCTCGTCTTGCCATTCATTGCACTAAAAAAAGATAATATAAAAAATATTTAAGCGACTAGATTGTTTGGATTTTTCTTTTATTAGTATGAAAATAGTGACACACCAACTTTTTCATAGCCCATTTTAAAACCTAGTGGCTATGGAATGTGTTGTCTTAAGTTAAAAAAAAATTTGAAAGGGACTAAGTATTCAAAAGCTAAAATAGGTTTAATACCTGTGTATGAATAACACCATCGGTGTCTAGAATATATCAGATGATAATTAATACAGTGTAGTTACAAAACATATATGTACATATAATATCGCCAGCTGAGAGATGGCTATGCCTGGCCGGTAGAAACCATTTTTAGAACCAAATAAACACTGGCTAGAAGCAATTAATTTACATTTATTCATGACTTTTTATATTAAATGTAGGACCTACTGCCTAGCCTAACCGCAGATGAGTTGAAATAGCAATAGATTCGACTCGATTTCTCTGTCGAGTACAAGCAATCCTCTTTGTGTAAGTTTTTGAAGTATAAATCAAGATTCACTGGGGATGAAAAAATGCCTTCAATAAAGGGCTAAATGCTGGCAGTAAATCATTCGTATTTCGCACTTATTATTATTTTTTAGATATCGAAACGCATGTTAAGGTTATAAGGTCAGATTAAACAAAGAAACAAAGAATATCTATTTACGCTGTTTTATTGGAATTATTAATTAATACTTTAGCATTGCATCAGGTGCTAAGCCGAAATGTTGTAAATTCGATATATTATATTCCACAGAGTTTAGATCAGCTGACTGATGATGCCGTGCCACATAAAATACAGTATAAAGGCCTAATGGAGATTACCGACCCGATGAGTAAGTGTCTGTTCATTTTTTTAAACATTGTTCTAAAGCGTATATTGATGAACTCATTTCAATGTGCCATTCGTAATATAAAAGAAAAGCTTCATTCTTAAATGATTTAAGAAATAAAGAAGTAAAATACTATTTGACTCAGGTCATTAGCCATCCCATAGTACAATCAAAAGGTCAAAGGCGTACGTAAGTTGTAGCATAATGTACGAAACATCTATGTATATAGGTGTTTTATTATTTAGGTTTCGATAGTTTTCTGCTTAAGTACCTTCTATTCGAGCTTTGATGTTACAACTCATATATTGTTTTGTTTTTCATATCGTATTGTTAAGCATCCTGTTCGCAGTGAGTTGTTATTGCATTAGGCATGAGTATAGGGTATTTAAATAATGATAGTGATGTTAATTAAAAAATGATTTATTAACCGTCGTTGTCTTTTCTTAGGTGAATACGACCTTATTGAAAGAGTTCGAAAAATATCAGAAAAAAATAAGATATGGCGAACCTATATTGGCATGGGCTACCACAACTGTTGCGTCCCGCACACTATTATGAGAAATATGTTTGAAAATCCCGGATGGTAAATTCTATACAGCTTTACTATTACCCTACTTATTAATTTCATATTATTCATTGAATATTTTGATTTTTTTATTTAATTTTTAATAGGACAACACAATACACTCCGTATCAGCCCGAAGTAGCCCAAGGTCGATTGGAGAGTCTTCTTAACTATCAAACAATGGTCAGCGATTTAACAGGTTTGGATGTCGCTAATGCTTCACTACTTGATGAAGGAACGGCAGCCGCTGAAGCATTGTCTCTTTGCCATAGGTGAGATTTTGGGAAAGGAGAACTTTATCAAAATGAAATATGAATGAGATGGAAATATTTAACAAACGTTTTAAAAATGACTCATTGCAGGCACAATAGAAGGACTAAGTTTGTGGTATCGGAAAGACTGCATCCTCAGACGCTAGCGGTGGTTCAAACGAGATTGGACGCTTTGGGTTTAGAAGTAATGGTAGTACCTGATGTGAGGCAAGCAGACTTCGCTCAGAGGGATATATCGGCGGTGTTGCTACAGTGTCCCGATACAAGAGGCTTGGTGTACGACTACACAGCACTCGCGGCGGCCGCGCAGGAACATGGTGTGAGTTCTAATGTTTAAGTTATACTATAGTCTATAGCTAATTGAAGCCCATGCCCCATAATACCCATAGTTTGTACTTTTTGAGTTATGTTAGTAACATTTTGACCTCGTATAGGATTATTTACCACACTACAGGGAATTCTAGTGTGGGTCTAGTGCTATGTATAAACTTGTATCTTTTGTGGAACGAAAACAAATAAAGTTATATCTAAGTCTACTAAAGGTTCAGACCCCATTACAAAATTATTAACAAAAAGGTAATCCTTACTTCAACTTTTAGTAAATCGATAACCAAGACACCCTCTTATTTTTCTTTAAATTAAGAGTGAGAGTGAATAATAATTTCAGTATCTGCAAGAAAAGTCCCAGAATATTTAGTACAATGAGTGCATTGCGTACAGACGCTGGTGGTAGTAGCAACAGACCTGCTCGCGTTGGCGCTGCTTCGTCCACCGGCGGAGTGTGGCGCGGCGCTGGCGGTGGGCACGTCGCAGCGGCTGGGCGTGCCGCTCGGCTACGGCGGGCCGCACGCGGGCTTCTTCGCCGCCCAGCACGCGCTGGTGCGCCTCATGCCCGGCCGCATGGTCGGCGTCACTAGGGACGCGGCGGGACGGGATGCATACAGGTCATTTGGTATACCTATTACCTATTTTACATTTTAGAGTACTTTATTCGATGTCTTAGGATTACGATTGCTTGTCCTTTAATTAAGAAATATACCATATTTTAACGAACATGGTACATGGTAATGAAAATGGCGATAAAGTGAGATACCGTACGTACGATACGATACATATATTCATATTTTTGAATGAAACAAATATTTTCCTAAGTATAAAAATACCATTAATTCACCAGCCACTTGTTTAAGTTTAGAACTAGAAATGGACTACATATTTCGTATGCTACGAGTACGTGCTATGTACGGGCACATCCAATTATTTTAAGATATTTTGTTGATAAACTAGCTATCTTTCGATGATTTGTAAAATGAACATTTTCAATAAATATGAAGCCAACATGATAAATACAACGATAATGCAGTCTTGTAAATAAAATCATCATGAAAATGCACTTAACGGTGTCATCATATAGTTAGTATTCCTTTTATTAACATGCAAATTGCGTTTGTTATGCGGATATGGTGCGGTTGCGTAGAATTCGCGTCATTCTGATGGTAAACACAAATCATGTCTTATCATGATCAACAAACAACACCCGCTGTAGACAACTCGTAATTCTAAATAACTAAAAGCAACCTTATCTCCACAATATATGGGCTGATACTCCGCAGTGCCTTTAATGTATATAATTATTTTACCAAATTTTCTTTTATTACCGTAATGATCTAACGTAATTATTCATGGAATTTGACCTTGCGTTTAATTGCCATACGTTCGGTAATCCAACTTGTTGAAATGTTCCATTTCGATAAGCCTATTACGAATTTTTGAGGACGATTTAAGCTCGCAAAACTGTAGAGTATAGACTACTGGTGCCTCTGCCTAACCTTTAAGAATATAGCTGAGAGCATATATTAAATAATACCAATGTGAACTCAGATTAGCGCAAGCAAGATGAAAGCTCGCGAAAGTATAGACTACTGGTACATCTACCTACCCTCAAAAGTCAGAGTCGTGAGAAAACATACCTATGTTAAATAATACCAATATGACCTCAGATTAGCGCTGCAGACTCGAGAGCAGCATATCCGACGCGATAAGGCGACGTCGAACATCTGCACTGCGCAGGCGCTGCTCGCCAACATGTCAGCCATGTATGCGGTGTACCACGGTCCACAAGGGCTTAGAGACATCGCCACCAGGGTACACAATGCTACACTTGTGCTAGACTATGGTAACTTTCCTATGTATCCGTTAGTGGTATCTTAGTTCTTCAGTCCTCGAAATCAGTGGCAACGAAGTGGATGGCTAATGAGATCCCATACTAAACGAATTCCGTGTATAATATATACGTGATTTCGATGCCAAATAATCTACATAGACACTTATAATCACTCTAAAGAAACTTAGCTGAACTCAAAGATGCTGAACTTTAGGCTAATTATTTAACTAATTACTTTAGTAACTAGGGGTCCTAAATAAAACAGTTAACAATCAGTTCCATTTTAATCACATCATGAAGCCAGTATGAAAAGGTATCCACATTTTAGGGATCAGACAACGCGGTCACAAACAGTCGAACGACGTATACTTCGATACTTTACACATAGTGCCTCACGCGGATCACGATGCCGCCGCCATTAAAACTAGAGCTCAACATAAGAAAATAAACTTGAGATATTTCGACGACGGCGCCGTCGGTGTCGCGCTGGACGAGACCACCACCATGCAGGATGTCGACGACCTCTTGTGGATATTTGACTGCAAATCCGTTGAAGAGGTTTGTTGTCTCATGCTTTTGCTAATAAAGATTTAAATAAGAAGATATTAAATAAGAGCCAATGGCTTTGATTAAAGAAGCAGATGTATCTGGTCCAGTAATGGCTTTTTCTATTAATTTAAAATATTAGACGATCTACATATAGTATGACGAGCAAAAAGTGACCTTGTTAAGTCATGTTTATTTATTATCTCATCATAAAAATGAGGTTCATAAATGATTAGCTCTTATTTGTAAATTGCCTCAGAAGTTTCTGTGTATTAAATATTATAACATCATTGCAGACGACCAAAGACAACGATATATTATCCCGCAGTGTTTTAAAAGGTCCTTTCAA
This sequence comes from Hyles euphorbiae, assembly GCA_023078785.2. Classification (NCBI taxonomy): domain Eukaryota; kingdom Metazoa; phylum Arthropoda; class Insecta; order Lepidoptera; family Sphingidae; genus Hyles; species Hyles euphorbiae. Next base: position 18,133,037 of record CM041050.1, read on the forward strand.
AAGGACCTCCCCCTATCTCACGCACCCAGTATTCAACATGCACCACTCTGAGACAAGACTAGTGCGGTACATGAAGCGGCTCGAGAACAAAGACGTCTCTCTAGTACACTCCATGATTCCCTTAGTAAGTATCTATACATCAAAACTATGGCTCTTTTGAGCTATGGCCACCGTAAATTCATATATAAAATAGATGGTAAAGTAAGTAAGCTCTCGTTTTGTAATAGTTCACCAATACAAGCCTGTTTGAAGATATTTATGCCTTCCCTTTTCGATTTACAATATGGGAATATTAGTTAATTATAAGTTAAATACATAATTTACCATATTCAATATACTATGTAGTTGTTATATCCAACTATACTTAATTTATACAAAAAATACGTCGGAAGAAAATATAATTTATTACACATTTTCTAGGGTTCCTGCACAATGAAATTGAACTCTACGACGGAAATGATGCCGTGTTCGTTCAAGCACTTCACAGACATTCACCCGTTCGCTCCACTCGATCAGTGCCAAGGATACCACACGCTGTTCGAAGAGCTAGCTAAAGATCTGTGCGCTATCACTGGATACGATAGGGTTTCCTTCCAACCCAACAGGTAAGATAACATAACAAATGAGAAAGAGAGAGGGAAATAAAGGGAAGCTTTAAGAAATATGAAGTCAGACTCGCAATAAAGAGAAAATATTATTTCCTAATTGACTGGCGTAGTTGTACTACGGTACGGTTACAAAGCTGAGGTCTCGGGTTCGAATCCCGGGTTGGGCAAAGTGATATTGGATTTTTCTATTCAGTATCAGCCCAGAGTCAGGAATTTGTGCCCGATATGGCGATAGGCTCGCCACCTATCACATTGTGGGACGGAACATGCAAGGCGAAATGTGGGTGCCCTGGCACCTCTGCCTACCCCTTCTGGGAACAAGGCGTGAGTTTATGTATGTATGTAGGGGAGAGCGGGGTTGGTGTTAACGGGGGTAAGAATTAACAAGCTTATTCCCGCCAAACGTGAAGTGTTAATAATGTGAGACTCGGTTTAGAAATTCTATATACGCAGCCGAACATGTACTCACTTGTCAGTTGCTGGCCGGCAATAGTTGTAATAGTTATGCGTAGTGACTTCGGATTGACAGGTAAACGAACTTTTCTTATGTTGAAATAAATTGATTTAAGACTTATTTGTTCGCTAAATTCATTTAAATTTTATTCCAAATCAAACTGCATTTTATTGGCAGTAAAACTATATTATTTGTTTATAATTATTTTGACTAGATTATTTTCTACAATTGATTAAGTAAAAAAAGTAGCCTTGGGGCTAAAATTAACAAATTGAGTGGGGTAAGTATTAACATGTTAAAACTGCTATTTGAAGACTGCAACTTTGCACCATCATTTGTAACTGGTTGTCCCAATTCAAATACTGTTTCGATGGAAAACCAAGGATCACCTCAGCCCGGAGATAGTTCTATCAATCCAGAAATTATAAGTAACATGCCTGATATTGATACATATAAGTGTTTCTGAGGTGATTGATGAAATATCTCGGGTACCGTCAAATGAGCCAAGTTCGTCTATTATGCTTAGCCCACTAAATGAGCCAGGACCTTTAAATGTGCCAGGACCATCAAGAAATGCTCCACCACGCGTCGAATCCAAACGAAAACGTTTAAGGAAATCAACGATTCTCACTGACACTCCCGGAAAATTGGCCTTAGTGGAGGAAGCATAATTAAAATTATCAAAAAAGATGAAAAGTAGCCAGACTGATACAAAATTTAAGGGGAAAGGCAAAGGAAAAGGGAAAGGAAAAGGTAAAGAAACCCGGACAGAAAAGGTTAAAAAGCGTATTCTGCAGGATGATAGTGAAGAAAATGCCTGTTTCTGTTTAGTTTCTGCCGAGTCTTATAATGACGACACATCTGGACTTGACTGGATACAATGTATTTTATGCAAAAAATGGGCCCACATCACCTGTGTTACAGGTGACACCAGAACATACATATACCTCGATTGTTTTTCAGAGGGTGAAGAATCATTTTCTGAATAATTGGATGGTATGGAGAACGTACCGATTTCCGCCTAACACACAGAATAAATCATTGTTAGTTTTTATGTTTTAAGAATACCTTACACAGTCATTTTATACCGACTGAGCTTAATTAAACTAGACTGTTATTACATCATTAAGATAACTAAAGACTGTTTGATACTAAAAAGTTTATATAATGTTTAGGCATTAAGTTAATAAATACTATATTCTTTCAGTTCCTATCATAAAACGTACAGATTTGATTAATGTTAAGTACAATAAAACATTTTCATTAGTATAAATAACATTTTATTTATTTATTTTATACAGCGAAAGTCTCTGTTAATAATTGCCCCTTACGTTAATACTTACCCCAGCTCTGTTAATATTTGCCCCAGATGCGGGGTAGGTTTTAACAAATTTCTTTTTTGGTTTTGATTAGTCTGTTTCTGAAACGGCTTATCTAACTGCTGGTTTTTGTTACTAATATTATAGCCGAATAACCAAAGCATGTTTTAAATAAAAAATAAAACAAAAATGTTAATTATTTTTAAAGATATAAACTATAATACAAAATTTGTTAGTACCAGCCCCGCTCTCCCCTATGTATTTCCTAATTTGAACTTGCTATCGTAAGACTCTACCCGTGACTCTATCACTTATAAATAATCTGTTGCTGTATTGGATCTGATCTGGATCAGCCCATATACGTCCCACTGCAGGGTACGGGCCTATTCTACAATCGAGAGTACGATTGAGAGTGGTTAGGCCATATAGTCCACTACGCTGGCCTAGTGCGGGTTGCTGTATTAATTGAGTTAAAACTTTCTGTAAATTATAGATGCCCAGCATGGGGCATACTCACTTAGATATTATATCATAGCAATCTACTAGTATATGAGACGCTTCTGTTTTAATTAAATTTTTTATCAAGAAGTTATAACCGGCGTAACGGTTGGTCGTATGTGAGGTTAAGTTTACTGATGGTAGGTCGCTCAAAGCTGAGAGGCCGTCTGGGTAGCTACCACCGCAGTGTCTATTTCTCTCGCCAAACAACAGACATTGCCAGAGTAAATACTGGACATTATATGTCATGATCTCGAGGGCAGTGGAATGCCAAGCATTACTTTGTAATTCGTACTATTTTTTGTACTGTCCATGAGAGGTTGTAACTCTTACCACTAGCGACTGACATGCACCTCCTTCTCGTCATTTATTACAATACAAAAAAATAAGTTTTTGGATCTACGTTTTGGCTTTTTTCTAATACAAATCTTGGTATCAGTGGTGCCCAGGGCGAGTACGCAGGCCTGCGCACCATCAAGCGGTACCACGAGTTCCGCGGCGACGCCGGGCGGCACATCTGCCTGATCCCGGTGAGCGCGCACGGCACCAACCCCGCGTCGGCGCACATGGCCGGCATGCGCGTGTGCGCCGTGCGCGTCACGCCGGCCGGGGACATCGACATGGCGCACCTCAAGGATTTGGTGAGATATACTTCTTCATACTGTTACATAACATTAGTAGCCCAAGCTTAATAATTTTATTAATAATATTATTAACGTGAAAGTTGGGAGTATGGATGGATGGATGTTTGTTACTCTTTCACGCAAAAACGACTCAACCTATTTCATTGAAATTTGGTATAGTGATAGTTAATACCCTGGATAAACACGAAGACTACATTTTATTTAAAAAAATTGAGTGTTCCTATCGAATGATTCCAGAAATCAAATTTAAACAATTTGGTACTCTTTGAAATTCGAATGGGTGGCACGGGCTTGAAGAGGACATGATTGCATGCTATCTGTCATGGGACTGAATGATACGGGACACAAACGGGATATAACGGGACGGGAAATATTTTATAGTCGACGGCGTGCGGGAAATATACATAGTTAGCACACGGAATAATATGTTGTTAATGTGGACTAAACTGAAAAGGTGACCACCCGGGCGAAGCCGGCGGGTACATACTGTGTATACCCGAATACAATTTCATCATTCCGGCATAATTGTATTGACTATCGATGAACACCTTACTCCGGTTGATTTCCTATCTGAATGGCACTGCGTTTATTACAGGGCATTGCAGTCTTGTTGTCGTAACAATATAAAAAATTCTATTTAATAGTTTCAAGTCAAGGTAGTTAGGTGGACAGTAAGTTCGACAAGCTTCACTGCTAGGTGGCGTTCTCGAAGATTATAACGTTACAATATTTTGCAGAGTTAGTAGGAATCTTCGACATACATATACTATGTAGAATTATTATTTCAAGAGGTATTTCAATTAAGTCAGATGTCGTGTAACGACAATGTATTTTTTTAAAAAGATGTTGTACCAATGAATGTGTGCAAGGTGTGCAGGTTTTTTAAACATTTTCGAAAATTTTACTTAAGTATTGCTAGAGAAAATAATTATTTGAGTTAAGATCTAAAGTTCCAGCTGACCTTTAATCCAATAGACAAATGACATTGATGGTCAGCACGAAGAGGAAAATCGTATTAAATTTTATTAAACCATTGGCTTAGGTCCAGAATAGAATGACACTGGCCTCTAGACAAATCTAGTCATGAATTATTGTCAAATGTTTTACTCATAAAATTAATAAACTTAGGTACCTACAACCGTTTTTTAAACCAAAGATATGATGAGATTGAGTAGACTAATCTGTGGATTACATAACAAGACGTATTATCAATATTGCTGGCCCCTTAGCACATCGATTAAGTAATTGAACTTTTGTGCCAAAGGTTAGCAATGCGCGAAATATTTGTATGGCTTACACATGCGTGTTTTTGATATTGTTATTTGGATACGTATTACGTAATATATTTTTGTTTGTTATTGCACTAAAGGGTTTAAAAAGTAATACATCCACAATTTCTTTACAGTAAGAATAATTGATATTTCTTAGCCCAACAATGTTTTCTGCTCCTTGGCTATGAATTAAAGTATACAATCATTTCAAATGATTCATTTGTTAATACTTCGGTCTCTTAGTTCAGGAACTATCGCGATTCATGGGTATCAGGATACCCACGATACAAGATTTAATTGATTTTAGTGTGTGGTTAGGACTATTTATGTGACTGTTGGATGTATTTATTTATTTATCTCTTTGCATGCCCATGTCGTTTCTGAATCCCAGATATACATCTGAGTAGATATGTGAGGAATAATAGACGAATATTAGAAATTGTATTGTATTTTTTTTTAATATATAGGCAATAAAGATATCACACCTATATAGGTATACCTTTGAAAATATAGTGAGTAAGGAAGATTTTTGTTCAATATTCGGATACTTACTTGATTTAATTTTCGGTAAATATGTATTGTTTAGGTAGAAGAGCACAGCGAGAAGCTGTCTTGTTTGATGTTGACGTACCCGAGCACGTTCGGTGTGTTCGAGGAGAGAGCGGCCGACGTGTGTGCGCTGGTGCACGCTCACGGAGGTCAAGTTTATTTGGACGGCGCCAACATGAACGCGCAGGTTTGAATAGCTATTTATGCTTCCATAATCTAATACCAGCTATGACTAGGACCTACTGGAACTTTCTAAAATAGTATTATTTCACATAGTGCATAGTAAATAACTAAAGAAATTAACAGTATTTTTCATATTTTTGGTTTTCGAATTCACCTGAATTTTATGACATGTCCCGTACTGCATCTGTATCTCTCTGTATCAGCCCATTTACGTCCCACTGCAGGGCACGGGCCTCCTCTACAATCAAGAGTACGATTGAGAGTGTTTAGGCTATATAGTCCACCACGCTGGCCTAATGCTGGTTGGCGGACTTTACATACCATAGAAATTCTTGTAAATCGCTATGGTATGCAGGTTTTCTCACGATGTTTTCCTTTACCGTTTTAGTGCATAGTGACTGACTATCAATACACACATGACTCGGGAAAGTCAGAGGTGTGCCCTGGGAATCGAACCCGCGACCACCGTGAACATGACGGCAGCCGTGTCTGGTCCGTTTGCCAACATGCCACCACGCACTTATGTACTGCATCATGTTACTCTAAACTAAAATTTTCCATATTTTTTTCTTCTCCAGGTAGGGCTATGTCGTCCCGGCGACTACGGCAGCGACGTGTCACATTTGAACCTGCATAAAACTTTCTGTATACCTCATGGTGGTGGTGGCCCTGGTATGGGTCCTATTGGAGTGTAAGTATTTTGTAATACCAATTATCATCCAACCGATATAATAAAACCACCACATACAAGCCAGTACTATAGAAATATTTCAACTTAACAGAATCATGTATACTATGATAATGTAATGTTTCAGCAAAGCCCATCTAGCACCGTTCCTTCCATCTCATCCGGTAATAGACCCATTGGCTGACCTAGGAGATGCCGCACATAGTTTTGGTTCAGTTAGCGCAGCACCTTTCGGATCGTCAGCAATTCTGCCTATATCTTGGGCGTATATTAAAGTAAGTAATCCCTAATACCGTAGATATAATATTTATTTCATTCAGTTATAAATAAGCGTTCAACTATGTGGTAAGGAGTTATCTCCACTTTTCATAAGATCATTTGTCAATGCACCAACTACACTGTTTAAATCAAAAGAATGAATTTATTTGCAGATGATGGGACCGAAAGGTTTAAGACGAGCCACACAGGTGGCGATACTTAATGCAAACTACATGTCTCGAAGATTACAAGATCACTATAAAACCTTGTACAAGGGAGAAAGAGGCTTAGTGGCACACGAGTTCATTATAGACGTAAGGGATCTTAAAAAAACTGCCAACATCGAACCAGGGGACATCGCAAAACGTCTCATGGACTTTGGTAAGATTCAAACTTAAAATAAAATTTATTTATGTGTGTTATTACGTTTTCCCCAGGAAATATAACCAACATGTTAATTCACTAAGGATTTAAAATTGCTGTAATGAAATATTATATTCATCATTTTAAATTACTATATTAGTCATTATTGTTATTTATTCAAGTACTGATGCCTGCGGCTCAGTCTATGTGATTAGTGTGCGTATAGTTTCTTATTTTATTGCTTCAAATTAAAAATATGAATTTATTACATAAAGCTTCTTGTTGGAGCTAGAAGCTTTACAAGACATGGTGGACTATGACTTGTCCAAATGGGCATGAGGAATGGGTCAACTTTATAGTTCTGGAATTTCACTCATAAACTATTGTGTAAAGATTTGACAGCAGTTTTGTAATTTTCTTTGTATGATTTACTTCCTCAATGTTTACTTCCCATTTTCAGATCATATATTTTGGTTAGAAAACTCCAAAGATTTAAATGTTTTAAAAACAGTGTCGCCAAAAGCAACTTATAAATTAGGAATTGCAATCGTGGGTATTTATCCAAGGCTTTGCTCATATTAGAAGGTGTTTATTCTTAATAAAATAATTGCAGGTTTCCACGCGCCCACTATGTCCTGGCCAGTAGCTGGCACTCTCATGATAGAGCCTACTGAATCCGAGGACCTTCTGGAACTGGACAGGTTCTGCGACGCTCTCATAGCGATCCGTAAGGAGATCAAAGACATCGAGGATGGATTAATTGACAAACGACTGAACCCCTTGAAGGTACGCTGTAGCCTGTATATAAACAATACCATACACCCTAATGTATTCAAATCCCAGATTGAATTGTGATTGACGTAATAGAGCTTTTTATGCATGTGAGAAATTAATTCAGGTCATAGCGAAATCAAGTCTTTTGGAACGTTATTAAAGGACATGGACAGTTTCAGTATGGCGCTGTGCCTAGTCCTGTACATCAATGAGTTTTGCATTGTTGGGATAATGTTAGTTCCAAGATTATTACACTAAAAGTTTCAAAGCCTAGGAACTTTAGGGGTTTTAGATATTTACAAAAATAGATGTTATTTTGAGGTTAGGTTTGTAGGTTATCTGTCAATTTATTGAAATTGATAAAATACGTTTACAAATAGATTTTGTCTCACAATTAATAATTAAAAAGATATATAAAATTATGAAATCACTACATAGTATAAAACAAAGTCGCCTTAAATCTTTAAAACTACGCAACGGATTTTAATGCGGTTTTTTTAATAGATAGAGTGATTCAAGAAGAAGGTTTATATGTATAATACGTACATATTATTGTACAGAAATCTTTTTGTACCCGGACAAAGCTGGGCCGGGCCGCTAGTTATATAATACACTAAAACACATAAAATCATTGAAATATATAAACCTGTCTTCTTAACGAATCCAGGGCCCTTGCAGACACATTTTTTTTCATGAAAAAAAAAATATCTTCATCGTCGTACTTTATTTTTATGAATGCGTCAATAGATTTAGATTAAGTTTACAATGTATACTGTCGATTATTGAGGAGGGCTGTGCCCTGCAGTCTTACGTATACTAATTCTTTATACTCGTGAGTTGCAAACAGATTATTCATGAACACACGCACCCTATACACCCAACAGTCACATAAATAATTCTGACCCCACACTAGTACCGATCCTTGTATCATGGGTATCAGGAACTACGAGAGATTTTACGGTTTCACAAACACCCAGACCCGAAACAAATACAAGTGATTCACATTAGTCTGTCACATTTAGTGCGGGAATCGAACCCGCGTCCTCTTTTAAACACTTGGCGCAGCGTGAAATGAGCTACTGGCAGCCAAGATTACTTGCAATCCTCCCACGCATAATTATTTAAGTCTCAATCAATACAGTGGGTGCTTTGGGAGATAATATACACCAAAGGATGAAATAAATAAAAATCATTTTTATCAAAACACATATTTATTATTAAAAAATACATTGACAGCCTTCGTGGCGCAGTTCGTTATCTTATAACTCGCGTGCACCTGTGAGCACAGAATTTCTCTCTTTGAGTTCCTAATCGTTCAGGATAAGTTCCTCATCATGGCCTCCAACCTCCGCTTTATTAGCCACCCCGAACCTCGCTTTATCAACCTAATATTACTGACACTTAACCGAAACTGAATACAACCAATGAATCAATGAATCTGTATACAGTAACTAATACTTGCAGTGAACGCTCTAAGGGCGCTCTCTCAGACAGAATGTGTAATATATTGTTTATAACTCGCATACACCAGTGAGCATAGAACCTCTTTGTTTGAGTTCCCAATCGTTCAGGATAAGATCCTCATAGTGGCCTCCAACCTCCCCTATAGCCATCCCGAACCTCGCAACAAGATCAACCAGCCTAATATTACTGGTGTCAGAACTATGTTACATTAGAGCGACTATATTATATTAATATTCAACAATACGTACAAAAATATCGTATTATTTATTTATTTATTTATTTATACAGAGCCCAGCTTAAATACCGGATCGTGGTCATTACATGACAACAACATTCTACTGTTCTGTTGAAAACCAAGCAGCTGCAATAATATCATAAGATGGCATCTAATGGACAGTTGCTAGAAGGTTCAACATCGAACAAAATATATTATGTATAATATATCCTTTGACTTATATGCCTCGATTTAATTCGTCCTCTTAATAAATAAGGATTGTTTCCCCCAATATGTGAGACCAGTTTTTCAGAAAGATCACGTTCTGGACACACTTCTATTTCATATGCGCCATTCCCTCTAATATATTCGCCATCATACGATCGCGATTGCTTTATTTGATAAGGCCCTAAAGCAATCAATAACAATTGTTCATGAGTTAATCTAGGGAAATTCCCCAATTGCGGTAGGTTACCATAGATTCTAGTAAACATGACCCTACACCTATTTAAGTTGTAATCATTTACAAAATCACCTAAATAATACCTTTCGTCCATAAATCGCAATGCTCTTTGAATAATTTGCCCACACAGTGGGCTATCTACAAGAACAGGATGATATTTATTTAGAATAGCTGCTGCTATCTTGACGGCTTGATTAAAATACCGTTGCCTAAACAATTTAAAATCCCGTTTAAATCTCCCATTGACGACCTCCACAACCCATCTACAAAGAGTTACCCGTCTACTTTTGTTGGCTTGTGAAGAAGAAAGTTGAGTTTTACCTTCATTTAGTGATTCTGGTTTATAAACCCTTTAATTATAACTTTCTAAAGTAGTAATTGCATCCCGAAATTCTCGACCAAGAACAAAAATGTCATTGGGTTTAAAAAGTCTATGAAATGACCCATTTTCATTTTCAAATAAACTGGTCATCATTTCTGCATCAGTCTGAGTTACTGGGAATGGACCTACAGCGTCAATTATGTGTCCATCACAAGAAACAATCATAAAGGGTTTGACTAAATTATCATACTTATGTAAGCTTTATGTTTTCTTTTGAAACATATAGTTTAAACATTTCTGAAGAAAAATGTAAGTGCCATCAAATATAGCTATAGCAGGTCTACTCTCCAGGGCTGATTCTGGATCACTAAAAAGTGCATATGGTATTTGTAAATTCCTGGCAACAATATCAGAATGACTAACATGTTGCGGTCTTAAATGTTGTGGTACAAAATGATCATAAAGGCAAGTTCTCACTTTATTCATTAAGAGTTCTAAAGTAAAGTTAAAAGATCTAGGAATATTACAAATTGTCGACAACCTTCTACTACTTTCTCCTATACGCAATTTAGATAAATAAATAGAGCTCGTTTTGGTTTCCTTACATTAAGTGTAGGTAAACCATTAAAAAGGTTCAAGAAATCATTTGATCGAAGTCCTGTCCAATAATGACAGACATGGTTTGGCATATCTTGAATGTTTTCAAAATTAATTAATTCCCCTGTGGAATTTCTGTATCAGCCCATATCCGTCCCACTGCAGGGCACGGGCCTCCTCTACAATCGAGAGTACGATTGAGAGTGGTTAGGCCATATAGTCCCCTGTGGAATTTGATATGTTGATAATATCCTCTATTTGGTTGGCATTAAAATAAGAAAATGTTGTGATATTTTGTGGCAACTCATTCCACTCACCTGCATACAAATGTGATTCACACACTCTAGAATTACATGGTACATAAAAATGATGATCATTCAACAACATCCTTTTGATATAGTTAGGAATCATAAAAAATGCCCTGTGATTACATCTGTTAAATATACAATGAGCAGAGGTATTTGACGCCCTTTTATAGTTTGGCAATTTTATTTGAGATGAATTACGGGATGGTAGTGAAACTGAGGGAAGAGGAGGTAAAGTAGGAGGCACGGGACTGAGTATCAATGTATCTTCTTCGTGCATAATATTGTCTAAAGATTGACTCATTTCTTCTCTCAATCTATCATGGTGTCTATTAGCCTTCATCCAACAGGGATGGCAAACATTATTCATTGTTATTCCCTAAAACAAATAATTCTTAATATTAATTTAAATCTTCAATACATCTTCTTTTTATTATTATTATATACAAAAACAATTTTGTTTGTTTTAGTATATAATAATGTGTTCAATATATGTATAATAATGTATTAAATAGATTTAAGTAGATAATATTATTTCCTGCATCTAAATCATTTTACAATTTGTGTTTATTATATATATTTATGTAGTATTATATATGTATGTATTTATGCTATTTATCATGTATGTATGTATGTTATGTTGGTGTATTTTTATGTTTAGTTAGTATGAGTATTATTTAGTTTCCTCTCTTTTAATTATTTATTTTACACTGCCCTCTCTTTCTCCTTTTAAATCCATTCCGTGGTTGTCTGTAAGACATTGCTTTAAGCGATAAGACCAACATTTGTACTTTTTATTTATTAGTTTCTGTATGTTGTAATTTGTTTAAGTGCACAATAAAGATTTAAATAATAAATAATAATAATAATGTGTATACAGCATTTTATGTGTTCTTGTTTACTGCATAAAATATAAAAATAAATGTTTATCTAATCATAATAAGTACCTGAAGTGATATAGCAAAATGAGAATTCTGTACAAGTGGATTCCCAGCTTCAATAACATGATGTTTTATATTCTATACTGATCGACCACAACCAAGACATACCATGTTATGGCCCAATAACCGATCAGATGTACCTTCTGAAGTTAATAATAGGTAGCACGAATGACAAATATGTCCATCTGCAGGAAGCTGAAAAAAATATACTTCATTATACAAGTTTAACATTATAAGCATAGCATTGCTGATGTGATAAATATCCATTTTAAATACTAATAGCTACAATAAATCATTTAAATATTTTTGTCCACCCTAAAATGCTTTATACATAGATAGATCTTTCATTGCACACGATGCTCGGTTGTGGAATAGTTTATTAGTAACATTAAAAAAGACCAAATCTAAGTCCATCTTTAAAAGGATGGCCAACAAGCATTATTCCTAGGTTGAATGAAGACATTAAAGTTGTATACCAATTCTTCTGTGTAATCAAATCAAATATATTCATTGTGGAACTTGGTTACAATAAGATGTTACAATATGTTTACTTGAAATCTACAACCTGCTACGTTGGCATAATAACAGGATAAGGGTGAATGGGCTTGGGTTGCGGTTTGATTACTTTCATTGGGTTCAGTCATAACAGTCTCAGAATGTTGCATTATCTTTCCATGGGAGTGGTACCAGGGAAGATGGGGCACTACCCCCCTCCCCTTCCAACCCACAACTAGTTCTAGATTACCTATTAATTGGTTTTTGAATTTCACTTATCAATAATCATTAATAATACTACATACTACCTTATATGTTTATCATTTGTATAATTATATTATTTGGTGACTTCGTTATGTACCTACTTAAGTCGCTATTTTTATTCAACTTTTTGAAAAGTAAGTTAAGTTCAGTATAATATAAGTCATACGAATGTTTTCCATGATAATTAACTCTACATCACCCTGTTAACTTTGTAGTCATCTCACTTGATGTTTATATTACATAGCTTGGTTTCAAAGATACAGGCACGCATAGTTTGGGACCAATAGAAATAAAACATAATGTAAATAATTCACATTTTGGATACAAATAAATTATTCTATTCTTGTTTCTAATCAAGAGAAAAGCGTTAGTAATGTTTTATAAGTAGACCTAAGTACCTACCTCAATTGATATCCATCGTTAAAGCGTCGTTCTGGAATGAACTGACAATGTGGAGATAGCATGTCGCTTTAACCGCTCTGTCGCTATTCCACAATTAATGCACCTCATGAAATACGAGAACTGGCAATCCCAGTTCTTGTAGCAATGGTTCACAAATTAACATAACCCTTGAACTTCGACAAAATAGAAACAATAACGTTCAATGAGCGCTAGAGTCTAGGGATGTGAAAATATAATCGATTATTTAAAATCAATCAAAAAAATCGATTACTTTTTTTAAAATATTCGATTTTTATTAATCGATTTGTTGACCAAGAATAATCGATTTTTTATTTCGCTATTTCATACTTTCGATTTTTTTCAATAGTCGCAGCATTGAATTACTACTTACTTATTACTTACTACGTAGCTTTGGATTTATACATTGCTGCTCCTTTGTCTGATTTAATAATAAACCCATTGGCTGTATGGAAAAGCTATGAAGGAGCATACCCTAAACTTGCAAAGTTAGCTAAAAAGCATTTACTAATAACTGCTTCATCAGCTCCAGCAGAGCGCCTTTTTTCTAAAGCTGGAAATGTTGTTCGTAAAACAAGGAATCGCATCTTGAGCAAACGATTACCCAAACTTCTATTTCTCCATTCTAATCTTTGCCAAGTGATTTATGGCAGTAGGTTGATGCATCCGTAGCTTTTTATTCCGTTAATTTTGAATAATATGGTTGTCTGTAAGACATTGCCTTTGAGCGATAAGACCGCCAATTGTACTTTTATTATTGTGATTTTCATTTTATTTGTATTTTTTTTTGTGCAATAAAGTGTATAAATAAATAAAATAAATAAATAAATAATAATAAATAGAGACGATTTTTGTTATTTAGTGAAGCGTATCGTTAGTTGAAGATTTTTATTTTGTTTTTATGAAAGAAGTGGATTGTTTTTGTTTATTTACATTTAGTAAGTTTTTATTTTAATTTTGATTAACAAATAAAGACTAGTATTTATAGAGATGATTGGTTGCTAGATCACCAAGATTTACTTTTCTGTAGTAACAGTAATTTATTAACATTACTTTATACATTATTTATTAACATTAGGGGGTTAACGTCACTCGCGTCCGTAGGCTTTGACTCTAGATTCCCTACACGTGACCCCTGGGTAGTGCAAAATGAGTGACATAGTGGTGGTAGGACTTATGTGTCCGCCCGGGTAGCGACCACCGTCCACGAGGCGTAAAGACCGCCATAGTGATCTCCGTAAGGGGATCGCGTTCCGGGATCAGCCAGTGGTTTTCCGGTTTCTTCGAGGATCTTAAGTCCGGGCATGAGGTTGTACCGTGTGGGTATTTTCGGTCCTTTGTCGAAGGGAGGAGAGTTGATCCGCCGGCCAGGGAGACCTGTAGAAACGGTTGTCCGCTGGCCGCCCGCGGTATAGTACAGGGACCCAATCGGGGCTAACCACCTCGAGAGGCTGCCTCACCATGCCGCGCATAATCTTGGGTGGGTAAGTCGTGCCGGTTGGTGACCGGAAGTGGGGTCCCGGCGGCCCATCCCGGGAGGGTACGGGGGCCCTTCCGTCCGGCGGATCAATTCGCTTCCTGCCGACCCTTTCGTGCCGGTGCCCATTCGGCCTTCTTAGTGCCCGAACCTAAGATCCTCGTTGCCTCTTCACCAATCCCATCCTTTCTACCATGACAGTGCAACTAAACAGAGCAGGTCCTTCAGCGGTGCTTAACCCCACCACCGCGTTCACTATGGAGTTCGCTAACATCCGTGGACTCCATACGAACCTCAATGCCGTCCACCACCATCTTGAGACGGCCCGGCCTGCTTTGCTCTTCCTAACGGAGACGCAGATTCGTTGTCCGACCGATAATTCTTACCTGTTGTATCCCGGTTATTCGCTTGAAGTAAACTTCAAGCCTAAAGCCGGGGTATGCTTGTATGTTCGGTCGGACATCTGCTGTCGCCGTTTGCACTGCATGGAGGACCCCTCCTTCTCCGCTCTGTGGGTGCACGTGGATCTAGGTTCCCTGAGCCGCATCTACGTGTGCCTTTACAGGTCTCACAACGGGGACGATGAGACGACTCGGCTGTTCAGGTATCTTAGCCAGGCGGCTGATGACGCGCAGGCGCAGTTCCCGTCGGCCGAAATGGTGGTCTTGGGGGATTTCAATGCTCATCACGAACTGTGGCTGGGCTCCTCCAAGACTGATCATGCTGGCAGAGCTGCCCATGCATTCGCTCTGACTCATGACTTGACACAACTGGAGAACCAGCCCACCAGGATCCCGGATGTGGCGAGTCATGCGCCTTCTTTGCTGGACCTTCTGCTGGCGAGTCACCCAGCCGGGTATCATGTGACCGTTAGTGCGCCTCTGGGCACTTCCGATCACTGCCTGGTTGGGTCGTCAGTACCGATCGCATCACCTCCACGTCTCGTGCAGGTTAGGCGAAGGGTCTGGCATTACTCGTCGGCAGATTGGGATGGTATGCGAGAATATTTTGCATCCATCTCTTGGAGGCAGCGCTGCTTTGAGGGTAAAGATCCCTCAGCGAGTGCCAACGCTATTGCTGACGAGATCAGACTTCTCTCTGAGATCGCCAGTAAGGGCCGTGGACGCTCCTGGTTCAATCGTGCATGCGCCGATGCTGTCGGTGACAAACAGGCGGCGTATCGCGCTTGGATCAGGGGTCGCGCCATGAAGGATCCCAATATCAGTTCCCTCAAAGAAGCCTATAACCGTGCCTCCAAGGCCTGCAAGAAGGCCTACGTTAGGGCGGATGCCCAGCGCGTTAGCAGGATTGGGCGTGCGTTGGCCGATCACCCAACTAGCAGTCGTGCTTATTGGAGGTTAGCCAGGGCCGTCCAATCTAACTTCTGCCGTCCAATCTAACTTCTGCCGTCCAGCGTTGCCGCCGCTGAGGTACCCAGAAGGGTCGCTGGCCCACAAGCCGCAAGAGAAGGCTGCCTTGCTGGCAAATCTCTTTGCGGCTAATTCCCGCCTCGAAGACCGTGGTTCCCAGTCGCTGCCTACACTGCCTGATTGCGGTTTCTCAATGGCAGATATTCGCATCAGGCATCGTGATGTGCGGCGTGAGTTACGGTCTCTCGATGTGCGGAAAGCCAGTGGTCCGGATGGGATACCAGCGGTGGTTTTAAGGGCTTGTGCAGCCGAGTTGTCTCCAGCACTGACTCGCCTCTACCGAGCGTCCTACCGCACAGGTGTTGTGCCGGAATCTTGGAGGGAGGCCAATGTGCAACCGATCCCCAAAAAGGGTGATCGATCGGACCCTACCAATTACCGCCCTATCGCTATCACCTCAGTGATGTGTAAGGTCATGGAGCGGATCATAAACGCTCAATTGGTCCGCTACCTGGAGGATCACTCGTTGATCAGTGACCGACAATACGGATTCCGCCATAATCGATCGACGGGTGATCTTCTAGCGTTTGTCCTGCATCGCTGGGGTGAGGCGATAGACCGGCGTGGCGAGGCTCTTGCTGTGAGCCTCGACATTGCCAAGGCGTTTGATAGGGTCTGGCACCGTGGTCTTCTGTCCAAGCTTCCGGCATACGGTCTACCCGGCAACCTGTGTTCGTGGATTTCCGGCTTTCTGCATGGGCGTAGAATACGTGTAGTCGTAGACGGACACGCTTCGGCGCTCATGTCGGTAAATGCCGGAGTTCCTCAGGGCTCGGTGCTGTCGCCCAACTTGTTTATTCTGCATATCAATGACATGTTGTCGCTTGGCAACATTCATTGCTATGCAGATGACAGCACGGTTCATGGGCGATACCACTGCGGGCCTCCAGGTTGCCGTGTCGAAACTGTGAAGGGACGCGAAGATCTTGTCATTGAGCTCAACCGGACCTTGGATCTCATTTCTACATGGGGTTCCAGGAATATGGTTGAGTTCAATGCCAAGAAAACCCAGGTGTGTGCGTTCACGTGCAAAAAATCCCCGTTCTCTCCCCTCCCCATTCTTCAGGGTACTCCCCTCTCAGTGCGGAATGACCTGTGTATCCTTGGTGTGGATATCCGCTGTGATCTCAATCCAAGGAATCACATCGAGGGCGTAATATCTGCCACATCACGCAGGGTTGGAGTCCTGAACAGGGTGCGTCGGTTTTTCACGCCCGGTCAGCTTTGCCGCTTATATAAAGCGCAGGTCCGGCCGGGTATGGAGTACTGCTCGCACCTTTGGGATGGATCCGCCCAGTACCTGCTCGATGCCTTGGATGGATTGCAGCGGCGGGCCATCCGCATTGTGAATGATGCAGACGTTACGAGCAACTTGGAGTCGCTACAACTCCGGAGAGATGTCGCCTCTCTAAGCGTGTTCTACCGCCTGTATCACGGTGAGTGCTCTGAAGAATTGTTCAACTTGCTCCCCTCCTCTCCATTCCTAACCAGAACCCCGCGTGCTGGCTTGCGAAGCCATAGCTTGACGGTCCACACCATCCCGGCGCGAACCAAACGGTTCTCAAATTCGTTTCTGTGCCGCACCGTCAGGCTGTGGAATTGTTTGCCGGCGCACGTGTTCCCTCCTTCCTACAATCTTGGGTCCTTCCGCCGTGGTGTGAAGAGGCACCTAACCAGGCCGGCATAATTGTTTCCATTGGCATGGGACTGCCGTCCGATGCCAATGGATACTCTGCCTGGGCGGCATTGGCACTTTCCATCAGGTGCAATGCCGCCACTATGCCAGGCCATTATAAAAAAAAAAAAAAAACATAACAAGATTGAATATAAAGAATCCAATCTGCTCAAAAATATGTTATTTGTATAATAAATAATTATTTCATACAGACTAGTAGCTTTTGATTGTTGAGTTGGGTTGTTTTATTATTTTATCAAAAAATCGATTTTGACTAGAAAAGTCGATTTTTGGAAAATTGGTTATTATTTGGTAAAAAAAATCAATTAATATAAAAATCGATTTCTCCCCAGCCAAGTCACATCCCTACTAGAGTCGTATTTTACCACAGATAACGTACAAAACTCAAAAGCTCGGCTCCTGTCAAGTATTATAACGTAGCGTTTAGTTGTTGCAATGAAAATGTGTAAAAATGGGGAGAATATATTATGTGTAAGTATATATGGCAAAAATGACTTTATATATATATATATATATATATATTTAGTATTGATAATGAATATAACTTATTACCTACATATAGATTTTTTAGGATCATTTTACGAAAAGGTATTATCATTTTCCTACACTTGCTTTACTGCGAACAAAACGTTTATGTGGGGCCAACAATGGCGGAAATGAGTAGATATCAATGCAAAATCTTATTAAAATTTATTTTACTCCCTCAAGTTCTACAGAAATGTGACATATTCTATAATTAATAGTTGATTTTTTATATACATGTCATTATTGCCTTATTTCTGTGCATGATAAAGAGTAACTAGGCAGAAACTGTCCAGGTCCTTTCCGACCCATTTATGAAAGGAAAATTTAAAGTGGTTTGTGTAAATCAAATCAGGATATTCTCTCTGTTCACAGACCATACACCATATATCGATATATATTGCCGCAGCAAAATAAACGATTACATATGGTATAATCATAAATCTTTCGCTGTCACTAGTTTGCGGGGGCGGTTCTCCGTATCAAGTGTCCGTATTGCCCTCATGCATAACAATCAGCATATTTGTCATTAACTATTGTTTTATTTTAATGAACGATGGAAAACATGTTTCAAGATTAATTTATATGATGATGTCATTTCCTTTAGATCTGCTGACTACTTTTTATGTATTTTTTTTCTATATGCACCCATGCGTACAAATCTTTGTATGTGTATGTACTGATACTAAAATTTTACATTAATGTATACAGATGGCACCACATACTCAAGAAGAGGTGATTTCTGAAGACTGGAACCGTCCTTACAGCCGCGAACAGGCAGCGTTCCCCGCTGTAAGTACCTCTAAGGTCCAACTAGTAAGCACGTGTTTATTCTAGAATATACCAAATAATTGTTTAATATTTTTTCAGCCATTTGTAAAAGGAGAAACCAAGATCTGGCCGACAGTTGGGCGTATTGATGATATGTACGGTGACAAACACCTCGTTTGTACCTGTCCACCAGTCATCGACGATTTTTAAGTACACTTACTTATCATAAAATCAATTCGGAAGAATATAATTTACGATGCGGTGGGGCTGAGGTGGGCTGACATCGTAATTCAAATAAAACAATCGAATCGCTTTATGTGTGTATTTTGACATACTCCAGAATAAAATATTGTTTTCTAACAAATAAAAACCTTTTTATGATTTCATCTTCCTATTATAGGCAATTTTATACTATGGCGGTATAAACAATGATTGCTATAAATTACACTGTCTTTAAAGTAATCTATCTACATTATTGTACAAATATTCCATATTGCGAAGTATTATTACGCATAAAATTTAAATTAGGTTCAAGGCAACGTGTTTGTTTTGTTTCTAGATCGAATTACTGTCTGGAATATGAAAGGCTTCATATTTCATAACATTTACTTCTAGTATTTTTGGTTTACATAACGCAGTTTTTGAAGCATTTCATGTTTCAAGGGTATTTATTTATGATAAAAGTTTCAAGAGTGGTTTAATATTTTAGCTAGGAAGCTAAATAATTGTATAATATTCCAAAAGAACAAAATGCGCTGTATCAATGTATCATGAAATGAGATTAATATATTTATGTATATTGCCAATGAGAAAATCAAGCAAATTATAACATTTTAGAGCAGTAACTATTAACAAGACTATTCTGATGATGATATTTTATAAGTAGGAAATCAAAATTTCCACACATAACTTTCAATAGGTAACTGAAGTTAATATATAGCTATTAAGTAGAAATGTGTTTCAGAATAATTTATATAGAAATAATACTAGTTTATTTTTGTGGAGAGCTCAGTATATCTTTGGGATACATACCCAATTTTACTCCTATTTCTTTGGGTAAACGTAAACTTGGACGAGTAGGGAATGGGTGATAAGAGCCGGTAGAAGGGCTACGGGGATAAGACATAGAAGACAGAGTATCCGTCTCTAACAGGGAAGTAATAGCACTGCATGAATCGTCAGAATCTAATTTAGTTCTATCGCTTCTTTCTATGTAATCTTTAGGTATAATGGGAGTATCTCTACTTGGAAAGGCCTTGGGCGATATCGGTGTAGAGACTTGATCTAAAGACGTAATTTGACATAACGTATCACTAGAATTACTTTTCGCTCCTGTAGAATCGTCTTCTGCCGAAGGTTCGTATGTAAAACTAATTGATGACGTCACAACATGAGCAAAGTCACTAGTTTGGCTGTTTTCAGTCTTTGATAAATTGTCACAAATTTTAATTTCCTCGTCTATAGTCTTACCGCATACATCGTGAGCTTTGGAGGAAATAATATCGTATTTACTTGAATACGGGTAATTGTAATCTTCAGAAGTGTAACGCCGTTCGTATGTAGAAGTATCTTTAATTTCAGTGGAAGGTAACGTAACGGATATTTTAGAGTCACCCGAAAAAGATCTTCGAGACCAATCTGAACTGGTTATTGTTTTAAATTCATCTGTTCCGTCTGTATTTTGCGAAACGTTACTATCTCTTCTTTTAAAATCATATTCGTAGGTCTTCTCCGGACTTTCTCTATCAGCTAAATGCCTGGATTCACAATTAGCTAGAAATCCTTTATTTTCCCATCCATATAAATCCGTTTTATTCCCAATACAATCTGAGCTAGGACTTTTAATAGATTTGAAATCATGGCCCCTCAATAAGATATTTCGTGATTCTAATGAAAACGGATCGTCAATTGAAATTGGTCTGACTCGCACAAAGTCACTGTTATTTGTATTGTCGTTTTTAGTGTGTCTTTTTCTGTACCCTATGAGAGAATCTGATGTAGACTCTTTAAGCAAAGGGGACTCTATTAATTTGTTTTCGATAGGTTTTTCTGGGATAGGACTATGTAACAAAGATCTTTGAGTTTCAATAACGTTTTCGATACTTTTATTACAATCATATTTATTTGCATCGGATGCACTTTGCTTTGTAAGTATTCTGCTTAGTATTTTTGAATTTTCTTGGATAATTTGTAAGGCTCTCTCACTATTTTTACGTCCTGAGCGTATTAAATAATCATTTGGGGAAACAGCACTTTCATTGACTTTAGTAACCTTTTCAGATGTTTCCAATTTAAGAGTTTGTAAAATATCCATATTTTCGTTTTTCTTTTTGATAAAACTATGACTTTGTGGCAACGAAGATGCTCTTTCGTTTTCTTCTTTGAGAAGTTTGTCATTTTGGCTACTATGCAACGTCAGAGAGTCGGGTTTTTTAGGTTGCCGTGAAAGTCTTTTCATTGAACGCCTGTTGGGAATTTCAGAACTGTTGGGGTCGGTTACTCGGGCACCGAAAAATTCTGGACTATGTTCGAAGTATTTATCAATTTTTAACGGTATAGGAGGTTCATCTTCACTTACAATTATGCTTTCTGCACCCGGACTTCTAGGTGGACTTTCAACGTCTGAAATATTTTTTTCTGATAGATCTATATCAGGCACAAAATTCGGGTACATTGCAAAACTATCTATGATATCAGGAGGTCTTGAGGCCGTTGTTATCTCCGAAATCGAAGTACGTTTAATATTAGATACAAAATCATAATTATAAGGCGACTTGGTGTAATTACAAGGAGATAAGTTTATAGGACTCAAATCCGTAAATTTATTTGGCATTTTGGGGAAGTTAGTAGGTCTTATTAATTCTGTACTACTGTAGTCATCGTCGTATTTTGTACAGTTTAATGTTTGTAAAATGTCCTCTTTATCAGAATGCAGGCGTGATGTATTTATGATTGAGTTAGACTTGTTTTTATCGTTTTCGTTCTTTAGTGCCAAATTATTCTTCCACTGTGTTTCAAATCCATCAATATAGGTGCGCAGCGGTTCACCAGCAGCTGAGTCCAAATAATCACTGATGGATTTAATAGAGTTGGTTGTAGACGTTTCATGAATAGGTCGATTAATTTCGGGAGTTTGTGGGGCTGATAAATCTTTCGAAGTCGGAGAATATGTTATTTTAGTATCTCTTAGTACAGGTGAAGTTATATATTCATTGGTTTTAGTTATATTTTTTTCTTTACCCTTTTCATCGTCAGACAGTTCTGGCTCGGAATCACTGGCACGCGCATTTTCGTCGCAGAGACTAGTGTCAGTACTTGAAGCACTTCGTGAAGAATACGTTGAAGTTTCACTAGAACTCCGTGACCTTAACGAAGCTATCATCTCATTCGCTTCAATTTCCGAAACTATAACACCATCTCCAGATTCATCTAAATCAATGGAAGCTTTCCTACCTTTTTCACAAACTTTTTCTTTTTTTAAATCCCTCCATTTAACTGAATTTCTTCTGCTTAGCGATTTCCGTCTTTTTTCTTCTTTCCAACTAATAGTTTCATGGGACGTACCGTGTGCTCTTGGTTCTATTTTTTCAGTCGTTGGTGTAGTTCTTGATGGGGGCACAGCGCCAGGAGGTGGGCCAAGTCGACGTCCACGTGAGCTTACGATAGCGCTCTTTCCCAGAAGTAAATTATTAACAGTGAGCGATGTCGGGGAAGTAGGAACGCCAACTGAAATAATATTATTACCATATAACAAAATATTGTAATTAACAATAATAAATAATAAAATATTTGATAAATCTATTTAATACCTGCAGCGTGCCTCGCACATGCAGCTGCCAGAATCACATGAGCTTGCCTTTGTCTTTCACGAAGCCTCGCGTATTGACGCTTTAGAGCGCCAATATCCAACGATAGTCTGTCTCCAGCTCCCACTCTATTTTCACGCCTGGGTATCACCTAAAAATAATTTGTGTATTAATGTAAATAAAACCTCCCACAGAATGACTCAGTATTTTTGAAATTTCCTCGATATTAGATTTCTTTAATTGATTTACTTACAGTTGCTAAGGCCATTTTGTTTCCATCATCACTGGAATCTCCCTCATCTTCAGAATAAAATAACCGTAATCCTCGCTTGGTCATTGTTTGCATCTGAAAGAATATGTAACAAATTATGATACAATAGTGATGTTTTCAGTTAATCCTATAAAATGGTCAGTGGATGTTTTTAAACTGACCATTCGAAATAGGTATTTATCCAAGGTGATGGCAATATAAAATCAAAGTAATCAGTGAAAGAGCGTACCGCAGAATGCAAGGGAGGATGGTAGACGGGCGCAGTGGTTGGAGGCGCCGGCGGCACCACCCTGTATCTGTGCATGCTGCGCAGGCGCGGCAGCTCGGGCGCCGAGCCGAACGCCACCACCCTGGCCACCAGCGCGTCGCCCGCCTCCCACACCGCGCCGGCGCCGCCACCCATGCAGCTATAAAACTCATCCGCCGACCGAGCTGACAGAATTCGACTGCAAATACCAAATGAATAAACAATATATTATACGACTCGTAATATTATTTTCGATTTTACGACCAAATTATATTAATCTAGAACACATGGCCACTGCTATGACATGTGGCAACTAATATGTACGTAAGAATTGGACCTCATCACAAATGTATTGTCATACTTGTTACTTACTCCTGGAGCATATCCCATATAGCCAAGGCTGTGAGTAGCAATATCTCATTTCCGTCGAGCAATATCAAATCCCATATCCTGAGTAGAGACTCTCGGGGCAACCACGTTGCGTACAATGTGAGAAACCACTGCATAGTGAACACGTCTGGCAACGGAGGCTCCACTCCACCACCTGAAAATATCTCTTCATATTAAGCATCTTTTGAAATGATAGCAAATATTTATTTAGGAATGATTACGATTGTAATTTTTCATATTGGAACCAGCTCAGAATGTTCTATTATAACATGTGGTGATTGCTATTGATATGTGGCTAAATATGCTATGTACGTACCGTCAGATATTTTCTGCAAATAATCCATGTGTTGTGCTAAACGTGGCAAACGCAACCTTAACAGGTCTCTAAACGCCGCCATATCAGCAGACAGTCCACGCAGATCGTCGGCGAAGTAGCCCTCCGGCAACACCGCCTCCACCAGGTATATCATTACCTTCAACACAAATAAATACATTCAACGCTGTTGCTAATAACACATATTAAACAATATCAGAATTAAATATACCTTCAATGAATCCGACTCCGATTTATCCATTACTTCTAAAATAATTGCTGCTAACATATTAAAACCTTGGCAATAACCCACGTCCTTATTCCATCTGCAATAATGTAAAAAGGGTTCAATTTTATAACATACTAACGTACTATAAAATGTATGCGTATATGATGGTCGTCAAAACAAAATTACCTTTCAATGATATTAAGATATGGGGAATTTTGTTGTAAAAAAAGCGAAGTATTTTATCTGGAAAGACCCGTTACCTAAACTCTTTCATAATTTTGCCGTGAATGTTTACGATCGTTAAGTCTTGTATTCTATTATAAGATTAGAATTTAGGTCAGTGTTCATATAAAATTATATCTAGGTACTCACTGTTTGAAAATGCCTAGTATTTTAAACGACAAACACCTCTTCTGTGATGATAACAGAAACACGCATATTTTAGTGCTTTGCGAGTTGTATGAAGTGTGACATAATGATGGACCAACCTTGCGTAAGCCAACAGAACTCTGCGGAGCATTGCTTGATTTTCTCGACCTTCAGTACCACAAAACAAAGAACAACCGGTACGATGTAGGTCCTAGAATAATATTACAACATACAATTCTTATATATTTTTATTATATATTGTCTTTCTAGTTACATATTCAGTTACGATATTTACTAAATTAATTTAACATAAAGTAGCTAGAAGAAAAAAATCAATGACAAAAATGTATACGTATGTTATGTATGTTCTGATTTGTAATTAATCTTTCTCAAGCAACATAATCATGACTGAAACTGTGCAAATATTGTTAAATGATATAAAATAGTACTTTTATAATTTGAGCTCCAAGTTCGGCATCGTCAGGCTGAGCAGTGCCTCGGAAGCAAGCGGTCTCCGCCGACGACCAGTCTATGCTCCTCGCCGACAGGTGTCGATCCGCCAGGGTCAACCATAGCTTACACCAAAACAAAAATATTTGCAACTGTCTACAAATTTTGGAATGGGGAGAACATTGGGACGAAGGCATTCCAAAGTTTACATATGCAATCTGGGTTTACAGTTTACCTAAAAACGGGTTTCTATAAAATGACTGTGGATTGTGTTATAATTTAATCCATTGTTATAAATAAATGAAATTGTTTATGTAGGTAAGTATTTGTTTGTTTCTCGTTCGTAGTGATTCCCGTAATGTTGACACAGATAGAAAGGTCTTTGTATAAACTTTATATTCCACTGAGCTAAGCAAATTAACTGGATTACTGACTTCGTACATATCCCCAGCAACTGGCACGGCAATGTGACGTTATATCTGGTTTTTATTCGATTTTATATACGGTAAACCTTTTACCAGGACACAGTGGCGTAACTACACCATCTGGGGCCCGTGGCAAAATCATCGGATGGGGGCCCCCCTTTTTGTATGGAGAGGAAACAAAAAAAAACTGTTAAGCTTATGTTCCGATACCCCGGAGAAGACCGAAAGGAATATATTACCTAGTGTCATTGGCCTGCCAGTAAATCGAGGCCGAAGCGGGTCCCTGACAAAAATCTGCGCAAGCATACCGAATAAAACCCTGACCTCCGCATTTCGGGCGGTACTGCAAATGTACTAATCGAGTGGGTCGGAATGTGTCCCTGCAGTGGTTCTTAAGATGTCCGCCCCTGAGATAACCCCCGTACTCACGCGTCTTTTTTATTAAAACAACCTAGGCCCGGCTTCATGGAATATCGCCCATGTTCATCCAATCCCCAAGAAGGGTGACCGGTCGGATCCTTCGAATCGCAGGCCATTTGCTGTCACATGCTGACTCTCCAAGGTCTTGGAGCGAGTTATAAATATGCAGCTCTTGACGTATCTCCAACTGAGGGTCGTTCGGATGGTGATCTTCTCGTTTATCTCACCCACGATCAGGTGGAGGCATTGGATAGTGGGGGTGAGGCGATTACGGTAGGCCTTGAAATTGTCATCTAGTGTGGCATGGCGTCGTTTTGGGGATGTTACCTGCCTGAGGAACTCTGAAAGTACATCGCCAGCTTTCTGGATGATCGCAGCATAAAAGTAGTATTGGACGCTTTTGCATCGAGACCAAGACCATGAATTCTGGTGTTCCATAAGGCTCGGTGCTTTTGCCGACTCTATTTATCCTGCATATCAATGACATGTTGTCTATCACCAGCTGGCATTGCTATACAGATGCTAGTGCAAGTGAGGAAAGATACATCTGACCACAGAATCTCTATCGGGGATCCGTTAAAAAAAGATGGTCTCAAATTTTGTCGGAAATTGAGACCTCTTTGGGGCAGGCCTCTCAATGGGGTAAATTGAACATGGCCCAATTTAACCCCACCAAGATATAAGTTTGCTCGTTTACAAGCAAGAAGACCCCTTTTGTCATGGATACACTCTCTCTAAGCATCCGTGAGTACCTATTCATTGACCCGAATTATTGATAAAATTGCAGTTTACGTGTCATTTAGAAGGCAAGCCAAATTGGCCAGCATTTTGCTTGTTAAGGATTCTCAACAGAGCCAAGCGGTACTTTTCGTCGGATCATCAGTTATTGCTCTATAAATGCGACGATCCGGCACGACGCGACGTGTAGTTCTGCTCTCACCTCTGGGTAGAAGCCCCAAAATACCAGCTCGACTCATCTGACTCATTACAGTGCCGAGCTCTTCGAATCATCGATAATCCCGATCTCACGGATAATGTGGAGCCGTTGGGATTGCAGTGAGACTGGGTCTCTCTGTGTAATCTATCAATTGTTCCACGGAAAGTGTTCTGAAGAAGATGGTGCCACTATCGCTATTCTCCCATCACACTTCCCGTCACCGCAGTAGAATTCATTCTTACTACCTGGAAACTATCCCTTCCCGGAAAGTAAGTTTCCAGTGTTCTTTTCTGCCACGCACGTGCAGGCTCTGGATGAACTCCCTGCTTCGGTATTCCCCAAGCACTTTAACCTATCCTTCTTTAAACTAGGCTTTAAGAAAGCGCTCTCTTTACGGTAGGAAGCGACTTCATTTTGATGGATCCCTGGATCTGCAAAAGTCTATGAGTGGCGGTGACCGATGACCGTGAGGTGAGCTGTATGCTCGTATGCCTGCAGGCCATAAAAAGAACTCCACAGCGAGACCAATTAGTCGTCGTATCTTTACTACGTGGCCGGAGCCCAAACGCAGCAATGGTGATGGGGCCCCCTCAGAAGCCTAATATTGAAGTTTCGTTCTTTTTTAAACCAAATCTGCACTATAATCTGTACATAATAGATAAAAAAAGTTTTTAAAATTCTCGTAAATCTAAAGAACCATTATTATTATTTTTATGTAACAAAAATAAACCTTGGTATCTTTAAGGGAAACTAAGAAAATAGTTTTTGATTATGAATTTTGTTGGTAATAAATTGGCTAGGTTCTTCACTTCTTACGGGCTCTAGGGCCAGAGGGGCCGGACCGTCGGGGGCCCCTAAGGTCGGGGGCCCGTGGCATTTTGCGCACTATGCCACCCTATTGTTACGCCACTGCCAGGACATATTTTTTCATTCCTTTTAATTAATTGTATGTTTACCTTGTAAATAATTGATCAATAAAGTGAAGATATTGCTGTTTTTTTTGTAAATTATTCGGTCATAGCAACTTATTCGACAAAAAGTTGGTGTGTTTATATTCACGTATTAAGTTTTAAAAAGTTTATAAAATGATGATACAATTGACCGCCAATTCTACTTAACAAACTTAACCTATATTGACAATATAGGTTAACTTTTTTTTTATTGTAGGTATTTCTTTTTTCATTTTGTGTTGTAGTTGTACAATAGAGTTTAATAAAATAAATAAATATATAAATACAATAGTAATGTAAACCTTTTTCCTGAAGTGTTGTGGCACGCCGGCGGGCAGGCGCGCGACCAGGCGCATCGCGTGCAGCCACTCCGCGTAGCCGCCCTCGCCAGGGCCTTCGCCATCGCCGCCCGGTGTCACACCGAAACGCGCGCCATTTTCGCCGGCTATGCACAATCACACTGCTTACACTTGACTATGGCTTAGTACAATAGATTAGTTTAATTACTTAAACTAATCTATTGTACTAATTCCAAAAATACACCTGCATTTTTAAAACAAGGAAGAGTTTTATATCTGTATTCGTGACTCCCATATATTATTAAATATATAGACTTGCGAATGTAACTTCGTATGCCATTCAATACAGAATTTTCAAAAATATTGTTTCATAACCCTCATAACGTAAAAGGAACAAAAACAAGAGCATTGCTTCCTATGTGTTCGTTACGTGAAGACATTTCACATGCTATCATTATGAAGTCAATAACATGACATCACTTTTAGGTCTTCAGTTATCCAGGCGTTTGATTTATAGTAGAGTGTATAACTGAATTATACGAATATGTATTATTTCAAAAACACAATGAACGTTCCAACAATGCATCCAACTCTATTGCCTAGCAACTGCATTTGATGCTTAGAATAGACTTAGGAATAGGGCTATTAATAGATAACTAAAAATAGGACTAAAGTAACACTGAGCTAAAAATATCCGGTCGTTTCCCAGTAATCGTTAAGTGTAGCGCATTGTATAATCAGTAATGTTATAAACCTTCGATTAATTAATTTATGTAAGCGTCATGCATCGCGCACATCGCAGTTTGTATTAATGATATAGGACATTTGCAAACTATAAAAGAGCGCTTGCATACTATAGGAGGACATTTAAGCATATTTATGATAATAATGTGATATGTAAAACATACCCGCACTGGCCCTCGCCGACCCTGCTAGGTTTCTGAGAGAGTTTAGAAGTGCACTCATCTGTCTTGCAAAGGGCACGCATTGGACAATAAACGCATTCTCTTTACAACACCACCGGACACTGACTTTACGATCCTATTCCTATTTCCGGGCAGTTACCGCAAGGGGACTGGGTATCCTCGTTTTACGTGAATATTCCTTCGTTACCAAACAGACAAAACACGTCAACAGAATAATAGCGCGAACAGGTAAAATAATGAGTCATATCTCAAACGTATCGGAGACCACGTAGTCGACCAGCTGATGCGATGTTTACTGGGAGAGTCATGAAACGAAGCGGCGAGGCTTCCGACTCTATACTATCGTACAACACATCAACTATGTCTACTCTAATACAAAGGCGTAGGGAGGATAAAAGATCGACAAGCCGTGTTGGTGGAGTTTCATGGTAAATGTCTGGGAGCATGCGCCGTGGTGGCGAGCGGGCTGCCTGTGTGTGTTGCGTATCGATTCGGCGCCGCGCCGCTGTGTACGTCAGTGTCGGAAACAGATAGAGAAAAGGCACACAGCACACATTAGCGAACCACTTTGATGACAGTTACGATGTGAGTTATTTTAATTGCTCATGAATTGAAATTAAAATCTGAAGTTGTTTGTTCGTAACTATCGTATTAGCTATGGTACACAGGGTTATAATTATAATTTTCATGCATTTGAAATGATTCGTCATAATATTACTAGTATTTCATTGATAATGCTTTGGAAGTTTTTGATCCACGTTTTTATGCACATCATGCCATTCTTATAAAAAGAGACCTCTGGTTTTAAATAACGTATGCTATCGGGATACGTAATACCTATTTTTGTTGAGGAGTGCCGGTCACAGGATAGGAACTAAATGGATTAAAAGACCATCTTCGCGAATAAACTATATTGTCGGAAACTAAGTAACACACTACTTCATCGACAACCGCGGAAGAGCACACGGGTCACGCCCGCGCACGCGTCTATCCCGGACAACAACCGACTCGACACTCTCTAAGGGCGACGGGGTGTGTGCGCGGGCGCAACCCGTAGGCACGGTAAAGTACGGGAACCCGTGGTGCGGACGGGAGCGATATGGGGCCCGCGGGAGCCGTAAGATGGCGCGCTATATCCTCCCCCTCCAGGTCACTAGCTCGTCCCGGATGTGACCTGGCCGGCCTTCCCCTACGTGCCTTTTGTATAATCCTCCTTGTACCCTGATAAGGAATAAGGGCGCTAGCATGGTATTTGCCAACTACCTGGCCGCGACTATCTTTAATGACGTAAGACGTCGGACTCGCCACCTCCGATACCACGTACGGACCGTTACGTCGAGGTGCGAACTTCGCGGTAACGCCCTTTCTTGATTTACTGAGAACATGTGAGTTTACTAGCACTCGATCTCCTACCTGAATAACAGGAGCCTGACGTCGATGCTTGTCTGCCGCGGCTTTGCGGATGTCCTGTTGTTCCTCCACTCGATACTTTACACGTTGGAGTGTATGACCGAAACTACGCAAGTACGGCGTTATCTGTGGGACGTAGTTCTCCTGGGACACGATGGCTCTCATATCATGGTCCACATCGATTGGCGACCTTAATTCCCGAGCGAACATCAGATAGGCTGCCGTCTCTCCTGTGCCACTATTATAGGCGGTGTTGAGAGCAAAACGAGTTTGGGAGAGCATCTCTGGCCATTTGCGATGCTCCGGTCCCAATAACAGGGCCAGCCTCTGTTTTAAATCCCGGTTTTTCCTCTCGGCGGGATTCGCCTCCGGATGATAAGCGGGTATTGGACACTGCCGAACACCCATAACATACATGGCCTTTTGCATCACGGCGGATACAAACTGTGATCCATTGTCGGACACAACTCGCCGTGGGACACCATACCTCATAAATATCTCTTCTATGAGAATCTTAGCGCAATTTTCTGCGGTGGCGTTTACTAACGCGAACAATTCCACCCATCTGGTGGCGGTGTCTTCCACTAGAAAAATCCACCTTTCTCCTTTGTCACCCTCTGGAAGGGGACCAAATAAATCCATCGCGATTACCTCAAATCTCTGGTGCGGTATAGGAGTTTGCAATAGTCCTGCAGGCTTCAGATTGGACGGCTTAAATTTAGAGCAAGCATCACACTTCTTCACATAGTCGGATACATATGAGCGCATACCACGGAAGTAATATCGCTCCATCAACTTGCGTAAAGTACGCTCTACCCCAAGATGACCTGCCGTTGGGGCATCATGAAGCTGTTTCATGACATCGTCCCTCCAAACCTCAGGCAATACCAATAATGGCTCCTCGGCTTCTCCCTCAGGATCACACCGGTACAATACTCGTTGCGCCATGTAATAACCGCGATCGATCCAACGCAAAGCGCGTTCATCATCATCAGATTCGAAATCTTCGATAATCTTTTTACAGTCTGGGTCTGACAGTTGGGCTGTACGAACCTCCTCAGGTCCTCGTCGAGGCAAGTCAACGACTATGGGGCAAATAGGACATTCCTCTTTACCTTCTGAGGCTTCTACTGCAACAGGCCTGCTCAAGCTGTCAGCAACTACATTGGCTATCTCTTTCCTCATAATTTCCTTTTTCACAGGTGTAACACGATAGGGCGGGACGGATGTTGGTGGACGATAGTCGTTACCATTCCGATGGATCGCAAATGTGGTAGCAGCTCCCCCTGGCTCAAAGATACCCTTATTGTCTTCCTGGGGTGCCGAAAGCTCCATGCGCTCATGAACCTTCAGGATCGTTCCTTCATCCTCACGTAGAATGTCTGCAGTGGAACAGACGAGGCGAGTCTCGTCATCCTCGTACTCTAACATAAACGTACCTGATCTATCGCGTAATGACCACCGATCCCTGATAAAATCAACTACCATGCCAGCATCCCTTATGAAATCAATGCCCAGTAAAGATTCAGTAGCACCTGGCAATACAACGAACTGCGTCGGCACCACTACTCCCTGTACCTTGACACTGACTAGAGCAGTTTCAACAATCTTGCTGCTAGTGTCACCGTTCGCAAATTTTAAATTATAAAACACTTTTTCAAACTTATGATTATGTTTCTTTAAATAATCCCTTAAACTAACACTCGCGACCGATTGTTTCGCACCAGTGTCTAGTAATAATTTTCCTGTCTCTCCGTAAATGTCCACACAAATGACGGGCCTACTTCGCGGCGGACACGCACTCGATACCGCGGAAAAACTATGTGTAGCCGGAGAGGCGGACGAGCGCCGTTCTCTGCACGTCGCGCAGTTAGCGCGAATCACGCCTGGTGCACCACACCCGAAGCACACGATCGACGTCGAAGACGGCCGCAATGTGCCTTCGCCTGTCCGCTGTCTGTTCTGGTCACGAAGCTTGGAACATTCAGCCTTCACGTGGCCGTACTTTTTACAGTAGCCACAAAGGGGTCGTGACCGTTTATTCTTGGCATACGTATTCAATACAGACTGGTGAGTGGCGGATGGTGAGGATCCATTAACTGGCGTCTTATCTGACTTGCACAGTTTAGGTTGGCCTTCATGAAATAAATCCTCCAAGCGTCGCGCTTGGCACAATAATTCTGAATAAGTACTGAAAGTACTTCGCGATATTTTCTCTCTTATCCTGTAATGTAGTAGTCCGTACACCATGTCTAGCTGAATTTCCTCATCCAAGCTATAAGGAAGCTGAGCAATCAGAGCCCTCGCTCTGCACACGAAAATATCGGTGGATTCATCCTCTTGTTCCTTTGAGAACAACTGTTTATAAATTTGATGTGGCGGGAGACGCGGCCCATATGTCTGCCTTAGCAACTGTAATGCTTCTGACCAGCTCGTTACAGAAGCCTTGACACATTGCCACCACGTTGCAGCTAACCCGGTGAGGAGCATGGGTAACCCTCGCAAGGCGATACCATCCTCAATACTGACGCACTCCTTATAAATTTCTAACGCGTCGATAAACGCAACCACATCGCTGTCTTGAGCGCCGTCGAACCGCGCCGTACATTTGGCGAAATTTCCTTGCAACAATGTAGGCGGAGGCGATGGATACGAAACTGTAGGACTCTGCGCGCGCAGCAATTGCGCTAGCTGCAGGAGCTGCTGATCAGTGATGACAACCGGAGTCGCCACCATTGGCGCCGGTTGAGGCGGTGTTGGCTCACACGTGGTCGACGTGGTCGGCGTGACAACATCACTAGCCAACCCGGAACTTGGTCGCGATTCACTCTCCCCCTTGTCTTTAAGTCCATGTCGCGTTGTGGGTGCCATCATAATAACTTAGTATACTTCCAAAGTTAACAATTTGAAAAGTTCAACGAAAAACACAAATAGTTCAAAGTTCAAACATAACACTATGCGTCCACAATAGCGTCTTTGAAACACGACGTAACATAAATAAACAAAAGTTCAAAGAAATAGTTCGACATAAACACTGCGGTTCCATATTGGCGACACAACTACGACGTAATATTACTCTAAGCTAAACAAAAGTTCGATAAACAATAGTCCGAGATTAACCACTTTAATGATTGCTAGGCGGAATGTCCAATAATCAATATACATCGTCCATAGCAATACATTTAACACTCAATCATAAGAAATTAAGTATACTTATCGTCCCTTTTTGGTATGACGACACGAGTTAACGTGTATTTACTCGTGGCTCGAACTCTCGAACATTCACGTTCACGTTCACGTTCACGGCGTGGAGCAGTCCGAATACCGTGATACGTCGTATAACGTTATTTACGTAGGTACACTGTACACTTTGGATCAGAACTAAATGTTCACTCAACAACACAAAGAAAATAGGTAACTCGATTGTCTATAATAACAATAATTTTAACGGCAAGTTCGAAGCCGAACGTTGGGCAGCCACTTATCGGGATACGTAATACCTATTTTTGTTGAGGAGTGCCGGTCACAGGATAGGAACTAAATGGATTAAAAGACCATCTTCGCGAATAAACTATATTGTCGGAAACTAAGTAACACACTACTTCATCGACAACCGCGGAAGAGCACACGGGTCACGCCCGCGCACGCGTCTATCCCGGACAACAACCGACTCGACACTCTCTAAGGGCGACGGGGTGTGTGCGCGGGCGCAACCCGTAGGCACGGTAAAGTACGGGAACCCGTGGTGCGGACGGGAGCGATATGGGGCCCGCGGGAGCCGTAAGATGGCGCGCTATAATGCATTATAGAAATAAAATCAATACTTACGTATCTACTGAACATATGCCTTTGATTCAAGGCTTTGCCATAACTATATATTTACAACTAGGCACGTTCAAAATTCAAAAAAGATAGTGTGAAGAAGTTATAAGGAACATATTATTATTTTGTTTTATTGTTCTCGTGTTCATTTGGATTACATGGCTATTTGATCTATGAACTGATTTTTTTACCAAATTGACAATCTCCAACATGAAATTGTACTCTTTGAAAAGTTGATCAGCAATACCTTATTCAACTGTCACACAATATTCTGAAATAAACTCGTAACGCAATCCTACTGATCAATTGAATAGGGCGCAGATCCTGATAATACCAATACAAGTAAAAACTTATACTGAACAAACTTATTCAATCTTACCGGTATCAATAGCATACTGAAACGTTGCGCTAAAAATGAATGAGAGTATCGATTTGTGTATTGAGCTGTGACTATTGTTAGAAATAAACTCACTAATGTGCCGGAGTAGGACCGTGAAGGCGGCACACAACCTCTTTTGTTGCCGTCGCAGTCGATCTCGCAGCTTCACAGATTTCGCTAACCGCTCTCCCGTATACAATAACCTATCCTCCCATTGTTGTGTTTGTTCTCTCAGCTCCTGTATACCTACAAAAACCAAACGCTTCAGTTATATGTCATTTATCATTCTCGAGTGGGTTTTAATGACGTGTTTACCTAATGCCTCCAAGTAATTTCGTTCAATCGCTTCTGTCTGTTCCACGTAATTTGATTGTGATGACGTCAGAGAAGCCGCCGATGTTGATCTGAAGTTGAATTTAAAATATGATTGAACAGTTTGTAATTCTATTGTGGCGTGTATTAAAAGCGTTCTTACCCTCGGCTACAATTAACCGCGCTCTGATTCAAACAGTCTCGTCGATCGGCATAAAGTTCATCCAGAAGTTCTTCTACCAATTCTTTTATATCTCGCTTCTAAAAGTAGAATATTATTCACTGCCTTAAATAAGTGAAAAACTGATTCCATAGTCTTAAATCTGATACTATTATGATTGGTATTTACCTGAACACGATTACTAATTCGTGGTGGAGATGGAACAATAGATTGTTTTCTGTGCTCGATGTGTGGTATGGGAATTTTCTTGTTCCTTTTCTTCAACTTTGGTTTATCCACGAGTAATGTACTAAAGTCCAGTTCAAATTTAACCACTTTTAAATTGATGGGTTCCTTTATGCGTATAGTTTCCATTGTATTGAAAAGTTATAAAGTTTTTACGTGTGACGTTGCAATGTCATAAACTTGATTAGTTTTGGCACATATGACATTAATCAGATATTCAAAAATAAAAAGTTTAAATTCGTAACTTATTATTTCACTATTGTTGTATAGCAAAATAGATAATTAAAATTGAGTTGCTAACACCGTAGTGGTTGAGTAGCGCGTACAGTGTGTTGCAGTCAATGATGGCAGGAGGCGGCTTACGATAGTCACCCACTCGTTCACTGTCGGCTGGCGTCCTGATAGTGGTGATAACGCTTAATTTATTCATTTGAATGCATGCCCAATGAGGTAAGGGTCAATGTACACAAAATGCTTTACTAAATGTTAGACTACATACCAAACCGTGCATAAAAATATGAGGGCCCCCACTTTAATATGGAATTATTATGGTTTATGTTTTACAATTGCGTCACGTCAATTGTTTTATTTAATTTTGCAAACAATCTCAATATGAAAGCTAAAATAACACAGAAAATACAAGAACCATTCACAGTTTAAAAAATCGTATACAGATACGTAATATACGTAGATCATTGACGTAGATGCGTAATTAATTTAGTGCGTATGTCATTAGTAGTTTAAGTCGCAGTGTGAACTAGCCTTTATGACTTAAATGGGTGCTAAAGTCAGATAAAGTTAGGTACTGTGTTAATTTAATATCCAGACAGTAGGTCGAGTAGTCCTTTTAATTTTTGATGAAGTGGATAACATACTAAATATGTTTGCATAAAACACTTTTAAAACTTAACAATTTATATCATATTATAGTTTAAAATTGATTAACAATATTCACAATGTACCACAAACGCTATACAAAGAGTATTAATATTCAAATCTAATTCACATGTATAAAGACATCGTTGTCAGGGAAACGATTTGTTATTTCTGAATTCAGCATTCGAAACGATTCGAAAGCAATTTTTGAGCGCATCTTGCTATTTTAGTTTGTTATATAGAAGATATTTGTACTCGTTTAAAAAATGGATGGTGGCAAGGAGTCACAAGGCAATCGGAGTAGTCAAGATATACAGCCAGGATTCTGTTCAGCTACATGCGTTGATCGAGCAAGTTTACAAGCCGAGATAAAGAAACCGGAAGCTAAGACTTCAGATTTATTCGTGACTTGTAATCTGCCCAAGAGATTCGAGCATCCACGTAAGCTACTCACTTCTCAGCGTATCCTATTTGTTTATTATACATTTTAGTTCTTGAGAAATAAATACTATGCACGAATCGCTTATCGTATAAAAATTCATCAGGGTTCAAATGAATGAAAAGAAATCTATTATTCAATTTAAATAAAGGCGTTTATAAGTTGACTATACAGAAGTCATTTTTTAACACCCACGATGTTTCACATCATGAATGATAAACAGTAGCGTAATTTGATTTTTAAATTCACAAAAAATGCTAAAATTAGTTACACATTTTACATAAAGAAAGTGTCATTGATCTTTGTTGGTCATAAAAATTCATACGGGTGTTTCTTGTGAAATCAATAATGTGCAGTAAAGTATAACATCGCCAGCGTTCGTGTTCTTTATTTAGTTATACCTATCTTATGTTGGGTTTAGTATTGTATTAGCATAGATACAATTAAGGTAACAATAATATATATTTTGTGATGGGATTAGGCCTATTTGATCAATACCACAACCGTTAATATTTATTTAAATAAAACGATTATTTCTGGATTTCATCGCGGGTTTGGTTTAATTTTTACATTTTTTAACTCCCCGATGTTTCGATTTATTTATTTTGTATGTCGAAACATAAGAAATTCTATATTATAATAGTTACATATGTGAAGTCCGCAAACACGTAGTAGTCTAGCGATGTGTATGATTTTCTAATCCATCTCAATCAAGGAGAAGGTCCGTGCTCTGTATTAGGAAGTAAAGGAGTTGATTTATATGTTTACATATTATTACTTCATATATCCTACGCAAAAATGGCGCCATATTGAATTATTCCATCTACACAGGAAGTGATTTAATAAACACGAATGATATAAATTAACATAAAATACAAATTGGGCGTTTCGAGTCAACATAAAATGTAAATGTATGTGTAGTAATAAATTTAATGTTAAGTGATTTTTAATGTGTTGTAGATTGGTTTAACGGCTACGGATGCCAGGTGAGCAAGCAGCATCCGTTCTACAGAACATCTGCCAGCGACTACGGATGGTATCCGCCAGGTAAATAGCCGCTCAGCAATATTCAAAGAATTTATTTATAATCCCGTGGATTTTTGGATCCCCATCAACGTGAGTGGTCACATACGTGTGCCTAGTTTTGAGAAGTCTGATTGTTTGTTTGCTGGTAAAGAGATGCCAAGAAAATGACAAATGATAAATAAGCAATAAAACAGAAATAAAACTAAATAGGAATATTTCATAACTTCCATAAAAACACATATTTTTTAAATATATTCTACTGAAAAATCTCGGCTATGCATTTTAGGATGGCATTCGGTACCAACCGTCTATTTCCCGAAGAGTCAACGTTTTTCGAACTGTCTGGCAGAATCCGGAATGTATCGAAATTATTCTCTGAACACATCATTGGGACCATCTCATAATTGAGACGGAAAAATTATATGAGAGAAGCATTTTGTTTTTATTTCATAGAGTCACAGTTATGATTTAAGTTTCACGTTAATTTTAAGTAGAACGCACGGTCGACGTTAATTTTAAGTATTTATTATGTTAAGCAAAATTTGAATAAATGTTGATTATTGCGGTTTATCGTGTTTTTTTTTTATCTCATACGTACCCACAGAAGCTTTTGTATTACTCTTTGGTATAGATCCAACTTCAGCGCAGGCTCGATTCAATACTTCTCTACAACAAACTATTATGACAGATATCTGTACCTAGATAGCATACACAATGGTGGGAAGCCTGTATTGGTGATCCACATAATGTGTGACGTGTGTTCGTGACGTGTGACGCTGAGTAGCCGACATACATTTTTCATCTAACGAAAAATTTGCGTCACTGGCTTGCCGCTGACCCTACCTCAATTCTTGAATACATTGGTCTTACCTTCATGTAGTCACTCTGTCGTGCTAAGATTTTAAAATCGCCTAAAGTCAATAATTATGATATTGTTAAAATAATATCCCTATCTGCAATGCTAATAGCAAAAATAATAAGTTCGTATGACATATAAACGTAAATGTAGTTTTTTCTATCTTCCAAAATATATTTTCGGCAATAATAACCTAGAGTCGTGTTGAATAAAACAATTTCATACAAGTTATGTAGTTGGCAGAATTTACAACTGTGTATCACGAGAAAGTTTATTGCATCCTTTAGCATAAAGTTAGACAAAAGGCGGCGCCATTTTCGTATTAGTTGTAGTTTATGGAGATAAAACAATTGTGTTTGAGCTGCAGCTACAGAGAAAGTTATTCGTCTGGGCTTAGACATAACTTGGACGCTTGGACGTTACACAAATAAGAAAACTTACTCCAACAAACGGACGTGATTTAACCATTGTAGTATTTCTGAAGTTGCGTAAACTCTGTTGTTTAGTGTTTAATATTTGTTGTTAAATTTCTATTTAAGTATTTAAGTACAGAATATGATATACAATTATTTTACAACTAACGGCCCAGCCCGGATCTACACGAGTGCAGATACACTTTTTTGAAAATATTCTATCGCCTATGTTCATTAGAGATTAATGGAAGATTCTAATAGTGAAATATTTTTTCAAATCGGTTCATTAATTTCAGAGCTTATTCAATGCAAAGAAACGATCAAGTATTGGATGATAGAACAATAGTATAGATGAATATGCTATGTATTGCAATAGATAACAATGAAAAATGTTTGTTAAAAGAACTGGAAATACCCCTTAATACGTATCTCGGGTTTTATAGAGTTTAGTAATTATTTAAATATTAATTAGTAAAGTTGAGAAATAATGAACAGGGGAAATCCTGAAAACATTCTTGATAAAAGTAATGACATCTATTGTTTCCGGCAAGTATAACGTAGGTACATAATAACCGTATCACTGATTAAATAGAAATTTCATTTTAACATATTCCGATAGGGATTTTCCGGTTCTGGATATTTTTCGCTTGCCTTAGTCTATTCGTAACTTATTTCCGCTTATTTGAGAGTTACATACTATGTATTATAATTTACTGTACATACTGAGTATTCTGTATCAGTATGGGCGTCATTTAC
The DNA here is from genome assembly GCA_023078785.2 of Hyles euphorbiae. Classification (NCBI taxonomy): domain Eukaryota; kingdom Metazoa; phylum Arthropoda; class Insecta; order Lepidoptera; family Sphingidae; genus Hyles; species Hyles euphorbiae. The sequence goes on from CM041050.1 coordinate 18,172,754, forward strand.
AATCGAGAGTACGATTGAGAGGGTGTAGGTCGTATATGGCGGTGGCGGAACTGAGTTATTATTACATTATTATTATCTCTATGTCTACTATCATCTTTCAAGTTTACTTATTTTTGATATCTTTTTTAGTTCTTAACCACAAGAACTAAAGAACAAAATAATACAACGCATACTAACGCACTCACTTCTTTCAGTATTTTAACTACAATAAATTTTAATAATGAAGTGTACCTAACTATGCGCTTACATCACGTCTAATTTAATAGCAACAGGTAGATGTTGGTTGCCGGAATCTGATGTAAGTGTTGTTTATTGTTTGCATTGCAGGCATACACTCTGTGCCATCGGTGTTCTTCCCGGCCGGCCAGACGTTCACGAACCGGCTCTCCGCAGCCGGCATGTACCGGAACTACAGTCTCAACACTGGCATGGATCCCCCGCCGTACTTGTAGTTTGTTTCTAGCACTTTACCTAATAATTCGCAACGATTATCAATTATTTATCAATATTTATTCGTATAGTTTATGTAAACGTACTTGTAGAAAGTTATTTTTAGCACTTTACCTATTAATTCGCAACTATTATTAATGATTTATTTCCATTACTTCCTATACTTTATGTCAACTTTTTATAGTTATATGCCCATTGTATAACAACAATTAAAGTTTATTAATAGTCTTTGGAATGTTGTAGTAATTGTATGTTAGTCTTAGTTGTGCTGAACGCATCAAATTGTTTGCAAAATCAAAGTCTGCTGTTTAAATTCCCCGTTGGGATATAATTAAATATTTGTGTTATTCACAAAATTTTGTTTAGCTCTCGGAGTTGCTGAAAAATCTCTTGCAATTTGACATCTATGAAATAGGATACGTACATATCTTACGATATAGTTAGGACTATGTGTATCTGTTTGACATATTTATTTACTGTTAATTACAATTAATTTGTTGTTATATTAGTTTGTTTACTGTCAAATACTTTGGATAAATATTTTCTTGCGATAAATATGTTATTTTATTTCTTGGCATTTTTTGGCGGCACCTTGATCCTACCTAATGAACTTACCATAATGCACAAAATAATTGGAATTCCTCGTATTTCATCCAATCGCAATTCTGCAAGTGTCTTGTTTCCTTTTCATGTTTCCGATCTGATAAGTTCGTGTAAATAAAAATGCAGTAAATTCGGTATTCACTTACCAAAAGAGGTATTTATTATTTATAATATATAGATTAACATGCATTCAAATTCCATTAACATATTCCATCGGAACGTTGGCGTGGAAGTCACATTCCTCAACATTTCGTCAACTGTGACGATATCGAACGCGGAAAATTGGTCGATTTTTTTATGTTCATTGAATATTAACTTTATGTTAATAAGTTCCGCAGTTCGAGTTCGCTTTTGTGACACACCACGCCTTTATAAGTTACCTATAGAAAACTATGTCGCAATAAAAATACGAGATGTTAACCCTTTATGACAAAGACAATCCCGGCACTTTTACTGCGACATTCTCTTTGAAAAGATTATTATCCATCATTTCAATATAGGAGTATATAGGTATATAACTTGTTAGCAACAACAACAACAGCGTTTATATTAATTTGAGTGTTTATATCATATCCTAACAATTAACAAACCTTGAAAATTTAAACATTAAATAAATTAATTCATACAGAACGTAACACATCCGAAGCTATAGTATAATTTATCTAATTGCGCATTTCACAGACGCGTAGTACTTAAGGCGCGTACACAGTGCCACCTACGTGGGGGCTATTAGTAATTAGTATTTAATATAGGTTCGGTGAGGGATCTATCTAGATCTATCTAGTGTGCTCACTGGTCGCGCCTCGTGGCTAGCCGGCAGGTACCCAGTACTGCGCCGAGGTTCACTCGCATTAACCACTAACCAGTAACCCAACAACATACAATACAGTATTCATATTAGGCCTCCTCTACACATCAACAGTGTATCGCCAGACGTCGTCGGATGGGGGCAGCTATCTCCAAGTGGAACGCACGGTTTAAATAAAATAATAATTATATTATAATTAAAATCTATTAAATGGCACTAACAGTGCGTTCCACTTGACGATCGCAACACCCATTCGAAGACCCGCTGCAGATGCATTTATCGACGTGTAGAGGAGGCATTACATACACATCATAAATCAAATGAACAGACCGCCAGTACAACTAGACGCCCACTGACGGCTCTACCGGAGGTAAACTCTGTTATTTAAGAAACTTACATCAGTATATATAGCTATTTTCGTTGTAAAATCTACAATAACAAGTGGGTATCGAATAATTATAATTATTTAATTATTATTACGTTAAAATGCAATTATGCACGTACTACAATGTCTACAAATGTCATTCATAAATTAAATTTCACTACACATATAAAATATCTACTTGATTGATTCGTCTGCTACAGAAGAGTAGTGGTTAGATAGGTAGCTTTTAAAAATTTAACTTTATTATTAGATATATATTATAAGCGCAATGCATGAGAAAACGAAGTATAGTTTCAGAGTGACTCGTGGAAACTACCGTTCATTTTACACGGTCATGTCGATCATTTCCATTACTGTAAAAGCCTCACTAACAATCATTTATTGCGAATTCATACATTAACTTTATAAATATGTTGGTATGTTATGATTCCATACATATTCAACTCATATTGATGGAAACTTTTCAATCTAGTGTTGTTAAAATCCCGATATATTGTCGATTTAATTTATAAGAATGTTGCGTAACTCTTGTTAGTGTGGGATGATTGTAGATAGAAGCCAGAACGGCAAGACAGACAAGTATCGGAGTTTAGATGTAATACGTCAATATATTCCCGACACTATCCAAATATTAGGTGGATTGCATTTATAATTTCTATTTTTGTGTATTAAATAATCATTGGCAGTGACGTTGCTTTTACAGTAATATATTTTAAATGAATAATTACATAAATAAGAAACGCTCTGATAAACTATGTGAGTAAGTACATAAACACAGTGTTAGAAGGAACGAAACATGCACTTACGTAACAAAATGTTCTTAAACTATGGAATACATCTAGTAAAAGGTATAATGATATATATAAAAACTGGATTTTTGCTTTCAACAATATTGTCCTTTATAGCATTGCTCAGATCCCAATTTTTTTTACAATAAATCTAAAAATGTATTGGTACGTGAAAGGAAGAAAATAATTCGTTACAAACATTCGAGACTTTATTGCTATAAACCGTACGTAAATATTAAACAAAATAATAATTTATAATATATTGCCTCATTTTAATTGTCATAATTTATCAAATACCTAATTTACCATAACACTTTTTGCATTAAAATAAAGAGCGACTCTAAAACATAACCGTTTGGAATGAGTTAATTTGAGGTCAGCAATGTTCCGATGTTCCACGAAAGTGCAGTAAATGTAGAGAGAGATTCAGAGAGAGAGAGAACCAAAAAGCGCCGCGACGTGACTTCACTCGCCGCGCCGCGACTTGCAACGTACATACGGGTTTCATCACAATGTAGCTTCTGTTGATTCCACTTTATATTTAACTTAGTGTAAAAAATCTATAGTTATTTTACTTTAAAACTATTTTATGTGCTGCCTGCACGGTCGATCGGAGGGACCATCGCTTCTCAGGCAAGGAAGACGGCACTTTCGTCGGCGGCGCTATCACTGAACTGTGGCTACAAATCAATCTCGGATCGCTCGTTCGGAACTTATGCAAAACGCCTCACCGTGCCATTCGCACATTCATCTCACGTGACGTCACTACGGGTGCCTCAGACAATACACGCATTCAACATCAGCATCGAATATTACTGCCTTTTATGGCCATGACACAACGCGAAAAACACAGCTCTTCCAGAGAATGATTCAAGCGCTTCAAAGGCGGTTACAATGTAAATAAGCCTAACGCATGACGTCAATGGTTACGTCGCGTCGTCTATTTCGAGTTTGTACTTGATTACTTCATTTACAAGAATCGTTCTAAGGTTATTTTCGATGCATTGTTTACGTTAATGTTTATTGCTAGAATTAAAAGTACGGTAATTTTAGAATGCTATGATTCGTGAATGAGTCGTGGTGGGTTTGTGTGGGGAGCGGATAGTGGCAGGCGGCGTGTATTGGCCGGGTGTGCGTGTTTACATGTCTCCGAAGATGCCGGCGAAGGTTTTGCGCAGGTTCTTCATGGTGTCCTCCGCGTCCTCTGTGAGCGCGGCGCTGAGCGAGCCCTGGCGCGCGAACCCGCCGCGGCCGGAGGGGGCGGGGGCGGCGGCGGCGGGAGCGGCGGGGGGCGCGGGGGGAGCCGTACCAGCCGCCGCGCTGCCAGAGCTCGGCGCACCTGACGCACTAGACACTGTCGAAGACTGCGACACTGCACGGAAATAACAGTTTTTTAGGGTTTTTTAATCTTGTTTTTTCTTTTTGTAAATCAAAATATTTAAAAATTGTATATTTTTTCCACGCTGCAGGATTTTTTTTATTACTATGAATGGCGAGACTAGCACGCCGTTCGCCTGATGGTAAGCCCTGATGATAAGACCACTCAAGAACAGTAGCAAACCAAACAACGCCTTGAATTAGAAAGACCTACCTAGGCGACCTCTCACTTATGAGCGACCTACCTCCAGTAAAAGGAATATTTGGCTTATGACTGGTCGTCACTTCTGGCCAATATCCAATTGATAAGTGATGATTATCATAATATTGATAAAAGGATTAATAACATGATAAATTTATCATTTATACCTATAAATATATATACAGTAAAAGCTCTTTATTCGCGGGGTATAGGTTCCGTAAATATGCCGCGAATACAGAAACCGTGAATATGGAATGGTATTTTGTATGGGATTATAGGGGATACGTTCCTTGGTGACAAAATAAAAAAAAAACAATATAAAAAAAAACAATTTAATTGAAGTTTTTGACCATACTTATTGATTATTATCTTCAGGCATAGGCAACGGTTTACAGAATTTTGTATTTTTTTCTTGTGTGGTAGTTTTTAAAAGCTCTTTCAGTTCAAACTGATATTCAGCAGTGGTATTAACAATTTGCCTCTTAAAAATAAGACCTCGTTCCATAGACGGATCAATTTTCATAAAGAAATCTCAAAGCTCATTTGCCATTCTTAAACCTTCTCTAAGATTATTCAGATTAAATGTCACATTTCCAGTGTTTGTTGAAGCCTCTTCTTCAATGGGCTGTGCATTTAACATTTCCTCCAAGTCGGTTTCAGTCAAATCTTCATCTTGCGATTCAAGTAATTCTTGAATGTCACTTGATTCTATCTGTTCGAACCCATCTCGTCCTATTCCATTCGCAATTTCAGCTATTTTAGCAGCCAAAGTTTGAATTTCCATAGATTGTTGTAATAAGAGGTCTATTTTACTTTTTTATTAGTCCATTTATCGGCCCGTTTACAAAGGATTTTTGGTTGGATACATATTGGAATTATTTTTACTAATATGCATGTAATATGTACCGATTAGATCCGCGAATAAAGAAATTCCTAGCCGCGAATATAGGAATTGGGTCACAATTTTTTAATCCGCGAATAGTGAAAACGCGAATGAAGGAAGCGCGAATAAGGAGCTTTTACTGTACTAAGTGAGTTATTCAAGTGGGTGTGGATGGCCATATTAGAAACTATGAGGGATAGCGAATACTGCTGAAAGGACTTACGAGCCCGACTTTGATGACAACTAAAACTACATACTTAGATTTTTAATAAATCAATATGCCTAGCTAGGAATCGAACCCAATTATTTTGAAAAAAAAAACACATCTTGTATTACACCATTCGATAATGTTGCTAATAGGGATCAAATTCTGGGAAGTGTTAAGCAATTTTTTTTACGCAAGATGACATTTTAAGCAAAATTCAAAATTTTCTTCAGTTTTCTGAAAACCTGGTCGCCCTACTAATTTTTTGTACTAATACAGCATTTCTTTTCAAAATCATTTGTTTCGATTCCTAGCTAGGCATATTGATTTATCAAAAATCTAAGTATGCAGTTTTAGTTTTCATCAAAATCGGGCTCGTAAGTCCTTTAAGCATTTTTTGCTATTCCTCATAGTTTCGGATTTGGCCATCCACGCCCACTTGAAAAACTCACCCTGTGTATCTCTCCCATGAATCAATTTCACCAAAAAACTGATCGAAATGGTATTTCAGCGACCAATGTAAGAGTTTCGTTATAAATTCATAATGGGTGATATTGATCAGGTGAAGTCAATATGTAAGTCTGAAGGCATTTATTATTCGATAAAATCCAGAATTTACTTTTACTCGCATTGTTTGCAACAAGGAAAACAATCTCTCAAAATTTGTAAGTATCGGGTATCCCGAACCGAGTTCACAAATCAAACAAAACGATGCCCCGCGGGTGATTCGGTTAATTTGGGAGGATGGTTCTCTACATTACCGACCAATTGATTACACGATTGATCGTGCTCGAGGTGATCCTGTCTAAATATGTACGCATTAGACAACCACAACGGGAAGTTGTTATTGATTTCTCGTTAGCATTTTACAAGTCATCTGTCAATGGAGCTTAGTAGAGTCGGTAGAGTTGGCTTACGTGTGTAAAATTATTAGTCGGTTTTATAATAAGTAAAAATTAATATAATAAAAAAATGCTATGGTATGTATAGTCGGTTAACTCGCACTAGACCAGCATGATGGGCTTACAGTCTAACCACTCAATCGTACTTTCGATTGTAGAGGAGGCTGGTACCATACAGTGGGGCGTATAAAGGCTGATACAGTAAATAATAATAAGTAAATAACATCCAACAGTCACATACATAGTCCTGACCCCACACTAAGATCGAGTCTTGTGTCGTGGGGTATCAGGAACTACGAGAGACTTTTCGGTCTCACAAACACCCAGACCCGAAAGAAATATTTGTGGGCCGCACAAACATTTCTCTGTGGGGATCGAACCCGCGCCTTTCATTTCACAGTCAGCGTCTAACCAACAGCGCCAAGGAGGCTGTCAATACTAAATGTAAATATGTAAATACTAATGTGGCGATATGGGATGGTATTTGGGTAGGGGGTACCTTGTGAGTCGCGGCGTGTGAGCGGCGGCGGCGGCGGCTGCGCGGGCTCGGCCGGGATGGGCGGCAGCGGCCGGTCGATACTGGCGCCGGACGCGAGCGGCGCGGGGGGCGGCACACTGGGCGGACCCCCCGGACCCCCCGGACCCCCCATACTCCCTATACCAGGGCCGGTGCGCTCCTCAGGCGACGTGGCGGCCGAGCTGCCCGACACTGAGGTGCGCGACGTGGTCTTCGTTATCCCCGGCCGGCATACCGCCTGGAAATAATCGACACGAAATGTGTATAACCTGTATCGATACTCATTTATTAATCGATTAACGCTCTTTTTCTAATTGGGATAAGTCTGAATTCGATAGATAAGTTTTTTTTTTCTACTATATTGTGACTTGCATCAACGAATGTATGTTTATCGATGTAATGCTCTTAATCTCGATTAAATAAGGGATAAAGATAAACTACCTTATTCATAGCAGTTAAAACCTACATTGTTTGTTCCTTTCGAACGAATTTTGAATTGAGTTTGAGCGAAGAAGACAAAATATTCGATTACTAAAACAAGTTTATAAACTATCTATGAATCAGACCGTAAATTGTAAGTGTATCAGCGGGTACCTACCTGCATGCGTTGCAGCACTAGTTCGGAGAGGTGTCGTCGGTCCTCCTCCTGCGAGTCGCCCATGAAAGATGTGGCGGAGTCGTTGAGCTCGATTATGTGCTCGCGCCCGTCCTTGCCCACCACCAGCTCCAGCGCGCACACCTCCAGACCACCGAAGATCTCGCTCACCTTCACAATAATATTATGATAAATACACCTAACATTTCTACTGATAGTAAGACTCTCATATGTCAGAGGACGCCTGGGTAGGAACCACCCCAATGTCTATTTCTCCCGCCAAACAGTAGTGTTAATGCACTGTTGTGCTTCTGTTTGAAGGACCTTGAAGCCAGAGCAATTATTGGGACTTAACATTTTAATGAAATCAAATTAAATTACATTGGTTTGTTGATCGTGTAGGCAATTAAATAGCTCATAAGACACGTCAATACATAGTACTTAATCTATTCTTACAAAATAATTGATTATTTTATTATGTAATTGTTTCAAGATGGTGAGCGCAGTGGAATGCAAATTCAAAAAGTCATATACATACTTCTGACCCAACATTAAGATCAATTAAGCCTTGTGTGGTGGGTATCAGAAACCACGAGAGACTTTTCTGTCTCACAAACACCTACACCCAAAACAAATACTTGTGATTAACACAAACATTTGTCTCGGTGCGAGGATCGAACCCGCGGCCTCTTATTGCACAGTACACTCTTCTAATCAAATGCCTCACGGAGTCTGTCAATCACATATAGGTGCGATACCAGCGTACTCTGATCTATCACAATCTACGAATGACTAGGTGACTCTACTATACTATATCAGACCATAATTCCATTGAGACGGCTTAGGCCACATATCACCATACTAGCCTAGTGCGACCTTCTGATATCATAGAAAATCTTGTGCAATATCTCTATGATAATTGGATCAGATCTCTATGATTTTTATGACCAAGTGAACTCAAATAAAACTGAATCATAGTGTACCTCGTCAATCCACATTTTGTATCTATCGTTCATGCCGATTGCCTCGAGCATCGCGGATCCTTGATTCGTCTTCCAGTTGCCAGAAATAGATTTGCGCCTGAAAGTGTTACAATTTCATTGCTGAGTACACTATCCTCATTCAGAGATTTATAATTTGTTTGCTTATGTTTTTAGGTACGCCTGCATCGCTTTTTTTACAATCACATATGCAAGCCACTTTGACGTTTTGCATAGGCGCTAGTTAAGCAACTATCAATACGGGAATGTTACTCACATGAACGCTTTGTAATTGGATCCGATTTTCTGTATGTGGATGTCATATTTTGCGTCGATGTAGGGTTCCACGGTGCAGTAGGTGCCCAACATGGCCACCACACCAGCAATATCCTACGAATACAAGTTCAATAATATATACCAATTACATTTAAAATATTTGTAAGTTTTATCAACTTCCGTTCAAAAATGTAAAAGATGATAAATAATGCTAACAATAACACAAATAAATATTCATGACAGTTGAATGTTTTGTTATTAAGGTAAAGAGTCAGTTACCTGGAAATCGGCTAAAGAGTCCACTTTCACCTTGGCAACGCCGCTGTGCGCGTGCCCTATCTTGATCACCACGGGGAACTTAGGCGCTGTGACCTGTAACAATAACCTTTAATCGTAGTTCGTCATCGATTTAAAGACAAATTATATCTCTTGTGATCCTTGCTTTGTATTGACGTTTTACAGTGGAAATTCCTGCTTCGTTTCTGAGTGTTTTTATACTTAAGATAGTACGCAATACGTACAGTTACAGATTAACAAGATTATTTCTGAATTAAGCTCTGCGAATAACGAACACGAAGGTCCGTTCACGAAGGTTTATTGTGTAACCCAAGAATATAATGATAGGTTTGTTATTACTAAATCATATGCAAACGCACGTACAGTTAGCCTTCCATAACCTTTATTTAATTTTATGGAGATGATACAGATCTTTATAGTTTCAAAGCACGATACCGGCGCGGCAAACAGGCAAGACCTACTGTAATCAACAAATACTTTGTCATGATTAATGTTCCGCAAAAACATATTGATATAAGCGAAATGATAAACGTAGTTTAGTGCAAACTTTTATTAAAGTGAACATTTCAAACAGATATAAAATCCAAACATTTCAATTGATATACTGCGGTTATAAAGCACGTACTACATCTTATATCCAAAAAAATAATGCGAATTTATGTATTACGTAGTTCTCGTTCGGCGACCTCGACTTTTTCCATTATTTTACATTTTTATGCGATTTTTGTGTAAATATTTGTCAAATCATGACAGGCTAGACGTATTACCATGTTGAGATTAGCACGTATTCAATAAAATGTAACCCGTATTATTTCTTTAGAATCAACAAGCCCATTTCTGTGTTTCTCTCTTTGAAAATCTCTACATTTTTATTGACGTTTTTTTTTCATCTGCAATTTATTTTACAGTATATTTCAATATATTACCAGTAATAAAAAGGCATTTGAAGTAAATGCGCTAATGATTTACTAAATTAATTTCATAAATTGCAAAGATTCATGATTTCCTTAAATAAGTAATAGAAAGAAAAATAATGAAGCAGTACGAATAAACTGTGTGAAAAGTATAATGAACTTTAGAAGATAAATTCGTATTTCTAGACTGAACTATTCACTGTCGGTTGAGATTAAATAGATTTTCCAAATGCTGGATAAATCCTTTTACATGATATGAGGTTTTAGGTATTATAGTCTTAATGGTCTTTAAGACACCTCATCGCGAAACTAATGTATCTTAAAAGCCTCTTGGCGCGTGTCTTCGTATATAATGCTGACAGTTTGCTGAATGTTAGTGAGTGCTGTATCTTTTTCATGAATGGTGAGGTCTGACCCCATATCATTTATTAATGCGGTGTCAATCAGTAGTGACGTCACGGCATTGGGTACGACGCCGGCCAGCGGAGGCGTCACCGTGGGCGGCTGCGCATCAAGTGTTTGACTGTTTGTTTCAATGAGCCACACTTCCTTCTCTGTATCGATGACACATCATACCTGCGGCTCCACAATAAAATGTTCTTCTCGTGTGTATAATTGCTATTTATGGAGGGGTGTGTCGAGTCCAAAACAGACTAGGATTATGACTGTTTAGTTTGTTTCCATTTTCCAGTCATTGCATTTGTTAGTATACACGGTAAAGTCAACAGAAATAGACAAATAGATTCAAGCAAACATGATTACGACGTCGATGACAAATGCTTGTTCTAGAATTTTCTGTGTTTTATTAACGTCTTTGTTAACTGATGGCATTGAAAATGTATACCTACATAAAGTAGTGCAACGACGTCCATGGCTCGTTTAACTTGCATCACGGCCATCATATTTATCAAGGGATCAGTGCACACGATAAATTTATATTACTCGTGGAATATCCATGCAGTCGCTGACAATAGTTCTTAATGATCATAAACAAGTGGAAAATAATATCGCGCAAGTCTCGATGGAGTATTTATTGTCCTCAAAGGACAAGACAATTGTCATTTATCACGGTAATTGCCGCCTTTGATGTTTGATATTATCTCGCCGCCTATAGACTTACATGAATGCGAACATAAATCAATGCTAAGTGATGGTTGCTACATTAACAAAATGGATCAAGCAGGTACGTCACGCAGCCTACGAACATCGAATAGTGAGCAGTGTACAGTGTACACCGAGCGAATACGGACACTACAACTATCCTAATAGTTACATGATTTGGCGCCAATTGACGCTGTTATTGACCCGAGTCAAGGTGAGAAATGTATTTCCATAGACAAGATTACGTTCACAATAATTAGCACGTCAATGCAGTTTACCATTCTACATAGGCATCTTTAATATATGTTAATAACACTAATATTGATTTGGCGCCAGTCTGAGCTCTATTACTTTTTGCTATCTTCTTTTTATTCCAAATCTGAGGTCACGCGTTCAAGTATCCTGGTGCTGATATGGGCTAACCGACTGACCGACAGTAAATCGTCTCTGCAGATTATTTGTAACGTTTCCAAATCAATTTGCAAGATGCGGATGTGTGTCGACTTTGCAATGTTGTTGTTATTCAGCCAAATGTAACGCAATGTGATCCGATGAATCGATAAACGTTTCTTTAAATTATTTGTATGATTTATAATCCGTTCGCGACAGTGGCCATTGTTTTCGGTATGTCAATTATACGTACTTGTGATAATCAATCATTTATTTACAATGTATAAAAATATTTAACAACCAACTCGACGGTTTGTGCGTCGTGTTATGACTATACTCATTTGTTTTGTTCAAATAAGTTATTGTAATGTCACCAAAAGAAAACACACATAGCATATATTGCGATTCGTTTATTTTAACAACATTATAATAGGGGCATTGAAATACGGGTGAATCAATTTCTGTAACGGAAATAATTATAACAGACAAGGAATTTTCTATTTAAATATTTTGTATAGGTATTGACAACACCGATGTTTGTTTAAAAATTGTACGTAGAAACCTTTCCGTATAGATATAATGTCTTAAATGTAGAAGTAATTTAAGACATTTACCCCCAAATACTGGATAGCTACTCAGCCACCGGACTCATTTGATATGACGTTATTTTGAGGTTCTGTTAAATTTCGAAATGAAATACTGGATAGCCATTTAGCTCATAAATCGGTCTACTCAGCAAACATCCAGCTAAATTTCCACAGATTAACGAAAAGTTTGTTTTCATTTACAATTTTTATTGTATAAATATAAACGTTCCATTTGACGCAATATTCTTCATACATGATTTCCCTAAATTGGAAATTTAACCCTTTATATTTAATATGAGGAATCATTGTAACGTTTTTACTTTTGTTACGATTATGTTTAAAGCTATATTATATATTGCCATGTTATTATTTTAAAAATCTGTTAATAAAATCATGTGGGTGAAAAAACTTATGTCCCTATATCCGTAGCGAGTTTATTAAAAATATTATGATGTTTGTTTATTTTATTTATTGTTTACAATTGCACTCGGTTTTAAAGTTAGTTTTTGGAATATCTTTTCAATAAATAGGTATATAAAATACCAAACAACGGCTGCAGAACCACCTAAGTACCAAATGGAGAAGACTATGTAAATAAATACGATATGAGAAAGAAGCTGTGCTGGATATTATAAACAGGCAAGTATACACGTATTCCTCTAAGTTTTAACGAATTTATATGATAATTAACTATTTAATATATAATATGAATCGATTATTCACACATTTTAAATCATCATCATCATCTACAGCCTGTAGAATCCCACTGCTGGGTACCTATAGGCTTCTCTCATATTATGCCTCCTATATATAATCTCCTCCTCATATAGTAGTATTATGTAATAAATATGGAAAATAAAGTATGGTACAATGTGTATAACTATAAATAATCCTTTGTTTCAGGAGCTGGAGTGGAGTACATAAATATTCAATGTGTACCTATATAATAAGACCGTCCAAGAAATATGGCTCATATATATAGTGCCATGTATATCAGCTATAGACTAAATAAGTAAGCTCAACAAATATATATAAAAAATAAAAAGAGATATATAAAATTATGACATACTTTAACTTAAACACTTTTGCAGGTAACGCTATAGAAATCATGCATACAACAAATCATTTGGACAATACACACCCTTTTGAAATGAGTATGTAATATAAAAATATACAAAAAAGAATGAGACAAATTGTGTCAAGGAAGAAATATTTGCATCAGAAAACAGTGTTTTAAATCAAAGTTGAAGAATGTTATGAATTTTAATTAATATGTAATACATAAAATAAATTGTTTATTTCACCTATTTTCATTGTTAAAAAATGTCATATTATATTTCTATTGTACATTTTTAATAGTACATTTATTAATTTAGTTTTAAATTAATGTTAAAATAATTGTTATTATTTGTGTTTATAAAGGAATATAGATATAAATGTAAGACAGATCTAAAGAAATGTAGATAATTAAAAAAATATAATATGTACTAATGCTGTTATTAAAATAAATATACTACAATAAAACATAACTCATTTTTATTTGTATTCATTCCATGGTAATTCAATAAAATGCACTGTACGGTTTAAAATATGTATTTTATTATATTATTCCTTGTTGCAACATTTTCATTGGTTATACTATGTGGAACTGGTGGAAATGATTCAGAAAGATCAATCTCCAATATGTGATCATTCTGGGAACATGCTATATTATGTAACACAGCACATGCCTCTATAATAGTAAGCTAATTTTCAAAAACTTATAGCCCAACTTGCAGACAAGAAGATCTTTGTTGTAAAACCAAAGACCCTCTCCACTGGGTTTCTTGTTTTAGTATGGTCTTGATTGTAAGCTTCTTCAGTCTCCTCTTTCCAGAAATGCACATAAAGGAGAATCATTGAAATTTTTACTATCATGCACCGCACCTGGCCATCGGCCTATAATGTTTCTTATCCTCAAGTTAGGGTCGCAGACTGCTTGCACATTTATAGAAAAATGGCCTTTTCTGTTTCTAAATGTTTCTGCTTGTGGTCCTCCTAAAAACAAGATAATAAAAATTAGAGCTCTAGCAAATATTCTTATTTCAAACTACAAATAATTTTATGTAAATTGAAAAAATATATTCATAAAATTGAATTCTTTATAGGAAACTACTATTGTAGTTGAACATTGTTCCAGTATATACTGAATAGCTACAATTAGTACAAATCATTGTATGATTAATTATATTATATTATATATTTAGCCCTACAACTATTTAAAGAGCTTGGTTATATGGGGTACAGTGGGCTGGGGAAGAGCCAATTACCTGCTAAATGTTTTGATTCCAACAAGCACATATATATAAATTATTGTGTAGAAATCATTTAGAGTGTGCCTTCATACTGTGCATAATATATTATTCTATTCTATGATTAATAATATAATATTATGTACAGTAAAAAGGGATACTCTAAATGATTACTACACAATATAAAATACGCTAGGCATTTTAGAAGCACATTTAGTTAAAATAGGATAAGAAAACATATATTTGTGTACATGTAAAAGCTTAATAGTTATGTATACATTATTATAAGTAGAAATTACCTGGAGATTTGATCCTTATATGTATGAAATTTATAACTTCAATCACTCCTGCGATCGCATAGAAATAGTTGTTAGTTGGGAATTTTCATGCCACGATTTTGTAGTTTAACTAACTCTGCTGCAACTTTGTGTTGTACAGTCGGCTGTTCCACATGAAATACATCTCCAATAATCTTCTGGTAACTGCCTGTCGTAGAATATCATAAAGCAAGTAACAGTTGGTCGCAAGTTTTTATCAATCGACTTCTATTTGTAGTGGGTTCTATTTTGTCTCCAGCAAGGAACACAGATGCAGAACAGTTTCTTTCTTCAGGCGGAACCTCACTTTGTTTGAATGTTTTCTTCTTTGTATTTGTCAAAAGCATTGATTTTTTTCTTGATTGACTCGCCTTGATGAAGCTATATCATCATCAGACAGCGATGAAACCGACGCGAGAGTCATTTTAGTAAATTTTATGTAGAATTGATAAAGTTAAGAGTGGTCGCAGGCGGCCTTAAGACGACGGCTGCTTAAAACTAGAAATTCTTAAAAATTTGACTGTTTGACAGCTGTCAAACTCTTAAGTTGCTTTCGAGAATACGAATCGGATGAATAATGCCCCATTAAATATTTAATTCTTAAGTGGTTTAATCGAAGTTATATTTAACTGGAATCAATTTAACAGGTCATTAGAGCTAGTTAATCGGAGTTAAAAGTTAATTGGCTATCCAGTATTTGGGCATATATTATAGAGTGTATCTAAAATAGGTCCTTGCATTTGGCTCGTGCTTTAAATTTGTAGTGGCCGAAGGATTGTGGAAGGCACGCGCGCAGGAGGAAATATTGCAACAACTCGTCTCGACCCACATTGATAACGAGTACTTGTGTCTACATACAAACACGCTGCGAACATTGAGAAAATTGATAAATAGCGCATTCAAATATGCGCACGCATTGTTCCCAACGTGATACGCGTATTACATTGATGTCGGAAAAACCGATTTAATAATTACGCAGCACACAAATATTCCTGAGAATTTTGTTTTCAGTTTCGGAATAAGTATAATATATAATTTCAATATGTATATTTTCCTTTCTGTGACGCAATTTCTCAAAATGTTAGAATACTCTTATTCTAAAACGCTACAGGCAATAACTAGTCATTGGCTTTTTGGCAGAGGATTACAATTGGCTTGGCTGTATTCATTACAACTTAAATATCTATGAATCATTTTTGTTTTAATTAAACTGGAGTTATGAATGCTTGAAAATCTCAGCGATTACTCAATATTATTCAAGGTTCAAAAATATTTTTGACGTTGCTCATTTCTTTTATGGCGTATTTTTCTTAAATAAGATAGATAATTGAAATAAGATATACTATTAATATCCAATGTGGTTCCATTCGGTCTGAATTATAAGTGCATCTATCAGATACAGTTTGTTATTCTATAAATATAGTTAAGATTGTGAATTTAGAAAAATGACTCTATTATTTATCATTCAAGCTTTTAGAAGTAAAGGAAAATGCCCATTCATAGTATGGGTAAAAAATATCGTAATTCCCGATACCGATACTTGTTAAGACTTTTATAGATTTTTTTATGGTTTGTCCTTAAAAGTATTCCTATTTTATCCCGGGCAAAAGGTTTTTATAAAATAAAGTAATTATCATATCATTTTAAATTTTGTTCAGATTCGTAGACAAAAAATATTTTTTTTTGGACTTAAAGTTTATTTCTCCAAGAACTCCGGGTCTAAATCGCAATTATGTTTATATTTATTGAAAAATATAATTTTATCCCTACACAAAATAGTAGGTTTCATCGAGGGACAAAAATCTCGCACCGATACTAACTTTCGTAGTAAAATCGGCATTCTCCTATGTAGAACATTTTACCTTACAAAATAAAATAAACATGTGTCAATTTTATAAAGTAATTCGATAGAGCTACATGAATTACCCAATTCCCTATTCTATCTTCATATTTCAACAAACCCAGGAAATAGGCATCTACCTCAGATTATTGTATTTCGTCTGTTATTGTGCAATTTACAGTATCTACACAGAGTTATAGTTATACAGCCAAATTAATAAGTAATTAGGAATGATTTTTGGTATATGAACAACTCTTTCTTTTAACATACAATTAATTCCAATGCAAATGTAATGTTTTATGTTAATCATATTCACACATCACTAAACGCGACAAATATTTGGATTGTTTATCGCTGCGCATTGCGAGGAGTTTGTGTACAATATTAGTACTAGGTAGTAAGCGGTAATACTAAACCAGTGAATGCAGCCTTCCCGAGCGGCGTGTATGTTTACATTGGCCGCATAGCTCGGTGATGTCATAAGCGAAACCTAATTTTGATGAATCATGAGCTTTTACAAACGATGCACCGATAAGAGTGGTATCCTGCATGTGTGATACGACGGCGAGTCGGCTCGGTCGCCTTACTGGGCCCACGTGCTTATGTGGATATTGATGGCATCAGTGCAGTGGGCGCATAATAACTCCACCGACTGTACCACACGTTCAGTTACCGATTGTCCGCTACGGGGAGCGCGTGTTTCCGATAACGCCGAGCCGGCTTGCGCGAGAGCATACACGATAAATACTATTCACACTTTTCAATCGCATTCGATTATTTGACGATCAATTATTCGAAAAGGACCAGTGCCACTCTGCAGTGCATGTGCTACATTGGATCGATCGTCCTGAAAAACTGAAAAGTCTTCGAGTGCAGGTGCAATAATTATTTTATTTATGAGTAAGATTAAGGACCACGCACTTTAACATTTATTATTTAAGTACTTGTTATTGGTCTGTTATTAACGTTTTAAAAATTTATTGCGTCGGGTATGGAGATAAATTATTTTCAGATAGTGAATGTGCAATGTCAATGCAGGTCTCGGACCGTGTTTGTTGAGGTAATGATGATGCAACGCAGAATTGTTTATTAGGAAGTTATTTATTTTTAATACATTGAACTATTAATTAGGGGTCAATATTTTCTTTATATAATATTTTATGTCTTTTATTTATTTTATGATTGAAGTAATTTCTTCTGTTTTAATGCAATTAAATTGACTGTAATAATTGAATTAAAAAAAATAGAAATGCTATACGATACAAGACTTCTTTTCCCGAGTTTGTCCAGTATTATTCAATAGTGTTATTGTTTGGTGCACGTCATCCGCAATGGGGGTCATACCCGAAACTGTTGCACAATAACAAGGTAATGTTTACTTTTAGAAATACGTGTCATATACAGGGAGTGTTTATAAGTAATTACACAATTAAAGCCAGCCGGTTGGCATCGGTTCATATGTAAAGCGAAATAAATCATGTAACGTTACACATATTAACAATTACTGGGTCGTTCTTGCCATAAAATAAATTTGTGAATGTCGTCATCGTGATAGATATTACTTTTTAATTCGATGTTATATTTTTAATATTGTATATTATTATTTATTGAAGTACAGGCGTGTATTATAATATATTATCACTCTGTAAACACTACTCGATAACATTGAAAAGGTTGTGTTATCTAATGCCTATACGTGAAATAGACTATTTCCTAGAAAGTGTTTATCGTAATTCGAAGTTGCTTGAATATTGGCGGTGCTCGGTAAAGTTGCTATTCGAAGCCAACGTGATACATTTTGTAAACATCGTTTGAGGTTGGTTATAGCATTTTCGTGACTGTTCGACTTGACTAATACGTACTATACACGTTATAAACATATCATATAGTTCTTACGTGTTATACAAAATATTACCCAGGTATATTATTATTATTACTCCCTCATACAAATGTCACGTTCAAGATCACTGACACTTGCACAGACACCCTGCAGATATGTTGGTAACTACAAATCATTATCAATAATCGCAGACAAAACAAAAGATAACTAATTGATTAATTATATCAGAATGGAAAATAAATACCACACGCCCGAAATGGCTCATTTATCTTTTTCGGTAGTTGGTATTGATAACCGTGGGAAATAGGCGCCATTCTATTTATAACCGAAGTCCGAAGCACAATCCTTTCAATTACAACAATAAGAACGGTCGGGGTGCAAAATTCAGGATGCTATGGCACAGGAGGAAGTGCGTCGTTAGCGGCCGTGGTGACAGGACCCACTCGATTGATTAATTCAAATGAGTTTATTGCATAATGACCACTTTGTGTGTAGGATAGGATAGACAGTAGGATTTCATTACAAACAGCTGTCCAAGTATTTATAGTCAGAACAGATATTTAGTACCATCATTTAGTTACATTGAAAACAGGCAATGTAACAAAGTAAAGATGCTTATATTAGCAGATTGCTTCTAGATTCTAGGCTCTACGGAGGTCAAACTTTGTGCATTGACCTTACACACGGAAGAAATTAATACGGAAATTACAGAAGGCGAGGGATATTTCTGAATATACATATATGGACATATTATGTATTACAACCATATGTTTTACACAGACGATGCATTATCGTATACACTTTATACGCAATCAACTAAATATTGATTAGATACACCACTGAGAATAGTTGTGTGAATGAATACACATGTGTAGTGATATTTTTCTATGAATGCAGCTGGTCGTGCATAAATATGAATTGAGCGGAACATAATGTCGGCAGATCCAGCGGAATAGACAACGTCGCAAACGCACGTGTGCTCGCCATCTCCACTGCGAACATATACATACACACTTATACATCAGTGCTTATTGCAGTCGGTTATTAATTGTCTCTGGGATCGGCGTAGGTAGAATGGCGTTGTATCTAGCCTCTATCTCGTTGACCCAGTGTCGCACACGAGCCAAGTTCACCAGCACTCGAGATAGAAAACGTCCATACACGCTGCCGCCAGTGTTGCGACAAACGTGAAAGTTCCACTCGGACAGGAAAAGGTTTAAATGGAAAAGATAAGAAAATATTTTCAACGAATTGAATTAGAAGCCAATAAAACTGTTATCTTAATTTAAACCTCGAGCGTGGTCTTTATCGATTGAGTTCACGAACATAAACTAACACGAAGAATTGAAATAAATTAAGCTGCTAGAACGTAAAATGATTATTAGTGTAGCTGTCAATATTTTAAAAGTTTATCTAAGAAAATTTAAGATACAATGTGGCGCGCGCTTTGATGTCGCGCGACATCGTGCCAATCCCTGAGCATGTAAATGACATTAAACTTTAGCGCGATCAGCAGAAAGTAGAAACAAAAGGTCTAATTAAGCAAGTGTTAGAGTAAACATAATATTTTGCATTATTAGAAGCGTAAGGGCAAAACCATGGACATAATTGCAAATAGACAATGGTGAAACCATTGTCTACTAATAAATAAGTCTTTACCGTCGTATGTTACGTACGTTCTGTATAATTTAATTCAAGTCAAAAATTAAGGTTAATGACGAGGATGAAATCTTAATAATGAAGCTTAATTTGAGATGTTTAGGTCATAATTTAAAGTCTACTATTTCGCCAAAAAAATGTCTATTGGGTGTAACGAACTGTGCCGCGCTTCTTTGTTTCAGCAAATTATGATTGTGAATACCGACACTCAGTTCTTATTTCCCGACACATAAGCAATTAATTGTTTTATATTCTCGCTATAATAGTTGAACACACAGCAGTTAATTGTTATTTACGTTGTGGTCAAAGTCCGCGGGCACGTAGAGTCGACATAGAAAAAGTGCCGAGCTGCAAACTATTTGTTACAGTACATATTCAAGGCTGTAAGCACGCGACACTAAACCTTCTCAAGGAATCTATATTTGTTGTTATCATAAACTGAAACGATCTTTCGTTAATACAAATAATTTGTCTGTTGTGGTAGAAAGAATAATAAGTTTGAGGTAGGCAGCGACTTTGTTGTGCTGGTCCCCTGGCACTACGGAAGTCCATGAGCAGCGGTAGCCGCTTACCATCAGGCGGGCCGCTAGCTCGTCTGCCTACTAGGCAATAAAAAAAAAAAAAAAAAAAAGTTCGCAGAGAATAGGTCCAACTATAGTGTGTAGAATCTTAGGTGTAATGTAATCACTATGATCAAAATTAAATACAGACATAAATATAAAACAATTGTAATATATTCGGTTCTATTCATGTTCGTGCCGCAGACGTGTGCGGACTAGAGGTACATAGGCAACACGATTTCTACAATTTACTCCGTTGTGCCGTTCATTCCCTGTGAGTGTAATTGGGGCACGATTCCATCTAGTAGGAGGTAGTACTCGTAATGCGTGGACGGCACTCGACAACCTTCTAGCCCTAGCAGCCGTCAGTTCTACGAGCGCAATGCCCCGCCCTCTAATGAACTATAATCTAATATTGTAATATTATACTGAAAACTAATTGACACAATATAATACTGGTTGATATGAACATATGGTATTTAATTTAATCCACATGTACTTAACCATCCCAGCCCCCAGGTAACATTGTACCAAATTTGAAAAAACGTGCCTGTTAGGTTTGTCAAAAATCACGATTTAGTTTTAGAACTTCCGATCAATCCGTTTACGAGTTTTTTCACCGGTCAACTAAATTCCCGAGTCGAACCAAAATGAAATCATGAATCGAACTAAAATCACTATTTTTGATAAAAAGCTACTCGGATTCTTTCAAATTTTGTGTAATGTCGCCTGGGGTGTGTGTTAAATTATAAACCATAATATAATATGTCAATATGAACAAGAATATTTTGTGAATTAGCATTAGTAATTACTTGCATATTATGCAATATTATCCAATGACTTCACAAAATGTAAACTTACTTCTTGCTTTTTTATACATACAATAAATTTCTAACCGATTCATGTCTGTACATGGAAGATAAATGTGAAATAAGTAATAAAATTTTAGAAAATATTTCCATAGAATTTAGAATGGAGTGATGTAGCGGTTTGAAAAAGCCAATGCAAGTACACCATGGGTCATAAGGCACTGTGCGCTACAACTTTCTCACGATAACGTCTCCCTTAAGGGTCCGGGTCAGACCGTTTATCTTTAGAAACCAACAATTGTGAACGCCTACGTAAGTCGGCGATTTATATGTAATCTCACACATGCGGCGCCCGCTGACACTTTTCTATATCATCTTAACGTCCGCGCTTTTCGTCCTTAGTAGTATTTATAACTTCATGTCAACGTTCATATTCTTTTACGATTTATCGTAAACGTAACAATACATATACTTTTGAGTTATAGTCTAATAATTCAAGATATTTATTTTCGTTCGATCCAAGGCTGCGGAAAATTTTTATTGGAAAGTAACAAAGAGTATAAATAAAACACCTGTCACACATAAATATATTTGAAATGGTAGCACTGCATTGTTATTAAGCTATAAACGTGGCGCCAGCCGCTATCACAGCATTCCATATTGAAGACATTGCCTATTGACTAATTACAAGCAGTTTTTTGCTGCAGCAATATGTCGAAAGTAACCGTAACACGATTTTATGATACATATTAAAATATCATGATCATGGTACATACCGCGAGGCAATAGGTTGGCGCCTCGTCTCTCGTAACGGTAATACGAGATGCCTAGCTCGAGCTTACTTCAGCCAGTCACTGATACTCACGTTTTTTAATCATTTGGCTTGATAACAAGCTGATAATCATGTGTGGCCTTAGCCGTCTTACACATTTACAAATCACAATGTACGCAGACCATATTACGTGAAGTGAAAGCAGAGGAAAGTGGTGTTATTTGGGGGTGCTCCGGTATTCTGGCGCCACTGTTTCCGTTTGCTTTCCCGTGTGAACGGGTTGCATGAAAACACAATGTAACAAAACAGTACTGTATATTTTATGCACACAACACCATATTTGGATCAGCCAAGGAATGCTCCTCATTAAACAAATTTGGCTACGATTTTTTTACACAACTGGTTCGGCAAACAATTAAAAAGGTCCCCTGATGAAAAGTGATCACTGTCGTCTATGATCATCCCTAACCCTTGGATCATAGATATGTTGCCAACCCATAGAAAATCAAAATTTAAGTTTCGTTATATTTTATTTTTAGGTGTTTAAATTTCTCCTTAAATGATTAAAAAAGTAAGAATATATCAAAAACCTTACCCAATTACAACGGGAATCAGTTGAATAAAATTAAATCGCCCGTCATATTGGATATCGTAATCATAATAAATTCAGAGCAACGTATTGCACCGACTCAAAACAAAAGGCGTTGTAAAAATAAACGTTACGTTTTATACAAGTCTATATTTAAATATGAATTAAAATTCTTTAACTTTATTTGATTACGACTTACGATGAGCTCTGCGACCTAGTATCAAAATATCCTACTGACCAAGAACAAATTGCAAGGTCAACGTTTGTTACAATGACATAATCTTGTCATATACTGACATATTATGAATATTTGGGATCACTGAAGTACCAGATACTATATAAATGTAACTCGGAATCTCGGTATACATACAAGGGATACCTTTCTTTATTAATTCTGCAGTTAATTGTACGATACCACGTACCCTGACACTATTCCTCGACCCAGTTTCGCATTAAATAACCCTTATATAAGGCTGTTCAGTTCAAGACCGCTAAGTAACTCCTAGCGTGCTTTTATTACACTACCGACGTTAACAGCCAAGTGTAAAAAATGTGGACATAACACGAAAAAAACGCATTACATTACCAAATATTAATCTTAGTATTAACTTAGATTTTAAAAGCTTAAGTATTTCAATTAAATCTATCGCGTCAGAACTCCTTATAAATATTAGTCGATTATGTTAATGCCTGTAAGACAAATAATGAACGTGTAAGGTCATCTTTAATCAATTTGTATTAATATATTTCCATCATTGTTGTCCCCTCACTATAAGAAATTTCATAAATGCCAGCATTTAGGATCAGTCAGAATGTAGAGCAAGGTACAAAGTAGTTGTAGTGAAGATGTGTGATATAGCAGTTGTTTTGTTATCCGTCACCGCAAAATATTACATCACTTGTCGCCAATAGCTAAATCGCTCTAAATTGGCCAACCGGTAGTGGAACATTTACACGACGTCGGACCGTATGTGTATAAGCATGTGAAGTTGTGACTCCAGAAATAACCGTGAGCGATGAAGATTTGGGGGAAAAGCGTCATACCAGCCGATAATGTGAGTGCAGCCACATAAATAAACAGTGGCCGGATTAATGACGAACATTTTTCACAGTTAAGCTCGATTACTACGCTTCATTAATGAACCAAGTTTAAGACGTTTCGGGTGCGTAATGTGTGAGTCAGACATTCCGCAAAGGTTTTAAACAACTATGACTTCATTTGTACGTTTTGCAGCATTTGTTTCAGTAATCACTTTATTGAGTTCGTTAACCCTTTATGTAATTGTCTTACCCAAGACAGTGATTTGTTTGAGCATGTATAGAGATGACTATGTTTAGCAAGCAGAAACAAATGTTTTACACTAATTATTGCAACATAGATGCAGAAGTGAATACGGTTTGTTAGCATGTTAGCAGTTATTATAATTCGAATAATACTTTTTGGCTACTATCTTGCTAACGAATAGCCAAAAAAAAATATATATTTACATCTGGGTGGTAATGTTAGCGAATTTCTCAAAAAAAAATAAAATAGTAATTTATTAAATTTTACCGTGTTTCAATCCATCATGAGATCTATGATGCGGCAGGATCTGAGGCAGCTTAGATTCATATTAGATTGAAAACAAATTGTCGGAAGACTAATTGATATTTAAAGTCAGCAAAATGAACATAGCAATAGTAATTTATTGATATAAACGTCCAGTTACTTGTCTATTATTAAAATATAAGGGCTTTACGCTTCATTCTTCGGAATATTAAACATTATTTGAAAGTGTGTGAAACGCATACATGTGTATTCAATGTTGGTTATGGAACAAGGACGCATGGAACTAACATAAAATAAACATTTGTTAATACAAAACATACATAAAACACATTGAGGTATATTCTAAATGACCCCTTGTTTCTTTTCCGAAGAAAATGTTGAGAAAAACTAAGTCTGAGCGTTTTAGTGCTTACATCACGTCTATGAAAGAACAACTCATAGAGCTTCATTGAATTAATTTAATATAATTATATTACTTTTACACACGTCATAATATATTAGAAACATTTAACCATGAATAAACAATCGTTATGAAGAAAACATATTGTCACAGACATTTTCTAATTCAGACTACACATCATACTATATAAAACGTAGAATACAAACGATTTATAGAGAAATGGGTATTCTAACATGTTCTCGTTGGTCGCGGGCTTAAATCCAAGGGCACACCTCTGACTTTTCGGAGACATGTGTGTATTAATAGTCAATCACCATGCATTATATGAAGAGAAACATCGTGAGGAAACCAGTATACCATAGCGATTTGCCAAAATGGCTATGGTATGTAGAGCCTGCCAACCCGTGTGGATATATGGCCTAACCCGTCTCAAACTGACTTTCTATTGTACAGGAGAGAGAGACCCGTGCCATGCTGTGCAACGTATATGGGTTGATACACAATACAGAATGCATACGATGTTAAAACTCGTAATTTACATTTGTGGAAACTTACATATTGATTCCACACCCAGCTATTACACGCATATCTTGGCAACGCATGATAATTCGTTTTTCTATGTCTAAGGCTTACATAACATACATAGAAACTTCTAAATTATTCTACAATCGAGGAATATAACTTTAGTCTATCTGTATGTAAATCTTAGTGCAGTTACCAAGCCTGTTACAAATGGCATCATCGTGGGCTCGTTAGCTACTGCGGCACGGGAGTACTCCAAATTGCACGTACGATTAATGCATGGCATCGAGCGATTTATTACATTGCAAGGTCAGTAGGCCATCGACCATTCCTTGCGTTATCGTGCAAATTCCTGTTCATATATTTCGACGAATCGTGATTTATTCACATCCGCGCGTGTTTTCAAAAACAATTGCAAAATCATAGCGCCGCAGTAATTCATTTCTACATTACTATTTCATTTTAAACTTGAAACCGGTCGGTGTAAACACGCCGTGAACAAATGGAGTGCGAATAATTTGAGCCAGATCCTCTGACCAGCCAAGGTTGAGTATTATTATTGAGTATTCATCTAGTAATTACATTCTTGGTAAATTTCGACCTCAAGTTAGTCATTGGATACTTAATTTACTTTGTTTAAAAATACAATTGTTTAATATATATCAGGTACTTGTATTAGATCACTGCGCGAAATAAGTTAAGAAGTGATGTGGGTTCACACCCGAATCGGGGGCGACGTTCTTGTTGACTACAATTTATAGCCTTTCCATGTCTCGTTAAGCCGTAAAGGCCATGCCAGTAAGCTACTCAATTGTCACGTCTATTCAAAGACCCTTGACGCACCTACGACATTCTAGCACTAAACCGTCAGCTGATCTAAAAATCCATTTAACGAATATAAATCATATTAGAGCAGAACATTAATCTATGCTCTGCATTCCCTGGTATAATATAAAGGTAAGTCTTTTTGCAATAATTCATATAAAGGGCAATCATGTCATACAAGTATATCACGTATCATTATAATTTACTGTTCGTTATAATAAATTCAACTGAAGTAATGATTCAGTCCCAAGTGATCAATAACGTTGATTTAGTAAGTTTAATGTTAATTAATTGTTATAATTCGTGTTCACTCACTCAACTATAAATCATTTATTTACAATACACCAGTTGGACTACAGCCAGATTCCTTCGCGTTCCTTCAATAAATTCATGTGTGGAACCTAAATCTATTAAACAGCTTACGACTACCTAAACTGGGATCATGAAAACTTTATGTCACCCGATGATATAAAATAGTATATCGTTGCGTAGAACGTCTCACACATTTTTATTTACATGCAAGAGAATATGGAGCAAATATTTTTAGCTTGCATAAAATGAATTCAACAAACTGACACAGTTTCAGGCGATATCTTTGCATTTTAAATTATACGAACTTGTTGATATAGCAGTTTGTTATTAATATTCTTTAATTATTTATTATTGCGTAGGACTTCCTTTTTCTTACCTGAAAACACCTGGCCTTCATTCGGAAAATTTGATTTAAAAATTTATACTATTTATATCTTAAAGTAAACGATCCATTCACTGAATTCTTAGAAAGTGAAGGCGTGTACAAGTAGTAACACATTAAAAAAATATACGAATAGTTGTAACCTTGATCTTATTGAAAAAAGTCCGTGCAGGTACAGGCATTTGACGAAGAGCAGCTGTTGGCACGCCGCCAAAACTTTCTAAAAACAGGTTAGCTGCATTGCTTCAGTAAAGCCCTACGCAGACGAGACATGCGACTACGTTTCTTGCAACTGCTGACTTCCTGAACTACGAGGGGTAGTCTGCCAAAGTCCACCCCTTACCCTCTATGTATCAAAAAAGAAGGTCTTTTAAATTTCGAACTACACTAGTTGAATGCGGTTTCACTTCTGAATATTGTTTATGGACAATCTCAGTTAATGATTCCGAAATAGTGAAATACATAAAACCGTTATGAATCAACATTATGTTAATATATTCACTATTCTGCATAATACGGAGATGACATTTTGTCAATTCCTAATACACTATGCAGAACATGTTAACAGTCATTTTTATTGTAATATTTATTTCAATAATGTTAAACTGATTTTACGACTGAAAATTTTACGTATCTATATAGAACACAGTTTGTTATACAATTTAAATATCAACTAAAATATTCCTGCATTGTAACGTTTTCTAAGGATTTCCCCGCAACCTTTAATCGGCACGATGTTAAATATTATACTAACGCATTAATTTTTATGCAAAAATAGTTGCTCATATTTAACCTAATCATAAAATTACATAGGACATTTGTTTACGCTACTTTTATTATGTTAAGACCGAAATATAAACCAAGATTTTATGAGGTCTCTTTCATCCTTTTTTTAATCTGTTACTAAAGCGAAGCTAAAGTGCACCGATGTGAGTGCAGTGCAGTCCAGATAGTGGATCCATTTTGTAACAATTTATCTCATACATATACGGGTTGCACTAGTGGATGATAGAAATCTGTATAATTTCACGGTATTATAGCATTTATTGCTCTGTAGAAGGTTAATCTATTGTATAGGTACTTAAAAGATAATAAAATAAAGCAGTTTTTTGCGTCTTTAGATGATAATTATTTTAACTATTGTAATTGTTTCCTGTCATACTCCTTGTTCTTTAATTTGTCTTGAGTTGGAGAAAAACCAAACCCAATTTTTAATAAAATGAGCACTGATATCTACGTTACTTTTGTATGTTTGAAAAAGACATTACGAAGAAATATATTTGTTCAGCATTATACTCAAATTAAATATTCATGTCACAAATTTCGCCACAGTCACTACATCACTTGTCAGCTTAGCTTGTCAGCAGACGAGACTTTCCAAAAACGACAAAAGTCCTTTTGTACTTTCTCAACTTATTGCATTAATGTAAGGTCCAAAATACGGTGCCAAATACACTGTTCCACATAGCCCTGAGTTTTTCCTCGTATAAAAAGTAATATTTTTGTCACGAAATCTTAACATTCCGTTAGTGTTTACATTTAATCAGGATATTGTGGGTGTAAATTTGAATTGAAGTATTTACCTAGACGTTAAATGTTTCGTCATAAGAGCTGAATCAATTTGTTTGCTCAGTACATAAATAATAGTGTAGAAGACATCGCGTCCGAGACGAGTCCTAATTCGCTATAATTAGAGTGCGACTCGGATTGTTTAGCGCATCGACGATGCAAAATATTTGTTCCAATTACACTTTCGTATGTGTTGTACTGTGTCAACCGTCAAGTGATACGCACGCTATAACTTTTGTTTTCTTGTTTCGTAACACTTTAGGGGTTTTGTGTAACATCCATATAATATACATTGAAGTTCAGTCGTTTCTCTCTTTTGAAATAAACAATACAGAAGCGCTGTCTACTTTATAATATATTTTAATAGCTTTCATCTAAATAGGGGCGATAATAGCTTTCATCTAAATATCTCCCATTATGACATGTTGTTCATAATAGCCGTAGTTCTGTACTTGAAGTCAGTCCATTTTCTAATATAATGACGCAAGATTACTACAAATTTTAAGAAAATGCACACTCTTCTACGAAGACAAGAACCTTGACACGCATTTGTGCAATGTTTCAATTAACGATGATATTCGCAGAATTTTCAATTTAATATAAATATAAGGACATTCTCCAGCGTTTAAAACCATATCCACATACTTATTAATTTGTATTTTTATTTAATTGGAATACATTATGCGTAATATGTATTCTAAAAAACATATTACCTATCTTATGTCGAGAGCCATTCAAGCGTTGAAGTAGTAGAACACGTTGATAATAATGTGAGTTTTCATGATGTAGTTGCTAGTTATACCGGTAAAAACAGAAGAATAATGGCATGTCCTCGTACCTCATTTAAAAATATGAGCCAAATACAATGAGCATATATTAAAATGTTATGTTCATAAAATGTTAGATTTCACGGAATTGAATGTGATATCGAAAGTATTTCCCGTCGTATAATTTCCTTGGGGTTTGTCCCGACTTCCAAGTGACTCTCGCATATGTGCTGATAATGGAAGAGTCGAGAGCCCGCACATATGGACGTCGAAATATTAGGAAACTTATCCAATTTTATATAATTCCACTAAAGCCGGATGTTGTTTGTTTTTATATTATTAAGATAAATATAATTAACGTACTTAAAAGGAAAATTCAAGACAGTAATTAATAAATGTTGATATTAAATGTTACCCAATATTAGCTTTTCCTTGTGACGTACACGTAGAAATATGAATTCTCAGAAATGCATATCCAAACGAAGTTATTTTCTCTTGTCAACAAGTGGTGTTTTGTTCCCGCGCCCGCCGACCTTGGCACCGCGTCCGAGACGCGATAAGAGAGGCATGTAGCATGTGTCACCTACCTACTTATCGATGCAAAAGATTAACAAGATAACTACAACTACACTACGCGCTAATTAACGCTAGCATCTGTGTACAAATATCCATCAAAACGCAATCTGCATGTTAGTGCAGAAGAAAAGAGCAAACCACTCAATACTTTCAATTTACCGCAACTGATATAAAAGTTACTGCATGTGTAAAAGTATCCAATAGATGAAAGAATTTAAATTAAGTTAATAGGTTTCATTCGTACCGACCTAGTAAACTAAGTGCATTGTATAAATTGAAATTTGTGTAGTGAACCACTCGGTTCCACGTAAACCGCTAGACTAGTTAATCGGGTATTTTATAATGTATGAGCGGCATTGAGTGCAGTCCTCTATGGTGCACAAATGTTGCATTGATCTCAAAAATACAGGCCATCTGCGGATAAAAGGACGGTAATGGTACCTGCGCTGAGCACACTGGCCGACGATCGAGGACGCGCGGCTCAATGATGCTATAAATTCAATTGCATTATCAAATCATTATTAATCGCGATATAACAAACGACTTTATTGTGTTCGATAATCGTGCGGCGCACCAGCGATGTGATCTATGACTAGCGGATGAATGCGATCATTACTTAAGCCTATAATTGGGTTTTGTGTGCGATAACAGCGCATTCCAACACCATCAATATTGGCGTAGCGCTATTTGTTATCTGCTATTACGGATGTGTATATTGATCCTTGGCATTACATTTAGTTGATGTAGTGACAGCGCTCGTAACTAAAATTAAACTTGCTGGCAGGAATCCTTTAGCAAAACGCTATCTGATATGAACAGTCAAAACAATGTCGTTATAATATTTCTTCGCGTCAGTCTAGACATACATATCTGCATAATATTTAGCACGAGTGGTTGCACACGTACATCTCACGTACAGAGAACACACAATGGTGCGACTGCAAGGCATGTGTGAACTCGTCGTCCTTCGAACGTCCACTTTAATATTCATGAAGATTAATCACAATAAAATGGATCAACTTGTATTAAAATTATGCGATTAACACTTGACAAGCGAATGTAAAAAATACACCAAGAATGATTTGTGGCTTAAATTAAGAACACAATTTTTTAGAAAATTCTTAAATATTTTAAAAATCTCATCATTGTGTTTTCCTTGGCCGTGTACTGTATGGCAGGCAATCTTTTCCTCTGTATATTTTACCCTGTTTAGGTATGATGTTGTTATAAACATTTTTGTTCGCGATTTAACCTAACGTTTGCCACCCAACGATGCCATAAAAGTGTTAAGTGAGTCACGTAGCAATCAACTAGCTTCTGCGAAAAACAATAATTTGTAAAGCTGTTGCCTAGACCTCGGTGGTTTCAGGAAAGGTTTGTAGTTAAAATTTTACATCCATGAATCATGTTCATTACAATTTGTCACAAGCTTCATTGAATGGGTTGGTATTATTGTTTTGAAATGATAATGTAATTTATGACTTATAAAGTACGGAATAAATCTCCAGGCTACTAATAAAATAATAGAATATTTCCCGTAAACAAATTTATGCCAATAAAATTTAATCAATGTCTAAAATCGGTAACTATAACCGTATATTTTAATATCCCACGCTTACTTACCAGTGCTTTACAACATCTGAATCTAATTTGGTCTAAACGGATATTTGCACAGCTAAGTAACTGGCTAAATTCTTCACTGATGGCGTAAAGCTTAAACATCTTTATTTTGGTAATCAACTATATTTGTTATTAGGATTGCTATGCATTGTACATACAAGTAAATTGGTGAATTTTAAAATGAAGCACTAATTTTATTTACAGCTATTAGTAACTTTTGTGATTCATATGGAAATATAGATAACGGGCCATAATATTTCCATTAATTAATATAAGCATTAGCATAAACATAAGTTCTGTATCATATGTAATAATATTTAACAATAAACTGACTTATGTTTTCAAACTCGTAAAATTAAACAAATTTTAAAAACTCAATTCCTGTAAGTCTTAACATTATCCTAAAAATTTTAACATTTAAAAATGGTCTGCTCACCGAAATTATATACCGAATCGTGTTCAATAACTGAAATTGTATGAAATGGGTCGAGGCCGTTTCCATTTGCTGACCTAGACTAACTGTACTAATGCAAATCATTGTACTCGATTTAGAATCGCATAATAGTGAACACAAGAGCTATTCCATCTGTTCCTGGAACCTGGAACATGGCTACGAACCACGTGTGAATAATAAAAAAACATAGGTGAATTCTTCAAACAATAGCGAGGAATTTGTTTACAGGGGCTGCGATAAAAATGCTCTAAAATTTAGTTACGTGAGAACATTTCCGCTCCACTCGGGTAAATTAAAAGGAATTTCTGTTACAGTCGCGTCGCGTACGTTAGAAAGACCTTGTGTTTATAGCGCTAGATGTGCTACATTATATTATGTACATAAAATACTGCTAAGGTGGAGAAGTTACTGACAACGATTTACTTTTTTCACATGTTCCGATCTATAACTGCATTAACGCGTATTTCAAGATCTGAAAAGATGTTGCATTAAGTTTGTTAATAACTAAACAATACAGTTTTGTAACAATACTTGTCATACCAAATGTAACTTGTTACTTTGCTATATAATTGAAATATACATAGAACTAAGGTGTGAACGATGATTTCACTTCTCATTAGTTATGACAGACCGGTTGCACGTAGTTACCCTGTTTTTGCCAAAGAGAAAGTTAGGAATCGCTTTTATGGGAAGCAATAACAGTCTAGATTTCTCTAGTATTGTCTTAGCTTTTCACAATACAAACTGATTAAAATAAATTTCTAGATTTTAGCACCAATCCTTTGAATTATTTTGCGGTTGTACATAAATATAAAACCTACATACACTACCCGATAAATAATATTATAATCAATAGAAAAACAATAGAGCAATTTAAATTGTATTTACGTGTCATAAAATGTTGTATAAAAGTTATGTCGGCACTGTTAATTTTCACGTTTTGTGTGTGCTCTTTCCGTCTGGCGCAAAGTAAGTGGTAACATCGTTGAGTGAAGAATGCTGTGGAAAATGCGCCAAGTGTGTCGTTTGTGGAAGGTAGAGAGGAGCGCGGCCACGGCCCGTGTGTGCTGTGTGACATCTCCATATGAAGGGCTCGCTAACTGCACCCGTGTCGAAAGCAGCGCTTCGTTTGTTTAGCACGCAACTAAACGACACATGCGTTGCAACACCCGATGTGTACCTAAACCATTGCAAATTGGTGAAACTGTGCTCATGCCGCACCGACATATCAATGATACAAATATACAGCAATAGGAAGACCGACTGCGACTCTTCAGTGTATACAAACAATTACCGGTCGCACAACTGTGTAATGAGAATTTTATCTCAAGGTTACAAATATTTACATTAATGTAATCCTGTTTACGACGTAGGCAAACGTTACAATGAGGTTTATCTTTTGAATTTAAAACGTTTAAGATGTAAATATAGTGGAGTCGAATTGCCACCGTATTTGCGGGAGCCGCATAAGTGAGCCGCAATAAAAGCCAGTGCAAGCACCTCGGTGGCGGGTCCAAGAAACAAAGGGTAATACGTCTTGAAATTGGCTTTTCGAGAACAGGTGAGGTCGCTTCAATCCCAGGCCAGACGCGTTCACTTTTCTTCGCAACAGCTACAATCATAAATAAATAACGAAGGCCGAACACAGTTTTTATTTGCAAGCCCACCTGGTTTTATGCGCGAACGTATTTCAGATTGTTTTGAGTATTCTTTCATAACCTAAACTTCATTTTAAGACGTGAGCGATCGTAAAACCCGTTTTATGTTGGCACATTTGGGAACTGTTTTGGTCTTAATTTTAGAAATTATGCAAGCGAAATTCCTTGAGGCTAGAATAACAGTAGACGAATGCTCGGTCACACTCCACCTGGCTGCCATTATTGTTTCCACCCGCCCGTCAGTTACGCAGCGAACTAATTTTGTTAATAGCAATATGCCAATATTTATTTAGCATGCAGTGAAAGCCTGACAAAACTGTACGCACGTCTGGCGCCGACATACAACACTGAACACACCCAGTAATTAGTAGTTCCAAACAAGGATTTCCTGAACCTCGGCAGCCTGGTGCAACGTCCAATCTGTGACAAATACTTACGGATTATGTCAGTATTTGGTGCATTACTCGAATCCAGTTTGTCCGTCTTGTCATGTTTCAATCGCAATAGACAAGATCATTATTTTAATCCGCTAGTAATAATAATACCCAAAGAACCGCCAATTTGTAGTTCTTAAGTAGGTAATACTAAATAATAATCGGCAGAGCTGATAAAATACAGTTATAAATTTCCGATAAAGCAATTTAATTTATTAAGATTAGATCATTTTAATACATCACAATGAGTTATTTAGACAACATTTTAATTTAGTAACTCTGAGAAATAATCATTACATTTACATAAAATGTATAAAGTTGCAGTTACGGAGCCATAAATGGAAATATGTGGCGGCGCTAAGGTGAGAATGATGAATTCGCTTAGTATAAGGACAACTTTAAACAACGTTTCTTGTTTTATCCATATAAGTTATTTGAAACTATTAACGACAATATCAAACACCAGATTTGTATTGAATTTTTTTAGTAACTTTTTTCAATGGTATCAAAGTTCATATAATTAACTAAAGCAAAGTAAACTATAATTAATATTTTAGGAAAACCAGACATTTAATTGTAATTTGACTTAAATATACCTTTCTGTTCTAATAATTACTGCTGTTGTTGTTTAGGTAGAGGAAAAAATATTTGAATTTTGTTTAAACCAATTCGAGTATAATGGGAAAAGGAAATCACATCGATACCTTTTACTGTGTTTCGACTTGCATATGGAACATACATCCTGCAATTTATTCTTCGTATGTGGAACTGATAGTGGAGTCAATAAAAATTGTATAACATGAAATAAAACCGGCGACATGAGGTATGCACATATTATATATACATATATATTATGCGATTAATAACTAATGTTGAATGATTGTCGCAGTTTCCGCATTTTAATGTGCTTTTATAGCTTCCTTCATGAATAAAAATTATCAATGCGACAAATTGGCTCTAAACTATTAAATTCTTTACAATAATATAATACCGAGAAATTACTGACTTATGTTTTATTCGACGTAGGTATAGTCAACTTAAAAGAAACAAATGATTTATTAAAAATCCGGCTCTTTAACGTTTCAAAATATAACCTTTAGGAATGCGTATTTGTGTGAACATGTAACAACCCATGTATTTGCCACTGAAGCTGCTAATTGAACAACAAAAATAAACGGATATGGTTGCTACAAATATTTATCCATCTTCTTATAAGTTGTCGCATAAGTTACCATAAATGTCGAGTGCGCCAATTGATATTTTTCACGTTTATGTGCTAATTATTAAATATACCAATGAGACAACATAAAACGTGTAACTGAACTTGACTCTTTCACTGCCTTAGAGCTAATAACTTTGCGCGTAAAAAAAGTTGTCTTCAAGAGATACTTGTAATTAGTTATATACCACGGTGACACATCAAAATACTTATATTTTTTACGATTTGTACCAAACGTGACAGTTATATACAGAACACTACAAATCAAATAAAGACTGAACAGTACCCATCTACGCTAAATCCATTTGTTACATGGGAAGACAGCATGTTTTGATTATTTCTATACCTATTTACATCTCAATAATACTTACATGGGAGAAAATAGGTACAGTAACATATAGGTATAATAATAAAATAATATTCATATTTATTTATCGTCAACACATTCTAATGCCTTTTCAATTCTATAGGTACATTAATTGTGGTTTTCAATTGTTTTTCAAATTATATATCCTTGTTTTATTCCTCTCAATGATAAACTATATTGCGGAATTTTTTAAAAATACAAACACAATGACTATATGTTTGAAAAATAACAACAATTCTGTGAGTACCTACGGACACGATGACGAGACGCGCGCGTCGCGACGCACGTCGATCGTCCTAAAAATGTCTCAATAAGTGTCATTCATTGATAAAGTTGAACGTCAGAGGCTTTGAAAAGGCCAACAGTTACTGTCCCACTTTTATTCTTTGTATGATTGATGCGATTGCTCTGGGAATCTTGTGACATTACGACTCGCATTCGGTACTTATTTTCTTAAAAGATTAAAAAGTTATCAACGAGTTTGTAGTTGATGTTATCCTCAATTCTGATATAAATGTATACTATAACCGAACTGCATGCTTTAATTGAAATGTTGTTGGTCCAACGATACGACACATTGATATGAAATATAATTTTAAAAAAAGGTTGTACGTTAGTTTGCCTAGAAATTATAATATTTTACTTGATATATAATTGTGTATGTTGTGTACATCTAATTAGATTGTATGTAATTTTTAAGAATTGCCTAAAACAAATATGACTAACAAATATGTATACTCGTTATGAAGTACGCAATTATTACGGCTTACATTTGCGTTTCACTTTGTAATTTGTAAACACGCACTTCGCTTTATTCTTTTTGCATTTTAAATGTCCTTTAAAACATTATAAACAAGTTTTATAGCCGGTGACATCGGCACGCATCCACGACACTTCGCTATGTAAAATATTATAATTCCCAGACGCATCGATCAGGAGCGATATGAGTCCGATAAATCAGCATCAGTCAGCTCAACAAGTGGACAACCTTGATTATTTCTGCAGCATCGATGACTCAGGCAGTTCATTAATGCAGTGATCTGCCTGAGCCTAAAGGCTTTTCGCATAAATTTCATAATTGCAGACGCGTAGACAATACAGGAACAAATGGGCCAGGTTGCCCTCCATGAATAATACATGAAGCGACAAAAACCGATACTTCCAACAGGTATACGGTACGCAGCCAAGATAGCAGGCTCGGTTTATTTTCTTTAATCGAAGAATTTCAGGGTTAGCTGCCGTTCACAGGCAATAACAAAAAGAATCGCCATTGTTTTGTTCGTGAAGTCTATGTAGGGTTTTAAGTAACAATATTAGTACCTACTTAAATAAAATCGAAATTGGTAGTTCATGAAAATTACTTTCCCTGTCATAAGTTTATGAAACTTAAAAGGACCTTGTCAAAATAAATTTCTCGATATTAAACCATGTAGAGCATGTATTATTCCAGAAAAATGTTTGATTACGTAAAAAGCATATCTACCTATAACTAATTAATTATAATAAAAATAACTGATATACAATAAAATATAATATTCTTTATTGGAAACCAATACATAAAAGAAAAATAAAAACAAATTAAACAACTTAATGGTATTACAAGTGCGTATAATAATTCCTCAGTAAATACTTTATCTTCAATTATATATTATTGCCATCAGCTAGGAGAAAAGATTAGTGTAGTTCATGCTAGAATGTATGGAAAACGGCTCTACATTATAAGGTTCGAGCACGAAAACAGTATTAGCGGTTGTATCCAAATATAATAACAATATTTCTCCGGATTAAATATGACACTCGGACCAAAATTGCATAATGCGAATTGCAAACAGCATAAGTTGTATTAATTTAAGTTTACCCGATACTTGTATCCACGACCACAAATCTCTACGGGCGAAACTGGAATACATTTATGAATAATGTTCATTCATATGATTGCGTTGTGTTTGTCAATTAAAAATATCAGCTGGCGTGAGAATCATCATGGTTTCGTAGTAAGTTACATGAATACAGCAATGTGCTAAAAATAATTCGCAGTGAATCATGGTCCATTCAGTTGTAGCGCCGGGTGACGCAGCTTTATACCTCTTATCGGCGCGATAAAACTATTTCTACTAAACAACTCATCTTGCCTTAATTAATTTCAGATTACAATACTATTACATAATAAATATCCTCCTGCAATAATAATCGAGCTCCATCTTGTACGTAGAATATTACATATTTTTTAATTTATTTTAGAAACAGTAGTTAAATGTAAAATTATTTGCATATATTGTATCAGTAGTAAGGAAAACAAAATAAATGTACGTGAATGAGGAGAACACAAGACAAATAATCATTAGAAGTATGGATTACCTTGTGGTTATATGTCTCAAAGTTATTCAAATTCTCGGAATTGATTACGCTATAAAAGCGAGACACTATGCTTAGGGATTCGCTATTCGAAAACGTGCTAAACTCATTGAAAGTACCCATAGAGCACAGAAATATTCGGTAACAATATCTTGACTCCGTTACATTATCGAAGCTGAATCATTTCTTACGAGACACATTAATTTTGTATAACGCCGTATAAATTGGGTTTTGCCATTTTGCGCAATAATTCTACTTCACGACTTGGCAAAGTTTACAAAACCAATTATTTTCTTCGTTCGCCACATCAACAAAGAGCGGGCCAAGAAAACAGTATCCATTTTGAATTCGATAAACTCTGGCACAATACACGATTTACATATCGACATCGATAAGTCGAAAAGCAACATGCGATGGTAAACCCCATTGCAGTTTCCATGTGGATCACCTTCTTCTTTATTACCTGCGATGTATTTTGCTGCACAAAAGTTCCTGATATATGTACAAACTTATATAATTTTTACTTGGTTATATAAAATTAAGTCTTAAATATGGGGTTTCCTTTGTAATCATTCTAATACGTAAATTTTCTATAAAGTAATAGTAAATTTCAATTAGCTTATATTTAGGTACTACATTGACTTATATTCTACCGACATGTGTACCATTAATATCAATGAGGTACTATGTATGTACGCATAAATCTATTGCTTGGCTACACAAAAATGTAATACCAAAAATAATAGCATGGGAAGAAAACACCCGATTGAAAAGTTTGATGGCATTTAAATTTTGAAAGCATTCTGTAATCTCTCGAATTGGTTTCATTAAAATATTAATTGTGGCGAAGTGACGCGATCCCGCGAAAGTTAACCTTGAGACTTTAGTGCAGTGCGAGATTAACGGTGCGCAGGCGCAGACTGCTTTCGCTAGTAAATGAGAGTAATTATTATAAATATAGGCATATAGACTATACAGACACCGCAACCAGCCATCCTCCTCATTGAAAAGCGTGAACATCACATTACAATGAGTCACAATGTTGTCATAAATATTTTTAGAACAACATTTCATGCAGGTTATTATACATTATTATTTCTGTTTCTTTAATGTCATATCGTAAAGCACTATACTGTATACACATAAAACGGTTTTGGATTTCAATGTCATTGTTAACACCTTAATCGAAATCATGAAACGTCTTCGAATCGAGCTGTATATCTGATACTTCGTGATCTATATCGATTTCAAATACAGTTAAGATCAGAGCAAACACGCTCCAGACATTTACGTCGATTTTACTCGCCGCTATTGTGATACGACGAAATTGGCAAAAAGATTTACAACGTGTCGCTAGCACTGGATCTCATCTCATAAATCGATGTAATGGTGTGATCAAAGAAACGATAGGGTTTTGTCGATGGCGAGCAACCGCTGTCGATGTACTCCGACGGATAATGGTTGTGAAAGCTGGTAGGCGCGTCGAACGACACTGAATCGAGTTAACTTTTCCCGTGAAAAGTGTGACATGATTGATTTGGATCCACTACGCAGCTGCACGATGAACAATGCGTATGCGGACATGTGGCTGCGTGCGTAATCGTATATTGATAGTAGAAATGTCTGATGGGTTTTCATGGCGCCCGTCGCCTGTCGGTAGTGTTGTGGAGTCACTCGGTGTGTTGGCTCCGGTGCTAGAAGCCGGCAGTGTATGAAAGTATTTGTGCACGTGGGCGGTCTAGTTCGCTTGTTGTAATCCGTTGTTAGGATCGTCGCGGGGTCAGCAGTTCACTGACGCCGCGCGTACAATAGGGGAATCTTAATCCTGATTCACGCGGAAATAAATATTGTTATTCAATGGTAGCAGGTTGTTTACTCACATTTCGCATTAATTGTTTCTATTGGTTGCCGCGTGCGGTTTTCAGTTCGATAAAGATTTGTGAATTGCTGTATATAAAACAAATTGACTGAATGAATTTAATACAAATTGCTCAAAACTCTGACAGTATGACATCGCTTTACGAATCATTATTTTAATTAATGTTATTAAATAGTAAACATTATTATATACGGGAAAATTTTAAATGACAGTTGCATATTAATAATGTAGTTGGAATGTGTTATAAAAACATCGTAAGCAAACATACAAATACCAAGTTGTGGATGGAGGTTTGAAGAAAATTAATTTGTGTAAAAGTTGAAATTGCTTGAAGAAGGAATTGTCAGCCAGCGTGATATCACCGACCATCCGTCATCAGAAGAGCCCACGATACAAATTGCCACAGCACGTGAGTTGGCCACATACCAAATACACTCATACACCAAATACGTGATGTTGCAGTTTATGCAAAAACGGTGAATGTTCACAAAATCATTCCTTGGTTATATAGAAACTGTTTGGAATTCAGGCTGCGTCAACAAATGAGTCGGTTCCACACCTAAAGCCGACGCTTCAACTCTTAATGAATACATTTTACGTGTCTTATACATGTTATACATGTAGCGAAAAGACGGGTCGCTCAGATGCACTTTCACTCACTTGCATATCAATTATGAACCAATTTATGAATAATTCATTAGTTTAACACTTTATGTAACACATCGCATTCTTATCGCTTGTCAGATAAACATTGTAACAATGCAACAAGACGTAATCATAGAAATGTAATTAATACAAAACAAATACTCAATTACGGCAAATCAGAAAGAAAAGTTACCTAATTAGATACCTCTAGGCGGCGAAATGGGGTCGCTAATGAGCCTCAATATTCTGCCCATTCGTCTCTAGAATATTAATTTAGCACTTAAAATTCACCGACAGTGGCGCAGTAATTACAAATTGTTATTTGCTGTTGAATATGTTGGCAAATTCATGTCACATATTCAATTTAAAATCTAATTGTACTACCCGACGCCAAACAAAACGGTAGCAGTAAAATCTTTCTGGATGAAAATTCTTGTTGTTAGTCCGCGTTGGAAAGCGCCCACGTACCAATTACCAAAGCACTTACAAACCAAATAACGCATTCCTATGTAAACGAGCCTTAAAACCTTTCATATTTGTGTTTTGTGTTCAATTTAATTACGGACATCAAATTGAAACTATTTTATATCGCTTGTAAATGAATTTATTAAACATGCATAAAGAATATTCTACGATTTCGTGCTATGTCTCGACGTAAAGAAAGAATGTAGAGTAATTATTATTTCATAAATTTCTCTAGTTTTGCGTAGTAAATCACAACGAAAGCCTTCTCACAATTTGTATTTAATTAAAGGATTAAATTATTGTAGTATGAAAATATTCAGAAATGTATACATTAAATC
Source organism: Hyles euphorbiae (assembly GCA_023078785.2). Classification (NCBI taxonomy): domain Eukaryota; kingdom Metazoa; phylum Arthropoda; class Insecta; order Lepidoptera; family Sphingidae; genus Hyles; species Hyles euphorbiae. Next base: position 18,214,027 of record CM041050.1, read on the forward strand.
ATATAAAACGTTCTAAATATAATAAAAGGTAAAACATGGGTGTCCTGGTTGAACCCCTGCCTACCCCTTTTGTGAAAAATGTGTGAGTTTATGTATGTATGTATATTCAGAATGGATTAAAAACATCCTGATTCGCATCATTATTATAATGTACCAGAATCAATTTAAATATTTGCACAGTAATAAGTGAAGCTCTTTATTCGTTGTTCACGGATAATCCATTTATTATTCATTGAATTTACATAAGCTCCAGTATCGCTTGTCAAATATTTGACGGGAAGTGAATTTTTAAAAAGCAGTCTTCAATTCTCCAGCCTTACCCTCTCATTATGGTAATGACAATGCAAGAATAAAATACTGTTGTTGCGAAGTTCAATAGTTTTTTAAAAAAGTACCAGTATTTTATGTCAATATTAAATATATTATGTGTTAAAAAAATATAATAAATATTTATTAAATATAATATGTGTTAATGAAAAGTTTTTTTTTTATGTTCATTAATAAACTCCTGTTAAAGCTTCATTCTGTTATTTCGTCCTTTTTATGTATGTACTTCATTATTTTTAACATCCGTAGCTAAATTTGGGTATTATATATTAACCACATTCTACAAACAAGAAATGCAATCCTATTTACGTCTTAATTTATGCATGTCATTCTTTAAACCCGCAAAGTGTGCGCAAAAGGGCACTTAACGTCGACGAAACAAAAAATATTTGCACATTTAATTTCAACAGAACACTTAAGAATCAGGTTTAACACTTGGTTTCATAATGATTAACGTATGTGTACAAAAACATTACATTCATCATTAATATTATTTTGAGAGATAATCCAACACACATCAGGCGCGGCGCTCGCGGCGGTTGTCAGTGTATCTTCACTTTAATCACAAAATAAAACAAAATAAAATATTTATAAATCATTTAAATAATTGTTACACATTAATACATTTTAAACGGTCATATAATTCATATTTTTTCTGGTAGTTAATTATCTACAGTCCTATGTTAGAAAGTTGTTCTTAAAAACATAATATACCAAATTCATTCAATTTGTATGATGAAGTACAACAGCTTTTTAATATGTTTGATAACAAAAATGTTTATTCTTCCTTATTCGATGGTCAAATACGTACACTGTTTAGTGACATTTCAATTTAGTAAACACAAAAAAAAATGTGTTGACGATGAAACGATGTAATCAAATATTTAATAAGGAATCGTTTAGAACAATTATTAATTAAATCAATAAGATTCAATTCCAATACCTAAATATCAAGTATAAAATCTCGAACTTTGAATTACACAGTCTCAAGAAAAGAAAAAAACAATTAAAAGAGACGTAGATGAATCTAAGACGGGGAATATTTAAATTCTTATTCTTGAATTGAACGATCTAAATAAACTCTGAGGAGCACGGTAATTTCCGGGATTCAAATAGCGGAAGAAGCTATTTGAGCCAAAACTCGGGCACGAAAATAAAATGTAATAGAAAAGATTTCATTTGGCATCGTTTTGTTTCAATACACACGAAGTAATTTAATTGTAGACAAAGGATATGTCATACTTTCTCGTTATAATTCTGAGTATTTTTGCGTCTGATGTGCTCGTGATTCCACAATATATTTGTAATAATATTTTTAATATTTCCCTTTATGCCATTCGGTTTTCATATTTCTAGCTCATAATTACATTTATTTTGACAACCTTTATATCGGGGTGGGTGAGAAACTGTCTGCGAAACGAGACCGCGTGTTCGTTTCCCGCACCGAGACTAATGCGTATCATCAACGAGTATATTTTTATTCAGACTTATAGTGGGACTCAAAAGTATGAATTAATTTTTCACTAGAAATACTGTGCTAATAACATTAGTGAATTACTTGAATAAAGATAATAATAATAATTGTATATTTAATATAATACAAAGCAGATTTGTTTACATTACACGGTTAATATTTATCCGTATGTATAATTTGATCGTCCTCTACATCATTTGATCATAATTATCTAGCATCATGATATCATTAACTGTAATTGCAGCTTTAAATTGAATACCTTACTAATACGTATTTTAGTAAAGACTAAAGATTATGTACGAAATCGTGTAAAAACAATACAAACATCAATTATTTATACCATTATTAAGTAGCGTTATATCAAATCATATCTAATATTATCTTTATAAAAACTAGTAGGTAAGAAGAATGATTGGCGCCAAGTCCGGGCGCAAATGCATGATGTAACTATGTAATAGTGCAAACTGATTGATATGTTAACTGGTTTTAATTGAAATGTCACGAGCTCGGTAAAGGATTAGCCGCCGGAGCGAGGCAGGAAGGCTGCTGCGAGTCTCCGGCGACATCGTTAGTGATGCACGGCCATCTAATGACTGATCGCCAGCGCCGCAAATTAGTTGTGTAATCTATTGAAACAGGCACATTCCACTACTGCACAATGCATAACAATTTATGCGAATTCTGTCCATTAATGCTGCTGTTCTAGAGCTGTGAATTTATTATCAAGTAACCTTAATGACGCTGCGGCGTAAAAATACATATTATGCCAATCGAGGCGCGACTCCGCTTTAGATGGAAATTTTTTGAAGGAGTAATAGCTATTGTTGTAACGCTGAATCATTGAATTGTTTTCATTTGATTAAATATAGTTCAATGGAAAAGTTGTTTATTCAATGGTCATTAATAGCTGAGTAGCTAATTTGATGTACAACTGGAAAAACACTACCTAAACCTCTTTGATTGTTTGTATTTTATTTCCTGTAAATAATAAACCGAGATATTTACAGAATATCCGAATGAACCTTATTGTAAAATTAATTTACTTTATATAGCTAACCACAATAAGTATCACCCTATGCTTTGACCGACCGCAGAATGTACACAGGAACGATAATACTAGTTACACACAAGAACATAATTCTATGAATATTATAAGTGTAGATTTACCACCTGAATCTGCTTGCGGTCGGCTGCAACTATTCCATCAACATACCGACCACGCCAAACCCTCGTTACAACTTACAATACCAGCCGTACTAGTACATTTTAAAACTCGGAAGAGCCTATTTCCATTACAGGCAGCAGCATGATAAATGTAACAGCTATCTAAATTCCACGAAAGGACGTGCTCCAATTTATTTCTAACAAAACTATTGCTACCGTAACTCTATCTAGTAAAAAATCTACATTGAATCATGTCGGTAAAAATAGCACGGACAAATAACATTGCGGCAAACGTTCACTTTTAAATTATGATATCATAATTATGTAAATAAATCGTTAAATTAAATTATCATACTGGTGGTAGGTCTCTCATATGTGAGAGGCCATCTGGGTAGGTACCACCGCAATGTCTATTTCTCCCGTGAAACAACACTGCTTAAATGCACTGTTGTGTTTCGGATTGAAGGACATTGTAGCCAGAGCAACTACTGGACATATTGAGACTTAACATCTTATGTCTCAGGATGGCGAGCGCAGTGGAATGTTGCTACTGTATATGAGCGGTCGTATCGCTTACCATCAGGCGAACGGCTTGCTCGTCTCGCCATTCAATGCAATAAAAAAAAAAAAAAAAAAAAAAAAATTAACTTGTGTTGCTGACATCATCGTATACCAATGATTTTATTGCAAGTACGTTGTTAGTAAATAATGTAATTAGTTATGTTTGCAGCTCGGAAGATACGATGACGCGAAAGTAGTAAAATCGTTTAATCTCCCACAAGAAAGCGGACTTAGATGAGTCTCAAATAAAGTTTGTTATATGTGGACTTACACAGCACTAACGCGTCACTATGATTTATTATGGGACAGGAACAACAGCAATATAATAAATTACAAAATTACTAACACTTTCTTTCTCACGTTATTTTCCTTCACAGCAAGCATGTTGTTAATGAATATGTTTTCAATTTCTTGAGTTAACCTTACAATTGTGTTAATTCGCGTTAGATTCTGATAGAATGCTCTAGGAATGAAATGAAAGCAAAAATGTATTGGAACTGCAAACCTAAACAGCTAAACATGCCTGCAGGCAGGTCGTATGTCGGTGCGACCATCGAACGCGATGCAATAAACGGCCAAACTATGTATAAACACAATATCAAAAATTTATTGGCGCGTCGTGTTTCTCGACGAACCCTGACAAATGAGGCATTGTTGCACCGGGCCGCAGCGTTCCAATCATGGGCGCGACTATGGGAATGCACCCATAAAATTTCCGCGTTCTGATTTTTAACCAAAATCATAAAGGTAACCGGGAATCGTTTAGCGTCGTCGCAGGACATACAAAAGCGATGCAGCCCGCGCGAGCACATACTTGCAGGATCACCGCGGTGCCGAGTGGAGTGGAGTGCGTGATGTGACTTTGTGCATTTCGTTTCGTACGTGAGTCATTTACAACTTGTTTGTTGTCATTTCTTTCGATTTCTGTATATATTTTACCAGTTATTGAGGCAAATTGCTTTTTAAATCGTTGAATGGATTTTGCAAACCACTCTTAAAAGCGTGATTGTTTACATGCGACCAGCGGAGATTGATAATTTATGTAAATATGTTTGTAAAGTTAATACGCAGTTTTTGTCTCTTGAAGCTCACTACAAGTACAAAGTAGTACAAAGTGATAGCGTTTTTTATTCAAATTCGTTTATTTCAATAATGCCCATTAACAAATTTATCTTTTTAATCACAAAAATTGGTAAAAAACCAGCGTGGTGGACTATATGGCCTAACCACTCTCAAACGTATTCTCGATTGTAGAGTAGGCCCGAGCTCTGCAGTGGGACGTATATGGGCTGATACAGATACAGAATCACAAAAATTAATTAAAGGATTAAAATAGCGATACAAAGAAATCAATAGTAAGAAATATTGTAAAAATATAAAGCTTTGTAAATACAAATAAAAATAAGTCTTTAAAGCTGTCAATCCCACGCCCATCCTAACGCTAATATTAGCCGGTAAAATCCCAATTCGTCAATAATGAATATTCGGATTCGAAACAAATGAAGGTACAGCGATAAAAGTAGCGTTAATAAAAATGTTTTTGCTTAATTTATACGATAGAAGGGAGCATAAATTAATATGAATAGTCCTTAAATTCGGATGGCAGGTATCTGATAGCTTTAATGAGTTTTATAGTCAGCCGAACACGCATTAGGAATATTTTTTAAATGAAAAAAAAAAAGAAAAAAAATCATTTTTGTTCATAATATACGCATAACCCGCGCCTGTGACCCCGCAGGAGTTGACAGATGACTATTGCCTCCAATAGAGTTCGTGGATTAATTTTTGTTGTACGATAGGACGCATGAGCCTAATATCATGCCTTTCGAGAAAGCTAATCCTGAATAAATAAGACGAGATTTTAAAACCATAAATCTATAAAGTATGTTTTTGTCCAACCTGGGATACGAACTCGGATGGTTTAGAACCTATACATGATGAACCTTAGCTAAAGCGCGGCACTAAATAATATCAATTCCTCGATTAGGCTATCCTGAGTGTATATAGACTTGAGCCAAAAATAAAATTCTTAATATTTCATGAGATGGTCGTCATCACCGTTAAGATCGAAGGGAAGAGACCACGTGGCCGGAACCCGTTACGATGGTCCGATCAAATCCGTGCCGCCCTGGACACCAGCATACACGAAGCCTTACACACCGCAAAAAACAGATCCAGATGGCGCAATATTATCATCAAAGTAAAAAATGACCATGGTGGGGGTCACGACCCTCAGCAATGAGGAAATCGACTCGAGGAGGAGGAGGATTTCATTTCGAATATATGGTTTGGGTGATTTACATAAGTTTCATATAATCACCGAATAATTTGTTGTAATGTTGTCAACTAAGCTTTATTGAAAATGTACAGCAAGACAAATCTCTGTTAAAGGAATTTTTTCGGGGTATTTCATTTACATATTTTTGACTCCATAACAAACAACGCTGCATCATCGATTACACTATTTTAATACAATAAGTTAACAAAAGCGTCGTGAGAAGATTTGAGTATATCGGATTATCGCTCTCGGCTCACAGAAAGCTTGTTCATTCGTCATCGGCTTACATACTGGCTGACAGGATAAATCTTAACATTTCTCATACAATGCAATTTAAACAATGTGAAGTTATGACAGCGACGAGACGTTTTGTTCTCGAGAACGGAAAAAATAAAGGTACGGCAATAAAAACTTATTGTCGTTTTACGCCAAGCAACAAAGTATCGAAGTATACAAAGACGCTTTACCTAGCTCGTATAAGCTATATAGGTCACAAGCCTCGTTCTGCGGTAACCCACATTATAAATATAGTAAATTATCCGTAACTTATGGTTTAGGCGCCACGTGGAGTAAAGTCACGACGTAGAAATAGTCAACTTCGCCGCCGAATTTAATTAACTATCCAAGTTTTGTTGAAATTACAATGGCCAAGACATTTTTATCTCCGCTTTCCATCCACTTAATTAACACTTGTCAACACATAAAATATTAACGCTGTTGTAAAAACTAAAAGCGTCACTTTTTATTTATTCTGTGTTTACTTGTCAGTATTCCCTTTAACGATAAACAATATTTACTACATGTCATAAGTATTATCAGTGAAAAAACACACCACTTTGATTGTTGATACGGAAAGCCTTAATTAAAACTGGGAACATTATATATCTTAACGTAAAAAGTATAAAAGTAAAAGGTCGGAACACGCCTAAATATTAACTTAGCAATCTTAAATGGCCCGCCTGCGTAGGCAATTTGTGAGAAAAACAAGCCGGCCAGGCCTGCGGACTTTTGGGACGAGAGAAAATATCAGAGTTTTGAAATTGAATTAGAGCCACTTATCAAATTAAGAGTTGTTATTGCTTTTTTTATTTATGTGACACGATGATTACACAGAACGATAGTCGCTTCAAACGTTGTGGAATTCGAAACAGGTTGTTAATTGTTGCGACATACCGTGCAGACATGAGGAGTACCCGAGTGGCGGCAGCCAGCGCATTGTCGCATTGTACCGCCGCCGCCCGCGTCGCCCGCGCCTCCATACAATGCCTCCACACGCACCACTTAATTTCCGGCATTAATGAATAAATATTATCGCGTTAAAAATCTTTTTAATTAATTGGACGGCACACAAATTTTATTTATTACGTGATTATACTCTGTTTATTATGTCTTCCGTTTTACAGTCATATAAAATAAACTGTTCTGGATTGAATTCCACTAACGACCTTAAAAACACGCCAAAAAGAGGAAAATAAAACAGTAAAATCTGCCTTTCCAATTAGTGACGGCATCGGTTGCTTATTCTTTTCCATTTTTATAGCAAAACGAGCTCTTCGATTGTTGGATCATGATCTCGTTCGATTGCGAGTAACTCTAGTTACGATGTCATTAATTGTTAATGTTGTTGTTTGACCTTGTGTACGGTGCAGTGGAATAGGTGAGCTATATGAAGCTGTTTGTTTACAGAGTGTCGGATATAGCATGCTGACAAGGTGGCTTGCGCTGGCACTAGTGGCAGCGAGCTGTCACGTCGCCGATGCCTGTTCGTGTTCGCTCGATCACCCTCAGTCGCATTTTTGCAACAGTGACTTCGGTAAACATTTTACTATCTTCATTACTTCCATAATTAAATGCAGTCTTTATTGCTTTGATACATTGAATTGCTTCCAGTAAGTGTTATAAACGATGCTACAATGTTTGTTTGCTCCGTTATTTATTTGGATTATCATACTTAAATGAATTATTTGTTATTCAGTAATCGTCGGTAGAGTACAGAAGACGTACAGGAGCAGAGATTTCCACGCTTACAAAGTCAAAATACGCAACGTTTTTAAGGTAAGAGTTTATGTATTGTTGCAATTTTTAACCGAATTATCATGAAAGTTGTCATTTTGAATAACTTATTACAGTTTAAAATAAATATATAAGAAATTATCCTTGAATAGGCATTTAGGAGCGTGTTAGACAATGGAGAATCTGTAGGTAAAAACCAGTACCGTCTTTACACTAAGGGCACACGGGGCCCGTGCCCAGGGCCCCCATCCTCAGGGGGGCCCCGAAAAAGAGCCAGTGTAAAAAAAAGACAAACCGAAAATTTTCCTCACACATTTACTCACACGTTTCACGACTCCTACAACATATATACGTATATTTACAAATTTGTAAGAAGTAATAATCATCTATATCAGTAGATTAGTGATAATATAACTCCACATCCTAAAAGAGATCCCTCCAAACTAAAAGTGAAATGCTATAAATTTGTTCTCTGTCACAAAAATAGTAATGATACTATATAGGTAGTATGTTTGCATCATAAAAACATTTGTATAACACCAAGGTAGGGGCCCCCGGTCCAAGGGGGCCCCGAGCTTGAAAGGCCTCAGGCCCGACGGGGTACTCGGCCCGAAATGCCGAAAGCAGAAAAAGAATGTAACATATTCACGATACCTATAACGAAAATGACCTTAAATTTTTTTTTTGTCCTTCTGTCTGTCTGTTTGTTCCGCCTAATCTCTGAAATGACTTGACCGATTTTGACGGGATTGTCATTGTCAGGTAGCTGATATAATAAGTAGTATAAGGATTAGCTTAGGCTACATTTATTTTAGAAAAATTGCAATGCCCAAGCACTCCCCATGGAATAAACGATAAAACACACAGAGAGATCCGAAGTCTCTCCGCAGTCCTAACGGTTTCAATTTTTCCGTGAGATCGGGATCATTGACTATTCGACAAGCTCGTCACTGCAAGGAGTCAAATTGATGGAGCTGGTATTTTAGGGCACCTGTCCAGAGGTGAGAGCAGTAGGTACTCCATGTGAGGCCGGATTTGCGCTTTGTAAAGCGTCAATCTATGACCCGACGTAAAGTACCGCTTGGCCCTGTTCAGAATTCCGAACTTCTTGCTCGCCAGTTTGGCTTTGTCCTCCAAATGACTCCTAAGCTCGACCTTGCTTAATATTTCGACGCCAAAGATCCCAATACTCTCGGATTCTAGGAGAGTAAGAGTAATTGTGGCGCCATGACAAAGGGGTCCTTCTTCGCAGTGAACACGCAAACTTGTGTCTTCGAAGGGTTAAATTGAACTAAGTTCAATTCACCGCATTCGGAGGCCCGCCCCAGAGAGCTCTCGACTTCAGATACAAGTTGAAACCGTCTTTCCATAATGAAATCCCGAGAGTGGCTCCGTTGGCCGATGTACCGCGCGTCACTCGTACTATCATCTGCATAACAATGCATGCTATCAATAGACAAAATGTCATTAATATGCAGGATAAAGAGTGTCGGCGATAGCACCGAGCCTTGGAACACCAGCATTAATGGTCTTGGTCTCGGAGCAACAGCCGTCCACTACGACTTTTATGCTCCGACCATACAAAAAGCTGGCGATCCATTTGCAGAGCCCCTCAGGAATTCCATACGCAGGTAGCTTCGCCTGAAGGGCGCGATGCCACACTCGGTCGAACGCCTTCGCAATGTCAAGGCCGATCGCAATCGCCTCACCCCCACTCTCCAAAGCCTCCGCCCAACGGTGCGTGAGGTACACAAGAAGATCGCCAGCCGAGCGACCGTGACGGAAACCGTACTGGCGGTCACTAATCAGCTGGCGATCCTCAAGATACCTCAAGAGCTGAGTGGTTATAACTCGCTCCAAGACCTTGGAGAGTAGGGATGTGACAGCAATCTGCCTGTAACTTGAAGGGTCTCATCGGTCACCCTTTTTGGGGACAGGGTGTACATTGGCGACCTTCCACAGAGCCGGAACCCGGTTGGCTTTATAGGAAAGACGGTAAAGGCGCGTGAGCACGGGTACAGTTAACTCAGGGGCGCACGTTTTAAAAACCACTGCGGGGATACCATCTGGCCCACTCGACTTACGGACGTCAAGAAGCCTGAGCTCCCGTCTGACAGCACGCTGGATTATTTTTATGTCAGATAGGAGACTCTCACAACGCGGAATGTTCGGCGATGTGGCTCCCCCGTCACCCAAAATCGTGTTTGAGGTAAAGAATTAGGTTAAGAGATCGGCCTTCTCCTTTGCACTGTGGGCCAAACTGTTATCGGACTTACGCAGTGGTGGGAGACTGGACAGGCAGAAATTACCCTCCACAGCCTTAGCGAGCGACCAAAAAGACCGACAAGATTGATACATAACTTCGATATGAAATGATCTTAGTAGATAAATGTTAGATTTTAATTCTCTTTATTTCTCAGAAGGGCCCCAAATTCTTTTGTGCCCAGGGCCCCATCATAGTTAAAGACGGCCCTGGTAAAAACAATGTAGGTACTCGAAGTTATCAAATTACGCATCAATTTATTCGTAACAGTTGAGCTTAAGTACCTCAATAGTTTAGATAGTGGCTGATAATGATAAGTATTAGGATTGCATGCATTACTTGTACTAACGCTTGTATATTTCCGATGGGTTTTGGTAGAAGTTCCATTAGCATTACCGATATTTCGCAGAGACTATTCCGTCCCAAATGTGATTACTGGGATTTCTCTGTACTCCGACACGTCGTCGAATGTTCAAACATTACACGTAAAACTGTACGAATTTGCCTTTACTTCACAAAATGTTCCAATCCTGTATCGTACGTCGTAATCTTAAGTTCGAAGTGAATGATAAGTTTCATAGAAAATAGTATTAATTTTTAGAAGTGGAAAACTTTTATCTTATATATTGGAACATTCGATCTTCATATTTGATTATAGAGCAACCCACCTGGGGCGAAATTACAGCACCGGACAGCTAATTTCATTCATTAAAAAAACTTACATATAGTCAAATGCATGATTGGAATTTCAATCCAGGATCCTACCGATTCTAAACCCAAACACGCAAATTTGCTAATGAGGATTTTTTTCATTGCATTGAATGGCGAAACGAGCTTGCCATTCGCCTGATGGTAAGTCATATGGCCGCTCATGAACAGTAGCAAAATCTAACAACACCTTGAATTACAAAGCAATGCTTGGCATTCCACTGCGCTCGCCATCCTGAGACACATAAGATTTAAAGTCTGAATATGTCCAGTAGTTACTCTGGCTTCAATGTCCTTCAATCCGAAACACAACATTGCATTTAAACTGCTGTTTGACGGGAGAAATAGACATTGTGGTGATACCCACCCATGCAGCCTCTCACATACGAGACACCTACCACCAGTAAATTATACTTCGCATTACTTATATTTGAATTTTTATACAGGCCACACCAAAAGCCGCACTTGCCCTGAAATCAGGACGACTACTCACACCATCACAAGATTCCTTGTGCGGGGTCAGCCTTCAGCCCAGGGAGACCTACGTTATTACAGGTAAACATACTTTCTTTATTATATGCATTTTAATTGAGTATTTATAAAAAGGTGAAGGGAAACATCGTGAGGAAACCTGTATACCATAGAGATGTATGAAAATGTACATGGTATGTAAGTCCACCAACCCTCATTAGGCCAGCTTGGTGGACTATATGGCCTAACCACTCGCGATCGTACTTTCGATTGTAGAGGAGGTAAAGTACGAAGGACTTGGTTACGGATATCCGTGCTCTTCATAGTGTATCGTATTGAGTATTTAATATCGCGATTTATGTTTGTATGGTCTTCTTAGTCTGACAGCAACCATATAAGGAACTCTAACTACATTATTTTTTATTAATTTATTTAATCTTTATTGTACGGAAACAAAAAGAGCATAAGAATATAAAGAAATAACATTAATTGAAAGTACAAAAAGCGGTCTTATCGCTACAAAACCATCTCTACCGGACAACATTTGGATGGATATAAAAGAAGAATAAAGAAAGGACAGTATAAAAACAAAGACAAGAAAAGCTCTAATAGATATAAATAATTAAACCTAGTACCAAATCTTATCGCGAAATTCAAATTAAGTCCAAAATCGCGGTAAAAGATACCTCTTCTCGTGGTTTGGCAAAGAAACAGTGCTAAGTTCCATCAAAGATCGAACAAAAGGTGTTATTGAGTCGGTGCTTCGTTTCCAGGTCACGTGTCTCGTTTGGAAGCTCACATCCACCTTTGCGGCTACGTCGCTAGATGGCGCGAGGTGACCCCAAGACAGCGGAAAGGATTCAGGCTTTTGTACAAACAGGGCTGCACTTGTAAGGTAATAACCTATTGAACTATTAACCTATCTTTCTGAACTTTTACAAACCATTCCTATTTTTATCATTTCTACCTCGTATATCTTTTCAATCTTTTTCTGCGAAACTTATACTACGAGTACGTAATAACTACTTGTACATATGTATTTATTCTCAAATATTAAAGATCATTTAAATTCATTAATGATTTATTAAATAAGGTATACTTATTCATTAAGAAATGTTTTGTCAATCCTCAATTCCCAAAAACTAAGCTTCTGTGAATCCAGTTAGAAACCAAGTAATTCCACGTTCAAATAACAGAATATTCTTGTTCAACATTTACAGTAGTTGCGTTAATATTTGTGAAGTTAATTAGACTGTTAATTAGTCGTCTACGAAGCCCACCTGTCTGCTCAGTTTACATTAGCATATAAGGACAAGATACGTCTCTATTCGTGATTGTTGGAAATTTTAATTACTACCACAATTCGCAAGTACACACATTTGATATCTGAATTTAATTACGCGCCTTTCCTTTTTGAAGTACACTTATAAAAACTTATGTCGAGTGTGTATTACGTATTCAAGTAATTTTCCGCTAGAACACTCCTTTCCTTTTATCTACGGCTTATGCTTTCATTTCACCATAATTCTATAAGTGTTTTCATATAATATATTCACGATTCGAAAACATGCGTAATTGTTCAAACTAAATTACGTTGGGGTGCCTGACTCATTCTACTTTTATAAAGGCCACATGAGCTATTTCAGAGGAACTGAGTGGAATTCCCATTTGCAAATGCCACGTAATTAATATTTGAGGCTCTGGCGAGTAAATATGCTAAACTGACACGGGTAATAAAGATTGCCGGTAATCATTGTGTTTATAAACATTAATTAACTCTACATTTACATAATTAACGTATTATGTTGTTTATAATTTGCATCGGCAATCTCGGCACAGATGTAACTTCAATGCCAGACTGATAGGTGCCTACTACGCATCAGGGCATTAGAGACACGGCAATAATAGCTAACAGTGTCAGTTTATTTCCAACTCCTCCTATTAATTTAACTTTCTGATTAATTTCGTTGCGAGTTAAAGACAAGATATACATTCCCGGAGACTCGCCGAACTTCAATGCTCGGTGTCATTACATTGCGTGCCACTGTTGATCCTGGCTCACAGGAGTTACAGTGGTGGGTGTGAGAGCGGGACACTCTCCAACAGTATCAGCAGTAATACAGATAGAACCACGCGTGCTGGCTTGCGAAGCCATAGCTTGACGGTCCACACCATCCCGGCGCGAACCAAACGGTTCTCAAATTCGTTTTTGTGCCGCACCGTCAAGCTGTGGAATTGTTTGCCGGCGTACGTGTTCCCTCCTTCCTACAATCCTGGGTCCTTCCGCCGCGGTGTGAAGAGGCACCTTAGCAGGCCGGCATAATTGTCTCCATTGGCATGGGACTGCCGTCCAATGCCAATGGATACTCTGCCTGGGCGGCATTGACACTTTCCATCAGGTGCAATGCCGCCACAAAGCCAGGCCAGTATAAAAAAATAAATAAAAAGATAGTTACAAAAGACAACGTGACAACATAGGCATAGAAAAGTTACGTTATTTGTTATCATAAAACCGCCAAATCTGTGATTTCAACTGTCATAAAATTAATACGATTAATTTCCAAATTATAGCAGACAATACCATGGCATGCTATTTGGAAGCATAATGGCAGTGTTACAAAATTGAAACATTCAGTAAGCGACTGTTATCACGCCACAGTTTAGCTACAAATACGTCGCTTTTGCATGAATGGTTTACGAAAATAATTGAATGTAGTATTGTGGTTTCGTGGTAATAGTGTTCCATGTCGTGATTTTTAAATAATAATAATAATAATATGCTTTATAGTACACAATGACAACATACAGTTTTAAGATCACACACTATAACGGTTATGTACAATGGGCGGCCTTATCACTAGTAGCGATTTCTTCCAGGCAACCTTTGGATGGACAGGAGTTATATGTAGATTATTCAGTGTGCAGCAAAAGCATACGACGAAAGAATATTAAAAAGTTGTGTAATAAATAAATGTAACACATTCCATAAACATACAATAAACATTATATATATGTATACATAGTACGTACATATATCATAAACACATAATACCATAATAATAGATAGATATCAATATATAGATATATAAATTTGTATATAATATATATATACACAACGATAGTATATTAACTACACAATGACAGATAATGATTTTTTGTCAATTTTTTAAAGGAACCTAAAGTTTGTGCACTTCTTATTTGAAAGGGAAGTTATTGTGAATTTCAAAGAAAAAATACTAAAAGTGAGTTGACTGGCAGGTTCATGTGACACGGCGGCGCACAAAATCGCCCAACACGTGCGTGACGAACTACGACGAATGCTACGAGCGACACGGCATCTGCCTGCACGACCGCGAGCGACGATGCCGCTGGACTAGGTAAATATTATTGCGATTAATTGCGATAAAAGCATGCCATACACTCGATAATAAGTAAAATATAATACGACCATTCGAGGACAGTAAAACCACCATGCAATAAGCAATGCTTGACAATCCACTGCGCTCCAACCTGAGACATAAGATGTTAAGTTTCATTATGTCCAGTAATTTATCTGGCTTCAATATCCTTCAAACCTAAACACAACAGTTCATTTACACTTCCCATTAGAAGAACTCAATATTGTGTTAGAATACAATTATATAAGCATATGTTTGTATATAACAAACATATAAGCTCAAGCCTTTCTCCTAAAAAGGGTAGACAGAGGTGCAAACCAGGACACCACCGCTCCGCCTTGTTTTTTCGGTCCCACGATAGTATAGGGGCGACCTTATCGCTATGTGTAAAATATTGTCTTTATATTATTTTTAAATTGTCGTTCAAAGACTTTTAGAATTTGAGATAGGAAAATATTTAAAGAATGCATAGGTAAGAACCAAGAAGACATTCCGACAGTAAAGGCTTTATTCATAAGAAATTCTATACCTAGTCAAATAATTCCTTGGAACATATTTGCAGTGCACAAAGCGGGGACGTTTTCTAAAGGCACATCCTTTAAGATCGCATTCACAGCTTGTAAAACAACAAGTTGTTCGTTTAGAATAACAATAAACACCTACGAATACTTGAGAACAATGCGAAGCAGCTCGCTACTGTAAACACGACGCCCTTTGAAGTCGCATGTTATCCTGTTTGCGTGAATCATTGAGCATTGGTTTGTGTTACAGGGCACCGGCGCTCACGAGATGTCTGCAATCGCAACACTTCAACAGTACCACCACGATGACTTGATTCGCACACAAACTAACATAAATATTACACCGTAACTTTATGTATCTCGTTACGTCCACGCGAAAAATTGCATCATCACCAACTTAGTGATCATCGACGAAGCGGCTCCGACTCGAGTCAATGTTATGTTATTCCAACTAACGCAGCATCGTAGAAAACTATTTATATTAATCGTTGTGAGACTGAATGCGAATGGAAATTGTCATTGCGAAGAATTTACTTAATGTAATTGTTATATTGAGATTTATCATTTGGACGCTGCTACATTGTTGTTTTGTCTGTTCGGACAAATGTAAGTTTAACGTTATTTGTATTATTTATTTTTAAGTTAATGATTGTAAATTAACGAGTTATATAGGTAATTAGATTAAAATAAACAATTTATAAAAAATGACTGCATTTTTAATCCATACCTTACCGTACCTTAACGACGCCTATTGAAAAACTAATAGCAACAACTCGCTTTTATTCTATTGTGGCAAATGTTACGAGTCATGATCTCATACATTTATGATTGAATGTGGAGTTTTACAAAATAGTATATAGCTTTCCACAAATTTCGATCAACTTTATTTATCACAAAATAGGTGTATTCATTATAATTATGTCTCTAGCGATGTTTCACACACTTCTTCACTTCCTTATTACTCTGTTAATTGAGTCAAGTAAATGTACTCACCATATCGGTGTGGTTGTGGTAGTAAGTTTGCTCGATGAGCGGGAAGTTCTCCCTGCCGAGGCGCCGCTGCAGTTGTAACAGGTGACCAAACACCCACGGCCGATCCTACACCGAACATAATTTGAAACATCGAATACTAGCGGCGCAGACTTATACACTTTTTTAAAAATATTACATCGGCTATGTTCATCAGAAAAAATACAGGGTAAATCAAGGCTGCTACCGAAAACGAAGCCGGGTGGTAGTTTAAGCGACTTCAGATACAATGCAACAAAAAAAGTTGCAAAAAAAAGCGAATTTTTTTTTTGTATTTTTTTCCTATGACCATATTTGGGTGGTAAATACATTTTTCCTAAAATAATAGTGTATATCCTTTTATTTATAAATAATCTAAGGTATAAAAGTGTTTAAATTATTATTTTAGCAAAAACTATGGATTTACCACCTAAAAATGACGACATTTAAAAAATCATAAAAAAATAATTGTCGCGTTTCTTTTCGAAATTTTTGGTTGCATTGTGTTTGTAGTCACTAAACCTACCATCCGGCTTCGTTTTCGGTAGCAGTCTTGAGATACCCGGTATAGTATTCTAATAGTGAAAGATTTTTTAAGTCGGTCCAGTAGTTTCAGAGCCTATTGATTGCAAACAAACAATCAGATAATTTCTCTGAATAATAGTAGAATAGAAAACAAAATAAAAAGATAAGCAAATGATCCGGTACCATCGTAGCAAATACCAGCATGGGTAAACATTTAAAAGAATATATCAAGAGAAATCATTAGTTTAGTACCTTTGATAGAAACATATAGAAAGCAAAATTACCCTACCGAAAGTTATATTCTAATCGCTAAGCAGCAGTAATCTAATAATTCTAAATATAAATACATCGATAGTATAATAACTTAGTACCTGGAAGTGATAAATGGAGTTGAGGCTGTTGATGGAGGGAACGCCGCCGAACTTGAGTCCCAGCAGGAGGGCGCGGTGGTCGGAGCCCGCGTCGCGCACGTTCTGTCTCACCAACACGAAGTCCGGCCTATTCCAACACATTATTCGAACTCGTGTCAGAAGTATTTTAAGCTTAGATCAAATTATAAGTAACGGCTAAAAACAACGGCAAGAGAAATAAGAGCACAAATAAGCGGTTCAAAAACATTTTTTTGCTGTGAATGGCGAGACGAGCATGCCGTTCGCCTGATGGTAAGCGATGCGACCACTCATGAACGGTAGTAAAACCAAACAACAACTTGAATTACAAAACAATGCTTAGCATTCCACTGCAATCGCCATCCTGAGACATAAGATGTAAAGTCTCAATATGTCCAGTAGTTCCTCTGGTTACAATGTCCTTCAATCCCAAACACAAAAATTCATTTAAACTGCTGTTTGACGAGAGAAATAGACATTGCGGTGGTACCCATCCAGGCGGCTTATCGTCGCCAACCGGCACTGGGCCAGCGTGGTGGACTATATGGTCTAACCCTACTATAAATGTACTATAATCTCTCTACTAGACTTCCGATTATAAAGAAGGCCCGTGCTTTGCAGTGGGACTTTTATGAACTGCTGTTACAGATACACATATTGCCTTTACAAAATGACTACCTACCAATGAGGTTGGACAACAGGTATCAAGGCTTAAAATTGTGGGCTATCTAATTAAGCTATCATGCTTATTAATATACCATTCTAAAATTTACTCCCTGTGCGTTTATACCATAATATATAGAAGTAATTTGAATGCAATGCGTATCTAAGTATTTGGAGTCATTGACTTGCAGCATCTGTGCCTTATAAAAAGATTTAGCAATGTTTCAAAGGCATCGAAACTTATGAACGTAGGCTGGACTGACGCCAATACATTCTATTCATAAAATCACAAACGTTAATTAGGCACTTATGATACTTTGAATATACTTAATGATAATTTAAAAATGAAGCGAATGATGGACAAAAGAAGAAAGCTTTTTTATTGGTAAAATTAGCATTAATAGTTTATATTTACATAATGGCTGCTTTACATGATGTTATTGCCTATAGATGGATGGGCTTAAATCACAATAAAGTAGCAAACACTTTTTGGTTATGACAAACTTATTAAAGTTCATAATATAAATCACGTTCCAAGCGTAATAATTTTGAACGGCGGTGCTCCATCTCATTTTCGTCCAAAATTGTCCAACCCACCTGGCCGACAAGATAGATTATGTATGACCCGTACCCAAGCATGATATAGGTCCAGCGTCCCTCGTGACAGGTTCCTATTTAACTATTATATCACCTGCTGTATTTCATTAACGTTTACCTTGGTACATAAATAAAAATGAATTTTCTTGATAAAAATAGCTCAAAGTTGGAATTTGAACAATATGTCATGTTCTATTTCTCTAGCCAATTTTGTTAGAAAATGATAAACTGGAAATTGTAGAAAAAATTTTTTTTTCGTATCTGGGTGTTTGTGAAACCGAGGTTTATCATAAGTTTCTGATTCCCACGACACAAGACAAAATTTTAGTGTGGGTTCAGGATTATTTATGTGACTGGGTGTATTTATTTTAATTGAATTTTAATACATATTTTCTTTCAGTTGATTTTTAATGTATCTGTAATTTTTTTACATTGGTTTATATCGTAGCCTCAGTATCTTATCAAAGCTCCTTCTGGGTTTATAAGTGCCTTCATTGTAATGGCTAAGATATGTACTTCAAGTTATTATCTTGAAGTACCTACCTATATGATTTATTTAACATCCTATGTAACCTCAGATTGTAATCACATAATTGATATTACACGAGTATGATATCACCGTACCTATTTACATACATCTTACGCAGAAAGGATTACTCACTTGAAACAACGGGTGACTTTGGTACCGCCACGACAAACAGCCATCGACACATTGGCCCCATCTGAATTGGCCGTCACGGTTAGTTCCTAAAAAAAAATAAGAGAAGTATTATACAAATATTTCAAAAAAGCAATATTAAAAAATTATGAAGAAAATATTATCTGTAAGTGACATCGGTAATCAAATATCTCTCTGCATTTGAAGCAACTCCGCTGATATTCAGCTATTCTTAAATTAAAAATAGCAAGTTAAGTCTTTACTCAAATTAATGATTATATAATGGATAATAACTATAGGATTAATAGTTAGCAATGTTCACGCCAAACTACAAGCAACATGAGTAAAATCGTGATTGTGACTGATTTAATACAATATTGTGCTTTAGCAATCACTAAATACCAAAGTCGATCACGTATTCACACCCAAAACATGTTGATGAAACATGAATATAGATACCATTAAGATGTGCACTGTTTTCATTTAATTATTAGCAAATTCAGTTACCTTCACAGATACGAACTGTCTTAGAATGTTAAGCAGCTCTGCCGAAATAATTATTCATGTGAATATTAGTACCCTAGAGAAACAGCTATGAATTTTCATATGAACGCGTCGCGTAATACCAATTAACATTAACTAAACTATGGAGTAAATCCTAAACCCTTTTTAATCGTAGAGGAAACCCATGTGAGGCTGGTGCAATTATAATATTATTACCCTGTGTAACATTCTGGGTTAAGGTTGTTGAACAATAATACTGTCACGTTCCAAAATGCGACAGCTGCACTGTTGAAAACTTGCTACATCTTGGCTCTACCCGTTTCCACATTGGATAATATTGAAACGATTGCTTCCTAATGCACAAAACGATGAATGAATCGATATGTTACCTTAAACTCGGCTTGTTCGACGCGGATGTCCCACTCGCCCGGCAGCCGGCGCCCGCGGAAGTACTTGGACCAGTCGGTGTTCTGATCGTCCACCACCAGCAGAGTGACGCATCGATCCCGGTTGTACCCGCGACCCACCGACGCCACTGATGTTACACTCCCTGAACCAAATGCTTTAGATTACTATGTAGCAAAACAGCTTTTACTACAAAATGCAGTAAAGGCTGATTTTAACACTGTTGCCTTACTTTTGTATACAAAAAATTCAAAAATATCAACGTAAGAGACATAGAACTTAATATCTTAATTAAAGAGATGGCCAGTGCCCAACGTCGAGATATTGAAGGGATAGCATTTATTATTAAATTCTTTTTTCCGATAAATATTTTATATAAAAAATTGACAACAGGATGAAGATATTAATCTTATCAAAATTACTCGATTATTGAAAAAACCGCTCTTGAGAATTTAATTTGTCTCCGCTGAATTTAATCAAAATGGTTTAGGTGAACATAGCTATCGAAATAACATCGTGATATTGTAATCAATGCGGCGATTACAATTCCATTACGAGCCAGGATTGATGGTTAACCATTTTATAAGATGCTCTTATACCAAAGAACGAGAATTTAATTTTAGATTGGAATAATTTTGCTCTGGCAGTTTTTACGTTTGAAACCGTAAACTTGAACTAAACTCGTTAATCTACTCCGAAAGGGCGCATTAAAGTAGGGTAGGGTTGGCACCGTGTGAATACCAAATAAGCTGCGCTTCAAGCGAAATGTACTCGAGCAACGGGTAAAGCAAAATCCTGATATATTTAGCAACAGTTTGTTTGATGTTTCCCAGGAGAGCCATTTAAAAAGCTGCGGGTAAATACCACGTGGATAACGACTATTTATTATCAATCTGTTCGGAGTCCGGGGTAAACCGATTTCCATTTAATTATTTTAATACGAAACTGCTTTATTTCTCTACTTTTAATTTTGTAGATTTAACAAATAAAATAAAAACCTTACAAGTTACAGTTCGTGATCTTGAACATCAAAATCACTTGTGCAAAATTTTCATATTCTACGACTAAAAGAAAGAAAATGTAAAACGTGCTTGGAAGTTAACTAATATAAACATTTTGTGAAAAAAACTTGGAGCTTCGAACAAAGAGATTTTGACTTTAAAAAATATGTTGCATGCAGGTGCACGATAATATAATTCTGGCACTGGAAGGAGCTAGTTAATCAAGTTTGCAAAATCGTACATATAAATGTTGACACAGCTGAAGCCGTTTTGGATCTAAATAAGGAGGCTCTGTGGCGCAGTTAAACACTGACAGTGAAACAAAAGGCCGCTGGTTCGATCCTCGCACCACGAATATTAATGTCTGCGTGAGCCTCAAATATTTGTTTAGAGTATATTATAGATTGTCACAACGAAAACTCTAGTAGTTTCAAATATCCACGACAAAAGATTCGTATGGCAGTGTAGGTTCGGGACTATGTATGTGACTATGACCATTCCAGCCTCTCCGAGGTACCTGAAGGGTAGGTTAACAGTTTTTATTTCATCATAAAAAATAATTACATCCCTAGTTTCTAGTGCCAGCTGATAATTTATCGCGGCACCATTGCATTCCTTAAAAGAAAGGAGGTATATATAATTATTTAGCAAAAACGGGATATATTATGTATCCAACTAAATACGATGTTTGGTGAAAAACATTTTTATTAATTTTCTGCGCGCTTTTTGCTTATTTTTAGTGGTATTGTATCTGAAACCACTAATATTACAACCTGGCTGGCTTGCAGTCGCGTTACGTTCGGTGAGTGAAAATGGGGGATGCCTAATACCCCTTTCCTCATTCTTTTCATTCCCGTTGTCCTACCGATTTCGTGCGCCAGTAATACAGCCAAGATCCAAGCGTCGTGAATGTTCATAGGCAACAGCGATCATGTACCACCAGGTGACCTTTTGCTCTTATGCTGAACCTATACCATAAATAAAAATACATTTATTTAAGTTCTACTGGTGAATATTTTTGATTATCACTGAACTATCAATTGTACTACATGACTATAGACATTACTTGTCTGTAAGCATTTCTCGAAGAAGTAAAAAAAAAATAGTAGATGCTGAATACTTTACCGAGTAAGTTAGCGCCTTGGTCTCTCGCGGCGCCGGTGAGGGACTGCACGCGCTGCAGCAGCGACTCCCTGGACTTGGCGGGCGAGGAGGGCGCCGACGTGCCTCGCGAGCCTCCGCGCAGGTTCAGCGACAGGTCCCCGCTGGCCGCAGCAGCGGAGGGCGCGGGCGGCGGACCGGAGGCGCTGCCGATGCTGCCGCCGGTCGCTTCACCAACATACCAAACATGTAGCCAAGTACACACCCACAAAATGCGCATTTCGGTGTGAATTTTATTGTCCGTGTAAATAGAATTTAAAATCTTTTATCTTTTTACTTAATGATGTGCCTACTCCTCAAGAAATTACGGATCAAGTGTTTTATAACAAGAGTTTTTTTTCCGCTGTAGTGTGAAGAGGCATCTTAGCAGGCCGGCATAATTGTATCGATTGGCATGGGACCGCCGTCTGATACCGTACGATACTCTGCCTGGATGGCATGTGCACTTACCATCAGGTGCAGTGTGTTCACTATGCTGGGCCAGAATAAAAAAAATAACCACCGCTTACACAGTGTAAATAAACAATAATAAACGAGCTTATCCAGTATTAAAAGTAATCTCTTACCCTGGGAGGCCGGCCTCTGATTCTGCGACTTGGGCTGGCTGGTGGTGGCCGGACGGCCGGTGTAGGGGTCGACCTCGCCTTCATCGCACTCCGACTGCAGGTCCCCCGAGCTGAATCTGCGCAACGCCTCCACTGAGCTACGCGCCGCACGTCACACCGCGGGGACACGCACAGGAGGGACAAAACCGACACACGCTATGTAGCCACTCAGTACCTTAGCCAACGCCTACGGTGCTTACGCTATCTCAATGTAAAGGCTTCACGAAACAACAGGAACGAACAGAATAGCTGTCTACAGCTCTTTGTTAAATCGCACGAAAGCATTAGGTTTCCTCTGTCCTATTTGTGTTTAATTCCCAGATACCAGAGATTGTTTAGATCTAAAATGACCACGAAGCTATGTAACAGAAACGCTCATTTAGTATCTATAGACTTGTTAATAAAATGTCCCATAAGTAGGTGAAGCAACTCTTATGTTGAATGACAAATGTGCGTGATCAGCTCTCTTGCGAATTTCATTCATTGCCGTAGGACTATGCTCTCCTAAACCATGAAAAACTGAATGATTTCTCTCGATCTGATCGTATGATTAACAAAATTGCTTAGATACGACATTAAAGGCGGCCTCATTCATTCACGCTACGACATCGAGGTTCATAAAACAGCAACATCAAATCACAACAATGATATCCAGACTGAAGCGTCATGCACTGAAAATGGATTCTGGTTATTAGTTGAAGAACGGGGATGTTCAACAAATAACAACAGTAACGTGATCACCTAGATATATCGATGAGTGGTGCTACACGGTCTGTCGAGTGGAGGCGGTGGCGGGGGTCGGGGAGCGGGGCGGCGGCAGGGCGCGGGGCGGGGGGCGGACGTGCGGACGTGCGGAGCAGCGTCGAGTGGCCGGGATAGAGTGCGGACACAAGGGTAAAAGCAGCGCAGTGAAGCGGTTTGGCCTTTTTTCGGTGCCGTAAATTTATTTAAAAATTTACATCACAAGCTTAAACATTATTTCACAAATAAAGGTTCACAATAACAATTCAATTTTAGTTGAACACTGTAACATTTTTCATTTTGGTAATTAATTACAAAAAACGGATAATAACAAAGTATAGTACCAAATGTCTGTAAAATAAGAAATATATTGAAACATAAATTTATATGAACAGTGAGGATAAAGCTTTAAAAAAGACAATGACATGCATCATTAAAGAAAATATCAATTTGGATTTTATGAACACAACAATTTGATTTTATCTGCACAGATGACAAATCCAAAATTTGAACATAATATTGCAGCTAATGAAAATTGAGAATAAAAATAAGAAAACTAACGCGTATATGTAACTCTAGAAAAATAGAGACAAATCTAAAAATGGCGTGTTTAGTGCTACAACTCGAGACAAGCAGTGGCTTCTTTTCCATTGTTTCTTTTATACGATTTGAAATCGAGTTAGAATAACTGCCTCATTTTATATAATGTAAGCTTTGTATATTAAGTTTGATAGTGAAGGCAAAAAAGCTTAAACTCGTGACTTGATAACCGTATCTCACCGAACACGACATTACCAAACTTAACATAATGATAAAAAATGAATAGGCAAGAGATAGCAATCCATCATTAGTGGTCACTTTGTTAAGATTCCACTACAAATACCATAACAATGTTAATGAAGTCCCTACAATCCACTTGAGTTCATTGTGGTCACTTCGTCGTGGCAGTATAAAAAAATGTGTTATAGAGCAAATATTTAATTAAATCAAAACTCGTTAATGCCAGAGCGCAATACAACAGACTTTAGTAACTTGACATTAAAATTTAACTAATATTAGATGTAGCACTCGTAGAAGTTTAGCGTTCATACAATACTTTTCGCTTTTCCCGAGACCCTCACTAAAGCCGTTGTAGAGAGAAGTGCTTTCGACTTATAAAACGATTTCATGCCTACAGTTTTAGCAATTACTTTTATATAAGAACCGAGACGTCTTTCCCACTGGGAACGCCATTCTGGAATGTCTTCATTTAATATTAATAGTGAAACTTTGTTCAAAGTGCAAGACTGCCAGTGAGCCCGTAAATTATTTTATTGCGTGCTTGGAATTTGCCATATGCACAGTACGTTTGATTGCTAATTTAAACACATACCTGCGTTTCAGGTAATTGACATTGGAGGTGAATGAATTGCGGAAGCTTGAGAACGACAGGGTTGATGTGGTCGCGGCCTGTGGGCCACAGATTCCAGGACACCCGGACCGCTCTATTTTGACGTCCCCTTTGTGACACAAAAGCAAAGCAAATGTTACAATAATTCACATATAAAATTATAATTATCATTCATTAAAACTACACATATAATATTCATTTCGGAGTAATATTCCACAGACGGGGTTTTCATACCGGGAATATGATAATATAATAATGCCATCTAATTGCGCCATTTATCCTCCTCACGCAACGTGTCTGAATATAATATAATAGGAACGATGACATAGCGTATGATAGTGCATATGATAAATAGAGGAGCATATAGACAGCATATAGCCCATGTGACATAGCACTTGAGAAAGAATAACCTTGCTCACACTCCTAGCCTAACCAAACATAAGTTACTATCCAGGAATAATACTTTTAAGCGGTCGTTCGAAATAAAAATGGTATATTTTAGAAAGGTTTATTCACTATATGTATATAGCTCTTCAACAAAATTAAAGATTAGGTAAGCGTATCACATCACATCTTAGTTAAAAAAGAAACTTGAAGACAAAAAGTTCTCATAACTTTTGGTAAAAAGAAGCAGTACGTATTAAGGTAAAAAGTTTTTTATTATACCATCAACTTTGAAGAAAGAAGGTAATCTTGTCGTAATACTTTAACTCAATATATTGTTAGAATTCATTCAAACTTCTTAAAGCTTACCTGATAGCGATTAAACAGGTGCCAAATTAAGTGTATTAATATTATATTATTGGAATCGTTAAAAAAAGATATCGGAATAATGCTAAGCGGCAATATGACCATGAATGAATAAAGTAAAGTAAAATATGATATTTCACTTGCCTCGGGAATTCTACTTAAAACCTCGATAGGTGTTAATGAACGCTGCGAAACAATTGAGTGCGATGCAAACGACTCGTCGGTAAGTGAAGAAGAGCTGCCGACAAGAATTCAATTAAATCATGCTAGGAAATTATTTTTATGGTGCTTTGAGAAGTAATGTAAATCTGGGGGGTCACTCTATGACCAGGAACACAATTCGAATGTTGAACATTCATCGTCTGAAGTAAGATGTAACTTATATATACTTCTAGAAATTAATCCTATTCTCCATGACACTTATCATTCACTTCAAACTTAGTTTATGGATATGACGAACGATAGAGGATTCGAACATTTTGTTGAGTACTTAGAAACATTCGTACAGTTTTACACACATTCGAAGTTTATTTCGGATCATAGAATATTCCCCGTGACCCATGATACCAAAAGATGACAAAATATATTTTAGATTGGTGGCATATACCCACTGCCTCAGTGAAAATTATTCATGTCCTTTCAAACGAAGAAAAACGCAACAACAACGAATTAAAAAAACGGTTTTAACATATTATTGGCTCTGAACTCTAAACTATTATTTTTAAATAAACTCGTATAAATTTGAAAGATTCTCTGCTTAGATAACTCTATGAGTACAAAATATATCTTGTCTTCACTCCCAAACCTAAAAATATTTTAAAATACTATATTTGCTATAAATTGTATTTACAATTTATTTAAGAGTAGGTTATATAGTGCGAGAAAACATGAATTCATAAAAAAATATTATTATTATTTGTATCAGTTGCACGTCCTCAAAAACAAACTTGGATTCATAAAATAGTTCGTACATTTCTTTGTTAACAAGTTATTTGTCCTGAATCGCATTACACGGAATAACAACGTTATTTCATTGTAGACGACGATCCAGAATAATTGCTTTTCACGGTACATCTCGAATTTCGGTCAGGAACAGGGGAGACCGACGTGACACTTAGGAATAAATTGGGATTAGAGAACGAACTTAAAACAATGACGTCACGTCCACGGCCTTGTTTCAAATATCTCATGAAAAAAAAAGCAATATACAGCCGAATTGAGAACCTCTTCCGTTTTTGAAGTCGGTTAAAAAATCTAAACGATGGCACCGGCTATTGTTTCAACTTATTTCTGATTAAAATAGGAAAGCCCTTGCTAAAATCAAGCGTCAGATGGACAGAGTTCATCAAGTCAATGCATTCTTGTTATATGGATAACTGCGAGTTTTATAATATGTATGTATATTTCAACTGTTTTAACACAATTAACTACCTATTTTCTAATTAGTTATACCCCACTCAAATTATTATATAAAACGATGGATAACGAAAGTCCAAACCCAATAAGGTGCTCATACAAGTATAACCCGAATCCCGATATTATCGGTCTACATCCTAGGCCCTCACGCTTGAACTTCATGTCGTAAGTTAATTACTTCGCAAGCTAATTACTTAGGCTAATTGCATCAATCCCATTCGATAACCATGAGATACATTATGAAATAACCACGTCAAAGTCATAAAATCATATCACGGCAAATCTTTCTAAAACTATGTGTTATGTGTAAAATATATATATCGCTTCACGAAAATGTTAAAATGGTCTATGTGCAGAACACATAACGGAAAACAGGGACAACACCCTATATAATTGTCATATTCAGAATTTAATTGAAATTGGACACAATCTATTTGAACTAGTTGAACAGCTACCATTTGGCAATGAGGAAAGCACGATAAGCTGCCTATTCCAATTGTCATTTGGCAATGAGATTATTCGTATCGCCGCATCAGAACTTCTATGAGCAGCTTGTAACTTTGACGCTATTCTCATGATGCTTAAATGTCTCATATAATGTATTCGTACACAAAACGCATTAGGGTAGTGTGGTGGTTTAGAGTCAAATCATATTACGTACTGTCAGAAAAACCAATTCATACTTTAAGATCACGTAACCTAACCTACTAAGTATCTACTTTACTTGACTGATAACTGACTTTTGAAATTTGAATTGTGACCAGCTTTTGCCCACAACTTCGTCTGCGAGATTAACTGTACTTTAATTACTACTTAGTTAAAAATCGATAGATACTTCATACTACCCTAAACCTTATTTATCCCCCATTTCTCCACTCAAAAGGAGGAAAACCTAAAGTGGCAAATATATTTTAATTGTGATTTTTCCGTCCCATCCCGTTATATATCCTACCCGGTGGTGTCTAATTCTCACTTATGTCATGTATTCCAATCCCATCACATCCCTTGCAGTGTAAAAAAGTAACGAATATATCGGAATTCCTTCCTCATCCCACGGGAACATTACATTTTGCGGGATAAAAAGACGTCTTAGTGTTCATCCAGGGTATCAGCTACCTTCGCACCAAATTTCTTCGAAATCCGTTTAGCAGTTTCTAAGTTCATCGCGCACAACCGCACAAACAAACAGACACAAATTCTAAAAATAATTGTTTTGGGTTCTATTGCGTTACTATCGTTTTTCTCATTTATAATCTATGTACAGACATCGATCGACTACAAATTTATTACAAATATGCATAGGTCCAGTCAACACAGTCACTTCAAATTAAAGGTAAAAATACTACACAAATATAATTGGCTCAAAGCGACAACCCAAACAACAAGTTTGTTTAGTTTTGAATTCCTTGAGGTCAAAGGGGAACGTGATTAATTTCGTTCCTCGCCGATATCGAAAAATCGAATTGCGTTCTAATACTCGTTCCTGCAAACACAAAGACTTTCGATTCCGCCCACGCCGCCGCCCTTTATTATATAACCGCAACCTGCGGGCTGCGCGGGACGACATTACCAAACCAAGAATTTTCACTTTCGTACATCTATTCCGTATTTTGTGCAGATTTTAATTTATTTTTACGAATGCGGCAATTCTTTTTTTAAATCCAATTTGCGTGGTGTACGTAACAAGGCATTAGAGCATTATGACAACGACGCTAGATATAAATACTAATAGCTTCAGCGCTTATCCTCGTGTGCGATTAAAATGTATCCATTTAAAATAAGATACCGACGTTTTATCAATTTGACTCACGAAAAGGTTGCATTTACATTAAATTTATGAAGACTCTAAAAGGGGCATTGTACCATGAGGAGAAATGCGATTAAAGCGATGTGCGATCTTTTCTTTTTGTTGTTCATTATACTTTCCTCCAATCGCAATGTTTTAAAATATTTAATAATTCAATGAATACATAAAAAGACATAACGATGATGTTAAAATAACAAAGTGCAAATGGTGCTCTTAACGCACTAGGGCAATCTCTACCAGACAACCATTGGATGGATATAAGAGACGGAGAAAGACCGGGCGGTGAATATCAAAAGCTCAAATAAATAATACAATTTATACACACACACAAATACATCAAACATTATGATATCGTTTTACAATTGTGTGAGTAATAACACAGAATTAACCGCCGATACATTATTAATTATTTGGTATACCTAAGTTATCTTTAACTTTTTATGGCTTAGGAGTGGCAAAGGAGCAAGCGAAATGTCTGATCATAATTTACCACCACTGGTAATAAACACGCAAAATACCCGGAGCGTCTCAGTTTGCTGGGACGTTTATGCTTTGCGCCAGACTACAGGAGAATTTATTCGAATATAATAATATATAATAAATATACTAGCGGCCTGACCCGGCTCCACTCGGGTTCAGATACAATGCTTTGAATATGTTCTATCACCTATTTTCATCAGGAATAATGTAGTAGGGTAATGGTAAAAGAATTTTTCAAATTGGTTCAGTAGTCTCAGAGCCTATTTAATACAAACAATCAATCTAATCTTTACTATTTATTAAAGTTGTTTACGTAGATACAATAATATAATAGGTTCTGCAAATATGGTAATATGTTCGTGATAAAATATGTGAGCTTTGTTGGCAGCAGTCAGGACTGATAAATCAGAGGTCGGGAAAGCGAGCTCAAGCGATCCCAATTAGCTCTAACTTGAAAAATTATGTATGTTTCTACATTATTCCTGATTCAAACTATCCTAAGGAAACTTGTATACATAAGATATATAGATATCCACTAGAATTTATATGGAATGTGGAGCTCGCCCGCACTGGGCCATTATTGTGGGCTAAAGCCTGCTAAATCCCTCTCAATAGTTGATAAAATCCGCACAACAATTATATCTGTAAAGGCTGACATTATATAGTATATTTATAAAAAAATATTCGAACTTATTTTTTACACACATTTTAAACTTTAATACGTAGTTTTAAAAATAAAAAACATAAATAAAACTGCATCTTTCTGAATACAAGTTTTATCAGTCGGGATGTCTTTTGTCAGTGCTGTTATTATTGAATAACAATAGGCTTGCTAGTTCATATCAATGTTATGATTAAATCAATTCATAATATGAACAAGAAGCTTTTCAATGCAGTCGACGTTTTATTGCGTCCTACTTAATTAAGTTTCCATTATGCGTTGGATTATAAAGCTGTTACATTAACACTGCTAACATATGCAAAAAGAAAAACAGCAGCAATATGAACCATCTTCGTAGTATAGTGGGACATCACCCGGAACATTCCTTTCGGGGACAAAGATGCCCAGATATTGAATTGATATGTTTTTACAATCTGACTGTTATGTGACTTAAAAAGTCCTGATGATTCCTGCATTTCAAAATACAATAATTTTGACCACACTGTTTTTGCTATTGATAAACATAATTCACCTTTTGCATAAATCACCTCACATAAAACAATAACCACGCAAAATATTTAAAAAAAATCTATTAAAATGCTATTAAAACATCTTAATTTAGATTATGTAACATAGGTTGCATTCACAATCCACATTTATTATGCAGAGTGCCCATAATAGGGCTCATGAATTCCGTAACATCATAAAACCTCCACCCTTCTTGTAATTTGATAGGGCAATAAACGCGTACCACAATGAAATATCTACGGGTGTCATAACTCCATATTCATACTGGGAATCTTATCTCTTTCTGTCCCTCGCAATTTTAATATGTAGAGCGTGGCAGAGAATTATAGACCGCATAAAAAGAGAAGAAATTTTATTATAAGGTACAAGACATATAAAAAAAAACA
The DNA here is from genome assembly GCA_023078785.2 of Hyles euphorbiae. Taxonomy (NCBI): domain Eukaryota; kingdom Metazoa; phylum Arthropoda; class Insecta; order Lepidoptera; family Sphingidae; genus Hyles; species Hyles euphorbiae. The sequence goes on from CM041050.1 coordinate 18,244,880, forward strand.
CATCACTATCTAATCCCTTAAAATATTTTATTTAATTCAAGCGTTATGAATATTAAACGAGCACGTATAGAAAGAGTACGCGGGAGAGACGTCGAATTTCATGAAATTGTGCTTTGAAACAATTGAGTATGTAGGTAATACATACTCCGTGATTCTTTTTTTTTAAATTACTTATTAAAATTAAAAAATATTTCTTGGGACATCAAATAATCATTAAAAATACGACGTTCATATAAAATATGACACCCAATTTTAAAATCTCTATCATCTTAACTCTATTATATGACACTCTCATCATTAAGTCGTTCATTTCAATAATAATAATATTTTCTGCAGCGTGACAATAAGTAAGGAAAACTCATTTACGCAGAATGCCCTCATTATTTTATTTACGCTGGGTATTAAGCCATTTTGATCCCAAAGGAGATAACCATAATAACTTTAACAACTAATTCGCTGGACGCGAGATGTCCTAGCACAATGTTAATTAAACCGCTTGCTGAAATATAAATAAATGCAATATAATAAAAACATAACTCAAAACCCCAATGTGCAGATTAAATTATGAAAAATAAATATAAATTGTTACAACAGAATCGGAAACATAAAGTGTTTTTTTTTATTATTTTACATTAAACCTATATAAATATTATTCTACTCAATTATAAACATTAAAGTTACGGATTACATATAAGTCGCTTACGGAGGATCTATCATTAAGTGGGTGAACGACCCATTAAAAAAACTAGGACATGGTAAAAGAGTAACGCCTTGCACCACTATAGAGTGAAAACGAATTAAAAGTTATTTAATTTTCATAGCTTCTAAAGGACGTTCAAGATGTTAAAAGTCAACATGATATTTGCATTTATAACAAGGAGAACGAGACAACGGCAAGCACGAAGCGAAGCCACGCTGCGTATATGATGCCAGGTATTTTACTAAAGAAAACATTTTCCATCTACAAAAGTAATTCAATAAATATATATGAAATATGAATTTATAATATCACAGCCTACAAACCCAGTGGACAAATAGAAGCCGTTAACTACCTTCTGGCGGGCAGCCAACTTGACTGTGACGCTGTTCTATTACGCAAGGATCGATCCAGCGAGTGGAGTGCCAAACGCTGGCACATTCACAAATAACCAGCGTGGAATACATAGCCCTCACATAACATCGGCATGCGACACACAACTCGACAACCATTTCTGCCCGTGGAAATTGAAAGTGTCCTGTGAAAATGTTAAATTGTTTCGTGGAAACATTTCGTGTAGATTCCATTCAGAGATTGCAATTAGGGGACGGTCGCGTGAACAATGTTTTACCATTCATTAGTCACAACCACGTCGATCAATATTTACGAACAAAACAGTCGTTCAGCTTTTTAAGTAACGTTTCTGTTCTTTTATTACTACTATAAAAATGTAATGACTGACGATTCCTAGTATGTTAGGACGCACAGTAAAGTTAGTTAAGTTATCACAAATCATTCGATCCCTTGGGATATCACATCACGGCATACACAGTGTAATGAACGTTATAGTTAATTTAAAAACCTAGTTAATTACAAACAAAACGGTGGTAAATCTATTTGCCATAATTAGTAACCGTATTGTTTGCCTGAATTATATAATTTTATTTGTAATCCTACTTCTAATATCTCAATGAGTTGGGTTTTCTCTGGGCCCATTGATGACAAAGACAAAATTGTACCAAATACTTTTAATTTATAAAATAATATTTATATATGGGTGGCATTCGGAGTGGTAGAGCAGGGAAAAATTATTATATTTGTGTTCTATTTAATTTTTAAATTCCCTAAACATCATTCCTTCAGGCTTCGGTGCAATAGAGCTTTACGAAAGTTAGCATTCATGATTTTATGATCACATTATTCACATTATTATGATTCACCGTATTTACAAATGATACCTTACGTAATAAACCTTCCTATAAACAAACGACAGCATCTAATAATTTCGCACACAACCAAACTGATCCCCGTAATCCGGCAATATTAACTTTTTGCTCCCCCACACAGAATAATTGAGCAAATCTGAAAAATTATTAACCGGTTAGGTTTTTAAAATCTATGTACAATGAAATAATTGTTTTGTATTGAGAAAATCAAATAAAATTATTATATAACTTAATTTAAACTTAACAATGATCTTAATTTAAATTCTCTCCACATGAACCAAAAAGAGCCGAATAAATTCATATTTATAGATAAACTACTTAAAATGAAAAATATATTTTTATTCATATCATTTTAATATAAACTGTGCTCGTAAATATTATAACACGTTTCATCTCACACAGCTAAACACTTAAATGGCTTTGATCCTGTAAAATCTCAAATCCGCCCTAGGAGGTCATTCTCCGCCCTATATCTACGTTGCTCCGTAATACTCTAACTTAACCATTTTAAGGTACATGATGAGTATCACAATCTTTCTGAATGAAAACGGAGTTGTAATTCTAAACGCAGTTGTAAAAAAATTATACTAATAGCGAAATTAAGCGTTTAATAAAAAAAATGAATTACTTACAGATTATTCAATAAACTCCAAAATTGGTTACAGCACTGGTTATGCGACAACGGATATTAAAAAGTGGGCAGAAAGGGGGATGACTCCTGAAACACTGATGGGGAAACAGCGGGACAGCGCACGCCAAGTGAATATTGATTTTGGGCGGCATCGTGCCCTCGCACCAGTGGCGACATCTACACGGTGTCTCAATATTCACAACAACACAGGCTGTTCTATAAGTTTACCTTATTTGTAAATAGATGTCGCAACAACTACAACTGTTAAAATAAATTTCAATTCTATAGAACCACTTAAACTTACGATAAAAAAACTTGAAACCGCGAATAAGGAATATTTATGAAAATTTATATTTTTATTGTCTGGGTAGTATACTGCGTTAAGTTATATCAATATTATTATCAAGTTTACCCTTCGATCAAATATGTACTCGTAGCGTTTACCATATCATTTAAATTACGTTACCGACCTCGGATGTAAGCAACTGATAACTTGTTAACACATATTTATTACCGAACCATAAAAAATATTGTTTATTCATTTTCAACAATACTTGCCTTTTTATAATGTTAGATACCTGATTAAAATCATTGTTCAAAATAAACTAAAGTTCATAAGTTATACAGCAGTATATCGATTATAATTTTTGTTAAAGCTCTACAAATAGAATCATAATCTTTAAAATATATATTTTTAATTACGCTTTCAATTAAATTGATACTATATGGGCAGCACAATTGACCTCTGCGGTTAACCTAAAGAATATGCAAAAAATACTACAAAAATCCTTTATGGAGGGATCTGTCGGTGGACGGTGGTATACCTGCCGACAAATTTGTAGGTGTGTGTATACAGGTGAGCGACGCAGCTGTGGGCGTGTGTCGTAACAACGTCGCGCTGCCCGCCACTGACTCGCAGACGTTGCGTAGCTCCAGGTTAACCCGCATCCACACACAACTTTACTTGTATTCCATTTCTTTAATACATATTACTATTAACAAAAAATTCGAATGTGCCAGTACCAAATCCAGTACTAATACCAAATTAGAGTCATTTAGAAGCATTACACCCACGAGCTTTAATAATAATCGCCCTAGAGTCGAGCGTTTCGATAAAGTCCAACATTACAAAAAAGCATAACCTTCTCAATATTATACGTTATTAGTTTAACTAGAATATATATAATATATAATAATTATAGAAGAATTATCAAAACGGCATATCTAATGTGGGCGAGTTATAAATAAAACAATACAATAAACGGCAATGTGCAGTGTGAACACAGGCATTCACAGAAAGTAAAGTTTGTATGGCGCTGGTAGAGCAGTGTAGCTCCGAGCGGCGCGCCGACCGGTCCGTCATGATGCGCTGACGACTGCGATCGCGATTCTGTTGTCAATCTGACAAGTGCTAATGCCGGTGACTACTGACTGGAACAACATGTGGCTGTGGAGCTCCCTCGTCGCCAGCGCGCTGCTGCTCGCCGTACGTGCGCAGGTAACCAACTGATGCAACGCTTATTATCAAACGGTCTGCCAAACAGGCCCTGTCGTAGTTACACCTCGACACTCTTGACTTAAGTTCTTTGCTGCTCGTGTTTACTTAGTTGTTTAGACCTATTATTTTTTACTTTGGACACAATAGATATGTTCTTTGTGCAGCTAGACTTTTATCTTATGTAAAATTACTTAACTCTGTTCCTTCTAAATAATAACTCAAAAGTATTTAGCCAAGTGCTAAACAAATTGTATCTTATATTTTTTTATTACAAAGTTTCATTTCTACAACCTTCATTTATGCCATTTACGCCCCTATGTCACTATACAGTTTAGATTACAGAAGAATTCGTTTATTACATAGCGTGTATTATGTATTGTACACGTAACTGAGCGTAACCCACATTTCAGTGCGCAGAACAATTCACACTAGTCCAAAGAGTATAATAATATATAGTAACTAGTCTTAAGTCATCTGTTCAATCACATGCTAGATGACATATGTAAATACACTCGGAACAGCATTGATGTAGTCGGCTAAGAATTGGCTAAGAATAAAGTATCTACTTGTGGGTATAATACGCATGGGGATTTTATGTAAATTGCTTCGAAGAAGGTTGATCAGCTACGTGACTGTTTTAATATATTATCAATTAAACACGCCTCTTCGTTTGCAATATAATGAATCTTACTAACTCGCTTTATCTTACTATGCTTGGATGTGGTGCTCAAATTGCACAACGTATCTAGGTATGGCGTTAACAATTCAAATTAGGGGCGATAATGTTAAAAACCTGTTCTTTCGAGTGTTTAAATTATAGAAGTGTGTTTGGCGATATTACCTTATCATGAAATTACATTGAATTACACATGCAGCTTAAACACTTTTTTGCCAGAATAATTTAAGTTGATAAAAAGGAGGTATTACCATATCGTTGGTAGCTATTTCCATTAAAAGGCAGTTAGGAGTCAAATAGAATCCTATCCTAAGTGATCAAAGTATACCTTTAATATGGGCCGTATAAGGCACGCACGGCGAGGCTAACATCGCGGCGCTGGCGGCGCGCGGGCGCAAGGTTATGCAGCACCTACGCGTCCGCGCGTTTGTCAATAACTAAATATGCAAGGCTCTACCTTCCACGCCTTGTCTAATCTATATCGTACAAACAATCGAAAGCTTGCTACCTAACGTACTAGCAGTATTACAATCTAAATATTGATTATTACCTTGCAATCAAATAATTTAGACTGCAACAATCCTTATAAATTACAAATATCTAAAAGATACAATAATCGCAATACATACAAGTTACCATTTAAAGTACACTAAAAAGCAGGTTCTTTTGCTGCAATCTTGAGTCCAGCCGTTAAAAATAAAAACAATGCAGTTGCGTGTACTGCATTAGCATAGGCTTGCATGCATTTCCGTCCCATGCCCAATACAGTATGTGGCACTAGTTGGCTTATTCATGGAAACCAACGGTGACTCAATAAAATAAATACACGGGTATTGAATCACCTGTGTACATGATCCTACTACGAAAAGACATAGCTTTATGAATCACATACAAAATATACAAAAACCATATAACTTATGTAAATATATTCAATTAAATCGCTATTCATCTTATCCAATATTTCATTGAATTTTGTTTAAATAATATTTTCAATGAAGGTGAAGGTGAGTTTTAATGCAGCATATTTTTCTATATTTTTAAATACAAAAGCGGAACAAACCTGTTGCTTCATTAATTGCTGTCCACTAACTGATTCTGATCGAAATATATATGTTTTATACTCAAATGATAAAATGCACTAGGAAGCACCTGTTGAGAGATGCATTACTATATAAATAGAGTAGAATATCTAGAGGCTAGAGAGTATTCACCAGTGAAAACTGGATGTCTCTCCGGAAGTTACAAATTTACCAGCTTTCTTGAGCTATACATAGTCAAATCAAAAACTTGCGTGTGATACGATGAAGGATTTTTCGTCAAAGTGTAGGCAGGGTCCTCGGTCCTCGCTATCTGGATGTTGCAAATATCCTACCGAGTATAGAGCCTTTCGCTAACTCATTTACTGATCACAATTCCCAAGATCTTATTTACACAAGTTTTCTTTGTGGCATTGGTACCACTCCAGACAAACCGACTCTGGGGCCCTACTCTGTAAATCCGAAACGAAGTTCGAAACTTCGAACGATTGAAGTTTATATACGATACGAAAAGATGAAGATTTAGCGAGAACACAATAACTATTATTGTTTACGATTCATCATTCATGCTCATCGTCGATTTAGAAAAAATGTGTATTTGCTGTGATGTACATATACTTTTTCTGTTATAAGACCACGTTGTGAAACCCCATTCTACCGAAACGTCTTAAAGGATTTGAAAATGATTATTTACCGCAAAGGTTCACGTCAGACAGAAGTCCAGTCGTTAAATATAAATGACCAAGAAACCAAATAACCAGTTGCAGCACGGACAAAATAATATTACGCCAATGGCACGTCAGTTTCGAATACAGGTCATAGAAAAAGAGAACTTATTATTTTGTGAAACTATTGTCAGTTTGCAAGAAGTAGCTTCTTTCCTTGACTTATCCCTTCCTTAATCACAGAAACTTTAATAATAATTATGATAATCAACGCCACTGCAACTTATTGCCTTACTGTAATTGAATAATCGGAATTAAGTATTCAAATTCTAATCTTCACGCTCATACTACTTCTAGGTTTATGTAATTTACATTACACACACGGCTCGCCAAATTTCATGGTCATGACATCACACAACACGTAGCTAACAAATAAAACAAGGAACAAAACATCCGTGCATTGCATAAATATGCGACATCTAATACGGTTTTTTTATAAGTATGAGAAATTGAAACCCTTTTGAGTATTGGTAATTTATACCAAATATAAATCATAATATATATTTACACCGTCAAGAAGGCGTCATTATTACATAGCGCCCATTTCAGAAACCTGAGTATATCTAAAAAAACTATACATATAAGTTACAGTTGAAAGAGTTCATGGATATCGACTTTATGAACGCTAAAAATATTATTTATTTCGGTTGAATATTTAAACCGTATAAGTCGTACTTTAAGTTTTTGGAGCTTTCAAATAATTATCTTTCTTTAAATCATCTTTGTTTGTATAACTTATTGCTTATAATAAATTATAATACAATTCTAAAACTAGGCTCTTCTAAATCTTAATTCATCCATCACACTAAAGACTAGTTAGTACGATACCGAAACCGTCTAGTATAATGAATGATGTCTGCAAAAAATAAACATCCTCACAAGTTATTAGCAAAATTACTAGAGCTTTGGGTTCCGATGGAAGTTCGGACCAAATTGCTTAACAAAAACTAAAAAGTGTTCTGAGAATGAAATTAAATGGGTATATATCGGATGCACATTTAAAATTTTCTTTATATTCAAGTCTACATAATTATGAAGTCCAAAGAATAAATAGAATATTATGTTCAGTTTAGCTCATGAATGATTGAGGTAACAATATCTGAAATGATGTGAAGCACAAGCTCAAATAAAGAAGAAATATAAACTCAGCAAGATGCATTTACCCCAAATAAGAGAAATAAGACATTATGAAAGTAAAACCAATGACGGTAGTGATATATATTTGTTAGCAAATAATACAAAGCCTTAAGTTCGCATGATGCAGTTAAGTGATTCGGCCTGCGCCGCGCCGTACCAGTGCGGCCTCCACAACACGCACCGAGGCCGCGTCTTCCTCCTTACCGTGTTTAATTTATGATCCGTTTCATTATCACTGTTTGTTATATATATTTACACCATAAAGATGTTATCGAGATATCTTAATGGTCAAATTTCTGCGCCGATTTGAATATAACTGCTTTGACCCTGCTTAAACTGTGTAATGGAAACAATAGGCCTCCCTATTGATGTAATTATAAAAAACAAAAGGTAGGAGGATATTGCCAATATAATAGTTAATACGAATAGAATTTAAAAAACGTAGGCTTACCTATGATATCAAACAAAATATTATATTAATTAGCTTCGCAATAAAGATACAACCGCATGTTGCCTGATGCATTATTTTACAAAATATGGCTTTCGATTTACTGGTAATGCAGCAATTTAAACTTAATAAAACATTTTTTTATTTGTTTGAGTTTTTCTATCACATTTAAGATAAAAAATTAAAGGGGACTTAAGCTGCAATAAAGTGAATTCTACGCAAAAGATAAAAAGCTGTCTGCTGGGTCTCTAATCTCTATTGTCTTTTAAATATATTCTGAGGAGTTTGGTAATTATGTATATCGTCTTGCCTAAAAGACAACTTAAGCGTGATGGATAATAACAATATAAATGCAAGAATTCGTATATTAAAATGTGATACTTATATGTTCGAGTAAGATCGTTTGTTTTTAAACAATATTTACAAATACTGTACGTAGTAGTTAGTACGCTCTAATTACTTCGCACACCGATGGGTCTCGATAACAAATTAACAACACATATTGTGCCGAAAACCCTGCGCATTAATTCAAACAATACAAAAGTATTTTCATATATTCTCAACTATCCAGAAATGACAGATTCACGTTTAAATTACTAGTAATTTGAGGACAATATGCTATACAAACCGTGACTAACCTATTCGGTAAATTCTTATAAACTCACTTCATGATACAATGCTTTATGATTTACGACATGTTCCATTAACGATATTCACAATGGCTCGCTAAAGTGTAAACACCTTCGTCAATATATTGTGAAGGCACGTTTGAATATTTATACCTGTAGTACTTGTACATGTGTAATTACCTCACACCGTGTCCAAGTCGTTTTGAAAGACATACCGAATTATCTGATTTACAAATACAAGCGTGTCCAGAACACATTGTCCACTCCACGTCTTGAGTACATTACACGAAGCCTTATTCACTGACAAATGAATAAAGATAAAAATACTTCCGAATACTGGTTTCTCACCTTAGAAAAACATCGAATGAACAATATTTACGTTTAAATACGCAACATGTTTATCACCTTTACGAATATAACATACAGTATTACATCACCGCATAAAAATACATTTTTTCTCTTTGAGCATAATTGTGTATATCCTGTGATATACTTTTGTTGTTGTCCTTGTCATAACGTGCAGAAAATCGTACCATTTATTATATTTTTACTGTGCAACAATTAAATGTAAGACGACTTGTTTTAACAATAGCTGAAAAAAAACATACAAATATTCAATTTAACCCTTTTACTTTGCATAAAAATATTATCCTAGCTCCATAATTCAATATGAAATCTACAAAACGATACAACCAAAACCAATATAATAATAATCTTTGTGGCCCTCGATAATAAGATGATTCCTTAATGACTTCGGCGGAAAACACGAGCAGACAGGTAGAGCCATCGGGAACCACTATACTGTACAAAATCATGCATAAATTTATGTTAATTAACAGTATCATAAACTTAAAAAAAAAACAACAAAACACATTTAATACTTGTGTAGACATCGGAAGAAGTTATTATTTCATTTTACTAAAAAAAAAAACTTACCATATGTGATATGGAGCAAGACTTCTTGGAATTTATCTATTACCTTTTCTAAAAAGGCTGTGGTCAACGTACACAATATGATACAAGGAAACTACGAACAACCTAAAAAACAAGGCGATTCTCCGAACACACATGGATTACAGGGCCTTAGCTCGGAGTTCCACGTACCTTCTTCAAAACTCGTACGATAGCGTCATATTACCCCGTCATTATTGAGAACGATCGGTTCTCAATATCGTCTCAGCCTCGTAATCACCGTAGATTGTTTCCTATGTCACCGTAAAACCTTCCTCACAGTACAACACAATCACATTTTCGTGGGAAATAGCAAACAGTTACACATCCACCACTTTTCTAGTAAATTCAATAAATCTCTTTGTCCTTAATGACCACTTTCTACACAATTGCTGAAATACCGTAGAATATTCCAGAAATATGCTTTCTCTTTATAAAAGCAACCACGTACTACGTAGGTACGTCTTTTAATATATAACATTCAAAAAATATTAGGAAATTTCCTAACCGTCTCTATTAAAGCTAGCAGGTAGTTTGTACTATTTAAATTAACTTCATTGTTTTTAGTCGCGCTAGCTAATTTGCAATCCGTTTAGAATAATTGAATAGGCAAATCATGTTTACATTTATAAATTAAGCAACCTGCCTCTCGTCCGAACCGGTCACTTATCTCCACTACGGGCGATGTAGGTTGCACAATTGGAACAATTACTTAATCAGAAAGTATGTATGCGAGCAGTACGAAATATGATTTCGTCAAAACACGTATGATATAAACAAGAATGTCTGAATGAAGCAGTAAAGCACGCCCACCACAGCGAGTGACGTCGCGTTCGCTAGCAAAAGTATCGGGGCCGTCAAACCGGTCTGCTCACCGATTGCATCAAATGCGATACCCACGTATGGGAATGAGCTCACAACCCAACGTTATATAACGTTCGCACTAAATTTGTACTAGTTTTCTTGACTAAAATTCTTTTTGTTATCTTAATCTTTCCATAACATTCGAGCAACCGTTCGCTTCAAAGAAAACTGTTCGAAAATATTCTTCCGTTTCTGTGAAAAGAATGCGTCTGGTGTATATAAAATTATATGCTTTAACCTATGCCATTCCGTTACTTACAGTAGCTGGAAACAGCACCTGTAATATTTTAACGACGGTCTAGTACCCTTCATTTCCAGGTGAGGAAATTTAACACTTACCACCCATTACATCCGCTGTGATGGTTTAAACTGCATTTTAATAATTATCGTATCCTTGCTATACTCAGATCACAGAAATAAAAACATTTACATTACATTTTGTATGAGGGGGTACTGTGATGAGGGGGTGAAAGTATTCTGCCACGGTATCCCCTGCCCGTCGTAATAGGCGACCTACAAGAGTCACTGGAGTCGCTGTTGGCACATTGCGGGGGACGGCCGGTGCGCCCTCACGTATAGCGACTTCGAGACTTAGGATAGAGCCTAGTCTCTTTCATGCCTTCAAAAAAATAATTTAATAGGGTATTTGACTCCATTTTTTTTATTGTATGTATCAAAACGTTTCCACAGCTATGGTCTAACAAACAAAGAAATTTATAAATCCATTCAGAATTAAACAAGTTAGAAACGTAGTAGTGGGGGTAACAAAAAATAAATTCAAAACCAAGATAGTGACGTCACTAGGGTTATTATACATTACAGTGTGCGGGTGTGAAAGAGATAGCAAGATGTTCCCACTACACCCCCACTCCTTAGCTTTAAATATTATATTTGCCCTTGTATTTGCCTAATGTTACAAGCTACTTCAATACTTTTTTGACAGCAAGGCTTTATTTTTCATCAATTTGTGTTTGTAAGCGAAATAATACCAAAAATCGATAATAGTCAAATAGCCTGTTTAATTATGTACTTCCTAACTAAAATTACACTATCATTAAGATTAAAATTATATTTACAAAGTATTTGCCTACGCCCAAAAACAAAACGATTTCAAAACGTCATTGTGGCAACTAGGCACGTTGCACGACCCTTAGTTACAAAGTCGACTTCAATATTATCCTCACAAAAAGTACATTTTGAGCAGCTGCATGAGGTAAACATTAACCTAAATATTGGTTTAATAGATTATAGTACAGGCTTAATGTACAATTGTACTAATTCGTTATTCGACCACTATACATACTTTAAAATTTGGTCTACATATTTTGATGACAAAATAAAACAACTAACATTATTCTTTTATGTGCCACTATAGTAGGTCATATTATGATAACACCCATTCATAATCAAACCCATCAATTTATTTGAAACGGTTCAATAATAATCAATATTACCGTTTTATGTTATTAACTTATCTCAAATCATAATGGATATTTTCATTTGATATTTAAGTGACTGGCTTTACTTCCGCTCCAGTAACAGACACACAATGATGTCCAAGGTAATTACTTGATTGTATACGTATGGAAGACCATTAAGTAAATGGTGGTCGGATCCCATAAACGGCACATCTACGTCTCTACAAACTCCATTACGGACAGCGAGCTGACCTGCAGCGATCCCAATAAAGATACTCGTATTACCTACGGATTAAAAATGTGGAACAAATTCACGACTACATACTACACTTTTTATGGTATACAATTTAATGGTGACTCTACATAATAGAAATCAGATACATACGAGTACAAGGTCAGAAATCAAATACAGGGTATATCAAGACTGCTACCGAAAACGAAGTCGGGTGGTAGTTTAAGCGACTTCAGGCACAATGCAATAGAAAATTTTGCAAAAAAAAGCGACATTTATTTTTTTGTAATTTTTTTCCTATGGCCATATTTGGGTGGTAAATACATTTTTTCCTATAATAATAGTGTATTCCCCTATTATTTATAAATACCCTAAGGTATAAAACAGTTAAAATTATTATTTTAGCAAAAACTAGGGATTTACCACCTAAAAATGACGATATTTAAAAAATCATAAAAAAATAATTTCGCGTTTCTGTGTGAAATTTTTAGTTGCATTGTGTTTGTAGTCACTAAAACTACCACCAGGCTTCGTTTTCGGTAGCAGTCTTGATATACCCGGTATAAGTATCACTTGCGCAAGATGATTTTAATCGCAAAAATAAACTTTTGTAATTGGAAAATGATAGAGTTGGTCTCTTTTTATTCATATATCCAATTTGAGGCAATTTATAGGTACGAATATGGTAGTTTTATTCACGTAATAAATATTTGTATATATCTAACATCGCATGCTTATTTTATTACAATTATAGAACAAACAGTGGCTCCGCCAAATAAAATATTCAATGCAGGTGTCAAAGTGCTGACACACTTTGAACGTATCTTGATTGCACAGTTGGTGACCTTCAAGATTTAACCATTGGCTATTGTGCGCAGTGTGACGTTTGTCAATTAACCAATGGTGACATTAGAACGCAGCGAACGAACATTCAATTCTTAGTCATTGTGGTCAATAAGTACACATTTTATCTTAAACATAGCCAACATTGTATTTCTTGTTCCAATTATTTCAACTCTTTGCTTTGATACGAAAGTTTCGTTAAAATCAATACAAATGTCTATCTACTTCTGTGTGTCAAGAGTGCTGGTGTAGGAATGGCAAGTTCTGGCGGTCACTCGTACGTTGACCTCAGCCCAGTCTCCGAGTACCATCACATTGACAATCGCCAACGTCATTTTACGACCTATCTATACTAAAACCACCATTGTAGCGTTTTTCAAATGTCGTAGCTCTGAGAAAACGGAAGGTTTATGTAAAAAATGAAATATACATATTCTATCGAATTTCTAACATGAAATTAATTGGCCCTGAAATACGTGACAATATTAAAATCGAGATCGGTTCACAAATCTATTTTTTTATAATTAGAATATTTATTTGAAAATATTAGTTACGCGACCCTCCGTCCGTATGAATTTGTATTACCTATGTGTATTATGTATGTGTATGTGTATTTTGTATTATTCACAACTAATACATAATATATTGGTACTGCTTTTTAAACGAAAGATGTTTCACTGAAGGGTAACAAAATAACATTATAACAAATCGCATCACCCACCAATTAGTATAAATTACATTGAAGAAAAGCTAAAAAAAGGAACACCTAACTTGAAAACAGACAAAGCGTAGTGTAATCTCTTAGATAATACACATTTTAATCGTAAGACTATGTTAACTGTTTCAGATATTTCTCTGTCTAGTTTTAGAATTCGCTTCGCATATTATTTCATACCAAGTAAACTTAAACAATAGAAACGTCGCATACCAACTATGAAGACAAGTTTTTTTGGTTGTTAAACTTTTTGTTTAAGCGAGAAAAATATATTTCATTACATATAGAAAACAAAAACCTCATTACCATAATTTCACGGTAAGTCGCCATAACTTAAATGTCCACCAAGGCGACGTTTTTCAATAGGACTTTGACCTTCGACTAATGACAAAAAACAAATTCACGTAACAACACTCAATAAACAATAATTTTGTATCAACAATACTAAAGAAAAGCATAATAAGTACGTAGTAATGTAGTGGTAGGGTCAGATCGTGATATCCGAGAATAACGGCAATCATCTTAGTTCTCAAAGTACACCCTGAGGAAATTGAAACAATTCCTCGCGCAATGTCTGTCCAGAGGGCAAATGGCATTTATGTCATACATTTTCCTTCAGACATATTTATGTACAATACGACACTTACTTTAAGCTTGTACTGTACAGAAAATCAGGAAATAATAAGTTGATATGATTACGAAATTATTACCTGAGTACCTAACTTAACTTGGCTGGTTAACTTGAAGTCATAAAGCAATGTAAATTCATTTCTACAACCGCCTCTTGCACGATTGGCTCAGATAGACCTGGTGATAATATCTAATGATATTATTATCTACGAAAATAATTTATATAACATTACTTTACCTCAGAATTCTCATACAATTTTTTTTTTTTTTTTTTTAACGAGAGTAAAGCTCCTTTAGCCTTCCTTCCGACACTCGAGGGAGATCGGAAGGGGCGTGTCGGGGTCTCCGGCCTTCCAGCCTGTTATCAGGCTGGGTCCCTACCGAGATCTAAAAAGATCTTTTGCCGGCATACCGACTAAAACCTCTCGGTGGCCATCACGCGCGTTTTGGGTGACAGGCGATGTGGACAGGCGAATGGCGCCCATTTAACTCGCCGTGTCACCCGGCGCACTGCCAAATATGGCTCCTCACATGTTGGGAGGGCGCAGATGCCCCCTCTTTCCCTACTTCGGACGCCCATGGTGAGATGGGCGTCCGCGACAGACACGAGGCCACACGTTCTGCCGCCCATCTCGGGGTCACTCCCGACGTGAGCACACAGCCCCCGCTGTGTGCTTAGCGACCCCGATGACCCCTTTTAGTCGCCTCTTACGACAGGCAGGGGATACCGTGGTGGAATTCTGGCGCCCCTTGACCACTGGGCGGGGCGCCGGGTCAGCCATTGTCATTCACCCGGCGCCTCCTTCTCGGTTGGCGGCGGCGGGTGGGATCGTTCCGCTCACGATCCCGCCCCGCGCTCTCCTTCTGTGAGATGATGATCTCACAGAAGGTAAGCATGGCCTGCCATGACCTCCTACTCTCAACCATGGAAGGAATCACGGCTGAGAGTGAGAGGTCCTCTCCGATGGCTGCTCGGAGAGCTGCGCGCTCCTCTTCCCAAGCTGAACACTCCAAGAGAGTGTGCTGGGCTGTGTCTTCCGGGCAGTTGTCACAATGGTGACACACGGCGGACTCTTCCCTTCTTGCCACCCGCCACAGGTATCTGCCGAAACAGCCATGCCCCGACAAAACCTGTGTCAGGCGGAACGTCATCTCGCCGTGGCGCCTGCCCAGCCACTGGTCTAGGACAGGACGCACTGCCGCGATGGTCCAAACACCAGCACTGGGATTGTTCAGCCTGGTGCGCCACTCCTCCACTGCAGCCGTGCGGAAGGAGGCCCGAACGGCCTCGACTTCTCTAAAGGCTGGTAGCTCCCCACGACGGGACGCCTCCTCCCGCCAGTGGTAGGCTGACGAGAGGGCTCTGGCGTCAATGTCCCAGGGAAGGAAACCAGCCAGTACGCAGGCCGCCTCATGGGAAATCGTGCGATAGCCCCTGACCATTCGCTGCGCCACCGCTCGCTGCGCTGGACGCAGGAGGAAAACACAGCGCCTGTCCAGGGACTCGGCCCAAACGGGGCAACCGTAAAGTGCCATGGATCGCACGACTCCCGCGTACAATCTTCGGCAGGGGATGCCGGGACCTTCGAGGTTGGGCAGCAGGCTTGACAACGCGCCTGCCGCCCGAACCAGCTTCGGCTTTAGCTGGGTGAAGTGGGCGCGGAAGTTCCACCGGCTGTCCAGCACGACTCCCAAGTACTTCATCGTGGAGCCGATGGAAATAGCCACGCCCTCAATCGCCAATTGGGCCCCTGCCGGTGGCCCCTTCCGAGGTCTGTGGAAGCAGATGGCCTCGGACTTATGGAGGGCCACGGCCAGGCCCAGTCGCCTTATCCTCCTCACCACGTTGCTTGTTCCCAACGCGGCGAGTGAGGCAGCCTCCTCGAAGGTACCGCCACACGCGGTGACCAGCGTGTCATCGGCGTAGCAGATGACGTCGACACCCCGGAGATTGGCACCACGGAGCACCCAGTCGTAGCCGATATTCCACAGGAGAGGTCCGAGGACTGACCCCTGCGGAACGCCGCACGACATGGCTCTACGGTGCCACCCGTCCGCGCCCGGGTACACTACGTATCTGTCGGACAGATACGAGTGCACCAGGCGCCGAAGATACGGGGGCACCACGTGGTACCGCAATGCCTCTTCAATGCAGGGCCAGGGCAAGGTGTTGAATGCGTTGGCGATGTCTAGTGACACCGCCACGACGCATTTGCCCCGGGCCACTGCCTCCTCCGCTAATGCCTTCACCCGCAGAATCGCGGAGATGGTGGATCGGCCTTTCCGGAAACCGAACTGGCAGTCTGATTCTCATACAAATTTACCTCAACTTACGGGAACTCTATTTATTTTGTTAACACTCGACCCCACCTATCACTTAAGTTCGGGCTGTTACATACATACATACATAAACTCACGCCTTGTTCCCAGAAGGGGTAGGCAGAGGTGCCAGGGCACCCACATTTTGCCTTGCATGTTCCGTCCCACAATGTGATAGGTGGCGCTATATCGGGCACAAATTCCTGACTCTGGGCTGATACTGAATAGAAAAATCCAATATCACTTTGCCCAACCCGGGATTCGAACCCGAGACCTCAGCTTTGTAACCGTACCGTAGTACAACTACGCCACCGAGGCAGTCGGGCAGTTCGGGCTGTTACTGTTTATAAAACCCAGAAATTTCGTTGTGCATTGAAGTACACGTGACATAACGGTTTTTGTGGGAGAGATTGTGTTTGTCATGTTAAATTTATACCTGGGAACGTGAAAAAATGTCACTGCACTTTTGAATGATGGTTATACTAAATTCATTTAGATTTGATTTCTCACCTCTTGACGTAACCAAAAGTAACAATACTATGTGAGTGTATGTATAATATAAAAGGTGAAAATAATGATTAGGCATAACACACAAAAGTACCCCATCACTAGTCAAATATATCACTATGATATATTAATGTTTTTTTTAATAATTGCTTATAACTATGGATTCATAGTCGGATGAAACATTTACCGTCACTATAATTACGCATTTTTTTTTGTTACATGGCCGCGGAACATCCTTGTTTGTTTCCCGGATGCGTGTATATATTAAAAACGAATGTTGCCGTAACTTGGTGGTTACCGTAACGTGCCAACCACAATTCTATATTTAATTATGCTTATTCGATTTCGTAACTTCATCCTCGTGTAGTTTTAGAATTGATTACGTAAAAGGAATGCAGAGCATAGATTAGAATATTATATACAGAGATAGATGCGCAACTCTACTTTTTTAATTTTCTGACGTGATTTCGCCATCAGAGGGCGCACTAGGCAAATGCGCGAAATTTCATATTTGTTATTCCAATATTACAAAATGTTTATCTTTCGTAACCTCTTGTAATTTTTACCAATTTCAAGTTGAAATTGGGACCCTACTATATTCAACGAAACGAAGTTCGAAACTTTGGATGATCAAAGTTTATATACGATACGAATGTACCTACATAAAACTTATGGTCGTTATTGATTTATGGTCGTAACCATAGACTTATAGTTACGGTGTACGTTATATATATACATTCGTATCGTATAAAAAACTTCGTTTGTCCGAAGTTTCGAACTTCGTTTCGTTGAATATAGTAGGGTCCTTGTTTTTAATACCGGGTATATCAAGAGTGCTACCGAAAACGAAGCCGGGTGGTAGTTTAAATGACTACAAACACAATGTAACTAAAAATTTTGCAAACAAACGCGTCAATTTTTTATCATTTTTTAAATATCGTCGAGTTTAGGTGGTAAATCTATAGTCTTTGCTAAAATAATAATTTAAAGCTTTGCATTCTATAGCGTGTTTACGAAAAAAAGGTGTACACTATTATTTAAGAAAAATCTATGTATTTACCACCCTAATACGACGCGACGATAGAAAAAAAGTAACAAAAAAATCGTCACAATATTCAAATTTAGTTGCAGTATGTCTGGAGTCACTAAAACTACCACCCAGCTTCGTTTTCGGTAGCAGTCTTGAGTTACCTTGTATAAAGAAAGTTCAAAATATCAACATACATAACATATTTCTTGGTTTAGTGGTACTCTTCCGCTATTTAACAGTTGGATTTAAACTAATTACAAGATAAATGGCATAAATTACACATTGAAATTACATCACAAATTATGTTAATATTAAGCAAAGAAGCATCACAAAATAATATAAAACATTGTTTGCCATCTGTCGAACATGACTAAATAAATAGTACACAATAATTTAAATCTTCGATTATAAACAAATTATCATATGCTCTACGAGAGCATTAACATTACACTTATTGAAAATTTCGTACATAGACTCCATATTTTAAATCACACAATTGAGTTCTAGTACGAGCTGTATTCCTCTAGAACGTTTCAAATCCCTGGCAGTACACTTTAGTGATGCATACTAACACGAATGTCATAAATAAACAAAATAAAATACGCAAATGAAACAACCCATAAAAGTAGATTTATCAAAATAGTAGGTATATTTATAAATGCGCACTCGCAGTCTTTATACTGCACTTGTATCGTTACAATGCCAGTGCAATGCGTCTACATGCACTTAGTAGCCATAGACGGAATAAATGATGGCAACTGCAGGAAGTTCTTTTATATGTAACCTGTGAATAAACCGAGCAAATAGCACATGACTAATAGCTAGGTGACGCGATAATCTTTGTGTAGATAAGTACATCCAGCTGTACCAACAAATATGTTTTACACTAGTATTGTGAAATAACGCTTAGCTAAACAATGAGACATGTTGTTGGTAAAATAACTACGTATTGAATAAATCAATGGATAATGCTTTGGCTTAACTCACAAGGGTACTCTCAAGATTTAATTCAAGTTCATTTTAATTTGATTGTCTGAAAGAAATAGATTTATAATGCTAAAGAATCTTCTATCAAACTGATACAAAACGGCTCATGATTACGAATACATGCGCTAAAACAGGCATCCCGAGACTAGGGTTAACCACAACAGGCCGAGCTTATATTCATCCCATGATAGCCTATTTCCAAATTCATACATATATATTTTTTACCAGGAAACCCCTACAAAAAGATAGCTTAACCTAAAGATCGAATTCGAACCCATAACATTTCGGTACAAAACCTATACTGCCTTATTTTTTTATATATTTATTTCTGTATCAGCCCATATACGTCCCACTGCAGGGCACGGGCCTACTCTACAATCGAGAATACGATAGAGAGTGGTTAAGCCATATAGTCCACCACGCTGGCCTAGTGCGGGTTGGCATATTTATTTATGGTATATTTATTTATTTGCATGGTATATTTATTTGCAATAATTGTAAATATCAAAATATTTTTCTTCACAGAATGCCGACAATACTGGTGAATTTTCACCAGTGGTGCGGGCGACGTGCAAGACCGGCATCATGTCGATTAAAATCAATTTTAATCAACCATTTAACGGGGTCGTGCATGCACGAGAATTTAGGTAAATAAAAACTCTTATACATGTATATTATTTGAAGTATTTGAATATAAATGTGAATTAACTTGGACTAAAACTTAATGTAACCAGAATTTTCCATTTATCATTATCAGGTAGAAATAAAACATGTATCAAAAACTATTTTAGCTTATTTTTAGACTCTTCATACTTTACCCCTCCGTCAACCTTGATATATTGCTTGTTAATATTTATAGCGTGGAACATCATTAATTCTATAAATGTAGCTGTGGACAGCTTAAGCTTTCTTATTATAATAACTACTAAGTGTTCGCCCTTGGGTATTGACCGATGGTATTTTTATGCATACATTAATTCGTGAATGATTTGTTCATGTAAGTAATCGATTATTTTTTTTACATTTTAGGACACTCCCCTGCATGGCCCTAGGCAATGGCACTGAGTCTCTCAGCTTTGACATCAGCCTCGATGCGCCGCAAGGCTCGCCGAACTATTGTGGTGTATTTTGGAATAATGTTAGTATTTTTTTACATTTATTTTATATATTTTTATCGACCTAAATGCAGAATGTTCACTTAAGTCTGCATTACATTTTATAATAGTTAATCACTTCAAAACGGTAGACAAGATCCTAAACGCCCACTTTATACAAGTCTTAAAAGAATAATAATTTCAAAACAAGTTACACTGGAATATCTGTGCGTACTTTGCATAATAACTGTGCTAGTATTTTTATACCGAGATGACTGAATAATCTTCTTTAATATGTAATTAATTTACTTTAGAATAATACCCAAAGCCCTATTATCACGAAGTGAATCATAAACAAATTGAGTATACGTTATTAAACTTACATAATGGAATCATATATTTATAACAGACGTTCGGTTCCCCAAAATCTAACCTATTTTTATGGTGTATCTTCTCGATACCCTAGATGGGGCCGAAATGGGTATTCTAGTAAAAGACCTTCCAAACCGTTTGGCTTGCGGATATAAAGCCGGATCTCTGACAAACCCTACGCCAGCTCATCGACTAAACCCTTAGTGCTCTCTCATCCATCTCAGAGTCCAAACCATAAATAGTAGGAGTCTGGAAGTAAACTAAATTACATGTATGCATCTTTTCAGCGTACCGACGAACGATCCCTCCCGCTGGCAGTTCGTGTGCATCGGAC
The DNA here is from genome assembly GCA_023078785.2 of Hyles euphorbiae. Taxonomy (NCBI): domain Eukaryota; kingdom Metazoa; phylum Arthropoda; class Insecta; order Lepidoptera; family Sphingidae; genus Hyles; species Hyles euphorbiae. The sequence goes on from CM041050.1 coordinate 18,265,880, forward strand.
CCTGGAATTGGCCGACGATAAATTCTACGTTATAACTTGCGGCAAAGCTGGGTTTAAAAATGCTCGGTATGTACACTGTTCGCAATGTACATTAAGTTCCTTAAATAGATATGTAGTATTAGTAGTATCTTAGTATCAACTCATATACGTCCCACTGTAGGACATAGGCCTCCCCTACAATCCTGAGTACGATTGAGAGAGGGAGGCTGTATAGTCGTTAATCTTAATTAGTTGCTTTAAATATCAATACCAATATTATATTTGTTGGCATGGTTACCTAGCATATCGTTACACTACTATTATTGTTTTTTAAATATAATTGATTTTATTTCTTTATTTCGGTTCAATAAAGAGTTATTGTATTATATTGTATGTTTATAACAACGCATTAAATAAAATAATTGTCTGTTACAGAAACGAAACCTCACTTGTATCGCTACGAATGCTAAACGATCAAGGACGGAAAGTACTAAATGCAGGTTTTGGACTACCTTACACTTTAAAGGCAGAAATAAGTAAACCGGACGGTGAGTCACCCCAACCTACGCTTAGTCTATTGAACAAGCACTCATATTATTTGTCTTACAACCCGATCTTAATTGCACGCCCAAATATGTATCTATGTAATTCATAATTACAATTATGATTTTATATACATTATATTATATGGAACTAACGAATATGCTTAAAATAATTATTAAAATTAATCAGTCGCCACAGCTTATTTATTTTGTGGGATTAGGGAATCTCGAGCTATAATTGATATGACTTTTATTGCACTCGTTTTATAAAAACCTCGAATGCAATTAAGGAATGTCCGTCAGTTTAATATAGCAATACCCAATCTTATATTTATTATTCGCACAACTCCTAGTAAATATTTTTAAGAATATTCAAAATATGTACTGAAATTGTAATACGACATGCTATAGAAATAAATAAATACACCTAAAATACAATCACATTCATAGTAGGTACTGAATCCAAATCAAAATCGAATCTTGTTTCGTGGGTACCAAAAACTGCGGGAGACTTCGGTAACAAAAACTCATGCACTTATCATCAAGTAAAACAATACTCTGAATGAGAAATATCCTTTGTGAAACGCCAGAACAAAGGATCATACCTATATTAAAGAATAACAATTTATTTTTGGAGACGTAAAGTTAACACTACAATGAAATAATACCTCTTAAAATAAACTTTTCCATAAAAAGGTGTTATGACAATTTGTATTTCGAACATAAGAATTTGAGGCATCAGGTGATTGCAGCCTTGATTGTTTCTTGTTAATGTTTTTGACGATAAACCGATGTAGACAATCCATGCCACGTAGTAAAAAAAACCCGGTAGACAAATATTAGTAAACAAAGATATCTCTACACTATTACCATTTACTCATTAGTTGAATCTACTTAACATATAGCATCTTTTTATGTTGGTAGGTGCACACGGCATCAGAATGAAGAACTGCTTTGCATTCAACATGCGGAATAACACAGTAGAACTACTAGACAACAGAGGGTAAGTTATATAACTAGAATAATTTACGGCCATTGCAACCACTGAAGCGGTGATAAATAGATGTGTTACAGAACGTCAATTTAACAGTACGATACACTCGAATAATTGCTTTTCCTGTTTAAATAATTCAAAAAGGTTATCAGAGTATTGTTATAGAAGCATCACAGCAGGAGCATGTAATGTTGATCATTGTATTGAGTAATCGTTACCCCTGTAAGATATTGCTTGTTATAGAATATACAGAAATCGTAGGGATCGCATCCTAATTCAATGTAAAGTAACAATTACTACAACTAAGTAAATTGTAAGCAATAATATAAGTTAAAGTAGACTATTTAACTGTTTAGTGGCACTACACGGTACACAAAAGTGACAGATTCTAATGTGTAACATTCGAAAGATACAATAAAGTATTTTCATATATCACAGTTAACGAGATTAAATCTCTACCTTGCATAACTTAGGAAGTAATATAAACAACGACGAAATATAAGAATAAACAGCAATTACATAGATATACATTAAATGTTCCGCATTGATACTTTCAGATGCCCTGTAAAACAACAGTCAGTGATAGCGAAGTCCGAAGGCGGCACCGCTGAGCTGGCGATAGCGTCCATGTTCCGGTTCCCGGACTCTTCGCAAGTCAACTTCCAGTGTGACATCGCCATTTGCAAAGGCAAGACTTATATTTAAAAATATTTATAATAATGTAAATAAAGTCCTCATTGATAATTTCATAAGTATGTCTTCGTATAACTTTAGTTAGATATATCGATTCTTACCTCTAGACCTACTTACTGTACCTTGATTATTTTACATTATCTTAAAAGAATCACTTTAAATCGTAAAATCATATTGAATGACATTAATAAAGAGAAAGACAAATATTTGGTATACCTTTGGTGGTTTTCATTACAATCAACATTCAACAGTATCAACTCAAGGGATTTGCGACGCAATGCAAATAAGAAAGTACTATGAAACAAGAGGTGGACAACTTTTTATATCATTCAGATTGGAAATCGGATACAAAAAGTCATTTACAGATACTAATAGGCAATAATGACTTAATGACCCACAGGCTATAGACAAAGCAGTCTGTTGTAGTTCTGTATCAGCCCAAATACGTCTCACTGCAGGGCACGGGCCTCCTCTGCAACCGGAGAGTACTATTGAGAGGAGGCCTATTGAGAGTTGGCGGACTTACATACTATAGAAATTCACATAAATCGCTATGGTTTGCAGGTTTCCTCAGGATGTTTTCCTTCACTGTGTCCGTAGTAGTTAACACTTAACACTAAAAAATGTCTAAGATTTACATTTATTGAACATGCTAGACTCAAACAAGGATAAAGTAGTGCAGTGTGATTTTATGTATTTACGATTATTGAATAAATTTCAGGGAGCACATGTGCTGCAGTAGACTGCGCTGACGACAACACCGCAAGCCCCACTGACGAAGAAGGCACCGTCACCACATCCACGGGAATATTCGTACTCGACCCGAACGATAACACCAGTTAGTTTCCAAATACCACACGTGTACTTTGACTATAGGCTAAAATAATAGTGTACTTTATATTAAAATATTCCTTAAATAAAGTACTTATTGTGGCAATTTACCTGATGGTATGATATTCGCATCTGCCCGAATAGCAACAATCGTACATACTGGTAATGGACCCGCCCGTCATAAGACCAAAGTATTTGTGCCGCAACTCCCTCACGCCTGTTGATACTCTACCTGGGCTGTACTGCGCCAAACATCAAGAGCATTGTAGTCAGATTATTCAACATAATCTGATGTTTATTTTCATTTCTCCGTATCGACAGCATCATACTTCGAATATCATTCGCATTTTAAATAGGACTAAAGATGTCTCCAACTCTTAACTTTTTTTACTTTATTTGTAACAACAAGTACTATTTTTTCCCCATAAGTAAGCACGGCGATCCTCTTTTTTAGTTGTGTTTTTAGTGGACAATTAAACTCAAGTAGTGTTGTAATAAATAGCAGTAGCAATCACAAATAGCAAATGAAGATAAGAACATTTCCCAAGTTATATAAAGAAATTAAATTTTGCGATTTGCGATTGTAATATAATAAATATAGAGCTTGCTAAGGCTTCAAAAATAACAAGGTAGTGATGTTAATTTGAAATAATAATTCCCGTTCTATACAGGGTAAATCAAGAGTGCTACCGAAAACGAAGCCGGCTGGAAGTTTTAGTGACTTCAGACATAATGCAGCTAAATTTAGTTAAAAAAATGTGATATTTTTTTTTGTTATCGTCGTATTAGGGTGGTAAATACATACATACCAAACTTGACGACATTAAAAAAAAAATAAAAAAATTGTCGCGTTTCTTTGCGAAATTTTTAGTTGCATTGTGTTTGTAGTCACTAAAACTACCAGCCGGCTTCGTTTTCGGTAGCATTTTTGATACACTCTGTATATTCGGATTTGGCTGTCCACGCCCACTTGAATAGCATTCTGTATAGTGTGTACTGGTACAGTTACTAACCTAAGTATAGCAGTATGTATAGTAATGTGTGATGTGATGTGTAGTCGCGGCGATGTCGTGCCTGGAGGGCAGCGTGCGGCCGCTGTGGCTGCTGTATCTGTGCATCGCGCTGGGCGTCATGTTCCTCGTGATGTTGCTCATCAACTGCTTCCTCTGCACCGCCATGACCTGCTCGTGCGCAAGGACTGATGTAAGCACATCTGTGTCTCTATCAGACCATATGTCTCATGCTAAAAAATGACCTATTCAACCATCTAGGAGTTCGATTGAGAAGGGTTAAGTCCACCACGCTGGCTGAATGCGGGTTGCCGTACATACATATATACAGTATCCTCAGTTGCAGGTCATGGAAACTTACATTAGCTTCCAACTGTGCTTGAGGTCGAAATTGCATAAATTCTCGACTACCTTACCTTTTTAATATATATCTTTATGAGAGTTTATAAGTGTACTAAATAATACCTATCTAAATTGTAATAAATGTTAATTCCATACAGGTAATTGAAAAAGATCCCTCCGTGGTAGAAGACTACGACCCGTACCGCAGCTGGCACGGTAGCCAGTACGGCAGCAGATATCCCTCGTCCACTATACATTCCACGAGGTAACTTACACTATACAGGGAGCGCAAAAAAATGGCGCACTTGCTCAGTTGGGTACAAGGGCATAATATTAATATCGTAATAAAAAAATAATATTTGGAAAATACCTATCCGTTTTAAAGTTATGACCGTTTAAAGTTTTCAGTTTAATCACCACTTTTTCGCATAAAACCAGTTGGAATAGATGAAGAACAAGATTTAAACACATACGTATTTTTTCGTTTCGACGTTAATTGAACGGTTAACGAAATATACCACGAAAACCATTTCTAACAGCATCAAAACTTTCTTAGACTTCCCTTTAACAGCTGTTACAAATGGGTAAGGTCATGAACTCTTAGCTGTATAATTTATCCTTCTCTAACTTCAAAAAAGGATATTTTTTGTTTCATTTCAAATAAATCAATCAGTTAAACAGGGACGTACTCAGATTTAAGCGTCAATAAATTAACAACATAATAACTTTAGGTGCAGTTGCATCGTACGTGTATTGACTATTATTTTGTTTGTCATTATTTTCCTTAGTGTCACAAATCCAAACTGAAAGACACCAAGAAATCACATTGGTCATCGCTTAAATCATGTAAGATTGCGAATTTAATTATAATTAGAAAAGTTTTCGTAATACCTACATAACATTTAAATTATCTAAATTATTAATATTCATTGTAAAAATAATCTGATGACACTGATTAATAAAAAATAATATTTTTAAAATGATGGCCCAATTCGGCCCTATTAGTCAAAGGAAGCCGCCGGTCATAGTGTACTTCGTCGGATCTAACGCGGCTCGATTATTCTTCCTTTGAGGTTGCCGCCGCCCTTTGTGAGCGCGAGCCGAAAGGCGGCAATGTCTTTGTCGGTAACTTTTAGCATTTTGCAAAAGAAGACCGACATCTTGAGGTGTGTTCACACTACACACTTGATATAACTTAATTTGATTAAGTACCTATTTCGATATAAAAGTTACGTTAAAAAAAAAGATCTTATTGGACTGATAGAATGGTCCTTACTTGCTCAAGAGCTTATAATATTATTTAAATATGTCATCAACCAATCCAGTCAGTTACAAATTGCCTATTTAATTTTGCTTAATATTGTATTTAACATTACATTAATGTGTTTTGAAAATAATGTTACTTTAAAGTAATAAAATTTCTTCTAAATTCTTATACCTAGAGAAATGTCGTCTACCATTACAGCATAGAATTTGCATATGAGACTTCTGTGAGATAAAATTAGTGAAATCAATAAACACTAACCACTAATTTACTGCACTGGAGACCCCGTGCCCTGCAGTGGCACGTATATGAGCTGATACAGTACTAATACTAATTGTTCACATGAATTATTATGAACTCAAATAGGAAAGCTTTGTATCTAATGTGAACAGGCCTTTATCTTTCAAAAATCAAAATAATAATTTAGTTTTTTATTAGTTGGATTCGGATTGCGATCGCGTGTGCATGTATTAGTCGTGTGCATATTATTGTAAATTCGTTTTCAGTTATTTTGAGTAAATTTTATTAATTTCACTATGCTTTGAACATTACCTAATTTGATAGCTTTTGATGTAACTTGTGTTATGAGAAATGTAAAAGAAAAAGTGATTTGTGCTACCAAACTGTGACAGTGTTTTCGTGCGGGTTTTGGCGCATCCTGCGCTTCCATCCTTGCCTATCAAGGTCATTACGGTTTACATTACAAGGTCAGTTAACTATTTTAGTGGTCATTAATGACAACTAATCAGCCCATATGAGTCACCGACGGCCTCCGTGGCACAGTTGGTAAGAACTGCCTGTGAAATGAGAGACCGCGGGTTCGGTTTCTGCCCCGAGACAAATAATTTCCATGAACCATAATTATTTTTCTAATCCCCGCGACACAAGATTTGTATCTTAGTGTGGGGTTAGTACCCATGTATGTGACTGTTGACAGTATTAATTTAATATCCTTTTTATGTACCCTGAGCGTTATGTACACAATCGCACGACTTATAAGTAAATAATGAGCTATGCTTATTTATTGTTGAGTGTCTACCGTTCAGTTGTAAGGTCAATCACTTTAGCGTAATGTGTTAAGGGTTAGCATATGTAAGGTTAGTTTTTTTTTTTCTCGGCATCTTTCTTAATATTCGCTAGCGCCATGCAAATCCGTATTAATTAAGATGCCTTCACCATATACTATAATGTATATTAGCAGGTGCGCCGTTTTCTTGTCCACCCTGTATATTTTTTCATTAAAATGAATGGCCATACGAGCTTGCCGGTTGCCTGTGGTAAGCCAGACGACAGCTCATGAACAGTAGCAAAACTAAACATCATGAATAACAAGCAATGCTTGGCGTTTCACTGCGCTCATCATCCTGATACATAAAATGTTAAGTCAGAATACGACTAGAAGTTACTTTGGCTGCTACGACCATCAAACCGGAACACACCATTTACACTAACATAAGGCGGCAGAAATAGATATTGCGGTGGTACCTACCCAGGCGGCCTCTCACATATGAGAGACCTACAACCAGTGTAAATTATCCTTTAAGTTCCATATAAAAGTACTGGTATTAAAAACTACTTTCTCTTCCCACTAGATCCGTTTCGGATAATAGCGATCACTACGCTATCGTGCAATCAAGGCCGGGCAGCAGACACTCCGGAATGCATCGGAGCAGACATTAAAAAGGTAAAAGGTACATTTTGTTATAATTAACCATTTTATTGTCTTGTATATTGCAGTCAATCAAGATATCAACGGCATTATTCCCCTTCTTTTTTCCCCTTGGCACGACTTTTAAATTCAAATTGACTGATCTATTTCATGACAGTTACGATAAATAGTATAATATGCTTTTTTACTAGTGTCTATAATATCTTATTTTTTGTTTCAGGCGATATCAAATAGGACATATTATAGGACCTTGAATCTCGGAATTTTGTTAGAATTATACGTTTTAATACTTACCAATCGAAACCTTTTTTACAAATCAAGGAAATTCCACAGTTTATGTTTATAAAATCTCGTCAATGGTTTTAAATGTATTCAGTAATATGAATATAGCGTTACCTTCAGAGCAAGATCCCTTATAGCATGTTAATGAATTTAAACTTGTGCCATTTTGATATGTGTGTACCTTAATGAGTTTATAGACCATACGAACATATCTTCATTGAAAATGAATACCTGACATATGCAACGAATCCGTCCACGATCGAATACTTTAGGTTTTAAAAGCATTAGATGTGTGTTATCCAGTGTGTTGAGAAATAATTTACTTCTACGTTGTAAGGTTGTGTTTGTGTACTAAAGTATTATTAAAATATTTTATAAGCATTTATTACTATAACCATTGAATGACGTATATTTGTGCTAACTGTCTAGAAGATTCCAGTCACTTTGTCATAAGATAGAGTAGGCGAATTACGATAGTATTAAGAATTCTGTGAGCGCATGTCAATATCACATAGTTTTTATAAATATATATCATTAATTTATCTCATTCTTGAATCACTGTTACTATGAATATTCGTATACTAGGTATACCAAAAGGAAATAAAAATAATGCATAGAATATAAAAATACAAGAAATAAAATATTGATATCATCCGATATTTTATGGTATTTATATTTGGCGAGTTAGAGGTATGTATAGGTAGGTACCATGCTTAATGTCAAATGTAGGATTAATTGATATAATTTAATGTTTAAGTATATATAGACTAAACAATAAACATACCACATCATCACTGTGAACTGTTAATACGACTAATTAATTACATAACGTAGATGTTTATAATAAGAATTTATAACTGTCATATCGTAACAAAATATGATAACATTTGTACGTAGATGGTACTTGGAGTGCTCAAATCTAAGGCTTCCGATATATTGTATGTAAATATACGTCAATTTAAGTAATTGATCAGGTATGTGTAAAATGAGAATGTTTGTGTTATATGAATGCGTAGTGTCAAGCCAAAACTCTTGTAACGTTTTGGTTGCAAAATAAAATTATTGACAAACAAATGAGTTTCATTTACCATCCAACAAACAAAATACCTACGTATAAAATAATATACCAATATCTGTTAATTATATTCTAAACTATCTTGTACATATAGCCATGTTTGGTAGAGATATCCAACAGTCACATCACACTATATAAAGAGTTTCTCAATACTCGATTGCACGAAAATTAGAATGCATGTCACATGCATAGCACGATGACCAGATTTATCGAGTAATGCTGTGATTTGTCCCCTAAAGGATAGACGTGTGTCGACTTAATCCCACAAACAATAACTAAATTGTGTCACCGCCATTCATGCAAACATAATGGTATTTGTTTATGATTATAAACTCTACAGGTAACGAAAGTAAACAAATAGAGCAATTTATCTGGTGTTATGTATTAATGAAATAATATATATTTCACTGCCTCAGTGGCGCAGTTGTACTGCGGTATGATGGCAAAACTGTGGTCTCGGGTTCGAACTCCCGGTCGGGCAAAGTGATATTGAATTTTTCTATTCATTATCAGCCCGGAGTCAGGCATTTGTGCCTGATATGGCGACAAGCTCACCCCGTATCACATCGTGGAAACGGGGGTGGAATGGTTGCATTTATGTCTACCCCTTCAGGGATAATAGCGTGAGTTTATATATGTGTATGTATATGTATATTTAACAAGCGAGATATGATTATTTACCACTGTTATACTGGGTATCTCAAGACTGCTACCGAAAACGAAACCGGGTGGTAGTTTTAGTAACTACAAACACAATGCAACTAAAAATTTCGGGAAAAAATGCGACAATTATTTATTATGATTTTTTAAAAAATGACATTTTTGGGTGGTAAATCCATAGTTTTTGCTAAAATAATAATTTAAACTCTTTTATACCTTGGAGTATTTATAAATAAAAGGGTATACAGTATTATTTTGGGAAAAAATGTATTTACCACCCAAATATGGGCAAAGGAAAATAATTACAAAAAAAAAATGTCGCTTTTTTTTGCAACTTTTTCCTTTGCATTATGTCTAAAGTCGCTTAAACTACCACCCGGCTTCGTTTTCGGTAGCAGTCTTGATATACCCTGTATATATAGCACTGTACTTACCTGTGTGGGTGCCCTCGCACCTCTGCCTACCCCTTCTGGGAACAAGGCGTGAGTTTATGTATGTATGTATGTACTTACCTACCATAAGTCCAATCTTGTTATTTCGGCGCGCTAATAAAAAAAAACAATCATGCTGCCTATTTACTTTTCCAATCATATAATCTACAATAGGGCAAAATAAAATCTACAGTGAGTATGCACACAATCTATTTAATAAGTCAATTATTCAATGAAGGTTTACAAGTCCACATCATTTAACAAGAAATAGTGAATTATTGAATAGGTACAAGGTATCAAGATATTTAATAGTAAGATACAATGGCTTACATAGAAAATATTTTAAACAATACAAATTCAATTCTATCACATTCTATGTTGGTACATTTTGTTACACATAATTTTAATTTAGACTTCATCACAAAAACTTTTTCTAAAACATATGACTAACTTATAAATACAAAACTACTATTGGACTAGAGTGTGTTTAATTTCAAATACGCTACAACAATAATAAAATTATAAATATATAAAATATGTTTCATTAGATTATGACTACATGTATTGCGAGTTGTGACCGCGGGTATGGCACTAAGTTCAATGTTTATGGGTAACTAAATCTACAATACATATGGCCAGATTATATAAATTGTTTATTACATGAACACTTCAGACCACGGCTGTATTTAACTGAATAGTTTCATTTAACTAGTACGACGATTATATACTTATATATTAAGATTATGTATGTTTCACTCCCCAATTGAACATTAGCTATTAGCCTAACATAAAAATGCTAACATACAATTGATACTCAAACATCACTGTTAGAACTTATTCAGTACAAACTTGGTAACACCTGGGTCGAGACCGCATTACACTCGCATTATATAACCGGGTCACTGCCACACTCAGTCATTAAATATGAATTAAATAATTTCTTAGAAGGATTGTAAGAATATCTAAACTTAGAAATTATTTATTTGATATTAAAGGTCTGGTCAAACACCAGTGACTAGGACACGATACTGACGAGACATGGGTGGTTATTTTTTAATTGACATGGAACCAGTCACGCAAAGCTATTATGCTCAGCATTCGACTTCGCGTGACATGTTCTGTATGAAGTATGAACCAATATGATACAATTCTCGAAACCCGTCAACGTCCCTTCAGCGTCGCGTCCCGTCATCATGTCCTGTACCGAAAAAAATTGTTAAACAATTTAAATCTGATCTTAAGGTCGATACCAAAAATACACCAATCAAAGGTCAAAGAATTATCGACACACCCACGTTAAACTTGTTTTGATTGGTTTAATTTTGGTTTGATCCTTAGATGGCGATTAGAATTACCCTCTTCGCAGACGGAGCTACTCAAACATGATGGTACTAATCAGCAACTTAAAATTACAAATCGGTTAGAAACTGTACTTCGCGCACTTCGAGATTAGTTTTTCACCAACGCATTACCAACGTGTTGGTGAATAATCGCGTCATGTGCTAACCTCATATAATGTATGGGCGGTGACGCTCAAGTTACCCGTTACTAATTAGAGTTAACCAATTATTTTTGAGTAGCTCCGTGTACGACGGTCCTTAATTATAAATTTCGACCGTTAATGAGTGTGGCAGTAAGAAGTGATGTGTAGTACTCACGGTTAGTTCCGCTGCAGCATGGTGTCGGCAACGCGCTGGTACAGCGAGCGCTTGTAGATGCGCGGCTGGCCGTCGCGCAGCCCGTGCGGGTACACGCCGAACGCACTCTCGTCGTCGAACCAACTAGTCGTCGGCTGCAACGATATAAATACACACAACAGTCACATATATATGTACTCATTCATTGTCCTGACCCCAAGGGCGTCAAGGGGGGGCAGGTAGGGACAGCAGCAAAACCTCCCCCTAGAGATTAAAAAAATTGATAAATACAAAACAAACAAAATCTTTGACTTGACGTGCCTACTATACGGTATTTATTTTGCATATACCATATTATTGTAAAATAATAGTCAAAAGTCGACTTCACCTACAATTCATATTCTTCTCATTCTCCATATTATTAGCCCCCTCCTAGGCTATCTATCGGCTGGCGATGCCCCCGCCTGGCCCCACACTAAAATTGGGTCTTGAGTCATGGGTATCAAAAAATACGAGAGACTTGTCGGTCTCACAAACACCCAAACCCGAGAGAATTATTTGTGGGCTTCACAAACATTTGTCTAGGTGCAGGAATGGAACCCACAGCCAATCGTTTCACAGCCGGCGTCCAACCAACTGCGCCACGAAGGCTGACAAATAATAACCATGTCTTGAACCCTTTCCTGATACACTGTTCTGTTTCGGATTAAAGGATATTGTAGCCAGAGTAACTACTGGGCATATTGAGACTTAACGTCTCAGATGGCGAGCGCAGTGGAATGCCAAGCATTGCTTTGTAATTCAAGGCGTTATTTGGTTTTGCTACTGTTTATGAGCGGACGTATTGTTTACTATCAGGCGAACGGCAGATCGTATCGCTTTTTATAGCAATAAAAAACTAAAAGGAAAAATCTTAAGTCTAGTCGAATGAACTACATTCGACACAAAACGTCTTAATGTGCAGTCAAGAATATGAGAATAATTGTTAGATTAATTTATCATTAGTTGTTTCGTGACAAATTAAAATTCTTTCGCTAATAATAATGTTTTTGTATCAAAATGCATAACATAATTCAAAGCAGAAAAGTTCAAAATTCAAGATTCAAAACTACTATCACAACCACACGTGAACATCATCAATAAAAATATGCATTGTTCACCTACTAATGACTCGTGAACGGAAACGTGTATCATATTCATGTATGTAATTTAAATTTTCATCAAATGGATTATATAAAAAAACGGGTATCATAGGTCATGATATGCATAATGCGGTAAATACCCAAAACAAAATGTAAAATAAATGATACTAAAAATCCTACATGCAGTCCTTATAAAGATTGAACTAATAAATATCACGAAATACCTGTTACATAAATGAACCATACCATACAAATATTGAAATACGCAGTCATAAATATTGAAGTTTTCTAACTAAGCTGATATATAGACTTCATTTCATAATCTAGTGTCGGTGCATCTGCATCCGGTGTATTGTGTTGCTGATAATATTATATCATTTAAAATGAATGACATTTTGAACGCAGCTCTGCAATTTTGAATGTCTCCCGCGACGATCGATTATCTTAATTATTATGTAACTGTTGCAAATTTAGCATAATCCTTGGAACAGTTTCCATGATTTTTAGTAAATAAACTGTATTTAGTGAATAAAATAATTGGAAATAAGCTACCGCTATTATGTAAAACGTAAGAAATAAGGATTTTAATAGAACGAAATTCATTAAAATAAAACTATTTTTTACGGATTTTATCGCAATATTTGGTTCGAATTTTTATTTTTTTTAGTCCGCCATGTCCGACGACCATTACATGGTCCGCCCCGTGACGATGAAAGCTGTAAAGTAATCGAAACGTCAAGAAGATAAAAAGTACATAAAAATTGAACCAAATTCGTGATAAAATCCATAAAAAATGTTTTATTTCAATGTGTAACATTCGCGTAAAACTAAGAAATGCAGAATGAAATTCATTTGTCTTTAATTTGAAATAATTGTTATCAATATAATATATTCAGCTTAGCATGCTAATGCGCTCTTTAATAATTATAATAGGCTTAATATAAATACGTGGGCAATCTGTTCAAAATTTAACACAACTTGTCATGGACAATTTATATTCAGTACACCATTTGACGTCATATCTATGAAGCTTTAACATCTGCAGCCCACACAAAAATCAATCAAACGTATACTGAGTGTCTATTGCGGCATATTCAACAGTTATCTTGCCATTTGACGTCAATCAAACACATGAACGACGCGCATATCCGAGACGGGATAGACAGTCTCGAACATGATTGTGACCTAAATGTTTAATACGTTTAATAATACACGGGCCTATAAACATTAGACTATGATGTCATACACATCATATCTGCTTACGAAAACTGTTCACTGAATAGACAGCGCACCTTATAAACTAGTGTATCAAGATTTCCTTATATAACGAGTAGAGCACTAAGAATTCAAGAAGAAGAATTGGTATCACTGAAGATTAAAATAAGCGATACATTAAATATGAAAATAGCATTAACCAAATTTCTCATCTTTCTTCATTATCTGTAGTAATGTATATAACTACAGTATTACTAGTTTTCTCTGATTATCTTTTTTTTTGTATTTTCATTATAAAATAGTGGCCAGTAAAACCAATAAATACCACATAGCAATACGACAGATTATCCAACTTATTGTAGGGTCATTAACTGCTTAAATCCTTCCGCCATAATGATGTTCCTTTAATATAGATCATTTCTTAAGATCTAAATGCCAGTTGCTACATTAATCTACTGAAGTCAGCCGATTACTTATTTACGTAATCATTTGGTCCTCGCAGAGTAAGACTTCCGCAAAAATTTTATGCAAAATATCCAAATATTTCAAATCGTTACACTGAATGTAGAATGCTTGTCACACTTTAAAACCAAATCGCCTGCGCAATACGTTAAAACGTAGGAAATAAATATGCAAACAAGTGACATGTGTTGCAGTTCCGACACTCCAAGAATATCAATCGGGCCTTTGTTTCACAAGCATTAGAGGAAGATACAAGAATATAATCCCAAGCGATTATAAATTTATTTTAATATTAGGGCAGCCTTAGCTCGAAGTAATTTTACCAAGATTATTTAAACCATACGGATCTGAATATGTACGCTTAAACTTTTCTGCTGTTTCATGCATATGATACAATGGCACATCCCTTTACAAAACTTCATTACGGAATAACGCAGTAGTTAATCTGAACTGTTTCCGCACAAAAAATATATAAGTACACAAAATAACCCTGAAACAACGAGATTGCACATAAAAATAATAAAATATGATTATAGTTTGTAATTTGACTGCTACTCTATAAATATTGTTTTTACATTATACGTACCTACAACAGAAAACTGTAAGGTCGATTTAATTTAATTATCCATTTAGAAAGGTAACACTTTTGACGACGAAAAAAACAAAATTTAAAAACTGTAAACGTGTGAAACGTGTTTTCCAACGTACGCTTTACCTGCTGTGTATTATGTTCACACGTATTGTTATTAAAAGAAAAACAATATCCAACGGAGCCGTCATAAGTAATGTCTATTATCTAATAATACATTTACTAAGTTTTACTGCCATAGATACGCCAAAAGAACTATATAATGTATAACATGTAAATTAGTTTACTCCAATCCAGTTTTAGTTTTCATCGAAATCGGGTTCTTGAATCCTTTCAGTATTTTTAGCTATTCCTGACACAGGGTATCTCAAGGTTGATATCAAAAATGAAGCTGGGCGGTAGTTTTAGTGACCATAAACACAATGCAACTAAACGCAAAAGAATTGATGCATTTTTTTAGTATTTTTTTTTAATATTGTATTTTGTTGGTAAATCCATAGTTTTAGCGAAAATAATAATTTAAGCCCTTAATTAACATACAGTTTTTCAAAATAAAAAGGGTAACTTGTTTATATAAGCCAAATACGACAAAACGAAAAAAAAAACGGGTTTTTAGCAAAATGAATTGACTTGTGTTTGAAGTCACTAAAACTACCAGCCGGCTTGGTTTTCAGTAGCATTTTTGATACACCCTGTATATTCGGATTTGGCTGTCCACGCCCACCTGAATAACATCCTGTATAGTGTATATTGATACTGTTACTGACCGAATAACATGCTGTATAGACTATCGCTGAGTACTGACCTCTAGCCTGAAGTTGAGCACGTGCGCGCTGGTCTGGTGGTGCGGCACGGTGAGCACGCGCGACACGGGGAAGTACCCGGGGTGACTCGCAGACACCTCGTAGTGGCCCGGCGTCAGCAGACGGTAGTAGTCGCCGTACGGACCTACTCACACGTCCATACATCACTCTACATTAATAATGAGAATTATTGCTATTTCAAGTGAACATCACCACCTGGTTTATTTTTTAAGCCTTTGCAAGGGCCCTACTCTGTAAATCCGAAACAATACGAATGTACCTACATATACTTATGGTAGTAACCATAGACTTATAGTTACGATGTACGTTATACAAATTCGAACTTTTACAGAGTAGGTACATTCATATCGTATATAAACTTCGATCGTACGAAGTTTCTAACTTCGTTTCGGATTTAAGGAATAGGGTGGTCTATATTATTGCTATCGCTTATTGCCCCTGACAGAATAAACCAAAAAAACTGACCACATTTTGTAACCATTTCTCGCATTTATAATTACACACACTGGCTACTGGCTGTTTCAGTCATCCCTGCACAAATTACAGAGATCTTATAAAGATATAAGCCGATCGACTTTGTGAATCACAATCGCAAATTGTAAAATTTTACTAGTTTATATAACTTGTGAAATGTTATTACTAACTTCACTTGCTATTTGTGATTGCTATTGCTATTAATTCCAACACCCTACACTGTACACCTTTACAGTCACATACATAGTCCTGACCCCACCCTAAGTTCGAGTCTTATGTCGTAAATATCAGGAAGTATGTGACTTTGACGTGACAGCTTAAGAAACCTGCGTTAAGTTCTTATGAAGAAAGGACACGGGGTTTAAAAAGAGAGGGGCATTAAATAAGGCATTAATAATTATTTTTTTGACGTAGCTTAAATAATGCATGTCCGGAGCTTCTTTGCGACACATCATGCGGTCTCCCAGACATGAATTAGAGAAGCTCACAAAATAGGGACGCATCGAGGGCAAGCACGCCAGGGGTAGAACACCTACTAAATGGTCGGACATTGTAAAGATGACGGTTGGTGGTAGTCTATACCACGCGGTAGATGCCACCCAGGATCGAACACGATGGAGAACCATAATGTGTTGTCGCGATCCTCAGCAGTGAGGGAACGATGAGAGGGAAAGAGAAATAATGCATGATGCTTTGATTAATTGCCTTTCTGTTGGACAACCTTATATAATATACGAAATCAATATCTCAATCTCATATTACAAGGATTGACACCATCTCGTTGATGTCTTTTGTGTCCGGCCGCAGACTGCGGAAAGAGTGAATGCGTGTCCGCAGTCAGTACTGCTAGCAATAAATAAGTATTTTAACAATGATTTGTTTATTCCATATATTAAAAAAATGAATAAGTTACTAAAAGTTGCATTACATGCGTTAAACTTTTTAACCAAACGTAATAGTATATACTTATTTATCTATAGGTAATGCTCGAGCGATACGACCGCCTTTTGTACTACTATGTAATATAATGTTCTATTATTATGTTAACTTAGTGTACAATAAAGGATTTAAATAAATAAAATAATGCAGATAAACCTTTGGTCCCGAACAAAAACAAAACTGCCTATTATTAGTACTGAATATATGGAAATATAATAGTTAAAAAAAACTAAAATACACGCTTTAATAAGATATACAACTAAAAAAGTAAAAATAATTGATACTGAATTTAAGATAAGAAAATGGAGTAAAATACATATATTTTATTGTTACAAAGCGTGGGGTGTTTACAACAATTACTTATCCTCCTGCACCCCACGCTTTGTAACAATAAAATATATGTATTTTACTCCATTTTCTTATCTTAAATTCAGTATCAATTATTTTTACTTTTTTAGTTGTATATCTTATTAAAGCGTGTATTTTAGTTTTTTTTAACTATTATATAATTGTTTTGACTAAAAACATCCATCTACGGCTGTATTTCCAATCAATAACGCCATCTGTTGGTCAGTAGTAACATTTGACACTTGAAGAATACAATGTTAACGCCATCTAGCGCCATCTATTAGGGCCGAAACTGCGTTAAGCGGGCACGGGCGCGGTTTCATACAAAAGTGCTCCGTCGCGGGGATCCGCGCGGGCGTCCCGCACGGGGACGCGCGTCCCGCACCCGCGCCGCGGAGCCCGCCTCCGTGCGTCGGAACCCGTCGCGGGGGCACGCGCGGTAAAGCGCGCGGTGTCCGCCAGCGGTAACATGACGGTGATGGCATAGGGCACCGAGACGTGGCCTCTCACTTTGGACTTCATTAGAAGGCTCAAAGTTACTCAACGAGCAATCGAGAGGTATGCTCGGTATTTCCCTACGAGATCGACTCAGAAATGAGGAGATCCGTAGGAGAATAAAGGTCACCGACATAGCGCAAAGGATTCTATAGATGATTCATAGCGAAAGGTTCTAGAGTGGAGGCCACGTACAGGCAAGCAAAATGTCGGACGCCCGGTTACAAGGTGGACGGATGACCTGGCTACATTTGCAGGAAGTCGCTGGATGCAGGCTGCTTCCAACAGGTCGATGCGGAGACCGTTGGGGGAGGCCGATGTTCAGCAGTGGACTTCCTGTGGCTGAGATGATGATGATGATGAATATACTTGAGCAAAAATAAAGATTTTTTACTTAGCGCAATGTTATTGCCAGCCTTTCCGTTGGTGATATGACTGATACAGATTTTACCCTTAAGTTGTTGACCATCAAATATGGTTCCAGTTTCGAAGATAATTCGCCATAGACCGGTATCGAAACTTTAAAATATTTGTACAATGAGTTTTCATTTTCTCTTAATTTACTGAACTTTACAACAAATTCTCCGCCTAGCAACCTAAATTCAATTAACAGCCTTCCTGGCTGTCGGTTTTTTTTTTGCTAGTCGTCGTTTTGGTATGTAATAATATATTAAGCTCTCCATCGACACGACTGTACATGCACACCTTTAAAATTGAACCAGCGACACTGCGTAAATCCGGTCTCCGCGACGGGTACCCGCGACGGGGACCGTCGCGTTCTCACGGAGCCCGCCCGCGTGTCCACGCGAGGAAACGCGCGACGGTTGCCCGTCGCGGGCGCCCGCTTAACGCAGTTTCGGCCCTTAGTCAGTAGCAAATTATGTTCATCTATACGCCACCTAGTGGTCAGTAGCAATGGTCATCAATTATAAGAATAATTAATCCTGGCGAATCTAATCAGGATAATTATATATTTTAATCGAATTATTTAGTACAGGCAACGAAGCAACGGTTTACTCTTGTCCGCAATGCATAATTTGCCAGGAGTTTTTTGTTTTCATGAAGAGGTGGCATATGACCCCACTAAGTTAAAAACCCAAAATACTTACAAAAATGGCGTCCGCTAGAGCCGCCATTTTGGAAAACGCGTTTGAAGCCATATCTCCGGAACCGTCCACTTTAGGCCCATCATGCTAAGGACCTTTCTTGTAGATAATTAAATTTCCCATCTTTTTTGTTCAATATTTTTTTTGTACCATTAACCGTTCGCGATTTACAATGTTATTAATTTTCATTTTATATCTTTTTTACAATAAATTTTACATGGATTTTTAACAAAATTTACTATTTCCTCATTGCTTTGTTCCCTTATGCCATCAGTATTTAATTAATTACGTGATAATCATGGAGAAATCATTGGATTTCATAATTACGCTATGCATCCTTCGTTTCCATTGACCTTGATTCGGTAGTAAACCATTCAACGCGCGATAACTTCTAAAATATTGATTTTAGAGAAAAAAAGTATGGGTGAAAAGTTGTTAAGAATTTATTGATTTAAAAGTTTAGTCATTAATAGTTTTTTGTTTAAACAATTATTAACAGAGATATGGGCAAAAAGGCAAGAAACGAATATTAATAACCTTGTAAATCGCGAACGGTAAATGGTACAAAAAAAAATATTGAACAAAAATGATTAGAAATTTAATTATCTACAAAAAAGGTCCTTAGCATGATGGGCCTAAAGTGGACGGTTCCGGAGATATGGCTTCAAACGCGTTTTCCAAAATGGCGGCTCTAGCGGACGCCATTTTTGTAAGTATTTTGGGTTTTTAACTTAGTGGGGTCATATGCCACCTCTTCATGAAAACAAAAAACTCCTGGCAAATTATGCAGGAAAAAATGCTTCGTTGACTGTACTATGTATTGTCATCGGTCTTTGACAGGTGTGCAAAATTTGAACGAAATCTGGCCGTTTAAAGTGGGTCAAAATCGCGCCCAAAGAAGTCGGTTACAAACAAACATACAAGTGAAGCTAATATAAAGCGTGTAAAAAGACGTATTTATTATATCATAGTAGTTGACATTGTACTTTTATAAATACACCTCGTTTACAATTGTTTTTAACAAACAGCTGATGTCCAATACTAAAAATTATCATTTTTTTTACTTGTGTTCCCTGTCTCTTCTATCTCCACAACATTTATACATTGAAGTTTATTAACCTGATGCCTTTTCATACTGTGTGTTCCTACTTCCTGCATATTCCTAAATATCTAAAAATATGAACAACAATTTAGTTCTACAAAATGCTTCAAGCCGATAAAGGTGCAGGTATACAACAACGTATTTGATCACACATTGCTACCGAAAACATCATATTTTCGGGAAGCTCAATAAAAAATAATACATAATATATTTATTGACCAAATGGAAAAGCACCTAAGATGTTTCCTTTCAACGCGAAAAGGTTAAATGTTAAGAATACAATCTTCGGTCACATAAATATTTGTACCAGCTTAACCTATGTAAGATTCTTAACAAATAACTACACGGAAAACGGATTTGAGATTTGACAATGTGTGGACTGAAGACAGACCGTCACGGTTCAAAACCCTATTAATGTTCCCACTACATTGACGGAGAAAAATTAAATATTTTTATGAATATTCCACCGTGTGAGTTGTGATGTTCAGTATCTGAGAACACATTCAAGATTTTAATGTCATAGGTAGGGAATATATTAAATTAATTTCCAAGTTGACCTAGTTATAAAGTGAATAAATTTTAGAGCTAGTTATATGAAACAAAGATCTGCACGGTAATTCTGCATAAAAGTGCACATCAGGGTCGATCTCAGCAATGTTACTCCCTTCGCACTTTCGCTTGTTTCTTACAAGCTGATGTTACTATATATAAGCTAGTCACGCCGAATGTGCAACATGGTGCACGAATTAAAGATAAGTGGCACGAGATACCAGACCGTCTCAACAACACACTTGGTTACACGCATCAATCTCAATTTACCGAGTACCAATGCAAACGACCATATGTTGAGGACAATAGCCAATGTTTATATGATGTTAATAATTACTGCATTGTTCTAGATGTGTACTGATTACCAACAACAATACATACACATTGATGACAACTGATGCGAACAGGAAGAATCATCAGGGACATAACAACCCACTTGAACACCTGCTCACGCAACACTTGCTCATTTGATTTCCTAGTTTTATTCTACTATTGCATTATTGGATATAGGCATATAGTTTAGATTAGCATCATTTAATGATTCCCGAAATAAATTTATGAACGCATTCCCATCATATTTTATGTTTTCTGTTAATGTTTATTGATCAGAACAGGCGCCTCCGTAATAGAACAGAAATAGTCTTCATCATACCATACATGAAATAAATACCTCGTGAACAGTTTAAATATTGAATCCATACAAAATACTAAACAATTAAGAGTCGTATTTCAGTTGAACAAAAATAATTGGATTAGCCCTCGTTCGCTAACAGGTGCAAATCCAATTACATGTATTACTTGCACTATATTTTGTTACGTGTAGTTAGTTATATGTACATCGTAAAAAGCCAATCAATCACAAACTATGCATTCAAATCCTTCGTACACGCATTACTACTAGTGCACATATTAGGATGTTCAATCCAACTAACAACTATGAACTTAGGTATTATGCTGAGTAGTAGACCGAAATACTGACTTTCTATTCTAAATATTAATCGTGTTTTCCCACAATATATAAGAAATAAATACAGTAGTAAACACTGATCTCACCAATATAAGTATGTAACAATATAAGTACGTAATTACCTAAAAAAGAAAATCTGATCCAGACTTTAAACCTGATACACCTTAAACAAACATTTAAAAAAGTGAACATACCTGTAGTAATATCGTGTCGGATGGGCTTGGGCACGGGGCCGGTGATGTTGACTACAGATATGACGGCGTTCTGTATGAACCCGGAGTCGTCGGTCACGATGCCTTTGACACCGATGTGCGCCTTCCACAAGTACGCGATCAGAGCTTCCTTGTTCCGTTCCCACTCTTTCGCCAATTCACTAGCGGCCGGATACTTCTCACATCCCAACTCCAGAGTGATCTCAAACGCGTTTGTTGCCAAGTAATTGAAGTCTTGCATGCCTGAAATATTTCTATGCAGTTAAAATTGCGATCAATCTAAACATTTTACTGGTGGCTTTGTGACATGCCACATGGGTAGGTACCACCGCAATATCTGTTTGTCCTAGTGTGAATGCACTGTTGTGTTTCGGTTTAAAGGACATTGTAGCCTGAGTACCCGATGAACATAAGGAGACTTAAAATGTTATGGCTCAGGATAATGAGCACAGTGGAATGCCAAGCATTGCTTTGTAATTCCTGACTGGTCTACTATCCCTGAGCGGTCGTATAGCTTACGATCAGGTGGGCCGTTGATAGGGTCGGCTCAAAATTCATTGTAATAAAAAAACAAAGTACACTACAAATTAAATTGAGCATAACGTAAATATTATAGATCGTTGGTACCCAATTACTCAAGTTAACTATGTTGACCCCAGGGGTCGATGACATTATGCAACTGTTCTGTGCCATTGAAAAATATCCTTTGGGCTCTTGTAGATCTAGCGGATGTTCCCGTTTTAATTCTTCTTAAATATTTTCAAATTTTTCAATACAAATAGCATATATGAGAGATGCAATCAAAAATATGACAGGAACTACGAATTTTACAAGCAAAAACTCAAGGAACTCGTATACAGGCAAACCGAGATTCAATACCAATGGACTCCTACTAAAGAAAATTGTTCTTCTGCCAATCATATTTCAGTAGTAAAACAAGTAACCAAAAACATAAGTAATTAATAATCCATAAAAAAAATGTGATTATTAGAGATCCGGAATATATGACGGTCCCCTAAGCTATGTAGACGGTTGTTGTCAACGTCATTAACATCACTAAACCAGTCCGCGTCTGAAGGCCACCAGTTAATCGTAAATGCCAGTGGATAAAGAGCAATCACATTATCACCAAGCTTCCGGGTTCTTATACTTCCTATCTTTAATGCTAAGTATACATTAACATAATTAATTCCATAACGGTTCCAATAAGTGTAGCAATTCGTCACATTTTGGAGGGGTGTAAAATATACAAGACTGAAATTAGTTCGCTAGCTTCTAAAAATACCAGAATAAGATTCACGATTCGGTGCTGATATTATATTATGAAAATAAAAACGAAAGGTAACAAAAAATTAACATAAAGTTAACATGGAAGTTAATTTGCAATAATTAATTTATCCATTACAATATAGTTTTCTTGCTCTTGTTATTACGAAATCAACTGACGTCCATAGTAGGACTTTTTTTTGTACATAATTGCGTCAATGCAGAACGCAACTTTAAAACGTAGGTATACATATATAGTTATCGCTGGATTATACCATTACGATAATTATAAATCAAAAACAAAATAAGAAGCGTTAAGTCAGTCAAGAACAATTTTATGGTAGATATGTTTTTATAGTTATTGTTATCACTAAGTAAGCGTAAGTATTTTATCCGTATAGTATACCTAATAAGAATTAATATTAACAGTAACCAATTTGGAAACAATAAAATGTTATACCATGAAGGTCCTTTAAAAATAAATGATGTATTGGAAGTTAAACTGCAACTAATGAGAAATTATAACAGTAAATATTATGTTATTTTTTTTTTTTTGTTATGAAAAGGCAAACATGACAACATACCTCCTTTCAAACTATACCATGCTGCTCCATTAGTAACACCTCCTTGTTTGCCAAAGTTGTATGTGGTGGAATCATCAGAACTGGTTGTGTGGCAACCTTTCCGAGTGGTTGAGGCCATGTCAGCATGAGCTGTTGCATAGGTCATAGCCAACTCTCTGAACATACAATAATCATGCTTGTAATTAATCTAAGCATTTTAAAACTATTAAAAATCAATGACATTAAGATGAAAATAATATCCTTTCAATAATTATCTTTTAACTATATCAGTATAACCGCCGGCACGGATCTTGAGCGCTCGGCGACAGAGTGGGGATTGCTTTGCGCATCGTGAAATTGATGCGTAATGAATGAATTAGGAATAACAACAATATGGCTTGCGTAGTTAAACAATCACTGGCCGATATCGATTATGCCACCGCCAGTTTACTTCATAATACCACAAAAGGGACCCAAAAGTCGACATCTACGCAAGTAACGGCCAGCGCTCAAGATCCGTGCCGGTAGTTATATTAAGTGATGTAGGTGTCATATTGTTTAGTAGTTTTTTATAAATGTTAAATACTCTTAGTAATGTGTGTACCTGAAAGTGTCATCATCTGGACTTGCTGAGTACTCAGATGCAGGAGCTCCACTTCGGCTTTCATCATAAGGGTAGTTTGCAACTAAGTCACCCCCATGCATAGCAGCACTCAATACAAATGGAACAGACATTATCCACCGCATAACAGCCCGTGTCTCAGGCTCCAGCTACAACCACAAATGCATTTTAATTACATTCAAAGTGTTATATATTGAATGTTGAAATAAAAGGTTTTTTTACCGGTGCAGCTAGTCGAGTCAAGTCTCGAAGGAGATGATTGTTATGATTGATTCCTTGACGTTCCAGTTCAAATGTTATAGCATCTAAATCAGGAAAATTTCTGTTGAGATCGACTGAGTGGCGGTTAGTGCGTCCTATCAAATAGTCTTTGCCACCCTATAATTAAAAATATTAATGTAAAAAATTTGTAATGCAGAAATAAAATATTGAAATCCTTATAGTAAACTCACAGCTTCTGTAGCTAGTTGCCATCCATCTGGATTCATTGAGGGCAGCAAATGAATCCTGGTACTATGAATGAGTGCTCGAATGCGGCGATCATTATTTAGATATTGTTCACATAAATAATATGCTAATCCGAGGAGCAACTCACGACCGAGCACCTCATTTCCGTGAATGTTCCCAACGTACTTTACTTCGGGTTTATCTAAAAAAAAATTGCATTTTATAGCTTGTGTTCAAATGGTAGGTAGTTTTTAAATAACATTTATTATTTAACTTACATGGTTGATGGAATCCTGGCGTATCCGAAAATTCAATAACATACAAGGGCACATTGTTAACCGATGTTTCTGTTAAAGCATATATTCTTGTAATATTAGGGCATTTCTCGTGCACTTCCTCCAAAACTAAGGGTAATTCTTCATTATTATGATGTTTCCAGACAAACTCAGCCGACGTTCCAATGAAAACCGTAAAAACAACGTACAAAAACAGCGAAAACATTTCACTTAATTAATATAATATTTCTTCTATCCAAAATTATCGAATAAAAATATTTTCAACGTATTTTAACTGTAGCAGAAGAGACGGACACGTCGTCGTCACTCGCGCTACGTACAAATTATCGATCCAGTGCGATCGATTTTCCCGCCACCAACACAATGAATGACGCACGTCGCAGCTTGTGCCTCGCAGTCACAGTGGGCGGCGCTTGAATCCCCCTTCACCAGCTGTCATCTGACATTTTTAATGTAGGCAACTGGCTACGGATTGGGAGCACCAAGGGAGCACTATATTAGTCTTAATTTATGTTCTAAAAAAGCACTAGATATAGCATTCATAGGAACAATTCCTATGAAGCATTTATATAATTTTCTCTCAATATTATATTTTTCAACATCTTCGTGGAGTAGCGACATCTATGTCGTATCCTGTGTACTAAATTAAAACGTAGTTCCATTCTTTTTCAACGTTTCAATCGCATAATCTATAGATGGCTTAAGGCCCGTCGCATACGGAGCTACTCAATAAGAATTGGTTACAAACTCTAATTAGTAATGAGTAACTTGTAGGCTTGGGCCCACCTTGGGCCTATCCGGTCACTACAGAGAGCGCTCATTTTAGTTCATAATCCAGGGATGAACTAGTTCGGTCTATTAGTTCATTAGTTATTTTTTTGAAATAATTTAGTAAGAACAATAAATAAAGAAAAAAATAATGTTTAATGTTTATTGTTTGTTTTCAACAAAAGGTACAAGGATATAGATAAAAAGCACTAGACCCCACACTAGGATTCCCTGTGTTGTGGGATCTAGTCATTCGTCCAATACAGTTTGGGTACATGTAAGTTTACATAGCTAAAATAAATAAAACTAAGGAACATTCAAATTGTTGTGTGTGTGTGTGTGTGTGTGTGTATGTGTGTGTGTGTGTGGGTGTATGTGTATGTGTGTATGTGTGTGTGTGAGTGCGTGCGTGTGTAACGTAGAGAGAGGTGATACTGTGGTAGTTATCAAGAAGATTTAATTAGATTTTCAGGATCCAAATAGCTCAGATCTGCTAGCCATTTGGTTACAGTTTTTTTGCAGTTATGGGTAGTCTGATATAATATATTCAATTGGTAATTTAATTTAGTATATAGATACGGGCCCATCTGGAGATAACACTGTTTGCCAAAACTTCTTCTACAAGGAGGTTTGCTCCATCTATATATTCTCTGCGAGCGTTTAGTCACGATTCTATTATCAAGCGAGCATTTGTGAAATTTTAAGATAGTTGCTATGATGTACAACTTGCGTACTGTTAACACCTCAGTTTCTCTATACAACTCAGCTGCAGAGTAGCGTAATTCTTTTCTATAAGCTACTTTTAGAACGGCTCGTTGAACTCGTTCAGCTTTAATAAGATAGCTTTTCCGAGCCAACCCCCATGAGATAATGCAGTAGTTCAGTACCGATTGACATAGAGTTATATATTATATCATTTTTGTTATTTT
Organism: Hyles euphorbiae; assembly: GCA_023078785.2. Lineage (NCBI taxonomy): Eukaryota > Metazoa > Arthropoda > Insecta > Lepidoptera > Sphingidae > Hyles > Hyles euphorbiae. Next base: position 18,292,604 of record CM041050.1, read on the forward strand.
CTCGTCTGTTACTGGTCTTAGCCTTTTAAATACGTAAAGTATTTTTTTTAACCGGCTGTGTATGGGTTCGATATGCTTATGCTAAGTCAGCTGATCGTCGATATGGACACCAAGGTATTTTATAGTATTTACTCGCTCAAAAGCTTTGCAAGTACAGGTTCCAGTTTGGTTTCTTTTACAGGTGTGGTGTAATAATTTCAATTCATTTGGAGCTGCTGTTCTTTTCGTGATTTTGAAATTAACAATTTTAGATTTTTCTACATTTAAGGTAAGTAGATTGTGATCTAGCCATTGACCAACCTTCTTCATTCCAGATTCAGAGATATTATATGCTTCGTTCCAGGTTCTTGCATGAAAGATGATAGCAGTATCGTCGGCATAGGCAAATATTTGTGCTTTATGTAGTTTCAGTGAGCACAGGCCATTTATATATATGAGGAATAAGGTTGGGCCAAGGACGCTACCTTGAGGCACTCCATAATCTACTTTTTTAAAGTTGCTCTTGATATCTTTTAAACATACCCTTTGTAAGCGATCTGAGAGGTACGATCTGAACCAGTCCAATGCAATCCCTCTTATTCCAAAATGTTCCATCTTCTTTAATAAAATTGGTCTTGATACGGTATCGAAAGCTTTCGCAAGATCTAAGAAAATACCGCAACATTTCTCGCCTTGGTCAAGTTTAGTTACTACAAAATCAACTAAGCTAGTAACAGCATCTGTAGTTGATTTGTTATTGCGAAAACCATATTGATTGGATGATAATAATTCGCCTTTCTCCAGAAATTTTAGAAGTCTATTGTTTACCAATTTCTCCAAGATTTTTGATACAGAAGTAAGAAGAGAAATGGGCCGATAATTAGACGCCAAAGTTGTCTCATTTGATTTATATATCGGACATACATTTGCGATTTTCATTTGAGAAGGAACCTTTCCAGATGCCAAACTTAAGTTACATATATGAGTAATTGGTTGTAAGAGATAGTTTCTTGCTTTCTTTAAGGTACTATTAGGTATTCCATCCCATCCAGGAGCAGAATCTGTTTTGAGATTTTTAATAATTGAACTGATTTCATTCTCATCAGTAGGATACATAAAAAAAGACTCCGAGCAATTTGCTTTCATCTCTAGAGTATTCGTTGTCATATTGAGCAACTCAGTCTCTGTTTTGGCTATGCGTCTCATACACTTTTCAGCTAGTTCTTCGCCTACATTCGCAAAATAGTTGTTTGCCATATTTATTGCCACAACGGGATCAGAGTCTGCGTTAAGTAGGTCGCTATTGCTTAATTGCTTGTTTTTCAAATTACAGATGTTTTTAATTGTTGACCACAGTTTCTTGGTATTCCCTTTGGAGCTTTTTATAATTTTCTTCTCGTGGGCATTCTTTAGATTCTGTAAAATGTTGTTGCAGTAATTCCTATAGGATTTATAGCGTTGTAATAGAAATAGATTATTTTTATTTTCTTCTTTTTTAACTTCCTTATGTAATATGTCTCTTTTCCGGATACATTTCAATAGATTGTCTGGCATCCAAGGTTTCCTGATATTTTTTGAGTTTCTCTTTATTTCCCTTTTTGTATGATTTTGTATTATAAAAGATAATTTGTCAGTAAATACTTGAAGTGCTTGTGTAACATCATTTATTTCTAATAATGGCCTCCAGTCTGTATTCTCTAAATCTTTGACTATGTTCAGATTATCTATTCGCAAGTTATATTTAGAGTCATCGCGAGGAGATAGTTGGTACGTCGCATCTTTATCAATGCCAATTAGAACCGTGTCATGATCTGTTAGCCCTGTCTGGCATACAACTACCTTGCTGTGTCTTTTGGTAAATATAGTTATGATTATTGTAAGTTTTGTTTATTTTTATTTAAAAAATACAAAGTATAACATGAAAATTTTACACGTCCATTTATGTAATATGAGATTTTTTATTTAAATAATGAAAAATAAAATAATTTATATTAATGATTAGTCAACACTAGTAAAGTGGACGCTAAAAGAAATATAAAAAGAACTAAGAGCGGGATTTTTAATGAACTAGTTCGCATAGTTCACCTAAAGGAGCGCTATTCCCACCTAGGTCGTTCGCGAACTACTCAAGACTAGTAACATGACCCTCACCACCCATACATTATCATACGAGGTTCGCACACGAGGCGATTATTCACCAATACGTTGGTAACGCGTTGGCAACTGATCTCGTGTGATGCGTCGTGCTGGTCGCCGCGCTACTGGATACCCGAGTTTACCGAGTGTTTTGTTGGGAAAAATGAATGATCAAACCTTAAATATTCAATTTGTATTAATTACTACAGGAGATATAACTGTACCAAATTTAAATAGCTTTCCGTGGACTTTCCTGGGCCTCCTATATATTGTTTAACTGTTTCTATGCTGCAAATGGTAATCTGCAGTTCATATTCTTCCGAATATAAATATGTAGATGTGAGCCTAAACCTTCAAAAATTCCATAATGTTTGTGAGTAGCTCCGTGTGCGAAGGGGGTAAGGCCCGTCGCACACGGAGCTACTCAAAACGAATTGGTTACAAACTCTAAAAGACCCATGCGGAAATGAGAAGTTGTTACGTTTGAATTTCCATATAGAATAAAGGTTTTCCATCCAAAGGTTGTCTGGAAGAGATCGCCGTTAGCGATAAGGTCGTCGTTTGTACGTACTTATGTTATAAGTCCCCTAGTTGTAAAATTATATTAATATATTTTGTGTACAATAAAACATTATAAATAAATAAATAAAATAATTTGTAACTAGACAAGTTTTTAGAATAAACGTAATCCAAATCGATACTGTTAGATGTAATTTAGGTCCAAACCTCCCTCAATTTTTTCCTAGATAGTCGTAAGTATATACATACTATGGATTGTTTTTCTTAGTATACGCCAGAAAGCGCCTTGAATTAATTGAGTGCAGTCTCTATCTCAGTATGAATATAAAATTTTCTCTGTGGTCATCTGATGAATGTAATATGTATTCATAATAGCATAGACTAAGAAGTTACGTAATAGATACACTTTAGTACAGTTCAAGGAGTATATTTATGTAATATTGCTAAAGAATCTTAGGAGTAGGTACATGCCTAGCACAAAAATAAAGGACACACCTATAAATTATAAATAAGGACACATACATATATTGGTTGTGTACTTTATCATAATGTTAAAATCAAATAAATTATCTTTGACATCATAAGAAATTGCTTTATGGACCACGTAGGGATTAAATACCGTTTATGACATGTTAGTGCTAAAATAAATATAATACAAAATAAGTTCTTTACTTACGATACATTGTTGTTATTTTATCTTATTTTAATTCTCTTAATATGTCTAGTGATTTGAAGTATGTACGTAAATAAAACGATTGTACAAAAACAATATCAACACACATAATCAATACGAGTTTCTATTATTATTTAAGTAAATTCTTATTAATATTTATAAACATGTATCTATTAAATTAGCTATGTATTATAACTTATTTTCACATGTGAATATTTTGTGTACGTGAGCGGAATCCGTATGGCTTATAATGAAAAAATAATATTTCTCCCATGAACAAAATAGTTGCCGTTGTTACTCCTATGAAATAAATGATGAACATACCCTGTAATATAAATAAAGTTATTGTTAATATTATAATACCGATACCGTATTTACATAGGTACCTATCTTAAACAATTGTCTTCTATTTATTTCTTACCTCAAACTGCACAATACTTAACGGCTTGATATGTTCAGTAATCTTGGTGCGAGACATTTTCACAGCTAACTGAACTTTGTAATCCATATACTTCAGTGCCACCTAAAAGTTTACAGACACATAGGTACATCATTTTTTTATTATTATATTATACCTACCTACTTATTGTTTTATTTATTCTGACACGGCACAGTACTGCATTGCACCTGGTGGTAAGTGCAAATACCGTCTAAGGTACCGAATGGCATCAGACGGATATTATCATATAAGACTGATCTGCGTGAAAGCAGATAGCTGTATAGCCTCTATGTATGTATGTGTGTAACGGAATCTTTGAAGACAATTTTTGTGCTCTTCGGATTCGTCGGTCGGTAGTCGGATTGAATCGAAATTTTGCGTACTAATCCAGAACCGATGACAATACAATAATTTAAAAAAATGTCGTTATCTTATCCAGAATGATATGAAACTTTTTTTTTATAAAATAAAAGTGTTTTGCGCGGCTGTGTTCCTTTGATAAGACAGCCTTAATTAGATGTTTTAGTGAAAAACTAAAACATATGCTTTCATAAAAGATCCTGAAGAATAAGTAAGATGCTGGAGTATAAGTAATTTTTGTAAGCACCCCACGCTTTCTAGGAAGAAAATGTATGTATTTTACTCCATTTTCTAATCATAAACTCATTATGAATTTATTTTTTACTTTTGTGTTGGATCTTTTATGAAAGCGTATTTCTAAATTTGTTAAACTATAATTTAATTTTATTGCTATAAATGGCGGCCCTTAGCCTAATGATAAGCGTACAACTGCTCATGAACAGTAGCAAAACTAAAGAATATCTTGAATTACAAAGCAATGCTTGCCATTCTATGCTCTCGTCATCCTGGGACATCAGATGTTAAGTCTTAATTTGTCCAGTCATTACCCTGGCTACAATATCCTTCAAACCACGCATTGCAACAACAATGCAACTGCTGTTTGGTGGGAGAAATAGACATCAATCAAAAAATCTATGATGACGTCAACACATTAATTTATATTTGACATCACCTGTTGCTCCCAAGCTAACAAAAGTCCAGATTGGTGAAGTCTGCCGACTAACTGGTTCACTTTTTCTGAGTATGCTGAGTTTTTCCGCATCATTATCACACATTGTTCGTAATAAAAAAAATCTAGTAATATTTGCATATCTAAAGCTGCTTCCACAGTAATATATTCGCCTATTGCAAAAGTACCTGTAAACACAATACTCGTAAGATAACTGTTTGGTGTTCACTTTAGTTTATCCAGACTATTCGATATTTTATGGAATTCCACGAAGGGGGCTTAAGGTAAGGTCACTAGTAATGGACCATGCGCCAGTGGTGGACCACGTAATGCACATAAACCGATAAAATAAGAATTAATAGCATATTTTAAAACTAATTCCATATTAAATAGTCAGTGCTGCCATCTGGTCAACGAAGCGCGCAAACTACGCGTTAATTTTTTTCGTTTATTCCAAAGCCCGCTATTTTTTTGTTGATAGACATACTATAAATCTATTATTCGTATTTAAGTAAAAAAAAATTAATTATAGAAAAAGTTTGAACTTAATTATTAGCAACTTTGTCACCTTGTTGTTGGTAATATTTTGTTTTTCTCATTTGTTTAGGATTCATTGACAGGTAACAGGGAATTTAAAATACAAAAATTTGTTTGTAAGATTGAGATATGGGGGTGGTCCACGACTGATTTACCATGTTTTTCTAGTAATTGACCAGGATGGTTAACTTCTGATGAAATTCTGTATCATGTAAATTTACTGTACACAATGACATATGAAGGGCAGCATTAATTAGAATTAACTATTTTATTTACTTCGAAAATAAGTTAATATTATTTAATAGTTGAACATCTTCATTGTAAGACATTATGATCAGTTACTAAATCCACTTTTTCACCTGGTAGATGTCTGGGAAAAAGGGAGCTTTCCTAAATTATGCTGAAGGTGCAATTCTAGGTCATGTACTAGTTTTTAGATGGTCAACTTCTAAATCTTTTATACGAAGTTTTATTTCATTTTACATAATTTGTTCAACCATTGTACAAGCAAAAAATACTGGTTCGTTTCGTTAACAGACTTGCATAGAGCTTATAAAAATGTGAAATAAAGTTAAACATAAGAAAAAAATCAGTATCCTTAAGTGGTCATCTACTGGTGACTTTACCTTATGTTCAGCAGGAACGGAACAAAGACATGGATAGAGCTTAAGAATCTTGTTGCTAATGCCGCTAAAGCTTAAAAACCGGTAAGTATAGGAAAGTATTTAAATAATGAATGATCAGAGATACATCAAAATAATTATATACATAAATGCACTTCACGGTTCATCCAGTACCTACCTAATTACAACGTAAATTCCTAATGTAGTGTTTTTTCATTGACCTATTGAGTTAAATTGTACCAACTTAAGTAGGTATTAATCGCAATTCCGATTCAGACGTTTGCATAGAACAAGTACAATATGTATCATTTTGTGTAAAGCCACAGTAATGATTTTATACATACTTACTTAATATATCCCTAAACATGGCACATAGAGTACATTTATTGGGTTTTATTAAGTGATGACTTTCTTACCTGCTGGCATTTTTTCTATGCCAAATGCCATGGTTTTAGTGAAACTTCGTCTCTTAAGTTCTTCGAAGGAATAAACTCTAAATAGTTTTACCAAATTTTTCATCCGGGGCTAAAAAAATAACATCACGAAAATCTCTAGAATTTTATAAATATTTCAATAAAGTGCCTTCTGCACAGTTTTCAATCATTATTAGCAGAAAATCATTAGCGTATATAACTCTTTGTCCTTTTAATAAGCTATAGATATACATGTAAGCTCAATAGAACAACTTAAATGATAAACAAACCACGTTGTCAATTTAAATGCATGTAACGTAATACTAGTGAGTAGTAGTCGTTACCTCAGAAGAAAGTCTAAGAGAATATGTCCAAGCATCATGGTGGCCTCCCCATTTCATGTCCCGATCAATAATATCTTGTGCAGTGTCGATGGAAGGTTCATACTTGGGTATAGTAAATGTAGATGCCAGTCCAGCGCCGTAAGCGCTCACTACGATCAACCCAGTCACAAGCAACCAGCCGATGATACTTCGAATGCGCCATCCATCACCAGAATTGCGCTGCGACTGCAGTAAATAAAATCCTTTTAAATTGCCATTAAAAATATTTCATTTCAAGAAAGTAAAACCCTATCTATACGAAACAATAAAAAATAGCTAAATTGCCTATTCATAGACAGTTGTAAAAACCATTTTAGATAATGCGTGTTTTGTTCTTTTCGAATGACTTTTGAATTTAATTTGGACGAAGAAGACAAAACATGCGATACCTAACTAAAGTAGGTTTTAAAATTGCCTATCAATGAAACCGTAAGTATAAAGTATTGTAGATTAGCTATATTTACCTGGGTTATTATTATACCGAACACAGTCAACATAATTTTGTCAGTTGAGCCTTTTTGAGCTAAATAAAGTCCAATTACACCGCTGATGAATGTGATCATGACAGCTAACCACATTAGCGTAGTAAACGGTAGTAATGGAATTCGCCAGCTTGCAACAAGTCTAGAAAAGTAACAATATACATAGGCACTATGCAATGATCAATAAACACAATTATTTAATCATGAGTTTTACCTCGGTGCTGGTACCAAACAAGTTACAGCAACATTCATACAAGAAACTGAAAAATCCATATCTTTCCATCCCTCATACCAAGAAAAAAGGCCAGCTGAAAAAAATTACAATTTAAACCATTAAAAGATTTTAATGAAGATTAAAATGTAGAAAGCTTTAATTCATTCTTGTTAGGTACATACTTATACCCAAATCTGCTCTGTTTTCCACAACGCTACCCATAACTCCGATCCCTGTATGGTTTTTATGTATTTCACCCCATAAGTGTTTTTCTTCTTTATTTATATCAATTGAACAATTGATCATTCTGTGAACATTACGCATAAGTAATAATTTATATTTGATAGAGGCTTTTTATGCAGTAAATTGATTGTCTAGTACCTGCATAATTCTTCCACGGTTCTTATATCGATTCCATCTGTACCTGAAGGTGCATCTTCAGTATTTAGATCCAATAACACGTAAGGTTTATAAGTAAAACAACTCACTCTTAACGTTTTCCCCATCATGTTCTCCATATTATGAGGAAATAAATTAACATTGTGATCGAAATTTTGCGTACAGAAATTCCAGCGGTCAAGTAGTAATGGCTGATCAATTTCTGAATCAGACCCAACAAACTTATGAGTCACCAAACTAAAATCCTCACAATCCGCTTTTTTGTCCGGAAATATCAGTAATACATTTGCAATAGAGCTACATTCAGTCATCGACAACATTTCTAAAGCATGGTGAGTATAATTTCCTCCAAATACAGGTAAAAATATCAGTTTTTTATTGCTCCTTCTAACATTAGCAAGACGATTAGTTGCATCAAACGCTCGTATAAAAAGTTGTGGATTTTCCATTCTTACAATATAATCAGAACAACCATCCTCCAACGCTTGTAATAAATATTCCGATAAATCAATTACATTGGCATCAATGTATGTAAAACTTGAAGAAAATTTGATATTAAATGACACTTCAGACACAATAACCAAACAATATGAATCTATTAGATACTTTGCATATAATGTTTGCAGTAATAATTCTATGGGTGAAACAAATTGCGGAATAGTTAACATGGCGACGTCTAGAATGTAACGGAAACTAAACTAAATGTTGCTGTGGCTACATTATTAACATATTGATATATTAGCACAATTTTCTGGGTTCAGTATTTACTGTTTAAAAGACCCGTGCCCTACACTGACGGCCTTATACATAGACGGTCGTAAAACTTATTATATTTTATGTTTAAATTCAAAATAAACGAAGCCAAAACATCCGATAACTAAAATAGGTTTTAGAACTGTCTGTGAATAAAGCCTTGAGACATATTGAAATATTATTTCTATAGTCATTTGGTAGAAAGCTTTTTTGGTATCATAAGTAAGAAGTGGTTAATTGTAAGATGAAGATAGAGCTTTTTTGATGATAGTTATGCTAGCAAGAAAATGCATAGTGTTGATACATCATTGATTAACGAGAAAGATCTGCCTCTCTTCATTCGACACAATAATTATATCCATCTACTCACTTCCACCTACCCTCAAATAACCGATCTACCTCAAACAAACTTATTCAACCCAGATAATAGATTAACATTCACCGAGCCAATTTTTATGAATATTCTACGGAATAGCGGGGACTACCGAAACAATCATATTAGATAACATATTATTGGGAATGTTTCATAAAATATGGCCTCATCATAACTAAGTACATGTAATAAATTATCCCTCGAATGATACCAATTTACAGATATCATTCATTTTTATCGTTACGACAAAAACGTATAATTAACATTTTTAATGCGTTGTATAATTTATACGAAAGTATATACTCACACCTCTGTCCCCGAAAGGGCGGGAACTAAATAGAGTGACTAGAGCCACTGTGAATGGATGCAACCACATATTGCCGATTATTATTATTCTTAAAAAATTAACAGTTCGTGTTAATAACATCAAATTAGAGATATCATTACTATAATGGCGTAAGAAGGTTGAGACTATCTGATGGAAGTGCAAGGCGATGGAAATTGACACTTCCTTTGATCCCGACGACTTTGACGACGGGTTTTCCAGCAGCGTGTACTGTGGTCGCTATCTGATTGGAGCAAAACATATTAGATACAAGCTACCAACAACCTCTCAATCGACGGCCATCTCATCCACTTCAGATTGTCGGTTTTGTTGTTAATGGAACAGTGGGTCTACTGCCAATAATCACAATACATCCAGCCTGTTTGTCATTTGACTTAATGACTTACTTACAGCATTACTTTACCATTCAGAAACTAAACATCATTTATTATTATGAACCAATCTCATATTTATAGCACTAGCTTAATGGTCTGTAAGTACCAGTTACGTTGATTCTACCAAGAAAACATTCGGTGCTTAAACGAAAATGTTCAACAACCAACAAGGGCTTTAATTTAAGTAGGTAGGTATGTACCTCCTTATTTAGCAGCGATTTACTCCAAAGTCAAATTAAACAACGAATTTGAAGCAGTAACATTTATTTTAACCTATTTATTCCAAATCATGTAATGTTACTTCGTGTAGCTAATATGATAATTTTGCATACTCAAGCTTATCGTCATGAAGCTAATTTAATATATATTACAAGTCCAGTCTAAGTCAGAACGAGTTCAAACATTATGTGCAACAAGATAAAATAATAGTAAGTAAATGTATCTAGATATCAAGGAATGATATTCATTATTATAATACACGACCGTTTATTTTCATGTGCATTTTCGCAACGTATTTTTATATTTTATGTTTTCTGTGTATTTGCGTGGCTGTGAGTCTTCGTTTCTTATAATAATTTACAACTATCTCAGCTATAAACACATTTATTGCAGTAATTACTCCGACTAAATATAATATGAAAACTCCCTGAAAATTATAAAAAAAGAAAACTATTTAAAACGAAACACGTGCAAAACATATTAACAAAGATATTGCAGCCGTTTACACCTTTTTAGAATAATGGGTATATTGATAGTCAATCACCATGAGGAAGCCTGCATACCTACCATAGTGATTTGTATGAATATCTATAGTATGTATAAGTTTGCCAACCCGCACTAGGTCAGCGCGGTGGACTATATGGGCTAACCACTCTCAATCGTTTCTTCGATTGTAGAGTAGGCCTGTGCCCTGCAGTGGGACGGGATATATGGACTGATACAAAAAAGAATAATATAAGTATGTCATTAGAAACCAATATAAAACGCACCCCAACAAGTTTTAAATTTAATGCTTTTGTGCTGCTGACATCATTTTTAGATCGAGACAGTTTCACTTCCAGTTGAACTTTATAATCCAAATGTTTCAGTGCCACCTACAACAGATATTAATGTGACATTAAGTAAAAATCGTGGATAGAGAATAAAACATTGTTACAATATTTATAATAGCTTCACCTGTGTTTCCCAAGCTAGCAAAAGTCCAGATTGATGTAACCGCCCTACAAGTTGACTTATTTTCTCTGTATACGGAGAACTTTTGCGCATCATTACCACGCATTGTTCATAGTAGAAATCCTCCAACATTAGTTGCATGTCCAAGACAGCGTCTTTAGTTATGTATTCTCCTATTGCAAAATAACCTGGTAGTTATAGAAATAAAATAATTAGAGTACCGATTATGAGACATATTTTATACATAATCTAATTAAAAGAATTTATATAGATAATAAATGAAAATATAAAATTATACTTGAGTTTTTGCTGTTTAAAAAGCATAAACAAATACACCCAACAATCACATACTGTATAGTCCTGACCCCACACTACGAACGAGTCTTGTGTTGTGGGTATCAGAAACTACGACAGATTTTTCGGTGTCACAAACACCCAAACCCGGAACAAATGCCTGTGGTCCACACGAACATATTTTGTCTCGATACGGGGATCGAAATCGGAACCTCTCGGTTCAGTTTAAATTTGTTTGTGTTTAGTTAAAAAAAAATGTTAGTTAAGGTTACAAAGGTAAGGCTCATTAATTATTCATCTTCTTGAATGAAAAAATCTAAAATTTCATGGTCTTCCTTTTATTCAAGATGCTATGTTATTTGGGGAAAATGATCACTATTAATGAGCCTTTTTATTTGTATCGTAGAACGATGAGTAGTTTTTTACAACATGGTGGATTCGATTTCCGCTTCAGACAGGTTATTCAAAAATCTTTAAATGCAGTATGTTTTTTTTAATAATTGATATTATGTCTTATTTCAATATAATTGTCTATATATAATATTTAACATACTCCATATGGCATAGATGCCAAACTCTCTGTATACCGGGTATCTCAAGACTGCTACCGAAAATGAAGCCGGGTGGTAGTTTTAGTGATTACAAACACAATGCAACTAAAAATTTCGCAAAGAAACGCGACAATTATTTTTTATGATTTTTTAAATATCTTCATTTTGGGTGGTAAATCCATAGTTTTTGCTAAAATAATAATTTAAACTCTTTTATACCTTAGAGTATTTATAAATAAAAGGGTATACACTATTATTTTAGAAAAAAAATGTATTTATCACCCAAATATGGCAATAGGAAAAAAATAACAAAAAAATTGTCGCTTTTTTTGCAACTTTTTTTGTTGCATTGTGTCTGAAGTAGCTGAAACTACCATCCGGCTTCGTTTTCGGTAGCAGTCTTGATATACCCTGTATATACAATTGCAAACAAAAAATAATGGCACGCATTAATTTTGTAAAAATTGCTTCCCTTTTTTCTTCTCTCCAACTACAGAAAGTTCACTACTGAGCATAGGCCACCCTTAAGGACCTTGGTTTCCTCGCTGGATACAGGATGCTTGTTACAGGTCGGTGTTGAAAGTCATAAGGAGGCCTAAAATGACTCTAACGCGATGAAATAAGGGATGAAATATCATATGTTAAATCCGATTTGCTGAAGCTCTGAACGCCAAAAAATCATAATTTAGCTGACATCTACTAACAGCATCTATTAAGAATATTATTTTCCTTATTTCGAAATTATATTATTTGCATGAATAAAAACTTCAGCACATCTATAAAATAAATTTCGGTTTTATAAAAAGACCCATTTTTATAATTTTATCGATACTTTCATTCGACTGTAGGAGCCTTTAATTTATTTGGCTACGTGCTGGCAAACATTTTAGTGAATGTTTGAGTTTTTTGTTACAGAGTAGAGTGTCAAGATAGAGCAGCGATTCATTAGCCGTGTCAAGAAGCTTATACCCAAATGGAGATTGCATTCCGTATATAAAAGTGAAGTACAAAATTTTGACAATGAATGAACAAAAAAATCATTGTCAAACTAAAGAAAAAAGGATAGCAGAAAACAGCGACTTAATTCAAGGTAAATGTTTTGTACTTCAGTGTTTTATACAGGCCCGGATCTATAGGAGGGCAAGACGGGGTCTGTGCCCCGGGCGGCAAGTTCAGGGGGCGGCATATTGAATCTTGGGAGGCAACTACACAACTGTCCAAAACGTAACACCACTTACACGGGCACTGCAGAACTTATTTTTTTCGCAGGACGCGAATATAGATAAATTTGCGATAGGGGCGTGTAAAAAAGAGATGAAGCTATATCTGGAAACTCCTTCATCGATCTCAACGACTACGTTTGGTTTCAAATATTCAATTTGTGTTTACTTGTTAGTTTGTGTTGATTAACCACCGAACGAAGAAACATATTTTATTAGGTACATGAGTTTGTCTGCGACTTCGTCTACGTTTATATTATGATGATATGGTTGTAAAAGCAAACCAACGTTATACCGCTACAACTACATTACATTGTAAACTCTACGAAAGCTTTTTACAAAAATCAACATAAAACATTCTTTTGGGTCCTTCCCATCTACTATTCAGCTATGAAATTATCCTTTATTTCAACCCCTTAAAGCTAATATTCACAAACAAAGCACACTTTTATTTTTTTTGGAATTCAAGACAAATTGGATTTGTATCTAAACAAATCAAGGTACTGGTTACAATATTAAATATCTAGTACGGGTAAAAGAAAGAGAAACTGCAGCGATTCTAAGTTGCTCATAACGTCTGCATCATTCCTAATGTGGATGCCCCACCGTTGCAATTAATCCAAGGCATCGAGCATGTACTGAGCGGATCCATCCTAGAGGTCTGAGCAGTATTCCATACCCGGCCGGACCTGCGCTTTAAACAAGCGATAAAGTTGATTGGGTGTGAAAAACCGACGCACCCGATTCAGGAATCCAAGCTTGCGTGCTGTGGCAGATATAACGGCCTCAATGTGATTCCTTGGATTGAGATGGATATACACAGCGTATATCCTCACTAAGGATGTTCAGGTCATTCTGCATTGAGAGGGGAGCACCCTGAAAAATGAGGAAGGGAGAGAACGGGTATTTTTTGCACGTGATCGCACATACCTGGGTTTTCTTGGCATTGTACTTAACCATATCCCTGGAAACCCATGTGAGCTTAATGAGAAGATCTTCGCGTTCCCTCACAGTGTCGACCCGGCAACCCGGAGGCCTATAGTGGTATCGCCCAAGAACGGGTCTGTCATTTGCATATAAAAGAATGTTGCCTTGCGACAACATAAATGATATGGAGAATAAACGACGTGGGCGGCATTACCGAGCCCTGAGGAACTCCTCCTTCCAAGATTCAGGTACACCTCCTTAGCGGTAGGACGCTCCGTACAGGGAAGTCAGTGCAGGAGATAATTGTTTGCTCAAGCTATTAAAACCACCGCCGATATTTAATCGGGACCACTGACGTTTCGCTCATCGAAAGACCGTAGCACACGCCGCACATCACTCTGCCTAATGCGAATATCCGCCATTGAGAAACCGCAATCAGAAAGTGTATGCAGCGTCTGGGAATCACGGTCCTCGAGGCGGGAATGAGCTGCACAGCGATTTGCCAGTAAGGCGGCCCTCTCTTGCGGCTTGTGAGCCAGGGACTGTTTCGGATACCTCAGCGGTGGCAACGCTGGACGGTAGAAGTTAGAATGAACGGCCCTGACCAAACTCCAATAAGCACGACTGCTAGTAGGGTGATTGGCCAACGTACGCCCAAACCTACTAACGCGCTGGGCATCCGCTCTAACGTAGGCCTTCTTGCAGGTCTTGGTGATTGTAGGCTTCTTTGAGGGAACTAATATTGGCATACTTGATGGCGCGACCTCTGATCTAAGTGCGATACGCCGCCTGTTTGTCACCGACAACATCGTCACATGCACGATTGAACCAGGAGCGTCCACGGCCTTTACTGGCGATCTCAGAGGAAGGAATCTAGTATTCCATTCCAAGCCTGATCTCGTCAGCAATAGCGTTGGTACTCCCTGAGGGATCTTTACCCTCAAAGCAGTGCTGCCTCCAAGGGATGGATGAGAAATAATCTTACACACCATTCCAATCTGCCGACGAGTAATGCCAGACTCTCCGCTTAACCTGCACGGGACGTGGAGGTGGAGCCAAAGGTACTGACGACCCAAATAGACATTGATCGAAATTGCCTAGAGGCCAGAGGCACCAGCACGATCAGTCTTGGAGGAGCCCAGCCATAGTTCGTGATGTGCATTGAAAGAATACCAAGACCCCCAAGACCCCCCATTTCGGACGACGGGAACTGCGACCGCGCGTCATCAGCCACCTGGCTAAGATACCTAAACAGCCGAGTCGTCTTATCTTCCCCATTGTGAGACCTGTAAAGGCATACGTAGATACGGCTCAGGGAACTTAGATCCAAGTGCACCCACAAAGCGGAGAAGAAAGGTTCCACTATGCAGCGCAAACGGTGACAGCAGATGTCCGACCGAACATACAAGCATACCCCGGCTTTCGACTTGAAGTTTTCTTTAAGCGAATAACCGGGATACAGCAGGTAGGAATTTTTGGCCGGACAAAAAACAAACGAATCTGCGTCTCCGTCAAGAACAGCAAAGCAGGCCAGGCCGTTTCGAGATCATGGTGGACGGCATTGAGGTTCGTATGGAGTCAAAGTGAACGCGGTAGTGGGGTTATGCACCGCTGAAGGACCTGCTCTGTCTAATTGTACTGTCATAAGATTGAGGGGATGGGTTTGATGAAAAGGTATCGAGGAGCCTAAGTCAGGACATTAAGAAGGCCGAATGGGCACCGACACCGACCTGTGTCATATGGTTGCTAAAAATGATGATGATGATTAAGATAAAAATATAGGCAGGTGGGGGGCGGCATTTTTCAGTTTTTGCCCCGCCTCGAAAACCTAGATCCGGCGCTGGTTTTATACGGAATGCAATCTCCATTTGGGTATAAGCTTCTTGACTCTTGAGCCGCGTTTACAGTGTTTGTACGCATTGTAGGTAAACTTTTGTTTAGGGTCATATTTTGTTTAGTGTGTTAGAAAGAAAGAAAGATTTATTTATTACTGACACGAAAGAAAAACAAAGTATACACAAACAAAGGAAATGTTACAAATAATAAAATACCTAGTCTAGAAGGACATTGAAAAACAATACCTGAAATCATAAAGATAACCATATTTTATGTACTCATTGTACTAACAATAGGATTCCCCTACATAATAGGATGCCCCCCAGTTAGTACGGCCTAAGCACCACAGCGCTAATTTTCGATGACGGACCTCAATGACATCCGGAAACAGTAGCCCTATCTATCCAAAGCCTAGCGAAAGACAGTAAATCATAGATAACAGTTTACATTTAATCCCGGCATTCGGCGCCCTTTAACAGCGGCGCCCTAGGGCCGTCGCCAATCCGCGCCCCACCCTAACACCGGCTATGCGGGCACCAGGTCAGTGTACCAATTAAAAGGTACGTAAGGTGTTCGAACGACGACACTAGTTTCGCTGCAATTTAATGACTAGTACCTTTTTTATATTGTAGGGAGCAAAGGAGCATACGGTTCATCTGATTGATGGTGACTGATCACCGCCGCCCATGTGCATCCAACACCATAGAGCATGGAGATGCGTTGCCGGCCTACAGGGTGCGAATAGGTTCCTTTTTTTAAGGTCGCTAGGTCGTATCTACCCTTAAATACCGCCGTTAGCAATTAGTTCTAAACATTTGTAGCACGTAGATAAAAATGTCGGTAAAAACGTGGCTGATCCCAGCAGCAAGGATAAGTCCAAACAATTATCTAGACTAGAACTCGCCGTAGCAAATGTATACCTTTATACCTATTCCTTTCCAAATCATATTCAATGGTTTTGTAACTGAAAATCAAAGCAGAATAGTGTATTTATTCTTACCAGCTGGTAGTTTTTCAATACTAAACGCCATACTTCTGGTCAAACTTTTTCTTTTAAGATCTTCCGACGAATAAATTCTAAATTGGCTCACTAACTGCTTAACTAATGGCTGGAAAAAAAATATATATAATGATACTCGTATGTGTACGTAATACGTGTCAGTTAATGAAAAATGTAATAACTTGTTTCATACTTTTGATTTTTTATTGAGGGCAAGATGGAATGATTGTTTAAGTATATGGAGCAATAGAGATTCTTGAAGTGATAAAACGTAAATGAGCTCAGAGTCACAGAAATATTAAATTCTCATCAAAATTTTACTCCTATATCTAAAAACCTACCTAGGCAAGGCTTGTAAACGATACTAATTCACATTAAAAGTATCGGTAAATACCAGTAATTTCATAAAGATACCTGTGTATCGTTAAAATCAAGTAGCGGTAATTGATTATCGTAACGAAACACAATCGTTATAATACTATAACTTTAACTATTATTGATATTTTTCTACGTCGATAAAGTTAAAAATATCGGTAATTTCGTATCGTTATTTTATGCGACGTTGCCGATTTTCTTAGTTCTTTTGGGCATCCCACGGGATATTTAACCACAAACGCGTGACCACTGCTGCCACGCTTTTCGCATAAATGTGGTTGGTTGGCAAACGTTGCGCTCCTAACGTTAAAAGTATCTATCGGTAAGTTTGGGCGAAGGTAACGAAATAAACTCATAACGTTATAAGTATCGGTAAGTTTTGTAGTACCGGTATTTATATTTAACGTTAAAATAACGTTAAATAGTGTATCGTTACTCATGAATTTACCGATACCTGCTTGTAGCTCCATTAACGATACCAACTTTTACCGGTATTTCAAGCCCTGTATCAAACAGAAAGGCCGTCACCGACCTCAAAAAATTGTTGGCCTATTTAGGTATTTTAGATCTATTAAAAGATTAATTTTATTTCTCTCTTTTTATTACTATTTTGAAGTAGGTTTTATTTACTTTTTTTTAATTATTTTTTTTCACACCTTTATTTAAATTTCTGTTATAGGAATCAAAATTTATACCCTTACTTATCTAGGTTGGGACGCCGCGCCGAGACATAATAGTCAATATGTGTGCGCACCACGGACTGAAAAATGTTAGACACCCCTGCTCTATCTCAAAAACTACGGAATCGATTTTAATGAAACTTATACAGCTCCTAAATTGGACTATATCTAATCTTATCTTATAATCCAGACTTATACTTTTTGAGATATGCGTGGACAAACATACAAATATAATATAAACATACAAACATACGAACCTTTCTTTTATTTGACATTTGTGTTCAGACGCTGGTATAGATTAACATATCCAAAACCTGTGCTATTCTGACGAAATTACATACATACACATCGAATTGATAATCACGTTTTTTGATGTCGATTAAAAATATATTTACTGTTTTGTTTCTATATTTTGTTCTATCTTAATAACATATAGTGAATAGATGTTGCCTGTCAGTATATGATGAAATAACCTCTATCGTTGTACTATTTCATGTAGAACAAGTGCCTCTGCTTTATATGAGCCTGAAAAAGTTACCTCCGGGGAAAGAGTAAGCGAAAATATCCAAGCATCATGAGTGGCACCCCATTCCATATTTCTGTCTACAATATCTTGAACCGTATCGATAGACTCTTCGTACTTTGGTACTGTGAATGTAGATGCTAGACCTGCACCATACGCGTTGACTAAAATCATTCCTGCTATAAGCAACCAGCCAATGACACTACGGATACGCCACGAATCACCAACGTTGTTCTGTGACTGTAAGAGAATCTTCACTTTAAATTTCTATTCGACAATCTGTAACACATTCTAGCAAATATATATCATAATATACCCTAGATAAACTTTGAGAACCTTAAGAAATACTAGGTTCGCTTAAAATAATGGTCATAATGTGATGCTCTTACATCCAAGTGAACTGCCCAATTACTGGAAAGAGTAAGTACCTAAATAAAATAGCTGTTATGAGTCAAATAGAACGGTGGCTAATTCGCTATATTAATAGTTGTCAAAAGGGTTCAATTACAAACATTTCCAGGTTAGATAAAAACAGATATTGTTATGAAAATGTTCGTTGTTAAACCTTAGTTTATACACAGAGTTTATATCAATGCCGCTGCTATTTTTCTTTACAAAAAAAATAGGCTTAGGCATTATTCATAAAAACATAGACGTTAACATTCCCCTTCGTGACCACTGCAATATCAGTTTGATCATCACATGGCAGAACGTATTTGCCTTTATTCTATTTAACGACTTTACAAACGCCTTTAATAAACATTAGCGAATATTAACTTATACCTACCGGTACAGTACCATGGAATACAAAACCATATCTCACTTCCAATGAAAAAAATTGCAAAATATGCCTAGATATATGTTTTAAATTACTTATGAACATATTTCGTCTTCAAATAATATATGGTTTGGAATAATATGCATGGAATTACTTACTTGAGAAATCAAAATTCCAAACACAATTAGTAGAGCTTTATTAGACGTCCTTTTCTGTGCTATTAAAAGACCCAATGCAGCGTAAATAATTGTAAAAAATACTGCCATCCACATTAGCTTACTAAAGGGCAACAAAGGCATTTCCCAGCTCGCAACAATTCTTTAAATATATAACACAACATATTATCGTAACCGTAAAACACACATAAAAATTATTAAAGAAATTTCTACCAAATAAAACAATTACTCACTTCGGAGCTGGTGCTAGGCAAGTTACTGCGGTTCTTATACAAGATATTGAAAAATCCATTGCCATCCATTCTTCATACCATGAGTATAGAGCAGCTGTGAAAAAGAGTTATATGAAATTTATCCTCAATAATTAATGAATTTGCAAGTGCGTGGTGGCCTGTTGGTAAACGGACTAGACGCGACTGCCAACATATTCACGGTGGTCGCGGGTTCGAATCCCAGGGCACACCTCTGACTTTTCGGAGTCATGTGTGTATTGATAGTCAATCACCACGCATTAAAATGGTGAAGGAAAACATCGTGAGAAAACCTGCATACCATAGCGATTTATAAAATTTCTATGGTATGTAAGTCCGCCAACCCGCACTAGCCCAGCGTGGTGGACTATATGGCCTAACCACTCTCAATCGTACTCTCGATTGTAGAGGGGGCCCGTGACCTGCAGTGGGACGTATATGGGCTGATAAAGAAGAAAGAAGAATTAATGAATTTAATGAATACAATGCTATTTAATTACTTACTTATACCCATATCAGCCTGATCTTCTACCACACTACCGATTATTCCGATGCCAGTTTGGTTTTCATATATCTCACCCCATTGTTCTTTGTCCTCATTAATTATAACAACGTTACAGTTGACCCATCTGAAAATAACCACATTGGAGGAACACCAAAGAGTATCCTTATTATTAATTTAATATTTTAGAGTATATTACCTGCAAAACTCGTCAACAATCCTCATTTCCATGCCGTCTCTACCAAGCGGTGCCACAGCAGTATCTAAATCTAATAAAACATACGGCTTGTAAGTAAAGCAACTTACTCTTACCGCCTTCCCTTGCATGTTTGTCATGTCATGTGGAAATAAATTCACATTATAATCAAAACTTTCAGTACAAGCATTCCAGCGATCAAGAAATATTGGTTGATTTACTTCTAAATCAGCACCAACATATTTGTGTGTAACTAAATTAAAACCGTCACATTTTTGTTCATTATTTTTCAAAACCAATAACACATTTGCAACATAACCACATTCTTTATGAGATAATAGTTCCAAAGCTCGGTTTGTATCATTTTCATCATGAAAAGGTAGAAATATCAATTTTCTGTCACTCCTCCTGACTTGTCCGAGGTGATTGACCTTACCAAACACATCCATAAATCTATTAGAATTTTTCGTCATCACAATGTAATCAGAACACCCTCCCTCAGATACCTTTAGCATTTTTTCAAATAAATCACTATCGCATGTTTCATTAGGATTGATGTATGTAAAACTTATTGGAGAAATAAGATTTAAGGGTACTTCAGACACTACAGTCACACAATAGGAATTATGCAAGTATTGTACAACTAGGTTATGCAGAAGTAATTCTAATGAGGAAAATAAATTTATTGGCGTCAACATCGTAGACCTCGCTATCACCATTAGCTACAGAAACGCTTGATGAACGTACTGACACCATAATATATACTTTTGTTTAACCTTATATATTAAGGTTCAGTGGTGTGTTCATAAAAACCAAAAATGTTTTCTTTATGTGTTATATTCTATAACCTTATTTTTCATATAACTTATAAAAACTTACTTACTATTTATAAACATATTACTAATTCTGCAAATCTGCGCTTCTGTCATCCCTGCTCCTCTCCTTCAGTGTCTAATCAATGGCATTTCTTATGTATATTAAGGTAAGTCCCTACAGCACTTGCAATATATTTTAATATGGACGAAAGTAACACGGAGCTAGAGAGCGACAAACGAATTGGTAATAAAATATGTTAAGTAATGCTGCATGAACCCTTTCTATACCAAAGTCATACTCACAGCGCTGTGGCATTATTTATTAGTCGCGCTTCGATGCTGCAAAAATACCAATTTTTCTATGTTTATTATTACCACTTATGGTAAGTTTAATATTGCGTGTTATGTGTCGATGAAATAATACAACTATCCCTTTTTATTAAGATGTAAACAATAATAACTGTCATACGGTTTCTTTAGGGCATGGTCATGATATTTTTGCAAACATCTGGAAATGTGTAATGTAAGGACGAAAGTAAAACTTACTTCGAATCAAAAAATTAAAGATGTAGGTAATAGATTAAGCAGAAAATTATTAAATACTGATATAAGTTTCACATCATAGTCTGATATTCAAAACTCAATCTGATGAAATCCAAAAACATGAAGAAAAGAAATTAGATCCAAACACCTACAGAAATTCGAAATAGTTGATTTTATTTATGATAATAAAAATTTTAGATTTTATCTAAAAGACTTATTAAACTTAAATATATAGTTAAACGAAATCGAATTACGGTTCTATTTATAATGATACAACCAACCCTAGGAGAAGAGATTATGTAACAAATTCATTTTTTGAAAGTTTTCTCAAAACCGATATTTGCGGTTGCAACCCGATTGCTGTTAATTGACAAGCAAAAGGCCAATATTTAATGTGTACATAGTAATTATTATTTTGTTATCTAATATGGTATGGAGATATTCCAAAAAACCTGAAAATATTCATGAACAGTAAGTGTCTTATTGAAATCAGTTCCTGCACCGAGAGGAATGTTTGTACGGCCCAAAAATATTTAGTTTCTCGTAGTTCTTGATACCCACAAAACCAGACTTGATCTTAACGTGGAGTCAGTACTATTTATGCGAGTTTGGTGTTATCTTTGGTGTTATTTATTTATAATAATAATATGATTTTGAAAATTCTGGCCACCCTAACAATAAATAAATTAGTTTTATTTTAATGGTAATTAAATATATAGTCAGTTTTACTGCCAAACCGTGGCGACGGCATTATGACCCTCAGTGGTTAAGTCTTGAAAAGATAGGATATCCTTGGATTTTTATATTTTATAAAGCGGTGTGAGGTGTAAAAAACCACACTTCCACATACTTCATTAAAATGATTAATTGTTTTCAATTGAAGAGGTACGGAATACATAAATAAAATGAATATACCGGCGGATATATAATAGAACTGATATATTGACGTCACTCACAAACATTATTAGGTATTCGAAAAGAGCACAATTATCGTTATTTGCCATCATTATATTGTTTATAGTAGCAAACATCATAAAAGAGAAAGGAAAACGAGCAGCTGTATTTTAAATAAATTCATTGGAAAACGCTCTACAAAAATAAGTTGATGGGAGCCCTTGATCGCAAATACATTTATTCTATTTTTGTTGACTAACCTCATTATGTACTATGTATTTTCATTACGCAGAAAGAATATACGAAATATTTCGGTCCTAAAATGTAAAGGCACGAATTTCTGGATATGTTGGAGTTTCAGATATTTTTGCAACAATACTATTGATTTACCTAGATATTAGGAAAATGCATCATATTGTGACACAGTATCGCCTATCGATATCAATGCTACCATCACCACTCATTATACTTTTCTATTTATGACGTCCAACCATCAATAACACAGAATACAAAGAAACAAACTACTGTTTATTGAGAAACATTTAAAATTGTTAAATTATGCGCAACAATTGTTCTTTTATAATGTCCTAATCTTAAAAATCCTGCTAGTCTATAGGTATTATTGTAGTTTTACTTTTATTGTTTTCTTGGACGCTTTATATTATAATTTTATGTTTTAGGCTGTGTCGATAGGTAAGCACTTTTTTCTTCATCTGATAAGACACTAAAACCTTTTTAAAATGTGTGAAATCACATCAAATACAAAATGGTAATTTCTAGACCTCTATGCATTATACTTAATTCCTGTAAATTGCTTTATAGATCGATTTATTTCTTAAAGGAAGTAGAGAAACTGTGGTGTAGTTATTAATAACATCGTAAATCAAAATACTAGAACAAGTTAGAAAAAAGTCACGTAACTAAACCAAATACAAGTTATTTGATGTTTTCAATCCCGCTCTGGCACCGAAACCACTAAAGCTAATGGATGTTTTGTTATTGTTGTACGACAAGACACACGCGGTTAGCGCCATCATTGAATCTAATGCACGCACTCAAAGTTTTGATACTTGGTGAGTTAATCAGATAGCATAATTTTATTAGATATTTTATTTTATTTATTCATACTATAAACCCACAAATATTTGTTCAATACATACTTACTACTGAAATCATTTATATCCAGTGATTCCGAAACGGTTGTAATATTTTGGCCACAAAAGCATATCAATCAGAAAATGTATGAGCAAATTTCGAAATATTCAAAAATCAAAAATCAAAAATCATTCAAAAACTATACAATATATCGCACCTTTAGAATTATAGAGACCTAACTAAAAAATCTTATTTTTCGGGAAAAATTCATTAAAAATTTGTAAATTAAGAAATGTTGCACTTATGGAAGATACATTAAGACTGAAGTACCTATACATATTTCTGTCTTTCACGCCTCAATAGGACGAGCCATGATGATTAAAAAATAATACCTATCTATCTTTGCATTAAGGCACTTTAATTCTAAAGGTGCGATATATAACCACACCACAGTCATAAATCGTCCGAAATGTTACTCTACATACATACATACATAAGCTCACGCCTTTTTCCCAGAAGGGGTAGGCAGAGGTGCGAGGGCACCCAAATTTCGCCTTGTATGTTCCGTCCCACGATGTGATAGGTGGCGAGCCTATCGCCATATCGGGCACAAATTCCTGACTCTGGGCTGATAATGAATAGAAAAATCCAATATCACTTTGCCCAACCCGGGATTCGAACCCGAGACCTCAGCTTTGTAACCGTACCGTAGTACAACTACGCCACCGAATGTTACTCTAGTTTACATACAAAATGCGAATTAAATAGACAAGTATTGTAAAATTTCTAAAAGTATATTATTATATTACAAGTTATTCGGAAATTGTCTAAAAATAAGCTTTATGTTTCTTTGTTATTCCGAAATGAAAAAAATAAAGAACTAAAACTGTTCGGTTGAACTATAACTGCGCAGATGACATGCGTGTGGTCGCCGGACGGGCGCTACCTCACACAAACGGCTAATTATCAAAAGCGCATCCAAAAAAATTAGCTTATTATTACATCGCACCACAACTCTGGTTTCAAACTTTTTGTTAAAAGTAGTTATAATAGTAGGTACACATTTCTGAATGCATATTTAACATCGAAGTGAATGTAACCAGTGAAAGTTGCTTTCTGATTCATGAATACATATTAGTAATTAAACAATGAGAAAGTATAATTTCTTTTTTAAAAATTTTAAAGGCTTAAAAAAAACGAAAATGATTGTTGCTGTAAACTTACAATTAATTGCAATATGTATCTATGTACTTATTTGTTTCAATTATTTTGTGTAAGTATAGTAATTTTTCACAAGATCCAATTAAGAAATTTCTTAACTAAATTTTAATTAAAAGACTTTTAAGATACTCCAGGCTCAATACAAAAAAAAAGAAAGTATGTCAATAAAAATCCAGCGCTTTTATTCTGTAAACTTCTGATGAATGCATATTTTGTAATTGAATCGCTTTTGTTTGGAAATAAAAAACATATAATGCGAGGGGAATGCAAAGCAAATCCCTAAAACTGGGTGTACGATGTGCAGGTTGTGTAAACAGAAATATTATACGAACCAACGCGAGCTCAAAAGCTGCGTAATAGTATACGACTAACCGTTATCTTATTTATATTTTTTAATAACTTTCTTTACAGATTTGCATGTGTTTAATTATTTTAAAATAAAAACACCTTTACTTTGATATAATATATTTATGTTTTAACCTTAACCGAAGTTTCTTCACATAATATAAATTAGTGTTGGTAAATACGGTTACATATTTTCAAAATCTAATCCTTTTTTCTCAGTTTAGCACTGGAAACCTCAATTGCCTGAAGCCAATGTTTGATTTCTTCAGGACATTCTGGTTTTGAGTCCGCCCCGGGAATACCTTTGAAGAGCGTGGCTGCATCGACGTTAATAAGGTTCTGTCTCGAAAGTACAATAGCACGTACGAAGCCGTCATTGAGCGTTATGAACTTCTGCTCAATGAAAAGTGTTTTATCTTCCCAGTACACCAACTGTAATTGATACGAGTTACGTACTTATTAGAATATAAACATTTCAGGATTGTGCCAACAATTTATTTAATTATATGTATACATATATTCATCTAAATTAGTTTATGTTTATATCCCACCAGTTGCTTGGGTGAAGCTAGAAGTGCGGAGCGAACCTAATACTTCACCGTACTGACCAAGATCGCTCGTTCTAATAATGTATACCAATAAAGCAATTCGAGAAGAATTCCCAAGCCACAATCTTCTTCTACCTTAGTATGATGACAACGATACATTGTGGCAACTGCATTAACATACGTATACCTACTGGTATCTAATCTGTTTGCCTCCACAGCAGTTTTATGTTTTTAAGACAGAAATGCATTTTACGATTTACATATTTATTCATTTGTTTGTTAATATAATAAATTAACTCTTGCATCACCATATCCTATTCAGAATAGGTCTAAGGTTACAAGAATAATATACGAAAATCGACATATTATTCTATTTTTTTAAATTAAATTTGAACTCCAGGTTCCAGCCATCCGCTGGTTAATATTGATACATGTTAAATAAAACTTTCAAGAACTAAAAATAACCTCAATTCAAATAAATGTTACTAAACGAAAACCAGCATTACAATAATTTCAACACACCTTCGTTTCAACTTTATATGCTGAAAAAATTGGTATTGTTCTCCTGTATCGAATGCTTGAGGCTCCTTGCAGTGCGTGCCCGTCAGCGGCTTTGATGTTGGCATAAATGCCAGTCCGGTCGTAGAAATGGAATCTGGCGAAGTCAAGCTCACGAACATATCGAGCATTATTCATATGTCTCAGGAAAATATCCACATCTTGCGTCGTACAAAAACCTGTTAGAAATATATTCACTTATTAAGTTTTAAAATGTCACAGTAGATAATTAATGTATGGAACTTTATAGAACAAAATTATTTATATTGAGAAAATAAAACATCTAATATGCCGTGAGGCTTGCCTTGACTGCCTTGGTAAGTGATTAAAATATTGATTGTCTTGTAATGTATATTGAATACGTTTTGGTTAATAATAATATACAGAGCTCGTCCATTATTAAAGGAGTAATATTAATATTTTGTGTTTTTTTTTTATTAAAAAATCTAATATGAATTGTTCAGGACTACAATTTGTGAGCGACATGGCAACAGGGTTGACCTCTTTTTCATCTTGGGTCCAAAATCAACTCGGAGGACTGTAGGGGCACTATTTGAAACCTCGGTCTCTATTTTTTATCTTACGGATATGGGTTTATGCATATATAAAACATAACTAAATATAGGTATATGTAAACGAGCTACTTTTGTTTTTAAATAAGACATAAAACTGTTATAAAGATGCTAACATACCATAAATTGTTGTAGAATCATTCACGCCACACTTCTTTTGGAATAATCTGCCAATTCCAATAGTAAAAGCGATCCTTAGAAAGTAGTTCACATCCCAGAAAATATATGCTAATGCTATGATCGTTGCTATTATACAATACATTATTTTATCAAACTAAATATGCAACACAACAAATGCACTGCGTCGTGTGAGGTACAAATACAAACTGGTATTATTTCTACCGTAGGATTCTCGTATGTAGGTGCTTTGACGTAGTCTTTACCGTTGTGTTTATAACATGGACAATGGAAGTTATACGTACGATATAACCGATGATTAAAATCTGCTGAAACAGAGAGCCAGTTGACCAGAATACTAGCCTTGTCATACACACCGTAGTTAATGCGTGTGTAAATAAGATAGCATGTCCCGCCGGCTAACATTACATTTTTATACTTACCAATACTTTTTATCGTGTTACTGGTGAGACATCGTGTCTACATGCATGAACGTAGGTTGAAGTCAATGACCATGCTACCACAACGAAGATAGTTGCAAGTGTCAGGTACAAGGCCACAGGTGTACGACAAAAGTTAATTTGTCTAAAAGTCTTTTAATTTTTGTATAAACCACTGTTATGACGTTATAATTATTTACATTAATAGTAATATAAGCTTTTTTGTGTAACCATTTATTATTTATTTACTGCAAGAAATCTGCATACAAAATTTAGTTACTTACTAGATCATTTAAAAATTATATCTGCTGAATTTTATGGATGTAATACTAAAATATTTTCATTTCATTTCAAAATTACTAAAAAGAATCTTCGTCTTATTTTACATCCGTAACATTGGTAATCTTGTAAAATGTAAGTTGATTGAGATCATTTTAGTAATTTATTTATACTATGAGAAATGTATTAATTACATAAATCATAAATTTTCTGTTAGATTTTGATACGACTGCAAATATGTAGAACAACTATCTAATATAACATATCTGGAAACCCTTCGAACCCTTCACATAGGGTTCAATAAAAAAATAACTACAATTATTAATTAATCTGTTTCTACGGTTATGTACATATACTTAGCAGAGCCGAGGGCAAAAGTAATTTTAATTAAAAAAAAAATTATAGAAAAAAACAAGCTACTTTAAATATGTTTTATGTACCTAATTTTGCATTATTTGTTTATTATGGAGATTTCTTAACCGAGCACTAGAAGCCTCCATAGCACGAAGCCAACATTTAATATTATTTGGGCAGTTCGGGATGATTTCTGCACCAGAAAGTCCATTCAAAAGAGCATCAACCGAGTCTCCATTTGCACCTATAGCGTGTTGACGTGACACCAACAAATGGCGGATCTTTCCATCTCGTAAAGTCTGTACTTCATGTTCTAAGAATAAGGATCGTTCATCCCAATAAACCAGCTGAAAAATGCAACATAAATAAATTACGTAATATTTTTACAAAATATTGCTCAGTGGGATAATATAATACTCGGAAATTATTTTTATTAGCATTTCAGGTAGGTATTAGCCAATAATGACCCTTTACTATGTATGGAACTTAAGCCTTAGTAGCCTATTTTGAATTGGCTGGCTTCATAGACTACCGGCAGAAGTTCTTGTAAAGACCTCTGTATTTTGCGGGTTTCCTTGCGATATTTAGCTTCATCATTATTGTGTGGTGTCTATGAATACGCAGATGACTTCGAAAAGCCGAAAGTGTGCTCAGAGTTTCGCATTTGTAGCCCTTGACAACATTCTCGAAATATTATAATATTCAATTCGTCACCGCTAGACTTCGACTTCTTGATTTTTATTTTCATGGGTAACTAGGATATAGGTAATTAAGCTATGTGAAGCGATGTCCATCAATTACCACTAAACCAACGTCGACTCTCAATTGTAAAGGAGTCACGTGCTCAGCAGTGCATAAATGGGTTATACCTTTTATTTTATTTATAATAATTTTCAATCCATTGATCTGCAAGTTGTAAATCTCTCACCATGTTATTATGTTATAATATGTTTCAAAAAATAATTTGTTACATATGTACATGATACTAACACATTTTTAATGAACTTAAACCACGTATGAAAGAAGTTAGAAAAAATATAAAAACTTGTGACATTTAGAACGGTTTAAAATGTTAAGTAGGTACTCGCCTTGGTGTTTATTTTATATGGTTGAAATATTGGCACTGGTTCAGAGGCTATCATTAATGTGCATCCCTGCAAAGATTTAATTCCAAGCTGTTGGCTCCGTCGATATATACCAGTTCTATCATAAAAGTGGTAACGAGCAAAATCAAGCTCCCGTACTAATCTGTCTGTTCGAATATACTTTAATGTGATATCACAATCTTGAAATGTACAAATTCCTGAAATTACATCATTTAATTACACGAATGAAGTAATTTAAAAGGATACCTTATCAATAAAACAAAGGCAAAGTATATTCTTACCATATATTGTAGTGATTTCCTTCAAAGTATGACTATATTGATATATTCTACCAATCAAAACAGTGAACAAAGTCCGCACAAAGTAATTTACATCACAAATCACATTTAGGATTATGAACGTAATAATGAAATAAAAGTACAACATAGTTACTCAGTGTTAGTACAACCAACACTTAATATAAAAAACAATGGCTATAACATCTATGTGTTTACTCGTTCCTAAGTCAATCAAGAATTGTATGGTAATAATGAGAAATGTAAATACAAATGATCTTTGAACCGACATTAACTTGTGAATGTCGTCCTCAATGAATACAGAATAATTTTTAAGTAAGACTTTCTTGAGTTCGTCAATTCTGTATTACTCTTTACAATAAAAAGAAACCTAAGCATAAAAAGCCGTGTATTAAAAATAGGAGTGTGCATACTACAAACTTCGAAAGAATATAACCCAAGAAATTTAGACGCATATTACGTATTTTTGCAAGGTAACTTGATCAATTTGGTATTTTGAATGGAAATTGCTATTTTTCACTAACAAATACAACTTGAAAATATGTAGATCTATACAATTATATACTACACTGCAGACGCACAAGGAAAGCGGATACAATTCAATCACGAAATGTTTATATAATTTATAATACTTATATTATTAAATAAATAATTCTAGTTAGTGATGATTATTGCACTGTCGGCAATCAGGTGTGCAGGGGTTGCGTTGTGCTGGCGGTACATGTTGGTGTTGTTGCAAGGGCAGGAGCAGCGGTGCTGACAAAGTAGGCAGGGCCGGCAGAGGCACCAACCACTCCGACCCGCAAACACTACCCATCACAAAGGCTGGCAGTAATGGTGCACGACGCCCAACTGGACGAAATGCCGACCATCTCGATTCCACTTCTTCGGAACTCGATACAGATGCCTCATATGCTAAGTCGCTCGTAGACGGTATCTTGTCATGCTGTGTCTGTAAAATTAATCCATATTTAGGCGTCTGACTATTTCTATATTTCGTTGCGGTATAAAACATTGTAACAGTTTTGTAAATAATTAACAATGATTAGCTACTCACGTGTGTCGCATTGAAATGCTCTACAGCGCGCAGTAAATCATGATTACACCGACGTAAAACTAGTTCTAGTACAGAACGCTTTTTGCCGGGAAATAATTTACGTAGCATTTCAAGGCCTGCTGTACTGACGACGCTGTCGCCGTCAGGTGCATCTTCAACGCCGCCTCTGTTTTAAGCATAATTTTATTTGAATAACTGCTCAATATCAAATAGTTTTATATTGTATGAATTATTATAAGTTAGGATACACCTATGCGAGTGTATAATATAAAAATAACTACCGTAGTGATGTGGCAGCCGAAGAGTTTCCGGCTGAATCTGGAGATACGCTGCAACAATCCGGCAGAGAATCACTGGTCTCACTGTCGATGTGGATAGGCTACGCAAGGAAAAATACAACATGTACCTAATTGTATCCGATAAGATCATATTTTTTCACGTTTACCCATAAATATAAGTACCGTGTGGTCGTTAGCTGCCGAATCAGGTTCAGGACCTGGGCTGGGGCACGGCTCTGTGACGCGCATTCCGTAAATTCTGCCTGGAGGAAGAGTTTCCAAAGATGTTCCGCTTTCAACCGACGCTAAGTGCAAAGCAATCTTGTCTTCAGCCGCCTGTTGCCTTTTTAATGCAACCTTAAAATAAAAGAGCTCGTGTTAAACAAACTTTAGTTTGTGAATTTTAACATTTGCTGAAAAATATCGTAACAAGTTTTATGTGTCGTCACTCGACAGACCCTTAATATAATATGATATACGGTAACAAAAGTCGATACGGACATAATACTGATAAATTAATTTAGCGGAAAATCAATGACAAACACACAATGTTTGTATTAGTGGCGAGCGGTCACCCTCGGGAATGCGGCGGCAGGGCGGGCGGCGCGGCGCGGCGTCGGAGCGACGACGGACTCGTAGCCCTAGGCCGATCGTGGTTTCATTGAAAACGTAAACAAAACTCAATCTCAGGATAAATCAAATAACACCGCGCCTTGTGGAATAATGATCAATGTTATCACATTACTATACGAAAGCCCGAACATAAACACTACTCCCAAAGATTCGTATAAATTAGATTTGCTTCAATTATGTTATTCTTTTTATCACAGTTTTATATATATTTCTATGGTTTTAATAGCCTACACGTTGTAGTGTTGCTTTACGTGTCGTCAATGGCGTGAAAAATCAAACAAGATACGTAGAAAGTCTAGATGAACCTAACACCACAATTATAGTAAAATTAATCCATTGCTCGTCACAATAACCCAGTGTTCGTTCTAAGGCTGATGACCGAGTCAAATCATAATATTATGAACTTCGTGACGAGCAGATTAGACCGAGAAACATGAGACAAAAAATATAAGTATGAGGAATCTTTTTTTACATATTTATCCTACTATTGATGATTTATATTCAGTATAATTAATATATATTTTAAAACAGGCAGTTTAACAAAAACATAATAAAAATTTTAATAAATGATTTGAAAGCTAATAAAATTGTGCATGCAAGTGGCGCGAGATGGGGCATCGACAGCGATGCATTACTGTGTAAACCGATCGATGGTTCATCCGGCGTGTACAGTAAACACTGCCACTTGTTTAAATAAACTGAGACGCTGCATTAGCTGTTCTCGATTACACTACATTAAAACACATTAACGCCTCTAAATTACACGTTATTTATGAACTCAATACGGTAGTAGGAAGAATGTTCCTTTTACATTACATATTCGGATTTACCCCAGTTGAAATTTCTTGAGATCTTCCTGTGGCATATTTCATATTTCATATCTTAACAAAAGTATAGGGTAACAATAATTTGGCTATTTATTTCTAACTACTTACATATTTCTAACAACATAAAAATTACTTGGTTGTGAATATGTGCGAACACTTATGTATGGCAGTGAATCTTGGGTGTGGCAGAAGAAGCACGCAAGCAGGATCAATGCCGTCATATTTGTCTAGGGTCAAATTGGTTGATAGAGTTAAAAATAGTGTGACAAAGGAAAAATGTGGGTCAAAGATGTAATGACTAAAATTGAGAAAGGGATGCTTCGATGGCTTAGAGTATTTATATGTAGAAGGAGCGCTGGTACTTCAAAAACGTAGATAAAAATGGTGGTGCCGGGCCACCTTTTTCTGCCCTCCTATTGGCTAATATTTGAACAGGTTGTGCATCATACATAAATTACTTTAAAAAAAATATAAAAGTAAATAGTTTAGTCTATTTAATTTCACTCAAACTCGTCTTAAAAGGATAATAGCTAAATATAATTTCGGCTATCAAAGGAATTTATAGCAATTTATTGCTAAATAATTAATTCAATTTTTATTAATATAGGAGCGCTACCAAAATTGCGAACACGAAAATATCTACGTATTTCAAAACGCGAATATATGACAGCGCTCCCTCTATATATAAATACTCTAAGTTCGATGGTTTGGCCATATTGAAAGGATGGATGAAAGGAGACAGACGAAAGAGATTTATAATGCGAGAATGGATGGTGGAGTCGGTCGAGGACGTCCCAGATTGTCCTATAAAAATTAAATAGGAGACCTTTTAAAGAAAGGAAAAATACGGAGTCCTCGAAACCGACGAGCGTGTATGAAGATATTAATGACAGTTGCAGAAGCGAAAGAGATATGTATGTAGCCCAATGGGACATAGGCGTCAGTTTATGTATGTATGTATGTATAGAAATGACTAAAAAATAAAACAAAAAAAAAACTTGCTAGAAAACCTAACCGATATAATAGCCAGTTGCGTGAACGTTTCCTGTATTAATAGTAAGATAGAAACAAAAATACAAAATAAATATAATACTCTGTAGGGTCTCAAAATTTATGCAAGAGTTGAATTAAGTGGGTAACATATTTCTTATTGAATATGATTGTTATTTATATATATTTTAGAATTATAAAGAACATATGATGCGTTTTTATGGGATAAGACATTAGACAAATGGCCTGGAATTTGCTAGCAATAAAAAAAGCTTCAATTTTTGTGTGAAATGAATTTTGTGAACATAAAGACCTAGATTTTCAGTGAACCTATACACTGAAGATGCCTTCTTAAGAATTTTAATTCCCGTCATCCTTGCAAATTTTGCAGACGCCGAATTGCTGTTACAGGATTTTCAGCTACACACTCACAGCTTCGGTATTGACAATTAAACGGCTTGTTTTTGGGAGACTAGCATGTTACCAAACTTATATTATTTTTGAAAATGTAATCATAAATGTCCTACAGTAAAGACACTTTTTATGTTTAACAGTCCATTTTTATAGCGTTTTCACCACTTTGCTGCATAAATGGCAGTAAATTCAATTCTTGCGGTATTTTTGTAACGGCCTCGCAATCATACATAGCTAACAAGAAATAGGCAACAGTTTAGTCGAAATGAAATTCCCCCACACTGCTTTTGTTGTCCCGTCCCTTTGGTTCCAGTCCTATTCCAGCTCATTCCCATGACTCAAAGCATGTAAACCTGTCCCTGTACCATTTCATTCGCTTTATACTTTTTCTCATCCTATTCCTTTGAGTTTGAATTCCTTGCACATCTACAAGGACGACTACATTTTTTCGGGATAAAAAAGTGTTAATCCAGAGTGTCAGCTAGACATCAAAATTCATCCAAGTGTTGCAGCGTAAAGAAGTACAGCTTTTGCCCTTATAATATTAATAGGAAAGAGGAAGCAGCATAGTAGGATTTCATTACAATATTTTCATTTTAGAAAAAGTCCTAATGGTAGAGTCACGCTGTTGTCCGTCATGACTCTAGAATATTGACTGGACAGGTTTATCTGGGGCGGTAACACTGTCTGACAGTCACGGGAGATCTACGTGAAGCGAAAGCTGCCGTGGTTTGATCGTTGAGTGAGAATTATGGATCCCCAATACCCTCTTCCTCTTCTCATCCTTTACGGCCGCTATATCACTTCTATTTTCGAATATTTCACATTCAAAATTGACATATTGATACTTAACATCATACGCCTAAGTATGGCAGTAGAATGGTAAGCAATTCATTTCAAAATTAATCAAATTAAACTTTGTTATTTGTAGGTAATTCATGGTGTTGTTTAATTTTGCTATTGGCCATTAGCGGTCGTCTCGCTTTCTACAAACTGAATGGCTTGCTCGTCTCGCCTTTCGCCAGAAAAAAGAAATACAGAATTGTGCAATAAAATTATTGTATAATGAATTCTGTTGATAATGAAGAAGGAATTATTATTTAAAAAACTATAATTACATACATATACGTCAAAAATATTAAGAGCTTTACTATGCAACCATCGATGATGTTCTTAAATATCTCATTTTGACTATTGTCTTATGCTTCATTATTTTAATTTCCACGGTTCCAAAACATTGAAATATTTTTGTATCCAAGACCTGGGTTTAAATTGCGCAGATCATAAAACGATAAATTCGTTTTCAGTTGGTTCATGTAATGTTGTAGTAGTTATAAGTAGTACCTTCGTCATGATTTGGTATTATCAATTAATCCCTATTTTTTTTAGAGAAACAAAATTTGCGCATTGAGTAGTGTAAGTGGTTACCTAGTTGAAAGTCCGAATACTCGGTAATTGGTGCCGACGCGACGGCCAATTTCAAGTCCAAAATTGTTAATAACTATACTTGAATGTCGTAGTAGGCTGTTTTTTTATTACGTGTTTTATACTTAGAGAATTGTTAAAATAAAACTATAATTTACGTATTTGGTTTAATTTCTACATCTTTTAACTTTGGACCAACAAACAAAAAATGAAAAAATGAAACCAAACCCACGATAAAATTCGTAAATAATAGTTTTATTGCAATTTGTGACAAAAGCGTAAATGTAAAAAACCTTAGGGAACTAATTCAATACATTTTGAAATAAACTGGACCTAATTATCATATTATTGCTAATAATCACGACGTAAGGACCTTATTTTAACTAAACATAAAATCAACGAGGCATAGAGAAATCAGAAATGCGGAGATCCGTAGGAGAATAAAGGTTACAGACATAGCCCATAGGATTAGCAAGTTGAAGTAGTAGTAGGCCGGGCACATAGCTCGTAGAACTTATAGCCGTTGGGGCCGAAAGGTTCTAGAGTGGAGGCCACGTAGAGGCAAGCGAAATTTCGGACGCCCAAAGTGGACCGACGACCTGACTAAGTTTGCAACTGTGCAAAAAAGTAAGCAATAAGTATTTTGTACTTTAACGTGAAGTAAATATATACATTATACATCAGCACACATGAGTTTATTTTTCTAGTTAGTAAAATTGAATTTATAACCTACCTGAGCAGCCATGATCCGCTGCCTCTCTTTGATGAGCCCGCACTTGGGACACTGACATTGGCGATAGACACAAGCTTTCTTATGACCACGTAAGCTGGAGATGAGGCCGTGATTCCGACAACGGGCGCATTTCGGAACCCGTGCTCTCCCAGTGTTATTCATAATTATCGGCCTTGTGATATTTTATATTTTCAATTTATGAGCCAAACCGGTACAACGATTTTTTTAAATAACTAATTAATTAATAACTCTATACACATATTTTCACTCACTACAGTACACTGATATATCGGCAGCTTAATTCCGCCCACGAAACAGTCACTCCGCCCTGAAACTAACGTCGATGTAGTCTGTTTCAGAAAAGATTTGACAATTCGTAAGTCGGTAGGCGTAACAATTCCCCGGATTGTATCTGGATTTTGGCACGCGAACATAAACTTCATCATCGTAGTAACAAACTTCAAGTTGCCGGAGCTATACGAAACAAGACGCAATATCACATTCATCCCGATCCGCCCTGCTCTTGAAAGCGACCAATCGCGGCGAGGGGCTCCCAGGATTGGTTACATACTTGGAAAAACAACGGAAGCTGATCCTTTATACTCGTGTTTCATTTAAACAAGCAACACTGTTATACATTTATAACACAGAGAAACTAGGCACATATTTGCACGAATATAGTGCTCTATATTTAAACACAGCTTTTAAATATTTCGTAATAAAATCATTTAGATGTGTGTTTCCGTTTTAAATACTGTCATGTGATTTAACTACTATAATAACTAAATAACATAATAAATAAAAAAATCGGTTTTAATTCAAAACTACACAATTCGAATAGATTTTTCTGTGACTCAAGTGTAACGAGTTATTTACTAGGTATTACTGATATATTTATCTTTAAACATTTATAAGTACCTAATAAAGTAATGTAAGCAAACTCAATATTCTCATACCTATCTATATAAATTCTGACCCCACATTAAGGTGTAAGTAGGTATAGAACTCGTAAGTACCAAACGCTAGGAGATCATTTTCGGTCTTACAAACGTAACCCAATCTTGTGTTCACAAATCACACAAGTATTTGGCTCGGTGCGGGCTTCGAACCTGCGACCTCTTGTTTTACTGCTCGCATAACCAACTGCGCCACAGAGGCTATTGAATCATAGTGCAATATAAGCAAATATCTCCATAAACAATCCTTAATCCATAAGAGAGCTGTACCGAGTATCCCGGTCGTAACACATAACACCGTTAAGGCGGGAGCGGATTTCGGACCCGGGGCGTCAGAAATAAAATAATAATATTAAATAGTATTGTGTTATGTTAATGCTGTAGGTACATATATCAACCAAAGATCAGAAAAAATCAGATGTAGCATTTATGCATATTAGTTACAATATAGATTTAATAGACGGTAAAACAAAGAACCATTTAATACACGTAAACCAACAATAAAACTGCAAGGGTAGATCGCTAAATAGATTTGTGGGATGCGGTTGGCGAATCGAAGCTGGACTGCCTAATTAGTTGTCGAGAGTAGAGTTTCGATCCGCAATCGAATTGAACACGACATGGATATTTGACATGATCTTCGGCATGTCCAAGTTCTTTTTAAGGTCCACCTGTTGAAAATCGCACAGTTCGTTGAGCAAAAATTGTAGGTCCTCCAGCGATTTTACCGAAACTACTAAGTCCTTGGCAAATCCAGGGGGAGTTGTATACTTGCACTTGATGATGGTGAGAACTTGAAGGCATCTTCTGACGCAGTAGTGAACAGTTTCGGAGAAATTATAGACCCCTGGCTCACGCCTCTCTATAGTGGAATAAATGGCCTTCGTGATCTCATTTTGTACTCGGACTCTTATGTGCGTTGGATTTTTGTAGGACTTTCCGAAGCGTATGAATGTGGTTTATGGTGTTGTAGCCTTTTTGGAAGTCGATTTCTTCGGGAAGCTGGAAGTCATAAAATCTGCGTTCCAGACGATTTGTGATAAACGTTGAAAACAGTTTATAGACATGGCTCAAGAGTGAGATAGGCCTTTACTTATACAGTAAGGGGTTATCACCCTTTTTGAAGAATAGAACTACCTCACTCCTAATCCATGCCCCTAGCGTTATGTCCTCAAGCAGAAGGGAATTGCGAACGCAGCCGATGATCAAGGTGTATAACTCAGTTACACTGAGGCGGCCTGCGTCTTGACTGAATCGTCCTCCCGTGTCATCGACGCCTATGAGCCCCTAGACGGGCACCAAATGGTCCTCCCTGTGCCTGGTCTCCGTTGAGGAGCGGCACTGCTAGTTGGTTACTCTATACTCCGAGGGAATTAAATCGAAATATGTACGAATGTGCCTAAATACTTTACAAAATGCTCGAAACCTATACCTAAACATTACACTCAGTTAGGAGTTGAATAGATAAGTATTGATTTTATAAGTGGAAAACTTTAATCTTATTTCGAACGTTCTAACTTAGTTTCGGAGAATACAGTAACCCCCTAAACTAGACAGACTATCCCAGTGCTGGCGCATGGACCACTTGCGAGTTGCGACAGTGCTTCCTATCTTTGACCAGTGGCTAGACGGCACCACAGCGTCATGACGTTCGGCCTGACCCAGGTCACGGTTCCAGTAGATACCTATGGTGGAAAACAAGAAGAAGAAAAAAGAGATGGACACGAAGAGTCTGTCACCACTATAACAAGTGAAGAGTGTTATTTGAAGTAGTAGAGCCATACTGTTGACAGCGATGACTCAACATAAATGGGCAGGATCATCCGTGCCATCGACCAGGGTCTGAATAGACATCGACGTAAAGCGACAGCTTCGCTGTATCACTATGTGTTTGAGCTGGAAGCCAGTGACACTTACATACCCCTTCCGGCCTCCTGCAAGATACCAATAAAGCAGCTTACCTATAGTTTTTTCGCAACGGAAAAAAGTGGACCCCATCCAATGATTTTCCCACAGGCCTCAGAACACAGGTGGTATAGTGACGCCAGTGTTGTGCCAGTTGTGCTACAAATATGATGTAGTGTATATGAGCTACGCGTAACAATATTGACCAGCGTAAAAGACACATAACACAATAATTGACAAATGATTAAGATGAAAATAAGCCACTGGTCTGTGCGGTACAATAAAAAAATACGTAAGATAAATCCACATTAAAATAAACTATAACGTCCCCCTGTCCTTGGCGTAAAATGGATAAAGAAACATCAAATGTGTTCAAACGCTTTTTCTGATATTGTAGTCGCATCGATCCGAATAATTGCCACTAGGTAAGCTTAGTAAATGTAAAACACACAATCTTTGTGCACTCTGGGGGGTTACTCTATACTGCGACAAGAAGTTCGATGTTCGTACATTGAACGCAAGGTTGAAATCAATATTATTTTATATGCAACTTATCATTCACTTCGTACTTAGTCTAAGATTACGACTAGTACTTCTTGGTCTGTGATTACGACATACGATACAGGATCGGAACATATTATTAAGTATTTAGGCATATTCCTACAGTTTTACATGCGATGTACATTCGTGATGAACATTCGTCATTATGCATTGTGGGAGTACAGAGTAACCTCTAACCCCCCTGTTTCGAAGTACAGTATAATGTCAACCACTCTATTTTTCCATCAGTATATTCTCTATCTTTATTGCTATCAGGGCCTGATTAACCCTTAGGCTAATTAGGCTGCAACCTAGGGCGCGAGGATCGGGGGGGGGCGCGCTGAACTGAAATCTTATCTTTGCATGCACTATTAATCTAGCGTCATTGCATCTACCCTACATATTTTAACTAGACCCAGACAAAACACTTAACCTAAACTGTGAACTGAAAAAACTTACGAGTCCCTGAGATTATAACAATAAACGAAATTTAAAATAGCACCTGTAGGTATAACAAACGCTGACTTGTTATTAGAATCGATCGGCGGTCGAGTGAGTGAGTAATTTTGAACATTTCACTATAATTTTCAAATAAATAATTGGGGAATTATAAAGTGTTTCACTAGTATGATGCCTCCCGTCTTTTTTAAATATCTTAACAGAAGTGTGACCAAGTGACTGCATTTTTAAATCACCTCAACTCCTCAACAATAAAATTCAATTTACCATGAAGTTAGAACATAATAACTCTCTTGCCTTCTTAGATGTCTTAGTAATCCGTAATCCTGATCGCATATCAATATACAAGGCGAGTTTTTCAAGTGGGCTTGGATGGCCAAATCCTAAACTATGAGGAATAGTGAAAAATGCTCAAAGGACTTACGAGCCCGATTTTGATGAAAACTAAAACTGCTTACTTAGATTTTTCATAAATAAATATACCTAGCTAGGAATCGAACCCAATGATTAAGAAAAAAAAAAACACAGGCTGTATTATTACACAATTCGATATTGTTGCTTATAAAGATCAAATTCTGGGAAATAATGACATACGTCAAATAAAAAAAGATGTCTTTTTAAGCAAAATTCAATGTTTTCTTCACTTTTTTTAACACCTGGTCGCCTTACGTTGGTAGAGGAATTTTATAATTTTTCGTATTTCTTAAGACGAAATCTGTCATAATTCATCAAAACCATATCGAAATCATAGTATTAAATATTTTATAAATTATTCAACAAAATATGAAAAATTCTAACATTCCTCTACCAAGCAGGTGGTGAGGTGCCAAGAAACTGGAAAAAAATAGATTTTTGCCTAAAATTACATCTTTCCTTTAATTTGACGTGTGTCATTACTTCGCAAAATTTGATCCCTATTTTTATTTATTATTGTTATACAGTATGTGTTTTTTTTCTAAATCATTAGGTTTGATTACTAGCTAGGCATATTGATTTATCAAAAATCTAAGTATGCAGTTTTAGTTTTCATCAAAATCGGGCTCGTAAGTCCATTGAGCATTTTTCGCTATTCCTCATAGTTTCGGATTTGACTATCCACGCCCACTTGAAAATCCCACCCTGTATATCGGTTTTGGTCGTATAATGCGTGAGTAGCCTTTACCCTTATGTTCGGTCAACTAAAAAATGATTTGCCACCCTAAGGTTGAATATCGTTCAGATTAAAGGAAAATGTTAGTTTCGCTTGCAGATCAATCTGACAACTTTTATAGGTTGTATGAATGATGCAAACATTTTCACAATTGTAAACAAAACAAAACTAAATACCACTTTTTAGGCTCATTGTAACGTTCATGGGCGCGTCCTCAGAATTAGCCTAGGGCGGTCAGAACCCTAGATCAGGCGCTGATTGCTATCATGGGCGTAGCCACGGTGAGGCAGAGTGGGGCGATTGCCCCACCCTGACTTTGACCTGTAACCAACTTACCTATCAGTACCTAACAAACTGTAAAAAATAAAAAAATCTATGTTAAGTACTAGGTAGGTGAGCAATAAGAAAGTATTTAGGACAATTCGAATTATAAACATGGATACAGGGTGTTATAGGGTGTAACCTTCTTAAAGGAAAAAAATATTGGGGGAAGACCGCGGGTACAGTTTGCTAATAGCATATTCTTTTAGACTGCTGACCCACCCTGACCACGGCAGGCTATGATTATGACTGCAATGAATTTACATTAGATCTTGTTGTTAGTCTGAGATTATTTTTTATCTATTTTCCTTTAAGGCTTTCCCTGACCAATTCACATAATATATATGTTCCTTCTTTTTTAAGTATGAATGAATTATGAGAACAAGGAAACAAAACACAAAGTATGTAGGAGTAAATTTAATAATTAAGGTCCTATGGTCTATAAAATATATTTATGTTTAGGTCTATCATTATAAAATACAATATATGTAACATTTAAGAATCTCATATATTTACAAGCATTTCTTAAGTGATTATCTTAAATCTATATTTATTTACTCTAACAATGGTTAATAACTTATATAATTTTAGACACAACTTTGAGATGCTATTATTGTGAACAATACATATATCTATGTGGTGTTAGAGAAGCATGACCATGAAAAATATTAATAATCATAATAATTGTTACTAAACCATTAACCAGCAGTTATTGAAATTACATTAGGACATAGAAAACAGTTTTATATAACATGACAAATCCACTAATTCATTCATGTCAAATCATTTCCTAACACCACACATTCATATAAATTTGCATTTATCATTTGGAACTTTTCTTCTTTTCATGCTGTTTTGCTGCCTTCTTCTTCATAATCTGAATTCTCTTATCAGCCGATATAATATTGATGTTAGGTGTCACAATTTTGGAAGGAGATGATGATGCTGAACTGCTTGAGGAAATCTTGACAGGAGTAGTTGTTTCGGGAACAGGGGTTGGTGATTTAGCAATCACTAGTGGAGGCTTGTTGGCATAGTCCGCAGAAAATCCTTGGGCAGCAAGGCAAGATGCACATTGCCATCCAGAGCCAATGTCATCATCGCTGATTACAGGTTTATGGCAATCCTGAGGAAGATTAATAAATTTATTTTATAATTCCACAATTATCACATCCTATTCTTGGCTGTGTAATAGTCTTCAAAATGTCTGAATTTTCATAATACATTTTCAAAGCCATCTACTGATTTAATTGTACAAGTGGAATGAACAATAGTACAGAAATAATATCTGAATAAAATCATCTTAGATAAGTACTACAAGTCAAAGAACAATACAGTACAAGGAAATAATTATCAAGAGTTGGTTCATAAACATGGGTGTTTACCTGGTGATATAATGCATGGCAACTTTCACACTCCACCAAACGATTGCCTGCTTGCACAGCTATCTGCCTGCACACTGCACAAGTTAAATCTTCTTCTAATAAATCAAACGCCAGCTCTCCATCCATAACCGAGCCATCATCGTTTTCTCGCTCTGGTATTTGAATTTGTTGAGGACTTTGCTGTGGGATCGGTACTGTTTTGCTACTGACAGATTTGTCTATTTTGGGCTTCAGTCTCGGCGATTCCATCTTCTCTTCGTTAAGGTATTTTTTGGGCAAGACATTAGCGAGAGTCTTTGAATTGCCGTAAAGTTGGCGAATATGTTCATCCAGGGTTAGGCGAAGTTGCTCGGTCGAATCTGATGCACTCGAGTGCAAATATTTGAGGCATAATTTTATTGACGGATCAAAATCAATAGAAGACATAATAGTACAATTTTGGTGTGATTCACAGTATAGTTGGAACTTTGAATTAAACACAGACCAAGTAGTACTAGAATTAAAATAAAACTAAAAATTGATCAAATTGACACAACTGACCAAACATAAACACAAACATAAATGAACCCAACCCACAGAAAACAACCCAACAAATTTATAAAATGTACTCTGTGAAACAACCATAGAAACAACCTACTCATAGTGTTGAGTAGGACATACAAGAGGCAGTACATTTGTCCCGTACATGACATCAAAATGTAAGAGCGGATCAACTTTTTAATGTGTACTACTTCAGATTTAGTGTACTACTTGGTCTGTAATGTCATTTCATTGACGTGAGCCGGGAGGCAAAGTTATGACCCACAAATGAGTGTCAGTACGCTTCACTTCAATTGAAGTGGGACATTGTACCGGCTTAGTACAAAAATGAGGCAACTCTTACGAAGTGAACTCTTTTTCGAGTCATGTCCTACTCAACACTACACACTCAGAACAATAAGTAACATAAAAGGAGCGCTATTGACATTTCAACATACACTCGTAATTTTGACAACAAGAAATAATTGTGCTGTGATCTCTTCTGATAGATAATCGATGTTGATAGATGAACTTTATTTATAGCAAATTCGTAGACACTGGTAGATATTGAAAGAAAAATAAAGAATATAATACATATACAGTCTATTCAATTGGTAAAACTATATGGCCTACTTTTATGCTTATTTGGGATATGATTATCTCTCTTTCATTCTCTCTCTTCAATCTTAAGCAAATACGGTGTTGTTTTTCCCATTAGAAATTACTCTACAGATGACAACATTAGGAAAAATTGGATTCATCCTGTTGCGCGTACAAATTTCCAATGGAAAAAAACAACACCGTATTGGCTTAAGATTGAAGAGAGAAGAAAGAGAGATAATCATATCCCAAATAAGCATAAAAGTAGGCTATATAGTTTTACCAATCGAATAGACTGCATATTATATTCT
The DNA here is from genome assembly GCA_023078785.2 of Hyles euphorbiae. Classification (NCBI taxonomy): domain Eukaryota; kingdom Metazoa; phylum Arthropoda; class Insecta; order Lepidoptera; family Sphingidae; genus Hyles; species Hyles euphorbiae. The sequence continues at coordinate 18,336,445 of CM041050.1, forward strand.
TTATTTTTCTTTCAATATCTACCACTGTGTCTACGAATTTGCGATGAATAAAGTTCATCTATCGACATCGATAAACTATCAGAAAAGATCACAGCACAATTATTTCTTGTTGTCTTAGAGTGTAAGGTGAAATGTCAATAGCATTCCTTCTATGTTACTTATTGTTCTGAGGTCTATGCATTTCACATATGTGACATCTGTGGTGACATCAGTTGCAATCAGTTGTTAAAGACTTGATTAAATGGTGGAATTTGAATTATTATAGTTTTAGGCACAGAGTACATTTTATGTTTTAGGTTTTTAAGTTTAGAAATCTTGTTCTTTATTAGCCATCTATAGGTACCTTGAAAAGTAAAAGTTCAGACCTTAATATTTTGAAAACACTCGAACCGAGTACATTTTATAATAGGGCAAACACAATTCACAAAAATCTCTAAGCAGCAACGGCAGAAGCTACTGACCAGTTTAAATTTATGATTTGTGAAGACTAGGGCAAGAGACATCGAGTCCAAAAGAACCACGCTGATTCTTCATTACTCCTTAGTCTGTGGGTTCTTCATATTAATCGATTTAGAAGAGGGGAGCGAAAATATTTTCGATCAACGATTAAAGACGAGACAAGAGACCTATGCAAGAGACTTATGGACATCTATGTACAACTTTGTGATACACATTGAATAGTGATTATCTACAGCCTACGCCTACGATACCAAATTTAAAAAAAATAATTAAATACCGTTGGATAACATTGTTTATCAATATCTACAATAACATTATCAGAAAATCACAATGAGGGTTTTCTACGTGTTTATTTTAGTTATGACGATTTTTCTTCAAATATCTATGATAACATGTCAGGCTGGGCCGGATCCATGGAACTCGGGCAATCCTGATGAAGGCCCTTCCCTAACTAAAAAAAAAGCAATAGATGGAAAAAGTACAGGTGGGATTGGGGAATGGTCTTTTAAAAGAATACTTGCAATCATAATGAAGCCAAATAAAAATAAGGTGATTATAATAGAAGTACAAAGTTAGTGAAACAAAAATTACCTTTAAAAAAGATCTACTCTTAACTGCAATTTTATGGTTATCAAGATATTTTTTTACAGGATATTGCAGATGACACCATAGAAATACATCTGCAAATGAAGTTCAGTCCTGAAAAGTGGCGCACCATTGAAGAATATCTAAAATCTGAAGGAACTTTCTCAGAAGATATGTTTCGCCGTACTCTTGGATATGTGGAAGAAGCTATTTATAAACCTACCTTTAAAGAGACAATAGTCATGGCATGGACAGATTATGTTTTAGTCTATTTGACTGAATACAAGGTAAAATTAATCTGTAACTCTTTTTTTACCAACTATTATTGTATCACACGCAATGGTAGTTCATTGGGTGTCTCATATAGTATCATTTCCGTCCACCCTACATGAAATGAAATGTATTTATTGGTCACATAGGCAATTTAAAAGCTCTTATGACAAGTCAATACACATAGAACTTAATCTCAATATACAATATATTTTCTATACTTCTGGATCTGGATCAGCCCATATACGTACCACTGCAGGGCACGGGCCTACTCTGCAATCGAGAGTACGATTGAGAGTGGTTAGGCCATATAGTCCACCACGCTGGCCTAGTGCGTGTTGGCGGACTTACATACCATAGAAATTTTTATAAATCTCTAGGGTATGCAGGTTTCCTCACGATGATTTCCTTCACCGTTTTAGTGCGTGGTGATTGACTATCAATACACACATGACTCCGAAAAGTCAGAGGTTTGCCCTGGGATTCGAACCCGCAACCACTGTGAACATGTTGGCAGTCGCGTCCAGTCCGTTTACCAACAGGCCACCACGCACTTATAAATTAGTTATATTTATTTATTTAGATTTTATTCATATTTTATTTAAAGTATTAGTTTTTCTTTATGGTAATTTATTTTTCATAGAAATACATTATTTACGTTGGTTAAATTAAATTAATTATAAGTGGACCATGAATATTATTACAATGGTGCATAGCGCTTTATTGTTACCACCGGATCCAATGAGGTTCCTGAGGAGTTCCTGAGAAGACCCAGCGAAACAAACTCAGTGGGCTTGTGACATATGATTAAAATCGCAATGTGGCTGTCTAAATCTAAATCTATGCATTTTTTAGACTAATTAAAAAAAGAACCTTGTAACACAGTTGAATAAGTTTATACATGTTGATATGTTTGGATGTAACGATTATGCAGCTATCACTTTAGAGTTTGGTTATTTACCTAGATACTGTTATAGAAGAATGTTTATTGTTTTTGTATTATTCAAACTGTTATTAATATGGACTGTATCAGAGACCCATTGAAACTGGGGTGCCTGCACAAGAGTTGGGCTGAAAGGCCTTAGACCATAGTCCACCACCCAACTGATATGAGTATGATAGTGCAGAAACTGTTATAATTTGTGTATTCCTATTTCAGAGACACATAACATGGACTTTAAGCAGCTTAGCTGGAACATTAGCATTGCTGAGGCTTTGGAATAAATTAACTGCAAAACATGTAAAAATCATAGCATTTATGCTGTTGTATTTTTATGAAGTTGTTATATCTTATATGGTTTGTTCTATTTTATTTTGAGAAAATTTCATTATTTGGACAAATGTGCAGGATATCAGATTTTATGTAATAGTCTTTTTAAACTCACTAGTGTGGGTCTGTGGTATTATGCAGAGGCTGGACATTTAGCTAATGTAAAATGGATACTCCTGAAGAGTGTTTAGGTGCTGAGATTCCATGTTTCTAATGGGTAATCCATTCATTTTCAGGAAGCAGAACAGCAAGAGTTTCAGAAATTTATATCAGCTGTGAACAATTGCAAATGGTATTTTTGGAAATCTGATTGCAATGTGCAACCATCAGATTTCATTAGTTTTTGGAAGTATATGAATCCAGTAAAAATTGCTATAAGAATGGTTACTAACTGGATATCTGAGCCAATTATTTGTTTGAGTTCAATCCTCAAGACTATGATTAATGATATCACAGGTAAAGTATTTGTTTTTAAGACTTTCTTAGGTAAAACTAAAGTAAACAAATATTTTCATTCTATTCGTGAATAATATTTTTCATGGACAGTCTTTATAAATTCATATTTTCTTTTCAGATGGTTTGTGGTTCCCGTTTGACAAAATAGTTTATGTTAGTTTAATTATTGTAGTATACTTTATGTTGATTAGTATAGTTATCACTGTTACATTTAACTATATTTTCAATATTCCATTCAAATTAAGTTTTCTTTATGGATTTGGTGGTATACACATACCTCAACGCAATAGGACAGTTTCTCCCAGTAATAGAAATGATGAGAAACACAATGTTTCAATTGCTAGTAGCATAGACAGGGCTACATTAGATAAAATTTTGGATATCTGTACCCATGCTGTGCAAACTCCATCTAATGTTAGAAATATGGGAGCAGCAGTTTTGGCTGCACCAACACCCAGTAACCCTCCTAGAATTACAAGGTCTGCAAGTACCGGGCGATTACCAAGTCTCAATACAATTGAAACTAATGATCACTCCACTCTTGGCCAAGTGAGACAAAGAAAGGTTTGATATATAAGATTGTAAATCTATTGTCATAATCTTCCAATTCAATCAAGTCTATATTCTTTTCATTATTTGCTTTGATCATAATTTTACAATAAAGAATGTCAATATGTTCTTACTCAAATAACCATTAATATGACTTTATCTTCATATTGGCCTGCATATAATGATGTTGTTTAGTTATTTTATATACGATCTTAATATTATAAACAAGAAATAATAATTTTAGGAAAAAATATGATACAGAATATAGAACAATAAGGGTACTTAAATGGCACCAAAACAATATCTGGATTCTGAATTAATTTATATGACTATGTTGGTACTAGATTCCGTAAAAAAGGCTGGATAGAAACAATTTTGATTTTAAAATAGGTACGCATTTTAAAATCAAAATTGTTTCATTTTTCAACATTATTGTCCGCATGTTCAGAAAAGATTGTTTTTATTTGGTGCATAGTATGAGGATTCACTTTAATATTCCCAATTTTTACTCATCTTTGTGAAAACAAACTATGTGTATCAGATAATGATATTAGGAAGCCATGAAGACAAAAAATGATATTTTACATACTAGAAATGTTTAACCATGGGGTATTGTATATTGAAGGTGATTACGATAGTGTTCGAATCTCAGGGCACACCTCAGACTTTTCAGAGTCATGTGAAATGACATGAAAACATCGCGAGGAAATATCTATATACCTTAACGATTTGTAAATATATCTATGTAAAGTCTATCAACCCGCACTAGGCCAGTGTAGTCAGTGGCGTAACTACCCCATTGGGGGCCCGTGGCAAAGTTCATCAAATGGGGCCCCTTCGTATATGTAAAAAAATTAAGATTGTAATTTCGTTTTTAAGAATCTTGTGTTATGGCGGATATTAAACCCTTGATGTGATTCCTTAGATTGAGATCACAGCGGATAATCAGGTCATCATTTACCAAGGATACTCAAGTCATTCCCCGTTGAGAGGGAAGCACTCTGAAGTAGGAGGAGTAGAGAGAACGGGGATTTTTTGCACGTGAATTTACACACCTGGGTTTTCTTGGCAGTGAACTCAACTAAATTCCTGGAAGTCCATGTAGAAATAACATCCAAGGTCCGGTTAAGCTCAATAACAAGATCTTCCCGTCCCCTCACAGTGTCATCCCGACAACCCGGAAGCCCATCGCCCATGAACCATGCTATCATCTGCATAGCAATGAATATTGCCTAGCGACAATATACCATTCATATGCAAAATAAACTGGTTGGGCAACAGCACCGAGCACTGAGAAACTCCAGCATTTACTGACATGAGCGCCTAAGCGTGTTTATCGACGACGACATGTATTCTACCCCCATGCAGAAAGCCGGAAATCCATGAAGACAGATTTTCGGGCAGACCATATGCTAGAAGCTTGGAAAGAAGACCACGGCGCCAGACCCTATCAAACTCCTTGGCTATGTCAAGGCTCACAGCAAGAACCTCGCCACGCCGGTCAATCGCCTTACCCCAGCGATGTAGGACAAATGCTAGAAGATCACCCGTAGATCGATTTTGACGGATTCTGTATTGTCTGTATAATCCGCTCCATAACCTTACAAATCACTGAGGTGGTAGCGATAGGACGATAATTGGTAGGGTCTGACCGATGACTTTTTCTGGGGATCAGTTACACATTGCACTGCGTCCAAGATTTAGGCACAACTCCTGTGCATGGGACGCTCGAAAGAGACGAATCAGTGCAGGAGACAACTTCGCTGCACAAGCTCTTAGAACCACAACCGGTATTCCATCCGGACCATTGGCTTTCCGCACATCAAGAGACCGAAATTTATTCATTTTCATCCTTTTTTTGTCCACTGCTGGACACAGGCGGAAGCCTAACGAAAAGAAACGGAGGAATCCAAATTGCGTCATTTCACCGTATCGTCAACTTGTAGCATCCAGCATCAGGCAGCGATCTTTTTCAAATCGTCATTCCACATAGCTGGAGGGCGTCCTACACACTACATTAGAAAAGACGCGGTCCCCTCTCAAAAATACGTAAAACCCCATAGGTTATCGGGTCTTCGATAGATGTGGCCAACGCACTGTCACTTCAGCTTGCTAATCCTGTTTGCTGTCCATACTTAAGTTTTCGGACGGATAAGCTCATTACGGATCTTATCCTTTAAAGATACAGAGCATAGCATGCTCCATAGCTCGCTGAGCAACCTTGAGCTGGTTGACCAGTCGTACTGCGAGGGTCCAAGTCACTGCACCGTAGGTAAGACGCACTGGTTGAAAACTTTCGTTTTCTAGCTTTGTGGTAAAGGTGACAAAAAGACGTAGTTTACCGAATGCTGGAACGTCCTCGTAGCGTCTTTCTCAAAATTGTTTCTATGTTGCTAAAGGGTCGGTCCAAGGTAGGAATATTCGGAAACAACTTCGAGCTGGTGGTAACCTGAAGTGATAGGTTGGATTAAGGTGGTGGTTGATCATTACTTTGGTTTTGTCGAAGTTAATTTTATAATCTATCCATTGTGAGGCTGAAGCCAGGCCGTGCAGCATCTGTTGAACGTTCGTTTATTATTTTATTTAATAATTTTATTATTTATTGTCACTGACTGATAAAAAGGGGCCGTTGGGCCTACAGTGACTTTTCTCATCACAAACAGTTTCATATTACATTTTTTTTTTTAATTTCACCTTTCTGTAATATATGGAGACTAACTACTGGACATATTGAGACTTAACATGTTATGTCTCAGGATGGCGAGCGCAGTGGAATGTTGCTACTGTTTATAAGCGGTCGTATCGCTTACTATCAGGCGAACGGATTGCTCGTCTCGCCATTCATTGCAATAAAAAATATATCTATGGAAATTTTATATTTTCTACTCCTATGGTTCAATTTTATTTTTGTTCATAGTTGGTTGTGATTGTTTTGAGTCTGAATATTGATTATCACCGAGATTCGCTATTACGGAATTTTTAGTTTTATACATTCGGTCATTCTGGGACTCTGTTTAGTCGCCTTTTCATCAATAAATTGCTGGTTCCTAAAGTACTCACTTATTGGCCGACTTCAAAAGAGGAGGTAATCAATTCGACTGAATTTTTTTTTTTTTTGTTGTATGTTTGTTACGCGATTACGCCGGCAATTGTGAACCGATTTTGAAAATTTCTTTTTTGTCGGAAAGAATGATATACAGGGTTGGTCCCATATAAAATTGGTGAAGACCTGATATCTGACTGAATATCTTAGGATCCGCTGACCAGAACTCCTCAAAATTAAACGATCCAGCATTAATTCTTTTTGCGTAAGATTAAGTATAAGTATATTATTACAAAGGGTGGGTGAAAATAGGTAAAGGGTGGGGTGGGGGTGAGGGGGTGGAAAATAGGTACAATTGTTAATACTCAATATCTGCGGCAGTTCTTAACCGACTTAAAAATAACTTTTTTGTCAAAGAGATAGAGTTATTATATGATAAAATAGACCAAAAAAAGTATTGTGAAGACCTGATGAATATCTTTAGACCTGAAGGGCAGAACTCCTCAAAATTGAACAGTACAACAATAATTCTTTTTACATTAGGTTCAGTATAAGTTTATTACTAGAAGGGGGGGATGGAAAGGGGAAAGTAGAAAGGGGCGTGGGAAGGGGGGAGGGATATATGCAAATATAAATGCTAAATATCTGCGACAATAAAAAATGATTTTAAATAACGTTTCTTCGGCACGAATTATACATAATGTTGGTCACATAAAATATGGTGACAATCTGATGAATAGGTACATATCTGGAGAGCAGACCTCCACAAAACTTTGCAGAAACGCAATGATTTTTCGTCCATTAGGTTAAGTATATGTGTTTTATTACAAATAGGAAGTGAAGAAAGTGTAGAGGTGAGGGGGTAACGAATGATTACCACGCATAAGTGTACTCAATATCTCCAGGAGGTTGAGCAGATTTTAATATTTTCTTTATCATAAAAACGAAATAAAAAATAAAAACGAACAGTGTAGCTTCCTTAAAAATCATAAAATATTAATTTTCGTTTTTGAAATTATAAAGGATCACTATGGTTCATTTTTTATATACATTGATTCCAGTTTTCATTATATGATTACCTTTGGCATCATTACAATGCTTATGAAAACTAAAAAGTAATAAATAAAATAATTTAATTAAAAATTAAAAGACCGACTTCAATGAGCACTACAAAGTAATAAATAATATATATTTCATTGTGCTAGTATACATTGATTAATTTTCTTATTGACTAGACTAGCCAACAAATCTTAAATACGTAGGTAATATTTTGAAGGCGGGTCGCCAAATGACGAACACGACGACCTACACTTGAATTTAATTTGTATAAAACATTCTAGCGAAAAAAACGTAATTTTACACGCAATATTAGTTTGTCTTAATCTATATAAACTCACGCCATTTTCCCAGAAGGGGTATGCAGAGAATCTTCTGGTATCAACCAGGACACCTACGTTACGCCTTGCGTGTTTTGTCCCTCGGTGTGATTGGGGGCGAGTCTATAGTCATATCGGGTGCAAATTCCAGTCCCTATCTTGATAACTAATAGAAAAATCGCCCGTCCTTAATATAACAGCTCTTAATCAACATTGTGGAGCATCGGGCTTATCTACAATCGAGGGAAACATACAAACTTAACAATCCTTCCCTTTCTTATACTTTCCTCACTATGATTCATAATATCACTGTTAAAGTAATTGTATATAAATATGCAAGTGCAGGCCCGGATCTAGGGGGGGGCAAGTCGGGGTGCGTGCCCCGGGCGGCACGATCAGGGGGCGGCATATTGAATCTTCGGAGACAACTACAAAACTCATCAATAACGTAACACCACTTACACTTTTTTTTTCGCCGTGCGCGAATTAGTGATTATGCGATAGAGGCGCGTGAAAAAGAGATGAAAACTTAATACTTGGAATGTATAATAATTTATCCATCTCAACAATTACGTTTAGTTTCTAATATCCAATTTGTGTTTAGTAAGTTGATTAACCATCGAACGTCTTTTATGTGGTACAGGCAGTGGCGAATTTACTAGTAAGCTGAGTAGGCTGGAGCCTGGGGCGGCAAATTTAAAGGGGCGGCAAATCTGGGCCAATTTTTTGTTTTATTTCATCATCATCATCATATCAGCCACAGGAAGTCCACTGCTGAACATAGGCCTCCCCCAAGGATCTCCACAATGACCTGTTGGAAGCGGCCTGCATCCAGCGACTTCCTGCGCCCTTGGTCAGATCGTCCGTCCATCTTGTAGGCGGGCGTCCGACATTTCGCTTGCCTGTACGTGGCCTCCACTCGAGAACCTTTCGGCCCCAACGGCCATCGGTTCTACGAGCTATGTGCCCGGCCCACTGCCACTTCAACTTGCTAATCCTATGGGCTATGTCGGTAACCTTGGTCCTCCTACGGATCTTCTCATTTCTGATTCGATCTCGTAGGGAAACTCCGAGCATAGCCCGCTCAATGGCTCGTTGAGTGAATTTGAGCCTTTTAATGAGGCCCACAGTGAGAGGCCACGTCTCGGTGCCGTATGTCATCACTGGTAACACACAACTATCGAAGACTTTCGATTTTAGGCACTGAGGTATTTTGGACGAGAAGACGTCGCGAAGTCGCGTGTTTTGATTTACTGAAATAATAAAAGGCAATATTTTACACACTGAAAAAATGGGGTTTGAAAATTAAGAATAGTTAAAATATTTCAGTAATATGTTCCCACGTTTCCACGTTGACAATTGAATAATAAACACTTTATTAAATGTCTATACTTGGATCTTCTTCTTCTTCTTCTACCTGACTTTATCCCGGCCGGTGCCAGGGTCCGCCTTCCGGCAAATTCTCCTCCATTTCGCCCGATCTTCGGCATCCTCAATAGTAAGGCCATTGACCCTCATATCTTCCTTGATGACATCGAGCCAGCGCTTCTTTGGTCTACCACGCGGTTGAGGTCCGGGAATTGAGACTCAGGCACACATTACCGACGCACTCCTGCGGTTTCCTTAGGACGTGACCATACCATCTCAAGCGGGATTCCTGGAGTTTATCAGCCACATCGCGGACACCAAGACTGCCACGGATGTGCTCGTTACGGATTTTGTCCAAACGCGTAACGTTGCACATCCACCACAGCATCTTCATCTCCGCGACGTGGACCTCCTGGACGTGCCGCTTGAGGGCAGGCCACGTCTCAGACCCATACAGGAGCACCGGCCGCACGATGCTTTTATAGGTGAGACCCTTGAGCCTCATCGGCATCCTGCGGTCGCAGAGTATGCCCGAGATCTCCCTCCACTTAGTCCAAGCAGCGCTTATACGGGCTTTGACGTCAAGGGCGATGTCACCGGACTCATGCAGTACGGACCCAAGGTACTTGAACTTGTCCGTCTTCACGGCCAGTTCGTTCCCCATCACGATGCTTTGGGGGTCCGTACTCCCGCAAGCCATGTACTCGGTCTTCGCCACATTTAACTTCAGACCACCGCTCTCAAGCGTTCCTTCCACCGGTTGACCTTGCGCTCCAAAAGTCGTCGGTCCTCTTCCACCAGTGCAATGTCATCGGCATACATCCAACAACCAGGGCGCAGGGTCCTGGATGTGAGACGTAATGGCATCGAGCACAACACTGAAGAGGAATGGACTCAGCGCCGAGCCTTGGTGCACACCGACATCAATCGGGAAAGGATTCGTATCGCCAACGGCGGTCCGAACGAAGGACTGGGATCGGAGGTACATGTCTTTGATAATGTCCACATAGGCTTCCGGTATCCCTTTCATCCTCATCGCCCACCAGATTGCCTGTCGCGGCACACAGTTGAAGGCCTTCAGCAGGTCCAAGAAAGCCATGTGCAGTGGCGTCTTCTTCGCTCTGTATGCTTCGCCAAGCATCCTGAGTGCAAATATCGGGTCGGTAGTACCACTGCCAGGACGGAAGCCGTATTGACACTCAGAGATAGTACACTCTTGGCGGAGCCTGGACTCGATGACGCGTTCGAAAAGCTTCATGGTATGACTCATGACCTTAATGCCACGATAATTACCGGATTCCTGAACACAGCTTTTACCCTTGTACACGGGAGTTATCACACTCAACCGCCATGAGTAAGGCATGTTTTTGGTATTTAGGATGCTGTTAAATAACGCAGCAAGAAGCTCCACACCGTGAAGCCCCAACGACTTCCACGCCTCTATCGGAATATAGTCAGGCCCTACCGCTTTCCGGTTCTTCATGCGACGAGGACTATAGAGAACTTCTTCAGGTGCAACAGGTGCAACAAGACCTTGTTTCGGGGGCAATTCGGGGTAGGACACTTCCAAGTAAATATCTATACTGGGATATTATAAAATATTCCAATAGTGATACTTTATAAAAAAATCTTGCTTAAATGTGAAAAAACAGCTATTAACATTGATTATATATATATTATTATATTAGTCTTTAGACTTCCTTGCTAAAAATATAGTTTTTTTTTCAAATTGGTTATTTATTGTTTACACGCACCCCGTGGTCAAGGGGTGGCAAAATTCCTTCACGGTTTCCTTTGCCTGGCGTAAGAGGCGATTAATAGGGGTCATTGGGGTCGCTGGCACACTCTAAGAAGTGCGGCAGAACTCGTGGCTTCATAGCGGACGCCCACGGTTAGGGCGTCCGTTGCAGAGAAAATCTACGCCTACCTAAGTTGTGAGGAGTCATATTAGGAAGTGCGTCGGGTGGCACGGCGAGTCAACTAGGTGTTACTCGCTCATCCGCATCGCCTATTGTCCGTAATACATCCAACCTGGCTGCAAAATCTATGCGGTACGGACAATAATTGTCCCCGTGCGTCAGATTGGAAGGCTGGAGACCTCGACATGCACCTTATGATCTCCCCGTAGATATCGATTAAAAAAAAGGTATTGTATTCACTCCGTTTTTAGGAAATTGAGTTTGAATCAGACCTGGAAGTTTTGAGGCCTGACAAGGCTATCCTTATAATATCCGTCATAATATCTGTGCCGCTGTACGTATGTATAATGTATATAAATGTATGTGTATCATGTCCTACCACGAGGTCTATTTCAGTCTACTCTGCCCTATTAACCATAAGACGTTCTATGGAGTCGTTAATTCGTCGTGAGAAATTACCGAATATTCGAAGTATATGGGGCCGTACTATCTCGGAAAGACGCTTTTTGATGCCGAGTTCTTGAAACGTTTGTGTGGAATTCGGACCTGATATTCCAAGCATTCCAACACCTCATCTCTAGGGAATCTACATTTTTCTTCTCCCGTAACGTCCATGTTTCAGCGGCATACAGAAATACGAGAAAGTGGTCGGACGAGCCTGATCTTTAGTAGCTTTTGTAGTAGTACGATTCCTCCATATTTTTCTGAGTTTCTCCATTGCCCCTCGAGCCATCGCCATACATCGTTTTATCTCAATGATACAACCACCGTGGCGAGTATATTACTCACCTTCGATTTGCCGACGATATTGTAGTCTTGGCAGAATCGCTGGAAGACCTTAGCACTATGCTCGAAGACCTTAATCGAGTTTCCCAACCGGTGGGTCTTAAAATGAACATGGATAAAACGAAGATCATGTCGAATATCCATGTTGTGCCCACCCCCATTGGAGTTGGGGGCTCGACTCTCGAAGTTGTAGACGAATATGTCTATTTAGGACAAGTGGTCCGGTTAGGCAGGTCCAACTTCGAGAGAGAGGTCAATCGGCGAATCCAACTCGGTTGGGCAGCGTTCGGGAAACTTCGCGACGTCTTCTCGTCCAAAATACCTCAGTGCCTAAAATCGAAAGTCTTCGATAGTTGTGTGTTACCAGTGATGACATACGGCACCGAGACGTGGCCTCTCACTGTGGGCCTCATTAAAAGGCTCAAAGTCACTCAACGAGCCATGGAGCGGGCTATGCTCGGTGTTTCCCTACGAGATCGAATCAGAAATGAGGAGATCCGTAGGAGAACCAAGGTTACCGACATAGCCCATAGGATTGGCAAGTTGAAGTGGCAGTGGGCCGGGCACATAGCTCGTAGAACCGATGGCCGTTGGGGCCGAAAGGTTCTCGAGTGGAGGCCACGTACAGGCAAGCGAAGTGTTGGACGCCCGCCTACAAGGTGGACGGACGATCTGACTAAGGTCGCAGGAAGTCGCTGGATGCAGGCCGCTTCCAACAGGTCATTGTGGAGATCATTGGGGGAGGCCTATGTTCAGCAGTGGACTTCCTGTGGCTGATATGATGATGATGATGATGACAACCACCATTGTTATTTTTAAACAGCCCAGGATAAATGTACAACTGAACCAGTCTTGGAGGAGCCCAGCGACAGTTTGTGATGTGTATTGAAATCCCCCAAGACCATTTCAGCCGACGGGAACTGCGTCCGCCCGTCATCAGCCACATGGCTGAGATACCTAAACAGCCGCGTCGTCTCATCTTCCCCGTTGTGAGACCTGTAAAGGCACACGTCGATGCGGCTCAGGCAACCAAGATTCACGTGCAAACACAAAGCGGAGAAGGACCCTCCATGCAGCTTAAACGGTGACAGTAGATGTCCAACCGAATATACATACAAGCATACCCCGACTTTAGGCTTGAAGGTTTCTTCAAGCGAATAACCGGGGTACAGCAGGTAGGAATATTCGGCCGGACAAAGAATCCGCGTCTACATCAAGAAGAGCAAAGCAGACTAGGCCGTCTCGAAATGGTGGTGGACGGCATTAAGGTCGTTTGGAGTTCGCGGATGTTGGTGAACTCCATAGTGAACGCGATGGTGGGGTTATGCACCGCTGAAAGACCTGCTTTGTTGAATTGCGCTGTCATGAAGTTGAAAGGATAGGTTTGATGAAGAGGCATCCAGAAGCCAAAGTCCGGGCATTAAGTAGGCCGAATGGGCACCGGCATGAAAGGGTCGGCATGTCGCTAAATGTCGGCCACATCCGGTCACCAACTGGCACGACGTACCCGCCCAAGATTATGTGCGACATGGTGAGGCAGCCCCTCGTGGTGGTTAGCCACGATTGGGCTCTTGTACTGTACTGTCTCTTTGGCCGGCGGGTTAACACTCCTCCCTTTGAGAGCGATCAAAAATACGTACAAAATCACTATCAGATCACTATTACGGTCTTTACGCCCCGTGGACGGTGATCGCTACCCAGACGGACACTTAAGTCCTACCACCAAGAACTGTGTCACTCATTTGGCACTACCCAGGGGTTACGTGTAGGAAAACTAGAGTCAAAGCTTACAGACGTGTGTAACGTTAACCCTCAAAAGTGACGCTAATATAAAGCGTGTAGAAATGCTTAACATGGTGGTAAAAAAAAAAAAAAAAAACAAAAAAAAATAGACGTTCTTTCCCGATGTCCTGTGTTGAGTGGGCGTCTGGTTGCTAAAAATGATGATGATGATTAAGATAAAAATATAGGCAAGGGGGGGCGGCATTTTTCAATTTTTGCCCCGCCTCGAAAAAAACCTAGATCCGGCGCTGTGCAAGTGACTCCAATAAGTCAATGGTGTACCCTGGAGTTAAAACCCTTGACCACTGTATCTTTGATCGTATGCAATACATTAAAATTAGATCACACATATGACACATATTAATTCTATTAAAATTTCAACAAATGTACACGTAGGATCAATATGTTAAATTAATTTGTTTCTAGTTTACATATGGACCTAACTGAGCGCCAACGATACATCTGCAAGTAGGTAATATTCAACTGTGTTACATTACTTGAATATGTTCTCGTTTGGCACTTGGCGACCCGCCTTCAAAATATTACCTACGTATTTAAGATTTGTTGGCTAGTCTAGTCAATAAGAAAATTAATCAATGTATACTAGCACAATGAAATATATATTATTTATTACTTTGTAGTGCTCATTGAAGTCGGTCTTTTAATTTTTAATTAAATTATTTTATTTTAGGTAACCTTTTACTTATTGCTTTAGACTTCTTCCTCTTTCGGTCTTCGCTACGTTTTGTTTCCTTATATTTATTTAGAAACTATTACCTTAATATTCATTAAATTGTAATATCGGTTTCTAACTAAGATTATACTCGTACTTTAATGAAACAAATACAAAACATTTAAATCAAATATTATAGTGAAACGCTTGTCATGTTTAAATTGTAGCCAAATTAATTTGTATTAATTAATTTTGTTATTGATGTTTCATTATTCTCTGCTTACACCCTGTCGGGCTTGAGCCTGAAGCCCTATCGAGCCAGGGCCCTGTCGGGCCTGAGACCCTGTCGGACCAGGGTCCTGCCGGGCCGGGGGCCCCCTAGGCCGGGGGCCCGTGGCATTTTGCGCACTTTGCCACCCTATTGTTACGCCACTGAGTGTAGTGGCCTATGTGGCCTAACCACTCACAATCGTACTCTTGATTGTAGAGGTGGCCTGTGCCCTCCGTGTCTTGCAGTGGATGTATATGGTCCGATACAGTAGGGCGATTCACGTAATTTCTTAACGCGCCAATCAAGTTGCGGTGCGGTTACAATTAAGTTTACGTTATGGTACAAAATGATATTCTTGTAAATGTTTAGCTGCGCGTGAACTGCGCGTCAACTGTACTTCATACGTATGAAAATTGTTTTATATTCACATATACGCGCAGCAGTAGAATATACTAAAGCGCTCGCGTGATGCCAACTTGACGCGGGAATACGAAAAGAGCTGTTTTGATCGAAACGTAACTGCATCTGCGCCGCAATTGACTTATTTAATTACGTGAATCGCCCTACAGGACTTTGAAAAGGTCATAAAATATATGAAAAATTGTATCTGTACCAAAATGTTATGATCACGAAGAAAAAATAATAAAATATTATTTTCAATTAGAACATCTAATTATATAAACTGATAAAAAGAAAATATTGGATGTTGTATGCATTTGATTTGATTGGATCGTTGTTTGCAGTCACGTGATAATGAATACTTGTTACATTTAATTTATAACAATTAGGTTCCCAAAAAATATTTTATGTTTTGAAACACTGTATTTAATGTAAATACTAACTTTACAGGAATTTGTAGCATAGGTTTTGTAGCGTGTATTGTGTCAATTGTTATACTCGAATCTATACTCGTGTCTGGGCACCATGGCATTGCGCTTACCATCAGGAGCAGACTACCGTTATTATAAATACTGTTAAGACTGCAGTCACATTGTCGAACTACAATAAAAATATATCTTATAACAGACGTAGTAACTTTGTGTCAATAATGCGTTAGAATGTTTATTATACATAATGTAATTAGACGGTGTAGTATTTTCCCTCAAGTGCCATTTTAAAATTGTAGTTCTATAAGTCACCTTCTTAAAGTAAACTACTACATCTCAGAAAGAAAACCCGCTTTTGCGTTTTTCAGTCAACAGTTGTTGAGACCAGTCTCTTGTGATTTATGGTGCCCCTAGTACAAGACAAAAGAATTGTGTATATATGTACGTTGTGCGATTAGGGTAAGTTAAAAATTGTAACTGTTTGGTGTAAGTGTATGTTGTTTATTAGTGACTATACCTAAGTTAATTTAAAATATTTAAATCGCACATTATGTAAGGTGGCCAGAAACTCTTCAATTCATTCCTATTGTTTTGCATGAAATGATTTATTTTCTGTGATACGTGTATGATGGATATTTTTAAAATTATGATTTTGTATATGTTGTATATTGACAAGAGGTTCAAAATAAAAATATTTTTGTATGTTTTAAGTTTTATTTCAGTGATGTCTAGTGAGAGGTGTCAGAAGATCAATTAATGAAATATTTATAAATAGTTGGAAATATTCAGTCCCGTAAAAGTAAGCACAAGTTGTAAAAAAATCGTTTCAAGTATATAATAATTAGAAGCAAAATTTAATGGGATAGATTCTTACTTTCTATATTGTTATTGGTCAACAAACATTCGCAACCTCGGTATAATAACATTGCAACAAAACAGTTTATGTACAATATAGCTAGCTCGTTACTTTCAACAAGGCGACGGTGCACCCAAGTCTGTGTTTCACACATTCATACCAAAATTCCTAAGGTTATGTTAACATATTATAACAAACAAATTGTAGAGTACATAGCTGCCCCTTTAAAAGTATTCCAGGCATATTGGTCTGTATTTTGTAAGGTTTAGTTTATTTAAGTTCGTTTTACCATCGAATTTTGGGAACCAAAAGCAATAGGCTTATTGACCGAGCGCAAAAGGACGATTAGAATGCAATGACAATTATAAAGGACAATACGAATTTTGGATTTACGATAATAAATAAAATATAACGTATATCTTCTGAAAAAAATCAAACATTTTCACCAGTTGCCCCTCAGGCATTGAACGAAATGGTCATACACCAAAAAAAAACACAGACTCATTAATGAATATTGTTCCCGAGACGTACATAAGCTACTTATTTCATTAAGACAATTAAAATATGCGCAATTTAGGCAATGTTTAATATATTGAAATGAG
Source organism: Hyles euphorbiae (assembly GCA_023078785.2). Classification (NCBI taxonomy): domain Eukaryota; kingdom Metazoa; phylum Arthropoda; class Insecta; order Lepidoptera; family Sphingidae; genus Hyles; species Hyles euphorbiae. The sequence continues at coordinate 18,353,537 of CM041050.1, forward strand.
CTCCGCGCTTGTAATATTAATATACACGTATATTTTGATGCCACAATTGTTCTTATGATTAAACAAAATTACATGTTACCCTAGTTTTATTGAAAAGTTAATATAATTCGTGAAAATATATTCAGGTACTGCTATGAAGCTTGCTTCAGCTTGTAATATTGTGTGACAACTGTCTAAATAAAGATCAATGTTTACATAATTGTCTCGTTGAGGGTCTTTAATCTACTGCTACTGTTTATCTTACAAATTATGTCACATGATTTTTTTCTCATGCATACTAGCATAATCAGCTATTACATATTCGGTTTCTAAATGATCGAAATGACTACTATAATACCTATGTCTAAATGCAGTCAATCCTCAGAAATATATTAGTGCTTTAAAGGCCTTTAAAATAACCTTGTCATTTGCAACAAAATTGACAACTCTTATTGATATTAACAACACGATAATATAATCGAAGTTCGTTACAATTGATAAGATAATATTTTATAGACCTTTTATTTATTCGCATTATAATATGCACTAATATATTTTATCAGAGGTTAACTGTACTAATAATATTATTGCCGTGTTCCTTTAAAATGATGCGTGCCTATTCAAATTTAATATTAAATAAAACATACATTTTACACAAAATAATTTTTCAATAGTTTAAATAACATCAAAAATATTATAGACAATAACATATCAAGCTTACAGCGACATCATCTTTCGCTTGTCTATACTGAAATGCCGATAAAATGTAGAAAATCACAGAAGTATCATATCGCAATAAATGTTAGAATACATTGTAAAAATATATTATAAATTAAATAGAGTCAGCAAATATTACAATAATTGTACTTAGAGATAAGTATACGGAGATTTAAAATTAAAGAAGAAAGATTCAGTGTATTCAGCAGTCTGTAATAAGATAGGATAAAGCAGACCAATCATAAGATCGTGATCCGATCCGACGCGACGGGAGTTACATCCAATCGTACTATTTTCTATGACCAGATCTACACTTCGATCACCCGACACAACGAAGTGACGTCGGATCACGTGGTGTTACAACAACATGTTTCAGCGTTTATTCCTAGCCTGGCTTATGCAAAGATCTGATAGTAAATTCAGAAAAAATATAGTATCATTATTATATAAAATATTAATAAATTAGCAAGTAAATGGCAAGAACCAACATTTTCGTTAGGTAAGTAACAATACACAGCGACTGAATTATCTATTTTAATAGATTCAATAAGAGAAAGCAAGTAAAATTAAACTACACTAAATATACATCAAACAACATGAAACAACTTTGGTCCAGGTATAACAATTCAGTGTTTAACAATTTATCTCATAATATACAATACTTTAAAAGATTCTGCCAATAAGCAAATGTACACCGAAAAGAAAGAGCGCAAATATAAATATGATTAATATTGATACGCAGCTAAAAAATGCATTCCCATTTTGCATATTATCTAAACATATATAACGTTTTAAATCTATTCCAGTAATAATAAATAATTTATTGTAGCCGTTATGTTATAATTTAGAAACCCGAACTAGATTTTGCCAAACAATGAATAAAAAGACAATGCATGTTTTAACGTTACATATACGAGTATAAAATCTTGATCGCTTTACATAGCGTATTTAAAAGTACAATTACATGATTCAATGTGCCAATGGTAAATAATTACATAAAACGTTATACACAAATCTAATTGGATATGTAAGTGAATGATATTAAATAAAGTGCATTATAAACTAGCGATAGCTACTATAATAATGGCTAGAATTTTGACTATAATGACTGACCAATTATACTTAAAACTTGTATACATATTTAATTGAACTGGTTAAAATTGGTAATGCCATCGTGAAATGCCCAAAAAATATTTAATTTTTGGGAGCAGAAAACAGTGATGAAATTCTAAAGTTTACATGTAATATGCATCTTAAATATTCGAATTGCATAAATATATGCGTGCGTGAAAAATACTGTGCGTTTAAAACAAGTTCGCAGGAATTTTATTTATTAATACACTAGCATTGTATGTATACACGAAAAGTAGCATCAATTTTGTATACAAGTACACCTTGAGTTTTTAATGGTATCGTCTATGGGTATATTATTATGTAACATGTCTAGAAAGTATTTATCGTACACAGTGGCGTAACTACACCATCTGGGGCCCGTGGCAAAATCATCGGATGGGGCCCCCCTTGTTTATATGGAGAGGTAAACTGATAAGCTTATTTTCCGATACCCCGGAAAAGACCGAAAGGAATATATTAGTGTCACTGACCTGCCAGCAAACTGCGGCCGAGGCAGGTCCCTAACAAAAATCTGCGCTAACATACCGAATAAAACCCTGTCTTCCGCATTTGGGACAGTATTAGATATAATCTCAGGACGAGAAGCGCTCTGGTTCCTTCTCAGTGATTGCCCGGCGCAAAACCTGGGCGCAGGTCTCTTTCAGTGTGGATGAAAGTTGATCTCCGTTTATGTCTAGACCTGGACGCCCCTTTAAAATTTTGTGGGTATCCACGACAAACGCGAGGACACGTGCTCTGTTGTCCATCTCGGAATCACAGATAGTAAGAGTGCGCCCCAAAGCAGTTACTCCGACGGCCGCAATAGGTAGCCTCTTAAGTCTTGCTTGGGAGACGGTGCTGGAATTCTGAGGCCCTCTAACTTTAAGATAGAGGAGTCCTTTAAGCAGATCGTGACAGAAGTTTTCTTCTTTGGAGGCCGCAGCAAGTGGGATAGTTCCGCTCACAGTCGTGATCGCTAACCGTGAAATTATGATTATTATTATTCTCGCAAAACCATGGACTCTTGGCAATGGAAAAAATCACGGCCAACACTCACAGTTCGCTCATCACCTCAAGTCAAGCTTCTCGACGTCTATTAGTCGAGTGGGTCGGAACGTGTCCACGCAGTAGTTCTTAAGACGTTCGCCCTTGAGATTACCCCCGTACTCACGCGCCTATATCGTATTTTCTATTAAAACAACCCAGGCCCGGTTTTATGGAATATAGCCCATTTTCGTCCAATCCCCAAAAAGGGTGAACAATTGGATCCTTCGAATCACAGGCCGATTGCTGTCACATACTTACTTGATCTTCTCATTTATCCCACACACCATCAGGCGGAGGCATTGGATAGTGAGGACGAGGCGATTACGGTAGGCCTTGAAATTTTCATCGAGTGTGGCATGGCATCGTTCTGGTGAAGCTACCTCCCTGGTATTTCAACCAGAGGAACTCTGAAAGTACATCGCCAGCTTTCTGGATGATCGGAGCATAAAAGTCGGATTAATTGGACGGCTTTTGCATCGAGACCAAGACCATTAATTCTGGTGTCCCCCAAGGCTCGGTGCTTTCACCGACACTGTTTATCCTGCATATCAATGATATGTTGTCTATCACCAGCTGGCCATTGCTGTGTAGATGCTAGTGCAAGTGACGTAAGATACATCAGACTACAGAATCTCTATCGAGGATCCGTTGAGGAAAGATGGTTTCAACTTTTGTCGGAAGTCGAGACTTCTTTGGGGCGCGCCTCCCAATGGAATAGATTGAATATAGCTCAGTTTAACTCCACAAAGACACAAGTTTGCTCCTTTACAACCAACAAGACCCCTTTTGCAGTGCTGTTTAGGTGTCATTTGGAAGACAAGGGCAAATTGGCCAGCGAAACGTTAGGGATTCTCAACAGAACCAAGCGGATCTTCTCGTCAGATCATCGGTTATTGCTCTATAAAAGCGATGATCTGCCACCACGTGGAGTACCTCTGGGTAGAAGCCCCAAAATACCAGCTCGACCAACTTGAATCCTTATAGCGCCGAGCTCTTGGAATCGTCGATACCTCCGACCTTACGAAGAATGTGGAGCCGTTAGGATTGTGGTGAAACTTTGGGTCTCTCTGTGTAATCTATTGATTGTCCCACAGAAAAGTTAAATTATTTTTAAAACCAAATCGGCGCTGTAATCTATACATAATAGTTTTATTTCAATTAGTAAAATTCGCTTAAATCTAAAGAACCATTATTTTTTTTTATTTATCACATAAATCAAAATTTATTTTCTTAGAAAAATAATGTTTGATTCGCAATTTAGTTAGTAATGTTGGTTGGTTTGGCCTTAGGAGTCAGGCCGCCGGGGGCCCCTAAGGCTGGGGGCCCGTGGCATTTTGCCCACTATGCCACCCTATTGTTACGCCACTGATCGTACACGTTCCTCAACCTAATATGCAATTTAAAAAAATACAACGGCGCCGAAGAATCTATAAAATAAAACTTTTACTACTAAGCCAAAACACATTTCGTAAATATGTAGGTATTTTAACGGAATATACAATTATATATTTTCCATCACAGATCTGGCAGTTGTGTTCTGATTGTAGAATCATCATTATCTATAGTTGTGGAGTGCATGCCAATGAAATTATGATTGAATGCTTATTTCACCACCAGATTCAACATAGGTATTTTATAGAAATAAAAATTTCAGCAAAGTAAAAAACATACCTCAATTAGAACTTAAGAGCCACTAATGATTTTACTTACTTATAATAAATACTTAAAAGAAATATGTCTTTTCATAAATAGGCACCTGTTTTTTAAACCTAATGCACTTTTATATTGACAACATGTTTTTCTAGTCATACATAATGAACCCATACCATAAACATAAATGAAACCTACAGTCCCAATACTGGATTATTGAGAAATAAATTATATCTCTTGTTGATCGCAACATGAAAATTATTATGACAATTTGGCACTGATTAGAAAATTCCACAATGACATTATCCAGTTTTAATTATCATTTGAACTATGCAGTCATAAGTTATCCAATTGAATAAATTAAGCAATGATTATTTATTGTTGATGGCTTATGAATTATTGTTACACAATAATTTTTATTACACTCGGAACATTTCGTTGCTATTGTAAAATAGCATAACATATGTAGTGCCAAATTAAATATAAGATTTAATATTGCATTAAAACAAAAAATATATTCCTTAAGATACTGTATCTATACTTCTATGCATCTAAGTAACAAATGTGTGTACTACAACTCATTGTTACCTATATCTTTAAAGATAATGTTCTTACTGTTTCGATTGAATATCAGCACATGCAATTAAATAACAGTAAGTCCTAGAGACTGTAATTTCGTTGTATTTTCACTCTAATATTATTATGGATAAGTTTTCATTTTTTAATGTCACATCAGTCATCATTAAAATATTAGTAACTTACTATTAGCAAAATATTATTCATGTATTTGACCATCCTAAGCTCCATTATATTGGAAATTAATAATAATTATTTAAAAGGCATTACAGTCTATAACTACATTTGTATTTAAATGCATTGTAATACTTATTCTAACTCTGTGCCTTATTTAACCAGGACATGGTTTAAATGACTAGGATCAAAATGACTACGAATTATTGGAATATGGTGGGTGTAGTTCTTAAGAGATTGAATAACATATTTACATAATGAGGCATTTCTCTCTCCCACTAGCAGATGCTTCACCACCATCTTTCACAGCTTTATCCTTCTTTTTCTTGCCTTTACCGTCAACTTGGAGCGAAACATTTCTGTTCTTTTCCATATTAAGTAACTCCTGTAAACAATAGTAGTAATTTTAAAAATAAGGTAGATTTTGTAACATTTACTGAGCCAATTACTTGTATGAGTATCTCAGTTAAACAAACAAAAGCTGGAAAAGTCTTTAAAGGATTGGAAAGTAATATATATTTTGAAATTAAACTAAATTGTTTACAGTAACATTCATAACAATGTTTTATTGCAATAGATGTCACCAAAACAATTAGTAATTTAAATAAAATAATTTGTAGCATTTATAGTCATCTTGAAATCTTGTCAGACATGGCCAGTTCATCCAGGGTGGTACCATTGTCTCATAGGATTGACATGCAATGACTTTGCTGTCGCGTTTTGTTCGATAAGTCAGATAGCTGGAAGCCCAATACACCTTTCCTCTTCCCATCCTTCTCCTAACCTAACCTTCCTCGCCAGATCTGTCTGGTCGCAACGCATCTATGATCCACGCTTTGTGAATGTTCATGTGTGACAGTGATTACTCATCATCAGATGAACAGTTTACTAGTTTGGTGTTACTATTGAATAATAAATAGTCTGAATTTCAATTGCAAGGTATTCTTGATATGATGATTTAACTTGTAGTAGGTTTCTCATATGTGACAGACCGCAATCAGTTGTTTACTTACACAACAGTGCACTTGCACTGTTGTGTTTTGATTTGAAGGAAATTGTAGCCAGAGTAACTGCTACAAATATTGTGACTTAAAATCTCATGTCTCAGGATGGCGAGCCGAGCACAGTGGAATGCCATACATTGCTTTGTAATTCAAGGTGTCGTTAGGTTGTATTGCATTCCATCAGGCGAAAGGAGTACTCGCCTCCCCATTCATATAAAAAAATAAGCAAGATAGTAATCAATACCATCAACTATGTTGGGAAAAGCCCATCCACATAAAATAGACAGTATTTCACTAATATACAGGGTACATTACTATGCAAACATTTTATTTGCTTTATGTCCATAGTCACTACAACTAACACTATGGGCCCTAATCTGAAAATCCGAAAAAAAATTCGAATCTTGGGACGATCGAAGTTTACGACAATATGAATGTAGCTAAATAGACTTATGGTTGCGATGTACGATTTAAGAATCCGAACATTTACAGAGCAGGTACATTGGTATCGTCATAAACTTCGATAGTCCGACGATTCGAATTTTGTTTCGGATTTTCAGAGTAGGGCCCCTGGCTTTATTAGTCACAGTCTAGATATACCATGTATAATTTATGCTTTAAATTTATAAGTAATTTATGTTTTAAATTTATAAGTAATAAACACACATCAATATTTCCAGGATATTTTACTGCTTATTGGTTAAAGTTTATAAAGCGATATGAGCACCAACCCACCCTAGTGTACTGGTTCAGACCCAGAACCCCAATAATACTGTTTAACTAAATTTAATAAGTTTTCTTTAACATTATAACACGATAGATCATGATACCATATTGATGGTATACACAGATGAATTTGTCAAGTGGAAGTGGATGGAAAAGCAAAAATTTCTGAAAGAAGTTACAAGTCTGATTTTTGCATACTGAAATTTTTGATAAATCAATATTCTTAGTGAGGAATTAAACCTAATGATGAATGATACACATGCTGTATTATTTGGCCATCCACACCAATTGAAAAAATCTTCTTGTAGGGTAAATTTTCCCTTTTTACCGCCACAAGAGTTGAAACTTATGCCTCTGCAGAAAAGGGCTAGTCCAAAAATATTTACTTCCAATTATAACTCTCTTTTATTTTAAAAGTAAATGATAAACAATAGCAAACTGACCTGAAATAGTTGAGTGACATTGTGATTTGTTTTTGCTGATGTCTCCATAAATGAAACACCCCAAGCCTGTGCCTGTGCTTGTCCTTCTGATGCGGAAACCTCTCGTATCTCTGGACTCTCATCACATTTGTTACCCGCCAGCATGACTGGTATGTTGGGGAGTTCTGTACCCTTTATTTCTTTTATTGTCTGCCATATAGGCTTTAATTCTTCTAAAGATTGTCGACTGCTCACAGAATACACTAGTATAAATGCATGTCCCTGAAATAAACACGACAAGAATTAAAAAAAAAGATTAAAGATATTAGTTTTCATGACTCATCGAATCAATAGATTTGTGATAAAAAATATTAATATTTTAATGGTTTCTAAGATTTACGTAAATGTTACACATTGAAATAAAACAATTATTTACACATTTTATTCCAGCTATGGTTTAATTTTTATATTTTTTTCTTTCCAACGTTTTTATTACTTAATACCTTTCGTGGTCACAGGGTGGACCTGCCCAGGCAAAATTTGCAGGAACATTTATAAACATGCTTTTATTTCATTATTCATACTTTGACTTATTGGTAAACAAACCTTGCTAATAGACAATCTCTGCATAGCAGGAAACTGGTGTGAACCAGTTGTATCTGTTATTTGTAGAGTGCATATTGTTTTGTTACTGCTTATCACCTGAAAAATGGGAAATTTGAAATTTTAATACAATATTTCATATGCTACAATAACTATGGTTTAAAAAATGAGGTAAGAATATAATTACAGACAATTAATCATTGAAGGACATATAATAGTGTACTTTGGCATAGCTCCAATTTGGCAATGTATGCTTTAGGAAAATATTATGGGTTTCAAAGCAATACACTTAAAGTAGTATATTAGGGATAATAAGTATATGTATTATACCCCCTATTGCATGAATCATACTACTGCATAATTTATAAGTAACTAACAAGATTAGCATTAACTTAACTGTTTAACTATATAGTGACTGTTCATTTAAAACATATATTATAAAACGTATTAAATAGTAAATAGCGAAAACATAACGATTACTCAATGTTCAGCAATGTGTTGTTAGCATTGTCTCAAGTAGTTACCTGTCTGTATGTATCCTCTATAGTAGGTATGTAAGATTCCCTAAATGTTCCTTTAACAAATCGTAGAACCAGGGAACTTTTGCCCACACCACCTGCACCAAATACTACAACACGATAATCATTACTTTGTTCCGGCATAACTTATTCTTGAAAATAAAGATAATTTTGAAATCAATTCAAGGAGCCGTCTTAGTCGTAGAACAGTAACAATGTTATCACTATTTTAAAGCATTTTATATCAAAAGAAGATTACTTGTGGTTGATTTACGCTAAAAATTACAAATATTCTATGACGCTGTGGTGAATTCAAACATTCTTGGTAATTTTCTTTGATTTACAACGCCCCAGCCAAACCAAGCAAAATATCACAAACTGACATTTGATGGGAATTGCCAAGCATAAAAAAATGGTTGCCTGTAAAGTCGGTTTTACGGGCGAAGATTTTACGTGACAACGTCTTTTTCTCGGTAGAATATTTATTGATATGAATATAATTAAATTGCACAATAGGAACAAGGAATTGAATGAAAATAAGAATTGCACAAATTTTAACTATAGAAATATATTTTGTTTACTAAAACATTGTACATGTAATGACGAATCTAAGCACTCCATATTTTCACTACAGACACAGCTGACGATACTTTAACCACACGTGTGAACTTGTATTGTGACGCTTTCTTGTTTTTCCAACGCCAAGAACGTTCGAGAAAGACAAAGACAGAGACACAAGCATGCGCCGATTCAATGCGCCTAATTCTCTAGTGCTGCGCGCGCGGCAGACCGATCATAGTTGAGTGGGAGAGAGACGCAAGGCATTCGGCGGGCCTCTCTCTCGTTCGGTGACTCATCGTAACGTTACCGGGCGTTACACTTTTTCATAAGTGACTCCCAGCCGCAACCTAATTTAAGACGTTGTCACGTCAATAAATTTTTTGGAGGTAAAATATTTTTTTTTGGGGGGGTAATTTTTTGCGTAATTTGGGATTTCTGGCGGGGTCAATTTGTAGCCCTCACCAAGACGGTTCCGAGGATACCAAACTCGGTGGGTCTACGATCTATATTGGCCGAGATAGGATTGGGGGGGTGAGGTAAATTTTCGGGGTGGGGGTAAGGGAGGGGGGGGGGGGGGAGGAAGGTTTCGTGGGGAGGCTAACTTAAATTAATTGTTTTGGAGGTAAAATATTTTTTTTTGGGGGGGTAATTTTTTGCGTAATTTGGGATTTCTGGCGGAGTCAATTTGTAGCCCTCACCAAGACGGTTCCGAGGATACCAAACTCGGTGGGTCTACGACCTATGTTGGCCGAGATAGGATTGGGGGGGGGTGAGGTAAATTTTCGGGGTGGGGGTAGGGGAGGGGGGGTAGGTTTCGTGGGGAGGCTAATAGGCACTATTTCGGAATAAGGGTGGGGGAAGGCAGGGGGGGGGGGCTATGGGACAATTTTGGAAAAAGTGGGTGAAACTGAAAAAAAATATAATTAAATTGAGTGGGAGAGAGACGCAAGGCATTCGGCGGGCCTCTCTCGTTCGGTGACTCATCGTAACGTTACCGGGCGTTACACTTTTTCATAAGTGACTCCCAGCCGCAACCTAATTTAAGACGTTGTCACGTCAAAAAATACAAATATTTCAGTTTATGTCAGTGAGATAAAGCTTCTGTAAAACGGGGTGGTTGGGCCTTGAGGTGGATGCTTGGTTGGAAGGATACAATTCTGATATTAAAACTTGCGTATATATGTTTGTTTGAGCAGATTAGAGTTTCTTTCCCTTCATGCGTCTTGTTTGTTTATATCAAAGATTTAGTTATCTTTATGAAAAACGAATGTATGCAATCTAGTGGCATGACGTGGTGGAACAGAGTAAATTTTTAAGTGGGCGTAGATGGCTTTATGAGGAAAATCGGAAAATACTGAATGGAGCTTGTAGTTCAGGCAACGAAGCAACGGTTTACTCTTGTCCGCAATGCATAATTTGCCAGGAGTTTTTTGTTTTCATGAAGAGGTGGCATATGACCCCACTAAGTTAAAAATCCAAAATACTTACAAAAATGGCGTCCGCTAGAGCCGCCATTTTGGAAAACGCGTTTGAAGCCATATCTCCGGAACCGTCCACTTTAGGCCCATCATGCTAAGGACCTTTCTTGTAGATAATTAAATTTCCCATCTTTTTTGTTCAATATTTTTTTTTGTACCATTAACCGTTCGCGATTTACAATGTTATTAATTTTCATTTTATACCTTTTTTACAATAAATTTTACATGGATTTTTAACAAAATTTACTATTTCCTCATTGCTTTGTTCCCTTATGCCATCAGTATTTAATTAATTACGTGATAATCATGGAGAAATCATTGGATTTCATAATTACGCTATGCATCCTTCGTTTCCATTGACCTTGATTCGGTAGTACACCATTCAACGCGCGATAACTTCTAAAATATTGATTTTAGAAAAAAAAAGTATGGGTGAAAAGTTGTTAAGAATTTATTGATTTAAAAGTTTAGTTATTAACAGTTTTTTGTTTAAACAATTATTAACAGAGATATGGGCAAAAAAGGCAAGAATATATTAATAACCTTGTAAATCGCGAACAGTAAATGGTACAAAAAAAATTATTGAACAAAAAAGATTAGAAATTTAATTATCTACAAAAAAGGTCCTTAGCATGATGGGCCTAAAGTGGACGGTTCCGGAGATATGGCTTCAAACGCGTTTTCCAAAATGGCGGCTCTAGCGGACGCCATTTTTGTAAGTATTTTGGGTTTTTAACTTAGTGGGGTCATATGCCACCTCTTCATGAAAACAAAAAACTCCTGGCAAATTATGCAGGAAAAAATGCTTCGTTGACTGTACTATTGATTTTAATAAAAACTAAAACTTCTCCTCCTTATCGGCAAAATTATCAATTAGTGTAATGATACAGTATGGATATTTTTTCCCAAAATCATCAAAAACGATTCATCGCTAGGCGTAATGATTCATCCAAAATCTAAATAAGCTGTAGTGCGATTCACGTAACTTTTTGACGCGCCGATCAAGTTGCGGTGCGGTTACAATTAAGTTTACGTTTTGGTACAAAATGATATTATTGTAAATGTTTAGCTGCGCGTCGAGTGTACGTCAGATGCTTAGAGTATTTATATAGGGCTGGTACTTCAAAAACGTAGTTAAAAATGGTGGTGCCGGGTCACCTTTTTCTGCCTTCCTATTGCATAATATTTGAACAGGTTGTGCAACATACATAAAATAAATAGTTTAGATAATATATTTAATTTCACTCAAACTTGTTTTAAAAGGATAATAGCTAAATATAATTTCGGCTATCAAAGGAATTTATAGCAATTTAATGCTAAATAATTTATTAAATTTTCACTAATATAGGAGCTTTACCAACATTATGAACAAGAAAATATCTACGTTTTTCAAAACGCGAATGTTTGACAGCGCTCTCTCTATATATAAATACTCTAAGATAATTACATACACTTAAATAGTACAAGAATATCACGTAAATTACGGTTTATCGTGGTTGTTGCCTGTTTGAATACTGTAAGCAAGTTCACAAAATATGTGTGGCAGGTCCAGAAATAACTGTGTTCAACTATCTGTCTATATGAGAATTGGCATTAATATTTAAAAATATCACCCAAAGGTATCGATGCAACGGGCAATTTTCCGAAAGTTACGGAAAAATTTTAAACTGGCAACTTTATGGAATTTAATTCGTGGGCTTCATGGTGGGCTTTAAATCTCATGGATTTTTTTTAACAAAAGGGCTTTGAAAAATTACTTATCCTTAATTGTAAGAAAATTTATCAATTTGATCTTTTAATATGAGTATCCTGTGGGTCCAGCTAATATTTTTAATGTCTCTGAGTTTCGATTCACCCCGTATTATAATTTCGAATTAAAATGGAAATATATTTGGAATTCCATTTCCATTGTTTCCAACAAATATCCAAATGAAAAATATTAATATTTAGGATAATTATTAATAATACCCCACAGTAGATAAAGAGTTATTCCCGATTCAGTTCGTATTCCAAAATCGAAGCGAAAATTATCCGAGTATGTATTATTTTCCAATAAGATAATCGAAAAAAAAACATTTAGAAATATTAGGACGCTTTTCCAGTGACCCAACAGTAAACCTAATACATTTTCACATAACTCACATGGGCCTCGGCATATCGCTTCATATTTTGTGAAATACTATTTCTTAGGCTCAAAGGGCTATGTGCCATTTAAATTGATCTGAAATAAGTAAGAAAGACTAAATTACAAATGGCTTCCGTTTTCAACTCACGGCTATCCTAATTCATTCACTGTTGGCATGGTTTATTAAAAAGGTTCGTATTTCTTTGTTTTTATACGTATTTATAAGTTTTAAGAATTGTTTCTATTATTTTATTTATTACCAATCTGCTACATTTATGACTATCGCAGTTGCGTGCCGGTCACTTTTTATTTTTGTTTTTTGATACATTTTGTCATTTCTGTCCATTTCGTTATTGTATTTCCCTAAATAAAGTAAGAAAATGTTAGATGTTATGTATATAAAATATCTTTATTACCGGCTACAATTGTCCCGGACGAAGTAACCAATTCAATGGTTGATTTTCATGTCCATTTTTTTTTTCAGACTAATTGGGGGTGACGACAGTTTTCACGTAGCAAAACAGTATATACACAAATCATGGGTATACAGGATTTACAAACATATTTAGAAAATGAAGGAGTAGCGGCCGATTTATTTAGGATTGCTAGAAATCATGCTGGTGGTTTCCGTCTAGTTTTAGATGCGGAAGGTTGCTTGGATCGTTTGTACGGAGGATATTTCTCAGGTATATAATTAAAATTATTCAATTCCAGTTTATTCTTTTGAAAATCCAAGGTTTTTTGTTGTTTAAAGTATATTACAGTTTGTAACTGAGTTTTATATTTAAATATTATCTACTACATTTTCATGATAATTTATTTATCTTATATTCCATTATTAATTTGGAATTCTTTCAAAATTATTTATTTAATTAATTAAAGAGTGTACTGTAATTTCTGGCTTGGAGTTTTTATTAGACATTTCTTGTATATTCAGCACTCAGGATTAACAGTTTTTAAATGATTATTTTATTTTATCATAGGTTATTTCTATTTATGTGCAAAATTAGTCAAAAAAGGAATATGTGCTGATAAGTTGTAAATAAGTAATTGCATTTATTTTTTTCATTGCAGACTGGGCGTGTGGTGGCCAGTGGGCACGTTGTGTTCAGTTTTTAACAACATTAGCTCAAGCATTGGCTGAACATCAAGTGGCTTTGTGTGTTTGCTTCAATGGTGCCCACCCGACTCCACCAGCCCTGCCTCAGCACTGGATTCAAACACAAGCTACATACAGGCAGAGAGTCAATTCTGTTAGTACAATTGGAATAAAATAAGTTTCTCAATATAAGACAGAATATATCTATATCTATTCTTCTATATAGGAAATTAGTAACTAATCAATGTCTGTACATGAAAGATATTTGAGACAAAATATTATGTGGGGTCTGTATGAATATAATAAAACTGAAAACAATGATTTTATCTGTTTGTTTGTGTGGTTTTACACATTAATCTCAGAAAAAGCAGTAACAGATTTCAATTAAATTCAATGTGGAGGTAGCTGATACTCTGAATGATCACATAAGCTTATTTTTATCTTGTAAAATGTAGTGTTATGTTGGCACAAGCAACAAATTCAAATATACATAATTTGTACTATAATTAAAATAGTATGCAAAATATTATATTGCTGATATGGATTGGACATAAAAGTGTCACCATGCTGGTGAAGCCAGTCCAGTCCCTAGTTTAAATTAATTATAACTAAGCGTAGAGCATTGCCAAAACGAAATTAAGAGTTAAGTTTTTAGTTTATGCTTATGTTACATTATAAAATATTTGCTGACAAGCTGTATTCATCAGATAAGTTTAAATAAATAAGTTTGATCAATATTATAGTCTATTTAATGGTAAGAAAAGATCTCATCAATGCTTCTCATATTTTCTCAGGTACTACGTCACATTGTCACAAAAGGCACTCCCCCGCCCAAAGTATGGTGGGTGCCACCAACAGGATTGCACTCGTGCTTGAGGACTGCACTCAGATACCTTAATATTCCCATAGTATGTATCAAAATATTAATACTTAATTAGATATAATTCAGTTGTATACAGAATGGTATTGACATATTATAGGATATTTCACGCACTAGGCCAGCGTGGTGGACTATTTAGCCTAACCACTTTCAATCGTATTCTCGATTGAAAAGTAGGCCAGTGCCCTGCAGTGGGATGTATATGGACTGATACAGACAAACCACATGTTTGTAACCACTCCACGTAACTGCCAGCCGCCTATTGACAGCCTCCGTGGCGCAGTCGGTTAGACGCCGCCTGTGATAAACGAGAGGCCGCGGGTTCGAGAGAAATGTTTGCACGGCCCACAAATATTTCTTTCGGGTGTGGTTGTTGTGAGACAGAAATGTCTCCCAAAGTTCCTGATACCCATCACACAAGACTCGATCTTAGTGTGGGCTCAGGACTATGTATGACTGTTGGGTTTTATTTGTTCATTTACAATATTGTAACAAGTATGAAAATAAATAGTCTGGTAGTTTACTCAAAATCGTTTAGTTCGAGTCACATTGGTAAGTACCAGATTGGCAAAAAATGTTTTTATTACAAAAGCCATGTAATTTTTATCATGTCAGAAACATGTGAGTAATGTTAAAAGCTACAAGTCAACATCATCCTGTGTAATATAAACAAATTCCAAAGTTAAAAGTGTAAAGTATGTCCATTTAAATATGAATGTGTAGGATGTCGGTAATAAAATCCATTGTGTTAATTATTTAATTATGATTATCACCACACGTTATAATTAACGGATTAACGGCTTATCCGAATATCTGCGACAACTTGTTACTTTTATAGTAAACACGCGTATGTCTATGCTTCACTGCCGACTGCTGGATCACGAATATGCCTTGTCTACGATCCGGACGCGCTTTATATTGCAAACTGTCATGCTCCCACCCTTACTCTGACTGTTGGTAGTGAAATAGAACCACAATCGGGTTTCCTTTAATAAAATTACTTCTACAACTACCCGTAGATTCCTAAGGGCCGATTTACAATTATTTAACATGTGGGCTCTACATAAGAACACCCCGACAAATGATATGTGTATGGTTTTGTTGTTGATTCTATGTACAATTCCAAATCAATATGTATGTAAAGGCAATAGTAATGACAAATGTATTTTTAGATGGTGTCCTCAGATGATCATTGTCAGGAAGTGGTTGGTTTGTGTCGCGAGAAGAACTATGCAGGGCTTGTAGGTTGCTCTGGGGAATATTTAGTTTTTCAACCACCAAGATATTTTAGCTCATCTCAATTAAAACTGACATACAGAGTAAGTATTTTCCTGACTTTCTTAACAATTATTTTCATGTGCACAATCTCAACAATTTTATGTGCATAAAATCAATAATTTATAAATACGAATGTTAATAATAAATGTGCTATTTCTGTAGCAAATTAGCACCTGTTTTTAGAATATGTTGATAAACTTATTTAATCTAAAATGTGTTGCAGAATGATTGCTTCCTTTTCTATTTTGGATTAATCATATTATTATATTAACATAGTGAATATTTTCAGTCATCTTTAGAAACAAAGGAATATATGGTGCATGAATTGCCACGAGTGCTGGATGTTCCTCAAGATCGACTTTGTCTAATGGCAGCATTACTTGGAGGCACCATCATCTCTGAGCAAAGCCTGTCTGATTTCTATAAGCGTTTAGGTATCTCACAAAAGAAGGTATGTACATTTTGTTTGCACTGTAACAACTATCATCAATACATCTTATTGTTTTGCTTATCAAAACCCTACAGTTCCATCACATATTAAATGCATTTTTAAGATTGAATTAAATTGTTAATTTATCATGTTATGATTTTCTTTAGCAACAAGTATCGCCCGAGACTTTAGTCAAAAGTATTTGCCAATATGTGCGTGATCTCCCCTCATCTGATGTTGATGCAGCTTGTATTGATATATTTGGCGATCTCAATGATCTTCGTGCAGCTAAACTCAAACAAGCTGTGCAATATTATTTGAATGGTACTAAGGATGGTTTTCTCAAATATAGAACAGCATCAGGTAAGATCTTGAAGATATCAGTAAGATTTGTAAGGGTAGCTTTTGAAATTATTGAATGTATATTATAAACCTTTTAATGATATTTCAGGACGTCGCCCCAAAAATAATAAGAAAAACCAGAAAGTAGATGTCACCCCACAACCAGCTACAGATTTAGACACATCCAAGCTAGCAACGGAATCTTCGGAGCATGAGGTTTATATATTCATTAAACAAACAATTCTCGCTTTAGTCATCCACGCCTTTTATATCATTGACATCTCCATTACTGATTGGCTTTCATTGGCAGAAAAAAACGTTGCATGGTTCACATTTCTAAAATATGATGTCTAAGTGCTGATCCTAATTTAAATTATTTATTTTTGTTGTTTTTTATGTCATTTACCTTCCTATCCATTTTACATTATATTTCTTTATATTCTGTCCATATCAATATTTATTTATGAGCACTTCAGATGTTGAAAATTACCGGATAAATTACAGCAAAAAGGCTTGGAAGATTACAAATTGGCCACAGCAAATGCATCAATGAATGCGGACTTTAGTGTCGAAGATACCGCTCACGACGTGCACCACGCTATAGCCGCCATGTCGCTCGAAACGGGAGACGCGAGCAATGCCGCCACTGATCAAAATGCGAAACAACAGCCTTCTGCCAAAGAGGTGTGATGCGATTGTGTCTACTAATATTTAATGGTATAAATTTTAAAAAATGTACTGTCGTGTGTCAAAGTACATGTGTAGGCGCCGTTTGTCGTTGGATTGAAATATTTATATTTGAAAAATGGATGAATGTATCGGTTTGTTTTTTAGTGTATGGTGATTGTGAGATAGTGTGTTGCGTTGCAGATGCGTGGCGGCGGGGGTGGTGGTGGTGCTGGTGGCAAGATGGCGGCGAGCGAGGACAACTGTCCCCCCGCGCCCGCCGAGGTGCTGCGCACGTGCGCCGAGCGCCACGCGCGCGGCCTCATGCACCCGCACATGCTGGCGGTACTCACGCACAGGCAGATCACGCTGCCGGTACTCATGGAGGACGACAACCACAGGGAGATACCCTCCATACACCACTTCTACAGAGCTATAAGGCAAAACGTCTATGCTATATTATACAATATGCATCACCATCGCTTTATGGCACAGAAAGCTAAAGGTTTGTATGTGTACGACTTGATAAATAAATGTTTGTGATAATATTTATATTTATATATTTTTATTTATTTTTGTTTCAGAGGAAGGTTCCGCTGGCACTTCCAATAATAATGATCGCCCGTGTACCGTTCAAGTGGCTGAGTGGATTTATTCTCGTGTGAATCCTGGGAAGAGTGCGGAGATGGTACCTGGCGTGGTGCTCGATTGGCCGGTGCCTACCGTGCAACGTCTTTGGTTTGGGTGAGCACTGAACATTTTTGTGTGATTTAATCGATTAGCCATCTCATTGCATTTCATAAAATATTTACAAACTTTCACAGAACCGCACAGGATGACAAATGTCGCCGTATGAGAGCGTTTTTATCTTGCATGCGATCTGATACTCCGTTGATGTTAAACACGTCATATGTGCCGCAACATCTGCTGATACTCGCAACTGTTCTAAGGTGAGTTGAAAGATTTGATGATTTAATAAACAAGCCTCGGTATATTTTCTTTTTTAACATTCCCCTTTCTCATTTGCAGGTTCATAATGACTTCGCAGATCCAAATTTTACGGCGCCAGGAATTGGATGCCTTTTTAGCCACAGCTTTCTCTACTGATCTCATGAACGCTCTCCATTTGCAAGAGATGAACGTAAGTCAGACCTACGTGAACGAATAGTTACAAGTGCAAGGCGGCAGTAGCGGGGGCGCGCAGTGTGTATCGTTGTGGTTGCAGGTGAACGGCGTGAGCTCCCGCGGCGTGCAGCTGGCGGCGCTGGTGATGGCGGGCGCGGAGGCGGCGCTGCTGGCCAACGACGCGTGCGGCGCGCCCGTGCCCTGGCTCGTGGCCGCGCCCTGGCTCTACTTCGACGGCAAGCTGCTGCAGCGCAACCTGCACCGCGCCAACCACTGCAAGCATCTGGCGCAGCTCTGCGACAACCACCTCGACACAGTCGTCAAAGTCGAACGCATGCGCAAGGCGATCCTCGAAGGCCTCGAAGTGGAGTTCGCGATGCCGCCGCTGCCGCTGGTGGCGGGCGTGGTGGGCGGCTCGCTGGGCGGCTGGACGCGCGGGCGCGGGCGCGGCGCGCGGCTCGAGATCGCGGGCGTGGTGGTGGGGCAGTGGGGCGGCGGCAGCTACCCGACGCGGGCGGCGCGCTACCCGCAGGTGGGCTACGTGGGCTACACGCCGCCGCCGCGCAACGCGTACGGGGGCCGCGGGTGGCGAGGCGGGCGCGGGGCGCGGGGAGCGCGCGGGGGGCGCGGGCGCGGCGGTGCGACGCGCGGCTCGAGGCGCTCGCGCAGGGACGCGGACGAGCCCGCCAAGCCCGCTACTATCGCTGTCAACGGGTGAGCCCTTTTTTCTTGTTTATAATAATCTAATGCATATTTACAAAACGAAACATAACTCAAATCGTGGGTGTCCTAGTTGCTACCAGGATAACCTGTGCCTACCCCTTCTGAGTAAAAGACGTGAATTTATGTATGTAATGCTTATTTAATCGACATATTTAAAAACGTATGAATTTGATTTAAACTATGGAGTATATGAGTTTAAATTCACAAGCAATTGTTAATCTGTTCTCTTTTAGTCCTCAGCACAGAGACATGGTATAGGTTTATCTTTTGTGTTATTGTATCTATAACATAGCTCACAAAATTTTGGAGTACTTAGTTTTTTTTAGTTTAAACGAGAATAATATAATTAAAAGTTCTTAGTTACAATATTTAAGAAAATCTACCCACACCCAAAAATATACTTTTACTTATCTCTGTATGCATATTCTCCATGGGAAGATGTATAGTCGGTGTCAGGTCGAAGTGGCAATCGGGATATGAGAAGACGCGTGGGCGAGAGCACACCATACTCACCCGCACATTACTTCCGCCGTCCTATTCTAAGTGCTGCACGTTTCCCCACCGACCGCGTTTATAGATTTCTTTGTTTGTTTATGTTCTTTGTGTAATAAATTGTTGTATATTTAAATGACTGCGGTTGCTTGCAAAGCTAAAGAAAATAACAATAATGTATTCGTATTTTTACGGTATATTATGTTTAGACAGAGTTCCACCATAATGGTTTTTCTCATATATCTTTCATATGCAAACTTCTATCAGAAACAAATTGATGATAAAATATTTTATCATATTGTACATAATATGTAATAAACTTGACTACATTATAGTACCGGAGATGACGACCAAAACCATGTATCATAGCAATACGGTCGAAACTGTATAAAATCGTTAGATTATATGATTCTGAACCCGACTAGGTAGGTAGTAACGGTCAAAAGTGTAGCAATAGGTTATTTGACTAGTTTCTGGAAACCATGCCACATTATGAAGCAGGGTCTATAGACCTTACAAATAAAGGTTATTTATAATTAGTATATCTATATCATTTAAATATAAATTTACACAATACACTGAATAATTACACTGTCAAAACGCTCTGTCTGACAATGTGGCGTTCAGTTCGTAAACATCCGTTCCACATATTCGTTCGCATATATCACTCATTCTTAAATCATCCATAGATCAATCTATCAGTTAATTGTCCGAATGAGTTTTTGCATTGAGGTATTACAACTGTAGCGGACGCGTCGAAGAAAGTGCTCGCTTAGCTATATTATAGATCAAGTCGGCATTGCTGCAGATACGACACGTCATATATTTGTTACATTTGTTACCTAATGTTTCATAATAAAGTAAAACGAAATATAAAAGCCCAATATAATCATACATTTTTAATAACTTATAAAGCTACATTATTATATAGATTTTAAAAACAATAAAACCTATAATAGGCTATTTGACTGTAGAAAAATATTGACTTATTTGTTTCCATTCGTGTAGATAATTTAATTTTAAAACATTTTTCATAATCATACATTAAAAATATTGTATATTTTGGCTAAAAACCACAATTATAATTTACATAATTTATTTTGAGTTCGCGCCACGTGATCGTAAACGATTTTGATTGGCTATGACGTCATGCATTAGTATGAACTACTCACGTACAGGAAATGAATGGGATTGATAACGGCATAGATGCAAATTAATAACTAGCATACGAAACGTAAGACACGAAAGCGACGCGAGGCGCTAGGAAGCGGCTTCGGTTTTATTTAACTCCAATTCTTCATCCTCGAACAATGCAAGGTGATAACGTGTCATCTTTTCCACAATGTGTCTCCAGCCAGTGAGATTTCGAGTAGAACTGAACCAATAGTTTGCCACCATCAGCTCAAATGACTTGCATGCTCGCGGCCCAACTGCCCGAATAGAAAAATAGTCCGCAATTCCGTTCCGCTATCTTGTTCTGCCCCCTTTTGACCGACACAGTTCACAACTCCGCTCCTCATTACGCCATTGCTCCACTCCGCTCTAGTGGATAGGCAGACCTCGGGGAGCGAGTTTCCGTCACCTTTGTATAGAGCATTTTAATATTTGATATAAAAGTTGCAATGATTTGTTTATATTTCAGTAAAACCATCAGGTCCGACGAAATGGGTTCTCAAGCTGAAGACATGAGCCCTCAAGAGGACAACGTTGCACCAGATGCGGATTTAGAAGGTAAAAAATGTTTCTTTATATTAATATATATTCAGTCAAGAAAGTACTGTTTAGTGGGGTCTACAGACTACTACAGGCCACTATACACAGATTTCCTCCATTAGACATCGCATTACGATCGTTTTTCCTTAAACTCAAAACGCCACTGATAGAGGACTGCAAAATGACTGTACTCCGAAACAGATACAATAACATTTCTAGTCTCCAGATAATTTTATTTTCAATGTTTTCACCAACTGATAATTAATTTGTGTAAGGTATGCAACCTCAGAAATCGAAGACTGTTAAGAATGTTAAGAAAAATATGGGGAAAGGCAAGAAAAAGGGATCAAATCAGAAGTCCGAAGCTGGTCAATCATTGGAGCCGAATGGGCCCGTAGATAAGAACAAGGTAAAATTTGTGTCTCAATATTTATATAAAATATCAACCATACTATAGTCCTCCAACTATCTAGACAGGCAGGGGTATGAAGTGGTGTGAGGGTGTACACTGTGCCGTAACAGCTATCAATCAAAGATCAAGTAAAATAGATAATTATTACGAATAACATGTTACTACAACAGTGTTGCAAGACTAAAACTATTACCCAATTTTAGGAAAGTCATGAAGTGATGACACTATTCAGAAAATAGTTTATTGTTTACTAGGTAGGTTTTAGTGGCAACTCCATTCTTGTACTTAAGATATTTCGGTGAAAGTGTTTTTTACCGTACCCGTCCTACACACCGAAGGCTGCGACCAGCCGGCATATGTTGACATTTTGTTGCCGGGCTAGTCCACGACTACTCTCATTGCAAGTCGAAAAACTTCATTGGCTAAATGTCGGCTCTACAAGACATTAATACTAATTATGACGTTGTTGGATGTTGCTGGGCGAACGATCTGTAAGCAGAGCGCTCGTTATGCTACTCGTGATTCTTTTCTTATAGGCCGCCGGGTTGTGGCTGCGCGGCTGGCCGTCGACTTTGGTGTTGTGCGCTTTAATATTTGTATGACATTGCACGTTCGTTAAGTTAAAAAAAAAACAACGCTTAATAATAATCAATACTTTCGTAAACATATCTTATTTCTAAAAAAATATTCAGAGTTATTCCTGATTGGGAATATTTTCTATTACATTTTGGTGGAGGTAGAAGCCTACTTTTATACTTATATTAAATCTTTATAATATAAGTATATAAGAATGGTTTGGAGTTATTTTTGATTAAAAAAAAAAACCGTGTTCTCATTTCTTACGACGAGATGTAGTTATGCATTTCGTACAATGTCTGCATAAGTTGTAAAAGTATAGCGGTTGATATTTTTGTAACGAAGATCCCTAACGCGGTTTTGGATAGGAGTGAATTGGTAGAAATGATTTTCATTGTTACTCTACAGTGTACTGTGACTACAAAGTCACATATAACCTCTAATTTTTTTGATATGTTGCATTCGCAGGTTCCTGAACAGTGCCACAATTCAGATAAGGAACACATTGGTCAAGGTGACGCACCAGTAACTAACTAAATTATTTTTTCCAAAGGTAAAAACACCTCATTTTATTGATTTTCTTTTATTTTTTTTTACCCTGTATTATTTTCTAGTTAGTTTCTCTTGGCATATTTAAACCCTTTTTAATTGATGAATATAGTTTTCTCAACATTTGGAGAAAGCTTGCCATAACTGTTTTCACTTAATATTTTATGTTCACAAATACTTGTTTTATAAGGTTGCGGGTATTTGAGCTCACAACTACTAAGTATTTGTATGATTGTGACATTCATGTTTCAAAAAGAAACTCAATAAAGCATGACAACAATGCAAAATTTTTAACACCTTGACAACAAGAAATAAGATCGAAATATGAGAATTTAGCACGTATTTTGAAATAAATTGCATAATTTATGTATAGAGTAACGTCTAAACGAAGTTATTTTGCGGAAGGTGAGTCCATCCACCTACCGTAGTGTATACGTGCCTGAAGATCTAAAAGACTTCCCTATTTTGAGACTGATTTTGTATTACTTTAATTGACGCACTAAGTGTTCGATTAATAATAATATTAAAGAAAGACGACTTTGTATTGAGACACGTATAATGTCTCAATAAATATCCCTAATAAGACAAATGCGACGCCTATCTGGTTATTTTGTAACATGCTACCCGAGACAGACTGTGCTCATGTCAAACATGTAACTTATAAAAAATGCAAAAACCAAAGGTAGCACATATTATCTCTACGTGTTCACGGGTGTATATTCATTATGAAATCGATTATTCAACATTAGCGATTTTTTACATAACAGCTATTTATTAAGACAAGTAATTGATTTTTTTTCATTAATTAAAAGATTGTAAAATGTTGATATTCATTTACGACTTTGTTCATAGTTAGTTTATAAACCTGTTTTAGTTTTCGTATGTTTTCTATTTTCCGCTAAAACTGAATTCAAAAGTCGTTCGTTATGGACAAAACATTCGATAGCACAAATAGGGTTATTGACTGACTATAATATTGGTCGTTAGTATTTTATTCGCACCAGAGAACACGATGAGAAACCCGATAAAACCATTATATGACACGTGATATTATAACAAAATGTATAACTAAATTGACCTGTTGATTGTTAAGTCTCATTTTGAATTTAAAAGTGAGATGACTTAGTAAATATGTTTTGTTCTAAGCATATAAAATACTGAGTCAGCATTATTTATTTACACATAGTATATTTACAATTTACCAAAACATTATTTTTTATTTATAAGGTGATTTGGTCTATGGAATCCTATTAAACGCAAGGTAAGATGTATTCATACTTTCACAATTCATACCGATATTGCCAAATGAAAATATATTTTAAATTACAGTAAAAAAAATTGTAAAACCTCAATTTGATAGTTGAAAAATAATAGCCAAAAGGGATGCTCAATATATGCATGCTGACAGATATAAGATCTATTTGACTTAGTTCATCACGTGTTCGTTTGTTGATTACATAGATCAAATCGCAGCGATTTCAGACTTGTTTTTGGGAATTCTTGATACATAAATTTAGGCATTTTAATAGGCGTGTGGAAAATGTTAAGTACATACTAATATAAGTAACAGAGACGCTAGATATGGAGGCAATAATAGTCTTCGGTTTGAAATGTGTCTTAAATGACAGGTTCTTGTATGAACTGTTGATAATGTGCTGTGATCATCAAAGTAAATTGTTGGAAATATACTTATAACATAAGTAACATGATACCATGTTGATAAGAGGTATGATATATTAGTATAGAAATTGCATTTATTGAATGATTGTTGGTGCTTAGAAATCTGTAGGGCTGCCTGAAACGAGTCTGAAACTCATAGATTTAAGTCTAACAACACATGTTTAATGAAACTAAGTGAATATTCGCATTTCGACTCTTCCACATCCTATAGGGTATTATTTCGTTAGGAAATCTTTAGATTTGTTAGTGATATATTTATATGCATTTTCGGAAATTTCAGTAATGCGAATATTCATTAATTTATATGTATTTTTGTAAATTTGTTATATTGTTATACTTAAATTTAGCTGGAATGACTAACAAGGATATTGGAGACAAAGTCTTACAAATTAACTCTTTTGACGAGATAGCTGCGACAATTATCAACGTACATGTACATTCCATTACGAATAAATAAACCTTCTATGATAATTGTGCGGCAAACGTCAATCGAGGATGGAACTAAATGAAGACTTTACAATTTTGAAAGCTTGTAAACAGGCCGAAACGTACTGAAAATATGTTGCTAAAATAACATATAAATTGATTTTTGAAATCAAAATATGATCAGAAGTGCAAGTGCAAAGCACGCACAGCAGCCACCACGCTGTTCCAAGAGACTTCATATTGCAAAATAACAATAATGTAAATATGCATCTGACTTCGTAACCACACCACCGCGAGTGGCGAAAGGCAACAGGCGCGCCGCGAGACACGTGGCGCGCCGCCTCTGTACTACAAGCGTTCCTAACGAACGCTTTCATTGCTAAGTATTCGCAAGCTGTCGCCGAGGCGATATGCACTTTAATATTATACATAAACTTTTATATATTATTGCTTGCTTATTAAAATAAACACAATATTAGCGTTTAGAATTTAACTTCGATGTATTTTGGTTTGTTTATGTGTAAAGAATAGAAAAGCATGTATCAAATGATAATCTTACTAGAAGACGAGGAACGTTGGTTTCCGTCGTTGATTCAGTAAAGTAAACTATAAATATCATACGATGATGTATGAAAATTGAAGCGCCCTTTTCTATTTCACTATATTGCATGCTATACACATCATTATCACATATTTTAAACTAGAAATGATTCGAAGAGGTAGTTTATTTTTTTTCTCTTTTAAACCATTATTCGCTATAGTTTTAGATTATTCAACAATATGATACCTTTACTACATTAATAAACTTCGTTTGCTGACAATGGTCATTTAATATTATCAACATATTGTAATCAAAATATATTAGAATACGTCATATGTACTACACATACAATTTTCGTAACTGAAGTAGCAAACGTGGAACTGTGGCTTTTTGAAAACACTTATAACTTAAATATTTACCACAACCCTGCTATGTTAAATTTGAAAATTGTTCATTACTATTTAAGTTTATGAACACAAAAAAATATATTGGATGACTTAAATTGTAAAGAGTTGTATTTGTCTTCAAATAAAACGTTCCATTATCAAATATTGTTTTATTTTATGTCACCCAAATTAAGCCTTTTGTGTACCTCTCCAACTGTAGTACCCTCTATATTAGCTATGTGATCAATAACCACTTGTGTCGCATCTTTTATATCATTATATTGATGTAAAAGTTGAACCTTCATATGTTTATCATTCATGAGATTATCAATTTTCAACTCGACTTCAGTAAGTTTCTCATATACCTCGCGTTTACTTTTTGACATCTGTAATAAAATGATAAAATGAAAATATACATATTGAGACATTAATAAACTGGTGACAATAATAAAAATGGGAGAGGAGACTGACTCATTGCAGTCAATATGTTTAGAACTTTTAAGTCGTTCTTCAACAACAATTGGTGCAGGCGGTATATTCGGTAGAAATTGACCTGCGGAAATTGACT
Organism: Hyles euphorbiae; assembly: GCA_023078785.2. Taxonomy (NCBI): domain Eukaryota; kingdom Metazoa; phylum Arthropoda; class Insecta; order Lepidoptera; family Sphingidae; genus Hyles; species Hyles euphorbiae. The sequence goes on from CM041050.1 coordinate 18,380,116, forward strand.
TTGTGTCATAGATGTTACAAATGATGTTCAAACTCCACGCAAAATATTTATTTATAATGCTTATTATATTTCAACAACATAATATTAATTAGCTTGCAACATGGTTGATGTAGATATTCTGGGGAGGAGGGGGTGATGCTGAGCAGTGGACTTCCAGTGGTCGAGATGATTATGATGATATAATATTTTATGATTGTATAACATAACTTATGCTATTTGGAGTTTGATAATGATGAAGACGGTTAAAAATGTTTAACTCCAACTAACTTAACATCCCAAGGGGCCGTCCATTAATCACGTGATCATTTATTTAGCATGTTTCAACCTCCCCCCCCCCTCTCCCCTTTAGTGATCATTGGTGCGTTTTAAGACTCCTTCCCTTTCACGTATATTTTCAGTGCCTACAAAGAATTTTATTTTTTTAAATACTAGCTTTAAATATAGGTACAAAGTATCACATTATTTTATTCTTTGATTGGCATACAAGTTATAATAAACAAATAGTGTAATCATACGAAAAACATATTATATATCATTATAATTACAATTATAATGTGCCAAATAAAAATACACGTGATATGTTACTAGACACCATTGTGATGATTCATGATTTTTGTCAAACTCCCTCTCCCTCTTTCAAACCTCACGTTATTAATGGACATTATACATACTCAGGTAACAAATCTGGGAAACAGTGCTAAGGTATTATAAATTAAAGAAAGACATAGTAGTACAATTTTATTCAAATTCATGATCAACTGGTTCTCCAACACCCATGGCGCAGGCTAACATGCTATTTATGTGTCTACCTTCATCTGCTTTAAATACATATCCATTAGCCTTATCTACTAAGTTTCTAACATTTATCAAACTCTTTTCTTCTAACATATTTACAAGCTGAAATGTAACAAGGCTATAATCTTCAATTATTGAGACAAGTGCACTGTTTAATTTTTTGTACCTATTTGTAAAATTATCTGAATCAAGGCAATCTAATAAATAATTGAGATCTAACACTTCAGTATAAAAATCAATTCCAAATTGCAATTTATCCATATGCATCTTTAGCAAATCAATTTTCGTCAGTAAATTAATGTGGGGAAGGCCTATTTGTAACATTGCATTCAAAGATAACATTAATGCTGAAATAAATTTTCCAGCATCAGAACAGTGATGTGAATCAACTAAGTGCACCACACAAAGTTGCATATTTCCAGTAGTTGTTAATTGGGATATAATATTACTTAAACTTTTGTGATGGCAATACAACTCTACTTGTCCAGGAAGGTCAAATATAAAATTAGTAGAATTTTCACCATGCAATTGGTTCAACAACCAGTCAATATTTTTCTCCAAATATTCCATACAGTAAAGTAAAGCTCCATTGGGGCCAAGGTTTTGTTGGTCCATCACTTCTTCAAGTACAATTAATTGTCTTATATCTATATCAGGTTTATAACTCATTCCGTCATTTGCAGGGTCCAAATTAACAACCACCACATCTCTTCCTAGTTTTTTCAACAACTGTGGCATATTATGACAATATGTGGTTTTGCCTGCTCCAGGAGGTCCAAGTATTAGTTGACCATAATACTTAAGAACAGTTTTAAATCTTTTTATGCTTGTTGACATATTAATTGTCTTTATCTCTCTTTAAATCTATAATTATGTCCTTGCAAGCTTTGATAGTTTCAATGTCATAAGATTTGAGGTTGATGAAAATACAAAGTGGCTTGGTGATTTTAATTGCTTCTGCCAAATACCTTGCTGCTACTTGCTGCTCTTCTCCTGTAGCACCAAAAATAACTTTTGTTGTATAAATGTCATCAGTGCCTAAAGGACTGTGTACTTGGTCCTTTTGTATCATTAACATACTGCCAATCTTTTGATATTGTGATACTATAAGTAATGTTTTGTCAGAATACTCAGCCAGCACTATTTCAGTGGGAACATCATCTATATCTGCTGCTATTGATCTAAATAACTGTTGTTCACTATTGCTTTCAGTTTGTTTTATGGTTAGACTTTTCATAACATCAAGAAGTTCCATCTTCAAAAGTCTGAGTCTAAAAATATATTTCCTCTTAATAATTTGTAAAGATTTTAAACTGTCAAGCATAACATTTTCATAATCCACCACATGTGGGACTATGAAATGAATGTGTTATGGTACTCATTGGCATTATGTTTAATAAATTAGTAAATAATATTGGCACTAATATATTAATATGGACTGGAATCCACATGAAAATAAATTACGCAAAATTGACTCACTTATATAGTCAGGATTCCAGTTTGAGCGTTTTTCAAAAAATAAAATATTTATGTAGTTGCATTAATTAACACAAAAAAATTCTATGAATTAATCAATTAAAATAAATAAGCTTACCTTTGCAGTGAATTGCTGCTGCTATACGTCCTTTGCAATGCTGTTTACTAATACTATGTGCAAGTATAATCACAGACTAATAAACAAGAACAACATTCAATTGGCTTTTTTATTAACAATGTACTACTATGTGTAATTGGCTCATGATTATTACTATATATTGGAATGAAAGATTTATACGTTTTGAAGGGAAACCCAGAGACTAAATTGGATTGTATAATAACTTTTGAAATGCTTCGTAATTTTCAATTGGCAATTTGACAAGCTACAAGTGTCAAGTGCGTTTCCGGTCCCTTAAACGTAGTGAATTACTTGGTGCAACTGAGCCTTAGTGATGTGTGACCAAGAAGCTTATACCCAAATGGAGATTGCATTCCGTATATAAAAGTGAAGCACAAAAATTTGACCTCGAATGACGTTGCGACTGATTGCTATCCTTTTCTTTCGAGTGACAATGAATGAAAATGACTTTTTGTTCATTCATTGTCACTCGAACGTCCCAACCATGGACGTAGTATATAAACAGGACTGCGCACTGTTATCGGAAAAACGAGCCGAGCGAGAGGTGTAGGACGGTAGGGTTGTGTCCCGTTCCTATAGGGTGACCATATGTTTTGGGAAATACAGGAATTTTAATCAAATTGGCTAATATGGTAAATATTTCAGTTGTAATACGTCGAATGAAGCATTTTGTTTTTGAGGTAACAAACGTGATATTGTCTAACCGTTTAAAAAATATTTGACCACCAAAATATGGTCCACCATTAGGACCTAGCAAAAAAGTTCAAAATAATAGTTTTATACGTATACTTTTTATAGGTGAAATGAAAAATGAAAATAATAATAATAAGCCTTTATTAACAGCAAAATACAGTTAACAATCTTCTCGTCTGTTCACAAAGTGCGTATGTTGTGTATTATCAATGCCATTCGTCAGGGTGTGGTAGCCGGGGTCAACACAGAGATTCTTACCACCATCTGTCCCGCCATTACCGTGGCCGCTACCATAACCAGGAATAGCGGGGCTGCCGGGGACTGGAGTCCTGATCCTGGTTTTAGCAACTATTAGGCTTTTTTATTTTTTATGCCAATACTCACCACGCTTGGCAGACGGATTCGAGAGCGCAGGAGGGTACTCGCGTTGTTGACGCTGCTGTCCGTCTTCAACCGGGGAAAGTTTGCGGCTAGAAGATGTTATTGGATAGGAAAGTATGGAATGTAGAGATGGATACTACAGCCACGAAGGGGAAAGTTGGTAGTAATAGCAGTAGCTCAGGGGGCCGAGATCGCATACCCCGCAATGACCACTAGATAGGAGCTTCCCTGGCCTACTTCGTACCAGATACATGTTATTATTCATACCAACTCTTGTAATAACTAAAATCAACGTACCGTCTATCTCATCCCTAACGAATATCCCTATTTTAATCGAATCATTAACAATAAAGTTCAAAATTGCGGCGATAATTATCAATTCTGACTCTAAATTTCAATTTTTCGTGTAAATGTGTGAACCACCCGTTCAGATATCAATTTTTAGACCAACGGATCAATAAAGAAATGAAATGAAATCCCATAATGCTATTTTTCTAATATTATTCACGCCATTATTTTCACTACCTTTCAACCCTTACTATAACCCCTTTATGGTTTAACTTTAAGAAAACGAAGTGTGCAGTTATTTTTGTTACAAAATAAGTAAAAAAGTTTGACATCTGTAACTTCAACAGTTTAGATTTTTTCATGCGTACTGCGTATCCCCTTGTTCAACCCCTTCAAGCGTTGTCTACATAACAAGCGGGAACCTTTTGCCCTTACCCAAGGTCTAATTTATCTCTGTATCAAATTCTATCAAAATTGGTTCAGTGGCTTAGGCGTGAAAATATAGCAGTTAGTATAATACGTCCGTGCCAAAATTTTACATCACTCAGTAAATAAAAACTATCGCAAGAAATAAATATTTTTTAATTATACTTAATTCATGATCAATTGTATTAGAAAAACTTTTAAAGTGTTTATTTTCACTTAAAACATAGTATGTAGTAGATGCAAATTAATGTGTATAAATTAAACATTACTTTAATAATAAAATTTTTACGAAAAAAGAACTGCTTTTAATATTCAAGCAGATTAAAAGTTATTCATTAATTCATCTGAACTTTGAATTGTCGATCAAAAAAGTTCTAAGGCGGGTTTTATTATGGTCACACTAGCAAATAAAAAGGGATAGAAACCTCTCATACTGTCTCATTTGGTTTCGGCCTTCCTCCATGTCATTTACCATGGTAAATTAAACCTTATGCTACATGCACATGTCTTATTTCAGGATGACACCATTTTCTTCGTGCGCAATCCTGTTTTTATATTACATCCATGGTCCCAACCGATTTGGTATAGAGATAGCTGTAGGGCGATTCACGTAATTAAATAAGTACGGTTGTGGCGCAGTTGCAGTTACGTTTCGATGAAAACAGCCCTATTCGTATTCTCGTAATACGTTCGCGTCACGCGAGCACTTTAGTGAATTCTACTGCTGCGCGTATATGTGAATGTCAAACAAATTCCATACGTCTGACGTACAGTTAACGCCCAGCTCACGCGCAGCTAAACATTTACAAGAATACCATTTTGTACCAAAACGTAAACTTAATTGTAACCGCACCGCAACTTGATCGGCGCGTCAAGAAATTACGTGAATCGCCCTACTGACACCCTGTACGTTTACTTGTTAGATCCATGCCCTGTACATAAGTACAACACATACGTAACTCTTTAACCCAAAAAAATGTAGTGTTCCCTTCGGATGATTCAGGCATTCAAATATAAATATTTGGTACTCTTTCAAATTCGAATGGGTGGCACGGCATAGAAGAGGACCGGATTGCATGCTTTTCGGGGAAATGTAGTCCGCGACGGCGCGCAGGAAATATAGTTAGTACGCGAAATAATATGTTTTAGCCACATCAACATTGGACTCAAAAGCTATCTACACTCGGACGAAGCTGGGATCAACCGTTAGTTGTTAATAGTTTGTTAGTGGTTCATGAGTTTCAGAATTTCATTTCATAGGAGGGAGGGAATCGAAAGTTTGTGTCATCGGGTTATAAAATATTATGAACTTTAACAATTGGAAACTGGAATTTTATCTCTTTATCCTTGAAATCCCTGAAGCCCCGAAGCTGTAAGCGCTTTTTAGTTTGTAAATTAATTATACTTTGTTAATATAATCGGAATATATTGGTGATTGAACTTTTGGTGATTTAAATAGGATTAATGTTTAGAGTATATAATATATAGAGAGGGAGCGCTGGTACTTCAAAAACGTAGACAAAAATGGTGGTGCCGGGCTACCTTTTTCTGCCTTCCTATTGGCTAATATTTGAACAGGTTGTGCAACATACATAAATGACTTGAAAAAAATATTAAAAATAAATAGTTTAGGTATATTTAATTTCACTCAAACTCGTTTTAAAAGGAAAATAGCTAAATATAATTTCGGATATCAAAGGAATTAATAGCAATTTATTGCTAAATAATTAATTCAATTTTCTCTAATATAGGAGCGCTACCAACATTACGAACAAGAAAATATCTACGTTTTTCAAAACGCGAATGTATGACAGCGCTCCCTCTGAATCGCTCTCTCATAAATACCTACTCTAAAGATTAATGTTAGTTCCTTTAGTTAGTCGATGTTGATATATTAGTCGATCCATGAAGATTTTTTTACGAAGAGTTTGTAAATTATTTTGTGGTAACACTAGAATAATCTTTCTTTCTGTGTGTCAAATTCTGACAAGATGGTAATGTATAGAAAAATTATTTTCAATCTAAATAAATCTTGTATTTTATAAAGTTAAACTCGACATTAAATGTGTGAAATATCAGATAGAAGCAGTGTTAATTTCATGCGTGATATATTTTGGTAAGTTGGTTTTAAAACATAACCTATAAATATTTCAGACGAAGGGTACTTCAAGCTTCGGTAAACGCCGAAATAAGACCCACACACTGTGCAGAAGGTGTGGCAGATCTTCGTATCACATCCAGAAATCTAAATGTGCGCAATGCGGCTACCCCGCGGCCAAGTTGAGATCGTGTAAGTAATAAACAAAAACTATTATTATTTTGAGTATCGTGCACTACATATGACTACATGTTCATTATTTAATCTCAAATAAAAGTTAAGATTCTTAGATTAGGAATATAGTTCATTATCCGTTGTATATAAATAATGATTTATTGTAAATATTTCAGTGAGATAAGTTCTAACCATGTGAATGTTTACCATATACCACTCTCTATGCTGCTAACAAATACGTTTGTTATAGCATGATTAAATCCATTATATCTAATATATATGTAGGCATTTGTTACAATATGAAATTACGACGTATTTCTGACTAACAGTTAATTAAAATTTTTGGTTACCTCTTGTGGTATTTGTTACTTCAAAAAATCTTAAATATAGCGCTGGTAAGCCTCGAACTTTTCCTTGATGTAGAGTTAAAGTTCCTGATATATAGAATAATTTTGGAATATTTGAAAAATCTGTATTTGTTATTCCTTGTAAAATAATGGCTAATTTGATTGTGCTTATTGTATGGGATATCTTTATTTGGTTCTTATCTAGTAAAAATGCAAAAATTTTAATTATATCACATAAAATCATGTGGTATATAATCCTGACTCATTATTATTAAATTCTGCAGTGTTTGGACCTCTTGTAAAATGTAATATGTTGATCCAGACATAATGTAAACATTGGTAAAAAAATCGTTTTTTTTTAATTATTCACATTTAGTTTATGCCATAAATTAAAATAATGTGAAGTATGTTATGATGCTGAGTAAGTGTCATGATAGAAGGGAATTTTCAAGAATGGTAAATATTCAAACGCCAAGCCGCACTAGGCCAGTGTGGTGGACTATATGGCCTAACCACTCTCAATTGTATTCTCGATTGTAGAGTAGGCCCTTGCCGTGCAGTGGGACGTATATGGGCTGATACAGAAATATTCAAATGAAATATATTACTTTTCATGTAATTCCATACGGCTGATGCCAATAATCAATTGAAAAAATTAGATTGAAGTCAACCTCGATTTTTTTCTTCTTTTCGATTTGTCATTTACCATGTTGCCATAGTTTTTTCACTACTGAGATTGATTATTGGCAATATAGTATCAGAAAAAATATTGAGCTGTCGATCTAAAACGGCAAATTTTGGATTGGGATTGTTTATTGGCAGCGGCTGTTAGTGGTGTAGTTGCACTATCATATGGTTACAATGCTGAGGCCTCAGGTTCGAATCCTTGATTGGGTAAAGTGATGTTGAAAATTTTTGTACTCATCAGGCCGTTAATAAGTCAGGAATTGTGACTAATATGGCAATAGGCTTATCCCCTATCACACTGGAGGACAGAACACACAAGGCAACATGAGGGTGTTCTGGTTGCTACCACAGAAACCTCTGGCTACCTTCTGGTAAAAGGTTTGAGTTTTATGTACTTTATGTATACTACTTTGGCTTGTAAAAGCACCAACATGAAGGCATCAATGAGGGTAAATAAAGAAAGGTTTTCAAGATACATGTTACCTAGAAATGAATGCATACTGTTGCAATAATTCAGAGATTATCGCACCAATGACATAAGTATCACATTATATTGCAGTCGCTGCTTTGTATAAGTGCATTATTCTGATGGCAGTGTTGTGTATGTGGCCAATGATTAAATCTACACCTGGGATTCTAAAACATTTGAGGGTAATGCCTTATCATGAGACTAACTAAACTTGGAAGTTGTTTCTTACTAAAATATGTGGAAGTAGGTATTTTGTTTATGTTTAAAACAGCTCAATTTATTAGTTATGATGTATTTACCGGTTTTCATAAGTAAAAAAAAAACAAATACTCTTCCAGTGGAATTAAATAATAAATATTGGATGGATGCCTAATGAAATAGGTAAACTTTCATGACACGAAAATGAATAAATTGCATTTTAATGCCTGGAAAACAGTAATTGTGAGATATACAGGGTTTATCAAGACTGCTACCGAAAACGAAGCTGGGTGGTAGTTTTAGTGACTTCAGACACAATGCAACATTTCAGTAGCACTCGTGATATGCCCGGTATATGTTATCTTAGATGACAATCTAATACCTTTACAAATCTATTCTTGTGGTATCTTATGCATGAAGCTGGAAGATAAATTTAGTGAAACTATAAAAGTTTAGATTATTTTCGTATTTTACTTACTAGTGGCTTGGTTCGGATGCAGATTGTCTTTTATCCAGTCCACATCAACATTATTTCCCAGAGGAGTAGGCAAAGGTGCTGTCAGGACACCCATGTATTGTCTAGTATGTTCTATTCCACTTAGTGTGGGGTCAGTACTATGTATGTGACTGTTGGATGTTGTTTATTATTTATCTCAGATCTCAAACCAGACTGAGGTCTCGGATTTGAGATGAGGGTCGTTGCAGTCGTATCGTAGTACAATTGCGCCATCGAGGCAGTCTGAAATAAAGCCAGTGCATACATCTTCCTACTCTGATTGAGGAGATATTCATATATTAGGATATTTCCTTGTAATATGTAGGTACATTAATTGACACTTACTTTAAGTAATTGTATATTTGTTTTATAATTACTTAACATTTTATGTTTCGAACATTTTGATTTTAAATAATTTGTTTTAAAGCTTTTAGTAAATTACAGTCCTATGATTTGTAGTTTAACGTTATTTAGAATTTTGCAAGGCGTTAATTTTAAATTGCAGAATACGCAATCGCATCCCTTTTTCAAAATATTCATGCTTTTTGTTTCAGACCACTGGTCAGTTAAGGCTAAGCGCAGGAAGACCACTGGTACCGGCCGCATGCGTCACTTGAAGATTGTGAGGAGGCGATTCCGTAACGGCTTCAAGGAGGGCAAACCAACACCCAAGAAAGCTGTAGCTTCGTCGTAAACTTACTATCTGCTAAGTTAATAAAAAAAATTAAAATCTATTGACTGTTTTATTGTATTATTCTATAGTCTGTTAGACTGGCTAAATATGATTGTCACCCATTTATTAGCGTGTCTAAACTGTTACTATTAATTTAGAATTATGTAACCTGGGGTCCTAATGGATCTCAACGTGCGTCGGCAGTCATTTGCTTCATAGGAAGCTATGGCTCAATGAAAAAACTTTCAACTGGCCATTATTAGTCTAAAGCCGGGTATTGACATGTGGTGTAGAGACGCGTCTGCCTCGCGAGCCAATCTGAACATTGCCGCGTGCATAGATGTAGTATTAATCTATGGCCGCGTGCGAGCACCGCTCATGCGAGTCAGCTCACTGCAAGGGGCTCAAAAGAAAGAAAACATAAAAGGCGCTCAATGTGAGTCGCTCAGCCACAAGTGACTTGTTGTATTGACTTGTGCACCCGCAACATAAAAGGCAAAGGGGAACTATTTTTTGAGATGTCACAAAACAAAAATACTCAATACAAATTGGTTAATTATGTATTTTTTTTTTATATTGTCAGAGTCTCGTAAAGCGGATTCCGTATTAATTTTCTATTTTGTGTTTTATCCACCAATACGGTTTCCTTCTATTTTTTATTACTTTCTTCATATAAAGGTGTGTAATTTTTTACACACATTAAAAAAACTGTAAGCGGTTGGTTCCATGATTAAACGGATATTGACGCTACCCACACCGGTTTCAGTTCGTAGTAAGCATCATCGATTGCTTTTTCCTATACTTAGTAGTCTGAGATTTAAAAAATCTGACACCTGGAATGGGATAGAGTGTGGCTTCCATTTTCGCGGGCTTCTAGAAAATTCAAAACAACAAAAAAGCTTTTAGTGGCGGATACTAGCCTACTGACAGACGTCCTAGTTAGGGTTAAAACTTAACGCTTGAAAGACTAATTATAATTCGTTTCTTAGATTAACGCGAACGTTACATATTGTAATAAAACTTTTATTTACGGATTTTATCGCGGATTTGGTATTTTCTTCTTTCGATTAAAAAATCTAAAAATTAAACCATATCTAGAAATAATAGTTTTATTTCAATTGTTGAGTAGATCGATAAACGTACAGCGATTTGCCACCATTGCGGTACTGGGGACCAGGTTTCCACATCGTACACCCTCATGCAGTGCTATGCCTGGAGGTGGAGAGGAGAGTTCTTATAAATGAGATTGACCAAAACCTCTGCCAGCTGTCATTGTAGCAATGCCGAGGGAAGAACGCCAGTGGAAAGCCGTAGCCTCCTGTGAAACCGTAATGACGAAGAAGGAGGCAGCAGAGCGCTATCGCGAGATTGCCAATCCTGTACGGAGACGAATGTTCCGAGGTGATACTAGACATCGCCCTGGCTAGTTAAAGCTTAGGGGAGCAAGAACATATTCTGTGAGCAGTGCTTCTGGGAGCTACGCACTGGAGGAACTTCGGCGTGTTCTTTGTGAGGTCCCAGAGTTTCTCCAAAGTGCCGATGAAGCAAGATGGGGTTTTTAGTCGGTAGAAATCCGGTATTCCCCCTGGTGTGGGAAACCAAGAGAATTTTTCCCCATAAAAAAAGATCGATAAACATGTTTTTTATTTTTACAATAAACACAAGGCAGTCTTAAAAAATATAAACAACACAGAATTAATACGGAAGCCTATGTGGGATATTTTAGCCGCCATAAAGCCCCAGTTAAGCAATGTGCAATGCTCTAACGAGTATAGGAGGCAAGGTCGCAAGTAGGTGTATAGACTACAGATTAAGAAGAAAGCAGTTGCGTAAGTTAGAATTCGTTTTTTTTTATTGCAAGGAATGGCGAAACAAGCATTCCATTGGCCTGATGGCAAGCGATATGACCGCTCATTGTGAGTAGCAAAATTATACAATACCATGAAATAAAGCAATGGTTGGCATTCCACTGCGCTTGTCATCCTGAGACATAAGATGATACCTAAGTATCCATATATCCATTAGTTCCTCTAGCTACAATGTCTTTCAACCAGAAACGCAACAGTGCATTTGCATTGCTGTTTGGCGGGAGAAATAGACATTGCGGTAGTATCTACCAGGCGTACCCTCATGAATGTAGCTCGTAGCTCTTATTATTTGACCGGCTCCGTGGTGCCGTTGGTTATACGCCGGCTGTGAAACGAGATGCTGAGACGTTTTTGTCTGGCCAGTGGCGTAACTACACCATCTGGGGCCCATGGCAAAATCATCTATGGGGGGCTTTTTGTATGGAGAGGAAAAACGTCCGCCTCAGATAAAACCCCTTACTCATGCGTCTTTTCTATTAAAACGACCCGGGCCCGGCTTCATGGAATATCGCCCATGTTCATCCAGTCCCCAAGAAGGGTGACCGGTCGGATCCTTCGAATCCCTGCCCGATTGCTCTCACATGCTTACTGTACAAGGTCTTGGAGTGAGTTATAAATGCGCAGCTCCTGACATATCTTGAGAATCACCAACTGATTAGTGACCGTCAGTTCCAGTTTCCATCAAGATCGTTCGGATGGTGATCTTTTCGTTTATCTCACCCACCACCAGGCGGAGGCATTGGATAGTGGGGGCGAGGCGATTACGGTAGGCCTTACAAATTTTATCGAGTGTGGCGTGGCGTCGTAGGTACTGGGGAAGTTACCGGCCTAGTATTTCAACCTGAGGACTCTGAAAATATATCGCCAGCCTTCTTGAATGATCGGAGGATAAAAGTCGTATTGGACGGCTTTTGCAAGAAGGCCAAGATCATTAATTCTGGTGTTCCATTATCCATAAGGCCCGGTGCTTTCGCCGACCCTGTTTTTACTGCATATCAATGACATGTTCTCAATCACCAGCTAGCATTGCTATGCAGATGCTGGTGCGAGTGAGGCAAGATTCATCGGAGTACATAATCTCTATTGGGGATCCGTTGTGGAAAGGTGGTCTCAACTTTTGTCAGAAGTCGGGACCTCTCTGGGGCGGGCCTCTCAATAGGGTAAATTGAAGATAGCACAATTTAATCCCACGATGACACAAGTTTGCTCGTTTACAACCAAGAAGACCCCTTTTGTCGTGGACACACTCTAAGCATCCGAGAGTATTCGTTGACCCGAAATATTTAGCGAATTGCAGTTTGGGTGTCATTTGAAAGGCAAAGGCAAATTGGCCAGCAAAAAATTAAGGATTCTCAACAGAGCCAAGCGGTACTTCTCAACGGATCATCGGTTATTGCTCTATAAATGCGACGATCCGGCACGATGTGGAGTTCTGCTCCCACTTCTGGGTAAAAGCCCCAAAATACCAGCTCAACCCAGTTGACTTAATACAGCGCCGAGCTCTCGAATCGTCGATAATCCAGATCGCACGGATAATATGGAACCGTTAAGATTGCGGTGAGACTTCGGGTCTCTTTGTGTAGTCTATAGATTGTTCCATGGAAAGTGTTCTGAGGAATATCGCTATTCTCCCATCACAGCAGTAGAGTTCATTCTTACTATCTGGAAACTATCCATTCCCGGAAAGTAGGTACGTTTCCAGTGTTCTTTTCTACCACGCACTGTGCCCGGCTTCGGTATTCCCTGAGCATTATAAGTCTATAACCTATCCTGCTTTAAGCTAGGCTTTAAGAGAGTGCTCTCCTTACGTTAGGAAGCGACTTCATTTTGCTGGATCCCTGGATCTGCGAAAGTCTATGAGCTGCGGTGACCGCTGACCGTCAGGCGGGCTATATGCTCTTTTACCTGCAAGGCCATAATAAAAACTCCACAAGGAGACCAATAAATCGTCGTAATATCTTTACGGCGCGGGTGAAGCCTAAACGCAGCAATGGTGATGGGGCCCTCTCGGAAGCCTAATATTGAAGATTCATTCTTTTTTAAACCAAATCCGCACTACAATCTGTAAATAATAAATTAAAAATATAATATTTGCGTAAATCTAAAGAACCACTACTATGATTTTAATGTATCACAAATAAACCTAGGTATCTTTAATGAAAATTAAGAAAATAGTTTTTGATTATTAATTTTGTTGGTAATAAATTGGCTAGGTTCTTTCTTTGCTTACGGCCTCTCATTGCAGGCATTTCACATACTGGATTTACACATACCTAGGCTAGTTTTTATCTCGAAAAACGTAGTGTTCCTGTGGGATGAGCAAGGAATACGCGATCCAGCACGGAGATCGGATGGGGCAGAGTACAGCGAGAATGATGATGAACAGTTTGGGATAGGAGAGAACTACTTGCATGCCTTGAGTCAAAATGAGACAGGATAGGACAAGATGTAATGTGACGGGACGGGAAGTGCAGTGAAGAGAAAGGCTAAAATTACGTTGGATTTTATTATGAAATAGGAAAAATAATATGTATTTCCTGTGAACTGTGATTAAAATAGAAACTGCACCCGGGCGAAGCCAGGCCGGACGGTAGTTCCTAGTGAACGCGAAAGTTTGTGTGTTTGGAAATGGATGATTGTTTCTTTTTCACGCATAACGGCTCGATCGATTTTGATAAAGTGTGGTTTAGGGATAGCTAATAGCCCATTCCCGTTCTCGTGGGATGAGTTAGGAATTCAAATATAAATATTTGCTTCTCTTTCAAATTCGAATGAGTTGCACAGAACGGGATACAACGAGGCTAGACGTGATAAGGCAATATAGTCGACTGCGGTCACATTTAATTTTAATATGAAACAGTTAGTACTGATGTATTAAAATAACTAGTAAATCATAATAATATGTTGATGTGGACTACACTTAGAAATTATCTACACCCGGGCGATGCTATTAACGAGTGGATAGGGCCCATCCACTAGTTAATATTTTCCTCGGAAAGGAGACATCGTCAAAAAACTGCTTTTCGATGCTATTTTTCCAATACGACAACGTGAGCGGCAACTATACGAGGTCGCAAAGTGAAAATTCGAAGAGCGCCTAAAAAACTATATAAACGCCCTTTTGAACCAAATTACTGTACTAATAGTTATAAACATTTCGGAATAACCGTACTATGTAAGCAAGGTAAACCGTTCGACACAGCCTGATTTAATTTGTAACATAATTTTAGATTATAATATCCTGCAAATAAGCCGGGATGACGGATCTGAAATTGAAAAAACAACAGTGATGACGTATACTATCGGAGTCACGGATACGTATGCGATGGCGGGCGTTCTCGTGGCCGCCGGGCGGACCAGTCACTCTGACCATTAGTCGTCATTCATTTGCCGCTCGACTGCGACGCCTAACTCGGTGCGATGTGTATATATTAAATTAAACATCGCATAATCTCACCCAATATCGCCATTGGGCGATAACTTATCATGTGCTATGACGCGACGATATATTTTAAAGTTTTCATAAGATAAGCGGCCGTGTAGTGATTAAAATTTTACTGTACACGGGTGGAGAATGTGCTCGTACTGACGTTTTTGCTCGGGGAAAACTTATTACCGTTACGTAGTGCTCTTTTACTATGTCGTTATTTAAAAAGAAGGCGCCCAAATACACTCCACCTCCAGTTCCGCCAACGCCGACGGAGGAGACCCATCAGCAGTCAAATGGCCTAGATAACAATAATGGGACGCAGAAATCGCAGTTGGTGTTCCACTGCCAGCAAGCACACGGCAGCCCACTCGGTCTCATCTCAGGATTTTCGAATGTAAAGGAACTTTACCAGAAGATTGCAGAATGTTACGACTTTCCTCCCGAAGATGTAAGTCCAAGTTTTTTTATTGTTTCCATAATTCGTGTTTAAACCGGAATAATATCGGCATGTATGTTTTAAGATTTTTATATACGTAACATTAAGTTTATAAAATATATCAACTGCATTCATATTACATAAATGCCTGCATATTCGTAAGCATGTAGAGTTTTATCAAGGTCTCAGCGTAGAATTAGTTATGTGTTAAGATATTTTAGATAATATTATTAATTCTACAGATAGTGACCGTGAATATATCGTACATAAGACAATAATGAGATCATAGTGTTTAAATAAAAAAAGGCAATCTGTTTGAGTCACCCTTTATATTACAATAGAATTATAGAATTATAAATACGTGGCAAAACGTCTAATTTATAATTATTATTATACTCACCTTCTATTTAATACTTGAATAAAGTTTACTATTTAGGTATCTCTTACAGATTATATTTTACAAAATATTTAATAGATAGATAATATTCAGAACAATTTTTTTTTATACTGGCCTGGCATAGTGGCGGCATTGCACCTGATGGAAAGTGTCAATGCCGCCCAGGCAGAGTATCCATTGGCATCGGACGGCAGTCCCATGCCAATGGAGACAATTATGCCGGCCTGCTAAGGTGCCTCTTCAGTTAATAACATAATACCTAACCAGATAGACTAATAATGTTGCCATTAGACTTTGTTGTGGTGATGCAGATATGCTAAATATTTTATTCGTACATTTCCTTGTGTAGAGCGAATGATTTTGTTGTTGTTTGTTATTTTAATTGTTACGTGAATATAATATGTACCTACGTAAGACTTTCCAGGAATTTACAATGGAATTAAATGGCAATAAACCAATATTAGCCGATAGAATCTAATCAGACTTAAGTGCTCGATAGAACGCGCTTCCTCGCTAAATACTTAATAAAGTAATGTTTTTTTTTATAAATTACAATGAAAGTAACTAGTTATAAGCAAACAATCTTGGTACTTGAATAACTCGTCATTTGTATATAAATATTCCAGCCAGTTTTAAAACATTAGAGGATCATTTAATTCGCACGTTACACTGACTCATTTTAAAGAAAACCATTTGATTAATGAATTACTTGGTATACTATAAAAATGTCCTTAATTATTCATTATCGTAGATTATTTTTTCATTATTTAGTTATAAACATTTGCGATAACAAAACAAGTGATGACCTAAGCGGCTGTATTACCGACATACATTAATTGTTGATACTGTCTAGGTATTTTATATTTACTATCACTATTCACAAGTACTGCACTATGCACATATTTGCATTGTAGTGGTTAAACATAGGTAAACTGACATTTTTAGTGAAGATTACATGTTATTTTTGCGCCAAAAAAATTCTGTGCTCTTAGGCGGCTATCATTGTTTTCTGTTTCATAAATGATTCAAGGAAAACAATCTGATTTTTATTTGAAGAGTTGGTAGCAGTAGGTAAATATTTAATCCACTTTAAGCATCTTGGAAACTTATTATTTGAATGGCGTTCAAATATTCGGGCGTGAATGTTGTAAAACTTATTAACTATATTCAACACTTCAGCTGAGTAATTAGGCTGTTCCCCACTCAATTGAATAGATTGCTCGTATTTTGTTAACATTAAAGTTATATATTATAATGTAATGTGCATAATTAAGTAATAAGAAAAAAATAAATAAAGAAAATGCTTTCACTATCGCGAAGTATATGCTAATTGCAACTTAATACATTCCTATACCTATTGACCATAATTATTTAAATACGAGTGTAAATGGTCGCTATGTAAAAATACGAAATCTCTGTTCTATACATTTTTTGTCGGTAAGTTTTGATGACGTCACATGAATGTTGATACTTTGCATAATAATAACATTTACAGTTAATGCTTAATTAATTGCAGTGGTGTATTTTAATAATACATTGGCAAGCTGAACAACGGAAAGAAAGTTAATTTGTATGATTGAAATAAGCTTCACTGTTTTGAATGTTGATGCAGCCTTTAGAAAAGCTGTCACTATATATAATGAATTTGTGAAGAATACTAACTAGGTATGTGTTATTTAAAACAAGACCACGATCCTGATTTGTTAAATTGTCCTACTCCAGCCAACTCCTTATCTAACCAATTCGAATAATTTGTTTATCTGTAGATTTTATGTGTCGATGATATCTTAAAAAAATGCCAAATAGATTTCTGTTTAGTCACTTATTATTGTTTCTGTCGCGACTCGCGACATTGCATATTGCTTGTAATTGGACTATCAGCAGACCAAATTATTTTAAAGAAATTGTATTACTTACAGGTTCCGTAACAATATAATAAGAGGAAAAGAGGGAAAAAAATAATAATTTGCATTAATAGAGGAAAAGTCAATATTTACGCCTGTTTACAGTACTACTTAGTAGCCGGATAACATTAAAATTAATTGTTTGTAGGCAAGATGTTCTCGATATAGAAAATACAATTTTTTTTTCAGAATAGTCCTATTTTATAATTTATACATAGTATAATAAGTATCTATGCTTTTCATACATTTATGGAATAAAATTACTACTAAAGTTATTCGAAGCGAATTAAATTCCAATTCAGGTCAGATGATATCCCATTTCATTGCGTTTCGTTGGAGGAAAGTTCCCTTAATTGTTTTTCTTCTACCTGCCCTCATCTCACTCATGCGCAAGAACATCAAGATCAACACTTCCCGTCTACCTAATGTCTAAATACATACATACGTTGGGGTAATTACAAAAACTTGCACATATGAAATTGTTTTCACGAACTGAAAAACCTGGTCCTTCCTCTAAGAATGTGAAATCAGGCGAACGTTTTATTTTGTAATTTATAAGAATTTGAACATTAAATTATAGTCATTATTGATTAAATATCATATTTAAACATTAAAGAAAAAAATATTCAGAAGAAGGCACGATAGTTTTCATTATTTAGGAAGATCTTTAATCGAGGAAAATGGTAATGCGCAAGTAGAAATACTATTACAAGATAGATTCTATTTATGAAAGTCAAGAAAATGAGCGATGTGTCCAAATATAAGCTGCTACCCTAACGATCGATAAAGCTGGAAAGGTCATCGTCGAAAATGGTGCCTACAGACGATAATTTCCTGATATTTCACGCCTTGTGAAAATACTCAAGGCTTCTTATTTGTCAAGGTCTGTTCGTGAGAATGAAGATAATATAATAGGCAGCCATTTTGAAATGTGTCAGCATTAAGTGTGCAAATGTTGTGTAACACTATCTATCTCACGAGTCACAACCAATAGATACTTTCAGTTTTATCTAGCTTGAAAAAAATGTTTATATTAATACCTATACAAATTCATACTTGAATAAGTTGAAAAAATAGATTTCGTCATCATTCAAACCAATTTTACATTTCCGGATATACAGTTCTGCATAAAAAGAAATGTAAAGTCAACCAGTTTCCATTTTAGGGAGCATGCTGATTCAAAATTGAAGTATGTAGGAAGTTATAGATTACATATATCTACTAATAAAAATACAGTAGGTATCACATCACATATTTTCCAGTGTATAGAGATCTATATATGTGTATAACTGAAGTCGCATTTTCTTTACTCTGTAAGGTTTTATTAAGGCTTGTGTGCGTGTTAGGGTAAACATTTTTTCTATGTTGTAGCAGTTCCATGCTGCGTTTTTCACGTCACGTCGGTCGTGTTATCAACTACGTTATGGTTTAGGACCTTTATTCGTTCGTGGCTATCTCGCGTGTGGGGAGTCCCCATAATCTATACCTCCAACGGCCGAGTCATCGCCTAATGAAAAATGTTCATTTTCATTGGAAATGCGCCTTGAGTTAAATTAATAATAGTGCCCCTGCGCTGTCACCAAATGTTCAACAATTTGACGATTGTTATTATGATGCTAATAGTGAATAAGTTGAGAGTGTGATTGTGTGCGGATTCACGCTTGGCTGGCCGGCCAGGAAGTAGATCAGCCCAGGGGCGCAGTCTCGCTCTCGTGTCATATTATAAACGTACGCGGCAAGTGATGGAGCGACTGCAGATACGCTCCGCCGGCGTATATTATGTGGCTGTGCGATGACCTACTCCACGTGGGTCAAGGACCGACCGAACCGTACGTGCCACGCATACCCGTACCTTACACGCATCGTGAAATCGCACCTGCATGTGATAAAACAAACCAGTCTGCACTCCGCCTGTAACGGCTGAAATACTTAAACCTATGTGCTAATTTTTTGCGCATCGTTGTTTAGAGACACGTTAAATACTAAGAACGCAAAGAAATGTAACATTTTATTGGTTAGGGGTATAAACGCTGACAAAGTTTTAAAATAGCAGCCCTTTTACAGTTGGGCTTCATAATAATGCAAAAATATTCCGTATACATATCGCGATACTAGATAAAATTTACCCTAAGCATAACAAAGGGAACGCGTTTGCATATTACCTATGTATGTTAATATTTAATTTTTACTACAAGGCGTAATTATATTAGGTGATACGTCAATAACGATTTATATACGAAAGTTAAATTAATGCTAACGTTGAGTTCTGATAAAAATAAAATGAATCCTTGCCATTTGAATTTTTTAAATTTAAATCTAACTTAGATAAAAATAATATTCTATCTGAATCATCCTAAACCGTATTGAACTTACTAGACTCGATTGTAACTTACCAAGTTGTATCAATCCTAAAATAGAAGGCGAAAACGAGAACGATAAAAATTGCAAGAAGGCCTCAGTGACGAGTCATAACTTTGAATCATGCTTATGTGTCAGATGTTTGAATTTACATGCATATACAGTTCAAACAGCTATTGTTACACGAACTTGCATTATAGGTACAAAAGTAATAATATAAAACAAGCGTTTTCTGAGAACGAAAACCAAACGAGGATACTATTTTATAATATGACTCTTTAATTGATCAATATATTCTTTAAATCGACAGTCGCTCCGGTGGTCAACTATGTACATAATATGTAAAATGTACACTGTGGTAAACTTATTTTTAACTTACCTGCTGACGACGTATTTTTTTTTACAATTATCAAAGAACAGGGTCACCTATATTTTTGGGTTTAGGGGATAGGTATATTTGAAACAACTTTTTATTAGGTTGGAATTGTGCAGTACTTCCGGAGATTTTTTAGGAATATTATATAGTATAAACGAAATGTTTTGATAGACATGACTAAATAATTATAATTTATAGAGCTAACTCACTTTCGATCATCAATAATGCATCTATTCTTAGTATATACCTATTCAATATGTTTTATTCGTAATTTTTTGTCCGCATTTGTTAACAATACGGAAAAAATATGCATCAACAATTAATGCAGGGTCATTTATCATTAATTAGTTACTTATTATCATGATAATGCTTCGAAATGGACTAATTACGTTAATTGCCAGAACTGCATTCCAGTTTTTAATCGATTTCTAAGTAGAGTGGCCGTGGGGTTTGTTTTAATCAATATTTTAGTTACACACTGCGATAAATGTATAAGCACCCAAATGTAAATATTGTGTTTCGTTTATTAACCTACATGAAAACAAGTAAATTTTATCGTACCTTTAGTTTGATGGTGTTCACGTACACATATACCGGGTATATCAAGACCGTTACTGAAAACGAAGCCGGGTAGTAGTTTTAGTGATTTCAGACACAATGCAACTAAATTTTGTGCAAAAATTTGTGACGAATTTTTTTTTTTGTTATTTTTTTTTCTATCGTCGTATTAGGATGGTAAATACATAGATTTTTCTTCAATAATAGTGTACACCCTTTTATTTTTAAAGATGCTGTGGTATGCAAGGCTTTATTTTTATAAATTCCCAAAAACTATGCATTTACCACCCAAACTCGACGATACTTAAAAAATAATTGAAAAAATTGTCGCGTTTCTTGGCGAAATTTTTAGTTGCATTGTGTTTGTAGCACAGTTTGTAGTCACTAAAACTACCAACCGGCTTCGTTTTCGGTAGCACTCTTGATATACCCGGTATTTAAATACAGCACTGTTTATTAAATACAAATAAACAAACAAGATGTATTAACAATGTTTCAGTCCATGTAGGTATCACTTCATAGAGATATGCCTACATATTTTCCGATACACCTCTTTGCTTATTGTTTAATGTAGTTGAAGTTGTAGTATCTAGTCTAATCAACAATGTACCTATATACTACGTATGATGCCGATCGGTATTCGGTGCTAGACTAATCGGCACGTCCAATTGTAGATAACCATTACAGTCACAGATTACAGTCGTCCGGACCATTTAACCAGTGCTGCATCATTTGATCACAGAACATAATTTATCTATGAAATTGAATCCTATACTGCAATATGATATTTGTTTCACTATGTTGTGGAAATAGATAGCTATAGTATTTAAAAAAACGGTGTTAAAGATTCTAGATGTTCGGTCATGGTTAATTGATTTGATGTGATGGTCGATTTGAGTATTGTTTGAATGATTATTTATATATTGTTATTAGTTTATAGGTGATAAAAAGTAATACAGTATTTTTTACTTTCGTTTTTAGCAAACAAATGAACCTTGATGACCTAATTTTTTCGCCTTATGGTACCTCCTTTTATTAAAAGACCTCTAGAAAAATAAATCAATGCCTCGCCGAGATTCGTAACATTTACGATCATTCAGAACGGATAAATAATGTTTTAACGTGACGGACGCACGGAATATTAGGTGTGGCTAATTAGGTTAGTGGCAAACCAATGACCATTGGATCGGAACTGTAAATAGGTATTTGTAACTTCTACTATTATTTACAATGACGAAGACGTATTTCTATGGTTTCAGATTCTCTTTTGTACACTCAACACACACAAAGTGGACATGAAAAAACTCTTGGGTGGACAAATAGGCCTCGAAGACTTTATTTTCGCACACAGAAAAGGCCGGCCAAAGGAAATTGAAATCGTTAAAACAGAAGACGCTTTAGGATTAACGATAACAGATAATGGAGCCGGTTATGCATTTATTAAAAGAGTTAAAGAAGGTTCCATCGTCTCTAGAATACCACATATAGAGGTAAGCAAATATATTGTTTAGATTTTATTTCTTCTTATTGACCATAAACTAGGAAGATTGAAAACAATTACCTACTAACATTAATTATGACAACTTTGTTAAGCAAAACTAAGTAAAAAAAAAATATTTTACCGCTACATTAAAGATAATACATTACAGTAGCAACTCGAAGATAATATGTTCTTTCTCAGTTACATAAATGTTCGTTGTACGGTCATTCGCCTTGTTAACGAAATAACAGGAAATAACCTATTAAAGTGTCAACTTGTTCTTTCAATTCAGGTTGGAGATCACATTGAGAAATTGGACGGAGAAAATATGGTCGGAAAGAGGCATTACGAAGTTGCTAAAATACTAAAAGACATTCCGAAGGGGACTACATTTATAATGAGACTTGTAGAGCCATTAAAAAGTGGTTTTGGGAGTATTGGTCCAAAAACCAGCACAAAATCAGGGAAGAAAAGTTATGGATCAGGCAAAGAAACTTTAAGATTTAAGTCTAATGGCCAAGCAACTATAGAAAACGAGGTGTGTATTTATTACAATGTAACGATAGCGTGTTGCATTGCCACATATGAAATGCACGTCACATTTAGGCAGTATTTGCATTTTTATAAATATTTCGTTGACTTTCACTATCAATTGCTCCACTCGAAAGAATGCAAATTGTAATGCTCTGAATAATTAGTATATTACATCAGTAGTATACGACGAAATTTCACTTTTGTTTCTTTTCTAAATATTTCAGCACGATGAGAAATCCAAAGCTGGCATTGAAAAAATCAACGGTTTGCTTGAATTATTCATGGGTGTCAGCGATAATGAACTCGCATCACAAATGTGGGATCTTGCCGATGGAAAAAACAACTCCATGGAATTAGCTGAAGCTATCGACAACAGTGATCTGCAAGAATTTGGTTTTACTGACGAGTTTATAATTGAATTGTGGGGAGTAATCACTGATGCTAGATCTGGTAGACTCAGTTAAAGTTCTTTATTTCACAAAATTATCAAGATATTTCATGAATGGTTTTTTTAAACATCAATCATTACGATACATCGTGTAATATTTTGGTGACTTTTGTTGTGAGTATCTGTTAAATTAGAGTGGACGTTACGAAATATAAATTGTTTCAAGAGTCCTGAAAATAATATGGACACTTTAAAAATTTGAAAGCAAATATTTACAATATTTTACACGAATTGCGAATGAAAAATAAAAATATTTTAATTATGTTTATTTAATTATAAATATAGAGTTTTAGTCAAAATATTTAGTACAACAATTTGAATGTGATATAATATTTTAGTAACATTGGGTAGCAACTTTGTTGTTAGAAATTCGATAATTTAAATACGACTAAGTGAAAAAATACCTGTATTCAATAGAGTTACATATATACAAAATGATATATGGGGTATTGATTCATAGAGAATTATCAATAGAACCTTTTTGTATCTTTTTCGAGAGCGTGAGAACATTGTCTTTCTTGTAATAAAAACCCTAAACACATATATATTTTATCTCCATATTCGACTTTAACATTGTACATATACGTGTATTTAAATATAAATAAGTATGCCTTGTTATAGCTATTTTCAATAATTTTCGTTAATTATAACGAAATCTTGGAATATTTTATTGGCTACAATTATGGTAGTTACGACTATAATATGAATATGCAGCGTAAAATTTATTATAATATATTTTAGGCTTTATTCATAGACACACTATAAAACTATTTTAGTTATCAATTGTTTTGTGTTCTTTAAAACTGAATTCAAAAGTCATTCGAAAGAGACAAAACATTTAATAACTAAAATAGGTTTATTAACTGTCTATGAATAAGAGCGTTAGTGTTTACAATACATAAGATCAAGTCATTTTTTTCTTCAAAGAACTATGTATTATGAAATTAGTATTATGAGATTTTTCAGTTTATTAGCATCAAAATTTTTTGTGCACAGAAATACTTTTTTCCGTAAGTAGATTTTTGATGTCGTCTACAGAACTCATAACAAATTATAACCTAATGTAGGATTAACGTAATTATTTTCTGGCAGATCAATTTGAAAATATTGTACCTACAGTCAATATTTAATTTAGTTCATGAATTATTAACGTTAGTCAGTGATTGTTTATATCTTTCTATGAAAGTATCAAATATCGGAACAACCACAGACAGATACGATTGACTAAGTTTGATATAGTATTAATAAGTTAAAAAAAAGATTTTGTATAATAATATTATGTTTCATTTCTCTCTCAAAATGTATGCTAAAACTACAGAATTTTTTTTTACAAACTTTAAAAATAAATATGTTCACCGACTTTTCCGGCACCGGTTTTGATATTCCTATCAATAAACGATACTGATCGTCGAGATACCTACCTATAATAATATTATCATAGATAATCCTGGTAGCATATCTGCCTACTCCTTGTGGGGAAAAGACGTGAGGATATGAACGTATGTAGGTAGCATAGCTCACAACATTTATAGTAATTGAAAATAGGAAATAAAAATAGTTAACTTCGAAATTATGTTACCTACTTGTTTTAAATGTCATTGTTATGCGTATTTTATAAACAATTTAATAGGCTTAAGCACAAAACACACATTAAATATACCTAAAGTGATAATGTCTGATAATGGTTATAATCTACAATAGGTTCTATGACAAGAGTTGGTTTCAATATGTATAATAAATACCTAATTTCTTTTTATATGACGAATGCTTTCAATGTGTTTGTTATTCGAAGATAATGTACCTGCATATTTTTAGAACACGTATTATATTTTACCAGTTATAATTTATACAAATAAAATAATTACACCTTAAAAATTATTTATCGGTAGGCCAAAAAATAGGTATTATTTATACATTTAAAAAACTAATAAAACCTGCTTTAGTAAATTATATACCTAACTAAAAAGTGAAATCCCATCAAAAACATCCTGTAAAAAAATTCCAAGTCTCGCCGCTCAGGTTTTCTACCGCAAAAAGTTGTCAGATGCATGTAATACCAAGTCGATTAATTTATGTAGTAGTAGTAGTAGTAGTAGTTATTACCATATCAATCTTAAAAATTCTTTACGATTTAAATAAATGGATCGACTTGGCCATCGCATGAAAACATAATGTATCGTACAATTTATACATAATGCTGCTGGCCAAGTCGATCTATTTATTTAAATCGTAAAGAATTTTTAGATTGATATGGTAATAACTAACGTAATAACTTTATATAGAAGGTCCCTTAAGGACTAAATAAATTAATCGACTTGGTATTACATGCATCTGACAACTTTTTGCGGTAGAAAACCTGAGCGGCGAGACTTGGAATTTTTTTACAGGATGTTTTTGATGGGATCTCACGTTTTTTTGTAGAGTCCTACTTTTTTCCTTTTCGGTACTTCTTACTTCTAGAATATCACTAACGATTTTTCTTAAAGCCTCTGTCTTATGGATTTTTCTTATTTTTGTAGGCATCAATTTAACACAAATATAGCGGATTTGATTATTAATGTTCTTTCTTTCATTGTAATTGGTATTTTCGAACTATTTAGTCTATTTATTTGCAAGGGCATGTGACATGCTGAATACACCATTTCCTTCTCTATATCCCCTCCTGTTATGCCTCATATATATAGATATCTATCTACAACTATTATTCCATTATATACGGATACAATGATACAAGGATACATTAACTGCAAATGTAACTTTGTAATCCTATACATTTATATGGGATTACAAAGTTATCCGCACCGCCGCTCATGCCCGTCAAGGTTAAAATAGTAATACAAATTGCCCTTAGTGCGACCGAAATGGCCATATTTAACGGATTTCTAATGCATCCAAACGCGCCACGTCATGTCAACTACTAGTTGACAGTTGGTCTATCTAGAAAACTAGACACAAATTATGAAATGTTTGAATTTTCCCTTACTTTAGACACTAAACACTAATTATATTCTAAATTTGAAGGTTCTATGTCTGCTAGAAGTGCCTTAGACTTTTGATGATCGGTCAGTCAGTCAGTGAGTGACAAAATTAAGAAAGTTTGACTAGTTACAATTCTTAAACTACTAGTTCAAATTGAATGAAATTTTAAATATACCGTGTTTACACAATGCCTGCTTAGGAACTGAAAATTCAGGCTTCATGCTTTAGCCACAACGAAGTTATAGGGGGCTGAAAATGGTCTGAATTGCTTCGAGAAAAGGATGTTACGGCCTATAGCTCGACTTGGACGGGGGCTCGGCCGCGCCCCCAGATAAAATATTTGTTAATGTGCTTAAGATTAAAGAAGATGGAGTACAGACGAAGCTAGAATAAAGAAAAAAAAATGGGTGCACGTGTTCCTGGTGAATATCCAAATGGAATCCAATAAACGCTCAGAATATAGCTCTCTGCAGTGAAGTAAAAATAACTTCTACGTTTTAACATTAAAGAATTTAGAAACGCGGAAGTGCCCCTTTTTAGATGTATCGTGTACACCAGGGAAGATATTTTATTTATTTTATTTTATATTTATTTGGGAAACATACAGAACAATAAAACATATGAGCAAGATACAGTTCGCAGTAAAGATCCATTGAAGTTTCCACAATATATATTGTACAAACATAATAATATTATTAGGATTTTTACTAGTTTGTTGTAAGAGTATACTAAACGAATGTACTCATATGATGTACCGGTCAAGGAACATGGAACACTGATAAGTGTGAAATATGAGTTCATTTTAGGTGTTCCAATCTTTGCACAAGTATTTTTTTACTTGTGGAGTTATTTTCTTGGCTTGTATAATTAATAAAATATGCATTCAACAGTCACATACATAGTCTTGGAGCCACACTAAACTGTGCCAGAAACTACGACAGATTTCGGTCTCACAAAGACCCAAACCTATGTATAATTTCCCAAAAATATTGAACTCTACCAGGCCACTGGTTGTTTAAAATCGTCGTCTTTCCAACACATATTTATCACAATAAAAAGTATGTAAACTGTGGAGCATTAGAGTATGTATGTTCATTTTTATAAATATGTACAGAGATATTGTATAACAACCATTGAACCTCATCATCAGCCCTTCTGCGTTGAGCAAAGACGCTCGCGCTATTAAACGAATATGTAAAATAAAAGGATGAAGGTGGATAAGATTGAATGTACGTATGTCGGACTTTTTCCAGTTTTTCTACAATTTAAGTAGGTACCTAATACTTCGAAAAAATACCCAATCATGGACTTAATTAATTATTGGACTAACTCCTTTTAATATATATTTTTGATATCAGTATACAAGTACATATGTATTTTCTTACAAATTACTATCTAATATGCTTTGGTCTTTGACAGTACATATTGTGTACATAAATATTAATTGGTAAATCTTAGATTTTACTAGAAAATGCCAGTAATTACTGTAGTTTGGGCGTCATAATAATACAATATCATACCTATACCTACTCAGGGAAGCTTTATAAAGACAAATTAGTAAATATAGAACAAACGGGACCGTATTCAAAGTCATAAGTCTGTCACATACATATGTATCTTTTAAAATCAATAAGTACAGTCTTTCAGCCGTTTACCCTTCGATCAAATATACACTTTGATCGAAGCGTTTACCCTAAATTAAATAAAGTTGACAGGCTTAAGATTTGCAGAACCATACGGCATACTTAAATTAACAAAGGTAAGTAGAAAATCTTTCTTGGCTCTGATGGGTAAATAACGCCATTCGGTTTCCGTTACCTCAACCTCATGTTGGACTTATGTACAGAAAAATCAAATATCAATAATCGAAAATTCCCGGATTTGTAGTTTATGATTATTTAAAATAATATCTAAGGAGATACGCATATCTCCAGGTATTATGAGAGATTATTTTTGAAGTTAATAATATCAATGCGCTCTTTTATAGAATTATTTTTTATATTGTACGACTAGCGGAGTGTCATATTATATCTATGGACTGAGATTTGAATCGTATGTGGAAATAAGATAAGCATTCAGATGAAGATTGAGAGTATTGCCCGCATGTAGCAACAATGCTGAGTTGAGTAGTTAATAATAACTAACGATAACCTCTGTTTGTAGGTAAATTGCGATATGCATAGAAAGTACAAATAAAAGGCTCAAGAATAACTGAAACAGGGATTGGTGTAGACCAATGTGGAACTGCAGACAGTACCTAGGCCAGTTATAGATATCTACTGATTTTGAGAATTACAATATTTCATGTTAATAGATTTAAAACCACTTTTAAAACTTACCTAATTATTTTGCTGGTAGACAAATAACCTATCATGATTTGAGCTTTGGTTATTTTGTCATGCAAGCAAGAATTGTTCTTTTTGAGAAAGATATTGGTTACTTGGTAGATAACTCGATTAAAATACGACTGGCTGGATAGAGTGGAGAAGAAAATTACACTAATTGGTGTCCAAAAGATATAGGTATATTAGTCTATGGATGGAAGCAGTTGACTCCAAGGATGATAAGTTGACAGTCGAGGAGTTGAATCAATTCTAGAGGTACCTAAATAATATTGAATGTCGCTGAGTCGCCTGATCATTAAAATTCTTTGCACAGAAAACATTTAATTTGGATTTTCACTATTATTGTATTCACCGTTTTGTTTTATGCAAATGTATGAGTTACTAAATAAAGTCGCTCACATTCATGTCCCGGCTGACCTCGGTCGGCTACGCAAACAACAAGTCTGCAGTTGCTTATCGTTGTTTATCGCGGTTGGGTAACACTTGTACGATATTTCATACATTATTATAAATTGTTTTTTTTACTTTTTTATCAAGAGTGTAGCAGTGATTATAAAGTTTATTTTTCCATAATTGTTCAGTTCACATCCACTGTTCACATTCCATCAGCTGATGACCTGACGATTTATGTTAGGAATCGCCAAACACCTAACAAGTGAATCTGTGTAAATAACTATTTCAAAGTGGAATTTCGTACATAAACTTACATAAATTATTTCACAAATGGCTTCTATAAAATTAAGTAAAATATTTATCGTGAAGTTCAATGTGCTTTCAAATTCAAAACAGTGTTATAACTTCGGAAAAGTAAGTACGAATTACCATGGTTTTGATTTATTCATTTCGTGTGCGGCTTCTTTAATTTATATTTTGTTCTTATATTGTAGATAATAACATGTGCCGGTTATAGCACAGTCGCACAGAGATCTAAAATCTATGCAAATGCAAACGACGCTATAAAGGATATAGGAGATGGATCAAAACTTTTGGTCGGCGGCTTTGGATTGTGTGGAATTCCAGAAAATTTAATTCTAGCTGTAAACTCTAAACGTGTTTCTGGCCTTACCGTTGTGTCTAATAATGCGGGTAAGATTTGAATTAAGCACCTACTTATAAACAACTTTGTGTATATGTTTTAAAATATTTACAAAAATCTACACGCAATGGTTTATTAATGTTCTAGGAACAATCTGTGGATGCTTATCTACATTAATATAATGAAGAATATCTAAGCTATAGTAATTACTATAGCAACATCACATAATTATTTTATAATTTCACGTCACAATCAGCTCAAACGTAATTTAAACTGGTCACAGTCACACCCCACAATGTAAAAAACTTGTACTGATAAAACAAAACTGGTTCAAAAGGTCGCGACATAATATGATATTTAAAATTATATAATATGTCCACAGGAATTGAAGATTTTGGCCTTGGCATTTTATTAAAGAGTAAACAAGTCAGGAGAATGATTTCATCGTATGTAGGAGAAAATGCAGAGTTTGAAAGACAATTCTTGAATGGAGAGTTAGAGGTGAGGTGTATTATCATACCAATAAACATAATTTTAGAAATACCTTAATCATATTGGTCACAAAAGTACTATTTTTTATCCATGTTTTTTTTTCTTACATATTTATTAACTTTAGCGAAGGTTTGTTATGGAATGAAACACTTTATTCAATATTTTAAGTCACTTATATTCTTCACCAGAAAAGACTGGGCATGAAACTCTAGCGTTGCTCTTTTCAAAATAAGTTTTAAGTACAATGATTATTCAGGAGTTGCAGCTCAGTTTAATACAGAGCAGTTCCCAAAGTGTTCCATTAAAGCAATGAATAGCCAATACCTATGGGTATGCTGGTATTTTAGTGACCAAATATCAAAGATTAAGAAAGATTGCAGTTGGTCCAAACAAGACTGTGATCCTTGCTGAACTGACTGGAATATGTATAATATATACACACTTACATAAACTCACGCCTTTTTCCCAGAAGGGGAAGGCAGATGTGCCAGGACATACATAATTCGCCATGTATGATCTATCTCATTATGTAGGAGGCCAGGCCATCGTCATATCGAGTAATAATTCCTGACTTCGGTTTGATAATAAATACAAAAATCGAATCACCGGGGCACGAATAGGTGTAATATTTAATACTTAAATTTTATTTTGGGTCCAGGGAAGGATTGGATTATTCATTCTGACTATGATATAACATTCAAATAGATAAGAGTTCATAATATCAGTGTAAGATAACTGCATATAAAAACCGAGAACAATCTTTGTTGGAATACGACATGCCATATTGATAAAAGTGCCATCTTGATGTAATGTCGTCAAAAGTCATCTAATATAAACGTAATGCTGTAATTACAAATAAAAATGAAAATATTTTGCTTCATATTTTGATTTCAATGAACATTTTTTTTGGCATTATTTGGCAAAAATATGAATGGACTATTATGGAATGTTATTCGGTTTTCATTATAGCAGTCTAGTGGAAAGAATCCAATAGTAATTCATAGATCCATTCATAGTATGGTTAACGCAACTATGGTAAATTATCCGGCGCATAGACACCTGTGATAGACACAAACAATTAAGCACATTGAATTGTCCAGCGAGGAAATAAATAATCTCTGAGGATACATCATGTGACGACTAAGCATTAAGCAATATGTCTATTTATTTTCATAATAAAAAAATACTTATTATGGATATATGTTTAAAGTAGAAATAAACATATAAATAATGTAGGCGATATAAAATTATGTACAAGACATACTAATATGTTTACTTGTTATGAGTCAAGTTTTGTTGTAAACATGTTTTGAAATATTTTGTTTGATACATTATTTATTATTGACTGCCTCGGCGTACTGGCGTAGTTGTGCGATGATAGTAAAGTTACAAAACTGAGGTCTCAGGGTCGAATTCGGGGTTGGGCAAAGTGATATTGGATTTTTCTATTGAATATCCGCCCGGAATCAGGAATTTGCGCCTGATATGGTGATAGGCTCGCCCCCTATCATATCGTGGGACGGATCATATGAGGCGAAATATAGTTGTCTTTTTTACATCTCAACCTACTCCTTCTGAATAAAAGGCGTGAGTTTATGTATGTTTATTATTGATACATGTGTTAAAATATAGACAACATTATTTCTAGGTGGAGCTTACTCCTCAAGGCACTTTGGCTGAAAGAATCCGAGCTGGTGGAGCTGGTATTCCAGCATTTTTCACACCTACTGGCTTTGGTACTCTTATTCATGAAGGGGGTTCACCAATTAAATACACTAAAGACGGAAAGGTACATTGAAGTAATCATTTGTAAGAAGTTTACTGCTCTTATAAATGAATTTAATGGTTTATCACGTATGACAATATGTTTTTAATTATGTAATCTCATGGTAACTACTTTAGATGTATAGCATTCTATATGTAATGACAACTATTTTCAGATTGATATTGCAAGTTCAGCTCGTAAAGTGCAACAATTTAATGGAAAGGATTACATCATGGAAGAAGCGATAACTGGTGATTTTGCCCTTATTAAGGCTTGGAAAGCTGACAAATACGGAAATTTAATATTCAGGAAAAGTGCACGCAATTTTAATCCAGCAATGTGCAGAGCTGCTCGAATTACAATAGCTGAAGTAGAAGAGATTGTAGATGAGTTAGATCCAGATTTTGTACATGTTCCGTCTATATACGTGCACAGGGTTGTTAAAGGCGATAAGTTTGAGAAGAGAATTGAGAGAAGGACTGTAAAAAAAGTGGAACAAAAAGCAAAGCCTTCCGATTCAACGAGGGAAAGGATTATAAGAAGAGCTGCATTAGAATTCAAAGATGGCATGCATGCCAATCTTGGAATTGGTACGCACTTCATTTGCGTAGTTTTCTGTTTCCAATTTCTGTGCAATCTTGATCTGTGCACATTTTTGTTTTAGTTGTTGTATTTTTTGTTTTGTTTTTCTTTTTTTATTAACAGGTAATTTTATTTTTAGGCATGCCAATGCTTGCTAGCAATTACATTCCCGAGAATGTCAAGGTACTCTTGCAATCTGAGAATGGAATTCTTGGTCTTGGTCCATTCCCAACTGAGGAAGAAGTGGACGCGGATCTCATCAATGCTGGAAAGGAAACTGTAACCGTACTACCAGGTATTTTTCTCGTCGATTAAATTTTCGGTAAAAGTATATATTTTGTTTTATCTAGTATATTAAAAAATACGTATTAAATTTTATTTTAGGTGCATCCTATTTTTCGTCAGACGACAGTTTCGCTATGATCCGTGGCGGTCATATTGATTTAACTATTCTTGGAGCAATGCAGGTGTCCCAATATGGCGATTTGGCGAATTGGATGATTCCGGTAATATTTTCATTGTATTATGTTTGCTATTTGTATAAGTAGATATGCTGTGGAGATTACTGTTAAATAACTGCTAGTCAACCTTGTTTGTGTTTGAAAGTGAGAAAATACTCTGCAATAACAAACATATGTTTTTGTTACATTTTAAAGGGCAAAATGGTGAAAGGAATGGGTGGGGCGATGGACTTGGTTTCGGCTCCAAGAACAAAGGTTGTAGTCACCATGGAACACTCGGCTAAAAACGGAGCCCACAAAATACTCCCTCAATGCTCCTTGCCACTCACTGGAAAGAACTGCGTCGATATGATTATAACCGAAAAGGTAATATACCAGTTTAGTATTTATTTCAGTAATTTTTAAGGACGAAAAGTAATAATTCGTGTTTTAAATTAATTTAAACGAATGCAGGTAATTTGATATTGCCATAACGTTGAAGGTAAACATCGTGAGGAAAAACGCATACCATAGCAATTTGTAAAATTTCTATGGTGTGTAAACTTCGTCAACCCGTACTAGGCCAGCCTCTGTATGGCAGGTCTATATAGCCTAACCAATCTCAATCAAACTTTTGATTGTAGAGTAGGCCCATGCCCTGCAGTGGGACTAATACATGGGCTGATGCAGTAATTTAACAAATGTAGAGATAAATAGCTGACGAAAATATCAACATATTACTGTCGCAAAAAGTTCCATAACCTGGATATCTTTGTGCTAAAGTTGGGCTTGATCGATTTATTGTACGTTGAATGCATGTGTATTTGCGTGCGCGCACACTTTCCGCTTCCCGGCGCGGCGTCGCGTGTTCTGTGGCCAGCGCATGCAATACACAGGAGTCGATTACAAAGAACATTCGCTATTTCCCTGCTTGATAAATAATGTTACGAATTTACCAAAAGTTTCGCAAATTCTTTTTTGTGCCGCACCGTCAATCTGTGGAATTGTTTGCCGTCACGCGTGTTCCCTCCTTCCTATAATACTGGATCCTTCCGCCGTAGTGTGGTATTTTACTATAAGAGAGAAAATCATCAATAAATATATATAGTACAGCAATAAGCAATGAGTTTAAGTTAATTTCAGTTTATAAATCTATAGAATAAATTTTTTGTATTGTATCAGCCCATATACGTCCCACTGCAGGGCACGGGCCTACTCTACAATCGAAAGTACGATTGAGAGTGGTTAGGCCATATAGTCCACCACGCTGGCCTAGTGCGGGTTGGCAGACTTACATACCATAGAAATTCTTATAAATCGCTATGGTATGCAGGTTTCCTCACGATGTTTTCCTTCACCGTTTTAGTGCGTGGTGATTGACTGTCAATACACACATGACTCCGAAAAGTCAGAGGTGTGCCCTGGGATTTGAACCCGCGACCACCGTGAACATGTTGGCAGCCGCGTCTAGTCCGTTTACCAACAGGCCACCACGCACTTACCAACAGGCCACCACGCACTTTAGAATTAGATTTAGAATAAATTTATTAGTCCGTTTTGAAAATTACAATTTTTTTTCGATCCTATCCTATTTTAGCGATTCTACGTCATTCCGCGAGTAGAATACCCAGACTACAGTTGTAAACATTTTATCTTTCGGCCGTTCTCTATATCCTATCTATCTTTAAAAACTGGGTTAAATAGCCACCATAACTGTGTCGGTACAATACAACGTTTCAATAAACAAAAATAATCATATAATTTTATCTAATCTTGCTATCTATAAACATATTATGAACCATATCTATACCTCTCTATATTTCTTAAGTGAAACATAAATTGCATCAAAAAATCTAATGAATCTCTTTTTTTTTGTTTTCGCGGGGAAAAACGGTTTATCGCTACCGCTACCTGGGGCAAAGGCGGGCGGTAATGTTGGTTTCACTGGTCTTACGACTCAACGCTGATCCACCCGGGAAAGATATTATCATCCAGGCGACCGTTGAGTCGTCGAGTCCCTACTAAAATTCCTACACCGGCATATCAACCAAAAACCCCACGGTGGTCCTCTTCAGCGCATTGGAGCGGCTCCGGGATCCTAAGGCTTAAGCGCCCTAGCCTCGCCGGATCCGCTCCTGCGCGATGCCGCACTACGACACATCACACATATTCACTCTTCGTAGTCGCTATTAATGGACTTTACGCAGCCCCCCGCTGCGTGCCCGCGACTACCGTTGCCCCCATTAATCGCCTCTTACGACAGGCAGGGGATAGTGGAATTCTAAAAGTAGCCCCCAATCCACAGGGCAGGAGTCGCCGGTTAATCGTCACCCCGGCGTCTCCTATGTCGCCTCGAACGACGAGAGGGATCGGATCGATCTCTCTCCCTCCCTGCTAATGAAAGCTCTTGTTAAAGATAGATAGATTATAGAGAACGGTTGTTAGCAAGTAAACAGAAAAATTGTAACAGTATTCTTCCCTACGTTATTTTTTTTAACATATTAAAATGAACGACTCGACGGCTTCGTTAAAGGAGAGTTTAATTAGAGTAACTCATGCTTATTGCAAATAATTCGCTCTTGACTGAGTACAGCGTTGTTGATAAACAAAGGATGTTTACTGGTTGAGTGACGTATCATTTTATGGAACATGGGGACTAGCGTTTGCATATATTTGCGCTCATAAAAAAATATAAATTTCAAATGGATTTTTATGGGACTTGCCGATCGAATAATTTTTTTTTATTTAAATCGTTTTTTGTTACCTTAGGATCAACTTAAAACACTTTTCAAAAAGGGTGGAATACCCCATGAATATCGAATGGCACGGGACTGCCGTCTGATGCCATTTGATACTCCGCTCAATTCGTGGACAAATCTCCGGAACAACATTACTTAATTTTATTTGTAAAGTTTATTTCGCATTTATGTTTATGATAAATATATTTGGGTCGAGATATACAAAATTCAATTTTCTCCTTCCTTCTATAAGTCCCCCCTGTTTAAAACTTTACACCCTGAATGATAAATGTGTCTATTATTTAAATTAATCACATCATACTTATCAAGTCATGATTACTGATTCACAGTCATGTCTGTTGCTGTATCTACTTTTTTTAACGTATGGTATAATGTTCATTACAGTGCGTTTTTGAAGTGGACAAGGAAAAAGGTCTTACATTAACTGAGTTGGCTGAAGGAGTCAAAGTGGAAGACATCATAGCAAGTACCGGTTGTGAATTTCATGTGGCTCCCAAAATCAAAGTAATGGGCGATGTGACAAGACCAGAAACAATCACAGAATAAGCTGTTTACGAAATATTATTAACATCGAAATATTATCATAATTAAGTAAGTTTACTTTGACTGCCAATATTATTCTTTTAAAATCAATACAGGTCTCTTAATTGCTTTAAATATATTATGATTGTACAATTTAATGGTTGTTACTATAAGCTGTATATTTTTGTTACTTAATCATTTACACTCTTAATAAAATTACAAATTAAATGTATTTTGTCGTAAAAAAGCTTTTTTATTAGATACTAGCGGCCCGGCCCAGCTTCGCCCGGGTGCATATAGATTTCTCTACACTATTATACACATAAACCTTCCTCTTGAATCACCCTATCTATTAAAAAAAACCGCATCAAAATCCGTTGCTTAGTTTTAAAGATTTAAGTATACAAAGGGACAGAGAAAGCGACTTTGTTTTATACTATGTAGTGATTTAGTGCCTTAAAATTGTATGTAGTATGTTACCTAAAGTATTGCGGCCCGACTCAACTTCGTCCGGCTGCAGATACTTTTTGAGGCCAGCCTATTTCAGAAATGTAGTACTTCGCATACTGACTGTTTATACCATTATACTTATTTAAATTCAAGATGACTGCCCTCACTCTACGTTCCGTTATTTTAGGTATTGTGGCTCTATACTGTGGTTTTTTGCATTTCTGTTCCCTCTCA
The DNA here is from genome assembly GCA_023078785.2 of Hyles euphorbiae. Taxonomy (NCBI): domain Eukaryota; kingdom Metazoa; phylum Arthropoda; class Insecta; order Lepidoptera; family Sphingidae; genus Hyles; species Hyles euphorbiae. The sequence continues at coordinate 18,416,849 of CM041050.1, forward strand.
TTCTGTCCCTTAATTTCGTGACATCCGTTCCTTTCGTGTACAATTTCATTTGTTCTATATTTTATTCCATTCCATTCCTTTGAGTTTGAACGAATAGAAAATATGTTCGTAGTTTTGCTAATTCCGCGGGAGCACTATATTTTCTCTGGATAAATAGTCGCTTATGAGTTTATCTAGGGTGTGAGCTAAATCCTTACCAAATTTCATCAAAATTTGTCCAGCCGTTTGAGCGTGAAGGAGTAACAAATATACAAAAACACTTACAAACTTTGATCATCCATAGAATTATAAACTCACACCTTAATTCCAGAAGGGAAGCAGATGTACCAGGGCATTCATGTTTCGCTTCTTTCTTTTTCGCGGGATACGTCACACGATGTGATAGGGGGTGAGCCAATAGCTATATAGATAACGTGACCATACGTCCCGCTTTGGGCAGGACAGTCCCGCTTTCAGGAAGTCTGTCCCGGTGTCCCCAGCAAGGCCGACATAGTCCCGCTCTTGCAAACAGACCAAACGATAATTTAAAATGTATTTCCCGCTCAAAATGCTTTACCGAATTAATGCTAAAAACCGTGGGGTTGAATTATTCCAGCATTTTCGTTAATACAATCTTGATTTATAAAACTTTTCCACAATTATTGAGTGTTTTATGTGTCTGCCTGGAAGTAACGCATCTATCGAAAGACTTTTTTCTCACATTAACAAAATATGGACAAGTGATAAAACACAGTTGAGTGCCTTAGTAATTAAAACTATTTTACGAAAATTCAGTTTTTATGAAAAGTCAGAGTTTCACACTTATAGTTTTTACAAGTTTTTACTTGTAAAAACTTTATTATTATTATTATTTCATTCCACAGATGTCCCGCTCTGACAAAAAAATTAATGGGCCCGTTATATATAGGGCACAAATACTTGTCCCCGGACCGATAATAAATAGAAAAACCCAATATCACTGCCGGACCCGGGATTCCAACTCGAGATCTCAGCGTTGTAATCGTACTGTAGTACAAGTGCGCCACTGAGGCAGTCTTTATAATAGTAGAGTGATAATATACCTTTAGCGATAAATCATCAATACATTTAAAAAAATAGCAATAATAAGGAATATTGTGCAATAGCTAAATAAAAATAAATAATAAATAAATAACACCCAACAGTCACATACATAGTCCTGACCCCACACTAAGATCGAGTCTTGTGTCGTGGGTATCAGGAACTACGAGAGACTTTTCGGTCTCACAAACACCCAGACCCGGAAGAAATATTTGTGGGCCGCACAAACATTTCTCTCGGTGCGGAAAAATCCTGTTTGTTACTCATATTTAAATATAGATAACCTTTGTGGTTTCAATTTTGGTCTATTATTATACAAAATTTTGGAACACTTTTTGGCATAAATATTGTTACTTTGACACAATCATTGTCAATTTTTGAAGTGATTTGCATGTAAAAGTCCTCTGTTCATAATAATTATTTAAGCCATTCAATTATAGTTTGTTTATTATTGTATTATGAATATTAGTGGTCCGAATCATCCTTTTGTCGTATGGGCATCGTACTTTTTATGGCTCATATCTATATTTTCAATAACTTGGTCGCTGCTATTATTTTTATGTAAGTAAATCTGAAGCCATCATGTGATTGTATTCGATAAACTCTGAGAAAGATAAGATGGAATACAAAAAAAAAGATATGACTAAGTCCAGGCAAAAGTAACACAAAAAAGGTGTTCGATAAGCAATCTATAGTTGATTCAATAGTTCTCACTCGATACTCGATGAAATCTTTTAAATCCTTTTTGTAGATGACTAAAGATCGGAAAGATGATATTATTCGCTTTTCATTGAAGTCTATTTATTAGTCAGATGTATTGTATAAAGTAATTAATCGCATATCAACAATTATTACTAAAAATAATTAAATGCATTTGATATCTAAATGCTTTTAAATAAGTGTAACGCTTTAACTAACATAAATTATCTCCACGATTTGTTCATTAATAGAAATATGATTAGAAATATAAGAGAAATAGAATCAATAAAGATAAATAAAGATATATTTTTTATAAAGGATAATTTATACTTCAAGGGTGTAATCTCGCTTGAATTGACTAAAATTTATCTGCAGTTGTTGGGGACATGCTGATCATAACTGGAACTGATCTCGTGAATGCGTTTGTATTGCTTTCGGGGATCATAATGCTGCCAACGAATGTGCATATGCTGTATTCCATTGCAAGCGGAAAGAAAATAGAGTATATTTCAGCTTTAATATTTTTACATAATTGTCGTAGCTTATACTTCCTTCTATTTGTACGTAATATGAGGGGTTCTATAGTGGTAGTAAATACATATTATAAGTAATGCCGGTTAAATATCACATTCCACATAGTAAGGAAGTTCCCTAGTTAGAAGATTAAAGGCTTAAAGAATAACCACGTCGACCAATTAAGCATTACATTTAAAAAATAAATTTCGTTATCATATTGAAGCTTAGGATTACCTTTGACTTCAAGCAAGACGCTTCCATCTTTTACTGGGCTGTCTTTTCTCCATCAGTGTTTTTGATAAGATTAATAATATTTTTTTCATTATAGCCATAAAGCGAAAGTTTTTTGCTGCCCTATCTGGCTATGCATAGTATGGATAATAATAATCAATGTTATTGGAGTTATACTTTGCATTCAGAGGATACGTTTGTGCCATGAAAGTGTTATAAAAAATATAACTACCGGAATGAGAAATTATAGGAATATTCCTAAATACAAACATTTTATAGACAATTTGCAGTGGGCACTTGGTTGTTGTGGGGTAAGAATATTAATTATGATGTATGCAGTATTATTATGCGTGCCAAAGAATTCGATATACAAATTATAGGAAAATATGTAACATAATTTGGTGGACGGGGCTATTTCGTTAGATTCAAATTAGTATGATAATTTTCAAACCAGTCATGCAGGTTTTGAGAGGGTCTAAGTCCAATGACTACTGCCATTGCTAAATAGATAGAACCGGGAATTACTGCTTAACAAGTTTTCTACACCACGAAGAACTTCTATATTTATAACATTCCCAGTCCGGTGCAATGCAAAACATGTTCAACAGGATCACAGGCTGTTCTGGAAATTTACTGGTAAAGTAAATATATTTTTTCCAATAAAGTTTTATTTTTAGCTCAATTCATATAAAGACTGGTTTAATCATGACTGGTGCGACAGAATGCGAGATTACGAATGGGATCCACCTATTAACAAACGGGTGTCGCAAAATAAAAAAGAAAAGACAGCTACTGACAGTGTTCCATTAAGGTAACTTCTATGAAATTATGTAATGAAAGCCATCTATTCTTTAATTAATTATGTACGTTGGAGTCAGTTCTGATGTTTGGATTACGTATACTTTTATTGCATCATGATTGTCTGCAGCCCATAGCTCTCAGCTTCTGCAATTGCGCCCTCCCGAATTTGAATTTAATTATATTAACATTTATATTTACGGGCAGTAAGGTAATAAGAAAATATGTCGTATGAAAGAAATAAATTCATTCCGGCGTCCGACATTTCGCTTGCCTGTACGTACGTGGCCTCCACTCGAGAACCTTTCGGCCCCAACGGCCATCGGTTTTACGAGCTATGTGCACGGCCCACTGCCACTTCAACTTGCCAATCCTATGGGCTATGTCGGTAACCTTGGTTTACCTACGGATCTCCTCATTTCTGATTCGATCTCGTAGGGAGACACCGAGCATAGCCCGCTCCATGGCTCGTTGAGCACGCACAAGCACTTTACTAGTGCTTAAAATTTTATTTGACTAAATTTGGTATTTAATACTTAATAATTAATGGAGGGTCTAAGAAACTGGTTTGTTGTGATAATAATTTTACTAAATGATTGAGTAAAATCCACTTCTCCTGTAGTTGCTGCAAAAGTGGTTCGTGTATATCTAATTACCTGTCGGAGTTGGGTTCGTATTCCATTAATACGAACGGTTGCGGTGCCTTAGTTTACCAAATCATAAGTATATCGATGAATGCACATTTAATATTGTTTATTACCGTCATCATCATAGAGGTGAGTGAGTATAAATTTTGACAATCATTAGGTGCTTTAATTTTATTACAAAGTCGTATCTATTTTATTTTCGTATTATAGTTTCGTTTGGTGACTCATACATGCGCGTTCTTTCCATTTGAACTATTTAGATCATGGTTTTGGTCGCCTCTAATACCTATATTCAGCATGAGTTTTGCATGTATCAGCTATATATACCCATAAAGAGGGCGTAGGACCGAGCGATAGTGCACTTTAGGCAGAACCGGACGGTCAAATCGCACATCACGGGGTTGGCCATCCGGTCAAAGCAACAGTCAACACCACAGATGTTTTGATACAACATTAAAATTGAGCCATATGATAAAATAAGACATGTTGTGTTGGCCTTTTATTGTAAAAAAGTAGAGATGGAGAGTAAGTATTTAGGTACAGGGACCATAATTTAATTAGGTAAGTAGTTTAGATTTCTTATATTAGGTACGTATTAATTAGAAGTTTCAATGATCGAGACGCACCCAATTTAAAACAAAGTTACCTATATATTCCACAGGCTATAATTCTTAAATGTATAGTTAAGAAAAATACGCAATGCAACCCTCAAAGCAAACAAAATAAATTAAATGTAAGGCATCTAATGCCGGTAAAAAATAATTTCAATGCATCTAGCGACTCTTGCCAATTAAATCCTGATGAGAGTGAAGATCTAGATGCTGATATGGAACAAGTAGAACGGATTAAAATGGATATTTACAAGTAAGAACAATTTTATAGTTAGAATTTCCAAGTTTTCCTTTTATTACAAAATTGTTTATTACTTCATGGAAACTCTTAGCAACAAGATAATACCAGTGAGATTTCTAGTGACTACCTACATTGTAGAACATTTGTTTTTCCGCATTTATACAGATAGTCCATTGCTGAAGGCCTCAGGCCAAGGATCACCACATCGACCTGTTGGGAGTGTCCTGAATCGAGAAACATCCTGCAACCTTCACCAGGTTGTCCGTCTACCTTGTATGTGGGCGTCCAACGTTGCACTTTGCGTGAAGAAAGATAGAGCATTCATACAGCAAAGAAATACTACCTAGTTACCACATAATATATATATATTCAGATTTATATTACAACGCAAACCATATCTTTCAGGGGAGCTGGAGTAGACGAATACCATGGATGTGATGAGTTTTTGACTCAGGATTAGGTGACATGTAGAGCTTGTCCAATCTTGAATATTCTTTTTATTATTTTTGCTAGATTTATTTGAGGATGTTTCAATAGGCGTTAATATAGAAAACTTTTTGAAACGTGATATTAAAGTATTATTTTGTAAATGTATTTTTTTTTATTTATTTGATACTACCGATCCGGCTAGACCAGACCGCGGGCAAATACACTTAAAAAATAACTAATAAATAAATAATAACACCCAACAATCACATACATAGTCCTGACCCCACACTAAGATCGAGTCTTGTGCTGTGGGTATCAGGAACTACGAGAGACTTTTCGGTCTCACAAACACCCAGACCCGGAAGAAATATTTGTGGGCCGCACAAACATTTCTCTCGGAACGGGGATCGAACCCGCGGCCTCTCGTTTCACAGGCGGCATCTAACCAACTGCGCCACGGAGGCTGTCCCGTAGGTATGTCTATGAAGGATTCTAATGGTGAAATATTTTTTTCACATCGGTCCAGTACTTTCAGAGCCTTTTCAATGCAAACCAACAATCAAATATTTCCTCATTATATATAATATATTAGCTTAGGTTTAGATATTAAATTGCAAAAGTCAATAAATAACCAATCTTGATAGGCCTAATAAACTCGGCCTATAATAAGGCTTATGGTCGCTAATGGCTTGAGATTTGGCCTATATAACCATATATGCATAAGATCACGCCTTTTCCCCGCAGAGGAAGACAGAAGACTGGACACCCAAGTTTCAACTTGTCTGTTTTGTCCCAAGATTTCATAGGGAGCAAGTCTAAAGCCATATCGAGCAAAAATTCTGACTCCGGGCTGATAATGAGTACAAAAATGCAATATCACTTTGGATACAAACTCGAAACCTCAGCGTTTAATATCTAGGTAAAATAATTAAATGAAGATTGTAAATTATCCGACAAGTAAAAGAAAGAAAAAAATATAGTCAGTTTTTTATATTTCCACCAGGACAAGTCGTGCCCTGGTAGAAATATTAAAAATTGTGTTGATCTGAAACCGATTCAGCCGCACGGTGATTTAATAACAATCATGAATTATATTACTCCTCCACTTTCTACGGCGCGGCGTCTAGTCTGGGAATTCTTGCAATATACCATGGACTTTTATATATTAGGTCCATGCAATATACAAATATGAAAATATTTTGCACTATATAAATTCTTGTTAAGCTGAATAGAAGAGGATTCCTTAGCACCATATCTAATCGCGAAACATAAAACGATAAGTGTCAATTTGACAATTGACATTTGTAAATGCTAAAACATTACGCATCGAGAAATTATTTTATTTCCTTGTTTTAAATTATAGATATAAAGTGAGTTAAATTTAATATAATAGCACGGTTTCGTAGTGTAATTAAAAAATGACTGTTGTTTCGTAATACAACTTTTGACTAACCTATAATTTTTTTAGGTCGCAATGGTGTTTTTGTCTATTGTGAATTTTGCGAGGGCCCGTGGTCCCGATGAATTTTGGAGGAAAAGGAGAATTTTTAGATTAGCTGCACATTATATTGGTCGCCGAAGAAATTGTTATTCAGTTGCTGTAAGAAATGTACATCGTGCTTTGGTGTATGCTACCAAAGCCAGAAAATTGAAGAAAGAAGATATGATTGAACTTTGGAACACAAGAATAACAGCGGCATGTGAACAACATAATATTACTAGTTATACACTCAAAGAAGGTTTGGAGCGAGCTAATATAGCATTAGACAGGAAGTCACTTTCAGATTTGGCTTGTTGGGAGCCAAGAACATTTGAGTGCTTGGCAGCTGTAGCTAAACAAAAGATGGATTTTGATGGAGTAATTGATGGAACGGATAAAAAACATCCCACAGGAATTAATTTGAATCTAAAAGATGTAATGTTAGAGGCTTGGTTAAAAGAAAACAAAAAATGAAACTTTAATACATTTATTAGTCAACTAGAACAGTAATAATAAAATATAACTAAATTACATTGTTTTTGTTTTTCTCTAATTTCCTAAATCTTTTCTTAACTGTTTAGTTAATTCATTTTGTTTCTCTAGTAGGTATAGATTTTCTATTTTTCTTCTTTGTTGGCGTTCTAAGTCTCGAACAACACCCTCATGCATTTTTTCTCTGGAATAAATAGCATTTTGCTAGCAAATTATCAATTGATTTAAATTTAAATAAATAATATACTGCAAGTTGACACATTGACTGCAGCATCAAAAGAACAAACTATTCTCCATAGCGGCTTAGATATATTATGTTTGGAATTTCAAATAGTGAATCACATAGTCTGCACAATAAAAGACAATGTATATGTGTGTCGCAGTTTATAAAAAATAGGCTATTTATAAATATTATTACTTAATTAATAGTCTATTTAGAGTCAACATCATATAAATACAAGTTTTACAAATATGATATAACATCATTTATTCAGAAATAGGATGAGTGAAATTATTCACTCATAACTTCTTACCTATCCGCCTGCTGTTTTATATGGACATAAGACACTATACCGATAGTCACAGCACAAGACAGTCCGAGCACTAACTTAGAAGTTCTTGATGACATAATTATTATGTTTTCATTAGGGGTATTATTAAAATGGATGTTTATCAACAAGTACTGAAGTATTATATATATGTAGTCTGAAAAAATTTATAATAGGTTATCAAACCCAACAAATGTTTTTTTGGTAATTTATTACAAATTTAATGACAATTTAACAAGTAAATACGATATTTCTACCAACCAGTAAACGAGGTTTAGATTTTAAATAAAATTAATTGGTTTATTTTTCCTCGATTGCTTTCATTTTTTGGCACTTGGCAGGTCTAAGGAATTGATATCGTACAGCCTAACCTAACAAAACCATTGAAGTGTTTGAAATTGTAATGTATTTATTTTATACTATGGACATAAAAGTGTTTGTACATGTACCAGAATCTCAGGGCATAAAATTATAGGTGTACCAAAATCTCATGGCATTTTGGGAAATTTTAATTTATGCATCGCAACACTGGGGTATTTGGATGAACATATTTTGATACTTTCAATTGTAATTTTTTATTATTTCAAATTAACATGTTTTTTTAGTATAATTGTGTAGACAATGTACAGTACAGACAATACGTATTGTTCTTAAAGCACATGAAACGGCTATATTTGAGACATTCGAAAGTGAATGCCGTTTTAATTTTTTGTGGACACATGCAATTTATACGCGTGTCAATAAATTGGTGGCAAGGGCAAAGAAATTTCGAAGGTCTTGTGAACTTTTTATTGACACGTTCAAGGTAGTTCCTGGGAATTGTAAACATTTTATTTCCACGTGCAAGCAAGCGGTTGTTTCTAAATACTCTTCCTGTACATCTTCTGATGAAGACGATGAAGATAAAGTATTAATAATAAACCGTTCCTTATCAAAAATCTCTGGAAACCCCTGTAAATAGGTATTCAATGCATTACTGTTTAGATTCAAAACATAATATCAAAGTATATACGAAGAAACACATGTACACATCTAACACTAACCAAAAAAAATGAAGATCAAAACTATTCACTTTGACTTATTTGTTAAAACGACGTCGATTTTAGAATCGACGATTTTGTATAAATTTGACCAAATTATTCACGGATCTGGTGATAAACCTTGTAAACAATGTGTCACACTTGTGATCGTAGAATTAATTTCTATATTTTTGCTAAGGAAGTATAGAAATCTTAAAATATTCATATCGAATGACATAAGTCCAGTAGTGCGATTCACGTAACTTTTTGACGCGCCGATCAAGTTGCGGTGCGGTTACAATTAAGTTTACGCTTTGGTACAAAATGGTATTCTTGTAAGTGTTTAGCTACGCGTGAACTGCGCGTGAGCTGCGCGTGAGCTGCGCGTCAACTGTACGTCAGACGTATGAAATTTGTTTGACATTAACATATACGCGCAGCAGTAGAATACCCCCTCAACCGTCAAACGAACAGCGCTCAGGCTCGTCGGACTTCAAGCAATAAAGCAACCTAACGTTATTGAAATAGGGGCTATTTTAATTCAAGGACACAATATGGCGCTTACGACAAGCCAGGGGATACGCTAAAACGTTTGCGTGACGCGAACTTCACGCGAACGTATTTGACAGCGGTTGTCAAAATTACGAGAATACGAAAAGGGCTGTTTTGATCGAAACTTAATCGCAACTGCACTGCAGCTGAACTTATTTTATTACGTGAATCGCACTACAGTTTTGAAACAGCTTTTTGCAGCATGCAGGCCGGCATAATTGTTTCCATTGGCATGGGACTGCCGTCCGATGCCAATGGATACTCTGCCTGGGCGGCATTGGCACTTTCCATCAGGTGCAATGCCGCCACTATGCCAGGCCATTATAAAAAAAAAAAAAAAACAGCTGTTGACCGATGGTATTGCCAAATAAAAATCATTATGTTTGTTTTTAATGTTATGCCACGAGATTCTGTAGGGCGATTCACGTAACTAAATAAGTTCAGTTGCGGCGCAGTTGCAGTTAGGTTTCGATCAACACAGCCCTCTTCGTATTTTCGTAATACGCTCGCGTCAAGTTCGCGTCACGCGAGCGCTTTAGTGTACCTATTCTACTGCTGCGCGTATATGTTAATGTCAAACAAATTTCATACGTCTGACGTACAGTTGACGCGCAGCTCACGCGCAGTAGTGCGATTCACGTAACTTTTTGACGCGCCGATCAAGTTGCCGTGCGGTTACAATTAAGTTTACGTTTTGGTACAAAATGGTATTCTTGTAAATGTTTAGCTGCGCGTGAGCTGCGCGCGAGCTGCGCGTCAACTGTACGTCAGACGTATGAAATTTGTTTGACATTGACATATAGGCGCAGCAGTAGAATACAAGCGCTCGCGTGACGCGATCTTGACGTGAGCGTATTACGAGAATACGAAAAGGGCTGTTTTGATCGAAACTTAACCGCAACTGCACTGCAGCTGAACTATTTATTTATATTACGTGAATCGTCCTACTAAACATTTACAAGATTACCATTTTGTACCAAAACGTAAACTTAACTGTAACCGCACCGCAACTTGATCGGCGCGTCAAAAAGTTACGTGAATCGCCCTACTGGTAGAACTATAATTATTATTTCAAATTGACATGATTTTTTTTAAAGTATTAAAAATTTTAAGTATAATAAGTATAAATATGTCATGTCAATTTGAAATAATAATTAATTACAATTAATAAAGGAATCAAAATATGTTCATCATTACTCCAGTGTTGCAATGCGTAAATTCAAATTTCCCAACTCATTTGGCAACAGCTCAGAATAATAAATAAAGCATAGAAGTAGCGCTATGATCATCCACTTGATGACCGCTACTGTACTTCTTGGTCTGTGATGAGCGCTATGAGCGTCCACTTGTCTAAGGGCGGATTCAGGGGCTGGGTCATGGGGGTGATGACCCCCCCCCCCCACCTGGACTGGCGCCAGATTGACAAAATGTATGATTTATCTTATTTATACATATTTATAAGCACATTAAATTCTTTGTATGTCGATAAATAAAGTAAAATAGTATGTGTATGTTCATAAATCACGTCTGTAACAAACTCTAAAGTCATTATTACGTATTGGGGTATTGAAATCGGACCCAGTGTTATGACATGAACTGTATGACCCCCCCCCCTGGCGTAAAATCTGACATGAACAATAATGTGACCTCCCCTAGCGTAAAAGCTGAATAAAAGTTAAAAAAATATTTATACTTTGTTTATAACAATTTTTTTAACTTAAGAGCGTATACACCTTGCGCGCAAAGTCAACTATAGGTATTTCTTCGTTAATTTTACGCACACGTAAGCAACTAAAGCTGTGTGCGTAGACACAGACCAATTAGAAAGTGCGTAGAGCTGCCGCGTCAGCTCGCTATACAGTCAGCGCAACCAACTTTGATCCGTGCGCTTCAAAGTTCTAACATTCAATTGAAATGTAACTTATGATTTATATATTGGTAATATTATATCATAAGAATATTTTATTTGCATTATAAGTAAATAAATATTACTGTGCAAGCAATGAACAATACAAATTTAGATACTAATCATATTTTCGTTATTATTACATTGTTAAGTTGCATTCAAATTAGTGTTCAATCAGTAGACACTACGGACGTTTATTAATCATTTCGTGTTCGAACACATGAAAAGAGTTAGGGGCCTTACAACCCCTTACAATTACGAAATATATTTAATTTTATATTACAATACATAACATAATTTAGCCTCGGAATAACATTCCATTATATTACCTGAAAAATCATTTATACTCACTACAAAATCATTGCAGGTAATAAAAACAAAAAATATGTTTTACTACCAAAGTACTAAGATGTGGCAATCGCAGTCCGCGCGTGGCTATTTTTACTACGCACGACAAAAATCGACTGCAGCCAGGCCGGAGCGACGAGCGATACGTCCTCCCTCTAGAAGGCCTTGCGGCGGTCTGATTTGATGGACGGCGGACAGCGTGTTTTATAGTGGTTTTTAAAATAATTGTAGAAAACATGAAAACTAATTTTGTTGAAATATAAAAATAGCAATTTATTGATAAGATGTTCTTCTATTATAATATGTAATTGGTATAAAAAATTATGTACGATAAGTTGGTAAAAAAAAATATGTTCTTGACGAGAATTTCTGAATAATTTCGCATTGTTTAAATTTTTATTTTTCAGGAACTAAACATAAAAAGATTATTTTTCTCAGCAAAATCCCTCCATAAGGGTATTATTAGTCGCATAATATTTTTATTTTCATCTTATATTTAGTGATTTCTGATATCTTAAGCTTCTAAATTGCCACTTAAAGCCTAAATAACGAAACTTGTGTTCAGTAATCCTTATAGTACTCACAAATTATCCATCAATCTATAATGTTTTCCACCAAAATCCCTAGATGACAACCTGTTCTAAAATTAGTACTAATTATTTTTCCTTTAAATTGTTTATTGGTGGCTATTAACTCGTTTGAAAAGTCCTGTTTTTTAGCCAAAAAGCGCGCAAAGGGTATAAACGCTCTTAAACAAAAACTAAAAAATCCAAGTAATGTTGTTAAAAAAATATTTTTTTTCTAAATCTTCTTTTTCTAAATTAATTTCTTTTATGGCACGATCTTGTTAAGTATGTATGTAAGAAAGGCTCTACGAAGCGAAATTTTTTACGACCATTATTTAAACATTTCGAGAAAATTTCGTTAGTTAACAATTGTTTAACTTGTTGAAAAATTAACTTTAAGTAAAATTTCCAACGGGAATAAATTAATTATAGAGTTCAGAACACACCATATTTTTTTCAAATTTAAAAAAAAATATTCAATACCTTAAATAAATTAATTAATGTCCGGTACTCGCTTTTGACGCCACGCGCGCATCCTAAAAATGTCACGCGCAGACCTATTTTCAGCGTTAAATTAAAATTATAAATAATGGAGATAGAGTTCCGGGAGTTGGGAGTTTTTTATTGGAAATTTCCTCTTCTTTCAGAATCTTTTTTTGAAATTTCTTAAATATTAATAGTTTATTAAATATTGGCAAAAAACGAAATGGCATTTTTTTTCATCTTTAATTGTTTATAACTTTTGCAATTTTTTATATGCTAATACACGCTTTTGGCACATTTTTCTAGACGTCATTCCGGATCCAATGAGCTATCGCACATAATTTTAAGAGCAGTATCTCTATTTTGTACCATTTTCAACTTGTCGACTAGACTAATAGTTCTTGAGTCCATTATACATCAATAACATAATAATATATTACGTACTGTTTTGTTATTTAAATTGAATGTTTTAGTCGGTCATATTCCCGAGTTTTTAATCGGTAATATGCCGGGATTCCCGCGGCGGGAATCCCGCCTTGAGCTGGAATCCAATAGGATTACCCATATGAAAAAAAAAATGCGTACAGAGGCGTAGTATGCACAATTTTTCTTTGGGTATATTAATTATTTATTGAGATATCACTTATTAGCATTGATTCTGCTCAAAGAACGTTGTTGATCCCCTTGTGAGAACCGATTTGGAAGCGCGTAAGCTCAAGAAAATGAAATAATTACTCAAACCAACTGCAATAATTTATTGAATTTTCATTTCGTAAATACATAATATGTACTTCTTACCTACATCAACATCTACAAAAAATCAAAGATATTTTTTTCTTAAGGTAATTAAAAAAACAACAAATAACTCTCCAAAGGTAATTTTTATGGATATGGGAAACAAAATTATAGACTTCCATAAATAAATAATAATCCATTTCTACAACTCGTTTCTAATATGTTGAAATACTTATAATTCCATACTTAGTATACGGATTTTGCAAAAATGTAGTCTAATATGAGCATTCAAAATATTTACATAGTAAAATTAGTTATTAGTACTAATTATATTTGAAATTGAGTATTTACGAGATAACAAGAACATGCTTTTATAAGCTTCTTCTATTTCCTACCAGAACCGATATGACAACGATATTGATGTACAAAGTATGCAAAAGATTTATCATATAACACACCAAAATAATTTTATGGATTGGTGTAAGAAGAAACAATTTAATATAGGTGAGTACTAGATTCGTGTAAATCTTGTAATCAAAACGTCATAAATCATATGTTTGTTCAGTTTGTAGCTTATTTACATAGTTTTATTCGTTATATTATATTAATACTTTCTTTATTTTAGTGGTTATAAAAATAGTAATTAAGTATTCCATATTTTTCACGGCATCGTTTTTAAAGAATGTATCTGAAGTATTAATTTACAAAAAATAATAAAATGTCATACGGCAAAGGGTAGTAATTGTTGTCATACGTTTTGTCCATTTTATTTCCATGATTATATTTAACAAGTTCTGGACGATGATAATAGTAAGTGACAAAATACCATTGTATTAAAATTATTAATTCTATTATTTACAAATATTTACTTATAACTACTTGCATATAAAAATATTTTTATCAAATATTTACTTCTGCAAATAGGTTAATATATACATTAATTATCACGGTATTTTAAGTGTGCTACAGGGCCTAAATAAAAATGATATATCAAGAAATACAGGCATAATAGTAACCAACAAGTTTACTAAAATTTAAAGTAGGGCAAAGATAAATTCTTAATATCGAAATATTGCAATTAAAAATAAATGTGAATATTAATTATGGAAATAGTTTATTGTTCTTATTTCGTTTGTTAGAAAGAATTTAAAGAGGCTCTATCACCATGTAAAACATCACAAGAAATATCTAAATCATATGATTGATCAGTCAATTTCACATTTCCGGTATAAGCCGGGTATTGAAATTTCGAATGATCTATTGGTAAAGTAAAGATAACAATTGTTAAAATTATTTTGTCATGAAAATCATTAAAACACTTATTTCTCTATTAAGCAAGAAGATTTGCTCTATCATTTTTATTTTTTGTCATAGCCATATTATATTTACAATTGTATAGTTTAAATTAATTTCTAATTTACATTTTCACTGCCACTTGCACATAATAATGTCCACTCATAGATAAACCGAACCATCTATGAGATTCGTATGGCACAGCTATCTGCTGCAGTTGTCGTAGAAACTGGCTGAACCGCGGTTGGGAATTTCAGCAAATTCACGCTTCGGCGTACATAATTTGCTGCTAAAATCAACGTTCCTTTTCCTGGAAAGAAAATAAAAGGATATTATACAAAAATAATAGATTTTTTTCTCTCGATTTTTATGTTTTTGTACATTCTTTATTTATGAAATAAAACACAAAAGTAATATTAAAGCGTACCCTCTGCTTGGCAGTTCCATCTGGTCGACAAGCACCGATTTCACGTATAGGCGATCGTTGCACCACAGGATGCATAGAGATCGCGGTTCCAGTACATTCATGTCGTACTCCCACGATAACTCCACCTGTAAAACACAATTCAAATCAAGCAAAGGTCAAATAAAATTAATTCCATCAGTTTCTATAATGTTTACCTTCCTGACTTTACCCCCCAAGTCCATAGGATGGGTTACTACAATGGTGTATGATGTTCCGTGTTCTAATCTGAAACAAGAACAGCACTTAATAGTAAATTACTCTGAAATAAAAATACTTTAGTTTTTAGAAATCATAATATTAATCTTACTTGACATAATTGTTTGGCGTCAAGTCCATTCCTCTTATCACTCCTCGTTCAGATAGCAATGTGACTTTCAGGAAACCCTGCAATAAATTTATGGACGGTGAGAATCGATATTTCTTGATGCTGTTTAATTTATTAGTTTCTAGAGATATTTATTTACCTGCACCCAAGATTCGGCACCCTTAGGGTTTGCCAATTGGATGGATACTTTGTAGTGTCTCTCTAAAACAATACACAACGTTAATACATTTTATGTGAATAACAAATATATTGATCTTTAGTTGATTTAAATACTTACGACAAAAAGGTAACTCTTTGCCCGTACTCAGATAGTATTTGGCTCCAATGGTGTCTTGTTCTTCAGAAGGATATACCTCGTTTTCAGTTTGGTTATTCTTGTTTGTAATTAATCCAGGTGTACTGTCTGCATGAAAGCTGAAATGTGATCGTATAATAACTACCAGTATTTTATTGTAGTAATTACGTAT
The DNA here is from genome assembly GCA_023078785.2 of Hyles euphorbiae. Classification (NCBI taxonomy): domain Eukaryota; kingdom Metazoa; phylum Arthropoda; class Insecta; order Lepidoptera; family Sphingidae; genus Hyles; species Hyles euphorbiae. The sequence goes on from CM041050.1 coordinate 18,432,760, forward strand.
AACAAGCATGACTACCGAACAAAAACGGTAAGTTATTGTTGTGGCATTGACTTACCCCATTATGGCGCAACCGTGGCCACAATGGAAACATTTTCCGGATAAGAAGTGTTGGTACGATGGACATTGGTGGCCTAAAAGCAAAACTATGTTTCAAAAGAAGAATTCATTAAGTTCAAAATAATAAGTTGATAATTAATACAAATAAAACACTTCATTGGATTCCCTGTCTGTTATTCTTAGTTTTCGAGCATTACATATGTCTAGTTAATTCACCATTGCTTACCTATGTATGGACATTTTCCGTTAATAGATTCTGTAAAGAGTTTGATAGCTCTGACGTGGTTACAGGCCACTAAGACTCTTGAAGCTTCTTCCAGCCCTTGTTTTACCAATGTCAGTGGAACCAAAGGACCTTCTGTGAGATCACATCCGGGCTGCTCCTTGCCGTTGTTTGGATAAAAATCTAAGTGTCCCACTGGCTGAGACATTCCGTATCCTGCCATAAACACAAAATCTGTCGCACGTGTGAAATAAACACGTCAATTAATTAGTTGACAAATGCAATAAATATAATAAAACAAATACTCTGAATATATATACAAGAACAGTAACTAGCGAAGCAGCTAATCATATTTACAAATTTACATAGAATATACATACGGGTTAGTAAATTAACGACAGAGAGCAATAAAGCAAAATTTATTTGATGATATAGTTAAATATTATATATGTATGAGTATGAAAAGTGCAGTATGGATTATAAAAAGCGAAAGTGCTATGATCAGTTCACGGTATTCACGTGGTTTGAATTACCTAAAAGGAAAATGCTTTTTCCATCTGTGTGAATGACGTCGACCAATTGTGCATCAGACGGGTCTAACCTCACGTGTGTTGGCATTCCTTGAAAGTATGGTTCGGCTGGATCGAGGCCCGTTATTCTTCCTAAGCCCTAGAAATGATAAGCTAAATCAAAGATAATAAGACGACCCAAGGGACAAAATATTACATTGGGCAAGACATTGGGCATTGAAAATTAAAATATTACACTATGTGAGACATACTTCTATTCTCTCTCCTGCGTAGCCTGCCGTGTGAGCTCCTAATGAATGACCAATAATGTGCACATCTTGAGGATTTAAGTCGTGGTCTTTCTGCAACAAAAAATATATTTAATTTGTAACCGTTCAATTATTTATTAATAATTTATAATTCAGGAAGTAATTGTGAGAAAGTTTACTTTTAAAGTGTTAATGAAATGTGCCACTTCGAGTCCAACAAGCCTTGTATTCGCAGTTGCTTGAGTGTACAGCGGCAAGCTGCCGCCTGCCCAGTCAACAATGACAACATTGAAATCCCCAGCTTTGACTAGTTCGTCTTTCATTTCACTGACCTAGAATTTAAACACACGTATAATATATTTGCAGTTTTATTAATTTATTACATTTTTTTTTAATGAAATTCTTACCCAATTTGAGAGCGGTGTATCGATGAAACCGTGAATGATCATTTTTGTCGGCCTTAATGGGCTAAAATTAGATTTTACTATAGTCTTGTTTACATTCACGTTCAGTAACTGACCTTCCGTTGGATTCTTTTTAGTATACAGAATAAACCTGAAATACGAGTAAAAAGGTAACGTTGTTAACAAATATCAGGGCAAATTAATGTGTAAACTATGAATCTATCATTACCTTGTGTTGATTACTACTCTAGGGAGGGGAAAAACGTTGAATGGTCGGTGTATGAGATGATACCAACTTCGTGTAATGTTTAAGCACCCCAAATCATCGTAACATCTGGTCTCATTTTCAACTAAAACGACACAATATATTATTGTCATACTTTATATTTGGAGTAATAGAAAATAATCACATTTAGAGTACAACATCGAGTAATTCTGTGTTTATTAAAAAAAATATGTAAAAATGTAAAAAACAAACAATCGAATCAAATATATTTAAATAGTGGTTAATAATAATAATTTTATAGGATATACTATACATACATGGTAACCAAGGAATGTTGACTTCGATGCGGTCTGAACGAGCCCAGTTGAAGGGGTCCAGTATTCCACCGAAGGCGGGCTGAAGACCAAGCAAAATGCACCAAAGCATCACTCGAAGATGTCTGTCTGTGAGGTAGAGTCTTCGCATATTATGCTGCCTGGAAAATTCGCAATACTGTTAATGATTTATTAACTCAAACGTGTAATTCTATAATTGTATTTAAAATGAATGATAAATACATTTTATATTGTAGTTAATTTTGTAATAAGCTTAATATTTCGCTAACTTTGTCTAACTGCAACAAACATTCGAATGAACGACCTATCATTAATTCCTTTTTTATATACAATATTATAAGGATGACTGTTAGGGTATGATGGTAGGTATTACGTTTAATAACGTCAGCGAAAGAGGATAATAGAGGATAATGTTGTCATAATATTTACAATGTGGTGACACTGTCTGGGTCTCCTAGATTTTATTTTATGTCTTAAGATATTATCGGATGCATTTAAGGAGAGTAAACCATGTTTTTTAACTGATATATTATGTATTTATAGTTAATATATTATTATTGCTTCTGTTAATAGCAACTAAGAAAAATACAGCAAGGAAAACTGCTTATGTAGGAGGTCTCCACAAGAATTTCAGAGGTATGAGAAGGTTAATTGAGTACTTTTTAAAATTATCGGCAATGTTGGTTTTAGCCACTACTTGAGGCTTGAGCGTACTGGGGTCAACTACTATTACGTATTGCGCCAGATTGGCACCCATTATCATGCAAAAATAGTAAAAGGAATCAAAAGTTTTGGGCCGGTAGCGCGTGTTTATTTGTAGGGCCCAGGTTGCCGCTTGAATTTGGACGGGCGAGGATCTCGACATATCCCTTATGTCTTCCCGCGAGATACCTGAAGGAGACCGTAAGGCACTTTCTTCTTGAAAAAAAGGTTGCCGCCTAATCAAGCCCGACCCATGTCAACTTTTCGAATATGTAAGGAACAAAATGCAAATAAATATTATGGAAATCCATCAGTTTTATGATTGTACATTATTTATTGTTAATCATTTTGTCTTTCCCCTCACTTCGGTAATTCCAATAAACATTTCAAGTTATTGAATAACGTTATTATAGTAATATCCTAGAACAATTCTGTATCAGCCCATATACGTCCCACTGCAGGGCACGGGCCTCCTCTACAATCGAGAGTGCGATTGAGAGTGGTTAGGTTAACAACCTAGAACAATAAAACCTATATTTGTTAATCAATGATCATTTATTTGTGGGATTTTAACTAAACTGTAAATTATAATATTTAAATGCGCTTTTGTTTGCGTACTTGGTTTTGAACAAAACTAATTGATCATTTTCGAGTTAAAATTTGTGTGCAATGCTTTATTAATGTCTTAATTAATTAAAGTAATAAAAATAACCACTTAAGCGCCATTTGGGAGTTTTTCGCGGCGAGAATCGTGTGTTATTATCGCATGACATAACCGCCATAAATTATCGTGTTCTGACAAATATTTAAACGGTGCAACATTTTTATATCCTTACGATAATCGTATCTTCGAACTCTCCCCTTGTAAATAGGGCTTTACTCTGACATTTGTTATATATTGAGCTACATTTTGTTGACATTAAATCTTGATGATTTGGATTCTCGCGTGAGTCGCTGTCACGAGCGCATGTGTCATATTATAAATAATAGTATTTAATTGCATAAATTGTATTTTAATGAGTGAAATCGATAACGATGTTCTCTTTGATGACTCCAGTGGAAGTGATATTATGGAGGAAGAGAGATTAATGGATTGCGAGCAACAAATTTACTATGAATACAGAGGTGGAGTAGAGAGAGATGGTGTCAATAATAGTGATGCTATGGAGATTCAGAGGACGCAGGAGAAGAGAGTCCGGGAGGACAGTGAGGATACAGTAGGTGATGATGATGATTTCACAACGGTCAGTAGAAAAAATAAACGATTTGCAAGAATTTTGTCCAAGAAAAATCATAATTCAGAAAAGGATCTGTCAAATGTCAATCATAACTCGTCAATACTACAATATGATGATCAAATAATAGTATGCATTACGGCAAAGGAGGTTTTATTGAAACAATTTGGTTTGGCAAAGTTGTTGAAAAAGGAGGACGTTAACAAAATATTAAAGATTTATTATAAAACTCCTTACAGAGTTCTTGTGTACTTTGAAGACAAAATAAATGCAGAGAAACTCATTAATTTAAGCATATTTAAAACCATGGGCTATAGATGTCACTATGCGAATGAAGTAAATTTATCATATGGAGTAATAAAACAAATTGATTTGGAGACGAATGATGAAGAAATTTTAAGTAGTTTGGAGTGTGAAAAAGAGGTAGTTTCAGTAAGGAGATTGAAACGTTTGTCTAATAATGGAGAATGGGTAAACAGTGAGAGTGTACGGCTTTGTTTTAAAAGTCAGACCTTACCTCCGTTTGTTTATATATATGGCTGTAGAATAAAAGTTGAACCATACACCTTTCCTGTTACCCAATGTTCTGGATGTTGGAAGTGTGGCCATGTATTGAAATTATGTCCAACAAAAAAGATTTTGTGCCCAAAATGTGGAGAGAGTCATAGAAACTGTGAAACTACCAACTTTAAATGTTTAAATTGTAAGGGTGCGCACATGGCACTGAGTAAGTCGTGTCCTATGTTTTTAAAAGAAAAGGCTATAAGAAAGATTATGTGTGTAGAAAACTGTACTTATAGAAAAGCTTTGTCGATGCTTATGAATAAAAAGGCTGTATGTGAGAGACTCGACAATTTGAGAAGTCAAAGCGCGCAGTTAATTAATAAACCTCAGGATAATGAGAAAACATCATATAGGAATGTGTTGGAGGGAGGTAGTCGTGACAGTAATAATATGATATCTTGCAGCAAATACAAAAACAAAGATTATGTGAAGGAACAATGTGGGAGGAATTCCACAATTTTAGGTGAAAATTCATTGACACGCGCGGAAAATAGAAATCCTAAAAGAGAGTCAGTTTATATTGATAAGCAGGAGTCAATTGTTTATAAGTCTGAAGACGCAAGAAGGAATACGGAGGAAACTGGAAAGAGGAATAAATTAAGCCGTTTGAAAATCATTATGGATAGATTTAAGGAAATTTGTACATCAAATTCCGAGTTGGATGTTAAGATTAAGTTAATATGCAGTATTGTATTTGAAGAATGTATGCGGTTTGTTGTAACATATTTTAAAGAGGGTGATATTATTAATAATCTTTTTGCTTGTTTATATAATGGTTAGAAGTCAGAAAAATTACGAATTTTCTGCAATTTTTGTTGAATTTTTTTATCTCAAGTCACACTGTGTGTTAAATTTATAATGTCACGATTCTGATTTTTTATGATAGTACCTTTTTGTTTTATGTAGTATTTAGTTTGTATTAATTTAATTTTTGGTTGTTGACGAATGTTAGATTTGTGTTATACTGTTTTTTTTTTAATTCTCTTGCTTTGTTGTGTAGATATTTATTTATAAGGTACGATGGGACTGTCATGTATTTTCTATAAGTATAAAAGTCCCTTAAAAATATTGTAAAAAAAAAAAAAAAAAAAACTTGATGATTTATATATGTCAAGGTTCAGCCAGTCATTGCAGCCATGAATGTTTTCAATAATATTGTACGTTCTTCATACCACAATGTGAAGGTTGAAGGCATTATTCTAATTGGGTATAATAAGTTCAATAAATCTCGCAGTTAAATTCTAATACATACATTACATTAACAGCTTCAAACATGTTTTCAAGCGAAATATGTACATCGACGTCCAGCAATCGACGAGTCTTACTTTCACTTATCATTCGAAAAGAACTGGAGCAGATTGCAAAGATACAACCGGAAGATATTTACACTCATCAGTAAAATCTATACCGTCTGTAGTACAAATAAATGTATCTATATTACTTTCTTTACTCGTACTATGCTCCGTTCTTTGCCGGAAGTACCGAACAGTGATGTAATGCAAAGCTTGTGCGTTTACCCAACGATTGTAATTTAAATTAAACGAATACGATCGATTTATGTTTTTTGTGATAGAAACACCTAGTAGCGTAATCTCTTATGTTACAACTCTTAACACACAATGAGCTTGAAATGTATTCGTATTTAAAAAAAAAAATCTACATATATTGGTGCTTGTGTTTTGAAAAGCTACACTTGATCGTGTTATTTCTAATCCAATTATTACATTTGGGGACATTAGACTTATGATACTCACCGTGCAATTTAAATCAGCCGTTTTAAATTATTATAAAATGTATACGTGACATGTGCCTATCGCCATATTGGACACACATTACTGACTCCTATCTGATAATAAATTGAAAAATCCCATAACATTTTGGTCGAACGGAGATTCGAACCTGATACCCCAGTGTTACAATTGTACCGTAGTACAACAGTGTTATGGCGGGAGGTAAACATTTTATGTAAGAAGAGTATTAATAGAACATCGGAATATAGTGTAAATTGGTTGTTGTTGAAATACAAGTATTGTGCGGACAAGCCTTATATAATTAAATGAGGTTGATCGATAATACATACTTAATTGAACTAACCATTTACAAGTTTCTTTGAAAAGCGTAAAGAAAATATGCAAGGTTTAAAAATATAAGTTTCGGAACTGGTATCATGCGTGTTAATGGTACATACAGCCTTGAAACAGTTAAATTAAATTGCTCCCAAAGATAGTTACTTGCTGTATAATCTTATTTAAAATATTTTATTTTATAAAATTTACATCGCATCGAAAAAAGGAACGTGTCGCTTTTGTTTTGTATAACTTCCTCAACGTACGGGACGAATGTTTACATTACTTGCATAATGTTGTGATTACACAACAGTTTTGTAGTTAATATAAATATACGTAGTAAAATATTGGTTGATAACCTTCTTCAGTGGACAGAAGGCGGTTGACCCACATTGGACGGTGTCGTGGTCAATGTAAATGAACATGGCGGACGCAACGCCCGCGCCCGCTGCAAGCCCGCTCATTACTTCTTACCTCACGTCGAACATTTTTAACTATTCAACCGATACTGGATTTGCAACTGCGACGAATTGCAGGTGACTAATGAAAAACAATTTGATATATTCTACCTTATCATAAGTTTTGTATCGCGGAAAAATTAACGTATTGCAAAAGCGCCGCGAGTATCATACTATGCCACGGTAATCGTATCGTATGGAGATTCGTAATTTAATACTCATATTTACGTCGAAAATTCGAGAATAGTGTCTTAAATTGACCTAAAGTATTATTTAGAGGGGTTACGCCAGTGACTGGGTATCTGGGACACGAGGCCACTCATCCATTTCAAGTTTTATCTGGCATATCGAATGGTTTTTCGCATAAAATAAGCAAATACGCGATTGGAATCTTGCGGTCGAGTAGTTTAATTTTATGAATTTTAGAAATTTGGGTAATGTGGCAAATAATTTACTGGTGGTAGGTCTCTCATATGTGAGAGGCTGCCTGGGTGGGTACCACCGCAATGTCTATTTCTCCCGTCAAACAGCAGTTTAAATGCACTGTTGTGTTTCGGATTGAAGGACATTGTAGCCAGAGTAACTACTGGACATATTGAGACTTAACATCTTATGTCTCAGGATGGCGAGCGCAGTGGAAAGCCAAGCATTGCTTTGTAAATCAAGGTGTTGTTTGGTTTTGCTTCTGTTCGTGAGCGGTCGCAACGCTTACCATCAGGCGAACGGCATGCTTGTCTCGCCATTCATTATAATAAAAAAAAAACAAAGTACTGAACTTACAAAAGCATTTTAGAGATTAGGTAAATAGTTGTAAACTTTACACAAACTTTAAAGGTCGTTCCAAACATATGAATTTTAAACATAACATTCGCTAAAACATAATACATAGTCAATATACCCAGTCAAATATTCGGTGAACTTTGACACGGCTTTTTTAGACTTCAAGGGTACACGATACATGATTATGATTTTTAATGAGTTTGCAAAGGTGCATACGAAATATTAACCTTGTTTTAAAAAAAGTTTGAATATTTAGTGAATCCTTTTGCATATCTTAATTATTCGGACAAACAATCTCATAGAAATCAAATATATTCTTATGTCACCAAAGCGTTTTCGTGCCTAGTAATACTTGAATAGAAAAAAAAACAAAAATAGGACAAATAAAATGTAATTTGGAGATCGGTCGATTTCCTGAGGAAATTGGGCCTAGTAGTGAAAACTTGACGGACACAAATGAGACCTAGAATTAAATAATAAGGATTCAATATCCTTTAAATATAATATAGTCTTTTTGAGCTACGATATGGGGTATTTAAGATATATCCCCTTAAAGTTTTACAAAAACTACCATATTCTACTATCTTCACATACATTTTATTTGGACAATATTTTATATTTTCTGTAACTATGTAAATAATTTCGTTTAATAATATTGTAAAATGTATTACATAATTATAAACACGTTAAATACTTTTCAATATAAAGTTGATAAAGAAATCATTTCTGGGGGTAGAAATATCCGTTTCAAAAGAAGGTAATTTGACAAACACTAATTATAAGACAGATGTCAATTCTGATAATATTGCAAACAATGCGAAAAGTGGTAGAATATTTTATGATATCCTTTTTTTTACATAATCTGATCCCCACGGTGTAGGATAAAAATAAATAGAGAAATGAATCCACAAAAATACGTCTGATTTTTTAGTCATACTTAATTTCTTGTCCGTAGTTGGACCAAATCGACTGATCTCCTTTAAACAAATTTAATTATAAAATCTTTAAACAAGATTTTATAATAAGATCTAGGTTAAATATGCGCCTATACAAATACATAATAGCATAGTGGTACACATTATTTTTGCATTATGTTTAATCTGGCAAAATATTTTGCGCCGGTTGTGCGTCAGCGCGGTGCGGCCTGAGTATCTGGATTGTTTGTTGTTATGTTTACAAAATATATACATAGGCTGATTAAGTATGTTGTTTTAAGGAGTGATCGCAAGGATATTAACATGTGTATCGATTTTAAATCTGGCGAAATGAAAACGTGAAAATAAAGAACTATTATGTAAATGTTACTTGCTTTGTATGTTAATATACATATTTATATTTTCAATTTGATTTAATAATATGATTGATCCAACACGCAACATTAATGTACATAGCAATCGCTTTTGACATGGAAAATTTATCAGATCGCTTTAACCAATCACTTAAATTACTTAAAGATTTCGTGAATTGTAAACTTTTAAAATTTAATTTAATACATCTCAGATTACGTGACCGTGTAATTTGATTGTAAAGTTTCTTTCAAATATATTTTCATCATACAGACCATTTCATCGAGAACAATATTTACATCAAAATTTAATGCCGAAACACGAGTGGAGGCGTCTTTGCATCAAGATTCAATTTACACAGAAAAAATTAAACTTTCTTAAAAATAATTATCAAGTTTTTGGTGAAACTTGAATAATATTATTTTGGATATTCCATCGTAATTATAGAAAGTAAAATGTTTTATACAAGTAATATAATATAAGTTGCTTTACTGTACGATTGTTTTGGTATATTAAATATTTTAGGATTTTAGGCACAGTTACTAATATGTAGATATTTATCAAAGTACGTACTCATACAGTAAAAAAAGAGTTTAGAGTATCATTACAAAAACAAGCATAGCTTAAAGGTCTTCGAAATAATTGTAAGGAATGCAGACATGAATGTCTGAAGTAATTTTGTATAAACTATTTATTTCCTTGTTATCTAATATTTGCATTTCTTTTCGATTGCGATTCCAGATAGAAGTTTTCCGGATATTTGCCATTAATTAGTTACTGAGTGTCTTGAGTATATTGTGGTAGAGTTACCTGCAAGTAATTCTAATTACTTTTTTTAATTCGCCTCTTACGACGAGCAGGGGATCTGTATCAGCCCGTATACGTTCCACTGCAGAGTACGGGCCTCGGGCAATAGAGAGTACAATTGAAGTGGGCGGGAGGAGATACCGTGGCAAAATTATTGCACCCCCGAATCACAGGTGAAAAGTAATTCTAATTACTGCATTGATTGGTTAACCAATCTACAGGGTTATTACCACCTTATTAACTTGAGAAATCGATGTGTGGCTTTACTATTTTCATCGTTTCTTTCAATTGTTAACGTCGTCAATCGTCTACGAAGCATTTATAAACTTCTGGTATTAATTTTTGTTCAATGGGAGGAAAATTGAATTTTTGGATTTTCTATAGGTCGCGAAAATAATATCGCCAGCTTTTGAATTTTCGAAAATCGTACAAACATTATTAGTTTTGTAATAATTAATGACCTGAATGTTAGACGCCGTCTGTGAAACTAGAGACGTGGTGTTAGATGCCCGTACTAAGAGAAATGTTTGTACGGCCCACAAATATTTATTTCGAGGCTACGAGTTTGTGAGAACGGAAAGTCTCTCAAAGTCCCTGATACCCTTTATCTAAGTGTGGAAGGACTATGCGTGTGCCTCTTGGGAGTATTTGTTTCTATCACTAGTTCCTACTTCATATCGGTTTTCTGTGAGACAGTGATTCCACGCTGGTTTAGTCAACCCAATTGTACTATTTATATATATTTACGACCTACCGCAAGGATCTATCATTTGTACAACCTCATGTTGAGTAATATAAGCGACAACCGTAGATATAGCGTGCGGTGTGGCGTTTATTACGCAATGTAATGAGACAATCTCTATGGCAGACTCTGCTGTCGTACGCTTTATTTCCGTATTAGTACAATTACTATGACCTACAAGATTATAGGAGTAGGTTAAACGATGTCAAGACAGTTGAAGGTATTTTAATAACTATAAATCGCCTGAGGAAATTAATTTCTGGACTAATTATTTCCGAGTTTTGTTTTTAAATCTATATATTAATACGTGATGCAAAAACTTTGGATCCCTTTTTACGAAAATTGCGCGGACGCAGGAGTATAAAATTTGGCACACTTATAGTTTATGTGTAGGAGAAGTGGAGAATGCTAATATTTTTCAATAATAATGCTTATAAAGTACATTAAATCAAAAACTAAAACATAACACACACTGCCATGCATTTGACGCACACATCCATATACAAGTATACATACTCTGGTGTCAAATTGTTACTTTTCTTTTTCATTTTGTTCTTCTGACATAGACATATAAAAAAAAAGGTTTACTTGCCTAATGAGGTAATAATATTAATATTAAAAGAGAATATTAATTTTAAATGAGGCAATAATATTAATATTAAGCCTAATATTAAATGTTAATATTAAGATTTTAATAATAATGCATAAAAAGTACATTAAATCAATAAATAAACCAGCATGCATTTGACACACGCATACCCAAGTATTTGTACACGTATACATACTCTTTGGTCAAATTGTTTCTTTGCTTTATTATAGACATATGTAGTTCAATGTCAATCAGAAAAAATTGTTTACTGTGGTTTTGTTGAATATCAAACAGAAAAGATTTATTTGACGAATACTACGTGAAATACTGAACGCTATCATTCATTATATGCATAAAGAAAGTTCTGTAGCAGCAATCTGCAATAACAACATTCAGGTACAAAAAAATATATAATTTGCTATTGCTGGTTCAAAGCAATTATTGTAGTTTACGATTTTAGTAATTACATATACTTCAGGATAAATACATAAGTAATTTTGAGAGATACGTACATTTAAATGTGCACGAATTATCAGAATAACAACATCATCATACAGGTAAAAACTTTTTCTCTTCTTGATTTGGTCGAATTTCGACCACTAGGCGACCACTAGTAATATTAATTACGTATATTATTTTACATTCTTATAAATATGTCTAAGTAAATATTGTGATTCTGTGAGCACGTTAAGTCGCTAGTGCATTGGTGTTTTTATTTGATAATAGCAATTAATAATAGTCCTAAAACCCAGTCTGGAAACTTAAAAACTTTGGGTAGGCCAAGAATTTTGACATTATAAAATTCGTTTTCTAACAATTTATGTTGGGTCACGGGATGCGAGGTGGTCTTTCCCCTTGTAGGGACATAGTTTCTGGCATTCCGTTCGCCTAATAGTAAGCGATACAATTGCTCATAAACAGTAGTAAATCCAAACAACGCAATTAAAAAGCAATGCTTAGCATTTCAAAATTGTAGTGTAAATTTTCAAAACAAAGAAGAAAGCAAAGGTGCAGTTAGTAAATATTTCTGATTTTACGTCTGTTTATACAAGTTCTGGACGTGCTAGCTTTCTAACTATTAATTATTTGTGTTTATGCACAGTGGGGTACATGACTATTAATCAAGCTGGCCACACCTTGACATTAGTTATTAACAACAAGTTATTTCAATAGGTGAAATATTGTCTAAATGCTCGTATTATAATTTTTTAACAGATTTAGAAGCAATTTTTTTTTTATTTATTGGTCTCTAACTAAGATTACAAATGGTATTAATTTAGTTCAATTCATACAATTATAAACATTGTGCAAATCAAAACATATAAATAAAATATAGAATTACAAACAATAAAAGTAAATTTAAACAAATAAAATTAAGTTTTCTCAGTTAATTTAAATCAAAAAATTGTTAGGGAATGACAAAACAATGGCAAAGGGTAAAAAAATACAAACTTATTGTAAAAATATAAGGGTAATATGTTTCATTAAATGTGTAAGGTAAACATATTATGTTTCATTCATGGCACAGATGCGCCAGGGAAGTGACATTACGTATCAAATATTCTGTATCAGGCTATCGACGCAAATAATTAGCTTGCCAAGCGTGTGGCTTACTCATTAGACTAGTAAATTAGAGAATGTAGGAATCCTTAGTGAATCACAAGTTTAAAATTCTTGAATTACACACAGAGTTTGCGTGCATTCAGGAAATGTCGCGCAGGGAATGATAAATAGTGAAATTGCCAGCTTTGGTTGAGTGGCCAATTAAAACATATTTATATAAGGCTTAAGCTTATACGGTATTATTTTTACATGAAATAAACGATTTGAGGATCAATAAAATGGTATGCATTTGGTAAATTTCAAAACCATGGTAAATGTATAAGATCGAAAATGTATTATCCAGTGAATATAAACAAAAAATTGTTCCTTCCTCAATCAATCATTTATAATTACCCTTTTATTCCATAATTTATCTTCAATACTTTTTTGCAATTGGCCATTGAATAAAAAACATAATTTTTAGTATAACAAATGTGTAAGTAGGTATTTTATGTAGGCGTTAAATGCTGCTAATGGAAGAGTTCAACGCGAGCTCCGCTACGCAAGCGGTTGGTACTATTACGAGCAACGTTCTAGAATTGCATTCTATGTTGCGTACACCCGTATTATTTAAGCAAATATACTGGTATTGTGTATTATTATTGTATTTATAGAGCGAGTTATGTTGGATTTTATTATGGTTGTATTATAGGATATTTAAATGATATGTATAAAATAGTGAAAATATTATTTTTGTATAAAATGTGTTTGAAAAATATTTTAATTAATTATTTAATAATTATACTTCAAACACAAGAATATTGTGAATTAGAAGTATTTCATATTTTTTACAAATACATCTTAAATCCCAATAGCAATGTACACAATGGTTTAATATGATAAAATATTTCTAAACCCTTTTGAATTTCTGTCACGTGTGTTACTATCTCTTCAAATTTTAAAAGTATTACTAAAACCCTACAAGTGCAGTTAACGAGAGTTTAACCTGCAACATGATTGCCTCGGTACTCGTGATTTGAATGGCTGCAGCGTGTGCACGGCCTGCACTGCGCGGTGCTTTCTCTCGCGCTTGTCAATGCGGTCACTGTCACTTTTGTATATACCTAGTGTGCACACTGCATTGGAGTAAAATGGATTTTAGATACCGTAACACGAAATATAATTTCTATTCTTGTAATAGTTAGCACCTTGGGGATATTTATCGTCAGTTATCCAGAGGATATAATAAGCTCGCTATTCACACTTACAGAAATAAACAAAATAAGCATTTTGGAATGAATAGTGTCAATGTTAGGCTAATTTATAGCAAAGTATGATAATCAGTGGACTTTGAAAGGCAGCTGCCCAGTTCTTAAACTATAAAAAAAAAACTTTCTGCAAAGTGTACGTATATTTTTGAAATTGTTAGGATAAACAAACGCGTAAATAAGAGAACTTCGTACTAAAATAATAATTAAATAATGATGTAATTAAAATAATATGCATAGCATATATTATTGGGTCGACCAGTGGGTAGTTACCATATCTCTATTTAGATTACAATGTAAAATGGACCTGCATTAGATTCATTTTGTCATCTGATATGTTTTAAGCACATATGATACTATAGGTTTGTTATAAGAAGTGAAATGCACATATTTACATAACTATACACCATTATTATCAAATTATGTTGAAACTATTTCTTCTGTTTGTTTTTTTGTCCTCACCACACGCACATCCAGATGTTATGACACTAATGTGGCCATTTATTGTCTTCGTAACGTAATAACACAAAACAATCACTCATTTCAACATTAACATGTAGCTTTGAAGATGACTTCAAATTATATGAATGATATAATGCATTTGTGGTAATAAATCTTTTTTTGGGTGTTATTATTTATTTATTATCTAAAGAGTATTCAGTAATATGTCTTGTAGTACAAATCATTAGACATTTTTATAAATGGTCTGGTACAGTTAAAAGATCGTGAATGTAACTGGTGTTTTATAGTTGTATTAGCACAGCACTCCTTTTTTCAGGTTCGAAAACTTTTTCCGTAGTGAATTAAAGAATATGTTTCTATATTTGGTTTAGAATCTAAATTCATAACTTAGTTATAACATCAAATACGAAAATAGTAACAATAGCGCTATTTGTATGCACCTATTTGTTAAATAACAAACATGATTTTTAATAACATGTTTTACAGAGCAGCGTGGTGGACAATATGGCCTAACCACTCTCAATCATACTCTGGATTGTAGAGGAGGCCCTGCAGTAAAACGTATATGGGATGATACAGTACAGTATATTACAATATGTTTTATTTATGATCATGAGTGTAAGACATCTTAAATTTTATCAAAATGTCAGATCAAACATGAAAAAAAATCAACAGGTTTAAATATGCCCAATTTCATATTGACTTCATTCTATATTGGTAGTAGTTAGGTCCGAGGTTACGATATGCAAATATTTCTGATCTTCATAAATTATGTTAATGAATTCATCATAGTCATCGATAATAAACTAGAAGACGATAGCGACAAGAACATATCAATTTATATTATGTGACCGCCTTCACCCAATATTCCTAATTTATAGGCTTTTTATTCATTTAAGCTTAAGTATGAATTATAATAAAATGGAGTAGTTATGCACATTATATATATAATAAAATTATATCACTGTTACACAATCTCACTTATTGCCCATAGAGTATGAACATAACTACGTATGGTGTTGACTATTGCCAACTTTCTCCAGACGATTGGGCAATTGCAGTAATTATTATCTATTTAAAAGAATAGTCAGCTAGACGGTATAATTATTTGTTTTCATGGAACGACCGGTATTATCATGTTATTTACGAAGACAGAATTTTGATCACGCGATTTTAATAGGCGTTTATTAGATAAACCATCGGCTATGGTGGATCTAATACGGTAGCGTGAGTAATAAAAGTAACCGACCATAAAAACGAATGTTAAATAATACCTTGTGGCTGAGACAATGACAGTATTAATCAAAGCTGGTGTCATCAGTGTACTTTGCTTAACTAATTCGCGCTATATTATGAAGCTGGCTTTATGATTTATTTCTTTGCTTCTATTGGTGTTCCTTAATAGCACACATGAAACGCGATATGAAACGTGATATGTGTTAAAGAAAGATTTATAAAGAAAAATAAGTTAATCAAATTATGTTTCTTATTTAGTGTTCTGTGGGTAAATTACGTTACATTACATTCTTGCCTGTTATTTTCTCAATAATTTATGTATTAAACTAATCGAATAATATAGCATACTCATATAGGATGAAAATGCTCTTCAATTTATTTCATACAGAAAACATTACTCATCGTTCATTCAACGGAATAGAATGTTATTTACTGCCCTTTTGATCCCTTCGCGCCGCGCGCTGCTAATGTAGAAAGTAAATTGACATACAGATCAATCGTTTGGTGAAATTTGATGCAGTTTGTGTTAGCACCGAGCCTTATGGAGTAAAACCTGCAGTAGTCGATCAAGACGTGTTCTATAATGGGGTCATAGCGGAGAAAGCTTTCGCTGAAGACCATTCAAAGGCTGGGTTTTAGGTACAGTGAGAATAATACTAATGTTTTGCATGTACATGAAAATATTACGTTAGTGGAATTTAGGTAAATGTTTGTTGCATTTTACTTTGAAATAAATAAACTGATGACAAACCGCACTAGGTCAGCATGGTGAACTACATGGCCTAAACGCTCTCAATCGTACTTTCGATTGGAGAGGGGTCCGTGTCCTGCAAATGAAAGTATATGGGCTGATACAGAATTCCTTATACAGATTTAGGATGAATTTACAATGTATTTATAAATAGTAGAGAATTGATTGTGTTTGTCTTTACATTTATTCATAGTGTTCAATGTCGATAATCATAATTGCACATACAATAACAAGATCAGAAAATCTGACGATAGTATTGATAAGTGTATAGAGGTGCCTGTGATCTTACCTACAGTTTGTATATACTCCACGATTTTTTCGATATACAGGGTTATATCGATACTGCTACCGAAAACGAAGCGGAGTGGTAGTTTTAGTGACTTCAGACACAATGCAACTAAAACATTCGCAAAACATCGCGACGATTTTTTTCATATCATCGTTTTGGGTGGTTAATAAACCATATTTTTCCTAAAATAATATTTTACAGCCATTTGTTTTTAATGAGGCTATGGTACACAAAGGTTTAAATTATTATTTTCGAAAAAACTAGATTTACCATCCAGACACGATGATATTTTAAACATCACAAAAAAATGACCCGGTAATTTGCAATATTTTTATTTGCATTGTGTCTGTAGCCACTAAAATTACCAACCGGCATCGTTTTCGGTAGCAGTCTTGATATACCCTGAATTTTGTTTTCTTCCTTAAGTTAAATAAATTAAAGTATATTAAAAAATATATTAAAAGCTAATAATATCATAACATAAATGTCATGGCTATTTCTTGCATATCTGTTATGTCACAGCAAACGTGAGGTTGCAAAAATTAAACATTTCATCTAACATTGACACGTAAAATATATTTATTTAAAATTCATGTTACGTCATTGGTGTCAAGGATTTAATATATGATCCGATTGTTTATATGCTACCCGTAAATGTGTTGCAATGTACGTCGGAGCAAATAGCTTGGCAATGGGGTTCAATATTTGGCAGTTTTGTTACTACTTGCTATATTTCGTAAGGGCTTCAAGAACCTTATTAGTGTCAGTTAGCATAAAATTGAAGACAAGAACTTAACATCTGCACTTAAGCAACGTTAGTAAAAAATATTATTGCAAAAATATCCCTTATATTGGAATAACATGGTGAAATGTAATAATACCTTAAATAATTCAGCATGTACATATTTATAGCCCATAGAATATTATTAAATAATATTTAAACACAAATTTTGTTGCCGGTCTTTCACCTCTATAAAGTTACATAATTGATTCCAAATCTCCTAACTCAACCTTAAAATTGACCGAGAAACTTTTATTAATCGGTTTCACAGCATGAAAACAGTTTGCACTAAACATTAGCGTTATTATGAGAAAAACTGCAAGTAGATAGTGATCATCGTGTAATCACAGTAGGTATACTTAAATGTATATTACAGTGTTACCAGCGCACCATCAGATAATGCGATTCCGCGTTCATGTTAATGTTCACGTAATAGATAAAGCTCAAAATTATCTCCAATCGCACACATTACACGTCATTACGAAGCGTATTGGTGACAGATACGATGTCTTAACTTTTTAATTAACATACAGTTAACCAAATGGTTGGTATTGAGCACTATTTCACCGTGTTCATTGACAGCTATTATTTTAAATTTTAATATACAATAATTAAAACACTGTCCCGATTTCCATACTCAAGATATATTATATAAAAACGCTAGGTACGACTTGTAAAATCAATTAAAACTAACTGCTGCGTAAGATCAAAAGAATCCGCATACAATATGCAAAAACATGTGCATGGGTGAAAATAGTAAGCATAACATCTATTACTCTTGTTATCCTATTGTTTTGTTCTCACAATTTAATTATTGTTAAACAGTCCAAGAGTATAATTATGTTTTCCCCGTCACGAACACAAAATAAAAGAGAAAGAGACTCGTAGCACCTGTTTCATTACTTCCTCTTCGTGGGAGGTGCAATGTCAAGATATTGAGTGCCCATTGTTGAACTGTATGAGGTAATTCCGCCATTTAATAGTTTGTATCTGCTTTAAAGCATCATCTGTAGGGCTGACGCAATGAGGTAGTATGGTTTGTTTAAACAAAATTGAAACATTTGTCAATTACAAATTACAGCTATTATGGAAAATGTTGGTTTGGTGCTATACCTGTAGTAGATATTCAGAAGAGTTTAAATTTATTTACTAGTGATAAATGATTTTCCTACATAAACTTTCTTTTTGGCATACAACATGACGATAGTTGGAAAAAGATTATGTATTGTTTAATTAAGAGAGAAGCGTTTAAAAAACAATATAAGTGCAATACACATTTGTAATTAGATTACCATTATTCAACAAGTAACAGGCAATGTTATGATTAAAGTCGATCATTATTACAGAAAATAGAGACATTAAAAGGTGATTTTATAAAATTGTTTCGCTCCGGATTGGTAAATACGTTAACGCTGTAATACATAAAAAATATTATATTTATGTGTAAATATATGTGTACTTGCATGTGCAATACATGTTTGAAGCAGTTTACAGACTAATATTTTATAAATGTATATATGTTATGGGCCAAGTGATTAATCGGGCATTATTCATAATGCCCGGACAATATGAATAATGCCCAATAAGAGCGGGCAATATGATTATAACCAATCAATTTATCACATTGCCCGGGCATTATGAATAATGCCAAGAGCCTATTGGGCAGAGTGATGTAAAGCGAATCAAAATCAAAATAATGAGCCGAAGTAGTAGAATTTAGAATAGGGCAGCACGAGGGGGTGGTTGGGAGGAGTGGAGGGAGTGTCGCACCTCCCCTGGTACCACTCCCATGAAAAGGTAACGCACCATTCCTGAGAAATAACTATTATAGCAACCTAACCCTTAAAACACTTGTTGTCAATACAAATTAGCTTCTGCATCGTCTCCGGCGCTACGGGAAGTTCGGCCCCTTCGCCCTTGCGTAACAAAAGATAGGCAACCATGCTCACCTCCGCAGCTTCGGCTTGCTGGTCGCCTCCGGCGACCAGCCTCAGCCGCTACGGCTCGCACGGTTGCCTATCCTTCGTTACAGCGGGCGGGGGCTGCTCTCCCTCCGCGCCTCCGGCTTTTTATATACACTCTAGGGTCGGTAGCCAAAAGACTACGTGAAGTCGGGGTGTTCCGAGTCGGTTTTGGGGCACAGTCGACCTAACTGATCCATAAAGTGGGTACACTAATTTTTTTCTGAAGATAATGTTTCGGACGTTAAAAAGCAACTAAACATAAGCAGATCAATTCAACCTTTCTAATTCATGGGTCCATTGCAGATGCGACAATGCGGCAGCGCACTACGTAAAAAAGCACCTATTAATCACACTGCCCGATCATCATGTACCCATATTCATAATGCCCTGGCAATGTGATAATTAGGTGAGTTTAGATTGTAATTAATCACTTGGCCCAATATGGCTCGGCCATATTCATACTGCCCGGGCATTGTGAATACTGCCTGCTTTAATCACTTGGCCCATAACATATACACAGCACGAAACCTGGTTGTCCTGGTAGTACATCTGCCTACTTCTTCTGAGGAAACAGGCGTGAGCGTATATATGTACATACATACATACTACGTATATTTAGTATGTTGAATCAATTTGTTAATCTTCATTAGAAGGTATAAAATTATGTGTGAAATATTTGCATATTCATATTCGTTCGATATTACGCCTTGAGTTTGTGACGTAATCCAAAATAATCTTACCTACATTTGCACACATTGGTGTATTGTGGTAAACTTACAATTTTTATTTGTCATTTAATAAGTTAGCAATAAAGGTTGCAAGAAGTTGATACTTGCAGGAGGCTTTTATTATGTCACCGTCGATTTTCTAGGGAGCGGTTTATATTCTAAATTGGACTTCCTGTTAGCACAGAAGATAATGATGATGAGATATTAATTACTTTATATTTTGTTATAACAATCAATTCGAATATAGGAGGTGCGTGCATAGTGCATATAAAGGCTGCCACGAAATTAATTCCATGTGGTCAATGACTGATGATTTACTTTTTTAGATTACTATGAAAGGCAGTCTGCCTTTCACCTGATCGAGAGTGATACGGCCGCTCATGGATAGTAGCAAAACCAATTAATACTATGAATAACAGAGCAATGCTTGGCACCCCACTGCGCTCGCCATCTTGAGACATAAGGTGTTAAGTCTCAATAAGTCCAGTAGTTATTCTAGTTACATTATTTTAAAAATTTCGTTAATGGATATTGATTAAAATCCTTTTAGATATATGATATAAGCTCGTTATGAAAACTATTCAACTACGTTGAGATCTTTAATTACTATTGGTAATAATATTGTCTATTAGACAAGGCAGTATTAGAGAGAAAATGCTTCCGCGAAGTGTAATCAGATCAAAATTAATTTATAGCGTCATTAATATTTTATCATAAGCAATAATCTGCTATATAATAACTGAACGAAACGTGCAAGGCGAACCTCAATAAACTTAGAATGGTTATGGCATTGTAGATATAAGATAAGTGGTTTAGCGGCCGTCCGTAACTTGAATTAGCTACACTTATTTTGGTTTCAAGGGGACTTAAATGATCTATTTTCATGTGTACCTCACTGAAACACTACATAGATAATGACAAAATTATAGCGGGATGCTTGTGCAATCCATTATTTCGAAAACTGTTTGGAAATGAAGGTTTTAGCATTGGTTTATACCTAGCAGTATATGTAAACCGTTTGAGGACAATTATATTTTCGTATGAAGTAGCCTTCATAAAATACTTAGTTAAAATATAAAAGCACATTAACAGTGCAGTACCAACATTGTAAGCACTCACTTGTGAAATTGTTTAATGTATCATAAAAGTTTGCAAAACGTGGACCAAGTAGGCCTTCAGTTATCGTTGATAGTCTCAGGAGTGTTCACAAACACCAAAGTAATTCAAAGCGGTCCGCATTGGGCAATTTGCGTATCTGTGTCACTAGACGCGGTGCAACAGATTGAAAACAAATGGTGCAACGTCCTTGTGTGAGGAGTGTTCACAGAGAGCCGTGTAATGTCTGCCAAACGTGGTCACGAGGCCGACATGTTGACAAAGTAATGTGGTCATTGACCATACTTGAAGATGGACGTTTTATACTAGTTTCTATGAAAGTAGGGCGGTATTCATAATATATCTTTAATGGATATTGATATTTTGAATAAATTAAATATCATACAAACTAAAAGTAAAATTATTAAGTTAGTATTCCTAGCAGTGGCGCCTTACAATTCGATAGACCGCAATAGTGATAAAAAATACACAAATATTTTTTTCTAACAAAATTTATTACTAAGATAAACCACGTTTAAAAGTCAACCTTCTTAGCAAACACACTTATGCCATATTTTTTTATAATATTCTGTAGAAACAGACATTTATTTGTGACAAACAAAGACGGCGTCCAAAGATACTACAAAACATCCAATTACCGCGAAGTGTTTTAAACATAAATCAAGTCCGGTGTTAGTTGTAAATTGCAAACACCATCTGACACTAACAGCGAAACCTATTAAAATGTAAATAACCACAGCATGGTATTAAAGAAAGACATGTTTTATGTGATGTAATGAACAATCATTTTATTTCAATGCATTATAGAATGTAAGTGAAAGCCCAGATGAAATGATACAAGATTGATAAGCGCGTGGTAAAAAGGTGTCTACTTGACGTCGAATACCGGATAGCGGTTACATTAGATGTTATAGATAATATAATAATCAATAAGTGCAGTTCAGTCGACTAGTCTAGGTCACTAGTTAGTAGTCAGCGAAAGTATTTATTTTCTCCTGAGAGTCGGTCTGGTTTAGCTTCTCAATGTAAACCGTATAGAATTTCTTTTTCCAATAGATGAAAGTTATTAGAAAATTGATTGCTTTTAGCTTTCAGCTAGGAGTTTGACCTCGTAGGAATTTGTTATCATAAGCATATACACTTTTTTTGTTGTGTAAAGGTGATGGGTTGTCATTATTTTTTCAACAAGAAGAAATATAGTTAAGCCTGATTATATATACTTATAGTTTTACATATAATATCAATCTTAAGTCATATTCATTTTTGTTGATGAGTTGCCTGCCGAACAAATCGGGTGGGGAGCAGGAAGGAAAAAGGATAGGAGGAGGGAAAGGGTATTGGGTATCCGACATCTGACTTTGTGAATCTATTGTAGTTTCAAAGTATTCAACAGCGACACGGTTTTTACATGAACTCGTAAAATATTAATGCGATATTGACCTCGTACTATGTCGCTAAAGACGCAAGTATTGTTAGACAAAAAATAACGAAACAATGTGTATTGTGTAAAGTTGGTCCGGTAGTGTAAACCGATTGCCATGCAAGTGGCGTACTTACTCACTGAAACGCCGATCATTGCATTCATTGCTATGCTTGACATGCTCTGGTTATCAATGTAATTTATCAAACCATCTAGAAACATCTACCTTTTTTTGTCGTATCATATATTGTGGAAATTCCATCTCTGGTATCCGAGGGAAATCCTTGCCAATGTGCTCTTTGTATTGTCATGCAGATGAGAGGTACCGTAGTTGCATGCATTCTATGGTCAAGATAATTTTATTGGGTTTGTTTGGTAAGGTGCCCTGGACACGAATGCTACAGTTCTCCCTACCTGCCATCCAAATCAATGATAACAATAGTAATCGATAAAGAACTAGTTTTGGATGACCATGTAATTATCGGCACCCAGAGTGGGCGCCAACCCACTGAACACAGCCCGTTTATGGTTTTAACTCGTGGATAAATGTTTTTATCTATTTTATAATAAGTATCACGTTGGACTTCAGACTGCCTTTTAAGAAGATAAATCTTCTTGTATTCTATTGTAAGACTATGTCGTGATCCATACGACAATATTTTATAAAATTTGCATATTCTGTTTTCTTAGTAAATAATAAACAGTTTATAAATACAACTAAGCCTATTCTATTTGCGGAAGGAAGACCTTTTGAGAATATAATCTATCGTTAAGCGAGAAATTGCATATCAATAGGTGTGTAGACTGTAGGCGGTGTGAATATTATAAAGAGCGCTCATAATAATAACAAATATCATACAATAGTATGGTACAAATCTATTAACAACCAATCGGCGACTTTCGATCAAGTTTCAAATAAACTGATTCATATAAAGTTCAATAAACTCTTTTCTTTAATTGTACTTAGTGATGGAAAAAATGTACTAATGTGCAAAAATGTGGTAACATTTTTCTTCTATCATTGACATATTAGCTAACAAAGGCTGAGTAAAAATACATAATGGTTTCACAAAGGTAATCATGGGAGCGTTTTCCTTTGATACGACATTACAAGAACCGCAATATTTATATTATGAGACACAATAGTTTGAGAGCACCGGCGCAGAACGACGTAACTGTTATATCATACGTATTGAGGTCGGTCAGTAAAGCGCCGGTCATTAGGCCGCCACTTTTGAGCTCCATCATTGGAAAAAGTGGGTCTGAGATATACCATACTTCACATCGGTGCGGGAAATGTATAAGCGCCATGCGCGTTTGCATAAATTAATCAAGCCTTACGTTAGGTGCCATTACCTAAGTTTAGTCTAAATAATAACTGCATGTTTTGTTGATGGTGTCTGAAATAAATAAGCATCCGATTTTATTATAAAAAAATGCATTTTTAATGGTCATTGAAAACGTAAGTACCTATTTACTTAATTATTTTTTCATAAATACTCGTAACACCTCGATATAAAACTACTCAATCTGTGTAAATAGTGTTTACAAGTCATTACAGCCTTTATAATAGAACTATGTAAAACGAGTTTCTAGAACTGGTAATAAAGGAGAGAGCTTACAAGTCTCCACAAGTGTAATTAATGTTGATTGTTTTTGTTCTCATATGGGAATCGAAATGCAATAGACGTGTGTTTGCAATGCTCTGTTGTAACTTAGAACATCGATCTTATGCTAGGTACATGTTCGAGTACTTGATGTAAAGAAACTTTAAGATTTACGTAATGTTTGTAAACAAAACTTGCTTTTCTTGTGTGTATTTTATCTGTATCAGCCTATATACTTCCTAATGCAGGGCTCGGGTCTCCTCTACAATTGAGTGTACTATAATATTAAGGAAACGAGCCAGGTGGAGGCGAGTATATTCTAACTGATGTGAAACTTAATTTTTATTATTAATATTTTTTAAATTGATCACTACTATGAATCCTTTATCACGCATAAATAACAATGGGGTGCTTTACTTTTAAAGAACAGAACAAACTATAATTGACATATTGTAATTATTTTGAAGATATGGTTATATTATTTTTCGGAGATTCATGCTGGGGATTCCGAATCTTCATTTGTTTATATATTTTTATTTATGGAATCGTAACGAAATTAATTTCGCAGTATTGTTTGAAGAAACAAACAATAGATGTTGACACGTGTGGGGACTTGCAAAAACAGGTGTCCGGTACTATTGTAGTACCGCTATTTATAAATAAAAGGTTGTGAGCGATTCAACTGAGCCGTTAAGTATAATGTGATATTGTTCCTATTGGTCGATGTGTTGCAATTAATGCAAACAATTACGATCAACTCCAGTTAAACGAGCCACAACTGGGGACGAAACCTTGGATTGCATCCGTGGAATATTATTTTCTTGGAGTAATAAACAAGGAAGGCATTTGTTATGCTTACGTAATCGAGATATGTAAGTCAGAGAAAGTGAGGAACTCGAAAGAAAGGTTAAGGTTGTTGTATTCAAAGTACAACTGCTACCGAGCAATTTAGAGAATCCAGTAGTTTTATGTTATTACTGAGAGATACCTTTTATTACTTTTCAATCTAGAGCACATCACTTTATGGAGATTTTTGTGAGACTTAAAAATCTAATTAACAAATTCTCTTATAATTCTTTCAAAATAATTTTAAGAAATTATTATTTCATTTTAATTCTGTACATAATATACTTCTCTAAATATAATTCAGATAACATTCAATGCGAAGATGAATGCGTTTCCTGCATTGAAATATCGGTAGAATATTAATTACGAGTGCTACTACGCGCAAGTAACCAACGTAAGATATTGTGTGGAAATCGATCACGTCATAGGAAGGCATGTGCTGTAACGTCACGTTTGGTTTTTTGCATTTTCATAAGACACGTCGTGATTTATGTTCAGATGTAGACATGTATTGTCACGAAGTAAGTGTTTGGTGCAGTTTTGTTTGTAAATATAACGTTATATTTGATTCTACTTTATGATCAGAAACGGACAGATTTATTATTTTGATATACGAAAATGTGGCATACGATTACAACGTAGAGGTTTCGGTTTGGGCAAAGTGATACTTAATTTTTCTATTTAGTATCAGCCCAGAGTCAAGATTTTGTCCCTAATATGGCGATGGGTAAGCTCCCTATCACATCATGGGACGAAAGACATAAGTTAAAACGTGAGTGTCCTGGTTGCTACCTCTGTTTACCCTTTTGGGATTAAGACATGTTTATGTATGTCTATAAATACGAAAATTTGCTCCCAAAATATATTAAGGTTCTATCTATTGAAACTACAATGTAACGAAATGAAAAAGGCATCCATAATCTCATATAACTTGAAATATCTGATAAAGAACACACAGAACCAGCTATTCCGCAACAAAAACCGTACGCGTATCGAGCAGTTCTTTACAATTGTTTTTGCATCGTAAATCCAATCCGTTGATCTAAAAATCAGTAATGCGAGAACCTAGCATTAGAACATAGGGGCGTAATATTCTGCAACGGTTGTGCAATCGGCAGTCGGCACATATTCCATAACCCACTGCACTCGCTCATACCGTATCAAATGATGCACTTGTGTAAGTCATGATGAACTTTCACACCCCACAGATTCTTCCGGGGACTCTGTTGAAGTGCAAGACGTGATTAAAATAACATTAGTTACGTCACTATTGTTTCCTGTGTTGGGATTAAAATAGTTAAATCATTAGCGGTTTTATCAGGGCTTTTCTTTGGCCCTTTAATGGTAAGTATTTGGTTTGCTTCTGGTTTCTGGATTATGCCTTTGAAAGTTATATAAGTAAAAAGCGAAATTGCAGCAATATAAGCTTTAAAATGATGGTCTATATTATTAATAAGATCTATTAAAAATATTATTAATTAAAAAAATATGCTTCTATATAGACGTATACTTCATACGTAGAGCCAATGGTAGTATGTGTACCAATTATAATTATTAAGTACAGTACAATAAATATAAAATAACAATAATAATATTGACTATCCATCGTTGATATATGGTTTTTTTCCTTTGTTTTGCCTGTGTACAATGATGCCGTTTTACTTAAAACCAGATTTCACACCTAAATATTGTACATATTGTATAACTAAGTTATTAAAGCCAAATTGTTAACCAAATTCCATTTTCGATAATTACTCTTCACTTAATTACTGTTAAGTGTTGAATACAGCACGTTCCTGTTGTCTGCACAATACAAACATCGGAACTCTAGTAGAACTAGACTAAAGAACTGGTATATGGAAGTTATTTAATTGAAATACTATTTCATGTTTATTTTCCGTTTACTTACAAAAATATTAGCAGTTACATGTCAGTATGATTGATTTCAATATTATAATCGCATAATAAATTGCATACTTAAGGCTTAAATCGTACCCAACAAATGACAAATAATAGAAGGGGTTTTCGCAAGATTTTATCCACCAGTTTAATTACACCACTCATCTAAAACATTCTAAAACTTCGCCAGACAAAGCGCTCTACCGGCATACTTTTGAATCGAATAATTTGTAGATCAATATTGGCGTGCAAGGAGGATAAATATGTCTGCCTAATTACAATTATCGCTGCGTAAATTTTTTGTTACTAAGGTAAATTTTCTAAGATTCTAGTATTAGAAAGCGATGCGTTTTGCAAGCGACAAGAAGTCGCTTGGGCCCTCCACGGCGGGGCTTGCTTAATGCACCGCACGTGCTCTGCCTTCCTAGTGGACGACGCCAAGGCTCCACAACAAATATTGAGTAACTGCTGATCTTCGCATCGATGACTGTTTGTGATCATTACAGACAGCCGCGTTCTACTAAACCGTTTTTAATGGAGGAAATAACACATCAACTTGTGTTTCCATTCACGTATATTGTATCTTGCAAAATGTTTAATATAACAATAAAATAAACGGTAATCCTGACTGGTTATTCGTCGGCGTAATTTTCTTGGCTTTGTTGATTTCCTTAAACTTCTGTAGTAAAACGTCAATTTGTATTGTAAAGCAATACCGCTTTTTAGATTTTTCAAGAGTAACAAGATTTCGTCGTAGATGATAGCAATATGGGTGCGTGCTTTACGTATTAGAATTTTATGTAGGAATTTCGATATGACCCCTCCACATATCATTCGAATTTGCTAGAAGCCTGCATGCATTACAAAGTTGACCTTTGAAGAAGGTTATGTATAATATGAATATGTTGTTCATTGAGCAACGTCAACAGAAAGTTGCTTAATGGCTTAGCTCATATAATTTAACACCTTTTTATGTGGTCATAATTTAAAGGTACCATTGACATTCAAATAATTGGTTTGTTCCACTAACATTGTAACCTGTCAACATTGCTAGAAGATCTCTAGTGAACTTTATTAATATTTAAGGAAAAAAATGAATTCAACGACATTGAAAATATTTCGAAACATAATTTTTGGACTGTGTTCTGTGTCGACATTATTATTGTTGTAGGTATTGTACCCTTTCAATTTATTTAATGCAAGATAATGCGATTTGGGTACAAAACAAAATCTACGTGATTTTTAAATACACTATGGTTTTACCGCTATAATGTATGTATAAAAATTCTTCAAATTAAGAGAAATATATGCTCAAAATTCAAATACGTGATTTGCGGCGGGACTCTAATTAATAGATTTGTTTACTGTTTACACATACACCTATTCGTCATAGTGGTGTTAATATATCAATGCGTTTTGATAGTAACAACTAACAACTAACAAGTGCAGGCTAACGTAATGATACTTTTAACGATTACGTGTTATTTAGAAACTGATTGCGGCCTGCATTGATGCGTGGACTAAGTTTTTACACACACGGCTTGTTACGGTTTCGGAAGCGCTTCCTTATACTCGTATACCAAACTCTTGACTTATTTATTTGAATCGGTAGGTTGTCGGAAATAATTCGTGGCACAGAATTAATATTAGACATTTTGTTAAAAAGTTTACAATTTGAATTTTGAGTTTGAATTACTGTTACGAGCAAATCTTTCGAAAGCGGATAACATGTTGTACTATAAGAATTTCGACAAGATTTAAGGGGGTCACTGTCACCAATTTTACGAGCATGAGCGACAATTTGTAGGCAATGTGAAGATTTTTACAGATCTGTTAACGAAATTTGCGAAAGCGTGGACAATTCTATGTTAAATGTTTAAGAATTTGAACAATGACTTATTTGGGACATTTTCGAAAATATTTACATACAAGTTCTTTTACTACACAAATTGTATTCGAACTCGTAAATTAGTTCTTCGTAATAAATGGTGTTACAAATATACGGAACTAGCCTTTTTAAAGGAAAATACAATATTTCTTTATTGTGACCGCAATAAAGCAATGGCAGAAATTAATCCTCCCTGTTTAAAAATTACCAAATTTTATTTTAACTTACTAAAGAAGTTGTTACTTTCTGTTGATCAATTATTGATCCGTTTTAATGAACTGCAAAACATGCGGTTGCAACCGACTGGATGTACGAGGACCATTCGCAAGTGTTACCGTTGTAAAATTGCTTCCTGCCACCAGCATTTTCTTACAGTTGAACAGCACGATAATACACTTTAATTACATATAACTTACCCAACAACCAGTGATCAGCTGTTGTTGGACGTCCGTTGAAGTCTTCCGTTTACTTCAGTTCGCAAACACACTGAAAATTGTTACTCGGTACATGCTGTACACAAAAACAAACACAGAATTGTACTAAACAGTGACCTGTTACCTAATATATTATATATTACATACTCCGGAGGGATTTATGTGTGTACACATTGAATTGAAATTGCTTTAAATGGAATCACGTAATTTCGGAGCGTTTCCGATGTTGCAAGAGGGTTGTTATGCGCGTGCGCGGCGCGGGAAAGTACGGCGTGAACTGTGTTGTTGGCTGTATCTGGTGTTACGGCGCCCGCCGACCATCGCCAGCGGCCAGACCGGCTGCAGACACTGCACCACTTTCATTACAGCCTTTGCAATTAATTATGGAGTTTAGCCACCGCTATCTGTGTAGATGGATGCCAAATGACTCCGCACACTATCCAATTTTACGGATGTTGCAGGCTACAGTAATTGATGTTGCCAAAGATCTTCTTATTTTTCTACCTATAATTTGAAATTGTTTAATATGAAGTAAAAATGTACTTTAGGTACTTTTATCTACTGCTTGTTATGCGTTTTAAAACATAAGTTTTGTAACTAAAGTAGTCTGAGTTGAACCTGTTTTCGTAACCTTGACACAGATTCAGTCCGATATGGTGATGCTTAGAATGCATTTTGTATTAATCAATCATATCACAGTACCTTTCTAAAACGTTCACATAACATTAAAATTATTGCGAACTAAACCCATTTAGTCGATTCGCTACAAAAAGACATAGCGAAATGGTAGGAGTGCAGTGGATGTTTGACTTCTAGATAAACCGATAGCTCCTTAGTCCTTGTACGTATTTATTCCATCCTTTTGTTGACAAGCACTACAGCAAAAGTGCTTGGTTTATGGTTAAGATGCCGGCTGTGAAACGCGGGTCTGGTTCCCGCAGTGTTTGTTTGTTTTGATTTGTTCCATCGGTAAGAAGCGTAATCCGAAAATTACGTATCATGAAACAATTAGATACCCAATGCTAGCTCACTTAATAAAATGTAGAGATTTGATAGCGCATTAAGTGGCTTTGCATATCAAGGTCAGCTAATGGAGCAATTTCCATAAGTATTTTTACAGGAAATTATATTGAATAATTTGATACAAACATACATAACTAATGCCTATTTAGCAGATGGTATATGCAGAGGTGCTACCAGGACGCCCACGTTTCTTCTTGTTTGTTCCGCCCCACGATATGATAGGGGCGAGCCCATCACCATATCGGGCAAAACATAGCACACTAGTTTGATGAAAAGTATTATTGTGTACGTGAATGAATGTCGCAGACTAGATACGTTAGATGCATAAAATCACTCATAATTATAGAAGAATCAAGTGCCTAAACGTTATTATTAAGGAAAATGTAAAGTAGTTTTGTTAAGTAGTTATAAACCAAAATTTGGATTCCCCTTTTAAGTATGCATCTCAGTGTAAAAGTGTATAAAATGTTTTACTTCAAAGGAAATGACATGACCTGTTATGAAACGAATCGTAGTCGTTCGTCATCGTCGTTGAATTTATGTGAATAAAAGTCCCACTGAAAGAGTACCTGCTATATATTCCGCACTGTAATATGACTTAACCCTTTATAATTTAGGTATTGTAATGTTTTTTTACCACGAATGAGTAATTTTGAGGACTCTACTACTGTCTATATTCTTTAACTACAAATTCCATATAGTGCAATGAGACACGAAATTAGGGGATTTTTTTTATAGGATACTTGAATTTCGTGAACCATTTTTCAAAACCCATTTCTTTGATCTTCCTGTTGTGACATTTAAATCTTGATAAATACAATTGTTGCGGATAGATATACTTGTAACTTATATACCTACGTTTTTTTTAAATTAGTCTACTGGTCTAGATTGCCAAAAGAGATATGACCTAAACACTAATGATTTCGTAATTTAAAACATACATTAGTGAAACATCTTAGTTAGTATTGGCACATCTAGTGGCCACATATATCTCGTTAATTCTTCTTGTGTTTACGTGTTATGTAATTGACATATACGTTGTCCAACAGCCACAGTCTAGCTTTATTTGCTCGCATGCAATACTCAATATTTTTGTTGCAATAAATCAGATAATGGCGCCACTCTGAAATGTTCGGTTGCAAAATTTGGTTATGACAGCATTTTTGAATATTTCTCATGGAGAGAATGATAATTGAGACTGATTGTATTTTAATAACAATGTACGAGTATTGTATTGTAATAAGATGTAGAAGTCATGCTACAGACATTCATTATTTTGATTGTACATTTAACCAGAATATCGATGTTTCATAATTGAATAATTTTGGTTGTTATTTCAATAATTATGATATGCCTCAGAGTAACATAAGATTGCATTATACATACACGTATAAATAGTGTCTGAATAGGTACGATACAGGAACTTATAAGTTACATTATATTATGTGTGCTAATATTTGAACATGTGGCCATGGGCCTATACTGATTTTTTTTTCATTTATTGTATTCAAAGAGATAATGTGTACCAGATCATATCACTGTAGAAGTTACAACATGTCTTTATTTGTTACAATAAAGATTGTTACAATCCAAGACAGCCTCCGTGGCGGAGTTGGTTACACGCTGGTTGTGAAAGGAGAGGCCGCGGGTTCGATTTCCGCACTGAAACAAATATCTGAGCTGGCTAGATGTCGTCAAGCAAGATATGAGGGTCTATGGCTTTACTATTGAGGATCCCGAAGGTCGGGCGAATTGGAGAAAAATTTGGCGGAATGCGGACCCTGTCACCGGCCGAGATAACGCCACGTAGGAAAAGAAGAAGATAGTAGATACTTTTTGTTATTTTTAATATATTTTTTATACACGTTTGCATGCTCCGGTTTATTTCAAAATACATTTTTAAATCGAAATTTAGATTTAAAAATGTATTTTGGACTGGAAAGTGGGTTTCAAATGGCAACTTTTGTTTTTATATTCTCAATAAAAAGATAACAATTAATTTAATAGCTAGTGGTGCCATGTTCGACTTGCATACAGTTATTGCACAGCGTAACTTTATTGCTTCTGTCTGCTAAGGTCATAATAAAATTTCAACATTCAAATTTATTTTAAACTCAAAACATTTCTACATATTTTAGTAATTTGAAATCGTTTCCTGAGAGACGTAGAGACGATTGCTTATACAATATCTAGATATTAAAAGAGATACAATATTTTGTGTCCATTCGATTTGGTCATAAAAACTTATTTTCTTAACCGGTTCAAAAACAGGATACTTTGTAGGTGAAACAATTTAGATATCATTATATATACCCTTACGGGTTTTTACTAACGCGATTTGTGTATTGGTTACCTTATTATTGTGTAAAATGTTGCCAAGGCGCGACCATATGACTTCATCACCATCATCATATCAGCCACAGGAAGTCCACAGCTGAACATAGGCCTCCCCCAAGGATCTCCACAATGACCTGTTGGAAGCGGTGTGCATCCAGCGACTTCCTGCAACCTTAGCTAGATCGTCCGTCCACCTTGTAGGCGGGTGTCCGACATTGCGCTTGCCTGTACGTGGGCTCCATTCAAGTACCTTTCTGTCCCAACGGGCATCGGTTCTACGAGCTATGTCCCCGGTCCACTGTCACTTCAACTTGCCAATCCTATGGGCTGTGTCGGTAACCTTCGATCTCCTACGGATCTCCTCATTTCTGATTCGATCTCGTAGGGAACCCCCAAGCATAGCCCTCTCCATGGCTCGTTGAGTGACTTTGAGCCTTTTAATGAGGCCCACAGTGAGAGGCCACGTCTCACCATATGATTTGCAATGTAAAAAAAGTTATCAGATCTCATACAGAACCGTTAGTGCAGAGGCTTTGCTTATTCTCGCAGATGTGCTTCCGGTCGACCTGGAGGTGCAAAGACGCGCCCCATTATACAAGATATATCGAGACTGTTACCGAAAATGTAACGGGTACGGTGGTAATTTCTTTTTATTGCTGTGAATGACGAGACGAGCATGCCGTTCTCCTCGACCGCTCATGAACAGTAGCAAAACCAAACAACACCTTGAATTACAAAGCAATGCTTGGCATTCCACTGCGCTCGCCACCCTGAGACCTAAGATGTTTAGTCTTAATATGTCCAGTAGTAGTCTGGCTACAATGTCCTTCAATCCGAAACACAACAGTGCATTTAAACTGCTGTTTGACGGGAGAAATAGACATTGCGGTGGTACCCACCCAGGCAGCCTCTCACATATGAGAGACCTACCACCAGTAAAACAGTTTTAGTGACTTCAGACACAATGCAACTATTTTGTGTGTGTGTTTTTTAAATTATAGTTTGAACCCATTTATTTTTGAAGGCACTTTGGTTGCGTACCAAAATTATTATTTTAGTAAAAACTATGGACTTACCATCCAAAAACGATGATATTTAATAAAATATCAAAAAATAATACCGCGTTTCTTTGCGAAATTTTTAGTTACATTGTGTGTGTAGGCACTAAAACTACCACCCGGCTTCGTTTTCGGTAGCACTCTTCATATACCCGATATTATTCAAATAGAGAAACAATAGACACTAACTTAAAAGCATCTCGCGACTTTCTGAATTTCAGATTCACATAAGATGCAGAACGGGTGGGATATGTTTATGTCCTCAAAAGGGTGTCACCCATATCAATATTTTCCGTCCATATGCGATCCCTTAAGAAAATCTTGGCTGCAAATTGGTCACTGTGAATCACAGTTCCTAACGGGACAAGGCAACTTTAAGAGCAAATTATTATCTTTTAATTTTAGCTTTAAGGTGATTCAACCAGAATCGTCTGGTTGTCAATGCTCTCACTTGACTGTGCGTATGAACAAGTAGGACCCATATAATTATTTTCCCCGTGGTGCTTAACATTTGGTTTCTCCAGTTGTATATCTTGATAACGGAGGATAATGTGCGCAACTACGTGTTTCTAACTCTTCCTATTCGTTATTCTTTCTGATAAATTTCGATGCGGGTTGAAGGCGAGCTAGTGTCCCTGAGAGACTCAGAGAGGAGAGCTACGGAGCTCGATGTCAATTCTTTTAGTGCCACTGTTTAACCTGGCTGACAGGTAATGTTGGAATAAATAGCAATAACAATCACAAATACCAAGTGAAGTCGATGATAACATTTCACAGTTATATAAATAAGCTAAATTTTGCGATTTGCGATTGTGGTTCACAATGTCGACCGGCTATTTTCTTTTATACGATCTCGAGTAATCTATAAAGGAGAGTTTTTTTACGACCCATTTAAACAAAAAACTAATCATTCCCTTTTGTGTGTGTAATTTTACATTTGAAAAAGGGTTATAATATATTATAGTCAGTTTTTTTGTTGACTAATTCTGTGAGGGGGCAATAGCAAAAATATAGAGCATGCTAAAGCTCCAAAAATACACGATGATATTAACTTAAAATAGCAATAGTTCCCATTACTACTGACAGGAGTTGCAGTGATGGTTGTGAGGGCGGGAAAGCCTCTCATCTCATGTAGAGCCAAGCTTCTTACCCATAAAGCCCTAACTCTACAAGGCCTAACTTCACAAACTCTACCGGGTATATCAAGATTGCTACCGAAAACGAAGCCTGGTGGTAGTTTTAGTGACTACAAACACAATGCAACTAAAAATTTCGCAAAGAAACGCGACAATTTTTTTTTATCATTTTTTAAATATCATCATTTTTGGGTAGTTAATCCATAGTTTTTGCTAAAATAACAATGTAAACTCTTTTATACCTTAGAGTCTTTATAAATAAAAGGGTATGCACTATTATTTTAGGAAAAAAAATGTATTTACAACCCAAATACGACCATATGAAAAAAATAACAAAAAAAAAAAAACGTCACTTTTTTAGCAACATTTTCTGTTGCATTGTGTCTGAAGTCGCATAAACTACCACCCGGCTTCGTTTTCGGTAGCAGTCTTGATATACCCTGTATATACCTTACACCAAACATGTATATAAATAACCACAAACTAGCATAACGATTTGTCTTCTTACCAGTTAGGTAATTTTGTATGACTATTATTATATACCTATTTACCTAAGAGGCTAAATTTTCCTTTGGATATATGCGGTTTACTTTCTTAAAAGTCACTAGACAGTCAGTAAGATTAGTCGATAGTGTTTACAAGTTATCTCCTCATTACTACATAATATAGGTATAACTTATTAGCATTTAAAGCAAAAAAGTCTTTGTATGAATTACTATGGAACGACACAGGTCA
This sequence comes from Hyles euphorbiae, assembly GCA_023078785.2. Lineage (NCBI taxonomy): Eukaryota > Metazoa > Arthropoda > Insecta > Lepidoptera > Sphingidae > Hyles > Hyles euphorbiae. Next base: position 18,468,532 of record CM041050.1, read on the forward strand.
AAGAATTATCTAGGGGGCAACGTTCCTTAGTAAAGCAACCAAAGAATATTCTTGCTCCACTATGTTGTGATAAGTAGAGATTAGAGACTCTTAATGTTTTTTAAAATACGTGGAACTTATTAGGAGTCGACGTCTTTAGTTGTAAGCTGGATTTTATTGACCTGCGTTGTATCTACGTTGCTTAACATTGGCCAACTAAGTTGAAGTAGAACTAAGTTGAAGAAGAACCTAAGACCTTCCTTGACTTATATTAGGTCTACCTAATGATGCTGTATGTGTGTTAATAACTAGGCATATTCATAGATAGTTTTAAAACCTATTTTAGTTATCAAATGATTTGTCACTTTCGAACTATTTTTCAATACACTTTGAGCGAAGAAGACAAGCTATTCATTAGCTAAACTAGGTTTTAAAACTGTCTACGAATAAGGCCATTAATTTTAAGCTAATGAGAATATTTTACATTACAACACATTATACAATTCGGATTGTTCATAGCTTAATATCGACATGATATTAAGGAAGCTTTTTTGGATAATTCTATGCTGCAATGTCTTGTTCTATTACGTACATATATATTCTCCAGATGGCAATCAGGACACCTACGTTTCTCGCCTCGGGTGTCTCACGATGAGATATAGGGCGAGCCTATCGCCGTATCGGGTGTACATATCTGCCTCCAGGCTGATAATGAATAGAAAAATCCAATATCATTTTGTCCGACCCGGGATTCGAACCTAAGACTTCAGTGAAGTAACCGTAGTCCGTACCTTAGTACAACTACGCCACCGAAGCAGTTAGAGCGACAAATAATAAAACTATAAACAAAAGTACTGATTTGGTACTTGGATGCCTATTTGTTTATATTCTCACCGAGGCTTTGACAGCAGCATGGGCGTAGCCACGGTGGGGCAGAGTGGGGCGCTTGCCCCACCCTGAATTTGATCTGTAAAGTACTTAACCAACTCTAAAAAAATAAATGATCTAGGTAAAGTACTAGGCAGGTGAGCAATAAGAAAGTATTTAGGATAATTCCAATTATAAACACAGATACAGAGTGTAATAGAAGAATACCGTGGGTACAGTTTGCTAATTACATATGATTTAAGACTTCTGCCCCACCCTGATCCCACGGCTGGCTACGATCATGGACAGCAGATAGTTATAATCTCAGTGAGGGCGCCCAGTGAATTTGTCCAAGCGCGCTGGAACTGCCAAAACTGACTAAAAGTATCTAAGGGCACAGCAGAGCGTCCGCCAAGTCGAGAGAAATTACAAGTTCACTGGACTTTTTTAAAGTTTTGAATAAGTACGGTATGACCTCAAATATTATGAGACTCAGGTCTATCTCCATTGTAGTCTAGTTCGATCAGTACACATTAGCGTTCTCTAACTTAAAATTATTTAGCCCAAGAATCTTGCATTCATAAATTGTGAAGAGTTCTTGGTGTTTAGTGCTACGGAAAAAGAGCTGAATACTAATGAGTTATATTCCTATACATCGCGTTAGGTTTGTTTCGATTTTGTTAACGGGGATTCACGCTACAAAACGGGGAAATATATCTATGTATACGCAAACAATAAACTCACAAATGTTTTAGGTAATTAATTGCATTTACCGCGACACACACGATTAACGCATTTAGAACGCATAATTAAATTCCTTATTGAGGTATAAATTATATGGTACTTTCCAGTTACAAGCAAATGAGGTTTGCGGTTTGCAACTACGCCGCCACTTTTTTCCTACTTCACTAGCTCACGTAATTGTTGCGTAGTGCTGTCTATGTACCTTTGCGTTATTAAAAAGTTATGATAAATATTTACACCCATTTACTAAAAACATTATTGTATTAATTAGTATTAAGTGTATATCTTATTTGAAATATGTTTCTCGGATACATGTCATTTTTTAATACATATACTTACGGTAAGTAACTAAGTTAGTATATACGGTAATGTAAGAAATCAATAATAAATACAATCTCTTAAAATATTATTTATTTTCGTGGGCTATTTGACAAATAATAATGAATATAAGTAGTGTTGAAGGTATTAAGGGTGGTAGTTTTAGTGACTTCAGAGTTCAGACACAATGCAACTAAATTTTGTGCAAAAAATTGTGACGCATTTTTTGTTATTTTTTTACACGCTTTATATTAGCTTCACTTGTATGTTTGTATGTTTGTATATTTGTATGTTTGTATATTTGTATGTTTGTTTGTAACCGACTTCTTTGGGCGCGATTTTGACCCACTTTAAACGGCCAGATTTCGTTCAAATTTTGCACACCTGTCAAAGACCGATGACAATACAATAATTCGATTAAAATATATAATTATCCTGATTAGATTCGCCAGGATTAATTATTCTTATAATTGATGACCATTGCTACATTCATCGCTAGATGGCGTTAACATTGTATTCTTCCAAGAAGCTTATACCCAAATGGAGATTGCATTCCGTATAAAACACTAAAGCACAAAAATTTGACCTTGAATGCAATCGCTGTTGCCTGCTATCCTTGACAATGAATGAAGTTCACGTGAAGTTCATTCATTTTTACGCTAAAGAAAAGGATAGCAGGCATCAGCGACGTCATTCAAGGTAAAATTTTTGTGCTTCACTTTTATATACGGAATGCAATCTCCATTTGGGTATAAGCTTCTTGTATTCTTCAAGTGTCAAATGTTACTACTGACCAACAGATGGCGTTATTGATTGGAAATACAGCCGTAGATGGATGTTTTTAGTCAAAACAATTATATAATAGTTAAAAAAAACTAAAATACACGCTTTAATAAGATATACAACTAAAAAAGTAAAAATAATTGATACTGAATTTAAGATAAGAAAATGGAGTAAAATACATATATTTTATTGTTACAAAGCGTGGGGTGCAGGAGGATAAGTAATTGTTGTAAACACCCCACGCTTTGTAACAATAAAATATATGTATTTTACTCCATTTTCTTATCTTAAATTCAGTATCAATTATTTTTACTTTTTTAGTTGTATATCTTATTAAAGCGTGTATTTTAGTTTTTTTTAACTATTATATTTCTATCGTCCTTTTAGGGTTGTAAATACATAGTTTTTTCTTAAATAATAGAGTACACCCTTTTATTTTTCAGGACACTATGGTACGCAAGGCGTTAAATTATTATTTAACCAAAAATTATGGATTTACCACCCAAACTCGACAATATTTAAAAAATAATTTTAAAAAAATGTCGCGTTTCTTAGCAAAATTTTTAGTTACATGTTTGTAGTCACTAAAACTACCACCGGGCTTCGTTTTCGGTAGCACTCTTGATATACCCGGTATGTAAACATAATTATAATTTATAAGCATAAAGTATATTTTTTTTATTGGTATGAAACAATTAAAACGTAAGGAAACTTATTGCTGGTTACCGGCAGAAGTATCACCTGATAAGTAGGACAATACAGCATCTTAAAAACATAAACTGAGAAAAGTTTTAAATTTTAATGTATGAAAAAGGTATGCTAAGGTTAATAATAGCTAGGCTACTTAATTATTTATGAAATACATAATATCTTTTTAGAACCTTTTTTATGTATCTACGATATTTAGTACTTATACAAAAAAATATAAAAATATTGGTACCTAGATATTTTGCCAAATGTGTGTGTACTGTTGTATCATTTAAATAAGTTACAACAATGTTTAATGTCACTAATTTTTGGTACTAAACTGTTATCGCTATTTTAATGGTGTATACTGTTTTTTGTCAATTTGTCATCTTTACCATCTCTACACAAGGCTATTAAATTATTATGTGATACCACAACAGCATGAGTATGTTGTTTTATTTCAAATCTAAATATAAGGCAATGAAATCCATTTTTAATTCTTTCATGTAACTTATTTAAATGGCACATCTACATATTACATTTCAAGACTATTTTACAAACACTTCAATTACAATCCAAATAAAGTTATTTACAAAATCTACAAACCGGTTAATATGATAAACTGAAACACTATATAAGCACTATTGAGGAAAACAATCACTGTCAACGGCTTGACATGGAGTCATTACGTTTCTCTTTTTACTTTTAACATTGGAGTTCATACTGAGAAAATGTTCAAAGAGCATTAATCATCCAAGGGTGATCATGTTATCGGTGGTTTCAGCATGAAGCTGATGGTTGCTTGAAGTTGAAGCTGGTACCAAGTGGTGTGGCCCAACCAGGCAGTGTTGCAGAGAACACCCTGTGTCTATCGTCGCACCGGTGTATAACACACAATCTTGAAGAACACATCTGAGAATCAAATTTTATTGCTATATTACAGGTTTCATGAATTTTGAATTGATTATTGTGTTTTAAAAAAGTGAAACAAATGTATGACTGTATTGTTATTGATTCTTTGCAAATTATATTAAAATGAAATTATGATTTTTATTGTGTGAACAATATTTTGGTGTACTATGTGAACTTATAAAAATTAAATTGCAAAAGCTAGTTATTTTTACAGTATAAAACCAAAATGATTTACTGGTGCAGAGAAATAATACTTTATTTAACTACAATTGTAGAATGGTACATTCTTGCACCTTTATAGAATTGTATCAAAATATTTAGAATCTTCACTTACCCTTCTTTGATAGTGACATTATTCATCAATATGCAGTTGGTCAACCGCACTTTGTTTTCAATTGTGCAATTAGCTCCAATAAAAGTGTTTTTAATTGAAGTTTTCTCACTAATAAAACTTTTTTCTCCTACTGTGCTGTTTTCATCTATTTGTTTCGTTTTAACTTCACTGTTTGGATTGAACCTTTCTGTTAGAGGTGACCCTGTTAGTTCTTCCCATTTTGATAATATCTGGAATTTAATAAAATAAAATTATTGTCACATTAATTTATCAATCCTATAGGTACTTTATTTCTTTTGGATAGCAAGGATAAGAAACTAAACGGGATTTATTTTTTTTTATTTTTTTTTTCTTTTATTTAACTTGCTTAACAAAATATACAATAATTGTTAGTAAATAGCATAAGAAACCACTAAGGTTTATATAGATGCTATCAGAGTTGACAAAGGGGTTATAACTTATAACAAGACATTTATACTGTAATGGTAATAGGAGTTTTGAGATTCATTCAAAGATTATTATTTATTTACATTTAGATTATTTAAAAAGTAAGTCTTGAGTTTATATTTGATGTTCTTTGGTGTTAAACTATCGCGTAAATCTGGGGGTAGTCTGTTAATTAAACGCGGCACAAGGTATGAGGCCGTTCGCTCGCCGTAAGTATTGTTCGCCCGCGGCGTCACTAACTTGTTTTGTGCGATGGCACGCGTATATATAGGATGGTTAATTTCTGTTTTAAGTTCTTTATTAAAATAATATTTCACAAGTAAAGTATACTCAACGTTGACATGAATAGGTAAGATTTTACAATAACTAAACAATTTTCTATAGTCGTCTTTAAACTGGTCTCTAATCTTATGCGATACTATATTTTTTAAAATTTTGGTTTGCAAATTATAAATTTGGTTTAAATACGTTTTGTAAGTACGGCCATAACAACTAAGACCATAATTGACATAGGATTCCGCTAATGAATTGCACAACATCAATTTGATTTTATATGGTAGACGTTTTTTTAATATTATAATATTTGCCAGGAATTGTCTCAATTTGGAGCAGACGTGTTCAACATGATAATGCCAGTTGAGTTTACTGTCGATATGTAAACCAAGATACGTGTGAGTGTCTACAACTTCTATGTTGGGGCAGTCGCTTGAGTTGTAATTGGAATGGTGGTTGTGCAAACAAGAGTGTTCATGGGCTATAAGATTCATAATTTCCATATCACTCTAATCAGAAGCAAATTTTTGAAGACTCTCCAAATAACAATTGGGGCCAATGTCCCCTTACAACCTTGGGAGATTCTTAAATCCTACAATATGCAAAAGCCTTTTATGGCCGAAGAGGTGTCATTACAATGTTACTATGCATATGTAGATTGAAGTCATTAGTGATACCAATATTATTCTTTTACTTTAATCAAAATAGACCTTACCTTACTATTAGACAAGTAGAATGTTGACAAGGTGTTTACTCTCATTCCAAAGGTTTTTTTGTCTGGAATATGTGCATAACATCTCAAAACATCATTGTAGAAAACACCTTTAGACCCATGTGTATGGTCATTGTAAGCAGACATTTCCCTTATTTTACTTTCATACCCATTTTCAACAGCAAAATCAAATACATCTTGACCAATATCTACATTCTTTTCTGATGTTCCCTTCTTCTCAACAGAATTCTTAGGTTTTGAAAGTTGTTTTTTAACTATGTATGGTATAAGTTCTCCTTTTATTGATGTGAACTTGTCAGTCCCCACAAGGTAATTGACTATCCATTTTTTCAATACATATACATGAGCGTCTAGTAGTCTGCTGTACATGCTTAAGGAATTAAATTTCTTCACCAAAAGCCTAGGAATTGTGACTTGCTCTTCAAAATCACTAGCGCTGGCCAAAAATACCAGTCTCTCAGTTTCTTTTTCAATGCACACCAGATCTCGGTCCGGTTTGGATTTTGTTTTAGGTCCGGGAAGCTCGACCCATTCTTCTGGTCCATTATCAAAGAATAAACTAGTAAGTGTTGCATCATACTTTCTGTGGAGGTTTAGTACATCATTGAGGTTGATATTAGTTATAAGGTCTCCAGAAACAACAAGTAAGTCAGTGGTAACTCTGTTGCTGATGTGTTTCAGTGAGTTAACTGTCCCCCAATCTTCTTCAGCAGGTATAACTATCAAGTCATACTTAATTTTTAATGGACATTTTTCTAATGCACTGAGTATATTTGATTTATCTTCATCAAGAACAACTACCATGGTTTCTGAAAGTATAAATAAATAAAATATAATTCATATTCTATAGTTTATTGCATAAGTTAATGTGAGAATTACTCATTAGTCAATAGTGTAAAGTTTATTAATATTATGATGTAAAAATATAATGATATTTATGCAAAAGCATGTTATTGATACAAATGAATTCAAATTAAACATGTATCTTTTTACATTTACTGAATGAATTTTGATTTTTTTTAGTAAGTTACTTGTTTATTACAAACACACCTTCATAATATTATGTTTACTGTATCAATTTAAATTAAAATGCATGTAATAAATTCTTCTATGTAGAAAGTAATACTATTATTCGGGTATAAATATGTAGCACCTTTGAAAACAGAACATGTTACCTTGCAGACCGATTCTCTCAAGCATATTGAGTGAGTACCATAGCACAGGGTATGGTCCTACTGGTAGCAGGCATTTGGGGACGGAGCCACCCACATCAGGCATGCGGGATCCCCTTCCAGCTGCCAGTACCACAGCTTGAAACTCCAGTATTTTATGCATTTTGGTTATATCTGGAAAAATGTAAATTTCGAACTAGAACTGTTGATTTCGAATAATAATTAAATGTATTACGTTCGTTATAGGATTCATCAACAAGAAAACATCAAATTGTTACTTTATTATGTTATATTTTGTATATATTTTGCAAATACTTACGTTCTAAACACATAAAACATCTGCGAAATGCTTGCGCAGATTGTCACTGTCAAGTGTCATCTGTCAGTGAAGTGCCACACAATGCAGCACAGATTACAAACTGTATTTATACCGATTTATACACTGTACTTGAATACCATTAGAACTCGTTATATGCCTATGTTGTAGCATCCATCACGTTTCTGGTAAAATAAACTATAGGTCCTGTGTTACAGTTTTAGGATCTTGGTATACTATAGGAGTATACCTTCGCTACAACTTACGTCCTCATAAAAGCTTCTATTTCACAAGAGTCATAACTCATAAAAAATGAATTAAAAGTAGCAGCAAAAAGTATGTTTTTCAGTTTTAAGTTTATTTAGTATTGTTTCATTATTAACTACATATTTACGTGGAGTAGCTGATTTCTGATCCATTGCAAACTATCCGAAAAAATGGCAATGTTCCGACTTTCAGTAGGATTTCATGTCTTAAGTGGGAGCATTTTTAAGATTTCGTAGTCTAATATGTGTGCACAATTGATAGCATTGCGGTATTACAATTACCTGTCACCACACACTATAGGGCTAAAGGAAAGTATCTTGCGGAAATCTGCATTAAATAGCAATTTGTAAATGAATCTATGTCACGTAAGGCACCTTTATGAAGATTGCCAACTCGTACTAGGCCAGGTTTTTGGACTATAGCATAATTACTGTCAATCAATGGTACTCTCGGTTGTAGAGGAAGCTCGTGCCCTGCCGTGGATTGGGTATGTACTAGATTCCTATTTTATTTAGACGCTAGTGGTCAAATCTTTTCATATTTATACGAGTACTTATCTAGTTTATGTATTTAATTATGCTTATATTCTGAAGCTGTATATTTATCAATATATTTAAGGATTTACTTTCAAGTTCCGACACTTACCTAAATAATTAAAGTAGACGCATTTTATTTTAACAAATGACAATCTTTATTTGTTACTAATATCTACTACTTTCAATTCCAAGAAATATCAATACAATTTAAGGAATATAATTCATTTATTCAAATATGTAAAAAAAAATATGTTCACAGTGAATTTATATACCTAGGTAATAATTATATAAATAACTTAAAAATCCAAAGGCGCCGGAGGGGTTACTGATACCTTATCCATGGATTGTTTTAGCATGTCACTCATTCGTCTAAAGTCTGAAGGGGTCATATTCAAAGAAGCATCCAATGGGTCGGGAGCTGAAGAAAGACAGGTGAACATATTATAATAAAAATCCTTGGTTATCTAATTTACATCAAGTAAGTTTTCACTTGATGTAAGCAATATACTTGAAAATCGAGATCTATTCATAGAAACTGGATTTATTTGGGTATGATGGAGTAATAGTAATACCGTTGGTTTATAAGATTATCGGTAGCACGTTTTTAAGAAAAAATAAGACGTTCTTAACATGTTCTAAAATATTTTCAGATATCTTCTACAAGATTAAAATAATTAATTCTTACTTGGAGCTTCTGTAGGCTCAGGAGTCGGTGATAAAAGTTGGTTACATTTTTTACAAGGAGATTTAGCGCTTCCGTCTGGTTGATATACCTACAAATAATATGTGTTATATAGAATACAAACCTCTGTAAGCCCAAGGTGCCTATATTAATCAATTACGTTACACATGCAATATTGGTACGCGCAGAAATAAATAACCTACTCGAGGTTATAAGACATTTACAATTTTTTTTATTAATTATAGGCCCAACAATAAGGCATAGTATTTAGATTTTAAATACAGCATTAACAGACGCATTTTTGATCGTATATTTCCATGACGTGTCAGAAGCTAGACGTGTTACATTGACGACTAGCATGGGCGTAGCCACGGTGGGGCAGAGTGGGGCGCTTGCCCCACCCTGGCTCTGACCTGTCAGGTACCTAATCAACTCTAAAAAAATAAATTATCTAGGTAAAGTACTAGGTAGGTGAGCAATAACAAGGTATTTAGAATAATTCGAATTATAAACACAGATACAGGGTGTTGTAGAAGAATACCGTGGGTATAGTTTGCTAATTACATATGATTTAAGGCTGCTGCCCCACCCTGATCCCACGGCTGGCTACGATCATGACGACTAGCTGTTACCATGACGAAATGTATAGAATGACAGCAAATGAAGAAGCAGAGGAGAGAAGAGGTGGTGTATATTGTCTTTGGTTTCGTAGGTAATAAAATCAGAGTGCAGAAGTTACACAATATATTTTTGATTACTTACTTTTCCATCTGTACCAACTATTGGGGACATCTTTCGCAATGGGCTTATAATTATACCCGGTGGCGATCGACTTACAGCATTGGTAATCAATGTGTGTGATCCGCCACAAAATCTTTGACAATAATGAGCCCTGTAAATAAATTTAAAGAAAAAAATACAAAATCTTGGATGAAATCCTTTAAGTATAGAAAAAAAGGATAGATTTAGATTTTGAATACGCTCTAATATTCCATATTTAAGTATTAGAAAAAAATATCAGAGGTGGTTTTGGAGATACGTGTAAAATTTACCTCACATCTCTTGGATGAGGTATAGGACGACCCGGATAACATAAGCCTCCATGATCGCCGTCTTCTTTAGGTTTAGTTGCTTCGGCTCCTATCGTGGGAGGTCTGGTTGCTGGCACCGCAGGTAATGCGGGGACAGTGGTTGACTCTTCCATCTCCATCCATGCAGGAGTGGCACATGAAATACAGGTAGCATCACGGTGCAATCGTCTCGTAATTGCTGCTGCATGTGGTTCACCCACAATACCCAACATTGCATCTATTCGACCATTCAGCATGTCTAGGTATTTCGTTATCCCATCTCGCAAGGACACTACTTGGATCCAGTCTGCTTTATCATTGAGCTCTCTGAATAGGTCATCTATAGCTTTCTGGAATATTTGTTTAGCGTAGTAAAAGACATTTCACTTTTAATATAGACAGTTACATTATTAATGACACAGTGGGAATAGTTTCTCTAAAGATTGGCTGCGGTTTGGTTTCGACCCTGGTATTGCAAAAATCTGTGAGTGGTGTTGACTTCTTATTACCAGGCGGATCACTTGCTGATCTGCTAACAAAAGGAATAAAAATAAACTCGTAATTACTAACTTGCCAAATAATTTCTTGATTATTGAATTTATCGTAAGCAGTTCCAATACGTTTTTCAAAATCTCCGCGAACAGCGTCGAATTGTTGTAGAGACACTAATCCATTTAAAGCTCCAATTCCTGCTTTATCGCGAAGTGCATCTGCGACCTCGTCACGGTCCGATTTTGTTTCACGTAATAGTTCTATTTGCTTCCATAGATTCTAGAAATAGTATTAAAACTTTTACAATGGGTTAACGGTCTCTACATTATTGTTATTATATACACACTACAATAATTAATAATAATAGACGAGTTTAAGTGAATTATTGAAATGGAGCAAAAATACTTCTAAATCCATCGATAAAGCCCGTTGATTGTCTTTTAGTTCCCTTTGATTTACTCCAGAAATGTCTAAATCTTGCTGAAGATTAGTAAAATGGCTGTTTAGTTCCGCAACAGCTGTAAAATAAAAAAAGTATTTTAGGTTTTATAGCTTAAAATAAACCAGTAAGTAATTAATTACGGATACCAGTTGTATCAGTTTCTGTATTGGCAAGTTGTTCCGCCATTGTTTCCAGCCCTGTTTCTAGGTCGTGCTGCATTTGCGTTAATTGTTCTTGATAATTTGTCATCTAGGGAAAAAATAAACATCGATTAATGTGGTAAAGTATAGAATAGTAATGGTAAAGTATAGTAATTTATTTTGAAAACCGTAAAACTTTAGGCCTCAAGTTAGATAATGAAGTAGTGTCCATGTACACTACACTGTCGAAGAGCCTCTTCTGCCACTTAACAGGGGCTTCATCTTAAGTCTCGTTACAAGCCAAGTTCGGCTCAATAAAATTAAAATATTTTTTAGCCTTAAAAAAACGTCACTATCAAGCATTCTTTCTGTATAGTGTGTGGACCTAAACATAAATTGCGCACTCATAACAGAGATCCTGCAACCCCCGGTGCTATTTCTTGACTTTGGGGCAATTGGTTATATTATGAAGATCTCTCAGATATGCATACATGTTACTTCAAAAAGCCATAGTTAGGTTTCTAGGTGTAATTCCGACCTTTGATTTGTTGGCCCGCTTTGTCAACTAAGCTAACGGTTATTGTTGCATTACTTTATAATTATAAATTACCTGCGATGACAACCCAGTATCTAAAGCGTTCACTTTATCGGCGTACTCCGATACCAAGGCTTCTAAATCTTCCATTCGGTCACCTAGATTCAGTGAAGCTTCAAGTCTTCCCTCTAATCGTAATAAAATCTCGTTTTAGATATTATGCCTTTATTTCGTTAAACTGTGAGATAATTAATTTATACTTACCCAATTTAGCAACTATTTTAAATGCGTTATCTGCGTTTGCAGTACTACGAGTTGTAATTCCCGTGATTGTCTTTCTTATTTCATCATATAATTCTTGCATAGCAGAGCTAAAATATAAAATAGTTTGAGTATTCTAAATAATACGCACCAATAATTCACTAAATTGATTCATCTCACTCCAATTCCTCATAAGTCACAAAATTGATGAACGTGGAAGGTCTATCCAACATCGGCACTGTTTCTGTTGCCACCGGTTCTGTTTCTGCACTAGGGGGCAGAGACTCTAATTCAGGTATTTCTATTGATTCCCGTGATATTTGAGGGGATCCTTCCCGTTCCTTACTCTTTGATTTGCGTGACGCAGAAGATGGTTTCTTATGTTTACGCTTGTCTTTAGCTCCCAGTAGTATTTCTGTGTCGACCTATAATCATATTATAAATGTAGAAATGCCTTTTGTTAATTAATTTCTGCTGAACTGTTACTTGCGTTTGTTTGAATTTTTGTTGCAAAGCCAGACATTATAAAAATGGTTATCATAAGTAAAGTTTGATGACAAAACCTTTATCAACACCATCATGATCAAAAGCAGTCTAAATCACATTTTCCTATTTTTGTGCACATGAAACCTTATAAGGTTTTAAATTACTCCTGGGTAACGTATTTCAAGCTAATTCATCCAGTGATTTATGCGGCAATAAATATTCAAACACATACCTATACAAATTATGTAACAATATTACGACCAAGATAAATCACATACCTCACTTTTAAGATCTTGTATATCTATTCCGGTTTGAGCAGCAAGTTCAGTGACTAAGGATAACATTTGCCTCAGAGTCTTTTCAGCTGCCTCCAGACGGGCAGCAAGTTGTAAAGCCGCCATTGCGTCGGTGAGTGATGCATTTTTACGTAGTTCTTCCATAAGTTCTATGTTTTCGGGAAACTGGGGCATGCCGATTGGAGCAAATCTTGAGACCAGTTCTTGGACAGTAGCGTACAATTCAGAAAATTGTTCTTGAGTAACGACGGATAGTCTGGGGGCATCTGTTGTTTTCTTTTTACCTAATAAAATTTTAGTAAACGCAAACATATGTTAGGTATGTTTTAACTGAAGGCTTTATATCTATTTTTGTTAATGTTTGTAGTTAATCAAGCTTACCTTTACTGTCATCCTTAGGCACTCTTTCAACTAAAATAAAAAGTCCATATTGGTTAATATGTCATATTTTTGTTATTTTCTTTAGATTAAATTTGATAACCTAAATCTTACCGATAAGAAGTTTTTCGTATTGCGCTTCTGCGAATATTAAAAATACGCAATGTATTAACTTATTCTGTATTATTATCACACCTTATATTTTGTATAAACTATAAAACACCAACCCACAGAGTCAAGTGAAGCCATCGGCGTTGGAGTTTTCTCTTGTACTTCGCGTGAAGTCTTTCTCTAGGGTAATAAGAAATATACACATTAACTTACATAATGAATAACTAATAGGTAATTTGAAATTATGGATTCGATATGATATCTATTGGTTTTTAGATCACAGTTAAAAAAACCATTGTCTCATTTAGTAAGTGGATTGCACTTTTTTTCTTTTTTGGTACGTAAACATAAACATGGGTACTTACGATATCGTCTTCTTATGATTAAATAAAAATAAAAGAAATGTAGTCTGATTACCAGGAACAAAACTAAAGAAAAAAAAAACAAAACGACAGTAACAAGACTTGCGAGTTGCACCTGATGAATAACCCGTAGCTCTCGTTCTCGTTGTTCCTCGATTTTTTCCAGAAGGTTTCGATAATCCTTAGACTGTTGGATATATGATCGCATGAACGACTTACATATTACAATAATTAAGTCACTACTTGCTAATTGCTATTTATGTTGTTGGTTTTGTGGTATTTTATACTCATGGTAATCAAAATACGAAAGTATGTTATTATACTATATACATACCGTTTTCGTTGAAGTTTTATCAATCCTAAGAGCTTCTGCTTTTGCTGGAGTAGATTTATCAGCAGATTGCGTTGCACCAGACTTATCAGCGGATTTACTAGTTGATGTAGTTGTATCCGTCGTTGTTTTGTCCGTAGTAGATTTGGATGAACTTGTTTTATCTTTTGAAGATGATTCTGTCGTCGTCTTATCAGTTTCCGTAGTTGTCTTTTCAGTCGTTGATTTAGATGAACTAGATTTATCTTTTGAAGATGACGTTTCCGTCGTCGTCTTTTCAGTTGTTGATTTGGTTGAACTAGACTTGTCTTTTGAAGATGATGTTTTATCCGATAAAGACCCTGGCCCTTGGCCACTCTTTGTTGTTCCTCCAGTTTTTGAGTGCCCTTTTTGAGAATCGGCCATTCGCCTTTTTTTCTTTTTTTGCATTGCGTGCACAGTGACCTCTGTGACGGAGAGACTAGAACTAGAAGATATTGGCATAGCAGCACCCATTTCTACTTCAACTCGCCTCTCTAAAATTCGTAGTTGTCTTGCGAGTAGGAATAATATAGTTTGTAAAAGCTTGTGATTTACTACATTTACCTAAAATCAATTTAGATGTAATACGGTAATACGTAGTGGTAATATTGGTAGTTAGTTTATTTGATGGGTAAAATAATTCAAAATTTCAGGAATAAGGCATTGAGGGATTTGTTTCCTTTCAAAAAATATAAGTACATGCATGCAGCCAGCAATGCGAGTTTCTTTATAACGAGTATTAAAAATTAGTCATAGTGTCCGACAAATTGTATAAAAATAGATTTAGTTAGACTAAGAGAGAGTTTTGTGTGCGTTAATAGGCCCAATGGTATGACCATTTTATTCTTATGATAAAATAATTATGGGCATTGTGCAATGTGAGTAGACCTATAGTTATCTTAAGACTTACGCTGGGATCACCAAATGCAGAGTCTATCATTTCTCCGACACTCATTATACTAGTATTCGACGTCGACATTATAAATAAATTATAGTTTCAATATAATTTATAAAATAATATTTAAGCATAAATCCCGTGACAATCTCGATGGTTGTTGTTGTGGTTGTTGTAGAAAAGTTATGTCACCTTAGATGTCACCAATATTATTTTTCATACTTCAGCAGCGATGTCGCCTTTTTGTTTATATCGTTCCTCATTAGTTCCTCAGGTTCAATAAAAAGAAAGATATAAAATGTTGTAGGATTTTTTTTTATAGTGGCCCGGCATAGTGGCGGCATTGCACCTGATGGTAAGTGCTAATACCGCCCAGGCAGAGTATCCATTGGCATCGGACGGTAGTCCCATGCCAATAGAAACAATTATGCCGGCCTGCTAAGGTGCCTATTCACACTACGGCGGAAGGACCCAGGATTGTAGGAAGGAGGGAACACGTGAGAAGGCAAACAAAAAAAGAAAAAAAGGAAAAGGTAAAAAGTGTGGTAAAAAGGCTGTAAATTGTATCTAGGGTATTAAACATGTGCAATAGCGGATGTAGTATTGTCGATCGTCGACGGTCTTTTGAGTATACGGTCTCTTCACATTTTATTTAATTGGACTAGTGAATATTATTTGATTACGGGTATTGCTTGTTTAATGTATTATTGGCTTATTGTATTATTATAAAAGTATGCATATTTCAAGAAAATCCGTTCCTAATATTTTGACAACAGCATGATAACCATGCATTCGTACGCCAAAAGACCTTAGACGATCTATAAATTTATAACAATACAGCCTTAAACGCGTTGACTTGAGCGGGATTTCTACCCCATTAAGCATCCAGTTCTACATTGACGATGGCAAAGTAATAAGGATCATAATATTTTTTATTTCCTTACCATCAACAAATAGGAGTACTTATTTTGGAGTATAAGTAATAATAAATAAAATTTTCTTATATATAATGTATATTTTGTAGATATTTACATTCTTTTATAAATATCGTTATGTACTTAATTATTTATGAACATTGCGAAAATTGTAAAATAGTAGAAAAATACAAAAAACCGTATTTACAATGATTTTAATTTTTAAGATCATATTATTGTTACATATAAATATTTTTATTACCCTATAGCTCTCTTCAATCAAATCTATTGTGACGAAACGAATGTCTGCATGTGTATGGGTTAAGAAATTATAAAATGATGTTTGTCCTATACATACAGGGTATATCAAGACTGCTACCGAAAACGAAGCCGGGTGGTAGTTTAAGCGACTTCAGATACAATGCAACAGAAAAAGTTGCAAAAAAAAGCGACAATTTTTTTTTTGTTATTTTTTTCCTATGGCCATATTTGGGTGGTAAATACATTTTTTCCTAAAATAACAGTGTATGCCCTTTTATTTATAAATACTCTAAGGTATAAAAGAGTTTCAATTATTATTTTAGCAAAAACTATGGATTTACCACCCAAAAATGACGATATTTAAAAAATCATAAAAAATAATTGTCGCGTTTCTATGCGAAATTTTTTATTGCATTGTGTTTGTAGCCACTAAAACTACC
This sequence comes from Hyles euphorbiae, assembly GCA_023078785.2. Lineage (NCBI taxonomy): Eukaryota > Metazoa > Arthropoda > Insecta > Lepidoptera > Sphingidae > Hyles > Hyles euphorbiae. Next base: position 18,485,017 of record CM041050.1, read on the forward strand.
ACCCGGCTTCGTTTTCGGTAGCAGTCTTGAGATACCCGGTATATATGTTTATAGTTTAGACATTAAATAAACTCATTAAAATATTCATTAAATATTCAGAATCTATGATAACATCTGTTCCTAAACAAGTATGTAATTTCAGTCATATGGCGTCTGACTGAAGAGAGCATAACATTAATTAACCCACCGATTAATCATCATGACGCACTTTAATACCGAGATTTATTTTGCGGCTCAAATTCATTCAGCGGTTTCCTTATCGTAGTAGTAATTTTTGATCGACAAAAATTGTTGAAATTTCCTAACTACCTAGTATGCAAATGTCTACTTATTGTTATTTATTAATAAAATGAGCTAATGTTAGGCACGAATCCGACAGTCAGTGGAGCGTGTTGAGGCGCAGGCGGACGCCTCGAGGGGCAGCGGCGGTGGCGGCGACGCGGCGGGCACGGCGGGGGCGGGCGGCGTGACGGCCACCGCGGGAGCCGGCGCGGCCGCCGGGGGAGCCGCATCCGCACCCTCTCTTTGACTAGAGGTTGTCTGCGCTGCAGGCGCTGACGTCGGCTTAGGTTGCTGTGTGCGACCAGCCTTTGACTTATCCCTGTGAGTTTTCAACTCTACTAAATTATAGACAGCTTGCTTGTCCAGATTTTGCAGTTTGTTAAAGTGTTGAGGCACCAGCACGGCGAGAGGTGGCACCGGCGGGACATACGCGTGAGGTTCGTAGTTATCATCCACGTAGTCGTTAGGATTCCACGTGGCGGTTGTCACGATGTTTGCGGATGCTGTTGATGACCTTTCTGTGGTGGTTGCACGTGATGTTACTGGAGAGCTAGCAACTGTAGGACTTTCCGATGACATACTTGGTGACACAGTCGTTGTGGCGGGAATTGTAAATATCCTTCTATTTCTGTTTGATCTTGTCTTTCGTCGTTTTTGGAGTTTTGGCACATCGAGGAAGAACGGATCAAATATAAGATCAGATTCTTTGTAGTCATCGTAATTAATAGGTACAATTGGTTTGACCGCACTGACTACATTGCCCACAGTATAATTTAGTCTCTTTCCATTGCTGTCACTGACAGAGGCACTAGCCGTGACGATGACTCGTGGAGGACTTTTTAATTTAATTGGAGGTCGTTCGGTTACCGCTACTGGAGCTACAGATCGAGCTGACAAAGAAGATTGGTTTTCAGATCCGGAGTCTTCACTTCGTTTTCTATCAAAATAATACGGATTGAATGGTAAAGGTCTCTGCGCTGGTAAAGGTGATGGGTAAGGCTGCTGTCTGTTTTTCACGGATGTTTCTTGTCTATCTGAAGGCTGAGAAGTAGGGCCAGGACGAAGGATTTGATCTCTGGGATCGAGTGTAGTAGGACGGAACGGTGCTGGTTGTGGTCGTTGCACGAAAGGTGTTGGTCTGGGAGCCGCCGGTCTCGGTGCGGTTCGAGATGATTCATATTGAAAATGGTCAAATTGATGCGGAGGCGCGTGGGTAATATAAACCCCGTCGGCGGGACGGAAGCTTTGGAAGGAAATCGCTTCTGATCCTGGTCCTCGATGGCGGTATATAAACTCTTGGGGTGAAAGAAGTGTTGGATCTAGTGACGGCAACGACGGTACTGAAGGAGCAGATAGTGCCGAAGGTGCCGATGGTGCTGACGGTTGCAGCGGCGCGGGTGCCGATGGCAGCAACGAAGGTATCACTGGAGAAGGCGAAGATATCAAATGAGGCACAGGAGACTGATGGCGTGACACAGTGGATGAGAATACAATGGTGGTAGTTGGGGGTGGTTTAGTTGTAGTGGTTGTTGTTGTGGTGGTGGTATATTTTTTAGTTGTTGTGGCAGGTGTCTGAGTAGTTGTGGGAGCGTGTGAGTAATCTTCATATTCTCCATCAGCTTCGTCCTCTTCTTGATATTCTAAAATTAAATATGAGAATATATGGTAATAAATATATAATATAAAATATCAGGCACTTAATGTTAGTGGGTTTTATATTTGATATATTTTATACACATTTTTTTTTACAAAACCGATAATTCTGAAAAATGTGTAATTACGCTGGTTTTAATTTATTCAATAAGTGATTAGTGAATTATTTCTATTCTTTGTATATTAAGACGATATCTTTTATCTTTCTGATAAATATGTTTATAGAACAGAAATTTAGATCAAATAATCATATACCTTCGGTGAGTTCTTCATTATGTGACAGCGACAGTGGGTTACTAGTAGTGGAAGCTGGATGTTTGGGTAAATCTTTTCTTATTTCTTGTACGGGATCTTCAGTTGAATCAGTTATGTCTTGCGAGGGACCTTGAGTTTTATCGTGCGCTATAGTAGAAGCGTCCTCTACCGACGGATCGTTTTCTTGCTCGTGCTTAGGTTTCGTTTGAGGTTCTTCTTGAGGCTTAGGCTCTTCAGGTTGTATTATAGGTGGAGCAGTGCTACCATATAATTCTAAATTTAAGCTGTAAAATTTTTCTGATTTTGTACAATCTACTTCGTCGACTCTTTCGCACACTCTTGTTTCCTGTAATGAAATGGAAATATATTCTGTAGATACATTTACTAAATATTAACGCTTTAAGGAATTTACTGGTGGTGGGCTTCTTATATGTGAACGGCAACCGCAATGTCTATTTCTCCTATCAAACAGCACTATTGTGTTTCGAATTGAGGGACATTGTAGCTAGAGTAACTACTGGACATATTGAGACTTAACATTTTATGTCTCAGGATATCGAACGCAGTGAAATGCCAAGCATTGCTTTGTAATTCAAGATATTGTTTTGTTTTTGCTACTGTTCATGAGCGGTGATATCGCTTACCATCAGGCGAATAGTATGCTCATCTCGCCATTAATGGCAATAAAAAAAGAAGTAAATGCAGTAGTGAAAGTATTTGAAAATTGTACCAACCTTTGTAGATATTTGACCAGGAGTCAATAAAAAGTAGTTTGCAGATACATGTTTTAAGTTGTTTTTTTAACTGTCAGTTAGGGAAACGAGCAAGTATTTATCTAATGTTGAGTGATAAGCGTCGCTCACGATCATTCCCGTGCGTTGAAATGTATGTTCGTAGTAGAGAAAAGAAACAAAGACTGAACAAAACGCGTCTCTTTCAATTTTAGTCCATTGAAATGTTACAATTTAAGGACCGCATATTGCATTTCTTAGACGACGCAATTTTATTTTTGGGACATGTTTGGGGGTCAATAGAAGCTTAACCTCAAGTTTGTGGGGTCGCCACCCTTGTCCCCCGGCCGCAATCTTGGAAAAAGGGGTGAAAACACGTTTTTTCGCGATAACTCGGAAACTATGCGTCTTACAAAAAAATTATAAGAACATAATTTGTAGCAAATTGTTTTGCCTACAAATATGTATACATATAACTTTTTGCCCTAAATTAAAAATTAAAGAAGTTATAAGCAAAAAAGTGAAGAAGAAATTTCTTAAGGGAAATCTTCCTATTTCTCTTAAAAGTAGACTCTTTGACTTTTATCTTACCAATTCTAACATGCAGTGCTCAATCCTAGTCTTTGAACGAACTTCGGAGATCCAGGTCCAGGTTTGTCAAAAAGCTATGGAGCACAGGATGCTAGGCGTAACACGCATGGACAGAGTACCCACTAACCCCTTGCGCTCCATAACCAGAGTCAAGAATATTGCACAGAAATCAGCTAAACTAAACTGGGATTGGGCGGGCCACGTCATCCGGATGTACCCGAAGAGGTGGGCAAAGATTGCCAATCAATGGATTCCTAAGGATGGTGAGAGGCCACGCGGCAGGCTTCGGAAAAGGTGGCGCGACGATCTCGACCAATTTAGCAACACTTGGATGGCATCAGCATCTGATAGAGATAAGTGGAAGGAGTTGAAGGAGACCTTTACCCATTAGTAGCATAGAATAGGTTAATAAAAATAAAAAAATAGCAAAAAAGTGATATATTTTTTATAAAAAGTTATAGAGCAAAAAATAATTGCTTTATAAATATTTACTCACTTTTTTGCTTATAACTTCTTTAATTTAGGGCAAAAAGTTATATAAACATATTTGTAGGCAATACAATTAGCTACAAATTATGTTTTTACAAATTTTTCGTAAAACGCATAGTTTCCGAGATAACGCGAAAAAAGTGTTTTCACCCCTTTTTCCAAGATGGCGGCCGGGGGACAAGGGTGGCGACCCCACAAACTTGAGGTTAAGCTTCTATTTACCGCCCCCATATATCCCAAAAATAAAATTGCGTCCTCTAAAAAATGCAAAGCTCATGTAACATTTCAATTGACTATTTGTTTATGTCCCTAGTATAAAAGCAGTGCTCTTACCAGTAACTAAAAGCAGCTTATAATTATGTTGGTGGAAAAATCGTCATAGTGTTCTACGCTAGTGTGTCACGTTTTGGATTCAACTTCTGTATATTATGATCTAATATCTATTCATCTATAATTGAGTTTAACGGCTAGTAATAGTTCTACTATGTGTGTATCTATTAGATGCAGTATTTTCTTGCCGGTAAAACAGCTGAGAGCTCCATATAATATTCTACATACATTTTGGCAGAGGTACCAGGACACAAATTTGATCATATAATATGTTCCGTCCCAAGATGTCATAGGGGGTAAGACTATCGCCATATTGGGCACAAATTCCCGACTCCGGGCTGTAAATGAATAGAAAAATCACTTTTCCCGATCCGGGATTTGAACCCGAGACCTCAGCTTCGCAATCGTGCCATAGTACAACTACGCTAACGAGGCAGATTTTATATTCTGGTACCAAAATAAGTTTCTTACCTGATCAAACACAGTGCCATTGAGACAAAGGAACTTGATATCCATGGGCTCGTCTTGCTGACCCACCGTGCATACATGGAACATTTGACACGAGGTTTCCAGGTCGGCGTAGTAGCCGCCGATCACCTTACCGGCGCACGTGAAGTTCGTCTCCGGCAGGTTGTCAAAGTCCAAGTACTGGAATCATTTGTAGACAACATTACAGCTAGAGTTTTGAAGACTTCTCTCAAAAAGAGAATAGGTGTCAATTTAATTATTAAACTGTTTCAAGATAAAAGACAAAAATCTTTCAGGATCAATTTTCGAACAACAGAAAATAACTTGCGAGAGATTAAGCGAACTTCTCGAACGCCTCAACTTAAAAACAATTTTAAAATCTGTTAGGCCTGTTGCATTTTCCTAAGCAAGTAGCTTAAATCGATTAGCCGCCAAATATTATTATTGCTTTTGTTGCAATACGGAAGTTACATTTCAAGACTTTATTTATATATCATTTTTTGCAATAAGGACTTAGAGCTGTTAAGATAAAATTAAAGATACGTACCCCTGGTTGAATGGACCGTGATATTCGAAATTCGTTCTGGAATATAAATATCAGCAACCACAGCCATACTGAAATGGGAAACAAAAATAACATTGTAAGTTTTATAGTAATTTGGTATACATACAACTATTTGTATATTATTGTAAACAAAAAAATAACATGCCATAAAAGCAGCCTTGCTATGATAAAGTGACTAAAGAACATTTTATTGTAATGCAACGTATTCCAAACATTGTATGCACCGGCAAGAGCTGGTATTGTTCACCAGTTGACAATTATGTTTGCCTTCCCGATAAACAGGCTAAACCCGAAAAGATAAACATTTGCATGAGTTACCATGCCGAGGTTACTATTATACGGTGGTTGCAGGCGGATATATTCCCACACGCACATGTCACCTGTAGAAATTTGTTCTTAATCAGATAATATAACCCGCAAATGATTTTACAGCAGGTTCTAGTCCTGTTTTATTATATTTAAAAAAAATAGATATCAATAATATTTGACCAATGCGATATTTGTGTATTATGATGATCGGGTTTCATTTACAATCGATGGTTAAATTATAAAATGTAACGATACATAATTTCTATGGTATGTAAGTCCGCCAACCCGCACTACCGTACTCTCGATTGTAGAGTAGGCCCGTCCCCTGCAGTGGGACGTATATGGGCTGATAAAGAAGAAGATAAGAAGACGATACCTTGTAAGGCAGAGGCGGAGCGCACGACTAGCGCACCGCCGGCTGATATCCGAGCTTGCCGCCGCATCTGAAATGAGTGACAGAACCATCAGTCAAGGATAACCAATGTTACCCAAATTTTAACATTATCACACAAAATGAACAATAGATGGGTCATTTCACACGTGTATCGCGACAGAACAAAGAGCTTTCGACATTTTACAATTAAATATCTTCAGTGAACTGACCCAATATGCCTCATCCGAATTACATAACGCAACAATTATAAAGTTGCTCGAAATATCTGCGGCTTCTTTTAACTATACTCAGAATTGTACTGCAAAAAAGTGAGCATAAGAACATATTATCACCTGCTTTCTGTTTGTACAATGGTTTGGATTGCAATAAGTGTGAAGAATTTTATTATGTAATCTATTGGTTCGTAATCTTAAATTAATCACATATTACAAATCGAATGATTTGTTTTGTAATTCGAAAATTCAAAAACAATAAATCTCAGAATTTAACTGACAGGAGAACAGTGCGGGATGGAGTTACGCCAATATGCTTGTTCATTTCAAATAATTTACACAAAGAATGGTCTACATTTCAAACGTTTAAATCATCGTACATAAGTTCATCAACGTTGAGCATGATCATTTGACGGACAGTTTGTTAATACATGCGCCTCTCTAATTCATGTTACTGCTTTAATTTGATAATAGAAAGTATAGTATTATTAATCCCTTTATAGCCACAACCATTAACTAGACTATTGGAGTGATGTAATCTGTTTATTTGTAACATCAATGCGTATGCTTGTAACAGAAGATCGTTATACTTCGTGCCAAAGAACATTGCTACTGATATACGATTTTAAGATAGGCTCGCCCCCTATCATATCGTGAGACGGATAATGCAAAACCTGGGTGTTTTAGTTGCACCTCTGCCTACCCCTTCTAGATAGAAGGGCGTGAGTTCATGTATGTATGTATGTATGATATAAACTTTCGTGTTATTGTTTGTTTTAAGGTAAATGAACAACGAAAAACGTGCTATTCGGATTTTTTAGACCAGCTTCGTTTTCTTTTGTATTTTTTAGTCTTTTATATTATAATTGTTAAAGTTGTTTTGTACCGTAGTAACAATATTTCAAATGAAAGTTGGTAAGTACGTGATACTATCAGTCGTAAAAAAGCTAGTTTCAAAGTGTGTCGTGTATTTTTTTTTCTCATTACACAGCGGAGAACGTAGTCACTACTAAATAATTGTCGACGCCCCGCCTTATTTTTTAATTTCCTATTAATCTTTTGTAGAAAATTTTTTGTATGTGTATCTTAAGGTTTTAAAATTCCCTCGCCAGTTTCGTCATGGTGGGTGGGTTATTGGATAACGTGAAAGTTGTTGCAATAAGTACACGTTGTGTCAGATTGTCCTGAGGCGTGGTTTATGTTAGATCAATGGCCAATGGACCGGTACAAATCTAGACCACTAAGACATAAGTATCGAGGACTGTTACAAGACTGCGAAAACAAAATTATGCCTTAAGCCATAAATACTTTTTTAAATTAGTCGGTTGTGATATAAATTAATATTAATGATGGTTAAAAAAAATTGTTTTGAAAAATAACTACTTAAACCAGTGTTGTATAACCGCTGATATCATCAATGTATTTTAAGGTGGAATTTGATTGCTTAAAGTTTTGCCGCGTGACCTTGGAGGCCCAATCAAATATAAAATCTACATATTATGTATGTACAGTAAATACTTGATATTATATTTACATATCGACGCTAGGTTTCGTTTTACGGAAACAGTATGAATTTACGCGGTAACGGTCCATTCTATTTGTTTAAATAACACCTTAGGAACAGTGAATAGAAAAGTATAGATTATTTATGCTTTTATGTTTTAGTAAATGAATATCGGGGTTGAATTAAGCTTTATAATGTATTTTTTAATAGAAATGACTTTTCTACACTCTGACCCGACCACTTATAATTAATTGTAGTTTTTTATTAAAATAGATTTACCCATGCCATTGGAAGAACATGGTAAAATAAATAATATAATAGGTACATATCGAGCTCCTAAAATGTATCGTACGCCGAAAAATTAAAGTTGTAACTTTTGTTCTAAAAATTCTTGTCCACCGTACACAAAACTCTCACAGCTGTAAAAGGCAATATGCCCTTTATCAGAAAGAATTCGTATAAGGCGATAATATAAAATTATAAGTGTTACTAAACCAGTAGGTAGGTTGCGCGTTTCACAGCGTAAAGTGAGTAAATGTCCTTAATCTCACTCGCCTCTAGAAATATTGCAATAACCTAGTAGGTAGGTCGATGTTGTTAACAGGTAAACTGGTGTAGATATATCTTTATATATGTATATGTATTCGTGTATAACTTAAATGTAAATAAAAGTGTGTAAATTTAACAGCTAACTGACTGTTTCTAATGGCTTAAATGCAAATTGTGTTTATAATTGTTTCAATTGTGAGTGACATAACATTTTTTTTTTTCAATGAATGTCGAGACAGTCTTGCCATTCCACTGCGCTCGCAATCCTGTGGTATAATATGTTAAGTCTCATTATGTCCAGTAGTTACACTGGCTACAATGTCCTTCTAACCGAAACACAACAATGTATTTGCACTGCTGTTTGGTAGGAGAAATAGACATTGCAGTGATACCTTCTCAGGCGGCCTCTCATTTATAAGAGACCTACCACCAATAGAACATTGTAGCACAATTAAAGTGAAAAAAGTTAATAAGGGAAAAAAGTATTTCGCCCTTCTTCATCTCCGAAGAGCATGTTGAACTGACATCCTTTAAAAAGGTTAGTATTATATGTACGTACTAATAGCATACAGCAAAACTAGGGCTTGTAACAGATCATGGTACTGAAGTTTTTCTTAAGCCCCTTCGATTATTAGTGCCTTGAATGAGTTGATTCAAGTTTGTAATTATTGATCACATAATATCTATCTATCCATCTATATCAGCCTATATAAACTGCAGGACACAGGTCTCTTCCATAATCGAGAGTACGTTTGAAAGTGGTTAGGCTATATAGTCCACCAAACTGGCTTAGTGCGGATTGGCAGACTTTACACACCATAGAAACTTTTACAAATCGCCAAGGTATGCAGATTTCCACACGATGTTTCCTAGTTACAGCGCGTGGTGATTGACTATCAGTACACACATGGTTCCGAAAAGTCAGAGGTGTGCCCTGGGATTTGAACCAGGATTTGAACTCATGACCACCTTGAGCATGTTGGTAGTCTGGTATGCTTACCAACAGGCCACTACACACTTCATCACATATTGTGGAGACATTGCTAAACATATAAATTGGTCAACGTAGATATAGAGAATCTCAGCAAGATTACTCTCGTGTGTAAAGGTTTCATTTTAATTACATCTGTACTTTATGCAATTTTATGAAGATTGTCGTATCGTATACATGGTAGCATCTCCGACTGGTAATAGTATTTCAGATGTCACCGACCTTACATATTATTTTCCCACAGAGCTGCGATTGAGTAATTTATTTACACATGGAATTGCCTTATATAAAATCGTATTCTGCAGCATACAAATAAGATTTTTAAATAACAATTATTTTTTGGAAAACAATCAAAAATGATTTCATATGTAAAATAAAATTCAATTAATATAAAATTTGATCTCCTAGCATTTTCCAGTGAATAAGAACAAGAAAGCATGATTTTTTCTTTAAAATAATATCCAAATACACATTAATGATTTAATGCATTTTTGCACTGTACTGAGAATCAATAAATAAATTACATGCAACTATGTAATTTATTTATACAAATGGCGGCCTTATTATAGTTGGTAATTTCTTAGACAGCGATGGGTTGGATATTTAAATAGGAGAAAGAAAAGATAGTAGTAAAGACATACATTAAATAATAATATATAAACATACATTATAATTAACCAATAGATCTGTAGAGACAAAAATAATCCGTAACTAAGTTTCTAGTCCGAGAGAAAATAGTCATCAATGAAATATTCTTTGAAAGTCGTCAGTGTTATTATATTTTACTCATCACAAGACAAAAACTGCACACATTCGGTGCAATATAACGGGTCGCGAACGTCTCCGCGATGCTTCGCGCCAGTCCATATGTACCATCGCTACCGTTATGTAATGAAGGCGCGACCAAGCGACACGCTCCGGTCACTGTGTCTCTACACATTACACTTCAATACATACTTACTAGTTTTAATACAGGGAAAGTTTTACTGATATTTGTATTTGTTGTTATCATTATGACTGTGTAGGATTGACGGTAATAAAATTCATTGTGTTAATTATTTAATTATAATTATCACCACACGTTATAATTAACGGATTAACGATTTATCCGAATATCTGCGACAACTTGTTACTTTACACACACACTTTAGTAAACACGCGTTTGTCACTGTTTCACTGCCGACTGCTGGTTCTCGAATCTATTGTCTGCGGTTCGGAGGCGGTTTATATTGCAAACTGTCATGCTCCCACCCTTACTCTGACAGTGGGTAGTGAAATAGAACCACAACAGGGTTTCCTTTAATAAAGTTACTTCTGCAACTACCCGTAGATTCCTTAGGGCCAATTTACAATTATTTATCATATGGGTTTTACACAAGAACACCCCGACACGGCCATACTGACGAGCACACGTCCTCGTGTGTGTGTCTACTGTCTATACATCATTTAAGGAAATCATTCGTTCGTTCATCCTGACTCAGTTCACATAATATAACAATTCGCAAAATGGTAATAATTATTATACAGTCTGGTCCGGAAAGCATTCCCTTCAGACAACCATTCAAGTGCGCAGATTGTTCCTTCAGTTTTAAAACTGGACCGAACTGTGCTAGACCGGGATAATTCCCCTTTAGCTTACACAAACTTCCTTTTTCTTTACATAACTGGGCAGATCAGACTGTATTTTCTCTTTTTCTTTCACAGGTCTCAAAGAAACCCCTCAGTAATTATTAATTGTTAAATTACTTCTTGTGAACTGTGTCTATGAAAATGTTAACCTTACAAATCTTTCTTACTAAATGCTATTGCCATTTAATGAACTCTTGGAATCAATTATAACTTAAATGTTTGAGTGTATTATTCTCATCGAGCCTAGCTTGATTCTATGCTTCGGGAGTAATAAGAGTGCACGGGCACCTTGATGTTTGAACCATAAAGATGTACGAAACGTGACGTAGGTATAAACGTTTAAAAATTACCACCGTATCCAACGCGGCCCTGTCCTGAGAAGAACCGGCGAAACAAACTCAGCGGGCTTACTTTACCACTGGAAATAACGCGACACGACCCAGCTGTGAGTAGATCCAGCGAATCACACTCAGTGGGCTTGTTTTTGGTCCAACTACTAAGTAGGTCTTATGTATTAAGACTTGATTTTGCTGCGCCGACACAGCAGTTCGGCCCGGCGCGGCGCGGCGGGGCGTGCTCTGCACCTGCCTGCTTCTCTTCATCATAGAGTCCACGAAGTTAGTCTGGAACAATGCAATATCCCTTTTTGAGATTGGTATCTGTGTACCTCTGCTTTAAGGTTGTGTTTTCTTTAAGTAAATCATACTGTTGCGCAATTCGTCATATTTTCTTAAATTGCTCTACGAATAAAAGAAAGTAAAATGGCACAACCAAATTCAAACAAAAATGGAAAGATCTCACCAATTTGAAACACTCCTGTGAAGATGCAGATGTCTTGGAAATTACAGGGCACACAGTCACAGCTCCATGTCACAGCTCCTGATAACAATTAATGGCCTAGGCAGGCAGATGAGTTTATGTGTCACCTGATGGTAAGCAGTCACCGCAGCACATGGGCTATTTCAATACCAAGGGTACAGCTGAACAGATGCCCATCAACCTTTCTTGATTGATTCTAGTAGTAGGTTTATTTTTTTTTCGTATAACTCCTTTATGTAGGTAGTTACAATTTGATAGTCATCGATATCAATGTTACACTAGATAAGACGTTCTTTGTGAGAAACGTGTCCCACCCAGGTGCAGTGCATGTACCGCACACGAATCTTTCAAAAACGCGTAAACGACCATTTGGTCGCGAGAAAACTACAAGTTGAAAGCGATCTAGCGCTGCATGGTAATACTGTTTGGTTAGACGACTAATTATTTGTTCTACGCTGCAGCGATTTAGTTTCAAGTTTTACCAAAATCGAACGAGACATGTTTATGGGTTAGCTTCTCTATACGAAGTAATTTTATCTAAATGTTGATAGTCATGTGATAGCCACAAATGGCAGTCACACACGAAAAACACACCACAGCTACACACGAGAGACACACATGACGGTCACATACGTGAACCACACATAACAGCCACATACGTGGGCCAAATATGACAATCACACACGAGAGTCACACACGACAGCTACACACAACAGTCACCAGTCATCATAATTTAGCTCAAATTATTAGTTGTGGTACTCACGTCAGAATCTGCGCCAGCTGATGTTGATAACCAAGCGGTTGCGGCTACAACGTAGGACGATCCCGCTTCTGATGTAGGATTGACGGTAATAAAATTCATTGTGTTAATTATTTAATTATAATTATCACCACACGTTATAATTAACGGATTAACGATTTATCCGAATATCTGCGACAACTTGTTACTTTACACACACACTTTAGTAAACACGCGTTTGTCACTGTTTCACTGCCGACTGCTGGTTCTCGAATCTATTGTCTGCGGTTCGGAGGCGGTTTATATTGCAAACTGTCATGCTCCCACCCTTACTCTGACAGTGGGTAGTGAAATAGAACCACAACAGGGTTTCCTTTAATAAAGTTACTTCTGCAACTACCCGTAGATTCCTTAGGGCCAATTTACAATTATTTATCATATGGGTTTTACACAAGAACACCCCGACAACTGTTTAACACGATATTTACTAGTCAAAATGTTATTTAAGACTCATACCTTAAATCTGGGAATTCGGATCCATATCTGCGGGTAATTATTTATTTTCTTTGGGTATCAACTAGGAATGGCTTTAAGAAAATTAACCTCCAAGAATATTAAATGGATGACGGTGTTTATACAATTTAGTAATTTTGAGGTTCTAAATATGCAGATAGGTGTTTAGGTGTTCTGAGATGATATTATGAAATCGCATCGGCCGCAAGGCTTGAATAATATTACATATTGACCATCATGAAACAATGCGATCCTATCACGCATTGATCGGTTCACTGATAGTTAAATAATTTAATTAGGACAGATTCTTTCAATATGATAATAGTGCAACATAATGTCATATTGTTATAACAATTGAGATCGATACACAGGAAGACAGAGTCGTGACGGCGAAAATAATGTTTTACAAAAGATTCGTTACACAACGTCGGCCTTTGATCGCCAGTTTTGACCGCTTTGGCAATGTCAAAATTGTTTTAGAGGTCTCGCTGCAGTAAATGTAATTGAGGTCGCATATTATTATGAAAGGGGCTAAACAAATAAGGAATAAACACGAAATAAGTCGAGCGGTAGATAGATCAAGCGATACACGTATCAGCCGCGAATAATGGCCGCCTACTCGAGACAATTAACTTAATACTTGTGAGTTGTGACCTGTGTCGACTCGTGGCAAATTTTATTTGCGACTAATTTGGACTTTTAAGTCAATATACCTACACAACTTTTTGTTATTCATGAGCCGATTATCCCTCTCAGTTGCGCGACGTGGATTGCAGTTATCAGCAGTTGTATCAAGAATTCAAGACATCACATATGCTCACCCGCGCCTTGTATTAATCCTGCAATTTATATTTCGAAACATTCTTCAGAGATTAAAAGGTAGGTAACGCATGGCAGGTCGGGAAAGTTCAAAGAACCCTATTATTGGAGTTCTCGCAATGTGTCGTGTGTGCCATATGGCTTTAATTAATCGAAAACTTTATCCGTCTATCGAATGTTGGCAAACGAGGGCAAAATATCCTTTAACAATGTGCACTAATAACGCTACCTGAGTTGAATTACTTTATAACCTAATACGAACGATGGCCGGAATCTTGAGCAATACACGTAACAGTCTCCACAAAATTCCGCCTAACAGTTTTTATACGATGTGCACATCGGCAAACAGGAAAACGGAAAAAATACGAGGAACTGCTTATAGTTGTACTTCGTAAATATAGGCAATGAAATAAATAGAAAGAGAAATTATTATAAGTTTTATGTATAATACTTTGATATCTTGTTTGTATTAATTTGCGTCCTTAGGATATCCTCAGATTAACCTCTAGTATAAATTATGGATGTTTTGAAGTCAAACCACTATTTATTATTTATTACAATTTATAAGTTACTATCTTTGGACATCAAATTACAATGTTGTTAAGTCTATTTAAGGAAAGGTTCCAGAATATTAAAAGTGACTAGTTTTTCTAAATTTATATCTATCGAAGGGCCTAAAATGTCTAAGCACATCATCATGTCTTACAAGAATTTTGTTAATGACGCAAAGCATTCGTAAATTACCTGACTGGTCGGTTGTTGACCTGACGAACTAACAAATAGTGCGTATCCTGGACGTCTACGGAGGAATGTGGGATTAAGGTCGAACAACACTCACTTATGTGACGTTTGTGTGCGAGAATATCTCCATTATGGACGCAGTGTGGGTTCTTAAAGTCATGCGCGGAGGCGGAAACAAATAATATTTATAATTTTACTTCTGTTCATAATTATGAGGGAATTAACAGTATTCTATGGATTGTGAAGTTCGCCAACCAGCAATAGATCAGTGTAGTGGACTGTCTGTCTTTATTCAGTCACAGAAAGTCCACTCTTGAATATAGTCATGCACTAAATGAGTCTCTACATCGCCCTCTTGAAAGCAGCCTGGATCCAGTGACATCCTGCGACCCTAACTAAGCCGTCCGTTCACCTTGTGGACGGGCGTCTGACACTTTGCTTGCCCCTACGGAGAGTGACCTATGTCCTAAGCCCTATTAATCAAACATGGGGTTATAGAGCTGTCCCTGGCACATCAGTGGGCGATTATAAACTGATATAGACATAATGACACTTTAAATTTGTTATTATTTACCAAGGCCACGTACGTGTGTACTGCAAGGTGACGCCCGTCTAAAGATGATGGATTTTGGTTCATCATTGCGAGCCAAATGCGGTCAAGTAGACGTTGATGGATATGGTTGTAATGCGATTATATTGTATATTTATATTAACTGTCTTTATTTTGTTCGTATATTCTTGCAATGTTTTACAATTGTTACGAAGTTTTATTATCTTACCTGGATAGTCAACAATTTTATCAGTAAAGTAGCTAAGAATGTTAAATTAATTCAACCACGCATTTTTACGCACTAAAATATACAATTATATTTGTCTCAATATACAATTATATAGTTCTCGTACAGGTAATAAACAGCCTATTAATATGGTTATTACATAAAAGTTTATATTTATAAATACCTAAATGATTTTTTGTAGCTTGAGGCTAGCGTAGTTTTTGTTTATTTTATAAAGTGTATAATCAAGATTTAATATAAAATGATTGTCTAAGTATAATATTAAAATTGTATATTTCGGCATAATTCGCTTATTACTTGGCGTGTATTACGTATCAGGCGCAGACAGACGACCGCCTCCGTCGCATACCGAGACGCTTCCTCTGTCATTCATAAGTTTTTTGATTGTTTATTCACCAATTTACGAGACGAATACATTTTTAACAGAATAATTACAATATACAATTGCGTCGACTCGTTTGGTTTGGTTTGTTCCATTACATGTGGCGTATAAAGTTATGCATTTTAATTCATTTCGGAAGTTTGGTAGTAATTCATATTTAATGCTCTTAATTTTGAGTGGAACATTTTCATTCAACTTTAAGTAGTGATAGTAATCACATGAAATGAAAAACATTTAAAATATAGACAATAAAGTGTAACTGCGTAAACCAATGAATCTAAACCGTGAATATATTTTTGATATGAACAGACGATGTTTAAGCATTTATGTTCTGAATTTGAATAAACCAGTTATTATCCAAATGTAGTGTGTTATGTAATTTAGTGCAGAATAATATTTCGCTCGCGTTCTTCATTCGCAATCGTAAATCTTCTAAATACTGAATTCCTGCGTAAAATTATACCCAATATTGTAATGCTGCGACGGTTTAAGAATATTAATAGCTCTCGCCTCTCCCAAGTATTTAAAATACCTATTCTGTAAATGTTGTGAGATGTGACTGACAGATTTTCGAATGGCCGTTGCATACTTGGGTGCGGCTTAGCGATAAAAATTAATGAGACTCATTTCTATTTGTACGTTGCATTGTCTAAATGTTCGGTGACATGGCTTTGCTAGGATTACTGTCAGGGAGATGTGTCTACATATTGACACTGCACTATAAGAAATTAAATATAACTGTTTTTCAAAATTGATATTTTGTCTACTAACTTAAGGTCAAATTTAAATTGCACGAGAATTTTAGTATACTTTATCAACCATCGCATCATAATCTCTGTGATGTCTTACTTTTTTCTGTACTTTTTTAGCAATGAATGGCGAAACGAACATTCCTTTCCCCTGATGGTAAGTGATACGACTGCTCACGGATAGCAGCAAAACCAAACAAAATCATGAATTACAAAGCGATGCTTGGCATTCTACTGCACTTGCCATCTTGAGACAAGGAGTTCAGTCTTAATATTTAAATTTTTGTTCCAGACAATATAGTGCAATTGTATCTCGGGAAAGCTTTTAATCCCGGTTTCTTGTCATGATTAGTAATTTTGTCAAGGTTTTCTTATTATTTTTTAACACCGATTGCCGGAGTTTGAGTTAGCTTAACCAAGAATTTAACCCTAATTTTATTTTTTCTTAATATTCTTTGATAAATATCAGAATTTGTATTCTAGGGGCAACTTCAAAAGAAAAGTTCCCATGCGTTAAAGACGCTTATGTAATATTTTAGTGGATGACCGCATCACCTGAAGACATTTGATCTCAACGAGAAACAAGTTGGTCGGACGTCCCTGTTTCTATTTAGTTTTATGGATGTTTGCGTTAGATATATTTATTTGCCCAGCCATTTTTAATCATGAGGTTAATTAGTTTTAAACAGGTTTGCTTATTATAATTTGTGATTTATGGTGGCATTTCCACATCAACCTTTTAGTTTTAAACATATATAGTTCAAGAACGCTCGCCAGATTACGATCTAAAATATCATCATACACTTATATTGCAAAAAGATTATACGTAAGCCTAGTTCTATAAATATTTAAATGATAATTTAGAAATACAATTCACACGATTTGATGCCGCTGTTAGTGTTTAATTTATGATGAAAACCCATTTTTCATCCGTAACGAAATTATAATATCGTGTACTAGAATGTAGTATTGACGTAATCCTGATTCGATTACATCAAAACACCAGGATTATAGCAAAACTAGTTGCCTAATTTGGAATTATGAGAGCTACCTAACTCTCTATCATCATTTTATTTTAATATACCATAACGTTATTATGAAGTCAAATGATATAAATTGTTTTACTTTCGACATACCTAACAGACGACGGGCGTAATAAAATTATGCAATGGTTACACTTCCTACGTATTCTGTGTTCTGAGCGCCGATTACAAGGGAGTCTATGTCCGCAATTGTATGCGGTAATTAAAAGTTATTTTGTCATTCAGCGTGAACCGCGATGCGTTGTTGCCCCTCTGCATTTGTTCCCATGACCTTTTAATTTCGTGGCCACATGCTAATGCCTTTAATGTTCAGTTTATCTGCTGCCGTGTTATTGTATAGAATAGGATGACTCAAAATATGAATACAATAAACTCACAATACAGTCTGAATTGCGATTGTGATGTAAGTGAATAATTTATTTTCTAGACATGGATAGTTGTTATTAAAGCTTTACTAACTTAAACATTATTTTAAAACATCAAAAGATACACTGTGAATGTGAATTTGAATTGAAAGTTAGTGTAACAACGGCTTATTAAAAATGTGGAAATGGCCCTCAGAATTTGAAATAAACAAGTGATGAAAATAGCTCTTTTAATAAAGAGAGAAAGTTTAATCTCAAGCAATGTATAAAATATTATTAAAAGTGTTACGAAATACCAGATCAGATGCTTGATTAAAAGCGAAATCTGGATCAGCCCATATACGTCCCACTGCAGGGCACGGGCCTACTCTACAATCGAGAGTACGATTGAGAGTGGTTAGGCCATATAGTCCACCACGCTGGCCTAGTGCGGGTTGGCGGACTTACATACCATATAAATTCTTATGAATCGCTATGGTATGCAGGTTTCCTCACGATGTTTTCCTTCACCGTTTTAGTGCGTGGTGATTGAATATCAATACACACATGACTCCGAAAAGTCAGAGGTGTGCCCTGGGATTTGAACCCGCGACCACCGTGAACATGTTGGCAGCCGCGTCTGGTCCGTTTACCAACAGGCCACCACGCACTTACCGCAAAAGCGAAATGCAAAGATTAAATTAAATGCAAGTAGTGGCAGCTACAATTCCAGGTTTTTCAAAACATACGGTTTATTTTTATTTATCACACTAGCGTTTCTATGCCAGTGCTGGAACAAGCCAATAACGCCACCGATATGTGCGATGCATTTTATGCCCGAGTACTAATTGGTTTTGGTTGTGAAAGCGTTTGTACGTACTCACAATATTTTCGCACAAAATCACATATTCATTTAGTTATTTCACAATATATATCTGTGATAATAGTGGTGCATACCGACATATATACTTCAACTCACGCTTTTTTGCAGAATGGGTAGGCGTAGGTGCAAACAGGATACCCACTTTTCTCCTTGTTTTTACCATCTCACGATGTGACAGGGGAGCCTATCGCCATATCGGGCACAAATTCCTGACTCCGGGCTGATAATGAATACAAAAATGCAATATTACTTTGCCCGATCCAGGGTTCCAACACGATACCTCAGTTTTGCAATCATACTGTAGTACATCTGAGCTACCTAGGCGGCCACAGTGGTAAATAATTGCATTATGTATAATACATTTTTATGTGATATTTAAAAAGGTCATGCAAATTATGCGATATAGAAGTATTTTATGTATCCATCAAAAAAGTTATTGACAGATAAATAATGGTTATTATGGTTATTTTCAAACCATTATATTTGTTTATCGTTATATACGTAAAAAATAAAATAAAAAGGTAGCTATTAAGTAAATTAAGTTTTAAAAAACTAAAAAGTGTTGAATGTTAAAGATATTAGACGTCGTGGCACCAAGTCTTATTGCTCTTTATGTAATCGGAGAATGATTGCGGCTTTTTCATGTGTCACATTATTATTTAGCCAGTTTAAGATATCATGTATGTAAAGCCCACTTAAATTTAATCGCACAGGTCTTGTGAGATCGAATTGAGATATACATTGTTATTGTGTGTGTGGGTGTGTGTGGGTTTGTGTAATATTGTTGATGCGTATTTGATATGGTCGTGGATTCACGGTGTGAAATGAAACATCAATTATTTTAAACATCTAATGGCACTTTAATTAAATCGTGTTTTGACTGAGTTATAACTACTGGTACTGGTATCATGTTATACAACGTATAACTGGACTTAATATAAGAATGAATACGATTTATGAATAAAAATAAGCTTTGTCATTAAACGTGTAAATTGTTGATAAAGTTATATCACAAGAATATATTACTACAATTTTAAAGCTGTTGAGATTATTATCTGTGTATTGTGCGCACGCACTGCCAAGGACGTTGCACACCGTTACGTGTGCATTTACGTATGAAATAATTGAATTTTATAATTGATTACGCAAAATATCTAAATATGAAAGACTGAATTACAGCGTAACAAATATATATCTATTAAAGAGAAGGCTGTAGTCCAGGTAATGGAGATTAAACTTTACATGTGTACTATTTAGATTTTTTGCGAATTAAGATTAGAAGCGGTCTAGGTCGTCTTATAATTGGTACCATGAACTATAAAATTGAAATCCCGGGAAGTCATTCATTCTAATCGGTTTTATAAGGGCAAATTATGACATCATTAATGTAAACATACCAAATGTGTGAAGGAGTCATTTTATTCTTTAAATTTTTTGTTAAATTCGAACATAATTAATTGAAATTATTACAATCATATGTCAGAAACTGTAATTATGATTGCTGTTTTTATTGGAACTGGGTATTCATACAAAGAAAACAAGAGTACCTGCGTAAATTATGGCATTAAACTCTATAAAGTAAGTTTTATATTACGCACTCGTTCGGATTATTTAGGTCAAAAACTTAATTCCTCGTCAAGGCATTACATAGTATGAGTTACTTTGTATATGCATTGAGTACATTTCCGCAGTTGGAGAGATACATGTCAAGCATAATGTAGTAGAAGGAGTGACTACATTCAGAATTTACATGAGATTTCAATTAAAAGTCAAACATGTACTCAATTAAATTGAAAAAAATATTTTTTGTTGTTGTTAACAAAAAGTGACTACACTGCATGGTAGACAACATTTTGGGGACTCCTGATGTAGAGTATTCAATGCTGGGAGATGATTGCCTTTCTTGTTACCATCCATTTTCCTGGTCCTCTCTTGATTTCATGGGCCGGCAGCACATCTGTGATCCAAACGTGTTGGATGTTCATGGGCGGCAATAATAATCGCAGTAAACGTTTGCCTATAGAATGGAATTTAAAAAAATGGTTGGTATCTCTTGCTGGTCTTCATTATTATGTTGGCTTCTTTAAAATACTTGGCAAGCTTTTGTTATATGACAGTTACTGTTATAAAGGATATGGATATCCTGTCGCCAAATGGAATATTGTTTCTTTGTAATTGGATGGGAAAATGGGAGAGTATTAAAGAGATAGATGGGGGGCGAAATAGATGCTCTTCTAAATAAGGACATGTAAGTTATCATGGTCAGGTAATAATATCTTGTGGCACTCGGCCAACCTAGTGTCAGAAATTAGTAAATATAAATCATTAGTTGGCTTGACTTCAGTCTCCGTTTGCCAGCAATAAGAATGCTGTGATTTGTCATTTAATTATCGAGATGGGACGTCGCCTGTGTATAATACTTGTTATATTTATTTGCGAACAGGTGGTGCGATGTAGTCAGTCTTGGCTAACTTCACCTACTTTTACTTTTGCCTAGATATAATAGGTATAGAGCCAATGTATCGACCATAAACTAAATATAGCTATGTTATAGTTTTAATAACTTCGTTACGTAATAGAGAAAAACTTATGAGCGATTGACTGAGGTTGTACTCCATTTTTTTTCATTTATTCGTGGTATAGTAGTTATGTGCATATGATATCAATCGTGATGCATGTGGTTTGATTCTAATGTGGGTAAATTGACATGATATGTTGTTTTTGGGAAAACCTGGATTGTTCATGTGGCAACCTATTGTAATGATTGATGAGTGTCATTTCGTTTATGAATTATTTAATTTCCGCAATTTCAAACCAAGGACGGGAACAAACTAGCATACAACTACAAAGTTACGTTGTGCGTTAAGACGACGCGATGTTTCCTGTCCTACAATCAGTGTCAAAACGTACAATGTTTTGCTATCTGGGCCGTGCGGGCTCCGACAACTGCGACGGATCTTGCAATAAGAATAGAGAAAGCTGTCCATCAATCAAAATGTACTCTAATTTTATACTCAAACATAGATTTCTATTATATTTGGTCACAACTTGACGAGTACTCGTTTTGTGTCCTCCTTTTCTTTGTCCCAGTTACACTGTAGACAGACTATGCAGACAGTATTCACGTTATTCAAATACAACACGACCGTCAGGAGGTAATTTATTTTAATTAAATTAGGTGCCATATGAGACTCATATTATGTAATTCATCTCATATCAACCTGTCTATATCAACCAGTTGTTATATCAAATAAACCGCACCATAATTCAGGCATTCATTAAATTTTACCTTTAATATTCTTATTTTATCATCCCTTATTCTTTATTCAGGGCGACATCACTTTTAGCGGTATTGCAGAATTAAATTTGTATTTTACGATCTACTTCCTACCTCACGTGAATCCTTTCGGGGGTAAGCCTTTTACGCTAATTAAATT
The DNA here is from genome assembly GCA_023078785.2 of Hyles euphorbiae. NCBI lineage: Eukaryota > Metazoa > Arthropoda > Insecta > Lepidoptera > Sphingidae > Hyles > Hyles euphorbiae. The sequence continues at coordinate 18,507,235 of CM041050.1, forward strand.
TTATATTAATGAACAAGATTCTCTATACATTTGTTGGCCAAGAGATGGCGCCCTTTTATTCCGTATAAGTAATCCGACATTTTGAAACCCAAATCGAAGCATATTACCTGCTGGGTCAGTTAGTTTGAATGTAACTGAATTTTGTCATAGAGTTTATGTTAAGAATTTAGTGTTTGTTAGTCGGTATTGTGAGGTCTACTGACATTTATGATTTACAACAATATGCAATCAAATAGAGATAATATTATGTCACAACGTACAATCAATCATAAATGATGGAATAGCGTCTAACAGCCAAACCAAAAATCATCTTGTTCATGGAAGTTAACTTGCTTATGTTATGCCAGTTTTGGATACTTTTTTTTATTGCAATGAATGGCGAGACGAGCATGCCGTTAGCCTATTGGAAAGCTATACAACTGCTCATAAACAGTAGCAGAACCAAAAAACACCTTGAATTACAAAGCAATGCTTGGCATTTCACTGCGCTCGCCATCCTGAGACATAAGATGATAAGTCTCAATATGTCCACTAGTTACTCTGACTACAACGCCCTTCAATTCGAAATACAACACTGCTTTTTGTCGGGAGAAATAGACAGTACGGTGGTACCTACCCACCTACTTATCTAGGTATACATATATTATTTTATATTCGTGTAGATATGTATAACGGGGCTCCTACAAATGAGCGGACGATTCACTTGAAGGTAAGCATTCACCTCTGCTAATAAACACCCACAACAGATGGAGGTCACAGGTGAATTATCAGCCTTTAAACTTGGAGAGGAAAGAGAAGATATACGTTTTATTTTATTTACGAAGTGGTCGAGAAAAAAAGTCGTTTACCTAGCAGATTATAGTAAGCGCATAACTTGATAGTAAGAGATAAGTTTGCCTATAAACAGAAGCAGGCATATACAAATTGGCTTAAATTTTTTCTTACGAACAATCAAACGCATTTTGACATTGATGTTTCGGCTCAAAAATTACCTAAGTACGGATCCTCTCCATGAACTTGAGATTTATTCCTTGATTCTTAAGACATACCACTAACCGAACAACATTGTCATCAAAAGCAGTTCAAAGTATTTAAGTGACAGTGGTCGCAACTGGGTTGATCCGGTCGATTGGCATTGTAAGTAGTCTAAATTTTTTACAGCGAAGCTCTACCATTTCTAAGTTGTCTTTATTAATTTATAATAGCCTATTATTATACTTTAATGCTTGAGACGGTTCTTTCAGATGAAAGATTTGGGCTCCAGTCTACTGGCTACGTTAGGTTCATTTGGAAGTGGACAATTTCTAACTATACCATTTTTTTCAATTTTTTTTTGCGATTTGCAGTATATCTCGGGATATTATAAGATTTTTATCGAACGGTAGTGGTGTCAGGTCTTTGGCACTGCTGATCTTGGCTGACAGATATCGAAGAAGTAGATCCTGTATAGAATATTCTTAATAATAGTTCACTGTCAGAATTTTGAAGCCTCGAATACTTTACTATAACCTTCAAGAATATGCTTACATGATACGAAACTTAATCCGTTCTATTTCGAAACAACAGTATTGGTTGTTTATAGACGTGACTCCACTGGAGCAACCCAAACATAGCTTAGTCATTCATGTTTGAATATTAATGCTACTAACGAGGAAGGTAAAAAATACTATTGGATGCAAATATCCTAAGTAGGCGTAGTGAGTACGTGGTGCTGTGCGCATCGTGTGTGAATTGTTACGTTGAGCCAAGGGCGTCAATTATGTTTTCCATGCGTTGTGTTAGACCTCAAGGTCATTTTCTTAACGCCTATACATTGATTAAGAGATTACGGTAATTGGACGATTAAATATTTAAAAGCTGCAAAGCGGCAAGTTGTTAGTTTGTGACCAGTTACGGTTGAGTGGACAATCTGAAAATATGCAACGATTTGCAATACCTAACGAGCTACAATGACGGGTTTGTTGATGTGGATTTCTGTGCCAATTTGTACGTAAAATGTACACGCTTTCTTATTTTGTTGTTATATTTAGAAATAATTATTTGATAAGATAAAAATAATATGAACAGGATATTTGAAACATCGTACACTTTGTAATCCGCTGCTTACTATAGCATTTGTCGGGGTGTTGAAACCGACAAATTATGTCATATTAAGATTACATTATAACTTAATGATATTAAACTGTAATCTCATATGGCCATTCAGACGACCGTTTGTACCCGCAGCATTCTATGCTAAAGCAATCAATTGAAACATTTTGTCCACGTAAAAAACAATCAAGCTATTTGAGAACTAAATTCTTGCTCTATTTTCAGGTAGCTTATCTGCTACCTAAAGTAACAGATAAGCGACAAAAAGTGCAAAAATGATGATTGTAATTTATAATTAGGATAAAGCCAAGGTGGACCTGTGAGACAGGTGGCGGGCAGGGCGGCGGGCGGCGCGTGACGGCGCGGCCACCGTTGCGCAACTACACAACCCGCTTTTACTTGCGGCTAGTTTACATGGAATGCGTCAATTACGTAAAATTGTATCAAAATTTGTATTCACCTAGTACAATTTTCAAATTACTTAGTTTAACATTAGCCTGTGAGACTGTTTAGAACTGTAGGAATTGTGCAAAATTAATCCAATTATTTGAACCCGTATTGAGGCATTGATTCGTATATTTTAATTAATATTTTTCAATATTGTTTTCTATAATTTCACTATACATATTATAGTTATGTTAAGTAAAGATTATACTTAAGTAAAGATTTCCTTTAGAAAATATTTTTATAATGCAAATGATACCATTCACAAATTTTATAAATATTTGACGGATGGACCACTTTCAAATATTATTTATGGATTTTCTTATATTTTATAGCATCGAAAGTCTGCGCTAATATGGTAGATTTGTTTGTTAATGGAACTAAATCAGAGCGGTCAATAAATCAACACCCGCGCTGATACTGCTACTTATGCAAGGCAACGTGACTTTTACTTTCATTGTCCAAGAATTAGAGACAAAAAATATTTAATGCGATTGTAGATTAAGGTATATTAAAGTCGAATTTAGTTAGGAATTTGAACAAAAACTAGTCAATATAAATGTTTATTATTGAGTACTATTTGCTACGGTTGCCTAGATCTGTACAACAATAAATTGCAAGCTTTGAACGTGGAGTTTTTAAAATATCAGAATTATTTTATTTACTAGAATATTCTTTAATAATAAATTAATCAACAAGATGCAGGTTTTTATATAATTCACCGTGTAAATCCTAAGGAGAACCCCTGTTGAGAGTTTCTTGTGACTGAAGATAGCTAATGATAACAATGAACGATATAAGTTGCCAGAAATTTTGTATGTATATAGGAATATTTTTAATGACATAGGTGCGGCAAACGAGGAATCTGGTCCCCTGATGGCAAGTAATTGCTGACGGTCATGAAAATCCATGACACTTTGATCATGGAACCTGCCCATTAAATGGGGAGGGAAGCGATAGATAATTGAAAAGAGAGAAGTGGTATGGGGTATCTAGCACTCACCGAACGAAACGCAACAGCTAGGCTGTCGCTTCACGGCGATCTGTGACACAGTGGTTCTGTCCCGGGCAAGCTTGTCCATTCATGCTGTCATGTCAGACATGATTGATAATAGCGTGGCCCTACCACTTTTAATATCATATCATTCATAACAATGACTTTTTTATAGAAATATTCATACCGGTAAAATAACATGCAATTTGTAGCTTGTTAGTTTATTGTTAAGTTGCATGTAATTTTCAATAAAATTATATCGTCGTAAAATTAAATATTTTGTAAATATAGAACTAAGTACTATGTATTGATTTGTTATAACAGCTATTTACATTGTCTACATGATTTATAAACTAATTTCATTTCATTGTGACGGATATGTTAATTCAACTTGAAGCAAGCAATTAAAAGTAGATGGCGTGTTTAAACACCCGAGCACGACACCGCATGTTTTTTTCAGCACACAACTAAGTAAAATATTAACTCATCCATCATTAAATCCAATATTTTTTAATAGTTTTACATCAGACCTATCAAACCATAATCATTTAGGCAAATCGTGATTTATGTTTTTGCTGTAAATAGATTTTTTCGTATTAATTACTGTCAAACCGGAATAATTTTGTCTACCGTTGGCGATATAAATGAGTTGTCATTAATAAGAATTCCATCGGTATTTAGTTAAAGCAAACATCCAACAGCTGACTCGGTTTCGCCCTTGACATTTTGTTACACTTCTCTGGCCGCTCGCAGATTCACTTTAGACCTTTAAACTAAATGCCTTCATATTAGCCACAAATATTCCTCTTTCTATAACCACGTAAACTGTTGCCGTGTGGTTTTTGTTCGTGTTACGCAAGAGTAACATCTTTGGACTCTTAATTTACTTTATTTTACGAGCATCGTCTTAGTATTGTAGAATGCTTTCTAAATGTCTTCGGAATATTGCTATTTTCATGTGATAGAAATATATTTAAATTGATTGATATTGCGAATAATATCCAGAAAGTAATTAAAATCCAAATCTATCTATTGCGGTGTCCATAAAGGTTATAAATAAGTTAATTCTGTAATGAAAATACCAATGAAAATATATATACAAGTACCAAACATGTAGGACGTATGCCTTATATTAATTTAAATATCTATATGTTTGGTACTGGGCGACCCGCCTTCAATATGTTACGCATATATTTTGATTTGTTGGCTAGTCAAGTCATTAAGCAAATTAATCAACATGCACGAGTTCCATGAAATAAATATTTTTTTTGTTGCTTTGGAGTGGTATTTATTATTTTTTGGTTTTTAGTGGATTTTTGTTTTGAAGTCGGTTTTTATTTTTTTATTAAAAATTTTAGTTATTTTTATCTTTTTATTGTTGATAGGCATTTAAATTAAGAAGATTTGGTCCCCACAAGGAATGTGTTCTTTCCGATGACAATGAAATCGCTAAAATCGGCTAAAAGCTGCCAAAGATATTGGAATATTCACATGTGTATTATTTTTCTCCCCCCCCATCCCTTCGCGCCTACCTCTTTTTCCCTCAACCACTGTAGCCTAGCTTTTATACTGAAGCCAATGCAAAAAGAACCGTTGAAATCCTATTAAATTTTGAGGGGTTCTACTCTCCAGGTCCGAACATGATAATCGGATCTTAATGTTGTGTTCCTGGGATCAACCTGTTAATACGTTCTTTCTAATGAAAAAGAAATCACTAAAATCGGTTATAAGCTGCTCAAGATATTAGTATTTACGTGTATTTTAATTTTATCACCCCCCCCTCCCCTTACCCCTTTTTCCCTCTCTCACTGTAACTTAACTTTTATAATAAACCTAATGCAAAAAGAACCATTGGAATCCTACTAAATTTTGAAGAGTTCTATTCTCCAGGTCCAAACATAATCATCAGATCTTCATGTTGTATTCCTGGGATCAACCTGTCAATACGTTTTTTCTAATGAAAACGAAATCACTAAAATCGGTTGAAAACTGCCGAAGATATTAGAATTTACGTGTATTTTAATTTTATCACCCACCCCCTCTCACCCCCACCCCTTTTTCCTCTCTCACTGTAACTTAATTTTTCTAATGAACGTAACGCAAAAAGAACCATTGCAATTCTCCTTAATATTAAGGAGTTCCCCTCTCCAGGTCCGAAGATATTCATCAGATCTTCACCATATTTTTATGGGACCAAACGACAAGCACAAGCTTTCAATCAAAGAAAGAATGATCGAAATCGGTTCACACAGTACAGAGAAACGAGGTAACAAACATAAAAAAAAAGCAACATACAGTCGAATTGAGAACCTCCTCCTTTTTTGAAGTCGGTTAAAAATATATCAATACGGATGGATCGTAAGATGGAAATGATGCCAATTATTAAAAAAATATTGTTAAATTAAAAAGTCGTTACTCACAATAAATTAAAATACCTATGATGTGCATTTTTTTGGTATTGACTATTTTGCTATAAAGAATTAAATACAGCTTACGTTTTATTTTGTAAAAGAAAAAATATGACGATAAATAGAGAGCATAATAATATATTTTGTATAATTAATTATGTAATATAAAAAAAAGCATTTAAATTAGTGCTAACAATCTAAAGATACATCTTTACGCTGTTGTCGGTTCAACAACCATAACTTTATGTAAAATATATTAATTACCGAGTATAATGGGCTCGTAAAATTGTGAACAGGAATATACTCCTGTTATGTTGAACTTTTACATAAACTTTTTTATGTAATAAATGTGCACGTATATGGAGCAATATAACTAACTAGAACATTTAGATTTTGTAAATCTAGCTTTAGTAAATATTATCGTTTAATTAAATTTTAATGAACGGTAATTTCAATTTAATTATTATTAAAAATATGGAAGTACACGTTAAAAGAGTTGGGATATTTGAATTTGATATCGACATATTTTATGCTTCTCTAGATTTACTTACAATATCTAATAATGTTAAATGTTATTTGTTCCTGAGATTTTACAAAAGCTTATTTGTGAAGTAATATTGTAGAAATTGAATATGATATGAAGTCATAATCTATGGATGTGAAACCATGCAATAAACTCCCCTAACAAATCATATGACTTTCATACCCTATTTGCCGATACTTGAATCAATAAACTTTCATTCCATTTCAAGTTAATAAATACGTACTTGTGAATATTTTAAATCATCTGTTGTCTGTTTGGAGAACCTCTTCATTACTTCTACCAGTTAAGTTTCTAAAGAAACTGTCTGCAAATAATTCCCATATGGTGCGAAAGTGGCTTGTCAAATGATTCGTCATTGTGACTTGCTATCCATGCGACACGCCTTCTACAAAAATGTATGGAAATTGACTGCATTTTTGTAGATTTGGCAATGCGATTCCCTTCTGTTTTGACAACTTAACTTACGCAATTGTTTTTTGCAATGTTTTCGGGTTTGAAAAGGTAGTTATGTTTTAGGAAGGCGATAGTAATAGGTATAGGTCATCAACGATGTAAAAAATATACTAAAATATTTATTGACATTGGTTTTCTTCAGACCAAGGTTGCCTTATCATAATGTATAATTACAAAATACCATTATTGTCTTATAAAATCAATACCAGGATAAAATAGCTCTTAGGACAGACGGTGGGTTTACGAGGAATCGTGTGTTAGTTCCGGTGACGGGTAGAGTTGTGTGCTTCAAGGCCGGTGCCTTAGCGCCTGTGTTTTACTAGCTGTCAATCATATTCCTTGTAACTCACTGTAGTAACAAGAAAATACGTGCTTAGTATGTCCACATACTTATCGTGTTAAAACAGCGTTAGTATTAGGTGTCATCATTTTTAGCACATGAACGAGGATAGCGGACATTTTCGTAAAGTTATCGTGTTAGTGTTATAAAAGTATTTGCTTTTTTCTTCTAGTGTGGACTAAGGTCTAAGTTCTCGCAATCAAACCTTATTAAATAAAAATTCGGTACTCAAAACTTGCTTGCATGAACCCGTATACTATTAACTTTAAATGTCTTTTTACAAAGTTCCTGAGTGAAAAATGCTTTGTTAACTTTCTGGCAAAATTGATTCGGCATGTTTATATTTAAAATAAAAAAATATTTTTGCAATTTTTTATTGTAAGTATGTTGAATTTTCTGAATTAGTTATTAGAGAAAACTTTACTGAATTTAGTTTAATTCAGCGTATTGGTTGTATTTGTTAGTTTCTGTCTTCCTCCCAAGATAAATAAATGAATAATAGTGGAAATTGGATTGATGAATTGTCGGATGCTGGTTGTATCAAAGCACAACATTGAATACTGTAAATACTGCGAAAAGCTCGGCAGAAATGACAGTCGACTCGTCAATATATTCCACTAAATTGAACATTCGAACGTAAGGATGCTTAAAATTACAGTACGAAGTATTCTAAAAACCTATAAAAAGGTCATATTCCGATCACGATTCGTGAGGTCATATGGATTTTATGATTGCACAAAAATAAGTAGGTATTCGCAGTGAGTCACTTTCTAAATGCCTCTACTTGTATGGTTCGCGTAATAAATTAATTTAAATCTCAATTGTACAATTTAGACAAAGTTGCTCAATACTTCCATTAAAAATGTTGGTTCAATATAACAAAGAAAATAGAATATTCTCGGTTTTTAATCAATTCAATATAATAAATAAAAAATAATCAAATTACGCTGCAGATAAATTTGTTGCATACGTATCATAATGTAATTAGGTACGCGACGCAATGCAGTTTGCATTAAGTCTTAAAATTGGTCAATCAGGTATAGCTTTCGATTGTCAGAAAAGTTTTTGGATGTATGTAGGTAAGTGAGTCGTATGCCTTGTGCCACTTATTTAATGCTTTAACATTGTTTGTGGAACTGCAATGGATTTTAATTATTCGGAATATTGTTAAAATAACAATATCTGGTAGTTTCTGTATATGATGGCTATAAAAATATATTTTCGATTCATCCGCCTTTCCAATGCCTTGTATTATCCTTGTTTTTAAGAAATAACACAAAAATATTTATTTTTGTTATTGGAAATCGCAAATCGAATGAAATATTCGAAAAATAAATATTGTTTTGTAATTTTAATTAACTATGTTTTCTCATTTAATTAACAAGTGTGTATAATTTACATAATGCATCGGGCATGCACATTCATAGTTAGCCGTCTATTGCAGGATTACGTCCTACATAATCTAGTACTTATACAAAGTTAAAACCTGCTCCTACTGGGGTACCGACAAACCTGTTTGGGGTCAGTGCTACGTGCGTAATTGTTGGGTGTTACTTTATTTTCGGAGACAGCCACTGTGAAGTTGGACACAAAAAAGGCGCCGATTTTTTATAGACGACAGAGCTTGATTACATAGTGACTTCATTACTACAAAAGTTGTAGAATTTAGAAATAGTCAAGACATTAAAATGCAATTTTTTTATACCTAAACATCATTGTATTATACAAATATGATACAAATTATAGCTACGGTCTTTGTTCATTGGATTAGATTTTATAACTCCTAGCATCTATATGTTATCCTTTTGCTCGCATTCATTATCGAACACTCGTAACGTCCCATGATTGATGCGTCGATGGCTATCGATAGAAATAATGTTGTAATCAGTTGCGATATACTAGAATTAGTATTCTGTATAGTAATACACTTTTAATAAGTTTAAACGAAGCGTGACCGAACGTCAGTTGCAAAAGGAGCACTTTTCTTATTTGTACGCTGTTGCGCCGATCATTCGAGTTATGTTTTGCGTAAAGGACTATACAGAAATACGGCTTTAATATTGAAAATTAAATGGATTTTTATTGCCACATCATTGTCTATTTTATCACATTATTAATGGATCAGTTTGATATCTGACACTGAAAAATAAGTCTTAGAATATTCTGTATGTAATATAAAATTTTAATTTATAAAATTTTACGTTACCACAAATATAAACGTTCAAAGAAATAATGAGGTGCGGTTTACAAAAGATGTAAAGATTAATGCACAAATTGGATGCTCATGTAACAGTACCAACGTGACAAGTGACAGGGGTCAATAAGTGCCAAGTTTCAACATAGAACGTCTGGAGTTTTAATTTCATGCGGAGTAATAAAGTTACAGTGACGGTTCCAGTGAGAAGTGAGATGTGGAAGTTTTCGATTGTGCCGAACAGTGTGTCTCAGAGTGCAGCGCGTGCAATGACTCCGGTTTAATTAATTGCCGGCATAACGGACGGGCGAGCTGCACACCATCGCACTGGAATTGCTCTTATCAAAAGACATTAGTAACTGGAGCTAATTATAGTCTGGCGACATCGGCTCGACGACCTATCAACTCGCAATGTTGTGGCTAATGTACGACATCCTTTTATTTAGGAAGTCGTCTGGCTAGTTTCGAAATTACTTCAATTATGAAGACCAAGAATTTGTTTCACTCGTAAGTGACACATGATTATTTGTAAGCACGGTTTGTAAGCGTCCGAGTCGCATAAAAACGTGACAAATAGCTAGCTTGCAAACGCAGGTCGGCGCAAACTCTCACTAGATGTAATATCAATTTGTCCGATGGCCTTGGCACACTTACGTATCGGAGTTTCTCTCAAATAAATGGGGCCAGAGTGTTTTTGTTCATAAATCGAGGCGTTATGAGTGTCTCGGAAAACCCTATATGTAATACGTAAGATGCGTATGTCGATCACGGTGTTACCGTGTCTATGCGAAGTTTGTCGCAACTTCTCTCACAAAAGTTTCCTTTCGACACGCCGTCGGCGCCTTTTCAATGTAATATAGAACACTCATCCATATTAATAAGTTATTTATGTATGTTTGGCCAATAAAATGTAGCTTGTCACATTAACAGAATAAAAGGTTTTGCTAGCTTATGTGTAGTATGTATTACGTATCAGATTGAAATTGTTACCTGAGAAAAATGTAGAGTCAGGCCAGCGCTATTTTTGGATTTCAATTATAAAATCAGTTTCCTTATTGATACTTATTCTCACAGAAGTCTTTAATTAGATTCGAACAACTAGACTTGTTTTAGACAAATTGTATCCCATGCTTAAACCTGTGCTCGATATAATAAGTGTTTAGACTGAATAAAAAAGCACAGCCAAGCGAACAAAGATAAACAAGCTATGATTGCTATGTTGTGACAAAAATAATGATCCGTATATATTACGTTTTTTTCAATTTTCGGTTGAGTCAATAAGTATTCGAATTCGTAGTATCAACTTGCACGTATATTTAATAATGCATGCAGTGGTATTATTTGCTAAAAGTTATAAGACACGATGGGACACGATATTTAAATGTTTGTTCGCGCAACTTGCATGATTCTAATTAAAGTATAAAGCCTTCACCTTAAAGATACGAGCGAATCGTTCTGGAAATGCAACGTTGTGTCGTCACTGTGTCGTGGTTTGTTCATTAATATGTAAGTATATATATGCAATTCTACGTATAATATTATGGCTCAGAGAAAAAAATAAAGCATTTTTTTCAATACCCAACTTAAATATTAAATTAAGGAGATTTTTAAAATACTTTGCTAATTTGTATCATGTCAAAAACTGGGAAAACTCGGTCAAAATATTGTAAATATAATAATAAATGCAGACACCATTTTGACGCGAATTAATCCAGTTCTGTACAACATATCTGGACGTATCAATCTTGATTTTAAATTACAATTTACACAAACCGTATTCAGTATTTATGAGGCAAATCCTTAGATAACATCTATGTAAAACGCTCATACATACATAATCCGTACTGAGAAATGTAATAATGGTAATGGGAAGATAGTGTTACCTCAATGTAGATACGTAAGGAACGAGGCCGTGTGGGCTAGTCAGTGGCGACCTGCAGCGAACACCGCATTGTGACTGCGCTGGCCGCACCTCACTGATGATATTCACTTCCATACATCCAGCACATCACCTGGAAACAAAAATGTATATCAAAATAAATATAAAAAAGCATATTTTTTATTGCAATGAATGGTAAGACGAGCATGCCGTTCGCCTGATGGTAAGCGTATTGCTTACCACTCATGAACAGTAGCAAAACCAAACACCTTGAATTACAAATACAATGCTTGGTATTCCACTGCGCTCGTTCCTGAGACATGAGATATTAAGTCTCAATATGTCCCGTAGTTACTCTGACTACATGAAACTTCAAACTAAAACATAGCAGTGCATTAACACTGCTGTTTGGCGGAAGGTATTGAAATTGCCGTGGTACCTATCCAGGCGGCTTCTCACATATGATGCGACCTACCACTATGGCCAGTATAAGATAAAAGTGGGTTCATGCGATGATGATAGAAAAAGTGATTGATAGATGGTTGGAAGTTTAAAGTGATGGTAAAGAACATAGAACCTGATGGCTATCTAATACTTAAAAAATAGATAGGAAAAAAGATAAAAAAGGTAGATGTCGAAACAGTGTGGTTGGGACGTATTTTCATGAAAACGTTTCTACGGCATGATATGGTTTGGGATAAGAAATTTGTCAGTTGGTAAAATTAAGACTCTCTATACATTTTGAAGAATAGGTTGGGCCATAACCGAATGCCACTGAGTTACGTCTGGAACAATATATAGAGGTATTTACTTATTATAATAATATGCAACGCAGTAATCGCTTTAAGCGTGTCTCTATCTATTATAATCAGTTTTAATTAAATTATAAATTCGAAAATTACATTTCGTGGAAGTGAAAAATATTATTTTGCTTATTCGTAAATGCCAAAACATATCGATAATTATGAATACGAAGAAAAATTACAATCAGAGAAACCTGTTGTGTTAAAATAGAAGTCATGCCGAGAATCATATTGTTAGCGTGTTAACGTTTACATAATTTCAAATCATAAAAACGTTAAAAATACTGCGATGACAGCTGATAACTGTTACAAAAACCCCAAATTGTGTAGTAATGACATCAAATTTACATTGATACAGTATACAATTCAAATGTATATACAGCGTTGGGAGCGATGAAATTCTTTCAAAGGTCAAATAACTTGCGTAAGAGATCTGCTTAACCGACTTTTGGTGGGGCACAGGAAACATTCAACCTGTCGTTTTTTTCTATACTCAGAAAGAATTCGTAAAATAAAGATATTTTTAATGGGTTGTGGCGAAAGAGTTGGGTCATCTTGAGAATATTAAGCTTATTAAGAGGCTGAATGTCATCGAACCGGTTGGTGTAATGCCAACGATGTCTTGATACAACTGATGATATAATTTTATTATTTTTATTTAATATAATCAAATTATTATTTGACAGTTGACATAATGATTATACAAATATTTATCAATAAAATTAAAATACTTCTACCCGTCGTATTTATTGCAGTAAACGCACAATATACCATGAATGTTGAAATATTTGAATATCTAGTTTAGTGAGGCTTAAAGCCAGAATAATTACGCGTCTATTATTATATCATAATGCACCACCACCCACACAAAATGCAAGCGTGGCTGCATAGTTTCTGGCGACCAAGGTATTATGTCAGTACAAAAGACTATATATCAAGGTATGCTGCGGGGTCGAGCGGCTCACGTCCGCAGCGACCTCCACCAAATAATAACCAATCGCACAATGAAATAATTGTTCACCCACTAAGATCATAACAACCACACAATATATGCGTGGCGAAGTAGAAATCTCAACTCGTTCGCGACGCGGGGTGCCTTCAATAGACAATCCGATGGTAAAAACTGCCCGGCTTCTTATGAACTATTTAATCTGAGCCTCATTCGTTAAATTAATGAATGTAGCGGATGAGTTTGTGATGGTTTCAAATATTCATGATTAAAATGTGAACGTCTCATAATAGCTTGTAAAAACGGTCGACTATTAATATTGTGGTTTAATAGTCAGTTGTCAATAAAGATTACATGGTTAAAGAAAATTAAAATAGATATGGCAAATTTAACCTTTAGACATCATTAAATGGTTGTTTTTTCTTCTTTTAAGTCGGGCATGATAATCGAAAAACATTTTACATCAACATTATGTTTCTGCATGAAATTACTTTTGTATGATGTGAGGAGTTTTTCTACGTGCATTAACAATTGGTTAGTTTAGTGTCATCAATTTTTAAATACGTTTGAGATACGACAATCACATTAATCAGAACCAAGAGCATAACATGCCTGCTAAAGTTCGGATATGCTCTTAATTTTATCCACCAAATCAGGTCAGTCCTCATTCTAGATTCGGAGTCACATCACTCTATGCCCTGGTGTCACGAAAATCCGTTGTACAACTGCGCTATGAGCCAAGAAATTCAAGCGTAAAATCGTGTTGCACGAACATAAACTGTATCAATATAGCAAAATATTTTAAGCCGTAAACGTTTGATGTGTTTTTGAGTGGTTTTCGTGTAACAGGCCGACGCATGTAACAAATAGCTTCTGAGTGTCCAGTCCATTAGCAGACCGAATCGTAATTCGTGTTATTTGCACGTTTCATCCTCATTGATCAGTCTTGGAACCTTGGTGAAACGAGATTAAGGCTGTTTGCGCAATTCGGTAGTTGTTAGCTAGTGTTTTTTGTTCCGCATTGTCGAATATTGCGCTATTGTCTTATCGATGCTCTAATGTAAAAAAAATACGAAGTCTTCAAAATGATGGATGAGTAATGAACAAGATAAAAGTAATCTTCACTGCAATGGTCGCAGAGCGTGGCAAGCGTTGCAAATATTGCTTAACAGTTATTTTGAGGTAATAACTTGTTGTTCAATAGAACATTCGCTGTTGAAGCACATGATATGTCAAAGAATGCAATTAAGATGTCTATGGAATGTCATGTTCGTGTTGTCATGTGAATGTGGTGTGGAAACAATAAATAATACGTATGCTCTGTACATAGTGTACGATTGTGCGTCAATTTAACGTGACTGTCGCGTAGCACACTGACAATCAATTCTAGAAAGCTATTACAATGTTTATACGTAAAAAATTTACACATCGGTTTGTTATATTATGTCAGAGCTGCAATAAATGTCAGACTTTGTGCTTGCCTTGGAATATCGTGAAAAGCATGTTTCAATATAATATTTTTGGGTGAATATAAAGCAAGAAAGTTTGCAAATTTATTAAAGTACATCCAGATTTTCCTATTAAACGGTATCAAGAAGTTGCATTAACAAGTTTAAAGATGTGATAATAAAATATTACAACATGGCATCAGTGAATGAATTTATTCAATAAATATTTGTATTAATAGACTTTACATCATTACTTTGTTGAAAATTTGGAGCAGCTTTAGTAAAAATAAACAAAGTTTGAGTTACCTTATCTCGATTTCAGTATAACGACTTTTTGTTGTCTCTTTATCAATGTTAATTTCAGTTAGGGGAGAGTCCTACAGTACCGTCACCTTAAGGTTTATCAGCCAAGAAATCAAAATACCTAAGGTTACATGTTCAATACCTCCCGATACATTTAAAAGAACTATTTTGCTACTCATAAAAATAAAAAAAACAATCAAATCATTTATGAAAATCTGCTTTATTATTATAATTCAAAGATTAGAAAAAATTAAACATATTAAAATTGTCCTTCAGTACCGGCCACTAAGTTAGTAACCATTATATGACACAATAATCACAAATGTATTGATCGGAAAGCTCTGATATGTTTGCACAGGCTTCATGGACCCTAACCTTACAGTATCCACATTGTATCCAATCTTCGTCGTGAGATTCAGCACACAAAGGGCAAACTGTCTCTTGTTCAGTCGACTTGTGTGGACGAGGTAGGTTTTCGTTGGTGGTTCGTGTTGTTTTTTTACTGACATCTTTTCCTGATAGTAAACCCTTACCTTTTTTACCTTTTCCTGAAACATTTTTATCTCTTGGTCTAAGGAATTTCATATCTCGCTTAGCAGATTCGACATTTCTTTTATCACCTCTTTTCTCTTCCAGGATCTTTTTGTATGGGGAACTTGTCATGATTTCACTTCTTTCAGCTTTGCGACGTCGTGCAGTAGCTCGTCTTTTAGAAGCATCACTGGAGCAATGGATATCTCTTTATTGTTTTTAATAGCACTGATTCTGTCGTTCAATGTACTTCGGTGTACCTGATAGCGTTCTGCGGCGTGACGCGCACTCATCTCGTTATTTAGAACCTTTTCCACAGCTTTATGCATTACTTCCGGATCCCAGGTGCCCTTCTTTTGCTTTGTCAGAACATCGTTTGTGTCCCTAGGCATTTTGAAGTATCTGTAAATAATAAACACCCATTAAAAGTTAACTCAAGGAATGGCCGGTACTGCAGGACAACGCTATGACCGGTACTGAAGGAAACCGAAAAAAAAAAAAAGATTTATTTTAGAGAAAAACTAACGATCAAAATTTGATTTAACATTCGATTTTTAATAGTCATATAAACATTATTTACTTACCTGGAGTTACTTGTTATAATTTGAATCGTTAAACTTTGAAAATCACTAACTGAATTATAATTACGTAACGTACGTTACTCACGCGCAACACAAATCTTCGCGCTGGTAGCAAACCCGTCGCGACAGGTTGACGCCGCGCGGGACATATACTTGCACGAGTGTATCGCACTAATGTCGGTAAAACTCCTAGCCCCATCTACTATAGGATTATAGAAATTGCAACTGGCCGATACTGGATGCCGGCCGGCACTGGGGGACTCTCCCCTACTTGATCTTTGACTTTTCCATTTCAGTGGGTTTCACGGTTTAAATATTATGATATTATTTTATTGAATAATATTACTAATAGATAATAAAATTGCGAGTTTGATTATAAAGAGGCACAAATAATTATTGTCTGGTAGGTATGTCTTATATCACCTAATGCTTGTTGTAGGAAATCGCTGAATGAAGGTTGTTTTCCACAGGTAGTTGAAAATCTTTACCTAGTGAAGTTTCAATATACTAAGTTAGATAATTGCAACAAAAATAAACTATATCATGAACTTGAGCATATACTTTATGTTTTATTATTCTTTTTCTTCTTGTTTACATTTTTTGCTAAAAGAACAAAAAATTGTGATGTACAAGTTAAGGTCTAGCGTCAGCAATTCGTATATCCCTATATCCTTGATCATCTCCTTTAATCCCGCAAATAATTAAATACCTACTTGATATTTGTAAAACTGATAAAATAGCCAAGCCAGAAACTCCAAAGCGAATAAAAATGATTCCAGAGGAAGTAAAAGGTGAAATTTGCACACCATGGTCAATTTAATCTATAATATAAGGTTAGGTTTTGTAAGCAAACGATTATTGTTTGCGATGTTTTCTTTAAGGTATATAGCCCATAAGTTAGTATTTATCATACTATTATGAATGTGATATTGTATAAATTAATATGTTCATCCTTTACCTATGAACGTACGAAATTTATTATTTTAAATATAGCTATATCTGTACGGGCCGGAAAGTCGCGAAGCCTTTTTAATCCGGAAAACGCAGTGATCCTGTGTGATAGATCTGGGGCCTAAATCTAGACAGACAATTTCCAGTAAAAGTTTACTATAAATAAAGTGTCTATGGCTTTACAAGTGCTTACAATAATTCATAGCTCAGCCCGCCTATCCACAATTTTCGTTCACCGTGGCCCATTATGATCTCAGAGTTGATTAATGTGAAATCTATTTGCCTTGACATACTCGACTTAAACACACATTCCAAATCTCTTGGTCCATTTAAACACTGTCATTTATTTGTCACAGTTCATTTTGATTGTCAATACGCTCCTTGAAATATTTTTTATGACAAATCGGTGGCCTTTTACTACTTTGTTGTTGATTACAATTACAGACTGTCTCTGAATGATTGCAAAGCTGGGGTCTCAGGTTTGAATCCCGGATGGGGCGAAATAATAGTAGATTTTCAATTCATTATCAGCTTGGAGTAAGGAATTTGTGCCCGATATAGCGATAGCTTCGTACCCCATCACGTTGTCGGACAGAATACACTAGGCGAAACGTGGTTTGGTTGCTACCAGTAACTTTGACTACCATGAGTAAAAAGTTGTGTGTTTATGTATGTAAAATTGCAAAACTCTGAAAAATACCACAACTGATCATTATAAACATCGATTAACATAAAAAGCATCTTATTTATATCATGTTTATTTTTATGACAATCATGTAGCACAAGAGTTCATAGGCCGATTGGTAAAACACTATTCCTTTAAGTTTGAAGCAAGCGTGACTTGATTTCACATTCATTTGTGTCATCATGTCATCTAAACTTGGCAGCGTCTGTGCCTCGGCGAGCACGTTAAGCGGTTCATACTGATTTGCTTCGACAATGGCTGCATCAATTCAATGTGTGGAAAATTTTGATACGAAACAGACCACAAATTGTCCAAGCCGCAGTGCCCAACTTGACAGATCAATGCCGAAACCTCAGATAATACGCAAGGATATACATTACAAAGAGTACCTTTATACTCATTAACGTGATTACTAAGAAGGAAAAATTACGTAAGAAAATAAATATGCAAATAGATATATAAAAAATACATTGCGTACCGCTATGTCAAGATGAACATGTGGCGTACACTAATGGCGACATGTGTAGCAACGAAGCACATTACAATTACCCTGACAATGTGCGCAATGCATTCTGCTTAGAGCATTAAACGCGTTGCGATGATTAAATACATATATTCATACTTGTATCTACATCCTAGTGGTAGAGTCCCTGAGGAAATATGAATGAATAAGTTCCAAGTTCAGGCATCGAAACTAAACGTATAGCCAGGCGTATTAATTACTAATTGGTATGGCAGACAAAAGTTTCATCCACAAATAGGTATTTACAATAATGAAATATAAAGTAGTACCATATAAAATGATCAATCAATCAATATTATGCATTACTAAACTAATGCTATAGTCACGTTAAACAATTAAAAATAATTTCTGATGCATATTTTACTCTAGCTGTTTTTGTGATAGGTTCTTATGATTTTTTGTGTGATCGCTATTAGTAAAATATCAATATTTTGCCAATAAACAATAATCCTTTTCAAGTTTCTCATTTATTCTAATATAACAATTAACAACAAATTGAGTAAGGCATAAAACTGTGTTTTAATGTCGTTTAAAATTATTTAACATTTCTAAAGAGAAATGAAAGATGAATTAAAGAATTCATACTCGATTATATCATGTTACAGATTTGTATTAACTCTTGATATTATACAGGCACCTTGTAGCTAAGAGCAGACAGAACAACACAATATAATGCTTGAAAAATTACATGGACGGAGTATGAATTTTCAGCCGAATTACGGAATAATTTTGTTTTTTTTTTTATTTTACGATAGGATGCCCGCCTTCAGTTAAGCCCTTCACTTCAGCCCTTTATTTAAAATTTATGGAGACATGCCACAATTGCAATAAAACTCAGTTATACTATTTTGCTATCTGTGTTAGCTATACTTGAAATTTAAAGACCAAATTCACAATTGAGATGAAGGGCCGCGCCCAGTACTTATATGGGCTGTTGCAAATAGAATGAAATCGTATGTGTAGCAGAATAATGCATATTTCAGATATGGTGTTGTGCAAAGTAGGTAGGAAGGCAAGTTGCAAAATGTGTAAACATGATCAGTAAATCACTAGTTTCGTAGCAATTACGACGGCACGCAACAGTTTTCTGTGAGTTAGATAAATGCTGCCTCAATCGTTATTTAATTGGCTTTTTTATAAATAACTTACGAATTGTGTCAAAATGTGTAACACGATATAATTCACATAACTGTGTAGCACTGATTTTGAATATTCAATTCTGTTTGCTGTTTTTAGCGTTGGTATTTTAATATTTGGTATTAATGGATGGGTTAACAATTATTAATGTCTTGTGTCATTTAGCGAATTTGACACGTACTGGGGTCTAAAGAATTGTATTAAATTTAATTTGCTGTAAAAAACAAATGGAAAACGCAGACAGTGTGACAGGTAGTAAAAATAGTGGGTAGATTTCCTCGGAGTAATAACGGCCGGTACGATTTTCACTAGCACAAGTCACGACTTTTTTCGACTTGGTATTTGTCGCTGTATTTTAAACTTTTTGTGACACCTGGCGGAAGGCAACCGTCACGACAGAGCTATTAAATCCGGTAGTTTATTATTGCGTCAAGTTGAATAACATTTTAGTTACGCCTACCTGTATATCACGGACACGGACGTCGATTGAAAACCAACCCGATACATTTCGATCGGACAACGCTAATGAAATCATAACAATGAGTGCGGGCTACTATGCTGTTTGCTAATAAATATGTTAAACACGCTTTTATCTCATACTATAGGCATTTATATTAATAAAACAGTGACCCTTGAATATCGAGATAATGGACAATTAATTACAACTTACAACAAAGAATTATCAAATAAAGTATATTTTTCAACGTGAAATTTATTAAAAAATTTTGTTTGACTTTCATTATGTATCGATTTTTGTAAAACATGAATATTATATAGTTTTAGCCTATATCGTGTAATAAATCACTGAATAAATATGCGTCGTTAGACGTCCATAATGTTTTTTTCATACAAAAGACACGTAATAGATTGCTAATGATTGGTATCTCTATAGCAGACAAGACTATGTGTGAAAATATCCGATGTGTTCCATAACATTTTGGAACAATAGAGCAACGGCTACAGCTGTCATAATAATACATTACGGAATGCGGTTACTTTGAAAGTGACACAGACAAGGTCAAAAGTGCACTCGTAAAGGATACGGTTGTTAATCATACTAGTCTCTGCTAATCTTACCGTGTGTTTGTCCCATTAGTTTGTTAGGTCAATCGTCGCAGTGCAAATAATTTGAAACAGCCTGACATTTGTATAATAAACACAGTAGTTATCAATTTTATCGACGTACATAATTATGTTGTTATTTATAGCTCCGGTGTTTGTGTACGCCCCGTCTATTTATACGGTGTGGTCAAGAAGGCCATGCGTGCAATAAAATAAACAATTATGTCTCTTGGCAAATGTCACTCGATTGTGATGGCGAATGATAGAAAGTTGGAGATCTATGTACATATCAATTGTCGATGCGAGTTCGTGACCAAGCGGATGACGATAACATATCACCCGGACACTTGCACAATTAGCTGCTTGCGCAACATATATTGTGGACTGATGTATGCACCAAACATGATCCGTCAAAGACTACGAGAGTGCCGTAAGATTATCTATTCACTTGGCCCGCCGCCGCGCCGGTGTAATCGCGATGGATGTAATACTGTGTACGTATTGAATTGCATGGGGCACTATTACTGGGCATCCAAAACATTTACAAAGGCCGACTGTGTTGATATTTTATATGTTAGCTTCCGTGGTGGATTGGGTAAGCTGTATAGATGTTGCGGGTTGGCTTCTAGCACTACAGTAAGCATTTGATGAACAAATACTTCAGTTCTTGGTACTATGACATT
The DNA here is from genome assembly GCA_023078785.2 of Hyles euphorbiae. NCBI lineage: Eukaryota > Metazoa > Arthropoda > Insecta > Lepidoptera > Sphingidae > Hyles > Hyles euphorbiae. The sequence goes on from CM041050.1 coordinate 18,528,238, forward strand.
TGTTTTCGTTTCCTTCAACTCATCCCATTCTGGGGAATATTAGGTTGAATTAACCTAATGTACATTATGTACGAACTACAACGAAATGAACAATGTTAATGACATAATCAGTTGTCTTATTACACAGCTATCGTAAACTAACATGCATTTGACAGCCTCCGTGGCGCAGTTGGTTAGACGCTGCCTGTGAAACGAGAGGCCGCGGGTTCGATCCCCGCACAGAGAGAAATGTTTGTGCGGCCCACAAATATTTCTTTCGGGTCTGGGTGTTTGTGAGACCGAAAAGTCTCTCGCAGTTCCTGATACCCACGACACAAGACTCGATCTTAGTGTGGGGTCAGGACTATGTATGTGACTGTTGGGCGTTATTTATTTATTTAAAGTTCATAAACCATGTGCTGTATCTTCCGTAATTGAATGGCTTAAATTGCTCAAAGTTATGTTTTTGTTAGTACCATCGATAATACTAAGTCATTAACATAAAATTTGTTTCAAATATTTTTAAACCAATGGCTATGTGTTTTTTTAAATAATAATTTAATTTTCCCTTGCACTAGTATTTGTTTTTTACTCATAATATATTTAGCTTTTTTGGAGAACGCCGCTTCCTTCGCAAGGGTTCAGACAGGTTTGTGTGGGGTCAAAGGTATAGTCAGATTCACGTAACTGTTCGATGAATCAATGCATCTAAATATTTAGCAACTTTGAGTATGCAATGGTTTTTTGTTTACTTTACTACTATATATGCCGACATCCGTAATAAAACCCGAGATACCGTGAACGTTCATCCGTCGAAAACTAAAACTAAAAATGTGACGCAAAAACGCTATGTAGGCGCAAAAATGATTGCGAGGCGTTCACTTTCACTATTTATTTACTGTGTTTACTTGCGCTAAATGCGAAAAGTTTCTTTAAAACATTTGCTTCAATGCACGAATACCGTAACAAAAATAATTACGTCTTGGAGGATGGGATGCATCACGAACGTGTTCGTTGACTTCCTAAAATCGACTTACTTATAACGGCATTGGCTTCCAATGCGCTTGAGTGGGCCTGCGTGGAGGCGACTGACGACCGCCGACCGACTCGCCGTCATCGGCTAAGTATTTACACACGACCAAGTGTGGGTTGACGACCCGCGCATCTCTGTCGCGTGAGCAACAACCGTGATTGTTTACCGTTACTTATTAATGCTTTTAATAGCTGCGAACGTGTAATTTGAATGAAATGTTACGTTTTTATAGTCACCGTCAATGGAAGTGGAAAACAAGGCATGTAGACCGACGACGCAGTCGACCAGATAAAAACATTCACACATATAGGAAGAATAAAAGTGATAGTTTTGTTCGGTTGTTAATGGGTTGACCCTCATATTAGAATAATATATCAATCTTATTACATTAATTATTCACTATCATTTTTTTTATTGTGTTCGTTTTTCACATATTAATGAAACGTCATAATGATTTGAAGCGGTGTTACTCTTCGTGGGAGCCAAGTCGTTCCTTATTATGTCACTGCATTTAAGCCAATTAAACCTAGGAGGTCAATTGTAATTAAGTCGAACAAGATATATGACGGTCAGTGATCAAGAATATTTCGAACATAATTATTCACTTTATTTTAAATTCAATTCTATGTTAATTCTCATTTATATTAAACTAATATTTGAACCTTATTTTATGAAATAATTATTTTATTAATCTTAAATATTTTAATGCCAGTGTATTGCACGTTACAACATACTTCCACGGTGAAGGTCAACATTGTAAGGATACCTGCACTCCATAAAGAACTTAATAAGATTTCTATGGTATGTCAAGTTTGCCAGCCTGCATTGCGCTAGTGTTATGGACTATGGCCTGAATACCTTCCATCGATATCTCGTTAATAGAGGATTCCCATGCTCATCAGTGGTTATATATGACTGACATCTAATCTATTTATTATACAGCCTCGGTGGCGCAGTTGGTTCGATCCCCGCACCGTAACAAATGTTTGTATGTATGGGTATTTCTTTCGGGTATGGGTGTTTGTGATACTGAAAAGTCTATTGTAGTTTCTAATAGCTACGATACAAAACTTGATGTCAGTGTGGGGTCAGGAGGGTTAGTCTATAACTCCGACATGACGTTTGATGTCCGTGACGATATGAATGAACCGACTCTACAAAATGTTCGACTCCTTAATCGTACATCGTAATCATAGGCTTAGTTCTAAGTGAGTGATAAGTATCATAGAGAAAAGTATTGATTTTTAGAAGTGAACTTATAACTTGACGTGTACGTCGAACGTCGTGTCAAAGCATAGAGTCACCACCCAGGAGTGGGTAGTAGTTGGGTGTATTCATTATTATTACTATATAAGAAGGCAGTCCAAAGGCACCAACGGGTACAAGACGTGCAATCCACTGAAATATCTTTCATAAAGACGCCAGAGAAAATACAGAGGGTAATTACTTTGTCGTTTTATTTCTAAAAGTATAATTAGCGTGAGCAACTCTGATTGTCTATTGTGACATCAAAAGTGGTACAGCTGTTTACAAGTAAGCGGGTTTAATGCTACCTGGGTATTTGTAACTTCATTTTTAGTTCACATAGGAATTGTTAATGAACGGTAGCAAAGAATGATTAATCTTTGCTTTGTTGTTTCGTTGTGCTGATTTATTAGTATTGTGTCATCGATGCCTGATGCTTTCTGTCTTTGCTTGTGTGATTTAATGAATAAATGTAAATAGATTGAAAAACATTGATTTTTATGGATTTTATTGCGGATTTGGTAAAATACTTACATTTTATAACTTCACAACATTTCGATTGTTTTACAGCTTTCGTGTTAACGTCACCACGAAAGCTTTATTTCAATGTGTAACTTTCGCGTAAATCTGAGAAACGTTTGTGTAAATGGATATGAAGTAATTACTAATTAATGAAAAAATATTTACTTACATTAATTTAAAAACGAACTAGTCAAATGAATTATAAGAATTTTAATATACACAAAAACAAATGTTGTGTTTCACTTTGCTTTAAGTTTTTAAGTTGCGGAAATGCCAAGTTCTAAGAATTACCGCAAAATATACGGATATTTTTGTGCTTTCTTTGAATTCTTGAAACTTCTATTAAAAATGTTTAGTTTTTTTTTCTAATCATTTCAGAAATAAGTAAAATAAGTTGTTTACTCAATACCGAGAAAGTTAGCCGGTAAATAAAACTTACCAGCAACGGTCAAGCCTGTTGTTATTGAAACATAGTGACATTGGTTGTGTGATTTTTGGTAATGTGAAATAAACATGTGATCGTGCATAACTGTGGCACGTACAGGCACGTAACATTGCAGTTGCCTCACCGCCAGTGCGCTTGCGTCAACTGCAAGCCGAGTGGGCGCCCCGCGGGTGTCTTCCGCGCGACCTGATGGCCTTCACCACTAGCTTCCAACAGTTGTGCTGGATACGTTGACAACACGCTTCCAACAACACTCCCCGAGAACGCACCAACACGCTTCCAACAACAACACCAAAGGATGCCGATCTCGACTGACTGTTCATGATCTCGAGGTCGCAGAATCAATGTCGAGAATGTACAATTCATTATCCACACGTGCACAGATTGCATTTTCTTAGCGCGGAAATAAATAAAACGTCTAACAGCCGTGTGGGAATTCGTGAGAATATAAAGAAGTTAACAACGGCAAACAATAATAAATAAAATTTGTGTCTTCTTAAGAAGCTTTCAAATTAGTTTTAAGCAACCGTGTCGATGACGTACATATTGAGTAATTCGTCACCTTTCACACCTATCGACATTATCACTGAAAATGATATCCGTCAAGCAATTTGTGATTACAAAAAGTGAAGGCCGGGATGATTCAAAGTCATCGGACATTACAGAGGCGGCGCGAGGTCGTCGGCGCTGTGTCGGCCGCATGCTAAACACCTGTCGAAATACCTCGTTATCCAATATTGCTGACAAAACACACACTGCACTGCTCAATATACACTCACTATTCTAATGTTAATTTCAATTCACTCACTGCCACAATTTTCGCGTTTCAATGGTTTATGGTTTACACGTCGGAATGTGTTTGTAACAATTCATTTTCACGTTACGCTTTTGTAAAAATAATATTTCGATCCGGTTCGAATGTTGAAATAAAAATATAGCCGCTTTTCTGTTATAATTCAGTGCATCTATTATTCGCCAATGGTATCAAGGCTGGTTATTTTTCTAATTTTAGGTACAAGATTTCTGGCTTTCTGTAATTCGTGGGGTCGTTGGAAAGTGGTCGGCGAAGCGCGACGCGCGGGTGCGCAGCGCGTTATTAGTTGCGCCACCGACTAAAGGTCGTAGATATGCGGATTGATTGATTGCTTTAAATAAAATTAAAATGCTCAATTAGTTTGACTTACAGTATCTTTGCTGTTATTTAGCTGTGAGTAATTGATTCCGACGTAACTCGGATATTGTTATTAACCAATTTATCGGTAGCGGTCAGCGGATTCGGTAATTTCTCAAAACCCTGGGAATTAACTCCATTCAAAAATAATTGTTACGCGTTAAAGTGCCTTTGAAAAGAATTTGGTAAAGTTTTGTTTTCGTTACTAGAGTACTGGATCAGCCCATATACGTCCCACTGCAGGGCACGGGCCTACTCTACAATCGAGAGTACGATTGAGAGTGGTTATAGTTAGTTGGTTAGTCATATTTACTAGAGTACAATAAACTGTAATTATTTTGTAGTAATACATGAAGTTGCAACATGTGTAAAATGCCCGATATTATATTACGACTTCGACGGATGTTGTGAATGCAAACTGTGAGGAATGTGGTATTGCGTACAAAATGTATATGTTTTATTCCACGGCGTGACTTGGCTGCCAAATGTCAGAGCTGTATGAACATTTTCATCTCCAATGAAATGATTATATTTTAAAAGCGATTTGGACGCAAATGCAAGGTCGTAGGAGCCACGTAAAGAACTAAGTTACGAGGAAACTTAGTATTTTCTAATTACATACGAAACTAGACAAAGAACATACATCAGTACAGATTATATCGCTTATCTCATTACGTATTTATGAAGGGAAACCAATTCAAAAAACGGAGCAGCAGTTAAATGTGGTATTATTGTAGCCGTCGCATTGCAAATGACATAGGCCGGGGAAAGCAAAATATCGGTGTACGTACATGTATGTAATTCGTGATTAAAATATTCACTGCATGATAATATGGTATACTTTCAATATATTGTATCTCGCGAGAATCGACTACTGTTGCATGTTGATTGAGCGATGGATTGAAATACTCGTATTCACCCTCGATATATATTTATAAAAACACATTTTGTTTATTATTTTTCATACATATAATCTGATATACTTTACTATCGCCATTAAAGCTTGCTAAATAGACACGTAACAGTTTGTGGTCAGTGTTCTTGATGTAACTAGTTCAACGAGAAGTGATATTGTAAAAAACGATGAAAGGAAAGTTGGGTTTCATTTATGTTACAGTCTACATACATAATACATTTTTATACAGGCGTTTAGTGGTAAGGCGAGTGAATAAGCGGCTAAGTGTACTTGTCTATCAAGTAGCCAACACGTGTGTACAATAAAAAAACGAGTTTTTTGATCCGATTGCCAGTTGATTTAATCACTAGCTCACCGGCTAGCCGGGTAAGCACATACGAGTAAGTAGACGCAAGCGTCGAAACGCTCCACCACTTTCATCACCTCATTAATAAACTAAAGAATGGTCAGGTTACCGTTAAGCAAATTATATACAAACGTGAAATGCGAAACACGTACTGCTTAACTACAAATTACATAAACACCGTTTAAATTGTACGAATAATGTTTTAGATATTGCAAGTGTTCACTCATTTTGCAATTGGATCGCATTATCCAGGAAAACAATTACTATAAATAATGACAAGTCAAGGTAGTTTGAATAAAAAATAACTTACGTTCATGTGAGCGTAACATCCAATATTGTCGGCAAGTGCAGCAGGTACAAAATATTCAAATTTTCATTAACCTTATTGAACTTTAGCGACGTCATATAATAATGCACGATATTTTTCAAAACACAAATATTTTTAAACAGTTATTGTGAAATTGTTTCAGATTTGTCACGAGCGGTAAACTTTTTGGCTATTGCAGAATCGACACTGACGGCTATTTCGATATTCGTAAAAGGAAAAAGAGCGACACGTAGAGTCGCACGGCAGGAGTTGGCGAAACTGACGTACGCAGCGCGCAGGCGCCGCCAAGGTATTGTTAAAAGTTACTTTTACTTACGAGACTTGCAGCGTGCTTGCGTCCGCGACTCTAGGCAATTCGGGAGACCTTGCTATCGTCGAGCCGCGCGCGCCGCCGGCCCGCACTTGCACGTTCGCGAAAGAGAAAAATACACGTTTCTCACTTCGTCTCACGCACGCGATCTGGAAAATTATTTTTTTGCGCTATGTCCAGGAATAATTTAAGCAAGACTAACACAAATTCAAACTACGAACAACCGAATGGAGATTCGTTTAAATGTTAAGTTCATATTATTATGTTCCTTTGTATAGAAACATAAAACATGCACTAAATTATTAAATCTGCGCTTTTTGTACACTATATGTTGCTGCAAGCTGACACGTTCGACGAGTTTAAAATGATAATAAAAATTCACTCGCAGAAAAATATTGTCCAGCGATACTATGGCAACCAGATCCGATTTGCATATTCTGGCCAATGTCACGCAATGTATAAAGTATAAATATGGAGTGAACAATAAACCTTGATTTGTTACCAGCCGTTACCAGCTTGGCGGGAATTTGGTGAACCCGGATTAAAAGGAAAATTGGTTGGTATATTATTGAATAACACAACTTGAGTCCATTAAATCGGTGCTTCCAACTATTTTTTATTCTGTGTGTGTGTGTAGAAAATATTTGAACTATTTATTTTATATTCCAGTAGTGTACACATGAGAGGCGTCTTGAAGTAAAACAAGTTTTAGAAAACACCTAGCTTTCTATAGGTGTACACTAAAAGTTAAAACACGTAACCGCTTCAATTTGCGATCTCGTACATTTGTTATGGTGGTTTACATTTTTATATTTAGTGAATGACCAAATATTGCATTCCATGAACAAACAGTTGGCAAGTTCGGATCAAATTGCTAATAAGTTGTGTTTAGCGCCAAAATGCTAAAGAATGTGTGTTGAAACCTGTGCTCAAGGGTTTGCATAAGCCGTGGTCGCATTGTCTAACTCTATGAGGAGAGTGAACTAAGTATTGATGGAGTGGTAAGTCTCGGTCGTGCCCGCCGTGACCTCGCACGCAACCAAATAAACGGATTTGTTTGATACGCCCTCATTGATTAGGAAATACATTAGATATATGGTCGATTTAAATTTCACCTAACAGCTAGAGCGCGACGATGTAGCGCATTTTTGATAATGTCCTTGAGGAAAATGCCTTTCAAAAATACTTGTTTTTTTACTGCCTCTTAACATTTAAGTGTTAGAAATAGTTATTCTTTTATTTAAATGATTTATGTATGTACCTGTTCTTCGTTATGTTAACATTACATTCTTCATACGTCAGTGATGTATATAGTAGACTTATGAGATATTTCTTATTAAAACCGACTTCGTTACAGCATATTAGGTTGTTATAAAAACTAATGAAGTTGTTCCCCTTCCTAGATGCATAATGGCACATTTATATATTTGTCAATTCTATTGCTTCCTCGTTGTAAATTTTGATACTTGATGCCTGAATAAATCAATAAAATATAATTTGATGATTCATTTATTCTTATTTGATCATCAAATTTGTTTTATATTTTACATAAAAAAAACATTAAAGACAAAATAATTTACGCATTTATTTGCCTTTTATTTATGTTATATTTTTATAAGGTCACAAGCAGGTCTATAATTAAGTGTCATGTCGAAACAATGGCTGTAATGTCAAGACAAATGTGTTGTGACTGGTGCATATAAATCAAATTCGGACAGTTTTTATTTGACAGCAAACCACGAGCTCCTAAATACAAATGCCACGGTGTATTCACGGTCATTGCGTAAACGAGAACATAATTATGTGATGTTCTTAGATCCATATGTCAGCGTCATCGAAGCGACTTATACTTACCACGTTAGTTCGCGTTCATGACATTTAGAGGGACCAGCGCGGCCTTAGTTCCGATGTCAATTTCAGGCCTGTTATAAGCGCACGATTTACAATATATTACATATTTACTTAACTTTAAAATGCAAATGATTTTGAAATGCACGTTTTTTAAAGTATATGCGACCATATCATCATAAGATCTCAATTGGAGAACCTAATTCTCTATCAAACGTTTTAATAGGACCAACTGTTCTAGTCTATCTTACTTTAGGTCGTTTGTCTTACATACTTAATTAATATTTGTTGAAATTTTAATATGGTGCTTGGATATAATGGGCACCGTATTTTACTTACTTTGTCATGTTCATTTTACATTGATGTCCATATTTATATAATTTTACGGGGCCCTATTGTTTTTGATGTAATAATAACAGCATGTTGTCGTTGGTGGGTTGAGGTTGCTTCTGTAGAAGGTATAAAGGGGGCTATACACAAGAGGTGCCTAACCGGTTGTAGTTTGACGTCAGCCCGGAATCTCCAACATCTTCACGGAAGAAAGGTACGTTACACCTTCCTTTTATAGCCGTGATGTTATCAAATGCAAAGCAGTATTTAAGTCGTAATTCGAGACAAATCCACTTCAAAGAAAGTGCGATGAAAGTACAAATAAATGTATGTATGTAGTGTAAAATTTAAGTCTGTATCTTCTGTAGTTTCTAGTTAATATTATATTATTATATTTTAAGTTTTAGCTATGGTACGGCGTAATGATTACAGTAAAATTTGATGGAAAAGATTATGCTGGCTTATCCAAAACAAAAATGAATCCGAAATGTGGTATATTAAATCGGTTAGGTACTATAGGTACTTACAGTCTTTATTAGTGGTTTTTATTTATTTATTTATTTAAATCTTTATTGTACACATAAAAATACAACATACAGAAACTAAAAAAAAAAGTACAAATGGCAGTCTTATCGCTTAAAGCAATGTCTTACAGACAACCAACAACCAGATGGGATGGATTTAAAAGAAGGAGAAAGAGAGGGCAGTGTAAAATAAATAAATAAAAGTGAGGAAACTAGATAATACTCATACTATCTAAACATAAAAATACACAAAGATAACATACATAATAAAAAGCATAAATACATAAAATATATATATATATATATATAATACTACATACATATATATACAATATACATATATAATAAATACAAATTTTAAATGATTTAGAAGTAGGAAATAACATTATCCACTAAAATCTGTTTATTTAAAGAGAGAGGTAATGTTCCTTAACTTGCCTCTTGAACGAAGACATTTTACATCTTTTAAAAATTAAAGTAATCAAATACATTTATTTAATAAGTTGCTCTTATTGTTACATACATCAGTGCGACGACGTACAAAACGAAATTACTAAAACTGAGACTAAAACGGTTAAACTACTTTCCGAACACACTATCCAAGTTATCAAACTATAACCCAAAGTAAAAATGCGAGAAGACTTGTTGCTTCCGAATGAGACCAAATGGCCAAGTCTTCGTTCTGCCATGTTTGAGGGTTCGAAACCTATGGCATTTCTGAATTTCAAGAATAGTTTGTGCTGTACATTTTAAATAAGTCACCGACTTACAGATGTTTAAACAAGAATGCATATTATATTCGAGGTCCACCAACCCGCAATAGGCCAGCGTAGACTATACCCTGAGTCCATTTGATCAAACTCTTTATTGCAGAGCAATATTGCGAAAAGCTCAGCAGCGGGCTAAATTATAATATATAATTAAATCAACTAGACAATAACACTAAAGGTCTCTATTAATTTATAATTTTAAAATGAAATCTTTTATAATACGTAACCAAAGAATTGAGACAATTCGATATAAAAGTATTGATCACATTCAAACCGACAAGTTTCTCTCCAAATGATGTAAGCAGATAATGTCAATAACGATACTCACAATAAAGATTATGATATTAATTCCAACGAAGTGGTCCATCATCGGTCTTACAAAATACAGCCATTGGCCTGCGACTCAAGCTTCTTAACCAATAAGTCTGGCTCGATCAAATACGAAAATTGCGACAGATTTTTATAAATGTCGCTGTAAATTATCGAATTGTACTTAACATCGGATTTTGAAAATAGCGGGTTTGTTACATTATTCCATAAAAGTAACAGTATATAAAGCACAATACAGAAATCATTCAATCAATTTTACGAATACCGAATAGGACTTGAAATTCGAACTATTTTGTTCAACTATTCGATCTTGTAATTGAATAAAATATCTCTGTATATAAATTGTTGGAATATAAGATCAAATAGTTAGCAGACTTGGTTAAGCTCGCAGGAAGTCGCTGGATGCAGGCCGCTTTCAACAGGTCTATGTGGCGGTCCCTGAGGAGGCAAACGTTCAGCAGAGGGGAGAGAGAGAGAGAGAGAGAGAGAGAGAGAGAGAGAGAGAGAGAGAGAGAGAGAGAGAGAGAGATAAAGATATGGAGAGAGAGAGTTACGAGACGAAAAAAAATACAGAACAACGTTTTCTGTATAAAATGTAAACTAGAGTAATGAAAATGTAAATGGGAGAATTGTGCAATAAAGCAAGCGATTATAAATTTTGACATGAACTTGTTTGTATGTGTAATGATGACGATTTTAAAAAAATTACCACATATTGTATTCAAGAACACCGGTACAGCTTTGCAGTACTTTTAACATTAGATAATGTATTTAGTAGCGTGTCTAATTATCAATTGAATTAGGTTTTTCACATCAGTAGTAACGGCGTGTTATTTGCCAATTATTTGTAACGTTTTTCTTTGTACGTACAACTCTTCTATAATAAAGAAAGATTACCAACTTCATCAAAGTTTCAATTGTTTTTTGCTCCTTAATAAACAACGCGGATACGGATGTAATTTCGACGAATCAATTCAAACACATTAAATTCAAAGTTGATAATTGAGATAATAAATGTGATAAATATAATATGTGCCATTATTTCCACTAGGTATTGGAAAACTTACATTTTTTGAGGTGAACAAGTAGAAGATCAAGTCTCGAAGTCAATATTTTATTCTCTTTTTATAGAAATAGCTGGAATGCGGCTGTGGTTATCCCCAATTATGTATAATCAAGACTAATAAAGAGATCTGATTGTTTTGAAATCGAAAGGATAAATGTATGGAATCCGGTTTGTGATGCATTTTACTATAAACATACATGCACTTAATAGGCCAGTTAGAGATATATTTCTATGAATAAACTACACTATGGAAAAGCACGGGTGAGAGTTGTTGGATATACTTGAAGACGATTTCAAGTCTGAGCAATCAATATATTTTCAATATCTGCGAATAGAGGATGTAGTAGGTAATTACTACTTATTAGCTGTATAGAGGACGGCATAAAGATCATTACTTATACCTGTTTCGAGGTTAAATACGTCGGATTTTACTGCCAAATTGCTCATTGATTGGAAAATCCGAAGCGAGTAGCTCAAAATGGAAACATTTTGTGAATCTCTAGTGAAAACCGCTTTCCGAAAAAATGACTGAATCTCAATGATGTTTACATTTTATGGATTCAGTAAATTATTTTCTTTATCATTTTTCATTTTCAATCGTGCCAACTTAAACGAGAATTTAAAAAAAATATGAATTATCTTCACTGATTGCTGAATGTCGTTTTAATCAGTTATAAGGAATACGATTAAATGGGTAAATGTTGGCCTTTTTCAAAGATTTATAATAACTCCGTTCGATCTTATTATTTTGCCAGTCGTCCTAATAATAGAGAATTTCTAAAATATCCAGGTATATACAGGATTGTTTAGATTAGAGTACTAAATTTTAACAGGAGGTTCTAAATTATGAATACAGTAAAATATATTTTTTTCAAAATATTCTTTCATTTTTATCCTCACAAAACAAAATACTTAGACTATACGCACGAGGATAACGGCATTGCAATAGGTACCATTACAATGCCTAGAGGGTGTCTCACATAATACCTATGAGAGAACTACTGTTAGTATACTAGTTCTTACTGGTGGTAGGACTCCCATATTATGTGAGTGTCTCTCTCATTGCAATGTCTATTTTTCCCGCAAAACAGTAATTTAAATGCACTGTTGTGTTTCGGATTGATAGACATTATAGCCAGAGTAACTACTGGACACAATGAGACGAAACATCATAATTATGTTTCAGAATGGCGAGCGCAGTGAAAAGGCAAGTATTGCTTTTAAATTGATGTTGTCGGTAGGTTTTGATATTGTCCATGAACGGTCGTATAGCTTACCAACAGGCGAATTACATGCTTGTCTCGCCATTCATCGCAATATAAAAAAAGTGATTTGTTCGAAAAGTATAATAGCTACATTGAGATAATATACTAGAGGGGACACTGCAAACAAAATGTTTGTAACAAAATGAAGGGTACATTCTGTTTCTGTCTCTGTCACGCCTACGAAGTAACATTATTTTCCATCTCGCTTCACTGTGTACCCTTGTGCACGCACCATACGCACAAATTTTGTTTCCGATGTCCGCTCTAGTATAATACCTCAATGAATAGCTATTAATTTTTATGCCACTTTTAAGATAATGGCCGGTTTTTCTTTACCTAATATTGTAAATCGATACGGCTAGATTGGTTATATAAAAATATGTGGCGGATGACTAAACACACTTGATTCTCTCATTTGAAGAAATATTTCAAACTTTACTCAGTAAAATGCCTGTCTACAAGGTTATTTTTTATAATAACAGACACACATAATTTTTAGTTTTTTGTCCGTAATGTCTAACCTTTAACTTTTGATTTTATAAAGCAAGTACTAGCGGGAAAAGCTACCAATTACTTTCAAATAAATTGTCCGACACAAAAGCATCGTGAATTATATCAAGCAGTATAATCGATGTGAATTTTCCTTGAAAGGATGCAAACCATGATTACATGGATCTAACCATGACATTGTTTTTGTTCATGGAACGTTGTTAATTGTAATAATATATTGTGCGAGTGATATTGGCATTCGTCTGTAACCGGAGTTGAGATCCGCCAAATACCTAACCGCTGAACATGTATTAGTGAACGCCAAGGTCGCGGGGTATGTTTCTTTCCAATTTATATATATTACGTTACATTATGTATAAAGTCGATAATATGAACAGCTGGCAAACGGGTGTCTATTAAAATATTGCTTAAAGATTTGTCTCGCGGCCGTGTTTTGTTTTATTAATTGTTATTCTTTAATCGTTTCAAACTGTCATAGCCAAGTTATTACTCAAGTGATTAAGCGATAAAATATTCTGGTCCTTAATTTGATGCTTAGAAAGGTACAATAATAAAGCGGGGTTTTTTCTCTGAGCTGACTTTATTTCTCAGAATTGTAAAGACGTTGAATGTCGAATGGTATGAAAAGCAATAAACGCATATTTATAATATCCTGGTCATTAGAATAATCTAGATATTATTTTAGGTGTCTAATACCACCGGAGATTTTTATGAATGCGCTAGACTAAATTTTAGATTAGAACTTAGATTTTTGTCTGTAACGTTATTAGAGACCAAAGCCTTTAAGTATTGACTTGAAATCTTTACATCGGCTGAACTTCTTATAACACTCACATCACTGGTGAAACTAATTTCTTTGAGGCATTGTTGAGAAATATCACAAATATTTAGAAACTGCTTTGATATAAATAAAATAAGAACTCTACCATATGATAAAGTATACACAAGAGCTAATAACATAACACTGTTATTTCTTGGAATTTTGCAAAAATCAATTTTAAGATTGTCATATTATATCGGCCATTGATTGGACTGATAAATGACAAACATAATATTTAGTTATAACACTAAGTTTTGAAATCGATGTCAAGTTATTGCACACACTTATTAGATAAGTGGCGTTTGTAATGGGACCGGATGTGATGTCAAATTTAAAACCATAAGTAGTTAAATTTATACAGTTGCAATCAGTTTTGATGCGGACAAGTTAAATACGATTTCATTTGGAAATGTTTGTTTAGTAGTAGATTTACACGTTCGATTGCCATAATTCATTACAGTAACAAGCTCTTTGGTATCAAGCAGTATCAAGTTGCCAACGACATCTGTCGACGCGAGTCGTCAACTTTATCTTCACTGACTTACAATTAGGGAAGCACTCCTAAGCAGTGCTAGGTTTGCTCAAGAAATGCAGAGGTCGCGACTTTCGCTAAGCTGTTTCATTTCTACAATATCGAGTTGAATTATTTAAGGGAATTGCGCACAGAGGACTCTGGTGCAATAGAATACATGATTTAATAATATTTGAGTCCGTTTCCTCGTAGTTTCGGACGTAGGTGACACGAACTACGTACTCAACTTTATGCTTAGCAACTCCATATGAGAAAGTTAATTCGATTTGTAAAATGTATGTTGAATTCAGAAGGGAGTTTATTCTGTTACTGCACTTTTTTAGATTTTATGAAAATAAATTAATATTTTATGTATCTTATTGTTAAATATTAGGCTACATACAAACAACATTTTATAGCGTTATAGTGTACACAATAACGAGAAGTGGTATTCTTTACCACTTCTCGTTATTGTAAAATATCCATTGCAACTACGGCCGATTCTTAGCGCAGAAATGTGATTTATCAAAAAAGCTTGGGACTTTTTATGGATGAAAGAACATCAGACTGGGTTACCGTGAGAGGAGCTGAACAGCTTTTTCTCTTGCACAAAAAAAGACTATCTTACCATCACGGAAAATACTTTTTGTCTTTCTTCGAGAATTAACTAAGTTATTAGTTAAACAACAAAATTAAATAATTTTCACTTTACCGTACCTACTGCAAATACAGATGATAGATTGAAGGCTCACAACAATGTAATCGAGCATTACCGTAGCCGCATAGCAACGGAATTTGCGCTTTATAGTTATGTTCTCAGTCACAAATGGTCTTGAGGTTTTGCAACTAGCGGTCACCTGTACAGCCATACCGGCTATGCGATGTGCTGGCCCGCTGAATGTTGTCTAACCGCACGATCGAATATGTTGCACGGTCACTACTTCATGACGCTAGTTTTTTTTTGTTTCATTATGAATTAATGAGGGCATAGCGCTGTTTTATCTAGAGATTCTAGAGATATGATAGAGGCCGAAGTTGAATAAAATTCTATTTTTTTGAATTCAGAAGATGACAGGAAGGAAGGACCGTGTAAACGAGACGACAATTTCGTGATCAACTGCGCTTGAACATGATATGGCTTTAAAGATTCGATGAAAGGCAAAAGGTAACGATGTATGTTAAAAAATTTGAGATATTCTGAGCTTTGGATGCCATTCAAAAATGGAAGGAGTTTAAAGACGTTTCAGAATGATATAATCTGACTCAGAATTTCTGGCAATTGATCTATCAATATCTTATTCTATGCTACGATCAAAATATTATGTAAAATGTAGGTATTTACTTAATTATATGCGTTATTATAATCATACACCAGGAAAAATTGAAAATACATAGAAAATATAATTAAATTAATTTTAGTACAATCGGCGGGTTTATTGCACAAGGCAATCCCTTCCAGGCAATCTTTGGATGGACATAAGAGAAAGATATCTTGGCCCAAATATCCAATTACCTTATAGTATTTGTCGCTATTAGGAATATATCTATTGTCAGCCGCAACTTAGTTCGGGTCATGGAACTAATTAGTTTTTTCCGGGATTCCGAATGTCACATGAAAGGTTCTTATATGAAACATTGCGGAGATAAACGATGTGTTATTATTTCCTATCAGTAAGGATTAAAATACATATATGTTTTATGACTGAAGTCGGGTGGAGTTTAGTACTTAATTTACAACACTCTATAGCTTAAACGCTCTATATTATATTGCTTAAATAAATTTAAAAGTTTACCTTTTTTGCCTTTATTGAAATACACATTAATATAATTAATTAACATAATTTATTCTGGTGTTTTATTTGGTTTTAATTTTGAAGAAAAATATTTGATTAAAAATAATGAGTTCTGAATATACTAGTAATTTCAATCTTTAATGAGTCTTGGTTGCTATTAACATACTACATACATATACATACTACATACATACTACATACATATATATATTGCGCTAGTTTGTAGGATAATAGGTTATCTGAAAAACCGCATTTCTCCTTGTACATTCCGTCCCACGGTAGGGGCGAGCCTATCGACTAATTCGGTACTAATTGCTGACTCCAGGCTTCTAATGAATAGGAAAAATCAATATCGATTTGCCCGACCCAAGATTCGAACCAGAAACTTCAGCTACGTATTCGTACCGTAGTACAACAGACTTTACCAGATTAATCAATGAACATCAGTATTATTAGTGTTTTAATAAAGTTTTAATTTAACGCAAATTATGTCAATACGCGCTTTAATAGCGGCATTAAATTTACATATTTAAATTTTTTGTGACGTATTTCGTGCATTTACGAGGTAGCTGTCTCACCGTCTGGCCAGTCAGTCGGTATTGAACTAAAAGTAAAGTGTGGTCTTATTGTGAGATTATTTAACACTTGAGTTGATTCTGTATGTAACATGGCATATCTATATAGAATCTATATACCAACGGTGTTATTTATAAACAGATTTAAATCGTATTTGAGCTATCGAATGTTTCAATTCTTTCGAATTACATTTGAATTAAGTTTGAGCAAAGATGAAAAAACATTCACTTAATACAATTAGTTTTAAATAAATAAGAAAGTTTCAATGTAACATTTTTACAACAACCGTGTTATAAGATGATATATATAAAGTAAATATCCTGAAAATAACCTCAACATACGTAGAACAACAAAGATAGAATTTCCGAATGTCGAGTGTGCAACTGACATTGGCATTTTCTCGGTTTGATTGGACAGAGTACAAGAACCATCGAAATTCACTTCGTGTTTTCTAAATCCGTATTTTCTCCGATTGCCCGACATTGGGTAATTACTCGAAATAAATCATGTAAAGCGGCCGATCAGCCCAATCTGCCTATCATCTCTGTCTGTAATTCTAATCTATGCTGTCTACAACATCATTAGAAAAACATATATCTAAGTTGATATATATTTTTTAAATCAATGGGTACAAAATACTGTTTTTGAAAGAAATTAGTCCTTAATCCGCCATGCTGGTTTACTGCATGAATCTAACTTTATTAAAATTCTATTAATTAAATTAATCTACTCTTTATTAAAATTCTAGGAGAATTACAACAGAACCCTAATTTCGAGACGAGTAAGTCCCTCGCCTGGTGTTAAACATCATGCCCGCCAATTAACAGGAGTAGCACCGTACAGAAATTGCTAAACAATGTTGGACGGTGTACTGCGCGTCGACACATTGTTAAATCTCTTGATGCCTAATAATTTCACAGGCTTAAATGTCCTTCGGGATACAATGCTGCTGCAAAGCGCTTTCCAGCAGCTGTTTGGCGGCCGAAAAAATATTAAATTACAATCATGTTTAATATTAGATTTTCGTACACCGTAAAATTGAGGGATAATTAATTATACTCACCAATATTACATGGCTTGAATTTAGAAAACGCTGGTCACGAGGTATTATATTCCACACCATTCAAGGCGGTGTCTATCGCACCGTCGGACGTGGTTACACGAAAAACCAAATATCTCGCGTGATTGATTCGCCTTACCTAATTTGTTAGCATTCAGCGGTTACTTACAAAACTAACCGGAGTCGTGATCGTTCTTAGGGACGTGTTATCAAATCGTTAGTTGCGGTTGGTTTACCCTAAACGATTATCCGCAGCGATTCGTGCGCAAATGGTGGATCGAATGAACTATCCGATATACGTCCTCTAATGCTGTACGGTCGCTCCCAGTGTTAGATTCCGTGCACGTGAAAATATTGACGGATTGTTCTCGATAATTCTATGCTGATTGTGTTACATGATGTAGAAAATTATACTTCAATTTCAAATAAGTTATGTTTATCTAAGTGTTAAAAAAGCATTTCAGAATATCTAGGTGATAATAAGGCTTGGGAAAAATAGCAGAGGTGTTAGCGTGCAAAGAAATTATATTAAATTGCTATGGTATGCATGTTAGCCTTCACTGTTATAGTGGTAATTGACTATACATACGCACATGACTTCAAAAATTCAAAGCTGCGCCCTGTGTAAAATTGTTTGATATGAAGTAATTTGTGAAATATATTTTTGTGTCAGATAAATTGAGTATAAATTGAAAATTTTGATAAAGTTAAATGGAATTTGCTTCGCTACAAATAGTGCTCCAGATATAATGGAAACTTAAATTGCCGATAAATCACACAGTCATGCATCATACTATTTAGAATTACTTTTGTTCGCTGGAGATAAGAAAAATGCACCCAACAGACAAATTATTCTAGAATAACCTTTATTTAATTCAATTATTTAAAATAATATAACTACATAGATGGAACTTAATAAACATTTGATAATAATGATTTTCTCCTGAGCATAAATATATCCCTTAATATGAATAAATATTCAAAATATTAAATGTATTAATATTGTAAAAACTCATCTCCAGTTATTGATCTATCTGCTAAACCCTAAGGATTTTAAATATTCAGTCTATCGTAATAATATGAGATGATTTTGACTAATTAATCATGATATCCGATACGTTCCAACTTGCAGGTAAATGATGGAATATGAAAATTTTACCTTTAAAGTATACTTTCCAAATGTGTATTTATTACAAACGCGAACTTTGAAATATTTTCTTAGTATGCTAATAAATATGCTATACCCGTAAGTCGTGCGAAACCGTAACATACGTAACTTTTGCTCACATCCGTATATTTATACTACGTGTATGTATAGTTGGAAAGTAGAAAATGTTATATTTCTCACAATAATTCTGCGCTGTAGCTACTCTAGTTGGAAGCATAATGTAACTAACGAACACGTGTGTGCTTTAAAGTAAAGCGTGTAGACTTGGTATTATCGCTCATTTTAAGTATCTCTATATTCTGTATACAGTCCATGGGCCCTACTCTATAAATCCGAAACGAAGTTCGAATCTACGTACAATCGAAGTTTATGACCATACGAATAACGACAATACAAATTTGTATAACGTGCATCGTAACCATAAATTAATAGTTACGACCATAAGTATATGTTGACACGTTCGTATCATATATAAAATACGATCATCCGAAGATTCGATACAGAGTAGGGCCCCATATACGTCCCCCATATAGTCGTATGGAAGTTTCCCCATGATGTTATCCTTTACTCTCATAGTGCGTGGTGATACACTATCAAAACATACTTGACTTAGGCTCAGTTGCACCAAGTAACTTTGCCAATACCTTTGCCTATGAAAATGTCATCGCCATACATTTGAGCTGTATATAACCTTGCGAATGTATGGAATTGACAGTTTCAAGGGCAAAGGTATTAGCAAAGTTAGTTTGTGCAATTGAGCCTTAGAAAAGTCAGATGTGTGCCCTGGCATTCGAACCCGCGACCACCGTGAACAAAGTAGCCGCGTCTGCACCGTTACCAAACACCACGCACTTAAATTATTTTATGTAAGGGGAAAAATATTATGAGAATATTTGCATACCTGTGGGGACTTCTCAAACTTTCGAAGTTATACACTTAGGCATGAAGCAAGTAAAGCCGCGGTGGAATTCCTCGGAATAGTCTCGAGATCCATTGCGTGATTTCCTCTAAAGATAAGGCCCGATTCACATACATATGTGTATAAACAAAGTAATAAATTTAATCATTATTTTTATAGTATATATAATACGTATTAACAGTTGGAACTGAAATAAATTCTATTTCATATTGCTAGTATGAGGTCGTCATCCCTTACCGTTAACCGCTACGGAGTCTAAGCGAGAATTTTTATATTAAAGTTTTATTCAAGTGCTCTCATTCAAGAGTTCTCCAGATTTATTCGACCGAATGCAAAATTACTAGTTGTACATTAGTTTGTTAAAATATTAAATAATTTAGGTGGGATGCACTATAAGGTACAGATATAATATACTGGACTGTTACTGTAAACGTAGCCAGGTGATAGTTTTACTGACTACAGGCACTGCAACAAACAAATCGAAAAAATACACGTTTTTTTAAGTATCATCTTTTGGGTGGTTACTGGTGGTAGGTCTCTCATATGTGAGAGTCCATCTGGGTGGGTACAATGGCAATGTCTATTTCTCCCGCCAAACAGTAGTTTAAATGCACTGTTGTGTTTCGGGTTGAAGGACATTGTAGCCAGAGTAACTACTGGACATATTGAGACTTAACATCTTATGTCTCAGGATGGCGAGCGCAGTCGAATGCCAAGCATTGCTTTGTAATTGCCAAGCATGGTTTTGCTACTATCCATGAGAGGTCGAATCGCTTACCATCTGGTGAACGGCATGCTCGTCTCGCCATTCAAGGCAATAAAAAAAAGTACATAGATTTTGCTAAAATAATAGTATAAACTATTTCATACCGTTGCGTCTTTTGAAGTCATTAACCCACCCACCATCACATTCCACTTAACACGTGGCTTCGTTTTTAGTCGCAGTCTGGTATATTCTGTATGTATCTATATGAATGATCTTAAGCCAGGTTTATTTCATTAGAGATGAAAATGAAGTGTCGAATTAGCTTTAAATCCTTTTACAACAAAATGTAAACAAAATTTTACATCAAAGGAAACTATAAATCTTCTTTTATATTGTGAATGGGATAAGAAAATGGTTTAAGCTGCAATATCGCACACTGTAATATCAAAAGCTGTGCAATGTTCATTTATTTTTGTTTTGTGTTCTATTGTATTTGTGGAAGTTTTCAGTTTAAAGAAAAATATCGTAACATTTATACAGAATTAAATTGAACGTTATTTATACCTTATCCCTATCACATTTGGAATGAAAATAAACACTGTTAACGGTGAGTGTAAATATTGTTACTTCTGCTTACCCCGTCGCAGGCTTAGGTGTGAATTTATGTACTATAACGATAAAATCAATTTATCTCCGTGAACAGGCTTATTTTTATTACATAATGCAAGGTCTTGTTTTTGTTACAAAATACGGGAAGCGACAGAGTAGAATGACGTATGTGATCGCTGCCACTCATAAACATCACCGGGAGACCTATAAATTCTGTTTCGTTTGATGAATTACTTTTTTAAAGTATACCATATATACAGTGTATATCAAGACTGCTACTGAAAACGAAGCTAGGTGGTAGTTTAATGACTACAGACACAGTATAATTAAAAATTCGCAAAATAACGCAACAATATTTTTTTGTGAATTTTTAAATATTGTCGTGTTTGGTTAGTAAATCTATAGATTTTGTTAAAATAATAATGTAAGCCATTGCTTACCACAGCGTCTTCAAATAAAATGGTGAACACAATTATTTTAGAAAAAAAAAACTATTTACCGCCCAAATATGATGATGGCGAAAAAGTAACAAAAATTAGTTGCTTTTTTTGCAAAACTTTTAGTTGCATTGTGTCTGAAGTCAGTTAAACAACCACCTGGTTTTGTTTTCGGTAGCAGTCTTGATATACCCTTTATATGTATACTTCAGATGAAAGTCGATGTAGCAAGGTAGCGAGGGAGAACATTTCACGAAAACCTTTGCAGACTGCCATCCATCCAGACAGTGCATGAACTAGTTTCGCAATTAAAATGTTCAATTTAAAAGTTCAAAGTTGGTTGGACTTACCGAGGATAATCGTTGCAATTCGTGAAACAATTTATCTTTTACATTCTTTAGATAAGTGGGATATGAGCAGTTTTATTATATAAATGTTTGGTTATTATCAGACTGTTCATTGTATTTTCCGGTGAACAGTATTTCACATTTATTATTTCGAAAAAGATACACTGAGTTGCCAGAAAGTATAATAATTTACGCTTCATACTGGTTTATGTTTTCCAAACACGTAAATTTATTTAACCTTAAGTAAAACAACAGTATAGAACAATATCTGGGAAATATAATCACAAAATTGAACGCGTTGTTGTAGACACATTTACAATTAACTAAAATTACTAAAACTTACTACGCCTCTCAATAGTACTCTTGATTGACGAGGAAGTCCGTACCCTGCGGTGGGATGGACTGATTAACCTACAAGAACACCTTAACTTAGATTTAGATAGTATATTATCAGTTTAACCAAGCTTAAAAGAAATATGATATAAAGGGGCGTTATGTTGTTTTCCCCGACCTCCGAGACACCTAAAACAAAATTGTAAAGGGTGTCATTTCATTTCCCGGATACCTTCCACTCCATGAAATTTTAATAAGTATATACGCTTCCTATCGCACGTACTGTATAAAAGCAAATTTACCTTTACGTATTTTCACACGTAGACAACAGTTTATCAAAATACCGGTCTTTATTTACACTCTATTCATGTAGAATGTTTCCAGAATATTCATGGGCAGTTTACATACTAACTTCTTTCATTCATTTGTTTTTATTTCCTGTTGAATGTCTGTTGAGCATTTGTCGTTGATGAATTTGTAGTTTTTCAATTTAATACATAAATTAATATTTACAACGAAAAACCATTTTACAAAATCAATTTTGTATGGGTAACTATTTGTATCATCGAGCTATTCTTTAGCGCAACTAGTTTGAGGCTGTATACAAATTCTGAATACTAACAATGTGGCTTTCACTGCATTGAAATCATTTAGGCTTGTCATTTGGGTCCCCACCCTTTATCAGAAATCATAATCGATTGTCGACAATTCCATATTGAAGTGAATTGGTTTGTTATTCCAAAGCTCGTTGAATAGTCAACTGAATTGGTGTTGTTAATTTTTGTTTTGTTACTGGAATGAAAAAAAAAAAACAAATCTTATTTTATGCTGTACAATACTTGTAGGTACCGCTAAGTTCTAGATTTCAGCTCTTTGATTAGCCATTAATGCATCGACTTATTGTTGAATTTATATTCTAATCTTTTTACTTTTTTCTGTATTTGCTATTGAAATTAGTTTTCTAATCGCCGTAAATATTAAAAGTACATTAAGCAAATATAAAATAAAAAATGAACAACCTTCTTATCGCGAAAAGGCTAGTAGGTGCAGTTATTACTTCACACCTTAACTTATCCAAGGTTGGTAGAGACATTAATTCAATATTTTATGTTTATTTTTTGCAGCATGAATTTTTCATGCACTGATTCGATTTTTAAATGGCTGTTGAGGTGCATAAATTGGTTGGCTCATCATTATTCCATCGGTGCTCAATCACACGTTCGACAGAACTACGCTCTTCGTTTACGTGGCATTAGCGCAGGACTGGTATTTTCATTTATGATTCGGATTGGCGGGAGATAAATCCTCCTTTGCTTTGTGATTTAAGGAACTTAAGGCCTTCTTTTCGCTTTGTGGAAAAAATGAGTAAACATTGTTGTAGCAAACAAACAAGTCAATAAAAATATACGGGAGAATGACAGCTGAACTGTCTGTCTTGTAACAAGATGAAAGATTAATATTTTTAATACAAATACTAGTTGAAATTTAAAAAAAAGGCAAAATAAATCTTTGACCAAATAAGTCCCTGTTTACTCCTGTGAAAGCATTCACTACTTTAGACGGTATTCATTTGTATATTTAAGGGGTTGTAACTACAAAATGTAATTCAATGCCTTTGTTCATTACAGTTTTAGCCTGAAAATGTTTCCGTCATTGACCAAAGAGAATTTAAATCACTACGTTATGATGGTTTCCGTAAACCTATCCTAAGAGGTTTACCTACATTATATTAAATTCCTAGTAAACTTTTGTTCTTAATATCTATGTCTAAATAGTGAGATGCTGATTCGAATAGTAATAAAATACGAATTTTTCGATTTATTTTATTTAGGTTCTCTTTGTGACTAAATGCGTAGGTGCCTAATTAGACAGGTTAGTATCCCTTATATTTAGTAATTACTTACCATATTTTATAGATGTAATGCTAAATATATTAGTCAATAGTTTGTATGAGAATAATATTTCAAATGAATCCAAACGAAAAGGGCAACAAAATAAAGCTATAAAATGGATTTCAATAACAATTATTTAAAAAATTGCGGTTCTCAAAAAAAAACCACCGTAATTAAAAGCTGATAAATTTAGTCAATTACTTTGACTTTCAACGATACGTATTCTTACTATAAAATGAAGTAAAACAGTAATAAAAAAATACCAACTAGTTAATTAAACAAAATCGCATGCATCAGTTGAATAATACCTCTCATCGTAAAATAACATACCTGTAAATGAGGTGCGCCGCGTTGAGTACGCTGTGTCAATCCGATGCGCAAATGGATTCGTGTAAACGGCACGTTAGTATCTCCATCGGCAATAACTACACGCAAGCTATCGCACATAGTATTGTATGAATCCCTTTGTACTACATCAACGTGTGCTAGGAAATTGTGTTAGATTGCGCTATTAGTTGAGGAAAGCCTTGGGGAAGGTCTAATTGGCAACGGATTTCCCGTAGCTAAAGAATAAGAAAAGTAACAAGAAGACAAAGGAGAATTACTGTCTCAGCTCGTATACGTCCTACTGCTGGGCACGGGTCTTCTCTAAAATCGACAGTAATATTGAGAGTGGTTAAGCTATATAGTCCACCACACTGGCTTAGGAGGCAAACGAGAATAAAAAGACGAAGTAGAAAAATGAGAAGGTTAAGTAGAAGATAATGATAACCTAACTGATAGCGAAATTAAATCCTAAAACGTATTATGTATCACTATATTATTTAGATTCTAGTCTAGGAGACAGCCTAGGACATACATTAATTTTTAAATTTGTATGATAGATTTTGAATTAAGAATGTAATGAAAAAGGAGAACATTATGACAAGCTCGTGTAATTGAGGGATCTCCACAAGAATTTCGTTAGGAGGTTAATTCCATCAACCCGCATTAGGGCAGCGTTATGGAAGTATAACCATGTTTTCGAATCACGACGTAAATCTCGGATGAAGGCAAGCAGAACAAATTGTCTTGGATTATGACAACATTTGATTGTTAAACACAATTTATGTACACAAACATCGTGAGGAAACTTTGCATACATAAATTGTAAGAATTTCTATGACGAAAAACAATTTCTATGCGTAAAGTCCACCAAATTGCACAGTCGTGCTCTTATTGTAGACTTGTTTGTTGTAGAGGAGGCTTGTGTCCTACAGTGGGACGTAGATATAAGGAGTGATACAGTATGTAGTAGAGTATGTACACAAATGTTAAATTAAGTAAGCGGGTTAAACCACATTAAGCTGATATTTCTACTATGGTTAGACTGCCTCGGTAGCGCAGTAATACTACTGTATGGTTGCTAAACTGAGGTCTCGGGTTCGAATCATGGTTGAAAAACGTGATATTGTGTATTTATTTTTTATTATCAACCAGGAGTTAGGAATTTTACCCGGTATGGTGCTAGGCACGTCGCACGCCTCCTATCACATCGTCAAACCCAATACACAATGGAAAATCTGCGAAATGGTTGCCCTGGTAGAATCTTTGGCTACCACTCCTGAGAAAAAGGTGTGAGATTATGTATGTTTAAGTATGTAGAAAGTTGTTTCATGTCATTGATTTTTCTCATTATTAGAATCTGCTTAGCATAAGTTATTGGTAAAATATACTTTTATCGCCGAAGATACGACAGCCCGTTCTGTATTAGTTTCAGTGTTTGCGAAAAAATCTAGAATTCTTTTCACGTCCTCGAAAAAAGGTTCGCACGATTAGCCTATAGCCGAAAAACTGTACATTTACACAGATATAAGTGAAACTCGACTGAAATTCAATCAGGTATGAGTACATTGAGCATTTATTCGAGTGTATTAGTTTATTTTATCATGCTATTGGAGCGAAGAAAGCCATCTCACTTGAGTATCAATCTTAAACCGGACGCCACGTGGAAAGAATAAACTCCAAGGATTTTAATAACATTGTCAAAGAAAATAACGGTGTGAAAAATCAAAATATTGTTTTATAAATTATTCCAGAAATATCCGAGCAGTAAAATTATTTTGAAATCGATTTATGTATTTGCTGAGAAATATCCTTAAGAATTATAACCTTTTCTTACATACGACCAATAAACAATATATTGATCAGATAATAATTGCGAGCAACTCAATTCTTGAGTCTTTTACGATAGTAATAATTATATCTGGTTTGACAGCAATTTAGGTCAACAAGGACTTATATAGACCCAATTCGTTTAATTAATCTATATCGGAAGGACGTTTCGTCGCCAAATTAATAACAACTCAATAAAATTATGTGTTGTTTATTACCTTAAAGTTTATATCAACTGCATTAACACCGGAAAGGATAATTTAAGCAATTGTGTATGCGGAAAGACATAACTTTTATTTTCTTTGCTGTGTATACTGCCCGTTAAAATTACAGATGGGCCATTAACACTGCCTTAATAGGCCCTCCTGAAATTAGCTGTAATAAATGACAAACCACTGAAGATTTTCTCTGTTTGTGAACGTTATGAGTCGGGATGACGGCATTGTCTGGAATTTAATTCGAAACTCATCGGAATATTGATTATTTAGTATGTTATTTTTAATAATTAATGCAAGACAATTTTTTTATGAATTTATTAAGTATTGCTTATTTAAAATTTTTTACTTAAATGTCCGGACATTTAATTACTAAACAGTGTTGAATCGGCTGTAAAATTCTTAAAAACTAGCTTTATTTAAATATGTTTGCGTAAATCTAAAAAACGATAATGTTATTTTTATGTTTAGAATGATGTTTAGCTTCTTTTAAATTATAAGCATACCATATTAAGGCAATAGAAATATTTATACATTAGTTCATTAAAGTGAAAATACTCCACTTGGCGTTAAGTGCAGTCCAAATAGAGTGGTCCAAATCAAGTGGGTGATCTTTTGCCATCCAACACAATTATGCCGGGTTGCCCAAATTAAGTGCTGTTATAATTCACTTTGTGAAATTGACTACCAACACAATATTACGTCTTGGATATGAAATGTAACACGATCTTCGTTTATTAAAATCGCATTTACTTATGCATTTATTGTAGTATCGTGTAGTTTGCTCTTTTATTGGTAATTAGGTAAGATTAAATATAAGACGAAATCACCATACCAGAAATTAAGATTGGTATATGTTTAAAGAAATAACATTTTTGAATTTGAAGACTTTTATGAGATTTTATTTATATTGCAAATATGTATTTAACAAAAACAACACATTCCATAAGAAAATGTTTTACTTAAATTCAACATTCCAGGGAAGCAAACTGCTTTACGGTTTTGTTCCTTCATTCGCTGGCGAAAAATGAAAGTAATAAAAAAGTTTGTCTTACCCACAAAGATTTTTAAGTAATCAAACGCCAAACACTTGGCAGTTTTAAAACAATGGTTGTTAGAAATGAAGAATGTTTTTTATTTCGAAGGGGTTTTGCAAAGTTAAGCAAATATTTAATTTTTCTTAGCGAAGACTTGAATAGATTTTAGCAAACTGATTTCAAAATTTGTTAAACATTGTTCAATACAATGCCCATTATTTCTAATAAAAATATACTAAATTGTTATATTCCATTTTGTATTTGCGATTCAACTCATAGTGTACTTTCATTATAATTAATTCTTCTTGTGAAAAGCTTTAAAAAGGCTAATTATTTTCAATAAATTAAAGATTGCTCTAAAGTATATTTCCTTACATATAAATATCTTACAATTAGACCTTACAAATCGCTGATAAATTAATTGGTTTCATTAGTAGCTGTGAATAGGGTTTGAGTACATGTTTTCTGATATCAATGCGGTGTCGGTTTGTCTTGTGGGGCGTGCAAAGTGAAGGTGTCAGGCCCGAGCTCTGAAGCGGGCGGCACGGTGGCGGAGTCGGCGTGACGTCATCGTCCGGGCGCGGACGTTCCGACGCATGCGTCGCTCTCCCTGTGCCCGATGACTCCCCCCGCCCCGCGCCCCACACCCCGCAGCTCCCGCTACCCGCCACTTCTCGGGCGGCGCGCGACATATCCACTCGCTCGACCGCCCACCCAACTTTCGCTTACCCGTGACGATACGACAGAATAAACTTTCCGTTAATAAACAGTGCGTGCGCTCTGAAACGATGGACTTGGACTGAAAAAAATTTCAGTGATACGCACATTTTTTTATCCACCGGTGTTCGTTTATTTTCGGATGTTAATATATTCAGGTAAGTTAAATGTCGTGGTAAAGATAGTTTGAGCTTATTTATGGATTTTATTTTTATTTTATTTTTATTGCGGGAATATGAAGCAAACGATGAAAAGTTTTATTTTTATTGGATACATATCATTTATATATAAGTCATTAAATCAATGTTTAAGTCACATTCAGGATGGATTTGGAAGGTAGAAATTAATTTGGGACGGTCTGTTACCTTAAGCCGAATACTTACCCTACCTGTCGTACCCGCCGCTCAAGCATCTTCGGGAATGTTCGTTTTTATTACTGCCTTGTGCAGGTTGGTTGTAATTAAACAAAAGAGGGTGCATTAACTATTAATTCTTAACAAGCATGTGGGGTATTGTGGTTGCGTAACTGACTGCGTCGAGATCAAATCTTGGCCGGTGGTCAGGTCCTTAAGAAATTATAAATCGATTTATCTCAATACAAAAGAAGAGGCTAAGTTTACGACTTAACTTGATAACAAAATACGCACAAGATTGGGAGAGAAAACATTTTGGAATTCCCGGTGTATAAAGTGGGCGAAGCGCTTCTATATTAACACGGTTTACATGTAACGCGAAACTGGCTTAAAAGGGTATGACAGACATCTTAATGTGCCAACCAGCGCGGGTACTGCGTAATACCTTTATGACTTTATACAGACTCGGATTTTAAACCGTAGAATTATTCATTTATGATAAAAATTCTTTAAAAACTTATCATTTTAAAAACAATTAAGAATTATCATGTTAACATTTTGGGAAGTCATCCATTTCCAAACAATCGTTGAGAGTAATATTATTTTAAAACTTTTATTTTTTTAAAACTTTGAATGTGACGATGAATCGTATTAATAAATCTACCGGAATGCGAGTGTAAAATATCTAAACATCAACCGCAAGGATTGTACAAAGCACTTTTCTGTTTCATCCGATAATGGATTGTATTTTTCGCAAAAAATCCGCCAATTTGCAGAGCTGTTATTAAAACCCAGTGACAAAGTATTAAATGGAGGTGTTTTAATTAAAACTTGCAAGGGAATATTGTATTCTGTTGCAGATATAATATTTCACGATGTCATGACATCAGACTGTGTAATATACAACTCGAGTTATCCGATTGCGTGAAATAATTCCACGCAAATTTAGGAAGGTTTTCGTGTGCGCAGAGTGTTCAGTGTTGTCAAATAAAAAAGGACAATTGTTTACGTACAGAACCACTCGTAGAATTTACTGTTGTTTTTACCAGGTACAAATATTTTTCCAAAAGAGTTTCATTTGCAGATTTACTTTTTTATGCCTAGGCTTGTCTGTTACCGGCTCTGATAGCAAATAGAAATATATCTTTATGCCTTGCATAGATCAGAATTATTACTACCTTTGGGGAACATGAAGGCAGGGAATTAGTTGCAGAGTTTGTACGTGAATGGTAGCAAACATCGCTGGAAACGTAGCGCAAGATAACGAATCTATGTGATTACAAGACTATCGCTTTGTTTACGTATTAATAATATTAGTTTAGTATATTTAAAAATTAGCTTAGATGAATGTTAATAAAGTTTCAAACTTTGATTTAAACGAATTGTGTTTTTACGAAAAAAAAACTCTGGCCTATTTTTCTAAATTAATTGTGCAAAATAAAATGTGGAATACTGGTACGGAAAATAACACAATCTACTTTTGCAACTGAATTTAATATCCAGAATACTCATTGGCCTTTGTGTAATGTAATCAATATTACCAATTGCTTTAGCTGTAGATTTCCGGAAAAAAACTCTATTTTGATGTGTTTTCTTTTTTCGTTAAGTTCCTATGTCAGTCTATTTTATATTTTTTGGGTTATATTATGAGACGAGTATGCCATCCGCCTAAGAGTAAGCGATACAACCGCTCGTGGACAGTAGCAAAACCAAGCAGCATCATGAATTACAAATCAATGCTCGTCATTCCACTACGTTCGCCATTCTGAGATATAAGATATTAAGTCTTATTATGGCCAGTAGTTATTCTGGCTATAATATTATTAGTAACATTATTATTAACAGTGCATATACACTGCTGTTTGGCTGTTATAGGCATCGCAGTGGTACCTACCCACGCGGCCTCATAGGGATGAGAGACCTACCACCAGTAAAAAAACAGTCTATTGAAACACTTGTTTTAGATTGAAAAGACAGAAACTGTTTGTTTTCATTTTATTTGGTAAGAATAATAACATAAATCATTATTACTTTGCGTAGCGATTTCAATATTAAATGTAAGATTCAACAAATTCTTGGCATCAAGTGTCAAGTACGCTTAGAAATGTTCGATGGCACTTAAGCACGATTACCTGAAGCACAATCGTAATGTTAAATGCTATTTCATAGCAACATATCTGTTACTATTAAGGGCTAGCCGTAGTACATGCGTATCCTTATGGATAGCGACAACTGATATTGAAAATCCCAAAATAATGAATTCTACTAATGTTTCGATTTCGGGTTCATTTTGTGTATATCGATTTTAGACCAAACTGGTATAATTCATAGTTTTAATATGGTGATAGGCCCCTATCATATCGTGGGACTGAATATACAAGGAATATACTTCGCCTACCCCTTTTGGAACGAAGTCGTGAGTTTATAAATATGTGTAATATAATAAAACATTTATTAAATTCGTTCCTTAACCTAAATTTACAAACAGAAATTCAATTTATTCACAAGTGTAATGAAATACTGCTGGTGCTTATACTAAGATAGCTTTGTACTTTAATTATGCGGACTATATGTATACTGTCAACATTATTTTTGGCTTTCACTTCCAACCATGAGGTGCATTTTGCAACTGTCATGCGGTATAAAAAAGAATGGCTTTTTAAAATGGCTAACAGTAAATTGAGATATTAAATGAGATTGGAAGTAATTAACGACCCTATTCAACTGTTTTCGGGTTATAATCAGCCAGTTGAGTTGTTTATAATGCAATCAAACAGATTAAAACGAAACAGCTTCATATTTCGTGCCCAATATAGGACCCTCACAGTTTAATCGCATTCGGAATAGAGAAAATGCAATATAGCGACACATTTGCATTAATTTGCTTATGAATTTCCTTACTGTTTGAATGTTCCGACGCATTATTAGATTTTTGTTTGTATGTTTATTGGCGCTGTCGTATTTTATGCGAGGAAATGACGTAAACGCGAATTGACAAAGTATTTTATTTCCAATATAAATATTTTTTATATTGACATTTTATATTGCCTATTTGTTTTATGTCATAACTTTTATGTTTCAGTATTGATAATCAATATTTACAGTAATATTTTTTATTTTCATTAAAAGTTTTAAATATGTATCATTGTAAATTTCCAGTAACATGCTATTGATATGTAATATACGGGAGCTCGATATGGTTTAGACACTTTAGTGTGTGGTCAAACATGGATGTTCGCGGTTTCAAAGCCCTAACTACATATATAATAATATTACTCTACCTCATTTTCTAATAATTTACTTTCAGATAGGATTCAGATATCCACTAATCAAATATAAGAATACTTTAGAGACGAAGTTCTTTGTTAGTATAGGCGAGGGCAGAAAATCAGAGTTTTCATTTGCTTTCCATTGGCTTCAATGGATCCGGGGTGATCCTCGTAAACTTTTATCGCAATGGTGGACTTCATTATCTTCAGAGCCCTTTTAATGAATTCATGGCGGGCTTGTCTTTTTATTACACAGAAAATGGAAAGGTCAGTATGTTTAATTATTATGACGTTGGCTAAAATACGAGCAAGACCTTCGCAAAATTTACAAAATTAGCAGAATAAAAAAACTTATTGTTTTAAAAACCGGAGTTTATAAAACAATTTCATTTTCTTATAAAATCTATCCTTTGAGTTACCTAATTTATGTTTATTTTTGTAATATCTTGTGTGTATTACCTAATTTACACAATTTCATAGTTTACAAATTTGAATGTTTTTTTTTTGTTTCATTACTAAATAATTAATCATGACCGAGGTATAAAAATGAATAAAATGTAATTTCATAAAGCAACAGTTAAAAATGTACTCAAGTTATTATCTCCGTCTTCTTTGGTTTTCGTAATTGCTTTTGGGATCTTTCATTCTCTACGTTTTAATTGAATTGGTTTTACGCCAAATGCGAGCTTCGGGGGCGCATAAACCGGAAACTAGCCTTGGGGTGACAGTAACTGTGGCGGATTATAGCTGCCGCATTTAGATATTGTCTCCGGCTAACCAATGTCACGCTTATTCGAATGATTGAATTATTACACGCCCAAGCTCCAGGCTTGAACACGTTCCTACGACAACGTATTAACTTCATAATACACGCTTTATGTTAATGATTTCTCGTTAGAGGCCGATAAAAATAGATAATGCAGAATACAGTCTCAATAGACACACGTTTCACTAAAGTAGGTCAGGCGTATTGAACTAGTTAATCGTTTTTTAAGTCGACCACACTAAGACGGGTTTCAACTCAAGTTAATATTAATTGCAGATAAAAACTAGTGCAGCGAATTAACGTGCCTTTTGTAACCTAAATATTTTTGCGTTTTTCAATTTTTACCTGTCAAGAATATTCCAGCGCGAATGTCATTTATGTTTGTATGGAAATAAATGAGACGTTTTATTGTTGGAACACTGTGGAGTTCAATTGAAAGTTTTTTGGCACCTCTCCTAAAATAACATTTGATTTATGCCATGTTAAGGTTAACCGCATTTATATCTTGGAATAAGAATCTATGTTGAAATGTTTAAAAATATTAACACAGAAAAATTCTTTATTTACACCTGAGTTTTGCGCAGCGGTATGCAAATTCTCTTGTAACGAATGTGCTGGAAGTCGGGTATAAGTTTGTTCGGATAATAAAACAAAAGATTGTTAGCTTCCTGCCAGATATAATTTACCGGAACAACATTACACCGGTGATTAATGATTTATAACAAAGTTCTGCCAAGTTTCTGGTTCTTCTCTCTTCGGAAACGAACCAATCAATACTTTTTAACCAACTTCTAAAATAAAGTTTCCTATTAGATATTTATATGTTTGCTAACGATTTTTCGTGAATTATAAATCGTATTTCGATTAGGTTTTAATGAATCAATCCAACTACTTGAATCAATGCATAATTGCCAAGAGTATAATTAAGCTACGTTCATGGTTTTAAGAATCATAATCAATGTATTAGGCCCTTAGATTAGGCCCACTAAAGATCCCGTTTGTCTTCCAAATGTATAAAATGTAAAATGTTGTATAGGATTGTTTAGTTCCTTGTTTAAAACACTCTAATCTATTACTGATTTTTTTGTTCGCTGTAGAATGAACACGCGGCCTTCATTGTGACCCTTTCAAGTACATAATATAAGACTAAAACTTGAGCTAACTTTTTTAGGGATTGTAGATACCTATATTATGTAAATAACAAAATCTACGCGGCGGTTTTATATTAACGTTGTTGAGTAAACTGTAAGTAGTTGTTGTCAATTTACTTTAATCGAAACGTGTATGGGTATTGAATTGTAAGGTTTCGTGATTGTAAGAGCATTATATGTATATTTTCTTATATCCTGGCCAACATAGTTTTGCTGACAGGAAAGTAATAAAAAATTGTCTGAAGATACTTTATCTGGTCTGGATAGCCCTTCCCATTATTGCATTCTCATTCTCATTTCGTCTTTCTCTCTTTCTCTCTGGTCGGCCTCTCATGTCTGAGGATCCTGTAATCATCAGAGTTGGATTTTGAGCGGTTGATCTGCCTGCACTGGATTCTAGGCAGCGCGTCTCTCATGGATGTGTTAAAATATTAGTTGCAATATCGTCACTTTATCCGGTTTGTATAAAAGATCTTGGGTTTTTGGGAACAATTTTGTATTTTTATTTATATTGGAAAGGCATAATTTTCCCCGAAGAGAATATATCCGTAATAGGTTAGAATCAGAGAAACTTCCAGTAACAATACAATTACGCAAGGCACTACACACTACCCATAACAATCTCAGGCCGGTCTATGTAGGTTTAGGTACACTTAGAATAGTGGGCAAAGACGTTCCGCTAAATTCAGGCTAGTGAATCTCTTGAAGCCAAGCCAACTACTTTTAGTAATTAAATGCAAAGTAACCCTTTGTAAGTTCAGAGTCCAGTATAAAATGAGACTATGTCCTATGGGACTTTTGCTCTGGTTACAATTGCAAAACTTCTACCACAAGTGAAAGAAGAGTATATTCTCAAAAACATTCTTTAAACTTCTTATAAACTAGTTTATACCTGTGGATTTGCCTGTGCTGTTATTTATATAACACGTTTACGTCTCCAAGAAAAAAGAACAAAAAATGCTGAACATTTGAAGTAGAGCTTACGGAAATCATAAAATTTAATTCTGATGACGATGTGGTATTATATTATGTGTAACAAATATTAGCAGCAAGTAACAACAATACATTTTCTTGTTCATTTAGATAAATAAATAGCACAAATTATTTGATATCAAGATAATCTTTTAAAATCAAACTAATTATATGATTATAACCTTCTTTTTTCTCACGACATAGCCCATAGGATTGGCAAGTTGAAGTGGCAGTGGGCCGGCACATAGCTCGTAGAACCGATGGCCGTTGGGGCCGAAAGGTTCTCGAGTGGAGGCCACGTACAGGCAAGCGAAATGTCGGACGCCCGCCTACAAGGTGGACGGACGATCTGACTAAGGTCGCAGGAAGTCGCTGGATGCAGGCCGCTTCCAACAGGTTACTGTGGAGATCCTTGGGGGAGGCCTATGTTCAGCAGTGGACTTCCTGTGGCTGATATGATGATGATGATGAAGATAATCTTTTATGGCATAGTGTCATTTAAAAATACCTTTTTAAATGTATGTCGCAAATTATATTTGGTAGGTACGTCAGGTGTCAGTAAGTCGGGATTGTAGTGTCTGTTTTGTTGAAATGTGCGAGACACGCAACTCGTAAGCCTGTTTTATGTTTAGGGCAAAGCTAATTATACTTAAGGGATAATAACTCCATTTAATATTTCTTAGCTGGAGTACATTTGAGTTGTTGTTTTAATTGAGCTCTTGTAACGTAGTTTGTCTCTTTGCCGTTTTTATGTATATTCAGTGTGGGTATTCTTCTTTATAATATTGTTTTGACGCCTGCGATACTTGAAGGCCTTGCGGAAGACCAGTGTTGGTTTATTACCAGTGGTTCTTGAAAAGCACTCTTAGCTTTACGCCGTAAGTTATTTTTATACATAATTGAAATTGCAAAGTTATGCCAGTGACAGTTCATATTCTCTTCTCCTATTTTGCTTTTTATCCCACACTGACCTCGACGCAATATGATTTTATTGTCCCATTTAGTGCTTAGTTAACTGGTCGATTAGCTGTTTAGGCATGACTTGTCTGCTTTCTTAAAGGATATTTTATAGTAAGCACAATGCTATGTGCAGATTGTATGACCTAGTTTCTGTTATTATTATCACTTTTATACATTTTTGATTATGGCAGTACCACCCTATTATTTTTTGCAATTATATTTTTGTTCTTAAGTTCTCCTTGTTTTTTTATTTAGTTGATTAATTGTTTGTTATTCCGATAAAAGAAGATTGAGATTTCGGTATTCAGCGCTCACCTGTTGGCAATATTATGGCGGTCTGCATATAACAGGTTATACATATCGTTATCTATACATATAAATAAAATTGAAGTGTCTGTTTGTAAAGTGAAAATTAAAAAAAAAAAAATGTCCAACTACATATCGTTATATACACGATACCTGTGCCGAAAATGATTTGATTGTCAAACACCCCACGCTTTGTAACAATAAAATGTATGTATTTTACTCTATTTTCTAATCTTAAAGTCACTATCAATTATTTTTTACTTTTTAGTTTCTACTATATTAAAGCATGTTTTTTTAGTTTTTTAAACTATAATTTAATTGCTTGCACTAAAAACATTATCTACGGCTGTCTTATCAAAGAAAGACAGCTGCGCGCAAATTACCAACTTTTAATATAAAAAAAAAATACCATTCTGGATAAAATAATGTCATATACTTTTTAAATTATTGCGTTGTCATCGGTCCTGGATAAGTATGGAAAGTTTGAATTAAATCTGATCGTTCTAAGTAGGGCAATATCGAGCTCAAAGGAGTCGGTTACATACATACCAACATACATACATACAAACATACAGGTGAAGCTAATAAAAGCGTGTTAAAAAAAACCTTTTAGCTATGTATTTGTATGTCTATTTGTATGTACATAAAATGATGTGTTACAAAAGTATTTAATAAGAGGAATGGTTTTTCTTATAGATTTCCATTTGCAGTAAAAATCTTCTTCGTGAACTAAAGTCTGCGCCTGTTTTTCCTAGTCCTATTTATAGGTATATACTTTTACGTTACTACATAAAAAGTACTTTATTCTTTATATAAACAAAATCCATTTTCATTTGCCGCCGAAGTAAAGTGTGACGTAATTTTAACATAACACACAGATTTCATTTACATTTACTGTCCTGGTTGTCAATAACAGATTACAAAAGTCTCGTGGGACGAGAGGCGGGATTCGTGAGAGTCACCGGTGTTTCTCATTCATAATATTGGATTCCTGTAATACAATTATCAATATTTCATTTGTGTATTTCATTGTTATGTAGTATCGAGTACGATCGAATTCATTGCAATGGGTTCTAAGATCTTAATAGTAAATCTAGGGATAAAGTTTTTTGATTGCGTGATTTGCGAGCGTGCGAAAAGTGAGGAAAGGGCAAAACATAAATTAAATTAAAATTTAAACTCATTGCCTTAAAGGACAATGAGTCCCGGTTACAACTGCTTCCAATTTTAAAAAGAAAATTGGCGACTTAGCACGTGTTCGAAAATCTTTAGCAGTGTTCCCGGGAGAAATGTAAGTCAAGTGGCCACCGCATTTCAGTGGTCGGTCTTGCGCTTTAGTTTATCTGGACTCTCCATTGGTCCCCGGCGAGCCGAGCCCAAATAAAGCAATATCCACTGAGGCGCTATTTCCACGATATTGCGCGCTTTAATCTCCTATATAAAGTTTCGTTAACTTTATTTAAACGTGTACGGCGGTGTTTACGAATTGGGGAAATATGTAACGGAAATATTTTTTGTTAGCCTGAAAAAGTGAGGTCTC
This sequence comes from Hyles euphorbiae, assembly GCA_023078785.2. Lineage (NCBI taxonomy): Eukaryota > Metazoa > Arthropoda > Insecta > Lepidoptera > Sphingidae > Hyles > Hyles euphorbiae. Next base: position 18,565,787 of record CM041050.1, read on the forward strand.
AATATGTAAAGTATACTCTGTATGAGATGGTGCCCATACGTAGCCGGTCGACACAGTTATGCCGTTTCGGTCGTAATTGTTTATGCACTGGCTAAACGCAAACGCGTGTGTAGCTATGATAGGTTATATACGTATTTACAAGCTGTGATTTAAGCTATTTGGTACAGCTCTGTATTTAATCTTGTGTTGATATTTAATTGGTTTTATATGTTATTATCCATGCGACAATTTACTAGGATTAATATTAAACATATCTATAATTAAAACTAATATTGTTACTTGATTTTCTTCTTCACAAATGTTCAGAGATACCAACCCACAAAGCAAGTAACTTCACAGATTTTTATAACAAATTCAAATTTCTTTGAAGTAAAACATTGTGAAATCCACGATATCCGACGTATGTGCCCCGGGGGGTCATAAGTTAGTCAAAGTCCGCGACACTGAGCACAGAAGGGATCGTTTGTAACGCTCGCGGTCATTATCTCGTTTCATTTATTGTCTGTGAACAATACTCCCCGCAAATGTCTGAACCAAATGCATAGTCGCCAGTACCTATAGACAGTACGTTTTGAAATTCCGATATTGTACCGTATATTCAACGCCGAATGCTTCCAAATTCAAATATGTATTTAGATATTCTTTTCCGACCTCCTTGTGAATGAAAATGCGCCCGAAATTCTTTTATGTCGAAGGGGTGAGTCTTTAGCTGTCTTTCAAGTGGATATGCATTTTATATTTATTTTAGATTTAAACTGTTGGGTTTTATTGACGTGGATGCGAATGCAGGATAAGTCTCAGACACATATAGTTAAAACAATAAATTAAACAAAATCCCAATGATCCATTCTCCATATAAAAATGAAAAAAATGGTTCAATGCTTCGCAATCAAATGGACATGAGCTAACATAAGAATTCATTAAACTCTTGAAACATTAATACAATTATTTATCTTATGCACCAAAAATAGTTTAAAGGCAAAGTATTTTATGCTGACTTAATGGACTTTACAGTCCGAGAGTTTGCAGCAAATAAGTACCTTTTCAGTTACTGCATTATTCCGGGTGGCGAAATGTTTCGGAAACTTTTAAATGCGGGTCCACTTTTATTTATATATATATGTTGCTAATACATATAGTTAAATGATTGTGAAAGTTCTTAATTATTAAATAAATTAGTTTCTACGAACTGTTATTTGGAGTGTTAAATATTGTTTACAAAATTGCCAGTAATAATTTCGTATCTAATTTTCTAATTCGTTGTTGAAATATTTGGGTTGAAATAATTTTGCTCTAAATCAGATTTTAGAGTGCAGTTTTAATGGGTTAGGTGTTGTCGGAAATAGGTCACTTAGTTGTCCACTCGTGTCTGTTTTCGGTAACATGGGCTTAGTGATATTAAATTTGATTTTATCGGTTTTAAGCTTTGATTAATTATTATAAAACTAATTATAATGATGTAGATATCTCGCTATATTAACATGGTTCTTTTAATTTAATAAATAATAGCTTTAATGTTATAAATTTCTATAATATTATAAAATAAATAAATCTATTAATAAATATATCCAATAGTCACATACACAGTCCTGACCCAACACTAAGAATGAGTCTTGTGTTATGGGTATCAGTAACTACATGAGACTTTACGATCTCGCAAAAATTCAAAAAGCACAAGTGTCATTTTCATGAAAATATTTAGCTGACACAAACAGCTTGTTAAAAATTGTAATTGAATTCGAGCAGCGCGTTATAAGGAAAATAGCTGACAAAATTTTAGTTACAGATTTGCACTCTTCACTCACTGTTTTAATTAACATGCTTTTGCGCTAAAACTGAGTACATTTCACACTGTATGTGATAAGCCTAACAAGTCTCGCTGTCCGACATCTAAAGTAGTTGTATTTATGTAAAGGTAAGTTTCTGTCTCTTTTGTGTGCAAATTGTCCGTTTACCGTGTCAGCAGTGAAGTGAAGTTTTTCTACCAAGTTTCCGCGTAAAGTGAAGTGAAGTGCTGTAACTGTGACAGATCTGCCTGTTACACTATCCTCGACTTCTTACCGTTATTACTTTTAGTTTTAAATAGTTCTGTAGATACGTTTCCTTATGTCCATATTAAAATCAGCTTTAAAATGGTTATAGTATAATACTATCTTGCTTTAAAATCTCTGATGTAGTTAAGGTATAGATGTCTATCGCTTTATATTTTCTATATGATTAAATTATTTATAAATGTATAGGATAGTACATTAAAAGAGATTCGTAATGATTCCAGCAGACTTTTCTTATAGTCTAAGATCCCGCCATACATCGACCTTCACCGAGATGTTTATTTGATGAAACGTATTTTATATTCAATTTAATATGTCAATAAATATATTGTATAGGGGTTGCCTAGCAAATTTCAGTCCAGAATACGATTAATTAATAATTTAAAAAGAATTTTTTTTTTAACATTTCACCTGTTTGATTATTAAACAAATTCTATACCAATTGAAAGTATGAAGCCCATAGAATATGCAAACGTTAGGTTGCCTATTTTTTTCCGGTCACAACCCTCAGGTTGCCAGGTATAAACAGGTAAATCGCTTCTAGCATTTTGCACCGGTCTGATTATTGAATGAAAATTAAATGAAAATAAAGATCATTTTATTACGAACACGGTGGTATAGGGTTGCCTGCGAAAAATCAGTCCCGAATTGCGGTTGTCGAATTTAGAAAAGTGAAATATTGCTCCGAGTGACCATCCCATGCGATAGAAGTGGACACAGCATAGCAGCTGTTCGAAGTCCGCCCATTTAAAGAAAGAGGGTGCGCATGCTATTTATTCTTGAGAATGAAAAGGACAGCGATAGACTCGTATATGCTGTGCATCATTTTGGAGTAGATTGTGATTATAGTTGCAACTGAAAAAACGTGCTACTATTTATTGTTAAAAAAATGGCGAAAAAGTGTTTTTTGTGTGATTCGGATGATGATTTAATTAATTTTAATGATGACATTTTTAAAAACTGTTGGCTCTGGTGCGGTTTCTGGTTGATTATTGGGAAAACGACCATTTGGTAACAATAATCCAAAAGAAAAAAATCTTTTAACCGTCGACCATCAGTAAATTAAAGTAAATTCTTTAACGGTCTTCATTTTTTCATCAATGAAAATATCAGCAGCATCTATGATGCAAAAACTGTTTGATATTTTTCATTTTTCGAAAATAGCTGAAAAGATTTTACTTTTCGTTTATTATAAAATGCCGCCGTGTAATCGCAACCTGTAAACGCATGGAAGGCTGGAAGACTTTGACATAATTTGATTCCTAACTTCACCGCTAAATCGGTGCAATTAATGCAATCAACAGTTTGATTATTAGTCTTTCTAGTTGCAGAAGTGGCAAGCCAAAATTCTGATTCGATAAGTTTGTGCATATTTCCTAACAAAATAATCAAAACGTCAGTATCAGAGGCTTTAATTAAAATTCTTGAGCCTGGTTCCGCTTTAGAAGCATGGAAAATAATCCTTGTATCTGCCTCTTCGTGATGACATTCATAATCAGTTTCTTCAGTTTTTTTTTTACGGAATTTTCCTGAACTTGATAAGAGTAGCACGATGGTCGACGGTTGAAAGATTTTTTTCTTTTGGATTATTGTTACCAAATGGTCGTTTTCCCAATAATCAACCAGAAACCGCGCCAGAGCCAACAGTTTTTAAAAATGTCATCATTAAAATTAATTAAATCATCATCCGAATCACACAAAAAACACTTTTTCGCCATTTTTTTAACAATAAATAGTAGCACGTTTTTTCAGTTGCAACTATAATCACAATCTACTCCAAAATGATGCACAGCATATACGAGTCTATCGCTGTCCTTTTCATTCTCAAGAATAAATAGCATGCGCACCCTCTTTCTTTAAATGGGCGGACTTCGAACAGCTGCTATGCTGTGTCCACTTCTATCGCATGGGATGGTCACTCGGAGCAATATTTCACTTTTCTAAATTCGACAACCGCAATTCGGGACTGATTTTTCGCAGGCAACCCTATACCACCGTGTTCGTAATAAAATGATCTTTATTTTCATTTAATTTTCATTCAATAATCAGACCGGTGCAAAATGCTAGAAGCGATTTACCTGTTTATACCTGGCAACCTGAGGGTTGTGACCGGAAAAAAATAGGCAACCTAACGTTTGCATATTCTATGGGCTTCATACTTTCGATTGGTATAGAATTTGTTTAATAACCAAACAGGTGAAATGTGTAAAGAATTTTTTTTTTTAATAATTTATTAAATGTATTCTGGACTGAAATTTGCAAGGCAACCCATATACAATATATTTATTGACATATTAAATTGCATATAAAATACGTTTCATCAAATAAACATCTCGGTGAAGGTCGATGTATGGCGGGATCCTATACTATTAGACTCGTTAAATATTAAGATAACAATCTTCCGTATTATGTCATAATCCTTATTTTGCATACCCTAAACATTTGCCACCAGTCGTTTAGCGTCTCTTGCTACGAATACTTTTACAACACAAGTATACATGAAAATATTTCATGACGTTGATATAAACTTTTTACTTCAATCCATGGTCACTCTAATGGTATATAATACACGAGAATTAATAAGATAAAAGCTGTAGGCGCTTCAGAAAATCCCTACAGAGTTATCGCATTTACACCGGTCCCATACATTTATATTACAAGTCACATATTCCATAATTTTCATGCTTATCATGCATAGTAACGATACCATTCGACCATAAATTTTACTGAGTCCAAATAGACTGAATTATTACGGTTTGTCTAAGTAATATACGAACATGTAAATACAATTGCTGTTGTTAATGAATATTAGGGAGCTTGTGAAGTCTAAACTAAACGGCTACAAATACGACCAACGAAAGGTTATGTTTAGTTCAATAATATTAAGCTGTTGTTAGGTATTGAGGATTTCGAGGCACGATTTTGAACCAATATTTGTTTGACAAGTAATGTGACAAGTAAGAATCAGAATGGTTGTTGTCACTTTGATGTCACAGCAAATATCTTGAAAACTTAGAGTAATTACCTCTAGAGAGAGCCTAAATGTACTGTACATCGCAAAAATGAGACACACCGATACGAATTTCTTTATGTCAGAATGAGATGCAAAATAATGTTCTATTTCATGTGACGTGCCGTGTTTTGTTGTTGGGCGAAAAAAGAATTTCGCCAGACAAAGCGACGTCGTTCAAGCAATAAAGCAACCTAATGTCATTGTTTAGGGTCTATTTTAAATCAAGGCCACAATATGGCGCTTATTTTCTTGTGTTGCTAGATATAGCTATTGATGTCTCATGTGCGGTTACAGCGTGAATCTCTCTAGAGGTTATTACTCTAAGCTTGAAAATAACAAAAGAAATGAAAAGGAAATACATAAAAAATTTTGAATATCTCGAACGTCGTTCCGTTGATTAATGATGAGGAAGCACCATTTTGATGACTATTTTCCGGCGACAATGCCATCATTCAATGTCGTTATTTTTATAATAAGTGCGAGATGAATAGGGGGCGTCAATGCATGTTTACAGCCTCCATGACGCAGTTGGTTTGACGTTACTTTTAAAATGAAAGCCCGTGGGATCGATCTCCGCACCGGGACAAATATTTTAGTGCTTCGCAAATATTTATTTTGGGCGTGTTTGTAAAACTCAGAACACTAGACTTGGAATATAAGTTTTGGGATTAGGACTTTATTCCAGTGTAAAGGGTTAGAGCTACGCTGTCCTCAAGATTCATGAATGTGTAAGCTCATCTGGGGCAGTATCACAGTCTCACAGTAGACCGACTTGAAGCGACACCTTTATCACGTTTCGTTCGGTAAGTGAGATTGCCGGATGCCCAATTATTTCCCCATATATATTTTTCTCCGTTCCCTCTTGATTTGACTATCCAGCAAGACAATGATATAAGCGATTGTAAATGTCTGTTGGCGACAGTAATCACTCATTATTAGGTGACATTTGCCAGACTTCCCTGGCTTGACCCAGGGGGGGTTACTCTATGAAACAATACAAACTTCGAATGTTAGGATTTCCGACGCCGGAGTAAGATATAAGTTTTCCACTTCTAAAAATCAATACTATTCTCTATTATACTTATCATTTTCTTCGAACTTAGTCTATGGTTGCGACGTACGATAGAGGAATCCGACATTTCGTGGAGTATCTAGGCACATTAGTGAAGTTTTATGTACGGCGTCTGAACATTCGAAGTTCGTATTGTTTCAAAGAGTAATCCCCCAGGCTGTGCTGGTTTGTCCTATCGCGTGTACTAAGAACTAGTTTAGGCTAGGCGAAACTAGTTAATCCAAAAATTTAGTGTTACCTGTAATGTCTGGGGGAACGGCAGTGCCCCCTCCAAGTCGAGCTAAAAAGCGGCACAGTCGTACTATCCTTTTCTCGAAGCAATTCAGACCATTTTCAACCCCCTATAACTTCGTTGTGGATAAAGCAAGAAGCCTGAATTTTCAGTTACTAAGTAGGCATTGTGGAAACACAGTATTTTTAAAATTTCATTCTATTTGAACCAGTAGTTTAAGAATTGTAATTTGTCAAACTTTCGTAATTTTGTCACTCACTGACTGACTGACCGATCATCAAAAGTCTAAGGCACTTCTAGCAGACATAGAACCTTCAAATTTAGAATATAATTAGTGTTTAGTGTTTAAAGTAAGGGAAAATTTAAACATTTCATAATTTCTGTCTAGTTTTCTAGATACACAAACTGCATGCATAACTTTGTAATCCTATATAAATGTATAGGATTACAAAGTTACATTTACAGTTAACGAATCATTGTACCCGTATATAATGGAATAATAGTTGTAGGTAGGTATCCATATATATGAGATATAACAAGAGGGGGGCTATAGAGAGGGAACGGGTGTATTCAGTCCATGAAACTGTACAACATTCCTCTAGAAAAATATGACGAAGAAAAATTTGCAAATAAAAAGACTAAATAGCTCAAAATTATCAATTATGACATTATGACAGCCTCCGTGGCGCAGTCGGTTAAACGCCGCCTGTGAAACGAGAGGCCTCGGGTTCGATCCCCGCAAAAAGTTGTGAGATCCATATAATACCAAGTCGGAAAATGGATCTCACAACTTTTTGCGGTAGTAAAACTGAGCTGCGAGACTTGGAAATTTTTTACAGGATGTTTTTGATGGGATAATATAAAACAAAAAAGTATGTAAATGTTGTGGGTGTATTTGTTTAATTGTTAATTGTCAAAATGAATTCTTGCAGTAATGAATATTGCCTACGATGCTTGATTAAGATCCAGATTAATAGCGTTTAGATTTTGCTTACACTGCGCGTCTAGCTTGGGTAAGCTTCAGATATGATCGGAGTGGATTAATAAGCGAACTATGTCACTTAATATCTTGATCGAATCATCCGTTGGTTTCTGCATCTCACTATAACGAATAAAATAACAATTGGACGACTATTAATTAACACTGAGCTAGAGGAATCTTCATTAAAATTTTATTGCGTTGTCTAATAATTCATGTAACAAAGATTTAAAATATTTTAGTTTTAACACAGTCATTACCAGAATTGTATCTGAAAAAATAACACAGAATTTATTCTTTATATTTTAATAGGAAACCGTCCAAAAATAATTTAAATCTGAAACTAATATTGAAATACTTGCCTCATTTTGTAATGTTGTTGTCTTTAGGTTTACCGCTTCTTAACAGTCTCTGAATAAACAATCCTAATGATTCCTTTTGTCGGCGAGATGCCTAAGTGGCGTATCCATAACATTCCTGGTTCCCTTGGTTACCTTATTCAAAGCATTAACAGGTAGAATCGTAATGAATTTACTGTGTAAATGAGTTTACTGTCCGGGAGTAATATATTGAGTGAGGCTGTTTCTGCTTAGTTAAATGATATTGTGTTCATAAATTGTATATATTTTGAGCATTTATTTATGGGTTCTTCGTTCTCGTTGGCTTGTCGGTGTATTACTTGTATTATATATCCAAAATTAATTGAGTTTATATGGATGAAAAATAAGTACGTAGAATATTTTATATTAAAGTATAAAAGCTCTATTAGTGTATTAATTTCGTGGTAAAGCACTGAATATCATGAACTGGAACAATCATGTTATGTGGCAAAATACCGGGCTTAAATTCCTTGCAACACGAGTATTATAATGGAATTTATACATTTTTTGTATACAAAATAACTATAAACTAAAACTAGCGAAGAAAATTGCTGATAGATATTTTTCTTAGAAGCAGCTCATATAATATTAAGATCGCATAGTAACTCGAAGACAGTTAATCGTTGTACCTACGTATCCTTGCTGTAAAATGTCGTGAAAAGGCATTATCTAAGATTTTTAAGAAGCAAGACTTATCTTATTATAGCGTCATTTTACGGCGCCTGCATAAAGTACTTTTTCTCCGAAAGACTTCATGTTTCAGCACATAAATGATATGATGATGATATGATATGATGATGTCTTACTATTATTGTCTTCTCTTTACGATCTAAAACCACATTTTGCGGGTTTAGTCAAAACTGATTTTTGTGTAAGAATAATTTACAAATATGTTAATTATTTACCATAAAATAGGATAACTGTAGCTTTTTTAAACGTCTTCATTGATATTTTGACACATGCAATTGTCTTGTAAGTGATATTGATGGCGACGCAAAAGTTTTCTTGATTAGCTTTTTTTTATACTCGTATAAACCACTGAATATTGTTTATCTGTGCCAGTTTCAAGAAGCTCAGCGTGCAGAAAGTAGTTTATAGGATTAACCCGTGATATTGTTTAAATAACAGCATTATCCAGCTACGTGGGTCGTCAGCGGCCCACGCGTCACAGTTCAAGTGGGTACAGAAGGGTCGGGGTCCGTGGCTGCCCTACGCCGCCCTACTTGACTGCCTCCTTCGCGCAAGCACGTACAATTCCTTGAAATGTTTTTATTTATTAGCTAACGAGTGATAAATTTCTTTTTTTATTATAGGCCTGCTTTGGTATGTTCTTTTTATATCATATGCGTAATAAAACAATAAAAATGAGTATATTTGTAAAATATAATATGGAATAATATTCGCTTTGTATGCTTATAGAAATTGTAATTGTTTTCGTTGCTTGTTTGTCAAAAATACACGATTCGAAAATAGAAAATGTTAAGAGCAAAACCATATATTTAAAAAAGGGAATAAATTTTAATCCCATATTTCAAAGTTAATTGTATTATTAATAATGTTAGTTAATGTTTTAGGTTCAACACTGACACATTCGGATTATTTCAATACAGTATTACCGCAATTTATTTCATTTGTGAAATAATTGGGACGTTTCCTAACCAATTCTAGTATTAATTCCATTGTATCAGTGGCATTTTAAATTGGATCAGCATTATCACGTTATGAGCCATTGTGTTGACGGGATTAACAAATATTTAGCAGGTTTGTAAATTTGCGGTTATGTCATGGCCATATGTGACAAACATTAATACGACATGTGTTTGTTTTTGGGAGTAATTTTCAGCATAGTAGGTATTCGTTTTTTTTACCGGAGTCTATTTCCTATTTCTATGTCTGATAGTATATATTCTAAGGTTGTCTTGTAGAGATCATTCTAAAGCCTGAGAGATAAGATCGTCCATTGTAATGCCTAACACTTAAATACTTATTATTACATATTATAGTTTTTTGAATTCATAGCAGTCTGTCTAGTACCTATATATAATTGGTTTGAAAATAAATATATCTTCATTTCGTTCTAAATAAATCTACGATCCTTAAATACGTAAGGTAGTCTAGCTGCCGATTATTTACAAAGTAGCGACCTACTTGCTCGTTTGTTGATCTAGCACATAAAAACACAAAAGAAAAATCCCTTGAGAATTACTTTGAGAAAAATATCTTAGGTATAATCTCGAAGTTTTACAGTCTTCGGTTGTAAAAGTAATTATAAAAATAACATAAAAAGACTTCTGTCTAGTGCGCTCACCCTCGCTCCCGCTGACGTAGTAAAAGCCATTTAAGGTTGAAAGCTATTGTCGATTTAAAAAGTGCCTTTAAAGATAGTCTAGATAAGAAGCACTCAAAATTTTGTCAGCCCTGTGTTTTAGCACTAGATGGGCGAATGAAACACCGTGTAATTTTAACTTTTTAACTGTATTTTTACGTTTTAAAAATGTTCTAAAGATAGATTTTTTTTTGTCTGACTACTTGTATCACACTGTATTTGCCGTTTTTTCCGGAATGGGCCTCCACTGACACAATCAAATTATGTAAACATTACTGTAATGAATTTATACCGAGTGGGTGATCAAGCCCCAAATCATAATAAAAAGCTGTATTAACTTAGTCATTCGCACTCGCTATGTATTAAAAAAGCAAAATCGACGACACGTGACATGGTATTTGCTATTGAAATTAGTTGCATATAAAATGGTATTGAGCATTAAATACAAAAATAACAGCTATATTTGATTAAATACCGCCAGAGTGTATCGACATTAATAGATGTACAATTTCTAACGGATTAAAACAAATATCATAGGGCATTAAATATTACGTCAAGTTCTGTGATATAATAATTCCTTCCAAGTTTAAGACACAGACTGAATGATATAGTACGTCGATTAATAACTAACAAGAAGCAAGGATCAGCTTCGTACGAAAATTAAACGTCTTTGACATCCGGCTATTAATCACACGGTTAAATTATATAGGTCGGCGATAAGTACTTGAAAACTCAATTGGGCACCTCTGACCGCAGTTGTGGTTGAGGAAAATTCCTTCCGCAAATAAATTGGTCTGTAATATATTCTTTAACTTCTGAATTATCAAGTTTCTGCCACCGTCGACGTAATGGGACTTAGATTGGTTTACACAAATTTACTTAGTAATGTATTAAGAAAATGTGTTCTGTCCGACCTGTCCATACTTACATGAGGTTGGCGCAATATAACTTTTATGAAGAGGCGTTTGTACTCAATCACTATATATGGGAATGAGTGTTGTAAGATATAAATTAAAATTATAATAAAAGAAATATTTGAGACATTCAACAGATTGCTTTGGGTGATCCAAAAAATGACCATTATCTATGCAAAACGTCACAAAAAGATTAAAGGTTGAAATCGCAAAATAAAAAATGGGCCCGACACAGGGCTTTCGAAGACTGCGAAAATAGCTAGCAAAAAGCAAATTGTAATTCTCCGCTTCGATTCTTATCTCTAACTGTGCCATCTTTCTTCGTTGTAAATGACTCTTTTTATATGTACATATTGGAAACGTGTAGAAAAATCTTCCTACGATTATATTTTGAGTCGGAGTTCTGCATAAAACGAGAAAAGCTGATAGAAAATACTAAAAGTATTATGAGAGCATTTAGTAGTAAGGTTACCAAGATATTTCATTCTCAACTAAAGACATTAAGCGCCTTCCGTACTTCACAATATAGTATCGTTAAACCCCAGTACAAGTTAAAGCTGATAATTAATTGAAATGTGCTTATAGGCGCCGGAGCGAAAGATTCATTTCATTTTATTCGTGATGAAAATTTCGCCGCGAAGAAATGTACGTTTATTTTATTCTTTGATCTCAAGTCGGATGATTTTGTTAAGTATCCTGGAATATTATAACATGGGTAAGTAAATTCTTTTATTTCTGCTAAATTGTATTGGATTTGTAACTTTTCCGTTAGGTTTTGTTCTATGAGAATGTTGTATTTACTGAGCGTTAAACGCCCGGAAAAGGCAGAAATTACGGGAACAGACATTTCCATTAGCTTAATTTGTTATACAAACATTTACGTCTTACTGTGTATTGTATACTTATGCCTACCTAATTTGATAACTCAAGGATATGATTTGTATAAGTAAAGTCCCGCTGGAGTTTTATTATTTAAGTACTATTTGATATAAATAGCCTCCTTTATACCCATTGTTAAGTTTTTGTGCGTAATCATAAATTCAAGTTCGTCTAAGTAGAATATTTTTAGAAACCTAATTATATCGCTGAAGTTTTTCAGCTCGCTTTCAAAATGTGTGAATCTGTGCGATGTAAGGTGGCGGCGGCATCTGAGTGGCGGACAGCCGATACCATAAGCCGAACTTGATTGGACGACTTTGAATGCATCCAACCGAGATTTCACTTCGTCTTAACCGATAGAATATTTACTACTTGCATAACGGGCTACATTAACTTGACTCAACTCGATGAAAACTTTTCGAGCTGATGTTTATTAGTACTAAAATTAATTTTGTTGGATTGCAGGATTTCGACGGCTACCGCAGTCCATATAGCCAGCAGTCTGGACGATCCATTTGTGGAATCTTCTAATGACCTCTGATATCACTTAGGGCTCTATTTGCATATGTACCCGTTATAAGTTGACATAATCCCATTTCCATAAGCAGTAAAAACTCGAATTAAATTCGGCTCGTGATTCGGAAATTGGACGGAAACCGCGCGAAGAACTTTCACGGACAAAAACCGCAAATCACAAAAAGCGTTGTGACTCCGTGCAAATATAACTAGAATGTACCCACGTATTTTATATTTTAACCAATAATTATTCGTATCAAATTTCGGATTAATTAACACATAATTTAAATTACTTGGGATTAATTAAATAATATAAAATTGGAAACGCAATATTTAACACTTGATTTACCAGGCAATATGTGGACATATATTTTCCATTGTTTGTTAAAGCCTGGTTACATATTTACACCAGCCTAGCAATAGCCGTATTTTAAAAACTATTTTCATTATTTCCAATATTATTATTGCTTATTTTATTGAGGCTTACTTCTCGAGTATAGCTAATAGTGCATGCGTGCTAAGTACCTACTTCGTTATTAATTAGCAGCTCATATCGAAACAAAGTAGGGCGTGTTGGCACACATGTACTATGGCTATTAAATGTTATATTCATCAATACTGTGTTGTTTATATTCGTCAATACTTTATTGTCAAGCGGCCCGTCGTCGTAGCTTCGCTTGGGTACAAATGTTTTTTGTCTTATTATTTTTTTTAGAAACTGGGACACTGTGTATAATACATACATTTAAATCTTTCTCTTGAATCGAACTACCTATTAAAAAACTCTTATAAATCCGTTGCTCTGTTTTGCAGATCTAAGTATACATATAGACAGACAGACGGAAAGCGACTTTGTTTTATACTACGAAGTAATGATGATTCTAACAATAAATAAGGAAATCAGCATAGTATAGATATTTACAAAAAAGAAAAATAGTATTTGAAGTCCGCTAACCTGCACTAAGCCAACGTTGTGGATTGCCTAAATCCTTTTAATTGCAAAGAAGGTCCGCCTAGCAGTGGTGCGTTTGAAGGCTGGATTATTATTATTTATTTATTCCATTTTTCGTCAGATATATATTGCCACTAGATAATTAGGCGGATATAGTTAAAACCGTGTTTAATTCAAACACATATCTCTCTGAAATCTTCGTTCAACCTTGCTTATGAAAAGATAAACATATATCTGATGTATTTTCTTAAATTCCTGGTGTATCTAGAACATGTTGGAGGTTTGATCCCATTTGTTATCTCCTTTTACGAGACCGCAATTTCCCTTCGCGAAGATTCAAGTGCTTTCCATTATGACAGTCTCGGCTTGTGTCTTCGCTCGTATAAACTGAAGGGAAATGTAGGGATAATAACATTACAAGCCTTCGCTTCATTTATGTTAACTATACTTCCGTTCCATCGATACTTAATTTTAACGATCAATATCGATTGTAGTTTTCATTAGTAATTGAAATAAAGTTCTCGTGAAGCCTCTTTGTCCCCTGATTATTTGAATTTGGGAAGCTTATCTTCATTTGAAATGGAAATGTAGTTTATTTTGTCATTATTAAATTCGTAACAGATATGCAAATAACACAAATTAATTCAGATATTTTTGTGAACGAAATAATTTCTGTTTTGTAATTAATTTTGGTGTTGCATAAATTAATTTAAAGTTTTTTCAAACTTTAATTACTTTGGAATGATTTGAAAAAACGTATTGCATTTTACTTCTGTTTAGAGCGTAAATTTTTCAATTGCGCTCTTCAGTACACGTAATAAGAAAAACAAAACATAAGGAGGGCCATCGTCATATCGTACTTAGAATAATTGTTCTAGAATGCTCCAACTTCCAAATTTCGAATGTAATGTAATTCGAGTGTGTATTGTAATAATTTCTGACATAAACGTAAATTATCTCTCGGTGGTTAACACTCTTATGTTAAGCTATTTTATACTTGATAAACTCAGGCCGAACTTAAAATAAGACTCACTTGCGTGTATCAGTAATACGGTTTTTCCGCCATCGTGTACTTTGATCACTAACTTACCAGATACGAACATTCTGTCATCAGCTGTTGGGTCTCTACAAATTTCACTCACCGAAAAAACGTATCAACAACCATGCTACTTCACTCCGGCGATCGTATTAAACAAACTACAATATTCACTGAAGTGTCCTCGTAAGATATTACAGTAACTCCAAAAACGATAACCGTGTTTCACGAGTTTTATATTGAATAAGTGTTTAGGTAACGAAAGCGTGAGATATCCTTTTGACAGCTAAATTGACACCGAAAGTATTACAATCGAGATGGTATAACAACAATTTGTTGTATTTTAAAATAAATTTACGATCTTCCATTCCTTAAAAATTATTATTTTTGCTAAGTCAAATGATAATTTGTACAAACTTTTGTAAAAACTTTGAGTGGGAAGAATAAATAATCCATGAAAGAGTACTTGACTCAACTTTTCGATCGGAAGGGTAGAAACTTTTCAATGGAGCTATTCAGAGACGGCATAAAAACGGAAAGAAATAAAGAACAAAACAACCATTAGTTATTATTAATAGGCTTAATTAATACAATAAATAATTTGCAGTTCAAAACGAAAATGAGTTTCGGAATTGTCAGCATAATTTATGAATCGTAATGTACATTTTTTGCATCATAGTTTTCATATTTACCACATTAATAGTCAGAATCAACAAATAATTTTCCAGTACCATTTGATTAGAGGCTTACCGAGCTTCCGTGTTATACACATTTACCGCTGTTAAATTATACCGTAAATGTAGAGTGCGATTTAAAAATAAAACGTTAATGTTTTTTAGTCTCATAAATAGTTTTATCGGGGAAACATTTTACGCAGAGCGAAAAACATTTTAGTTTACAATGCCTTTAGTATTCTGGCTATTTTTATACTGTAAATAACTAAAACCCTGCTCATTTGGATACCATTATGTACAGATGTCTGTCTATATTTATTTGATAATAATAAGGTATAAACACTGCGAGGAGTTCATAAAAACAATAGTGTAAAGTTTTAATTGCTGCATAATTTTCTTCGCAGATAATAATAAAGTTTTTAATACTCTCCTAACCGCATTAAACGTTCTAAATTAAGTTACTGCAGTGAGGTGGAGCAAAGTCCGAACACTGATAAGGTTCACTCAATCGGAGGAACAAATCTACTGTGTCAGACAAAGATGTTTCAGTGAGTTTTCTAAAGGAAGTCGGGATTCGTCGTAAAACGAACAGTTGGTTTTATTTATTTTATTTTTCTTCTTTTTTGTGCATAAAAAAAAACTAATATTTAACTTAACACTACAAATGGCAGTCGTATCGCTCGAGGCAATCTTTTATCGACTATGGTCATAGGATGGACATAAGAGAAGGAAAAAAGAGAGGGCAGTCTGAAGTGTATTTTAGGATCAAGCTTGAATGACAAAAATAGGTTCGTAAAATAGTTTGTACTTTTCTCGTGAGTAAAATCCGATACAAACAAGGAATTAACGCACGACAACACAGATCTCGGTAAATTTGTATTCTTTACTTGCGCTGCGCTTTGGGATACCTATTACAAAATAATCTTTGTAAATTTTGGCACTTGCGGAGAATTCATAAGTAGCGAATCTTTTGTGGTTCTCCTTGTAAGGCAGTAATAGTGTGCAGAATTGCGCTCGCGCTGCAAACGTAATTTTTAGATTACTTTTATGTTGAGACCTTGCCGCCACGTAATGTTAATCATAATCGCCCATAGTTTATTTTCCCACGGGGGAACATAGGTCTCTTGTTTATTTGTTCTATTCGCCTTCATACCGCAACATAAGCATCCAAAATCCATCAGCAGTTTAATGATATTACTTTACTGCCGACGAACAAAACTCCACTTCTTAAATCGACGACATATAAAGCTAAAACAATCAAAGCATTACATAAACGTAAAAATCTTTTTTACATCCAATATTCACATCTAGTTTTTACTTTGTTATAAGCCGTGACTTAAAAAGTTGCACCATCTAAAAGTTTATCAAAACGATTTTTATTTCCAGTATCACATAGTTCAACTTTTCACTGTGTTGTTTGCTAGTTGCCTCGACTTCCATCATCTAAACAAATGGCTAGCGTTTAGCGGCGTCCATTCTGTGTGGTTCATGTGCGATGTTGCCACAAGAAACGTTTTGCAACCGCATTTATAACGTGCGCGCCGAGAGCCATACTTCATCGGCTTCTGTTCAGTTAATTATAACGCGAGTCTTTAAAGTAAGTGCTATATTTACTGGTCGTTCTGTTTTTGCACCGATAGCGAAAGACTCCGGTGCTATATTTTTTAATGGTTCCGTATTTACACTGATAGCGAAAGAGTCCTCAAGGTAGTAATATTTAATTTATTTGCTTAATAGTCGAATATTGAATGCCATTATATGCTCTAATAGCGATAAGTATTAATATCTATTTTTCCCGCCAAATACCAGTGTCAACGCACTGATGTGTTTCGGATTGAAGGACATTATTGCCAGAGTAAGTACTGGACGTATTGAGACTTTGCAACTATCTCAGGATGACGAGCACAGTGGAATGCCAATGCATTGCTTTGTAATTATAGGTGTTACAGTATCTAACCATTAATTGTACACAGCGGTTGAAAACCCATTATTCGGAATCACATGTGTCCCATTGCAGCCACATAAACGGTTCTCTCATTCTTTCTCTTCAGCTAAAAGAAGTCCACTGCTGAACATAGGCCTCCCCATGGATCGCCACATACCCCTGTGGGAAGCGGCATGCCTGCAGTGACATCAAAGGAAGACAAAGATTAGGTTTAGTCCTTAGTATTAGCAAGTTGAAGTGGCAGTAGAGCAGGCACAAAGCATTTAGAACTGATGGCCGCTGGTGACGAAAGTTTTTGGAGTGGAGGCTATGTACAAGCTAGCGAAGTGTCGGACGCCTACCCACAAAGTGGACGAACGGCATTGTTAAAGGTGCAGAAATTAATACGTGTATATCCGGATACAAACAAGCCGGCATAATTGTGTCGACCGGCGAGAAATTGCTATTCCATTGCGTTTAAAAAAAATGGATTCTCTATCTAAATTGAACTGCATTTATCATCACGTAACTTACTTTATACTTTCACAAATAAACATTGAGTTTTTTTGTAAATCGAGTAATTGCTTTGATTTATTCATAGTTTTCATTCTTTCTTTGTTCGTTACGGTTTTGCAGGCTTTGTTATTCGTGTTCGTGGGATCAGACTGAAAATTGATTTGGTGCGTTTGGATTTATATTTTTAAATTTCGTTATGCGATGTTTCAAGATTCGATACGATTTTTTAACGATAGTTTTTTAGTTAATTACGTCAAGTATTATTGTGATCATCCTTAAAAAAGTCAATGCTCAATAAAGGTCTCGTACAAGGATTTCACAGTGAGCAATTGGAAGCGACTTGCATCCAGCGACTATTTGCAAATTTTTACGAGATTCTTTGTATTCTATAATAAGTATGTTATATCTTGTAAACGTAAGATTTAAAGTTCATTTTTCCTTAACAATCTTTGAAGTGGCATTTTATGAACCTCTAAGAACTGAAAATAATAACTTAAATAGAAATATGATGAAGCAAGCATTTTACTTTTAGTTCGCGCTCGTTTCCTTGTGTAGGGTAAGGGTAGTAAAACCTCGTAAATAATGTGAGAAGCTAAATAAAAATGCATTGAAATTATGCTCAAGCGAGTGAAGAGACTCTCAAAAAAATTGTATTTTAATATTTCATAGCTTTGGCACAAAAATATTAACTGATTTTATTTACTCGTTGTTTTTAAACTATTTTTGATTTAATTATTGGTTTTTAATACGTTAACAAATATGCCCAACATTCCCAATTATTTGTTACC
The DNA here is from genome assembly GCA_023078785.2 of Hyles euphorbiae. Lineage (NCBI taxonomy): Eukaryota > Metazoa > Arthropoda > Insecta > Lepidoptera > Sphingidae > Hyles > Hyles euphorbiae. The sequence continues at coordinate 18,584,039 of CM041050.1, forward strand.
TCTTGTATCAGAAATATTGGGAGATTTTTCGGTCATATAACATCCAGATCCCAAACGAATGGTAGCAGGCCCACAATGTTTTTTTTTGGGAACATTTAATTGGTGGCATTTCGCTTCGTTGTCTTGGTTTTAAACAATAGTACTACTGATGTTGTCATCGAAATGTAATTTTAAACAATTGTAAAGTGCCCAGGTCTTTTAGAGTAGTTAAAAACATAAATATATGGGACGCACTCCTGTTCAAAACTAGCAAGGGTTGTAACTCCCAACAGTTAAGTTTCAACAGGAATAATGATGAGTTGACAACAGCCCGATACCTAATAGAAACTAATGGTCCATTGAGTACTGAAATTGCCAAAAGGTCAAGAGTCAACTGCCCGTATCTTCCAAAAGAATCAAAACCGTATACCCAGAAATCACGATTGAAATCGATATCACGCCAAGCCTTCGAACTGGTTTGTTTTGAATAGCAAAAACAGTCATGCGGAAAACATTATACATGGTCTAAATATTCGGATGTTTCTGCTCTAGTACTTCAGGTGCGTGTCTAAATAAGATTTGATTTCTTTATTCCAAACAAGGAGATTTTTAGAGTAAATAACTTATTTATGAATAGTATTCTACGTGTATTCAGTCAACAATTTCTTCTTAAACATTTCGTAGGGCATTATTATATTTGTTTGTTTTGGCAAAACTATTCACGCAATTTACTAAACTATTGAAAAATAAGTACCTGCGACTGTCGGTACAGTATTCAATTTTTAAAAATAAAGACGCTTTAACATCATTCCAAACTGATATTGTGCCTGATGTAAGCTGGGAGGCGACGTAAAGGCGTATACTTCAATTTTCTAAACAAGCCCTTCAGTATTATGTCCCACATTTCGACCTAGTTGCTTCACTTTTCGGACGCCTTTTGGAATAAAAATGTGTGCCGAATTCTTTCACTTGGAATAGATGGGCGAGCAACTTTTATATCTGTACCAATTTCGAATCGATCCTAGTTTTAGGGAAAACAAACGGGACAAACAAAGCTACTGATGTTGAACTCATTTTTTAAATTGTGTTTATCACAAGGTATCCTTATCCAAAATCTAGCAAACCAACATTTTAAAATATATTTACAATTTAAACAAGTTAGAAACGTTTTAAAATTTATAGTGGGAGTAACAGGAATGGGATGCAAATCAAGACTAGTGACGTCACTAATCTTAATATGCATTACAGTGTGCAGGTGTGGAAGAGACAGAAAGATGTTGCTCTACGCACCCAGTTTTTGTTTTACAATACTAATAATTGCCTCATTACAAGCTACTTTATCATTGTTTTGACATGAATCTATTATTTTAATGGAATTTGGGTTGGTGTGAATTTATTATTAGAAAGTATTTTACATACATACATAATAAACTCACGCCTTTTTCCCAGAAGGGGTAGGCAGAGGTGCCAGGACACCCACATTTCGCCATTTTCCGTCCCACAATGTGATAGGTGGCGAGCCTATCGTCATATCAGGCACAAGTTCCTGACTCTGGGCTGATAATGAATAGGAAAATAAAATATAATTTTGCCCAGCCCGGGATTCGAACCCGAGATCTTAGCTTTCACTTTTGGCAGTCAAGAAAGTATTTTATGGCTAAGTTATCTTCTTCCCTTCTGCTTTGATGTTTCTTACAAATTCTTAATTCCAAGGTAGGTACAATAAAGAAACGAAAAGAAAAAAGTGAGGGGATATTACACTTAATCTAAGCAATATTTAAAACCGAGGATGCAGAAACTTACTAATGAACAAACAGGTCAGATGTTACTAAGTAGTCTACAGCTGCAGTGATATCGTGCACATATTGCCTTCGAAATTAGTTCACTAGAACATTATTCATAGGATTATCTAGTTTAGGAATAAAAAGCAAAATTTGAACAGCTAGAGTTTATTATGATTCCTTTCGAACGTCTTTTACAATTCCAAGAACATAGCTAAGTTGTTGCCATAAAAATATGCATTCATGAAATAAGAGAATATATTAATGCAACGGCGTCCAAGTTAAATAAGTTAGCTAGATTAACATTGATTTATTGTTCCTTCCAATTTGTCCTTAATCTACATCCTATCTGGCCAATCCTGACCGTACAGTAACAAACTTCAGCTAGATAGTCGCCTCCGCAGACAGCCGACTTCATTAATCAGTTTGAATGTTAGGTTTACTTGGTAGCCTATTTATTTTGCTTAAGAGACCGTAATTTAAATTTATAAGGGCATTTTCTCAAATAGAATTGTTTATTTTTGCTATTAGATTAAATTACTTTATATCGTAAAGCAAGAACGAATTAGAATAAAATACATCTCATTTATTGATGTTTGCAACACTTTTATTGTATTGCGTTTGCTATTTTGGACTTGATTTGCAATATATTTTCATAAATAGTACTCTTATATTACATGCAATAAATATTATAGTTTACAAAAGAAGGCTTTTAAAGTCATAGAGCTACGCAGTAAGTAGTGTTGTTGTTTCAGTATAAATAAGCCTATTCGATCAGGGCGGCGCGATCGAGGCGGTTAATACTCTTTCGCGGAAAACTGACGGGAAGTTACATCTTTGTTTTCGGATTTTCATTTATTTTTTATTATGTGTATTTTTAATATAACAGCATTTGTAATATAAATATATATCGAAAATAAATAGTTTATACATATAGTGGGTATATCTACTATGGATTTCAAAATAGAAAGAATAACAGTACTTCAGTTTTAAACTGTTACTATTGAGTGCTAAGTGCTTTCATAGATTTGTATTATATACATATAAGTGCTTTATTCTTGAATTGAGATATTCTTCTTGCGACCAGTAAGCTCACCTGCTTGTGTAATCCTCCCTCCTTTTGTCATTCATTTGCAAAAATTGGCAAAGCACCAATTCCCAAGGCTTTGTTACTGTTTAGTGCCTAAAGACGGCAGTGATTTACTCACAACCTGGCGAGCCGTTCGCTCGAGACTTAGGCTGTTGCAGAAATGTTAACTGCTCATTATATAATTACAATAAATTCGCTATTTATATAACCTTATAACCTACAGTAAATTACTTCACTGTTACGCTATAGAATGACGGTCATTTATTTACAGTTTTAACAAAAATCTCGTCCATATACGGAGCCCAAAAGAAAATAGTAAGTTAATTATATAATCTAAGCGATGAAAAAAAAAAACAAGCCGTTGATTTACAAAATACTTCAAAACTTATATTTTCTCCAACCGTGGTAAGACGTTAGTGTAAAAATTCTGCTGATGCTTGGCAAAATGTTTCTAACGTTCCGTAGCTGCAATTTATAAAAACAATGAAAATAAAAAGTTGCGAGCAAAGTTTCAGGGTCTAATTTCGAGCAGAACTGTGCCATAAATCAGAGAAGGTTCAGATAGGATCGACAGAAAAAGTTTAAAGAAAAGAAAAGACTGTGATTAAAGTCTTCGAAACATATCTTATTTTCTCGAACATAGGAATTTGTGGGCCATTTAAAAATTTCTGTTTTTTTTTGCTTGTATCTGGAAATTAAAATGCATTTTTTATATTTATTTAAACATTTGACATCAGTTAGTATGAGGTTAAATTTAGTCGAAAAAAAAACCCATTAAAATAATGTTGTTTAGCTCCCTCAAATTGCGGTTTAAACGTGTCTAAAGGAAGTTAAAACAAAATGCCCAATCTGTATATTTTGTGATCTCAAAGAGGCGGCCCCAAATATTCCAGTGATTCTGCTCTGATTTATAGCAATGTACTTGTGAGAACACACACGTGGTGTGACATTATGTTACGGTGGCTGAATTTAGTAGGCCCCATTTTGTAATCTAATACACGAACGGTGTTGCTTTAATTTGGCTAAGTGTAGTAATTTGTCAAATGTTTAGGAGTATATCCCAGAGATATACTCCAAAACATTTACCTCAATTTGTATTTTCTATTTTGTAGTTTCGTTGGTATGCAATTTTGTGACCATGCCAATCCAGCTTACTAGGATTGGTTATATAGGAGTTGTGACAAGCCAGTGTCCAACAGTGGCTCCAATAATAGCTCATGACTTGGAATTAAACAAAGTCTGAACATTTAGGTAAATACGGAAAGATTAAATATTAAAATATATCCTACCTATTTAGAGCTTTTGATGCCACATTGTAACAAATGCCGTAGATATTGTATTGAAATTGGAAAGGCTTATTTGTTCTCGATGAATATAAAGAAATATGGAACGAGTTTTCTTGAGCTGAGCAAAATCTTTCTTATTTTTATGGTGAAAGAGCGTCTTTATTCTGCATACAACTAATCTGTTAGTAGTACAAGTCTTTGCACAAAGTATAATTTCAATTGAAATAATTCCTGATCACATTTGCTCTGCATAAAAATACGAAATACATTTTTTTAATGTTATTAATGGCGAGACGAGCTTGTCGTTTACCTGATGGTAAGCGATACCACCGCCGATGAACAGTAGCAAAACCACATAACACCTTGTTTTCATTTATACGCGTATAATTTCGATTTATAGGTCACAACCTTCATTTGTTTCTTATACTCGTAATTTGGATGCATATAAGAGGGTGCAAAATTATACTTTATCATTCAAAGTTTGAGTTGAATGAAAATTCAGTAAGATGCTAACTTAATTCGATCACGTGGTGTCAGAAAGGTCATAAATGTTTGGCTTACTCGTAAAATTATGTAGATCCAAATATTCTGATACAAAAATATTTGTAATACTACTGCGGTTTCGGAAATGTTTCTTGAAATTAAAATGCACAAAGAAGTCAAAGAAATTCGATAGGTCACAATGGTCGCATTTTCGATGCAAACGTCAAAGGCGCCTGAAGTCGGTGCGAACAACCATCGGAAGACAATACTAGAATAAAGAAATTCCATTCTATCTTTTATTGCTTTCTGAATGGAAAGAGGGATACTTAACCTACAACTCCATCCGGATATGTAAAAGTATAAATGTGTGTATAGGCGTACCAGAATCTCATGGCATAAAATTAAAAAAAAACATAATGATTTTTATGGGGCACATTTCTGGATTATAATAATTTAAATAAAATATTTAAATAAAATCGACTCATAATCAAACTACTTACAATTTAGAAATTGAAAGTTTTTTGATTAAGTTCGAACTAATAAGAAGGGAGAACTAAAACGAAACTGGTGGCTCAGTACCACCATTTTTATCTACGTTTTGGAAGTACCATTAAATACCAGTAAATTTTAATGGCTATTAATCTAAAAATAAAATTTATAGTCATTTTAATTTTTATATAACCATTTTATTTATTCTTATTCTTAAAACATTGTGTACTCTATTTACAAAATTTTACTAAAAATAATGTTAATTTGAAATAATAATAAATTACAATTATTGAAAGTATCAAAATATGTTCATCAATTATAATGAATTCTAAGGTTTACGCGAATGTTACTCATTGAAACAAAACGATTATTTACGGATTTTATCGATATAAGAGTCCGCCACGTGACCACGAAAGCTGTAAAGTAAGCCAATCGTCGAGAAGTCAAAAATGTAAAAATTAAACCAAATCCGCGATAAAATCCGTAAACAATAGTTTTATTTCAATGAGTAACATTCGCGTAAACTTAAGAAATCATTATGAAAGTATCAAAATATGTTCACCCATTTACCCCAGTGTTGCGATACGTAAATTCAAATTTCCCAAAATGACATGAGATTCTGGTACACCTATATCTCCATTAAATTATGAGGCGAAGATTCATCTACAAATTGTCAGATGTGACGGATCATATGAGTTCCCGCGAAAATTCGACGAGACGATCATACCATTTGCCATGGTAATTGACACGACCTCTCATGGACGGTGACAAAACCAAACAGCACCATGAATTACAAGTAATGCTTGGCATTTCACTACGCTCGCCATCCCGAGACATAAGATGTTAAGTCTCAATATGTTCAGTAGTTACTCTGACTGCAATGTCCTTCAAACCGAATACAACAGTGCATTAACTCTGCTGTTTGGCGGGGGAAACAGACATTGCAGTGGTACCTACCCAGGTAGGGTAAAAATAAGATAATACTTATAAAACTTCGAAACCGTTACGAGTTAGCTACTACTAACATTATAAGAACTTTGTTATTAAAGTTTTAATAACAAAGAGGAAGTTTAACAAAGACAGAAGTCATGGCTTTGTCACGGACCAGGGAGAATAAACTAAATAAATCTGTTTGGAGAGCGTTCCCCCGGTCACGAATTGCTTACTCTACAGACTCAGCCTACGTATATATTGTACAATATCCGCTGCTTTATGCGTCGGATATGTCACAAAAATGGTTTTTATTTTCTTTTATTTAACAAGGTAAAATTACAAAGGTATGTTATGTTGAATGAATTTACTGTTTATTTCACCATCGACGTTGACGATAGTCAACAGACTATAGGAGTTCCTGAATTGCGGCTCCCGTAAGCCACCGAGCATAGTTCTAATTTACATTACGGTAGACATAGTTACCGGTAATATTAATTTCCGTAGTTACATTATGTACACAATACAAAAATAAATTAGCGCGCAATTAAGCATATTAGAATTTAAATAGGCTGCGCAATTATTTGTGTTACCAATCTAATGAAACAATGCATAATTTGAAACGCATAAAATACTATTAAATTTGCTCAAAGCTAAATAGATATAATGAGCTGGACATTTGCGTATTCAGTATCGAGTTGTTGCAAATTATTCGACAGATAGAAATGATGACTTTGCATAACATAAATGCACATGACATGAAATGTCTATGCGTATTCACGTCGGTAGCGTTGCACAGGCTTCACTTCACATTATTGAAAAGGGTTTTACTCCAACCAGACTCAATGGGTCTCGACATGTACTGAAGAATATTGCGTTGTGTGAATGACTTTATAATTACTTAACATTTTTTCCTATCTTGAGAATATCTAAAAATACGATGCAACCATTGATAAATGTTTAAATGGTTAATTGATAATAATTACTAAGTAAATAAGTCACTACGTAAATTTAAATTGAATGGTGCACAAAGAAAAGTGCTAACTATTGTTAGCACGTTGCAGCAGTTGGAAGGTTATTATATTATATTTAATATAATAACCTTTCAACTCCTGAAAAGCAATCTAAATCTTTTCCTTGAAATAACTGTAAACAATCAAAATGCATATATTATTGTAGGTGCTATTACCGATGGTGGTTTCTTACCATCCTGAAACCCGCCAGCAAGATTGTTGGACATGTGCCATAAATCTTGTACTTCTGAGACAAATGAAAACAAAATAATGAGCTGCACACAGCAAGAGTTGGTCTCGTCAAAACTTATCAGTTGCGAATATTCAGAATGTTTTGTCAAACTTATTCATATGGAAGTAACAAAACGACGGCTCTCATAGCCGGCGGGTGCGCGGATTTTAAAACCTGACGTGCTTTAATGAGTTCTTTAAAATTTCATTTCATTTCGGCCCTATTTATGAGCATAGTTTAAAAAGTGTGAGTTTCAGCACTCGTCGTGCCGTTTGAATTAGATACCTGGACACGCTTTTATTAACTTTTTAAGCTTTATTTATTTATATACTTTATTGTTCATCAAAATGTATGAATAAATAAACAACAGATAAAATAGTTAAAACTAAAGACATGGTAACAATTGGCGGCTATATCGCTATATGCAATCTTTTCCAGGCAACCTTTGGATGGACTGGATTATTACAATATAGAATTAATGGGGCAGTACAGAGGATGACATAACAGAAAAGAATACTAGATGTACGTGTTATATATGATTTAAATATAATATACTGATATACCTAAATTATAAATACATACAAACCTACATACATATATGTCTTATTAGAATTATTAAGACGGTTTAGAAACCTATTTCGATATCGAGTCTTTTGTCCTTTTCTACCGACTTTAATTCAATTTGAGCGAAGAACAAAAATCCATTTAATAGCTAAAATAGGTTTATAAATTCCCTATGAATAAGGTAGTTGATATTTATACATTTATAACATTGATATTTGTTTTATCTGCGTTTGGTTGTACTTCATGAATAATTGAGTCATACTGCATTCAGTTTTTGATTGCAATATAATTAGGCCAGCTTTATTGGAATTTAATACTATTGTTACAATGTATAACAGAAAAAAATAATTAAAAAACTTTTACTGTTCTCAAATGGTGTCAACGTACCTCTGATTTCCCTAGCAATGCAGATCTTATTGTCGGGGTTTGTTTGTTCTTGTTCTTTAGACAACCGTCCGTAGAAAAGAACTGGAAGAAATTATCTGTAAAATGGGAACAGTTTTTAAAAAATACCAGTTTAATACTGGATAATATGTTGGGTAATTGAAGATAGACAACGTTATTTTTTATCCTAGTCTCTGTCAACATGATTACAATTTTTTCCTTTATTGTTATATTGGTGACAATTAATTTACAAATAATATAATATTGTTTCTATTTATAATATTAGGTGGGTAGGCACCACCGCAATGTCTATTTCTTCCGTAGAACAGCAGTGTAAATGCACTGTTGTGTTTCGGATTGAAGGACATTGTAGCCAGAGTAACTACTAGACATATTGAGACTTAATATCTTATGTCTCAGGATGGAGAGCGCAGTGGAATGTTGCTACTGTTTATGAGCGGTCGTATCGCTTACCATCAGGCGAACAGCTTGCTCGTCTCGCCATTCATTGAAATAAAAAAAAGGTAATTTGACATTTAGTGGCAGTTTCATCGATTGTATATCTCCATCGAGCCACACAACCGTTTATTTTGCTCGACTTTCACACTTTTTACTACAGTTTTTCCTTGTGCACCTGCTCTACTTAGGAGTTGGAACCAACAAACCAACAAGTGTAAAAAGCATCTAAATATTAGACTGGGTATTTCCAATTAGATGTTGTCTGCAATTTCATTAAATTGCATATTTTTTGTACGTTTAATACGTATTATTAATGATACAACGGCATGATAAATTCACATCGTTAGTGAGATAAGCCGAGAATTTATGGGATCCATCTTCAGAAGGCATAATACCAAATAGAGGATAACTTGACTAGAAAAATGCGCTAAAGGTAATTAGGGGAATGGGAAATGGCAGGAAATTGATCAGACATTAATCATATTTATTAAGTAATTTGAGTTTTTGTTGGAGAATAAGTGCTGTGTTTGTGTTTATATAAAGATACTGCTACAATCATGGCAGATTATGGTTGAAAACATGTGCCAGTATCACAAAGTGAAACGCGATAGCAAAGCTGTCACCTCATGTCGATCTACTATGGGAGAGTGGTGCCGCCCCGAACAAGTCTGCCCGTTCATGCTGAATTGACAGAAGCTTAGCTCTGCCACTTTTTGATTTGACTTATATTCAGTTACCGGCATAACATAAGCATCTCTCGCTGGTGAATAATAAATGTATTATATAAACAGTAAACAAATAAATAAAATAAATTATCGAGATCGGGAGATCTACGACGCGATTGACGTTCAAAATTAGGGTTCGAAAACTATATAATAATGTGTATATTTGCGTATGCACTAGGATAAGTTAATATTATATTTATAGTCGCCTTTATACAACTATGTATAAGAAGTATTAAATAAATAAATCTATAACTGTATATCCGCTGCATTGAAGTCGCTTTATAATACCAGTAAAAAAACACCGCTCGATATCCTTTCATAATTTTCGGTACGTTTTTCATACAGCCTTACCAATTTTTAACGATCTATGCCGTAAGTGAAAAAATAATTGGCATCAACATGATTCAGATACATTGTGTGATACAGAGTGTTCTCCATCGGAGTTTTATCTGCCGAAAATATTTTTTTTTTGTCGAAGTTGGTATCATCGGAAGCGTAAAGTTATTAAAAATATTTCTGTTGAGAAATCTGAATTAAATTTATATGGAATGAGGTACATATAAATCGTTAAAATTATAAATCGTCCAATATCAGCAGCTGGTAGGATGACCAGAGTGTTTTCAATAAAATGTGACGGATTGTGTAGGAAGAGACCTTTGCCCAGCAGTCAGATGAAAATATTTAGTAAATACAATACAATACAATACAATAATTCTTTATGGCACACCAAATTACAGTATTGAGCTTAAAGATATGTTATGTTTGGTAATACAATGGGCGGTCTTATCGCTTAAAGCGATTTTACCAGACAACCGTGAACCGTAAATAAAATATCAACTACTAGGAGTTAACCGCAGTTATACGTTAATTTAGATTTTGTATAATAAATTCAGGTGACGTACGAAGCGGTAATATAAAACCGAAAAACGAAAAGAAACCCTATTTTCTTCTCTATACTTTTGAGAACATGTATCTAAAATTTATTACCGATAGGTATGAAATAGTAACAAACAAATAATTTCACATTCACAAATATCAGGATCAATTTCATGAAATATTATTTAAATATTTAAATTGAAGTTTTTTGTAAAGCCTACGTAAATCGGTCCAGCTTAGCCTTACTCAGGCCGGCCATGTAAAAACCATTTGTTTAATATCCCCAATTTAGCTAACGACTTTGACAATTTGACTAGAAAGATTAATGAGGCGTTTTATGAAATGCTTACGTTTTGTAAACAGCTTAAACGTTTTGCGAAATGCATAATTATTGCTTGTATAAAAACATTTTACGTATATTGATCGAATATTTGGACAGTAGGTACATTCATAACGAATAATATTAAAAATGGTTTTATATAAAACAAATAAATAGTAATAACCAAATAATTAGATGTTCTATAAATAAAATTAAAAATAATAATATAGTTACTGCTTGCATTATTATTGATGTGAAAGTTTTCGATGACAGCTTTTTTATAATACCGTCACAGGTATCATATGGAATTTAGAAAAGGACTGTTCAAGGATCACATAAATACATCTCATAGTAGCAAACTATTAGCTTACGTGAAGTTTTAGAAACATTATTCCAAAATTAAATTAACTTATAACACACAAAACGACCTGGCTAAGGTAGTCGCTGAATGCAGGCCGCTTCCAACAGGTCGACGTGGAGATTTTTGGGGAAGGCCCATGTTCACCAGAGGACTGATGATGATGATGACATTACACTGCTATTAAGTATGAATAGAAATTAAAACATTTAACAAGATAAATAAGTGCGTGGTGGCCTGTTGGTAAACGGACTAGACGCGACTGCTAACATGTTCACGGTGGTCGCGGGTTCGAATCCCAGGGCACATCTCTGACTTTTCGGAGTCATGTGTGTATTGATAGTCAATCACCACGCACTAAAACGGTGAAGGAAAACATCGTGAGGAAACCTGCATACCATAGCGATTTATAAAAAATCTATGGTATATAAGTTCGCCAACCCGCACTAGGCCAGCGTGGTGGACTATATGGCCTAACCACTCTCAATCGTACTGTCGATTGTAGAGGAGGCCCGTACCCTGCAGTGGGACGTATATGGGCTGATACGGGAACAAGATAAACAGAAATGTATATGTGTTGTATCAACCATGCACATCAATTTCAAACCATAGTCCGGCCATAGATAGTCTGTTATGAAAAGACGTAAAGAGGAAATAGGAATAGGACGGCGGAAGTATAGAATTATGTCGGAAGCGTCAACTTCCTGTTCCAGACTATTAAGGAAAAATCCTATATACAGGGTATATCAAGACTGCTACCGAAAACGAAGCCGGGTGGTAGTTTAACCGACTTCAGACACAATGCAATAGAAAAAGTTGCAAAAAAAAGCGACAATTTTTTTTTTGTTATTTTTTTCTTATGGCCATATTTGGGTGGTAAATACATTTTTTTCCTAAAATAATAGTGTATACCCTTTTATTTATAAGTACTCTAAGGTATAAAAGAGTTTAAATTATTATTTTAGCAAAATCTATAGATTTACCACCCAAAAATGACGATATTTAAAAAATCATAAAAAATAATTGTCGCGTTTCTAGGCGAAATTTTTAATTACATTGTATTTGTAGCCACAACTACCACCCGGCTTCGTTTTCGGTAGCAGTCTTGAGATACCCGGTATAACACGACAAATTGAGTTAAAATATAAAGTGGTGGATTATTATTGAAATACAATTGAGTTGTGACAATGTGTGAGACAGTGACTGAGCGCATAACTTATATCTCATTCCGCCCCGTCACCACGAAAGCTGTAAAGTAATCGAAACATACAAAAGTTAAAAAATGAAAAATTAAACCTAAATTCGTTATAAATTTGTTTTACTTCAAATGTGCAACATTCCCGGTAAATAGAAACCATTATGTTGGATTATTAAATTAAAGGGACTAAACAAATTCCAATTTAATTTTTGTCGGTTAACAATTATTTCTATCGTCTACAACATACCGCACCCCCGCGCCGGTGCAACAATGTCACTTATGCAAAAATTGCAAGGCTGGAAGGTATAAAGAAATAATCTTATATATTTTAGAATATTACGTGGTCATAATTTTTTTGATGGTAAATTAAAAGTTGGTATTGTGATAGAAGCTATTCAACTTGTCTATGTCTTGAAATATCATATTTTTATACGATGTTAAAGTTTCAAATGTTTTTCCTGAAAAGTTGCATTTTTGCAAAAGTGACATTGTTGCACCGGGGGTGCGAATTACTATGATTATTCTACGAACGTGTAAGGCAAACGAGTATTCTTTGTATTATCGTCACCGGCTGGCGAAGGAACGGTCCAATGGGCAGTGTTAATAAGTGTTCCAATGGATTATTATTTCTTTATATTAATGCAACAAATAAAAGAAACACTAGAGTATCAGCTATTAATAATAGTTTGAAACAACTTACTGGAATTTTATATAAAATAAATAGTATAATAAAGATATGTCTTATCAAAAGGCGTGGAGGCCTTTTGGTAAATGGACCAGATGCGGCTGCCAAACTACATATTCACCGTGGCTGCAAGTTCTAATCGCAGGCCACACCTCTGGCTTTTCATAGTCATGTGTGTATTGTTAGCCTATTACTACGCACTATAACACTGAAGGTAAACATTGTGAGGAAACCTACCTACCATAGCGATTTGATAAAATTTCTATAATTTGTAAAGTCCGCCAACCCACACTCGGCCTGCGTGGTGGACTATATGGCTTAACCACTCTCAATCGTACTCTCGTTTGTAGAGGAGGCTCGTGCAATGCACTGGGCTAATACAGTACAGTGCACATCCTAATATTTACAGTGCACAAAACCTACAGTGCAGAAATATTTATATTACATAAACCCTATTCAACATGGTGGGTCTAACCATCGAACGCTGTAAAGTTTGTTTTGATTGTGCTCGTACCGAGCGAATTTATTTTATCTCGCCGGGTTTCACCCGGACACAGAGAGCTCCCAATGTGAATACGTAGTGTGAATGGCGAATAGTATCAATATATTCGAGATCCGTTCTTATTGGTATCGTAAACTCTTGGCGCACCTTTGCAGATGTACACTTCTATACTACCAACTACTTATGTTTTATTGCCTTTCGAATGCTTTTGTATTTGACTCAGGCTTTTGTTGGCTTCAAAAAAGTAAGGAAATATTTTTTTTTGTTTTAGGTCATTACCATTTTATATTTATAACGATGTAATGATGAGTTTTACTTGTTAATAAGTGTCCAGACTTTGTACTCTGACTTTTCGAAGTTATATTTAAATTCTTTGATCTTCGGTCCTTGTTTTTATAATTTTAATTAATGATATTAAGTAATATTTCTCTACAAGAATATCAGAGGTATTCGATCCGTCAAGCTATACTGCCCCAGTAGGGTGAACTAAACATTGACTTCTCTCAGTTATTGATTAGACGAATACCCAGCAGTGGGAAGCATATAGACTGAATTTTCATTTTTATTGCTCTGATTCCTCAATCAATCTGTCTACATTTGAGGTTAATAATGTTCAAATTCAATTTAAGAATACTAAGAGAAACCGTGAATCATTAATCTAGCCTTACAACAAACTTTCATTCCGACAAATTTTCAAAGCAAGCAGTGCTTTCAAAACATTCTCTTTCAGTCGTGCTCAGCGCATCCTTTTGAAATAACAATTATTTTTATAACAAGTGTGAGAACCACACGTTGCACGAGACCGCTGTTTGCACGCGGAGACAGATTTCTATTCACTATCTTCATTTCAATAGTACATAGTCTTGAAGCTGAAGTAAGACAAAGTAGTATATTCTAATCAGAGTAATTGACTAACATATTGAGACTTAGCGTCTTATATCTCAGGATAGAGAGCGCGGTGGAGTGCCAAGCATTGCTTTGTAATATAAGGTGTTTTTGGTTCTACTAGTGTTCATAAGCGGTAGTATCGCTTACCATTGGGCGAACGGCAAGCTCGTCTTACCACTCAGTGTAATAAAAAAAGATATGAATTGTATCGTCTGTATCAGCCCATATACGTAGTACTGTAGGGCATGGGCCTTCTCCACAATTAAGAGTACGATTGAGAGTGTAAATCCATAGTTTTTGCTAAAATAAGAATTTAAACTCTTTTATACATTAGAGTATTTATAAATAAAAGGGTATACACTATTATTTTAGGAAAAAATGTATTTACCACCCAAATATGGCCATAGGAAAAAATAACAAAAAAAAAATTGTCGCTTTTTTTTTTGCAACTTTTTCAGTTGCATTGTGTCTGAAATCGCCACCCGGCTTCGTTTTCGGTAGCAGTCTTGATATACCCTGTATACTTTAAAAACCATAGAAATTATTATAAATCGCTATGGTATTCAGGTTTCTTCACGATGTTTTCCTTCATCGTTGTACCGAATTGTATCGAAAATTTATGAAATCATGAAAGACTCTTAATCTCATAAAATTCCTTGATATACAAATATTTATCTCGGGTGAGGCTTGAGCCAGTTGCCTTTGTGTTAAAGCGGTCTTCCAGTCGATTGCGCTGCGATCGCTGTCAAATACTAACATCTTTATACGTATGTTAACTTTGTAATATACGTTTATAATAAAGTAATAGTATATCAGCTTACTAGTGAGCAGGAGAGGACTCATCTGAAATTGATATTTTCATTGAGAGGGCTTAGGTTGTCCACCACCCTTGCCTACAACAAATATTATTATAAGTAAGACTGACTGTAATTACATTTTGTCGTGAAGCTATAAATCAGTAAAATAAAGTGGGCTTTCATCCATTATCACATTTTCATTAGTAACAATCAAAACGAACACTAAACATTTTATTACTTTCCGATAAGCCACTCTTTTCGATTGCTCTTATGAACGTTTGGATTTGTTTCACACAAACAGTTGTTTTTCTTTCAAAGGGAGATAAACGGACTGTGATTTATACTATAGAATATATTTGTAGAATAGCTGTTTCTTCTATATATTATACTAGTATGAAACGATATTTAAATGCACCTGATACATAGGATGCAGATCAATCTGAATAAACAATAATTAATAATTTTGAACATCCGTGGCGCATTTGGTTAGACGCCGGCTGTGAAACGTGAGGCCGTGGTTCATATCCCCGCATCGAGACTAATATTTTGTTATATTGAAAATCTTTTAGCTCCTGATACACCAGGACACAAGGCTCGAACTTAGTGTGGAGTCAGGACTATTTATGTGACTGTCAGTTATATTTATTTAATCTAAATAGAGCCAGCCTTCTCGAATTTCGATGTACTCTATCTGAACTCGAAACGCGATACTCTTGCGCGTGTTATTTCATTAGCCCTTCATATTTAATTAAATTTAAATTATCAATTAACTTCCTGTGGTAATGGAATATATATTTTGGTATTTATGCTGGTTGTGATAGCTGAACTGTAGAGTAAAACGTAAAAGAGAAGCATCGAATTTTAAAAATGACTCTAAATCTTGTCTGCTTTTTTATTTCTGTGAATGGCAAAACGAGCATTCCTTTTAAAACCATTCCACTGCGCTCGCCATCCTGAAGCATAAGATGTTAAGTGTCAATATGTCCAGTAGTCTGGCTACAATGTCCTTCAATCCGTAGCACAACAGTGCATTTACACTGCAGTTTGGCGAGAGAAATGGATATGGTGGTGGTACTTACCCAGGCGGCCTCCCATAGGTTAAATTAGGTGTCGAGTAGGTGATTTCGACAAAGTTTCATTCTATATGAATAGATCTATTTTACCCTCCCTGCCCTTATTTTACATTTACACGGGTCTTTGTAGCCACGCTGTAGAATTAATTGTATTATAATAATACGACCGGCTGTCGCCTTGAAGTCAACCCTTTTAGAATGTCTCCGGACTATACCGTGTAGTATAACGCGATGGCCTAATGCGGTTGATAGACCTTGGATACCCTAGTAACTCTTGTGAAGAATTTTCAAGTATGCAAATTTCCTCACGATGTTTTTCTTCATCATAATAGCCAGCAAGTATATCTGTTTTTGAAACTAGTGTCAGGTATAGCCGTTTATTTTTTATAGACACATTTTAGGTCTGAATACTTTAATTATGGTGGTACACACAAAGCCATACAGGTTTCCAACAATAGAGTAAGCGATAATTATTGAAATAAAACTATTATTTACGTATTTAATCGCGGATTTGGTATAATATATATTTTTTTAACTTCCCGATACGACGCGTCGTTTCGGTTTCTTTATAGATTTTATGGTCACGGGGCGGACTGAGTTATTAGTCATCCGATGTAACATTCACATAAATCTAACCATTAGACGATAATTAACTAAATAAGTCGATATTTATTCTGTATATTTTTATTTTAATGACATCACCAAGTTTTTGCACAGTTTTTGTTTCATGCTAGTAGTCAACAGTAATGAATACAGCCAGTCCGTTCCACAGTAAATCTGAAAATAAATATTACATTACGTCTGGAGTTTTCGAAGTAGCTATTTACACAGCGAAGACAATCAGGGAATGTTTGTGTGTACCTGTTAGAAAAATATTTACCTGTAGCGGTGAGAGTTAGACACACATACATTTAATTCCAACGGATAGGTTTTGTTAGGCTGTCTGGAATTCTCCACCCGGCCCGTAGGAAATAAACTGTGTTTTTTTCAGTTGACATGTAAGTATTTAGAAACTAGCTGGCGTCCGAATGACCCAAGGTGACCACTGAAAATCAATGTTGGTTTGTGGTTTGATTCCACAGCTCAAAATTATGCTAAGTGGTCAGCTACATGTCACAGCCACGATGAACTATCTAGATTCACGTAGTATAAAATATTTTTTACTTTTTCTTTCTATTAACTGATAAGATGTGCGTCTAAATTTTAAGAATTGTATCAAAAAAGTATTTTTCTTTCTTTCTCCCTTTTTACTATGTGAAGCATTTTACAAATATAGCTTTAACAAACTAAGCCGACCAATATTTTTTCCGGAAAAAAAAAATGGCATTTTATGGATACATTTCAAGAGGGAAATGCTTGAATTTATTTTTCTTAGCGAGATGCGCGGATCACAAACAATGCATTGCCATGAAGAGAAAAACAAGATACGCAGATACAATTTGGTTAATAGTATTTATATGTTCTTGCGACGGAACTAACCTATTTTTTAGAACAAATGGCAAGATTGAAGAATTGGCTAACTTATAATTAAGTGATGAAGAATATTTAATTAACAATAACAGCATTTAGTATATTTTCTTCAATACTGTTATTCCAGCTATGTAGTTGAAAAGAAGCTATATCATGGCATCTATATTAATATTTTGCTTACAAAGAAGTAATCATAAAATGTGTCAGTAATAAACGTACAAACAGATCTCTAAATAAGCAAAGTAGATGAAAATTAATTCATTAACTCGAGGCGTCGATATTTTTGTCGTTTTATGTCGGCAGCACTAACCATATTTTCATCACTAGCCGAGGCGCCACACTTGACATAAATCACGTTTCAATGAGGACGCATTCATTCCGTGAATTTGTTTGCTTTGTGGCCATAATTTGGGCGTTAACTCAGTATTAACTCGTGCACGTAGGAGGCAGTTAACTCTATTCGGGTAAAAGGCAGTACTAAAAGCCATTACTTGTTACACAGTCATTTAAAACTTAGGAGAATAAAATTACTATAATGTCTTTGATGCACTGTTTTATGACGTGCGTCAAAAAAGTTTGAATAAAAAGAGATACTGCAAAAACTAGAGTGCGCATCGTACACAGTTTTGCTTTTGCGTTATTAATCACTTCACGTTCCGCATAAAATAAAAGCGAGTTATTAGCATCCGAAAAAACTGTGTTTGAATATACTCCAACTGTACTGAGTTTACCACTGGCGGTAGAAACAATGAGTCACTACTGAATATAATGAATTCGCAATTTGTATATCTCTTAAAACGAAATATCAGCTTGTTTGTACTAAATTGAACTTTTGAAGGCTTTTCTCCTATCATATCCTAGATCCTTAAATGTCATAACTTGGTATGCATACATACGACTGTCTCATTAGGTAATTTATTCATGGTTATCTACAGCCATCATTCGGTGCGTGTGAAAACGTTTCCATGTCCTCTCTCTTCGCCATGTGTTCATTTGCATTTAACGCTTTATCAGTCCCTTTGGTCCATAGTGGTGCGCATGGAGAATCGCACATTAGGTGTAACACAATGGATGTTAGATCAAATAAAAGGGGTAAAATCAATACATTACTCATATTTTACACTTTATCATTCTGAACTTTTGAAGGAAAAACTATGAACTACTCGCTTCACTCGGGTTGGATAAACTTTGAGGAGCGTCCCAAAGGATACGCCCATTCGTCATAATATTTACGTAGCCAACAAAACATGAAAGCACGTAACCTTGTTTAAATATTCACATGCTTTTATTTTTTAGCGCGCGCGGCCACATATCATGATTCCATTGTTTTAGCTATATTTTTATTTCGTGTCAATTAATGATTGAAAAGCCGTCTTTCCCAACGCCTTGGCAACTGGCTTTTTAAATAATGAAGTGGGTTTGGGGATGACCTGGTTGTATTATGCGACAGATCTTTAATCGCAAAGTGGGCTTTTTTCAGTCAATCCATGCACGAGGAAAAGTTGTTGTTTCTGTCTGTTGGAATAGTTCACAAATGAAAATGTTTGACCCACATATTTTGTCAGTACTCTTTTTGTACTTGTTTTTAAACAAATAACGCATTTTTGTGGTGGCACTTAATATATTTTTTATAATTTGGGACACGCTTTATGAACGTCAACACTATAAGACAAAACTTTTATTTCTAGAATTTACGAAAGTTTGCAGCGAAAGTTTATCTTCTAGATAAATAGTGGGTTGTGAAAAAATGTTATATCTACATTTCAGCGTTACGTTCCTAAAGGAGTTTGTTCAAAGTTTTTCACAGTTGAAATCATTTAATAACTTATAAGTAATTAAGCCCCTTTTTTACATCAAAGACAATTTCTACTGGCATTTTCTGAGTTTTGAAATGTTAATTAATTACGACTACATTTTTTTAATGGCGATGAATGGCGAGACAAATGTGCCATTCACCTAATACGTCCACTCAGGGATAATAGATACACCAAACAACACCATTCATTATTAATATTAACAATTCTTGGTATTTTACTGCGCTCGCCATCCTGAAACGTAAGATGTTAAGTTAGTTACTCTGGCTACAATGTAATTCAAACCGGAACACAAAGGAGCATTTACACTGCTGTTTGGCGGGAGAAAAAGACATTTCGTTGGACCCAGGTGGCCTCTCATATATGAGAGACCTATCCTTTAATTTGGCTTAAAAAATGTTAAAATCATTTTAACTCACTATAAAATAAAAATAAAACCTAAAAGAGTACTTTTAGTTTAATATAGGTATATAATACAATATTATTCTCCATTGACGTTGTAACATTAAGTATATGATATTTCAGCCTAGAATTTTCAGAAAACCATATGCAGGGACAAACATAATCTGCTCGTGTACCAAAAGCATGCATAAAAAGCGGTCGAGAGCAACTATCTCGGCTGATAAACATAGAACCATCCCCGAAGGCTCCGGGCGACCTGAAAACCGTCTTAGACGTGAAATAGATAAAACCCACCCGACAATAGTGATTTATATTGATAGATACCTATTCGAATCAAATATTCAGCCGCCTTTTCATCCGGTGCTTTTAATTTGAATAATACGGAAATTGAAATTTATTCGGGTTGAATTCGTCTACTTATCGTGTTATAATATTTATCTTCGTCGGTGTTATCTTTTAAATAATAATGGAATGAAGGGTACTGCGTTTTATATTTTCTTAGATTAAATGATTAAAATTAAATAAAAAGGAATCTTCATTTAGTGACGTCACAGAAAAATAGTTAAATATGTTTTTTTTTATTTTAAATAAATGAATTAAAGTCCTTGAAAGCTACCTAGCAATGTGCAAGGAAGATAACAAAGCCGATTAAGATTGTCATAAAAGAATGGCGAATGATTTTACCATTTAAATGGGATGCAGAGGTTGTGATGCGTCCCGAGGGGCTATAAAACGTCGGGTACGCAGTCATGATAAAATCTAGATTGCTTTTGTAGACACGTGACGTATTTCGGTTGCCGCGCAGGCAGAGTTAAACGAAGCAAAGCCGCTGATGCTAATCCTCTTGTAACAGAGCCAAGTAACCCGAAAAAGCTATTATATTTCAAATAACGAACATCGCTTGATTAATAGACTCCTGTACGCAATCTACTCCGCAACGTGCCTCTGCTTTTCTATCCGGTGGCTAAATTACTATTGCTGTGTTTTCAATAATTTTATCTAACATTATGGTATTGATAGTTCAAACTTTTACGATAGGTTTTTTGATAGATTGTCCCGCTAGACCATTGGTTTTATTTATAGTATACATACGTACATAAAGTCACGCCTTTTTCCCATAAGGGGTAGACAGAGGTGCAACCAGGACACCCACATTTCGCCTTGTATGTTGCAAAAATGTGGTAGGGGCGAGCCTATCGCCATATCGGACACAAATTTCTGACTCCGGGCTGGTAATGAATAGAAAATCCAATATCACTTTGCCAGACCTTGGATTTAAACCCGAGATCTCAGCTTTGTAACCGTATCGAAGTATGTCCAACTACCGCCAAGACAGTCTAAGTTTATTTATATCATGCGATGACAAAAGCAGTCAAGTTATCGTCTACTGTGTGGTGAATAGTCTTTTTAGGCCTATTTAGTACTGCGTGAGAAGATAAAGACTGCTTCGTTTGATGAAAAGTGGCCATCCAACACCCACGCGTCTAAAAGAATCATTAGAGTGTCGCCGACCTTAAGGTATTAGTACAGTGGAGGCTGGTTAATGCTAACAAAATCACTAGGTAGTAGAAAACGTAGAAATAGGTTTAGATGGATCGTTTCATTAGTATCTGTAGAGTGTTTTTTGTGAAGAAAACGTCCGTCGTAGACTCTTTCGTCTACAATGCAATATTTGTATCTTAATGTGAAAAATATTTATTGTAAATTTACATAAAATTATTAATGAAATGCTTTAAACCAACTTGTAAATTTTGTAATAATCACTACATTGTAAACTGGTTTTGAAAAGAGCAACACTAGAGTTTCTTGCCCGTTCTTCTCTAGTGAAAACCGCTTTCCGAACCGGGTGGTAGATAAAAAAATGACTGAATCTAAATGATGTTGAACATTTTAATGGATTCAATAAATTATTTTCATTTTCAATGCGAGATCAAGATTATGATTGCTATTTGGGTGTTAGTACTTTCAATATTTGATTCTGATGAAACAATTTACCTATAGGAGTTATCAAATGCCTGAAAACCACCCTAATCTATTAAATTATGTTATCGCAGCAAATAGACGAAGGTAATGGTTTGAATTTCAATCGAATAATTTAATGAATATTTAATAACTTAATATAAGTTATGAAGTTACTGCTTTGCATTTTGTGCCTACAAAATAGAACGCAGTCAATGAATAATTGTTATAAATTAAGTTCCTCGTGTGTAATGGAACGTATTATAATTTGATTGTAACAATACTTCGTACAGAATTCCATTTCCTTTCAGAGTATAATTCCATTCTGCTTTTGTCTTTGTGTTCTTAGTTATCTATATAATTAAAATAATGTTCTTGTCTATGTCTGAACGTGGATTGTGCAAACAAAAATTTTTTAGAGGAAAATATTTTGTAACTTGGTCTATTTTTAATAACCAGTGTAAATAACGTGAAAATTATTTGTTTTTACTTACTTGTTGTTGGTTTTATATAAATTACGCTTCGCCACTATATCACAACGTAGGACAGAACACAAAATGGGAAACGTACATAGGTATCCTCGTACCTCTGCCTACCCCTTCTAGGAATGAGGCGTGAGTGTATCTATGAATGGCAATTAAGCCGCACAGACGAAGTCGCGGGCTATACCTAGTTGTATGTAATCAAGCAGTATTTTCCCGCAACTTTCCATACCTCTGAAAAATACCGCGCCTCTATCCAATCTATTTCACAGATACTGTAGATTTTTTCGAAATAAAACTGGTCTATATCACTGTCCAGAACGCTTCCATGAACAAAATAATTTTGTTTCATGTCTCCATCAATAAAGGACGAACCAAAAAGCAATTTTGTATTTATAATAATTGTAGCGATGGCAGAAATAAGTCTCTAGTATATTAATAAATACAGAAAATAAAATTATTGCTTTGCCATTAAAATTTTAAATAAATATATATTCTTACATTTTTGTCTAAATTTATCGTCATCTAAAATAATTCTTCTAATTCCAATTGCTCGTCTTGTACATAATTTGTGCGGTATTTAATCCACCCTATATACGGCGTGTTTGAAGCTAAGTAAATAAATAAAGAATACAATTAAATCATCGTTTTATGATTGCGATATCGGGCGTGCAAGGGTCTCTTACAATTTATTGGGGAATCTCCAATGAGGCGGAAAGTCGAAAAAAGCCTCCGCGGTTCTGGAAGTAATGTCGTAGTTTGTACTAATGACATGTTATTCAATAAATGTTTTTCCCCGACGTTTTGCCGATTTATTTTTTGTTTTTTCGATATAGTCCGTGACTTGGCGCTGAACGCGATGTAAAGTGAACACCCGCTTTGGATCGTGACTGAGGCTCGCATGACTTGCACGATACTTAGAAGTTTAGAAGTTACGGGAATGTAACTAGATGTAGGAGTAATATATAATAGTGAGTATAGTTTAAAAGACAATTAAGAGATTTCGTTTAGATAGCTCTGTTATCTAAACTAAGAAGTAACTAGTGTTACTTTCAGTAAACGTTCTTTAGTGGAGACTACGAGGATGTAAGCGACTACAAGGTGGTCGGACGAGCTGGTTAAGACCTCAGGAAGTCGCTAGATGCTGCCTCTTTCAACAAGTCGATTTGGTTATTAAAGGGGGACGCGTGAGAATAAGGTATTTGTATCGCAGTTTGTCACAATAATCGGCATACACTTTGTGCACCTTTACAAACTTATATATTATGTCTGAGTCACTAACGTAATAAAAATATTTCAAGTGATAAATGGTGACATTTAAACAAAATGTTGACACTCAATTTAAAGTATAAAATATTGGTGTTTAAAGATACCAGATGACAAAGAGTCGAAAAATGTTACACCTGCCCATCCCATAGAAATTAAGTTGTTAACCTTGATTGCTCTCAAACTGGCGTTTGTTAAGCTTCGTTTCGTCTGAATTTTGCTAAGCCCTGCGTCAGGTATGCAAGTGGTTAAAGCAATTGTGATATAGATCCGTAAATTGGATGACGGTCATCTAAATCTTTTGGCGTTGAAAGCGCTGTTGTCATGTTGTTTTCAAATTAAGAACAGAGTTTCTCTTTTAATATTTTATGTTATTGGGAATGTTATTATTTAATTTAGATTACGACTATGAATTATTGTTTTTAATATTATGAAATCATATCTGTAATAGTTACAAATATACTTTTTTTGAGTTTTGTTCGTAGTTTTAAATTTCGCCACACGCCAGACTACCAAATGTTTATAAAGATACAATTATTATATGGCACCCAAGCTGGTATTATTGTGTAACAATAAGAGATTTCTCTCTCACGTCAGTGTATATTCCATCTCGATTCTACTGGGCTTATCTTTTGGGTCGTAAAAAGCCGGGGCTTTCAATAACTCTTGAAATTCCGGAATAACATTAATTAAGGGTGAAATGTCAACGCTAGCAGCTCTGGCCTAGATTGGTTGAGAATCACAGCAGGTTCAAAGCGATAAATTGGAATCAAATCAATCCCATTATTGTGTTGGATTATGCAGCTTCTAAGCGTGAAACAACTGACAGAATCGATATATTGGTTTCGACGTGTTCCGCTTACAATAATGCTAGGAGATGCTTTTTCCAGCTCTAGGATAAATAAAACAAAGTAAATATACAAGATAAATAATAGATATAGGAAACCGATACGTTCCTGTCGCGGAAAATGCATCTTTGGTGTAAAATAACTTAGTTCTTTAAGGTGTTTTTTTAGTGAAGATCATATTCACTTTTTATAGTTAAGTTTGAAGATATTATGGGTGTACGTCGGGACATTTCCATGAATTTATTTTCCACTTGAATGAAACAAAAATGACTTCGTATTAATATTGTCTTTAATAATATTTCTAGAATATAATTTTTAAAATCTTTTTACACTATACTTACAAATGTTTTAAACATATGTCTGTCTTTTTACAAAAATTTGAAAAATAAAGGCATAACTTTAGAAAAAGTAGATGGATTACAGTATATTTGTGTCGCGAATATAGCGATTATGCCTACTTTAGAGAGTGCATTGTTATTTTCAATGAGACTGGCTTGTGCGGATTATTCGTAGTCTTTTGTTTTACTTTGCATTGTGTATTTTTCAAACGTAACAATTGCTCAAAAGTAGAACTAGGCGTAAACAACATTCAAAAGAGTTAAACCAGCGACTGATTATGCTTTACACAGAGTTTCTATTTGAGACAACGTTATTGACGTTGCTCGGGATAAAATTATACATATTTAAGCGAATAACTGATTCCCCAAAGGAGCAGGTGCAGATGCCAGTAGTGCAAATCACATTGCTTCGGGCTTATTCACGTCTAAGATAAGATAAGGGTGACTTTATGGACAAATAGAGTCAATTCAAGTCCCGACCAACTAATATGGCTTAAAATATACCTATGTATAAAACTTCCAAAAATAAATAAAGAATAAGTGTAACGAAAAATATTGCTATACCTACAGTACTCTACAAACTGTAATTCATATTAAACCTCGACCTTGGATACAACGATTTCCAAAAGATATTGCCAAGCTCTCGAAACAGAAAATTAATTTACTCACGTAAACGGTAGATGGTGCGAAAACAATCCGCAGTGAGATATAACTTAGAGTACAAACATTGTACGTCGATCTCCAATAGAAAGCTATCTAGTGTAACATTTTGGTGAATGAAAAAAATACAGGGCAGCCACCCTCACGATGTTATTATAGTCTACTGAAAACATTTGCCGTGGCCTCGCTTCACGCACACGTATATTTTGTCGGTGAAAACGTGGGTATTACTGTTTTTGTACAAACTCGTCTTAGTTAAGGTAAGAAAACATTTCCGACCATATTTTTCAATAATCTTCTTTCTTGCCTAATGAAATTAATGAATACATCAAAATATAAGCTTCATATAATTTGAATATTAAAACTCATTGTTGATTAGTGATTACTGTATTCAAATATTTTTCTAAATTTGCATTAAATCGATATTTCGACTGATAAATAATTTGTCGTTTTGATTAATATAATTTCTAAAATTTCAAATTGAATAAGGGTGTAATATTTCAGCATTGTAGAGGCGTTTTATAGTAGTGACAAGTACATATTACCTTTTCGATATTGGGCGTTTGGCCGAGTGAGTGCCGGCGCCAGATCGTCAAGGTCGTGCGCACGACCTATCCAGCTGCCCCTAGTTATTGGGTCGGGACGAAGGACGATGTGGCGACATAAATTCTCACAATCGTTAAATTGCGGTATACATACTGCTTCTTTGATACGATAATAGAATTGTAAAGGTATTGTAAAGTTTTTCTAGGTTTTGTCCACGAGACTTATATTATTATTAGTGGTTAGGGAATTTTTATAGTCTAACATAAGCTGATATCGTTTATTTCAACATTTATCTTACAATAATCTTCTTAATTCTAACTCACTTAACATTTCGTCTAATAGATTTCTTTTGTAGAGTTATACAGCGTCTTTCGCATTCTTCTTAGCTGCAAAATTGCACCCCCCAAAAAAATATACCTGAGATTAGCAGTTATCCTATTTGATACGAATATATACTCCATCAGACCATATTTTCTAATCGGTTAGAAAAATAATTTAATATGTAATGTCGCTGTTGACGACATTTCAAATAGGCCGACGTTATCAACGACCCACTACATTGTTCTAATGCCCCGTTCACATAATCGCCCAACATCGGCAACTATAGGCGATGACGGTAATGTGTACGGCTTATTGCCTTTCATTGCCGATATTCGTGTACATCAAGCAGTGTTGCTAACGAAATATTTTTCATTCCCAAATCTGGAGAATGTAGCGGTTCCGCGAAGTATAGTAAATAAAATTATGCTTATGTTAAAATAAGTAACAAATTATTTATAATGTTGACTCGTGTAGTGTTTTTTTTTGTAATGCATTTTTATTGTTAATCTTATATTATTATAATACTAAATAACTCACATTACAGTGTAATGACTCTGATAATTTAACTCGTTATCATAAAATGAACCAATTAAATTATTAAGATATACACCCACAATTTAGGGATTTGTTCCAAAACTTATAACCCTGGTAAAATTTTACAACATTCGTGGTCGGGGTTTTTCGCCAACTGTCGGTAATCAGAGTGAGAGTAAAGTGAGAATACCCATGTTTGCCTGTCATCGTCGACGATCCGCTAGTTATGGATTTCTAGCCACATGCCCCGCGGGTTTGTGACAGTGTATTGCTATAGAAATTTAATTTTTCATTAAAAAAATATCGAAATACAAGTTTCAGTAACAACACCTAGCATTTTCCGGAGCTATCAGTTACTTCCGTATAATAATTGGTTCAGTTTGATCACAATACGAAATCTATTCAGAAATAAGTATCATAGTTTATAAGTGTTTGTACATGATTTAAACTATATATTTGAATATTATGATTTATATTTGTATGAATATCACTCCGCTTATGCCGATGACGTGCATTGCGTTTACAGAAACCCGGTGTTCTCAAAATATTTGTTCATTTATTGTTATAAGGTCCGCCTACTTCCACTTTAGCTTGCTATTGCGGGTTGATATTTCTACAATATATACTAAAAGAAAATAAATAAAATTATAGATGTACAGAAAATGTTTATTTCAAACAAGAATATACAAAAAATACTATAAAATAAATAAGTCGAATTATAGGACAGGGCACGCGTGCGTTTCAGCTGTATCTGCACCTAGTTGCCTGCTGCAATTTCTTCGGTTTCATTTTCTTATTATAAAATTCCACACCATTGTTCAATTCTCACTACATGCAATATAGTGTACGTAAAAAGCACAATTACTAATTGAAATAATTCTAAATAAACTGTTTGTACATTATTATTTAATTACACCCCATACTAAATAAAATAATCATAATTTTCGTATATTTTTATATTTTTGACAAAGATGACTCAATTGACATCTGTGGACGTCTGTGGATATATACGACCAAAAACCTTCATCGTCCATTACCAATTCAAGTTTTTAATCCAATTAATATGTCTGTTATTAATAACTTCGTTTTTTTATGAAATTCTACTACGAGTTTTATGAGTACCTGCTTTAAAAAACACTAGGCATTGCGGGCTTTGCGATTAGTTAAATGATTGACTTCCAAAATGAAAAATAAATGTCGTTGAATCATATGCCAGCCTACGTGGCGAAGTTGGTTAGACGTCGGCTGTGAACTGAGAGGTCGCGGGTTCGATCCCCGCCCCGCTAGAAATGTTTGTTCTACCCACAAATACTCCTTTCGGGTCTGGGTATTGAGAGACTGAAAAGACCCACGACACAAGACTCGATCTTAGTGTGGGGTCAGGACTATGTACGTGACTGTTGGGTGTTATTTATTATTTTCATTATATTTATGACATCTCATCTCAAAACCAGCATTCTACCATAGCCAATTCACCCATTGATTTGAACCAGGTATTAGTGGTACTTGTTATTGATAATTGTGATGAATAAGGGTTCATCCACCAGAGTTATTTGGTTTATAATTTTACGACTAGCCAATTCTATCAATCCAATTAATTCTATGTCTCTGCTCGTGCTGCTCTGATTCTGTTCATCTTATTATGTCTACTTAATATTATAAATTCAAACGAAACTCTTTGTCTGTCGTCTGTCTGTTTTTATTAATGGAAAATGAGAAAACAAATCACCTGATGGTTAGTAATCACTACCGCCCATGAACATCCATAACGTTCGGATCAAAGATGTATTGCGTGTCCATGAAATGGCAGAGGAGTGGAAAGGAGAAAGGATGGGAAGAAGAAAGGAGCATTGGGCATCCAGCAATCTCACTTACCGAATGCAATGGAAAAGCTGTTACTTCACGTTGATCATTCATGCTGAGCAATAACTGACAACAGCGTGGCTCTAACACTTCTGTTTGTTTGACAGTCTAGTGCCTGTTAAACTTTTACGCCTACACCTCTGAACCAATTGCCTTGTGTGAGCTGTGTAAACGGGTAAAGTTACGTTATCTATTATGTTTATAAGGCAAAATTTTTAATCCTAATAAATTTCAAAAAATATATCCGTCGTAATTTATATAAGTCTATCTTCTTGTTATTCAATATAATCGTTTCAATAATTATTTAAATAATGTATTATTTTCTATTTTGTGTTTATAACCATGATATTAATCGTAATACAAATAATAAGTTACTTTAAGGGTTGTTCTGGCTATCTACGACGCTCTATTTGCATGTAAGTGGATGGTATGCTAGAAAGTATGAGGCGAATAAAATAGGACAGGATTGAGGTATGGCATCGAATGAAACTTGATAAGACGGGATGTAACGGGAAGGAATCAGAAATGTTAATGATGATTCAAAACAACAACAACTCAAGGGCGATAATAAGAACATATTGTTTTCTTATGTAGTGTAAAATATATCCCTAGAAAAAACGCTGTTTTTACGATTACAAATACCTAGTTATGTTGCGGTAAATTCTTAACATCCACCATCTTCTACTTATCTGTTTACTCGGTATTATTTGGTTTTTATATATATTCATAAAACTCGTATCTATACGCGCTTTTTAAATAAATGTCGTGGCAACCGCTAATGCATCGACGTCGATCGACGTCCATTTTTGACGACTTATCTATTGACAACTCGCTCGAATACGTGGCGAGGTGCGCAAAATTTGTGGCAATGATGCGCAAACGTGTCATCGCCTATCATCGGCGAACATCGACGATTGTGTAAACGCGCCATAATGTAATAAATGCGAACTGTTTTTGTTTGTCCTCTCGCTAGCGGATCGACATGATTTTTGCATACAGATAGTTTATGGGCCGATCAATGGCAGGCTGCTTTTTATCTCAGAAAAATGGACGGCTGCCGAAAAATACATCAGAACCGATCTAGAAACCAGAAATAAAACCTACCTTATACCTATTTATAATTCAATCAACATATGCATACAACCATAAAATAAATATAACATTTAAGAGCAAATGTGTTTTGGCAAAGAAACCGATCCATATCAATCGAATAATGTTACCTACCGCTCTGCGGATTAAGGGGATGAGAGTACGACCTAATTTTGTAGACGAATGTCTGTTATTTACACTAATGAGTATTATTATTCACGAAAACGTTGTTACATGACGGTATAATAACTGGGAACTTAATATGCCAGCATTGACGTAATTATACATTTCTATATTAGTCCTCCTTCTATATTAGTTAGTTGAACGCGAGCCTCCTTCACAAATGTATATTTACGGTCTTATTCATAGACAGTTTAACTAAAATAGGTTTAAGTTACCGGATTCTTTGTCCTTTTCGCACCTCTTTTGAATTCGGTTTGAGCGAAAAAGACAAAATATTCGATAGCTAAAATAGATTTGAAAAATATTTTACTTAGGCATTAAGTCTTACGACCGTTCTCTATAACCTATCGAATTTTAACAAGTGGTCAAACTAGTTTTACTTCCTTAAACAGATATAGACATATATATTTATCCTACCTAGTTATCTATAAATATTTACACAACCTCCATGCCTCTCTACCTTTGTTAACTAAAACATAAAGTGCATCGAAATTCGAAATATCTAATGAAATCTCTTGTTAAAGATAGATATATTATAGAGAACAGAAGTTAATAAATAAATAATTATATTACCCATTTCGTGGATGGAGCTTATAGATATTATGCAAGATCGTTATGTCTCCTTTTGCTTCAAATTAAGCAATAATAATCAACTATGATTACATGTATAGCTTCGAAAAGCCAAAGGTGTGTTTTGTGTGCTTTGGCCCAAACATGTCAGATCCGTCTCGGAAGTACGGTCTACTATCTTAATTGGAAATCTGGTATGGATTTGTACAGTTGATATATACAACAAATGATTAAAAACTGATTTATATTTGTTTTACGCACTAAAATTTATTCCTAGTAATATCATATGATGTCTTGAATTGTAAAGAACTATTTATATAACATGATAAAAATATAAGAATAAATTCTTCTTTGTCTTTAGTAACAAAGACCTGAATATAGCAAATATAAATTAACTTAAAATACTTCTCGATACGTAAACTTACATACCAATGGGCTAAAAGTGGTTGTTATCTTTATCGAGTCCCATAATGGAAAGATTGTTTACGCGATCTGGAAATATTCCGAAGGTGTCTTGGAGGTAAAAGTTGCTATACTTTCTGATAGAGATAATCCTGCTATGGGATCAAAGCGAAGTTCTTCATTATTTATTTGTGTGACAAGGAGAAATTGTTCTGGGCTGCGATGTATCCATCCAGTCTATAAAAGGTAACGACTGATGACCAATGATGTTTTTTATTTCGATGGTCGACAAAATTATGCCAGTCTGCTCGGACCCTGAAACACTTGCACCGATACGTTATCAGTATTCAGACTACTAAGAACAATTTATCACCAACAAATTGTCATACTTTTGTATAAAGAAACGTACCTACATTATATCTATAAGAAAAGAAAAATAATATATTTTACTGATAGCAATGAAACTACATTATTTTCATTTGAGACGCGCGCGTGTCTTATAAACAATCTCATTTTAAGTATCTCGTGAAGATTAGGTGGTCGCGGAGGCGCTCACAACAGTCGTATCTTAAACAGTTCCACTTAACATAAGCGTTCCCGTCGTCGCTATCTTCTCCATTTCTGAAACGCCTTGACAACAACTCTCTTTAATCATCCTATTTGTTATGACGAAACGTAAAGATGAAATTTCGTTTAAAAGTTTTCGGGTGGATGTCACCATTTGTAATAAAAAGTTATAGTTTCAACGATTCCATGGCGAAAGTCAAGCGCTTATTTGAGTGGGACCAACGGTGCTTGCTTACTTTTCTTTCTTGTGATTCATATTGCAAGTGCCTTTTAATTAATATTGGTAACTCTTGGCTCCCTGCCTCTAATTATAAGAAAAACTGTGCAGTTTAATTGTTACAATACGTTGAAAATGTTTACAATGAAATGTTTAAATTATACAATTTAAGTATTAACACCAACGTATTCTGTACGCATGATTGTTTTATTTGCGACGCTTAGCCAGAACAAATGTATATCGTGCCCAACTAGACTACCGTGAAAATCAATTGCAACGATTTGAATGGGCCGTGAGCAATTATAATAGATAATATTTGTTGTAAGCATTCATGAAATTGTAATCGAAATGCTGGTCATTCTATAGACTGTAAAAAATATGTCCCAATAGGTTTACTATTTATTTCAAGGTTACTCGCAATCACATTGGGAGAAAAAGGTTTCACTTACAGCTCCTTTACTCAATCAATTCAATTGTGTGTGTCAAACGAATAGACGGGACAACAGCCCCTGTCTTGTTCAATATATTTTGTACAAGCGACGTAACCTCTCCAGTGAGATAGTTCAACATTAATCTGACCTATCTTATTAACACTTAATCCAAAAAGATTTATGTGTATGGGTAAATCTCGCGGTAGATTTTGGGTTGTACAAGACAAGGGCCCAACAAATTGGTCGTATCGTAACTCGTCTTTGTTCTCCGCGCGGTGTAATTGAACCCAATTTCATATTCCTTGTTTATCTATTTAAACGGAAAGCACCTTTTAGAAATATATTTTTCTAGCTTAAGGGTCCGGATCATTTAATTAAATTGTATACATATTCTTGCGTATAAAGTGTGTTTTTCACGCGAATCTCAAATGGGTTTCCTTTGCTTTTTCTAGTGCTTTAAATGTTATTTTAATGGATAAATAAATAGAATACGTCGAGGTTGTGGAATCAAGTGGCTCAAGTGTTTCGTGAAATCGAAGTTATAAATTTACTTTGGTAAATGCTTTGACGAACACTAATTGATTGACTTCAAGCCAGCGATATCAATATAAGTCAATGCTTCAAGCATTATTATCTCATCGTTTGTTTTTTTTTTTTGTAACTTAACATAAGTAAACTGTAATAGATGTATCTATACGTTGATATATATATATACTTTTTATAGCTTAGAAAAACTAAAAATGTTGATTTTTCTTAAAATATTTATAATTAATTTTGCTGAAAGAGTAGACGTTAATAGCTTAATGTGTTCTATTACCTGTTCTTATTACACGCCTAGTCAAGGCTGGTAAAGCATGTTTTTATACACAATGTAGAAAGGTTTGTTTTATAATTTTACGGCTGACCTCCTGGCAGACGTAAACCCTTTTAGAAAACAGCCAGTCATCGGTCCATCGATTCAAGGAAATCATGCCTGTCGATTCCAATACTTCAGACAAGTTGAATACAAGATATATGTAGGTATCGTAATAACCACAACACGACGTTAATATTGATCACGAAGTCTATGAAAAAATCGAGTACTAGTCTGGAAGACAACAGTATTTGTTTTTAGGCACATTGAAAATATATTTTTCTTACCATTGAGGTGATTTATGAGGCAGCCATCAACAACAATATCTGTACTCGAGTTCCATGCCCGCGGGAAATTAGTGTGGCGCGAGGGAAGATAGTGTGACTGCGTAGGAGTGACAAAGATAAACAGACATTGCGGTACAGTACCACTCTTTAGACAAACATTTTGTACGCGGAGTTTGTTCAGATAAATATCTTAGTGTTTCTTACATAATATGTAAATATGTAACGTGAACGCAAGAACAAAGTTATTATTAAACATTTTTTCGTACAGGTTTCGCCTCAGGTGTTTTGAAAAGACTTTAATAAAGTTATTTTCCAGGGGATCCATCGTTTGGCAATTTTTTTTGTAAGGAGCCGGACATTTTCTTAAACTTATCTACTCAAACATTTTGTAATTGATGCCTAACTAAAGCAGTATTAACAGTTCTCGTACTTTTTTTTTATTGTATTGAATGGCGCGACGAGCATACCGTTCGCCTGATGGTAAGCGATAAGACCGCTTATGAACTGTAGCAAAACCAAACAACACCTTGAATTAAAAAACAATGCTTGGCATTCCACTGCGCTCGCCATCCTGAGACACAAGACGTTAAGTCTCAATATGTCCAGTAGTTACTCTGGCTACAATGTCCTTCAATCCGAAACACAATAGTGCGTTTAAACTGCTGTTTGACGGGAGAAATAGACATTGCGGTGGTACCCACCCAGGCAGCCTCTCACATATGAGAGACTTACCACCAGTGAACTGTATGTTATATTATTTTTCTTACATATGATAACATGCAAATACAAAATAGAAACGTTTAGATGCTAGTTGCTATAGTCATTTTGAGGGTCCAATGAATTTGAATTAAATTAGGTTGGTACGTGGCTAATGACTTGAATTAGCAAATTGGGTGCGTACCATTCCTATAAATTACAGTTCTAATGTGAACGGACAGAATGTCGATGTCTTCGAAAATAAAATATGATAAATTACTGCTTACCATACTTAGTACAATGTAAAAACGACATATATAAAACTATATCTTTCATAATTTGCAGCTTGCGTGGTGCCCAAAAGGTATTTAAAATATATTTTTCAAATCGTATAGAAGATAGAATTCAAAACTATTTTTTATCATAAATTGTAAGACTACAATTATCCGAAAATATATGTATAACTTAAAGGACTAGAATTCTGTGAATTGCACATCCTGTATAAAGTTTAGGTTTCAAAGTACGAGAACCTCATTTTTGTTCACAGAAATATCTATGTATGTATTTGGCAGTGAAAGCGTTGTAATATAAGTCTTACAATGCCAGGAAGAAGCGGTGTCAGCTATATTAAAAATAAAGTAGCTCTTGGAAGCATATTTAAAGCGTATTGGAAGCACGTACGGCTCCTACGTAACCAATATGATTTTATTGGTATTGTGGTAGCGTAAACAGTTGTTGGCAGTGGGTGTAGATTCGATACCGAGGGCGGTACTTTATTTGGTCTTTTCAGAGAAGAGGTTTTGGGCAGGATTGATACATAAAATAAATACTGTGAAAATTTCAGAAAAAATACAGGGTGCACATTTTTAAATTATATAAGTATTTAATATGAGGGTCCCAAAGTAGGCAAGCCCGATATCTTGGGTACCTATCCTACGAAAACTAAAGACAGTATACAAAAAAAAAAAACAATACATAAAAAATTAAAATTAACTTGATCTAACTCGAACGTAATATAATTAAAATAATAATCTCAAACGAAAATTAAGGTGTGTGTAATTTTATTATTCAAAAGGATTAAAGTCTAACTCGTTTGTAATATTTTTTTGGTAACATATATAAATTATGAATTACCGGACTCTCGTAAGTGCGATATTAGAACGCACAAAGATAGCGTGTGATCAGTATATATTCAACTGGACTAAAAAGAGAGAAACCACGCACACTAATCTTTGCAAGTGTTTAGTAGTCAGAATTATTCGCCCACTAATGCTTGGTGGTAGGTCTCTCATATGTGAGAGGCCACCTGGGTTGGTACTAGGTACGACCGCAATGTCTATTTCTCCCTTCAATCAGCAGTGTAAGTGCAATGTTGTATTCTCATTTGAAGAACTTTGTAGCCAAAATAACTACTGGAAATATTAAGACTTAACATCTTATGTCTTGGGATGGCCAGTGCAGACTAGTGCCAAGCATTGCTTGTAGTTCATGGTACTGTTGGGTTTTGTCACCGTCTATGAGTGGTCGTATCAATTACCATAGCAAATGACATGATCGTCTCGCTATTCAGTTTAATAATGAGAAAACCTTGAGCATTTTCGCGGGACTCATATGATCCGTCACATCTGACTATGTATAGATGAAACTTCACCTCATAATTTAATGGAGACACACACATTTATACGTTTACGTTTACGTATCCGGATGGAGTTGTAGGTTAAGTATCCCCCTTTCCAGTCAGAAAGCAATAAAAGATAGAAAGCAATTTCTATTCTAGTATTATTTTCCTGCCGATGGTTGTTCACACCGACTTCAGGCGCCTTTGACGTTTGGTTTTTGCAAAAATGCGACTATTGTGACCTATCGAATTTCTTTGACTTCTTTGTGCATTTTAATTTCAAGGAGCATTTCCGAAACCGATATTAAGAGACGAGTTACAATTATTTTTGTATTAAAATATTTGGACCTACATAATGTTACGAGTAAGCCGAACATTTTCTAATATCACGTAATCGAATTAAGTTAGCATCTTACCGAATTTTAATTCAACTCAAACTTTGAAATATAAATAATTTTGCACCCTCTTATACGAGTGTATGGATCCAAATTACGAGTATGTAATTTGGAATACAAGTAATGGAATGAAACTCCGATATATTTAAAACAAATGAAGGTTGTGACCTATAAATCGAAATTATAGGCGCGTAAATGAAAACAAGGAAATTGTTATTTGATGTGTGATTTTAATTTACTCCGGTTTTTCATTTCGTACTACGATGCATTTCAGCAACACAACCTCTGTGTTGTATCATCCTTTGATATTGGATTGTATTCAAAGAGTCCGTGAATTTATTGGGTTGATGATTTATATGAAACTCCGTTACAGCCACATATTGTGTGATATGGACTGTCATGACATGGCTAGTGTGAACATAAAGATTATTTCTATTTTATCTAGCAAATGTCGCAATACTATGACGTCACTGGAGTCAGCGTGTAAGCAAATATTTGTGCTTTATTCAAGTTGTTTCCAGTCCGGACGTAACCTCACTCCCACACGACATATTCCAAGTTTGGAGCCAACTCTATGCATATTACGTGTGCTTATCTTTATAGCATACAATTTCTTGGTAGATGTTAGAAATACTAGGGCGAATTTCAGAAGTCGAAAAGCGATTTAATGTTATCATCGAAGTTTACAGCGTCGAAATTTGTGGATTGTGTTTGATATGGTTTGTAATGTTGCAGTAAACGTTAACTAGTAATAGATAATATATTTGTTGTTCCCATTAATACTGCACTGAATTTCGGCTTTATTGTTAATTATGTTTGAATAGTGCCGGTAGTAACTGGCAACTGCACGCGTGATTTCTCATGTGAGTTGCATGGAATAGGAATCATTTGCCCAGTATGATGATAGACGATACTGGATAGAATGAGGAGGATGGAGAGAAAAATCTACCGACCCAGTTTGGGATAAGGATGGTGCGGTTGGTAACGCCTTAAAATATTTCTACTCCAACAATTGTGCTTTTTCATTGCAATGATACGAGTATGCCGTTCGCCTGTGGTAAGCTGTACGACCACTCATGAACAGTAGCAAAACCAAACACTTTGAATTAAGCAACGGTTGGCATTCCACTGCGCTCGGCATAACAAGACATAAGATGTGAAATCTCAATATGTCAAGTAGTTACTGTGGCTGCAATGTCCTTCAATCCAACATAACAGTGCATTTAAACTGCTGTTTGGCAGGAGAAATAGATATTGCGGTGGTACCAAGCCAGGCGGCCTCTAACATATGAAGGACATAAAATTACTAGCTTTTCTATCACAACGATAATAACTACATTGTAAATAAAATGGCTAAGAAATTTCTCACATGTATTTTTGTCCAATAAACCTTTAAGTAGCCATAACGTACAAGACTTCACGGACAATAAAACAGATTGCCCTTGTTAAGAGCATTTGCGGCATTTCGTCTAATCTGTCCTTAGTTTTGCGACTTTTCTTCAGATGCAATACATTACTTGACTTTTATACACTTTCTTATTGCTTACAAGAATGGAACTGAAGAAAAAATTCACTGTTCATTATGTTGAGTAATTAGAGTTGAGCAAGAAATCCCGACCAAAACTTTTAATGCTTTTGTTTGTTTAGAAAAGATAACTAAATCACGGTTAATAGCCTTAAAGTTTAGCCAATAAGGTTCAGATACGGCTGCTACTATTATTATTTTTAGCCTAGTTGTAGTTTTATCTTTTTATGAACTTATTCTTTATACTGGATATCTCAAGACTGCTACCAAAAACGATGCTGGGTTGTAGTTTTAGTGACTATAAACGCAATGCAACTAAAAATTTCGCAAAGAAACGCGACAATTATATTTTAAGATTTTTTAAATATCGTCATTTTAGGGTGGTAAATCCATAGTTTTTGCTAAAATAATATTTCAACTCTTTTATACCTTAGATTATTTATAAATAAAAGGGTATACACTAATATTTTAGGAAAAAATGTATTTACCACCCAAATATGGTCATAGGAAAAAAATAACAAAAAAAATATTGTCGCTTTTTTTTGCAACTTTTTCTGTTGCATTGTGTCTGAAGTTCGGTAGCAGTCTTGAAATACCCTGTATAATTGCGATGGCGAGCGCAGTGGAATACTAAATATTGCTTTGTAATTCAAGGTATTGTTTGGGTTTGCTGCTGTCCATGAGGTGTTGCATCGCTTACCATTAGGTAAACGAAATGATCGTCTTGCCATTAATGGCTATAAAAGGCATAAGGTTTTTAGTGATATTAATGACATCAAAAGTTGGTTGAAGCAGAAGAGTGTGAAGACCGAAGCCCTTTCTGATGCTGTATTGTATGGTATCAGCCCATATACGTCCCACTGCAGGGCACGGGCCTACTCTACAATCGAAAGTACGATTGAGAGTGGTTAGGCCATATAGTCCACCACGCTGGCCTAGTTCGGGTTGGCGGACTAGGCCATTCTGATGCTGGCCATGTCGAAATAATTAAGTTTAGTAAAAAAAATACATATAAAAACTTTTATTGATAATGTATTTCTTACATTTAGGTTTTTGTTAAAGAAAATATGTAGGTACCTACATGCTCAGTACCTATACCTTAATCAGTACAAGCAGCTACTACTCCTGTTTTTACATAGCTGCTAGGCTAGACATTACACAATTGCGCACAAAACCAAGATAGTCTCATGAAACAGCTCTGACGTTAGATTGGCTGGCATTAGTCTAATGAAAGCCATCTGTCTACTACGCCGTAATTGGTCACAACGTCTTAGTAACTCAAAAGTGTTGGAGACCTATGTTAATCTACATGTAATTTCCAAATGTATAGTAATAACAATAATCTGGCCTATATTCTACTTCAGGGAATTAAACTTTCAACACACTTCTTTTCAATTTAGAGGGCTTGTGCTATAAAAAAGGAAACATGATGGAAAACATTAAAATTAAAACATTTATATCTAACAACAATTACAATTTAGATCCATGATAATATCGCTCGAAAAGCACCGGCAGATTCATGAAAAATAGTCCGGTGAGCCAGAGAAAGTAAATAACGTTATTAAAAACGGTTGCCTAGGGTGGACCATAAAAAGTAAACTAGACCAATTTCCACCCCAATAATGAATGCCATACGCAATAATGATGAACGATTACAATCATGACGCCACTAGAATTGACCTGGATTATTTCGTCAGTGTTAGAAGATATAGAATAAATCAGTCTTACAAAATCAGAGCTGCTTCAAGGTATTGGGTTAACAAATATTATTCTTGAAGCTTAAATCAAAACCAAGAGGTGTTTATGGCACGTCAAATATTAAATGATTAAGCATTTAAAATAGCACTTGTTGTGGCTGTTATAAATAGCTAAGACGATATAGATTAGGATGAAGCAAAATTGTAACATGAAATTGCAATACCAAAACAATTTACTTCTGCAATAGCTATACAGCTGTTACTTTTCAAAGGTGCTGGAATGTATACAGGGTTAGTGTTTAGTTTGGCATTACACAATCCTTTCTAAGAATTAATTGGATAAAATGCAAGGTGCGAAGATTGCCTAAATCTATTTCATCTATGTTTGTAAGTCAAGATGTCGGGAAGAATGGGATTTATAAACACAAGCTTCGAAAATAGGACATTTTAAACCAAGAAATGATACTAACTGCTTCAAAACGAGCAAGAGTGTGTTTTTAATATAAAAAATCTAAGAATATATTATTAGTTTGAAATGCAAAGAGTGCCGAATGAAAATCTATTTCTGTATCAGCCCATACACATTCTACAGCAGAGCACGGGCCTCCTCCATAATCGAGAGTACGATTGAGAGTGATTAGGCCGTATAGTCGACCACATTGGCTTAATGAGGACTTACATTCTATATAAAATCTTATAAATGGCTATAGTATGCAGGTTTCCTTACGATGTTTTCCTTCACTGTTTTAGTGCGTGGTGATTGATTATCAATATACAAATGACACCGAAAAGTTAGAGGTGTGTCCTGGGATTCGAGCCCGCGACCACCGTGAACTTGTTGGCGTCGCGTCTAGTCTGTTTACCAACAGACCATCACTCACTTTGAATGAAAATGGCTCATAATATTGTTTTTATGTG
This sequence comes from Hyles euphorbiae, assembly GCA_023078785.2. Taxonomy (NCBI): domain Eukaryota; kingdom Metazoa; phylum Arthropoda; class Insecta; order Lepidoptera; family Sphingidae; genus Hyles; species Hyles euphorbiae. Next base: position 18,624,101 of record CM041050.1, read on the forward strand.
GCAATTTGTACGGTATTCGATGATGGTGTACCCATTACCGAATACCGTTATAAAACCAAATTAACTAGCTAATAAGGGTCCAGCAAAATTCAAGTTAGTAATAATTATTTTTCTTATTGGCGACAAAGCCATTTCCACATTCAATGATATAAGGTTGGCCCAAATTATATGATTACATTTATTCGTATAGTAAGTTATATATTTTTATCATATACTCCTCTTATTTTCTAGATGCTTTTTGTTTATAAAATCTTGTATTCGTAACATATCTTTGCTATGCGTGCTGTCGAAAGGATTTTGCTTGATATTTTTCAGCGGCCGTCGGTCTGACGTGATCTTTTTGCGGGGAACGAACCAATACGAGGAAATCTTTCGTGATTGATGAATTCATAAATTCTCGCAAAGGGGTATTTCTAGAAATCTTTTCCCACAACTTTAATATTAAACCTTTGTAAGTACGAAAAAGTATGCACATGGTAAACAAAAATGAAATTCAAAAAACTGCACATGTTAAAATCTTCAGTCTATACATCCAAAATGTTACTAACCACAAGTTAATACACGTTATTGATAAAGTTAGGGACACGTAATGTTATCGTGCGACTGAAACAATCGCGAGCACAATCACAATTCTCAACGACGAGGAAAACGAGAGAAGGGGGATTAATACACACGGAACGTTTCTACAGCGACCTCGCCAAGTAATGTTGTTTTAAAAGCCGTATAAATTTCGTATTGTTTGCATATTTCGTAGCATTCGATTCCCAAGACTTTATATGTCTATTGTGAAAGTTTATCGCAACTTGGCGACGTTCGACAAGAAAAGTAAAAGCTATCATAAATCAGGACAGAGTTTCGGTAGGATAAAATCGATAACAGAGCGAACAAGGTTCCGCAGAACAAAAACTGACGGAGAAAGGCTTTAATATCGGCGACTGTTATCTGGAAGTTGTTAAAAACGGATTCAGTTAATGAGTTTTTGTTAGCCTCTTTCGAATGGTGGTTATCAAATTCACCATAGGCGCTATCTTTTAAAGATTTAGCGAACAGTCTGCTTTATTCCGCGGTCTTTTGTGCGAGTACCAAGTTTTAAACAATTGTTGCCTTTTCTTTGTTAGTACTTCATTTTGGAGTGGCTACATTCTAGTTCTTCTAGTTGTACTTCCCGACTTATTTTAGAGTCAAATAGGTACTTGGACTGATATAATTTAATTTACTCTATAACGTTATTAACCTTTATGTTACCGCTTTTTCTACAGGGTATATCAAGACTGCTACCGAAAATGAAGCTGGGTGGTAGTTCTAGTGACTTCAGACACAATGCAACTAAATATTGTGCAAAAATTTGTGATTTTTTTTTTCTGTCGTCGTATTAGGATGGTAATTACATAGTTTTTTCTTAAATAATAATGTACATGCTTTTATTTTTAAAAACGCTATGGTATGCAGGGTTTAAATTATTATTTTAGCAAATACTATGGATTTACCACCCAAACTCGACGATATTCAAAAAATAATTAAATAAAAATGTCGCGTTTCTTAGCGAAATTTTTTATTGCCAATGCAATAAAAAATGTTTGTGGTCACTAAAACTACCTGGCTTCGTTTTCGGTGGCACTCTTGATATACCCGGTATAATATCCGAAATAATTAATAACGCGTTATATATTTTTTGTAAAGTTTGGTGGCAGATGTCGACCGGCCTGCGTGTTACAATTTCCGAACTTTGGTTGTTGTTCAGAATTTGGGTACGCAGGACTTGTAGTAATTACGTGATCAATCATGGGGTTTTTCTTATATTTCAGGTCAAGTTTATTGCCATCCATTACTGAAACAGAAGTACGGTTTATTTTGCTAACACATCGTCAATATAATACGCAAAACAAATTAGTTCCAACGAATATGTAAACGTTAAAAGCCTCGAAGAAAGTTGTTTGATTGATGAAGACAAATTCGAGAGCAGTCGATACTTGAACCTTGCTGAGTTTTTAGGTCGCGAACATTCTTAATGTTGAGATCAACAGAAGCCTTGGCTTTCTCATTAAAGTTACTACGTCACGTTTCTGAATAAGAGTACTCGGAGGCTGTAAGAAAATAGTGTAAGAAAACTTTTTAGTGTATCCCAAGCGTTTCTGTGCATTTTACTATATTACAAAACTTATCTGGGCCTCACGAATATTATACGGATTTTATTTTGGGCGCCAAATATAATCGCCATATATTCGCAATAAAACGTAAGGAATCAAACCATTCAGCAGTGTAATTTTTATTTTTATAGACCAGTAAACGTCGATACGTAGACTTTTAGAAAACAGGGATATCCAGATTCTTGAATGACATGTCACTTACACACGTCCTCTTTTCGTTTTTATGTCCGCTTTATGTGCAGCATGTACGAATTGATTTTCTACGTTTTATAAACCCGGTTGACCCGGAGTAACAAAGTTGAAATTATGTTAAAGTTTTCTTAATTTACCGTCACAGACAGTATCTCTATTATTTATGGTTTTGGAATGTAAAATAGGCATTTAATTAACATCTAGCATGCTCAAGTGACAGTACGAGATTTTGAGGCACGGAACGCGTACAATCACTGAATTTAGATTCCCTCATTTGAATCTATCATTCTCTCTTTCAACTGCAATTTGTTCATTGTGATCTTTGCAATTAACATTCTGTTGGTGCTTTATTTTGTAAAGCTATTTACAATGTGTATTCTAATGATATTGCGTTGTATTCTTCGATTTTATTACGTTAATTGCTTTTATGCATTGATTCATTAGCAATTGCAAGAAATTCTTATTGAGACAATACTACTACCAGCTTGCCTCCGAACATTTTAAATAAAAAAATGATTTCACTTCTCAAGTGATAGTCTAAAAAATAGTTTGAATATTATAAAACAAAAAAAAATTGTTAAAAGAACCAACTAAAAAGTCAAAACAATTAGGTAACAGTTGATAAGTTTACTGGAATACATATAAGGCCTAACCACTCTTAATCGTACTCTCGATTATAGAGGAGGCCCGTGCCGTACAGTGGGACGTACTATATGGGCTGATACAGTTCAGTGCTTGATGATAATTGTTATAAACTCTTAACACCCCACGCTTTTTAACTCTAAATTACAAATGGTATAAATAGTTAAGATATAAGCACTCAATTAGTGATGATAATGCACTGTATAATATTGTAACGCGGGTTCATTTTACATTTAAAAACTATACATATAAAAACAGCTAAGCCGAGACAAATATCATTAGTCGATAAAAATATTTAGTATTTATGATCATAATCAATTCCGCTTCTTGGGCGAAGAAAATCGAATTCTTATCTGCAGCGACCATCAGTCGTCAATATTAACTTATGTATCTAAAACTAACCACATGCAGACGAAACTAACAAACTTAATTCCAGAAATACTAGATATAGGTATACTTCTAGTGCTGAATATTTACGGGGAGGTAACAGAGTCAAAGGAATAAGGATATCTTCAGCTCGAAATTGACTTGTACGTTCAATAAAAACGGTCTGCGAACTCTATTGTCGATAACAATGCAAAATGCATTGAATTCTTCTCGCCGCGTCGTTGGATACAAATTGACTTTTAAGTAATAATGCTGTCTACGTGTACATTATATTCTTTTTCAATTCTAAATTGGTTAAAGAAACAGTTTTAGCAATATATATAAGTGAGTAGACCACTTTGTTATCTAACTAAATTTGTTTTTTTTTTATGAGTTTTTTTTTTTATAAAGTTGAAAGTATATATGTTTATATGGATTTAACTTTACTCTTCTTGCAAAAGAAATTTGACTTTATAATAAAATTTGAAATTGTCTGATATAATCTATACTGGGTATCTCAAGTCTGCTACCGAAAACGAAGCTGGGTGGTAGTTTTAGTGGCTACAGACACAATGCAACTAAAAATTTCGCAAAGTAAATCCATAGTTTTTGCTAAAATAATAATTTAAACTCTTTTATACCTTAGATTATTTATAAATAAAAGGGTATACAATATTATTTTAGGAAAAAAATGTATTTACCACCCAAATATGGTCATAGAAAAAAATAACAAAAAGAAATTGACGCTTTTTTTTAGCAACTTTTTCTTTTGAATTGTGTCTGAAGTCGCTTAAACTACCACCCGGCTTAGTTCGTTTCGGTAGCAATCTTGATATACCCTGTATAAAAATTTCCACCGAAAGTAAGCATTTTTGCATGCGTAATTAAAATAAAAAACCATACGTAAATACATTCATAAACTCACGCCTTTATCCAAAAGGGGTATGTAGAGGTGCTAACGCAAAACTTCCGTTTTAAACGGTGTGTTCCTTTTCACTATGTGATTTGAGGCGATCCCATCGCCTTATCAGGCACAAGTTCCTGACTCCGGACTGATATTGAATAAAAAAAATGCAATATTACTTTACTCTGTTATTTTTTTTTCTATACAAGGTGTTTAGAACCCGAGACATCAGCGTTGTAATCGTATTGTAGTGCAACTGTGCCGCCAAGCCAGTCATATTTTTATTGTCTTATTTTATAAAGTTATATTGTTAAAAATAAAAATACTTTCCCAGCGTATTTTTAATTTCCTTTAAAAGTAGATCTATCCACTACAAAATAGCATACAAAAATGTGGTATATGCGTAAAAAAAATATGTGTGTGAGTGAATAGGGAACGTCACCAGCAGGTATCGGATTGGTCTTGTACGCAGCGATAACATGTATTTTTTGTTGAAGGCGATTGCGTTTGAAACAGTTTTATGGATGATACTAGTAATGAGAATTATTAACAACACCACCTTGTTATTTTTAAATGCTTAGCATGCTATATATTTCTGCTAATTCTAAATCCCTCTAATAGAATCTGTAAACAACAAAACCGACCAGATATTATTCACCCTTTTTCACATCTAAAATTACACAAATAAAATTAACTGTAATTGATAATCGGTATATCGCGGAATGTATGGCGCCTATTTCACTCATTCTTCAATAGATTACAAGAGATCGTATAAAATATTGGGCAATCGACTTTGTGTCACAACCACAAATCGCAAAATTTAGCTTATTTATGTAACTTGTGAAATGCTATTATCGGCTTCACTTGCTATTTGTGATTGCTATTGCTATTTATCCCAACACTAGATGCTACTTTGTTACAGGGAATTAAATTGGTTTTCTTCCTTTCTTTCTTTTTAAAGTTAGGCCCTTGATGCATCAACATTATGGACGTAGCATCAAATGGACTCGACATTCGAGTTCCACCGTAAGGGACAGATCTATTTTCATATTATCGTTTAGATAGGCTCTTACAACCAATAATAAAGCAGCGCACGATACCTTCTTATACTTTCAACACTTTTTTACACACATTTTTGACCGCAAATATTCGTAAAATACTCAGTAATTCAAGTTTAAAACAAACCGCACCGCTACAAACTTATGTGGAACTATGACAAGGACGACAAATTGTGTTTTGTCACTTTCATTTTTATGGTTTATGCATAAGTCTAAGTGAGATGGAGTGAGATTAATATGTAAAATGCATGTCAAGTCTATTTTGATACTACGTGTATGATCAATATGTAATTCTCATTCATCAAACCAACACGGGCTTAAGAAAACAAATTCATGCGTGTCAAATTTTGCTTTGGACTCATGTAAACAACTATCCCAACAATAGCTATTTGAAACTGTCGTAACCAAGGGTTTCGGGTACGTCCGATAACTTAAGATTAAGGGTCCGTGAGTCCGACACTGCGCCCTGTTTACAAACTTTCCGTGTAAATGCGAACATTTATGTGTTTATCGCGTTGTTAGTCCAATTACACGGATTTTAATAAGCTTAAGTGACTCGAATTGGTTCACGTAATAGTGTGTAGGGTAGTTGAGAACTAATCAAATTTACAATTGTGTTGGATGAATTTCGGTAGATAATTAATATTGTTCGGAATTATTGCGAGTTTAAGTCAATGAATGCATAAATGAAAGTTGAACGGTAGTTTGAAGAGAGAGAGAGAGAGAGAGAATCCTGGCGTTTGAAATTTTGGACAGTTTAAACAATATTAGAATAATAAAACTTACTATGTATAATAAAATATTTTACTCTGAAATATTAGTACTATGAACTTTGTTCTAAAAATAAGTAATATTGGTGATGCACAGTAATCAATCGAACCGTTGGTTCAGTGACAGCGTATTTAGCTATGAAGAATGAAGTCCTGGATTTGATTCCTAGGTGGTTAAATTATTTTTAATGTTCTTGGTCTCAAAAATCCCACATGTTTCTGCCACATCCTAATACAAAATATTGTGAACTTTGAGTGGGAATTACTGCCAATCTGCTACCCCTCAGGGATAAATATGTGAATTTATGCATGTATACTTATATATTAAAAACATAATTTTGACAGTCTGAACTGCGTTATAATCTTATTTGTACAGTTAAGTACAAAGGATGGTACACAAACACCCATATATGTAATTCTGTGGTCCCAACATTTAGCAGTAAAGCGTCCTCGTACATTAACTTCCTATAAAGGGTTCAGACTCCAAACCGAGTTTACTGTTTGTTTGTTGAGTGTATGTAATTCTGAAGCTGGATAGATTTGTAGAATGCAGGACGTTATACAGACTTGACACAAATACTTACGGATTACGCAAATATTTGCCTCGTTGGCAACTGAAACTGTTCGTGCTGCTTGGAAATTCCACGAAAATGACGTATAATTCGAACGTTTACATTTTCAAATAATTTAAGTTCATTACAAAAGGATTTGTTTTGAGAGTGAACAATAAAAGTTGTTTTTCTGATTGTCTAATGTCATGGTTTTGTTTTCCCGGTGTTTTTGTTATACCATACGACTGTAAAAAATAAAGGATCATGTTTGCTCGGACATATTTAATGTGAATTGTGTTTGTTCGTATTATGAAAAAATGGGGTGAAAATTGATTTTGTTGTAGTCATGTTGATGAATAGAAAGGCTTGTATAGTATCCATTATTCATACTCATTGTATTGAATTGAGATTAAAAAATATAGAGGTATTCTAATTTCAAAAAAATAACATTGGCCATACACATTATACAGCTTATTTTAAAAGTCGAGCTTCGTTTAAAATTATTTCTTGGGGATAATAAAACAATCCAATTAAATGACTGGAACCACTACAAGTGAAGATAGTAATGGTTGCAAATAGCCTCAGTTTGAATCGTCGCGAAAACATCTAAATCTTGTAAGCGGAGCGACTTTCCTTGTAAAGCGGATTTTTCTTCTATTGCACTCAGTTATTCGAGGAACTTTTTCCTTGATTAAATATTTTACTACTATTTCAAATAAATAGAACGTGAAAATAAATTAGGTAAGGGCAAAGTGGAAAACTTCATGGAAGCCCTTTGCCAAATAGAGAAGAATTTAATGTTATTAAAATAGTTTTTACATGTTTATGGATAGTTTTTTATTAATGCTTCTTTATATGCTGAGACTAAACCTTCTACGTAGGCACTAAGGGATTCATATTATGTTATGAGGTTTTCGGACACGTTATTTTGAATGTACTTTTTGAATGCCTATATTTACTGTAGCTGAAAAAAGTTAATCATTTCAATATATTGTGGGAGAGTAGTATTGCTTGTGTAAGTGTACAAATAAAGTAATTAGTACGATGCTTCACTTACCCGAGTAGAACTATCACCGGTTTTAAAAACTTTTAATCAGAGATTTTTCTCAGGAGACTGTCCCGCCCTCACACCCACCACTGTAACTCCTGTGAGCAAGGATCAACAGTGGCACGCAAAGTAATGACACCGAGCATTGAAGCTCGGCGAGTCTCCAGGAATGTCTAACTTCTGGAATTCAATTCATAGTAATATCCAAAATGACACTAGCATTTTATTAAAAAGATCCTACCTTCAGTTATCTATTGACACAATTCAACAATAAGTATATCGGATGTCGTCGATCGTTTATCGCCTAACCCATCCTCGTTTCTTTTTCACAACAATACAGTTCTTTTACGGCAATCTGACATATCGTGGCAGCCATTGCCATCTGGTGAGGGCCGGAACTAGCGATTTACCGCGCCCTCCGAGTACTGAGTGCCGAGTCCTCCGTACAAAGCAGGAATAATAAGGATAAAGTGAAACACGCCGCTATTTTCCACAGCCCGGGGCGTCACGTTTGTGTTGACAACAGAGTGGATTCATTCTTTTAGAACGTTGAATAATGTTGAATCGATGGACATAATATTTTCCTTTACTTGTATAGTATACGAGTATATGTACAGTCAGCAACATAAGTTGCTGAACACTTCACATTTTTTGATAAACTTTTTATTTATACTTTATAACATTGTGACCAGTAATTCCGATAATTTATTATTATATTTGACGTTTCGCTTTCAGCTTAAATACAACATGCCGTATTAAATTCAATAAATAATTATTTTAATACGAGCAAGTATGTAATACCTACCGCAAACACCCTGTAAAATACACGTATAATAAATAAACAGTAATATTCACAGTCGCTTATTACGAAGCCACAAAACAAATTTTATTTAGCGCAGTCAGTGAATAAACAGTGCCTTATCAAAAAGCCGAAATGTTTTCTTTGGCGGCAATTATTTACCGTAGTTTATGTGCCCGGCACGTATGGCAAAAATGCTTTTTATTGCGACGACCTATTGAATTATGGGCCCGATCTGTACTGTACAGCTCTTATTTGCAATGAAATGTTTACTACGAACAAGCCGGATATATTACGCCACTTGGTATGCCTCGCAACAATATCTTATGATATCGTTAGTCATTCCGAGATGTATCATTGCGCAGAAATGTTTCATGTATCGGGAGATGAAAGATTTTTCCGAAATATATCTTTTTGTGGTTGCGTGTGGTTGATGGTGTAAAAATATTTTTTTTCTTAATAACTGTAGATATTGTCGAATACATGTTTATTGTTCCGACTAAATAAATTAAATTAATAAATAAAATAAATAACACCCAACATTCACATAGTCCTGACCCCACACTAAGATCGCTTCTTGTGTCGTGGGTATTAGGAACTACAAGAGTTTTACGCGAATGTTACACATTGAAATAAAACTATTATTTACGGATTTTATCGAGAATTTGTCCCGCATTATTCATCAGTCCGCCCCGTGACCACGAAAGCTGTAAAGTAATCGAAACGTCGGGAAGTTAAAAATGTAAAAAATGTAACTAAATTCGCGATAAAATCCGTAAATAATAGTTTTATTTCAACTACAAGAGACTTTTCGATCTCACAAGCACCCAGATCGGAAAGATATATTTGTGGGCCACACAAGCATTTCTCATGGTGCGGGGACCGAACCCGCGGCGTCTCATTTTACAGGCGGCGTCTAACCTGCGCTACGGAGGCTGTCAAAATGTAAATGGTCAAAAAATATTCATAATAGTCGCAATGATTGGAATTATTAATAATTGACAATGAATTAAATAGGTAAACTTATTTAATACGTAAACTTATTTTTTGCGAATCAAAATATGTCTCCGCTTTATGTTAATAGTATAACCCCGTGGTTAACTAACTAAATACATTTAAGCTAATATAAATCAAGAAAGACCAAGCGAATATAAATATATTTTAAATTTTGAATAACACTAGGAGACATAAAAAAGATAAGAGAAAACAGTTGCAATTGTTCCCATGAAAACAGGATAAAAAGTTATCAAACTGTTTGTGTTTGTTTGCGCTGATATTTGTAAAAGCTCTCCTATTGTATGTTTCATGTTCCAAATAACAGACGATGCATTTTTTTATAGCTACTATTAATACAAACTGTACATGCGTTGTACAACTTGTGGTTAAAGCTGTGATCCTGTATATACAGGGGGTAGGCAGCAGGGGCGTCGCCAGCCGATGGCCTAGAGAGGGGCAAATATTGAGAATGAGAAAATGTGATTGCAACTTACTCAATTTTGACGGCAGCCCCCAGACAGTCAATATTATTGTACAATAGTATGGTATATGCAAAAAAAATACCGTATAATAGGCAAACCAAGTCAAAGATTTTGGTTGCTTTACATTTGGCAATTTTTGTTAATCTCTAGCTGCTCCTACCTGTACCCCCTTGGCGACGCCCTTGGTAGGCAGGGTATTGGTAAACCTTAGCCTTCGTCGCGCCCAAGATTACACATACATTAGATTAGGTGGAAAGCCTATTGCTATACCGCAGACGTATATAGAATTCAATTGAAGTAATATTGAACGATAACTGAGGAAATATAAAAAATCTATATGGCTTAACCACTCTCAATAGTAATCCCGATTGTAGAGTAGACCCGTGCCCTGCAGTGGGACGTATATGGGCTGATACAATGTTTGGGGCATTGACATAAAATGGATGAGGCGAAGAGTACGTACTATGTTCCAATGTAAGTAGTAGTCGTCGATCAAAACGATTATGAAAATATTTCCTTGCGTTGTTACTGAAAGCTTGGTAAAAAACGAGATGCTAATTCTAATAACCGTTAAGGCAAAATCTATTACATTACTTAATATTTACTTTATACCCACACACTTCGCACACTTTACACGATTTTCCCGGTCATGATTTTGATACTCCAAATGAACTGAAGGTGCTTGAAGGAGATTGTAGCCAGAATAACAATTGGTCATATCTTTACTTCTTATCTCAGGTTGGCGAGCGCGCTGGAATGCCAAATATTACTATGTTATTCATGGTGTTTGTTGGTTTTGCTACTGTCCATGAGCAGTCGTATCATTTACCATCAGGCGATCGGCATGGCCGTATTGCAATAAAAAGAAAACGACGTAAAAAAGCAATATTCAATGTCAAAAATATTATGCCATCAAACTGCACGAACAAAAATAACAAAACGGAATGAACAAAATTTATTCAATTAACCGTATTACGATTTCAATTAAACGTTCACATTGAGTGTTATAATAGAATGCGCCACTGGCACTCAACACGAAACACTGTCAATAGTTTGGTGCTGAATACATAATTGATTTGAGATATTCGGTTTCTCCATTTCATGAATTGATATCTGAAGTCTATTAAATATTATTAGTATAGGATCCCGCCATACATCGACCTTCACCGAGATGTTTATTTGATGAAACCTATTTTATATGCAATTTAATATGTCAATAAATATATTGTATATGGGTTGCCTTGCAAATTTCAGTCCAGAATACGATTAATTAATTATTAAAAAAAAAATATTTTTTACACATTTCACCTGTTTGATTATTAAACAAATTCTATACCAATCGAAAGTATGAAACCCATAGAATATGTAAACGTTAGGTCGCCTATTTTTTTCCGGTCACAACCCTCAGGTTGCCAGGTAACACAGAACACAGCATATACGAGTCTATCGCTGTCCTTTTCATTCTCAAGAATAAATAGCATGCGCACCCTCTTTCTTTATGAGCGGACTTCGAACAGCTGCTATGCTGTGTCACTCGGAGCAATATTTCACTTTTCTAAATTCGACAACCGCAATTCGGGACTGATTTTTCGCAGGCAACCCTATACCACCGTGTTCATAATAAAATGATCTTTATTTTCATTTAATTTCCATTCAATAATCAGACCGGCGCAAAATGCTAGTAGCGATTTACCTGTTTATACCTGGCAACCTGAGGGTTGTGACCGGAAAAAAATAGGCAACCTAACGTTTACATATTCTATGGGTTTCATACTTTCGATTGGTATAGAATTTGTTTAATAATCAAACAGGTGAAATGTGTAAAAAAAAATTTTTATTTTTAATAATTAATTAATCGTATTCTGGACTGAAATTTGCAAGGCAACCCATATACAATATATTTATTGACATATTAAATTGCGTATAAAATAGGTTTCATCAAATAAACATCTCGGTGAAGGTCGATGTATGGCGGGATCTTAGACTATATATTGAAATATCATGCCGTAGTTACCTTATAATACCTTATCGTATACCTTGTACCTTAAATTACAGTACGAATGTGCCTAGGTACTCCGTAAAATACCATACCATATAAGTATTATTCAGCCCAAATTTATTGACTGTGTATTAATTCTCGAAGTGGAAATCTTATGACTTTGGACATCGGAAGTTCTAACATTCGAACTTCCTTTTGGATCATAAAGTAATCTCTGATATAATTGGGCTGGTATAATAGGGTTTTTTTTTACTATGAGCATTTTTTAATTATTTTGTATATAAAATAGTTTTGTCGGAATAGTATTAAAGTAGAATGTAACATGAGGAAAATATTAGTATGTTAAGAAGGGGAGCATAGTTGTCACATCCTTTTTTTTTTTTTCTAATGGGTAAAATCCTCATTGGATACCCGACTATCTGAATAGACCGGGCATGCCGGACTTTTACCGGCTAAAAACCCATGTCTCCATCTGCACTTTGGAGGAGCTTTGGGACCTCAATACGAACACGCCAAAGGTCCCCCAGCGCTAGAGCTAAAAGCTCTCAACCACAAGAAACTCCGCAACGGTACTACGCAGAAGAAACAGGGCGATTTCTTCCACCACCGTTGCGTCTCCTTCTCCGAGCGGGATCGGCTCTTTCGCGATCACGCTCCGCAGCCTCTTTATGAAGCATTACTGCTTCACAGAAGACGACCATAGCTTTCCATTTTGACTCTCCCTCCAGCATCGCCCTTATCACTGCTGGCAGAGAGAGATCACGTCCAATCTGGGAGATCAGACCCTGCCGCTCCACTTCCCACGCAGAACATTGCGCGAGAGTGTGTGCAGCTGAGTCCTGGTCTCCGCTATTGCAGTGGTGACAGTTCGCCGTCGTTTCACGCCCTATCTTTTTCAGATAATCACCAAAACACCCATGTCCGGTGATTACCTGAGTAAGTCGATAAGTGAGTCGTCCGTCTCTTCGTTGCATCCAGGCTTCGAAGACTGGCAGGATAGCTTCGACGACGCGTTTATGCACGTAAGGCTCTTCACAAAGTCTTGAGTGCCACGTCGCGAATGTATTTATATGTTCCTGTCGTCTTATCGACACTTCGAGCGCCATTGTTGTTGGTATGTCTTGGCTCGACTGGCGGACGGTGCGAATTCGCGCACATATGTTTGCATCCATGTCCGCTAGGATATCCAACGGCGGAAATCGTGCTAGGAGAGTCACCGCCTCGAAGGATATCGTGCGATATCCTCGTACCACCCTGATGGCCATCTTGCGCTGTAGTCGATAAAATTTCGCCCTACAACGACGGAGGCTTAGTCTTTTCGACCAAACAGGCGCACCATACAGGGCCATAGATCGCACGACTCCTGCATAGAGGCGGCGGACCCCCTCTTCCGGCCCTCCTAGATTAGGCAGTAGTCTATGCATGGCACCTGCTGCCCTCTCAATTCGGAGAACAAGACGCTCAAAGTGCTCCTCGAAGCCCCAGCGACCGTCTAGTGTAAGGCCTAAATACTTAACGTACCGGCCCACCTGAACTTCAGACTCACCAACTCGAATTTGGAAGTTAGGTGGTTCCCTACCACGCGGTAGTTTGTGGAACCATAGCGCCTCGGTCTTATGAGGCGCTATTTGTAGACCCAACTCACGTATTTTAGCGACAACGATTGCCACCCCGCGTTGCGCCAGCTCTATGGTAGTCTCGAAATTCTCCCCGTCAGCTAAAATAAGCGTGTCATCCGCATAACAAATAATATTTATGCCGGCAGGGAGACTGGTACGAAGAACTGCATCATATGCTATGTTCCACAGAAGCGGGCCCAATACAGACCCCTGTGGAACGCCGCATTGAACCTCCCTTTGGTGCAATTGCTTATCCTGGCCAATGTATTGTATGTACCTGTCCCGGAAGTACGCCCCGACTATAGCTTGTAGGTAAGGCGGCACTAAATGGTATACCAGTGCTTCCCTGATAACATCCCATGGTAGAGAATTAAACGCGTTGACAATATCTAAACTTATTGCTAACGCCACTCTACCCTGAGAAACAGCCTGTTGTGACAATGAGCGGAGGTGAAGAATCGCATCAATTGTCGATCGTCTCTGCCTGAAGCCATACTGGTTATCAGCCAAATTGGGGCCAACCCGTGACAGATGTTCATTAATACGAACAGCAATTATTCTTTCAAATAACTTGCCAGCCTCATCCAGCAGACATATGGGGCGGTAAGCAGACGGAGATTCTGGAGCTCTGCCTTCTTTCTTCAAGAGGACCAGCTTGGCTGTTTTCCAGGCTCTAGGGAACGTGGCAGTGCGGAAGCAGCTGTCAAACAACCACCTCATTCTATCCCCCAATGCTGTCAGAGCCAGCACCCAAGCTCGACCTGGTATCCCATATAGTTGTCACATCCTACCTTCTCTTTCACACGCGTATATTGTTATGCACATTAATTTGTGACGGCACTAGTTATGTTTTTCATCCATTTCTTTTACTCCTACTGATAGGTGTTCGGTCTTGTTTAATTCTCAATGGACTTACAGTGTATTTTGATCTTTTGCTGGATTTTGAATATGGATACATTCGATAAATACAATAAAAATAAAGGAGTCAAATATCCAATTGTGTCGACCGGACATAGCCATCTTAGATAACACCGCACTAGCTACCAATTGCGTTACAATTAATCGGTTTAACCTTTATATTTATAAAGGTTCCTTTATTTAAACGTTCTTGTCCATTGAATATGATGTGAAACTACCGATTTGTGGTAGTATTTCGTCCTTTTACTGTGGTCTTTGGAGGCTCACGGCCTCGGAAGCGGAAAAATTACGGGGGCTAGAAGACTCTATAAGCCCCCGTAATTTTTCCTCTTCTATCCCTTGTATTTTTCGAGGCCGACTCAATTACGATTCAAGTATTCATGAGTTATGTTTTACCATTAGGTGATCCGCTGTACCTGTGCAATAAAAATCCAGGATGATAAACCTGGCAATGATATTGACGCCCTTGTCTCAAGTCTGTAATGAATATGCATGCCGAGCTACCAGCTTAGCCGCTTTCATACAGCCCTGCTCCAACGTACACGTTCCAGCTTTCGCCTTAACTGAGAATTTCAAATGAGGCTGGGATTCGCTTATATTCTTCAACATTTGTTTCGTGTAATGTAAGTGACTGCTTGTTTACTATCTGAGCACTAACTTGAAAATATTTCTTAGTGAATCATCTCATTGGTTCCTTTCAATGTACCAAAAGTGTAAATTATGATATCTTGTGTAGGGTCAAGGCGGAAACAGTGGCTATAGCGGCAACAGTGGCGCAGCAATAGTTTTTAAGAACGTATTAGAGATAGCTATCTATATTTTTCACTCCTCGGACCGTCTCGGTATATGTTCGTAATACAACCAGTTCGTTCGCGACAGCGATGTAACTAGGAAGTATAGTGCGTAGTTTTTTGTTTTGACAAGTGAAAATGTAAGTTTTAAGGTAAGATTTACTTTGTATTTGTTCACTAACCTTTTGTTGCATCACTTAATTAATGTACTCGCTAACAAATAAGTTTAACTGATGTAATTTTGTCGCATACAGTACTTCGTCTAATGCAAAACTGGCGTGTGCAGCATAGGTTGAATTCAAAATGGCGGTTTTGGACACAGTGGCTCAAATCACTCGAGTACACAGTGGTTCATGATCCACTGTGTACAACATGAAAAATACTCGACATGAATTTAAAATAATATATAAAAGTAACAAAGAAGATTCTTCAAAGCGATTCCGAAGCTGAAAATGAAGAGCCCGTTGAACCTCTTTATCAAGAATCTGATGAGGATGATGATTGGTTTGATGAAGAAAGATGAAGAAAACCAAAATGTTCTTTTCCCTATTACTAGAAGTTATTTGAAACAGCCATTATCTCATATATCACAGGAAGGTGAATTTGTTGTTGTTGAATTTACTACCATGAAATCAGTAATATATGATGTTGGTAAAGTCTTAGAAAGTCGTAATAGAAAATTTGAATACTACATTAGCTTTCTCCGTCAGAAATCTGAAAATAAATTTCATATGCAAAAGAGCCAGACATTTCATATGATAAAGAACATGACATCAAATTGATATTACCAAAGCCTAATGTTACCGGAAGCACATCTAGACAGCAATCAGTTTTATCTTTTGCTTTAGATTTATCGTTGCTCAATATTCGCTGAATAATGTTTCTTTTAGTTTTAACAGCTAAAAAAGTCACGTAAAGACTTGAATTGCAGAAGATTACCAATTGATTGTTTAATAACTAGGAGTCAATAAAAATCATTTAATTTTAAAGATTTTTGACTGATAAATGTTTTATATTTGTTAATTAATTGGTAATTCATAATAATTGAAATATAAAAGTAGTAAAGTTGGTTGTGATTTTCTTGAGACTGAAGTAGTCATTTTAATTTAACGGATTATTAATGTAACAGTAACAGAGTTATTACTTTTGTCATATATTTTAATGTTCTGTTTTCTTAATAAATAAAAACTAATTATAAGTAAATAAGTGTAGTATTATTTGGGTTGTAATATTGATGATTCACTGTGAACTGAGGGCCTATCCACTGTATCCGACCCCCAGTACACAGTGGCTCAAAAAAGTTGTTTTTTTAAATACTTAATAACTCCTGATATATTATTTTGTTTAGTAAAATTGATTAACACAATGAAAGTATATTAGTTACACTATATACTAATCATTTTACAAGTTGCCAGCACTCTTCCAATTCTAGTGCAGGCCATTGGGAAAAAAAATGATCCACTGTTGCCTCCTTGACCATACTATTATCAGGTTGACTGATCCAATTTGTGTAAAATCGGATTCTCATATGGATTGTTAAGGTGTGTGCCGAGCACCCGGTATAGGCATAGGTTTGTTTCTTATCAGATATTGGGATGCAAATAGACTTGGCAATCTGTAGGTGGCACAAGTGACACTTCTGTCTACACCTACGAAGTGTACGCTTGTGTATAAAACGCCATTTCTTTGTACCACACACGATAAGCCCGAATTGATTGACCCGATTCAGATTAAATATAGCATACCGACAGATTTTGTCCCTAACCAATACAAAGAACACTTTTTATCCCCGAATTGCGTTCGGTCCCGAGGGACGGCAATCTAATTTCATAATAGTGACACGGCGGGTAAAAAAGCTTTTGAAGCTGAATATATTACAATATATTAAAAATATCAGATAACACTTGTCCACGTGTACCGGGGACAGAAAGTCGAGGCTCACGACCTCTAAACGAGGCATAATATATTTGTAAGTGTATAAATGTCAGGCGGAAGTCTAAGCAATTGTTCAAGTTGCCAGTGTCTAGACGTTGCTCAGTAACAAACAAATATATTTGAATGTCTTTATCCCTGTCTTATACGAAAGAATTTTCCAGCCCAAAAAAGTCAATGCGGGTGGAATTTTTAGTTTATATAAGAGCGGCCCGGACTTATCCGCTGCACAGGAATGCCTGGTGGCTTGTGTTCACTGGGACAAAGCAATTTCCGTTAAGAGACCATTTGGGGCTAGGAGGAGGAATTTTCCAAGCTCTTCTATGTTTATACCGTTTATATACGAATGTTTGGGAATTAAAGACGTTTGGGATTTATTTTCTTCTATTGCTACAATTTGAAAATTTTGGAGTAATAGGTGTTTTTAGTATCGGCACGATAAAAGGAAGACTATTTACATATTGGTGAATGCTGTGCAGTACGTATACGATAGCCATCGGCGTATATTGACTGCATTTGACGTCAGACAGGCGGACCGTCGCGAGGTGGTCGCGAGGGACAAAAGTTTTTACAACGTTCATAAAAGTCACGGTGCACTAACCACGAGTAAACATGAGATTAGGTCAGGTTAAAAAGATAAAAGTTAGAAATGGAGGGCAGCATATACCTTGAATATCGTATCGAACAAGCTTTCACAGATTTTTTCCAACTGAAAAATCAAAAGTATCAATGTATTCTCATATTTCTGAACTTAATCTTGTTGGCGTGTTTCATTGTTTTGACGCCCATGTCTTCAGTTCAGTTCGTCTATCTGGAATAGGCGAATTTTATCGAATATTTTAACTTTTCGGATTCCAGCTACAATGTACAAATACTTAGCAAGTCTAAAAACAGTTACAACAGCAAAACTCAATTAGCCTGTAATGTAAAGGACATGCAGTCTATGGTTAAATTTATAATAAGGCGGCTAATAAAGTGTCATTGTTTTGGGTTTGGTTACTGTATAACCAACTACCACCGATTGTAATGCGATAATTACGTGAAATAACCACTGATTGCACACATTATGGTAAATATATTAACGGTATTCAATATTAAATTTTAATTAAGCTCTCATAGATCGCGCTTGTTTAAGCTAGGTAGATACCGATATGCTGTTTGTACCTAGGTTTAGTACTTGAGCTCTTACGAGGTGGAAATCTGTCTATATACGTCCTACTGTAGGGTACGGGCCTCCTCTACAATCAAGAGTACGATTGAGAGTAGTTAGGACATATAGTCCCCCACGCTGGCCTAATGCGGGTCGTCGGACTTTACATACCATAGAAATTTTTGTAAATCGCTGTGGTATGCAGTTTTCCTTATGATTTTTTCCTTCACCGTTTTAGTGCGTGGTGATTGACTATCAAGACACACATGACTCCGAAAAGTCAGAGGTGTGGGAGGTGGAAATACCTAATTAAAATTACTGTTACAAAAAAAATACAATGAGCAATGCATACATTAGTATGCTTGTACCAGGACATGATCCATTGTCTTTAGATGACTAGAGCTTAAAACAATAATTCTATTTTTCATCCTCGGAATCAAATCACAGCCAATGAAATCGTTACATTTTAATTCCATGATGTACTATAAAAATCCATTGCGTTTGTATCTGCCCGTCATTTCCATGTCCCATTCAACGTCATCAAGACACTATATTACAATAACTATGTAGGTTTTAGTAAGTAGAAATAAAAAGCACATTTTACACGGTTCTTAATGGTTTCATCCCCGAGTGGGACAAATATGTGTCGACACAAAAAACCTTGAAGACGACTTTATTGTGCTATAAGCATAAAAAGCCGCGAAGATTTACGACCAGATACATTAATGTTGTACTAAGAGTGGTATATCGTAATCCCACCTTTTCATTGCTTACATTCAAAGGCATCCAGCGTTGCGTATAAAATATTTACTCAGAATAATCATCAGTATTCAACGAACTGGATAATCCCCGGCTCCTGATTTCCATAATCACTCCACTGCCTCCATTCTTTCCATTCTACAAAATAATCTCTCTGCGCTCAACTCGCTCAACTAAGAAATATTGTCGATTAGTGTGTGCATGATTGTTTTGCTAATTTCTTAATAAATGTCGATGGTTTTGACAGAAGGTTTTGGGATGTGGGAACCGCGTTAATGTGGTTTTGACGCTTACCTTTTGATTAAAGGGGCGCCTTTGTAATAAATTCCCCCGTAGAAATACACAGGTCTCCCACAGCACGTTAAACACGGAGGAGAATTATAATTTCGATGGAAAATTGAATTATTTTCTGAGTGATTGCATTTCGTTTAATAGCCTCTTTTCACACGTTGCAGAATATTCATTATTTAGATTCGTATTGTCGAGGGATATTTACGATAAATATTGTTATTCCAAATTACGAGCTGTAATTTTAACACCCGTTTCGCGAAACCATTGTTGAAACAAAACGAGTTTAATAACAAAAGTGTGTATAAAACGTTAGGATACCATAATTTGTATTGTTCATCCAGTGCTGTCGTAGTCGTAAATATCAATGCCGTTGTGATTGGAATAATTCCCCAAAACATTTCACAGCTGTTGCCATTTTTTTGTGACAAATGTGTTGAACTTGGTTACTTGTTTGCACACAGTTTTATTTTAATGAAATAACAATATTGAAGTTTCATTCGGCTATAGATTATATCAACGGCAATCTCTTTTTGATACTTTGAACTTTTTAAGCTGATGATTTACGGTTTATTGTGATATAATTTTGTTTTGTAGGAATATGGAAATCTACGTTTTTTGATACATTGACTCGTTCTATATTTGTGTGTCGCTCAGTATTATAATTTACTTCGACACAGACAACTTACTGCTGAATATAACCCTATCAGAGGATTTGTCATGTGTCTTGTAGGAAACGGTCTGCTTCCAACGGCTTGGAGAACAAATAACGCTACATTTGCCGAAATGTGGCCTGCACGCAGGTGGCTTTTAGACATGTCTGCCATCAGTACTACTTGCCAATGCCCCTTTGTATTGTAATCCCGTGGGATAAATCAATCACGTGATTCGTTTTAAGGACGGATTGAGTTTTATTTTTGGCTGCCTTATTTGGGTCAAAGCCATGAAGTAATTTTGTTAATTAATAAACAAGTAATTATAAATATTTCACTCAAAAATTAATATATTATTTATACATAATTTCTAAATTACTATATGAAGCTACTGTCAGCACTCAAAACCTCAAACGCAATCCCAATAGTTGCACACAAACATAAATCAGACACAACAATCTGTATTTCTCTTTATGTTTTGTGCGAAAAACAAGTTTTAGCGTGTAGTATATGCACAGTTACATGAGCCACTGGGGCGGGTCTTAATGGAACGACATCCGAAACGAGATAGTTCGTTGTCGTAAATTGACGTGCTACTATGTTCCTATGCTCACTCAATCTTGAGTGTAAAGGCTGGCCCACATTATGCCGATGAACCTTCTGTCTCGTCCTCTGTGATATTGTTGCCAGGTTAAAGGGTTTTGTGTGAAGTTCAACTAGATTTCTGATTAAGTCTTTTAGTTGAGTGATGTTAATAGTGGTCAGGTCAGAAAAATAAAATAAAAGTCAGTTCGTATTGCTAAGTGAGTTTCTTGCGCCGTTTCTTCTTCACAGATATAACACGTTCCGAAGTGTTGGTAGCAGAAATTAACGATTCAAAAGATCTTGTGAAAGACTATTTGAATAAAGAATATTTTGATATGGATTAATTTGATTTGTTAATGCCGCAGGTTAACCGCAAAATTAAATAATTTTGCAAATTGACAAATAAAATTATGAACAATGCGCCTTATGGTAAATTTACTGCAATCTAGCGATATATTGTTAACTTTTGGCGGTTTATGCCGGCTCGTTCTTTTAAATGTCGGATACGAATAGATAGAAAAAGTTAAGACAGTCAAGTCGTTTTTCACTAAGTGGCACAAAATCTTGGCACAAACAATACCCCACAATATCAATTTATATATGTCCCAAAGTAAAATGTCGTGCAACGTTAGTGCACCGCGTTAGTTTCAAAGAAGCTTCACAAGATTTAAAATTCAAATGGCTTCATATTCGCAGATATTGTAGGTATGTTCCGCAATCTACGAACAAGTTTACTTTGTATTGAAAATGTTCAGCTCGGGGCCTTTCCTGGGGCGACACGTTGCCTCTACGCCCATCTTTGTCACAAAGGTATTTTTTGATGAAAATAATCACATAACCTAAACAATGAATGTATTACTTTCAGTGTGGCATAACATCGTAACATTTTTAGTGGCTGCGGTTGATTTTTATTGTTCTAGGAGTAAAGGCTTAACGTTAACGGCGGTAAATTTTATCTCTAGGGACATTTAATAGCTACTGGAGTTGCGCTTATTTAGCTATGTTACTGCTATAAGGGTGCTTGTAGACTATTGGATATTATAATACTTGAGGTAATAATTTAATTGAAATTATATATAGCGACTAGTGGAATCATTACCATAAAAAACGAGTCGGTAAATGTGTAATATTCGCGTAAATATAAGCATCCATGATTATAGTTTTTACTACTTCTTCTTCTTATTCTTCTTCAGCCTATATATCCACCCAATACTGAGTGTAGGCCTCTTGTAAAGCACACCAGGTTGGTCTGTCCAGGGCAATCCTCATCCAGTTTCTTCCCGCCACGTGAACCAGGTCGTCGGTCCACCTCGTCAAAGGTCTGCCCCTGTTACTATAACCGGTTCTTGGTCTCCATTTAAGTACTGATTTACTCCATCTGCCATCATTCCTGCTTAGTTTTTACTATATTACATTAAAATGAAATGAAATCAGCAGTTTTAATTAAATAAAAATATTATCCATGCCGTCAATTCAAACAGTGGATGGATTGGCTTGGTACAGGCCAGAAAAATGTGCGTGCAAATGACGAGGCCTATACCCAGCAGTGGGTAAAGTGAGCTGATATCAGTACCGTCTTTACACTAAGGGCACACGGGGCCCGTGCCCAGGGCCCCCATCCTCAGGGGGGCCCCGAAGAAGAGCAAGTGTAAAAAAAAAGACAGACCGAAAATTTTCCTTACATATTTACTCACACGTTTCACGACTCCTATCACCTATGTACGTGTGTATGTACGTATATTAACAAAATTGTAAGAAGTAATAATCATCTATTTCAGTAGATTAGTGTTAATATAACTCCACATCCTAAAAGAGATCCCTCCAAACCAAAAGTGAAATGTTATAAATGTGTTCTCTGTCACAGAAATAGTAATTATACTATATAGGTAGTATGTTTACATCATAAAAACATTTGTATAACACTAAGATAGGAGGCCCCCGGTCCAAGGGGGCCCCGAGCTTGAAAGGCCTCAGGCCCGAAGGCCCCGAAGGGGTCCTCGGCCCAAGATGCCGTAAGCAGAGAAGGAATGAAACATTGATTTATAAAATTAGTAAGATAAAATCCACAATTCGCTGGATTGTTTACCAATTTTTGGATTTCATAGATTCATCCTTACTAATATTATAAAGGTGAAAGTTTGTATGGATGTTTGTTACTCTTTCATGAAAAAACGGCTCAACAGATTTTGATGAAATTTGGTATAGTGATAGCTGACACCCTGGATTAACACATAGGCTACTTTTTATCCCGAAAAATGTAGTGTTCCCGTGGGATGAGTCAGGAAACCAAATATACATATTTTCTACTCTTTCAAATTCAAATTGTTGGCACGGGATGTCCTCTCCTACGGAAGGGAAATATAGTCGACGGCACGCGGGAAATATAGTTAGTAGACACGCGAAATAATATGTTCTTGATGTGGATTGGACTCAAAAACTATCTGCACCCGGGCGAAGCCGGGCCCGACAGCTAGTAGAGTTCATAAAGTTAAGTTTTTTACAGTAAGGGAGGGCCCCGTCTGATGATTTTGCCACGGGTCTCAGATAGTATAAAGTTACCTACGCTACTGACAGACATTAATTACACTTTAAAAAAACAGTTCAATATGAAATAATCGAAATAATTCCTAAGATACTACTTACTATTTTTTACGTCTATAAACCGTGGTTCCTGTAAACCAGATGTACTGCTTCACAATCGTTTAATCCATATTTCCATATTTTCTAAATAACCACGTCCTTGGGTTTGCTGTGGTTTGAAAGTGGAAAATCTTTATTCTTTAGATTATTTCAATGTTGAGATTATATGCTGTTGTATGATATTTAAAAAATATGATCTATGGAATTATTCGATCAAATGTAAACTAGATTTTCGATGATCAGTTCAAAAATAGCCAGTAAGACAAGTAAATTACTATGTCAATTAATTTTAAAATTTGTGAATTACCACATTACCAATATTTTAGAGGAGGTATTTTTATGGATAAGTTAATATCAATAACTATTTATATATATCTACACTTGGACCCAACTGGCTTCGCCCGTGTGCAGATACGTTTTGAATGATGAATCCAGTCCAAATCAGCAACATATTATTTATATCAATACTTTTGACAGCCTCCGTGGCGCTGTCGGTTAGACAATACGACACCTGTGAAACGAGAGACCGCGGGTTTGATCCTCCCACCGAGAGAAATGTTTGTGCGGCCCACAATTTTTTTTTTATTCTGCCCCGGCATAGTGGCCGCATTGCGCCTGATGGTGAGCGCAAATACCGTCCAGGCAGAGTGTCTACTGGCATCGGACGGCAGTCCCATGTCAATAGACACAATTATGCCGGCCTGCTAAGATGCCTCTTCACACTATGGCGGAAGGACCCAGGTTTATAGGATCCTTCCTATAATCCTCTCGTCTCACGTGAGACGGCAAACAATTCCACAGCCTGACGGTGAGGCACAAAAAAGAATTTAAGAATCGTTTGGTTCCCGCCGGGATGGTGTGGACCGTCAAGCCAGCACGCGTGGTTCTGGTTAGGAATGGAGAGGAAGGAAACAAGTTGAGCAATTCTTTAGAACACTCACCGTGATACAGGCGGTAGAACACGCTTAGAGAGGCGACATCCCTCCGGAGTTGTAGCGATTCTAAGTTGGTCGTAACGTCTGCATCATTCACAATGCGGATAGCCTGCCGCTGCAATCCATCCAAGGCATCGAGCAGGTATTGGGCGGATCCATCCCAGAGGTGCGAGCAGTACCGGCCGGACCTGCGCTTTATATAAGCGACAAAGCTGACCGAGCGTGAAAAACCGACGCACCCTGTTCAGGACTCCAACCCTGCGTGATGTAGCAGTTATTACGCCCTCGATGTGATTCCTTGGATTGAGATCATAGCGGATATCCACACCAAGGATACTCAGGTCATTCCGCATTGAGAGGGGAGCACCCTCAAGAACGGGGAGAGGAGAGAACGGGGATTTTTTGCACGTGAAGGTACACATCTAGGTTTTCTTGGCATTGAACTCAACCATATTCCTGGAACCCCATGTAGAAATGAGATCCAAGGTCCGGTTAAGCTCAATGAAAAGATCTTCGTGTTCCCTTCACAGTTTCGACTCGGCAACCTGGAGGCTCGCAGTGGTAACGCCCATGAACCGTGCTGTCATCTGCATAGCAATGAACGTTGCCAAGCGACAACATGTCATTGATATGCAGAATAAACAAGGTGGGCGACAGCACCGAGCCCTGAGGAACTCCGGCATTTACCGACAAGAGCGCCGAAGCGTGTCCGTCGACGACTACACGTATTCTACGCCCATGCAGAAAGCCGGAAATCCACGAACACAGGTTGCCGGGCAGACCGTATGCCGGAAGTTTGGAAAGAAGACCACGGTGCCAGACCCTATCAAACGCCTTGGCAATGTCGGGGCTCACAGCAAGAGCCTCGCCACGCCGGTCAATTGCCTCACCCCAGCGATGCAGGACAAACGCTAGAAGATCACCCGTCGATCGATATTGACGGAATCTGTATTGTCGGTCACTGATCAACGAGTGATCCTCCAGGAGTGGACCAATTGAGCGTTTATGATCCGCTCCATGACTTTACATATCACTGAGGTGATAGCGATAGGGCGGTAATTGGTAGGGTCCGACCGATCACCCTTTTTGGGGATCGGTTGCACATTGGCCTCCCTCCAAGATTCCGGCACAACACCTGTGCGGTAGGACTCTCAGTAGAGGCGAGTCAGTGCAGGAGACAACTCGGCTGCACAAGCTCTTAAAACCATCGCTGGTATCCCATCCGGACCACTGGCTTTCCGCACATCGAGAGACCGTAACTCACGCCGCACATCACACTGCCTGATGCGAATATCCGCCATTGAGAAACCGCAATCAGGCAGTGTTGGCAGCGTCTGGGAACCACGGTCTTCGAGGTAGGAATTAGCCGCAAAGAGATTTGCCAGCAAGGCAGCCTTCTCTTGCGGCTTGTCGACCCTTCTGGGTACCTCAGCGGTGGCAACGCTGGACGGCAGAAGTTAGATTGAACGGCCCTTTTTTTTTTTTTTTATTGCTCTGAACGGCGAGACGAGCAAGCCGTTCGCCTGATGATAAGCGATACGACCGCTCATAAACAGTAGCAACATTCCACTGCGCTCGCCATCCTGAGACATAAGATGTTAAGTCTCGATATGTACAGTAGTTGCTCTGGCTACAATGTCCTTCAATCCGAAACACAACAGTGCATTTAAGCAGTGTTATTTCACGGGAGAAATAGACATTGCGGTGGTACCTACCCAGATGGCCTCGCACATATGAGAGACCTACCACCAGTAAGTTTGGCCCTAGCCAAACTCCAATAAGCACGACTGCTAGTTGGGTGATTGGCCAACGCACGCCCAATCCTGCTAACGCGCTGGGCAACCTCCCTAACGTGGCCTACGTTAGGGCTTCTTGCAGGCCTTGGTGGCACGGATGTAGGCTTCTTTGTGGGAACTGATTTTGGGATCCTTCATGGCGCGACCCCTGATCCAAGCGCGATACGCCACCTGTTTGTCACCGACAGCATCGGCGCATGCACGATTGAACCAGGAGCGTCCACGGCCCTTACTGGCGATCTCAGAGGAAGGAATGTAATATTCCATTCCAAGTCTGATCTCGTCAGCAATAGCGTTGGCACTCGCTTCGATTTTTTTCGGTTCTGGGTGTTTGTGAGACCGAAAAGTCCCTCGTAGTTTCTAATACCCACGACACAAGACTAGATCCTGTTACATCCTTTGCTGTCCCGTCTCATTAATTCCGGATAATAAAAAATAAACTTTTAATAGAAATAAAAAAAAGATAGAAATAGAAAATAATTTGAAAGAATTAAACCGTCTTCAAAATTGTAATAAAAAAAAGAAATAAAATTAATCTTTTAATAGATATAAAATACCTAACTAGGCCAACAATTGTTTAGGTCGGTGCCAGCTAGACTACTACTAAACTTTATAACATCATGTTACGAACTATGCGAGTAGAACCATGGGGTTCCGCTGATCTCAAACTTTAAGGCCAGTACCGACCTCAAAAAATGGTTGGCCCATTTAGGTATTTTATATCTATTAAAAGATTAATTTTATTTCTTTTTTTTATTACAATTTTGAAGACGGTTTAATTCTTTCAAATTATTTTCTATTTCTATCTTTTTTAATTTCTGTTGTAGTAATCGAAACTTATTACCCTTACCTATGTAGGTTAGGACGCTGAGACAAAATAATAATATATAATAACATGTATGCACGTCGCGAACTGAAAAAAGTTGGACACTCCAGCTTTATCTCAAAAAATAAGTAACCGATTTTGATGAAACTTATACAACTCCTAAGTTGGACTATATTTAATCGAAAGCAAAAATATTTTTTTAAAATCCGACTTTTAATTTTTCAGATATGAGTGGACAACATTCAAACATGCATACATTTTTTAATTTGAAATTCCTGCTCAGGCGCTGGTTTAGATTCATATATATCCAAAAACTATGCAACTCTGACAAAATTACATACATACACATCAAATACATAATGTCCTTTTTTAAGTCGATTAAAAACGAAATTATTTTGATAACGATTAATACCAAATAAATAAAAATAAAAAAACAATCGCAAATAATACATCGAAAAAAAAAACCTTACTTATAATAATCAGTACTCACAAATAAAAACATTTTAGTGAGCCTGTGTAATGAGCTAGCCTAGAAAGATCTAGAGACATCATGCACAGTTTCTTACATTACATCGCTTCGAGAGAGACAATTCCGACAAGATTGATACATAACTTCGATATGAAATGATCATAGTAGATAAATGTTAGATTAATTTTTTTCTTTATTTTCAAAAGGGCCCCAAATTCTTGTGTGCCCAGGGCCCCATAATAGGTAAAGACGGCCCTGGCTGATATAGATTATAGATGAGATACTTATCTATATTACATGAAAATATTCAGTAGCTAAACTCGGTTTAAAGACATTTATTCTCAAGAAATTTACATTTCACTCACAATGAGATACAAAAAAGTTTATAAAATATTGAGTACAAACTAAGTTAGTCACTGATACTCATAGTTCCAATAAATAACTTTATTTTCACAAACTATTCACACTCTCACTATTTTTAGTATTACGTAGCTAACTATACCATTGACTATAATTTCACGCTTCTTGTTCCAAGAATTGCAGATGTAATACTCCGAATGTGGTTTCAATTAATGTCGTCATATCTCCATACCGTGGCAAGTTTTATGCAAACGGGCAATTTATCACTGACCATTTTCGTTTTAAAGCTTTCCTCACAAATGCTTTCGGAAACTACTAATCCTACTAATTTGATCGTTGTTTTTAGGAATATAATCAATCATGTTAAATTAATTACCGGGGCTCGTTTAAATCGCATCTTTACTTTCGCTTTAGAGTAACAAGCATAAGCGCGTGTAAAATATAAATATAACTTATGTGTGTAGGATTTGAGTGTTATGAATAGGATGAGTAGAATGAAACGTGAGACGATTGAATGGTATGCAATCTTTGTTTGATTTGATCCGAGACGGAACTATTCTCCCTGTATGTAACTGATATTATGACGTAATTCTTTGCAAATATCTACATAGCCGAGCAATACTACTATAAAACCTTAGCAGTCCGAAGTGAACTCGATTGTATTATTTATTTCACTGCGATCGGCAGAAGCGCCCCCCTTTGTTACGATGAGAGTGCGCCATCGAAAAGGTACCAAGTGGTCGCAAGCTTTCATGGTGAGTTTTATATGACAGACTTGATGTGAATGTTTTGTAGATACCGAGCTAAATAATAATCTAACCCATAAATGTCTTATTGCAAGACACGGGCCTTTTTTTTATAATTAAAAGAGCTTAAAATGTAGTTTATTAAGTTGGTATATTGCGAACTGGCAGACTTTTTTTAAGCTAGTTTCATTCAACATAAAAGTCATTGACTATCGACTGGTGGTAGGTCTCTCATAATATGTTAGAGGCTGCCTGGCTATATAGCACCGCAATGTTTATTTCTCCCGCCAAACAGTGGTGTAAATGCACTGTTGTATTTCGGTTTGAAGGACATTGTAGCCAGAGTAGCTACTGGACATATTGAGACTTTCCATCTCATGTCTGAGGATGGCGAGCGCAGTGGAATGCCAAGCAGTGCTTTGTAAATCAAGGTATTGTTTGGTTTTGCTACTGTTCATGGGCGGTCGTATCGTTTACCATCAGAAGAACGGCATGCTCGTTTCGTCATTAATTGCTATAAAGAAATAGACAAACCTCAAGAGTCACACGTGTATATGCCGGCGGTTGTGTCCTGATTATTACCAACACTCCACCACGCTTGAATAAAGTATCCGCAGTTTTGGAATTTCCTATTTGTCTTATAGCGGCCGGTAAACACAGCTAAAGGTTGTTTGAAGAGGGAAAGGTAGGTTTGGAGAACAATAATTTCAATATTATGGCCGTATTGCTAACGTATGGAATTTTTGGTTCAATATTATTATTTGTGTTTGAATCAAATAATGGCCTGAAAGGTAAAATATTCTTGCGGATGTTGGGTGTCGGTTGGAATATATTATTTTACGATGTTATTCTTTCCTGTAACCGATTTTATAGTTACACTAATGTTGTAATAGTTTTCTTAGTATCCTAAAAATAATAACTCCATAGCCGATAGAGGTCATCGGCGTTAGTTAGCGGGTATACGTATCTCAAAGTACTCACTAATTTAACGCTACCGCCCTTATTTTTCTTCTCGAAAAATTAGATATGTCTGTAGGACCACGGATTGTTCCTGTAGATCCTTAGTCTTGCTAAGTGATTGCATTTAATAGTTACAAAGTTTAAAATCCCCTGTTTGTAATTGGCATTGGGTAAGCGTGTTACGACCTAAAACCTCAGGTAGTAAAAGTGACATTAGAACCGTTTTACGTAAGTATGAGTTTATCTTTACCATTCTTCTTCTGACTTAACCGTTTTCTTACATTTTTGTTGGATCGGTTCTACCTAGTTTTTTGTGCATGGTTTCCGAAGATTTATGTAAAAACATTGTTAACGGTTAGAGATTCGCGTCGAACCACGCAATGAAATTTCAATTCTGTAAAGCTTCAGCTTTTAGGAAGAAAATCAGTCGTAAAGTAGATTTAATTCTGTTCCGATAAAGTTTAGATTCAAAATTGAATTGAATTTATACCATTCGCCTGTTGACCAATGAAGCGACTAAAATAGGTCATTGAAGAAAATGTAGAAATATTCACAATAACCATTTCAATGAACAAGAAGGATACGTATAGAAAATTTGTCATGAATTGCGCAATAAGTTTTGCTTATATAAATGTTTTATTTATCTATTGTGTAGGGCGAGTCGTTTATCCCTCCCGTTTCCTCTCAACTGGATATGTTGAAGAGCGATGAACTACTGAATTTCTCTAACGACCGCGATTTATTTGATGTACTCGGCGCAAACCCCGCGAGGCGCGAACGCTGGCGGACGGCGTGCGTCACAATATATTTCTTCATTGCACCACCATCCCATATTTATAAACAGGTGCATTTTAAACGAGTCTCATCGTTTAAGTGCTAATAAATTTGAAAGCTCTTCAGGTTATTGTCCTATTTATACCAGACATAAATACTAGTCTCGAAGAGTTTGAGACTTTACACCAGCGTTACAAATGTTTAAGGACGTTAATATTCAAGTTGAATAAACTTTAAGATATGAATTTTAATTAGTAGATCAACACGGTTATTTTACCATATCATTTTAGAGTGGTATCTGTTTCGTGTCTCGGTGTTTGTTAGACTAATAATTCTCGTAGTTCCTGATAGCCACAATATAAGATTCGATGTTGGTGTGGGGTTAGGACTATGTTTGTAATCTTTGATCCGATACGATTGTGTTATTTCTTTTGACGTCATAAATAAGCACTGTTTTGGCTATTACACTAGTATTTTTTACACATTTGTTTGGTAATCTAATATTAAAAGGCACATTGGTAGTATCTAAGAAAGGACTATTGGATGCTAAACTTCTGCCTCCGTTGGATAGTTGCTAGCCTTTCACCATTTTATATCAATTGCACTTGAGTTTACACAAGAATTTGCTACACGTTTTTATTTCTTATGCAAACTTCTAGACTACAGATGGATTCCTTCCGTAATATTCAATACACTATCTATTCGTTCCATCTGTAAGAAGCAATTTGCTGTATTTGACATCGTGCGTAAGGCAAAAGAATATATCAACGCAGGAAAGCTATTTTGTCGTATCTCGAAACAAGCAATTTTAAACCAGAATGAAAAAAAATATATTTAAAAAATGAATAACCTCTAAACTAGAAAACTTAGGAATTCCATTTCTTTAATAATAAATTTTAAAATAAAACCTTACATTTTCACAAGGAAATTCAATGCGGTATTTTTTATGAATTAAATAATATACAAAACGCATAAACGCAATTTTTGAGATACGACAAAATCGCTTTCCTGCGTCGATATTATCACCTTTTTTGAATTAATGTTTCCAATGTCTCGGTAGCTTAATTGATTCAGCATGAAATAGTATTCGGAATTTATACGGTATTCTTACTGTATTCATTATTTTATAACCTTATAATATTTTTGTACTTAAATATTTGCACTTCAGTTATGTATTAGAAATTGTAATATTGATAGTTTTGTAAATGGTAACAGCTACGTATTTATCGTATCTATATTCTTAGAAATAAGTATTTATTAATTCATGTTTTGTAATCTCGGTCTCTTCACGGGCACACAAAAAAGCTTTTTCTTACGTAGACGTTTAATAACGTAGATTACGACGTCAATTTCCATGAGATTATCCTTTAATACCCACCTATAAGTATATAAGAATGCAAAAAATAATCCTTAAATTGTACGAATTGAATTAGATTAATTAAAACATACTCTGATCTAATGAAAAAATAAACGGTAATAAAACTTTGAATAATATTGTGCCATTTCATATAAAGCTAAAAACGTTTCATATAAAAGGGTAGAATAAAAAATGGTTCTCATATATTCTGATCTGCGCTCGTTACGGCATGGTTACAAAAAGAGCAGGCGGCATTTGCTTGGACTCTCACGCCGACTTGCTTATTACGTGGCTTTAATTGTATATGAATTAAATTTCTTTCTAAAATACGAATAGAATAAAAGCAGCGAAAGTTTAAAGTGTAGAGGCAGGTATTCCGGATTTATCTGCCATTATCTAGATCTCGGACAGGTATTTCTTTCGGGTCTGAGTGTTTGTGAGACTAAAAGTATATAGTAGTTCCTAATACTCACGGCACAAGTTTTGATTTGTATATTTTTTTGTTGCAATAAATGGCGAGCTATACAACTACTCATGAACAATAGCAAAACCAAACAACACCTTGAATTACCAAGCAATGCTTGGCATTCCACTGCGCTCGCCATCCCGAGACATAAGATGTAAAGTCTTAATATGTCCTGTAGTTACTCTGGCTACAATGTCATTCAATCCGAAACACAACAGTGCCTTGAAACTGCTGTTTGGCGGGAGAAATAGACATTGCGGTGGTACCCACTCAGGCGGCTTCTGACACATGAGAGACCTCACAGAACAGATGTGTGAGAGACCTACCACTAGTAAAATATCTTGTGGGATGTGGGATTAGGACTATGTATGTAACTGTTGGGCGTATTTATTTATTATACACAGTATGAACCCGAAATCCGACCCATTTAAGAGGGTCGCTAAGACGAATTGTTAAACTAGGTATAATGGCCGCTATATAGGCAGAATATCACATACTTAGCCATACTAATATCAGTAAAAGTTTCCTTAATGTATGTTCTACCAATTATGTTTAGTTATAACTTTAATTACGCACTAACGCTTAGAACTTGGCGAATTAGTTAGTACGTGTTCGGAATATAAATTATCGTGGATGTGACGTCTAGTACAAATGTAATTATATTGTCAAGAGCCACACACGATATCGGAATAAATTAAACTACGCTTAGCGACCAATCTGTATTGGAATTTTCAGCGCCATGCTGAAAGAGGCGAAAAATAAAATTCAATTATCAGAAAAAGTACCCTTTTTCGTTGATTCCAAAACCGTTAAATTAAATACACAGAAACCCATGAATCAGTTCGTTACTTTATTTATCTTTTAAAAAGCTGCTAAAAATTCTTACGAAGTGAAGAATGATTGAAAAAGGATGACAGTCATTTTTAGTATTGTGAATTCAAAATTCACAACATTTTCTAACATAAAGGAAGATGAGATTTAGCTCTCGTAATTTATCCGGAACAATTCATTTCGACCCATGTTTTATCACGCTAATAAATTGTCCAAGATAGCCCTTTATACTTTTAAAACCATTTATAATGAAGGCAATAATAATCACTAATAATTTCACCGCTCTTGGCATAATTGCCTAGAATGCAAAATTATTTTAATAAGCATCAAATATGAATAATTTATAATTTAAACCAGCCATAAAACGTTGCAAGGAACTGCTAACAAGAACACACTTTGTCTCCAAGCAATGAAGCTCAGACAGTCTCCAAGGAAATCGGAGGTCTCGTAAATTACTTCAGGCAAATCCCTCAAGAGTCCAATGTGGTCGACGGCTGAATCGAACGTGTACTAAGAAAGCATTAAATGTTATTTTAAACGAAATGTCCGTGGTTCGTTGTTTATTGAAATAAATTAGCTTTTGCTGTTTGTTTAGTTGCTTGTTTAAAGTTCTGTTAACTGCCGGCTTTAAGTAAATATCGTAGATTTTGTTGGTCTTTCTCGTTTACAGGACAGACTTGAAGGCTTTGTTGTTTTATGACTGTATTAATAATTTATTACGAGTACCTATTAGTGACGACAAATGTTTATAGAAAGTGGATACATATACATACATACATAAACTTACGCTTAAAGAGGTAGGCAGAGGTGTCACGAAGAAACCCATATTTTGCCTTATATGTTCCGTCTTACGATGTGATAGCGGGAGAGCCTATCGCAATAGAACAAATTCCTGACCCCGGACTGAAAATTAATGGAAAAATCTAATATCACTTTGCCCGAGCCGGGATTCGAATCCGATCTTTGTAAATGTACCGTAGTCAAGCTAGGCCACCAAGAAAGTCAGGAAAGTGGATAGCGTAGATAATAATACCTATGTTGGGTCAGGGTAAATAATAGATATAAAATAACAAGAAGTAGTAAGTTCAAACATTTCCAACTCAGATTATCTTACAATTTCTATAGATGTAAGTTATTTCAAATCTTTTTTCAGTCTCAAATTACTAATACACAAAAAACCTTTATTTATAAATCTTCAGATACACGATTGTTTTTCTATTCCTGTCATAATATCTCCCTTGAAAAATATCAAGTCAAAGCCTCAGGCATAAATTACCATAATATTTTGTTAGGTTGTTTTTCATTGCGTATAGCTTCAGCCGTCAATAACGAAACCGTGACGTGATTAATAATTCCCGCTGTGGTAAAATGCCAGCTTTCGAAAATATTACATAAAATCTCAAACACGCATTACATGTCTTCCATTAAAGTTTTATATACAAAGACCTGTTTGTATAATTATTCTCATGGTCTTAGGTCTATCATATATGAGAGGCCATCTGTGTAGGTACCATTGCAATGTCTATCTCCCGCCAAAGAGCAGTGTTAATGCACTGTTGCGTTTCGGTTTGAAGGACATTGTAGCCAGAGTAACTACTGGATATACATATTGTCTTACCATCTTTTGTATCAGTATGGTGAGCGCTATAGAATGCCAAGCCTTTCTTTGCACTGCATTCATGAGCGGTCGTATTATTTACCATCAGACGAATTACATGTTCGTCCCGCCATTCCAAGAAATAAAAAATAACGTAAATAGAAATTTGTCATTTTTAGTTATCTAAAACAGTGTTTCTAAACTATCTTTACATTTTACTCGTGAGGGACCATTTGACAAAATTGAAAATTTGGTTGATTGGTTCCGTTTTATGTTACAGTACCGAAATGGTAATAAATGGAGGGCTTTTCTATATATCCATTAATAAAATATGCATAAAATTAGAATGGCTTCACGAACCACTTGGGATGATTCCAGGTTCCACTAATGGTCCGCGGACCACCGGTTAAGAAGCCCTAATAAAAATAAAAAAAATCTATAGAAATAGATGATAGAATAGTCGTACCAGTGACTAACTTACATTATAGTGGAAAACCAAGTTTAGGGTTCAGTTTTTACACCAACTTTTGTTGAAACGGGCGGACACTATCTCAACAATATGCTCGCTTATTACTTACTACCCAGGGCCGTGTGGGCTTCTCGTCATGTTTATGTTCCAAAAACTTAATATTTGTGGAACAAAAATAGCCTCCCACTCCTCGTAGGTTTCTCTATATTATGGACAAAACCCTTTTCCCTTGTTTAGATTCGGCTCATCTGTGTGACGACATTTTTGTTATGTGTATTAAAAAAACCACTCTCAATCGTACTGTCGATTGTAGAGGAGGCCCGTGCCCTGCAGTGGGACGTCTATGGGCTGATACAGATACAGATTAAAAATGACTTTATGTTCAGCTTTCTGTAAATCGTTCAATTTAGGGCGAATTATTTCTCGAAAACTCACACAAGTTTTATATGGGGATAGAAAAGATTCAATTTAAGAATTTAAGAAGAAACATTCAATTTAAAGCCCACTAAACCATTGACGCGTCAAATTGACTGAGGGTAGTGTTATCCAATGTTTCCTTTTCATCAAATATTGATCGTCCCAACTACATAGCGGCCTGTAATGCTACGTAGACATAATTTATGTTTCACAGCGAGTTTTCAATACTTATGTGCTTAGTTTTAGTCCAACTGAATATCCAAGAAACCAATGCCTACGCAGTAAATCAAACGTATTTAGATTGTAATATTCTGCCCCGATATACGCAAATCATAAGCGCAAACATTATATCATCGTTTGTGAGTAAATTAACGCAATTTAAGGGAAAAGTTTGCGCACTAAGTGGGGACGGGAACGTCTATAATTCACTTTAAGTTTTCACAAACTAAGCGCGCGTCTAATGCCTTACTTCAAACATGTAACTGCGTTGAAAAACTTCACCCGGATACATTTTTCCTTATTCACCAGTGGCATGTAAAACTAAATGTTTTGTGAAAAATATGCATGTTCGCGTGGAACTGATGGAAATGCAGCGAAACTCGGTCTGGAAATCTCTGGTGTGAAGTTATAAAACGTTATGCGCATCGAAACAAATCGAGCGAAAAAAGTGTCCGCTGCAAAATGTTGTTGGATTTTTCTAAGATGCTCGTTTGACTGCATAATAATCACTATTGTTTGGTTTTTAAACAGATTTGATAGCTTCAGTAGTGTAGAAGGTTCAGAAATGGCTGTGAAACTAGGAGCTGCGGAGTCGATCACGCATCGACATAAATTCTTGTCTGAATAAATATTTTTTTGAGATGATGGCGTTGGGTGTTCCAAAAAGTCTGATAGTTCCTTATACCCTTAATATAAGACTTGTATCTTGCTGTGAAGTTATGAATATGCAAAACTAATAAGTGTATTCATATGTTATTATTAATTAAAAATAATCTTTCACTAAACTATTTCACTGCATTAGTTAGTTTGTAATTCCAACGGCGTATTGGTCTATCCAAACTCCATTTCAAATTAATAAGAGCATCTGTTTAATTTGTAACTAATGCCTCCGCAGTTGTCTAAGCTTAATTCCATTTGAAATAAGCGTTTCACTGCTACACGTCCAATTACTTTGATCGGGAAAGTGGCCGCCTCAGCGCCGAAGTTTATTTTAATGTCCACGGGAATTGCCGCAACATTACTACTTTTATTTTCGAATGCAGAATCTGTTCGATTGATAAACGATTAATTGCCTACTTTGGTACAATTAGCCGTGGCGTAATTAACAACTATGACGTAATGATCTGTGTACATAAGCTTTACTAGTTATGGTAGCTACCACCGTAATGTCTAATGCTCCTGCCAAACAGTAGTGTAAATGCACTGCTGTGTTCCGGTTTGAAGGACATTATAGTACTAACTACTGGGTACAATGCGACTTAACATCTTATGTCTCCAAATGGCGAGTGCAGTGCAATACCAAGTATTGCTTTTTTAATTCATATTTCATAATGTTGTTTGGTTTTAATACTGCATATCAGAGGTCGTATGGTTTACAGGTCAAATGGCATGCTCATGTCGTCTTTCCTTGCAATAAAAAAACTACAGCTCTCTGGTACAGGTGTATAGATATTCAAGCAGGAGCGAAGCATAATAAATTATTACTATCTTACGTTATAAATAGCCCGTAGTCACTTGATCATTAGAACGCTCTTGCAAGAGTGCCGTCTAGTTTTCTACCTTTATGCATTAGCTTGTTTTCTTGGCATTATTCTTTAGTTACATTCCTTTATTATGATAGTCAAAGGATGTTTTAAAATTAATGCTGTTATTTTTTAATAGTTGTTAGTTAATGAAAACTAGTAATAAATAAACAAAGGCACTCAATATGATCTAATTACCTAATAATATTATTTGTTATTTAAAGTCTTTATTACAATCCCATAGGTACTGCATTTTATTATTTTTTATATTCTCTTATTCTACTTTTTATATCTAACAATCATAATTATACCTACAAAGTCCTGAGCCTACACTAAGAACACGGCTTGCGTCGTGGGTATCAGGGACGATTGACTTTTTAGTCTTTCACGACCCGACCCCCCACACGACGAAATATTTGTTGGCTGTACAAATATTTCTCTCGGTGCGGAGATCGAACCCGCGGCCTATCGTTTCACAAGCGGCCTTTTTTTCTAACCGCTTGCGCCACGGAGGCTGTGTGTTAATATAACGTTATAACCACTGATAGTCTATGAACAGTAAAATAAATATACAAGCTATAATAATGTTACATATATGATACATTATGATACATTCAGTAGTTTATGTGTGACAGAGTAAAATAGCCATACAACCTCACAAAATCTCATATTACATTAGTTAGAATTATAATACTAGTAAGACGAGTATGATTAGTTAACATGCAAGAAATTAATTATTTCGCGCTAATAAATTCACGCCCTTCACTTGATAGTTGTGGAATTAGTATTGTTCTTGAAGCAAGAAGTTTACATTATTCTTGTAACAAAGCTTGCTGTTTTTATACAGCGAACAATGCAAATTAACATTATACAGCAGTGTTGGCTTTCGATATACGGAATTACGGTAAAGTTGCTCAACATTCTTGTGTTCCCAAAGATAACCCGCTGTCAGCTATAACTCATAACCTGTCAAGACTGCTAAATAGTTTCAGCGTTTATTTATGAAAATTTCTCGGATAACTTGTTTGTACTCGCAACAATAACGCAAACAAGCCCGATATTTAACAGGGTTTCCCACATCGGCATTTCTGTATCAGCCCATATACGTCCCACTGCAAGGCACGGGCCTACTCTACAGTCGAGTACGATTGAGAGTGGTTAGGTCATATAGTCCACCACGCTGGCCTAATGCGGGTTGGCGGACATACATACCATAGAAATGTTTATAAATCGCTATGGGGTATGCATATGGTTTTCTCACGCTGTTTTCCTTCACTGTTTTAGTGCGTGGTGATTGACTATCAATACACATATGACTCCGAAAAGTCAGAGGTGTACCCTGGGATTCGAATCCGCGACCACCGTTAACATGTTGGCAGCCGCGTCTAGTCCGATTACCAACAAGCCAACATGCAGCTTTTACACATCGGCATTTAATCAAATCCAATAATATTAATTTACATTTTCAAAGTTTCTTTAACGAATTATCCTCTGCTGCCAATTACGCATTCGCATTAAAAATACACGAGACAGCCAATTATTCTTACTCATTGTTTAATTCGCAACAATCGATTTTAATGTTAATGGTAACTGTTGGTATTTAAATTGCAAGTGAGGGAAGTAAATTGGAACAGTAAAGATACATTTCGAAATAACTTGTATTATGGTTGAGTGCTTTATATATTTTGTGTAAATATAATGTTATGTTTAATTTGTTTTGTAATTCATTAGCCATACGTTCCTGTATTCAATCATAGGAAAATTAATATCATCATACCAGCCTACGCTTATCCATTGCTGGACATAGGCCTCTTCTTCATTACACCACTTCTCCCGGTCCTGTGCTTGTCTCATCCACCATTTTCCATAAAACCTAACGATTTCATCCATCCAAAATTAATATAAAAATTGATATATTTTATTTTATTCTCGACAGTATCTATGAATATCTCAACGGAATTTGTTGATTTGAATAAAATAGTCGGCAGATGTCCCTCCTGACAGTTGAACGTCTAAAACCCCAGAATGTAACCATTGAACGTTGGCCACACAACACGCCCAGCAAAGCTGATTCCTCTCAGCAATATATACGAAACAATGGCATCACACCGGTCGAATCGGATCGTTCAGTCTACAGTCAAAATTGTGACAACGTGGCTCACTTGTGCAGCAATGTGTGCAATCCTTTCGGCAACATGCATAATGAAAATTGGCTATACCAATCCCATGTAGGTGCAGGTTGTTTGAGGAATATGGAATTTTCAAATACCCAATAAATTCAGACGGTCTTGTTTACGATTATCCCGACTTAGAATAAAACTCAGCGTGTCCCGGTTCGTATGTGTACTTATACTCGTAACTAGAAAACCACTGGTCGGATTTGCAGGATTATTTTTTATGGTACTGAAGACTTTATTTAACAAAGTTTTAGAATAAGTTTGTGGAGAAAAAGTAACTTGGCTAATCTCACTCTAAAAACAAAAATATGTGTTAGATGGTTTAAGTTTGCTATACAGTTTCAAGAAGTTGATTGAACGAATGAAAAGAAAAAAGTTCAAATATTCAAAGCTGTTGAAATGAAGCCTCAATTATTGTTCCATCTCCGATGTGGGTTCATTCATTCGTTAATCCTTTATTATTTTTGGTTGTAGGAAATCGATTTCATAGCCCAACGTAATGGCATGTCGATGACGCTTGGCGCATTCCCATAAATTTCGAGTGTTCCAAGTGCCATTACAACTTGTAGTGAATAATCTGACTAAAAGGTATTTCACCTCCTTTTCATTATAAAACATCACAAAATACTCAGAATTAAACTTGAAATATATTAAAATGTAAGTAAGAGGAATGTGAAAACGCGATTTAATTTTACTGCTGTGTGGACAGATATTACAATCGTTTCCGACACTCGAACATTTTTATGGGCCAGGGATTGCAAGTATTCAATTAATGAGGAAAGGGCTAACGAGTATGAAAAGGAGGAATTTAAATTGGTTCCATTCAAATATTGAATCAAACGGTGCTCAACTAATCTTGCAAATTCTTCAACGATTTTCATTCATTTCATTAATCACCTTTCATTGTTTTATTTTTGTTTGTACGGTTAGGTGATATAAATACTTGGGTATTTATGGCGCTGAAATGATGCGATAATTAGGGTCGGGACCTCGGCTAAATATTCCCAAAGTCAGTTTCAATTAGCTACGTCAGTGGGTGACAAGGGTTCATCCAAACCATATTTAATCTGAATATTATTTGAACATCTTCACACTCGTGCTGGTGGAAAAAGTTATGTAAATGTGTTGAGAGTTGCAATCTTGCTTCTTGCGTATGCAGATTACTTCCTGGTTATTATTTTCTTTTCATCTCACTGAACACGAGTCGTTGATTTTGATTATTCCAATGCTGATAGAAATACGACATAAGGTTATGAGGGGGAATACTTTAATTGCAATATATATACGAGGCATTTATAATAGTAGTTATAGTATCAAGAGATAATTATCATCTCATCGATATCCTATTTTAGTGGAATTTCTTTTGACATCAGACACATTGCAGCTAACTTACAATTTACTTATCGAGCGCCACTATTTCATTTGCAAACGTGTAACGTATTAGTCACATTTGAACACGCACTTGAACATAGCAACAAATTATGTTTAATTACAGAGAAAATGCTTTAGGAATTTGAGCTCCAGCGATTAGTTGGAATTTTCACATTGCGTGCTGAAGCGTCTCATATCGCTCGTCTCCTCAAAGTACTTCCACAATAATTAATGAGCGGCGTTTACTGAACGCGCTTTTTCGTGGGTATAAATAGGTAACGGCGCGATAAGTACTTATAACCTTCAGCCATGAGTGCTTGCTGGGTCGCCTACAAATTGGGCCAAGTCGATATACTTCCCCTTCCGAAAATAAAGATGACTTAAGCGAAAATATGTATTATAATCACTGTGAACTTATTTACTTATTAAATTTACTAAGTGCTGACACCATTGACTTATGTTGTAGGTAACTGAAACTGACTTTTCGGCCTAACAACATTTAGGGCCAAAACAAAAAATGCTTTGAATAATGTTATTTCAGGTAATCTTTTCAGTTGTAAAATATAAAATTATTTTTCTTTTGTTGCAGATACGTTATTAAAGATCGAAGAAATGCCGAATATGGAGCGTAGAAGAATAATTCTAGTATGATTTGACCGTCCATATATTGAAGTAGTGTTAGGATGCGGCAACACTGACCCATCAATCAAATTAAGTGTGGGCATTGTAAGCGCAGTGCTTATTGTAAATGTATGCGCGTGGCGCGCGGCGTGGGCGGTCGGCGGCTCGCTGAGCGTGGATGGTGTCGGCGGCGTTGTCGGGATGGCGGCGCGGAGGTGTTGCGGGGGTGCGGGGCGAGGCGGGAGCGGCGCGCGGTGAGGCCGGGTGGCGTGATGCGCGCGTGGTGGGTGTGCGCGGCGTGGTGCGCGCTGCTGGCCGCCGCCGGCGCGACAGCTCCGCCGCGCGACCTGCGCGTGCTGCAGCCGGACGCACGCGCGGCCTTCTTCGTGGGCATCGCCGCGCCGCCCTCGGCCGTCGCCGCCGTGCGCGCCTTCAACACTTCACTCGCAGAGATCTCCAAGACATATCTCGCAGACGATTATCCGCTCTACCTACGCAATATTACTCTGCAGTCGCTATACATCGAACTACCCGAAGATGAAAGGTATGTAACTTATTTCATGTTATTCAACTTATGTTTTAGCTTAAATACTACAATTCCTCGTTTTCTTTGGAACGTATCTCTAGAGCTAACCTTTAACTAGTTTAATTTATCGAGTTATTTCAACAAAGTTTACTTCACCGTCTTTCAATCTTGTAGCTGGGCGTCCCATGTTAAATTCACCTGAAATTAGTTTGACTTCAAGTCCCAAGAAAGTTTAGTTTAAAACTTACACATTCATAAGATACTCTGAATCCTTTGTTCTAAATATACTTAGAGGCACCATTACAGATTTAGTTAGTTACTTCAGCATTAGATACTGAATGCTTTTCCCCTCCGAGTCCAACTTTAACATCGACATCAATCTGTTTCGGACAATACAAACTGCCATCGACGTTGTAGTGAACAATTCTCAAGTTTCGATTTCTAACAACGCCAATTCACGTCTTGGCTGGCGCGAAACTCTTTATGGATATTGTTAAAGTTGTTTTCACTTGATCGGAACGCGATGTAGTTTCGGACCGCAATAGTTTCAGCGTTTGAGGACGTCAATGGCTTCATGTTCTTTATACGTCACAGGCAGACCGTTATGTTTGCTCGGTCGAAATTTATAGCTCTGTGGTGGGCCGTAAATTTTCAATTGTTATGAAAGTCGTAAAGTTTTTTCGGTCTATGGTCACTGTATTGTCTATTAATAATTTATGTTTTTGTCTACGCGTGACAGCAAAACATGAGGCGGCTCGTGGATAACTTTTATTCCAAAAAGAATAGCTTGTTCAATCGGTGTGTGTTTAGTATCTACTATTTCACTTCCAACAGCGTGAGTTAGAATTCGTTTTTTAAACAACCGTTTGTGTGACAATCCCGCATATTGCTCGTTTTAGATGGTATCGTATCCTGATACTTTTAGGCACCACTGCAATTTAAATTATGCTTTTAGTAAAAGTTGCCTTAAACAGATCCGACGTGTAGCATTAACTTCCTCTTATAGCTTCAGAGAAAGTTGGAGCAATAGAGTGGGGAGTGTCCAGTGTCCACATATGCTAATGTATGTTAAAACGCAAAGCCAATTTCTACGTTAGATATCGGACTAAGGGATCTAGGGCGAAACCCCAGTTGATTCAATGACAGGTGGCAGATGTATCGATTTGGAATAGCAGAGGGATTCACGACACTATCTTTGATCCCGCGTAAATATACAATGAGAATTAAGCTACACAGTACACACGTACTGCAACCGACGCCAAAATTATTGATTTAGTCTTATATTTAAGTAGATACGTGTCAAAGTAATAATTTATCATTAAAAGTCATTTGAGATTCTTGATTAATTAGAGCGTGATCTTTAGAAATTAAGCGTCAAAAGAAAAATGGAATATCATTCTCTGAATTCGTTCTGAGAGATTACATTGTAACGTGACTTGTTTGAAATGAGCCAATAAAAGGAGCCTCTTACATAAAAAGAAGTTTCAATATTGAATATGTATTGGCTGTCATAAAATGAGACTAAAGATTTATAAGCTTCGTATTATTTATTTGTAATTTAACTGTTAAAAAAGGTTACGTTTGACAAGTGTTATTTAAATTAAATACACATATAAGTACTTTTTAAACACCAATTGATAATGTGACTAGCGGTATTGTTAAATTACGATTCATTAAATTATACTTTTTTTGTTATTTCTTTCAACCGCACAAAAGTTTCAACAGTGATTTTTAGCGCCTTTAAAATACAGCTACAATTTTACAGCTACAAGCCGAGCTACTTTTTTCTGCCCTCTTATTGGCTGACATTTGACAATCCTAGAATATGCTCGAATTACTTAAAGACAATTAATAAAAAATATGTCATTTAGCGCTATTGAATTCCATTCAAAGTCGTTTTCGGCGGATTATAACTAAATATATGT
Source organism: Hyles euphorbiae (assembly GCA_023078785.2). Lineage (NCBI taxonomy): Eukaryota > Metazoa > Arthropoda > Insecta > Lepidoptera > Sphingidae > Hyles > Hyles euphorbiae. Next base: position 18,667,755 of record CM041050.1, read on the forward strand.
ACTTTCGGTTTTCAATAGAACTTATAGCAGTGCTGCTACACACTGCACATTTACAAAACGAACAAAAAAGATCTACGTTTTGAGGATGCAAATGTATAATAGCGCTCCCTTTAGACTTTAAATACTCTAAAACCTACCCTAGGAACCGCATTCAGTGCTTTACGAAGATGTAAAAGGTTGTCTTTTGTTTTGCTACGAAGGGAAGTGGATGATATTTCCCCCTTCGATTAATTTTCTTTCAAGTTAAAAAAAGGGTACCATAAGAGACCCACTAAGCTCTAGTACTCAGTGACATTTTCTTTCTTGAATCTGGCTGACTAGAGCTATAAAGGATGTGTGTATAGATGGGAGTATAGTAAAATATACTTAAATTAAACTCATTTTATTTAAATAATAATCATTATTCAAACGCGGTTTACAAACAGATTACTCGATGAAAATAAGCCTTTACATTACTTACGAATTGGAACGACTAGGAATTAATTAAAACATAATTGTGGTGGTCTCGTCCGTAAATAATATGCTACTTACAGTAACACATCAGAATAAAACAATGGATAAAATAGTTGGTTACAGAATAATAAGAATATCATTATAATATAAATTGTTTGAAATCATCTATACAAGATTTATTAAAAGACTATTGACCGTAATAACTGAAGCATATATACTGAAATACAAGGAGGATACTAGTACACGTAAAGTTGACTGTAAATGAAATAAATAATTCATTTTTTATTGATTCTGAAAAAACCGATGTTATATATTCATAAAATGCTGTGCCACTCTTTGTAAGGTACAAATGTTGCGCTTCAGTTTCACAAATATTAACTTAAATGTAAAAAACATTTTAATAACATTCACATATTTCGTTGCTTTATATTAATGAAAATAAAGCGGCGTCGCGTTTATTTTGTGAATATATCACTACAAAAACCAACTGGTTATACACAAGTATGGAACTATTTTTGAGTATTATTTAATCAGAGAAAAAGCACCTTTAGGTATTGGGATATTGTATGAATTCATCCATTCATTATCTAGCTTTTACTATTATAATAAACAGGCTTCTTAAATATCCGCAGACGATATAAAAATATTGTTAAAAAACATAAGAATAAATAGAAAATATACATTTTTCAAATCAGTTAAGTTCGGGTTAATTTATTGCATTTTAATTCCGTATATTTTTAGAAATTGCGTGTCGGTATCGAATTTGATGTGACACTGTTTACCAAACTCCTTGTAGGGTACTTCGTACAATACCTCCATGCCAGCTTTGTCGGCGGCACGTTGGGCTCCCGCACTCGTGAATATGCCTCCCGTTGCTCGGTAACCTAGTTCCTTTGCTAGGTTTATTCTGAAAAAAGTAAAAGTCATTATTGTAATTGAGAAAAAAATTTGATTTATTCCCAGACAATCTAGAGCAATGGTTCTTGAGTGGTCCACAAACCACTGGTGGTCCGTGAAGCCATCTTAAGGCCATCTTTAAGACAATCATATAAATGTTTTATTAATAAATATATAGAAAACCGTTTATTCCATTATATTTCAGTACTATATGAACGTACAACCAAACCAGTCAACCAACTAGGCGATCAATGGCTAGACAGAATTTTTCAAATGGTCCCTCATTAGTAAAAGTTTAAGAACCACTGATTTAGAAGATTAATAAAAAATCGGATACAAAACTATTCTAACACCTATTCTATAATGCTTAATTGTAGGAAATATTACTATAAATATACGACTCAAATCCATGCTGAATTTTAGCCGGTTCTGAATAATTTGATATAGACCGATATAAGCGATCATATGTTTCATAAGCGATCATAGGTTTAAGGTCTTAAATTATAATGTTGGCATAATATTAAGTTTATATAATGTAGTTTGTAGTTTGTAGTTTGTAGTTTGTATTCAAGAAGCCATGTGGATAGGTACCATCATTTTGTCCTGTCACGAAGCTCCAGTAAGCACAGTTGTGTTACTCTTTGAAGGATGTTGTAAAAAGTGATTACTGGGCCTTAAGAGCTTTAACACATAATAGTCTCGAGGTAGCGTAGAGCCATGCCTTGCTTATTAATAACACCTAAGTTGTGAGTGCTGTTGTTCTTTACGGGCAGGAGGGACGCTTAAAATTAGGCTAGCGATTTGCTCGTCCTTTCTATTTTGATAGTAATACAAAGGACCTTACTAGGCCAGCGTAGTGGCCTGTATGGCCTAACCACTCTCATTCGTACTTTCGATTGTACATGAGGCTCGTGCCCTACAGTGCGACGTATGTATATGGGCTGATACAATACAATACAAAAAGGATTTTATTCTTTTATTTTGATATTTGCAAAAACACGGTAAAAGTGGTATGGGTTTTTATAAAACAGGTCCGGCTAACGAGCAAACAGATCACTGATGTTAAGTTATCACTGCCGCCTATCATAGAAATATTGCCAATTCATAAAATCGGGAAGAAAATGAAAAATAATGGCAAGAGGGAAGGGTTTTTTGGCATCTGGCTATATCACTCGCCGAACGAAACGTGACAGCTAAGCTGTCGCTTCACGTCGATCTCCTGTATGACAGCGGTACCACCCCGGACAGGCCTGTCCGTTTATGCTGAGTCATGACTTACAACAGTGTGGCTCCATCACTCATAAGAGGTTTAAGTAAAGTTTCCTCCAACGAGGAACATTTTTTTTATTGCTATGAATAGCTATCAGCATGCCATTCGCCGGAGGATAATCGATACGACCTCTCATGGACAGTAGCTATACTTGGCATTCCACTGCGCTCAACATTCTGAGATATAAGATGTTAAGTCTCAATATGTCCAGTAGTTACTCTGACTACAATGTCCTTCGAACCGGAACACAACAGTGCGTTTACACTGCTGTTTGGCGGGAGACATAGACTCTCACATATGAGAGACCAACCAGTAGTAGAACATTTATGCCAGACACAGTTATGGCAGAATATTAGATATCGAATTTACAAAAGCTAATCCCAAAACGAGGCAAACCAAAAGCCACTATATCTAGCTTTAGAACTGTGTTTATAAACCAAGTAATAAAACTGTAACCATTTAATTAGATTTAAAAATGTTATTTTGCAAATGAAGTGGAACAGTGTAACTCAAATTAGTCCGCACAATTTTATACCTTTGATACGGTGTTCAACGTTCGAGGAAATTAGTGTTTTTACAACATAACTAGGATGTTTCAAAAGTAGGGTAATAGAGTCGTTCGCGTAACTTGTTATACAATGCTTTATATGTTCATGGTTGGTCGTAAATTGTGTTAGTCCCTACTTACTTGGATGTGGCGGAAATGATAAGGTACGGCAATGTTATTAGGTCTATCTGTGTTAACTATCGCAGGCAGAGAAAATGATGCCTCGAAAATATTTTACGCATGCAGCGTGTAACACATTATTTCATTTTGATTCCTGGAAATAGTAAGCTACTAGTGGATATTTTCAATACCAATATTTGTTTTGCATTTATTTTTTCCCAGCGAAAAATGTTTTTAAATATAGGTATTATTTCTAGTTTAAGGTCAGGGTTATATGTATCAATAATAATTAGTGAACTTTAGTTTAGTTTACTAAGTATGAAGCGAAACTTATGCCATACAACATGCGTTATAAAATTATCAAGGCATTCAAACACAAATAATCTATTTCAGTTTAATAACCCTGATATTTTGCATAATAACACCGCACTTTTATAGTGCGTTGTAAAACACTACCATGTCACAGGAAAATATACGAGCGTACGTGGTTAGCGCATGGCTTGTAAAATAATATATTCGTAACATACCTCGCTTTTAATAACTCCACGGCGATGCCCAAACCTCGGTATTCAGGCGTGACTGAGAGTCCTGCCCCCATCAGATATTCATTGACGTCGTATTTATCATAAATCGCTGTCACTTTCATTGCTTCGCTGAACATGCGCAGGGATAATAAACCCGCTTTGGTCTTCGGCTGGGGACCGATCATTACAAATTTAATCAATTTATACTATGAGGCGTTTTTATGTACAAACAGCTATACGTTTTACTTTGGATAAGAGATCGAATACTATTTTAAGGATAAACAGACTTAAGATTGGCAAACTGTATAATGTGATGCCTAATGGACGCGAACTAGGTCGACATCGGATAGGTAAAGACGGGGGAATAAATGGGAATTGATCCAGGTGTATTTATTATCGGAGGTAATGTAACCTAAAAGCTGTGAGTATAAATTTCGCACCGAAAGTGCTAGGTCCGAAAATTACCATGTCGGGTGATACTGATTTATGCACAAGTGTTCGGCAAATGTATTTCCAACTATTTGAGTGATTGTCAAATGTAAAAATGATTTTATCATATATGAGAAGCATCTTTACTAAATTTATCTAAAATAGAGTCCAAACTACAGAATAAATGCAGTTTTTTACTTTTCACAATATACCTAATGAGTGTGCAATTTGCGCCCAACTGTACGTGGCCCACCATTTGCAAGCAAAAAATATCTTTATTTCTTTTTAGTTTTATACTCACACATTTTCATTCAACGTGGACAAAATGATAAGTTAACGCTAATGACGCAGTTACTTGTCAGGGATGTTAAACAGAAGCTTATATACGTGAAAGTTTGCCTCATGGGTACTTACAAAATCTATGCTTCTGAGTGGTTGGGCGATCGGAGTTGTAAGGCCGAAATTAATAACCTTTATTAAAGGTACAAGGAAAACAATCGTCTTTACCGGGTTGTGGTCGACAAAGCGGTCTTTTTCTTGTGGCAGGCACATGTTTACGGCGACGAGAGTGCGTCCGGAGCCGTCTCCTTCAGCAAGGAAGCAGGCCACGCTCATTTTCTGCCTAATGATCGACGTCAGTAGCACTCGGTATTCCTGTACGGCCTCCAAGTTCTGGGCCGTGCCTGTCCACATCAAATTAGATTGATTATCCACTCGTCATTAATACTACGCACTAATTGACACATGCCAAAAACAAACGACGCTAAATGTGCATTTTAACATTCCCTCTGATACTATTTTGGGAGGATAATTGATTTTAGCTTTTTCTAGGGTGTGAGTTAGTTTCCGAGAATTGGCAATAATTGAGCATCTGAAAATATTATACGTTGCTAATTAATGTTTCAAAGTTAATTGACTTTTTTACTGTTTCATAATGAAGCTATTGTCGTCAGTAATGTATTGTTCTAATGATTAATAATTAGAACAATTTTGGCACTTTAACAATAATAAAAAAAGTTTCGTACCCCCCTATATTAATTATGATGGCACACAATATAATTACATAACCTAATTGATGTGTATGAACGTTCATTTAAGTACATCATCTGACGCGAAATTTATAGCTATCGGATTTATTGCTGACATTTGGGTCAGAAAAATTTGCATGCGCGGGAAATCCCGAATATCGGCTTAATTTTGAGTGTCATTGTATTTTAGACGAAAAAGGGGTGGAATAAGGATGTGAGGATACGTTTAGGGTTTTTACCGCGGCAGTGTCGTAATAGGGGCCCGGGTCGTGGAACGGTTAACGACTTACCTACTTTCTTGCGTGTGAGGATTACGACCTAGGGTGTGATTTGCTAATTGCAGAGGACACTTGGACTCCGAATAATTAGAGCAATGTTACGTCGGTCATTTTATGTTTTTCAGCAATTATTTTAAGATACTGAATGTAGAATTTCAACATTTGAATTTGGGATCATTTGTGAATTTGATATTAAAACTGTTTATTTCGCTACACCAAAACCTACGCACGCTTCAATTACATTAATTCTACAATTGCGTTTTTAATACCTACTCCGAATATAAATTAAAACATTAAAGGTACGTGTGTTTTAAAAAAGTAATAGGTTTTGCAACATCGCAATTCTTACCAGCTGTCGCCCACCAAACGTCCTCTCTTATGTAATTGCCCAACATGAACTCGACCGCGGTGCTCCACATAGATTCCGGAATATCTTCAACCTCAAATTGTAGGGTTCTGCCATCTTCAACAATACGTTCGAAATGACTCCACACTTTAGGATACTCCCGGGTCGACATCGCTTTATATTGCTAGGCGCAGAACGCTTTCAACACTTTAAATTTAAAATGACTTCTGAAGCTCTAAACGGGTGAATTGAGACTGAAACGTATTCAAGATGTGGTTCTTTTGGTTGATTTGTCATCTATATTGCGATACAGCTACCTGTGAGCTATTGAATAACGTATAAACAGGGTGATCAGAAATGCAACTTGTTTTGTTCTCATCAAAGGAGATAGAAAAAATAAAATATTTTTAAGGATACAAAATTCAGTGCTTATAGTCAACGTGTTCAAATGGTTCGAGAAAACAAGAATTAAACTCTTAGTGGTATTGTGTATATTTAATCTGTAGGTAATATAATAAGAACGTCGGTCAAGGATAACATTGTATTTCAAATATTATTATTGACAGGAAGAGCCCTTTCAGTAACCCTGCCTTTGTAGATCTCATGATCTCATGAAGTGTAATTAAACGTAAATAATTACCCACGGAATTTAGGGTCAATGAAAGCGAGGAAGAAGGGCTTAGTTATGTTACAATGCAGAGACGTTTCCAGAAATTATATATTTCATCATAGATAATCTTTTTTTAATCATATAGAATAACTAGAGTGAATCTCGCTGTATATCGTCGTCGCTGGTCACGCAAATAGGTCAATGCAGCGTGTTGTGATCCATGTAAACGATACTCATAGTTATAATTGTGGCTGTAATTAAGTAGCAGACACGTTTGTGCACTTTTATAATTAATCCAATAATTTCTATTTCATCTTGTTTTAATAAAAATTACTTGATTAAGTTTGCGAAAGATTTGGTGAGTTAGTTTTCAGACTATCTTCTTTTTTTAGTGACTACTTTTTGTTGATGTTTGAATATTTTTTGCATAGTCCCAACAAGCGGAAATGGTGCATCCGATGGAAAGTGATAAGTCCCCACTATGGACACCCATTACCCTTAGACTGGAGATGCATATCCGGCATCTCTTAAAGCGACGGGAAAAAGCAAGGAAAAGGCTAGAGTGAGGAAAAGCGAATTGCCCTCTCGGCAATCCTACTGATCAAATGTAACACGACAGCAAAGTGGTCGCTTCATGGCGGTTTTCTATGACATATCACAACCATCCTGCAAATATTGCCTATTTCCATAGTAGTCCAAGACAAGATGTCAGTATAGTTAGTAATACTCTAACGAATATTCAGGCAAAATAATACTATCTGATACGCTGATGTAATGATATGACACAATGGGAAGATCCATAACTTAGTTTTGGAGGTACTGTGTTCTTGGAAGACATTGAATTCTATAACCTAGTTACTGTAATTATGCCACACTAAACTTGACTACAGATATGCATCGAACTACACTGCCTTTTAATGAAAGTAATGCTATGAAAGTGACTCTGCTTCATGCCGCTATATCCAGTGAGTGGTATTGTTCCATATTAACAACTACGAACTTGAAAGAGTAACGTCAGTGTCACTTGTTCGTCTTTCGGAAGGGAATCGTTTCTGAAGGAAATGTTTGGTTAGAAAATTAATAATTCTTTTAGTATTATCGCAAAAATTTCTGAAAATGGCATTGGATAATTCAATAGTTTTGACATACCCAACTTTTCTCTCTAGGCTGCCCTTTCTTTGTACTCTTTTTATATTCATACCGTGGTGTTTTTTTGGACATTGTCTGAAGCGGTAAGACAGCCATTTCGGCTTTCTTAAATACCCACGGACTTTCTTTATTGTTAAAGTTCCAGTAGAGTGTAATAAAGAACACCTAATAAATAAACTTTATGTAAGTTTCTGCGAAACAATAAGTATTTGATAAATAAGAGTTGCGCGGTGAGCGGTAAGGAAATTCAACCTGGAATTTCTCGATAAGAATAATACAAGTTTGTTCAACATTTCTGGAAACACACTAAAACTGGATGCGATTGAAGAGAAATTAACCCGAACAGCTCAACTAAAGCAAACCCGTAAAGAAGTTAATGTAGTTTGTAAACTTCGCCTAGTTAATTTAACATACTCTGAGATTTTCAGAATTCAAGAGGAAATTTTAAACATCGGACACCTCTCTCGTTGGAGAAAAAAAAATGTAATTGTTGATACTACATATACAGTTCCACATGATGCAAGAATAGAGGTAAATGCTAACTTATTTTATAGATTTAAATAAAATCCAGTACGCCTTGTGCCCATAAAAGCAGTAAAGTAATTGAAACGTCGCGTCGGGAATTTAAACAATGTGAAAATCAAACCAAATGCGCGATAAAATCCCTAAATAATAGTCTTACTTCAATATGTATTCTCTTAAATACAAGAAACCAGTATTTCATAGAGACAAATATGAATAACTTTCAGTGTATTGTTCTCACTTTAATTAACATATGACTTCTAGGTACGTGCCATGCCATAATGCATGCATGTCACATTATCTAACCTCAATGGGATTGGCTGATATGTTACAAAACACATCAATAAAGAACAAAACGACCTATTACCCAGAGAATTTTCATCCAAAATTGGTTTTCGCGTAGATGCAATCAGGATTTGGGTTGAGGTGAATCTTAAAGCTGCTTTAATTTATGGCTTATGGACGAATTTCGGAGGAAATATGCAATCTGTTAATTCGAATGTATCGATTGCCTGAATGCTGATTTATTTCTTCTCGTTGGTTAACGTGGTATTGTAAATTTAATATTCTGGGAGTGCGTGTAAAACAAACGCTTGTGAAATTAATGACAGTATTTTCGACGACTCGTTAGTACATGTTTATGTTGAAATTCTAAACTACTATAAAAGCAACAGTATAGTTTTCGAACTTGCTTTGTAGCAACAATTTAAACAAAGGCTCTAGTCTATGTTTTGCTGTAAACACATCATAATTTCACCTGTTATTTTAAACGTTTCCTAATGCGCCTGGTAATTTCGTTTAAAGTACTTGCTGCGTCTTGCATTTAATTTTTTATTAGGAGCTCTAGATTTTAACAGTATTTTGTGTAGTGCTTAATAGATAATAAGGAATACCATTTTGTGTTTTCTAATTTAGTTTAATTCATGAGTTTGTATTAAAGTTTTACGTACACACATAAACTCACGCCTTTTTCTCAGAATAGGTCGGCAAAAATACTACCAGGACACCGACGTTTCGCCTTACATGTATGTTCAGTCGCACGATGTGAGAGGGGCGAACCTATCGCCTTATCGGGTACCAATTCCTGATTTGGGGTTGTCAATGAATAGGAAAACCCAATACCATTTTGGCCGATTCGGGATTCAAACCTGAGACCACAGCGTTGTAATCGTACCGCAGTAGAACTGCACCACCAGACAGACGAGGCAGACGAGACATTAAAGTTTTATTAGAAAACAAAGTGAAACAAAGCACACAATGGGTGCAGACAAGCCTTTTATTGAGCAATAATCATAAAATGGTTCTAAAATCAATCTTATATGATACAAGTCGAGCGAATAAACTTTCTAGATTTTTAAGTCTTGAATTTACGCAAAACTTTATATTTATTGGTTCAAAGAGACTCCTTATGATTTTATAAAGGCAAATCTGAATTAATATGTTCAAACGGATTTCAAACATGTTACGTTACATTAATCTGATACACCAAAAATATCACAGTAAAGTAGACTAACTTGCAAATTAAATTCCTAAATTACAGCAGATTAAAGAAGTTGAGAGACAATTCATCGGAATCCATACTTTGTACTCAGCGTTAAAAGCAATTTTCGTGACGTTAACTAAGCGCAATTATTACTGAGCGTGAACTTGTGTGTATACAAACCGAGTCCGTTTATTCGCGCAAACCTCACGAACTATCTGTACTTGCTTTGTACAGTAAATATATAGCAAAGTTGGAAACCTCTGTTCGTCCCTTACATAAACTTAGACTGGTCCGTTTCGAACATTACCAGTGAATTATATATCAGCGCTATGGCAAACACTGAAAACACGGAACAATGTCGCAAAATACATTACAAATATAATATCACAGCAAACAAAACAATCAGAGACTTCAAAATTAAATTTTAAAAGAGGAACAAAGTTTCGCTTCGGAGAACAAACTTTCTGTGTTTACTTATAAAATTGAATATGAACAAAGAATACAAAAAAATGTTGTGTTTTGTTCTTTGTAGGTCTATCCATATGTGTACAAGTACATGTGAAGCTTTTAGCAATGACGGTATTCAGGCTCGTATTTCAATTAGGGGCTTGCGCGAACACTACGCTAGAGTAATGTAGGCTTAAATCCCAATTGGCGAACGACTAAGTTGAGTGGTAACAAAACAAGGTCTTTCGTTGTGCCTCTGAGAGCATTTTAAGCCCCGAATCGTGGATGTGGCGGGGCAACACCGCTCGTTAAAATAAACAGAAACCTCGTCAATCTTTACAATAAACTGACCATTACTCAGATGAATTTAGGTCATAAAGCCGATGACTGCACAGATCTTGCTGAATCTAGAAGGAATTTCTTTGATTGCCACCTGCCAGAAGTTTGCTATAGCTATTATTGAAAACAAACTTAGTGTTGCTATAGAATCTACACAGAATCTTCCTTCCTTAGTTGTATAAGGTTTTATATTTCAGGATAATATATAGGGTGTATCAAGACTGCTCATTAAAAGTCACAAAATAAAATTTACTCATCTTTGCGAAATGTTTGATTGCATTGCGTTTGTTTTGTGGCGTCAGGTGACTGACACCTCAGTCTTGATATAACTATCCTGTACTATCGCTTAACCCGATACCTTGTCTTCACTCTGCTATGGAGTTAAGTGACTGATTATTTGTTATTTTATATCCGTATTTATATGTTTATTACCCATATGTATGTTTATTTATTTTATTATTAAAATTTGAACAAAATATTGTATGTCTGAGAAAGTCCCTACAAACCTGATGAATATTTTAATTATTCTACAAGCAAACACATATTACGATTACGTAGTTGTAAATATCATACACGCTGAATAAATCCAGTGGTAAATGAGTCCACAGTTGGTGAAATTTGGATATTTGACAATGGATTACAGAACGGCTGAGATTTTAATCCTCCTTGGACGTGTAACATGGCTTACCGACTAGTGTGTGACAATGACCGGGGTGGATTTAACGGCTCCTCAGAGGCAATGAATGTCGGTATCTTAGTAAACGATCGGCAATTGGACTTGCAGAATCCGAATAATTCGACGCTACGCACAATTACAGATAAAGCAACGTTCAGTCAATACGAAGAATACAGCGGTGTATTGTGGTCAGCAATCAAATCATATTGATTTGGCTAAGGCGGTAGTTTTTAGTTGTTTGTACGATTTTTCTGCTGTATTTGAGTATTGGACAGTCACTAGATTTGCATAGTTTTTTTTATCGATTGATAAGTGTCATAGGCTAATTTTAATTCAGTATAAATATACGCTATGGTATCGATATGGATTGTAATAATGTATGGTATTGTCGTGGTACTCGTGAGCTATTTTGAACTTACCGTAATGTTTTAATGGGTATTAAATAATAAATTAGCTGTATGAGACTTTTACCGTCTTTGTGGCGTAGTAGGATTTTAAAGGATTTGACAAAGGAAAGCTATTTTGTATTGTAAGTGATTTTTTAATAAATAATATTTTTTGTTTCTAACTTAATTCTTTTTGGTTAATGCTTGATGATTTTTGAAAAAGCGTGATATTTTGGTTTAACGTACTCAAATCCGTGGTATGGGACGATTATTTTTGCTTTGCAGCAAAAATGTCAGGTGTCTGTGAGAGACGCTAAGGCGTTGATCCCAATTGGCTGTCCATCATTAAAATATCTGGCTCGATCCATGCGATTACCAAGTTATATGAACTGTAGCTCGCAACTCCCTCAGAAAATATACAGGGACGAATATTCTTTGATTAGTGTATACGCTAATAGATCGATTAAAATACAATTGATAAGTCTCAACCAAAACAAAAAAAAAGTTATTTATATTGATGACTAGGCTTTTTTTAAGATTTTTGATAATTGATATCTGTCTTTTATTTATGCGAGCTCTTACAGACAATTCTGTCTTCAACTAGGTACCTGAATTTTAAAAGAGTTATATTATGGACTGCCTCGGTGGCGTAGTTGTACTACGGTACGGTTATAAAGCTGAGGTCTCGGGTTCGAATCCCGGGTTGGGCAAAGTGATATTGGATTTTTCTATTCAGTATCAGCCCAGAGTCAGGAATTTGTGCCCGATATGGCGATAGGCTCGCCACCTATCACATTGTGGGACGGAACACACAAGGGGAAATGTGGGTGCCCTCGCACCTCTGCCTACCCCTTCTGGGAACAAGGCGTGAGTTTATGTATGTATGTATATTATGCAATATAATTTGACTATCACATGAAATGTCATATATTAAGCCTTAACATCTTATGACTCAGGATGGCGAACGAATGAAACGAAATGGAATGACAAGCATTGATTTGGATTTAATCATAATTGATTCAGTTTTGCTCTTGTCCATGAACGGTCGTATCGCTTAATATCAGGCGAAGACATACCCGTTTCACCATTCATTGCAATAAAAATATATGTTAATTTAGCTTCAATTATGAGTCCATGTACATTAATTGAGCTCGGAAGACGGAATACTTGCGTACCACATTTATAAAATCTTTGTTGTCCATAAAGCGGGCTACATTATCTTAGTACCTTATATAAACGCTGTAATAATGCTATAAAGTTCAACGCCCATGTAATTATTTCATTAATATGACAGCGTCTGTGGCTAATGGCTTCATAGAAAATATATATTCGTGTGAATCAGAAGCTTTCGGTTTAGGCCAAAAAGTCTGTCGTAGTTTCTGTTGATAACCACGACATAAGTCTTAATATCTTAGTGTGGGGTTTAGGCTATGAAGCGGATTGTTAATTTATTGCCCTAATATATTTGTCATCAGAAAAATCAAACACCTTGTAAGTTTATATTTTCAAAGGATTATCAGAAAAATGAGTATAAATTTAATTTGAATTTAGAACATCATCATCAGGATTTGAAAACCTCATATCATTCACTTTTAAAAATTTGACACATATTCCTAAAAACACAATTTTCCTGATAATCAAAAATAATCATCCTTATTTTAATCACAACAATGTTTGTTTTAGGTTCAGTGCCCGCGTGTTGGAGCGCACGTGCAGCGCGCTGGCCGGGCGGCGCGTGGCGGCGCTGCTGGTATGCGGCGGCGGGCCCGCCTCGGCCGCCGTGGTCGCCGCCGCCGCGCGCGCTGGCGTGCCCGTCCTGCGCACCTCGCCGTCTCATCTGCACCTCTCCTACACCATCGCTAATGTACGTAGTCAAACATACCTGCCTAAGACTGCCCTTTATTTATCTAAATATACATCCCATGGTTGCCTGTAAGAAATTATCTAGTGTGATAAGGCCGCCACTTGTTGTTATGAATATTATGTGCTTTCTTCGTTGTATCTCTGTACAGTGCAAAAAAGGATTAAATAAATAAATAAAAACCCATATTTTGTATATAAAATGCAGGCAGTAATGAAAAAACCCTATAGTAATGAGAAAAAAGTATACTAATTCTCGAGCAGGGCCTTTTTTGTTGTTATTCCGAGTGGACTTAAGCTATTTTGACTAAGACATGTATTATTAAGTAGTAAGTAGTTATTTAATTTTTTATTACAATTGTTCCATAACCTACCCCCAATGTATGGGTTTTTCGTCACAGTATTTTTTAAAAGCGAAAATTTCAGGCTCTTTTGTAACCAAGTCCATAAAAATCCTACTCTTTTAGTGCCTGCACAAAATACAGTACTTTAGTCATAACACATAAATCACCTAAACGAATGCAAAGTGAGAGTAAAAAATCAGCCGTGACAAGCTGCATAGAGCATTACACAGTTACCCCCGTTGACATACGCTGATTACTGACAGGAGCACACTTCACACCACGCTGTCGTTTTGCACTATCGCAATTACCATCAAGTTTAGCGAAGTCACTTCGTCTCGGCGGAAAACAAAAAAAGATCGCCAATCAACTTGTACGCTCAGTTTTCGCAGACACTTACTCGTAGATCACTCAAGACGTATAAGGAAGTTCTGGGACTTAAGGAAAAGTAATGAAAATATATGGATATTTGGTCTATTCAACTTGGCTTATTCGAGAAATAAGAATAAAATAGTTCCTTATATTTTTTTAAACTAAAGAACCAAAATTTATAATTAAATGATTGAGTATTGCTTTTAATCGTGCGTTGGTACAATTTTTTTTCGTACGTGAATTTATTACATTTAGTATAATTATTTTACACATGTATTTCAGTAACTAAAAATAGCGAAAAGACTAATGGCGACATTTGTCTTTGTTGTTTTATTGTCTCTATTTACCGATAAATTTATTGCGTTCAATGAAGAATGAAAAGAAAATAAATAAAGAATAAATTTGTGTATTGAATTTTTACAAGTAAGAATTTACTGATCATTGTGAAATGAATCATGTGTACCAAACCTAAATCTTTATGTGAACAAGGAAGGACTGTTTAAAATGAGAGTTTTCCGAATGCGGTGAATATTTAACTTGAAAGTTAATTAAGAGGGATTTTAAAACAGCCACTTTGTTAGTGCAAAGGATTTATGTTCCGGAGAAACACATTTTAAGCTGTAAATAAACTAAAGATTGTTATTTAGTTTAAATTCTTACTAATAATATAAAGTATATAATATGTAAATATAAAATACAAGTACAAGTAAAGTATATATAAAATACAAGTTTGCTTTTATGCCTTAAATACTGAATCGGTAATTTGGAAATTATGCATTCACATTTTCAAACGCACAGAAAAATAAATAGCATTCATAATTCCGGAAATTGAATCTCTCTCTCTCTCTCTCTTTCTTCAGTCACAGGAAGTCCACTGCTTAACATAGGCCTCCCCAAATCTTGAGGATCCCATAGCTCATTTATTTGAGTCGATTGCGTGTGCGATGCGGCCACAGAAAACCGCTAGAATCGAAATCAGTCTCACTCGTAAAAATAAAACGATTCCTGAAGAATAGAAGAATAACATACCGGGTATATCAAAACTGCTACCGAAAACGAAGCCGGGTGGTAGTTTTGGTAACTACAAACACAATGTAACTAAAAAAAAATTTTAATTAATTAATTAAATTTAAATTTAATAATGTCGACCCTGGGTGGTAAATTCATAATTTTTGCTAAAATGATAATTTAAAAATAAAAAGTTGTACACTATTATTTAAGAAAAAACGAATTATTTACCACCCTAATAAGACGATAGAAAAAAAATAACAAAAAAAAATCGTCACAATTTTTTGCACAAAATTTAGTTGCATTGTGTTTAAAGTCACTAAAACTACCACTCAGCTTCGTTTTCGGTAACAGTCTTGATATACCCTGTATGCATTAACATTAATGTGCATATAAATTCATTGACAAAACCTACATTAAAGTGAAAAATCGCTGCAAAATCTATTCAGATTAAAAAGTAATCGATATTTCCGCTTGCATGTGGGACGATTAATGTTATAAACGATAAAGTCGGAAGTAGCCAGTTCCACAATGATATAATGCACCGACGGGACAAAGAGGTGTATTGCACACGTCCCGAAGTTATTTACAGCGTAATAAGTTATATTCCAGAACTTCGCAGAACTTTTGCCTGCGAATATTATGCGGGTGTCGCTTCACATTAATATGAAACAAATGTGATTTAAATATTAAATCTTTCAAATATCTTGCAGTTTATATCCATACTCCGAGGTGTACACGAATCCACTAACGTACATCCTATATTCGCACTGCTGAGCATACACTTCTGCTAAACATGGCTCTTTATCGTCTGAGCACTATTTCTTTCCAAATCTATTTACATACATACATACATAAACTCACGCCTTGTTCCCAGAAGGGGTAGGCAGAGGTGCCAGGGCACCCACATTTCGCCTTGTATGTTCCGTCCCACAATGTGATAGGTGGCGAGCCTATCGCCATATCGGGCACAAATTCCTGACTCTGGGCTGATACTGAATAGAAAAATCCAATATCACTTTGCCCAACCCGGGATTCGAACCCGAGACCTCAGCTTTGTAACCGTACCGTAGTACAACTACGCCACCGAGGCAGTCAGTCCAAATCTATTTGTCACCTTTAATCCTATAATAATATATTTCACAATAATATAACATTAAAGTACCTCATTCACCCTTATGATCATAATAAAACAATACTAAACTGAGCCAAAGAATTAAAGTTTCAAACACGACACGACAGTAATCCTTCCCACAAATATTTTATTTAGATTAATATACAACTCATTTTTTCGCACTCTAAATTGTTAATATAATTAATTAATTTGTTAAACGATTTTTTTTTTCACTTAAATATTCCGGAATGTTCAGACAAAAAATCATTTGAAGCTGTTGCGACGGAAATTTATATTTTGGCATGAAAAGTGTCGTTCTGGTTTTTAAAATTTAATTAATATCTCGCATAAGGGCCTCCGCCTTTTAACTTACGTTTTAAATTATAAATGTTTTAAAAACTACATTTAAATTAGTATTTTAAAAAATTCAAGAGCTAGTTAAATTAAATTCACCAATTTTTCATTTAATTTCGTTAACGCGGCTTTGAATGTAGTGCAGTGCCTGGTCGCGAGTCAAATGCATACTTTGGCTTGGAAATGTACTAGACAGCGTATGGAAATTTGTTCACCGCTCGCGTCGTTTACGTGTTGTAGGATTGCAGTTGACATTTACTTTAGCATTTTCAGAGTATGTAGACTTTATCCATAAAATCATTGTATTTTCTCGAGAGCATTGTTGTTAGTATTTGAGGAACAAGTTTAAACTTAGTTAAACTTGAAACTCGTTGAATTAAATGAAATATATATATATATATATATATGAAACACTTATACTTACTTATTATAATTGCATCATATACATACTGCAATATTTTGATTCCAAAGCAGAATATTTGTTTAATACTTCAATAATAAAGAAGTTATAAAGCATGTGTAATTGTACTCTCAAAACTAACAAACAACTTACTTAGCAAAGGAATTCTCTATTGCCTGTTTTCCTACACATAGACCCGTGAACACAACTTATACCAAAGGAAAGAAAAACGGAAATGTTATATGGGACGTGTCAGAAATCCGATTTTATGATGTGCATAATATTCTCGAAAGTGAGACATTTCTTTTTGTGTCACAAACTTTTTGTTTGAGGTGAAATATTTCGGTAGATACTATTATATCGCGATTTTTTCGAGCACGGCGGTGCGGCGGGTGTCGCTCTGAATTATGGTCATTTATTATCCACTTTTGCGCCGATTACGACCCGACATAAACTAATATCTTTCCTAAAAGTAATGATATGAGCTGGATATTATTACGCAATTGAAAGACACGCCTGGGATTGTTTTTTAAAATGGCTTTGAATTTTTCATTTGGAAAGACACTTATTATTATTATTTTATTTGCAGGAAATGCTTCCATTGGAGATTCGGCTTGAAATTACAGCACGCGAAACCTTACACGCACTTAGGTAATATAATTGATTTACTGTCGTTATTAATTTTCCCTTTGTAGCAAAACAAGATAAAACATCATATAAGTATTTTAGAATAGAATAAATTAATGTTGGGTATTTTTCAGGGCAACTCTCCTACACACGCATTGGCACAGTTTTACGTTACTCGCTGAGGAAAATATACATTCAACTTTATCTTTGAGAAAGGATCTTTCGTCTATTCTTACCACACAACCGCTTAATCCAAAATGGCTGTCTCTACCTTCAAAGTATTCCCGTCATGTTCTTTTCAGGTATTAAATATTTATCATGTTTTGTATGATAATAAAATATAAACATTGTACTTGGTATAAAGTGATATGTATCTCTGTGCAGGCGACTCGCTGAAATTTCAAGGCTTACCCGGGGCGTCGTCGTCATGATATGTGACATCCATTACGCTAAGCTCGTTACAGATGAGGCTAAGCGTCTCAATATGCTTGACGGCCATTTTTTCTGGCTGTGGATTGACGCTTCAAAGGATGTTGACATCTTCTCTAATATTAACAATAAAACGCAGTATAATAAAGACAACGATTCATATTTTGAAATGGGGAGGGACATAGAGGCTCTTGTAGATGATCGTTTCGAACGCAGTAAACGAGACGACGCAGACAATAATACGATAATGGATTCGAAGGTCCTTCAAGCGCGGGAAAAAAATATTGATGATATCTTTGATAAAAACGTACATCAAGGAAGAAGTGTAAAAAATAGTAGGATAAGCTCGGTTTTTCGTCGTTTAAGTAGGAATAGCATAAATAAGTCAGAAACGCACAGTATTAACAACAAATTATTAGTTATGAATTTTAGTCGATCTAATGATAGTACTAATATTAGTGTCGAAAGTGTAAAAAATTCTAATGTAAATAAAAAAGGCGTTGAAAGTTCTAAAATCGAAAACAATTCAATTGTAAAGGAGACATTATCCTTTCATAATAAAAATAATGGTAGAAGTATTAGCTATAGAGAAATGAAAAATGAATCTTTTAATAAGTATGTAAATAGCATACATTTAGATAGTTTAAGTGTAGATAAAAACACATTATTGGAACGTGAAACCACAAGTAGTAGTTATAATAATGTAGAAGATAAAACTAATTTATTATCAAGTGATATTAGTGATTTCTTAATGAATCCCACGGTGCATGCATCTAAACTGCATAATCTAAGAGATAATATTGAAAAAAGGAGCGATAGATTTATGACAAAAGGGCATACGGAGAGCGTAGACGAGGATATAAGAAACAATGTATCGGTAATCTTTAATAGTCTTCCTGTAGGGCTATTAGTCCTACATCCGCAACCAATGAACATCGGTAAGCTGGAACTGTAAATACATACGCTTTTATTAATTCAATTAATATAGTATCTAACTGAGATTGTAATTTTGCAGATACTACATTTGTACAAGCAGCACTGCGTCTGGCAACTAGTGCCTTGCGAAGAGTGTTGCATGCTTGTGATGCGTGGTCCGCCCAAGCTCAATTCTTTAGTGATGCCACGGCTTCGTGTTGGGAGGAACCTAGTGATGTTGCTGCTGATTTTTCTACAGAATTCACTAGGTGAGTAATATTTTCTAATTTATTAATTATTATTTTGGTGATATTGGTTTCTTTCATATTATGTTTGTTACATTACTGTATCATCACTTGTCTCTCGTAAAAGTGTTAAATTCTCATTAATGCCTAATCTGTGATGAACATATCTAGAATTGTGTAGTAAACGCGTTCTATCGTAAATTATACGATAATGTTAGTTATAAATCAAGATGATCGGCAAACACATGTTAATAATGTCATATCATTATCAATTCATCGGCCGTCACATAAATTCAACATGGCTGCAAAAAAAAATATCGTTATAAAAGTATCATAAATCACTTAACAACGCATTAAATTCTGATATTAATTTTATCTTAGCAGATAACTTTTGAAAACATTGACAAGTGACGAGAATAATATAAAGATTACACGGCGGATTCTTTGTTAAGTCGTGACGTAAATCGCGAAGTTTGAAAGTGCTTAATGACCTTGACGGGAGTTTAGAGGTGAAGCCAAATATTACAAGCTACGCTGAGCGATTGCAACCTTCACTGTGATGGATAAGTTTAATCGTTGCGGTTCTTTATGAAACAGAAAATGTATAATATAATATTACTTCGGAATTTTGTAGATATATTAGAATAATCAGGGTTCTCATTTATATTATTATTTTTATCATTACTTTGTAATTTAGTTAAAGTAACATTAATAAAAGTTTATACTTAAAATATATTGCATATAATATGATGCTAAAGTATACTGTATACCAATGTCTATATCGATTTTAAAAATTAGCAAACAAAGCGGTGCGGCGGTGTGAATCGGTTATAAGATGTGCAAAGCATCCTCCGAGGATCGTAGAATAAAGCAATCTGTAAAATGAATTTTGCGTTTATGCAATGCCGTGTAGACTTTGCCGTACTATGAAGAGAAAAAAGTGTATTCAAACTTTTACTGGCTAGATAAAAACACTACAATGAAGTCTCGTGCAAAACGCAAAAGTTAAGACAAAGAATCTCTGTAGTGCTGCATTCCTGTGGAATTAAGCTTTATTTAAAATAAAATTCTAGCTCTGTCATAAATGTCATGTTTTAATTACTTTAATTTCGCCGGGGACGCTTTTTATTCTTAAAATGCGCTGCCTAGGTACTAAACTAACATAGCAGCAATAAAACACAAACCTGTTGTTTTTTCAAATTTAGCAAGAGAGTTACCTTGGAGTCATTTTATATTTTTTGCGGCCAATCTCACTTAGAGAGACCCACATACGTAACTCTACAAAGTACAAGTCTTGAGTACTTACGTCTCAGACTTGTAACATGTAAAGTGTATGACTTTGTACAGAACATCGGAAGAAATAAAAGAAATCACACCATTAAGATATTTTTAAAGCGTCGCATCGGGGCATTCAGACTAGAGACGATAATAGGACGGTAACAAACGCAGAGCATCATCATAAAAGCAAATTGACTAGCGGGTCCGAGAACGATGCAAGATTACTTTTATGTCCGTCGTATCTAAAAGACGAAGCTTGCTGGGTTTATATCGTGGCCTGTATTACGCTACATAAAACCTTATCAAGGAGACATCGGTGGTCACACGGGCCATCTTAGAGACAGTTCGTACGGGCGCCGTCCTTTTAGTATTTGCACACAATATGTATTTGTTCTCCAGGCAATTTTTACTCTTGAAATTTATTGATGTTACAGCGATGAGATAAGCCACTATGACATCTACTTCGTTTTTTACGCTCTTCAAATATCTCTACAAAGTTTTAGTTTCTTAATTAAAAAAGTTCTGGGCTAATGCTAAATTTTAATCCGCTGAATGAATTGTATCTATGCATTGTTTCAACTTTATTGTTAAAGATGTTAAAAATTCAGATTATGATATTTATTTGAAAATTGTTATATTTTTAAAACTATTTTACCGTTTCATGATTCGAAATTAATAGAGTATTGTACACTATTTCAAATTATAATGTATTATGATTTATAAATGATGCGTAAAAAATATTAAAAATGATAGATTTAAGTAATCATTCAACTTGTTTTTATCAAACTAGAATAAAATACATATAAAAGATTTTTTTTTTAATATGTTGTATTCCCAATAAATTTATTTGGTCATTTTCCAATAAAATACGTTTGATGCACAGTAAACATACGGTCAAAAAACTCATTGGGGAATTTATTTTCTGCAAAGTCATTATAGACAATATCAGATGTAATTTAAAACACTCAAGGGCAATGAAGGAGGGACAATTTAGAATGCACAGATGGCTGTTGGTCTCAGTATATTTATTGTGAGCGATCCATCGCGGCCCTTATGGTGCGTGTTCTGACAGTGACGAGGGTAAATTTGACCATCGAATTCTCGCCATACACTATACGGTTCTAATAGGTCTAATAGCTGACCACGCCACGTTCAGACCACTTTTTAAAGTATTTTTTAAAGTATTTTTATACTGTCATATGTACATAAATAGTGCACCTGAAGGTAATTGCAGTCCAGATACAATTTATACCAACAAAAGATGGCTATCTCTCGACGGTCGACACACTACATTCCACTCTTTTTAAAAAGTATTCTAAGTCATTCATAAAATAAAAACAAACTAATAAAAAATAATTAATTTTATTTGATTAGTAAGTCCTATAAAAATTAATTTTAAATTAGCATTTTAATTTCCGCGCGTAAATGTAAGAAAAAGTTAGACGCCATGTTTCGTGTGATCTTCACTCCGCTGAAAACATGACCTGTATAAACGAAGCTGTGGTTAGTGAAGAGTGATTTTCTGCAACAAACATTGTCATATTTTATTTAAAACAACAGTGTATAGGAATAGTAGTGTCAGGAATTCTTTGTTTACACACAAGTTTTAGTTTTTAACAAATTTACGAAATTTCGCTATTTATCATGGCAGCTACCATTTCACATATTAGTATGACCAATAAAAAATATATTTAAAACTAATTTATAAAACGAAATCTTTGAAAATGTTGACTAAAATTAACATAATATTCTGATTGATATTGGCACTACATTGATTTATTGCTTTTAATTTATTTCTTACTAACAGTATTATACTCTATTATATCGGCCTTAAAACTGCGGCATTTACTTAAGTAGGCCTCTACGATGTGTCCTAAGTGGTGGTGTACGGCGATCGACATCCCGGCACAAACGAACATCCTATCCCTAACAGATTTTTCTGTTTTTACTGCGTACACAAAAGATATCTGCAAGAAATCACATCTTGAAAGTGAGTTGGAAAAATTGTCGGTGATAAATATGTGTTATTGGAAACGATTTATTTTAGCTAGACAGTCGATGACAGGCGTTTATGAATTCTTCGGATTTATTTCTCGAACACGGTTAGAAAGGACACTCAATCTTGAATCTTTGAGCTTTAAAGAATATTACTTATTATTGACATCAATAGGTATACGTAAATAAGTAATCTAAGTCAAAAGATAAAATGTTTTGCACTTATAAATGATATTGTATACTGAACTGAGTAGAATATACGTGTAAAATATTTTTATAAGTTATTACAGCTGAAAATATCGTTTCATGGGTTACATAAGCTTATCAGGGTTTGGAGTCATCAGTGTTGCTGTGACGCCATCAACGAGTGTAATAAATGAAAATGTTTTCAATAAGGTACCTACTTCTAAGTGGGTATTGAGGCCTGAAAATATTTTTCAGAGATATAAAGATAGATCGACATAGTCACAAAGTAACAAAGGTACACAAAAATAAAGATAATAAAAACAGTGTAAACATGTGATTCAGTAACTAGAAAATTAAAAATGGATGGAGAGAATGGAGATGTAATTCAAATTAATGAATATTTGTAAAGGAAATACTGAATACTGATATCTACTTTTTAGTATTCAATGTATTCGCGGTTTTATTTTTATTTAATTTTCTCGAACCGTTATTTTAGATTCAAAAGAGGCAGTACGTCATAAATATTCTTATTTGATGATATTATTCACTTTTTAACTAAAAAATTAATGACATACTGGTTCCAAGAAATGTATTTTCAAGCATCTTTGTAACATCAAGGTTTATTAATTTATAATCAGTTTAATGTCATGATTATTACATTTCCATAATTAAAAGTTATTACGATTTCAATTCATTTCTTTCTCATTTATACGTTGTATACTTAGAACGAAACGTAAACTAATTTTTCAGCAAATAAATCTCTGAATTTCGTTAATAAAAATTGTTGTTGTAGCGTGTTACATTTGGCGAATTGAATTCTCAATAAGTGACCAAGTGCGAGCGAGTAGACTCTTACCAAACATTAAAGGCACGTTTTGCTAGTTCGTTGTTAAAATATTCAAAAGGTCGCTTGTTTCACTGGCAACAGTTACTTTGTCATTCACGTAGGTACACATAAAATGTAATGTAACAACTTAATGGTTGTAACAAGCTCATAATAATTATTACTTTGTGAACCCCTGCGCGTCCTATTTCTCGGGGTTGCGATGTGTGGTTTCATTGTTTATGTACGCTAGCTAAACAACTATTTCTTGATTAGTACAAATGTTCATTATGCATGTGGCACGATTTGCCTTTGATTTCGCATGCAGCTTGATTGATCGGTAGTTTCTTGTTCGCTGTGTTCACGGTTCATAGCGTAGAGATAGCGGTCTTCATAGATTTGCTATGTGAAAGGAGGGGCTGTGGATTTGATGTCCGTACAGAGACAAATATTTGTATTAAATTTCATCATCATCATCATCATATCAGCCACAGGAAGTCCACTGCTGAACATAGGCCTCCACCAATGATCTCCACAATGACCTGTTGGAAGCGGCCTGCATCCAGCGACTTCCTGCGACCTTAGTCAGATCGTCCGTCCACCTTGTGGGCGGGCGTCCGACACTTCGCTTGCCTGTACGTGGCCTCCACTCGAGAACCTTTCGGCCCCAACGGCCATCGGTTCTACGAGCTATGTGCCCGGCCCATTGCCACTTCAACTTGCCAATCCTATGGGCTATGTCGGTAACCTTGGTTCTCCTACGGATCTCCTCATTTCTGATTCGATCTCGTAGGGAAACACCGAGCATAGCCCGCTCCATGGCTCGTTGAGTGACTTTGAGCCTTTTAATGAGGCCCACAGTGAGAGGCCACGTCTCGGTGCCGTATGTCATCACTGGCAACACACAACTATCGAAGACTTTCGATTTTAAGCACTGAGGTATTTTGGACGAGAAGACGTCGCGAAGTTTCCCGAACGCTGCCCAACCGAGTTGGATTCGCCGATTGACCTCTCTCTCGAAGTTGGACCTGCCTAACCGGACCACTTGTCCTAAATAGACATATTCGTCTACAACTTCGAGAGTCGAGCCCCCAACTCCAATGGGGGTGGGCACAACATGGATATTCGACATGATCTTCGTTTTATCCATGTTCATTTTAAGACCCACCTGTTGGGAAACTCGATCAAGGTCTTCGAGCATAGTGCTAAGGTCTTCCAGCGATTCTGCCAAGACTATAATATCGTCGGCAAATCGAAGGTGAGTAATATACTCGCCGTTGATGTTGATGCCGAATCCTTTCCACTGCAAGAGCTTGAAGGCATTTTCCAGCGCGGCAGTGAACAGTTTCGGAGATATGACATCTCCCTGTTTCACGCCTCTCTGTAGTGGAATAGCCTTCGTGCTCTGATCCTGTACTCGGACCGACATGGTGGCGTTGTTGTATATACACCTCAACACTTCGATGTACCGATAGTCTATGTGGCACCGCTGAAGAGACTGTAGCACAGCCCAGGTCTCGATCGAATCAAAGGCTTTCTCATAGTCCACAAACGCTAAACAAAGCGGCAAGTTATACTCCTCGGTTTTTTGTATAACTTGCCGAAGCGTATGGATGTGGTCTATGGTACTAAAGCCTTTTCGGAAACCGGCTTGTTTGGGTCAGGGGTGCTCCTATCTAGTGGTTATGGCCTGTCCTAGAATAGGTGCTACGAGTACGCGACCTCGGCCCCCCGAGCTACTGCAGTCACTACAAACATTCCCCTCCATGACTGCAGTATCCACTCCTACAGGTCATACTCTCCTTTCCCATTATATCCTCTACTCACAAACCCTATTTCCTTTCCCCCGCTGATGATGGGCAGCAGCGTCGTCAGCGCGAGTCCCCTCCTGCGCTCGCCAACCCGCCTGCCAAGCGTGGCGAGTATTGGCAAATACCCCTCAAATGGCAACACAAAAATTGACCAGGCCCCCAGTCCCCGGCAGCCCCACTATTCCTGGCGATGGTAGCAGCCATGGTTACGGTGGGGCAGGGGGTGCTAAGAATCCCCGGGTTGGCCCCGGCTACCACCCCCGACGACGACTGGCCCTGGTAACACACAACATACGCACTTTGAGGACAGACGAGAAGATTGTCGAACTGGAAGAAGAATTGAGCGGGTTACACTGGGATATTCTGGGGTTATCGGAAGTCCGAAGAATCGGGGAGGATACGATAACCCTGAAGTCTGGTAACCTGCTCTTCTACCGGGGGGACGACCAACAGTCCCGAGGAGGTGTCGGATTTCTCGTCCACAGGTCTCTCATCAGCAACATCGTATCCATCGAAAGTGTGTCGAGCAGGGTAGTATACCTTATACTCAGAATATCTAAAAGATATTCGTTGAAGGTCATACAGGTATACGCGCCGACCTCGACACACCCAGATGAAGAAGTAGAGGAGATGTATGAGGACATAAGTCGGGCCATACATACTTCCAAAACCTACTTCAATGTTGTTATGGGGGACTTCAACGCAAAGCTGGGCAAGAGAAGCGATGCAGGGTTGAAAGTGGGGCAATTTGGACATGGGCAACGGAACCTCAGGGGTCAGAGGCTGGCCGACTTTCTGGAAAAAGAGGGACTCTTCGCGATGAACTCTTTTTTCCAGAAGCCGCCTCACAGGAAATGGACCTGGTTGAGCCCTGACGGTTCTACGAGAAATGAGATAGACTTCATCTTGACGACGAATAGACGGATGTTCAGTGATGTCTCTGTGATCAACAGGGTGAAAACCGGTAGTGATCACCGAATGGTTAGGGGCACATTGAATATCAACGTCCAATTAGAAAGGCGCCGCTTGATGAAGTCTACGCTCCGACCTACTCGCGCCCATATCCAAAACCCCGAGAGCTTTCAACTCGAGTTGACAAATCGCTTTGATTGTCTAAAAGAAAACCTTGCAGTGGACGAGTTAAACAGCGGTTTGGTAGAAGCTGTCCATACGGTGGGATCTAAGTATTTTAGACCTCGCCGTAGAGATAGACCACAAAAACTCTCGATCCAGACTCTTGACCTCATGGCCGAACGTCGATCTTTGACGCTGCAGTCATCCGTTGACGCCGAAGCATATCGGCGGCTCAATAGACGGATCTGGAAGTCCTTGCGACACGATGTCCGTGCTCACAATATTGTGAGCATTAAGGAGACAATTGAGCGGAACGGAGGCTCCAAAGTGTTTGCAAGAGACTTGTCTATTGGGCAAAGCCAGTTGTCTAGGCTGAAAACGGATGATGGCCGCGTGGTATCGACTAGGGCAGAGGTATTAAGAGAGATCGAGAGGTTCTACGGACAGCTTTACACCTCGGTTGCCGAACCTACTGTTAGCTCGGCCGAAGACCCGAGAGCCGAGTTAATCCGACACTTTAGCGATGATATCCCGGACATCAGCCTGTTTGAGATTGAGATGGCCCTCAAACAACTTAAAAACAACAAGGCGCCGGGTGAAGACGGAATCACTTCAGAGCTTCTGAAAGCGGGCGGAACGCCGGTACTGAAAGTCCTTCAGAGGCTCTTTAATTCCGTTCTCCTCGAGGGCTCAACGCCGGAGGCATGGAGCAGGAGCGTGGTGGTACTGTTCTTCAAAAAAGGTGATAACACTTTGCTGAAGAACTACAGGCCCATCTCGCTCCTGAGCCATGTCTATAAGTTGTTTTCAAGGGTCATCACAAATCGTCTCGAACGCAGGTTTGATGACTTCCAGCCTCCCGAACAAGCCGGTATTAAATTTATTTAACGAAATTTATTACAAAAAATTAATTTAATTCTTATTCACACGTTTCGAATTTTAAAATTATAAGGCAGAAAAGTCGATTAACTTACGTGAGTTACTGTCGAGTTTATTTATTAAATATGTATTTATGATCCACTAATGTTTACATTTAACAGTGTTACAGAAATAAACCTTAATTAATTTTTGTCTCATAAATGCACCATTGTAAAACTGATTTATTTACTTCGTTCTTAATGTTTAATGTGTTCAATCATGAAAACTAACATCTATAATAAATCTAACCTCTGTAATAATAACATCAAAAATAATCAAAACTAATAATCATACAATGTTTCAGTCATAGATAACAAGAGAGCAATGAACACGTCACAGAACTTAGTCTCTCACTTCGCACCGTCATACTCAGATTATATAAATTATCTCACGAGACTTTTCTGAGAGATTCAAGGGCTCATCGCTCTTGACCCATCTAATGGTGGAAGACACACGTTTTGGATCGAAACCTTATTCAATAAAATACGTGATCAGCATGCGTCTCCGAAATTTCAGGAGGAAAGCGTTTTTATGTCAAGAAAAAGAGTAACCGTCTACGCGGCTGATTAATGACCCAACTACATCAATTCTGTAAACGTAACTACCAAATGAAATATTAAGAGATCTTTATTATTAAGAACAGAGTAATATAGCGAGTTCATTACGATACGGTACGTCGAAATGAATATTTGAGCACCGTTCATCTCAGGTACAAATGTGATTTAAGGCATGCTTGACTGTCGGTAAATTTAATGAAAAATATATACTGCATGACGCTATTAATATTATGTCACGAGTAGAGCCAAATTTAATACCGATTTTTACTGTTAAAATTTCATTGATCATAATATAGACTATATGGCCTAACCACTCTCAATCGTACTCTCGATTGTAGAGTAGGCCCGTGCCCTGCAGTGGGACGTATATGGGCTGATACAATACAATACGATACAATAATATAGACTGTCATGTTCTATATTTAGGTATAATTATATACACATATATTATAAAGAGTATTCATGATTTCTAATGCAATTAATTTTTATTTTTATTGCTATGAATGGCGAGACTAGCATGGCATTCGCCTGATAATAAACGATACGACCGCTCATGAACAGTAAAAAAAACAAACAATACCCTGAATTCCGAAGCTATGCTTCGCATTCCACTATTCTCGCCATCCTGAGACATAAGACGTTTTGTCTCAATATGTCCAGTAGTCATTCTAGCTACAATGTCCCACGAACCGTAACACAACGGTACATTTACACTGCTAAGGCGGCCTCTCACATATGAGAGCCCTACCACTCGTAAAAAAGTACTTCTAAACATATAACAAATTATCCTAATCTCATATTTATTTGATTAATCACAAGATAGGCTTATCTCCATTGCTTTATTTTAGCACGAATTTCAGCGTTGTACCGCAGCCTAAACCTATTTAACAAATAATCATATTACTGGCCATAGCTTGACTAATTAGCATTGCTCGCCGACATCAGTTCGGCTCTACAACCAACAAATCACTATAAACAGACCGAATGTTCCCGCATTTCCATATTCTAAAAATATTTGTTCATGAAAACATTCTGTTATTAAATTTGTACTCGCCTAATTAACACGAGTCGCGAACATGCGCTCCCTTTAGCTTATCCTTCCGAGTGGCGGAAAATATTTAAATTTGAATAAGAATGGAGACAGTTTAATATTGAATGTGTTGGGTAAATTAAATATAATACTATGTTAGTAATGTAGTCTACGTTCTGAAGATACATAGGATTTAATACATGCCATCTATTAGAATACCTTAGTGGTAATTAAAGTCAAACATATGATATATAAAGCATAGATTGGAGAGAAAATAACTTATAAATAGCTTAGCTATTATCACATGCAACCATGAAGAATAACTATTTTAACATATAAAGTACATGTTCAAAATATAATGGAAAAACAAACATGTCATCATGGGGACGTATCATATAACAGAAAGTTGTTTAACAAATTAACGAAACTGAATTATAATATGTGCTATAATATTTTTGGGTTAAATCCAAGTTGTTGACATTATCATAAATCGGTCTGAACTGCACGGAGGCAAATATTGGCCGCCGGCCAGACTGTGCAAGCTGACTCGGCGGAATGATCACCATCTATTGACATGACTTGAAGTTGGTAGATCCCCTTTTTAGTTCATTCAGAAATTAGGCCAATTATATAGGTCAGGTCAGTGTGAATACAGTTTTACGCACTCGGCGGGCTATTATAATCCTTCCCCGTCCGGAATCATCTTCCTTTTATTGCATTCTATACGCCAGACCGAGATTTTTCCTGAGGTCGCTGTTTTGTTCTCTATGATTTATTGTTTACATATTTTTATGTCATTCGTATTATGTGAATAATATTTAGTGAACAGAGAAATGTGACTGTTGTCCGAGTCATACGTAAACGACTAACGGCCGGGTGCAATAATATATTGACAGTTAAGCGGTAAAAATTATCCCCGATAATACGTGTCTTCTATCTTTGTTTAACTGTGGTTTAACCGATGTTTCGATAACAAAAACTAAACTAGGTTATCAACGATGAACGTAGATATTGCATATATCTCTGGTAAGAACCGTTCCTCTCAAACGTTTAATATTTGCACTTTTAATTGAGTTCAATATTTATTAAGTTAATTATTAACTTTATTTTAGAATTATCATAAATCATCTTTAATGTATAATTAGAAGAATAAAACGATAAAATATATTAATAATGTAAGTATTGTGACAAATAAAGGCAAATTAAAAATTCATACAAAGCTTACATAGAACAACAAAACGCATCGTATGACTGTTTATAATATGTCAAATGTAAAAAAGAAGTTTACATGTATCAATGTTTACCAACAAGAATGAATTCAAAAATGAATTTTACGGCCCTATTTCTGCGATAGAGTTACAAATTTAAATTGAATCAGAGACAATAATATTTATAAATACGAAGAAAAGTGTGAAAATAAAACATTGCGTGGTTGCATTACTTTAGTTTTGTTATCAATATGACTTTAAAGACCTGAAATCATTTCAGTGCTTATCTACAAATAAATACTGAGGAATATTATAATAATTAAAACAATAAAAATCTAATTAAGAATAATAATTTATTCAGGTGATCTTACTATGCTAGAAGTTTTTGAAATTGTAATGACTAGTTATAGAGAAAACAACTGTTACACATTTTACATATCACATAAAAATGTATTTACCATCGATATCAATGTTAGAATGGTAGAATATAAGTCAATGGTATTTACAAATAAAATGTAAGAACCCCCTTTTCTGCAGATTGTATTATGGGTAAATAAAATATCAAAGATAATTTGTGAAAAATCTTTAATCTTTATTATTGACAAAGTTCTGAAACTTTATTTTAATTTCAAATAAGTAATTAATATTTATGTCTAGTCTAGCAGTGTTTGGTATGTCAATTTCATGTTCCACATCAGCAATGCTTTTCATTCTTCAAATATTATCTGACACCGCTGTGGCACTCATTGTGTTTAAAGTTGTGTGCAATCCCAAAAGACTTTTTTTCAGTGAATGTTGTGGAAATCTTCTTTTCCAAACATCATAAGACCTGAAATAAAGATGAAAGAAAGATGTAAAAGATGGAAGAGCAAAATATTAATTATAATAACTTTATATGAGCCGCATTGTTGCAATACTCTATGGCAGACATTGAGCAGTGTTGTTAATAAAGTAGTATGTGGATATGCACTATCTCCAATTAGATATCTATTACTATTTTATTATATAACTTCTTCACATTGTACTGAAAATAAATATGTTATTTACAAAAAATAAAAGATTTAAAGTGAAAATATGTTTTGATGATTTCCATCAGGCTGTACCCTTTTGAAACTAGGGAATTATTAGGAAACTACTTACAAAAATGTGTATTAATCTTAATATATTCTCTTAACCATTCTTCCAACTTAATTGTCATATTTGTTGTATCTTAAATTATTGTATGCCAATATGGCGGGTCATAACTGCACAAAACAATTGAATGTAACACCATTTTCACCTATGTACCACAATATTTGAATTTGAATTCTTTCAAAATATAAAGTATGAGATAAATACCTTTTAGCAGAGTTGTTAAATATAGTAGTGTAATGAGCCCCAGGCTAGCATTCCAATACATTCATGAAAAGTAACTGTGCAATACACATTTCTTGAACAATAATGCCTTTATTTTCCTAAATTCTTCTCCTATATTTGAATCTAAAAATAAAAATATTAAGATTAATACATTGTGATCAGATAACTGATACATAATACCAAGATTTATGTTAATATCATAGACAATATTAATACATAATTATTGATTAATCCTAATATATCTAAAGGTAGTCATTACTAACCAGGTGGCTCTATGGGAATATAATATGTGCAATGAATTGCACCAAAGGTTCTTGGGAAAACTGCAATTTTATGAAACCCATGCTGTGTGTGGTCTAATATTTTTACATACTGCTAATATAGCTCAGTTATAGCCCGAGGCACATCAGTAATGATTCGGCTGACTGTAGCTTTTGATACCCAAAAATAGTTACCTACCTACTGAACATGCATTCTCCCCAGTACGTAAAACCACAATGATAGCAGCAATTAATGGAACAGTGACACATTATTGTTCCCGAGCTGTTACATTTATTATAGAATATATGATTTTGGAATAATTCAATACACTTATAAAACTTAATGAAATATTTGATATGTATGCTTACCAGGGGGAAGGTTCCTTGCGGGCTGGGTTTAAATGTAGAAATAAACATAATAGCTGATGTATTATTTCATCTAAAAAGTAAATCTGTAAATAAATTCTGAACTAGAATATTCACATAGTTTTTTTGATCTCATAAATTATAATCGGCGTCAAATACACCAGCTTTAAACATTTCGTTATCACTTTCATCACTGAATATATTAATGTCACTTTTTTTGCTGATTTTTTCCATAAAAATACCACATATCTGGGTTAATCGACGTATTATCCACCATATTGCAGCGATATTAGAAAACGTTAACAGCTAGTTAAACACGAATAACTACAGTAGTTCGAATCGTTATCGAAACGCGTATATTTTAATTTGTATGGAATTTCCTAACTATGGTTAGCGAGAGCCCTCCCATTGATAGATACAAATCATAGATATGTTTATTCATCTGTCTACGATTATTGAAACCGAAAAATGACAGAACTCATACTAGAGTTAGCGATTTTAACGGGTAGTAAAAGACAGACAGAGTATTGCACCCGGCCGTAAGACGGTGGTCGCGGTTTCAGATATTAGAGCACACCACTAAATTTTCAGATTCATGTTTATGTATATCCAGTTCAGTATGAATATCCAGACTGCGACCAAAAACGAAGGCAGGTGGTAGTTTTAGGGACTTTATACCAGTGTTGTAAAAATGAGCGCTGAGAGTCGAGCGTCGAGCGCTGAGTCGACGCTTTTGAGCGTTTTAGACTCGAGCGTTAAACGCTTGAGCGTTTAAGGCTTGCGAGCGTTGAGAGTTTAGACTTTCATGCTCGAGTTATGCGCTCGAGCGTTCAAGCGTTGTAGTTTTTAAATACGGATAGATGAAAAAATTGTGATAAATAAAAATGTTAGGAGTTGTGGGGGGCGGTAGGTACGGTGAGTATTACTTCTCTTTTGACTTTGGTCGTATAAGCTGGCCTTATCTATACATATAAATAAAATTGAAGTGTCTGTTTGTAAAGTGAAAATAAATAAAAATGTCCAAGTACATATCGTTATATACACGATAGGTACCTATAACGAAAATGACCTTAGATTTTTTTTGTCTGTCTGTCTGTCTGTCTGTTTGTTCCGGCTAATCTCTGAAATGGCTGGACCGATTTTGACGGGTCTTTTTTTGTCAGGTAGCTGATATAATAAGGAGTAACTTAGGCTACATTTGTTGTAGAAAATTTCATTTATTTAAAAAATAACTAAAAGAACTAATTAACTTTTTTGTTAAACTTCACGCGGACGAAGTCGCGGGCACAGCTAGTCATAACTAAAAGAAGGAACAGACTTAATAACGAAAATATACAGGCCAGTATGTGACTTTTCTCATGGTTAAAAAAATTATAGTGTTGCAAAGGTGTGTGATGATTTTAGGTAGGTATTTAATTTAATTTAGTTGCTAAGAAAAATCAGTAGGTAGTCAGGAATTGTACAGAAACTTCAGCTACTTTTTTTTTATTGCATTGAATGGCGAGACGAGCACGCCGTTCGCCTGATGGTAAGCGATGCGACCGCTCATGAACAGTAGCAAAACCAAACAACACCTTGATTTACAAAGCAATGCTTGGCATTCCACTGCGCTCGCCATCCTGAGACACAAGATGTTAAGTCTCAATATGTCCAGTAGTTACTCTGACTACAATGTCCTTCAATCCGAATCACAATAGTGCATTTAAACTGCTGTTTGACGGGAGAAATAGACATTGCGGTGGTACCCACCAAGACAGCCTCTCACATATTAGAGAGTTACCACCAGTAAAACACAAAAACCAAAAACAAACAAAAAGCTAAACCACACTTGTAATATAATTTGGGCCTT
The DNA here is from genome assembly GCA_023078785.2 of Hyles euphorbiae. Taxonomy (NCBI): domain Eukaryota; kingdom Metazoa; phylum Arthropoda; class Insecta; order Lepidoptera; family Sphingidae; genus Hyles; species Hyles euphorbiae. Next base: position 18,701,635 of record CM041050.1, read on the forward strand.
ATGGCGTAGATCATATGGCATATTGTATACTAATAATAAATAAGTATTTTTCTACTATTATAATATAAATATCGTTAAAAATAAAATTGAAATTGTCTTATTTCAATTATACTATCTTTTTTACGGTGGTCGCGGGTTCGAATCCCAGGGCACACCTCTGACTTTTCGGAGTCATGTGTGTATTGATAGTCAATCACCATGCACTAAAACGGTGAAGGAAAACATCATGAGGAAACCTGCATACCATAGCGATTTATAAAAAATTCTATGGTATGTAAGTCCGCCAACCCGCACTAGGCTAGTGTGGTGGACTATATGGCCTAAACACTCTCAATCGAACTCTCGATTGTAGAGTAGGCCCGTGCCTTGCAGTGGGACGTATATGGGCTGATACAGATACAGATCTTTTTTACAGTTTCTCTAACTATGTAATCTAAGCGCGCTCTCAAGCTCGAGCCGAGCGCTCAAGCCACTGCTCGAGCGTCGAGCGCTTCAGTCGAGTTCCGACTCGAGCACGAGCAATCTGCTTGAGCGTCGACTCGAGCGTTTAAGCGCCGACTCGAGCTTTTTTACAACACTACTTTATACGCAATGCAACTAAACTTTACAAAACAAGCGAATATTTTTTTCCTTTTCTCGTATTTGAGTGGTACATATATAGTTGTTCCTAAAATAATGTTTGCCCTTTTATTGTAGAACACGCTTTGGCAGGCACTTAAATTGTGATTTTAGCAAAAACTATGGATTTACCACCCAAACACGGTGATACCTAAAAAGTTACAAAATTGACGCGTTTTTATGCGAATTTTTTAGTGGCATTGTGGTAGTAGTCACTAAAAGTACCACCGGGCTTTGTTTTCGTTTGCAGTCTTGATTGACCCTATATATTCGACAATGATTGCTACTTACTACAACGGGAAAAAACATAATTCTGAAACCTACGTATCATGGAGAACTTGACAAACAAATCTACAGTATGTAAAGTTAGCTAACCTGCAATAGACGGGTCGTCATTACACCTGTGGTGTACTATTGTTTAGGTCCACTCGATCGTAAGAGCCCTGCTGTGTTACATAGGTGTATAGGTTGATTTATTTTATTAACATGGATTCATCTTGATATAAAACTAATTTGTACGGATTTTAACGCAAATTTGGTTTAATTTTTACATTTTTTTACCTCCCGAAGATTACATTAACGCTTTCGTGACCACGGAGTGGACTGAAGTATGACACCCAATCAGTGATTGTTAAAATTTAACTACCCTTATTATAAAATTACGACTGCCTCGGTGGCGTAATTGTGCTAGGGTACGGTTACAAAGCTGAGGCCTCGGGTTCGAATCCCGGATTGGGCAAAGTGATATTGGATTTTTCTATTAATTATCAGCCCAGAGTCAGGAATTTGTGCCCAATATGGCGATAGGCTCGCCACCTATCACATCGTGGGATAGAACATACAAGGCGAAATGTGGGTGTCCTGGCATCCCAGCCTACCCCTTCTGGGAAAAGGCGTGAGTTTATGTATTTTAAATTGAATAATAATTTAAATTTTGTTGGTTTGACTTTTTTTAATGGATTATTCTTCTAGATTCATCTATCAATACAGTCACTAAGCTAAATATTTATGTTGATATGTATGTAGAGTGTAATTTCGTTATCAATTTCGAGGGCGGGCCACTCAGGATGAAGGCTGATACCGGCGGGTTCGTTCGGATATTGCATGTTCACACACATTTCCTTTCCGAAGGAGATAGGAACGTGGACATTTACTACGTGATCAGTTCTGTAGCGTTTTATTGATATTTATGTCAGCACGGATGCGATATTTCATATAGTTGCCAGATTTATAATAAAATAGCAAGATATTTTTATAATAAACCAAAAAATAAAAAGTGCGTGGTGGCCTGTTGGTAAACGGACTAGACGCGACTGCCAACATGTTCACCGTGGTCGCGGGTTCGAATCCCAGGGCACACCTCTGACTTTTCGGAGTCATGTGTGTATTGATAGTCAGTCAATCACCACGCACTAAAATGGTGAAGGAAAACATCGTGAGGAAACCTGCACACCATAGCGATTTATAAAAAAATCTATGGTATGTAAGTCCGCCAACCCGCACTAGGCCAGCTTGGTGGACTATATGGCCTAACCACTCTCAATCGTACTCTCGATTGTAGAGGAGACCCGTGTCCTGCAGTGGGATGTATATGGGCTGATAAATAAAAATCAATTTTAAAAGACAAGAACTATTGTTTGTGCTTAGAGAATTACATAAACAAAAATTTCGAATAACATATCAGTTATCACACTGAGACTCTAAGAAATAAGTAATAATTGAAATGTAAATATATTAGGTAGATTAATGCATAGGCTACATTTCATAAATAAAAAGACACTGTTCTTGTCGGATGATAAACCTTACAACGAAAATTAGGAAAAAATATAAAGGTAATAACCTAATTATGACCATAAATAACCGTGTTACTTGTAACTCATAACTCCATAAGGCGTTAATTTGTATGAATTGTCTGCGAAACGCTGTAAAATATTTTGTAAATTATAAAGAGCATTTCTGAAACGTCTGCAGACGATATCTTAACAACGTTAAAGCCAGTGTTAGATTTATTGTCGCGATATTCTCTCTGTACACACCTGCTGGACTCGCCCGAAGTAAATTTACGGTGGAAATCTGACGTCTAGATTGTGATAATGCCCGTAATAAGTCCCTAAATCATTCATCATTTTATTAAAACAATACTGAAAGTTATCGAGAGTTGAATTTCAACGGCGCGGGGTTAACTTTTATATTATTAAGTAACATTTGTGTAAGATGTTTACACTTTGCGTACAATATACATAATTTCTTTATAAAATATAAATCTTTGTAGGTGCTAATATACATAATTTATGTGATATGGAATACTTAAAGCATTGTAGGTGCATTGAAAATTTCGACACAAGTTCAATTTATTGAAATCGCCGCCATTTCCTTTTAATGTTTCGGTCACAACACATGTGGGGTGAAAATAACACTTTAACGAGAGAAGTTTATTGAATGTTTCTTTTCTATATTTTTTGGTTTATATTTTAGTGCGTTAGTATTGAATAAAAATATATTAGGTTGATGTTCTCACCACAGAATACTAAACTCACAGAAGTCAAGCTTCATACAAAGCGCGCTAAATCAACGCACACATAGACAGCGTTCACCGACACGATATTCGAAACCAGTCGAGACCACTGCGAGCGCGAGTGTCACCCGCTTCGGGTACGCAAATAATTATATTTTTTGTGCAAAGTTGGAACAAATTAATAAAAGTTATTACACACACAAAACACCAGATTATAATAATATAATGTAAATATCATTAAAAAATACATATATTATACAAAAACAATAAAAATAACTTGAAGAATAATGACATACACATTCTCTATGACTTCATAAATACAATTAAATTTTATTAATTTTATTATTGTATTTTATATATTTTATTTAAAAAAATAATCAAACGATACGAGTGCTATTAACACGGTAAGTGTTTTCACATAAGCCAGACTTAACAACCCTAGCGCGAACGCCGAGCGTAGTGTGAGTGTGGCAATAAAAGTGAAGTACATACACAAGCTTGACTTCTGTTAGTATTCTGTGGTTCTCACCAGTCTTTTATCCAGCAATTTACTTATCATTCGTACATACTCATTCGTAACTATGAATATTACACAACTTAAGCTGCCAAATATATTTCGATAATACTTTTATTTAATAAGTGTATATTAGTAGAAATTGTACAGTTTTGGTAATTATATAAAAACTTTCAGAGAAACAAGAATATCTTCAGCGGCGGCGTTGGCTGGAAGCTCCGAAAAGCCGGAACGAGCTTTAATGGCTACTTTTGCACTTTTAAACTTGGTTCCCGGTCCCGAAGGCACTAATATCTGGAGACAAGTTGGACGGGTGGAAGGTCGTACTGTTAAACTTCACACTATAGTTTGGCCTGGAGGTCGGCTTGTGGCACATGGCCAATCAGACGGTGCTCGTACAATATTTCGAATAGTCACTGCCTTAGCTCCGCCTTTTGTTATGGAGGGAGAACTCGATGAAGATGGTCAATGTCTCAGAGGTCTCATGTGTCATCGGCCACAAACATCAGACCGAGACAATCTCACCCTCGCCTTTAATGAGTTAGAAAGAGATAACGATCAAGACACCGATGATTTTTTCTTCCCCACGCCAAAACCTTCATTTTCAAAAATGGCTACGCATTGCTGCTATGGTTTAGCCATGGACCTTTTAGAAAATATTGCCCAGGAACTGGAGTTCGACTTTCATCTATACGTTGTCGAAGATGGTTTATATGGATCACGGAAGCTCATAAAACCGTTCCGAAGAGTACACGATTACAAAGGCTCACCCCATGATTACACTTTCTTGAACGAACAAAGCTACCGATCTCAATATCGGAATGGTCATAAAGCATTAGATGAGGGTGTCGAAAGTGAATATCCGTATGAACTAGATACAGATGAAGATCTTGAAAAATGGAACGGTATTGTTGGAGATTTAGTTTCCGGAGCCGCCCATATGTCTTTTGCAGCACTTAGTGTGTCAGCGGCGAGGGCAGAAGTTATCGATTTCAGTCAACCGTATTTTTTCAGCGGAGCATCGATACTTGCCGCTCCGAACCAAAGACCTGATATCCCTTTGCTTGCATTTCTATTACCGTTCTCACCGGAGCTGTGGATTGCTATATTTACGTCACTCAATGTAACAGCTATTGCCGTGGCAATATACGAGTGGTTGTCACCGTTCGGGCTCAATCCCTGGGGACGACAACGATCCAAAAATTTTAGCATATCGAGCGCACTATGGGTGATGTGGGGTTTGTTGTGCGGTCACTTAGTCGCATTTAAGGCTCCTAAAAGTTGGCCTAATAAGTTTCTTATAAACGTTTGGGGTGGTTTTTCTGTGATATTCGTCGCCAGTTATACTGCCAACATTGCCGCACTAATAGCTGGATTATTCTTCCATAACGCTGTAGATGATTACCAAGGACGAAGCAATGTAAGCATTTCGATATCAATTCCAAGATATTTACGATCTATTTCATATTTTGAGGAAGTAATACAAATATTTATACTTACAGTGGCTTTCACTTCGAGTGGGCACGCCCAGATCGTCAGTGTCTGAATATTATGTTCAGCGAAATAATCCACAGCTGGCGGAACAAATGCGCCGTTACGCCCTTCAAGACATCGAGGAAGGTATTCAGCGGCTCAGGTAATTATATTTTGGGTACTTATTGCGATAAATTGTATATAAAACGCACCTTTTTATTCATATCCAATAAGGAATCAAGAAACTTTTGTATTTTAAATATACTTTTGTCACGTTAATGTGGCAGCGAATAAAGTGATAATCCCTAGCGTTACGTCATAAAACAAAACTACCACATAATAGCCCAAGGCGTGACAATGCCCATAAAATATGAGTTTGCTAATCTTTATCCATCTCTTTATGTAGTAGAAATATGCTTTATGTATTGCTTTTAACACGAAAAATATGTTTGAACACAAAAGTGTAAAACATCACATTGAAAGCCATTATTCATGTATCATTAATCATTTAACAAAAGTAAAGAAATAATTGTGGTCTACGTGGTATTTTTTAATTGAAACAGATTTTTATTTACATTGTGATTTACCGAAGGAGATCTGACTTATAAAAACCGACTGATTTTATAGCGTCATAAAATTTTCTAGCCCGCGAAATCCGATAGGCCACTTAATTCGTTTTGGAACATTTACTTTATAGCCAGATTTAGTATCGCATTTTACAATTCATGAATTAAGCTTTGAAATTTGCTAAATCATAGCATATGTGGCGGTTCTCATAAGAAATTTAATAAATTGAAAGTTTGTAATAACTTCAGTGCACATTTGCTCTTAGCACAAAGGAAATGGATATTATCCAACGTAAGATATCTCCGAAAATTACTTAGAAGTATGTCCTTTTTATTGTATGACAGAAGGCGTGTTATAATTTCACTTCTCTTCAAACTTTTAGGGCCCGTTCTCTTAAAAGTTTGTACATTGTTTCGTATGTATTAAGTAGAAGACGTCTTGCCAAATTTTATAAAGCTCTTAAAAAGGTTTTGGATGTACGCAACATTGTATTTACACTTTTCGGTTCGTCTAATTGATCATCACCATCTTCACCTACAAAAAGTCTATTGATGAAAAAGGAAATCGTGATAGAATTTCGTTGGTAACCTGCATTCAAAGACTTATGTCACTTCCTTGTAAAATCAACTGGAAGTTTCCTTATAAAATGAAGAAATAACCTTAGATGTATGTCCGGAAGCTTTGTCTAGTGCTACGTGCAACAAAAGGCTCTTAGCTTTAAAAGGCTATATCTATTCCGTGTGATCGACCTACATTTATATTTCAAGTGAAATTGTGTTATTTTCTCACAGTTTCAGAGGTAATAGAAATATGCACCAGACTTCAAAATAAGTCAAAATATTTTTTTGTAGTCTTTACTAATATAGAAATATACTTAAAAAATGACATTACAAATTTGCCGCGCATTTTTTCCGAAACGCGATATATTGCTTGAAAAGGAAAGTGACGTCAGAGGGCACGTTCTTATGAAGTTTTAGCTTGTTAAGTGTATTGTTTTACGTTTGTTTATGAGTTATTTTGTGCTTTCTTTATACTATTAAATAAAATGGATTATTTTGTCACGAAATACAGTTCTGTAGCAATTCATGAAAGAAAACTTAATCCAAATACTACGTTGTTCATATCGTGCCCTCTGACGTCACAGCGATTCGCGCCAACATGGCGTTTAAATGCTTCGAAACTAATAGCAGTTTTGATTATTTTTTTGTACTTTTTTGATTGATATTTTCAAAGACTTATATTTTTTCCGATATTGTAATAACATACAGAATTGATTAAAAATATAAAAAAATGGCATGCATATTCCCTATTGATTAATATTCATAACGCCCATTACTGTAACTAAAAAGTTATTCTATTGAAACATTTCTGCATGTTTAATACTTTGCAGATATTGGGCTTTTTCTAGAGAAAAAATAGTGTTTGACTTTACCCATATTTCCATAGTGTGAAAGTTTTCTTTTGTCATAGGAACGGAACATTAGATCTGCTGATAGCTGACACGCCCGTCCTAGATTATTATCGCGCTACTGATCATGGCTGCAAACTACAGCGTGTTGGAGATCACGCGCTCGCCGAAGACACGTATGCTATTGGAATGGCGAAAGGATTTCCTTTGAAGGTAATACGTACCACATGTGCACATGTTAATACGAACCTCGTTGCTTACCGTATAATTTTATTAGCACCGACTGACTGAGAGAATATATTTTCAATTATTTATATTCCTTGTGCCTCCAATGAGCGAATAAAATAAAATCCGCACGAGTTTCTGAGGTGTGGTTAACCACATTGTTTACATCTTAGTTCGTAGCTGAGAGCTAATTAAGTAAGAAGAATCTTTACGTACCGTCATATTTAGTTCACCTGCATTATATGTGAGAATGATATAATTAAACTGTTAACCTCCAGCTAAAGACGTGACTTCGCATCGTCTTAAGAAATGTAGAATATATTTACATAAGAACGAGGAGTTTTAAGGTGAAGTGGTAGGGGCCGATTCCGTATCTCAACGCGGAAGATTGATGGATGAGTCACGCGAAGCTCCTAATGGTGTGATCGATAGTAGGTTGTCATGTAACTCCGGTTCATGCGATTATACGTCATTTTATCTTGACGTTGCCGTATATACTCCCGAGGTTTACGAGGATCGCTTATATATTAGCTTTACTATAAATCACTGCCTAGGTGGTGCTGTTGTATTACGGTACGGTTACGACTTTGAGTTCACGGGTTCGAATCGTGTGTCGCTAAAAGTGATATTGGACTTTTGTGTTTATTATTAGTCCAGTGTCAGCAATTTGTGCCCGATATGGCGATAGGCTCGCCCCTTATCACATCGTGAGACGGATCACACAAGGCGTAATGTGAGTGTCCTGGTTGCACCTCTGTCTACCCCTTCTCAGAATAAGGCGATCAAGCTTTTTATACTGAGTCATAAACCTACATTTATATCATTTTCCAACGAATCGCCGAAAATCACCACATCGATCTTAATCATACTTTTACATAACATTTACCAAAATGAGAACATTTGAATAAATGTTTATCTAATACTGTGTTATATTTTACATTTTTTAAGTACTATCGAACTCAGGACACAATTCAAAAAGACATTAGATGAATCCTAATTTCTTATTGAGATTTCTGGCGAAACTTCCTACGACCATTAGCAAGATATTATTTTTAAGTAATATCAAATTTTTGCTGACGTAAACTTCGCAAAAAAGACAATTGTATTTACAGCTAAAAAGAAAAAATTGTCTACTGCTTAACTTGAGACTTCCTTAATAATTGTCATAGTGACTGTTGTGATTTGTGAAAAATCCTTACAATTAAGCTTACAATGCAATATTCTGGTTTTATTTTATTGAATAGGTCCAGCAAACCAGCAAACAGATCACCTGATGGTAAGTGACTGATGACTGACGTCCATGAACGTTCATAACGCTTGGATCACAGATGTGGAACACTTACTGAAACGCGATGGCATAGCTCTTGCTTCACGTGAATTTCCTGTGGGATGATAAGGAATTTGTGCCCAATATGGCGATAGGCTCGCCACCTATCACATTGTGGGACGGAACATACAAGTCGAAATGTGGCCACCTCTGCCTACCCCTTCTGGGATATAGGCGTGAGTTATGTATGTAATATCACTCGGACCAGCATGTCCAGCAAGGCAACGCTACCAACAGCTTGGTTTTACCACTTCCAGATTTCCAAATTTGTGGAATAAGTAATAATGACGTATATGTTCTTCTTTATATTGCAAGTGTGTTTGTTACAGGACAGTATATCGGCAGTGATTAGCAAAATATTCATCAAACGGGTACATGGATATCTTAACAGAGAAGTGGTATGGGAGGCTTGCCGTGTTTCAAACTCAGTCCTGACTACGGAATACAACCGAAACCTCTGGGTAATGTTATGCTATTATTATCAATTAGCATAGTATATTTAAGTCGTTTTTTTATCATCATTAACGCTTATATTCAGGCGGTACCTTATTTTAATTCACAATACAGCAAAATGCTCATAACTTTAAAACTGGTTGTCCGCCTGCTAAAATTATCACAGCAAATTATCCAGTCTTAGGAAAGCAATGTTTCAATTCGAAAATTACTTTATATAAAAATCAAGCGCTAATCTCGTTAATCCACATATTACTCAATTAAATAAATACACCCAATAGTCATTTACATAGTCCTGATCCCGCACCAAGAGACACCAACACCCAGACTCTAAACAAATACATGTGGATTACGCAAATATTTGAATACATAAATACACCTAACAGACATTTACATAGTCCCGACTCCGCACTAAGATCGAGTCTTGTGTCATAATTATCAGGAACTATGAGAGACATGTCAGTCTCACCAACACCCAGACTCGAAACAAACACATGTGGAATTACGCAAATATTTGCCTCGCTGTGAGGATCAATAAATACAATATATTGTACAATATTTTAATTATTTTTAATACAATTTGGCATATATACTGATCGTGATACCTGAAGAATGAGCCAGGATATGATTTTTAATAAGAGACGGGAATGACTAAAAGTTTTTGTCCGTGAAGTCTCACTGTTGTCGAAATTATCAGCCCTAATTCCAAAGAAAGCCTATGATTTTTTTATTATATTCAGCACTAACAATTTTAACCTAATATTATAAATGCTCAAACGGCTGGACCAATTTCGATGAAATTTGGTATGGATGTAGGAAATTCCCTAGATTAATACATAGACAATTATTTATAAAAAAAATAGATATAAAGGAATACAGTCACGTTGAGTTTAAATAAAAAACAATGAAACGCACTACATACCGAAGCCGCCGACCCGCCGGCACATGCCGACAATTTTTGTTGGCGGGCTAGTCGGCGCCTCACCATTGCAAGTCAAGAAACTGTATGCGACATGTCGTCGGCCCGACAAGACATGAATATTTTTTATGACGTTGTTGCGTGTTGTCGACAACTGATAAGAGCATATGCCCCAATGTGTCGGCGGTCACCTTGTCACCGACATTACTGTTTCTCAAAAAACCCGCCGGGTTGTGACGGTGTAGTGCGCTTGAGATTAACGTGTTCTGACAAAATGTTTACACAAATGCAGATTTTTGTATATGCTTTACGATAAATCGTATCATCGAGGAGATACTCACAACGTATAAATGGGGCTTCAAGGCGACCCAGTAGAGCTGATAATCACTTATATTTAGAAGTGATTATCAGCTCTCACTGGTCGCCTTGAAGCCCCATTTATACGTTGTGAGTATCTCCTCGATGATACGATTATCGTAAGCATATACAAAAATTGCATTTGTGTAAACATTTGTCAGAACACGTTAATCTAAGCGCACTACACCGTCACAACCCGGCGGGTTTTTTGAGAACAGTAATGTCGGTGACAAGTGCTGACCGCCGACACATTGGCGGCATATGCTCTTATCAGTTGTCCGACAACACGCAACAACGTCATAAAAATATTCATGTCTTGTCGGGCCGACGACATGTCGCATACAGTTTCTTGACTTGCAATGAGTGATGGCGCCGACTAGCCCGCCAACAAAAAATTGTCGGCATGTGCCGGCGGGTCGGCGGCTTCGGTATGTAGTGCGTTTCATTATGGTTGTGTAACGCGATAATGGTATACGATTCTCGCGCGAAACTCTCCCCATTGTAAATGGCGTTTTTGCTGGACATCAGAATCAGCTGTAACACCATATACATGCATGGTATCACCATGACAGATTTTTCATAATTATCTAACAGCTGTCGCCCTCCGGGTGGAGACCAAACTATACTGTAGTCACTACTTGAAAAGATGGTGTTTGTTTAGACAAAAACATGTTTCCTTCACAGAGTACGAGTATATGGGTGATACTCAATAAATTAATGGATGTTTTCTTTTGAGTATATAGCCCCTAAAACAATAAAGGTTCATGCCAAACATGATGCGACCTAATAGAGCGATTCTAACACTAATTGTAGATCGATTGGGTATAGTCATAAGTCACTATTACTACTTTTACTATTTTCTACGACTTATTTTTTAGAAAATAATTACAAAATAAATATAGTTAGAGCAGTTTGGACTTGAATAAATATACACAAAATTTCTGTATCAGCCCATATACGTCCCACTGCAGGGCACGGGCCTCCTCTACAATCGACAGTACGATTGAGAGTGGTTAGGCCATATAGTCCACCACGCTGGCTTAGTGCGGGTTGGCGGACTTACATACCATATAATTTTTTATAAATCCCTATGGTATGCAGGTTTCCTCACGATGTTTTCCTTCACCGTTTTAGTGCGTGGTGATTGACTATCAATACACACATGACTCCGAAAAGTCAGAGGTGTACTCTGGGATTCGAACCCGCGACCACCGTGAACATGTTGGCAGTCGCGACTAGTCCGTTTTACCAACAGGCCACCACGCACTTTAAATAATAAAATTTTCTATAGCATTTCAAAGATCCAGATTAAGCGCGGAAGGATAAATAAAAAGGGAAAAAAGCGAAAATGAGGCACAGAAACATAATGACGTCGCGTGCCGAGTTACTTTTGTGGCTTAAGGAGTTCCCATCACCTGCGTATTTTTTCCGTATAAGTTTTTAGTTTTTTACATCCTTCAAATCGGTACCTAAATTAAATTGCACATTACTATTTTAATGTATATTCATTACATCTCGCAGTCAGCTGGCTCGTCTCTGGCGGAAATTTCATTAGAATTTATCGCCACCCCCGGTTTAATCCGCCCTGAGCGCGAGCGGTAAAGGGAAGGTATTACCACCAGTCGACCTAAAAGATTAAACATGGGATTTATCGTTTGAAAAAATGAGCTGACACCGAGAATGTGTTTGGCTGTTATTTAGGACAAACTCGTGAAGAGAAGCGATTAAAAATGAAAGCGCTACGGAATTTTCTCGTGTCTGTATTTGTACTGGATTTATGTAGTTTGTTTGACGACGTGTAATCCCGGTGTGTGTAGTGAAAATGTACGCGTTGTTTTATTTAAAGCAATTGGTTTTAAATGAATAATCGCGGATCGTGTCGGATGATTTAGCAATTTTATCATTTTTATTGGTCTGTGGCTTTGATTTGTTCTTTTGTTTGTTTGTGATTTTATAAATATTCAATGATTCGATCAAAAGGGCTCTAAAGGTTTTATTATTAATTTACGATGTTTGTAGCTAAAACGGTGATATTTATATTTCCAAGGTCCTCAATAAAACTGATAAATAACATATTTGAAAATATGTCATTGGGTCTAATGGTAGTGAAGATTGATAAATGTATGTTTAAAAACATAATTAAATTAAAATGACATATGATAGTATTTCACGATACGTGTTATCGTAAACTAAGACGAAAACATAATATTTATTTGATTTCGCTTGAGTTCCAAGTTTTTAATCAATGAGCTGTTGAATGTTTTTAATTTTTAACAATGATGAGTTATCACAATCATGCGCCAATTAATTTTATTTTCCAATTAATGTATCACAAATGTGGGTAAATACAATCTATGCGAAACGAAATAAACATTTTGTTATGTTTATTAAATCGTAAATGCGACTAATCAAAAATGTTTTCATTGGCTTATAAAACACGTGTACAGCTGGTAATCGCCATCCTCGTCCGACAACCGATGATTCGAGCTAATTTCTTTCACTTTGATATATCATTGACAGTTGGCAACCCTTACTTGCGGCCACATTTCCATAGGCCGTTTGCCTATTTGGTCATTCACAAAATAAAATAACATTAATTTAAGGTATAAAAACTTTAGTATGCGCCATTAACGTATAAATATAACAGAGTTAATTGTTTACACCTAGCTGCGAATAGATTACGGATGAAGGTACAACGACAACCATACCTTTTTAAATTTCTATACTTGTATATTATATCGGGTATATCCAGACTGTGACAAACGAAGCCAGGTGGTAGTTGCAGTGACTTCGGACACAAGCAACTAAAAAAAACATACTTTTGTAATATACACTTTGGTACAAAGGATTCAAATTATTATTTTAGCAAAAGCTATGGATTTACAATCTAATCACGATGATATCGTAGAGAATGCCTAAAGCATTTATTCCGCATTTGCACAACATATTGTATAAGAAAGTTTTAATTAAATTAGTATTCAAAACATCATAATTATAGAAATGGTCGCGCTTTTTTGGGAAAATTTTAGTAGCATTGTGTTTGTAGACACTAAAACTGTCATCCGGCTTCGTTTTCGGTAGCAGTCTGAACATAACCAGTATATATTACTTTGAAGTGGATCATAGTTTTTTTAATTATTCAAGGACGAAATTGTTTAGAAAAAGTCAATTAATATTATTCAATTAAAAATACTAGCAGCCACATTTTGATTGGCACCCTAGCAAAAAATGTATTCTCCTTAATTTCATTTTAGATTCATGTAGTGATCTTACGGTGGGATTTCAGTCTACCGGGTATCTCAAGACTGCTACCGAAAACGAAGCCGGGTGGTAGTTTTAGTGACTACAAATACAATGCAACTAAAAATTTCGCAAAGAAACGCGACAATTATTTTTTATGATTTTTTAAATATCGTCATTTTTGGGTGGTAAATCCATAGTTTTTGCTGAAATAATAATTTAAACACTTTTATACCTTAGATTATTTATAAATAAAAGGATATACACTATTATTTTAGGAAAAAATGTATTTACCACCCAAATATGACCATAGGAAAAAAATAACAAAAAAAGATTTGTCGCTTTTTTTTGCAACTTTTTCTGTTGCATTGTATCTGAAGTCGCTTAAACTACCACCCGGCTTTGTTTTCGGTAGCAGTCTTGATATACCCTGTATAATTCCTCTAATTGTTATTTCCTTACACTGAAGTTAAAGCTTAATTTACAACAATATTTTCTAAGCTAGTTATTTATAGCCACAGATTGAAACTGGCATGATTTTAAGCTATTCCCAGCTCGCTTTAAAATAGCTCGCAAATGACTGCCATGAACAACAATACAAAAGTGCAGTTGGTCACGCAAGCATCTAGGTATAATGTTGCAAGAAGTAAACAGTACTTACAAAATAAACCAACATCATATTACACTGACTTATGATACCAACTATATCTGCCAGTGTTTCCTTATTATAAAGAAAAACAGAACTAAAAGGAAGTTGCATTTCCTTCAGCTTCCGAGCAGTACATTAAATTATTATGTTAAGTAATTGTTCGGAGTTGAGCGGAACGGCGGAATAGTAACGCGTCACTAGGACTAATGTTGCAAATTTCGCAGAAGCCACTTACGACCTCATTCATAGACAGTTTTAAAACCTAATTTAGCTATCTAATGTTTTGTCTTCTTCACTCGAACTGGATTTAAAAGTTGGTCAAAAGGGACAAAACATTCAATTACTAATACTGTCTATGAAAACGGAAGACTTTGAAATAAAAACAATACAATATTTTGTTAAAGTGATACTAGATGGTTAATGCAGGTCAGATAGAGTATCCGATCGAATCATCAATAGTCGACATATGGTTATATCTCGACAAAATGTGAAATGAGCTGACTGTGAAATGAGCGACCGCGCTTTTGATCTCCGCACCGGGAATAATGTTGGTGAGGCCAAGAAATATTTCTGAGTCTGGATGTTTACTATTGTACTGGTGGTAGGTCTCTCATATGTGAGAGGCCATCTGGGTAGGTACCACCGCAATGTCTATTTCTCCCGTGAAACAACACTGCGTAAATGCACTGTTGTGTTTCGGATTGAAGGACATCGTAGACAGAGTAACTACTGGACATATTGAGGCTTAACATCTTATGTCTCAGGATGGCGAGCGCAGTGGAATTTTGCTACTGTTTATGAGCGGTCGTATCGCTTACCATCAGGCGAACGGCTTGCTCGTCTCGTCATTCATTGCGATAAATAAAAAAAATAAAAAAAAAGTTTGTGAGACCTAAAAGTCTCTCGTAGTTTCTGACACCTACAACGCAAGACTTAGCTGATCTTAATGTAAAGCCAGGACTATGTATGTGACTGTTGGGTGTATTCATTATTTATTTATTTTACAATAACGCGGGTCCGGCACAATGCATAAACTATTGCATGACACACTTTGAGGGGTTTTCACCATCATGAACAGTCAGCAACATAAGTCGCTGAACACTATACATTTTTTGATAACCTTTTTATGAAGTAAAATGTGTACGTACTACTCTGTAGTCGTAAAATATAACCATGTAAAGTTATCTATGCCGAGAAGTGCCATACGATATTGAAAATAATTATTATTTTGGATGATAAGACAATTTCAAATCTCGTGAATGTGTAGCGACTTTTGTTGCTGACTGTACGATGGTTGTGATCTTGCCAACAAAATATCTTTCCAATATATCTAATTCCACTTGAGATATCCTATCCTATTCTAGTATCCGTCATTATATGATTATTGCTAAAGTTAACGAAATTAATGTACGGATGTGTTTAACGGTTATCAAAGACGAACTTTTAAAGGTCACTAAAATTTTATTCGAGGAATTCTTGTTATAAACGTATACTTTTATGAATATTTTGTTTACTTCCTACTGGCATTTAAGAAGTTTTAATAATGAATAACTATAATTTTAGTGGGTAATTCAAATAGTCTTTTGGGAAATGTAACTTGATCTACACAATATGCAGTCGGTCTTGAGTCTTAGGTTTTAAGTTTTAAGATCATCACTTTTTCTTTAAATTGCAGTAGCCTTCAATAAAATATAACTGACGAATATTAAACTGCTATTTTAAACAAAATATAGATATTGGAAATATGAAATTCTTTGAAATGTAATAAATTCTAAACTGATAGTAATAAAATAGCATTTTGCGGGTTACGTTCGACAGATTGTCGACTAAAATAAACGAGCGAAAAGTTTGATTTATCGTTCTGGCGTATTACATTTTGTTGGCAGCCACTTTGGACAAAATGAGAATCAGATATTGAATGATACTTATATGTATCGTACTATAGATTTGTTCATGATGACATATTACATTTATAATGAAACTGCCTCAAATAATGGAGCTATTGAAACCCTCCGTGGCACAGTTGGTTGGACCCCAGCTATGTAAAGAGAGGCCGCGGGTTCGATCCCCCCTAAGGCAAATGTTTGTGTGAACCACAATTATTTGTTTCGGGTCTGGGTATTTGTCAGATTTTCGTTGTTCATGATACCCACGACACAAGATGCGATCTTAGTGTGGGGTCAGGACGATATATATACGTGAAGGTTGGGTGTATTTATTTAATTATTTGATCTCAAACTCGGTTGAAACACAAATATTTTTGTATACGCCCACTCCTATTTCCCTGAGTGCATAGGTAAATTTACTATGGTAGACTATGATACTACTAGATACAAAGGTTATATCTGCCCCAAGATGTGACACGCAATGAGACTATCGACACACAGTTTCCAAACTAAAATCTGAGAAACTTGACTTGGGAATCGAATTCATAGTTTACAACTCATACTTGCTGCCACTAAACAATGAGGCGATATCAAAGTTAATTTGAATACATCTTTAAAATATAATAAGGTAACGAAAAGATGAAATTAAATACACCCAAGTTTGTCGGCAAACGAAGGCTCTGAGAAATTAAGAATTGTACGCTTAACTTTTGGGATTTTTCCAATGTTTAATTAATGCAGCGGTGGATATCCTATAATTAATGTTTAAGGTGTTGCTGCCGTGGCTGGCGTTTTTATTCTACTCGGTGTTGGAATGATCGTCGGATGTCTAATATTGATCTTCGAACACCTGTTTTACAAGTACACCTTGCCAGTTTTAAGACATCAGCCTAAAGGAACTATATGGAGGAGCCGCAACATAATGTTTTTTAGTCAGGTCAGTATAATCCAATTGAAATTTTAAATTTACATAGAGTTAAGAACCCGTATGTATATAACGTATACTTTATCCACACAAGTGTAAAGAAGAAGTGGCATTACATACTCCGCATAACATAATCCGCTTAAGTAAATGGTAATGCCTGCCCTCGGGTTGGGTATGAAGTAAGTCAAAGGCTATCGTGACTGTAACTTTGCCTTTGCCGCACTGAAGGCACTTTGTTTGCCCTACTCAAGCGTGAAGCGAAGATGTTTTCTGCTGGGATTAGGTCGACTGAGCCACGGTTCGCCGCGACTTTTTACACTGGTTGAGCACTTGTCTCCGCGGCATTATCTTCTTGAATTTCGCTTCTTATACCGCTTGTTATCTGGTTTAACCTTTGTCCCTCGCGTTTGTGGAACGCAATCAACTTTTTTTCCAGTAAACGTTTTCGTTTTTTTTTGTCGGAATTTCACAAGTAAGGGTGGTCTGAAGTATGCCGGAAGGAGATACAGGTTGCTTGTAATCTTTCGCTACGGAATTTTTGGGGAAGGCTTCTGTTTAACATTAGACTTATTGCAGCCGATATTCAAAAACACAAAGATAATACAAGTTTTGTTGCAGAAACTGTATCGATTTATAAACTGCGTGGAGCTGGTATCGCCACACCACGCGGCGCGTGAGCTCGTCAATACCATCCGACAAGGCCACTTCACCTCGCTATTTCAGAAGAGCGTTAAAAGGGTAATTATCCGCCAATATTTCGTTCGTTTAACTTTCTTTTTCTACACAGTGACACTTCACGAAATGTCAGTTATACAACAAACAGTTGATTGCGTGACGTTCATGTATATATTCATTCTCATTAACAACTTTTTATAACTACTAATTAGCACAGCAGTTTAGTTTTGCCGAACAGAATTTTGCGTTAGATCTACGTATGATAAATACTTCTATGGCCTACCAAAGTTCCCTTTCGCTGAAATTGGTGCACGTCCAATTTTCGTAAAGTAAAAGCACTCGTGGTGCGGGATTATTCCTAGAGCTTAAGCAACAGTATCAACAGATTACGTCAGGAAAGCACATTTGTTTCAGAAGGAACACGAACAGCGTAGGAGGCGCAAAAGTAAAGCTCAGTTATACGAAATGATACAAGCAATCAGAAGGTATGGTATTGTTAAAATAAAAACGAACTAGAGAAATACAAACTGACAATAATAAAATATTATTTTCTACTAGGGTGCAACAGCGTGACCACTCATTGGGTTCTATAAAGGAGCAAGAACCAGCAGAAACGTCGGAAGTTTCTGAAGAATTAACAGAATCAAAGTTTTTGTCCCCATCCCCCGATATATCCAGCCGTTCACCGAGACAAGGCCGGTCCCCTCGTCAAATTCGTTCACCTAGAGGACGTCGAAAAAGATGCAGTCTAGCAGGACTCAATGTTAGAAGATTCAGTACAGACTCAGTCCTAGGCTCCGATTCAGTATCTAATATTTACGAGAGGACTAGTCTTAACATAGGAAGAAGGCTAAGCCGTGACGTAAGCTGCCTTACAAGTTCTCCACCAGATATAAATAGTCGCCTTCGTACGCCCTCGCCTATGGTCCGAAGAGCCGAAGGTTCTTCTACAAGATCTTATCAAGACGTTTCGCTAAGATCCGATAATTACGTTAGCACGGACGCACCTACTTCCAGAATGAGCGTTGAAATTTTAGTTTCCGAAGAGAATGACGTTCCTCCTGCCCCCCCATATCCAAGAGTTCCACCAATGGGAGCGCGCTCAGAACTATCACTGTTATCCGAAGAAGAACTAATCAGACTGTGGCGCAGCTCGGAAAGGGAAGTTCGGGAAGCGCTATTAGCAGCATTACAAGAGAAACGGGCTAATTTAGATCCGAAGCAAGATCCGGGATGAATGAAAACTTCTGACAGTCACTTGGCAAGGAATCGGTGTATAGAGAATCACTTTACATTTCTCACAGCTGTTCGTCAAGAGAGCAATAAGGAGAATCGACACGAATATGCCTGTAGTGGTTGAGTTAGTGCCTTTTTTACATTGTTTGATGCGGACAAGTTCTGCAGGCGTTAGATAGTCAATCGGTGTTCATTTCAGTGTCTTGGTATTATTAAATTCATAAAGCTGCCTTACTCCACATTTAATTGCTTTTTCAGTGTTGTATCTGCGTCAAACAATTTAAAGAACGGTACTCGTAAGTAATATTAAATTTGGAGATGTTTACGTCCAGCATATTGATTAGCTTTTATTAGGAATAATTATGTAAAATTGTAGAAACGAATTGAAATCTATAAATATGTATTGTAAAGAATTATAAATAGCTATGACCAGAAGATTTAAAGTGCTTTAACTTATAGTCTAGTTGGTGATAGATATTTTCATTCAATGTACGATATTTATATGTGCGGAAATTATATTCCTTATGAGAATTACTATCCTTATTATTATTAGGAAATATGGTATTAATAAAATTTTAAAATATCAGTTCGCCTCGATGACAGAGTAGGAAATATTATTAAATTCCCATTTCAATTGAATTACTCAATTTAATAAATTTTAAATATAATTAAAATATTGACTAACTAAATGTAATGTTCCTAATTTGCATAGTTTTAATCAATTGAGACAACAGCTCTAAAGACGTCTAAATAGGTTTAACTGAGGCCTTTTGAATGTTGGGTTGCAATTTTATTGTTTTCTTCAGCCACAAAAACTTTACACGGTAGATTTTTTATGACTTTTGATGTGGAAAAAACACGTTGCCTCGTTAAAATGTTGTTCCGATTAGCCAATTATTATCGATTTAAATGTATTCTTTGCTCTCGAAATCCACATTATGTTCTGTTATCCGTACTATTACATAAGTACTATTATCAAACTTAATGATACAATGTATACCTACTTTAAAGTAACGTAAAAATATTTTATTTTATTCTTTTAGTATTAAAAAATAAGTAGGTACATATGTGATCTCACGCTTACAGGTTGACAATGCTGCAGAGCTGCCTTTTAATGCACAGTGATATTTAATGTTGGTAGTCGGCAGCCAACAATGCAATTCGTTAAAGTGCGTATTTTACGCAACACGCCGTGCGATGCAACACTGCCACACTATATCCAGGCGGATAACCTTCGCGATATTGCGTAAAAAGTTCGCGAAATTCACTTAATCGGAACAACAATGAGGTCAATACAAAGGTTAATTTACCAGCGCACAAAGATTAAGATTTATGTTCGTCTCAATTGTTACGTGTGACATAGGTAGGTTTGCTTTTTAAGACAGGTGTGTTAATATTAATAATTAAAGTTTAAAGACGATTAAGAAAACTGCCAAGCGTATATTTTACAAAAGTAAGTAGGATTTATAACACTTCTTCTTAGATTTGCACCCTAGTAGTCTTTAGTTTAGATTTTTCTCTATCTCTATATAATTATATCTATGCTATATATTTATACCTAATCCCGCAATTCCCAGATTAAAACTCAACACTTTCCTTACTTAGTATAACTTCGAAAAATCAATGAAAAAATAAGCAATATTTTCTTAGATTTTATACTTATTACCGTAATACATTATAGTTCACTCATTGGCTTAAACACTCACTCTTCAAAATTTGTACTTAATAGTGCTGCAACACATCCTAAAATGACCTGTTCTGTTTAAATTCCATATTATTATTATTTGCAAAACTAAGCTTTGATTTGATTCAACAAAATTATTATTCCAATTTCGGACCAACTTTCTTTGGTAAATAGGTTAATAATTAAATTAACACGATAAATCTATTGGATGTGAGTCATCTAGTGATATATGAAGTCTTATGCATTTCTCTTTCTAATGTAAGTATCTACAAAGTAACATATAGTATGATATCGAACATAAGTAGTATACACGTTAGGATCTAACTGCATACCGAAATAATTAATTGACAACAATACTGATTAAAATAATTATTTTAACTCACAGCGCGGTGATGTAGGATCACAAATAATTGGGCTGTTTAAAAAAATCAATTATTTGTTAAAAGACGTATAAAACACTAAATGTAACATATATTTTATTTCATTAACAAATTTTTTTTTAATTATCAATAAATAATATAATATAAATACATAAATAAATAAATAAATTTTAATGAGATAAATCATTATCACAGATACTACACAATTAATTTTGAATATTTATTTATTTTAAGTATTTGATTATCTGGATATACCAGTATAATATACACAATTAATTTCCGTAACGACAGGCTCGTAATAAAAATGTGAAGTATTTAAGTAAAGCCGCAAATTACAAGAACACATTACAAGTTCATTACACTTAATGAAGGATAGTTAGTCGATTGCGACCTCGTCTACTACCAATGTCGAATGTAAAGCCGACGACTGCTTTCACTTCACTGAATTTGAAAGTCTTTATTGCAGAACATTACCGAAATCACACAACGTAACACAAGAATTGATCACACATTACACTTGTAATAAGTAATAATTTTGGGTTACATTTATCTATTATTTTTGTGTTAACAGTGCAAATTAATTTCAAGTCTAGTTAATATATAAAAGTTAATTCACGCATGTTTTTTTAGAACACGAAATATTAGCATAACTTAAAAAATTCCATAATTAACAAACTGTTGTTTTGTTATTTAATACTATTGGCGTTTGAAAAACATGTCTTAAATCTTAAATGACTATAAATTAATAAATACATTAACACTCGTTCAATATAGGAAGCGCCAAAGAAATAATTTTAACTATCGAAATTGGGTCGTATAGTTTTGCTAGACAGTCGATTTTCTCTCTTTTAAATATAACGAAACAAATGTACGAGACGCCAATTTTAATATTAGAATGTTTGATAGAGAATATAAGCGATATTTTTTCGGTATGTGTATATTATTGTACATAATTTTACTAGATAATAATAATAAATAAAGGTAATTGAAACGTTTCTTAAATAGAATGGTGGGGCAGTCGTCTTCATTTAGTATTTTTCTTCATTGTATGTGTTTTAAATGTAAAATAACACGGTACACGAAGGAATTAATCTTACGTTGTTTCTATTATAATGTGAATTATAATATAACAGTAATAAATATAAATTTGACGGATTTGTCGTTCAAAAGAAGATTAATGTACTTGATTATTTAATTATATTATTATAATAGGATTTAATTTGTCCGATAGCTGTCCTGTCGATGAAAACGATGATAGTTGAAAAATAAATATTTGTGCCAATTGTTTGTTTTATTTCTAAACATCCTACAGTACATAATTATGAAATAATATAAAAATATGGTCACTGGTCGTTCTAAACTCAATATTAATAATTTCATAATGTATTTTAGTAGCATGACTAAATAAATACAAGTAATAATTTCAATGAAACACTAAATAATGTTTACAGGGTATATCAAGAATGCTACTGAAAACGAAGCCGAGTGGTAGTTTTAGTGGATACAAACACATGCAACTAAAAATTCCGCACAGAAACGCAACATTTTTTGTGAATTTATTAAATATGTGTTTGGGTAATAAATCCATAGTTTTTCCTTAAATAATAATTTAAACTCAAACTAAACCAGTAAAATTCCCACCCGGCTTCCTTTTCGGTAACAATATATACATAATATATAACGTATTCACTGTCCAATGTAAATTCGACAAAAAATTTGACCTGATAACGGTCAATGAATAAATATACAAATAAAATTTAGCAGATATTTATCTCCGTACTTAAATTAAATTATTTATCTTCAATCATCATAGCATTATGACATATATGTTGAAATGAGTGTAACCCTTAATCAGGCTTTTAAACAGTTCGTTAAAATAATAAAAACGCGAGCGGCATTTCAAGTATTGTTGTGGTATTGAATTTAGTTAGTCGTATATTGGCCTTCTTGGTAGATAAAAGTGTCGGCATCGTATTAGATTCGCACGCGAACAAATGTTGTGATTTCTCACCGAATTTACCCAGTTAATACAAAATGAAGCTGACAATTCTAACTGTGTTTATTTGCATTTATTTAAAATCTGTGTCGTCATTGTTTTGTTACTGGAACACTGGTTGTCCGTATAAATATTTTTCAAGTAAAACTCCGTATAATGCAGTGAGAGGTGACATAAGGGATACGGTTGTAAAGCAGCCAGGTAAGTTTGTCATAATATTTATAGAGATAAATAATAATAAGTGACTAATATTTAATTAGAAACTATGGACACGTAACCTCCAATTCGTTACTGAAAGATGTCCTTTGGATGCATAAGAATTTGTCATTTAGTTGGATGGAAACAGGTTTCGATGACACCTCTCAGCATTTAGCGTGTTAGCGAATTTGAATTTTAAAGTGTATGCAAGAAAAATAATATTGCACATAGCGAAGTCTCGACCTTTATATTAAATTCAAAACGACCAAAAATTTATTAGCTTATAAAATTAAAAAGTTTACAAGACTCAAGGTGCCTTTGAAGGGCGTTTACTGCCTACATATTCACACATTTATTTTTTTGTTTTTGGAAATACGACCCAAGTATATTCGATGTGAGGTCGGCTTTTTTTTAAATATACTTGTTTCATAAGGTATATTTGTTACAAAGGATATTTTTAAGGTCTTCTAAATAAATGAATTTTAAACTTCTAACAGCAGTAAACTTTTTGTACTTCTAGATTGTGAACCCGTCAGTATATGGGGCCTTTTTAGACATGGAAAAAGAAACCCAGGAATAGATTTCGGAAAGAGTATGAGAGAGGCGCTTGTCTTTAAAGATTACGTGCTTTCAAGTTACGCAAATGGCAACAGTTCGCTCTGCGCTCAAGATATAGAAAACTTAACAAATTATGATGTCAGTGAGGAAATTTTCACTAAAGTCCATCAGTTGTCTGAGGAAGGATATAAAGAAATGTTTGATATTGGTAGAAGGATGAAAGAAGCGTTCCCTACGTTCTTGGGTAATCTTGAAAAGGGAAACTACACCTTGAGATCAGCGTTTGGACACTGGATGGAGAGAAGTGCTAAGGGATTCGTGAATGGGTTGGATAAATACTTGGATGTCGAGCCCTCCACCACTGACTTCGATATATTAGCCGTAAGTGTGCGAAAACTTTTGGGAATTAGCTAAAATGTGAACTATGTACTAAAACTAATTGTGATGTTACAGCCATATGCGACGTGTGGAAAATATCAAAGAGATATCAAAAAGAATCCGGCAACTTATAATGAGTCACTCAAATACCAAGAAACTGCAGAATTTCTCGCTGTACGTTGTTTTTTATAGCTTTAATTTTATTCCCGCTAATGTATCCAAAATCTTTTGTTTATATTTATACTTATGTTTATTTTTATATTTTTTATTTCAAATCTGGTACAATAGAGTTTAATTTGTTTTTTCTCTCTACATTTTTTCTTAGACTGAGCGCAAATACTACGTTCTTATTTATTTTGTACAGCTGTAAGTTTAATTTTGATAAACATTTACTACAGTTTCAAATTACATTTTCAGGCAAAAGAGAGAATTCAAAGGAGACTGGGGATTGATTATATTCTGACGAACGATAATATAACGTCAATTTACGATATATGCCGATACACAAGTTCAGATAAAATGAGTCCTTGGTGCGCGATGTTTACGACGGAAGATTTAAAAGTATTAGAATACGTCGGGGATTTGAGGCATTATTATAGAAATGGTTACGGTAATTCTATAAACCAGGTGTTAGGACAAATCCCATTGACAGATTTATTTAAAAAATTCCAACAAGCTAGAGACGGCGAGGGCCAGAAGCTTGTGGGTTATTTCACACACGCGACGATGATAGACATGGTGTACACAAGTCTTAATCTTTTTAAAGATGAAAGCCCGTTGACCGCGGCACTTAGAGATCCGAACAGAAAATGGAGGTCGAGCAAGATTTCATTGTTTTCGGCCAATTTAATAGCTGTGCTTAACAGGTAATTTGATTTTAAATTTAAATATTTTCTATTATTAGATATTTACCATACTGATAATAGTTTTATCGGTCTTGGCAAGTTTAAAAGTAATTATACTCATTTGGTTACGACAAATTTAGTAATGACCTTAATAGATCAACTTTAATTTAAAAACATTTAAAACGATATTTTTAGAAATTACTAAACCTACCAAACTTGCTGAAGAATAATTACTTATTGATTCTTTAGTAACATGTATTAAACTTGACAACAAACTTTATCAATTTTACAAGATGTACGGTGCAATTTAATCTGACGAATTCAACTCTTATATCCTCACACTATAGCAACTAGCTAACCGAGTTGTATAAATCGGAATGGAAGAACGCAGTCGAGCGGGGCTATTTATTTACTCCAATACTGGTGTTTTTGTTTTCGAATCAGGATTTTGGCAGCACGTGGGCGATTGTTTTGGCAAAACTGCTTTTGATGCGTGCTTTTTTTGCAGATGCTACAAGGATGGTGCAACGGACTATAACGTAGTGTTTTATTTAAATGAAGAGCCCTTGTTATCGATATGCAAACAGGGCGTATGTACTTGGGATGAATTTGAAGATAAACTTAAATCAATGAGTGTTAACACAGATGTCTGTGAATTTAAATCTGTGCCATATATATAAGTAGTAAAATTTGTGAAACGTATAATACGTATATAAGTAGTAAAAAATGATACTTTATAAGCTGTCACTTAATTTACAATGCTTTAATTTTATCTTTGTAGTACATTATAATTATACTATTTCATTATATTGCTATTTTAATACGCTTTTATTAGCTTCAAACGTATGTATGTAACGGAATCTTTGAACATGATTTTGACCCCCTACAAAACGTCGGACTAACTCGAAATTTGCATACTTATCCAGGACCGATGACAATACAATAATTGAAAAAATGTGTAATATTATCCTTTTCAGAGTCTTCAGAAACCTCACTTTTTTGAAAAAAATAATACATTTGGTAATTTGCGCCCCGGTAGCAGCCAGATTCCTTTGATAAGACAACCGTAGATAGATGATTTTAGTGAAAGCAATTTTATATATCTACTTGAACGTCCACCGACCGACGCGACGGCTGCTAATGTAATTTTTCATATATGCCCAATTTCTAATAACATTAAGGCTGTCCCTACATTGACAAGTAAAATATGTCTTAATAAAACTAACATTAACTTGACATTACATTGACAATCCTCTAAAGTGGTCGGGACGTTAGAATACTTACTTATGTGATCATAATAAAATATTCATAAAAAGATTAAGTTGTCCTATTCTCAGTAGCATAGTCACAGAAATTTGTTTATACAACTGTTGTTGATATACGAAATTAAAATATTATTTTAATTTATCACAATAAACGTGTTCGTTATCAATTGTAATTATGTTTGCAATATTTTCTAGCTTTACACAAAGTTTTAGATAATCATCTACACTCATAGAATATGTGTTGGTTTTACTCGTAACACAGTACGGTTCCTATTTGTAAATTCACTGAATAAGTCATAGTGTGAATTGAAAGTTATTTTCTACTAGAATCCAAGTAAATATCTCTGCTTATACTTAGTTTCATTTTTTATGTTATAAATTGATATAAAGGTGCTATTTATATAATTATACGTATTAGATAGATCAAAATGTAATTTTATAGCAGCATCAATAAAGCGATTTGATATTTCAATATTATTTGAATGACATAAACACCCATCATTACAATAATTTATCCGCTATTCATCGTTACCTTTAAAAGTGCCCGATCCACATATTAGCATAATATTGTGACGAAAACGTTTTAATCTCGTCTCGTCTCTCAGGCTGGCTATGTGTGCATCTTGCTCGTGATTTTATTTAAGTAAAATGAAGTTGATAATTTCTATCGTACTATTAAATATTTATGTTAATGTAGTGTGGTCTAAATTTTGCTACTGGAATTCTGGATGTCCTTATAGATATTTCGCAACTAAAACACCCTACGACAATGTTCGCGGTGACATCAGAGACACTATTATTAAATTACAAGGTAAGAATATTAAAATAAAAATGATGTAACTTAAATTTCATTTAAAGATATAATTGACATAATTATAAAATTTTATTGAAAGAACATGATTCAAGATGTTGTTCAAGTATGTGCGTTACTAAAATAAATGAATAATTGTTTCATTATTAATGTGATGTCCATACTTGTACCTTGCAACATAAGTTTCTAATCTAAAACCTTACTAAAATTTAATAAACATCACATAGAAGCTTAAGTAAATTTAGTAACGTACCAAATTTACAGTAAATAATGATTATTTTCTAGGATGTGAACCTGTTAGTGTATGGAGTTTGATTAGTGATGGAAATAGGAACCCAGGTAGATCTTTCGCAAGTGGCTTGGATAAAGCATTGAGTGTTCGGACTCAAATTTTGTCAAGTTACGAAAACGGGGACAGTTCACTATGTGCTCAAGATATACAGAATTTACAAGAATGGAATGTTGACAAAAAACTTCTAGCTGAACCCAACAAATTAACTGAAGAAGGGCAGCAAGACTTCTTTGGGTTAGGTGAGAGAATTAAGAAGGCATTTTCAAAAATACTCAACGATCTTGGAGAAGGAGATTATGAACTGCGTCCAGCAGCCGGCGACCATATCGAAGATAATGTTAAGGCTTTCATCAAAGGTCTCCGCAATGAACGATTGAAAGTAGAAAAAGCTAAAAGCGGATTTGACGAAATTGCTGTGAGTATAATTTCAATAAGTATACATCTATTTTAGGAATGAGACTGTTTTCTTTAATTGTTTTGTATGTTACAGTCGTACGCGACGTGCAAAAACTTCCAAAAGAATATTGAGCAGAATCCAAATGTTCTCGAGGAAATCAACAAGTATAAAAAGAATACGGAATACTTGGCAGTAAGTTTTTGTGCTAATTTTTGTTTTCTACCATTGACACGTTTATATTTCGTTTTATGAAACATATATTTCTGTTAATTTCAGTCCAAAGATAGAATCCAAAGACGCTTAGGCCTAAAGAATGACATAGACAACGACGTGCTCTTTGACATGTATAATCTTTGCCGTTACCTTAAGGCGACAAACAAAAAGAGCCCATGGTGCACCATTTTCACAACTGACGACCTGAAGAGCTTTGAGTACATTGAAGACTTAGAACATTACTATAAATACGGCTACGGATCATCTATGAGTAAACAACTTGGCGAATTTCCATTAGCTGAGTTATTGAAGAATTTCCAACAAGTGAAGGAAGGAAAGGGAAAGAAGCTTGTTTCTTATTTCACCGACTCCGTCATGACAGATATGACTTGCACGGCACTTAATCTTTATAAAGATGAAAAACCACTTACAGCCGCTCGCCGTGATGCCAACAGGAATTGGAGAAGCGCTGTATTGTCTTCTTTTTCATCAAATTTACTCGCAGTATTGAACAAGTTAGTATTTATAGAAATTTATACGCTCAGTATTAGAGACATAATTGTTACTTTTGAGACCACTTTCAATTACCACATTGAACATCTTCGGGGCAGTGATTGAACGTATTATATATATTTAAAATCCGAAGTTACAAAATAATTTTATTGATTAGGCTTATTGTAATAACCGTGTCCACAATTATGCTTATTTGTAACTTGTAATTTACAGGTGTGATAACAAAGGCGTTACTGATTACAACGTCGTGTTCTATTTTAACGAAGAGCCCCTGAGATCAATTTGTGAATTTGGCGTTTGCACTTGGCAAGAATTTGAGGACAAGCTGAGGCCGAGCTTGAACGCCACTACGGAGTTCTGCGAAGCTTAAGTAATATACATGATTAAGTTTAGATATAACTGTTAGTCCTAAAATATATTGAACTGAATTAGTTTTAGAGTATGTCCGGATAAATTGTATTTATGTTTCAAATTTTTTTTACGCAATACATATTTTTTATAAATAAAGTTTGGAAAATATATTATCGCTTTTTATTTACAAGGTCCTATAATTTTCAAGTACACTGTTTTTATTAATAAAAATGTAACTAAGAAAAAGCAATTGGAATGGATAGACGTTTTAATGTTTTATTTTTTCCTCCTCACACTTCACAGGATATACATAAAAAGTGCAATACAGTAAAGACAGCAATGGAAGCGATGGCCTATTTTCTTTTATGAGCCTGAGAGTTTAATAAGGTGTAATGTGTTTATGCTTTTAATATCTTATTGCAGAAATGATATGTTTTTATTTGAAATGCAATAATGCAAAATATTGGTGGCATAATTGTTAACTTTAGTATTTCTATAATTTATTTGACTATAACAATAACGGCTTAGATAATTGTAACTTAGTGTGAGTGTCGAACAAAAGCATTGCATTCGAAATGTTTAGCAACAGAGTTCATGTCGTAACGAGATGACGCAACTCCTTCCACACAACTTTAGACATATATTTAAATCTGCATTTTGTTTTCAACAAGCAAAGTCGATTCAGTTCCATTTGAAACCATTATTCCAACTTATAAAAAACGAATTTAATGCTCGTAAAAAATATAAAATAATTTCACCCAAAGTTGCCTCACCGCTTGAACATCAATAAAATATAAAGGTCAGTTGTCTATTCGACCTCAGACTCATCCTTTTCTCGTTGTAGGAGATGCATAATCAATAACAAGGTCAAAAGAATTCAATAACCTCTCCATAGCCACGATCCTGTCGCCCATTGTCCTCAACATGATTAACGACTTAACGTTATTGATGACCTCTACGCTGTTGAAGATCTCCCGTCGGTATGTAAAGTCATTCGCTCTGAAATACTCGGATGACCTTGAATTATTTTTTTGCCTAATTAGTATTTAGAGCCGACCAATACAAAAGGAAAATAAATTTAAAAGAAGATATGTAAAAATGTACAAAAAATATTTGGATATAATTATATCGAATTGGCAAAAAATAAAGTATCAAGATAAAAAATATTCCGTGTCTTAGACAAAGCTGAGACAAACGATTTATATTCAAATTTATACGGATGGTTGAGTAAAACGTTTCTAAGCTAAATAACTATCTTTACTAGTTATTATAAAAATAAGAATCACTTTTTTTTGTGTCGAACTACTGATGTGAATGAATTAAATTAATTTCATGTTTTAATAAAGCTGTATTTTCTGAAGAATACTCAGCTTAGTGGAAAGACAATTATATCCCTAGAATAATAATTTCCATGGTAACAAACCAGTCTGAGAGATCTTAGGTTTCGAGGTTATGCTATGACATCATAGGCATTCCGTGGCTGCTTAGACAAATCTGGTTGTAGCTTGGTTGAATGTCGCTCTGTCAAGACCATCTAGGTTCAATCTTAATTGTTGTGGGAATAAAAGTTGTGTCTATTTTATACAAACATACTTAACACACGCCTTTCTCCCAGAAGGGGTAGGCAGAGGTGCAACCAGGACACCCATGTTTCCTGTTGTGTGATCTGTCCCACGATGTGATAGAGAGCGATCCAATCGTCATATTGGACACAAAATCTTGACTCTAGGCTGATTCACTGATCCGCCTAATCCCTTTGCCCGACCCAGGTTTCAAAACCGGGACTTCAGGTTTGTAATCATACCGTAATATAACTGCGCCACCCAGACAATAGAGTCGAGGTAGTTGTGTCTATTAAAAATTTTCATTAAAATAATTAAAGATACGTTTTATAAATGACAGAGTTAAACATCGAAGAAAAAGTGATTCTGAGAACAACTTACAAATAAGTTTTTATGACAGAATTAGCAAGTTGTTTGTTCGATCGATCGATTGGACTGGTGGTCCTTGGAAGAATCCCCAGTGGTCCGCGGAGACATGCTAAGGCCATCGTTAAAATAATTTTTGCATGGGTTATTCGAAGATAGATCGAAAGACCCTTTATTTATTTACATTTCATTACAGTATTTATAACCTGACTGGTCTTGGGTCAATGACTAGATTTATTTGTCAAATGGTCCCTCGTGCCTCAAAGGTTCAAAACCACTGATTTAGATGTTTAACGATAAAGTTTAATGTACCGTAAACACTATTGTTGTAATGGCAGGATTAACAACAGTCCGCCTCATAGTGAGGGGCTGTAAGAACTCCGTCTTGGTAACCTCTGTACACAAAAATAGTTTTTGTCAACGGGTCATCAAGATTGCTGGGCACATAGGGAGATACCGAAATTTAAGATTTAAAAAGAAAAAGATAGTAATAATACGCTAACTAATAAACTAAAGGACTTTCTAGAAAAATACCCAAATAATAATCTATATTAATATATAAAGCTGAAGAGTTTGTTTGTTTGTTCTAATCTCTAGAACGAATGGTACGAATTTAAAAATATTTTTGTTTTGGATAGGTCATTTATCGAGGAATACTATACATCATCACGCTATGATTCATAGGAGCGAAGCAATAGTGAAAAATCTAGCAAATACGTGGAAATTTTATTTGGTTTCGTGATCCGATTGATCGCAAAATCGATATATGAGGAATTCTTTGCTCCAATATTCTAAATTGATAGTCAGAATTGAACATTTTGATCGCCATTTTGAAATGTGCACTGCACCCGGGCGGAGCCGGGCTTGACCGCTAGTAGATAATAAGCACGTATATCAATAATAATATAATACCCGCAATGCGATACGAATTGTGCGATTAATTAATAATTATTATATGGTGCGGCCAATTTAGACAAAGTTAGATTTCGAAGCACATAGTTGAGATGTACGGTAGCATTCTATTGTGTGATGTGTTTAATTGCTATCAAATTAACGCGTGTTTAATTTGAATGGAATACCTTTGTATTATCAATTAAGACGGTATGTGTACAGTTTCAATTCTACAAAAAAATATTTTTCATTCTGTAAACAGGGTGGTCCACCAACGTGTATTAGTTGTGAGTTCCACAAGAAATAGAGGTCTGGTAGATAATCTGGCGTACCAATGTTAGTCTATATGGATTTGAAAACTAAGACGCCGCTGACGCAGATCTTTTTTCAAATAGCATATGAGACCAATCCGCACAGGCCTCTTTCCAAGTATTAGAAGGGGAACTGAACAGCCTTTCTCTGGATCGAAAAAAAACTGATGTTTGGGTAAATCATAACGAAAATCGACAGGCTACATTATGCATGGATATTATATTATGCCAAATAAATGTAAGTGAGGGATACCAGAGAAGAAGAATACTCAAATTATATTCGTTACTTGTTTTATATATGATAAATAATTCAATAAATGATAAACAATTAATTTCAACCAAACATTATAAATCACAGCCGGTTTCAAAGTTTTATTTTTATTACATGACTCAGTATGGTGTTCGTTAGAAAATATTGTTTTTGCAAGCAACAGTACGTTTACCTTCTGTGCAATAATGAATTCAATGAACTGAATGCCGCTTAGCCATTACGAGTAGGTATAGACGCTCAATTTTATCCCGCCTCGATAGGTCATTACCACTTACCGAAATACCGAACACTATTTTTTATTCCAATATTTTACTTCGTGGGTAGGTGGGCTGTAATTAAATTATAAGTGTTGTGACATTTAGTTTTATCGTCGTTTAGTTTTAGTGGCTGTGAATTACGAGATCGTGAGGTTAATTCCCTGGGCGGATGACTCATTAGTGTATTACGGTTTGAAATTTCAGAGTCAAGAACAATAGTATTTGTCTGTAATATCGTCAGACGTATTACATCAAGTGAAAATAATTGACGCAGTTTGAGTGATATTAAAGGTAAATACCTACCTTGGAGTCGACAGGCGCGTGCTTATGTAAGTAGCATTTAGCTAATTGAGCATGATAAATTCAAATTAACAATACATTTCCACTTAAGCGATAATCTCACGAATAATAGTATTTGTAGTCGACTGACTTTTTTAATAGTCGACTGCCTCAGTGGCGTTGTTGTACGACAGGATTATAGCACTGAAGTCTTGGGTTCGAATCTCGGGCCTGGCAAAGTGTTATTGGATTTGCTATTCATTATTAGGAATTCAAGAATTTGTGCCCAACATGGCCCAGCGTGGTGGACTATATGGCCTAACAACTCTCAATCGTAGCCTCGACTGTAGAGCAGGCCCATGCCCTGCTGTGGGATGCAATATATGGGCCAATACAGATGGTGAAAGGTTCGTCTCCAATCACATCGGGGGACGGAAAATTCAACGCGAAACGCGGGTGTCCTTAATGCAATGTAGATCTATGTATATATGTTTGTAGTATCTATAGTAGGAGTAATATGGTAGGTTTTCCTTTGTTTGGTGTTCGCTATGCGGGCGGACACGAATAACCTTCCACCAGCGATCTATCCACTCAGCCGTGTTGATCCAACGAGTTTCATATAAATTCAAATTTAAGGTTGAATGCGAAGCACTCAATACTTGGGACATATTTTAATCTTTTTAGGACTACATAAAGTTAATAAAGAAACATATCTTGGTTGTTTATATAGCTACAAATAAATTAGAAGTCACCTAATTTCTATAGGGCTTTTTTATTATATTTTTAAAAGACCCATTTAAGATCGGGTAATATGTATTTGACATTGGGTTTGAATCTATGACGAACGTTTTTTTTAAGTTTTATAACCCGTAGACGGAGAAACCATTAAAACACTAAAAAGTGACGACCCGATAAAATAAGATAAATAAGGTATATTCGAATTGGCATATGAATATTTTTCACTGACGTAATGTTTGCAGGTTTACCTCAATCTCCGAGGGTCTATATAAACCTAAAACTTTTAGTATGAATGCTTTTAATTAAAACAATAGTTCCTGCTTGACAAGAAACTGTATACTATTCGTATTAATTTATATTCTTGCGTCTGTTGTTACGAAATTTAATTATCATATCATTAATCCTCCTACTCGGGTAATAAATAATTTCTATTCTGAAGTATTTAATTATTGTCCGCCATGCTATTATGTGGCTGGTTGCGCATTTCCGTATTACATTACAAAGCCAAAACAATTGAATTAAATTCTCTGAAACCGCACATTTCTACAGACGGGACGCAGTATCAAAACGCACTTTTAATAAAAAATAGACCATGTCAGGATATCGCTACTAGTTTTTTTTTTTTTTTTAGTAAATAAAGTGCGAATGAAAGAGAACAAAACGCATGTATCCCGCAAGGGACCGTAGTTCTCTGAAACCTGAATTCATATGGCCTTATTCATACACATTTTCAATCTGGTTTAGTCATCAAATGTTTTGTCCCTTTCGAACGACTTAAGAATTCAGTTTGAGCGAAGAAGACAAAACATTCGATAACTGAAATAGGTTTTATAACTTTATGTGAATACGGCCGTTTAATTTGCCTTTTGAATTTCTCCCATAATTTAAATTGAAATGAAATTTAAGTTGTCTTATTTTTTACCGATTAACAGCCTTAGTAATGCGGAGTATATTTATGCCAAAAGATGTTATTTTTTTTATTTTACTGCGATTTTTGTTAGTTTTTTTTTTTTTTTTTTTTATTGCAAGGAATGGCGAGGCGAGCTAGCCGTTCGCCTGATGGTAAGCGATACGACCGCTCATAAACAGTAGCAATATTCCACTGCGCTCGCCATCCTGAGACATAAGATGTTAAGTCTCAATATGTCCAGTAGTTACTCTGGCTACAATGTCCTTCAATCCGAAATACAACAGTGCATTTACGCAGTGTTGTTTCACGGGAGAAATAGACATTGCGGTGGTACCTACCCAGATGGCCTCTCACATATGAGAGACATACCACCAGTTAAAAGTTTATTCTCTTTCCTCTCTTTTGAGAGAAAAAATATGTATTATGCTTATTCAAATATTTTTTTATATGTCAGAGGACCGAAGATAATAGAAACAACACAATAAATTGTATCCTTTATGATTTAAATTACGTGTTCTAGTGGCTCATAACATATTCTATTTTTAAACGTATCAGATCATCTAACACCTACTCATACTATATGTCCCCTTTCCCGGAACTAAAAATAATTCTCAGGCAACATTTATTAAAAAATGTAGGCCACACGACGCGTCGCGGCCTACAATACATATTTTATCTATACCTGTCTAATCGCAGAGTGACATTTCACTGATTGCCCGGCTCCCCATGTCACGCAACCGTTGTGCGAAGGCCGAGCTCTGACAAAAACAAAAGAGCCATGTTAATGAAATTGGATTGGTGTCTCGCGTGTGGACATTTCGCATAATCTTTACGTCATATTTACCCAGCTAAGTCACACTTAAAAAGGCGTAGTTTAATTAATTTTGTATAGATTTTTATTTTTTTCATTCGCATTTATCTCATACTTACATGTTATCATCGATGTTACATTCCAACATGATTTTACAAACTAGCCTTTAGTTTAAGGCTTGCCTTTTGAATACATTAAATAAGACTCTATATTTTAATCATAGTTTTATGCTTTACAATTAAAATATACCCTTACTTAAGTTTACGTAACACTCGCAGTTGTTAAAGAAACCAATCTTGTAAGCATGTAGCATCGTAAAATACGCATGGAATATTTTTTTCCCCTTCGTACGAGGATACTAAATTTTTGTATACCATGTCGAACACTTTGTATCTAAAATGTATTTTCTCAAACAACTTTCTGAGTGGCAAAAATAACAAAAACTTATTGAAATTTCGGATTTTTATTACATTTTGTACTTTATATACGCACACTGTTTTATTATAATATGAAATCGTATGAAATGGATTTATTTCGATGGAATGCCTATCTAGAAATATTATCGAATATAATTCCAGCACTATTTCAAAGCGTATCCTTAAATCGAAAGACAAATGTCTGTAACCGAGTGGTGAGCGGAACTTTCAACAACGACCCTATTCCCTCATTGTCACAGGGATTTATTATTTTTTCCTTTTTAAGTGGTATTAGAGCAATAATTCTAAGAAGCGGAAAAAAATCAGAAAATATTTTCTCATTTAATACGGGTGCTGTAGAATTTGAATTAGTGACTGGTTTTCCGTTTATTAACATATTTTGAAGGCTGCACACAATCTCTGATGATTCATTAATCGATGTATCATCTCATGCCTGGGTGTTACTCTGTACCGACATGACTGCGAATGTTGAAACATCCTACTTAAAACTTCACGAATATGCGTAAATACTTTACAAAATGTTGGAATCCTTTATCGTACTTCCTATCGTATAGACTAACGGCCGGTTTCTATAATCTATCTATCTTTAACAAGAGATTTCTCTCGAAATTTCGATACATTTTTTGCTTCAGTAAAGAAAAATATTTAGATAAAGTGCATATATTTATACATATCTAAGCAAGATAATATTATATATCTATCTTTGTTTATGGAAGCATACAGTGGTATCGACATAGTAACGATATCCATTTTAACCTCTTGTTAAAGATAGATAGGATATAGAGAACGGGCGTAAGAAGTGAATGATAAGTTATTTATAGTATAGTATTGATTTTTACAAGTGGAAACTTTTTTCTTGTATGTGGAAGTTGAACGTCCGAACATTTGAAGCTAGTATCGGAGTATAGACTAATCACTAATCCAAGGCGACGCGAAAATACTTAGGTGATTGGAATATTTTATTTTACTTGTTTTTATTATTGTGTGTTTAGTAACATGAGTCTTTCCGACCAATATCGATTATAATCAGAATTGAATTGTAATTATTGTTTGCACGTGATATGGAAAAGTAAATACTGGTGGTAGGTCTCTCATATTATGTGAGAGGCATCTTGGTTAGGCATCACTGCAATGTCTAATTCTTCCGCCAAACAGCAGTGTAAGCACACTGTTGTGTTCCGGTTTAAGGGATATTGTAGTTATTGTAACTACGGGGTAAATTGAGACTTAACATTTAATGTCTCAGGCTGGCGAGCGCAGTGTAATGCCAAGCATTGCTACTGTCCATGAAAGGTCGTATCGCTTAACATCAGGCGAGTGGCATGCTGGCCCCACTATTCAAAGCAATAAAAATATACTGTTTCGCTAGTGCACGCTTGCGTTCAATAAAGTTGTTTTGTAATGAAAAGAGGCCGTCAGACAGGCTGCCTGTCATATTGCTAGCTGTTGCAAATAGGGATTAAAATATATTGCAACCATTTTGATAGCAGCCATGAGCTTAGATTTTTTGTTGGTGTTATGAATAAAAAAATGCTTGCATTTTTTAACGCAGGATCTAAATAAAGGATAAATAATATTTTTTGGTGTGACACAGGTCGCTAATTAGAATAGTGGTATCTGGTTTAAGTAGAATTCTTAGAGAATTTTGGTAAATCAGTTAGTTAGACTCTTATTTATTTAGTTACTTCTCGCACTTTATTTCGTAACGCGTGTTATTAAATCCTACTTTCCTGGCAAAACTTTCATCCAAGTACTCGTGTTCTCCTTTAGTCATTATTTTCTTTACCTTCGAATGCCTTGGTGGCGTATTTGTAAAAAGCAATGATTGCAAACCTGAGATCTCGGGTTCTGATGCCGGGTTGGGCAAAGTGTTACTAGATGGATCAATTCATTATTACTAAGAATGAGGAACTTGTGCGCGATATGGCAATCGGCATATGTTGGCAATCGCGAATATAGACTCGCTCCCTATCACATCGTGGAACGGAACGTACAAAGGGAAACGTGGGTGTTCTAGTAACCTCCGCCTACCTTTTCTGGGAAAAAGTAACAATCACAATATTTCTTAAAACAACTTTTATTTGCGATATAAGATGCGCTCCTATAGAGACAGCCGATTTAGAACATGCCTTATGAAACGTCCTGACCTATGATGAAACTTACCTATGTTATTGCAGATCTAGATAGAAATATAAGTAAAACATAGAATAATAAGCAAGTAAATAATAATAATTAATAAATTTTGTAACCTAACTTTTATAAATTAATCTAAGGCAAAAACAGCGCCATCTGCCATATTTTGTCAAAATTACAACGCAAACTTGAAAACAACCATTGGGTAAGGTTCATACAATTTGAAAATGATGTTAAAAAAATATGAACTGTTTATATTTTTATTTCAACAAACTCTTTGAATCTTGCCTCCATAGATGGCCAATGAGGTTACAATTGAGTTTTGAAAATGTGTTATTTAATGAATGAATAGTTTAATGAAAGTAGACGAAACGAAAGTAGTATACCAGGATCGAGCAAAATGGAGAAAAGTGGAGCAATGTGCAGAAGTCTCTGCTTACCCCTATGGGATACAGGCGTGACGATTATGTATGAACGTAGTACATATGTATAGATTAAATCCTTAACATAACCTATAGGATTAGCGACAGCTTCGGAAGCATTATAAGATTGATTCCTCAGTCTTGTAATTTACTATTTTAATGAAAAAAACTATGTGTTTTTACACGCTTTATATTAGCTTCACTTGTATGTTTGTATGTTTGTTTGTAACCGACTTCTTTGGGCGCGATTTTGACCCACTTTAAACGGCCAGATTTCGTTCAAATTTTGCACACCTGTCAAAGACCGATGACAATACAATAATTCGATTAAAATATATAATTATCCTGATTAGATTCGCCAGGATTAATTATTCTTATAATTGATGACCATTGCTACATTCATCGCTAGATGGCGTTAACATTGTATTCTTCCAAGAAGCTTATACCCAAATGGAGATTGCATTCCGTATAAAACACTGAAGCACAAAAATTTGACCTTGAATGCAATCGCTGTTGCCTGCTATCCTTTTCTTTAGAGTGACAATGAATGAAGTTCACGTGAAGTTCATTCATTGTTACGCTAAAGAAAAGGATAGCAGGCATCAGCGACGTCATTCAAGGTAAAATTTTTGTGCTTCACTTTTATATACGGAATGCAATCTCCATTTGGGTATAAGCTTCTTGTATTCTTCAAGTGTCAAATGTTACTACTGACCAACAGATGGCGTTATTGATTGGAAATACAGCCGTAGATGGATGTTTTTAGTCAAAACAATTATATAATAGTTAAAAAAAACTAAAATACACGCTTTAATAAGATATACAACTAAAAAAGTAAAAATAATT
Organism: Hyles euphorbiae; assembly: GCA_023078785.2. NCBI lineage: Eukaryota > Metazoa > Arthropoda > Insecta > Lepidoptera > Sphingidae > Hyles > Hyles euphorbiae. Next base: position 18,740,737 of record CM041050.1, read on the forward strand.
GATACTGAATTTAAGATAAGAAAATGGAGTAAAATACATATATTTTATTGTTACAAAGCGTGGGGTGTTTACAACAATTACTTATCCTCCTGCACCCCACGCTTTGTAACAATAAAATATATGTATTTTACTCCATTTTCTTATCTTAAATTCAGTATCAATTATTTTTACTTTTTTAGTTGTATATCTTATTAAAGCGTGTATTTTAGTTTTTTTTAACTATTATATAATTGTTTTGACTAAAAACATCCATCTACGGCTGTATTTCCAATCAATAACGCCATCTGTTGGTCAGTAGTAACATTTGACACTTGAAGAATACAAGAAGCTTATACCCAAATGGAGATTGCATTCCGTATATAAAAGTGAAGCACAAAAATTTTACCTTGAATGACGTCGCTGATGCCTGCTATCCTTTTCTTTAGCGTAACAATGAATGAACTTCACGTGAACTTCATTCATTGTCACTCTAAAGAAAAGGATAGCAGGCAACAGCGATTGCATTCAAGGTCAAATTTTTGTGCTTCAGTGTTTTATACGGAATGCAATCTCCATTTGGGTATAAGCTTCTTGGAAGAATACAATGTTAACGCCATCTAGCGATGAATGTAGCAATGGTCATCAATTATAAGAATAATTAATCCTGGCGAATCTAATCAGGATAATTATATATTTTAATCGAATTATTGTATTGTCATCGGTCTTTGACAGGTGTGCAAAATTTGAACGAAATCTGGCCGTTTAAAGTGGGTCAAAATCGCGCCCAAAGAAGTCGGTTACAAACAAACATACAAACATACAAGTGAAGCTAATATAAAGCGTGTAAAAACACATAGTTTTTTTCATTAAAATAGTAAATTACAAGACTGAGGAATCAATCTTATAATGCTTCCGAAGCTGTCGCTAATCCTATAGGTTATGTTAAGGATTTAATCTATACATATGTACTACGTTCATACATAATCGTCACGCCTGTATCCCATAGGGGTAAGCAGAGACTTCTGCACATTGCTCCACTTTTCTCCATTTTGCTCGATCCTGGTATACTACTTTCGTTTCGTCTACTTTCATTAAACTATTCATTCATTAAATAACACATTTTCAAAACTCAATTGTAACCTCATTGGCCATCTATGGAGGCAAGATTCAAAGAGTTTGTTGAAATAAAAATATAAACAGTTCATATTTTTTTAACATCATTTTCAAATTGTATGAACCTTACCCAATGGTTGTTTTCAAGTTTGCGTTGTAATTTTGACAAAATATGGCAGATGGCGCTGTTTTTGCCTTAGATTAATTTATAAAAGTTAGGTTACAAAATTTATTAATTATTATTATTTACTTGCTTATTATTCTATGTTTTACTTATATTTCTATCTAGATCTGCAATAACATAGGTAAGTTTCATCATAGGTCAGGACGTTTCATAAGGCATGTTCTAAATCGGCTGTCTCTATAGGAGCGCATCTTATATCGCAAATAAAAGTTGTTTTAAGAAATATTGTGATTGTTACTTTTTCCCAGAAAAGGTAGGCGGAGGTTACTAGAACACCCACGTTTCCCTTTGTACGTTCCGTTCCACGATGTGATAGGGAGCGAGTCTATATTCGCGATTGCCAACATATGCCGATTGCCATATCGCGCACAAGTTCCTCATTCTTAGTAATAATGAATTGATCCATCTAGTAACACTTTGCCCAACCCGGCATCAGAACCCGAGATCTCAGGTTTGCAATCATTGCTTTTTACAAATACGCCACCAAGGCATTCGAAGGTAAAGAAAATAATGACTAAAGGAGAACACGAGTACTTGGATGAAAGTTTTGCCAGGAAAGTAGGATTTAATAACACGCGTTACGAAATAAAGTGCGAGAAGTAACTAAATAAATAAGAGTCTAACTAACTGATTTACCAAAATTCTCTAAGAATTCTACTTAAACCAGATACCACTATTCTAATTAGCGACCTGTGTCACACCAAAAAATATTATTTATCCTTTATTTAGATCCTGCGTTAAAAAATGCAAGCATTTTTTTATTCATAACACCAACAAAAAATCTAAGCTCATGGCTGCTATCAAAATGGTTGCAATATATTTTAATCCCTATTTGCAACAGCTAGCAATATGACAGGCAGCCTGTCTGACGGCCTCTTTTCATTACAAAACAACTTTATTGAACGCAAGCGTGCACTAGCGAAACAGTATATTTTTATTGCTTTGAATAGCGGGGCCAGCATGCCACTCGCCTGATGTTAAGCGATACGACCTTTCATGGACAGTAGCAATGCTTGGCATTACACTGCGCTCGCCAGCCTGAGACATTAAATGTTAAGTCTCAATTTACCCCGTAGTTACAATAACTACAATATCCCTTAAACCGGAACACAACAGTGTGCTTACACTGCTGTTTGGCGGAAGAATTAGACATTGCAGTGATGCCTAACCAAGATGCCTCTCACATAATATGAGAGACCTACCACCAGTATTTACTTTTCCATATCACGTGCAAACAATAATTACAATTCAATTCTGATTATAATCGATATTGGTCGGAAAGACTCATGTTACTAAACACACAATAATAAAAACAAGTAAAATAAAATATTCCAATCACCTAAGTATTTTCGCGTCGCCTTGGATTAGTGATTAGTCTATACTCCGATACTAGCTTCAAATGTTCGGACGTTCAACTTCCACATACAAGAAAAAAGTTTCCACTTGTAAAAATCAATACTATACTATAAATAACTTATCATTCACTTCTTACGCCCGTTCTCTATATCCTATCTATCTTTAACAAGAGGTTAAAATGGATATCGTTACTATGTCGATACCACTGTATGCTTCCATAAACAAAGATAGATATATAATATTATCTTGCTTAGATATGTATAAATATATGCACTTTATCTAAATATTTTTCTTTACTGAAGCAAAAAATGTATCGAAATTTCGAGAGAAATCTCTTGTTAAAGATAGATAGATTATAGAAACCGGCCGTTAGTCTATACGATAGGAAGTACGATAAAGGATTCCAACATTTTGTAAAGTATTTACGCATATTCGTGAAGTTTTAAGTAGGATGTTTCAACATTCGCAGTCATGTCGGTACAGAGTAACACCCAGGCATGAGATGATACATCGATTAATGAATCATCAGAGATTGTGTGCAGCCTTCAAAATATGTTAATAAACGGAAAACCAGTCACTAATTCAAATTCTACAGCACCCGTATTAAATGAGAAAATATTTTCTGATTTTTTTCCGCTTCTTAGAATTATTGCTCTAATACCACTTAAAAAGGAAAAAATAATAAATCCCTGTGACAATGAGGGAATAGGGTCGTTGTTGAAAGTTCCGCTCACCACTCGGTTACAGACATTTGTCTTTCGATTTAAGGATACGCTTTGAAATAGTGCTGGAATTATATTCGATAATATTTCTAGATAGGCATTCCATCGAAATAAATCCATTTCATACGATTTCATATTATAATAAAACAGTGTGCGTATATAAAGTACAAAATGTAATAAAAATCCGAAATTTCAATAAGTTTTTGTTATTTTTGCCACTCAGAAAGTTGTTTGAGAAAATACATTTTAGATACAAAGTGTTCGACATGGTATACAAAAATTTAGTATCCTCGTACGAAGGGGAAAAAAATATTCCATGCGTATTTTACGATGCTACATGCTTACAAGATTGGTTTCTTTAACAACTGCGAGTGTTACGTAAACTTAAGTAAGGGTATATTTTAATTGTAAAGCATAAAACTATGATTAAAATATAGAGTCTTATTTAATGTATTCAAAAGGCAAGCCTTAACTAAAGGCTAGTTTGTAAAATCATGTTGGAATGTAACATCGATGATAACATGTAAGTATGAGATAAATGCGAATGAAAAAAATAAAAATCTATACAAAATTAATTAAACTACGCCTTTTTAAGTGTGACTTAGCTGGGTAAATATGACGTAAAGATTATGCGAAATGTCAAAACTTGAAAACAACCATTGGGTAAGGTTCATACAATTTGAAAATGATGTTAAAAAAATATGAACTGTTTATATTTTTATTTCAACAAACTCTTTGAATCTTGCCTCCATAGATGGCCAATGAGGTTACAATTGAGTTTTGAAAATGTGTTATTTAATGAATGAATAGTTTAATGAAAGTAGACGAAACGAAAGTAGTATACCAGGATCGAGCAAAATGGAGAAAAGTGGAGCAATGTGCAGAAGTCTCTGCTTACCCCTATGGGATACAGGCGTGACGATTATGTATGAACGTAGTACATATGTATAGATTAAATCCTTAACATAACCTATAGGATTAGCGACAGCTTCGGAAGCATTATAAGATTGATTCCTCAGTCTTGTAATTTACTATTTTAATGAAAAAAACTATGTGTTTTTACACGCTTTATATTAGCTTCACTTGTATGTTTGTATGTTTGTTTGTAACCGACTTCTTTGGGCGCGATTTTGACCCACTTTAAACGGCCAGATTTCGTTCAAATTTTGCACACCTGTCAAAGACCGATGACAATACAATAATTCGATTAAAATATATAATTATCCTGATTAGATTCGCCAGGATTAATTATTCTTATAATTGATGACCATTGCTACATTCATCGCTAGATGGCGTTAACATTGTATTCTTCCAAGAAGCTTATACCCAAATGGAGATTGCATTCCGTATAAAACACTGAAGCACAAAAATTTGACCTTGAATGCAATCGCTGTTGCCTGCTATCCTTTTCTTTAGAGTGACAATGAATGAAGTTCACGTGAAGTTCATTCATTGTTACGCTAAAGAAAAGGATAGCAGGCATCAGCGACGTCATTCAAGGTAAAATTTTTGTGCTTCACTTTTATATACGGAATGCAATCTCCATTTGGGTATAAGCTTCTTGTATTCTTCAAGTGTCAAATGTTACTACTGACCAACAGATGGCGTTATTGATTGGAAATACAGCCGTAGATGGATGTTTTTAGTCAAAACAATTATATAATAGTTAAAAAAAACTAAAATACACGCTTTAATAAGATATACAACTAAAAAAGTAAAAATAATTGATACTGAATTTAAGATAAGAAAATGGAGTAAAATACATATATTTTATTGTTACAAAGCGTGGGGTGCAGGAGGATAAGTAATTGTTGTAAACACCCCACGCTTTGTAACAATAAAATATATGTATTTTACTCCATTTTCTTATCTTAAATTCAGTATCAATTATTTTTACTTTTTTAGTTGTATATCTTATTAAAGCGTGTATTTTAGTTTTTTTTAACTATTATATTAATAGGTGAAATCCAGGCAGCTTAGGAATAATAATTAATTTTACAAGACAAATTCGATCGAACGATTTAAAACTTCAATTTATTGTTTTTGTCGTGTTTCACCATTACTACAGAGAGAAAAACTAAAAAAAAGCCAAGTGAATCATTACAATACTACCTACTACATATTAATGTGCCAAAATTATTTTATCTCAATTATTAATAGTATGTTTTTACTTCATTGTGGGTATTTGTAGAAAGACCAGAACTCATACAAATGCATATGAAGTTGATTTTTAGGGTGTGAACGATCGTAAATTTTATGCAACAATCTTGTCCTGGCCTTTGAAAATTAGTAAAACTGCATTCATAGCGGACACAAATTAATTAGGAATTTCTATTCAAATTGCTGGCTGATACCTATTAATCATGATTGAACCTAGCTCCCTACATTTTATGGGCCGGATAATATAGAATTTTACTGAGTTTCTATACGCAAATACATTGCAATTTGAATTTTAGGTTTTATAAATTTTTAACGGATTTTATTTAAGTGCCTACGTAACTTAGAAAAAATAAATTCTTACTTATGTAATAACTTAATCAGTCAATACGTACAACATGTTGCTTTCTTAAATTAATAAAATTCAAGTTGAAGTCGATTTTTTTTTAATTTTAATATTAAAGTTACTTTTTTGTTAATCCTGGGACGACATAATGACTACCAGCACCTTATACGAGTATTTAATGCTGTGTATCGATTTATGTGCTTTATGAATTAAAATATTAGTAACAGCTGGTTGTCTTACATCATTTTTTTAATGCATGGGTCTACAATACTTGATCACTGCCGCCCATAAACATCCATAACGGTTGGATCACGGATATGTTGCAGGCCCAACAAATCGGGAGGAGAGCGGAAAGGGAAACAAGAAGGGAATAGGAAAGGGGTATTGGGAATCCGGCGATCTCACTCAGCGAACGAAATACAACAGCAAAGTTGATGCATCACGTCGATTCCCTGTGAGATAGTGGTATCATCCCGGACGAGCTTAATCCTTCATGCGCAATTATTGAACAAAAATAGCGTGTCTATACCACTTCCAAAATATGCAAATCTTGTATAAACCGCACTACACACCAAAGCCGCCAGCCGGTGATACAGCCAGCCGTCACAACACGGCGACCTATAGAAAATAATCAAGACGGGGACAACCCTCACGTGTTGCCCACCAACACGTTGGCGTTCAAGTTAGACATTCCCGGAGACTCGCCGAGCTTCAATGTTCGTTGTCATTACATTGCGTACCACTGTTGATTCTGGCTCACAGGAGTTACAGTGGTAGGTGTGAGTGCGGGACAGTCTCCAGTCTCCAACACGTTGGAGGCATGGCAAGCGATCTGCTGACAGCTCTGTTGTCCAGCGACACGTAATAACGTCATAAGAATGTCCATGTCATGCCGTCGATATGTCGCCAACAAAAAGTCGTCGACAGATGGGGTCGGCGGCTTCGGTGTTTAGTGCGCTTAAACTCGATACGGGACATACTTTTGTTGCTCACTATGAGAGGCTTCACTCAACAGGGATCCCTATTAGAGGGAATACGAATATCCTTTCCCATGTTGTTCGACACAAACACATAGACTCTACATTAAATCATTGAATTATTTAGATTCTTAATTACATTTTTTCATAGTACGCATATAAGATATTGAATATGACAAGGTACTAGTCGTATCACAAGAAATTGAATAATGAAAAGCATAGTTATATTTATAATATATATTCGTGAATCTTTTACATGGGTGTATTATTAAATAATTCCTTTATTAACACACAACAAATATTTAACGTACAAGTTACGAATACATCTAGTCGATTATAATTTGTCATTTGAACCAATGGTAACGCGATGATGATGTTTTCATAACATAATTTTTGCTTTGAAATATTTAAAAATAAACGCTATTTTTTTAGGTCGAAACATAAATTGTATAGTTTATAGCGTCTACTTAATTTTGTTGCTAAATTATTCTACGTGAAGCCCGTCACTACGATATGCCTCTTTCTGCCTTGCTACGTGGCTCACACACATTGCTAGTTACAATACTTCTACAATTAAGTTGTCCTCATATTCCAGAAGGTACATCACTGGTTTCGTATTCCTCTGTATATATATTTCTATCTCGAGTGACGTTGGGTCCACACAATGAGCCTAATTGATTTCGTCAAATTGACTTTTGAATATCTCTTTATTAATAAAGTAGCCAGAGAATACAAATACAAATATTCTATAATATAAATTCAGAAAGCAAAGGACATGAGCAAATGTAAGCCTCTATAGGAAACATAGCTAATGATGTTCATAATACTTGTGATTGCACCAACATACACATAAAGTTACATTATTATCATAACAATACAAATATTTTCACTACTAATATATATATGTTTATTATAATGATTAATTTGGCGCCACTAATTTCAAAGGATTCCACCTTTTTGAACATAGGGACAGTTGCGTGCCATGACGTGACAATCGCAAAACAATGGTTTCAAAATGATTATCGTAATACCACTGTGTACGTATATACGTTTTTGTCCCATGAATGAGACGCCGACATGTTGTTCTTAACTAATATTTCCTAATTATTAACGTCTAAAAAAATAATGTGCTCACGTTTTAACAGAATTTGATATAAATCGTATTGTCTATGTCTTCTAGAGATAAATATTTCTACCGTCAGCCCAATACAAGGGAACATTGTGAATACTTCCGTGTTGTCGAGTAATACGCAGCCCGAGACGATGTAAATGGAACTGAGACAGAATAGTAACTGTGTCTTATTAATCCTAATGATTGTGTTGCGACAAACACCTATAGTTAGATTATAACATAGCGTAGTAGTAACAAGAATACAAACAGATTTATATGTAGGTAGATATAATACTATACAATATTTATTTATACACTGGTTAACGTATTTACAAACAATTTAGGTAATCAATATCATAGATATTACCCAATTTAGACGAGCGTTTTAATGTTTAGAGGAAATTTGAAGCACTGAAATCTCGTACACGCAATTACATATACCCAATGTAATATTGAAATATATGATAACTTCAAAGTATAACAACAAACACTGATTAATTTAAACTACACTACACAATGATGTGGCAACAGCTGTGGCGCTGTCGACACTTTACATCTAATAGATAAACACGAAGGCGGAAAACAGTTAGGTGTTGTAGAAATAATAGCACAAATATATCCAAACTATAATTAACTAAACATATTTTGCGCCTTTGGAACAATTTTAAATATAATTTGTAAATATCGGGTCTTGGTCCAAGTTATTGAATTAGGTACGTTCATAAATCATCGAAACAAATTTACTGATTCGAAATTCTTTGGAATTTTAAACTGATAATTTTCTAATCGCATCTTATAGTAAATCTCGTTGTAAATCTTGAATTCGTCTACATAACAATAATTAACATTGGAAACTAAAACATAAGCGAGCGACTAGAAAACATAATATGTTCCACGAAATCATCACAACATTAAGAAGTATCAGATCTCTACTCCAGCTCGCAGTACATATAAACAGACATAGCTATCTAACACCTATAGAATAGTAATACTAATACATAATTTTATTACATCGTTACACAAGTTTTAACAATATATTTTTTAAATTATATATTTAATGCATAACAACTAAGATATGACATAAAATACGTGAACGTCATACTGTCGAGATAAAATTTTCCTAAATTCTGTTAACTGTGTAAATGAAACATTAACCGCTAATATAAAGCATTGAATCTTAAACACAGGCAAAAATAATAAAAATATCATAACGCTGAGAAGCTTTTGAGTTATTGTTTCGTAAATTTCCAGTACATTCACAGCGGTTCAACCAGGTTTGTCGGTACTGCAACGAAACCCAACTTTGTTCTGTCAACGACTAGATTCTTCTATCGTTGCTCTAAATGGCATTACTTTAGTCAGTGACAGGAAAAAGTTGTCACGGGTTAAATGAGAAGTTTGTTCGTCGTGTATTGTTCTATTAACAGTTGCAGTTGGGATTGTTGTTTCCTTGAGGTTGTTCCGTGAGGCGTTGGCCGCGAGCGCCACCTGCTAGCATTGCCGGTTCCGAGTCGAGGCTTTCCGACATCTTGTCGCAGATTATGTCCACCAGTCGTTCGAACACGGCCTATGAATCAAATATACTTATATAGGCACAATGATTTCTAGTCATATTAGTTGTTATAAAAACATCTTAGATATTAGCACCTATATTTTATTCCATAACAGACAAGTTTCAATTAAATTATAATCATTGCAAAAAAAAAAACATTAGTGGTAGGTATCCCATATGCCTATTTCTCCCGCTAAACATCAGTGTAAATGCACTATTGTGTTCGGGACATTGTAGCCGGCATAATTACTAGACATATTGAGAATTAACATCGTAAACCACAGGATGCTAATAAGAAATGCCAAGCATTGCTTTGTAATTCATAGTGCTGCTTGGTTTTTCTACTGTCAATGAGCGGTCGCATCATTTACCATCAGGCGATTGGCATGCTCGTCCTACCATTCATTGCTATATAGAAATATAGAAAAGCATTTCGCCAATACAGCTGATGTGTATCATACAAAGATTACTTTAATTATAATTGGTGCCATCCACTTAAACGATTAGCAAATCAGCCTTCTTATTCACAGTAAATAAGATGCTAAATGCATCATTTGCAATAAAAAGGCTAGCGGGATCATTTACGTTAACTTGATCATTATAACTTCAAACAGGTTGTATTACTTTGACGTTGATGTTCTCCTTCGCACTCGTCTCATAAAATTCGACGCCGAGTTGCTCTGCCAGCTGCCTGCCGCGTTCAGCACTCACAACACGTTCCTCTTCCATATCGCACTTGTTACCAACAAGAATTACTTGCGCATTGTCCCATGAGTACGTCTTAATTTGTGTCACCCTGGAATCATTTACATTTACAACATTAACTTTGTTCTTTTTGGAACTCAACGTGTTTTATTATTTACCAACTTTATTTTGTTAAATATTAAGTAAGTTACTAAAAAAAAAAGTTCATAAAGTAGGCAGTGAAATAAACTGCTTGTTTTTGCTAGTCATATCTATCAGAATTTTTATATAAATTAATCACATTATGAAATAATAAGCTTTTCATGAAAACAATTCTCACTTGTAAGACTAAGTCTAGAAGACAATTGAAATCTTTTATCGCATGTATCTATCATAGTCGTGGACATAAAAACATCCCAACTCATTGATTTTTCAATGGATAACTTACGTATACTGACTAGCTTGAATGCCCTAAATATGAAAAGCTTTTGGCACAAGGATTAAGCTAGACTCGCCGGCGCCAGTAGGAATAGACTGCAGAATATTTTGAGGGTAAACTAATTCAAAAAGCAGGTCAAGACTCTCTGAAATGAGGTCGGCGACACAAGGAAATTTAATTCTCAAATGAAATTCATGTCTAAAAGAAGATCCAGTAAAAATTAATTACGTTGTATGTAACACATACTTTTTAGCCACTCTTTCATTTTAAGTAATTAAGTTTGTAATTTTAAATTTTATGGTTGTTGGAGCAATTTTTAAATTTATAATGTGAGCGTACCAGTCTTGAACACTATTGAAGCTCTCTTCATTTGTGATGTCATACATTAGAATAAAACCCATAGCGCCTCTATAATATGCTGTGGTTATCGTGCGATAACGCTCCTGCCCAGCGGTGTCCTGAAACATAAACGCACTTTGCGTATTAAGAGCAAATCCGTAACTACCAAATCCCACGTCATACAATTTTCTTATAATCTTGCATTCAAGCTATCAAGCCTTATATTATATTAGGCTGGAGAAATATAATATTTTTTACGTCATTCCTAACGTCTGCTACTAGTAGAAAGATAACAGCCGACGTTATTTTGTTCAAAGGTCTAAAAATATATATACTTGTGTCTTATAAATTCCTGACTAACGCTCTGTTGCAAAAAGTACGTAAGAGTTAATTGAGGTAAAATGCAAGAGGTACTGCCATGCCGTTAATGGAATACCGATAATGTATAGATAGATACTGAACTCCGGTGGTACAGATGACGGAATGGGGTCATGGAATCAAATTATACAATATTGATGCACATTCTTCGTAATGCACGCCATGAACCGCCAGCATAATAGATTCTGCTTCCTCTTTATTTGCAAGTTTGTCTTATTGGTTCGATACAATGAATCAAAGGGGAACTTTATTAATTCATTTAAAACGTTCAGTGCTTTAGGGTACCTAAAAGATCTCTCACGAGCCCTACAACCAGTGCGGCGTTAAAAATCGGGTTTTCATGCTCTGTGCAAAACACCGTCATTTTTGTATTTAAAATTCTCCATGTAAAAGAAATATTTCTACTGTTTTTTTTTCATACGCAACGTGGTTAAGTAAAATTACGAGTTCTGATAGATCTTAAATACACTTGCTGGAAGTCCTCTGAAAATGGCTTCACAGCCAAAGTGTTATTTAAAACTTCAGAATGGATGACGTTTATATTTAGTAGCTGTTAATCATGATAAATAATCTGAATAACTTAGAAATTCTGGCATCCTAGTCTTCTAAGCCCATAAACTCGTCTTGTATCAAACTAATATGAAGAACAAAGTATATAGCAAATCTTAAAAACGAAAGTTCTATTAGTACTTCGCTTTAGTGTTGCTTTGATCTCAAACGTTTTTAATAATCGTTGCAATGTTTGTTTTCCAAATATTTCATTAGACATGCAAAACCCTCTACAGATTGCGAGATTCATAATAAAATATTCATTTCATACTTTCGCAACTACTTCAAAAGATTCATGTGAAATGTACACGGGTGTCGGAACAACCTTAAATTATGAATTGTGTTCAAATTTTAATGAAGGTGAACTTACCCAAATCTGTAATTTAACGCGCTTGTCATGTCGGAAGACTGTCTTCACTTTGAAGTCAATTCCCACAGTGGACACAAACGCCGATGTGAATGAGTCATCAGCGTAGCGAAACAGGAAACTAGAAAGAACACAAGCCTTTAAAAAAACCTCTTAAAAGTCTCTGTTGAAACAATAGCTCCACGTTTTTAACAACGTGCGGCTGTCGGCATAATTGACATGCATACGAAACGATCGCATCGAAACATGCAAAAATATGTGAAACTGTTACATAAAGCGACAAATAAATACCTAGTCTTTCCCACCGAACTGTTTCCTATGATGAGGAGCTTGAACATGTAATCGAAGTTCTGGTCTGCCGCATCCTTCTGCCATTTCACGTCGCCGGTCATCTAAAATGCAATTAAAACGTCACTTATTTAATATCGGAAAAGTTTTGTCTCCTATCTGTAGTACTTCATGTCACTATTTCACCTCTTCATCTTTGAAACGAATGATTTTTCTATGCGTATTTTCCATTTTTCCATCAATTCAGGGAACACTACTGTTACAAACACATCGTTTAGTGCAATAACAACTATTGCTAATGCAAAAGTAGAGCGCTTTCTGGTTTAATTTGGAACAAGCCATTATAAACTTTATTTCTGTAGCGGTTAACATTCAAATTACGTGATACGCCCAACTCAGATTATTTCATTCAAAAATGTTATCAAGCATCATGACAAAGAGAAATAGGCTTTATTTTAATGTGTTTAAAGACTATTGTTATAAATGTTTGTGGTGAAACACATACTGTTAACACAACGGTTTTTAAGATAATACCCGTAGTGTCATATCCTTAGCGATAGGATAATTTCCTTAATGTAGTCATAGGAACATTGACATAAATTTTATTTAAATTTAAGGACCCATACGGCATTATTCATTTTAAAGGATACTTTATTATATGACGTATTTCTAGTCGACTTCTAGTATGCTCAATTTTCGTACACCATTTGTCAATGCAATATCAGCGATGGCTTTTCTGCGATGCAAATTTAATATTAAAATTATGATTAGTCGTTTTTTATTTAAATATTAAAATAACCTATTCATCAATTGTAAGCTTCATAAAGCAGCTTTTACTTTTTTATTATTTTCGAACAAAAGTATTTAAACAAAGAAATGAGTTTGGTGGTTTGGCATTCATCTTCAGCTATTTAGGACAACGAAGATTAATGAAAGGTACAAGATGTTTGATATCTCCTAACACGTAAACCTTTCCGTACAGACCTTCGGAATTACTTTGGATGGTAGTTAAGTGTCATATATTAGATTAAGGATTCCAATATCGGGCTTTTACTAACATAAGGATGTAACTTTCCAGAATCATAAATTATATAATCCAGGCAAGCAATACTCAGATATTATTCACGTTTATAAACATTATGAATTTTAATTATAATTAATATTCATAAACAAAAGCTAGACATGACGTAATGATGACGAGAAAATGTAATATTCATTAGTAGATACTCATCTCGTTGGGATCGCTGGATCAATTTAATCTAGCTCCTTGATAAATAAGAGCATTTTGCGTGGGATTTTACTTTCGATAAATATTTCTAATGTCGTATAGCCAATATTATTTCCACTTTATGTTCAATAATTACATGAGTATAATTATACTATAAGGAAAATAAACTTGCACATGTTTAATGTAGTAATTTTTATAGTATTATTAATTAATGGGAATAATTTGTTTGAGACTTTCGTAAACATCAATATTTTTTGTGATATAAAAAAAATCTGTAAGAAACCTTCAGTAAGAGTTCAACAAATTACAATCATAATTATTACTATTTCTATTGGAATAACATAGAAATAGTAATAATTTTAACGTAACTTTTAATTTTCAATATGACATTATTCTCATTGTATATTAGGTACTTGATAAGAGCATCTAGCCCAAATTAGGTAAATTGTCGATGCTTGTATTCTGACAAGGACCTCCACTGAAACACGAGAGTTTATAATAGATTTTTATATTTTAGATTTTTGCCATAATTAAATGGTTAAGACAAGGCAAACTGATTAACGCTATCTCTGAGGGACGGAGGAGTTTTACATTTCCCCGATACTACGTAATCCCTCTTTATCCAAGGTTTAATCCCATGCGAATCCAATGTACTGATGTAACTAAATTTTAGTCTGCCAACAAAGATATTTTTTCATCTATTTAATTGATATATTTTGATATCTAAAACAAGGTGACAGTGGTCAAAGACGACAATTAGAAAAACAACAAAATACTACAAAATGATTAGTGAACAAAGTCATACAACAAAACGAACGTTCCAAAAAGAACACAATGGCACCCAAGCTCGTACCTAATAAAGGACACATATGACACCAAAATTGAATAAATAAGTATGTATCATCATCACGGTTGTATCTTGTTTTTTAAATAAATAATAAAAAAAAATATATGAGTTCGAAACACCATCAATACGAAACAGATTGCGCTTGCATCCATTATAAATTAGCAATAAAACATCAAAGTCGATACTAACCTTTATTCAGTCTTCGTGTATCAGTGCGGAATGGGGACGTTTGGGGAGACTATCACTAGATTTTTATCGCGTTTCGATTTCCTGTGTATCAGCGGTGGCCGAGTTAACTTTTACATCCAAAGCACGCAATAAGAGCAGCTGCAAGCACAAACGGGCATCGATTTCCTGCTCCTATACCGCGTACTAGACGGCACCTACACAAAATTTGAATTTAGCAACAGAAAAACTAAAAACCACGACGTCGAAAACGATGCCACCAGTTTTGTCCATTTGAAACGTACAAAATCGATAATTCTATAATGTAACGTTTTTGTAACTCACTGTTTCACTCCTGAGTACTTTGGTATACGAACTACGTCTGCCTCCGGTTCAGAACATTCCTAGTTAACTTATGTGGGTTTTGTAAATTTCTCTAATTATTTCAAAAACGTAGCCCTAAGGGTTAAATGTGTTCCACGCACACAGCTGTTTCAAGCTGAGTGTTCCCTCTTCTATTGGTAACGAGATGTTAATGTAAGATGGCGGAAACATGCGCGCGCAGGATGTCCGCGCACCCTGTCAAAACTAGCCAACAAATCTGTATCTGAATTCTTATATCCACAATTCATAAGTTCTCAATTCAGTTACACATAATAGGAGCATAATCCCACTTGCTTACCTACCCACAAAGAAATTTAATAACTTTGAAATAAAGTAGGGCGGGGTGTAACCTCCCCCAAAGTGCTACATCCGCCACCAAATATGTATATAATGTAGATATAGTCAAAAAGCGATGTCGAATTCACGACAATATTGAGTTACTATTTTTAGACACAGCCTCTTAAAACAGAGTTGCGGTTGTACGATTCATCTCGGAGATATAATCTTTGAGACGCGGCTGTACAAGAAATAAATTATTATCTTGTTTTTTATTATAATTTAAACGAATCCGATAAAATATACTTGAAAATCCGGTAGTTGTGTATTGATAAATGATTCTCCACTCTCAAATTAATATCAGTCTTGTGGTACGACTATCTCTAAGCCTTGACCTCTGCTTGACCTAATTACCTAAATAACACATTGATCATAACCTCTGTTCTTACACGCTGTGCGTGGCATCCAAACTATGCAATATTAAAAATATAAAGGGATGACCCATATTTGCATACAATATTCTAGACTGGAACTTATTGTAGCGTGAAAAAGCAGACTTTCTTTTCATTTTCATCTCGATATGTTTGCTTAACAATAAGCAAAGAAATAATTACTGCGATGTCGACATATCAAAAGATTTTAATAAACTTGTGAGTAACATTGAGAATTACAGCATATATTGTTATTAATGTATTTAATATATTTTATTTCGGCCACGCTAAACTTTTTCATAAAAGCGACATCTATGATAAATCGGTGGAACTTTTTGTAGAAATTGTACATCAGACTTAGTATTATTTTTGTCTGGGTTTTGGGAAATTCACGCGACGCAGTAATACTACACAGCTCTTAATATAGTGTACGGTCCAAAGATGGCAGGTTTTAAACTTAATGTACTTACTACACTTGTAAAAACACAACACACCAAAGCTGCCGTCCTGCTGGCCCATGTCGACCACTTTTTGTTGGCTGGCTGGTCGGCGGCGTCACTCATTGCAAGGCAAGAAAGTTTGTTTGCGACAAGTCACCGGCCTGGCATGGCATGAATGTTTTTTATGGCGTTGTTGAGTGTCGCTGGGCATATTAGCAGAGAAAATGTCGCTAACATGTCGGTGGGAAAAGTGCTGCGCAGTGCTTGGCGCCGACATGATTCTTTTCTTATAGGTACGCCGCCGGTTTGTGACGGCGAGCTGTGTCGCCGGACCGACGGCTTTGCTGTGTAGTGCACTTTAGACTCTACAACGATTTTTTCCCTTTCACTATCTTTGTAGAGTCCGAATTCTACTAAAAAACAATTCTGTCATCATATCGTTAATTTTTATTTATGTTGGCACTGCCAAGCGGCTAAAAAGACCATGACTTGTGAGTGCAGTGCAGTCTTAATAGAAATCCACTGGCAAAAATAAACAGTCTCTCGTTGGTTGATAGGGTGGCTCTAAGCTGAGTAAATAGGCTCATACAGGCCTTGGAACGCCACACTTGAGTGGGTTACTATTTTCTTATTGCATTAATGGCGAGACAAGTTTGTCTTTCGCCTGATGGTAAGCGTTACGACTGCTCGTGGACAGTAGCGACACCAAACACCATGAATTACAAAGCAATATTTGTCTGAGACATAACTTAAGTCTCAATATGTCCAGTAGTCACTATGTTTTCCAGCATTGTGTCATCTGTTAGGTATCCTAATAAGTAATCAGATATGATTGGATACGAATATCACACCATCGATTCTTCGGAGTGGTAGAGTCATGCTTTGATCAGATAATCAATGTGTTGGCCCGGCCGGGATGTTTTCACTATGTCACAAGAAACTGAGAAGTAGTTACAGCATAGCTGCCGCATGCCCTTTAGTGAGTGGCATCACTGGACATCAAGAAATTCGCGTAAAAATATTGTTTACACATTGACGATAGTAATTTAAACCTAATATAAAGTTTTGAGAACCTAATTATTCGTAGGAAATTAAAAAAATATATATTTGAAATTGTATTATTATTATTATCCATTATCACGTGACTACTAACAGCGATCGGAGCGCGCTGACGTCACGGCTCGGGAGACATGATGAAAAACTCTGTTCATTTTGATATAGAACGCTAGACTCTGTTATCAATCGGTTTTTGTTTACGTATTTTCTTATTAAAATTCGTACTGTATTTCAGTAAAATATTTTTTTCGTGTTTATATAGGGTCCATCTATTAAACAATAGCAATTTCAAAAATTAGTCCACAGCCTTATTATCAAAGGTTGCCAGTATTATGAAGATATTTGAGCTATAATTATTACATAATTATAATCACGTTACCCGCTCACTCCTTTGTTGTGTTCTTTCCGTAATCAGAGGTGCGTTAGGTATTCTGCTTGCAGCAAATACATAATTATCTTTGATTACCTTGGTGGCACAATTGTACTTAGGTACGATCACAATTCTCTAGGTTTCGAAACCCGGGTCCGGCAAATTGTTATTGGATTTTTCTATTCATTATCAGCCCAAAGTCAGGAATTTGTTCCGGATATGGCGCTAGAAGAAATAGACTCGGACGCTATTACATCGTGGTACATAATGCATGAGTGAAACGTGGGTGTCCTAGTGCTACCAGGACACGTTTGTCTACTCCTTTTAAGAAAAAAACGTTAGTCTATGTATATATGTATTATGTAATTGTTTATAAAGAGATGCATAGGCGCAACTCATTCCAATTAAGGCTGACACCGATGTTAAATAACTGTCGTCTAAATGCTCCATTTTAGTCTTTTGAAGCGAATTCTAATTGTGCTACAAGCTGCAGTTTTCGAATATCAAAACTCATTAACCCCGCTCACAGTGAGTTTATACTGAAAAAGTTAGGGAAACCCGTTAACTAAAATATTAGAATATCTTGTGCAATTGCTCTATTAAAACTATGATTAATTTATTATTTGTTTAGTCATTAGGTACTTGTTTAGATATTGATATTTTTTTATTCATTGTTAAAATTTCTTTTGTATTATATTTCCGATTTTTATAATTACATTTTAACTATTCAAAGTATTGTCAACCTTCTCATGCATTCTCGTCGGTTCAGGGTACTTTTGACCTGACCCTGAAAAGGTTGATGAAAGTGGATGAAGCGAAAGACATAATATTATGTCAGGATTTAGCAAAGTGGCGGTCTATAGTCTCTGCTTACCCTTATGGAATACAGGCGTGACGATTATGTATCTATGTAGTAAAGTCTATAACCATGTTAAAATGTTACTTGACGTTTTACTAATAACACTAGTTTACATAATTTAACTTTTTTTATACTCTAAAATAAATGTATACAAATATGTTAATATACCTTCCTTAAACCAAAAAGTGCTAGTAAAAATATTCTATCACGTCCATTGAGATAATATACTAGAGGGGACACTGCAAACAAAATGTTTGTAACAAAATGAAGGGTACATTCTATTTCTGTCTCTGTCACGCTTACGAAGTAACATATCTTCCCTCTCGCTTCAATGTGTACCCGTGTGCACGTACCATACGCAGAGATTTTGTTCCCGATGTCCGCTCTAGTATAATACCTCAATGATCACGTCACAAATTCTTCCTGCAGTCAATCGTTTTTTTAAACAAAGTTCTGATCGTTTTTGTTATGTTTGTGGACATTTTATATTTTCAAAAAAGAGAAGACCCATTACAGATTCGTTAAAAAGTGCATATCTCCATTATTTTGGATTTCCTGTTGCAAATTAAGATAAAAAGTGGGTGCCTCATGTGTTTTGCGAAAGCTGTAGAATTGTCTTACTTCAGTGGTCATCAGGAGAAAACGTTCACCTTCCATTTGGTTCACCAATGCTATGGAGAGAACCTAGTAAAATGGTTGTGGAACATTTTTTGGGAAATAAGAAAAGTGAAGATTCAAAGAAATTGTTACCGATTTATTGGAAAATTTACAAAAGATTGGAGTAAACATGTCATTAAAAATTCATTTTCTGCAATCGCATCTTAATTTTTTCCCTGAAAACTTAGGAAGTATGAGTTACGAACAAGGGGAACGTTTTCATCAAGATTTAAAGGTATTTGAAGAACGACATCAAGGATTTTGGGATGAAAACATATTGGGGGATTACTGTTGGTCTATTTTAAGAGAAACGGATTCAAATTGCTATAAAAAGAAGGCAAAAATTTGAAATTTTTAATTTTTTTTTAGCATTAATACCAAAATTATGTATTTCAGTTAATTTAATAAATATTTCTTAAACCAGACGTGATAGAATTTTGGATAATTCTACCTAAATGAATCACAAAATAACAACTTTTAGCTGGGGTATAAAAACCGTGTAAACCAGTGTAATATTTTACTCCATGGAAACTTTGATGTGTATGTATGTGCTCAAGTTACTAACTAATTAACAAGCAGAATACGAAATCTTTCAAGGATGAGATTAACTGTCAGGTAATCAGATCAGAGGGTATAGGTTTCCGGAATATCGAACTATAATTGGCTCATATAACGTTGATAGATATAAATAAGAACAGTATGACGCTATATAAGTTTTATTACGAATGCCAAAGAGAAAAATCTGCAAAGTTACTGACAACAACCTAAGATTGAGTGCATTTTCACATTATAGGAAATTCATATTTTCAACTTCACCAGAATAGAATACAACGACCTACTTCTATTCCTTTTTACTTTTCTCTTTTGAACCGTGAACTTTTTAATCTTATGTTAATCCTAGTCTTTCTTTGTGATCAACTCCAAAACAACTTATTTGCTTATTCTCAAAAAGTTGATGTCTGGAAATATCCCATTGTCAAATTGTAAATGGATTGGTTAAAAAAAAATGTTTGGAAACATGTTGGAGGAATACCAGGAATACCAGGCAGAGAATGCCTCAGGCATTAAGTCCGCCTTTATACATTTTGTATATAAAGCATAAATAAAATAAATAAATACCATGCCACGCCAGTTGCAAGTCGATTGCGGCCTACAAATATTTCTTTCGGGTCTGGGTGTTTGTGAGACCGAAAAGTCTCACGTAGTTCCTGATACGCACAACACAAGACTCGATCTTAGTGTGGGGTCAGGACTATGTATGTGATTGTTGGGCGTTATTTATTTATAAAAAATAAATAAAACAAATAATGACAAAACAGACTTTACTACGTAACGATAGTACACAAGTAATCCGGGTGACTCATTCCATTCGAAAATAGTTTATTATACCTGATTACAATAAAATAAAATCGAAACGTCGCGTCGTATGAAAAATGTAAAAGTTTAACCAAATCCGCGATAAATTCCGTAAATATTAGTTACTTCAATGTGTCAAATTGGCATAAACATAAGAAATCATTAAAGAAAACAACTTCAATAATTTTATTACATTGCACTAATTGCCTCTGTGACAACGTGAGCGAAAAATATTTGTTTTATGTGATCGAGTAACATTTCCTTCGTTTTATCCTAGTAATTCTTGTACTCTCCGGGTTATTGAGAGTAAATATCTAAGTCTTATTTACTCAAAGTGATATTAGGTTTCACTAAAGAACATTCAAATGGACCAAAACTTTGTTCATTAGAAGTAAATACAGTTGTTTGCACAACTTGATGCGGGTGGGAAAACCTAACAACTCCACTACATACCAGATTAAGGGGTCTTCTGCAGCTCGCTTGTAAATTATATAGCTAAATACAGTACTATATATTTCCTTAAGTAATAAATTATCATGATTTCCTTTCATCGTGATTTAATGATTATTCATGTATTCTGTATCAACCTATACACGTCCCACTGCAAGGCACAGGCCTACTTTACAAACGAGAGAAAGATTGAGAGTGGTTAGGCCATGTAGCCCAACACGCTGGCTTAGTGCGGGTTGGCGGACTTACATACCATAGAAATTCTTATAAATCGCTATGGTATGCAGGTTTCCTCACGATGTTTTCCTTCACCGTTTTAGTGCGTGGTTATTAACTATCAATACACACATGACACCGAAAAGTCAGAGGTGTGTCCTGGGATTCGAACCCGCGACCACCGTAAACATGTTTGCCGCCGCGTCTAGTCTGTTTACCAATAGGCCACCACGCACTTCTACCAACAGGCCACCACGCACTTATATTGATTATTCGTACATTATTTTTGGACTCACTAGATTTATATGGTGGTGGTGCGTGGTGATAGTAAATCGCCACGCACTAAAAAACGGTGAAGGAAAATATCGTGAGGAAACCTGCATACTGTAGCGATTTGTAAGAATTTCTATGGTATGTAAGCCCACCGACTCGCATTAGGCCAGCGTGGCGGACTATAGGTACGGCCTAAATACTCTCAATCGTACTCTCATTCAATGGGACGTATATGGGATGGTAAAGAAGATTTATATGGACTGAGTGTTTCTTTCTAAAGGTTGCAAGAAGTCGCTGAATGCGAGCAGCTTCTAACCCGGTGCTACGGTTATCCTTGATGAAGGCTTGTGATCAGCAGTAATCTTTTTTCGACTGAAGAGCAAATTAATAAATTTGTTTTCATCCATATTAACCGTCCTTTTAACACGAACAATAAAATAGCATCATTTAATTTAATTATGTGAATAGTTAACCTGCCGTACTATATAGTATACCATATCTGTCCAAACCCCAATTAATTATAACCATTACAACAATCATTATGAAACCAAATATGTTTGAAATTTAACTCAATGGGCGGAGCGAAACAGTAAATGTTATTAAATTAGTTAATTTGGCGTTATATCAATAAGTATTACTAAACCGTGGAAAAAGATAAACCGTGGCTGTAATTAATTTACTTTGTTTAGCCGGCAAATAAGTACGCCGTGCTAAAACATTAATAAATAATGTTTTAAATGTAGCAACATATTTGGCAAGTCCATGGTAATGCTAAAAACGTGGAGATTTATGCCCGTAATTATATACTGATGGAGCTAATTACGGGTTTCGCATTAATCCGAGCGCATCAGAGGCCGGTATTAGTGTAGATACAGCTACCACTGTCGCTATGAACGCCTCTCGTAATACCTCTCCCGTATGGCCGGGTACACAGATTAAACATTTAATTGACATTTATTAAATAATTCATTTATAATTAATTCACAATTGCATATAAGCGAAGGAGAAAAATACGTATCTTATAATCTCGTAACATATTTATGAAGCTCCACTAGGACTTTTCCCTTCGAAAACCCTTTAGAAAGATATCAGAAGCGTTCTCCTTTGTACCCCATAGACCAATGACTCAAACTTTTAGTCACCGGTGACTATTAGACCAAATTTTTGTTTACTCATTGACCACCCAGTTGGTTGACTGGTTTGGTTGTTTGTTAAAACAGTAACAAAATTTAAATAGATAAAGGGTATTTGTATCTGCCTATAATTATTTTAAGGATAGCCTTAGGATAGCTCTAAGGGAAGGCTCTCTCTACTGGGGATGCTTCCAGGGACTACCAGTGGTCCGCAGACCACCGGTTAAGATTTACTGCCATAGACCCATAGATACTCTCACAGAAAACATACTTATTAACAATTGTGTCTTTTACAATTTATATTTTATATCAATTAAACAGTTAATCTAAAAAAGCGAAATTTTCCAAGTTATATGTATTCGTGAAGATAAATATCATACATGCCTTCTGCTATCTAAGCAAAAACATCTCCATGTTTATTCATTTAACTGATATAAATATAACAAAGTTTATATGAAACTAGCGGTCCATCCCGGCTCTGCCCGGGTACAGATACATGTTTCAAAATGGCGGTCAAAATGCTCAATTCCTACTTTCAATTTAGAGTATCGACCAATCGGACCATCAAAAGCGAATAAAATTTCCTCGTATTTGCCAGAAATATCACTACTGCTTCCCTCCTATAGGTCATAACGTGATGATATATAGCCTATAGCATTCCTCGATAGTGCGAAGTGCGTGGTGGCCTGTTGGTAAACGGACTAGACGCGACTGCCAACATGTTCACAGTGGTCGCGGGTTCGAATCCCAGGGCACACCTCTGACTTTTCGGTGTCATATGTCTATTGATAGTCAATCACCACGCACTAAAACGGTGAAGGAAAACATCGTGAGGAAACCTGCATACCATAGCGATTTATAAAATTTCTATGGCATTAAGTCCGCCAACACGCATTAGGCCAGCGTGGTGGACTATATGGCCTAACCACTCTCAATCGTACTTTCGATTGTAGAGGAGGCCCGTGCCATGCAGTGGGACGTATATGGGCTGATACAGATATAGATTCCTCGATAAATGTACTATACAACACTGAAATAAGTTTTCAAATCAGACCAGCGGTTCCTGAGATAAGTGCGTTCAAACAAACAAACAAGCTCTTCAGCTTTATTATATTAGTATAGATATATCTATTTTTACGGACTTTACCGCTAATCCGGTATTTTTTTTTCATTTTTTTTACTTCCCCACATTTCGATTATTTTACAGCGATCGTGGTCTTGGGGCAGACTGGGGCGGGTAAATCGTTAAAAAACAGTTTTATTTCAATGAGGAACATTCGCGTAAATCTAAGAAACCATTAAAGTTCATAATATGATACTACCTTCAGGAACGTTTTAACTTCCTACATACTGCTAATTCACATTGTCTTAGGTCATCAGAGAATCTGATGTTGCAGTTTCCAGCACATAGGACGTCATTTTATGACCGTTCCTTTACTGTTGAGGCAGTGCGGCTGTGGAACGCTTTGCCTCTTACAATTAAGCGATCGTCCTCGCTGGAAATATTTAAATCAAGGGTGAAAGCTTTCTACCTTTCGCAATAGATTTATCATCATTCACTATTATTGTTATGTATATATGTATGTTTATGTATTATATTGTATTTAAGTGTATCATATCTTGCATTTATTTGTTTATATCGGTATTTACATATTTATATTGTATGTAAGTTTATTGTTAATAATAAGCACCGTCCATAACCATTGGATCTTTCCTTTACCAACCGGTTGTCTGGAAGAGATCGCTTAAAGCGATAAGACCGCCAGTTATATCACCAACGTTATGTTTCTATAACTATTGTTTTCTTCTTTTTTTCTTTTTGTTTTTGTCTTTTGTTTATCTTTTGTATATGGTGTTATAATAAAGAGTTTATTATTATTATTATTATGATAAAAAGGTACTCAATCGATTTGTCACCGAGAAATCGGTAAATATACATAAAAGAAATAACATTCCGATGAATTAAGAACTTCCTCCTTTTTAGAAGTCGTTTTATAAGTGCGATCCATTCCGAATACATTATCCAATGACGAAATATGGTTACATCTCTCCGGACGAAAACAAATTTTATACTGGCTTATTAATATAAGCTGGATGGCTATTAGGTTTCCCAAAATACGGATAATTGCCGCATTATCCTTTCAGGCACATTAATTAGCCATTGCATTGGCGATAATTATCTGAGCACGATATAACATTGTGTTGTCGTATAATGTTATAATTGCCTGATTAAATATTTAGACTATTGGCTTACTTGTGGTTGAGGTTAACGCAGAGGTTAATGATGATGATGATTAATCAAGTAAAACGTTAGTAGTTAGGGATAACTAACAAAATTAATTACAATATTCATATCATAGTACGTCCCAGTGCAAGGCGTTTGCTCCTCTATAATCCACAACGCTGGCCTAGTGCGAGTTGCTGGACTTTACATACCATATACATTCTAACAAGTCGTTATGCTATGCAGGTTTCCTCACTATGGTTACCTTTGCCTGTAGAGTGTGTGATGATTGACTACCAAAACACACAATCTAAATTAGCAATGAATATACATCCACGACGAGGGCAGAGGTATTAAGGGAGATCGAGAGGTTCTACGGACAGCTTTACACCTCGGTTGCCAAACCTGCTGTTAGCTCGGCCGAAGACCCGAGAGCCGAGTTGATCCGACACTTTAGCGATGATATCCCGGACATCAGCCTGTGTGAGATTGAGATGGCCCTGAAGCAACTTAAAAACAACAAGGCGCCGGGCGAGGACGGAATAACTTCAGAGCTTCTGAAAGCGGGCGGAACGCCGATACTGAAAGTCCTTCAGAGGCTCTTCAATTCCGTTCTCCTTGAGGGCTCAACGCCAGAGGCATGGAGCAGGAGCGTGGTGGTACTGTTCTTCAAAAAAGGTGATAACACTTTGCTGAAGAATTACAGGCCCATCTCGCTCCTGAGCCATGTCTATAAGTTGTTTTCGAGGGTCATCACAGATCGTCTCGAACGCAGGTTTGATGACTTCCAGCCTCCCGAACAAGCCGGTTTCCGAAAAGGCTTTAGTACCATAGACCACATCCATACGCTTCGGCAAGTTATACAAAAAACCGAGGAATATAACTTGCCGCTTTGTTTAGCCTTTGTGGTCTATGAGAAAGCCTTTGATTCGATCGAGACTTGGGCTGTGCTACAGTCTCTCCAGCGGTGCCATATCGACTATCGGTACATCGAAGTGTTGAAGTGTATATACAATAACGCCACCATGTCGGTCCGAGTACAAGATCAGAGTACGAAGGCTATCCCATTACAGAGAGGCGTGAGACAGGGAGATGTCATATCTCCGAAACTGTTCACTGCCGCGCTGGAAAATGCCTTCAAGCTCTTGCAATGGAAAGGATTCGGCATCAACATCAACGGCGAGTATATCACTCACCTTCGGTTTGCCGACGATATTGTAGTCTTGGCAGAATCGCTGGAAGACCTTAGCACTATGCTCGAAGACCTCAATCGAGTCTCCCAACAGGTGGGTCTTAAAATGAACATGGACAAAACGAAGATCATGTCGAATGTCCATGTTGTGCCCACCCCCATCGGTGTTGGGGGCTCGACTCTTGAAGTTGTTGACGAATATGTCTATTTAGGACAAGTGGTCCGGTTAGGCAGGTCCAACTTCGAGAGAGAGGTCAATCGTCGAATCCAACTCGGTTGGGCAGCGTTCGGGAAACTACGTGACGTCTTCTCGTCCAAAATACCTCAGTGCCTTAAATCGAAAGTCTTCGATAGTTGTGTGTTGCCAGTGATGACTTACGGCACCGAGACGTGGCCTCTCACTATGGGCCTTATTAGGAAGCTCAAAGTCACTCAACGAGCTATGGAGAGGGCTATGCTCGGGGTTTCCCTACGATATCGAATCAGAAATGAGGAGATCCGTAGGAGAACTAAAATAACCGACATAGCCCACCGGATTAGCAAGTTGAAGTGGCAATGGGCAGGGCACATATCGCGGAGATCTGATGACCGATGGGGTCGGAAAGTGCTCGAATGGATGCCGCGTAGCGGAAAGCGCAGCGTAGGACGTCCACCCACAAGATGGTCCGACGACCTGGTAAAGGTCGCGGGACGTCGCTGGATGCAGGCTGCCTCCAACAGGTCTCTGTGAAAATCATTGGGGGAGGCCTATGTTCAGCAGTGGACTTCCTTTGGCTGATGGATGGATACATCCACGGCTAAGCACGGACTCCTCTGCAATTGATAGTTCAATTAAGAGTTACAAGTTATTCGGAATCCGTGTTATCTACGGCATGCAGCTTTTAAAACATTGTTTTAATTCACTGTTAAAATTTGCATTAATTGTCACACATGGCTCTTGGTCCAAGAGGTAAATGTAATTTTGGAGTGTGCGTTTGACGCATTTTTTTTTTCACATTAATACTCTCAAATGAAACTCTAACAAGGAAATTTAGACCTAGCTCAAGTCTAGCGGTCATTTATAAATCCTTAATACAGGGTTATATCAAGACTGCTACCGAAAAAGAAGCTGGGTGGTACTTTTAGACATCTGACATAATGTAACAAAAATTTTGGCAATACAATTTTTTCCCTATCTTCTTATGGGTTTTCATATAAATCCCTTCTGTATCAGCCCATATACGTCCCACTACAGGGCACGGGCCTCCTCTGCAATCGACAGTACGATTGAGAGTGGTTAGGCCATATAGTCCACCACGCTGGCCTAGTGCGGGTTGGCGGACTTACATACCATAGATTTTTTTATAAATCTCTATGGTATGCAGGTTTCCTCACGATGTTTTCCTTCACCGTTTAAGTGCGTGGTGATTGACTATAAATACACACATGACTCCGAAAAGTCAGAGGTGTGCCCTGGGATCTTGGAATCCCTTACACTTCATAAAATAACATTTAGCTCTCACCATATGCCATAGGTATAATACCATAGGTGAGCTCTCAGATTTGAACAAGCGAAAAATACCTCTCAACTGTGTCGATACAAACAAGCCACCAAGCACTTCAAAAGCTAAAAATATCTATACAAAAATAAAACAAAATAATTAAAATTTCGCAATCTTTTTTAATAGGATCACAAAGGATGTAAAAAATTACAGGCTTAAAATAAAATTGAAAGACAGCTTTTCGTGGGAGGGCAAAAGTGATTTTGTCCTCCCACGGACTTATAGAGCGTGTCATTTTCTTTTCAAAAGAAATGCACTCGATTATTTTCACCTTCTCTCAGAGTCTTTGGAGACTAAAATAATAAAAACTTAACACGTTAATTACTATAGTCTGAGTTTTATATTACAGTATCATTTTTATGATTCGTAATTTAAGTTTTATGCTTTAAAATAGATTATTTTTATTCTGATGAAGCTTTTAATATTCATACCTAAACGATGTATGATAACGCTTTTTATAGTAAAGAAAGTATTATGCTTGTAGAATCTTGCATATTTGAATAAATTTTAACGATAAAATATTATTCTTCACAATTTTGCGACTACTTTTCTCTCGTACGAGTTGAATTAAGTTCTAAAATTAAATTTTATGTCATTTTTCCTAGCCACTCGTATCCTAATTTTTCAATGCGTATAGGATATTGTCAATAATAGTGACGAAAACCATTCTTACGTACTGTTATTATGAATTTGTACTGATGAAGCATCAATTCTTCTAAAAAAAAAAGCTAGTCACTCCCCTTTAATATCCTTGCTACTTCCGAAATATATCTTTTCACTCGAAGTGAAAGTGTAAATCGAATCCGCTACAGGTATCTTAAAATCATCTGATAACATGCCAAAAAAATGTCAAGTTTGAAAAAGATGAGAAAATCGCGCTAAAATAAATATTAAATTAATTTAATAGATTTCGTTTATACGTTGATAAAAAAATATTGTCTTCATTTTTATTAAACTCTTTGTCATAATACAAGCAAGTATTTCCAAAATCGTTGCGAGTGACGACTTATTTCAATAACGCTCCAGTAAAGATGCACTGGAGCGCGTGCACCACTTACATCGGAACACTTTACGCTCTTTCCGCCCCGTCTGAATATTAATGGCAATGCAAACAACTAAAAAAATTTGACCACAGAATATTATCTTAAAACAGAAAAGTATACACAGATATTTATACATTAAAAATCAAAACAGGAACAGAGGTCCGCAAAGACATTCACTGATTTGAAACTAAAAAATGTAAAGCAAACACACCTTGAAAAAATGAATGAGGTTGTAGCGCATATTATGTTTACACATGAAGGAAAATGTGATATGCATATTGAAAGGCGTGTTGGAGCCCACAATAGAGCGGGGGAGCTCTGGGCGCGTTAATAAAATATAAAAACATCAGACGAAAGCGCGAGCGATGCAATGCACTGCTCTGTCAGGCCTGATTAAGTTTGAGCGGCACGGTAGAGATGCATCAAAATGTGCGCACATATTGGATGTGCGAATTCATAGTACTTGTTATACCTATAAGTGTCGTGTACTCCTTAAGCGGTAAATGTATTAGAATGTAGCCAGCAAATAATGATATTAATTGTATTAATGTATATGCTGTTCGTGAACCTTAATTCAATAAATAAATAAGATATTTTTAGTATTCAATGTTGAAGCGATATGAATGTAGAAATCTGGTTCTACTTACTTAGGATGGTGTATGATAGCCTACAAAACTATTTTATAGCCTAATTTAGCCCTATATTTTACATTAATCCAACAACCTACTATTTTTGTCTTGAAGCCTTAAGGTACGCAATATAGCGATGAAGGAAAATGGGGAGGGGATTGATTTCCTCACCTTTCATACCGTAGTGACTTGCAAGAATTTCTATGATACGTAAAGTCCGCCGACCAACACTAGGCCAGGGTGGTGGACTACATGACCTAAATCGTACTCTCAATTGTAGAGGAGGCCCGTGCCCTGCAATAGGACGTATATGGGCTGATACAAAAAGAGATATTCTTTTGTCTGTAAAGTACGCCCACTGCGTTGTAAAAGATTAGCAGTTTGATTTATTTGAGCTGAATGTACGAAGCTGAACAGATTAACGCTAAGAGTGTAGTGAACTTAAAATAGGAACGGTTAAAACCCCCTTTTATATGAAAACTAAACGTTTTCCCAAAATATATTACCTAATTTTTTTTATTACTAATTTATTGTTCAAGCTATCCTGCAATATTGGTAACTAATTGATCAAGTGTTTGTGGAATACTCGCTTTGTATATAATTCTTTGTTTCCTAAATGATTTCCTATTTAGCAGATATCTATTCTTATAATTTTACGTCATCATCATAAGATGTCATCAAGTACTGATTACTTGTAACAAATCACTCTGGGTTTAGTAATGGATTATCATTAAATTAAGTACAGCGATTAATGCCTATATCCACTGGTGGATTGAATACAAAAGGCGAAAAAGAAAGGCAGTAAGTGTTGCTAAGCAAGTTTCTTGCACCGTTTCTTCTTCACAGCTACAACACGTTTCGAAATATTACTAGCAGAAATTAACAATTCAAAAGAACTTGTGAAAGACTATTTGAATAAAGAATATTTTGATTTTGATTCTGACATACTTGCACTGATCACGACGACGATATCACTGGTAATGACGCTGAATAACATACATTTATATTGAGTAAGATCAGAACAACTTTGTAAAACGGGACGTTTGTTATTTATTTATTTTATTTATTTGATACTTCATATACAAATAGTATACAGGCGGGGCTTAATGCCAAAGGCATTTTCTAACAGCCAACCTTCAGGTGGTGCAGAGATAAATTCAGAAGGTGCATAAAAATGGGTTGAGACGTAAATCGAGGATATATACTCAATACTTATACTAGTACCTGCACAAATATAAAATATGAAATACATAAATACAAGATATAATATACATAAATACTAAGAATAATATATATATATATATAAAAAATATGTTATGATAGTTCTGCCAATCTGTCTAGGAACAGTTTTCGAACTCTCATTTTGAATCCTATACGTGTCGTAGATGTCCTAATCTCGAGAGGGAGCGAATTCCAAAGTAGGATTGATTGAATAAAGAAGGAAGAGTGAACAAAGTCTGAATTATGAGAGGGGCACTTAAGGAGAAGGTTGTTAGCTGATCGAAGGTTCCTATCATGGTTACTACCTAAGTACTGGAAATTTGGAGTTAAATAAGAAGGTGAGGAAGAGGACGTAAGAATAGAGAAAAGCGTGGAGAGAGCGTGTAGCGAGCGACGCTGGCGAATAGGTAACCATTTTAATTGAGATCGGAACGAAGAAACATGGTCATACTTACGAAGATTAAAAATGAATCGAATGCAGTTATTGAGAAGCCGGTCAAGTTTGTTGAGGTGTTCTGCATTCAGATCAAAATAGCACACATCACCATAGTCAATTAAAGGGAAAATCAAGGATTGCACAAGCATTATTTTGGTTTTGACAGGAAGGAAATTCTTGAGGCGATAGAGCGCACGAAGAGTTCCCGTGACCTTCTGGCAGACAGAGATTACCTGAGCTCTCCAGTTCAGGGTCGAGTCAATCAGTAACCCAAGATCCTTAACGACTGGACTCCAGACAATTACTGAATTATTAAATATAATAGAGGGGAGAGTTGTTGGATCCAGCCTGTTGAGCATCCTAGAGCTACCAACTAATATGGCTTGACACTTGGACGCATTAACTGTCAACCCAAAACTATCTGACCAGTTCTTTATGTGGGTCAAATCCCTGTTCACCGAGTCGATTGCTGAAGATAAACAGTTGACATTTGCCTGGTAGTAAATTTGCAAGTCATCGGCATACAGATGATACGCACACTGAAGTTTTCGGGTTAGTAGATTAATAAAAATAGAAAATAACATAGGAGATAGTATGCCGCCTTGAGGAACGCCAGAGTCCACGCTACACCAATTGGACGATGATTCGTCAACACGTACTGACTGCTGACGTCCCTGAAGATAACTAGAGAACCAATCCAGAGCCGCTGATGAGAACATTAGGTGAGAGAGGATAGCGAGAAGGATATCATGACTGACGGTATTAAAGGCATTGGAGAAATCTATCAAAGCCAACACAGTGACTTTGGAATTCTCCATGCCCTCTCTAATATCGCCAGTCACTTTTAGGAGGGCGGAAACGGTGCTGTGGCCAGGCCTGAATCCAGATTGCAAAGGGCTTAACAAGTTATTGTTATGCACATACTTGGATAGTTGTTTGTGAGCGCAGGCCTCAAGCACCTTAGAGAAAAAAGGTAGGATCGATATGGGACGGAACTGGTTGGCGGTTGTGGGATTAGCAACTTTAGGAAGAGGAATGACGTAAGCTTTCCGCCATAACGACGGAAATACGCCAGTCTCAAGGGATGTATTGATAATATGGGAAATTACTGGGAGAAGAGGTTCGAGGATTGGGATTACCATGCGACGGCTGATGTTGTCACAACCCGTGGCATTGGATTTGATGGATAGTATAGCCTTTTTGATCTCATCAGGTGCCACTGGAGAAAAATGAAAGGGATTAATATTAAGACAGGGAAGGTTGCTTAGAAAATCCAGAGTACGATGTTTGGTATGTTGGTCAAGAGAAGTAGCGCTGGAAAAGTGACGATTAATATCATCTAAACCAATACCCTTCGGAAACTCCGAATTCTTAGTTTTGCCAATACCTAGTGTCCCAAGGAACTTCCAGATATTGGCTGGAGAAGAGGCAAAAATATTATCGAAAATGTGGCGGCGTTTAGCGTTACGGACCATCTGGTTACACCGATTTCTTGCAATTTTATAAGAACTCCAATTGGCTTCTGACCGATCCTTCTTAAATTTGCGAAAGGCACGATCTCGACGCCTCATCGCCATGCGAACACCAAGAGTGATCCAGGGAGCTGGAAAACGTTTCAACTTGATTTTTTTGATGGGTGCATGTTTGTCATACAGTGCAAGTATTTTGTTGTTTAATATTTGAACTTTTTGGTCCACTGTCGAGGCAGCCATCAGATCTTCCCAATTTAGCTCTTCAGCATCCCTGCATAGCCTGTCAGTATCAAGCTGTCCAAAACAACGCCTGCGCAATACCTTGGGCTGAGGATTAGGAGGTTTTAAATTATAGGACAGAAAGATGAGGTCATGATGGGAAAAACCAGGAGCCAAAAATTGACCATGACATGTGACAAGGGAAGGAGAAGAGGTAAGGATGAGGTCAAGCCAGGTATCATGTCCATTTGCATTGTGGTGAGTGGCTTGCAGAGGCAAGACGTGCAGGCTGGCTGACTCAAGGATATCGAGGAGTTTACGGGAACGTGCAGAACAAACAGAAAGGAGATCAGTGTTGAAATCGCCCATGATGATGTGATGTTCATATTCTGATCCTAAAGATTCCAGAATCGATTCGAGACTGGAGAAGTAGTCAATACTAGGAGGACAATAAACTACACCAATCAAAGTTTTGGCTCCCTTGACCCAAACCTCTAAGAAAAGATACTCAGCTGAAGCAGAGTAAGGAGAAGGCGACGTGGCGACAATGTTGTAGGAGATATTACTACGAAGATATATAGCAACACCACCGCCATTCTTTTCGAGTCGATCGTTCCTTATTAAAATAAAACCGGGTAGAGGATAAGAGGGTGACGATAGATGAGGTTTGAGCCAGGACTCAGAGATCAGGACGGCATGCACGTTTGCATCAGTGAACGTTTCTAAGAGATCATTGTAATGACTTGGTATACTTTGGGCATTGATGTGGCACACATTAAATGAATGACGATGTTGTGTAGAAAACGTTCGTTGTACCAAATCACCAAGACCGTCGTTCAGCGAGCAGAAACTGTCATCACTAGACGACATCGTAGATTCAAAGACAGAATGATACGAACCATCATCGGAAGACATAAGATTAAATATATATGATATAAATATATAACAATAATAATATATTAAACTACACGTTAATATTAATAAATGCAACAATTAGGCACAAAAAAAAAAATATACAAAACATTAACTCCACACCACCCGCCAGTTCAAAATATTCGAACACATTATACAAAATTAGCAATTTTAGTTAATTAAATTACGATACTAAACAAGATCACAAAAATAAAGAAAACATTGAAAAAGAGAAAAAAAAATAATTAAAAATTAACAACAACAAATCAAGGCATAAACATTTCTGAACGCAAACAATTAGAATGACAGTTTGACCCAAATGCAGAGTAAACACAAGTGAACGTTTATGTGGGTAACTCAATTAAATAAAATCGTGAGTGCGTGTTTTGCGAATACAATACATTGGACATTATCATATTATCGTAGAATATAGACTGACAAAACTGTAAGCGTTAAAGATTGTTTAAAATGTTTACAATAGTGCCACTTGGAGTAAACAACTAACGTGACTTCAAATTGGACCCCGACGAACCAGCCGCATGGGTACTTGTCACTTCAACAGTCTTTGGATATTTAACTAAGAGCGGCTGCAGTTCGTCCATGGTCGTCACCTTCAGTCTGCTGCCGTCTGGGACCTTCACGACGATGATGCCATCCTGAGTCCAACATGCTTTCATCCCGAAATGTTGACGCGCTTTTGCGAAAATGTGCTGCCGTGGTCTTGTGAGAAAGTCCTTTACCGAGATGGAAGTGCCCTTCAACTTGGATTTCACTCGCCATACTGCAGAACGGTGTTGCATCTGAGAGAACCATACTAGAACGGGCCGGTGATGGTCATTATTGGAGGTTCCAATTCTGTAGCATGCTGTGATTGATGATGCAGGCAAATCCTTTATACCCATAGTATTTTTAATGGTGTTGAGCACTATGGTGGTACAGTCCTCACGAGCAGACTCAGAAACACCCAGGAAGAGTAGTGCTTTGTTCCTGTGTCGAGTTTCAAAGGTGTCAACCATGCGAGCACATTCACCTATCTGCTGTCTGAGGAGTCGGAGCATGTCAAACATTAGTTCCCTGAAGGTCCGGAACTCTTCTGCAACTCGGGCGACTGTGTCCTTGGCTTGACCTCCAGGCTGTAGCTTCGCTTCCAATTGTGCCATTCTTTTTGAGAAGCTTTCCTCAAGTTTAGTCTGCGCGTCCTGTATATCAGCCAATTGAACCATTGTGTTGTCTGTGATTTTTAACTTGTCTGCCGAAAGTATAGGTGTGAAGCTGGCAGGTGGTGCTTCGGATATTAATATATCACATACAGTGCTGTTTTCATGAATACTATACTAATGTTATATCTTGCACTGAAAACACGCTATGTAACTTTCAAAATATCTATTTAATTACGAAAACTTGATTAAACGATTTCAAACACGTCTAACGTTATTTACACCCAACGCAAAAAAAAAAAAAGAAAAAAAAAAAAAAAAAAATTATTAGTTAGTTAGTTATAGTTATTGCGGCTGACCTTTGAATGTCGTCAAATATTTTCACTACCATGTCGCGCATATGATCCTCGACGAAAGCGTGTACGCGCGGAAATGTCTTGCGGACCAGAATAGACAGTTCGTCGTGAATGCGTGCTGGTGACGTCACGCGCGCCACGTCAAACCTCGCGACACGCGGCCGCTCAGCTCTCAACGTTTTTCCTTCTGAGTGATTATTTTTAAACACCCCACTCTTAATTTTACATTAGCTAATGAAGTAACGGCTTCAAAGAAAAAACTAAGAACGCGTTATTTATATTCGCTAAATTTTTCAGATTGTATGTATTACTCTGCACTCATTTAACATCATATTAAATGTGTACAGTTCAATTAGCGACTTGTTAAAGATTAATACAACTCCGCTGCGACACGGCCCGGTTTAGGCGCCGCTGATTAACTAAATGGATTCTGAATTATGCCTGCCAGATTGAAATCGAATGATGCTCGTTGATGCAAATGTATGCATTTTGAATAATAGGAATTAATACTGATTGACTTAAGCGGGTTAATGAGCCATACAATACTTTGGCGATAGAACAAAATACGGCGACCTTTCATAAAAAAGATTGCATGTCTGTCGAACAGAGTACATGACTAGTAGCGAGCGAGCGGCGAGGGTTGACACGGCAGGCCGGCAGGCAGGCAGGCAGGCACGGCAGACACGGCGACAGCAGCAAGCATCACAGGGCACGGAGTGGCAGTCGGCAGTTCCACGGCGACCAGCGCGCCCGCCGCCCGTCACTCGCGCCGACTCGCGCCCTCTCGCGTCGCATCGCGCCCCGGCGAGCGCGGCTTCAGGCCCGATGGACTACGATCGACCAAACGAACTCACACTACCTACTCTACTTTTCAATCACCCCTTGGCACTCTCCAAAACCCTCGATAAAATTAGCGACCGAATTGCGCGAGCTTAAGATGACACTCAAACTCCGTTGCGGAAACTTTTGCCGACTTTCGACGACATTTAGTGATTGACATATCCATTTTAGTGAAATCCTATTTAAATAATTTCGTTCCAATATTAAATATGCATCTAAGAGGCAAATTATATCGAAGCTTATATATACACAAAAAGCGACTGAAATTTTCTGATTGCGACCTTTAAAAATTTACACGCGATTTGTGAACTGTTTACACGATTTATAGACAGTTTTTTAAATTTATTTCCTACTTAAATACTACCCCTAGTTAGTTAAAGTGACTGTGACCAAAGACATTAAAATATAAATAGTTTTAAGTGTGTTAAATAGTATAATTACGGCATTAGAAGTGTTTGAAAGACAGTAATCGTGTCCAGTAGTAGGTGTTTAAACTCTATAGTGACTGTTTTAGTGCAACCTTCCTCTTCAGTTAATCACCGGCTCACAAAAATTAACTCGGTAAGACAAATTTATATTTATTTCTTTATATTACCGACCAAAACATCAAACGTTCAGTTGGAATTCCACCTGAAAATGATAACAACGTAAAAGTTATATTTGTACCACATACTTGCACAAATTTCAGCAAAAGATCTCAACTGTAACTACGATTGCTCTTCATAATCCAACAAAGTGATCGACTGTATTTATTCATTTTGCACTGCGGAAGTTGAAACTTTACAATTGTCTCTTAAAATAAATATGGTTTCTTGTGCGAGTGCCAGTGTTCTACTTTTATTTAGCTAGTTGAGGACAATTTAAATTTGTGCATTCTACAATAAATTTACGTCTGAATACATCGTTTGGACGTCCAACCAATACTATTGGATACAAACAAGATTATTACCGTATCGTAACCAAGAGTAACACAAGGTATGACGGTTTTATAATTACACAGGCCATAACATCGCGTGCCAAGTCCAATGACATCGTAAAGTATTTATAAAATAATTTTATAATGCCAAACGCCTCCTTTGTGAATCTCGTTTAACCTAATCTCAATGGCATTATTTAATTTTTCACACTTATCGCACGAAATCTCAATGTTGTTAGCCCTTCTACCGAAACTGAATATTTAACCGAGTACGAGTTCGTAAAATTTACATTAAATAAACAGAACGTAGCATTTGTGTGCTAAGTTAATTAACAGTCCTCCAATTTCATAATTTGAAACTAAATTGTCAATTAAATATTTTATGATGGAATTTAATTTTATGTGCAAACTCATACTAATATACAATTATATGTGGATTTTAGGTCGTTATTAGTGAAAGTATTTTACAAAATTATTAATTACACAGACAGGAAATAAAATATATGAAAATTTATAAAACATTGAGCACTCGGTAAAGGGTTGAAAACTTAGAAAATAGTCTTTATAGCGAGATACTTGCTTCATAAAACATCTTATCACACGTGTGCCGGTTTATGAATAAACTTGCATAGCAAAGCAAGAGTCTAGACAACTTATGTTTTAAAGGGAAATGCACTTAATATTCCATTGTAGTTTAATAAGTTCACGAACGCTTGTGACGGCGCGTGGATTTCACGATAATTATCTAACTTTATATCGAATTGGACAAGAAGTACCAAAGTTATTTGATAAATTAAAACTTGTCTACTTTAATTTTTATTGTTTCTTCTTTTGGTTGCCTGAAGGCAGGTAACCGGCATAAGTTTCATAATTGCATGGGGTCGACGCAACATGCTTAAAAATCAGAGATTTTTGAAATAGGGAATTACGAAATTACTTTTTTCTAAACTGGTTACAAAATAGAATGATATTAAATAAGACAACAGCTTCGAAAATATACTCATTATGGTCTCATAATTTTTACACCATCCTTCTTACTGACATCAATCCTTTTTGGAAGGAGGCTTTTAAGTCGTTAGTACACGTTACATGCTTTTGGGCTTGCAGCGTGTGACCACTCTCTCATGTGGTTTCCTCATTTCCTTCGGTTTTAAAATAAGTAATTGGTGTATTAGTTTCTTGGTCTTTTGGTAAATTTGTAGTATTACATAATTACAAACGCAACTTTGAATAGCCTATGGTGTGTGTCCTGGGTTGGAGTCAGAGATGTCGAGTTTGGTTATCCGAATTCATTCAACTATGCTATCGCCTCAAATTATCTTAACGAAAAAAAACTTAAACACATTCTGAGTCACTAAATGCTTGTCTTAAATAACAAAACCGAAGATAAAATACTCGTATTTTAACTTCAATTTTATAAAAGAGAAGATTAGCGTTGACAACATTAGTTCAGGCATCGAGGGAAAATTGCGGCCATTATTTTAAAATATCACGTTACGGTGTAAAATATAAAATATATCTTAACATTTCTATAAAAAAATGTCCAAATTAAGTAATCCCAGGCAGAAAGTGCCTAAGTAATGAGTCTCATTTTACCGCGGGAAACATTCATGTTACGGGGAGAGAAAAAGCGGTCAAGTACAAGTCGAACGGCTGCGAAGTGAGTTCCGTACCTCACTACACGTGTATAACATGCCACGTGTTATAAGAGCAAACGATAACAGTCTTTTCATTTTTCAGCCATTATTTTGTTAATGGAAAAACAAAATCTTAAACACAAATACATAAAATCAGTTAGATGAATATATGTACTGTCACAGCACATATACGTCCCACTACAGGGCACGGGCCTCCTCTACAATCGAGAGTACGATTGGGAGGAGTTAGGCTATTAAGTCCACCACCCTGGCCTAGTGCGAGTTAGTGGATTATATTATTAAAAAAATTCATACAAATCACTATGGTATGCAGGTTTCCTTGCGATGTATTCCTTTAACTAACTTATTCAATAAGGATATCATTAATCGGATTTGAGATTGCGTAGGATCAATTTACCGTTTTGTTTCAGAGGCCCGAGCAAAAGTTTTATTGAAAATGATTTTGCGAAATGTAAAATTATTCTTAATTTAATGCCTCCCCAACTTTGTTCGTAATGCGCACTGGGTGTGATCATTGCGGTTCAGCAAACATAAGGCGTACATTCTGGTTTATAAATGAAAAATAAGCGCCTACTTACTCTGCCGAAGATGCGGAGTTATTTGACTTTGTTGGGTTGTAAAGGTAAATCCGATCGAGCATTCAATGTGAACAGCGCTAGAATATCAACCTCGCTTTTGTATAAAAATATTTGTACTTTTTTTATGTATGCCCATTTATTTATTAAACTACAACTTCATAAAACATTTTACAATTCGTTAAACTACACAGTAAGTGATAGTTTCGTGCATTTTAGGGTCAGCCGCGTGTCAGTTCCAGTTTCCATATACTTATTATAAAAATACATTATTATGTATTTAATTTATCAATTTAAGATAAGTCAAATTTTAAGTTAAAAATTGCTCTAGATTATTTTATACAACTAATCACGCAATGGATCTAAGAAATGCGAAAAAGCGGGCTATCTAAAATGTGCGAATGACAGAGCGTGAGTAAGTAAAACTGCATGACTGAATCTAGTTATAAAATATGGAAATGGAAAAACTTTGACGAAGTCCTGGTTATAGTCTTACCCTAAAACTTAGTCTGAGACCCCACAGCTCCATAAACAAATCTATATTTACACTTACTTTATACACTTCCTCCTTTCCCAATACAAATTGGGTCATTGTGGCATATTAAAACTAAAGACCTCAGAAGAACCTGCCGGGGCTTAAATGAATTGATATGCACGAACTATTCGACACTGGAGTTCCACTTCACTCCCAATACATACATTTAAATTAGCTTACCGAGTGAAAATCGATTCGTCTCTTAACCGGATAAAATGTAAGTTTAAAGACAAATTAGCGTTCACAACTTTCGCTTCTCGACATCTGTTAAGTTACTGCATAGTGCATACTTACGACACAAAAGGGAATTCTAATGCGGCAATAAGTTTTAGAATATTATTCTTTCTCTATACTGGCTCGGTAAAGTCATTATACGCCGTGTGATGTTATTTTTTCTCAACGATCTGTGTGCACTTACTCACAGCTGGATGTTGGCTAACAAAATTGTTAAACTATACGTATATGCAACTCAAACTTATTGTTTATCTTGTATGTCTAATGAATCTTTTTTTCCAATGAATGGCGAGACGAGCGTAAAATTCGCCTGATGGCAAGCAGTATGACCGCTCATGGACAGTAGCAATTCTTGGAATTCCACTGCACTCGCCATGCTAAGACATACGAGATTAAGTCTTAAAAAGTTTATTAGTTACTCTGGCTACAATTTCCTTAAAACCAGAAGTCAATAGTGCATTTAAACTGCTGTTTTCCGGGAGAAATAGACATTGCGGTGACATAGACCTACCACCAGTTTAAAGGACTCTCAGTCTATTGTAAATGACGAGGCTTAATAGGGTGTGACGTACTGGTAAAGATGATGCGGTTAATTTTCGTTTTATGACAAATATATTATTACCAGAAAATATTTGTTTCGTGTCTAGGTGCTATGAAAGCGGAAACTCTCTCGTAGCATCTGATATTTACAATACGACATTAGAAAGAAACATTCTTTAGGATCTGTTAAATGTGCTATTGGTGGGGGTATGCATTTGAAAATGTTTGCTTTCAATGAAATTATTCAAATAACAGCAATAAATATAAATCAAAGTACAAAATAAAATCAATTATTTTTAGACAATTATATTTTGGAATAAACATACAGTACCTATACTTAAAGATTAAGGAAAACATTCCACACTTGGATGCATGTATAGGTACATAGAATATTTGTAACCAAACAAAAACATATGTAGGTCAACGCACTGCATTATATGTTTTTTTGTGTCATTGTTGAGTGTTTGAAGCCACCCATTTGTTAACATATCTAATCTAGGTTGATAATAAACTCAAACAAAGTAATCGATACTACCCAACGTGAATTTGACTACCCACGTTTATCCACTGCCCATATTTAAGTTGTAGAACATATTTGAGCAAAGAAACAAACCACTTACCTCATAAAAACTTATCACCGACGCTTATGAAAACTTCTAATACATAAGGTGAAGTAAATATACTAATTTTATAGAAAGATGGTGTAAGAGAAAATTACAAAAACGGGGAAAATACAGCAAAACTTATTAGGTGTAGTGCAATTAAAAATTTAGATGTATGAGTGCAGCAATATTCAAATATTAATTAAACTAATGTTCGGAATCTTTTAGGTCCTACTTCTTGTTACCTATTGAATACACCGTTGAACGTATCTGCAAAAGACTATGCTTTCTGTCTGTAGCAGAGCCCAAAAACCTTAAAATAAAGTAAAAACACCTTGCGCAGTTCATCGTAAATTATAGGGTGCGACCAGGTCGTTTCTACCGGTTGACTTAAAACCGATGTATTAGTTTTGCTACCGTTATTTGTACAGCCAGTTTGTATGCTAAAGGACAATCATTCGTGCCTCAGCATACCACATCGCGTTTATATTTTATCCTCCTTCCCGACATATGTATTTCCGGTATGAGTCAGCTCTTCTTCAATCTATTAGTTTTTTCTTAGCCGACAGGACCGGTACTTTTTTTTTATTGCAATGAATGGCAAGACGAGCATGTCATTCGCTTGACGGTCAAACCGAAACACAACAGTGCATTTACACAGCTGTTGGGCAGGAGAAAAAAACATTGCGGTGGTATTTACCCAGGCGGCCTCTCACATTTAGGAGACCTACCACCAAGAATATGTTTGTTGTCATAGGTAACATTAAATATTAGCCATATTTAGATACAATATCTAAACGAAATACTAGTAATATATTAGTCCGAGTACAGAAGCATGGATCCATTTTAAAGCTATTGAATGAAGTGATGAAGATGAAGTTTTGTATTCCAATATTACGGTATTAAACAAGCGTATAGTCGACGTCCCGCACTAAATCAAGACCTGGATATATTTATTACAAGGTGATTTTCAATGAACAACAAATACAATGGCCGAAGTTTCCTACAAGAGGCTTAAAATAATATCCTGTTTTGGAACAAGCCGGTAACTTTGCGCATACGAAGCACGAAGTAGAAGTGGCTAAGTCAGTTCACGGAAGTAACTACTTTTAATGGTATAAAGAACTGCGTCGGCTCTTTAACATGCAGGGTACATGCAAATACAAAGAACTTCAAAGTATGTGACGTCACGTCGCGTGAAATTAAAGCGCCTTGGCGATTCATTATTGCTTATTATGGCTGTGTTTTCTTGTGTTTTCTCATGGTGTTCTTCTACGGGTAATATTAGTTGGAGCTAAAATGGCATATGAGGTCCTTGGTTTTTCGTAGGATCACAAGCACCCAAAGTTAAAAAGGTATTTCCACACTAATAGGATCCAAAGAGCAGGGGCAAAGCATTATTAATTCCTTCAGGCAGAATAAGAAATATTCAACACACATTTGCAAGATGAAAAGGGCGGTGTACAATTTTAATGGGACTTTGACACAACTCTTTTAATATGAGTAACTTTCATAATTGGTATTGCGTGATTTAAGACGTAATCTTCTTGCAGTAATTAAAATCCCACCAAAAATGTTTTCATATGAAATGTTACCACTGTCAAAAAGTTATCTGGTCTCATGTAGAGCCAAGCTTCTTACTATTCACCGCCTAACTTTGCAAACATAATACTAAAAATATTTTGCTTGGCCATTTCACTGCATTCACGTAGGCCTAAGGTAAGAAATGTATCCATAACTTTCTGTTATTCAATAGTTATTGTAGTATTGAAATTATGATAGTTCTTTTAGTAAAGAAAAGGCCTACAATGAGAAATCAAACTTTCTGAAGCATATTTTTTCAATCTATATTTGTATCAACC
This sequence comes from Hyles euphorbiae, assembly GCA_023078785.2. NCBI lineage: Eukaryota > Metazoa > Arthropoda > Insecta > Lepidoptera > Sphingidae > Hyles > Hyles euphorbiae. The sequence continues at coordinate 18,783,583 of CM041050.1, forward strand.
CTTTCATGACTGCAGGGCACGGGCCTTCTCTACAATCGAGAGTACGATTAAGAATGGTTAGATCATACAGTCCACCAGTCTTGCCCCAGTGCGGTTTGGCGGACTTTACATATCATGGAAATTCTTACAACTTGCTATAGTATGCAGGTTTCCTCATGATATTTTCCGTCATCGTTATAGTGCATGTAATTTACTATCCATTTACAGCCGCTGCCAATAAACAAACCCAATCCAAAATTTGCCGTTTTAGATTGACAGCTCAATCGTTTTTCTGATACTATATTGCCAATAATCAATCTCAGTAGTGAATAAACTATGGCAACATGACAGGAGACCAATCGAAAAGTAGAAAACAATTGACAACAAAACAGATTGACTTCAATCTAATTTTTTCGATTGATTATTGGCATCGGCCGATACACATGACTTTTAAGTCAGAGGTGTAGATTTGAACCTGCAACTACTGTAAACATGTTGACAGTCGCGTCTGGTCCATCTACCAACTGGCCACTGAGCACGCAATTTTTCAATACTAGGCTACGCAACACAAATCCCTTTTCAAAAAGTCCTTATTTAGTAATACTACAAGTATGTTCACAGTGAATAACATCAAGTGAAATATTTGTGTCTATTTAATCCTATTCGTTACATTGTCTTGAGTTATTTGAAATATCTAATTAGCATAGGATTGCATCAGTGCACAATATGGAGTTATGCTTCGACTAACACAACTTGAGCCGAGAATACCGTTGGCAAAGTTTTGCGGATACATATTTCACTTCTTAATATGAATTATTCATTAAATTTACGTATTCGTTTTAGATATATATAGTAAACTGACTATAGATATAGATATAACTTTTTGTTGTAAGTAGTAACCCACGTTAATAATTATTTACCAAAAAATAAATAGAAACAAAAAATATGAGATGTTTGGAAATCGAAAGCAATCTTTGCGATAAAACTAAATTAATTTTGTATCTTCGAGATTTAAGAGAGTACTTTTATTAAAATCTAATTAACTGTTAATTACTTTCGATTATATTGAAACATAATTACGTTGTGTTCGAGACTTTGCTTAGAATTTATTTATAGAAAAAATAAAAAATATATTTTGGTAATTTTTATTATCGTCCAGGAAAAAAACTCAGAAAAAAGTCGGTAGGGTATATAAAAATAACGACGGGTTTATATCTTAAATTTTATAACAAAATTATTTTTTGACTTTTTTTAATATTGTTTTATAATAATTCGTTGATTAGGTTAATTAGTAGATAGGTCCCTGATATGTGAACGTTCGTATCGCTTACCATCGTCTCACCTTTCATTACTAAAACACAAAAATTGAAGGAACTACATTTAGCCCGCATTTTCATTAATTTGCTGCGTTTTGGTTTTTTTTTTTGGAAAAAGAAGAAGGCATTTTTTCGATATACTTCTGTGAAGTGTAGGTTAAGCAAGACTGTTTTTTTTTTCGCTAGGCTCCATCAAAAGTATTGGTAAGGTTGCCATCGCATTACTAAAACATGACATTTCGCACAAATTGGGCAAAATTGACACAAAATATATTTATGTTTTTTTATTTATTTTTAGGGACTTTTGCCACAGCATACCTACCAGCCCCATCATAACCTTAAGTTAGGTAATACTAAAACACAAATAAATGTAGTAAAGTATTAATTGAGGACTTGCTGAATGCACAAACCGTGTAAAGCCACAATGGAGCAAAAAAATAATATCAGAACTAATGAAACCTTGGATTATCACCCCTACAATCCCATGTAATACGTGTTTACTAGTTAATGTAACCCAGTTTCGTGAGCTTATTGTACCATTTACAGCGGAACATCGTTAATCCACAGGACCACGGGACAATAATTAATCAATATTCAGTACGTACAGGGATTGTCGCGAGTTAATTATTTCCGAACGGCTGACTGCGTACGGAATTGTTCACGTGGACTAATTATACAACACTATCCTTCGGAAGTGCCACTTGGAACGACCAAAAGCGATTTTTTTCGAATTCACTCAAGTTAAATTTGTTTTTATGCTGTTCACTATTGCAATGAGGTACGTTACAATGCACACAATAGTTAAACTTTAATAATAAATTCTCTATATGATACAGGGATTTGATATGGTACCAAATACTCGAGCAATAAAAATAAGGTATAAACATTGAAATGTAAAGGTGCATCTACAGCGCACTGACTTTTTGTGGGGCAAAGTTTTCAAAGTAGCATCTGATATTAAAATATAATTTATTATTTTTACATGTTGCCCTGCTGTTATAATATGTTAAGTAATACCTTAGGTTAAACCTAACATGTGATAGCAACAGAATAACATAGAATAGAATATTGTTATATTGTAATAGCGGTCGGGCACGGCTTCGCCCGGATGCAGATAGCTTTCAGTCCCGTCCACATCAACAACATATTATTTTCCGCCCCGTGATATCCGGTTTATGTTCCGTCTCATTCAGTCCCATGACGAAAAGCATGCAATCCTGTTCTCTCCTATACCGTGCCACCCATACGAATTTGAAAGAGTACCAAATATTTATATTTGAATTCCTGAAGTACCTTACGGGAACACTAATTTATTTCGGTATAAAGAGTTGCCTATCTGGTAATCCATGGTGTCAGCTACCCTTATACCATATTTCATCAAAAACAGTTGAGCCGTGTAGCAAATATATATATACTATTTTTTTTCGGGATAAAATGTAGTTAGTTTTAATCCAGGATGTCAGTTATCACTATTTCAAATTTCATCAAAATTGATTGAGCTGTTTTTGCGTGAAAGACATGTGTGATGTATGTATATACATCCTCAAAAACTTTCACCTTAATAATATTAAGTAAGGATCTTATTATTTTATATTTTCGTTATAGAAGAAAAAGAAGATTCTTTTCAATTTTCTATTAATATCAGTACAGACGCTGTTAGAAAATTTATACATAATATATAGATGCCAACTAATGTTACCGTAATGCACTATACCTAGTCAGGTCATAAATTCTGTCACATGTTTAATATAAAATAATTGAAACAAGTTTATTCATTATGTAACTATTTATACAGGGTATCTCAAGACTGCTACCGAAAACGAAGCCGGATGGCAGTTTAAGCGACTTCAGACACAATGCAACAGAAAAAGTTGCAAAAAAAAGCGACAATATATTTTTTGTTATTTTTTTCCTATGGCCATATTTGGGTGGTAAATACATTTTTTCCTAAAATAATAGTGTATACCCTTTTATTTATAAATACTCTAAGGTATAAAAGAGTTTAAATTATTATTTTAACAAAAACTATGGATTTACCACCCAAAAATGACGATATTTAAAAAATCATAAAAAATAATTGTCGCGTTTCTTTGCGAAATTTTAATTGCATTGTGTTTGTAGTCACTAAAACTACCACCCGGCTTCGTTTTCGGTAGCAGTCTTGAGATACCCGGTACACCAAAATGAACTTAACAAAACATAGATTCTTATGACACTAAAGTTTATTCAAAATGACCTCCGTGATTTTGAATACAGGCCTTCAATCTGCGCGGCCAGTTGTCTATCGCAGCACGAACGAGGTCCATGTCAATATCAGCGGCTGCCTTAATCAAGGATGTCTTGAGAGACTCCAAATTGGGATGAGGCTTTGAGCACACCTTTTCCTCCAAGTGTTGCCGTATCTTGTAATCTAACGGATTCAAATCTGGACTGGAGGAGGGCCAGTCTTCGTGCCGGATGAAGTCGATTTCACGCGCCGCCAGCCAGTCTTTGCTGCTCTTTGCTCTATGAGCTGGCGCCGAATCTTTTTGGAATACCCAGTGCCTGTTATTGAACGTGGTATGAGAAACAGGTTCCACAAGGTTCGTCAGGACTGTATTTTGATACACAACTGCATTCGTTTTTATACCTTTCTCACAAAAATGTATCTCTGTTAAGCCCCAAAAGAAACTCCCAACCATACCATGAGCGAGGATGGAAAATGACTTCGTTGGACACGCGGAATACGGTTGCTCGCTTCTTCACTACTGTGTGCGTACACCTTATCATTTTGTTTGTTGTAGCTCTCTTCTACGGTAAAAAAATTTTCATCTGAAAAAAGAATTTCCCGATATTTTTTTCCCGCGTACAGCTTCAACAAAGCGCGGCAGTCTCAGGTCCATTAGACGAGCATTCAAACGATGTCCTGTTTTTCTTCAATATGCCCGAAGCCCTAAGTCTTTATTTAACACCCTTTTCACCGTGGTTCTGCTTAACCTTATCTGAAGGGCCAACAGTTTCTGCTTACGTTTGGGAATTCTTTGAATTCGCGCCTTCACATTTTTTATCACTGCTGGAGTCCTAACAGACCGAGGGCGACCACTTCTTGACCTGTCATCTACACTAGAGTCTTCATTGTATCGTTTAATGGTACGATAAACGAATCTTTTGGTTATATCCAAATTTTTCAGTATGTCAAAAATTTGAATTGGCGCGTAACCGCAACGATGCAACGCAATAACTGCAACACGGTCTTCTTTAAGCGTCCACTCCATATTTAAAAATGAGTACAATTATAAAAAGTATACATTTTTATTTTCATGAACAATTCGAAATTCGAATTCAATAAACTTTTTTTTGGCCAGCATTCTAAATGAAAAGTGTTTACCTGTGTTACAATACTTATGAACTGACCAGACCTGACTATGTATTGTGATATATTGTAAAAGTATACAATGCAATATGCCAACAATCTGTCGCTACATCGTCCCACATCGAACTAGCATGTTAGAAAAATATTGTACCAATAAAGTAGAATAACATTCCACCACGACAATGAAAGAATAATATACCCGTATGTCGACGTATTCAGGCATTTCCTGAAAGAAAGCTTGACATAAGCCACATCACAAAGCGCAGGGTAGGACGTACGATTAATAAAAAGGCTTCGCCTAGCGCCGTTGAGTCTCCTATAGATTTAACAAAACCCGAGCTTGATTTCATCCAATTTCTTTACTATTACTTTGTGATGACAATACTAAACATTTTACAGAATATGGGCAATTTTAATATATTTTATTTCCTTATTTGGATTTCATAGAGCTTATTTTGATGTAACATACCAGCATTGTCAACTATAATCCATCCCTTTTCAATCGCAATCTCGATTATTTGGGAGATATAACAGAATATTTATGCGTTGGATTATTTATTATTATAATATACAACATTTTCCTGTTTTATTATTTATTGTTATTTTATACAAACATTGCCTCTTTTGGAAGACAAATGTCCTTTAATTATATCAGTTTGATAATCCGTTGTAGGTGCATGTTCACGGATTCGTTCCTTTATAAGATTACGTCACGACCAATCAAATAACTTATGTGGCTTCCGTTGAGGGAAATGAGCTGATAACTCAATATGCTATAGGCTAGGTACGCTAGGTTTTCTCGCAGCCACGTAACCTATTTACTTTATCACAACCGCGCCGTATAACTTTTTGACTGCACATTACATAGTTTTGTATACAGTACCAGTTGCATATGCATACTGAGTCACATTTACTAGCTGTGAAATAATTTATGAAAAGTATTTGTATTTGCTTGCTTTTGGGAATTTTAAACGCCAAGTCAACGTATTATATACTGGTGGTAGGTCTCTCATATGTGAGAGGCTGCCTGGGTGGGTACCACCGCAATGTCTATTTGTCCCGTCAAACAGCAGTTTAAATGCCCTGTTGTGTTTCGGATTGAAGGACATTGTAGCCAGAGTAACTACTGGACATATTGAGACTTAACATCTTGTGTCTCAGGATGGCGAGCGCAGTGGAATGCCAAGCATTGCTTTGTAAATCAAGGTGCTGTTTGGTTTTGCTATTGTTCATGAGCGGTCGCATCGCTTACCATCAGGTGAACGGTATGCTCGTCTCGCCATTCAAGGCAATAAAAAAAAATATTTTTCTATATGGGGGGAATAATAGCTTCTTAGACAGCACTGATGCTATATAAGTCGTCTTAAACATTATACTAACAGGACAAATTGGAACTATTCTATAACTACATTTTCATGTCAATGAATGCCGGATAAGGACAGCACACTCGTTTCTATTTTGACATAAATTTCCTCCACGCAGATTTCTTCATTCCAGAAAAATAAAAATGAATCTTACTGGTATTCTATAGTATATCGTGATGATGAGCCATGGCCTCAACCAATACATATTTTGTTAGGGCTAAATGCACGCACTTAAATAGCAATTAATTATTTAATTTCATAAACGTAAAAAACTGCTAGATTTAATTAATGCTTCTGTCATCTTTATACTATTACCCAATGATATTATTTATTTCTGAACGATATAACTCGACATAACTCCCCAAAATAAATTTATAATATTATTTAATAGAACAAATCAGCAACATATTGCGATCACGTGCGGGTTTTTACTTCCGGCGCGAGAGATTTTTAATTTATAACGCAATCGTACATTTACATCTGTGGTTTTAAATAGTTTTAGAGCAAACAAACTTATAAATAATGATGTTTTCCTCGCGATTTATATTCAAATATTGAATTATTTTGGGTATTTAATCAATGATTCTGTATGAGATTAATGACAACTGTGCAAAGGCAATTAATATGTTTGGATCATATCATTAGACGCTTTGTAAGGCCTACCTCAATGAGAAGTTTTCGTATTCGTGTTCTAATGGCAAAACATGTAGTCCATTCTAAAGTTGACACACAAGTGTAGAGTGACCCCGCTGACATGCAATTTAGAACATGTCAAAAATCCACATCGGACAGGTTGTTTTGCGTTAACTGCACATAATGTAATTTTGTACATCTAGTTGTGTCATAAAGGTTAAACTAATTGTAATTATTTGACCTCATTCCGATGAGACCGGAAGGCGATCCCCTGTCACCAGTTTAAGGTCGCGACTCGAGGAAATGTTTTAAGAGGCAGCGACGTCACCGAACAGCTGAGCGCTGAGTCCCGGCCGCAGGTGGGCCGCTATATATAAATTTAGCTCGTGACTAGTTTCGTAGTCCGTTCATTGTCACCAACACCCGCCAAGGCCCAACTTCAAATTGTTGGCCCATCCGCGGTACAAACAAGCAAACACTAAATTAGCATTACACAGATTTAGCGTTAGCATAATGTTTTTTTTAATTATTTTCGCGTATGCTTCGCCTTAACAGTTTGTCGAATCTAATGATTTTTTTTTTATTTTACGTGTTATTATAGTGTTTTTCCTAGAAATAATTTTAATATGGATTAATTACTACTATTACTGTTTAATAGTATTATTTCCTTTATTTAAATCTATTGATATAAATATTTATTTATTTTTAAATGTGTTATAAATATATATTATGTTATTATTAATTTGGGCTTTTTTCTCTTTTATACACTACCCTTTCTTTCTTTCACTTTCTCGTAAATCCAATGGTTGTATGGTACAGATTGTCTTACGGCCGATGCCAATAATCAATCGAAAAAAATTAGATTGAAGTCAATCTGTTTTGTTGTCAATTGTTTTCTACTTTTCGATTGGTCTCCTGTCATGTTGCCATAGTTTATTCACTACTGAGATTGATTATTGGCAATATAGTATCAGAAAAACGATTGAGCTGTCAATCTAAAACGGCAAATTTTGGATTGGGTTTGTTTATTGGCAGCGGCTGTATGTGTGATAAGACCGCCATTGGTACTGTGTTGTTTCATTGTCTCTATTAACTGTCATATTAATTATGTACGATAAAGAATTAATAAATAAACCACATAGTGAAAACACAAAACATTTTGATAAAAACGAATTAAACACCTATACTTAGTGACAAATACTTCCTCCTTAAAAACTGTATCGTCTGTATCAGTACAGTCTGTATACATCCCAGTACAGGGCACGGGACTCCTCTACAATCGAGAATACGATTGAGAGGAGTAGGCCAATTAGTCCAAAAAAAAAGAATACAAATATATTTCTTCAGTAAAAACAATCAAGACGACAGCGATGTTTTTAATTAGTATTTCTTAAGTGCTATCGAACAATCGTATCGTCACTCGTCACGTGTATTTTAAAATAGACAGAGCGATTCCGATCTGCGATGTCCATCGAAGGAATATCGACATTCGACACTCGTCCTCGGTCACATGAGATACACGTGAAAAATTCCAATAGCGTTTATTGGATCGCGGTAAAAGTTTAAAGATCATGTTGTATAAGGAAATGTAAAATGAACTTTAAAGGCTGCAGAACTAAATCTATTATAGATTTTATGTTTTTCGTGCATGTTAAAAAATATTTTTATGTAATATTCTTTAAATTAAATAGTTTCCCTCTAAGAGTGCCAAGTAGTCAGCAATAGCCATATTTTAATACAAATTAATATATTTTGTAGTTTATTACGTACTAATCCACGATAAAATTCTAAATTAATTAAACACATTATATACAAACAAGAAACAAGTGTTTGAAAAATTAGAAAATATAATTTGAATTTTCAAATAACGCTAAACTAAACAGCCGGAAATTGAATTACTTTAAAACATAAAAGTAATTTACCAATTTTAACTGGATAATAAATCATAGCGGCACAAAATGCCTACCTACTCACTACTCACGCCATTACAGGTCATGCAATTTAATTAAGGAAAACCTATCCTACGAAGCACCAACGGGTAGAAATATTTAATATCGATAACGTGTTTATGCCGGCACCTTTAAACATGCTGCGTGAAAAAGTACATTCAGATTATAAGACGGGAAAATGGAAACTATTAAATATACACGTTGCAATATGTACGCATCGTTTATTGAAACCTCGGTGTAAAAATAGGTAGCACAAATAACATTTAATTGATAGAGTGGTAAAGTTACTATTAATCGAGCTGTGGAATTGTTTGCCGTCACGCGTGTTCCCTCCTTCCTATATTCCTGGGCCATTCCACCGTAGTGTGAAGAAGCATCATAGCAGACTGGCTTAATTTTATCGAATGGCATGGGATTGCCGTCTGATGCCATTCGATAATCTGTCTGGATGGCATTAGCACTTACCATCAGTTGCGGTGCAGTCATCATGCGATGCCAGTATAAAAAAATACAACGTTTTAAGAAAATCATTCGTCTACGGTACGTTTACAAATCTGACGTCTCGGGTATGAATCACAATACTTGAGCCCTAGGCATAAGAAGCTACGAAAAACTTTTCGGTTCCACAAAACTCAGATGAGATACATAACCTCTTTTTTTTGCCTCAGTGCGACGAATGTGACCCGGGCTCACATTTCGCAGCCGGCAATCAAATGATAAAATTGTATTTTGAGCATTTTTTAAGTCGTGCCTGGGTTGGTAATATACACTTTTAACCCGTCTACCAAGAAAGGGATGCCAAATGATGATATGATGATGAAAAGATGATATTACTGAAAAAAAAAAAAACAAAGCCCTATTCACGACTTAGTTTTTTTTTTAGTAACAATGTATCACACTCTGATCAATGTAGTATGAAAATATGTAAAGCATAAATTTATCTAGTTTTTTTAAATATTTCAAATGTAAAAGAAATTTATACAGATTCGGTAATACTTTTATTCCTTCCTTTCATCTTGTTTTCTTTATACATTTACTAGGCTTTAAAAATGTATAAAAAAAACAAACCATTGATTCTCGAGTATTATAAGTATCTATTTTTGACTTACAACGATCACCTAATATGTATATGCTTCTGTATATTAGATGTTTTAGCCCCATTAATATAATTGACAACCACATAAGTTTAATATAATTTATAAACGTTCACGTGACCTAGTTTAATATTTCTGAGCAAATATGCTATAGAGGGGCGAAACAAAATCCAACTTTTCTAGAGTTGAGACAGTCGAGTTACGTTAATTTTAGATGCCATTTTGGCAACATTAAGCGGGTCACTTGGTGCCTAAGACGCGAGACTAAATGAACGTCGACTTAAGATCTCAGGCCTAGAATGTTGAACTAGCAGTGCCAAAATTTATTGAGCTTTAAAAGGAATTTAAAAATGTATCTTCCCTGATATAATTACCCAAGATACAATTATAAGTAATGAGGAAAGTTATTAAAATATTATAGGCACGGCAGGTGTACGTAATGATTTGTGTTTTTAAATTACTGTACTTAAGTGTGTTCGGACAAAATGTAGCATTGCTTATAACGGTAAAGCTATTTTATTGCATCTTGATATTTGCTATATTTCATTTTTATAGTTCAAGAAAACGTTTATTACATTTGTTCATATAATTCCACTTATACAAGTACACTCAACACGTCTTTTGTTGTAGATATAAGAAACTTGCCTCGGTGGCGTAGTTGTACTAAGGTATGGTTACAAAGATATTGGATTTTTCTATTCATTATCAGCTCAGAGTCAGGAATTTGTGCCCGATATGGCGATAGGCTCGCCACCTATCACTTTGTGGGACGGAACATACAAGGCGAAATGAGGGTGTCCTGGCACCTCTGCCTACCCCTTCTGGGATATAGGCGTGAGTTTATGTATGTATGTATGTATGTATATAAGAAACTTTAAGACACATTTCAGTCTTATAACAACCATACCTTATACTTATATACTTAAAATAACATATTATCTCAAAGGCAATGTTGATTGGATGGATGAAAATTGTATTTCTTATAAAACTGCAACTAACAGTCCATTCGTAAGTTACTTTGTCAAATACATCACAACTTTATTAACTTAGAAAACGGGCGAAAAAAATATTAATCAAACATATTGTACATTTCAATTTTGATCCAAACGTAACAGGACATGCCGATACTTGGCACACAGAACCATCCCATAAAAGTGTATATTGAAATGGATATTGCAGATGGCATTTTTTAATATTGACAGAATGTTCCGCTGGCAACTTCATACATTATTCAACGTCAACATGACGTTTTCATTCACTTACGTTGTCGCAAATAATATTCAAATCGGAGTAGCAAGTATTCACATGCATAAATGTCAGATGTCTGCAGTTTAAAGTTACTCATATGGTGGAATAATGGTGCTAGGTCTCTCATATGTTAGAGACATAGTGCCTGTGGGGCAGTGAACTTCCTGTGACTAAATAACAAAAAGAAAAATATAATATAAATTCATAAATCAAAATATTCTAAATACAATTGTCAATAAATTTTACTGGTGTTAGGTGTCTCAATGTTAGAGGCCGCCTGGGTAGGTACCACTGCAATGTCTATTTCTTCTGTCAAAGAGGTCTGGACATAATAAGACTTAACATCTTATGTATCACGATGGCAAGGGCATTGGAATGCCAAGCATTGCTTTATCTTTGATGGTGTTTGTTTTTGCTGTTGTACATGAGCGGTTGTATCGCCTACCATCAGGCGAGTGGTAAGCTCGTCTCGCCATTCCTAAATCCAATCATCCAATAAATAATAAATATTTGTCTTTATTTAACTACGAATGATTACAATAATGTTTTTATATAGAAATACTACTATAAAACAATAAATAAAGTTTGCTACTTCGTAAGTTACGGCCGATGCCAATAATCAATCGAAAAAATTATATTGAAGTCAATCTGGATTGTTTTCTACTTTTCGATTTGTCATTTACCATGTTGCCATAGTTTTCAGAAAAAAGATTGAGCTGTCAATCTTAAACGGCAAATTTTGGATTGGGATTGTTTATTGGCAGCGGCTGTTAGGGACGTTTGAAAAAGTCAGTCTCTTAAAACGTTCTATCGTCATTTGAACTAACAAGAAAATTGCCGACATTAAGATTCATTCACACATGAGTAATTTAGGCTACGTCTGGCTCACGTTCGAAAGTTAAAAAGTTGCTAAATGCTCGTCAATCGCGTCTGAAACGTCGTGATTAAGTTTATGGCATGTATAAAACGGTTTTATTGTACGCTCCTACCTTTATATTGTGCGTGAATGTGGCAAACGTCGGATAATTTGGACGATATATAGAGCAATTAAATTAGAAAGTGCACACTTAGCTGAACAAATCGATTTTGACTTAACGACGTAATTATTTATGCCAGGATATTTGTTGAAATTACACTTGATGAATAAGGATTTATCGCTCCTTATTATATTTTGGCATAGGCGCTCGCTGTGCCTCTTACCGAGCCAGTAAATTGGAGCCTCATTTATTGTTGGAGTTACGTCTCAAGTGTTATTAGCGATTATATTGACTTCATTATTTAAGGAGAGTTAGATTTATGTAAGCTTTTAACAATACAAAAATATTTCATGGAGTAATTAGACTGTAGAAGTGTAATGTAAACGAACATGAAAAATTATACTATTTTTTATTGAACTAGTATAAAGTGATCTTATATTTAGAATCCTTTCTTACGTATCCTGGGTCTGGGTGTGTAGCACTCTTTATTTATATGTTGTTGTAATCTGTGGAAACTATTGTGGATTGTGTTATTCTAGTTGTTTTAATTTTATGTAAAATTGTATTTGTTGTTTCCCAAATAAATAAAAATAAAATAAAAGAAAAATAAAATGAAGTTATAAAAATAGTTGTCGTTTAGTTGTGTTAATCAGAGCATATTTTTATTTATTAATTAATTTAAATCTTTATTGCACGCAAACTTAAAATAAACTACTTTACAGAAACAATCATTTAAAAAAGGGCAACTGGCGGTCTATTCGCTTTATAGCAATTTCTTTCTATGCATAACAAGTAAACATAAATACGTAAATATACACAATTAATTATATATTATTTGTGTATATTGCTGCCTCGGTGGCGTAGTTGTACTCCGGTACGGTTACAAAGCTGAGGTCTCGGGTTCGAATCCCGGGTTGGGCAAAGTGATATTGGATTTTTCTATTCATTATCAGCCCAGAGTCAGGAATTTTTGCCCGATATGGCAATAGGCTCGCCACCTATCACATCGTGGGACGGAACATACAAGGCGAAATGTGGGTGCCCTGGCACCTCTGCCTACCCCTTCTGGGAAAAAGGCGTGAGTTTATGTATGTATGTATGTAATTATATATTTTTTATAATAAAATCCTGTATTTAACTAACTCGGTCAATTACATAAAACACTGTTCTAAGCCCTTGTTTGAACAAAAACATACTATGTTTATTTCTATACAATAATAATCACGACGATAGACAAACAAAGCAACATGTATGTTAATTGTGGACGATGACCTATAACGTACGAATATATTTTGGCACAGTCACATACAGTGTTTATCATCAGCACTATAATAATATTTATTTAAGAGCCCTTTTCCATTGGCATAAACAGAAAGGCTCCCTCCAATGAAAATGACACAGTTAAATTACATATAAATGTCAAATATTTACGAGCGTATTATATAGACAAATATTATTTGCAACAAATGTTAGAAGGCGACGAATGAAGGTTGCAGAAAGTCGTTTGATGCAGGCCGCTGTGAAAATCCATAGTCTATAATAGGTTGTGAATTTCCTGTAACTGAATAAAAGAGGAAAAATATTCTAATATTATTTCATAATTCAGCACACGCAGTGGAATGCCAAGCAGTAATTCAAGCCGTTGTTTGGTTTTACTCCTGTTCATGAACGGTCGTATCGCTTACAATGAAACGGCACGCTCGTCTCGCCATTTAGTGCAATACAAAAAAATATCTAAATGCAAAGGCCAATAACATTATTTCGTACCCTCAATGATGGCACTATAACTGGATATGGACCGGGTGGTCCCTTACTGTGAGTCACAGGAATGAGTCACAGTGCCGGGTTTTCGCCATGTGTGTATGGGTCATTATGTGTGACATTTGTGTTACATTACGAGTGACGATTTTCTCGATACGGACATTACATTTCCGAATTAGACGCCTGTCTGAGCTTGATTTTTGAGATTCGAAATGCGTTCGCTTTTGCCATTTTGCGTTATAGTGCCAAATTAAAACCTATAATACTTATTCATAGTCAATAACTATAATATTAATTCTTACAAGCAGAGACTAATACATAGTTTTTTTTTCCTCACAGTTAATCATTGAGGTATTATACTAGAGCGGACATCGGGAACAAAATCTGTGCGTATGGTGCGTGCACACGGGTACATATTGAAGCGAGAGGGAAGATATGTTACTTCCTAGGCGTGACAGAGACAGAAATAGAATGTACCCTTCATTTTGTTAGAAACATTTTGTTTGCAGTGTCCCCTCTAGTATATTATCTCAATGCAGTTAATATATTAAATATTTAGAATACGATTAAATTATAAACCATGCTAAATTTAATCATAGTAATGGTAGAATATTTCACTCAACAGATCAACAGCAACAACGGATTGTTTAAACTTATAATTTTATGTGCTTTTTTTTATGAATTTATGATTTTTATATCGCTTCGTTGCATCTGAAGCGTAGCGTGAATGTACTGAGATAGAATTGGCCCTTGTTATTAGTCATCTGCGCCAAAATACTATTCGCGATCATTGTAGTAAAATAAGAAAACAACACGTGAGTAAACATAACGATGTAAATAAAATCAGTATTTTAAGATAATCTATGACATCAAAATTGCTGTCAAACGCCTAATCACAAATTATTTTTGTCTATTAGTAAGTATCATGAACATCCTTAGTTACAGAAGGTCCACTTATACAAATCGCCCGTAACAATTATTATATTCCGTGGGCATGTAAATATTGTCCATTATATTATTTTAGTCTCGCCAACCCTACATAGATGCATCAGATGTGTTGAGGATAAATATTAATATATCTACCTATTATTATGTTAAAAAACATAAACGTGAAAAACAAGATCAAAAACACACGTGGCCAAACTTACACGTAACTTAAACGGAATCGGCGAATCGACTACCAAATTGAAAGCCGACCTACCGCTAAAAGCTACGCAGGGCGTGGTGACAAACAAGCGAGCCAACTGCGGATAATAATTTATTAATGAAACGAACGCGTGTCACGTGGAATTATTAATTCAGCCGGCCCGGCTCGTCGAGTCGTGCCAGTCTGCTCATCCAATACCGTATTATTCGCTACGAAATTTTCTGTTCCATTCACCCCGCAAATATTAATCTAGTATGATCATATCTCCTTTATTCTTTTCCAACATCATGTACACCATTCATGAAGGCTCTAAAAGATACGACTTGCATATTTAAATGTCTACAACATCTACTCTTGAACAATCACATCGGAATCCTTTCGACTCGACCATCCTTCACATCAGCCGTTGACAACTCCGTTCAGTATTCAAATCCTTGCTCTATTCTTCTTAATGTAACTGCCAGCACAATCGTTGTACTAGTAAGTAAGTTGCTCATAGAAATCACCCGTTACTCCAGATAGGTTCCGCGAGTTTATGTTAAGTTTATGCGTCACCTGTCCAAAATATGAAAGAAATAAATAAAAAATGAAAATGCTTTTGTTATCACGCGGTGTGTATGTTGCGCGGCTCACTCGCAACAACAGGTCATCTCAGCATGATGCTGTGTGATAACAGAAGCAACAAAACAGCTGGTTTTAAGACTGCTGCTTGGTAAATAAGACATCAACAGTGCAGGCAACACATAATATGCTTATTTTACTTCCTTCTACGTTTCATTTAGTCGCACTCAACTGATTTTGGTATTCTTTTATTTGATTGCAATGCGTTTATAAAGTTCTTCAGAACATAGTTAAATTATAATAGGTTAGGTAAGCGTGATTTTTCACTGAACAACTGCTGTAAAAAATAGCAAAAATCTTACATTCTTCGACAAAGAATACTAGTTTTCATAAAGCCTTTGCACCATCTGTTGAAATTCATGTCTGTGATTCACCCCAGTTTTTACTCGCCTTTAATATGATAGCTGATGTTACTTTTTATAGTACTTAAGCAAGACTGGGGGATATGAATTGACTGATATTAGTCGTACTGCACTTAGTGTCATTAGGCATAAGTGCCTATGTAAGTCAATGCTAAGTCTAAGGCTAAGTCAATGCTGTAGTCATTATAATAATAAATATATTTCTAAAAATAAAATAAGAAATTATCAATACTACTGGTCGTTTTATAAATAGCAGTCTGATCCACACTTCTCACTCTCTCACTTTACCCACAAGAAGACCACTGCTGAACATAGGCCTCGTCCAATGATGTCCACATAGACCTGTTGGAAGCAGCCTACACCCAGCGACTTCCTCCAACCAGGTCATCCATCCACCTTGTCGACGGGCGTCCGACACTTTGCTTTCCTGTACATACGTGGCCTCATCTCCAGAACCTTTTGGCCCCAATGACCTTTCGGTCTTAGTCAAGTGGCCGTGGCTCGGTGGTGGCGGACCCACTTCCACTTGGTCTTACTAATCCTTTGGGCTACGTCGGTAACTTTTGTTGACCCACACTTGCTTGTATTAGAATTGTTTGCTGTTATTAAAGAGGATGTAATATCGATGAGGCTTGATTAATTACTCTGTTAGTTTTACCTCTTTGTTAGAATGATTATTAATTTTAAGAAAGATTATGTTGTCATGGAGATTTAGACAGAGCATGTAATTTTCAAAATATTATAAAGAAATATAATTGTTGAATTCAAATCAACGAATTTTATTAAGACAAAACCTGAGTTGAACCTTCACTTGAATTCAAATCAGTTTTTTTTTCACTTATCTGCTTTCATGCTCATCTTAATACTTAAATTAGAATATATTACAAATAAATATACTTTATTTATTGTATATCAATGACTTTATGTTAATATGGAATGATTTATCTTTTAAAATGTTTTTCAAAAGGGTTTCGGAAATTCTGTCTACACAGCTATAGCACGTAGCACCCAAACATTCTCCTCATAATAATTTTATATTTTTTAATCCCAAAAAGGACTGCTGTCTAGGAAAATTTGCTCTCACTCGCTGTGCATGTTATAGATGACGAAATCATTTAGTAAAACAAAAGTCCTAGTCGGTTGAATTTCAACCAGCCACCGCGTATTTAAGTTTGTTGAACTGTTACTATGAGCCCAGATGGAGCGCTCCAAAGTTTGCAAGTTAAATGCCTGCCGCCACTATTTGATGAAGTGATAAATACTAATGATTTATGTTCAGTTTTTTTAATGTGATTCTACATTAATTTGGAATTCTTAATTTATTTGGTTTCTGGCAGGCTATCGTCATTATGCCTATCGACAATTAACTGGTAAGGGGGTAAGATTGCACCTATCATCATGTGCATGGTAATTTATTTGTGTCAGTATTAAAACAAAGACAACGTTTTTTAAATGTTAATTAGGTCCGGCAAACAAGCAAACAGGACACCTGATGGTTCGTGATCACTGCTGCTTATGAACAGCCATAACGATCGGATCATAGATGTGTTCGCGGCCCTTCAAACCTGTCATCCAATGAAACGCAACAGCCAAGGTATCACTTTATGTCCATCTTCTGTCAGGCAGTGGTACCGCCCCGGACTAGCCTGCCCATTCATGTTGAGTCATGACTAACAACAACGTGACTCTACCACATAGAAAACTTCCACATTGTGACTGTAACGTG
This sequence comes from Hyles euphorbiae, assembly GCA_023078785.2. Lineage (NCBI taxonomy): Eukaryota > Metazoa > Arthropoda > Insecta > Lepidoptera > Sphingidae > Hyles > Hyles euphorbiae. The sequence goes on from CM041050.1 coordinate 18,801,112, forward strand.
ATCAGAAATCCAACTTAATCTCCCATATAAAGTTATCGGCTAGAGCACTCTTTGTCATTTCAACAATAGAATACACCAAATTCTGAATGAGTAAAGTAAGTTTTAGAAGTTGATAGGATCCGTAACAACTAAGATGAATTCACTGCCAAAAATTTACTTTCCGGAGCTGGCACGAATTTGTAGAATATAAACTTATCGAGCTCCCCCGATTTCCCAATAACAGTTTTTTACCACGAAAAGTTTAACTTTGATATACTGTGATGAGTGGCTAAAGTTTGTAGATAGAGGGAATAGTTATTTTATGTGAAACTCAAGGATAATAAAACTCAATCACACACAATGTAGCTTCGTTTGTGCATATAATTTCAAAGAAAATCCAGTTTTTATTTTATCACAAGTCTGCGTGTTCAATCTTGATTTATTACGCTTTTTATATCAGGCCACATATCATTTTGCTAGTGGGCAACGCCCTCTGGCCTCTATAAAGGGAACATGAGGATTAGCCTACTACAAAGTCCAATGCGGGTTAGTGGATTCCATGAAACCTAGTAGTATGGAAGCTACCAACAACTCCGAAGGTTTTAAACTTAGACCAATAGTGAGTAGCATGCAGAATTTCTGACGCAATTGTATACTTAAAAAAATATTAAAAGTAAGAGTATTAAATAATAAATAACGTGTGACCAACACAATATTTTAAACTGTATCTCAAAATTCGAAATAAAACTATCTTTCATTGTTATTTTAAGAAACAACAAGCTATTCGTTTGCCAAACAAACTGAAAACAAGACGGAAATACGCAAACCGTGATTACGTGACTTGCGCTCAGATAAAGTCCTGTTAAGACTTTTAATTGAAGAAATATGTCGTATTGTAATTAGTCTTTGTGTGAATTTTAATTAAATTTCAATTATTCCTTTATCAAAACTTCATTGTCTTTCATAATTACATGGTGCGTAGTCCCGACGTGTCACCGCTATTCGTGAAATTTGGCTTTATTATTTATTTAATAAATAATACAATAATACAATAATTTAATAGGAAATTGTAAATAATACACTCTTTCCATATTCAAAATGTATTGAAAAAGCATATGATTTCCGTTTTTCCATTCGTAACATTGTTCACAAAACTTACACCCATTTCTACTACTCGTACAAATAATATAAGAAAATACGAGGTTACAGCAAATAAAAACCAAGTAAAATTTAAGAAAAGGTTTCGCGAGAGCCTTTTGAATAAATAATATTACAACCCCTTGGTTTTCTTGCTACCCTTTCTACTACAAATCATTTATGCATTGTACGCTCGTCGAACACTTAAGGGATAGTTTCTGCAGGCAGTTTAATGTGTCCAGAGATTTTATCAATATGTTTTATTGTGTTTATGTAGTTCTAAGATCGCACCGAGTCTCCTGGCACGGTCGGATAATGAGATGCCGAAATAGACGACGGGATTCGAGTATGACACAGTTTTGTTCCGCGGCCAAGTGCGATGCTAAATGTCGGTCAAGTTGAAAAGTCCGATGTTAATCGCATCGCAGTAAACACTTGTTGATGCTACTGTTTATTGCTGCCATAAAATTAATTACGTGTTTATAAAAATGATTCATTGCTTCAATGAACTGGAGTCGACTCGTTGGTTCGCTTTGGAACATTCAGCAATTAACGTGAGTGGATTAAACTATTATAATGAGGTGGCCAGTTTCGTTCGGTCCGTATAAGACGACGAGAGATGATCTCATCGCTCGTAAATATTGTTCAGGTGTAGGACTAAATATACTAGTTGGTTTTGATTTGTGGCTTACGAAAAGTAACAACTGTGACGGATAATTTTCTGTCTATAATTATATTATACTGAGAAGCAAACACTCAACAGCGAAGCCGAGGTATGCAGAATCCAATAAAAATATTTTTCCACAAAAACATCAAAAAGGTTTTTTTATAACAACCCGAACTACACCACCGCAACAGAACTGGCAGATAGACAGCGTATATCCAAAATTGATAGAAAATCCGTCACATGTGAAATCTAATAGAAAAATATTGTATACGATAGAATTTACTTCAACACACCGCTGGCGGGTATATCCACGAAATCGAATACGCTTCACGTAAATCCACGAACACGGATAAAGATCAGAACGATGTCAGAATATTTGGATATACACCATTCTTGTCTATAAATTAAAATTGTTGAAACAAATGCATCCTAACTACAACTTTTATTGTTGTTTAGTTTCTCATTTAAAAGAGGCCGCCTGGATAGGTACCAGTTACCACCGCAATGTCTATTTCTACACATACATACATACATAAACTCACGCCTTGTTCCCAGAAGGGGTAGGCAGAGGTGCCAGGGCACCCACATTTCGCCTTGCATGTTCCGTCCCACAATGTGATAGGTGGCGAGCCTATCGCCATATCGGGCACAAATTCCTGACTCTGGGCTGATACTGAATAGAAAAATCCAATATCACTTTGCCCAACCCGGGATTCGAACCCGAGACCTCAGCTTTGTAACCGTACCGTAGTACAACTACGCCACCGAGGCAGTCTATTTCTCTCGCCAAAGACTAGTATAAATGCACTATTGTGTTTCGGTTTGGAGGACATTGCAGCCAGAATAACTAATGGACATAATGATATTCAACATCTTATGTCTCAAGATGGCGAGGGCATTTGAATGCCAATCATTGCTTTGTAATTCAAAGTGTTGTTTGGTTTTGATACTATTCATTAGAGATCGTATCACTTACTATTAAGCAAACGGCATATTCACCATTCATTGCAATAAATAAACTAGACTACATATTTCGTTAAGAATAGATGCACTTGAACTTAAGCTATTCCTTTTATTCTTTAAAGCAGCCTGCATTCGCGCACTCAAAGCAATAATGTAACATTCGTGAAACATAATAACAGAAATACAGGAACAGCTACTCTACTCTCTCATTTGTTATTCTAAGCGTAATAGAAAATAAACAAACTTCAAATGTATTCTGGCATGGATTGTATTTGGATAGACAAATTTGAATCTCACTCACTGCCTCTTCTAAATAAACAAGCCTACAAATAAGACCAAAATATCACAGATCAAATAATGCTGCTATTAAAAGTAGGTACGAAATTATGGCGATTAATGATTATGTATAATCGTTCATTTATTTTGATTTATTTTTTAAATTGGTACGGCGTAATGACTGTACTGCACCTGATGGAAAGCGCAAATACCGTTCAGGCAAAGTATCAAATCGCATCAAAACGCAGTCCCATGCCATTCGATAAGATTATGCTGGCCTGCTAAGATACAAAATCATTCAATCATCATACAGAATGTGGCGATTGCAAACTTACAATTGTATAAACAATTGAATTTTCTATATTCCGCATGCCGTCGAGAATGTGAGCTTTTGATACAAACATAGGACATGTAACAATGCTTGTGCCACAATTGAAAACAAAAGGAGCTTTGGCGAGGTGAACTCACGTATGAAATCAGGTTACATGGAGTATAGTAATAAAACATATCGCACCTTTAGAATTAAAGTGAACTAATCCAAAAAAAAAAATAGATTTTGGCTTATAATCATATATTGGATCAAAATGACTATCTCCATCGACCCGTTATTAAAGAAGGACCTATTGACGCGTGAAAGACAGAAAGATGTATACTTCGGTCTTCTCGATGTATCTTCCATAGGTACATAATTAGCGATATTTTTGGACGATATACACATATGTATTTATTTACAAAATTCTTTAAAGCAATTTTGAAGTTAGTTTTGTAACCTTTTCAAAATTGTAGCATGAACTATTAAAATCGACTTCAGCTACATCCAATGTGCGCGTACATTCTGCCAACTAACCATCTTATTTTCTTGTGTTTGTGTTTTAATGTTTATTTACCATCAATAAATTTTCTTTTTAGAATATTTCATAGACATATTTAAGTTTCGGTTTGATTCTTGATATTTGTTGAAATCTAAAATACATATGATAAACGTAAGATTTCTATGAAAATTGGAAATTTTGGTGCGTGAATCTGGCGCCTAGACCAAACGTAAAAAGATATAATTTTTTTCCTAGAAGTAATTCTCGTTTTAACAAAGGCTATACGAATACGAATTTCACTAATTACTTGCGCCCGAGGCTTCAGACTCCATGTTAACTCAAGACATATTCAATTCTGAAATCGACTTTATCCTCTATTTTTTTAAGTTGGATCGTAATAATAATGCAGAAGTTGACTATTTATTTTTCATCTCCACAAATATTAGAATTTGTTATGACTGAATTTCAGTCTTAAATTTTGTACTGATTTGAACTCATTGTAACTTTAACATGTTCAAAGGAATTTATCTCTTTCCCTCCCTTTTCAACTACATGAAATGTGGTCTTGTCCAAAGCAAAATCGGTTTATACCAACAAAATTAAGTAAACAAGTAATAGTACTAGTGGTAAGTCTCCCATAAGTGAAGAGAGGCCGTCTGGGTAGGTATCACCGCATTGTCTATCCCGCCAAACAGCAGTCGAAATGCACTGTTGTGTTCCAGTTTGTACGACATTGTGTCCAGAGTAACTACTAAACATAATGAGACTTTACATCGTATGTCTTAGGATAGCGAGTGCAGTGGAATACCAAGCATTGCTTTGTTATTCATGGTGTTGTTTGGTGTTGCTACTGTCCATGAGCGGTCGTCTGGCTTACCATAAGACCAACGGCCATTTATTGCAATCAAAGAAAAAATACGCAACCTACGTTGTTTCTAAACAAACTGATCGAATTTAAAAATCTAATCCCGTAACAAACGTAGGTAAACACGCCATAAATATTGGACCAAGCCACGAATCTGGGAATATTTTTCTCATACGCATGACGTATACAAATAATGGTAATTTTTCAAGGCTCTTAACAAACGTTTATTAGAGTCGAAGGGTGCTGTCGACCGTCCGCTCCCATCGGTATTGCTGACCGTCATATAAATTTTCATTAGTGGGGATCGCTGGGAATTCTTACATTCGTAATAAACACGCTCTACGTGGGCATATTTTCCCACTCTTAGAGCGACGCCCCTTTGGGAATGTAAATGGAAGGTAACTTTGTTGATGTCCAAGTGTAGATGTTTTAATAATTTTTGTCTAACTAAACTATTCCAAAACTTTTGCAGAAATCTCTATTTAACATAATATAATGATATCGTACGTATTGTATACTATTTATATGTTATTTTAGAATACTAAGGGTTTCCTGTCATTAGAGCGCAAAAAAATAATTATCAGGAAGAGTTATTTAAACCCGCAATTATATTTAAAACTCGAATTCCTAAATCATCAACTCTTAGATTTGTAGGCATTTATAGACGATAGAAATCCCCTTCAATTCCTTTGGCACATCCTTACTAATATTATAAAGGTGAAAGTTTGTAAGTATGGATGTATGGATGTATGGATGTATGGATGTTTGTTACTCTTTCATGAAAAAACGGCTCATCAGATTTTGATGAAATTTGGTATAGTGATAGCTGACACCCTGGATTAACACATAGGCTACTTTTTATCCCGAAAAATGTAGTGTTCCCGTGGGATGAGTCAGGAAACCAAATATACATATTTTCTACTCTTTCAAATTCAAATTGTTGGCACGGGATGTCCTCTCCTACGGAAGGGAAATATAGTCGACGGCACGCGGGAAATATAGTTAGTAGACACGCGAAATAATATGTTCTTGATGTGGATTGGACTCAAAAACTATCTGCACCCGGGCGAAGCCGGGCCCGACAGCTAGTGTTAGATAAAGCTGCAATAATACACTCAGTATCTACTCAATTGTCAATTTGTATTGAGATCCATCTATACGTGCTTGACTATCTCCAAAGGCTCTTGATTCCAAAGGCACGATTGTAGGGTCAAGAGCGTGAAACGAAACGCTATTTGACACGTCACGTCACTTGACAATGTTTCTCTTCTTGAGATTTTCGTCGATAATAGCTTAGGTCGTCGGGTTTGTATCAAACACAATTATCGTTATGAGACTTCTATTAAAACATGTTGCAATTATGTTGAACATTTTTTTGCCAATGTTGCGTTTTTTAAGTCTTTCATGCTTATTGGAATCTTTGTGAATAGAGGTTCACTGATCAAATAAAGTTACAGTACAGAATTTTCTTCTACGCGTATGTTATGTATGCACCTAATCTATAAAAAAAATAACTGGACTTAGAATAAAAGCGAATGCAAAATGTTTTAATTAATTGCATTGTTTACCGTTGCTTATTTTTTATTAATAATGATAATTATGCGTTGAAATAAAACATTTTTTTTCGTATTTTATCGCGATTTGAATTTATTTATAAATTTTTCAACTTCACGACGTCTCGATTAACTTATGGCTTTAGTGGTAAGAGGGCGGACCATATAATACCATGTCGAGAAATACATATCTTTTTGAAAAAACGCACACATTTAGTAGACAACAGTTCAATGTAATGACATTTTTTATATGTTTGATATCAACAAACATAACCAGGTAACATTTCCAGCGAATTCGGAGTGACATTTCGGATTAAAAATAAAAACTACTATTGATATCGCAAAATATTTGCAAACTTTTTTTGTACAGCTTTAAATAATTACTGTAAACAGAAATATTTTATTTTCTTTTTATTTATATGGATGAAAAATGTTTAATACCTTTGTGTACATTTCACGTTACATGTTAATGTTAAACACAGTTAACAGAACGCCGGGAGGTAAATAGATGACAGAATAAAAATAGGAGAAATGTAAATAAATTAGCATTATATTTCATGAGATTTCCAAAACGACAAAAAGTTATATTTTGCTTTTACATTTCACGTCTCCAAATCTTCAGACATTGTTAAATATTTTATTTTATCGCCTTATAAAAGCGTGTCACTAATAATTTCAAAACGCGAATTATTCATTTATGCTTCTTCTTATTTTTATCCTTTTACAAAAAAGAAGTATTTTTAAATGTATAAAATATGTATAAATAGTTATGAGATTACCTTTTTACAATTTAGAGAAGTTAACTTTAGCACGGAACGCAGGTGTGATAACGGTTGGTAGACTTTATATTTCTACGTATAATAATAAAATAAATTTTGGACACGCCTTCATAATTCCTGTGGAGAATATTCAGCGATGATTAATTGCTAAAGCGTAGGGTAATTAACTATGACTACACATGAAACGCTCTATCGGGAATTTATTTACAATCATTAAATATTATATTAATAAAAAATATATCGTTGGTTTGTCTTTGCAAACCACGAATTTAAAGGTATAAATGTTTATATGATGTGGCTACATTCAATATATCAACAAATCTATATGTATTCATCTATGCATACAATAAATTAGTAACTGATCAGTGTTCGAACATTAAAGATTCATAAAAAAACGATTATTAACTGCATTAACATAATAGAACTCAAAACAACGATTGTTAAAAGTTTTGTCTGTCTGTGCTTTTGTGCTACACCGATTTCGCTCAAATTTTGTATGAAGGTAGGTGACACCCTAGATTTACACATAGGCTATTTATTCCGGCAAATGTACTGTTCCCATGGAATGACCGAGGATTTCAAGTATTATTGTTTAGTTTTCAAACTCAAAGGGATGCAATGGGACCGTGAAGGACAGAATTACAAACCTTGAGTCATGGGACGGGACGGGATATAAAGGGACGGGACTGGCGTATCCGTAGGATACGGCATATTTAGTTTAAATATAAATAAAATTGTACGGGAAATAATAAATTGACCTAAACCAGGCCCACTGAGTTTAACTCGCTGGATGTACTCAGAACTGAGTTCCACCGCGTAGTATCCACTATCCAGTGCTCAAGTTAAGCCCGCTGAATTTGTTTTGCCGGGTCTTGTCAGTTAGTTTTCGGTAGCAAGAATAAAATTACGGGACGATTGAGAAATAATCATGGTCGCTATTTAATCAATCGGACCCAAAACAAGCCCACTGAGTCTTATTCGCTGGATATACTCAGAACTGGGTCACGTAGTGTATTTCCAGTCAAGGTAGGTATAATAATATAATTCTATACAGTATTATACATAATTCCACTTAAGGTCTAGTAAACTAAAACAATATTATTATATTCTATTGTTGGGCATGGCTTTATGGATAATGGTGTATTCTGGTACTATTCAGTATCTAGGTAGACAGGCGTTTCAAGCAGTATGCATTTGGGAAGCCTGATAGTGAGCTTGCGGTGTAATCGGTTTCCGCAGCACTGGTTCATCTGAACTGAATAGGGATTAAACAGAATATAAAGTCGAATGGGTTTTATAAGCCTTTACATCCAGTTTATCGTGGAAAGTGATGAATGAAAACGAAGATGAATGGAATTTAATGTTTCAATCGGAGGAATTCATATTGAGTAAGAAAATGATTTAGTTTTTAATGTTTTAATGCAATTTTTTTTTCTATCTATTTAGACAAATCAAGTAATTTCAATGTTAATATTCTTGTAAATATTTTTACAGATAATATTAATCCGGTGCTGTATTTCTTTTCTTGCATTTTAATTTAGTTATATAAAAAAGTAAGCATGAACTTAACTTGATTAAAATATTATAGCTCCATAGAATGCAGCTTACTCCGTCAAGCCACTCCTTTTTAACCGACTTCAAAAACGAAGGAGATTCTCAATTCGTCGGTTTCTTTTTATTGATATAGAAAATAATTATTACCGCTTTACCATTGACATTTAAAGAAGTTACTGTTAGGTACTTCAATAGTTTGTTTTCAATAAACAAAAATAATCCATTAAATAGAAATAAACATATTTCGTCCAATAGACAGCTCACGCCTACCCTTTCCCAAAAGGTAGTGAGTCGACAAGGTATTCCCAAGAGGCAGCTTCTCTAACTTAAAGGAGTACTTGACCCTACTCGAGTAGTGGCCGAAGTTAAAAATTCGTCATAGTGACTTGCGTACAGTCCCAAGTTATATTTAGGTGTGACCTAAATTGGAGTAAAGGTTTTATTGTGACAAAGAATTATTAATATTATAACAAATTATTAATGACCTGCTCAAATTTAAACCACTTGTAACGTTTGAAATAATCACCAAACTGTAAACTGGTTTAGAAAAGAGGAACACTAAAGTTTCTTGCCCGTTCTTCTCTAGTGAAAACCGCTTTCCGAACCGGATAGTAGATAAAAATTGTCTGACTAAACGATGTAGAACATTTTTATGGATTCAATCAATTATTTTCATTTCATTACATTTCAATTAATGAGATTGTTCACAATTTTTCATCAATATTTAAGGCGATGTATTAATTTGACTTGACTAGCCTTAACTAAAGCCTTTACTAAAGTACCTTTGTTATTAACAAAGGTACTATAATCACTTAAAATCCTCGCCCATTATACTCTTGCTTCATATCGACTTACCATATCTGGTACATATATTTCAACAGTAATCTATCGAAACGTTTCACCTCGCCTTTAATTTATTAATGGCTCCTTCATTACAACCGTCGAAATTATTTAATTATGCCAATCATAAATACATTGCTAGTTTTAAGTACCAACTCTCAGTATGTAAAATTTACTTAAATAAACTACTTCTAAACCCATAGAATTAAATGTCGGAATAACCTTATTAAGATGTAACAAACTGATAAAATTAACACATACACGTATTGTCTTTCTCTTCCATTGCTCATATAACTATAAGTACAAACCACGGTAACATTAGAATATGAACACATCTCTATTTACAGCGGCAATAAACCGCCGAATACGACGGTTCGTTTATCTTTTATAACCGCATAAAGTTAACTACCATGTTCTGCCGGTGGTTAGAAGTACGATGCTCCTTCAGTATTACGATTTTCAGATCATATAAGAAATTGAATACACCTACGGCTCGATTTTTTGCGTGTTTTATTTCAGTTTATTTCATTTGATTTGAATTAATGGACTACTTGGTTTCATAAAGTCTGGGCCCCTACTCTTATATCGAGATTTAAAAATACTGATTTCATGTTCATGCGTTTTCATTCAATCGATTAATCCATTTTTAAATACTCCATTGAACGCATAAATCCATAAATCATTTTTCCCGCCAAACAGCAGTGTAAATGCACTGTTGTGTTTCGGATTGAAGGACAGTGTAGCCAAAGCAACTACTGGACATATTGAGACTTAACATCTTATGTCTCAGGATGGCGAGCGCAGTGGAATTGCTTTGTAATTCAAGGCTTTGCATTTTTTTGTTTTGCTACTATTTATGAGCGGTCGTATTGCTTACCATCAGGGGAACGACAAGTTCGTCTCGCCCTTCATTGCAATAAAAAAATAATACTCGCATAGATAATTAATTATCTGACAGAAATATTCAGAATTGCTAAGTAAATTAATTTTTGTCTGGCTTTAATTTACTCCCGACAAATCCGCGGAATGTAAACTACCCAATCTTTGTTAAACTTTTTGCAGAATTCATCAACTGTAAAAGTGCTAAATGTTTTTGTTCTTATTTCCAAAGGTAGGCTGCTCGTATTCACTGAGGATTTCCACGGAACGCTATGCTTTGCTTCCATCTTCTTTTGTACTCATTCATTTCTTTGTATTAACTTAGCAAACGTCCTATTGCACAGTGTAAAATTGTTAGACAAATAATATGTCTGTTTTTATAACTAGGAATATTGAATGAAAAACGAGCATGAGAACCATGATCTCAATCAAGATTTGAAATCCAATCCAATCAAAAAATAGAATAATAATATTTAATTAAATGAATTTAGTAACTAAATTCACTGCAAGAAATCATAACATTTATTATAGAAATTAATTTAAGGACGTTATAATCCAGAGCAGCCAAGTATGAAAACATTGAAATAAGACTATTATTTACGGATTTTATCGCGGATTTAGTTTAATTTTTACATTTTTTGAATTCCCGACGTTTCGATCACTTTACAGCTTTCGTGGTCACGGGGCGGACTGAGGTATCAGTCATCCGCTCAGTGACTGTTACAATTTAACTACCCTTAATTTTGAATTATTAAATTAAAAAGTTAATTCAAATAACTAATCTGTTTTCGCGTTCCGATCCACGCAGAAGGAGCTCACTGTGTCTTGAGGTCTGGCAGTTGGTCTTTTGGGTTCCGATTTAATTTAGTGTAGAATTGGATCCCATGCTTGTGCAAGCTTCAAGCCATCTTCCCTATTGAAATTTTGATGTTTTTTAATTTCAATAGCCTCGCGAAACATCCTGGGCAGGAAACGGTGTTCTTTCGCGAGGACTTGGGGCTGGTCAAAACGAAGGTAATGCTTGGAACCTTCTTCTATGTGCTCAGCAACTGCAGACTTCGTTGAGCGTAGATGTTTGACGTCAGCTTTATGTTCTTTGTCAGCGAAATTAAACATCTACAATTAGCTAACAATGAGACAATGGTTAGTTTTGATGTCCAGTCACTTTTTACAAGCTTACCAGTACAAGACTGCATCACAATTGTCACTAAGAAGTTAGCAGAGAACAACTTTCCACTAGAATATGCAGAATTACTGAAACATTGCCTCACATCTGGCTATATGTTGTGGAATAATCAATACTATGTACAAACGGATGGCGTCGCTATGGGCTCACCTGTATCTCCGGTAGTCGCTGATATTTTCAATGTTTTAATGTATGGAAAGATTGACCTGTGAAGGAGTGGAACGCGTGTAAAAATTGTTCGCAATGTCAGGATTTAAAAGGGATCGTATATATTTACCTGCTAGGCAGGTAGAAAAATCGGATCGCGAATGTATCTAAATAGTTAAGATAGATAAAGAAATATTTACTGAACATCTTTTAGGTAAATATCTTATCCACAGTGATTTAGTGCAATTTGGTTTAATTCAAATTCCTTTCAGATCTCGTTAAAATGTAAAGATTTCTCCGGTATCCAGTATTCCACACAAAAATTTCCTTCACTATTAATTTACCGATACTTGTGGTACTTATGCCTTCAATACCGCAAAACTTAATATAAAGTTAATTTCAGTAAACCGCATCCATAATTAATATATGAAAGAAAGGATTAACGTAAAACTCTTCCCACGATCGACTTTGTTTGAACCATAGGTGAACTTATCTCCCTGAGAAGTTATGTACACAAGATTCTGTTTTAATTAACAACGTTCATAAGTACTTTCGTTTACTTAGGAATTTAAGATTGAAATTGCCATGTTTGAAGTAATCATAATTATCAAGATTGCTTGGAGTTTACATGGTCGCCCGCTTGTATATGAACATACTTTCATGTACCTGTAATTATTTAAAATTGTTATCGTATTAAAATAGGCATTCTCTGGAGCACCTAAAAATCTTTTATATATTTTTTCTATTATCCAACATTGAAATCTACGACGAATGTAAAGCAGCCACTCTGTAATTCCTTATGCAACGTGCCGAAAAATTCAATCCTATATTAGTATGGAACTAAGACTATATGATGTGTATAAGTAGACCTAGAAGTCTTTTAAAAAAATAAGTCTGTGTCTTAACGTAATATGTAAGTAATTAAATCAAAATCAAACTATAATTTTATTAAATAGTCTTACGCAAAATATTTTGAATCGTTAATTACTGCTATCACCACTTCGGAACGTATTGTACCTGTGAAAGAGAAACGGCGCAAGAAACTCCTTTAGCAACACGAACTTATAATACTAATAAAAAGTAAAAACATTCGACCGGGTACGTTTATAATCTATACCAGTAAAGCGTATAAGGGTAGTTCTACGATAAGAGGTTACGAGCCCATAGAAGATGCGGCCAGGGAGAAAAGTTGGATTTTTTTCATGAAAATGTTAAATTATGCTAATTAACCCATTGATTAACCTTTTCACCCAAGGGCAGGTCACTTCACACATATTTTATTACTTTTTCGAAGGCCAGGGTAAATATCGAGACCAGGGGAGAGATTCGGGCAATGAAATAATGAATTAAATTAATAAAATCAACTTTTATTAAACATTACACTTAACTTTTAATCGGAAAGCGAATTGATCCGCCGGACGAAAGGGTACCCTCCCGAGATGGGCCGCCGGGACCCCACTTCCGGTCACCAACCGGCACGACGGACCCACCCAAGATTATGCGCGGCATGGTGAGGCAGCCTCTCGAGGTGGTTAGCCCCGATTGGGCCCCTGTACTATACCGCGGGTGGCTAGCGGACAACCGCTTCTACGGGTCTCCCTGGCCGGCGGATCAACATTCCTCCCTTCGACAAACGACCGAAAATACCCACACGGTACAACCTCATGCCCTCGAAGAAACCGGAAAACAATTGGCTGATCCCGGAACGCGATCCCCTTACGGAGATCACTATGGCGGTCTTTACGCCTCGTGGACGGTGGTAGCTACCCGGGTGGACACATAAGTCCTACCACCACTAAACTTCAATATACGGTATATTATATATAAATCTGACTTCAGTACAATCTAACTATATTTAAATTACTTTGTGACTACATTATATGATATATTTTAGCTCCCCTGGCTAGTAAGTCTCTCCCTGGTAATTAACTTGGCAGGGGAAATACGCCAGGGGAAAGACGTTTTCATGATAAATTCAAATATTGTAATCGACGTATAACATTTTTGGCTTAATTAAATATCCCACTTGAATTAGTACACTATTATTGAATAAATGTAATATTACACAAATGAATCAAATCATTAATATAACTTTTATGACTTACCAGGGGAGAGATATAATGACTTTGCGAGACCACTACACCGCACGTACGCGTCGCGACAACTAGCAAAATGGCGGCCTCTAACGGCTCGCTTGTCATTTGTGGCTAACTTCACGACGTTAGATGTCCTTGAGAGGAATTTGCAATACTTCCGTTTTATTTTTATGTTGGTATTAGTGGAACAAAATTTGCCAGGGTAAAGATACAAAAAATATGGGACAAAGTTTAAGTTTAGAAAATATACACAAAAAACATACTTTGTTGGATTTTTTCTTAAAATTATTGTAGTATATTTATTAAAATGCATACTTAACATGCTTTAGTTTAGAAAGCGATACAAACAAATTAGGTACGGCAGTAACTTTAACTAAAATCGGCAAAGGGACAGGCCAGGGTAGATACTTTTTTGGACTTTGTTGGCAATTTCAGAAAAAAATATAATATTTCAGCATTTAATAGTGACTCTATTCATTGAAGTACATTAAAATGGTGTAATTGATTGTAAATGATTGGACAATATGGAATAAAAAACCTATTAAATATTGATTGCCGTTCAAGTTACCTCTTATCGTAGAATCACCCATAAAAAGATGAAGTAGCAGACAAGCGCGCTGGTCAATAAACAGCGACACGGAATGACCAATGAAGCCTTACACAATTAGACAGAGAAGTCTCATTATGCAATTAACTTTATCCTATTTTCGTAAATATAAGTATAATACGCTTAAGTTTTGATCTGCTACACAGACGAGCTACAATTGTTACTTATATTCTTTCTCTGTCTGCATTTATTCCACATTTACAATTGAAGCAAAACAAGTTCTCTGATGTCATCTTTTGGTGGCTTAAATGAAAGAAAACTCAGTGCATATGAACGCGTGATAAACGTCGTAAAAAACTCATTGTGATTATTATTCAGCCATTACAGCAGGCGTTAAGGGAGCGTGAAATTTGTTAACTAACCCGACACGGGCCTAATAAAAAATATCCTCCCTTATGCATTGCGTTCAATAACCTATAAACCAGAAATATAAATATAACAGATAAATCTGAAGCTTCTCTAAGCTATATTGGGTTATTTAAGAGGCCATTATCGGGAATTCTGATACATAAATGTAAATTAATATTAATATAAAAACAAAATAACAATATCAGCAAAGAGCTCTAAATTGGTAGTATTTACGACAACGCAGCTATAACTAATTTAATAAAAATTACCAACATTGAATCAGTAATATAAAATGATTTCAACTACCAATTAAGCTAAATATTATGGCCACAATCTGACAATTATAGTTAAAAGTAATGCGAAGAGTAAATTGCATTACACTAAAATATTATGTAAATGCGTGGTGGCATGTTCGCAAACGGATCAGACGCGGCTGCCAACATGTTCACGGCAGTCGCGGATTCGAATCCCAGGGCACATTTATGACATTTCGGATTTATTTGTGTATTGATAATCAATAACCACGCACTAAAACGGTGAAGAAAAACATAGTGAGGAAACCTGCATACCATAAGGGTTTGTAACGATTTCTATGGTATGTAAAGTCCACCAACCCACACTAATACACCCACCCACAGAACAGTCAGATAGGTACATAGTCCTGCGCTGGGATTTGAACCTACGATCACCGTGAACATGTTGGCAGCCACGTCTAGTCCGTTTACCAGCAGGCTACAACGCACTCTTCAACAGAACAGTGAAATAATATTACTTATTTATAGTTTAGATATCTAAATGCAGGACATACCTAAATGTCACGCAAACACTATTACAGAAACTACCTTATGGCGCGTTCACACAATCGTCGATGTTCGCCGATGATAGGCGATGACACGTTTGCGCATCATTGCCACAAATTTTGCGCACCTCGCCACGTATTCGAGCGAGTTGTCAATAGATAAGTCGTCAAAAATGGACGTCGATCGACGTCGATGCATTAGCGGTTGCCACGACATTTATTTAAAAAGCGCGTATAGATACGAGTTTTATGAATATATATAAAAACCAAATAATACCGAGTAAACAGATAAGTAGAAGATTGTGGATGTTAAGAATTTACCGCAACATAACTAGGTATTTGTAATCGTAAAAACAGCGTTTTTTCTAGGGATATATTTTACACTACATAAGAAAACAATATGTTCTTATTATCGCCCTTGAGTTGTTGTTGTTTTGAATCATCATTAACATTTCTGATTCCTTCCCGTTACATCCCGTCTTATCAAGTTTCATTCGATGCCATACCTCAATCCTGTCCTATTTTATTCGCCTCATACTTTCTAGCATACCATCCACTTACATGCAAATAGAGCGTCGTAGATAGCCAGAACAACCCTTAAAGTAACTTATTATTTGTATTACGATTAATATCATGGTTATAAACAAAAAATAGAAAATAATACATTATTTAAATAACAAGAAGATAGACTTATATAAATTACGACGGATATATTTTTTGAAATTTATTAGGATTAAAAATTTTGCCTTATAAACGTAATAGATAACGTAACTTTACCCGTTTACACAGCTCACACAAGGCAATTGGTTCAGTGGTGTAGGCGTAAAAGTTTAACAGGCACTAGACTGTCAAACAAACAGAAGTGTTAGAGCCACGCTGTTGTCAGTTATTGCTCAGCATGAATGATCAACGTGAAGTAACAGCTTTTCCATTGCATTCGGTAAGTGAGATTGCTGGATGCCCAATGCTCCTTTCTTCTTCCCATCCTTTCTCCTTTCCACTCCTCTGCCATTTCATGGACACGCAATACATCTTTGATCCGAACGTTATGGATGTTCATGGGCGGTAGTGATTACTTACCATCAGGTGATTTGTTTTCTCATTTTCCATTAATAAAAACAGACAGACGACAGACAAAGAGTTTCGTTTGAATTTATAATATTAAGTAGACATAATAAGATGAACAGAATCAGAGCAGCACGAGCAGAGACATAGAATTAATTGGATTGATAGAATTGGCTGGTCGTAAAATTATAAACCAAATAACTCTGGTGGATGAACCCTTATTCATCACATAGCTCTGAATTATAACAAGTACCACTAATACCTGGTTCAAATCAATGGGTGAATTGGCTATGGTAGAATGCTGGTTTTGAGATGAGATGTCATAAATATAATGAAAATAATAAATAACACCCAACAGTCACGTACATAGTCCTGACCCCACACTAAGATCGAGTCTTGTGTCGTGGGTCTTTTCAGTCTCACAATACCCAGACCCGAAAGGAGTATTTGTGGGTAGAACAAACATTTCTAGCGGGGCGGGGATCGAACCCGCGACCTCTCAGTTCACAGCCGACGTCTAACCAACTTCGCCACGTAGGCTGGCATATGATTCAACGACATTTATTTTTCATTTTGGAAGTCAATCATTTAACTAATCGCAAAGCCCGCAATGCCTAGTGTTTTTTAAAGCGGGTACTCATAAAACTCGTAGTAAAATTTCATAAAAAAACGAAGTTATTAATAACAGACATATTAATTGGATTAAAAACTTGAATTGGTAATGGACGATGAAGGTTTTTGGTCGTATATATCCACAGACGTCCATAGATGTCAATTGTGTCATCTTTGTCAAAAATATAAAAATATACGAAAATTATGATTATTTTGTTTAGTAGGGATGTAATTAAATAATAATGTACAAACAGTTTATTTAGAATTATTTCAATTAGTAATTGTGCTTTTTACGTACACTATATTTAATAATAATAAATAATAATAAATAACACCCAACAGTCACATACATAGTCCTAACCCCACAGTAAGATCGAGTCTTGTGTCGTGGGTATCAGGAACTACGAGAGACTTTTCGGTCTCACAAACACCCAGACCCGGAAGAAATATTTGTGGGCCGCACAAACATTTCTCTCGGTGCGGGGATCGAACCCGCGGCCTCTCGTTTCACAGGCGGCGTCTAACCAACTGCGCCACGGAGGCTGTCACGGAGGCTGTATTGCATGTAGTGAGAATTGAATAATGGTGTGGAATTTTATAATAAGAAAATGAAACCGAAGAAGTTGCAGCAGGCAACTAGGTGCAGATACAGCTGAAACGCACGCGTGCCCTGTCCTATAATTTGACTTATTTATTTTAAAGTATTTTTTGTATATTCTTGTTTGAAATAAACATTTTCTGTACATCTATAATTTTATTTATTTTCTTTTAGTATATATTGTAGAAATATCAACCCGCAATAGCAAGCTAAAGTGGAAGTAGGCGGACCTTATAACAATAAATGAACAAATATTTTGAGAAGACCGGGTTTCTGTAAACGCAATGCACGTCATCGGCATAAGCGGAGTGATATTCATACAGATATAAATCATAATATTCAAATATATAGTTTAAATCATGTACAAACACTTATAAACTATGATACTTATTTCTGAATAGATTTCGTATTGTGATCAAACTGAACCAATTATTATACGGAAGTAACTGATAGCTCCGGAAAATGCTAGCTGTTGTTACTGAAACTTGTATTTCGATATTTTTTTAATGAAAAATTAAATTTCTATAGCAATACACTGTCACAAACCCGCGGGGCATGTGGCTAGAAATCCATAACTAGCGGATCGTCGACGATGACAGGCAAACATGGGTATTCTCACTTTACTCTCACTCTGATTACCGACAGTTGGCGAAAAACCCCGAACACGAATGTTGTAAAATTTTACCAGGGTTATAAGTTTTGGAACAAATCCCTAAATTGTGGGTGTATATCTTAATAATTTAATTGGTTCATTTTATGATAACGAGTTAAATTATCAGAGTCATTACACTGTAATGTGAGTTATTTAGTATTATAATAATATAAGATTAACAATAAAAATGCATCACAAAAAAAAACACTACACGAGTCAACATTATAAATAATTTGTTACTTATTTTAACATAAGCATAATTTTATTTACTATACTTCGCGGAACCGCTACATTCTCCAGATTTGGGAATGAAAAATATTTCGTTAGCAACACTGCTTGATGTACACGAATATCGGCAATGAAAGGCAATAAGCCGTACACATTACCGTCATCGCCTATAGTTGCCGATGTTGGGCGATTATGTAAACGGGGCATTACACCGATAATGTGCTAAAAGATTGATGACTACGAGAAAGGATAAAAACTAAGATACAGGGAATGAAAGCAACTGGAGACTGCTCGACGCCACATATAAATATCGCTGGCAACGGTTTAGTAATGGTCCACATATAATGACATTCCATTGAATTTATTCAACTGTAAAGATTTATATAGCTTTATTCATAAATGAAATAGACGGATTTTTATAGTATCATAATAATAATAAGTGCGTGGTGGCCTGTTGGTAAACGGACTAGACGCGACTGCCAACATGTTCACGGTGGTCGCGGGTTCGAATCCCAGGGCACACCTCTGACTTTTCGGAGTCATGTGTGTATTGATAGTCAATCACCACGCACTAAAACGGTGAAGGAAAACATCGTGAGGAAACCTGCATACCATAGGGATTCATAAGAATTTCTATGGTATGTAAGTCCGCCAACCCGCACTAGGCCAGCGTGGTGGACTATATGGCCTAACCACTCTCAATCGTATTCTCAATTGTAGAGTAGGCCCGTGCCCTGCAGTGGGACGTATATGGGCTGATACTGACTGAGTTATAGTATCATATAATAAATAATTCGCTTGATAGCTAAAACACGTTATAGAGAAAATGTAAAATTAATATTTAATGCTGTACAACATTTAGTTAATTAACTCACATACTAAATTTAATTATTAAAAATATATACATAAACTGACGCGTTCTTGCTGGAAGGGGTAGACAGAGGTGCAACTATGACACTTTTGACAGCCTCCGTGGTGCAGTTGGTTAGACGCCGCCTGTGAAACGAGAGGCCGCGGGTTCGATCCCCGCACCGAGAGAAATGTTTGTGCGGCCCACAAATATTTCTTCCGGGTCTGGGTGTTTGTGAGACCGAAAAGTCTCTCGTAGTTCCTGATACCCACGACACAAGACTCGATCTTAGTGTGGGGTCAGGACTATGTATGTGACTGTTGGGTGTTATTTATTATTATTTATTTATTATATGAAACCCATGTTTCGCCATGTATTTTCCGTCCCATGATGTGATAGTCCGTAAGCCTATCGCCATTCTGTATTCTGTATCAGCCCATATACGTCCCACTGCAGGGCACGGGCCTACTCTACAATCGAGAATACAATTGAGAGTGGTTAGGCCATATAGTCCACCACGCTGGCCTAGTGCGGGTTGGCGAACTTACATACCATAGAAATTCTATCGCCATATAATCTATTAAATATGTATTATGTATCACAGGCTCTAAATACTATTAAGACCTATAATTTTATTTTATTTTATGAACAATTAAGATAGATTTGTTTCAATTAGAGGGTTTAAATAATTCTCTGCCTTAACACTTAAAGAGATTATGCATAAGCTTCTGAAATATTTGTATCATGTTGGACAAAGATTAAGGATTATAAAGTGAATCCCTTTACGACCCTTTTGTTAAACCTAGACGCAATGCGACTAATTATAAAACTGAAATTTTGTTCGAGCTACTGAAATTGAGCCATGAATATAATGAAACGACGCGACGTAAATTATATGTCACAGTAAAGAAATGTTATCTTCAATAACATGTCTATTTTAACCACAAAATAATCGCATAAAACAATCGGATTAGCCAATCAAATATTGTAGTGTTGTCTTTAAAAACAACAAAAAATACTGGTGGTCTCTCATATTTGAGAGACCGCTTGGGTACATAACACCGCAACGCCTGTTTTTCCCGCCAAACAGCAGAGTAAATGCACTCTTGCAGTCCAGTTTCGAGGACATCTTAGCCAGAATAACTTAACATCTTATGTCTCAGGATGCCAAGCATTGCTTTGAAATTTATGGTGTTGTTTGGTTTTGCTACTGTCCATGAGCGGTCATATCGCTTACCATTACGTGAATGGCATTTTCAATTCGTCATTCAATGCAATAAAAAAATAAATTGAAGCAACAATAAAAAATAATTGTAGAAATAAAAAAATGTACGTAATATCCATATTTGGATAAAATTGAGTTTGTAAAAGAAATTAAAATACATTAACACAATGATTTTCAGTTTTACATGTTTTATTAACAAACTTGATTTTCATAATTATTTTAACATACGTTTTCATAAAGCGAAGCGATGTATTCATTCGACAAAATTATAAATAATATTTCCCTACCCAAATTTTTAGACAATCAGACACATTGGTTCATATTTGTTTTTTGTTCTTTATTTTACAAAGTATACATACTATGTGAGTTCCTGGAAAAAACGAAATTAAATAGTATCCTATATTAAAACAGATTTCACTGAAACGTATATTACATTAAATAATTTCAGAGACAAAAACGTACTACTCACTCGAAATTAATAAACATAATATTAAACATTTCAGGAATATCTCCGACCCAACTGGTATTGAGGGATAAAGTATTTTACATAAATAATGAATTCCGTAATTAATTAATAGACGCTTTCAAATTAATTAATTTTAATATCCGTTAAATATATGATAATGGGAGCCGTGGGAAGGCGTTGGTCACACAAAACCCAAATTGGGGTAATCTGTAATAGCGCTAAATAAAATAAATGAACGAAACTCGAGTATATTTACGTAAATTAATGTTACCTATGAATTATTTATGTCTATTTCCTTTTCAATTGAGGTTATGGTAAAAATATTTTTAGAAGTATATATTGAGTAAATAAAATACGACTTTTAAAGCCAGTTATCCTTCACTTGCTTCTTTATTCTTTTCTCTTACCATTTTCCAAATGTTGGAGATATGTGTATTACTATAATCACTTATGATACCTTTCTCGAAACAAATACATAGTATATTTTATATTAAGTCTGCAAACCCTTAATAGGCCCACGAGGTAGACCTATGCCGTCCGGAATCCGCCGGATCGAATTTCCTAGGTATTATCCATTGGTACACTATATTATAAAATACTATAATTACTGGAAACAAAAAACACTTAGAGTACAATAGTCCTCATTGTTGGACTACAAAAACTAAAGTGTAACTAAAGATAATTCAAGTGCCAGGGAGATTGAAATAACAAACTTCAATACAGCACCGTCAGACGAGTGGAAATTCGAGATTCGTTATTGGGAAAACACCAGGGTTGGCTTTATTCTAATTAATTAATCTTTTGATAAATATAGATTTTGTTGGAATTCGACACCTGGTAAAATTGAACACTTAATAACAAACATGAATATTTGTAGGCATGGTGGTACCCTTGACGTAAACTCGGCTGTGAAACTTTGATTTAAAAATGAAGGATAGGCCCTTCAGTACAGTGATCAAAAATACTATCTTCATTTTTATTAAACTGATTTATGATCAATAAATACATTAGCACATTGCCAGAATGCGACGTATTTTGTGACAAATAAGAATAATAAATAAATAAGTGACACCCAACAGTCACATACATAGTCCTGACCCCACACTAAGATCGAGTCTTGTGTCGTGGGTATCAGGAACTACGAGAGACTTTACGGTCTCACAAACACCCAGACCCGGAAGAAATATTTGTGGGCCGCACAAACATTTCTCTCGGTGCGGAATCGAACCCGCGGCCTCTCGTTTCACAGGCGGCGTCTAACCGACTAGACTGTGCCACGGAGGCTGACAAAAAATGTCGAAATGGTGTTACCGTAGGATTGTTTATCTATTTTTTTTATAAAATGTGCGGGATAAGTATATTTTCATATTTAATTTTCTTTATATTTGTCATTAATATTTGTGATTCATATTATATATACTGTCTTTTTTTAATAACTGTCATTGGTGTATGCCGTAAATAGGGATAATAAATTATTAAAATTATTTAGTCTGTACATTCAACATCAACAATATTAATACAAACTCATTCAGTGCTCATTGTTAATGCTCGCCTTACCACCGTTGATCCTAGTTGACGGGAGTTTACAGTGGTGACTTTGTGGGCATTCTCTTTATCTCAAAGAGTTATTAATCATGAATACTAGGGCAACCACCCACGGCAAAGCGATCGTTAAGCCGAGGTGTCAGATGTCGTCAAAGGACGCTAACAAGGTAATTTGTCTATGGGGCGATACATAGGTACCAAAACCGCATCAATTACATAATTTAAACACTGTGTTCTAAGCAAGACCTACAAAGGCATTTCGTGTAATTAAGGCTATAATTGCATGTACATTATGTCATAGAAGGCTTTATAGATAATTGATATAATCAAATGTCGCAATACCATGCAGTATCGTAATCAATAGAAGGGATTGAACATGTGAAACGTATTGGCGAAACATATGAAGTGGCGAGAAGTAGCCATCTCTCGCAGTTTGTTGGTGTCAATTACGCTGCAATGAGTCATATGCACAGGCCAAGCCAAAAACGGGACACACTTGAATGAAGCCTGTGGTAAGTCTTCCTCCGTTGTGATGCTATTATGTAGGTGATTACAACACAGGTAGATAGTTAGGCCATACAGACGACCAGACCAGTAAACTAATAAGTTACTGAAGTTGTCAAAGTGACATATATCCAGGATGTAAATGCCAATGAAATAATTAGTTACTTTTGTTACTACAAGCAAACTCAATTTGGGCGAACGGAGGCTCAGTCACTCGTGAGATTCGATGACACACGCTATTGCCACTACACGTACCAAAGTACTCTCGTAACAACACCGCTTATATATTAAAGAGAAATAGATGAAAAATAAATATTCACAGATGAGTTGATATCAAGCAGATCGATTGTAAAATTTGTAAGTCAATGTATTGTGTATAAAAACTCACATTGCGGTGAAATCTCTTAAGTGTGAGACGGAAGGAAAAAGAAGAAGAGACAGTAAGATCAAATGATTTATTTGAATTTGAATGTTCATATAATGTTATTCTTTCCATAATGTAGATATTAGTCTCTGTCATCCAAAAACGTGGAGAGATAAGCTGATAAACGTCGAATTAAATTCGATGGAGGCAGCTCGCTTTTTAACGCGTCATTTGTGATCCTTATAGGAGATACTGTACTCGGCTGACAAATGATCAATGATTCCTAGCAAATCATGTCTGATTTTTCGCGACCAGGCCCATAAACTCCATCATAATCTAGTAGCACCGCAATCAAGCCATTGAAGTGTTAAATACAAGAGAACATATGTATCCACACTCGCCGGACACGGAACAACATTACAAATGCAATCGAGCGCTCTCTCATATCGGAAACCTACGTCCTTTGGGAAATGAGTTTCACGCCGCAATACCCTGTTTCCTCTACTAATGGCATCCGATACTTGCTTCGTTCATCATGCTATGTTCACATTTTCTAAGTTAATTTTATGCGGGGAACGCGCCACGTCTCTGCATTTTCCATTATGTCAAAAATGATTTTTAGAGTGGTGTTAAATTGTTTTCTAGAGTGGCTTTAGTAATTAAGGTCTTCGTAGTTGTTTTGTCGTTGAAATATCTCGTAAAACTATATAGTTGACGTACCGTGCTCTGTATTCTTTTCTTACAGCAATGAATGGCGGGATAATCGTGCCATTCGCCTCATGGTAATAGATAAAGCTGCTCATGGATAACAGCAAAACCAAACAACACCATGAATTACAAAGCAAAAATTCTAAGGTTAGCGCGCACAAAGGTATAGACAAGCAGAAAAACTTCAAGGAAACATTATTATGGGTTGTATTACGTTAATATGACTATAATATATCCTCATAATAGTTTTTCTCATATATATCTTCGAAAAGACATCAGTTACAATTTATTATATGTATTTGATATTTTATTATATGTATGTGAAAATACTTTTTATTATTGGTATACATTTTTGATGTTTTTAAAATAATGTTCTGCCAGCGTATATAATATGTGTATTTTTTTTCCACTAGCTTCGTTCGAATATAACTTACAACATTTTTCTATGTGAAAATGCTCAAGTTTTATTGTTTAACTTTCTAGTTGCTTATAATAACTCTCAAATTTCAGTTTAATAAGGAAGTCAAATATATACTATACTACCTAAAATAAATAGTAATAAAAATATAGCGGTACATTTTGTTAAATTTAAATTTTTTTGTATCATAATTTCAAAACTACAAGACCTACAACAGTAATTTTAAGTGTTTTTATTTTACTACTTATGTTTATTATATTATAATTCCGCTATTCCCCATACTCCGTTGGTGCATTAATTTCGGGAAATCCTGTATAATAAGCAAAAAGTACCTATTTTGTTCAATTATTTTCATCCAATAAATAGATATTAACACACAAAACTAATTAAAATATGAAATGGCAATCTGCACTCGAGAAAGTACACAAAAATAAACATTCTCATATTCATTTATAATAAAAATAACATTGAAAGTCGTTTGCAAACATTTATTTTGTTGGGTAAAAAATTATTCAGTATATTTACTTTATTTTAGGAATATTAAATCCGCATAAATACTCCAGCCGAAATAGACTAAAAAAACATCAAATAGAATATTGATGAATTCTGTTTTTATGGAAATAGACTAACGCAACCAAAGAATCTAACATTTTTGTATGTTAAAACATTTATATCTAAAACTCTATGAAGCATTGTACTGTGATCCATAGCTCTGGGCTTCATCAAATTGAACGCGCGAGATGGAAATAATACGATCTAATGAACGAATGTATGCAAGCGTTATTAAGACTAGTGCTCAGTTCAGCGTCAGAATTTTAGACTGCTCATTAACTATGACTTAACACATTACTACCATAGGCTCCAAATGCTTAAGGCAGTTCAATTCAATCATTATCGGAATTCCGAAGCAACCGCTCAATTTTAATGCATAAATGATATGATGCTGCGGTATTGAAATAGGAACTCTCTCGCATCGGTTCCTTCCCAATAGATTCCCCTTCGCAAGTACCTAAACAGCATTATAAATTGAATTATTCGTCGAATCCGGCGATTAATAAGAACTCATCCCGATGACCCTTCGGACAGATTCAATATTCAATAAATAACGAAATTAAAGTTGGAATATTGAATAGCATCCCGGATCCCAAGGGAAGAACTCCGAATGTTTGAAGTGTATTTGAGACAACCCGAACCCGGACCTATCAATAGAACTGGCTTATTTTTAGTATTGATATTTTTTTTTGCTATTTATAATGTTACTTTTGAATATTTATCCAATTTATATTTATATTATATTTATTTAGAAGACATTAACGTAATTCCTTTATTATGAAACTTCGAAATATGAGCTGTTGACAACAAAAAATCGATTAGATAAAATATCTAATTCTGTATAAAATTATTAAAATGTGGCATAATATATTAAAGTTGTATTAATGAATACCAAATTAAGTCTAATCATCTTTTTACCTCAAACCAGAGAAGTGACCTGAATTAAAAACTGCTAATTGAACTAATAGACTTAATAAATTAGAAATTACATTATATTATTATTCTTACATTTACAAAATGAATTATAAAATGATGCTAGTTATTTGTTCTACAACAGTGTACATCAGAAAGAATTAAACTGTAATTAATCTACAACTAAATCTGAACTTAAGTATTATTAGATTTCAACTTAATTGTTTGTTATGATAGACATTGTACAGTATCTAACTAAACAGAAGTAATTAACCAGATCATTTTATAACATCTTGTATAAAACATTTTATACGCGTCGAAGTCACTGTAAGCCCAATGGAGCTGTCACCGAATACTTTCTACCCGATACAAACATAAATATAAACAAACGACATCTCGTTCCCGAGAATATTTATAGCTCTGTTCACATAAAGAATATTCGTGTTCAAAGTCGCGGCCTCGCGTTCCGAAAAATAGTTCGGTTGCAAATGCGAGCCACAGTCAAGGGCTTGTTTCTGTCGTTTAAAAATAATGTATGCGGGCGTTTAAAACATTAGCTGACAAATACATAATAATTAGCAGCCGGACCGAGTAGGCGCTTTTATATTCGACTGCTTTACTTTCTACGAACTTTTTATTTGGCAATGGTGTGAATATTAATTGATTATTCCATATTCATTTTAAAATAAATATTCATGTATAAGTTATGATAACAATTCGAATGACACTCAAGCTTTGTCTAGCGATTTTAATTTTTATGTATCCATATTTATGAATAATAATTTTTAAATCAGTGTTGACTTTGCGTTTTAATGTACAAGTTATCTTTATCTTGCCATACAATTTCTAGACCAGCGGATAATATTCCTAGTATTTGTCTTCAGACAATGGAAGTTTCTCGGGAGATACAATAAATATAATAATATCCACGCGAGTACAATACTGTATTTTTATGTTAAGTTATGCATCTAATTGCAAATTCATGTACTCATCTAGCAAAGACGTTGTTTTGCTCCCTTTGTGTTTAGAATGAATTGGTAATACGTGCCTGTAATAATTTATGTCGCTGAAAATTGTTTACCTATTAGATTTCTTATCTCAGCAAATACTATCTAATTTAAAAAACTACTTTTATTTGTTTTTTTGCTTATTCGTGTGATGAGCAGAAGTAAAAACATAAAATTTTGTAGTGGTAGCAACCTAAAATACGATCCTCCATACAATACAATTATATAAAACATTCAGTAATAAAATATCGATAACGCTATCTGGTGCAATTGTAAAGAGTTTAAGTCTACAGAATTGGGCAAGATGATATCACGTCAAAGTGTTCCAATGCCGAGATGCCTGGACGGTACTCTTCCTTTGGAACGCCGTTCACTTCACAGAGCATTATTGAATTGAACTCATTTTGTGCTCGATGGCATTTTGTTTCATTGCACAAATAAACTGGAAGACTACTTATATCAAGAGTCTTTAATTTTATACCCAGTGGTTGAGAAATAAATGTGTTTTTATAAGAAAATAAAGGAATGTATCTGAACGTTATTGACGGCTATACCTACAATCTTACACACTTAAAATCAAACAAATAGCCGTTAGACTTAATGAAAATCTGATTTTGAAACCATATGAAGATTTATTATCCCAGCATATTTATTTGTCTAATACGGATGTTAGAAAACCGTTTATTTTTTGGACGAAAAAAAACCAAGCAACATAAAAAAACTATCTCGATTTACAAAACTAATTATAACAGAATTATATTTACATCGCAAAATATAGCTTATTAACAAGCCTCACATTAGCTTATTATAGAATTCCCTGAATCATAACATCAAACGACCTCGGTACGTGCCATTACACTGTAACTGAATATTATACTGTTCTCCGTATCCAGCGATTAGTGAGTGATGGATGGACAGCCTATAGAGGCTGCAAACTGATCGGATAATACCTTACATAATAATCGATGACCTGGCCACTATTAAGAAACCACTACAGGGTGAACCATTGTTCTGGCTTCATCAATTTCTGTATGTATTGGATTAATGTACATAATATAGCCATTCAAAGACTAATCTATTCGTCTTTGAATGGCTATATTATGTACATTGATTTGAAGCGTTCTATAATATTTAGTATAGAACGAAGAAAACCTGCAAGAAAACATGAAGTAGTAGCTCTCCGTACGAAGAATTAGTTATTTGATATACTAAGTAATGCAATTTTTAAACCAATTCATATATGTATATATGTTCCATGAAGAATTCAGATTCAGATTACTTCATATAATTTAGTACGTAATCTACAGACTGAGAAAATATATTGAAAATTCATGTATGTATCTGCAGATCGTTTATACATAAATAAAAATGTCCACTACATGAACATAATTAATACAAGGAATACTATTTCATTTTCCAATAATAGATATCGGTAAGCTCTTGCGAAAGCCCTGACAGTGAATAAAAATATAATCCGCCCTTTCATCAAGCCTATGCTAGTCGAAGCATAACTGATGTAATTGCAAAACTGTATCCAATCCAATGGTGGAATAAATACAAACTTTTTTTCTGGTTACGGCACGACAAAGTAACTGCACTGCGTTTCATAGTATGTACAGAATCGTTCTGATATATTTAGAAATTCCGTTCTGAATAGACGATTATATTTTGCCATTCGATGCAATTTTACTCTCTTTAATTATTGAATAACGCCTCCAATCCAAATTTTAAAGGTACCGCAAAGAGACGTTAGCAAACCTCTTGGTTCAGGTTGGAATGGTAATCACTCAAGTTCGTAAATTGAGAAAACAATGGACAAAGTACAAACTATGTCACCGATTGGTATTTCCCTCATAGTTTCGCTCACACAAGTGCAGTTTGCTAATGAGAATAGTGATTTGATGACGCGGACGTCCCATTGTGAAAGCGAGCTCTCGACCTTTTCATTCACTTCCGAATACCGGCATGGCTGCACCACTCGTTATCTCTATTAAGTCAGTATCACAAGTAGTTGCCGATTGAAAACACTACATGCAAATGATAAAAAAATATTTTAATTGCACAAAACGACGGTGCTTTATGTAAACTAGTTTGTTAGAGCTGAATTTTAAATAAGCATTGTGACGGATGAATGCAAATTACATGTTTTTTAATTTAAATTGTTTAATCAAAGTTCCAATGAATATCGGAGTAATTGTTTGTCTTCCAGGTTTAACCAAATGAGTAAAAATCAAATATTTTTTTGCAGATGCCCTCTAATAGGCAGGTGTATACAAACTTTCACACGAATAAGGTTAATGCTGTTGAATTTGTTTGAACACGCTACAGTATGAAAGAAATTGCAATGGATAGCATTCTTAAAACGATGTAGAAGATTACTATTACATATGCTATACTAAGTTCTATCATTCCTGATACATTCTAAGTAACAAACATTGTTCACAATGGGCTCTCAACAGTGTTACCAACCCTACTGTTTTAACAGTAGATTTGCTGTTTTCACATTTAAGTCCCTGTTTTCTGTTTTAATTTTACTCTTTTTCAATTAGCATTTAGGCGGCACCTATTACACTTTATAAATATATTTTCATAACAAAATTATGCAATAAAACGTAATTACACTAGATAGCAAACATTTTCCACATTGTGTGAATTGGTAAAGAAACTTTTGTGCCTACTAGCGCCGCCGTGGAAAGATTTTTCTGAGATATACATTTTATGAAATCCATATTACGGAACAAATTATCGACCACAACTATTAAAGGAACATTACGTACAAAATCTGAAATAACCGATTGCTACTCATTTTAAGCCACATGAAGTAATTTTACAAAAACATGTATGATTTAAAAAGGAAAGTTGAGTCAGTAAATATTGTAGATGAGGCAGTTGAGGATGATCAATATTATAATTAATCAATGTATGTGAGTACTCGTAAGTAATCTCGTAAGTGATTGGTTTTAATTAAATGAGGAAATAATAAAAACTGCCTATTTTTACTTTACCTACTGTTTTCTCCTGTTTTTTTGTGGATGAACTACCGTTTTTTAGTTTCTTGGGGTTGGCAACACTGGCTCTCAATTAAAATCTAATTTGGAATACCTTTACAGGTAATTTATTTATACGCCTTCGTATAGGTGTCGCGACCTATCACGTTTGGGAGCAATATAGATCACGCTGAAAGTGGTTGACCTCAATCGACACCCAACCCTGTACCTTGCACATGAACACAAACTAATTTAACATTCACTTGTTACGAACCTGTAACTACAGAATTTGATGTATCAATCTCATGCATATTAACATCGCTTTAAAAGTCTATTATAATTCTTTTGTGTAACTCGACAAGGTTCCATTTAAACATCATATTGTGATTTTTAACTCTCGATGCAAAGAGGGGTTTTATAAGTTTGTCTGTGGCATCGTAGCTCGTAAATGAAAGGATCAAATGTGTTGCGGTTTTTGTTGTGTAAAAACTGTGGTGATTATTATTTTATTCTGTCATGGCAAAATAGAGCTGCGCCGTACCGCATAGTAATTCCAGCCAAATAAAGAATAACACGGTGTAACATTAAAACGGTGAAGGAAAACATCGTGAGGAAACCTGCATACTATAGCGATTTATTAAAAAAATCTATGGTATGTAAGTCCGCCAACCCGCACTAGGCCAGCGTGGTGGACTATATGGCCTTACCACTCTCAATCGTACTGTCGATTGTAGAGGAGGCCCGTGCCCTGCAGTGGGACGTATATGGGCTGATACAGAACAGATGACGATCAACCTGCGATTGTTCTACCAAGGAAAGAAGAGAGCATCAGATCAAACAATTCCTCAGTGCATTTACCATGAAATAAAATGATTAATTTGTATCCGATATAGCAATAATCTAACGCTTTATCCGATCATAAGAATAAAGTATATACATTTTCTCGTAAACCGTTCTTTCCTTTAAAAATACCGGCAGCATTTCGCATATTAAAAGCTGACCGATATATTACATCAAAGTTAAGAAAATCCAGAAGATAAATACCAATATGTTTTCTTACAATAAAGAGTACAACTATTATGAAAATATTGGTAGATCAAATTAAAATAGAAAATAAATTCGCTGGGGTTAAATATCTATATTGATACCACGTTCTCTTAGGTCCAGAAAGAATAGAATTTTATTTATTGGCTAGATGCATGAGAGGATTGTTCGTTTGGTGGTTACGCCTACCCATTAAGAGTGACACCCCTCAGAAGTAATTATCATTACGCATGGCGCTTCACTGCATTCTTGCCACTGAAACTACAATTTAGTTCCATTTTAAGTGCAGTTATCACATGCTACAAAATCCTTCAAAACGCACAATTTTGCTGTTTGGAGAGAAAAATATATTAAACATATGTGACTGCTCAGAATACACCTACACATAAGAGTTACCTTCTAATATGTAGGTAGTAATACTATATCAAAAAGGAAGCAATGTTAAAAAGCGATCACGTGATACGAACGGATATTGACCTGTGTAGGAATGCGAACAGTAACTTGCAGCACAAATATGCGGAACCAGCCGTGCGTGGTATAGTCGGGAATTTTAAACTCTTCTCGAACCTCTTCACGTAGAAAAAAATCAGCACGTGCAATTTATATTTTTGCTGTGCAATTTACACGCCAGCCAATATTAACTTGACCTACCTTTACGTATTTACAAAACGTCGCGCGTGACGTATTGTTTAATCCAGGTCGCAAATCTTGCGTTTTATCCGTGACACTCTTCGCAATTGGCTGTAATGTACTTTCATCCACTACAAGCCATCGCCAAAGAATATATTTATCAAATTTCTCGCAAATCGTTCATCATACAGCTGCAGCATTTTCAGCTGCATTAATTTGAAATTCTTGCAATTCGTCATTTCAGAATAACATGTAATGATACAAATAATCCAATTGTTTGATCACGTCTTCATTACTTGGCTATAATTTATAGTTACAATTATATTAATTTATGAATTAAGGTACTAATAAGCCTCATGTTAACAGATGTTATAAAATGTCTAAAACTATGCAAACCGTACAACTGTTTTTTTACACGTAATACACATACGTAACACTACGGATTTTTTTAATCAATATCATCGAAAAAAACCTATCAATACAACTTTTTTCACTGTGCTACATAATGGAAAGTTTTAAAACGGGTTAAAAGGATTTCGTGGGCATGCAACGCTCTATCGACGGTCTATGTGTTTTGGGTGTCTGACCGATAGGCGCCGGTTACCAAACTACTAGCACTCCACCCTATATTTTACCAAAATAAAACCGCCACAGCAATTTCATCTCACATTTCTGTACTCTCGATTACCACTAACATAGCCAACTTTTATTAAAACTGGAACTGCGAAATTGTATTGCGAAATACAAACACCAAACTGGACAATGCTCGGCCTGTGGATGGATATTAACCATTTTGATGCTAGTTTTCTCAATATCGCTTCAGTAGATAGTAAAGCACTTACAAGTTTGGCTGCTGAAAATGCATTTGGTCTGTTAAAGATCAATCATAGGGCTGGACTCATTTTGAACACATTTTTACTAGATTCATAAAGTAAATTTACTATTAAAGGGAATCTATTGAATATTTGTAACAGTTTGTGTGAACAACAAAATTTTTCAGCTTGTGAATTTTATATCGATAAAATTCAAACTCGTGATATTCAAGTATCATGTTAATTTTACTCGATATACTATTAAACGTGTTTTTCAACAGTTAATTTCTATATGAATAGCTTAATAGCAAGCATGCAGTTGTTCACCACGCTTTGGTTAAAGGATCCGCATATGAAGGAGAACACTTGAGAGTTGGCAACCTGTTCCACAGCTTGCTTCAAAATTACGAAGTTTCTTGTTTGAGGCAAGATGGTGGCCACAACCTTATAGTTCCGTAAGCCAGCACGCGTGGTTTTGTGTTGGTATGACGACTATAAGATTTAATACAAACAATTAATATATCAATGACGTCACGGATTCTTAATTTATTTTATACATAAAATAATGTAACTAATCAATGCCAGAACACGAAATATATTTGGGAAAAACTATTATTAGAGGAATGCATGAACGTAATACTCCTAGAACCCAAAACAATGATTGTTAAATTGTTAATTGCATTGTGTCTGTTATCAGTAAAACTACCACCTTGCTTCGTTTTCGCTCAGTCTTGATACACCCGGAATATTAAAATTATCCCAATTTACTTTAAAAATGCATTTCTATTTTATAATGCCGTATTACGAATTCGTATGAGTATCGAGTGTCGGTTCAATCCAAGTTCAATCCGTTAACCCAATGTGCGTTGTATGGAGTTTCACTAGTGCCAAAAATTTTAATCGACTTTTTGTATTGGCTGATGACTCTCGACAAAACTAGACCAACATTCTGCTAGGCGTTTTTATGACATAGAAAATGATCTAAAATAAAATATTCGTGTGCACTATCTGTTTTGGCAAACGAGTTGCAGTCGTTTTAACACAAATTGGAACATTTCATTTTTAATCACTAAAGTGCTCTCATACATATTTGTTATTTTTAGTACTTTATTATTATTACTAATTCTATGCCTGCAAGTGCAAATATCAAGATTATTTCAGAACTTTAAGGCAGCAGTAATAAAATATCCAAAATAATTATATCGATTCCAATTGAAGCTGTAATTGGCCATGAAATAAGAATCGCAGCCATTACTTAAATTGGCCCGCATAAAGCGTACGAAATAACAATAATAAACTTTTTCAATATTTCGCTTCGAAACCTTATAAAGTTCTTAATGAACAAATTATATAGGGGTTGAATGTTGAAATTTCAAACTGTGTTATACAAGTGATTTTCAAAGTACAATACTAATATAGGCTCTAGACCAACTTGAATAAATGAATAAGTTGTTTAACAATTGGTGAAAAATAAATATCGGAAAAAATATTGTGCTAGTCATTATTTGGCGTAACATATACTTAGTCTAGTTTAACCTTTCTACCTGTAAATATAATCGACATCACAACAACAAATGCTTGACATTGACAAAATCTGTCAAGGTTTACTGGTGGTAGGTCTCTCATATGTGCGAGGCCATCTGGGTAGGTACCACCGCAATGTCTATTTCTCCCGTGAAACAACACTGCTTAAATGCACTGTTGTGTTTCGGATTGAAGGACATTGTAGCCAGAGCAACTACTGGACATATTGAGACTTAACATCTTATGTCTCAGGATGGCGAGCGCAGTGGAATATTTCTACTGTTTATGAGCGGTCGTATAGCTTACCATCAGGCAAACGGCTTGCTCGTCTCGCCATTCATTGCAATAAAAAATAAAAAAAATAAAAAAATCTCCGAGGGTCGGGAATGGGGGAAGCCATCCATTATTAAAAAGGAAAAGAACATCTCATAAGCCTCCTTAAAATTTTATTTTAGATTTTACGCTCTTCGAATCTTAATTGGTTAAGAGGAGGTGCCAAAGTCCCATCCTTAACTACTAAAAATCACATAAATATAACAAGATGAATCAAAGTTTCACAATTCTGAGAATTTTCTTATCAATAAGTCACTGAAGCGACATCTATTCAATCCAACAATTAAGTCTTAAGTACAAACACAACTTGAAGAGGCGTCTTTGTACTCATCATATTTAAATTTATTTCATGCCTTCTTCTATTTTGATGCACATACATCGTACAAAGTTACAAAGGGCATTAAGCACTTTAAAGAAAATTAATACCTCCAAGAGAATAAGTTCACTCATAGAGCTCTTTAAACCAAACTAAATGTCAACTCTAATTCACGCTAAAAGAGTTCAAATTATAAAATACTATTTTAGATATACATTTATTTAATAGGTAAATTATTGTATTAAAGAAAAATAACAATAATCTAGCACGTACCACTATCAAGCGTGATTAAGAGCAGAATCTCTTCATGACTTTAATTTAATGGAAAAATATAGAAAAGTAATGAAAAATGAATGCTGTTGGTAATAGATACAATATCTACTCATATAAACCAAAAGTACAAATAATAATAGGGAAAAACATTATACAACTCTACATACCTAAATAAGAGTATAATTAAAATGGAAAAAAGTGCAGCAATCGTTATTTAAATATTTTCACTCGTCAAAACATTTAATGAGTGTAATAACCATTTGGATATTTCAATTTATTGTTGCATATCGAGAATAATGGCATCACATAATGCGGAGCTGGATCGAAGGAAATCTTTAATAGCTTCAGTGCTTAGAGATTTTGTTTAAATTCAAGATTCAAACATTTGAATTTTAAATAGAGCATTTAAGTACATTAAAAATATTATATTGATACGCAGCTCAATGTTACAATACATTATCTATAATTATTTTAATGTATTTTGTAATTTGTTTTATTATGTCACACAATCTTACAATTAAATATCACTTTAATTTGCGAATGTAGGTGTATTTGAAATTAAATCTTTTCGTTGTGGAATTTAATATTCAAAATAAAATAATGTTATTGTTAATTTTAAAAATCAAAAGTTTATAAAATTGTTTGTGAGATAATACAAATAAATTTTCCTAGCATTTAATTTACACAATAACTGACTGTGTGACTGTGCGTCACACAAAAATAGTAGAAATATTTAACCCAGTTACATTACGGCACATGTTTTGTACATCTTGTGTATTTAGACATTTTAAATACAGACGGAAACAGCAGTCGGAAGCCCACCCATCACTCGTAACCTCAAATAAGTAGGGACATAGTATTCGTATAGTTCTGACTAGGGTATCTTCTAGGGTTGTTTGCTTCGAGAAATCTCGGGAAATTTGTCATTTGGCGAGGCGAGAAAAAAAAAGCTAAATGACTCGGAAAAATCAAAAAATCAATTCCGTGCACTAAGGAACTAAAAAAGACTCGGATGGAATACGTGCCGATGCTACAGTTATATGCTATAAGTTTATTGATATGGTTTTAAATTGCATACTCTGCTCTTTTAAAAAGAACACTTTTTAAGTTAATTATAACTTTTGAATTAAAGAATGAACATGTACCTTCCATTGATTTGGTGGATTGAATCTTAATATTATGTATTTTATTTTTATGATGCGTGAAATCCGCCAACCCGCACTAGTCAAGCGTAACCGATCTAAATCGAATTGTTGATTGAAGTGTATAGTTTATTTAATTTTTGTTTGATTTTTAAATAAATATATATTTTAATAAGTGCAATTTATGGTAACTTTGTCCATTTGATTTCATTGATCTCATTTAAATTGCTAAAAAGTAATAAAGAAGAAATTTGAAAATCACATTGAGTTTTTCTAGGAATTAAAAAAAATATCGAAAGCCTCGGGAAACCCGGAAAATCCTTGTCGGGAATTAAAATAGTCTCGATAAATAAAATGGTCGGGAAACCATAAACCCTAGGTCTGACCAATCCTTATAGCAAATACTATACGCGCGACATAAAACAGATTTTGGACTTTTCATAACCATGCATGCATTATCGCAAGAGGCTCAAAGTGCCATTAATAATATCTACAATTTGCCGAGCTTATATATATTCCAAAATGTTATAGAGGCCCAGCCAAGCGCCATGCAGGCTATTTTTTTTTATTAAGCTTCAGATACAAAAAAAGTATAATAGACGAACTTAATACCACTGGTAAAACTTTTGTGCGGACCGTTCCGTAAAATTCGTGAAAACCATTTTTCTTACCAAGACCTAACCCTCACTTCACGGTCCATACACGATAGCACCGATTTTTTAAATTCTGGCTGTATAAAACCAGCGAAAGAGCAAGTTTACTTAGTGATAAGTGATAACCACTGAGCATTAACGAGCTTGATAAATAGTTTGGTACCTGATAATTGTCTATCCAATTTATTACACGATTTGTATTGTAGAGTTTTGCCACCAACGCTTCGCAAGAATCGTATCGGATCTCTCTCATACATTTTTAGACGCTGTTTACATTTATCGGATATCGGCCAGCAAAAATCGTCTCCCGTTTTCATGGCATCTGACATCCAACAAGTATGAAGCGACGTGACTGCATCCAATTAAAATTCGGATCCGACATCCGACAAGTGAGGGAGCACTTACTATAAGGAGTTTAAAATTGGTCTTTGAAATTGAAGTAAAGAAATAGATTTAAGAAAGCGTTTGGGTCCATATCTCACAGACCAAATAAATGCAATAACATGGTAGTTTACTTTTTTTACACTGGCCCAGCATAATGGTCTGATGGTAAGCGTAAATGCCGTCCAGGCAGAGAATCAATTGGCATCCGACGGCAGTCCCATACCAGGCGATACAAGTATGCCGGCCTGCTAAAATGCCTCTTCACACATTCATGCCGATTGCTGGATTCGATGTGGTTACAGAACCCAAACGGTTTTTGTTTACATAGTTATTGGCAAACATTTAATCAGTATTTTAATTAGTATCAATAAATCGTATCCTGTTATTACGGATTTTCACAAGTTCCGTGGGTACTAGGCAAGTAGCCAACTCGCATACGTTGAACTCGGTGCGGCATACTATCATATTTATTTACGTAAGCGCTTTTAAAATGTACCGCTAAGTGCCTCGTAATGTTGTTTCTCATTCTTTTACAATATAATCATGTTGTGATTTCAACGGAGAGACATTATTGAAACGTAATTTTCCATGCATTAGTTGCTAGGGAACATTGGTTGAAACATAAATTCTTTTTTTAAATTCAAACTTGAAATATAATTATTTTTATAATAAGAAAAATATTTATGAATTCACAAAAATTAACCCATTCATTTTCACTTAGAACTATTTCATACAATTTACAAAAGACCAACGAAACATAAATAAAGTGTCAATGTATTTAATTAGATCTGACGCGAAATTTCACCTCATAATTTATACTTTATAAAATACTTGAAAAATAAAATAAAAAAAGACAAAATTTATAATGGCCATTGAAAGTTGCTGTTACGCAAAAGCGTTATACTATTAGTACAAATAAAGTTTGTCGTTAATTAATTCGTGTAAAATTGCCGCGTGGTATAAATTTTGAGCGGCACTCGTGGTTAAGTCTCCTCGTGCAGCTATTGTGGCAACACTTGACCCGCTTGTCTCGCGCCCCCTAGTTTACACTTCAGCTAACCTATATTGTGGTAGCATTTATCTCGCTGTTCGTACATAAGGGCACAAAGGAACCGTAAACTCATCACTTATAATATAACTTTTGGGAATCTTTGAGAGGTGATTTTATGGCGTGGAAAATTTGAGAACTAAATATTTTGATGTCATTATTACTTGTCTTAAAAATCATTATAATTTTAATCTTAAGCGAGTATTTATACGTAAAAGAAGTCTTTGTTGGTAATTGTCTGAATAAATGGCTGTGAAACGCAATTTTGCGTTTACATCTGTACCCAGACTATCGTTATATGACTTACAAGTATTTGTTCTGTGGCCCAAAAAGTCTCTTATAAATCCTTCATACAGACACAATCAAGACATATATTACTGTTGGATCAAAACTTTTAATGATATATTATTTTCATTTAATTTGATTGGCTCACAGCTATCAAACAAATATATATTGTAAAAATTGTATACAAAAGATAGCCAATTACGAGCTACCGCAGATAGGATTATTGTGGGATTTATTTATTTCAACCAGATTTTATTTTAAAGCAAATCCGTTTTATTGATTCGGTTTTACCGTCGTCTTTCTGTTCACCTATCACCGTCGTCAAAATCCCAGTAATTTACATATTCGAACTTTCGAACCCTTCTCCATCGGCGCCTTGCTACATTTTTTGACAGCATGTCTATTATTTTGATGCCTCCAACATTTTCTTATTCACTCCTTTTATACATACATACATACATAAACTCACGCCTTGTTCCCAGAAGGGGTAGGCAGAGGTGCCAGGGCACCCACATTTCGCCTTGCATGTTCCGTCCCACAATGTGATAGCCTTTGCCCAACCCGGGATTCGAACCCGAGACCTCAGCTTTGTAACCGTACCGTAGTACAACTACGCCACCGAGGCAGTCCTTTTATATTTTCTATTATTTCTAGTTTTATTTTTGAGAGACATCGAAACCCAAAAAAGCAGTTAAAATCAGCTTCTCACTGCTCACAGAGATGCAGTTTTACTCTCCTTTTGAAATACTTGTACAAAATACCATATATACTTGTATAAAAATCCATACAGTATACTGATGTCAGTCATGATGAATGGCCAAGTTCGTCCAATGAGGTACCTATGTCTCGCAACTACGTGAAGCGACAATTTTGGTGTCACGTGTCGTTCAATGAGTGATTGCCGGATACACAATTTCCTCTTCCCATCCTTTTTTCCTTCCCGCTCCCCTCCCGCTTTGATGGGTTGTCAACACATTTAGAATCCAAACATTTTGGATGTTCATGGATAGCAGTGATCGCTTCCGATCGGTTGACCAGTTTGTTCGTTTGCTGTACCTAATGAAAAAATGAAGTGCGTGGTGGCCTGTTGGTAAACGGACTAGACGCGGCTGCCCACATATTCACGGTGGTCGCGGGTTCGAATCCCAGGGCACACCTCTGACTTTTCGGAGTCATGTGTGTATTTATAGTCAATCACCACGCACTAAAACGGTGAACGAAAACATCGTGAGGAAACCTGCATACCATAGCGATTTATAAGAATTTCTATGGTATCCGCCAACCCGCACTAAGCCAGCGTGGTGGACTATATGGCCTAACCACTCTCAATCGTACTCTCGATTGTAGAGGAGGCCCGTGTCCTACAGTGGGACGTATATGGGCTGATACAGATAGTATATTTATTGAGGAATGCTATAGGCTATATATAATCACGCTATGACATAAAGGAGGGAAGCAGTAGTGAAATTTCTAGCAAATTTAATTTAATGAGGAAATTATATTCTTGGTCCAATTGGTCGATATTCTATATTGATAATCGGAACAGAACATTTTGACCGCCATTTTGAAACGTGTATCTGCACCCGGAGCCGGGCCCGACTGCTAGTGTTTAATATATGTGGGAATAGTTCCGTTAGTTATAAAAGAAATGAAGATTGCTTTGATATTCTTCATTTATATAATTTCAATTCTTTTTTGTCGTCTCTACGTCGTTCATCTTCCGTCTTCTGTCGTATTTCATACCGTTCTCTTATTCCTTCCTTAGACTTATACTTAGACATTTTAATCATGCATCCTCTAACTCCTTCCATCCTTAGTACTTTCATTCGTCATCTCTTTCACATACTACATTCCATATCAGCTATTCGTCTAACTTGTTATTTCATTCATCTTTCTTCATACATTCAAATATTATATATATAAGGTACATGTTTTTATACCATTTTTTTGCCTTAATGCGGTTTTAATGACGACCCTACAGTTCAGTATACACAAGCTATGTACAGTTAGTTATTTTTTATTTTAATAAAGTAATATTACATTTATTATATTTCTTTGGTTTGCTCATAGTATAATAGGTACAAGTAAAGCCAGTTTTTAATTAAAGTTATGCTATTATGTATTTCGTGCGACATTTTATTGCAGAATATTACATTATATTATTCTCTTTTTGTCTAGGATGAAGACTTGCTCGGGGCTGACATTACGTGAAGAATCTTTCTCCTTATTACTAGCCATGGCTCAATACCCCTCCTGCGAAACATTCCTTAGCCGTTGTTCCACGTGTGTAGTCTGCTGAAAATAACATCTATATTAAAAACATTCCACTACCTTGATTGTCTTAATTGTCCGCGTAGTGTAAATTACTCTGTTTTTGGAAGTTATATACGTTGAAGGGTTTACCAGCGGTGAGCGGAGGTAGTGAGCTCGAGTGACGCGCGACAACCTCTTCGGAGGGCGCGAGGGGGCTGCGCGATGCGGTCTCGCCAGGGATGTACGTAATATATCCTGCGGATGAAGTAGTTTCCCTGACATACAGCTCGCACTCGCTGCCCCGGCCACGGCAGCGGCCTACGCTCGACATAATCACCGGGCCGCTGCCGCCCGCGCCGCACAGCGCACATCCCCCGCCCTTAGCCCCCACCCTCGTCTGCGGCAACTCTCTCAAAACGGCGCCCCCGGAGCCTGCCGAGCGCGCGCCGGCATCGCCGACGCCGTCGCTCGAGCGTTCGGCCAAGCTGCGCGAACGCACCAAGAACAAATTGTTTAAGAAATTAGGCCGCCACGAGAACAATGAATTTGGAAAAATTGTTAGAACTCCCGCTCCCGATGAATTCGAATTACCCGCTCCCCTGCCCACACCGGCGTTTTCGCGGAAGAACATATTCGATCGCGACTTCGACGCTCTGTTTGAAGTGGCTAGCACGCCCCAGTTCGGAGCAAACATCCGCGTCACTACGCCAGAACCGGATCGTCGCTCCGACGTGTCAGCGGTGCACTTCCCCTCCCCCGCGGAGTCAGCGCACAGCCTCCCCCCGCGGCCCAACTCCGAGCCCACACCCTCGCCTGCCACCTCGCCCCGTACTTCCACACCATCGACACCGACGCCTCAACGATCGTCCTTCGAAGGTTTAGAGTAAAAGTGTGGATTTGAGTTGGCCTGAACACTGACTAACAGAGCGTGCCCCACTCATAGCGCATGGTACTTGGCGATATGTAACGTAATTCTTAACTAGAATGCTACCCTTGTGATTTTTCTCTAACATGTTTGGTTTGGTTTTGTTTTTATTAATATGCGCAATTTTTATTTAAAATGCAACTTTTGTTTTGCTTATCTTCACACTTATCAGTTTTTGTTTCGACAGGATCAAATTCAAAGCCGAAGAAAGTAAGTTTCTTCCGAAAGCGTTGGTCGAAGGAAAAGACGCCGCCGCGTCCGCCGGCGTCCAACATGCAGCAGTCTTCGGTTGAGATGGCGCTGCGCGAACTGACACATCCTGCGCATAACGACCAACTCAAGAACCAACAACAAGTCACCTTCAAGCTTGTTAAAACAGGTTAGTGTAACTAAATATGATTTATTTTTTACAAAAAAAAACAAATATAACTTCATGCGGGAATTATGAATAATTACAATAATGTAAATTCAAATAAGAATCATCAAATAAATGATTACATAAACGAGTAATCTTAATAAACCCTCGTTATATAATATTATGTATTATTTATAGTTCCGTGAGAAACATAAAATCAACGAGGACTCAATTCTAAAACCGATCTTGTCCAATGGGTGCCTGGAGAATAGAGTGACAATAGTTGATTAAATCATTTAATTGGTTTGTGGGTATCCCAAATCAAATAGAATGAAGGATGAAAATGGAATCTACACCGATCTTTTCGATACAATAATACTATCGGATTTATTTTGTCAAGTTGTATAATGTATATAGGTTAAGATTTAAACAAGAACAATAAAATGTGATTTTTTTAATTTACACAGTACCTGCTCGCCACAAAGCACACATTTTACAACGGCTAAGTGCATAATATTATACAGCAATTGAGTCACCAAATTTTAAATCTTCGAAATAAAAGTGGTTTTACAGAAAACAATACAGTTGCTTTTGTAAATGTATGTCAATAATTTATTTATGCCTAGTACTTACAATTACTAAGTACAGCAGATACTATCAATGTGGATTTCATTAACGAATCCATTAAGCATAAATATGTAATCGGATTTGCTTGTACTAATTATGTAATTATTCCTAATGCGGAGATGATTAAGACACTCTTTTGTGTTTAAAAGCTGACATGAAATATATAAAGGGTAAGGAACTTGCAGGTGCTCTGTAGTTCCAACCCGTTTCTCTTTTATTTCACACTTCAAAGCCGAACAATGTGGCTCACGACGAACATTGCTAACACAAAAGAATTTCATTGTACTCTGCCTACGGGGTAAAAACGTCACATCAAACCGCGTACCAGCATAAAGTGAAATAATTTGCTCGCCCATTCTTTTTTTCTATTTCAATCGGATCCAATCGTATCAATTCTCGTACCTGCATTGACAATGTAGGTTGTTGATACTCTGATGGCAGCTTTGTAAACGGATATCGGTGTGTTGTTCAAAACGGCTGGTCCCGACATGTTGATAAACGTAAGCGCTTGTTTATTTACCATCAAGTTGGATGAGCGTTTTATATTCACGTTTTGCACGTTCGATTGGCCATTCAAAATTAATCAATTCGGCTATTGTTCACAAATATTTTTTTCAGATACATCGAAACGTTGATATCGGAATATTTATGGTTTAAGTTGTTTTCACATTAATTGACTAGGTAAGTTGTAAGCATAGTGGGTATTATTCGATTCATCTAAGAAATTTCGGACTATTTATGAAAGGTTGAATTTGAGGCTAATAACGCAATTACCTAGCTCATTACCATAGCATGAAGCAAATACACAATTGATTAGTATCTGTTCACTTTTTGAGCTTGTCCCTACGCTTTCATGATTACAGGCATAATGCTAGACAGCACTAGTATTGTTATTTTACATAGTCATATTTATACATTATTCTCAGCACGTGAAACGAACCCGCGACCTCTAATTTCATGGCTGCCTACTTACTTTCTTAGGTTACCAACTGAGCCACAGGAGCCTCTGTAAACAAAAC
Source organism: Hyles euphorbiae (assembly GCA_023078785.2). Classification (NCBI taxonomy): domain Eukaryota; kingdom Metazoa; phylum Arthropoda; class Insecta; order Lepidoptera; family Sphingidae; genus Hyles; species Hyles euphorbiae. The sequence goes on from CM041050.1 coordinate 18,844,915, forward strand.
AAAATCACATTTTTTTTATTCACTTCTAATTCAAAAGCAAAAACAACATAGCTAATCTCCCAGATTTGACATTACATGTTAATTTGTTTCGTAAGCCTCGTGCGACATAAATGCACGTGTAGGTCAAATCTCGTTTGGACGATGCAATTTAGAGAGCTACCGCAACACCGGTGTTGGCACTGGATTACCTGTTACCGCAAAGAGCAAAACACTTTGTGTCGCGTACGCTTTTTGGGGATGTATTTTCAATTTAATGATGTTGCCTATGTGGTTGAGAATGAAAGTAAAATGACCAAACTTAGGCAGGTGAACATAGTGTTTGCGAATGGCTACTGCAAATCCGTGGATTTTCTTTGCCCATGCTCAAACCTGATGTTCCGATTTCAAAAATAGGGATATTCAGATGCTCTTCGATGTAAAATGACTATTATTGAGTTTCGTGTTTTTGACGGTTTAATCGGTCTCACTGATTCGTTATTCTAAACACAGTGATTAAATGAATAACGTAATTCTAAAAAACTGACTATAGTCAAGCAAACCGATATATATATATATATTTTTTATTGCATTGAATGGCAAGACGAGCCAGCCGTTCGCCTGATGGTAAGCGATACGACCGCTCATGAACAGTAGCAACATTCCACTGCGCTCGCCATCCTGAGACATAAGATGTTAAGTCTCAATATGTCCAGTAGTTGCTCTGGCTACAATGTCCTTCAATCCGAAACACAACAGTGCATTTAAGCAATGTTGTTTCACGGGAGAAATAGACATTGCGGTGGTACCTACCCAGATGGCTTCTCACATATGAGAGACATACCAGCAGTAAAATATATAATATAAGTATATATAAATAAAGTGAGACTCCTAGAGGATTTTTCACCTTCCAGAAGGAAAAGGTGTCATATTACAAAGAATTAAATGTATGGATAATGTTAAATATTTATTATTTTTTAAATAACAGACAATCTGGATGAGAAGTACATACAAAAATAATTGACATTTTATGCCTGTATTTACAGTAAGTTTACAGTTATATTCATACAAATCTGTAAAAACATTCGCGTTCCCAATAAAATATCCATTTTCAAATTCATGAAATTTCCACAGCCTATTCGTGAATACATGTTCAGTTTGTTACGATAAATCAAACTGTTTATTTGTCGGCTCACATCGTATCATGAAATCGATGATAACAATTTTGCGCGGCATAAAAGAGCTCTTTTTTCCTTCCACGCAGAATTTCTTCGAGCACAGTTTGCCCATCGAATTAACAATCAAGCTATTCCCCTTTTTGTCTCTTCTCTGAGTGCCTGCTCTTCGGTTATTTCCCTACTAATTAAATATTTGGATTGCGGACTTGGTGTAATTTAAAGATAAAGATGAAATCGACGTGTAAGGCTGTTATGAGATTTATTCGAGGTAGATCAAATTTATACAATGTTTTTGTGGAATAAACAGTAAGTTTGCCAAAAGCTAAATGTTGAAAGAAAAATTGCTGATTCCGTATTCAGCGATGTAATAAAATTGGAATAATTATATAACTGCAACCTCAGACAAATTTATTCAATTGTGCACCGTATCACACATACCAGCACAGATATAATCAACTTAGCTTGCCAAAAGTTTCTGTATCTTCTAGAGAAATCTTTCTATGAGATAAAATAGATCCTATTTCTTCTTTACTCTTATAGATTTTTTTTATATAAAACATAACGCTAGGTAGGAATAAACATAGCTAAAGATGTCATAATGTATAATATGCATAAACTTACGCGTACATCTACGAAGGGTAGGCAGAAATAGCACCTATACCATCCACTATTCGAGGCTTTCATTGTATACCATGATACTAATTTTACACAAACCTCAACAGTTAAAAGCAGATTATCACTTAATAATGCAGTCTGCTGGAACGAACTAATAATAAAACTGCCGTTTCAACTTTGGCCTAAATTATTTTGCAGACGCAGAGGCGTCAACTATTGATCCAGTTTAAAATTGTCGTATTTAATTTTGGAACCACAGGAATAGTTTCGGTTGAATGCACCGAGTTCTGTGTTAGCCTCGATTTTGTGGATATTTTTGTAAATACTCTTTTAACAAGTAGTGTCAAGTATCTCATTCTTAGTTGGCATTTAAACAACCAAATAGTATCAGTGACGAATTAGGTTACATTGTTTGAATTAAACTGTCATAGTGAAGAGGCTTAATTGGATATTTTGGATATCCGAAAAGCAGTTTTAGTTGGTTTTAACAAAGATAATAAATATATTATCTTTGTTAAATAATAATTTGTTAACCCCATTGCGATAATGTTTATTAAATGTAAAGAATATAGTTATATTAAGATAAACATTGCAGTCCGCAGAAACCTCTGTAACAAACAATTTTGCTAGGGGTGTCCCAAAACTACAAAATAACGTTATGTAAATTTCTACAAACGCACACGTACTTCTGACCTCACACTTATCTTGTGTCGTAAAAAATAGAAATTATGAACGATTTAACGCCCAAATACTGGAACGCAACTGAAATATAAGTTGCGCTTAACTACGTTAATCCCGCTTAAATGTACGCGCTAAGTGGGCCGTGCGCTGTTAAGACCAACTTATTATTTGAATGGCGTTCCAGTATTCGGGCGTAAGTCTCCTAACACTCAGTTCCTAAACAAATATGTAACAATATGATGATTTGATACTTATATCGATGTGCGGATCAACACAGTGAAACTGCTTTTTTCAAATCAGTCTTCTGTCGTAATTTATTCATGCCCTAACTTATACAGAGCTTTACGTATAAACACAAAAATAATTCAATAGAATAAATATATGTTCTACTTTTATTTAAAATATTATGTTCAAAATCAAACTATTTTTATCCAAATTATTTAATGGGCACACCAAAGGCGGACCAAAACAATTTTCCGATAAGTCATCGGATTTTGGCGAGAAAGGATTTAGACTTATTTAAATAAGTCAAAGGTTTCACCAAAAAATTGTATATATACATTGGTACTCGATAAACAGATATATAGGCAATATATAAATGCTATAATAATAATTATATGTAAACGCAAAGATATTTACAAAGGTAGAAACATCGCTTCGTATAACATGATCTACAAACATATGAACTATGAAGACTCTCCACTTGAATTCTCTTAATAACATTTTCTTTAAAGTAGTTCTGTTGTCTCAGCTAATTGTTGGCTTACACGTTTGTTTAGTGTAAAGAAAGAAGAGTAAAGTGTACTGCAAAAATTTGTTATGACCGCAATGTTGGGCGATAGTGTTCCACACGGCACGTTAAATGAACTTAATGTTTTTAACTGCGTTTTCTACTGTAGTTGAGAGGATGCATTCGTTCAAATTAAATTCTTAAGAGGTTTTTATTTTTAAGTGGCATGTTTAACATTTATTGCAATGGAATATATCGGGTATATCAAGACTGCTACCGAAAACGAATCTAATTGGTAGTTTAAGTGACTACAAACACAATTTAACTAAAAAATTCGCAAGGAAACGCAACAATTTTTTATTATTATTTTTTAAATATCGTCTAGTTTAGGTGGTAAATCCATAGTTTTTGCTAAAATTATAATTGAAAGCCTTACATGCCATAGCGTTTTTAAAAATAAAATACTGTACACTATTATTTAAGAAAAAAAAAGTATATATTTACCACCAAAACAAGACGATAGAAAAAATAACAAAAAAAAATCGTCACAATTTTGTGCAGTAAATTTAGTTGCATTGTGTCTGAAGTCCCTAAAACTACCACCCAGCTTCGTTGTCGGTAGCACTCTTGATATACCCTGTATAAAAAAAAAATGCACGAATGGTGATTGAGTTTTAATGTATATTGGACGTGGACAATGTGCATAGATTGTTAATTATAAAGCGTTCTCCCTAAATTTCCAATTATTTTATGAAAACTATTTTGTTCACAAAATATAAGTGCCCTAAACTTGACTTGTAATCGCGTCGGCGATAGACTAGATAAGTACTTTTTCACATTTGTTTAAATTATTTAGTTAAACGGACACCGCTTTGATACATTGTTAAGATGCGTAGAAAACAGAATTGATAGAATCTCCGTCAACCGCACAATCTGTCTTCTTTTCTTCTGTCCCTATCGTTTCAATTTTTTTTTCTGTTAACGTCTTTCTCACTAAATATGTACCTGAGATAAATTAAATTTGTGATAAATACAACTGATTTATGAGCTCTCCATATGGTGGGTGCGTTGTCATATCACTTAATGGATTGCTAATAGACGAAACCAACCGTACGGAATTTGGTTTATCAGTTCCCCGTATGTAGGCCTCTACCATCCCGCTCAATTACTTACGACTAGGCCAAATTGGTTTAGATACAAACCTATTTATCCGGGAGTGCATGGTAGGCCCAACTATTTTGATCTGTTTATTATGGAGTACATATCTTCAATCTAGAACCTTTTATAGCGATCTATGTACATAAATCAACATTTACATGATATCATAGGATGGTTCTTTTACTTGTAAGATAAAAAGTTTGATATAAGCGTCATTCTGTTTGTCATTATCTCAAATTAACGCGGGCTCGGCGCAAAATAGAAAATAATTGACCTCAAAATTCTGTAAGGCGCCTGACATGAAATCCTGTAAGTCCATTAATCCACCACGCTGACTAAATTTGGGATGCCTTTGGCAATGGGGTAACTGAAGTCTGTGGAAATGCTATAAATCATTGGATGTAGACCAGTTATTAAATATCTAATTAATTGGTAATCCCTGAAGAAGGGTAATGGTTAGCGGTAGGCCATTCTATGGCTCAGACTGTAGGTAATACATGATTTCCTAAAATCAGGATTAGGTTTGTCATTAGGGTGGGGCGTGTTAGGGCGACGGGCAAGGATGCAAGAATTCCAAAAGTGTGTCATAACTCATATGCAGCGTTTAACCGTTTTCTGCTTGGATTTCGATAATGAGTATTATAGAAATCTTGCTAAGGGCTTCATTAATGCTAAACCCTTTACTGATTAGGTAAAGAACACAACTTCGGTTTTAAAATTTATAATTTACTTGTAATAGCTGTAACTTTGCCTGCGAAAACAAACATCAAAGATAATTTCTACATGTAAACTGATTCGAGCACATGTTTGTTCTGAGACACTCCAAACCGCGCGTCTAATCTACATACCATTTTAATGAATTCTAAGGTATTGTATATACAAACCCCAGACAGTGGTGTGCGCTCAAATTATCATTACATACCACTTGTATTATTCGTGCTAATGATGATATTTTATAAATCATTATTAGTTTACATGGCCGTTCATACATAACTATGTTGGTCTAATAACCTATAAAATTAATATTAATCAACCCTCAGATTTTATTATTGGTGGTTTTTAGAAAATTGGCAAAGATTAAAAAAAGACGTATAATCAATGAATGTTCTGAAATACGCCCCTAGTTGTAAGCGAATTCATGCCTGAATGCTGGTTGCCTACAATAGCTCGCTTTGGAAATCTTCGGGATATCTATGTTGAATAAACGACATTTTACTTGTGGTCACTCTCTGGCTGGTTTTCAAAGGATAATAGCTATCTTTCGGCTCTGAAAGGAATGTATAGCAATTTGTAGTTAATTAATTCGTTCATTTTTTTACAAATACTCGTCCAGGCCTGCTAGCGTCATTACAAACAAAAAATATCTACGTTTTTGAAAACGTAAATGTATGACAGCGCTCGCTCTATATTATAATGTAAAATATCTAATACAAAAACTTAACGAATTAAAAATCCAATATCAAAGCATATACAAGGAGGTATACTTACTGTCCACAAAACAATAACCAATAATGGTTGACCTTTATGTCGAGGATCTATAAAAATATTGTATTTGTGCTGAAAAAGCTTACTCATGTGAATTCGATGGCTATTCGATTCGATATCTACTAATTTCAGAAACAATATCTAACAAAAATATAATACACTTCTTTGTTTGAAATACGAAATTACAATGAACGAAATTAAATTAAAAATGGAATATCGATTCAAATACCAGCCAGTTGAGTGTAGTAATTTAAAATAAACTAATATCATAAAACCTTCTTTCTCATTAAATCTTACCAAATTATTTTTCTTTTTTATCAACATTGTTTTACTAAACCGATGTTAATTTTAAGTATTATAAATTCATATTACATCTGCATAAAAAAATATGTTTTGTCACCCTCTCGTATCATTCGAAAAAAAATTATTTCAAAATAATTTATTACTGTTTTACCGTGAAATATTTCGCAATTAGCAATGACAAACAGGTAAAATCACGGTTGAGTGCCGAGATGCGCTTGGCGACACCAACACCGCGGTTTCACAAACCGCTGGATGCCTGTTTATCTTTTCAACACAGTTCCACAGAACGCATTATGACGTATGCACGAATGATGTTTAAATCCCCTTTGACCCGTTTTATCAATTAACTGATACATTTAAATGTACTTTAAATAATTAGTTCGTTTGTCGGTGATTCTGTATTAATGCCATCAATTAATCGGCTAAAATTGTTTGAAATATGATAGCCGAATATAATTTAAAAAATATATATATATAATAATTAATATTTCAGTAAGATTATGGTAAATAGTTTATCCAAGCGTAAAAATTTAGAATAATGCAAATAATATAGTTTAAGTGTATATAATTTTTATAACACTTTTTTTTAAACATAACTGTAGAAAGCACCGCCTTAAAAATATAAACCATGAATTTCCTCTATTTGGACTCATTACCGTTGTCATCTTGTTGCGCTTTAAAAATATATTTTTTTATAAAATTATCTCATGCAGCAGCGTAAATACAAAGTATTTGATTCAATCATCATCATCATCATCATTCAATCTACCTTGATTGAACGTTTTGGCTATGACAAGCGACAAGCCCACTTACTGATGAGAGTCTGAAACTGGCACAGATAATACGTACTCTTCTGAATTGAGGCCCATTCAACATTATTACTTGTCAGGATTTATTGTCAGTCGAAAAATGTAAGGTAATGTTTGTGTATTTCTTTTCTCATAATTTTGTTTATACATTTGTTTGTAAATACATTTATTGGTGAATAAGTTACATTGACGATTTTACTGTAGAAACAACTAGCCAACAATACTTAAAACGAATGTACAAGCCCATCAAACATGGACTTACTGGCTATCACCATATTGGGCCCTCTTGACTCCGGGCTGATAATGAATAGAAAAATCTAATATCAATTTACCCGACTCGGAATTCGAACCCGAGACCTCAGCTTTGTAATAGTGCCGTAGTACAACTGCGCAACCGAGGCTGTCAAATGAACTAAAACCAAATAAAGAAACTCGCGCCTATATTACGCGATGTTGATTAAAATAAATAAAATAAAAATAACACCCAACAGTCACATACATAGTCCTGACCCCACACTAAGATCGAGTCTTGTGTAGTTGTGTTGGTATCAGGAACTACGACAGACTTTTCGGTCTCACAAACACCCAGACCCGGAAGAAATATTTGTGGGCCGTACAAACTTTTCTCTCGGTGCGGGAATCGAACCCGCGGCCTTTCGTTTCACAGGTGGCGTCTAACCAACTGCGCTACGGAGGCTGTAACATCAACATATACGAGTATATTCGTGAATCAAAAAACCCGCGATTGTGCATCATTATTTTAATGGTATGATTATCAATAACAATAAGCAATAGGAAAAAATCGTGAGGAAACCTGCATACCATAACGATTTCTAAAATTTCTATGGTCCGTAAAGGCCGGTAATCCGCACTAGGCCAGCGTGGGGGAGCATATGGCCTAACCACTCTCAATCAAATTCTCATTAATAGAGTAGGCCCGTGCCCCACAGTGGGAAATATATGAGCCAATATAGTACAGTACATGATCAACAAAGTAACTAGCATTTCTATTTGCATGTCATACATATTGTTTTATAAAAAAAAAAAAAATTGCTTTGTGATGACACGTTTTCAAATTAAATTAGACTGATATTTAAAACCTTCACACGGAATGTATAAACAGGTTTAAATATAAATGCTGTCTATTAATTTTTCGGTTCCGATTTCATAGTGACGTCGAAGGGACTAAGCCTTGGCTAAGCCTGAAATAATTGAATCTCAAAATGGATTTTCAAACTCGCACGTAACGAAATTTTACACAAGCTCCAAGTAAACCAATCATAATAAAATTGTTTATATCTTTGAAATATTTAATCTTAATGAGAACTATGAAATCATTTTATATATTCCGAAGAATCAAGTTTATGACAAAGATTTTTTTCTAATTTTTTTCGCAATGAGTATATTTCTCCACTAATCAATTGACGCCTAGTAAAGTGAAAAAACATAAAAATCGATATAAAGATAATATTACCTTTACTAGCACAAGTATTCTAAACCTTGTGGTTTCCAATGTTATCTACTAACAAATATTGTATGTATTCTTAAGCGTGTTAAATAAATGAAAAAAAAATGCAATCGGACTCAGAGTTAGTGAAAATTGAAAAACGGGGATGAATTTGCGTCGCTTTTGATAGCCGGTATGTTTTATGGCACTTTTAATTTACTTATTGTTCGAAAGAGGACATCAACACTAACCAAGATTTTATTATTCCATACCGGTAGATTTATACTGGTTAAAAATATTCATAGGTGAAGGTAAAATAAATGTGCAGATATTGAAAACGTGCATATAGTGATAGTAAATTACATTTCACTCAAGCGCAGAGCGGCAGATTGTGAACATCCCTTTGAGGTCTTTGTGCTATCAGCGGAAACCTTTCTCTAAGAAAAATGAATACAAAATGATATTATTATGATAGTTTAAGACACAAAAGCAAAGAGGAAATTAACATTTTACTTAATACTTACTCTGTAAGTAGTAGTTTAAAGGTTTCAAATAGTAAAAATAGGACACAGAACAGGATGTTAACATTTTCCAGCTGAATATTTTTTAAGTATTTTTGGAGAATATTTTAAAATTGCAACATGTAACGGGATTATTAAACAAAAGAAAACCAATACTTGAGCCTCAAAGCAAATATGTGTCAACTAAAGCTTTTTATGTACAAGACATTAATTATAAAACACAGCCAGCTGTAACCAACGACTCAAACACGGAAATTTAATTACGAAGCGACAGTTTTCTACGACTGTTTAATGCTGATTTCAAATTGGAATATCTTTTACAACTTCTATCTTGTAAATATATTTTTAATGGCATTAGTCAGACTAATAAGCAAGTGGCTTACCTGATGATCAAAGAACATATTCGGCCAAAAATACACACATTATGCAGGTGTGTTAGCTCAAATAGGAATTAAAAAGGAAAATAAGGAAGGGAATGTAGGAAACAAAAAGGGATTGTCGGGCCTTCGGCTTCTGAAGTCACGTCGGTTGTCCGTCAAATAGTACCACTACGGTCGCTACGATCCAATTAAAGAATTTAGCATAATGACACTAACACTGCCAGATTAACCACAGGACTGTTTTACTTTTGAGTCTAATATTGCTTCGGTAGGTTTATTCTTTCGATTGTATTTATATAAAAAAAAAAAAAATTTCATATTTACACTATGTTAATAAACAGGCTTTGTTTAAATAAATCATTTTTCGGTATCATGCTTTTTATCTCCTTTTTACTTACCTTTTATGGAAATTGGAAATTACATCAATTATTTCAGGGTGTTTACGAACAAAGAAATAATTACATTCAAATGGACGTATTTCGTGTGACCTTAAAAGCCTAGCTTTATTTAAATATTTGCTTCATTTACTCATTCGTCCTGATACATATAAAGCGTGCGGTCTAAAAGGCTGTAAACAATAGACATGAATAAAATAAAAAATGTTTGGGCTAAACTAAAAGAACAAGCAAAATTGTTGTATCGTAGAATGATATGGACTTGTGGGAACTTAACCGTGCATGGCCCACATTTTCTGGTTCGTAAAGACGTCCACATGGTTTATCGAATCATATACTTCATAATATACGTCCAAATATGGATCGCGGTGGTAGCCACCATTCGTCGATATTACAATCACTATCAGGAGAACACGATACGTTTCACAACACGCAACGACTATCTCGATTGGAACACATCATTCGCTTCGGTGACAGTTTGCGAGATCGCCAACCTAGAAAAAATTTGGATGATGAACGAAAAGTACGAAAAAGAAAATGATGGAAAATTTCATCGCTTTATCGGGGAGATAGCATTCTTCAGTGGAACATGTTTCACCTGCTTATCGACGTGTCAAGAAGAACCTATATGCCAGATGGACTTCTCACAGTTGACAGCAATTTTTCGGACATCTTGCAAGGATTTTTTTATCAGTTGTAAGTGGAACGGTCGGCCCATAAACTGCTGTAAACATTTTAAACCTTTACAGACGGAATACGGTAAATGTTTTTCAATAAACAACAAACACGTCGACGGTAAACGAACTGAATTTATCACATCATCGAACAGGCGCGAGTCGGATATTCTGGAAATAACTCTATCGCAAGATTATGAAGCTTTTCTACATTCATCGGAAGATATACCTTTCTGGAACATGGAATACGATAGAAGAATAAGTGTGGTATACGGTTCTAAAGCGACTATCATATTTTCTATAATGGACGTAGTTAACGAACCAGAAGTATCTCTAACCGAACCTGAGATTCGGCAGTGCCGATTTACTAACGAAATCCCAGATAATTTGCTAGGTTACAATTACTATAGTTATTCAGTTTGTATAACACAATGTCGTTCTGATGCACAACTAAAACTTTGCAACTGCACGCATCACTTATCACCGGCACACTATAAGAACCGCTACTGTGACGTGGAGGGTTTGAAGTGCTTAACAAAACACTATAAGACGCTCAGCAAACTCAAAGTTCCCGGGAGTAACGAATCTGCTTTGGATTGCAATTGTTTACCGTCGTGTACGGAGCCGGATTACAATGTTGTTTCTAAGAAGTTGATCGAACCAGAAATGGAGCTGAGGGCGAGATCTGCTAAATTCATATTGGGTAATAGACCGTACCAACGAGTTACACGTCAAGTAGCACGCACTACTCTGGATTTAGTTGTGGCTATGGGCAATTGTTTTGGTCTTTGTTTCGGTGGATCTTTACTTTCTATAGCTGAGGTTGTGTACTATTTGTGTTTTAAACGTTGGAAATATACCAAAGGAAATTAATTATGTAAGACATTGTTCACGCAATTATCACATAAACTAGTTTACTTTGAAAGTGTAGACGTATTTATAGTTTTAAAGTATTATCTGAAGATAAAGTATTTCGATTATTAAACTGTTGTACTTAAAATACTGGCTGTATCTGATAATACAATCAAGCTTACAGAGTTTTGAAAAGCCGATTTTTTACTGAAATTTGCGTGCCACCGACCATGGCCGACGAGTACATTTCCACTGTTAACAAAACTCATTCAGCCAGAACTGCTCCAGTCAGAGTCAGCTAACCAAGTCATTTCGCTAGTTTCGAACCAGTGTTTGCTATTGATTTAATTTGTTGCTGGCAGTTTCACTGGCGCCGTGTTCACTTTATTTAATGTTATCCAAATCTCGCGGGAACTGGGTATATAGATAAATTGAAATAAAAAAAAAAACAAAGGAGATTTTTGTGTTACATACGAAAATCACCCAAAACTTAAGGGTTAACTTAAAGGGTTACTTGCAAAATGCACTTATTGCAAGATAAGTGCATTTTGCAAGTAACCCTGATCTACCACATTAGAATTGCACATACGACAAAACCTTATAATTTTGAAATTCTGAATATTATGCTGATTAGGCCGTTAATTTTTTTGCACTTCTGCATAAATTAGGTTCAGAGTAAGGATTATGGTTTCATAAGATAATTTTATATAATTCATATAAGTTTTACTATTGGATAACATCCGCTCTGTGACTGTTACAATTGAACTACAGTCACAGAGCGGATGACTAATACCTCAGACCACCTCCCCCCTTGACCACGAAACTGTAAAGTAATAGGAACGTCGCGCTGGGAAGTCAAAAATGTAAAAAATTAACCAAATTCGCAATAAAAATCCGTAAATAATAGTTTTATTTCAATGTGTAACATTCGCGTAAATCTAAGAAATCATTATGCAAACTTTTACATTACTTCGTGCTGAACCCATTTTCATTTAAAAGTAAATTCACTCTTCAATAAACATTATTCAGAACCAAGTTTATACGAGAAAAAACGTAATAATTGCCCAAATAAAAATAGTACTCAGTGGTTCACATTATTTGCATATTTTAAAAGGAACTAAAGCTGAGTTTCCTTAAGCAGATTTACGAAAGAAACATTACGGACTTATTGTAATATTCTAAGGAAGGGTCTACATCTTATGAAATAGGTGTGACATTATATAATATGTATGAAAAGGAACAATCCGTTCAAAAATGAATACCATCATCCCACATAAATTAGAAATAGTGTATGACAGGATTGGGTAAGGCAGCGTCAAAAGGAGAGTGGTTGCATTCAACTGGTTGCAATTGGTGAGATGTTGCTCTTTGTGTTTCCACAGCAACCGCATAATACCTGGTGCTCTGTATCGAACGTCCATCAACACGTAATCTCGGGAAGCTTCTTATTCACGTGTATGAAGCCAATTAGGGAAAAGCAAATTGCCTTTATGTATTGAAATGTTTGAGTGAATTGAGCGTAAAATAGCGTAGGTTGCTTGATGTACTTGTAAGAACCCTGCGTTTTATTCACAATAAAATGAATGTGATTGACTACGTTTTCAAATAACTCATTAACAATTAATTAATACTTTTTATTTGGGTCTTTTACTATAACCTTTTTTTCGCAATGATTGGCGAGACTATTAAGCCTGATGGTAACCGATATACAGCTTGAATAACAAAGGAATGCTTGGCATTCTACTGGACTCACCATGATGAGACATAAGATGTTAAGTCTCAATATATCCAGTAGTTACTCTGGCTACAATCTTCGTCTAACATTACGGTGGTACCTACCTAGGCGGCCTCTCACATTATGGGAGACTTACTAGTACAAAATTAAGTTTTGGACATGTTTATGTGTTTAAAATCTTATCATTTTAATTATATTTTTTGTAAAAACGGTTATCATACGCACGGCAGTCAACAAGAGAGCAAGTTATACCTTAAAAAAACTACTTTTATTGACCTCAATAATTGTTCCATAGTGATTGCACCTTGATATATGTATGTACATATAGACGCAGGAAAGCGATTTCGTCGTATCTCCAAAAATGCGTATATGAGCCTTATACATTTTTTAATTCAGAAAAAAATACCGCATTGAATTTTTTCGTGAAAATTTGAGGTTATATTAAAAATTTTATTACTAAAAAAATGGTATTCCTAAGTCTTCTAGTTTAGAGGTTATTCATTTTTTAGATATTAGTTTTGGTTCTGGTGTAAAATTACATTTTTCGATTTACACAACATTGCTTTCTGCCGTCGATATGTAAATTTAAATTGATTCAAGTGTTCGGAAATTGAGTTCAAAGATTCCATTACATACATCCATCGACACATATAGGCGAAGCTAATAAAAGCACGTTCAAAACTTGTTAAACGTGAGCCCAGTAAAAGATAACTTTTTAATAAATGAATTCTATAATTCTTTGTTTTGTCGACTCGCTAGCTAGCTTATAGGAGTAATAAAAGACCACTTAAACTACACTGCACAAGTCTTATCAAATACATATTCCTCTCTTTGACAAGTCAGCATAAAAAAGTAAGTTTGTAGAGCCAGTAAAATTCTATTATATTGTTAAATGTGCACAAAATTCTTTCAAGTTAGAAATTCTACCGAGTTTATATTTGCAGCGAACAGCAATTTATTTACACAAAAGATTACAATATAAATATAGCGCTAGGTTTTTTAAACTCATTATCAAAGACATTTATATTTAGGCTATTCGCAATGAATATTCATGGCTCTGGAGAACAGCAGCAAACCAAAAAATGTAAATACTCCGAATTTACCTTTGTTTTAACTCTGAGTAAACTTTTCTACACGAATTTCACGTTAATTGTTTTATATTTCAGTTCAAAACGCATTGAATTGTAAACGTGATCAAAATAGTAAATTTTACTCAGTCAACATGGAAATATTTTATTTCTAAATCATTGCAAAACTTGTATTTCTAAGGGTTGTTCAATTTGTGAAAGATACTATTTGACTTTCTAATAGCGGTTTCAGTATTATAAGTACTCAAATATATATTATAAAAATCTGCAACGATTTAAATATTACTTACAGATTGCATAAGACAAAAGACCAAGGTTTTATATTTGTTTGCAACGATAGTAATAAACTATAATAAGTTATTTTTAGTTATTTTATTTAGTAAAACAAATGTAATATGTATAATTATAATGGCCAAGAGAACATAAAAGCTTCGCGAATGAAATAACTGGAACAGATAAGTATTATTTTTGCCAAAATCGTTATGGAAATGTTCCAACTGTGTTACATATTGCAAAAAACTGTGTCTGCGCCTAAAATATTTCTGAACACACTGTTGTATATTTATAAAATGAATAGACACCGTAAAGACATTCTAAAATATTTTTATTCAGTAGGGATTAATAATCCTAATAAATGATGTAAATGAAATACATTTCATTCAGATTTTCGTGATCTGATATTTTATATAAATAATATTACGTGCTCATGACATAAAAATTCAAATGAGTTACATAACACAGATTTTATCCAATAAACATACGTACCTATTGTTGGTATTTCTGATGAAATGTGGATGGAAAATGAATCGTATGGTGTGATTGTTTGCTTTGTTTTATACTTAACACACCTATCATAAGTCGAGTCTAAATACTACACAAAACAGCAAGTGCATTACAGATTCACAGACAGGAAATACCTTATGTGATCTATGTATGATATCTTTCGCAGGTTGTTCAAACAATTATTTCGGCCAGCTCTATTTTTGGTACAAAATTTAACATCTTTTTTTTTTAATAAATAAAATCTTCTTTCTTTAAAACTTAAAAAGAAAAAGTAATGTCCTGATCGACATTACGAAAATCCACTTTGAAAGCAATTCAAAACCAGTAAGCTTATTGCACAATAGAATGAGCACATTTTGGCATAAAATTCAATACTGCTCCAATTAAATTTAGGCAAAGCAAGATTAAGATGCACGTGCTTCCATTACGCCAACAAAGTTGACACACAGGCGACTAATCCCTACGGCATACACAATCTGTTTTAAAACATCGGGTATGTTTGTATTTCATTATCGTTACCAGTTCCGAAGTACCGCCTTTTGCCTGCAATTTCAGCTTGATTATGAGGAATTGTAATAAGCGAATTCTTGTCAAGAGTACTTCGCTTTGAGTCAACGTAACAGACGAGTTGTATTTCATAAAGCAATTTCCTAATGGAACCTAGTTTTTTAAGTACCCACGATGAAACTGGGGAAATACGATGGGATATTATTTTATATTTTCAATGCATTGAAAGAAACAGACAGATTCACTAGCGCAGTCACCTACTCAAGCTGCAAGTCGTGAAATTGCATTCCAATTGAAATTATAAACAGTGACTCAATTTTAATGAATTGATAGTCTATTTAATAGATAAATGAAACTCTACATTATTTATAGCGAATTCAAAGCGAAGAAAAATATCTCTTTCATGCATATTTTACATAAGAAATTAATTATTTTCATTTATAGTCACTCCACTGCTGAATTAAAGGTTCTTTAAGGATTATATTGAGAGGTGTTAAGTAAACACCACGTTAGGTTCACGAGCACATGACATAGACCCTTGTGACGAGGATTCTACTACCCGTTGTCAAACTATCATGTGACTGACATCTACGCAATTATTTTATTATTATTTATATCGGTAGATCCTTATTCTATAGTATTGGTAACTTATACTACTTACTTTGGTGAGCAAGGTGCTGTAAGCAGGTGAAGTTAATTTAGGACCAAATGCTGCCCTTATGCATTAACAAAAAGTTCATTTAAACACTGTACTTACTGGTGATAGGTCTCTCATATGTGAGAGGCCACTTGAATACCACCGCCATATCTATTTGCCCAAATAGGAGTACAAACGCACTATTGTGTTCCGGTTTGTACGATATTGTAGCCAGAGTAACAACGAGACATATTGAGATTTAACATCTAACTTGTCTCGGGATGACGAGAGCAGAGGAGTGCCAAGCATTGTAATTCATGATTTTATTTTGTCTTGCTTCTTTCTGTCCATTAACGGTTTATCGCTTACCATTAAGCGAACGGCATGCTCGTCTCGCCATTCATTGCCATAAAAAAACAAATTCCATTCTAATAATCAATATAAAAAGTATCTCCACAACAGTAACAATCTACTTAGCCAAAATGTAGCTGAAAACTGTAGGAAAATAGACTCGCCAGATGCCAATTGCAGTTGTTAGTTACCCAACAATGTCGCGGTTAGCGAAGCGGTTAGGATAGTTTTTATTATGCAACGTAGGCATGTATCTTGAACCACGCAAGCGGCTGCCAAAGTGCCATGTTTATTTATAAAATCATGGATTTTCTTCAATTATTCGCCTCATTAATTTACTGAAATATTAAGGTGTTGCATCCACTTATTGGTCTATTTATTATTTACATATTTATAATATCCTGAGCTGGATAATCCCATACATGAAATAAGTGTTTCGTTGTTAAATAAAAAGAGAACTTTTTCCAATATATGTAACCAACATATTATATATATTACTATACATATATGTATATATTACTCCAACAGACCTTAATTATGAGGCAGTCAAATTACCCAACCAGCAAAAGGCTTGCTCCACTATTTTAAATGTCGACATCTCCAAAGTCTCCGTGACAGCCTCCGTGGCGCAGTCGGTTAGACGCCGCCTGTGAAAAGAGAGGCCGCGGGTTCGATCCCCGCACCGAGAGAAATGTTTGTGCGGCCCACAAATATTTCTTCCGGGTCTGGATGTTTGTGAGACCGAAAAGTCTCTCGTAGTTCCTGATACCCACGACACAAGACTCGATCTTAGTGTGGGGTCAGGACTATGTATGTGACTGTTGGGTGTTATTTATTATTAAAAAAAAAAAGTTTATCGTATCCTCTTAAGCTTTTTTCGTCCAATCTTAATAGGTTACAGTAACTCTATGTCCACGCCAATGCCAACATGTTACCTATTTGAAAAGCGCTCTTTAGGAGATATTTTATTCTACTGTTTGAGATTTATTTATTTATTTTTTTATAAATGATTACAAAATTGACCGCAAACCAGCCTGGCCATTCAATTCTCGGTTAAAGAAGAGTCTTGTTTGTTGTCATGAGCAATTGAGAACTGATACACAACAATACGACATTACTTAATGAAATAAAATTCATTAATTGCTGATGTTACTCAATATCACTCACACTGCTGTAATATTTCTTTCTGCAAAGTAAGAAATAAAAACATTTACCAACGTAATGGCTAGATAGAGACGGTATATAGAGATTGCATAAAACCTTTGTAAGCTTTTAGATATTGTGGGATGCCGTTGGCAAGACAGGGGGATGATCTAGAGGCAATATCTAAGAAAAATTGGATGCTCATATTATAAGATTAGACTAAATGGGAGCGCCTTCAAAGTGCTATCTAGTGTTATAATACTAACTTATGTCTTTGTTAAAACATAAATAATTCTCGGTTAAAACGAAAAGTGAGGGCATTTCAACGCGATTTTTAGCTTTCACGTTTTTATACTAGATAATGACAAGAAATTTTTTATACACTTTTTACAATTGTATGTTTACAATTGCATTGGTAGCCAGGAGGGGTTACTCTATGATCCGATAAGAAATTCGAATGTTCAGACCACTTACCTAAAACTTCACTAATATGCTTAGATACTTCACAAAATTTTGGAATACTCTATCGTACGTCATAACCATAGACTAAGTTTCGAGTAAATGATAAGGATCATAGAGTATAGTATTAATTTTTAGAAGTGGAAAACTTATATCTTACTTCGAACATATAACATCCAAACATTCAAATTTCGCGTCGGGTCATAGAGTAAACCCCCAGCACCGTCGACAGAACTACTAGGGAGGTTACCTGTGCACCTACAGAAGTAGAATAAATATGATCATATTTCCAACGTTCACCCACACTTTCTTAGAAAGTTTCGGGATTCTGTCTGAGCAGATATACCACCCTTTTAAATAAATTAAAAAGTTAGAAGTCAAACAACGAAGTCTGAAGAAACCATAGCTCTCGGAACAAATACACGTCAATGCACGTCGTTATTTCAAGTCACTCGCTGCATATATTCTTGGTATTGACATATACTGGATATATCAAGACTGCTACCGAAAACGAAGCCGGGTGGTAGTTTTAGTGGCTACAAACACAATGCAACTAACAATTTTGCAAAGAAGCGCGTTTTTTTTTTATTTTTTTTAAATATCACCATTTTTTGGGTGGTAAATCCATAGTTTTTGCTAAAATAATAATTTAAACTCTTTTATACCTTAGAGTCTTTATAAATAAAAGGGTAAACACTATTATTTTAGGAAATAAACTGTATTTACTACCCAACTACGACCGTATGAAAAAAATAACAAAAAAAAATTCGCCGCTTTTTTGCATCATTTTCTGTTGCATTGTGTCTGAAGTCACTAAAACTACCACCTGGCTTCGTTTTCGGTAGCAGTCTTGATATACCCTGTATATATGGACAGGGACGAAAGCGCGTAAAGTGGTCTAACATAAGTGGTGCGACGCTCCAATGTATCACTAGCGTAGCGTTACTGAAATTAGGCGTCACTTGCTTGCTTGTAAAAATGCTTGCTTGTATCATGTCAGAACGTTTAATAAAGATAGGTACTAATTCTTATCACCGTTTAGACGATATCTATCAAATTAAGTTAATTTTATGTTAATTTTAAAAGTCATCTTTTTAAAACTCCAAATGTACTGAAGCTTCTAGGATTGCCATTAGAAGAAAATCGAGTGTATAGTATGAGCTAATAAATAAATGGTTCAGCCGTGCTTAACCGTTTCGCTGCGGGCTATGTGTAATGACCCCATCACAATTACATATGTACATATATCTACGTTACCTACACTGTATACGACACGACCTTAGATTTACTTCGCATATTGCGGCGTCAATAAACTTTTTATGTATATTACTACAGGAAAATGTGAAGGGTTGGAGAATAATGATAGTTTATATACATACTGTGTCCAAAAAATAAGGTGACATTGTATTTATTTTGATAATTCTTTATTTATTCTTCCAAATCAATTTAATCCCCTTCAAAGTAATCCTCTCCCGATGCAATGCACTTATGCCAACGGATTTTCCAACATTCGAAACACTGATTGTAGCCACTTTCCGGGATGGCCTTCAGTCCCGTCTTCGCTGCGGCTTGAATCTCCTCTATCATATCAAAACGGTGTCCCCGAAGCGGTCTTTTGAGCCTGCTGAACAGGCAGAAGTCGCACGGCACTAGATCAGATGAATACAGGGGTTGCGGAACGATATGGGTTGAGTTTTTGGCGAAATTATCACGAATTACTAGTGCAGTATGGGACGGTGCATTATCGTGGTTTTCGGTACCAGTCGAGATGTGACGCGCTTGAGGCCCAAACACCCTTTAAAATGGTATTGACCGAGCCTTTCTATATGCCAACCTCATCAGCAAGGTCTCTAATCGTTAATCGACGGTTTTTCAACAACAAATCTTTGATTTGTTGGACGTGAGCTTCGTCGGTTGAGGTTGATGGTCGCCCAGTATGCTCTTCGTCTTGGACACGTTCACGGCTGGCTTGAACTCACTATACCACTTGTAAACATTTTTTTTAGACATAGCCTCATCACGAAAGGCTTTCTGCACCATTCTTAACGTATCCGCAGCAGAAAATTGACTCCGCAAACAAAATTTCATGCAAATTCTTTGCTCAACAAATTTCGACATCGTAAAAAACGAAGAACTCACTTTTAGCAGCTCACAAAATGACGCGTATCTCAAACACTAATGAATATTTTGACATATAATTTGACATGGATGTCACTGACAGTACTACCAAACTAAAAAAAAAAAATTCTCCAAATCATTCGACGCGCTAGAGTTAGATTCAAAAGTCACCTTATTTTTTGGACACAGTAGTAATTTCAATGTATTTTTGTAGTGGTTTTGCCTACTGGTAGAAAATAAAGTAAATTATAATTGTGTACTAATAGTAATAATGAGTTTTCCAAAATACAACGGTATGAATAATGAAAGTATGCACTGTCATGACTATTAACAACTTAAAAGCGTATCTGTATTTGTGTAAGCCCATATACGTCCCACTCTCACACTCTGGCGTCCTCTACAATTGAGAGACTGATTTGGGAGTGGTAACTAAAACTACTTATCATAAAATTTAACAATATCTTAAAATAACTACTTAACATAATATATTTAAAGTAATTTTCTTTTATTAAGACCGTTTGGAGTAAATTGAGTTGCAAATCACGAGTAATTTTCAATTTCATTACGTTTAACCGGAGTGATAAATCACGTTGGTGTCAACGAGCAGTATTCAATTTGGCACGACCTGCCAACATTATTGATAGATCGGCCAGCCAAAGACGTTGTGTTGGCCAAACAACATACTCACATCTACTAAATACAAATATAAATCACTTCATTAAATATTAATTACTTGTATTGACAGATTCCGTGATATAACATTTGATTAAGGAGTTGACTGTCAAATGAAAGGTCGGGTCATCACGCGCCAATAAATATTTGTGTGCCCCTCAAGTATTAGTTTCGAAACTAGGTGTTGTGAAACAAAAAGCAATCTAGCTTGTCATTCTAACAAGTGAAGACTCATAACAACATCCGAGTAAACGACATGGCAGTAGATCAGTGTTAGCACCGTTGAACAACTGTTACAAGAAGCTGACGGCCAACCTTCAACACTGAAGAAGCGCTCAAAGAAGACTCGCATTTTTTGTATGGCTATAGTGTGCATCATTATAGATGTACATTATTTTCATATGATTATTTATTTGTATATATCGAGTAAAAATGAAGGTGTAAAGTACATCAGCATATTTTGACTCATAATTTGGTTTAAAATCTTCATTAATCTTTTAGACAATATCATCATCATCATCAGCCCATTGCAGTGAACTGTTAGACATAGGCCTCTCCCTAGATTCACCACAGAGCCCGGTTTGCTGTGCTTCTTATTGCATATAGTGACACTTCAATTCTAGATAATTTGCCATAAGAAACGTTATCTTGGTCAACAATAGGAATTTCATTACTGTACCTACATAGGTCTACCTTGAAAGTCTATACACCGATCTAATGTAATGAAAACACTATGTTGCCATATTGAAGTGTTTTTGAAGGGACCACAAAATACACAAGTTGATACTCTCACAAGCACATCCTATTGTAATCACATCAAATTGTACCTATATAAAGTACGACTCGACAATGCCTTTATACTTCTTTGAATCAAAAACAGAGTCAATTTCTCTTTGTTCAATGCCTTTGTCTACCATCTATTCTTATGTTTGATGCTATTATAAGTCGACCCACCGTTTCAGACTGTAGATTATGTGGGCACCGTATTAATTATGAGAACATTTATTTATACATTAAAGTAAGTAAATCCAGCTTTATCATGTGTCAATGGCTATTAGAAACTACGGCTGACTTTATTCTCTCAAAACCCACGAAGCAATTGTGACTTAAAATTGTTGGCTTATTTTATTTTTATTTTATTTATTAGCCCTACTAACAATCACATACGAGTACACTAAAAAAAAGAAATCATCACAAAAAATCTTAGTCTAAATACATTACTATTACTAAAGCAGACAAAGCATTCAAACCGTTACACGGGTCGAACCCGGGATTTCTGTTTCATAACAGATTTCTTAATAAACTGCGACACTGAGTCCGGTCAATACCCGTGGATAGGTATTCATTTAACTTATCAATTAAATATGTATGATAAGAAAACCATTTCTAGACGTATATCGAACAGACCTAAATTTTACTCAATAGCCCTTAATTAATGGTCACAAATTGTCTTTATGTCCGCTTATAAAAATTACATCTTCTATAAACACGAAATACGAAAATGTTTCACTAATAAGTCACATTATATAAATGGAAGGTCTCTCATATATCAGAGGCATCCCGAGTAGATACCACCGTAATGTCTATTCCTCCCGCGAAACAGCAGTATAAATGCACTGTTGTGTTCCTATTGGAAATATTAAGACTGAACATCTCATGTCTCAGGATGGCGAGAGCAGTGAAATACCAAGCATTATTTTGTTAATCATTGTGTTGTTTGGTTTTGCTACTGTCCATTCCGGGTCATATTGCGTACCAGCAGGCGAACGGCCTGCTCGTCTCGCCATCAATCGAAATAAAAAAAAATAGTTGGATCTTATGATAAATGCAGTAAAGACCAAGTTGGATATCGACTGGGGGAAACGGGGAATCTCCAGGCGAGAAAGTTTTATCAGCTTGTTGTGAATACATAGCTAGCCAATCCGGAAGTGCGATACAATTGCGTTGGTGACTGTGGCGCGTTTCACACCCTGGGTACGATGGTCGCTATCGGAACGGATGCAAATATTCTACCAACAGCACCATACTCAATAAGTGCTACTTTAGGATATTGTCATTACCTTTTATTATTATTTATATCAAAAGGTTATGCATACTTCTAATCACAAAGAATTTTTAAAATCCGTTTAGTAAAAAGCAAGTTACAAATATATAAAATTTGGTGGTTGGAGTAATAGAATAGGACGCAACATGCACGACGTGACGTGATCTGCCATAAGATGCATGCGTACGACAGAGAAAATGAGTGTTCGCACCGCACTAATAAAATATCTCAGTCATTTTACAACCAATTTTGATGCTATTTTCAAATTAATGTTTTTTTTATAAGCCATACTTTTTAAGAACCATTGCATACTGCACAAAATCAAACCATGGACACAACCCTATTTTCTAAATAAAATAATTAAATTGTTTCAAAAATTCAGGCCGCATTACGAGAACGTAAGATCATCTCGAAATATTTTTATGCTTGCGGCTAAAACTTCGCCTTATGGTATAACGACCGACTGCTTCTTTGACGTCAACATCCACAGTAAATAACTTTGTAATGCATATTTAAAACAATTTACGCGAACACGCTTTTACGAAGTATCAAACTCGTAATATGAAAATATGGGTACCTACCCAACTATATTTAAGTTCAGCTCTTAGAAATTGTACACACCAGCTTTAAGAAATATTTTTATTGAGATATTATATTCTATTTTGATTAATATTTAAAAAAAATCAAATTCTGTGATATATATAGATACTTTTGTTTGGCATAAAAAATATAATAATGAATCTTAATCATCATCGTTCATAACAAGACAAAGGCTTTTTTACCTAACCAATATTATAGGACCACAGTTTAGTTTCTATAATTCATCTAAAAAATGTTGGCGTGCGAAATTTGAAACTATCATCAAAATTTAAAAGATATCTGCTTAACGCATTTTCTGACATATGTTTTCATATTATAAAGAACCAGCATTTATATTTGTAATCTAATATTAGTGACATGTATAGTATAAGAAAATATGAAGAGAGAAAAACTGATCCTTATATTTTGACAACAGCATAATAACAACGCATACGGACGCCAAAAGATCGTGGACGATCTATACATAACATTTAATATTAATCATTGACTACAGCCATATATGTTGCTATTAACATAAAGGTACAAGGTAATCCATCACGATACACCCAAAGGAGCCAGTGAATTACACTAATTACATACATTAGACCTGTCCGAATTATTCGCGCTATTTTTGTATTCAGCCTTATCGAGCCTCAAGCGACTTGTGGGCTCTATAATTCATGAGCAACTCCCATCTGTTTTGCGGTTTGTTTCAAAGATATTACCAGCTTTATCGCCCGGACCTCTTGTGAATTTTAAAATTTACGAACAAGGTAACTTTGTGCCAACGCTTCTATTGTCACGTCTTTTAGTTTACTCTCAAACGTCAACTTTTAAGGTTAAATAAATTAATAAGATATGTTTTTCAAATTTCGCTATTTAATAATTTTTTTATACAAAGCTATTTAGCTTTGCTAGATTTTCTTACCTCAGTAACATTAAGTTAAATTAAATAAATCTCGTAACATTTTGATGTAATAAAGTTTTCCTTTAAAGTCTTACTACTAAAACATGATACATCTATTCTCATATTTTATACCAGCAAGAACAAAATCTAAGAACAAACATAAGAAATTGCCTCTCTCTTGAAGCTAATTGGAATTCTAAAAATATTTTGTAAATAACCTCAACATCTTTAATATGCAAAGTTGCCTTAAAATTGCCTTCTGAAATTACAGTTTCAATTTAAATAAAATTGTTTACATTTATATTACGCAAAAGAGATGTTTTTATCTAAATTACAAACGAAGATTTACTTTCCGAACAACAATGTGTTTCTAATTGTTCGTTAACTTATAGATGGTTGGTAAACTGAGTTAAGAATCATTTTGCTATTCACAACGTTCATAACTTTTTGAGGCCCTAACTTTATAAACTATTCAAAAAACTACGGCCGTTCTTTGAAAGTTGGGGGAGCGTTCTTTAACTTTATTTTTGCACGAAGATTTGGAAAGTACTTTCTTTGTTTTACCGGAGCGCCCAGCTCTAATAATGGTTTCGACCCTTGTATATTTCAATATGTAAAGGAAATAAAAGAATTTGCTATTGAGGGAGGCTTAACTTGTCCTATCCTCTATACTATTTCGCTATAGGTATTTCGAAGGAATTACCGTAAATCTTTACACGTGTTTACATTTGCCTTTACATAAAATTACCAAAGAAATATGCTTTCCAAATTCAAATAGATAGGCACAGCGTGTTTTTTGCTCTACTGAAATATTTTCCTTTTTATTATAATTATTAACCAACTTAGTTTAGATCTATTGAAAACTCTGTTTCACCTAATAAAATACATCAATTATTCATCATTAAACATGCACAAACAACAACTAAAAAATTAAAATAATTATTCAAAATAATTTCTTCAATATAATATCATCTATAAACAGGATATTTTAATGGATTGTCTCATTGAAGGAGCGGTCTTTACGTCAAATACGTTATGTACATTATTTATAAACGAAGGTAAAAAAGTCGGACGGCTGGTCCCTTGAGTCACGTTACGGAATAGCCATTGTAAATAAAGTTAGTTCGCAAGCCTGCATAGCAATAGTGACTCTTTTGATCGCAACCGTTTTTCGAATCTGCCCTTTATATCGAGTTAGAATAAGTTATTCGGAAAGCATGATATAAAGAAACGAAAAGGTATCGATTTGCTTATGTTAATGGTATCAACAGGTACTAGGTTTAGCAAATCCTTCACAAAGACCTGAAATGTAGGTTGCGATATTTAAATATTGCCTACCTCATATTAGATGCAAACAGAATTTTTGGTTTAAGGTTCCTTAATAAAACATTGAATATTTATGAAATGTCGTGACTAGACCGTGTTTTTATATAAAACAGGTAGTTTTTTAAACTAACGTAATTAAGAAAGCACTCAACCATTCATCTTAAATGAAAAATGGTTGAAGAATATTTTTTGATATTTAGGAAAGGGTCTAAAAGCGAGATCCTTTGAAAGTAAAGCAATAGGTCAAGGGGCTTCTCGTATAAAAAGATTTTTACACGTCCGAGAACATTATGATCGTGGGCACGCAACCCAAAGGCAGATTTTCGTCGTATTTAGCTTTATTTTGTGCTGAATTGACTATTATATATCCGGCATAAAAGGCGTGCTATATTTTTGTATACATGTAAGAGTTGCGGCGAACCATACATTAAGCTGATGTTGTTTATTATTTAAATGGTTTTTAATTTATGGTAATGACTAAATATTTTACATGATTGATGCAATTCCGAAATGACAGGCCTTTTTTCCCGACTGTAAGTTACTTATTACTTTACATAATTGTTTCATAATTAGGGCCGATTTTGACGAGACTCTATTAACCTACTTATGGCGTCATATTAGCATTTACAGTTTGGCTTTATTATTTTAATCTTAGTGTAGCCACCGGGACTTTTTTGTCGAGAGACATTGTGAACAAAATCCAAAAACGTTTTTCAGAACTTGATTTTCAAAATATTCATTAATTATTTTTCTAAATGAAGGCACTTACTACGAGTACCAAAATATCGAGAGTCAATTTTGTTATGAAATAACTATATACATACACTTCTGACTAATAAATAAACCATTCTGATCTTGATCCTTTCTGAAATATGATGACACAGTGGCAAATGCGGCTAACATTTTTTAAAACGAAATAGAAGCACTCCCTGAGCTTACAACGGTGACAATTCTGTTCCTTGTTTCCGTATTATCCGTTTTCAGTCTTGTGTCGAATAATCTCACATATGCAAGTACTGTATGGAATGTCACTGCCATACATTGTAGTTACTTTGTCGAGTCTATAGAAGAATGTATAACAGTTAGTAGACCGTTCTAATATTCGCTAAATCAAAAACATCTCGCTCTTATGCCGGGATAACGTTGTGATCTCATGACGGGGATGGAAATGTTAATCCCAGTTCGTCGCCCTGTTTGAAATTCGGTGCCGTAGGCAACACGCTCAAATTAAATGCACTATTGTTGTCGTGCATTTGCTTTAATTATGCTGTTAGTAACTCAGAGTACCCCAGGCAGCATTACAATATTTTGGGAAAAGCAATATATATTAGGATATAGTGTTGTTTCATTCAATAAATCAAAGTCGACAATGTTTGTTATGTTCTTGATTGATAATTTCCTTTTACTAATTTCCCCAAGTCTGAGCCCAGGACTCAAGCTTTGATCTACAGTTTGTCAGCCTATTCACTCCCCACTAGGCTGCTCTTTCATACCCACTTACCTCTCTCTATATACCTCTTCAGACCCCGGAACTGACTTCAGAAGGATTTCAGCTAAACATTGACCTCCCCAAAGGACTTTATACGTCATTTCTCTAACGAAGGTAAAAAAAGTATTTGAATGAAACCATACTACAAACACCTTAATATGTTTTGTACAAACCACAGGCAAAATCTTAAAGTTTTCAAGACAAAGTTTCTCAGAATTATGACGGGCATATATAATATTTTATCAAATCCCAACTTCCAGTCTCCATAATGAAGGCAATTGTGTGAACTCCGAAACAATCAGTAATTTGGTGTTGGAATTTATGTAAATTAAGTGTTTTATAAACCTTTCATCCACAATAATGTAACATCTTGACACTTTATCATCCTTATTGAATAATTCATGAAACGCTGCATCATAAGCGACACCTATTTTCCCCTCGAAAATCCAACTGGTGAGACACATGATCTCGGTAATTTTTAAGGATCATTTTCGCATCCTTAACTCAGATTAGCGAGGAAACACGGCGAAAATATTTAATAATTTTGTTCCCATATTGGATTTGCACTATGTTTCTGTTTTAATATTCCATAAATCAGGTGTAATACACTGATTTCATACATAGGTATATAAAATTACGCCTTTTTTCAAAAAAAGAGTTGGCAGAGGGGCTAGCACGATAGACGCGTTTCGCATTGTGTATTCAGTGTCACGATGTGATAGTTGGGCGAGTCATATAGGGTACAAAATACAAATGACTGACTCCGGACTGATATTAAATAGAAAATCCAGTACCATTAATAGGACTTTTTGACCCTGGAACCCGATATCGTACATCGATCTTTGCAATCATACCTCAGTATCTGCAACTACGCCACCGTAGGTATGTGTATTATAAATATAGGTAGCATTATCTCTTCCTGTACCCAATACTATATATACACAGCTTAATGTAAATTTCGATAGTTGATTTAGTTTTGTTTTGGTTTATGATATTGGAATATTTAGTTTTAGATTAAATTGTTCGAAAATTCAAAAGCACGTATCGTTTTAATCTCGCATACCTCGTTGCCTCATAAATATCGTATATGAAGCAACCCTTTTCAATCAAGTAAAATTTATGTGCACTTATACAAATTTACAGATATACGGTCCGTTACACTACTGAACATACCTATTATTTTATGATAATTGCTTTAATAGTTAAAATAATAATAGTTCATATAGAACCAATGGCAAGGCGCTGGTCTGTTATGTCCACATTGCTAAATTCTGGCATGCCACAACGATTGTGTAGAAATAAGTAGACTAAAATTGGTTTGAAATATGAATACCAAGAATGACAGACTTATACAATATAGAAAACAACATGCCACTGAATATATGTTATCTATACAAATTGAACCAAAAATATATTTCTGCTTTGATCGCAAGATCAAACTTATATTTAATGAAGTAGGGCTCAAGTAATTAGAATATTAATGTTCACGAGGAAAGCTGTCCGTGGCAGAGAATGTAAAAAGTCCTTAATTAACCTGAACGGTAAATGCCAGGTCTTTACCGTGGTCGCGCTTACAACCGATAATGACTTCATATTGCGAGTACATGTCGGGCTTAGTAGGAAGAACTTTGCAAGAAAATTGGTGTATAACGATAATAGGTAACTTACATATTAACGATTTGAAAGTCAACTTAATGAATGGTGGACGGGAGCCGTTAAATGTAGGCCATGCGGCGAATATTTGAATATCTTTGATAGGGAATATCGTCGAATAGTAAATTTTATTCGCTGGAAAAGAACTTTAAACATTTTAAACTTACAATCCGGAAGCAATATATATTATTTATTAAGCAGGCAAAATATCACAGAATACTTAAACGACTAATCGAATAAATCAAATCAAAAGTTTGAGAATTTATCATGATGTATTTTTTTTACGTAGGTGATACAAATAGCCCAACACAATTTACCTTCTTTCAGTTACTTAAAACACGCGCAAAACAAATACGAACGTGTACATTAAACAAATCAAGACTCATTACAGAAGCCTTTTGGTAAGCTTTATATATTACTAGCGGCCCGGCCCAGCTTCGCCCGGGTGCATATAGATCTCTGTACAATAATATGTACGTTTTATACATATAAACCTTCCTCTTGAATCACTCTATCTATTAAAAAAACCGCATCAAAATCCGTTGCGTAGTTTTAAAGATTTAAGCATACAAAGGGACATAGGGACACAGAAAGCGACTTTGTTTTATACTATGTAGAGATAAGCACTAGACTATAATAGCAATCAATAATTATTTTGTAGCTCCTGTGTCTAGACATCGTTAATATAACTAACTATTAACTCAACATAATATACATGCGGGTGTATCAAGACTGCGGCGAAAACGAAGCCCGGCGGTAGTTTTAGTGACAAATACAATACAAAACAATAAAGTATAGTCAGCAACATAAGTCGCTACACATTCACTAGATTTGGAATTGTCTTATCATCCAAAATAATAATAATTTTCAATATCGTATGGCACTTCTCGGCATAGATGACTTTACTTGGTTATATTTTACCACTATAGAGTAGTACGTACAAATTTTAATTCATAAAAAGGCTATAAAAAAATGTGAAGTGTTCAGCGACTTATGTTGCTGACTTTACATTCTTTTATTTTTCTAGATGCTAATTTGCTTGCTAATATATTTCTAGTTTTAAATTTATTACTGTAGCAGAAAAAATTATCGCATTTGTTTGCGAAATTTTTAGTTGTATCGCGTCGGAGGTCAATGATACTATCACCTAAATATTAAATACCATTTGAATTTTTTCGAATTTACATTCTTCTGAATGTATTGTATAATATTCATTTTATTTTTGCTTTGCCCAAATACATAGGCAGGTTTAAGCAGACAATTAAAGGTTCGAAATTGGTTGGCTCTTTCCAAAACCTGTGTTCAGTACAAAGATTGTAACAAAAGTTCTAACTTTATATGATTCAGAAAGACGTTTTATCACGTACAAACTATTATTTATTATGTTTCTTACTAATTAATGTTGTTATAATGTGGCCACGTCCGGTGCGGAACTAACTAACGGACCGGACGTGACTGCAAATCGATGGTTGTGAGTTCGAATCCCTTGACCACACCTGGGACTTTTTTTTATTGCATACGTGTGTTTTGATAGACGCTTAACACGTACTTTAATTGTAAAAGAAAATATTGAGGTGAAACCTGCATATAGAGATTCACAATAACATATTTGTTATGTATAGGGTTTTTAAGCTATTGCATAGCTTCTATCGCGGGCCTTGAGCGTGGAGACCGAATTCAGAAATTCCGTAACGAAAATAACCTAAGTCCGACCGAAATTTCAATTCAATTCAAAAATGCTATGCAATAGCTTTACCGCGGCAGTCTCCGAGTGCCACACGTCTTTTTTTAATTATTTCTCTGGGAAGCGCAACGCACTGAAGCACTCTCTCTCTCCACAGAAAGTCCACTGCCTTTCCCAAGGATCTCCACTACAGATTAAGCTGTGATAGCCTGGGTGGCGTAATCGGTTAGAAGCATGCTGTGAGATGAAAGGTCGCGGGTTCGATCCCCGTACTGAAATAATTATTTGAGTGGACCACAGGTATTTTTTTCGGGTCTGAGTGGTTGTAAGACTGAAAAATGTATCGTAGTTTCTGTTATGGGGTTGACTTTAGGACTCGATCTTAATATTAGGATAAGACTCGTGTCTTATCTTACTTATATGCTTATTCTTATCTTACTCGATCTTAGTGTGGAGTTAGAACTGTGTATGTGACTGTTGGGTGTATTTGTTTTATTTAAGCCCTCTAAATTGTAGATCCGGGCCTTAAAGTAAGACGTATATGAACTGGAATATTAATCTAATTGTTTGTTTGTTGCAGTATCGGACTTCACAAGTCAATTATCGCAGTTGTATGAACGGCACTCGTCGGAGCTGCAGGTCCTCGTAGCCAACTTCAGGAAACGGAACAGCGAACTCAGGAAGGAGAGGTAAGTACCTCAATCTTATTCATGGTTATATATAAAACATAAATATATGTATAATATCCCGACGATCTGAGCAACAGGCCATTTGCTAAGTAGGAGACCTCTTTTAAGAGAGATTCTCTGCTTAGTAGTTAGTAGATACCACCGTCTTGTTTATTTTTACCAATTATGAGTATGTAAAGTCTGTTGTATTCTGGTTAAGAGGACATTGTTTGGACGCTTGAAGTTCTTATTGATAATTAATTCTGAGTGATGATGCTTCTTTTAATTATTAATAGACAGTTTTGTCGAAAGCTTTGTGGAGTATTTTAAACGATGAGAAGTTAAAAATGTGGGAATTAAACTTATTCAAATGGTTTTATTTTAAATTGTTGTGTCCCATGCCATCATGTCGGAGATGCAAAAAAATAATATTATGAAATTTGCTCACGTTGATCGTCGAACTTATCTCTTTGCAAATATGTGATATAGGAGGCATTTAATATAATTTATTCTTCATTTCGATCATATAAAATGAGATGAGACAATATTGGTACAAAATTTAAGATTATTGTGAAGAAAATATCCTTTTTCTCGAGAAGGCTATATCACCCCAAATAATGATTTAATGGCGTCGGCAGAAGTCCGC
Source organism: Hyles euphorbiae (assembly GCA_023078785.2). Taxonomy (NCBI): domain Eukaryota; kingdom Metazoa; phylum Arthropoda; class Insecta; order Lepidoptera; family Sphingidae; genus Hyles; species Hyles euphorbiae. The sequence goes on from CM041050.1 coordinate 18,876,608, forward strand.
GATTTTCCTATATGCACGCGGCGAGAGAGAGAATTAAAATGGACATTGAATGATTACATAGTCATTCAATGTCCATTTTAATTTACGATGGGATGATAAAGTAAGCTATATAACTAAATACTTATACCATATACTCGTGTTTATTATTTTTGCGGGTGTACATTTTCAGACGGTTTACACCTATATGGCTAAATCACCATTATCAGTTTTTGTCTAAGTGTATCTTTTCTTTCGATTTATAATCACAAAACATAAATCGTATATGTTTAGTTATCGAGCGAAGGTGACTAAATATTTGATAACTAAACTGCGTCTTGCCTATGAATAAGGCCGATTAACAAACTAAAATTAACAGAAACAAAACAAGAATGACAACTAAATACTTTTGTCCCGGGATCTTCAAACTGTTAATTAAACATCTATTGTCCCATAAGTAGTTTATATTCTATGCTGATAACTACCCTCATTAGAAGCGTATAATTGAGAGGCACATCGCTAATTCCAACTTTTCTTCTAACTACTGAATTCCCTTTGCTAAACGTCAACTCAATTATTTCGCCTTGAGGGCAAAATGTGTACGAATGCTTTCGTATCGTATCAGCCCATATACGTCCCACTGCAGGGCACGGGCCTACTCTACAATCGAAAATACGATTGAGAGTGGTTAGGCCATATAGTCCACCATGCTGGCCTAGTGCGGGTTGGCGGACTTACATACCATAGAAATTCTTATAAATCGCTATGGTATGCAGGTTTCCTCACGATGTTTTCTTTCGCCGTTTTAGTGCGTGGTGATTGACTATCAATACACACATGACTCCGAAAAGTCAGAGGTGTGCCCTGGGATTCGAACCCGCGACCACCGTAAACATGTTGGCAGCCGCGTCTGGTCCGTTTAGCAACAGGCCACCACGCGCTTTACGTACAAATGCTTTGACTCCTAATAATTTCAGCCCCGATAAAGGAGTATTAGGGAACTTTTACATGATATTTTATCGTACCTTACATAATAAGGTTGAATTTTTTCATTGAGGTATTATACTAGGGTGGACATCGGGAACAAAATCTCTGCGTTTGGTGCGTGCACAAGGGTACACAGTGAAGCAAGAGGGAAGATAATGTTACTTCGTAAGAGTAACAGAAACAGAAATAGAATGTACCCTTCATTTTGTTACAAAGATTTTGTTTGCAGCGTCCCCTCTGGTATATTATCTCAATGAAATTTTTGGATATAATATTTTTAAAATGATATGTACTGTGCCTGATCGTGGGACGAAACGCGGGTGTTCACATCTGCCTACACGTTCTAGTAAAAAGGCATGAGTTTATGTATGTATGATTTTACTTTCCAATATGCGCAAAAAATATGTCAAAAGTAATTCATGTTGCATTTTTAATACTCTGTATGGAATGTTTATTTTAGAATATATTTTTTTCCAAGATAAGGCAAACATTTTGCCGTACACCAAACTAAGATTTATTACACCAAACACTAGTAAGCATAGTTTGAAATAGCTATATAATAAAGCAACAGTACAAACACATGCGGTTAGCGGCCACCTCCCGGCGTCAGTTAATTTCAAGCCTGCGGTACACACGTGTACTAAAGTAAATATCGCACCTATGTTACACATAAACTTACAACCCATAGTAAGTACACGATCTCATAACTACCTACTTAGACAAATTAAACTTATTTTACCCACAAGTCAGCTATGAAACGTAGTTCATGTTTTATTTTATGAGTACCGAAGTGTTCACATAATTACATACTGATATAGTAGTGTTGACTTGCCAGGGATAACCATTTTTAAGCATTAGGCAGATAAAATGTATTGAATATGATCTGTAGTTTCCAACAGGTGTACTGTGACTAGTTAAAAAACGAATATACGGACATCTATACTAATATATAAAGCTGATGTATATGTTTTTCCGTGAGTCAAATATGTATAAAAACACAAGTAACATTTTTACAGGAGGTTCCAAACCATGAAGTCTATTTGCAAGTATTGTTTAATGTTTTTATTTATTTTTCCCCACAAATCAAAATACACAGACAATAGGCACGGCCATAACAGCCCATTTATAAAGTACAACACACGTTAAACACACGCGCGCGTATAAAAATTACCGGCACTCGTGCACATATTCTGTGACTCATGCTTGCAGTAGATATTGAGTATAATTTGAAGATTTACTAGGATACATCAAAGTAAATGACTTATATTATGTGTAAATTAGAACATTTTCTACCATGCGTTAATCAGTATCATTCTTTGCGTTCAATAAAAAATATTTCAGTCTTCTAAAAATAACCCTGTATAGCATACAAATGTGTGATATACAAATAGGTAACATATAAATATATGACATACAAATAGCTGACCGCAATTCACCGTCATGCAGGAAATTGCAAGCTCACGTGGAATATTGTTTGCTTCGCAACCGTTTATATTTAACACATCCTATGCCATATGCTTAGGTATCTATTTGCTTATATTAGTCATTAATTTGACTTATATATTGTGATAATACAGCCTTATTAATATAGATTCAAATGTACATAATCTAGTTGCTTCTGGTTAGTAGAAGGCACCAAAGGTTACGGCCTGAAGCCAACTTATTTCTTCTTTGATAATAGCCAGTCATTTTATCAAGAATCTTCATTCTGTAAATACCTTATTGAGCACTATGATGTACTATTTTTTAACTAGGCTAAACATCTCCAAATGGACTGGGAGACGACCCGCACGTAGTAATATGTCATGAGCTATCAAGACTTAATACAACTATTAAGAATCATCACAAAGTTCTTCGACCGACAATAAATTTTCAATTTTCATCTTTCTTAAAAATCTTAACATTATGGCTAAAACAAAAAATCGCAACTTTTAATCAAATTACTTATTCTACCTTAAAATTTTCCCAAAGTAAATCCACCCTTAAGTAACTAAACCAAACCATAGCTAATATCATCTTAGCGAACTTAAATTGAAAGCCGTGAAGTTACTTAACGAGTGCCGTGTTAGCGTATAACGCGTCTGGGTACTTTAAAAATACCAAATTGAATAATGTGCTTGCGAATTGTGCAATGGGAGCGGGTTAGAAAGGATCTTTATTTGCTAAATTCCAAACATATTTCTTAGTCGCATTGCTATAAATTCTGAAAGCGTATTAGTTTCTTTGATGTATTTTTATGGAATATAAATTTCAAATGGATTTATTCTTATGATAAGCTACTAGGAATGCTTTTACTAACTTGTGTATTCTAGGTGGTATCGAGTCAATGGCAAAATCTAGTCATACTTATTTATCCCTAGATAATTTTAGAGTAAATATACAAATTAGTCATTGACTTAGTAATATAATATGTTTTGCTGTCTGTATATTTAAATACCCTCCTACCAATAAAACAGTGACGGTAACAAAATGTTTAAATAAATCAGTATTCAAGGATTGTTTAGAAAGACATTTCACTCGCAAAACCACTTAGCCGTGGTCCGCATTACAAATTCATAGAGGCCTTTGACATCCGTAGAAACAATTTTAATATTGCCAAAATCATTATTGCTAAGTTATCCGGTATTTAAAGTGTGACAAAACGAGATTGAGTGATTTGAGTCGTGCTCCTGAAATTAGTTACATTTTTATAATGTTATGATATTGGCAAAGGTTAGTACGATGTTTGACATTTGTAAATGTATTTCGTGCTGCAATAAATATGAATGAATATTTCTTTTTCGGTGTACCATGTAGTACTAAATGCTCAGCAAAGCTTATCCCCAAGGGGGTCTTTGTCGGGGAGTCAGTCGTAAAATTATAAGTCTAATCGTTCTACAACATATATGAAAGTCATGAAAGCTGACTTTATACCTGGCATAAAGGAAAATAGATAATCTAAATGCTTCCCGACTAACTATTTCAATGCATAAAATTGAAGAAAACTGTATTTCAGTAATAACATCGCATAACTTAGTGCATATTTTACATTCCAGAAAAAAATATTTCTATATAATATACTTATGTATGTATATATACATTTTAATTCCAAAACTTCTGCATAATACCATTCAAGCCAGATAAAACATTATATTTTCTTGAAACGGTATCTTAGTAATGAAACGGTTTTTATCTTCTAGAAATCCTATTGTAACAAACATTAAATATATCATTATTCGTAACAAAGCTCTAGTTTCTACAGCATTTAAATTGCCTGTATACACGTGCATAAGTTTACGTATTTTCAATTTAGAAATGAATTACGCCAACGCACAAATAAGTGAAAAGGAAAATACTTTTAACCCCTACGGAGTTGTGCAAACGTGGCTCTGAATAATATAAATATGTGTGTGTTCCTTAATAGAATAAGTGGCGGGAATAGCTCGATGTAATATTCATCATCTTATTCCGCAGGTGATGCCAGTAACTAGTACATATTTAACCTGTGCACTCTAGACCCGGTCGCCTGAAGATCCATGCAAGAATTATTTCATTCCCAAGGATCCGTTTGCTCATACCATTAATATTTGAGTTTTGAGACACTCATCTTCCTACTATACTGACTGTCCTGTTCTTCAAACAAAAATTGGGTGGGCATTATATTTTTTGCTTGTGCAATAAAATTTATAATATTTTAAAAGGAATATAACTTGCGATTTGAAAATATATATTAGCAAAATTTTAGTCAAAGTAAATCAAGAAACCAAGAATATTACGCCACGTATTAACTTGCAAACTACCCGAGTATTTGAAGTCATACAAACTAAACAATTACATAGCCAACGTAGTTAAGTTTATCTTTGACTAAGTTCAGCACATTTTTACAAGAGAATTTAATGCGGCTAATGTGTTAAAACAGAACGAAACAAGGCTTTGTGTAAACGCGAACGAGTCTTTATGCAAAATTCACTTTTGTTGGTGCAGCAATTATTCGAATAATAGAAATATAAAGTTAAGTAGTTCTGTTTATTTCTTATAGCAAGGATGGTTTAAGTCAATTTACATTCTTTTTGTTATTTTCTTACAGGATAAGTTTTTGTACGTGACACGCTTGCCGGGAATTGTGTTTGAACTGAGGTTATAACAATCCTATAGGTACCAAGCCAGATACCCCAGGAGAATCTCAACGAGAATCTCACACTAGTGGCACCTAGTATGCTAAAGCGAAAAATAACCTACTATGTTTCTATACAACTGTCAGCACAATAACATTACCGTTCTCTCTAGCTAGTGAAGGTGGTAAACCCTACATGCAACTGAATTTTTACGCCCGCTGATAGTGCTATAAATGTTCTTATTAGATATGACGCCATGTTCTTTGTCATCCATCTCGGTGGCAATCAATTCGTAACACCAATGACCCGTTTTACTGGCTGGTTGGATTCCCTAACTTTGAATAAAGATCTGGAAATGAAGAAATTAGGAGGTCGGCGTAAAGTTCATTGGGCCTAGGGTAAGGATTGTACACAACTCAACATTGAGGTCACTGTAGGCATATAGAAGCCTTTGGCCGCCGCTCTTTCAAAAGATCTAGGCTTTCTATTACACTCTTCAAGACTTAAAGCTTTAGGCATTTCACCACAGTTGAAGAAATATTAAAATATAAGGGGCGTTAGGACTTCATTAAATTGTTTGTAAATATATTTTGAAGCCAGTAAATATTTAACTAAATATTTAAAGAATCTCGTAGTTTCTGATACCCACGACACAAGACTCAATCTTGGTTTGGGGTCAGGAATATGTATGTGACTGTTGGGTGTATTTATTTACTTATTGAATTTGTTAACATCTTCAATGTTGTGTTGCAAAGCCATGCAGTACTAAGTAAGTGAATGTTGGGTGTTATTATTATTATTACAACCTCCTTAGCACAGTTGTATGAACGCCGACTATGAAACGAAAGGCCACAGGTTCAATCCCTGCACCAAAACAAATATTTGTGTGATCCATGTCGGATCCATGTCTTTGTTTCCGGTCAGAATGTTTGTGAGACCGAAAAGTCTCTCGTAGTTTCTGCCCACAAGACTTGATCTTAATTTGGGGTCAAAACGGCTGGGTGTGACTGCTGGGTTTATTTATTTATTTAAAATCAGAGATCACGGATTGAAAATAATAGGAGTAACATTATGATTACCGTGTAATACAGTTTGCAGACGGCTAAGGCGTGTATTTTTTACGCTTAAATACATTTCGCTTCAATAAGTCGAAGTAATAAGCTTATCCCTCGTTGCCGTGTCAACGCATCTGCGTTTTCATCGTGTTCGCATACACCGGTGCTTATTCGTGTTAGTTTTATCCACACGAATATTACGGTTGGAGGAATAAATGTTTTTTTATATTCTCTGACGGAGTTGTTTTGAACAATGGAATGTTACTTATAATGACGTCACTCGTGTGCAATTAATAATAAATACACCCAACAGTCACATACATAGTCCTGACCCCACATTAAGATCAATTAAGTCTTGTGTCGTGGGTATCAGGAACTACGAGAGACTTTTCGGTCTCACAAACACCCAGACCCGGAAGAAATATTTGTGGGCCGCACAAACATTTCTCTCGGTGCGGGGATCGAACCCGCGGCCTCTCGTTTCACAGGCGGCGTCTAACCAACTGCGCCACGGAGGCTGTCAATTATGATTATATTCTTTGAAAATTTTAATTGTTGAACATATCACAAACATCATCGCGATTCTTATAGTTATTAGGCACTATGATTGCTATATTTTCGGTGCCTTATTTAATTTAATACAAAGTGAAACTATACGCCCTTTAGCAAAATTTGCATTAAATTATCATCTCAGTTACTTAGTATAACACGTAGCCTAAAAAATTTGGTGGTTGAACAGCTAGTTTTCATTTATTATTTCCTAATCGCCACTGAGAGATCGTCACACCTCCATAAATTAAACACAACATTATATTTTACTGGTGGTAGGTCTCTCATATGCGAGAGGCTGCCTGGGGTGGGTACCACCGCAATGTCTATTTCTCCCGTCAAACAGCAGTTTAAATGCATTGTTGTGTTTTGGATTTTGTGAGTTTTGTGAATGGACAAGGATATTTCTGGGGGCGCGGCCGAGCCCCCTCCAAGTCGAGCTATAGGCCGTAACATCCTTTTCTCGAAGCAATTCAGACCATTTTCAACCCCCTATAACTTCATTGAGGCTAAAGCATGAAGCCTGAATTTTCAGTTGCTAAGCAGGCATTGTGTAAACACGGTATATTTAAAATTTCATTCAATTTGAACCAGTAGTTTAAGAATTGTAACTAGTCAAACTTTCTTAATTTTGTCACTCACTGACTGACTGACCGATCATCAAAAGTCTAAGGCACTTCTAGCAGAAATAGAACCTTCAAATTTAGAATATAATTAGTGTTTAGTGTCTAAAGTAAGGGAAAATTCAAACATTTCATAATTTGTGTCTAGTTTTCTAGATAGACCAACTGCGTGAATAACTTTGTAATCCCATATAAATGTATAGGATTACAAAGTAACATTTGCAGTTAATGAATCATTGTACCCGTATATAATGGAATAATAGTTGTAGATAGATATCTATATATATGAGGCATAACAGGAGGGGACATAGAGAGGGAAATGGTGTATTCAGCCCATGAAACTGTATAACATTCCTCTAGAAAAACATGACGAAGAAAAACTTGCAAATAAATAGACTAAATAGCTCGAAAATATCAATTACAATGAAAGAAAGAACATTAATAATCAAATCCGCTATATTTGTGATAAATTGATACCTACAAAAATAAGAAAAATCCATAAGACAGAGGCTTTAAGAAAAATCGTTAGTGATATTCTAGAAGTAAGAAGTACCGAAAAGGAAAAAAGTAGGACTCTACAAAAAGATGTGAGAACCCATCAAAAACATCCTGTAAAAAAATTCCAAGTCTCGCAGCTCAGGTTTTCTACCGCAAAAAGTGGTGAGATGCATGTAATACCAAGTCGATTAATTTATTTAGTCCTTAAGGGACCTTTTTTTTTTTTTTTTTTTTTTTTATTGCTGTGAATGGCGAGACGAGCAAGCCGTTCGCCTGATGGTAAGCGATACGACCGCTCATAAACAGTAGCAACATTCCACTGCGCTCGCCATCCTGAGACATAAGATGTTAAGTCTCAATATGTCCAGTAGTTGCTCTGGCTACAATGTCCGAAACACAACAGTGCATTTAAGCAGTGTTGTTTCACGGGAGAAATAGACATTGCGGTGGTACCTACCCAGATGGCCTCTCACATATGAGAGACCTACCACCAGTAAAACCTTCTATATAAAGTTATTACGTTAGTTATTACCATATCAATATTAAAAATTCTTTACGTTTTAGATAAATAGATCGACTTGGCCAGCAGCGTTATGTATAAATTGTACGATACATTATGTTTTCATGCGATGGCCAAGTCGATCAATTTATTTAAAACGTAAAAAATTTTTAATATTGATATGGTAATAACTAACGTAATAACTTTATATAGAAGGTCCCTTAAGGACTAAATAAATTAATCGACTTGGTTTTTTACAGGATGTTTTTGATGGGATTGAGACTTAATATCTTATGTCTCAGGATGGCGAGCGCAGTGGAATGCCAAGCATTGCTTTGTAATTCAAAGTATTGTTTGGTTTTGCTACTATTCATGAGCGGTCGTATCGCTTACCATCAGGCGAACGGAATGCTCGTCTCGCCATTCATTGCAATAAAAAAAAAACAATTTTAATACATTTTCTAAGCCAGCATTTTTTACCTAAATATTTCCTTTTAGCATATTGAACGACTTGTGGTTTACTAATAACATTAAGGCATTTCCGTCTCACTAATATAATCAGTCTTTGATAGCCCCAATTCACAAGACGGGCAGTGGCCATCAAGCCGGACCTTTACATACTTACAATATGAACCGAAATTAATTTAAGAAAAAGTGTAATATAATAGCATTGAAACGTCACGTTTCAAAAATAAATAAATAATTTTTCCATGCTGGTTCAATTTTAAAAGGAAAATAGGTTTTAAAAAAGTTCATGGATGTATTACTGACTCATATTAAATCACTGAATAAAAACAAATATATACAAGTTTTCGTTAATACCATTATTATGTCACATATTTTTTTTTGTTTTTATTTAATAGGATGAAACTTTATAGGACATCAAATAATTCGAACATTTTATCTGATGTTTTCAAAGAGTTTTTCATTTCCATAGATTGTAAATGGAAATGCAGTACCTAAATACCACTTAGATGTCTCACCAAATAAAAAACAAAGGGAAATTTTGATATGAAAATCCAATACTTATTACCTAATTATTTGCAGATTAATTATTAACTGACGTAACCAAACATGATAATTTTTTTATTAACTCGAAAGTTTCAGTGTATTGTAGTAATATAAATAAGCTTCCACCCTGATTAATATAAGGTATATTCGGGTAAATCCGAACATCGGGGAAATCCGATAATCAATCACTCAATTTGTATCACATACATAATTACTAATTCCTTTACTGAACACAGACTTAAGAGGGTTTGTTTGTGGAGCAGAATATACTGCCTTATTTGGAAGAATTTACTGATTATCGAAATGCCCTAGCATTCGAATTTACAATAATAGACTATAATCCAATCCCGAATTTTAATACAATGAAATGTATTTATTGGTAATGTAGGCAATTAAGAAGCTCTTATGACAAGTCAATCCACATAAAACTTAACCAGTATATTCAACATGTTTTCTATACTTAGTATTATTCATATTAATGTCTTACTTTAATTTATTTATTTATTTTATTTATAATTAATTTATTTATTTATGGAACTTTTATTAGTATGTATTATAAAACACAAGAATAACTATCATAATACTCGTTTTATTTTCTATTAAACGCCAACAGATTAAACGCGTCAGTGATCTATGAAATATGGGCTGCGAAGCGTGCTCTCCTGAATACAATTCAAAGATTGGGCAATCAACTTTAAGGTTTTTTTGTTTCGATCGGAAAAACATGTTAGGCCAGGATTGAATAATTGTGGAAAGGGTTGACCTGAGATAAGCCGTCGTTTATAGAGCAAATCTTTCTACAGCTTGAATATATGAATGTATTTTGCACATTGATAATGTGTTTAAAAAGGGGTGGATACAATAAGCATCGATAATTATATCTACGCCTATATCTGCTATGGGGTAAAGAATGGAAGTGTTAATAGTGTCATCCAAGTTTCCATACCAAGTTGTAGATGGAATGTGAGTCTGTTACAATGCCGGGCATGAAGTCCTGTCGTAAGTAAAATATAAAATATTTTTAAAATCTAATAACCCACAAAGTGGAATGCCAGCAGTAAGGTATGAGAATCAAATATAAAACTTCGGAGTTAATATCCTATACATGCAGCCACTACAACAATCAAAATAATATTTGGTAAAAACAAGAAACACAGATCGTAGATTAAATAAAATAATATAAAAAGCGAAATTGAAACGCTATTAATCCTTTAACTGCTCAATTAAGGTTGATACAGAGAAGTCGGGTCTCACAGGAATACAATAAGCTCGTTTTACCAATTTTCCCCGTACAAAGGTAGGATTGTAAAATTGGTTTTGTTTTATTTAATTCGCGTTGTATAGCGAATTTTTTTAAGATACTCGACTTATCCTCTTTCTTTAGTCCGTGCTTGAACAGCTTGAAGTTACAAACGAGTATTTGCATATTACATCGGTTTTCATTTTCTGTTTTAAGTCTTTAAGTCTTTGTAATTTACTAGGATTTATACTACGATTTTACAATTCAAATATTTTATATCTCGAATCTGTACTAGGTCAGCTCCCAATAATTTTCTATTTCAAAGTATTTTTTTATTATAAACATTTTATTTCTATATTTTATTGGTTAGAGTTTTAAAAACAAAAAAGGATTACAATAACAAATAATAGAAGTATTTTCTGAAAACAGCAGATCCATCACCATATTCCTGTACTCGAGTAATAAATATTTCAATGAAGGTATGCGTAAGGAAGAAAAGTTTGGCAGTAAAAGTTACGACACCACGGTACACTCTGCTAACGCATATATTTTAGCCGTAACAGCAATCACTTACACGCCCCAAACGGACCAAATTTAACACTACCTTGGGGTTGTTTTGATTACTTTATGATGCCTTTGTGTCTGCAAAAACATCTACTTCATACACAAACGAAAATGTATTTGTATATCTTTGCATAGTACATTTTTGAGCAGTTTTCTTTCTAAAATTATATTTTTGCACGATGCTGGCCTAGTGCGGATTAGCGGACTGAAGTGTGAATTATTGTCTTTGGACAATTTCCGTGAAATGTCCAAAGACACTCTTATACCTCGCAATCGTATGTAAGTTTTCTCATGATGTTTTCCTTTACCGTTTTAGAGCGTGGTGATTAACTATCAACAAATAGATGTTTACACTACTACGCAAAACTAAAATAACCAGAATAAGTTAAATTATGAAATTCCAGATACAATTAAATAATAAACATGTCCATACAAAATGACATTTCACTTTTGTTCTGAAAATACATACACAAACAATTTCTGTGTAACTTTGACATGACAAATGAAGAAATGAGCCAACACGAAAGCCTTCCATCAATAAAAGTTGTTTAATAAGAGAACTCTCTGTATTATATAGTAGCCTCCAAAGAATAACAGAACACGTGTGTGCTCATAGTTTAATAGCCGAAGTGGAATCAAACAAAACAACTCGGTTTTATGTCAGAAAGTTACGGTTCGCGTGATCGCCTCGGGAGTTATAAATATATAGACAAGCAGTCTCTCGTAAATAAACAATAATGTGTAGTATTTGAGAACAACGCTTCCACGTGGGCATAACCGTAAATGTAAGCGACATATCGGTATAAGTACGTCGTTTGTTACGCAAACTGAAAATATTAACCGATTATAAAAATAGGAAAGAGTATTATTGTGTTTAAGTTAATAGTGGCGAAGTCGATAAAAGCCCATGCTTTAATCGATGTCGCCACTATTAACTTCTAACACCTATGTGTTAGAATGCAATTCAGATTAAAAATACAATGGTTAACTTAACATTCATAATTATTTTGTACTTTGCAAATACACCGTCGCGTGGGTGGATCACTTATTCTTGTTGAACCACATAATTATGTACATACATAAACTTACACCGCCTTCCTAGGAGGTGTAGATCCCTCATATGTGAGAGGCCGCCTGGGTAGGTGCCAACGCAATGTCTATTTCTCCCGCCAAATAGCAGTGTAAATGTACTGTTTTGTTTCGGTTTGAAGGATATTGTAGCCAAAGTAACTACTGGACATATTGAGACTTAACATCTTATGTCTAAAGACAGCGAGCGCAGTGGAATGCAAAGCATTGCCTTGTAATTCTAGGTGTTGTTTGGTTTTGCTACTGTTCATGAGCAGTCGTATCGCTTACCATCAGACGAATGGCATATTTGTCTCGCCATTCATTGCAATAAAAAAAGGTGTGAGCAGAGGTGCTACCAGGACACTCACGTTTCGTCTTATGTTAAAGTGTATTTACTATTTCATATTATAGTACTATTGTGTGTGTCTGACGCCTATGCAGCTCATTATTTGAATATATTTTGTATGTAGTAGTAGGATTTAATGGATATTAATTATGTTTTTAGTAATTAACGATACTTTCAAACGCACACACGTTTTTCCTTTATTTGAATTCGAAGAGAATGTTTAGGACATTACAGTGTGTTTCATCCTACGGTGAAATATTGGGCTATTTTGTCGCCGTAATTTCTAGCACAAATACCTGATTCCGAGCTGATACTATATAAAAAAAACAATATCAGTTTGCCCTATCTGAGATTCGAAGACGAGACCTCAGCGTTTTAGTCGTATTGTAGTAGTGAGGCAGTTGTTGAGGTAACACAGTATTTAAATCGCTTTTTTCGGTATATGAAGTAATTTTCAACGAAGATAAATTTGTATCATATAGTATATCCCTTATCGAATAACAGTAATGATTCTGGCCTAAAAAAGTTATTGTATACTTAAACTACGGGGTAAGATTAAGTAAATTATTTTCTTTTTAATTCGTTTCCCATTATTCTTATAACTGTGTTCATAACATAGTTTTCGGAATTTCTTATTTATAAATCACTGTCAATATATTTAAATAAACAAAGAACTATAATTACTCCTTCGTCTTCGCTCCACGACCTAGAAGTCGAACATTCCGATCTGTGAAAGTTTAAAGAGGTCATTACAGTCAATCAACATAGTTTCAAAGTTTACTTAGACTTCACAACGAAGATAAGGTTTAGTTCTCCGCACAGGTTCGATGCCCACATGGATAAATATTTATAGAGCCTAGATATATTTGTCTAGATCAAGGCGGTTCAAGATCAAGATCAAGTTGTTTGTGTATTTAGTGCACATTTATTAATGTTTATTTTTATTTATGGACATCCAGTTATAGTTACATTAGGACAACTAATACAAAATAAATTGGCAACATGCTATATGTACGTCCTTCTGCCGTCACAACTTGCACTTTCTTTACATTCATTTTCTTTACAGTGTACGGAAGCAATCCTGATGCAAAGCAACGTTTAAAAAAGTAAATTTATCGACAAATGATCGAACGTTAAATCATTTTGCTGGTGACACGGCAAAAGGTCGTTCCGAACTTAATGAAACTGTCAGCTCAAAATACGTGCATTAACTCCAATTTAAGCCTATATTTACACCTTTATTGACGGACACAGGGCTACAGCGCAAATGTTTAATGAAGTGAATTTAATATTTTCGCCGTAATTTTCGGTAACATTTAATAACATATTGTATTGCATTAATGACTTTGAGTAGAATTAAAAGTTAGTCGGTTGTTAAATTGTATTTGTAGTGGAATTAAACGTCATGCACAAATTAAAATTGGATTGGTCAGATTTCGGTTATGAAAACGGCTGTGAAATGAGAAACCGCAGATTCGAACACCGCAACGGGACAAAGTTTGTGTGATTAGCACAATACACAAATTTAAAATTTGGATAAGATGGACAGCGAAAAATAATCCATCTGAGAGTCTTGGTCTGTAACGAGTTTAACAATTTTCTTTTTTAAATTAACCTTTGAGCGATTGTGACTGCTAGTTCAATAAATCTTTGGGCACTGGGATGATATTTATTATTGCAGTACAATAAATTTTAATTGAAATTTATAAATACAATTAATACGTACAAAGAACATCATTGCAAAAACGAAATTGTTTAATCTGTAATAAAATAAAAACCTACTCCTTTTTTGAAGTCGCTTAACAACTATTTGCTTTAAACAATAACGAATACCGTAAATTAATAGTAGGTGTATATGTACAGGGTATCTCAAGACTGCTACCGAAAACGAAGCCGGGTGGTAGTTTTAGTGGCTACTAACGCAATGCAATAAAAAAAAGTCGGTTTTACGGGCGAAGATTTTACGTGACAATTTCTTTTTCTCGGTAGAATATTTATTGATATGAATATAATTAAATTGCACAATAGGAACAAGGAATTGAATGAAAATAAGAATTGCACAAATTTTAACTATAGAAATTAATTTTGTTTACTAAAACATTGTACATGTAATGACGAATCTAAGCACTCCATATTTTCACTACAGACACAGCTGACGATACTTTAACCACACGTGTGAACTTGTATTGTGACGCTTTCTTGTTTTTCCAACGCCAAGAACGTTCGAGAAAGACAAAGACAGAGACACAAGCATGCGCCGATTCAATGCGCCTAATTCTCTAGTGCTGCGCGCGCGGCAGACCGATCATAGTTGAGTGGGAGAGAGACGCAAGGCATTCGGCGGGCCTCTCTCTCGTTCGGTGACTCATCGTAACGTTACCGGGCGTTACACTTTTTCATAAGTGACTCCCAGCCGCAACCTAATTTAAGACGTTGTCACGTCAATAAATTTTTTGGAGGTAAAATATTTTTTTTTTGGGGGGGGTAATTTTTTGCGTAATTTGGGATTTCTGGCGGGGTCAATTTGTAGCCCTCACCAAGACGGTTCCGAGGATACCAAACTTGGTGGGTCTACGATCTATATTGGCCGAGATAGGATTGGGGGGTGAGGTAAATTTTCGGGGTGGGGGTAAGGGAGGGGGGGGGGAGGAAGGTTTCGTGGGGAGGCTAACTTAAATTAATTGTTTTGGAGGTAAAATATTTTTTTTTGGGGGGGTAATTTTTTGCGTAATTTGGGATTTCTGGCGGGGTCAATTTGTAGCCCTCACCAAGACGGTTCCGAGGATACCAAACTCGGTGGGTCTACGACCTATGTTGGCCGAGATAGGATTGGGGGTGGGTGAGGTAAATTTTCGGGGTGGGGGTAGGGGAGGGGGGGGGTAGGTTTCGTGGGGAGGCTAATAGGCACTATTTCGGAATAAGGGTGGGGGAAGGCAGGGGGGGGGGCTATGGGACAATTTTGGAAAAAGTGGGTGAAACTGAAAAAAAATATAATTAAATTGAGTGGGAGAGAGACGCAAGGCATTCGGCGGGCCTCTCTCTCGTTCGGTGACTCATCGTAACGTTACCGGGCGTTACACTTTTTCATAAGTGACTCCCAGCCGCAACCTAATTTAAGACGTTGTCACGTCAAAAATCGCATAGAAACGCGACAATTATTTTTTATGATTTTTTAAATATCGTCATTTGTGGGCGGTAAATCCATAGTTTTTGCTAAAATAATGATTTAAACTCTTTCATACCTTAGATTTCTTTGATACATAAAAGAACTAAAGAAACACACTATTATTTTAGGAAAAATGTATTTACCACCCAAATATGGCCGTAGGAAAAAAAGAAACATAAAAAATTTACGTTTTTTTTTGCAACTTTTTCTGTTGCATTGTATCTGAAGTCGCTTAAACTACCACCCGGCTTCGTTTTCGGTAGCAGTGTTGATATACCCTGTATGTATAGTCAGCAACATAAGTCGCTGAACACGTCACATTTTTTTATAACCTTTTTATGAATTAAAATTTGTACGTACTACTCTGTAGTCGTAAAATATAACTAAGCAAACTCATCTATGCCGAGAAGTGTCATACGATTTTGAAAAGAATTATTATTTTAGATGATAAGACAATTCCATATCTCCTGACTGTGTAGCGACTCATATTGCTGACTGTACATAGATTAGAACAAAACTAACTTTGATGAATTTTATTTCAGATGTGATATCAATTGTATATTTTTTTATTATTAGGTAGTTTTATTACAATGTGTTATATTCACGCATATGTAAGAAACCATTAAGTAGATGTATATTTCATAGAAAAGTGTGATGAAAGTTCAGCTGACAAAAAAGTAATCGAAAAATCCTAGCATCAGCAATATCGTCTTATACCAAGGGTCGTATAAACCCTTGCCACAAAAACTTCAATAACGACCAAAATTTTACAATTTTCATATGAAATATTGTTTCTACAATTGACTTTTGACGAATAAGATACAGGCACATATTGAAACCATGCACAACTGAATTACAAATCTTGATATTGTTTATTTTAATTTGTTCTGTAAATAGACCACAGTAGAACAATTAGTAAAATGACTACGATGCGCGTTCCAATGTTTTAATAATAATAAACCTTTTGGTGAATTGAATCAATTTTAAGTGCTTGCGCTTCATTTATTTAAAATTACATTGCAAAGGAAGATTCCTACGCAACCGTACACTGTACACACAAGGCTACATTACTGTACTAACAATTTCACTTCAAAATAAATAGGTAATATTTATTTTAAGGGTATTTCTTTACATCCTAGAAATTGTAGAAGCACTGATTCATGTTCGTTAGGAAAATTAAACAAAAATACTATCAATATTTACACGAATAAATGAGACTCTGCACTTTAATACAGGTATGTATGTGTCGTGTCTTAAGTATAGCAAAATCGAATAAATTTGTTTTAAAACAGCAAGCAAATAATTGTTTCAGTGTAGTGTTTTTCGTTACACACTTCACATTCTCCTTATACAAATCTTCTGGGTAAACTGTAACTGTAAATGTGTGTGTGTGTGTATGTATACAGTTATATTTATTAATTGATTCAAATATATTTATGTATTACATATTTTATGCGCCTACCGTACACTCTCTCTCTGCACCACCTAAAGGTTGACTGGCAGAGTCTGCCTCAGGCATTAAGTCCGCCTTTTTACTGTTTATGTATATGAAGCATTAAATAAATAAATAAACTGTCGAAATGATCTTTGATCGAAGGGTATTAGTGACTAGCTAAACGTCACACATAACACATGGCAATGTACATACATTTGAACTATCGTCTGAGGGCAGGTCAAAATTTACATCCATGTAATATACCAGATCGTTTGATGACCTAATAACTAAAGCATCAACAAGGGATTTTATTAGATATTTCAATATATTTGATGTTTTAGTTATCAAAAATAGAGAGGTATAGAAATGGTTCATATATTTATAAATAGGCAGGTAGAATAAATATACCTATCTATATGTTATTTATTGAATGAAGCGTATAATTATTACTTACAGTAATGGTAGCTATTTTATCCTCTTGATAAAGATAGATGAATATAAAGAACAGCGGTAAGTCATCTGACTGTAGCTTACTTGTATTAGAAACTATTGTCAATTTATTCAATGCCATTGATATAATCTAGACGATACACGTTTTAGAATGAAAATATTCATACCGTAGTATCAATATAAATAGTCAAGATCGAATACCAAACTAACAAGTACCCTTGATAAATATTACAAAGCAATACAAAATGTAGTCACATTCGTCATAGAATGAAACAAGATGTAACAATAACGTCAAACATTATTTAATAAGCCAAGAGTGAGTCCCAACAATTTCAATAACGTTAATGAGGCTTCCTCAGAATAAAATGCTGGCAATATAAGAATATTATTTCTTTTCCCTATTAAACCCGTTTTTGCCTAGTCGAACTCTTTTTGTTCCGGGTATAATTACCCGTTTAATCCGATCTTCTGAGTTAAATATTATGTATTGGCGCTCACTTCACTGTTTTTCAGATTCTTGGATAATTATTATAAGATACTAACAATAAAACTTGTAATATTATATCAAATTAACCGTTGTATAATATGTGTAAAATACATGTTGGTGTTGAACTAATAATTAACTACTACATTACTTATCATATTATAATACGTAAATTATTTTCTAGAAAAAAAAAAAAAACAAAATTAAGTTAATAATATACCAAATATATATAAAGAATCATCATTTCTATTCCTTATATTAGTAGCTACGAGTATTTTATTGATTTAGTACTTCAGTTTCTCATGAGACCGAACGTACAATTTGGTAAATGTGACTGATGATAAAAATATTTGAAGCTAAAATTTAAAATCCATAAGAAATAGCCATAAAAGTGAGCATATTATTATCGTAACCGCACGAAGTATCTTTGATAAAACTGCAATTCTTTCCCCTTTCTCGGGAGTTGCATTCGTCTGTTTAATCCTGCCACTTTGTCGGGAATTTTCCGAGTGTTACCCGAGCAATTGGCACTTAACCTTTGCAACCCAATAGGAACCGCTACTTCACCGTGTACACCAATGAAGTAACTGGCTTAGCGCTTGAAACAATCGCATCAAAAGATTTGTTCTAACGTTCGTGGGCTTACTTGTCATTATTTAATTGTAAATCTCTTTATTTGTTTTTTTATTTTATCTCGACGAATGCATTTGATGATTAGTAAGTCTACCAGATAGAAAAGACAAAAGATAATTATTTCACATTATTGGAAATAACTATGGAATCAGTAATTACGCTAACTTTCTTTACTACGTTTAAATTTCAACAAGGAAAAGAGGAAACAATGAACCTTATGGTAACTACAGTAAAGAAACTTGTGTGGGTTATTATAAAGTATTTTCCATCATTGTGAAGGTTGGTCGCCTTCAGGCCTGATACGCTAGTACATCGGGATGAAAATATGGACTTTTATTTTTTATTTCTATAATATTTATAGGTTGCACTGTTTAACAAAAGCCAGATGTGTCAGTTTGCTCGGAAGTCACAAACGGCTAGAATTCATCAGTCAACTCATAAAGCGGTATTTTCCCCGTATATCATGACTCGCTGTTAAAAGCTACTCTGCTTTGTGATCACGTTTATAAATTATACTTTTACGGTCATATTCATAGACAATTTATAAAACTATTTTAATTATCGAATGATTTGCCTCTTGCTTTCTTTTGAGTTCGGTTTGAGCGAAGAACACAAAACAGTTGACAGTCTCCGTGTCGCTGGCGGTTAGACGCCGCCTGTGAAACGGGAGGCCGCGGGTTCGATCCCCGCACCGAGAGAAATGTTTGTGCAGCCCACAATTATTTCTTTCGGGTCTGGGTGTTTGTGAGACCTAAAAGTCTCTCGTAGTTCCTGATACCCACGACACAAGACTCGATCTTAGTGTGGGGTCAGGACTATGTATGTGACTGTTGGGTATTATTTATTTAAAACATTCCATTCATAAAATCGGTTTGTAATCTGTCTATGAATAAAGCCGTTAATAAATATATATTTATCTTAATATTATGCGAAAAAAGTTTAAGGAAATTGGCAATATCATAACTATCGTATGTGGGTCAAAATACTTTTTGATGCCTAAAAATCGGTCTCTTGCAATGAATATTTGATTTTATGGAAAAACAGTACAACACTCTGAAAAAATGTATTAATTTCGAAATATCACATTATAATCTAGTACAGGGAATAACATGTGACCGCAAAAATATAATAATTGTTTGAAAATTACGGTAACAACGTTGTCATTTTCAGTAGTTTTTCATACAAAATACTGATGTCCCTGAGCGCGTGACTCGGACTTTACAGAGCAATTTCTCACATTTTTTCCTTAAAAGACCTTTATCTTTAATATCTCTATAAAAATGTGAGTTGTGAACCTTATTAAAATGCCAATAAACATTTTTTACGTTAATCATTTCATACAATAAAGACTGATTTTGTTTGTGTCCCCAACATATAAAAAAATCGTAACTACCTTGCGTTACTATATGGAAATAAACCTAAAAGTAAGTGTATTACAACTTTTTGTACTTCATTCGGTTCGACATGTTTTAACTTATACAACGAATCATAGCAACTGCACGGGGGGAGTACGCTAGTCGAATTAGCCGCTTCACAGTCGTCGAGGGAGGTGCGTGTATTTATTGCGTGTCCGCTGAGTTACCGCTGTCGAAAGGTATGTAATGACAATATTTACATTATTATTATTGTTATGTACAGGATGTGATGTATCGGTATTGTCAGTGTTAGAATATTTGCATTTTGTTATTTTCTTTAGTGATAATTTACAAAATAGTCAAATATTTACAACTGCGTAACTGCGTAACTGCTACACTGCGTTACTAGAAAAAGTAACGCAGTGGTTGTATGGGTAACGCACTGATTTTTTTAATGAATGGTTTTATATTAATAATACGTTATTATAAGCTTCTACTCATATATTGTTTATCCTTTTCTCAGGAATAAGCTATTGCCATAATGGCGCTAAAGAACGCAGAAAAACAACGTCGCTATAGACTCAAATTAAAGCTAGACTCTGTTAAACACGCTGAAGCTAAAAAGAAACATATTGAAAGGTACCACGCAAACAAAAAAGTCTCAGTGATTAACTTAAATAACGAATATTAAATTTGTAAAACAGTAACTCAGTTGTTTAATTTTTTGACACCTTGATATATTAATTCATTAAAACTAACGCTGCAGAGGGTTGTATATTGTAGACCATACTATAAATAATCTAAATCTGCATAAAAAATCAAGAAATGGAATACTTTAATTAATACTAAAAAACAAAAAATTTACGCTCGGATTAGGCATCAAAAAGTATTTTGGCCCATGTAACAAATCCGTGAAATGCTAAATTCACTTTAAATAAAACAATTTGTGTAAGTGTTGCTAAAGTTGTTGCTAAATATTTGTTTAAGTCTGTGGTGTCGGTGTATAAACATTCCACTTAAATGATTTTGTCCGATATCATATACTTTATGGTCATATTTAAAATCATTATATGCTGTAGATTTTTATTAAATGTAATCTACATTGTAACACCGTTCTCCAAAGAACAAATTCTAAAGTGATTACATTTTCATTTCACGTTAGATTTAAACGGTAAATTGTTAAACCAAAAAAAAATTCAAGCGTTCCAATTAAAATTTCATCAATTTGCAAATACGACAAGGCGTTCGAATAAACCCGTATTTCGAGTTTGGGGTTGGGTCACACGGTTGAAACCTGTCATATTTTCACCCACAAACCGAGCGGACCTCCCGATGTCAATCAATTTCACCGTACATTGACGTTTTAATTTTCTGTCGATACCCGTCATCGGTGTAAAATGTAATCACACGAAAAACTCTGGCGACTGCGATGAATATTTTCGTCACTTCAATTGTTGCGACAAAAACAAAATATGTGTACCAATTTGAGTATGTGACATCAATTTATAGTTTACTTATTGGTTAAATAGTGTATATGAAGACCATTTACCAACCAAACACGACGACAAGAAATACTAGAAAAAGATGCCACATCTTGTTGTAAAATTTTTAGTTGTATCAAGTCTGTAGTCACTTTAACTACCACTCGGTTTCCTTTTAGGTAGCAGTCTTAATAGACTTTATAATACATGCAATTTTTCCTGGTGGTTAGTTTTCAATATCTACACTGATAGCGACTATCTTATACCGTTGTGAAAAGCCCTTTATAGAGACTCGCTCAAGTGTGTCGTCTTTAGGATATCGTCTTTATACATACATCCGATCTCGAGATATGTTTATCTCACATTGGCTACTTTATATAAAGTACACATACCATTAATTCTATCCATTATCTCTAACAAATATTTATTGATTCACTTGACGACTATTTCAACATGGTGGTACCTAATACAGCAGTGTTGACTATCCTTTGATACTCTTATATTTGTTTAAGAACACTTATAAAATAATATAAAATATCTACCAGCATATATTTATATCATATTATTGCAAAAACACTTATCCTAATACTCTTAGAACTCAAATGAATGTATCAATGCTACATTTACTTGACATTCCCTCCTTTTGATCTTTTAAATGTTTATTACCTTTGGAGCTTCCTTGATTTTTGTGGATGGGAAAGTAAATGTTACCCCATCTCGTTTGCTTTACCGTTGGGAATGTTCAATTACTGGATACAACGTTGGTATATTTTCGTACATTACCTAATTCCGCCCTAATATAATCTTAAAGACCTTACGCTTTACTGTGGTTTCTCATTTATTTTCTTGACATTTGTTTTGTTTGCTCCAATTTGAATAGATCTTGCTTCGAAAACAAATTAGTTTATTTTAGTAACGGTTCATATATCTATTTTCAATTCTATTTACCTTACAACATGAGAAATTAACAAATACAGATGTATCAAATTTAAATCAAATCGTAGCTCTATTATATTCAATCCGCTTATTGGCTCTCAAATAAGTATGTATATTTTCCTATAAAAACATATTTTTGTTAGTTTAAAGGGTGCAAATACACCATAAGAGCGTGCAATATAAACCCAGCAATTACAGAAACAATTCGCAGCCCGTTACGACGTGGTTAACAACTGTTTGCATGTTGCTAAAAGCTTTTCTAAGGAGTATGTAAAGGACGTCTTTTGGCCTTTGTTCTTTCTCTTTGACTTGTAACTAGTGGAATAACGTTGGATTAATTCCTCAATTTATAATATAAATTACAGAAATGTTTTTTTAAATATGCGATTACAGTATTCAATTCATTTTATAAATTTGAAATAATAATTTTATTCAGTATTTTTATGATTCTTTGAGAAAAAGTGAAATTAATATTATTATGTTTGTATTTAAATTATAAAAACTGCAGGGAAAATATGACATTACTTTTTTAATCAACATTTATTTATATACATAACAAAATTGAAATACCTTATTCAATAAAATGACATGTGGCACACGCGAAAGCATGATTAAAATTGAGACCCGGACGAAATATTACAATAGGGTTTCATACTTTTGTGTGTATTACGCGAATGGCGAAAAGCGCGACATCATCTAAAATTCAGTACAATAACCGTCGCCCCAAAGCCTCGAAGAGCCTCGAATCCTATTGTCACAACATAAAAACCATGACAAAACAACGACTGTATTGAGCACGAATCCTTACTAATATTATAAAGGTGAAAGTTTGTATGTATGTATGTATGGATGTTTGTTACTCTTTCATGAAAAAACGGCTCAACAGATTTTGATGAAATTTGGTATAGTGATAGCTGACACCCTGGATTAACACATAGGCTACTTTTTATCCCGAAAAATGTAGTGTTCCCGTGGGATGAGTCAGGAAACCAAATATACATATTTTCTACTCTTTCAAATTCAAATTGTTGGCACGGGATGTCCTCTCCTACGGAAGGGAAATATAGTCGACGGCACGCGGGAAATATAGTTAGTAGACACGCGAAATAATATGTTCTTGATGTGGATTGGACTCAAAAACTATCTGCACCCGGGCGAAGCCGGGCCCGACAGCTAGTGAAAATATATAAACATAAAATTTTGCTCGCGGCTTCCTCTGCTTGCTTAAGAAAACTAGCGAGAAGTGTTTTATTTAGGCGCTGTGCAAAAAGAACAACTTTAGCTGAAGGAAACTGTCTACATTCTAGTTGTTTTTGATAAAATTTGCCAGTTGCAGCAACAGTTTTCAGTTGCCGTGTTTGGAAATTTCATAGATTCTGACAGGTATCTTCAAGTTGCTCTGTGTGGAGAGCGCGTAAGTTATCAGATGTTCGTCAAAGATAGCACAAATCCCTATTTGCCTTATTCAAGCATTAAGTTGAAATTTTTACTAAGCTTGGCCAAGATTTTATGACGCACTATCGGATTTTCTAGTGAAAGGTCTAATAGGTTATCTCCATCGGGAAGAGTATTTGCTTTTTTGTATCCTTGATAACGTATATACTAGATTTTCAAAGCGATCGGTTGAGAAAAAAGGCGTCAATGCATAACAACCGTACAAACTTATTACTCTCTCTCTCTCTTTCTCTTTCTCTCTTCAGCGACTGCTGAAGATAGGCCTCCCCTAAGGATCTCCACACAGACCTGTTGGAAGCAGCCTGGATCAACCAAGTTTATGCAACCTTAACCAGGTCGTCCGTCCACCTTGTAGGCGTCCAACACTTTGCTTGCCTAACAAACTTATTTACGGATTATTTGTAAACCTATCAGATTATTCTTGTATCTTGTGTGCTTCGATGTGAAGAACTCAATTAAACTAATGAAATAATTGCGCCTTTCCACGAGAATTATATCAGTTTGTATTAAAAAATACCTTTTCATGTATTCGTTCATTGAAACCGAGCAAGTAATTATGTTTTCTCCGTGAAAACGTATCTGACCTGAAAACAAACCGTTTTGTAAAACGTTTATTTCTATTTTTTGGACGATCTGACTCGGATTTTATATTGGAAAAGAATTATTTTCATTAGTTGTTGAGGTACGTGATTTTTACAGAGAACTTATTGTGCGGTTTGTTTAAAGCTTACTCTATGAGTGTAACCCAGGTAATGAATATTGATTATTTTTGGTGTATCATATACCTACATATTTATTTATCTAGACTTTCCACAATTGCCAAAAGATTAAGAACTTAAATAGTTGAAATTAAATTATTTTGTAAAGACATTATCTACGATTTTAGTTTTTAGAACTAACTGATATTTATTAAATTACAAACCAAATCATCAAGACTTGTTTTGTATACCAAGTGTTCCGTGCAACTCCTCATATTTAATGCAATTAGACTTAATTACTTTATAATTACATTGTTCACACGCCACCGCGAAACCCTAATTATGTTTTAACAAAGCAAAATATACCTGTACACTCTATTTCTAGAGGTATACTTGCGACATTAATATTTGACAAAACAGCTCCCCTGCTAACAAAACCTTAATTTCCTGGCGCTGCCCTTAGATTTCAGTAAGAATATTGTACATTAAGGAGCTGTGTTCAGGGCAGGACAATTTATTCCCTGACTATTTATTCAAGAAATCGTACTTTAAGATAAGAAGAAAACAATTTACAACAGAATAAATTCGACTACAATTGACCTGTAGATTTATCAGTTTTATACAAAATGTAATAGGGGGAATGGAAATATAGCACAGATATTAAAAAATCTTTGGTCCCGCGATTTGTTAACAAAATCAATATCTGAAGTACATAAGTGAAACACATATTAAACCATAAAACTACTTATTTTGAACATCGTTTTACAATATAACAGATTATAATACAAGATGATACTATCGTGCTATGGCGCTTTTCAGAGGCCAAATACAAATAGTTATACTAAACTTCATTTTACTCTTCCATAAGACTTTGTTCATGGGAATCCTCTATCTGATCGACATTAAATTAGCTTAGTGTTTTTAATAATTAATTTATTAATTTATTCCCAATTGTATAATTTAGTAAAGTCATTAACCCTTATTTATTTCATCGTAAAAACTCTTGAGAAGTAAAACGTTGAACATAAATTAGGCATTGTTTACCCATTTGTCGCAAAATTAGCAAATAAGGGTTAAACAATTACGTAGGTCTGTAAACTGCGTAACAAAACACAGGGCATGTGAAGCAGAGCTAATAGTTGAATAGCTTTATTGTTCTGTGGTAAATTAATGTACAGACGTGGAGCTCCAGGCCCCACCGTCACCGACTTGCGTGCATTATGTATGAGGCCAAGGCTTGAATTCAGTACGGACGGTGAAACGCCCGGCCCCTGATTCCTATTGCTTTAACCACCGACCCTGTTTAACATCACAATTGCATTCGTTTTACGGAGTGCAGCGTTACATTGTATGCAATTAAACTATATTGGACCATTTATAGATTTCGCAATTTAGTGATGTACGTTATAATCAAAAAATACAATTTTAAAATCATTTTGACTTAAGACTACAATGTTTAATTATTAGGAACTGTAAACTCTATTTGTCCAGTAGCAATTTTAATTTAAGAATCCTTTTACAATCAAGGCAAATAAATAGCTTCTTAATTATATTTTCTGTTCGAAAATAAACTGTTTAGATAATGTAAATTTCACCGGGTTCCTTATTACCCAGGTAATTTAACGAGACGGGTACAAAACGATCCCAATCCCATTCCTGCAATGAAAAAGCGATTGTTGAAAAAGCGCGTAATTAAATAGATTATAGTATGAACCGTTCCGAGCCGGTTTGCGAGAATGCTGAAGCATTTGAACAAAGCCCCTCAAGGCGGATCGCGGCTCCTTGCAGTCTAAACCACTCACAGGTAACTTGGGAATCACTTCCTTTTTGACCCAAATATTTTACAGTTTAATTTACTTACTACAATAGAACGATGTTCTTAAATTTCTTGTTTTGGGACGTTTTGTAGCATAAGCGAAGTCAGCGAGGCTAAAGAAATAATAGTAATTTAACATACATACATACATACATAAACTCACGCCTTGTTCCCAGAAGGGGTAGGCAGAGGTGCCAGGGCACCCACATTTCGCCTTGTATGTTCCGTCCCACAATGTGATAGGTGGCGAGCCTATCGCCATATCGGGCACAAATTCCTGACTCTGGGCTGATACTGAATAGAAAAATCCAATATCACTTTGCCCAACCCGGGATTCGAACCCGAGACCTCAGCTTTGTAACCGTACCGTAGTACAACTACGCCACCGAGGCAGTCCATAATAGTAATTTAATTCAAACCTAAATCGCTTAGATTTTGCTTTTACTGCCTGCGACACAAAGTTATTAGTTTTCATAGAATTTGCGTCGTTAGGTCATAAATAATAATTAACTGGGACACTAGTTCGTGGAATAAACAAACAAAAGTAAATTTCATTCAACGCATTATGCGTAATAGCCACGCTATTTCCCTCATACCGTAATCAACGCCATTTTAATCAAGATTAAGGTGAAACTTTCAGTGACCCAATAAACATTTTAGGACTCTATACTGTGAATATTAATAACAAAAGATATTGTAAGGATAATGTGTGGTGATGTTGTAGGATAGTGCGTGGTGGCCTGTTGGTAAACAGACTAGACGCGGCTGCCAACATGTTCACGGTGGTCGCGGGTTCAAATCCCAGGGCACACCTCTAACTTTTCGGAGTCATGTGTGTATTGACAGTCAATCACCACGCACTAAAACGGTGAAGGAAAACATCGTGAGGAAACCTGCATACCATAGCGATTTATAAGAATTTCTATGGTATGTAAGTCCGCCAACCCGCACTAGGCCAGCGTGGTGGACTATATGGCCTAACCACTCTCAATCGTACTTTCGATTGTAGAGTAGGCCCGTGCCCTGCAGTGGTACGTATATGGGCTGATACAATACAATACAATACGATGTGTGGTGATCAGATTGTTTCCAAATCTATAATGTACTCATTATTTAATAGATATTACAGTAAATATACTGCCAAAATGGATAGTACAATGACTTAAGAAACACAAATCAATATAAATATTACAAATTACTCAAGTGTAGACCAGAAAAAAAAGCAGAAAAAATAAATAAAAGTACACCAAAACTGGTATATTTTACCACTCACTTCTGTCTTGCACCTTTAAATGATGCGAGAATTAGGAATTTTGCAAGACGTTTAGTTATGTCCTGTCACAAAAAAAATAGCGGACCCAAACAATTTACCGAATCTAAATAAGAAAAGAAAAACGGAAAGCCATTTTTATTTTATATATCCTTTAACAAATAACCTCTTTATCGCACAGTATTGAAAATATTTGTATGGGACGTTACAATAACTAGTTTTATCACCGCCCACATATTTAAGTTCGCATACGAACATTTAGCTGACATATTTATTTCGGTCGCTCTATAATAGCCACACTACCCTCTAAACAAAGTAAAGTAACGGTCTATTGGAAGGTCTCCTTTGAAGAGATTCGGCGGCCCTGAAAGAATATCTAATAGAATAATAAATCAGGTGGAAGTTGTAGGCAAAAATCGCGGCGTCAGTTGCTAATGCCGGTAGCACACGCCACTCATTATTAACCTTGTCTACGGAGCATGGTCGTGATCTTGACAGTAGAGTATCGCAGACGAAGAATATTGCAAGAAGTGACAATCTAAATGTCAGATACTGTATTAGATGTTACGAATGAAATCAGTGCGCGCGTTATACTACGCGGGAAATCAGCGGGGCCCTAAGGGTAATATTGTAACTACGTAGGAGTAACAGAGAGAGTAAGAAAAATTGTGGACCGCGTGAAAATGTTGTCTGAAACATTTTGCTACCGTGGTGTCCAATTGAATATGAATTTAGAATATATACCTATTCACAATAATAGGAAAGTAACTTTGTGACGTTGTTGTTCTTTACGGAGCAATAGTTCTATGAGTATTTTTGCATAGAGAAAGTTAAACGGATCCGGAATGCTAAATAGGCTACTTATTAATGTAGATAATGCAATATTTCTGTATCAGCCCATATACGTCCCGGTGCAGAGCACATGTCTTCTCTGCAATCAAGAGTACGATTGGTAGTGGTTAGGCCATATAGTCCACCACGCTGGCCTAGTGCCGGTTGGCGAACTTTACATACCTTAGAAATTCTTACAAATCGCCCTGGTACGCAACTTGATAGGTGATTGACTATTAATATACACATACCTCCGAAAAGTCAGAGTGGTGCCCTGGGGATTTGAACCCACGATCACCGTAAACATGTTGGCAACCGCGTCCAGTACGTTTTAACAACAAACGTTTTACATAACATACTCTTTAATTCAAGGTTAAGATAAATCTGGACGCAGTCCTACATTGAACAAGCCAGAGAAAAAAATTGTAACAAAGATTACTCGGACATAAGAAATTCTTGTAAGGGAGAAATGTTTGGAGTAAACAAATAGTTCTTTTGTGACTAATTGTTGTGATAGCGATCGGTTACTCTCGAAATCTGATACCCACCGCATAAGACAGATATGTATAAACAGGAAATTGTGGGGTCTACTTGTATGACTGTTGAGTGTATTTATATAATTATAGAGTACAGAAAATCAGGACAGTCAAGTTGACAAATGTTTTATTTTCTTACTCCAAACTCTTAAAATACTGCGAAAATTTAGAAACTAATTCCAATTACTAATACAAAAAAGCAGCTATAATAACATTGTTATTTCGAAACGAAAATATATTTGCGTCAAGGACTTAAATACCAATTCTCCACGCTGACAAAAAAGCGCAGACTTGCGGTGCAAAAAGTTTTTACGTAATAATTACGTGTACGTGTGGTGCGCTTATCTCATCTAGATGTTAATTTTGTTATCTGTAGTCTGCGACACGGTTATTACTAGCGATTGGCCCCTGTAATATTACGCGACAAGCGGCCAGCTGCCTGGCACTCGCCCAGATTGGAAGCAGATGACTGACGAACGCATTACATCAACGGTTTGTAAGTTGTTGACGCCTCCGAGTGGATAAAGACGTCTGCCCACTACAAGTAGTTTTACTACTGGTCGCTCAAATGCTCCTACAGGGTATATTGCTACCGAAAACGAAGCCATTCGATAGTGATTATCTTCGATCAAATATGTAAATATGTATATTTGATCGAAGGTGATTATAAAAACAATTGAATTAAAAATTTCGCAAAGATAGGCGACAATTTTTTTTGTTTTTTTTTTTTAAATATAATTTGATTTTTTTTTTTTTTTTTGCTGTAAATAGTTTATCCTAAAATAATAATTTTAACCATTGCGTACCATAGCGTCTTTCAAAATAAAAGGTGAACACTATTATATTAGAAAAACTATGTATTTACCACCCAAATACGACGATAGAAAAATTCGTCGCTTTTCTTGCATAACGTTTAGTTGCATTGTGTCTAAAGTCACTAAAACTACCACCCGGTTGCGTTTCGGTAGCAGTCTTGATAAACCCTGTATATTCGTATTCGCCTGGACAGCGAACTTCACTCGATAGTCGATACTGTGCTTAGAATTAGGCACTTACAATAAGGCATCAGTAACCTATAAAGTATATGTAAGGGCGCCAGAGAGGTCCGCGTGAAGAAAGTTAAAAAAAAAATGCAACATACAATGACAGTTTCACTACTGTAAGTCAAACCAACAAAATCATAGGGACACATACAGTAAGCTATAGTAACCGAACACTCTAATGGATATTATTTTATAGTAATTCATCTTTTTTTTTCTTCATAATATCTCGGTGACATAATAAGTTATAGTGGGCGGACGCCTTTAAATATTCACTCACATCTTATTATTCGCTATTGTTATGCGGGAAAGTGCGGAAGTCTTTGTGTAACAAATTAAAATGTTTATTACCGATACCACCCATTAACGAACCGATAAACATTTTTTGTGAAGCAGCTCATCTATATTCATAGAAATTATGAACGTTGTTGTTTTTTTGTTTTTCAGAGAATACAGCAGTAATTTTTTGTTGGTGTTGCTAAAAATGTTAACCTATTTTTGTGGTAATTACATTTAAATTCTTTGTTCATGATGAAGTGATTGCGGTCTAAAGCTGTTGACTCACATTATTTAGTCACCGTATATTTACTTCAATTATGAAATTAAGCAAAAAGAACTTTTCAAATTATTTTTTAATGAAAATATAAATAGTATACGATTTTCTTCAACCTCAAAAGCGAAAATAGTTTTACTTACCAAAGTACACATTTAAATCTTCACAGAAATAAATACTTAGGAATATTATCATCATTAATAACCGTAAGCATAGAATAAGGAAATTAAAATAAAAGACATGAAAACATCAATCAATAGATAATAAGGTTATCATTAGTCAGTGCTATAAAAATATTTACAGAACAGTACATTAGTTTTTCTTTGAATCGCGTTACTAGTGTCTATTTTCAAATATTATTCACACCTGATAATTTCGACTCACTTGCTTCTGTAACACTTTTAGAGTATTTGATCCTAAGTGGTTATTCATGAGGCGCAAATTTATAAAAGCAAGTGTTTTTTGCGCTATCGAAAAATCCACAGAAGAAAGAAACTCGAAGGGAAGAAAAGCCCTCCAAGTATCTTTTATACCTTCAAAGTAATTTTAAATTCGGTTGACAGATGCCCCGTGAGAAAATATATTTCGTTCCCGACAGACAAATGTGTTTATTGTAAATGTTTTACGACGTTATTCATAGTTTACGGAGCAGACGCGGCTGCCCACATGTTCACGGTGGTCGCAGGAATCCCAGGGCACACCTCTGACTTTTCAGAGTCATGTGTGTATTGATAGTCAATCATCACGCACTGAAACGGTGAAGGAAACCATCGTGAGGAAACCTGCATACCATAGCGATTTAAAAGAATTTCTATGTGTACATAAGTCCGCCAACCCGCACTAGGCCAGCGTGGTGGATTATATAGCCTAACCACTCTCAATCGTACTGTCGATTGTAGAGGAGGCCCGTGCCCTGCAGTGGGACGTATATGGGCTCATACAGATTCATAGTTTAAGAACCTATTTTAGTTTTAGAATGTTTTGTCTTTTTCGGTCAAACTGAATTCTAAAGTGATTCAAACGGACAAAACATTCAATGAATAAAAAATATTCAGAAACTGTCTATGAATAACGCGGCATAAGAAAAACTACAGACATAATTGATAGAGAAGACGAACATACATAGTCCAGTACGTCAAATTCAACATTTCTCTTGCAAAGTATTTCATATCGAACCTTAAAAAGACTTACTGTGAATCATAATATACCTAAAGTATAAAAATATGGTATAATAGAAACGAAAAACATATACCATTCGTAAACACTTCAGTTAAGTTTCATCTCAAGATAAAATTCCCTGTATAAGGTTAGGACCAATCTGTGTACGAGCCGCTGACGTAAATTATTCAATACAGCTTTATCCCAATGAAAACGTTAATGTTAAATATAGGACGCGTGAAAATTGATTTTTTTTATCACATCTCGCAAACAGATAAAAATATCCCCTTCAATAGATTAAAAGCTTGATATCGCTGAACAAATATAGAAGCGGCGATCCCTGATACTATCGGTAATGACATTTCGGTCAGTGAGTGCGAGGTTGAGAGGGTAAGCCGAACGAATCCCGAAAACGATAATACACCCCCTGGCATTGTGTCCCTTCATTACACCTTCGGTATAAACACTGCTCGACCCACTTCTTATAATCACTCGCAGTCGTACACCTCCATATAAATTTCAAAGTTGTGTAAGGATCATTTGTGAAGCAAATGTAACGAATACTTTGTACAATCGTACGTATTATTTTCATTTTAATGAAGCAAAACTAACACGCTTAATTAGAACCAGTTTCTAACAACTATTTTGTTACTGTAACAATTAGAAGTATTATTAGGTAAGTGCGTGGTGGCCTGTTGGTAAATGGACTAGACGCGGCTGCCCACATGTTCACGGTGGTCGCGGGTTCGAATCCCAGGGCACACCTCTGACTTTTCGGAGTCATGTGTGTATTGATAGTCAATCACCATGCACTAAAACGGTGAAGGAAAACATCGTGAGTAAACCTGCATACTATAGCGATTTATTAGAATTTCTATGGTATGTAAGTCCGCCAACCCGCACTAGGCAAGCGTGGTGGACTATATGGCCTAACCACTCTCAATCGTACTCTTGATTGTAGAGGAGGCCCGTGTCCTGCAGTGGGACGTATACGGGCTGATACAGATACAGATACAGATTAGATAATTAAAGTATAGTGTGCAATTTATTTATTATATTTATGCCTGCCTTAATGCAATCTGACACGAATCCCAGTGGTCTCAGTCCATATTTTATGCGTGTATCAGAGATAACTTACAGTTACTTCTTTTGGTTCACTGATGACATACTTTATCCAATATATCCCAGAGGATTCGTGTAATTTTCTGGTACAAAATTAGTATGTTGCTCGTCCATAAACATTCTCCATTCAAAAAATTGGGATCAATTTCTCAGTTTCTTGAAAGTAGGAGATGCGTATCAAAATATTCCCTTTGCATTTGTACTTGTACTTTTTTTAGTTCTAACTCAATTAAATTTCGTTTTAAATTAAAGCGTATTTATTTAATTTCTTTAATCTTCCTATTCCTTAAGTCAATTTAATCTACGTTCTTTCTATTCCCACGTTTACTGTTTTAGTTTAAATTTCTGTTACTATAAAACCCGAATGGGTTCCGTGCACTTGTAAGCAATAGAAGCACTATTGTTACAAGACAGAACACAATTATAATAATGTTTGTCGCTAATTTCAAAATGGCTTACTTAGTGTATTCGCAAATTATAACTTTAACGTTTCTACCGTCTTTGCATAGCCATTTCCATTTCAGCTTGCACAGTGCACATGACTACATATTGGGATGGGAATGCAATTTAGGAAAGCAGAGGATCGAATTTACTTCTGTCAGTCATATAACATCTCAATTATTTCGCTTGGACTTCTGAAACAGGGAAGGTACTGTATAAAAGTGATATTAACTTCGAATATTCGGACGCCATACGAAACATGTCACTAATGTGCCTAGATACTCCACAAAATGTTGGATTCTTCTATCGTATTTTTTTTTTTATTGCAATGAATGGCGAGACGAGCAAGCCGTTCGCCTGATGGTAAGCGATACGGCCGCTCATAAACAGTAGGAGCGTTCCACTGCGCTCGCCATCCTGAGACATAAGATGTTAGGTCTCAATATGTCCAGTAGTTACTCTGGCTACAATGTCCTTCAATCCGAAACACAACAGTGCATTTACGCAGTGTTGTTTCACGGGAGAAATAGACATTGCGGTGGTACCTACCCAGATGGCCTCTCACATATGAGAGACCTACCACCAGTATCGTATGTCGCAATCATAGACTAAGTTTGGAATAAATGATAAGTAAAGTAGAGAATAGTATTGATTTGTGGAAATGAATATCTTATATCATGCGCCGGACATCGAATATCCGAACATTCGAAGTTCGTATCGTTTTTATAGAGTAACCCGCCAGGGCCGAGTTCCGGTGGTAGCATCAAACCACTACGTGTCGTTTAAAAATACATATGATGTACTTAAACATTAATTAATGTAAATAATGTATTTCATTGAAAAAACATACAATAGTAATCAAATATAAGACGATTAAAAACATGTAATTTTAAAAAATATTTATGGTGCACTTAAACATTAATTGATGTAAATAATGTATTTCATTGAAAAAACATACAATAGTAATCAAATATAAGGCGACTGAAAAACATGTAATTTTAATGTAAAAAATATTATCATAAATTTTCTGTAAATAGATATGAAATGCCATATGTATTCACTTGTCATAAGAGCTATTTATTTGCCTACATGTCTAATTAAACAAGTTGATTTCATTTTTTAGTGTGGACATTTTTATTTTATAAATTTATATTTTGTTCCGTTCACCCGTATTATTTTTCTTAGTTTCCCCTTAAGGGTTCATTTACAATATAAAATGCTGATTTTATCGACTAAGTAACAGTCGGACATCCATTGATACAATTGAGTTTCTATTAGTAAACCATTTCACAGAAAAGCAATTACCTCTACCAAATCGGTGAGTGGAGATTTTATTGTATCTTTTATGATTTTTTGTAAAGTTTGATGTGAGTATACAACCAATATAAATTATTTTAAAGATAAATTATATATTATTGTTACTATTAAAGTGAAAATAATTAAGTTCTGATAAAACCTTTTGCAGCATCGATGTAAGCTACGCCCATGCATCAGTGTCTGAATCAAATGAAAAGAAACGAAAGACGTCGATGTGTGGGTAGAGCATTATACGCCGATCCCTCTGAATAAAATAAATTGAAATACCGAGAAAATACATTTAAAGAGGATTTTTAAAATTAATTTTCCTTTATGGAAAAGTATCAGTATTTTTTTACGATGCATTCAACGGGTGTGTGCACACCGGATGAAACAACGCGACATTATGAAATTATCTGTAGTTCAAATTTTCCTGACAACTCATAGCAAAATTCAAAGTGTTTTTTTAAATATTCATAAATCTACAACATGTGATTTATGTTAGGGGATAAAAATATTTAAGACATTTCTGTACTATTTGATTTCAAATTAAATATGGTGGTGAAAAGCGTATTATGTTAAATATAAATAAATAATTACACCCAACAGTCACATTCATAGTTCTGACTCCTCATTACGATCGAATCTTGTGTCTTTGGTATCAGTGAGTCAGGAGCTTCGAGAGACTTTTCGGTCCCACAAACACCAAAACCCTAAACTATTACTTGTGAATCATACGAATATGTATGACTTCTTGCGTATACACACAAATTAACACACGTATTTTATATCTACTTAATTATTTAGAACAAAATAAATATAAATAGTGTAAGTTGCAATAAAAAAAATGATCGCAAAAACGAATATATTTACTGGAAAATTTAATAAAATTTTACCAACGAATTTATCTTTCTATCTTATTAATAAATCTCACATCTCAAACTCACATCAATTAATAATGTGCATTGACTGCGGCAAAATACTTCGTGTTGCATGACTGACCACTGGCAAATATTCGCTTCACTCACCGAGTCTTTGTTCGTCTGTATAGAAACCCGCGTGTCAACAGTAAATTATTTGTGTACTAACCTTTATCAAAACTGAAATGGAACAGCATTGTACTGTAGAATTAATTTTATATTGAATGAGTTTCATTTGTATTAGTTTTAATGGAAAATATCACGTCTGAACATATTTTATATGCCATAATAATTAATCTAATAATTTACTTACAAAGGCATCTTTAATAAAATAAAATAAGGTTTCAATTCCAGTAAGAATACGAAGTATAACTACATCAATATAATTAGTCTTCGTTTTCCCTGAATTCTATCTACAAGCAGCCTGTAATTCTGAGCAATGCACAAAAGGTTCATTCAGCAAACAGTGTTAGAAGTTTGTTTCTTGTTTGTCAACAGTTGATGAATTCATTTAATAACCATTCCTCGGTTAATTTCCTTTTCATTACCTTTGATTCTATTTCAGAAACCGCGACAAATTAATTGAAAGTCCGTCGCAATGGGTAGTCTTTGAAATAGATGTTTATTGGGATGAGGAAAGAATTTGTCTCAGAACGGCCTTTTGATGAAAAAGTAAGAGCCAAATTAAAACAGTCTGCTTTGTGATCACGAAAAGGTGGCAATTTCATTCCTCATAAGTATATACAGGATATATCAAGACTGCGTCCGAAAACGAAGCCGAGCGGTAGTTCTAGTGATTATAAAAATAATGCAACTAAAAATATCCAAAGAAATGCGTCATTTTTTTCTGCAGTTTTTTAACTACGAGTTTGGGTAGTAAATTCAAGGTTATTCTTAAAATAATTCAAAACCATGCGTATCATAGCGTCTATAAAATTAAAAGGGTGTACAATACTATTTTAGAAAAACTGTATAATTACTCCGCAAAAACGATGATATTTTTTTTTGTTGCGTTTTGTCTAACGAGACTAAAACTACCACCTGACATTCACTTTCGGCATCAGTTTTGGTATACCCTGTATGTAGGTACTCATAATATATTAATATTATATTATGGCTTTCAGTAAGTGAATCACATGGAGACCTACTACTTTATTTCTAATTAAGTAACTAAATATATATCTTTATTATTGTAATAATAGTAATGGAAGTCCTACAATTGAACGTCAAGAAACATTATTTGATCTAATATAGTGTCCATTATTACACGCTTTATATTAGCTTCACTTGTATGTTTGTTTGTAACCGACTTCTTTGGGCGCGATTTTGACCCACTTTAAACGGCCAGATTTCGTTCAAATTTTGCACACCTGTCAAAGACCGATGACAATACAATAATTCGATTAAAATATATAATTATCCTGATTAGATTCGCCAGGATTAATTATTCTTATAATTGATGACCATTGCTACTGACCACTAGGTGGCGTATAGATGAACATAATTTGCTACTGACTAATAGATGGCGTGATCACGTCAATAATGCATGTTTGCACTATTCATCGCTAGATGGCGTTAACATTGTATTCTTCAAGTGTCAAATGTTACTACTGATCAACAGATGGCGTTATTGATTGGAAATACAGCCGTAGATGGATGTTTTTAGTCAAAACAATTATATAATAGTTAAAAAAAACTAAAATACACGCTTTAATAAGATATACAACTAAAAAAGTAAAAATAATTGATACTAAATTTAAGATAAGAAAATGGAGTAAAATACATATATTTTATTGTTACAAAGCGTGGGGTGCAGGAGGATAAGTAATTGTTGTAAACACCCCACGCTTTGTAACAATAAAATATATGTATTTTACTCCATTTTCTTATCTTAAATTCAGTATCAATTATTTTTACTTTTTTAGTTGTATATCTTATTAAAGCGTGTATTTTAGTTTTTTTTAACTATTATATAATTTTATAATACAGTTTATTATTTGCCATCACTTTTAATCCATCAAGCCATTACTACTAGAGTGCTACTTGTGTCATCGCCTGTAATTACTTAGTTGTTTATCAAATTATTGGTATAGAAAAGTGATTCGGAAGATTATGCTTTTATAAAACTAACTCTTATAATTGGCAACGTAATAAATTAATTCTGAAGGCAGCCAATATTTCACATTCCGAAAATACACTCAAATATTCACATATTTTACCATTTCAACGTTCATTTTCATATTGATACTTTGTATTGTTGGCGTTGTAATTCTGGCTTTAGCTATTAATAGAGGCGTCCCAATATATCCTCAATTAGTTGAAATCCACCATTCACTAATTAGTTGACAGAATTCTGCTAAATGATATTGATATAATGTTTCTATATCCTACGCCATTCATCGATCCTAATATAATCACTCAACATTCTAGTAATGGATGCAAATTCAAATCAACGTAGGATCAAAGGATTAATGCACGTACATCAAATATGTTCATCATCAGTAATATTTGTGGAAGTTTTGTGGATGAAGTCGACGAAAGCCATGTAAGCAAAAATAGGCAACTACGTTATAACGTAGTTTTAATAATATTCCTAGTTTAATTGTTAGTATTCTATGCTCTATAATACAGTATTTTATCAAAAAATTTGACTGTTTTTATCAAACAAAAGACTAAGCCTGAGGACCGAGGCCGCGGGTTCAATCTCTGCACCGAAACAAGTGTTTGTGTGATCCATAGGTATTGGTTTCGGTGCTTGCCTCGTAGTTTTTGATACCCACGACACAAAACTTGATCCTAGTGTAGTTCAGTACTTTAAGTATGTGACTGTTGGGTATATTTTTTTCATTATTATTCCTCGTTTATTTGTTATTTGTGTCTATGGATTTATGGCTATGGTCTTTGATAAATTATTTCAATCAAACATCAACACAAAACCTCTTTAAGTATGAACTTTCGGCGTAATGCTGCGCTATGAATAATTTTGAATGTAGGGGGGCGGGCTTTACACACGCTTGTCAACTTCAGAGCAGTCTAGATATTTGAGATTACTTTACCTTTGCGCAAATGAAAAAACAAAGGTTGTAGATGTGAAGTAACGCTTCACAAAGTCAAAGTAGAGTTGTGCAGGATATCTGGCGTAGACGTTTAGACGACAGATGGACCCGACGGCGTGTTGGCCAAGAGGAGCACGGTCGGCAGATAATCAAATGACATTGTAAGAGTCGCAGAAAAACAATGGATTCGCTTGGCACAGGGCAGAAAAATGTGGCGTACAAATGAGGACGCAAGAGGCAAGAGTGAATTAACGTGAGCTTGTACGGACAAATACTCGATGTAAAACGTTTTGTATATATCTAGTGAATTCTGAGTAGGTTGTAAACTTGAAACATGTAGTGAACAGACATGTCTGCGGTGACAAGTCGACATGCGGGCCTGGCTACTCGGCTTCTCTAGTCAATATTCACTCTAACACTTTGCAAGCCTATGCCTTTGTAAAGGGTAAACTACGCTTGTTCAAACTTTGAAACGAAAAATATTCAAACAGAAATTTAGGAAAATTCTAATAGTAACTTGTACAGTGTGTATTTTTTTTGGCGTACCTACTTATTTTTCGTGTTTTTATGTTGTCAAATAATTAATTATCGTGTAAAATGTACTCTGTGAAAATAACCATACACTAATATGAATAGTTTTTCACATTTAATTACATTGGACATGTTAATAATCTCATTACGATATGGATTACGTGTATAAATGCTTGTTGTTTATATTATGAAAACGTATCTCAAAAAAGTGCCTTACTATAGAACTATTTTTAAATTTGTAGTTTGAAACTACTTACACACGCCAATAAATTTTAATTTATTTAGATTAAGATAAAGGAAGTCACATATTTATAGCAAATACTTTTTTCAATAGACAACAAAACATGTGCAACTATATTTCTTATATCAAGGTCACAGAGTGGCTATGATGCATCTGGTAGTAAGTAACGTGCAATCCAAATAGAGTATTCACGGGTGAGAGGATGTTATCTCCTTTTAAGTTATAGTTGACATAATAATGCCAGCCCGATCAAAACCGGGTGTTTTTTTTTATCTGTCCCGGTATAGTGGCCACATTGCGCCTGATGGTGAGCGCAAATGCCGCCCAGGCAGAGTGTCCACTGGCATCGGACGGCAGTCCCATGTCAATAGACACAATTATGCGGGCCTGCTAAGATGCCTCTTCAAAATTGTGTATTCAAAGTTATGTATATTAGCCGTACCTGACATTATATAGTTCATCTCAATTTAATATGCATATTGAATTTATTACATTTCATATAACTTTATAACAAGTATTTCATATTCAATTTATTTATTTTATTGACGTAAAATACATTTTGTAATTGTTCAAAATAAATAGATCAAAATACTTGATTTGTTTAAAGACTGAAAAAAAAACATCAATTTTACATTACTCTTACAATGTTCTTCAAAGTTATCTATACACTCACGTAGGTTGCTCCTCGCTACAAAGAGCTTTCGACCATCGTACTCACACCTAACCATCGTATACACATTTATATTGATACTAAAACAGTTTAATTTCCGGAGTACTGTGCCAAAGGTCTGTCACTACAGAATTACCTGTCACCAACTACAATTGTGCGGCGACAACGCAGCGTATTGCTTTGTGAATCAATAACTGCCTCCGGAATCGATTCCAAAGCGATATGAATATTTTACTGACAAAACGTTTACATACACGACAAACCCTCTGTTAGGGTCGTTGACCGATGCCTGTGCTTGCTTTTTAAAATTACGATCGATAGTTGTTAAAGGTGTTCTTTGTTTAGTTTGCGTGTCATTTTCACTAATAAATTAGTTAGTTTGGGGTCAGGGTTGTTCATTAATTAGTAACTATTACTAAGCATTTTTAGAGATATGTGATGCAATAATGTTATACCGTATAATCTGCTATAAATATTTTCGCTATATAGCCTCAAATGCGTGGTTATACATTTTTTAACTCTGTATCCATTTGCCGAAAAGTATTTATATTTCAAACATAATAATTCCTTATTAATAACGAGCCCCTAGCAGAACTTCCAAGAAATACCTCGAACACGCTTCCGAGACGAGCAAATATTTATATCGATACATGCTTGCAAATCAGCTCGACTCCACTTTATCCCATCTGGATATTTACAGCCTTATTCTGCAATGAAATATAAACCAATACGATCAAAATACTTCGATACAAACACAGATATGTGCAGACTATTCCCTATAGTAAGTTTGATCCAATATCGCTCATATCGTATAGAAATTGAGAACGTTTCGGAAACTGTAACAATAGCACATGGTTTACTGCAGATGCCTCCCTTTGCTATGAAAAGCTATATTGCTTGAATGTAATGGCACTAGCTGCTTCTAGGCGACTTATATATTGGCAAAGTTTGTGTATTTCGGCAATAACTATAACCCTTGGTAGAAATCAATCCAGTAAACGATGACTGTGGGAGTGTGTCGTCGCGAACGCTTTGTCGCCGCCTGCGGCCGCCTCGTCTAGTTCTTCTTACGGAAATGGGACTGAAGACGCAATCTTACGGCTTTTAAGAGCGGCAAGCATCTTTTTCCTTTTTGAAATTGCTCGATTCGACACGGCTTCCACGGCGTAATATGCTTAATAAATATATTGTATTTAACTTACAAAGCGGCCGTAGATTTCGGTCTAGATAACTTTTAGTACCGGCGCCGTTTTATGGATTTTATTTTATCATACATTGTTATAGCTTTAATAGGACGTATCTTCGTGCTGTCTGCCGTCGTACGGAAGTTTAATGTATTCAAATATTCTGAGTATTTATGTTATAATTTAATATTTAAAACTTATTAAAACGTAAAATGTTGTGTTGGTTTTTTTTATTTCAGCATATACTTCGGTCTATGTATCGCACAACCTTTGTTTAGCTACTACATGGTTGAAAGAACTGAGATTTGGCAGTTTTATTAACTGTTTCTCTGTAGTTAAATGATATTTGCTGACGTTTACCGTTTATTGCTCATATGTTCCACTTATTATTTCAATAACATTTGTTAACTTTGAAGTTGTTAGTGTATAAAAATTACAGTAAAATATTATCAAACTTAAAGACGCCTTCGTATACCTACTTTTAAATTAAAATTATCACTAGTATCAAGAATGAGAAAGAGAGTGTTCATTGCATTACTATACTGATTTTGAAGAAAATAAAATCACGTTACATATCCGAATCATCCGAATGCAAACACTATCAATATTCAATAATTCAAGCTAAGCGCATGCGAGACATGAACTGTCGTCACTTTGAAGCTGCAGGCGATAGCCTACTTCACTGACCCCATATGGATTAGAGCACTCATTTCTACATCTCCACATACCTTCACACATCTCAACATACCTAACCGTACAATTTTTACATACATTAAACACGTTCTAAATAAAATCCTTACGTAGATACGTTACAAACGTGAATGTGAATACCAGTTTCTTTGTTTGAAGCTATAGAAAGTACATTTGATTTAGAAAAAGCACTATTTCCGAGGGATAGTAAAATAACTTTTCAATCTGACCTGAATTGATGCACAAATCTATACAGACGCGTACAAACCCGTGGAGGAGAGGTATGTGATATTTAAGATAGTAGAAACTTCAAATAACTATCGAATTTTCGATGCAGGTAAACGTTAAAAGCTTTTGCTCGAAAACATTTGTACATTTCGGTGCATTCTTACACAACATGGACGACTGACTGTGTTTTGTGGTTTTGCGTCCATTGGGAGAGAAAACACACAGATATCGACGCTAGTTCTGTATACTATCACAGACCGACCAACCTATTTATCCTATGTAGCCAATATAATGAATGATTCTGCGAAATGGGCAATTTTCATTAATATCGTGCCTTCATTGAAGTCTGGATTTCGAGGAAACCTGAAGGCTTCAGGCGTTCATATTAGAGGTATGTTTATTCGAGAAATCACTATTACATTTTAGAAAATGACAGCCTACATATTGAAATTCTATAGTTCCTCTAATTATAATATACGACTTGACTACTCTGATTAATATTTATGTGCCTACATTTCATCGAATATTATTTACAGCAATATTATATAATTTTAAAATACATAATATGGACTATTTTTATATTGAATTCTGTTTTAAAATTATCACCTTGGGACTCTTACCTATTGTCTTATGTAGCTAGAGCCCTTAATTTTATTTGACATTAGAACTAATGTGTGTTGAAATAAAAATACCTATAAAGTTTTGTGCGAAGAAAACGAATTTGCTCATTTCGAAACCGAAGTTAGTATTAGTAGTTAATGTATTTTGTCGTGTACAAATGGGGGTTTGGAACATTTCACGAACTCTGATGCTGGTTCGACTGAGTTGCTCTAATGCATATTGGAGAGTTTAGGAACTATCTCTGAAAGCCGTGTGTGAATGCAAAGCGGTGATTTACTAATAGGATTATATGAATAAGATAATATGTTAAAAGGATTTCTAATAAAGTTAGACCTAGTGTTAGTAGTAGATTTAAAGCAGATCCGTGAGGAAATGTTATTCTTATTTGAACAAATTGTGTTTCAGTTTCTAACCTCGATTTATCTCTTTCGATTCCCAAAAGGAGTTGTTATGATCTTTTCACTTTTACATATGATGTCCATATCGACATGTAATGTAAAAATATAATATAACTGGATTATTATCAGTTATTATTTTTATATAATAACAAATCTATGTACGATTCAAATGTAGCTATCCATTTATATATTTGTCGAGAGAGCCTAAATGGATGTCCACTGTTAAATTAAATTTCCTTAATGCAATATTGCGGAACAAGTTTACAGAAAGATTAATTGATGTCATTGTTCTGTTTTGGGCTCGACTCCTGACTAATAGGCAATTTTGGTTCCGAAGTTTTATAGCTCTTACATTTCGTTCACGAATATTTTTTATTTGACTACGATATAGATTTTTTATAAAATTACATTTTGTTTTTATTTATGTGTACATATACATACATATATCATAATATCAGACTCCAACTTTTATGCTTTTGTCGTAT
Organism: Hyles euphorbiae; assembly: GCA_023078785.2. Taxonomy (NCBI): domain Eukaryota; kingdom Metazoa; phylum Arthropoda; class Insecta; order Lepidoptera; family Sphingidae; genus Hyles; species Hyles euphorbiae. The sequence goes on from CM041050.1 coordinate 18,920,301, forward strand.
ACGTTTGATATTTCGTTTATTAAATTACTGGTGGAAGGTCTCTCATATGTGAACGGCCGCCTGAGTAGGTACCACCACTTTGTCTATTTCTTCCGTCAAACAGCAGTTTAAATGCACTGTTGTGTTTCCGATTGAAGGACATTGTAGCCAGAGTAACTACTGGACATATTGAGACTTAACATCTCATGTCTCAGGACGGCGGGCGCAGTGGAATGCCAAGCACTGCTTTGTAATTCAAGCTGTTGTTTGGTTCTGATACTGCTTATGAGCGGTCGTATCGCTTACCATCAGCGAACGGCATTCTCGTCTCGCTATTCACAGCAATAAAAAAAACTGTTATATGTGTGTAATTACAATAAAAAGTCAATCATTTATTAAAAAACGTTCGTCTACTGAATAAAATGTATTATTTGAATTAATTCCATGTTGAAAATTTGTGAGAACAACAATAGGGACCTTATTACAATGGCCGTAATTACAAATAAAATATGAACAATACACGAGGCTTAGCCACCCGACATGTTTGTTTTAAATGCAAAACGTTTATCATGAAGATTACATTACACATTAAATATATTTAATTATTAACAAAATAACTAAAACGCACTAAAACGGTGAAGGAAAACATCGTGAGGAAACCTGCATACCATAGCGATTTATAAAAATTTCTATGGTATTTAAGTCCGCCAACCCGCACTAGGCCAGCGTGGTGGACTATATGGCCTAACCACTCTCAATCGTACTGTCGATTGTAGAGGAGGCCCGTGCCCTGCAGTGGGACGTATATGGGCTGATACAGAAAATAACACATAGCTACACAATAACAAAATAACAGTAAACATTTAAGTAAATATTCTACGCAAAATACGTCTAAGCGGTTTGCAAAATTTGAGGTTTGCACTAATCTAGGGTTCAGACAGAGCTGAGTAATGTGTGATGTTAGGAGAATATCTTCTCTTCTTCTTCTTCAGCCTATATATCCACCCAATGCTGAGTGTAGGCCTCTTGCAATGCACACCAGGATGGTCTGTCTAGGGCAATCCTCATCCAGTTTCTTCCCGCCACGTGAACCAGGTCGTCGGCCCACCTCGTCAAAGGTCTGCCCCTGTTTCTATAACCGGTTCTTGGTCTCCATTCCAGTACTGACTTAGTCCATCTGCCATCATTCCTGCGGCATATGTGGCCCGCCCATTTCCACTTTCGTCGAGCTATAATTAGGCTAATGTCTATGAGTCCGGTTCGTCTCCGTATTTCCGTGTTACGGACTCTGTCTCGGAGACAAACACCTAACATAGCCCGCTCCATGGCTCTTTGAGTTATTTGCAATTTGTGCAACAGTTGTTTTGTGAGCGTCCAGGTCTCGGCCCCATATACCATTACCGGGAGGACACATTGGTTGAATGCTCTTCGTTTTAGGTTCATAGGTATGTCTCCTTCGAAGACGTCAGAAAGCTTGCTGAACGCGCCCCATCCTAACCGAATTCGGCGTTGGATTTCTTTCTCCTGGCCGTTCTTAT